>JAZGTN010000035.1:0-2665331 GCA_037783415.1 Leptasterias polaris
GCCTCACTTTCAAATCAACTGTGAATAAGCATAAGGTGAACAGTTGCGGCTGTGTATAGCAGCTTACTTTACTTAACTCTCTCCACAGAGATGCATATACCTAAAGGCAAAGAAAACCTTTGGTTTTTGAAACTGTTCGACTGTTTTAATCCTTTATAAAACTAACCTGTAAACAATTTCATTTCAAAAGGTGGTCGCGTTTTGGAGATATCGCAAAAAAAGAATTTGTCCACGCAGGAAGAATAACCCCTAATAGGTATGCACAATCTGAGAAAAGTATCTGACAGTAACGTTTCTCAGATATTAATTTTGGGGCATAAAAACTGATACCTTTTTTCATAACCACGTTACTTTGAAGTGAAATGTTTCTCAAAATGCTTTATACTATTGAAACCTGCTGTACTTCTAACCAATAAGTTTTTATTGCCTTTAATTTTAAGAGTGATTATCAAACATATACCTTCACTTTAAGCTCTGAAAATGCGAGGCCAATTTGAAAGATTAGTTTACAATCCGAGGACTTTCAACATGATCAACTGTGACTAGAGTCATTAAACTGCGATCAAAATAATCAGACTGAAATGTCAAACTGCATTAAACTGTTGGTTTAGTTAATTGAAATCTCAGTGAATGCTAACGCCAGATGGTGTTTTGATATCATTTGTATCAATACAAGTTTGTTCACTTTCTCATCCAGGAAGGATTTGTCTTCATCAGCGTAGAGCATTGATTGTGTCGGACAAATTCAGCCCCAGTCCGTCTGAAGATGCTCAAGGAGAGATGAAAATATATCGGCACGAATTTGCTCAGTGTCTTCTTAAAGAAAAAGCACAAGCAAGCCGGAGCAAGCCCTCCGAATGGGCATCTAGCTTTTAACCAAACGCCCTCATTTCAACTCTTTGAATTGTATTTGATAAATAAAACAGTGGTGCACCAGGAGGCTGGAAGGTATCAATTCTGACTTCATCTTGTGTGTTTATAGGGAGGGGGTGGTGGATGGTGGTGGGGGAGGTCGTAGGAGGGTGGGGGAGGTCGTAGGAGGGTGGGGCAGGTCGTAGGAGGGGGGGGGGGGTTCTTGATGCAGGGGGAGGGCTCAAGTAGAATGCAAAAAAGGACACACTTGAAAAGAGCAGCAGGCTTTCAGAATGTGCCAAACTCGATTTGAATGTTACTTTTTGTAACAATTTGCCTTGCCATTTTGTTTCTCTCAATAAATAGAGAAAAGGTCAACAAGAAAGAAAGCACGACCTTGGAGGGGGGCTATAGCCCGATCCCCGACCTCCTTCTTGGGTGCACCACTGAAAAACAAAAACACATTTCGGGATCCTTCAAATTGCTTAAAGAAAAACATAATGCGCACCAAGTTTCTTGTTTAAAATGTGTTCAGTATATATATTTTTGTATGCCAACTTTTACTTAAAGGTAATATGCAGTTAGACCATGGTTTAGACCATGGCCCATACTTCATAAAGCTGTTTAGCACCAAAAATCTTCCTTAGCAGACACAGGGTACCATGTCATCTTGACTCATCTTCCTTAATTAATGATGCTAAGAGTGAATTTTTGATCATCGGATCAAAGCAGCAGTTGAAGAAAATTAATATTTCCAATATCATGATAGCTGGTGATGCTAAAGTTTTTCCTACAACATGTGTTCGTAATTTGGGGTCATGGTTTGATTCTGAACTTACAATGAACACCCACATCAATAAAGCTTGCTCTGCAGCCTTTTTCATCTTCACAACATCAAACGCATTAGTCAATTCCTAACACAAGACTCTCTTTTAAAACTAATTCATGCATTTGTGACCAGTCGTCTTGATTATTGTAATAGCCTTTTGTATGGTCTGCCCAAGTCACAGATAGCTAAACTACAAAGGGTTCAAAACGCTGCAGCCAGAATTGTTACTAACACACACTGGTTTGAACACATTACACCTATAATTCGTCAATTACATTGGCTGCCTGTTTTGTACAGGATTAATTTTAAAATCCTTTTGTTGACCTTCAAAGCTCTTTATGGTCTTTCTCCAAAGTACTTACAGGATCTTGTTTCCATCCGGAAAGTATCTTCACATCAACTTAGGTCAGGGAATAATGGTATTTTCTTGGATTATCCTTCTGGTAAAATGTTGACTACATTTGGTGATAGGGCTTTTTCTGTGGCAGCCCCTAAGTTTTGGAATGCGCTACCGTTTCATATACGTAGCGAACAGAAACTTACCTCTTTTAAATGTAATATAAAAACCCACCTTTTTAAAGCCGCTTTTTAGTGTGTCTTTCTTCTATGGTCACCCTTGCCAGTTAGTTTAGATTTTTAGCATAGATAGGGTTAGAGGCGCGTCTGTCTCCTGAAAAGGTCAAAACATTACCGATGCCAGCAGGGATAGGCCTATGTAATAAGTAACTATTAGTTCACTGTTGGCGGGACAGACGTATCCCCATACTTTTGTTTGGGCACTGGCCTGGTGATCAGTCTTTTTTCTTTGTCGTTTTCTTCCATTCTGTGCTTTTTAACATGTGTTCTGCGCCTTTGATCATTTTGTATGTAAGGGGCGCAATATAAATTTTTAATATTATTATTATTATTAGTTACAAGTGTAAATGTGGCGATATACAAACTCCAAAGCATGTGCTAATCTGCCACTTCTTTGGTACATGTACATGTACATGTAAGGGGTCACATTAGCAGAGTGGATGACAACTTCCATACATGTAGATGGCTGTATGAAAACAATCTACTTCACTTGTAACTTGACTGTTCATACTAATATACATGAACATACAATGTACTGCTTGACAGCAAAAAAAGTTTATTTTCCTAAGAAATTTACAGATACTGTATTTATCACCATCACAGAGGTCCCTTTACGATGCAACTGACAGTCCAAAGGAAACAAGGTTTTATAGAAAACCACAACAACACTTAGATATCTCAGAGTTTACTACGCAGCAAATATTTCATTACAAGAAGAAGAAGGAGACCCAAAAGTGATTTTGCTTGAAGTATGTTTTCTTTAAAAGGTGACTTCTACCGTCTGAAAGTTTCTCATCAAATGAAAACAAAACGAAAGCTACAACTTTTCTCGCGATTGTTTGAATGCTTCTGCGTTATAACATTATCATGTACTGTACAACGTCCATCCCACATCATTGTAATTACAGTCCATGCTCACTGCCTCATGCAAAATGTTTTGTGAGCCAGGTACTTAAGAATTTTTCTACAACCATTGGAAAAAAACTGCTAACATGATGGATGCATAGTAGTACCTTTTGTGTTTCCTGTCAGAACAGGGAATAATGGTTGATATACATGTACATGTACATCATACAAACATGCACACAAGCCTAGTGACAAGCTGCAAGTGGCTTGTACTAAAATACTCGCAGCGTCGGCGGCGGCAGCAGAACGGAAAAGTTGACCTATACTTCCACTCCACTTCATGTAAAAGGTTTAGGAAAGGTAATGTCCTAGTTGACATTTTCAAATGTTCCCGTGTCAGCATACAATCTACAAGTCTAAAACAAAATCAATTACTTCTGTTTTATTGCTTTTCCCAGAAACTTTTCCGGGAAAAATTTGATTACAAAAAATAATAATAATAAAGTGACATGGCTGGGAAATTACAGACATTTTGTCTGTAACGGGTTTATCAGCCAACTTTATGGGTGTGATTTGTGAGGCTTTTTATATCTTGCCATGATTTGCTATGTTATTGTACCCCTTTTTCTGAAGAAGTCTTTTCTAGGGTACAAAATAAACACAAAATAAAACCTTGTAGGAACCAGCAGGCAAGGCAGATGTGAGCTTCTGCCCACTCTTTTGTAGTACTTACGCCCATTTGGCAATTCAAGAAAGAAAATGTATCGGACACTTTGTAATAACTCGCTCTACATGTACAATGTACAACCCCACCTAGACCCAAACTGACGAGGACCAGTTGAAAATGAATGCTGTCGCTGATCTAGGGAATTATGAAGGGTTGTTTTCAGTGCTAGTCCACAGCCTCCTTGGCATTGCCACAGCTGGTCTTCACACATGCACTCGATGAAATTGCCACCATCTGATCAGAAGAGCTGATTGGTCCACAAAGTACCCACAGCTGGATGACCTACATTTACATGCAATCCCTCCAATAAATTGTCACCTTTATCAACCGAAAGTCCATTTATGCAAACAGTAACATGCCAAGAATTATTCAAGATTGATGTCTCTTTTAAAGCACATGTGTCACATTGATAATTGTCAAAGACCAGTATCATCCACACTTGACAAGACCAGTATCATCCACACTTGACAAGACCAGTATCATCCACACTTGACAAGACCAGTATCATCCACACTTGACAATCATCCACACTTGACAAGACCAGTATCATCCACACTTGACAAGACCAGTATCATCCACACTTGACAAGACCAGTATCATCCACACTTGACAAGACCAGTATCATCCACACTTGACAATCATCCACACTTGACAAGACCAGTATCATCCACACTTGACAAGACCAGTATCATCCACACTTGACAAGACCAGTATCATCCACACTTGACAAGACCAGTATCATCCACACTTGACAATCATCCACTTGACAAGACCAGTATCATCCACACTTGACAAGACCAGTATCATCCACACTTGACAAGACCAGTATCATCCACACTTGACAAGACCAGTATCATCCACACTTGACAAGACCAGTATCATCCACACTTGACAATCATCCACACTTGACAAGACCAGTATCATCCACACTTGACAAGACCAGTATCATCCACACTTGACAAGACCAGTATCATCCACACTTGACAAGACCAGTATCATCCACACTTGACAAGACCAGTATCATCCACACTTGACAATATCCACTTGACAAGACCAGTATCATCCACACTTGACATGACCAGTATCATCCACACTTGACAAGACCAGTATCATCCACACTTGACAAGACCAGTATCATCCACACTTGACAAGACCAGTATCATCCACACTTGACAACTTGACAAGACCAGTATCATCCACACTTGACAAGACCAGTATCATCCACACTTGACAAGACCAGTATCATCCACACTTGACAAGACCAGTATCATCCACACTTGACAAGACCAGTATCATCCACACTTGACAATCATCCACACTTGACAAGACCAGTATCACCCTTATAAAAAAAACTCAATGGTAAACCATTGATTTACCATTGAAAATTTACCATTGAAATGTACTTTTACAATCCTATGGTGTTTTGGAACGTTTTTTTACCATTGGGTCAATGGTAAATACCATTGATGGTATACCATTGAAAACCATTGGTTTAGTCAATGGTATACCATTCAATACAATTAGCTCAGCCAATGGTTTACCATTCAGTACCATTGGTGATATCAATGGTATCCACACTTGACAAGACCAGTATCATCCACACTTGACAAGACCAGTATCATCCACACTTGACAAGACCAGTATCATCCACACTTGACAAGACCAGTATCATCCACACTTGACAAGACCAGTATCATCCACACTTGATGTGACCCAACATATACATGTACATGTACATGAAATAACAAACCTGTGAACATTTAAGCTCAATCAGTCATTGGAGTCATCACACAAAAAAGTGGGGGGAAAAACCTCCAACAAAATCAATATTAGCTACTCAATCCCCCCCCAGGCACCCACATGATTTCCAGCAGCAAGGGTTAGTGTCTTAACTGATGAAGCGAAGAATACCAATAATCCACTCTGCTAATTAATGCCATCCTACAATGTACATGACTTTGTATAAATTAAATTAATATTTTTCATGCCTTTCGTTCTTTTTTTAACCTGGCATCATTACTGTTTCACCAGACGGGTGCATCAAAATTCATTGATAGACAGATAGAGGGTTGGAGAGTCACTGTCAACAAAAGGAGTATTTAGTAACGGTGACATTCTTTGTCCGATGCGATGAAGACATACATGTACTTTGTTATGTAAAATACAGGCAGGATACACTTTTGGTAATTGTCAAAGAAAAGTATCCTCACTAGGTGTATCCCAACATATGCATAAAATAACAAGTCTGTGAAAATTTAGGCTCAATTGTTCATCGAAGTTGCAAGAAAATTATGAAAGAAAAAACACCCTTGTTGCATAGAATTGTGTGCTTACAGATGCCTGAGGAAGGCTTCATGCCTGAAGCCTTTCTCACATGTAGATTCAAATTTGGGGGTGAAAAATTACCTCTTTCTCTAAAACTACGTTACTTAAAAGGATGCTGTTCTATTATTATAACAATGTTTTATAATATAAAGAGCTATCCAGTGCTCTTTAAACTGACCAGATCTACAATCTACAAGCAGATCAACAAATTTAACCTCTAAAGGAACATCCATTGAAAGCTTTTTTGAAACAAAATTTGTCAACTTTTGTGGATAGTTTTTTGTGTCAATAACTTTGGGGTTTTTTTCCCCATCAAAAATAAAAAGGGAATCGATTCTCTTCTACAGAAACAGCTGTTACAGGGAGAATGTAATGTATGTAAGACAAGGAAGGAAGTCATTAAGAAGATGATGACGCAGGATGGATAAAGGATAAGAGGAATGATAACCATCTCCTGGAAGCAAGAAGAAGAGGAAGTTATATAGGACAAGAAGACAGAGAACGATGGGTTAGAAAAAGAATGATGATGATGATGATTATAGTGATCAGAGAAGAGGTTGGATGTCCTGTACATCAGATGGAGTAGAATATTGACAAAAGGATGGTACAAAAGAGAATGGGTTATTTCTAAAGACAAGAAGACAAGAGTATGAGGTGCACCTGGTTGGAGTTAAAGGATAAGGAGGACAAGTGGACAAGAAAGTGTAAAGATGGTTTGATCTCAGAAGTAGGCTCAGAATTAATTAAAAAGTGGGTTTCAGATACAGCTGATGAGGAGGGTTTTGATACAACTGAGAAGAAACTGGGAGACTTTTGGGGACGCTATGTATGTACATGTATCCCAACCAAACATCATTCAAACAATTGAAAACAAAATTTCCAATTACATCAATTATTTAACCATTTGAAAAAAGAGTTACTTTGTTTTGCAGCCCAAAACCCAAACAGATTCTTCTTTTTTCACAACATACAGTACTGATTTGCCAGAATTGTCTATGTTAGGTACAATGTACCGCATGAAATACATGTCTGTTGCAGACTGCTAGCAATACAAGCCAAAACACCCAGCCCCCCTCCCCTCCCCCCCCTGTTCCACTCATGCCTAACTCTAAGGCATATCACAACCGCAGGTGCCCCGATACTAAACACAACACATTTCCGTTTGCTAACCATGCGCCAATATTGCACACTGTACAAGTGCTTCAGAACCACTGTACATATGTACTTCTCGCTGGTTCCGTTAAGACTTTGTTTTGCAGCCCAAAACCCAAACAGATTCTCCATTTGTAGCAGGAGAGAGAGAGAGAGAGAGAGAGCTTTCATTCAGTCTGGGAGGAATAACCTTTTAAATGGAATTAATCACGGATGGAAAACAAGTATAGTCATGAGCCAGCCCGTAGTTGAATGTCAAAGTTACATGTACCAATTACAGCATATCAAAGAATTTAAAATTGCTTAGATTTGTCTGTAGTTTTTTGTTTTTGAGGATTATTTACGAAATCAAAAGTCAAAGGAAATTCTCAGTGTATTCAGTGTGTGTTATAACAGAAAAATGCAATCTGGGAACTATTGTATGGTCGGGTAGTAATGAACTCGGAGCATGCACCGTATGAAATTACCTCGACTTTTCTAATGGAATTAAAAAGTCAGATAAATTAAGATCCTTTTTTAAGAGCCTCTGTTTTGAAGGTTAAGGGTTATACTCTGTAATCTTAATGCATTCGTTTCAAAGGGATTATCAGACTGGGGAGATTCTTTTACATGTACAGTGTAAGGGGAATATGCACTGAGGGCTCGAAAGACTCTATACTGAACTGCAGAGTGGAAGTTTAGACATTATAATTAGCAATCTCAGAATCATCCGAACAAGCTCTGCAGTGAAGTGAACTGCTTCCCCCCCAACAAAAACAACAACAACACAACAACAACAACAACAACAACAACAACAAAACGAATACCCCAAAATGAGTACTTTGAACTATTACAAGTATAATGACATTTCAAAATGGGATACTTAAAGCTAAGCATCAAGTTTGCTTGAAGTTAAGTTCATTATCACACGCACGCTCGTTGAATACAGAAATGTATAGCACGTCTGCATCCCAATACCAGCCCGGCCTTCGGCCACGTTGGACATGGTAAACAGAAGCTGTATGTTTTTCCGTATTTCACTCGCGCTTGTGTGATAACTAATTACGTTATAAAAACTGTGTATTGGGTTTGTATAGTTTTTATCTATTTATTGTTCTTGTATAGGTTTTGAGGGTTTGTTTTTGTTTTGTGTTTCGAAGTAAAAAAAAATACAGGACTTTTTCTAAGATCAACTGAAAATGAAAAGTGACTAAGCATTTTTATAACATACATGTATAAGGATAAATTTTCCAGCTTCATGGACATTTATGCCGACACCAAACTTGTTTATATAGGTGTATTGTAATCATTTGCATCGGGACAAAAACCAAACAAACTTTTTTACCTACACTGAAGTGCGATACGATACGCACTATAAATACTCAGTACTTCCGGAGTCCTGTGGGGGTGGAAACCAAAACCCACAGGCATGACAGGCATACTACTTGCATGGGATTCAAATCAAACTTGACATCCTCATCGATGTTCAGCTCTTCACTCAAAGCTACATGTACTGTCCCCCCCTCAGACCTCTTGACAACCCAGACCACCTTAACAGACATCAGCCAGTGAGACAGATCGCCATCGGCTCAGAAATTGTCCCACAAGATTCTCCCCAAACACACAAACATGTAATACACCGATATCTTTTTCATGAGGACAATTACAGACTGTGGTGTACCTCATGATTTTGATTACTCATCCATTATTTAAAGCCTTGAGCGATTCCCCTCCGCTAACCACAACATCAATCACGTTTATACTGCGTTTTGGCTCACTAATTACAAGCAGGCCTGATGATGAGCTGCACAAGTTGAATTTCATGGATGAGTTGCCGATTGACAACATGGGGACTTCATGTTTTTTTTCTTTTCTTTTCTGAGGAAACAAAATACTGATGTTTTTTTAAACACCTCGATGTACCTAATGGTGGATGCGGTAGAGTTACTTCTGTGGTGGAGTAGACAGGTGCCCATGGTACGCCACACAAGCACCAACGAAATGACTCTTTAATGACTTTTTAATTGCGTTACTCTAACAATTACTTTCAAAAAACGCATAATATGCACAAGGCAAAGTGCAGAAAGTACATTGGTGAGGGCAAACTACTGCATACACCAGAGCAACCAGCAGCAAGCATCAGAAGATACCTCTATGCACAGTCGATGGTGGTTTCCAAAAAGGAAACCAAATGAATTAAGTGCAATGAGCCAGAGACTCTAGTGACTTATTGGTGTTAGAAAATTTGGCCCAACTAGGCTAAAAGCTCCTTAAGGTACGGTGCTGAAAGTGAAGAGAATGTTCAACGCAGAGAATTGAAAATCTTCCCAACCGAAAACATTGAAGAGACTGTAGAAGAACAAACTGAGGTTCCTATGACAAAATTGGACTTCAGTAACATCTCATACATGCGTCTATTACATGTACATCCCATCTTGACTACTTTAACAGTCAGAGAAGGAACTTTGTAACCACAACAACAAAAAGAGTTAAAAATGGCCAAGCACACACAACTTTGTTACAGTATTTTACAGTTTCCTAACCCATGGATTGCTTAATTTTGATGAAAACAAGAAAAGGGTATAAGCTTTACATGTATATAACTTCACAGAGTTGCATGAACTGCCAAGAGTTTTTTTGACTTCTAAAAGAGAAAACTATAAAACTGGGGGCCTTTTTCTTGCAATACTAAAAATAAAGAAAAAATCAAGTCCTGCTTGTAAACTGGGAGCCTCCTTACCATCCTTGTCCTCTCTGAGCGTGAAACCTTTCTGACGTTACCGCTTGAAGATGACGTTGAAGTATCCTCAATCTTCTTCTCTGGTAAGGGTTGGCCTTCTGACGTTTCCTTCGCTGTAAGCTTCTTACGTGGTGACGTCCTTGTTGACATCTCTGTAAGCTGCTTACGCGGTGATGTTCTTGTTGGCATAATTCTAGACAAATTCAAACAGATGGGAAGACCTCTTTTTAAAAAAAAGAGTCTATTTCCAAACAAGCAATCAGTTTTTAGACTTCTTATGCTCTAACATTCTTGTTTCTCACAATTCTAGAGAAAAATGTATCATTCATAGAAGACAATCTTGGGGTGAACGAAGATTTGAATCGGCAACCTCCAGGCTTACCTGCCCGTATTTTACTAACTTAGCTATCTAGCCCCTTTGTTGGCAGTCTAACTATTTATCAATATCTTTGTTTAGGGTGTCAGTCAGAAGTCATTCAACCATACACTGCCATATAGGTAAGGATCACTCCCAGTTTACAACACGACCTGGAAGACTCTTTTTGGGGAGGCGATAAACTTATTGGTGTTTTATGCGATAAACTTATTGGTGTTTTAAACACGGAATACAGTAATTTGAAAGGATTTTACAAATGGTTTAAAGTGCAGAAGTTATCTGTTGGTAACAGAGGCATTTGTTTTCATTTCCAAAGGTATCTTGTGCTTGTTTACAATCACTTTTGTAGCTTTGATTTTCTTTGAGACAAATATTTACTTTGTACGCAAACATTTTGTTCTAATCTTTGTTGATAAGTCTTATGTTTCCAACCTCTACAAAATAATTACAAGAAAATTATCTGAGGTAAGCCGAAAATCATGTGAATTTCTGTAGAAGATCAAGTTAATTTTACTACTTGACCCTATTTTACCATTTACTTTAGAATCTCAACCAACAGATACTTGAAACTTATGTACCTTCTCTTATAGCTGCTAAGGCAGAAGCCATTTCTGGTCTCTGTCTTTTCAACCCCTTGCCTTGAATCCGTCCTGGGCTTATTTTATGCCCCTTCTCTAGCACCAGTCTACGCTGCTTCTCAGCTGACCTCTGGCCCTTTTCTGTCGACCTCTGACCCCTTGAGTTAAGTCTCGGATGAACCTTCCCCTGTTTGGTGGCAGAGGTGGGATTCGTAGCTGCAGCAGGAGGGATGGTGAGCATTGCAGGAGATGCTGCCTGCTCGGAAGAACACGTTGATGCCTTCTCGTAGCGGATGTAGCGCTGCTGCATCTTGGAGAAATGACGATCAACCTGCTGAGACTTACGCGAGTCTAAACAATACCTGAGAAACAAAATGAATAAACAATTCTGATCAATTTGTATTAAACTCTAAGGCAAACTTCTTAACCCTTAAACAACTGAGCTTGCCTGAAGACTTGAGGCAAGTTTAATTCCAATCATAATGCAAACCATTTAAATGACAAAGTTCTTAAATGCTGAGAGTTTTTTTTTTGAAAGGCCAAAACAAAATGAGTCATTAAATCATCTTAACCAAAGGTCCCAAAATCTTGGACTTTTCTGGCTAATGGCGAGGTACAACTTGTATGTTATTTAATGAAAAAGAAAAACATTGCTTAACTTACTCATCCCTAACTGTTACAATACCAGGCCATTTTCCAATTAAAGCGCCCTTTGAAAATTAAAAATGGCATTGCCCACTCAAAGATGAAACTACATACTTGCAGTTACTTGATTTAATTATTTAATTATGTTAAAACAATTAAATGAAAATGCCCTTTTCATAAACAATGTGACAATAAATATAAACAGCAGGATTGTCCCTTATTGGTCCGCTAGCCAAATGCACCTGAAGACCTGAGGACCATTCTCTCTAAGTGGTCTGGCTGGTTGCCTCAGTGTTGAAAAGTATCCCTATTTAATAGGAATTACCAACTTGTTAAAAAAACTGACTGACTAGTGAAATGACAAGCTGACTGGTCATGCGGGCTATAGTGCTAATTCAAGCAGCTTGGGGTTGTATGATCCACAGGGAGTTGAGAAAGTTTGAGGAATGGTCTAAGTATGCTTGATGAACAGAGATAATATTGTTTCAAAGTGCCTTGATCTAGCTACTTGGATATGTGCTCTATATAAGAACCAAGTATTATTAGAAAGGTTAAGGATAAACGCTGTATATAGCTGGCCTTTCTATGGCAGACTTTGCACTTACAGGATTCCTGGGGAGCTGGTGAATTTCTGGGCCTCCTGGAATGTCACCTTCTTGAGTTGATCCCAGTCCAGATCCGATGAGCAAACATGCCTCGATGCTGTCATCCCACTGGGTCTGGTTGCTGCTCCTACACCCACAGGGCACAGATCCGCTGTGCTGGGCAGTCCACTGGCTAGAAAGTGTTTCAGGAACTCTTTAGCGCTGAGCTTAGCCGCTGATGCTGTGTTGGAATGGAAACATAGACAAGAAATGTTTTTTTAAATTAAGTTCATAAAAATGATCTCGAACGATTTATTTCTTAGTTTGTAGAAAGCAGATTAATTTTTGGGGTTGTATTTTAAATATAAGTCAAGACTTACTTTAATAGCAAAATAATGGACAGGACTTGTGTTTGAATCCTCAATCCTTGACTCTTTTTGCAAAACTTCAACCAGCAGCCGAGTACCAAGTACTTGGATCTTCGACTATGAGTACAAATCAAGTACAGTATTTATAAACAAAATACTGCAAAATGTCAGGTAGAAAAACGTTTACTATTCTTCGGGGGGGGGGGGGGGGGGGGGGAGGGGGGACATCAAGCTCTGTGGAATACATCAAAGGGGATCAGAACATTTTAAAGAAACATCCATAACTGTCATTCACAACTTAGTACACTAAGCTCTTGCAAAAAGTAGGAGGCCTGATAGTTTGTAAGGGCAAGGCAATTTTTCTTTGGAACTGACATTCAAAGGGGAGAAAGTGCACAGACAGGCAACATCAACAGAGTGGGAGGATATTAAGTTAAATGGTCAACCACAAAAACACTCACTAAAATCACTAGAGGGCAGTATACAAGTCTAATGGTCAGAGCTGTGTATTGAGAGAGTTGTCACACACAGAGGCAGTTTTCTCTGATCAAGTGGTTGCTGGACACCATTTTTCGGTCCAAATGTAGCAAAACCAATTGGGCAGACTGGTGTGGCACCCTGTATTTGCTGATGGTTTTTTTTTGGACCATAAATGGGTTCTAATTGCAAGTTGTCTGAACCCTCTCAATATACAGCTCTGCTAATGGTCAACCACGGGGAAAAACAACCCTTGCTAAAAACACAAGAGGGTTGTATAACAGTTAAATAGTCAACCACAAAAAAATCACACTGAAATCACAAGAGGGCAGTCTACTAGTCTAAAGGGCCAACCACAAAAACAAATCATTGATTAAATCACAAGAGGGCAGTATACCAGTTTAATCGTCAGGGTGCGCATCCCACTAAATTCCCATAGCATGCCGTGCAAAGTGAAAAAAAAATACTTAAAAGTCTTACAGCTTTTTACAGTAAAGGGAAAATTATCCATTGACTCTTGAACTTTTATTCTTTGCTCAATTTGATATCGGGAGTCTCGTTGAGCTATTCTCCCTCTAAATAAAAACCACCCCTACACACCAGTGTAAATTTTCAAACGTCTGAGCATCAATCTTTAAAAATGTCCCTACACCTCTTGGCAAATAGGACCATTTTTTTCATGGCCTGTATGATCCAAAATACCTCAGGTTTGAAGTCAACCACCCCTGGTCACAATTGGGCAATTTTTTTATATTGTACCCTTTTTGGGAACTCCCCCCTGTGTAACAAAGAATATTTTGAGGGCCTACAAAATATCAATGTGGCCGACACTCTGTTTTCTACGTATTTAGTGTGGTGCACCCATCAACCACAAAAAAAAAACCCTTACTCAAGTCACAATATATACTGCGGATTTTGTGAGTGGTTGACCATTAAACTGGTGTACTGGACTCTTATGACCTTATCAAGGATTTTTTTTGGGGGGGGGGGTTGACATTATACTAGTATACTGCCCTCTTGAATTTTAGGGATTTGTTGTGGTTGACCATTAAACTGGTCTACCGCCCTCTAATGATTTTAGCAACGATTTTTTTCGTAGTTATACCATTAGACTGACGTATCGTCTCTTGTGATTTTAGTGAGGATTTTTGTGGCTGACTTTTAAACTGGTTTACCACCCTCTTGTACGTTGGCCCTAAAGGGACATTGCATATCCAAATATGTGCGCATAAGTATGCAATGTCATGAAATCAATCGCAAAATGTAATGAGAGTTGCGACATCGTTGGACCAGTTTTCTTTGGTCATGTGGCTGTTGGTTGTTGGATGATATCTTCAGCTGTATGGTGGGTACTCCAAGCCCTGCTCACCTATAAACTTCTTTAATGCTTCTGCTTGGATGACTTCCATTTCTTCCAGTAAAGATTGCAGTTGTAGAGCTCCGTCTAAACTTGGAATTGTACTGAATGTTGTTCTGGCTTTTCACAGTCTGAAAGGTTTAACAAATACAATTATATATCAAATATTTGAAGACAAAGTTGTGGTCGTAGTTCCTAAGATCCATGTCTGAGTCTTTTGAAGATTGAGTTCAACTTCAGGG
Source organism: Leptasterias polaris (assembly GCA_037783415.1). Classification (NCBI taxonomy): domain Eukaryota; kingdom Metazoa; phylum Echinodermata; class Asteroidea; order Forcipulatida; family Asteriidae; genus Leptasterias; species Leptasterias polaris. The sequence continues at coordinate 14,654 of JAZGTN010000035.1, forward strand.
CTGACCAGTGGGCCATATTTAGGGCCATCCCGCCGGCAATCCTTCAATACCATCGGTCCAATGTAGTTTGTCTTTCTTGTCTTCTACATGACCCTGGACAATAATGTTCTAAATATAATAATAGGTGGCTTCTTATATAGTGCTCCAATCCATCATGCAGTGACACTCAATGAGCTCCAACATTATTACCCCAGTCACTGATGGGCCATTTATTTCATTTCCTTAAATCATTTCAGCTTGTTAGGGAGTGTACAGCCAAATATGTAGCATGCCCAGCTGATTATACGAACCATCTCTGCCCTCACCCTGGGTGAAGAGAAGCAATCATAGATAAGTGTCTTGCTCAAGGACACAAGTGTCATGATCGGGATTCAAACCCGTACCCTGATGACTGAGCCACCAGAATTTGAGTCCAGTGCACTAGACCGCTCGACCATGTCACGCTCTCAAGGCTGTCTTCTTCTCTTCTTGAAACATGATCAAAATATTGGAGTTTATTTCTGCCAATTTTCTGGCACAATGTGAGCCCATCACCAATCAGGCTTCTGACTTGAAATTATTGGACCTTATGCTCCTGAGATATTCGACAAAACCAACTCTCAAAAGTTTTAAAACTCAAAATAACCGTCAAAATTACTGTTGTTTATTTGGATTGCCCAAATTGAAATAAGCCCAATATGATTGCGCACAAAATCTTTGACAAACCAATACATTTATTATTGTTTTCAATCAAACATGGCCACCTAATTGGATGGAATGTTCACTGATTGGTCGAAAACTACAGGATGGGAATGAGTTTACCCTTCCAATAATAATAATGATCATCATTGGTTCTTATATAGCGCACATATCTTAGCAGCTAGATCAAGGCGCTTCATAACATTATTATCCCTGTCCATTGGGCATACTTTTAGACTATTCATCTTACTTTCTCAACTCCCTGGGGAGCACTCAGCCCCAAGCTGCTTAAATAAGCTAAGGAGTTAATCCAACACAACAATGTCTCAGCCCTCTCAGGTTCCCATTTATGCAACTGGGTTCAGAGAAGCAATTATGGTTAAGTGCCTTGCTCAAGGACACAAGTGTCATGACCGGGGATCAACCCCACACTCCTGGGCTCGAATTACACGGCGGCCAGACGGCCAGTGCCGTCGATGCCCTTGTAACTGGCCGTGGTGCCTCTCGAAAAAATATATACCCTTTTCGATCACGGCCATAATGCCGTGCCCTTTTCCCCTGTTGGCCGTCGTGCCCTTTTCCCAGTTGGCCGTCGTGCCCTTTTAATGAAAGTTAAATATTTACTTGTTTTAGTTTTTAGCCAACAATGTATCTTGTTTAATGTATCCAGCACAATCCGCTCAAGAGAGAGAAGTTGTAGCGTAAATTGTTTCCGTTCACGCACGCTATCGCGACCCTCAAAAGGTTGCAAACACGCACCCGTTGTAGACAAACATCCGACGTCTTTAAACAAGGGACCAGTCTATAACAAATCCATTGACCGACAGAGGGCGCTCTGTTGTTTCTACCGCCCTCTTCTGGTGGAATTGTAGCACTGCGTGACATAAAAACCGTTTAGTGAATGAATTGCGTCCAAAACTTTTCTGGTTAAACTAAATAATTTAATAATGCTGTGAAACAAGAGCGTTTCAAGCGGACTGTTCAAGGTAAACTCGAACACTCTGCTGCCAAATGCAAGAAATTGAACTTCTTTTGGGGGTAACTTTTATATTATTTATTACTTATTTTTAAATTTACTTAAAGAATTTGTTTTTTTTACAAATCATGTACAGTTTGCTTATGAATAAGATATGATTTATCCATTTTCATATTCATGTAAACTGTTTTATCGGGTTAACCACCCATAGGGGAACCTCTGGTAATTTTTTTTAAATTATTTATTTTTTCTTATTTAGCTGCTTCTAATCTAGCCAGAGGCTCTGGCTAATTGATATGACATTCTTTTTTTTCCCGGATCAAGAATTATTATCTTGGACACTTATTCAATAAAAGAGGCATGTTTAATGATTAAAGAAAGTAGTTGGTTGTATTTTGTTTAATAACTTTCATAACTTAGTGGCCTTCGTGCCTTTTTTATTTTCACATTTTGGCCTTGGTGCCCTTTCTACTGGCCTTGGTGCCCTCCAAAATTTTGAAAACTCCAAGGCCAATGTGGCCTTGCCCTAAAAAAATTGTTATTCCAGGCCTGCACTCCGATGATTCAACTATCAGAACTTGAGTCCATCAGTAGACCGCTCGGCCGCAACACACCACAAAAATACAATGATGTACTTTCCCTTCGGGCAAACCCTTCAGTTTAATAAACATTTAAATTGACTGGTAATCAAGAACACCTACCATCAAATGGCAGCAGGTCCTGGTACTCTGCTAGTTTAGCATGTACAACTCCACTCAGGTCATGCGGTGAGTTCATTACATGAGCAGTAACAACATCGTTATCGAGGTCGCCTCCATGCACAAAGAGGTTGAAGAATTCCTGAGTTCAGTCTTGCAAGTTCAGGTACTGGCACTGGCACTGAAACGAGATAAGACCAAGAATGGAAGTTAGAAACATTTGCTCAGCCCCACCGGTCTCATCTAAGACTGCTTGGATGGGCTGATGAGCTTGTACTACATGTAGTTCTTGGTCAGGATGTAGTGATGCATGATGAGACTGATTGTACTGCTGATCTGTTGAAGTTTTGAACTTTGTGAGATTGGCAGACAATTGAGAAGGCAACTAGTCAAACCCTGCAGGACAAACTTACTGCGTTTTTTTTAGAGCCACCACCGCTTCCAAAATTATATCAATCCTGGATGAACCCATAAAACTTTTTTTTTTGAAAGCCTGGCACTTGAATTAATCTGAAACTCTTCAATAAATTTGTTGATTTGTTTTTCCAACTGTGGGAGGTCTTACTGTGGAAAATTGTCGAACGCATTTAGAGGATATTCAGAACTTAATCCTCCAACGCTTGGTAGAATTTTCTAGTGAGTTGATGACCAGCCATTTGAAACCTTTTGCATGGGTTGTGTACGATGGTACAACGATGGTACAACGATGGTACAACTGCGTTGCCCCTGCCATCTTACTGTGGACACCTACAAGTTTGCACACCAACGTCCCGTGGACAGTTGACCTTTTGTGGACATACACCGGGTCCACACAAGGTTTCTTGTTCATTTTAATTAAAAACATGAAACAAGTCTAATTCTATTCCATACTCCAAGTCCACAGAAAACATGAAGTCACTTAAAAATGTTTGTTCTTGTGTGGACCTAGAATAGCATCAATGCTGCCCTCTGTTGATCGGTTCAAAGTGTGTACTTTTGACCAATCACAGCATTGGATTTTGTTTGTGGCATGCATAATGCATGCAGCAATCGGCCATTTTGTATGCATGTTTCTATCCGATCCTGTGGAGAACATCACACACAAAAAGAACTTTTGAAGGAAAATTCAAGGTATTAAAAGCGGTAAGTTAACAAATTATTATATTGTACTAGATACATGTATGTAGTGGTGGGGTTTACAAGTTTAAACAAATTCAAAACTCATCTCACTGGTGACTGGTCTGGACTCTGGTGACTGAAAAATGTTAAACAAAACTTAGATTTTTAGAAGTTAGAGTAGATTTTAGACTTAGATTGGAGACTCTCGAGTCTCACTCTCAGTACATTTGTATTGCACTTGTTCAAGTTGTTGTATAACTAGGCCTACATTACAGTAATATTCGTAGATCTAGGCTCTATAAAATAGTTAGATGGTACTATAGGCTAACTGGGCATGTTAATTTATTATTATTTGTGCTGTTATTGATGTTATAATAGCAGAATAGCCCATCTTCAGTTGTTTACCAATTGTTCCATATCACTCGCTTTGTTTGCTTTTGTAATCCAGACCATCGTGACCATAGACGTGATACTTCCTTGATTAGTTGTGATAATCGTAACCCTCCATCCTCACGTCGGTTGCAGACCGAAGGGTTACGACACAGTCCATGTAGCCTATGTAGTTTTATACCTGTGCAATCTCAAAAAAAAAAATTCAGACTAGTGACCAGATTTGCCAAACTTTTAACACGGATTTGATCTTCAACACGGCCTGTATCGTAACCCTCCGGTCGTTGGGAGGGTAGAGGGTTACGTCTTACAATTATCGCAACTATATTAATTCCTTCTTGATGTGTTCACCAAAGGTACTTATTTTGGGCTGATTGGTGTCTCTAACTGTGTAACTGTGAGTTTAAGGCATAATAACATAAACAAAAAGTGACTACGATATGTGCACAAGTGGTTATTTCGACTTACTTTTGCAATGGAAGCCCAATTCAAATATCCCCAAATTAAAATAAAGCATTAAAAGCAGAGTCTGAGAGAAAAGTACCCAGTTCCGGCTTGGTTTTTAGCCAATTGAGGTGACCTATCTTAGTTCATGTACAGCAATGTGGCAATAGACGGTAGCAGTGATACTGATATTGATAACGTAGCTCTAGTCTTAGTCACGTAGCTCTTGCCCTTAGACTTAAGAGCTATGACGGACCATGCGTATAGGTTTCGCAAATTTGTTAAACAATCAAACGAATTGGTCCAGTACTGCGTCACCTTTACATGAAATAGGATCAGTCCCTCAGCCTGCCATTGCCAAAGAGTACACAAGTGCTATGTTAAAATCCGCGCTGAGATAGAAGGCATAGTATGTTTGAATACTCCAAAATTAGGGTGCATACTTTTCTCCTTTTCACTTTATTTTAATTTTGGGATATTTAAACTGGGCTTCAACTGTAAATTAAGTTTAAAAGACCACTTGTGTGTTAATGAAAGTGCAATTTGGTACTTTAAAATGTTGAGCGAATTGAACATTATTAGATTAACATTAAGACTTACACATACAAATAGGCCAATAAATTTATAAACTAACATTGAAAATTACTAATGATTGCTGAACCAGCTTTACATCACCGGTCTTTACATCATGTTTTTACATGTAATATCCCTTAAATAAAGTTTGTCCTTGGTTGTTCTTCATGAAATATGTATGGCTTTGCAGGCAGTGACATTCATTTCTCTTACTGCATTTTAGAGCATGGAACGACGACTAAGACTTCGTACTGGTGCTCGCTCACAAATAAAATTCTCTACTGGAGAAGACCAGGAGGGATTTGAATTGCGACACATCAACAAATACATCGGTAAGAAGTTATACAATTAATAGCACTCGCAGTGATTACCACAAAGTATACTTTGTTTTAGCTATGAGACATTTTAAAATACAGTCATATCAAGTTTCCAAAAAACATTACAACGTACCCCTTACAAATATTCTGCCTTTCGATTGGTTTAGCACGTCACATGATATGTCTTATTTTTACTAGAAACCATGCAAACGCGATGAGCTATGCACACAGCAAACAAGGTACTATACCCATAGCAACCGATGTATTATCCCATAGCAACCAGTGTACTATACCCATAGCAACTAATGTACTATACCCATAGCAACTAATGTACTATACCCATAGCAACAGCAGGCACAACAATGATTGGGGTGTTATGAAACAAATAGTTACTGCTTTTACTTGTGTGTTGGTTAAAATTACGACTCCCTCTGTAATCCCAGGAGCATTCGGGAGAGTAGAACTCGTCGAGGATCACCTCGGGCATTGTAGTTTTAACCATAGCACTTGAAGCAGTCAATATTTGAATACCATTCAATGAGCTAACTATGGTAGCTGTAGACCTTGCACGAACAATACCAAGCAGACAATTTAAATGGAAACATTGAGAATGGGGCGGGGGGGGGGGGGAGTTGGCTGTGCTTGCACTAAAATACTTGTCAATAACCAATGTATCAATAATCATTTATGTCTTCCCAGGGGCAGGGGTTTTCACTACCAAGAGATTCAACAAGGGGGATTTTTTGCTACAATATCGGGGGGATTACGTGGGGTATCAAGAAGCAATCACAAGAGAGAAGAACTACAAACCAAGCCAGGGCAATTTTTTATTTTTTTTTAAAGGTGGACTATATGGGAAAAAATGGTAAGTAAATTCTCTGAGAATTGAAGTTTATGGTGAACTGCCACGTATATAATACCTGAATTTAAAAGTGTTTTGGAATAGACAGTTTGATTTTGGTGCATGGATGGAAGTGTACCTTGCATATTGAAAGTAGTGTTTTCTTTTCTTATATAAATTATGCTCTTGTAGCATTGATGCAACAAACTCAACGGGCCTTGGGAGAATGGTTAATGATGGAATTGGCAAGCTTGCCAATGCCAAAACCATCATCATACCAGGAGATCCACCCCGACTAGGGCTATTTGCTAGAAGAGATATCAACATTGGAGAAGAGATCAGATATGATTATGGGGTCAGCAATCTCCCATGGAGGAAGGTGTGTATTCTGAAAATAAAGAACCATTGTTTTATACATGTGGTTTTATAAATTCATGCTTTGCAGTCGCTAACAACTGTTTTTCCACAGCCATCATACACATGTAGGAACTCTTGAAAAGACTTTTAAATCCGTTATCACCGAAGGACACCATTTAGTATTTGGCAGTATTTCTTGGTTGCTTAAGCATTCTAAAAAATGTTTGAAATTAATTTGAGGAGTTCAGTTTTCAATCATTCTCTACAGGGTTTTCTACATTTTCATTACAATAGGGCCTACAAAGTATTTTGGTTTTCTACTGTTTGTGAAAAACCCCACATCTAATTGCATTTAATTATGTAGTCACTGTTACTAATTTTCCAACAGAAATCACATTCTTCAGTTCAGCTTATTTCTTTGCCTGCATCATCGTCTGAAAGCAAAGTAAATGATTATTTGAGTTCCCTCACTTTCACTGGTCTCAAAAAGGTAGGTTCATAACACATGTGTATATATCAAGTTTGGGAACCAATTAGGGTTAGAGTTGCTTAGAAAAGTGGACACTCTGCCTAAAAAAAAGAAAAGAAGTGTGAAAGGCTCATCAGGGGGTGTTTAAGAACACACCTGTAACCAACTGTGATGCAACACATGTATACATGTATGTGTACAAAGTCTTTATTTTTGTGTCCTCAGAGAATAATGATTAAATATTACTCATAAGGGGCCTATATATTTTAGGGTATTGTTTTACTAACTGCAAAAAGGAAAATTTAATATTTTCAGAATCTGAGAAAGTGGTACTGATTTATTCACATGTTGATCAGGACCAGCCAATATTATGGTTATTGGAAATATGAGTTGGAGAAAATAAGGCTCACATGTCTTTTCAATCAAAACTTGTTCAGGGATGTTACAAATAAATGGACTTGGAATTACAATTTAATTTGGGTTTTATAAGGGTGATAACATCTTCCACATTGTTCTTGTTGTTTTGTTTTGTTTTTTCCAATTTCTAAATTTGCAAAATCAAGAGCTTCAAATCATAATATATATGGTTTGATTATCATACGGCATGATTCTATTTGCTGATTGAATCTAATTGAGTGATGTTTTGTAAGCCAATACTTATAACTTACCCACTGTGACGCTTTCAGGATTTTGTTTAATCTAAGCTTTACCTTTTACTTGGTGTAGAACTTTGTTTTTGGATTAAATGCAAATGATGAACATCATTTTGTCAATAGGATGTGAACCAAGCCAGAAATGCTGAAAAGTTAACATCAGTATATAGTGGTGAGTATGTGTTTAAGTTATTATGAGGCACTGATGAGCATTCTTTTCGATAGAATATTGAAATGACAAACAGCTCTCCTGTAACAAAATGTACTTGTATCTTTGCTTTCTCAAAAAAGGAAGCACTTCAGAAGGTGTAATCTCTCATGATGATTGATACGCGCACAAAATCTAAACTAAGTAAAATTAAAAAGAGGATCATTTGAACCAGCAACCTCTGGGTTGACATACTGATGCTCTTCCATCTGAACTTTCTACCTAGCCCTGTATTGACAGTCTTCGTATTTATTTAACCCTTTGAACCCGAAATGACACGTCTTTCCCGTGCACAAGGAAATACCCGACAAGACACTATAGCGTCTTTTGGGTGACGTCTTTATTCCCGCTTGACAAAAGAGGCTCTTTAGCCAATCAGAGAGACTGTTACAGCAGGGTACGGTAGAATAATCTCTGTAATACATTTTTACAAAAACGAATGAATTCATTGAACAATTTTTTGGTAAAAAATGTCAAAATAGAGAGAAAATTTCATTGATCATTTTCGTAACAAAAACAATTCAAAACGAGGCTGTCTCTTATTTTTCTTTTACCTTTAAATTTGAGAGGGTTTGAGCCAATCAGAATGGTTGTTACAGCAGGTTTGGTAGAATAGTCACTCTATACTACATGCTTTTCGCGTTGTTATAAAAGTTACAGCAAAGTTTGTCACCGTTTGTGAAAGTAAACCAGTCAAAGTACAGGCAAATTAACGCTTCTGTGCTGCTGGGACACTTTGATAATTATTTGAAGATGATGATGAAGACTTGGATAATTCCGATTTTGGGAATGAGAGTGAATGAGAACGAATTTGACGACGATATTATTGATGACTCAAATGATTGATAGTCATGTTACATGTGATAGTTATACAGCAATCAATTGACGACGGTCGGCAGCAACCGGTAAACTTAGCACTAGTTGAAACCTCAAAATATGCTAATATATTATGGCAATATATGGCAATATGTGCAAATAACTCAGGGTCAGGGTGTCACTGTGCAAAAATAATTCAGGGTTCAAAGCAGGAGGGTCAATGTATCCATTCAGTTAAAAACGTTTGAACACTGCATTCTTGTCAGTTTGCAGATTGGGTAAATTTTTACCACATCGCTATTCTAGTTAACCAGCAATACTGCCTTTTGTATAATGCCCTTATTGCTGCTTCTCAGGTTGTATTAAGAAACAGGGCTAGATGGTAGCTGTGGAAGGTCACTGGTTAAAATCCTAGTGCTGTAGAATTTCTTTTTGCTCATCCTTAATTTGTTAGATATACCCAGTGAGTTTTTCTAGTGGTTTAATAGGAAAATTTGCATATACTAAAAGCCCTATTATAAGGCTGAAATCAAATCACAGATAAACTCTATCCAGACTGATGATGTCAGAGTTTGTAGTTTGTTATAGATTTTGAAACTTTCCGATTTTGATTCCTAACATTTCCATTTACTTCAACAGTATCTAGTCTGCCAGTGCCACCAGTATCAGCGGAGTCGCTGCTGCAGCAGATTCAAGAGGTCAGATTCTGTAGCAAAATAATTGACTTGTATTTGAGTCCGAGTCCACTCAGAATCAAAGACAATACATATTTTAAATTTGTTTTGTATTTGATTAACAGTCAACCAAAAACCCTGTTGAATAACAACTCGGGTGAATCACAGAAGATCAACAGTAGAACGTGATGAAAACAAACAAGAAGTCATAGGCCCTATATGCCTTGCAATTTTCTCACATGGACCGACATGAAAAAGCTATGTACAATACGTGTACAGTGCAGCTGGTATTAGCAGTATTGTCACCAACTGACGTCCTCTGACACATGTTCCTTGGGGCGGAACCGATCGTCTGCAGCTGTTTGCGCTTTATAAATCTCTCTTTATTATTATGTATAGTATGCATGACGCGCCAAATGGTGCATAATAAACAGCAGTTTAGCTCTCACGACCGATCTTGGTCTCGAGACCACTTTTAACCGGTCTTGGTCTTGGTCTCCCTACCTTGAGTTCTCGGTCTCTGGTATCGGTCTCGGACCAATGAGATCTCGAACATTTGGCTGGGTCTCGAAACGAGACCAGCTATTTATCATAAAAATTGTTAGAGTAGGCCTATGTCAGAACAGATAAGGAATAAGTGTCACACGTAACAGCCGCACAATTTTAAACGTACACTTCACTTATTTAAAATGAATGCAAGATTGCAATGTACAGGTGTGTGCTCATGTTGATTGCTGCAGCATCAATGATGTGCATGTACTACTCGTTAATAATACCACCATCACCGATATAATAACCATGCAGCTTCGTATGATATTGAGCTATCCCGCCACACATTGTTGTATTTCCATGTGTGTTAAGTCTAATGTAGACTAATGTTCCCGAAAACTACCACATGCCGTTCCGCACCTAGCGCTGGTCCTTTTTTCGCGCATGACATCTGGGGGTGCCTTGGCGTGTGCCTTGACTAAAGGCTACGCTGCACCACACATCGTCGTCACTGTGTCAAGTCGACAACAAAATTGGGCGTACACCTTCTGTTCAAAGGGTAAATATTTGGGGGATTTTCATGGTGATCCAGATTTGAGTTCATGATGTCGCAACTATGTTAAAAAAATATCCTTTTGAGGAGTTAAGGCTCTGTGCTTAAAGAAGAGCATTTCGTTTGTTATTGACATTCTCTGATGACTATCTCCTGATCGAGAGTCCTAAAGACAACTACAGCAAACAAGTTGGAACATTAAAAAGACAAAAACAGCTCGTTCGAGAGCCAACACTTTTCCAAAAAGAGGCGTTTTACACGGCTGAAATTGAAATAAATAACTCCAAGGGTTATAAAAGAAAACAAATAATGAACCACAATGGACAAATGTGGCTGCATGGTTTGCGACCATATTCTTACCTTTTAATTGCCAATTTGTTATTTAAGGTTTTATTTACCTTTCTTTTTCCTTCATAAACATGATCATGCTTTTATTATTTGTCATAGAGTCGAGATTAATCAATGTTATCTCATTAAAAGGACGTTATAAACTGCAAGTGAGTCTTGCTGCCCGATTATTTGTTTACATATTATTATGATTATTATTATTATTATTATTATGATTGTTATTATTGTTGTGAAGGTCTCCAGGTCTCGGTCTCGAACCCTCTGGTCTGGTCTTGGTCTCAACTTGCTGGGTCTTGTTCTAGGTCTTGGACTTGTTGGTGGTCTTGACTAGTACACAAATGTTTCACCACAGAATTTACAGGTTTATGTTAATCTTTGGTTATAAATACCTGCAAATTCAAATGTTTGATGTAAATACCTTTTTGTGTTGTTATGTTTAATTTGAGAACTTTAATCTTTACGTCATGTAGGGGATAGTTGATGAAAGTAACGGGGATGAACATCAAGTCAAGGAATGTGACAAACAGCAAGGTAAGATATACATGTACTCACAAACACAAAACAGGTATCCGTTTCTGAACCAATTCGCTGTCAATTAATACTATGCTAGAAGTTTACTTGTAAACATATCAGGACAAAGTTTAGCATGAATGTCACCGTTATAGCACTTTTAGAGCCTCCAATTCACTTAGAATTGGTTCAAGGACATTGTGAGTCTCCTAATTAATTTGTGTGACTACAAGGCTTTTATGACTTGGGGAATTTGACTAATTAAATAATGCGGACTCAGATTTGGACCTTGACATATGCATACATACATGTACATACATACATACATACAAAAATGTTTTATATACCGCTGTTTCATCAAGATCACAGCAGTTTGTGATGATACACCAAGATACATGGCATACAATGATACGAAATTGCAAAGTATGAAAGCAAACAAACAATCATTGTGGGAATAGGGGCGACTCCAGATGCTTCTTGAAAATGTGAAGTGAATCGGCAGAGCGCAGAGATCGAGGGAGACTATTCCAAAGTTTAGGGGCGACAAAAGAGAATGTTTTTTCTGCAGCTGATGCAAGAGATCTGTAATGAATTTTGTGTTCCACAAGCCGGGAGTCTTTTGATGATCGCAAGCCAACTCTCCTGGGTATACAAAACCAAACACGGTTTTAAATATGCTGGGCCCAGATCATTAAGGCATTTGTAGACGATCAAGCACAACATTTTATATTGGATTCGTTCCTTGACAGGCAGCCAGTGCAGTTGCTTTAGGAATGGTGTTGCATGATCATATTTGTTGGCGCAGTGAATGAGTTTGGATGCCCAGTTTTGAATGTTGAAGTTTTTGTATGTCAGATGCATTAGATCCCAGAAGCAGTGAGTTCCCGTAGTCTAGTCGTGATAGCACCAGAGATCTTATGATGTGCCGGCATGAGTCTTTGTCAAGAAAAAGACGTATACGGGCGATGTTGCGAAGATGGAAGGTTACGTACTGCTGCACAAGCGTGTTATGTGTGGGGAAATAGACATTTGGCTGTCAAAGAAAACACCTAGATTGTGCACAGTTTCAGAAGGATGGACAATTTCAGCACCAATCTGCAGGTGGACAGGGGGCATGTTGCATTTGTTGTGAGAAGAGATGGCTATAAAAAATGTGGTCTTACTATCGTTCAATTTGAGCATGTTGTTTGACATCCACTGTTTAATTTCAGTGATACATGTTCCAAGTCTAGTTTTATAATGCAGATTGGATAGAAGTATGATCGGAGGGGTCGAAACTGAGATAGAGTTGGATGTCGTCTGTGTACATGTGGTAGCAATTTTTATATTTTCAGATGATGCGGCCAATAGGGATGATGTAGATCTTAAAGGAACCAGGACCAACAATGGAGCCTTGTGGAAGTCCGTAGTCCATCTTTTGAGGCGCGGACACAATGCTGTTGATGCATACTTTAGTGGTTCTCCCAGTAAAGTAAGACTCGTACCACTTTAGTGCAGTTCCTGTCAGACCAATCTCGTTGGCAGTCCTCTTTGTCAGAATGTTGTGATTCACCGTATTAAATGCGGCTGAGAGGTCGAGTAGAACAACGAACACGGCTTGCTGATTGTGGAGACACTTCATGATATCATCCTTCACAATAAGCAGGGTGCTCTCGGTACTGTGTGGTGCGGTATGCAGATTGCAGATTTTCACCAAGGTTGTGTTTGGCCATGTGTTTGTTTAAACAGGTAAAAGCATGTTTCTCAATCAACTTTGAAAGGAAAGGAATATGCCACAGGATGATAATTTTTCATATCATTTGGATCCAATGACATGCTTCTTGATGATTGGGCTGATCATCACTGCCTGTTTGAGAGAATCAGGGAAAACTCCTGTGGACAGAGACATGTTAATTAAGCGAGTAATAACAGGAACAAAAAAATAACTGTTTTGTTTGAGATACCATGTGGGAATAGGATCAAGGAGACAACTTTTGGATGTTGCCTTATTAATAGCATAACCTGGTCTTCACTTAGAGGTCTGAATTCAGAAAGGTTACATAATACAGAGTTTTCAATTGATTATTCAATACACTCATCAATTTTACATTGTTCAGTTTGCAATTTACTGTGGATATTTGAAACAGAAAAGTCATCACAAAGATTCTTTGCCTGTTGTTATTAAGAATTAAGCCTGTTTACAATCTTAAAGACTGTTTTTGAGTCTGCAGATAAGAGTTGAGTTTTGAAATGACGTTTCTTTTATTTGTCAATCATTGAAGTTGACCAGTTTGTTTTGCTTGATATAAGCTTGATGTAAACTTGATGGGAAACTTCAGATCTGCCTTTCCGCCACTTTTTCTCAAGCTTTCTTCGTTCTTGGCGTGCTTGATGAATATCTTCTTCGTTCTTGGTGTGCTTGATGAATATCCGAGTTGTCCCAAGGCTGTCGTTTCCTAGTGCTGTGCACTTTTTGAGAGATAGGTGCGTAGGTATTAAGAGAATCTGTGACGATTTCAAGATATTGCCTTTGAACAGTTAAGATGTCGATGTCAACAGTTAAATCCAGGAGCACTTCAAACTTAAACGTAAGATCTTTATGTAAAGATGCTTGATCAAAGTCTTGTAAATTGTGGGTTGATCTGACTTCTTTTTCAATGGCCGGTTTGTTAATGTCAAGTGTACACAAAATCATGTGATGATCCGAAAGACGAGTGCCGATACTGATATTCTTGACCAATCTGTCCTCTGGACGTGAGAGAATCAAATCTAAGGTATGTCCAGCCTTATGTGTGGGGCCGCTTAAATGTTGACAAAACCTGGCTCCCGAAACTGATGTCAAAAAGCGCTTGACGTCAGATTTGTCAGGTGTATCAGCATGGATGTTGAAATTGCCAAGCAGTAGGGCTTTGCCACCAAGGGATGATTTAGAAATTTATCAAAATCATTTAAATACTTGGATGTTTTCAGACCATTTTCAGATGATGGGGGCCTCAACAAGCACGTATAGTACTCTCCTTTGTTTATCAGTAATGATAGCCTGTTCAAAGTTGGTTGAGTTGAAATCGGATGTAATAACCCGCAATTTCAAGGCGTTCTTGTAGATGACTCCCAAACCACCATGGTTGCTTTTACCTCTAGGGATTTTCAGGAAGGCATAGCCAAGTGGGGTTAATTCACCAATAACAACTTGGTCAGTTTCATTGAGCCATGTTTCAGTGAGAAATGCAATGTCTAAGTCGTGTTCTAGGATGTAATCGGAACATGTTGTGGTTTTATTCCGAATGGATTGTGCATTCCAGTGGGCGATATTGAAGGAAGAGCATTTGCTGCTGTTTTTACTCGTTGATGACATGGATGTATCAGCTTATTCAGGAGGGGTATACAACCGCACAGAATGACTCCATGTTCCTGAATCGTGCAATCAATACTACTTAATAAAAAACTGCCTCCAAGTCCTAACACTGAAACAAAAATCTTGAAAACTTTATAACATAAACTTAATTTAACTTAAACAATTCACAAATAATTATGTACATATAATTGTAGGCAATCATAACTTGAAAGACAGAATTACATGTCACACCAATGTTAAATGTTATTTGTTCAATAACTTGTTTTTGTGTTCACATGATTTGGACTTGGACTTATAGACCCATTGCACAACGCGCAACGCGCATACATGCGCGTAATTTTGGGGGTCAAAACGTGCACAAAAGGATGGTACACGTGTTTACGCACAATGCGCTTGTAAACACGTGTACCATTCTTTTGTGCACGTTTTGACCCCAAAAATTACGCGCGTGTAGATGATGACGTCATATGCAATGGGTCTATACTGAGAACAAATGACTCAGATATAAAAACAACTTGAAAGTGGACTCTTACTTGAAACAAAAGCCATGGAACAAAACTGCATGTTACATGTTACTGCATGTGTTTTCACAGCATTGTGGCCCCGGTACCAGTCTCTTTGAAATTTAATGCTTGCATAATCACCTGCATACATGTAGAATTTGCATTTTTTATTCTGAGGATATTGAAATTTTTACCTTTTTTCATTTAAACAGCCCGTACAAATTAATTATATTAATTCAAATACATTGACTTATTTAATCCACCAGTTTCTAGCAGACCTGAAAGTCTAACTCTTCATTCCTTACTACCAGAGAAAAGACAGAAGGTAAGTTTTCTTTAGATACATAACAAAACTATGTACACAAAAGTTCCAATCACAGAGGCTATCTTTCATTTTACTGCATCAAAACAAACAAACTCTATGTAAGTCTCGCGCGTATTCAAACTTCCGTAACTATTGTGGTCCCAACCATTATGGAGTTCTACGTGGGAAGATTTTGTTTTGTGAATTATTTTAGTTTAACATAGTTAATAATGGCCATGTAATTTATATATGTTGTTGAATGTAATACTAAGTGATACAAAACCTGAAAGTAAAATATATTCAACAAAATAACTATAAGAATATCTGAGAATAAAACTTGACCTTAGCTTCTGGTTACTTGCAAAAAGTTAAGAATGTTTGCCTACCTGCTGAACATAAAAATTAAGTAAACGCTTGTTTTTGTTGCGCAATGATAATTGCCGGACGCTGAGCCTTTTTATTGCTGCTTATGGTTGCTGAGGCGTCAGCATCCTCCATAAACTGCATCACTCATCAATTTTACACCCGTGCGGCAATTGTGCGTTCACGTATAAGCAAGCTTTTACTGATTGCAAAAATTCGGGCGTGACTTTGCAAAAGGGTTTTGTAAAGAGTTAACAAATTATTATTATTTTTTTTTAAAACTAAAACTCATTTAAAAAAAAATTGTATTGAGCATTTTTTTAATTCAGAATGTTGTCATAAATATAATTTAAAACAAAGATTTGATTTCCAAAAAGAAAATTGTTCTTCATTTAGGGTGCAGTCTTGTTCCGATTCTCGTGACACTTACACAGTCTATACTGAGTTTGTTGTGAATTTAATTAGCAACCGCAATTATATTTCCATTTAATCAGGAATCACCTGCCCCAAACAAACAAGATCAGCCATCAACATCAACTGCCATTCAAATCTGTAATGGACACACCACTTTAAGTGATGATGCTCTCGATGCTACAAAGACCAATTATGATGCTGAAAATGAAACTAACTATACAGAACAAGAAGGTATACAATTCTCACATTGGTTTATGAAATGTTAGCGATGTTGTAAGTGATGATGTAAGTGATGATGTGAGTGAGGATGTGAGTGAGGAGGAGTCCACAACTTATGTACTGTATACATCATGCACCACAGGGGTGAATGTGATGCAATAACCAGGGGGTAATTTCATTGAACTTCCTGTTATTTTCAAAAGTTGTCTTTCACAACATTTGCTACATCACTAAAATGCTATTTCATCTGAGCAAACCAATTAACTCCAACTTGGGTTTTTTTTATTCACAGTTTCAAGTCTTCATGAAAAACTTTCTGCTTGTTCTCTGGTACCAAAGAAAAAGGAGAAAGTAAGTATCTTGAAATTGTTACATTCTTTTTAACAGAATTTATAAAAAAGGAGAAATAAATACCAGTGCTGGGAGTTACCAGTTAATTCACTGATTGTTTAACAGAAACTTCCGCACTCAATTAATATATTATTGGCACATTTGATTGATCCTTTGATCCAGCACATCTCATTGCTGATGGCCAAAGCATGTATTGCTGCTCCTGGCTTAATTTGGGTGATAGGTAACATACACAAAATGAAAGTGTGACCAAATAACAAACAGTATACATGTACTATAATCCAAATACTTGACAAGAAATGTCAGTTGTTATGGAAACATGTCAATCTTTTTAGTCTTATAACTCAGTATATTGGTTGTATAACTGTAATGATCTTGTTGTTCGGGTCCATTTTTCATTTCATTCCATTCGCATAGTCTTGCTAAAAAATTAGATCTCCAGGAAAGCCAGTCTCCTGCTACTCTTTGTATAACCCTTTGTTCAGTGGAGCTGCTTCGCTGAAACAACGAAGGGCCTAAACCACCAATGACCCTATCTTTGATTTCAGTTGGGCTATAGTTGTCAGGTCTTGTGAGGTTGAATTGTTATATCTCAACAAACTACCTATTTTCAGCAACCAACCAGTCAGTGTCACTGTACATTGTATTCATTTCAATATTGTTTAGGTGTCTAAATATGGACATTTGTCAACCCAAGTGTATTTTCTGATGATAGACCAATCCACCCCCCCCCCCCCCCCCCCCCCGTGTATGCGAAAATGAACAATCATAGCTGCACATACCCATCTAAAAGACTAACAGTATAGTACATGTATAACATACTCTATGCATGATTATACTTGTAGAGAGGCATTGGAGATGTTGTTATGCACAATAAATTTTGGGGGAAATACGAGTTATGACAAAAAATGGTTCTCTATTCAACTCAATCGAATAATAAACATTGGAATTGAATTAAAATTGTACATGTATAAACAACTCAGTTATTTGTCAGATAATTACTCATGATCACACACTTCAAATTAGCAGTAATATCAGAAAATCATTCAGACCAGTGCAAGAAGTTCTTGTGAAAATTAAAATTAAGTAGAGAATTTCCAGCAGATACTTGAGGGATTTGCAGGTTTCGGCCGACAGGTTTCTGACAGATGGGACTTTTAAAAGTTAATTAATAAGAGTGTCATTACAAATTGTAAAATTTTCGGTTGTTACTTGAAAAATAAGCACTTATTCCCAACTGTTTTTATTTCTAACTTAGCAAAATATTTTATGGGACCTACCCTTAGCGATCAGATTTCTAACGTATGAACTCTCAAGGTTTTAAATATCTACTCAGGCATAAATCAGCACATTTTATTTACTAGGCTATCCGTTAGGTGATCCAATTCGCAAAGTATCTCGATCTATTTCAGCCTATCTTTAAAATTAGTGATTTTAATTCCTTGTATTTGAGTGGTGGATTTATATTTCGATTAATTATTAGTTACCTCTTGTCATTTACTTGTGCTTTTTTAAATTCTTGCTATTATTGTTTGTGTGAAGCGCTTTGGGCGCCTTTTTAGGCGGATTCTGCGCTATATAAGATCTTTTATTATTATTATTATTATCTGATGAGGAAATTCTCCTGACTAGTTGCTGCAATCTGCAGAAGTGACTCACTCTTTCGAAAGATTGCTTCCCTTTTCTCTTCATACCAGTTTATTGATAAAAAGATCATTATGTACTTGAGTATATTATATAACATTGATTCAAAAATCAATGCCTTGTAGTTTTTTAAGATGCTTTTATTTTATAACTATTAGCCTTCCAATTGTAGCACAAGAAAACCTAAAATAACTTCCCTATTAAACTTGCAGGTATCTTCTGCCCAAAGACAAGATCAGCCATCAACATCGACTGCTGTTCCAAGTTCTAATGGAGACAACAATCTCGTGTTGAACGATGATGCAAGCATTGATGAGAGTGAGGAGTATTCAAATGATGATGACTATGTGCCAGATACCGATGAGGATGAAAGTGATGACAGTGGCACTAGTGAAATACTTGGAAGTATGATCTTATTTCATAATATTCTTATATTAGTTTTCAGAATTGAGCACTGGTTAAGCACTTCTCTGCATGAATGAAATGTAAATCCACTCTGGAAGAACCTTTATTCATGCGCACTGGTTGTGGTATCACCCTTCTATGTTTGTTATTGCAATTAGATTAGGTGATTTGCATTGAAGTTGTTGCTGCCATTCCATTTAAGTTCTACTGTTAACAGATATCATGGAAAATTTCTAGTTGTTTATTAAAACAGTTTCTTCTGTTTCTTACATTCTCTTCATTCATTAACAGTTCATAGTCTACATGATCGACTTCAATCTCCAAGTTACTTGCTGTTGGAAAAGAACAGACAGAAGGTAAGTGCATGCCTTGGATTTGTTTCATTTAATTAAGACTTAAAATGTGGTGAAGACGAACAGCTCATGAAGAATTTGGTTAGGGTTTTGCAATATGTCACTATTAAAAATGGACAGTGATTTCACTTTTCTATAAAATATCATTAGTTTGGAGGGCAATTGCCTGTTCCTGTGAATGGTGCTAATATTGCAAAACTAGATCCCTTGGATATGCAGTCATTTTCAGGGGAAAAACATGTTTAAATCTTTTAAATTGTGGATTGTTTTTGAAAGGGTCCATGGTGATGTAAACTTTTAAATTAAATTATCCTTTCAGTTTAAATCATTTAAATCTTCAAATGACGACTCAAGACACCAATGTCTTCAACACAAACATTAGAAATCTTCATTTTGTATGGACCAGCACCCTTTATGAATGGCACTTTTATGCCAGATAATGTTTGGTATGTTTTATTGTTTATTACAATTAACTGAAGATTATTAAAACTGGAGACCTGTTTTACTTCCATTCCTTAAATTAAACCTACGCTCCCTGATTTACTTGCAGGAATCATACGGCCCTAATAAACGAGATCAGCCATCACTATCAACTGCACCTCAAAGCAATTTGACTAGTGATGATGCTCACGATGATGCAAAGACCTACTGTGATGCTGACAATGAAACTAATTATGCTGAGCAGAAAGGTAACAATTCTAAAATTGTTTTATGAAATTGTAGTGATGATGCAAGTAATGTAAAGGATATTATACTGACCAGGCTGATGAGAACGATGACAGTCATTATTATGTCCACAAAATGATTGCAAAGTAACAAGTCACATCAAAATTCATTTCTTTAAGTGTCCACAGAATGGTAGCCCAGTTACAAGTAACACTCCTATTCAATTCTTTACCGCGGGCCACCATTCTGTGGACACTTAAAGAAATGAAAAGGAGTGCATGTAACTTGGCCACCATTTTATGGACACCTAAAGAATTGAATAGGAGTGTGACTTGTAACTTGGCCACCATTTTATGGACACCTAAAGAATTGAATAGGAGTGTGACTTGTAACTGGGCCACCATTCTGTGGACACTTAAAGAATTGAATAGGAGTGTGACTTGTAACTGGGCCACCATTCTGTGGACACTTAAAGAATTGAATAGGAGTGTGACTTGTAACTGGGCCACCATTCTGTGGACACTTAAAGAATTGAATAGGAGTGTTACTTGTAACTGGGCCACCATTCTGTGGACACTTAAAGAAATGAACTGGAGTGTGGGGCCATCATTCTTTGGACCCTGAGTGTGACATGTAAATGGGTCTTCATTCTGTGGACATTTTAAAGAAATGAATAAAGTCCATGAGTAAAGGGGCTGAAATTTCATGTATTGGTACAAACTCAAGGGACTAATTCTAATTTCACTTTTTTGTTGCAAAAACCCATCTTACCATAGCCTTTCCCCAAAATTTGCTTATACTACCAGTTTTTGAAAGATTGTCACCGTAAAATTTTAAACTTCTTACCCTCTTTAGTTGTTGTAAAGCCAACAGCTGTTTAGATAGTAACATTTTTTAAGCTCATGCATGTATTTGCATGAACTGTGAATAATTGAGTTGTGCATACTCAAACCGCCGTTGTATTTGTAACTTGGCAAGCATGGCATGCCTAATCAAGAAGTCTTCAAGAGAAATTAATTGGTATCAGTGACATTTTGTTGAAAAATGCCTTTGGTTATTTTTATATATATCTGTTGTTTGTAAGGTTTTGAAGAAGGTTGTGGTGCAGGTTTGTTCTATTAGTCCGTGAGCCAGAGGCTGAAACTTCACATAATATTTGTAATAGTAGGCCTACTTATGATTTTATGCATAAATATAGGTCTATCTCCCTTTAGCAAAGTTACATGATCTTTGAAAGTAGTTAAGTTGTGGATTATTTGCAACAAGAGAAGTGATTTAAGAAAGTGATATGAGATTTAGTCCCTGATGTTGTTACCGGCATGTGTGGCTGGCTCATGGATTAATAGGATTTGTGACTTGTAACTGGGTTAACATTATGTGGACACTTAAAGAATTGAATAGGAGTGTGACTTGTAACTGGGTCACTATTCAATTATTTAAGAGTCCACAGAAAGGTGGCCCAGTTACAAGTAACACTCATATTCAATTCATTAAGTGTCCACAGAATGGTGGCCCAGTTACAAGTCACACTCCTATTCATTTCTTTAAGTGTCCACAGAATGGTGGCCCAGTTACAAGTAACACTCCTATTCAATTCTTTAAGTGTCCACAGAATGGTGGCCCAGTTACAAGTCACACTCCTATTCATTTCTTTAAGTGTCCACAGAATGGTGGCCCAGTTACAAGTCACACTCCTATTCATTTCTTTAAGTGTCCACAGAATGGTGGCCCAGTTACAAGTAACACTCCTATTCAATTCTTTAAGTGTCCACAGAAAGGTGGCCCAGTTACAAGTAACACTCCTATTCAATTCTTTGTGTCCACAGAATGGTGGCCCAGTTACAAGTAACACTCCTATTCAATTCTTTAAGTGTCCACAGAATGGTGGCCCAGTTACAAGTCACACTCCTATTCATTTCTTTAAGTGTCCACAGAAAGGTGGCCCAGTTACAAGTAACACTCCTATTCAATTCTTTATGTGTCCACAGAAAGGTGGCCCAGTTACAAGTAACACTCCTATTCAATTCTTTATGTGTCCACAGAATGGTGGCCCAGTTACAAGTCACACTCCTATTCAATTCTTTAAGTGTCCACAGAAAGGTGGCCCAGTTACAAGTAACACTCCTATTCAATTCTTTATGTGTCCACAGAATGGTGGCCCAGTTACAAGTAACACTCCTATTCATTTCTTTAAGTGTCCACAGAATGGTGGCCCAGTTACAAGTCACACTCCTATTCAATTCTTTAAGTGTCCACAGAATGGTGGCCCAGTTACAAGTCACACTCCTATTCATTTCTTTAAGTGTCCACAGAATGGTGGCCCAGTTACAAGTAACACTCCTATTCAATTCTTTAAGTGTCCACAGAATGGTGGCCCAGTTACAAGTCACACTCCTATTCAATTCTTTAAGTGTCCACAGAATGGTGGCCCAGTTACAAGTCACACTCCTATTCATTTCTTTAAGTGTCCACAGAATGGTGGCCCAGTTACAAGTAACACTCCTATTCAATTCTTTAAGTGTCCACAGAATGGTGGCCCAGTTACAAGTCACACTCCTATTCAATTCTTTAAGTGTCCACAGAATGGTGGCCCAGTTACAAGTAACACTCCTATTCAATTCTTTAAGTGTCCACAGAATGGTGGCCCAGTTACAAGTCACACTCCTATTCATTTCTTTAAGTGTCCACAGAATGGTGGCCCAGTTACAAGTCACACTCCTATTCATTTCTTTAAGTGTCCACAGAATGGTGGCCCAGTTACAAGTAACACTCCTATTCAATTCTTTAAGTGTCCACAGAAAGGTGGCCCAGTTACAAGTAACACTCCTATTCAATTCTTTATGTGTCCACAGAATGGTGGCCCAGTTACAAGTCACACTCCTATTCAATTCTTTCATGAGTCCACAGAATGATGGCCCAGTTACATGTACATGTTACACTCCTATTCAATTCTTTAAGTGTCCACAGAATGGTGGCCCAGTTACAAGTAACACTCATATTCAATTCATTAAGTGTCCACAGAATGGTGGCCCAGTTACAAGTAACACTCCTATTCAATTCTTTAAGTGTCCACAGAATGGTGGCCCAGTTACAAGTAACACTCCTATTCAATTCTTTAAGTGTCCACAGAATGGTGGCCCAGTTACAAGTCACACTCCTATTCATTTCTTTAAGTGTCCACAGAATGGTGGCCCAGTTACAAGTAACACTCCTATTCAATTCTTTAAGTGTCCACAGAAAGGTGGCCCAGTTACAAGTAACACTCCTATTCAATTCTTTATGTGTCCACAGAATGGTGGCCCAGTTACAAGTAACACTCCTATTCATTTCTTTAAGTGTCCACAGAATGGTGGCCCAGTTACAAGTCACACTCCTATTCAATTCTTTAAGTGTCCACAGAATGGTGGCCCAGTTACAAGTCACACTCCTATTCATTTCTTTAAGTGTCCACAGAATGGTGGCCCAGTTACAAGTAACACTCCTATTCAATTCTTTAAGTGTCCACAGAATGGTGGCCCAGTTACAAGTCACACTCCTATTCAATTCTTTAAGTGTCCACAGAATGGTGGCCCAGTTACAAGTCACACTCCTATTCATTTCTTTAAGTGTCCACAGAATGGTGGCCCAGTTACAAGTAACACTCCTATTCAATTCTTTAAGTGTCCACAGAATGGTGGCCCAGTTACAAGTCACACTCCTATTCAATTCTTTAAGTGTCCACAGAATGGTGGCCCAGTTACAAGTAACACTCCTATTCAATTCTTTAAGTGTCCACAGAATGGTGGCCCAGTTACAAGTCACACTCCTATTCATTTCTTTAAGTGTCCACAGAATGGTGGCCCAGTTACAAGTCACACTCCTATTCATTTCTTTAAGTGTCCACAGAATGGTGGCCCAGTTACAAGTAACACTCCTATTCAATTCTTTAAGTGTCCACAGAAAGGTGGCCCAGTTACAAGTAACACTCCTATTCAATTCTTTATGTGTCCACAGAATGGTGGCCCAGTTACAAGTCACACTCCTATTCAATTCTTTCATGAGTCCACAGAATGATGGCCCAGTTACATGTACATGTTACACTCCTATTCAATTCTTTAAGTGTCCACAGAATGGTGGCCCAGTTACAAGTAACACTCATATTCAATTCATTAAGTGTCCACAGAATGGTGGCCCAGTTACAAGTAACACTCCTATTCAATTCTTTAAGTGTCCACAGAATGGTGGCCCAGTTACAAGTAACACTCCTATTCAATTCTTTAAGTGTCCACAGAATGGTGGCCCAGTTACAAGTCACACTCCTATTCATTTCTTTAAGTGTCCACAGAATGGTGGCCCAGTTACAAGTAACACTCCTATTCAATTCTTTAAGTGTCCACAGAAAGGTGGCCCAGTTACAAGTAACACTCCTATTCAATTCTTTATGTGTCCACAGAATGGTGGCCCAGTTACAAGTAACACTCCTATTCAATTCTTTCATGAGTCCACACTATGGTGGCCCAGTTACATGTTACACTCCTATTCAATTCTTTCAGTCCACAGTATGGTGGCCCCAATAGCAGTTTCACACACCCTTTATATTATTTAATCTCACTTTAAGTGACAGTCTCCTACATGTAAGTGTCCACAGAGTGATGGATGACCCTACTTTTTCTTCACATAATCAGCTCATTTCAGAAGAATCCATTTGAAATTTAAGATATATTTCCTGGTACTTGAAATGTTTTGTTTTATTATATTTTTGTATAGAAACCTTGGACGAGAAGAGCGATTACATGAGAGCTTACGACAAGCGACAGGCTTGTTTCTACTGTGGAGAACTTGTGTCCAAAGCAGCAAGGCACTTAAAGTCAATGCATGCAGAAGAATCTGATGTAAAACATGCTAAAGCCCAGGAGAAGCCTAAAACAAAAAGTCGGAGACCAAGCCATGAGTTTGAGAAACTAAGACTCAAAGGGAACTTTTACCACAATATGAAAGTTCTTTCTACAGGCTCTGGTCAGCTTATTGTTGTCAAGAACCCACTGTTTGGAGAAGAATGTAAAACTTCAGATTATTTGCCATGTCCTTTTTGTCTGGGTTTTTTTCAAAACACGTTCCTGTGGAGGCATAAGAAGAAGTGTCAGTTTAGGGAAATCACTTCGTCAGAGCAACAAGATGAGGATTCATATCACAAAATCCAACAGGATAGCAAAATGATTTTGCAGTCTTTTCTTGATCCCAGCCATGAAGATTCTTCCCTGTCTAAATATGTACTTTCACCTATGATACATGACCAGGTGTCTATGGTTGTTAGAGGAGATAGAATAATCCTTGCTTTTGGGAGAAACCTGATTGATAAAGTTGGCCCTGGAAAATCACAGTACATCTCACAGAGGCTGCGGCAACTAGGCAGATTGGTCCTGACCCTGAGATCTCTGGGGGAGGGAGATGAAGTCTTTCTTGCAGATTTCTTGAAGCCTGACCTCTTTGACCTGGTCATAAAAGCTGTAATGGTGGTGTGTCAACTTAAAGATAACACCCCTGAGAGTGGGACACCAGTATTTGGTATACCTTCTCTGTCCCTGAAACTTGGGCACTCTTTGAAAAAGTGTGCCTTGATTTTGCAAGGGGAAGCTCTCAGACGTAGAGACAGCGAGCTGTACGAGACTGCCAAGATGTATCTCCAACTCCATGAAAGCGAATGGTCAGATAAAATAGCGTCACATGCTTTAAGCACACTTGCAAACCAGAAGTTTAACAAGCCAGACATATTGCCAGTAACATCCGACTTGATCAAGCTGAGGCAGTTCTTGCTTGATGAGATTCAAGTTCGTTGCAGGAACCTC
Organism: Leptasterias polaris; assembly: GCA_037783415.1. Taxonomy (NCBI): domain Eukaryota; kingdom Metazoa; phylum Echinodermata; class Asteroidea; order Forcipulatida; family Asteriidae; genus Leptasterias; species Leptasterias polaris. Next base: position 40,127 of record JAZGTN010000035.1, read on the forward strand.
GAGCAACGTCCATCACCAGAAAACTGGACAGCACTAGTTGAAGTAAGTCTTTCTAGGCTCATCATTTTCAACAAGCGTAGAGGCGGAGAAGCTTCAAGAATGTTGTGCAAAACCTATGAGGAACGACCAGCTTGGCAAAACTTTGCCAATCAGGAAATAAATAGTTCACTGACTGAGCTGGAGAAGAAACTAAGCAGTAGGTATGTACAGACAAACTATAGATAGGTTGCAGTATGATGTAAATCGGCCATCTTTACAGGCAATTTTAAACTCACGTCATGCGTTTCGCGTGAGAACGGCATGCAGCACGCACACATTTCACAAAACTCATTGCACAATTGGTTTAGTAAACGTCGCGGCTGCGTTAATAATTTGAGCGCTTGACCCGCCTTCAAGCCAAAATGCAATTTGTCTGTAAAGATGGCATCTATTGGGAACTATCTATAACGTTTTACAAAGATCATTTCAGTTGTCAAACATGTAAATACAAATCCTTTGAAAGATTCTTTGAAAGTCAAGTAATCAGCTTATTTATTATTTTTTTTTTTTGGGGGGGCAAGTTTTTTTGATTTGTTCTCTACCACCTTATACAAGAGACTGTGTAGTGACATTGTATGTTTTTGTCTTACATGCTTGAATGTTCTCGCATCTACATGGATATGTTTTACTTTGTTTTTCCCTGTGAAAGAAAAACAGTAATTCAATTTAATTTAAATCAACATTTATTTCCATATTGGTTTTAAAAAAAAGAACAATAAACAAATTTAGAACAATTATTAAAAACAAAGACAATGACAAAATCTGACAAATTCACAGTTCTCTGCTTTTTTTACACAATGCTGTTGACATACATTGTACTTGACATACATTGTACTTGGCCTATGAAATCATGTTTCGTGTTGAGTCAGACTCAAAATATATTTGCCTAAACTCAGACCTGTGACTAATTTTTATCATTTGATTAGAAGATATGGAGTAAGTGTCACATACTCTCAGCATGAAAATATAACATAGGCATTTCACTGATGCATAAATCAGGTCTAGATTTCATATCGAAAACAAAAAACTTAATGGGTGCCAATAGTAAATGACAGCCTGGTGAGTGAAATGATGAAAATTGAGTCATTCTTAAGCAGGTTGAAAATTAAAGTCACCTGGAAATAGAATTATTTTTTTTAAATATAAGAGTATATGTATATTAACAATAAAACAATTTTTTGAGTAATTGTTTGTCAGTATTTATATGTTTAAAAAATAGATAAAGTTGTTTGGGGGCGACTCCGCCCATCCCTTTTTGTGACGTCAATCGAGGAAGACTTCGCCTCGATTGAACATTGACCCCACTCGAACTTGCCTGCATTTACGTTGTATATAAACGTGCAAGTAGTGAGATTGTACGTTTCGTTTGGTTATCCAAAAGGGGTTTTTTTCTTGCATTTTTCCAGCGAAAATTGCTGCTGGATGCAGCAAAACGACTAAAGATGGGGTCAGCCAGCATTTTTTCCCTGCAGATCCCAAATATAGGCAGTTACGGGCATCGAAAGTTAGGCTATAATGAGGGCAAAGTGGTCCGGTCCGACGTCGTTTTCAGCGCTATGCAGCGAACACTTGGATAGCCCGGGGATTTTTTTCGTTGGTAGTAGTGTGCAAGGGAAGTTGCAGTGAAGCTTAGGTTACCAGCGAAATGTTTCTGGTGGAAAAACAATACCTTGTATTATCCGTGTTCTTGTTATGACCATGCTCGTATCTTCCGTTTTTAAGACATAGAAACGCGCATGGGACAGTTCGGGACCGGTGAAAAACCTCGTATAAACTGGCGTCTCGTATTAGTCGACTGTACACTGTCCTAGGATTGCACTGGGTGGTGACGTCCGAATACGAAAACGCATCATACTGATCAGGTACCCAGACGTAATGTACGGGGCCAGACTACACATTTTCTCCTGCCTCGATTGACGTCACGAACAGCGCTATGCAAAGGGGGGCCTATTTTTTAATTTGTAATTAAAAGAAAAATACAATTTTTTAACCTTAGTAAATTGTTTCACATTCCACTCATAAAAATGTATATATTAATGACAAAAGCTTTATTTAGAAAAAATACCACTGCCAGGTGCCTTTAAAGTAAATTACTTCTTATGTTTCAGACTTGACATGGTGCAAATCAGAGGGAAGCGAGGTCGTGCTGTTCCAGTTCTTCTTACCAAAGATGTGAAGCAAGCTATTGAAGTTCTTCAGAGGCAACGTGAAGCATCTGGGGTGCTAGCAGAAAACCCATATATCTTTGCTCGCCCACGGAACTCTACAAGACCCTTAAGGGGTTGGGATTGCTTGAAGGCTGTATCTAGACGGGCCAATCTCAAAGAACCAGAGGCTGTAACCAGTACAAAACTAAGGAAATATGTTGCAACAGTCTCCCAAATCATCGACCTCAGTAATAATGAGCTTGACTGGCTTGCTCGTCACCTTGGACATGACATCAACGTCCACAGGGATTTCTATCGCAAGCACGAGTCCACCATAGAGCTGGCTAAGGTCAGCAAGCTCTTAGTTGCTGTAGATCAAGGAAAGGTTTCCAAACTGTCTGGTCAAAAGCTTGATGACATCACACTAGATGGTATGTATGACTCCATTTAAATTATTGTCTTCTAGGATGTTGTCCATGGTGCTCTGGACACTTGATGAGGGGTCGAGTTAATGCTCCCCTTTCCTAGGTGTAAAAACCTTTATTGTCTTTTATATCATGGTGTCTGCTTGAAACCTTTAGCTATCAGCAAAAGTCACAACATACTCGCAGATGAAGAAACATATGTAAATAATAGCAGCAGGTCAGTATTTAACTATTACCATGAAGTCCATCGCAGTTCGTGGCATTTCATGGCCAAGCGGTCTAGTTTACCGGACCCAAGCTCTGGTGTTGTCAGCATCAGAGTGTGGGTTTGAATCCCAGTCATGACACTTGTGCCCTTGTGCAAGGCACTTAATCATAATTTTGCTTCATATAAAGTTGGGAAGGTTTACATTCTGCTCAACCAGCCAGGCTCCTAGTGGATGATACCCATTCATGCCTACATCCTTATGGACTGTGAAGGGGGTAACCCTGTTTCATCAGCCCCAGGAGTAGCTGGTGACAGTTGATTTGGGTCGACAGCCCAAATCGATTAAGTGTAGCCCTCACCTTAAAAAAAAATATGAAAAAGGAAAACCAAGAAAAAAGAACTTGGAAAAACTAATAAATATATAATTTAAGAAGAAAAACAATTTTATTATTTGTTTTTACCATTACACCAATGTGTATTAAGCACTGTATACTCAGTACTTTCCCCGAGTTCTGTGAAAAAATTCAACAGGAAAATCACTCGGGTGGGATTTGAACCCACGACCTTTGCATTGCTAGAGCAGATGTTTTACCACTAGACCACCAAGCTATTAAATCGTTGCGGTACCCGCTGCTAAAACAGCCTGTGGATTTTTTTCACAGAACTCGGGAAAGTACCGAGTACATGTATACGTGCTTAATACACACCGCGGTGTAATGATAAGAAATTAATATCTATTCTTAAAAATGTTATTATATACTTATATTTATACTAAACAAATTCACTACTAAGACAAACTAAAAACCATAATTTTTATTTGTTTACATTTTTTTTTCATTTATTCATTTTGTATTATCAAGATCTGCAACTTCAGTCATCTGAAAGTGAAGAGGAAGGATCACAGCAAGGTTTGTACATTACAACACTTTGATTCTTATAGATTCCATGAATGGAAACAACTTGTGACCTTGTAAATAGTGAAATTCTTTAATGTCATTTTTAAAACCCCCTCCAATCCCAAATCCAAGTAATATAATATTTGAAAACAACGCCACAACTGGGGTGTACACAGTTGACTTTTACAATTTGAATTTGTTTTATTTGTATTCTTTTAAAAACAAGAGAGTTGGTTTGCAAATGCACTCGCATTCTAAAAGCTATTTCAACTACTAGCAAGATTATGTAATGGTTTATGCTTTTTTGTTACCATATTTAGAAATATCCCTCAAAAATATGTCATGAAAAGATGTATAACTATTGTCTACTACTTTTTATTTGAACAATTGTTATAGACCAACCGCGGCAACGAGTAATCAGCAGCCAACCAAAGACAGGCACTCAGGTATTTAAAATGTACAAAGTATTAGATTATTTTGTTTTCATGCATACATTCAACTGTTGTCACAATTGTTGGGGTTGTACATGCATGCAGGTTGAACATGACCTAAACTTGACGATTATGTACCTTTTAAGCGTGATTAACACATACAGAATAAATAAGTTCAATTTACTACAAACTTTAGGTTCCATTCTGATGATTTGTTGATGCACTACATGTACATGCTAGACTAATCATGTTTTAGCATTTTTATGACTTTAAAGTCAGAGTGCAAAGTGGACACATGTGTTGTATTATCGCATTATGGCAGCAAAAGAGTGCCCCATTGATTATAAAACAGCGATTAAACCACATGTAAGAAATCTCTAAATATCATGCAGCGGTATTGTTAAGGTTTACTTAACCCAGACATGATAGAGTACAAGCATAACTCAGGTACATTAGTTGACAATTAATCGCTGAAGGTTTATGATAGTATACTTGACCTACATGCTTAAAAACTTCATTGCAAGGGGAATTTAATATTTCATATTTAGATGACAAAGTATCTTTTGTTCAACATAAAAAAGAAATTGTAAATGGAATGTTTCACAGTTTTTTCCAAGATTTAATGTTTGAACCCTACATTAAAAATTATTTTAGAATTATTGAGATATTTTTGAATGGCTTACAGAAAGTTAAGAATGATTTTTGGCTTTTGCTTGCCAGCTGACATTTAATTTCTGTTTTACAAAGATACAACAAAGCACAAGAGGATTGCAACTATTAAAGGAATAGTTAGTTATAAATAGCTACTTATTTTTGGGATAGTAATTATACTTTCAAATTGTCTGCTTATAATAGGCAAATTCTGGTCGCTGTGAAGGTGTAAGGATTAAGTCTACACAAGGTATGTACACAATTAATGGGAGACACATTTCTGTAGCTTTGATTTCACTAACACAGTTCCGGGAAAAGAGCGTACGACATAATTACTCGTGTAATGGGGTATTGGTAGTTTTGTCAGTCTTGGGATGGGGAGACGAGTGATTTTATGGGGACAATTAAATATCTCTATAACAATATAATAAATGCAAGTTCTTAATTCTTAAGCAAATTTAATGTCAGATGGAGCCTATTAATTTTTGTTCATGTATCTTTGGGATGCAGACCATATAGGCCTATTCTTATAGTCTGGGGTGAGCGGGTTTGATATATGATAATGTTTCCCCAAGGTATTGGCACTGCTGTTCTTATTAGACCCCTTCTTTGCATATAGGCCACAAGCACTGAGGTCAAATAATGAAAACTTCCAAATCTCAGCCAATGATAGGTCTTCCTTAAACTTGGTTCATAAAAAGCACTTAGAATCATTAAAGCACTAGTATCCCATGACCCTGAAGAGTTGTTTAATTTTAGAAGGACCATAATAACAAAAGCCGGAGGATCATACTGAGGTATGGAGTACACAAGCCCCTGTGTCAGCTCTTGTCTGAACTGAATTGTAATAAAGGTCCAAAAACTAGGATTCATTTTCTATCACACCCAGATGTGCTACTTTAAATTGAAGATTATGCAGTTGTGAAGCCCCGAGTGTGGTCTCAGCATGGCATGTACACATACAGGGGGCAAGTTAGGTACATGTAGCATCTGAGGCAAAGCCGAGGGTGCTTGTTTTATTTATCATGGTTTATGAATTATTTTTTTTGCAAAAGAAAGGTGAGAGACTTTATCTGAACGTGTGTGGTTCTTGAACGATAACATTTAAAAATTGTTTAGACCATGGTATGAACAAACCTTTTTTGTGTCATTTGAAAGCATAAAGCATTGATTACCCCCTTTTCCTTTATGTTTAAGCTTCCAAGAAGAAGTTATCAGTAAGAAGACCATGGTCCAAGGAGGAAAAACAGGTTATCTACGAATGTCTTGGATCAAACATACGGCGTAATCAGATACCAGGAAAAAAAGCATGTGAAGAGGTGCTTACTGCTCACCCTGAAACGTTTAAGCACAGGGAATGGTCTTCTATCAAGTACTGGATCAAAAATCATCTAACATCAATCAACAGGAAATAAGGCTCATTATCGAGTCAATGAAGGAAGTTTACCCAAGATATTTCGTTGTCATTGTCTGGACCCGCAATTTCATAGAGCTGCAAAAAGCAATTGTGCTAATATTAGAAATTACCAGCTAAAACATATGAAGGAAGGAACTAATGTAATGTTTGCAACTGGTGTTCTGCTTAAATTTGCTTAGCAAGAAGCAATAATTTTATTGTCTGCTTAATTGGCTCCAAGTAATGGACCCTGAAAAGATTTTATAAACCTGCGATTTAGTTGGTTGTTAATAGACCTTGCAAGTCTCGCACATATTCAAGCGTTTTGGGGACCACTTGGTCCCATGTACATTTGCTTCAATGCATGAAGGAAACAAACGTACGCACAAGACTTGCATTCTATGCGACAGGCATTTGTTGTATGATTAACATTATTTTGTTTATCTCATTCAGATTTAAGCATAATTTTTTACTTTTGTTTTTTAGGATTAAAAAAACAGACATACAAAAAGATATGGTACAATCCATAGTTTAATATACCATTCTACGCATATAATTAAAAGTTAGTTATGAAGTTGTATTTCTGTCTACATTGAAAAATGGGTCTGAGCAACTTGGTAACATAATTGCGTTTTTATCTGTAACAGCTCCACAGACTTTGTGATTTCATTTTGTGGGTACGAGCATGCAGTTTGTCCCTTTATCTCATGTGTCTTATGATTTCTCTGTTAATCCAAGGGTGACTTTGTTTGCTCTTGGACAACCGGTGGGGGATAAACCTGTCCATTGCCTCAAGGGTGTACTTCTTAAATAGCTTCCAATTTTCCCTCCACTGATCTTTGGTTGGGAATTGTTTGGAAAAATTACTCACTGCACTTGTTTAGCCATGATTTGAGACCTTCGTAATGTCAGCTTTTTTACCAGTATAAACTTTGTGCTGGAGGTTTGTTTTGTCTCTTGGGTTTCATAAGTATCAAACATTAATATGAGGTGATCACTCACTCCTGTGTCCCTCTGTATGTTGCTGATGTTGTTAGGATTATTAGTGCAAATCAAATCAAGAACATTTTGCGATTTTGGCCAGGTAATAATTTTTTTCAGTTGCACAAGACCAAAATCTTGATGCATCTTCTTACGATGAATTGAACTTTTTGGCTGCTGAGTGTCCCAATCAATTTTTGGCAGGTTTTAATCGCCACAAAGTAGAATATCTGCATGCTTGTTCTTGTTAGTTGCAGAATAATTAAAAATAACTGCTGTTATATAAATAAATTAAAGGACCTCTTAGAAATTGTACCTATAACAATGTAATGGAATGTAATGTTGGAGACAGCATCTCCTACTCTTTATTTCATTTCCTCTCTTTTACAAAAGCATTTTCATGTATACAAATAATATTGATAACAACACTACAAAACCAAACTTGTTACATGTAGTAAAGTGGTTTAAAGCTCAAAATGTTGTCACTACCTCAGTAATCTGTACCAAGGACCATACACATGAACAGGCAGAAAACTTGAAGTTAGGGTATTAGTAATTGTTCGATGTGAAGTGGTATTAATCTTTAACCCGTGAAATTCAGTTCGTCAGCTTTTCAAGGACATCAATGTACCTATTGACCCAATTTACCTTCCATTCACCCATGACCAATCTTGGTTATTGCCAGTTTAGGAGTCCCTTGAACCACACATCTTTACATACAACTGAACTCCCTATAGCCAGATGTGATGTCAGGGGTCAATAGGCACATAATGTTAGGTCAATTATTGTTTCTAGATGGGTGGTATAAATCTTTGACGGCCACTCTGAATAATTCAGTTGTTAACAATTAGTTGCATTTTGAGCCGACTTTTACAGTCAGAATGTGAACGGTGTGATCATTCACAACTTAATGTTGCCCCTTACTGAGCTATCTTCCCCGCCCTGTATGGCAACAATTTTCCAAAGGGTTTGGGATATAACAATGTTAGGTTGATTTAAATGCTTTAATACAATTTACCTACAGTAATGACCAAATTCACCTGGTGTCATCACCCACAGTACATCTTGGTTATACGCCAGAGGGAGTCAATTTTCCTCTGTGTAACTAGGTAATGCGCACTTTGTGAGATTTGTGCACCATTATATCTTAACACGCAATTTGAGTCGCAGAATGGCTGACCTTCTAATACTGCAGCCACATGTGACAAAATTTCAGCTGGCACATTCTCAAAATTATAAGAGAAATTAAAATTAAGTGAAATTAAATAGTAATTGTTAGTAATTTTGTGGTACTAATTGTTAAACCACCCTGTATGAATCAGTTTGTTATCAATTAAATTAAAGTTGACTAAATTGTTAAAGTTTGATTTTACATGTTACAAAAAAAGTTTGGGTGCGAAGTGTTCGATATGTAGGAACATATGTCTTTCTAAAGTACATGTACACTCATTATCATTAATAACATTTGAATATATTTTGGTTTTTACCCTTGCACCGATGTGTATAAAGCACTGTATACTCAGTTCTGTGAAAAAAAAATCCCCAGGCAAATCACTCGGGTGGAATTTGAACCCACGACCTTTGAGTGATTTGCCTGTGAATTTTGTTTTCACAAAACTCTGGAAAGTACTGAGTAAACAGTGCTTAACACACATCGTTGTAAGGGTAAAAAACAAATTATATTCTTTCTCCCTGATGCAAAATTAACATCTCTTAAATAAAATTTGAGTTCTCACAATGTATGCTCTAGGTTACACAAAGTTTGCTCATGTTATAATGGATCATTCACGCAATAGTTGTGGATAACTCACTTTAACACTGTATTTTTTTTATCTCATTTATTAATTCTGGTTGTGAAGCCAAGCACTCTCAGAAAAGCGAACTTAATCACTATACTAGCCAAGAGCCTAATGGAGAGAAGACAAAGAAGGAACATTCATTTGTAGATGTGGGCCAGAGAAATACTCCAGGGAAAACCCACGCAGTCAGGTAGGGACTGACAACCCAATCCACATAGTTCCCCGGTGAGATTCGAACCGGGGTCCTAGAGGTGGAAGGCGAGGAAATATGCCACTTCACCAACCTATTGATTGACAGGTCATGTGTTTAACCTGAGAAAATGTAATGGGTTGGGTTTGAATAGTTACATGTACACTGTTTAAATTTGCATGCATATTGTTCATTACATAACTGAAATCTTGTGTTAAAAAAGCCCCAAAACAACATTTTGCTACATTAACGCCCATGATGTGTAATAATATTGCAGCGCCTCGGAGAAACGAGATATTGACAAACATACATGTAGGGCTAGATCAGTTGGTAGAGCACCGGCACGTTAATCCAGAGGTTGTTGGTTCAAATCCAGCTCTAGTCAATTTTTCTTTGTTCAACTCCAAATTATTAACAAATTTACCCAGTCATTTTCCCTTGTGGTTTATTATTTGATATCTGAAATAACAAGTCGCATCCCCTTAGGGTGATCCCCTGGCTGCCGCTTCCCAGGTTGTATCGTATACTTGAGTGTGATCCCTGGTTATATGACAGTTAACAGTTTTATGGCAATTCTGATTGGCACCCTCGAGCAAAGATATTGACAAAATTGGGAGACCGCCAACATAGGGCTTTATAGTTCAGTTGGATAGAGTGCCGGTACATTAAACTAGAGGTCGTTGCAAATCCTGCTCTAGTACATTTTTCTTTGTTCAACCCCAAATCATTAACAAAATTACCCAGTCAGTTTCCCTTGTGGTTTATTATTTGAGTCTCTATTAGCTGTCAGTTATTTTTTTAAGTATCATGAAATTTACACAGTGTAAAAATAAGTTTTAATGTAAGAGCATTCCTATTTTTTTGATCTCACAATTTAGTGTTAAGCATTCATTGCATTCCTATGGAACTGAACCACTTGTAGGCTAACATATAAATAGACAGAGGGTGCAGTGTACTTTAGCCTCAAATGAACACAAACAATCACTGCTTATAATTCTTGGTTATCTGATTAGACTTGTAAAGTACTTTACCCCAATTCCGTTCTAGCACACCTGAACCTTTTCAAAGGTTGCCAGTGGTCCGCTATATATCTGGAAAATTAAATTGATCACAGACTTTCATAAAAAACTTTCTGTAAACCTATGATGGCTGCAATATTTTTACTGAGAAAATAAATACAGACAGGCTGATGTTGAGCATAAAAAAAAATTTCTTTAAATTTAATTTTGTTTGATTGTCTTGTTGATGAGATTTATAGAAGTGTATCCTGAGTAGTGAGGATTTAATAATAATAATAATACTGGTTCTTATATAGCGCTTTTTATCATACCCTTAGGGGCGAAACAAAGCGCTCAGTATTTTTTCCTGCAAGGTATGTGGAGCTACGTTTTTGAAGTATGAGACCCTTTTCTTATAGCACCATGTAATGGTTGACAAGGTGCTGTGGCGCAATATGCTGCCGATCAAACCAGTAACACCGGGGTGAACCCCTTCTCGATAAGTGCACTGGGTTCTTTTACGTGCATTACACAACACACTGGACCAACAGCTGAACGTCCCATCCGAAGGATGAAGCATGTGGTTAAGTGTCTTGCTTTTAAAGGACACAAGTGTCACGACTGGGATTCGAACCCACACTCTGCTGATCAAAAACACCAGCGCTTGAGTTCGGTACTCTTATCCGCTCGGCCAAGACACGCTAATCATACAGTCAACATGTTGACTGACACTGTTAAAGTTACTGTTGTTTTGTGCCTTTAAATCCAAATCGTCACAGTCAAATACACATTTGAAGGGGCATTTTATCACCAATGTTCAACATGGCCGGAATGTACACTGGCATAATAGAGGTATGTATTGTTTCCACAGCCAGTGTTCATGACACTAAGTTCACCTACAGGGGACTTCAGTCACTTCATCCCATGTATATGAAACCCGTTCAAACTGGAATTACACAATGTGCACCGCGCTTGTTTGGCAACCTCAGCCCCCCTTTTCTTTTACCCAATCCATTCCACTTTCATTTCGACTTGAGTATTTGTAGGGGCATGGTTTTGTTTTGTTTTTGTTTTGTCACTTAGATACTTTTATTTGTAGTTTATTTATAATTTTTTGGTTTTTACATTAAGTTATTGTTATGTAGGCCTATAACTGATATTTGTCTATTGATTCTTGGTCGAATAAATAAAAATAATAGTATTGTGACATCCCTGTCACAAAGTAGCAAGCAAGATGTAAAATGTCAGATTCTAAGACCAAACCACTACTACGTACTAGCTTAATCTCTCTAAATTATAATAGATGTGTTTATGTCTGGGAAAAATTTACACATGTTAATGCATGGATCTTTGGGCCAGCTGTTCCTTTTCATCAGCTATCTGAGATAACTATAATGGAGACCGGATAGGCCTAATGAGTACATAATCTGACATTTGTCTGGAAAGATTTGTAACAGTAGTCCACATGATCGGTATATTAAACACCACGTCCACATGAACAAAAGAACATTTAACACATGTCCACATAATGTGTGTGTAATATTCAGTATTACACACAAGTCCACACATGGTATGAACAGATGAACATAATTCACACATGTCCACATAATGTATGTGTAATATTCAGTATTACACACAAGTCCACACATGGTATGAACAGATGAACATAATTCACACATGTCCACATAATGTATGTGTAATATTCAGTATTACACACAAGTCCACACATGGTATGAGCAGATGAACATAATTAACACAAGTCCACAAAATGTATGTGTAATATTCGGTTTAACACAAGTCCACATATGGTATGAAGCGATGAACACATTTCACACATGTCCACATAATGTATGTGGAACAATTGAGTACACTTACAAGTCCACACAAATAATGGAGAGTTAGTTCATGGTCCACACTACGAATGTCCAGAGTGCTCTGTGTAAGATGTCCACAAAACTCATGCAGTGTGGGTATGTGTGTTGTCTCCTAGATGTGTGTGTGAGCGTGTCTATCTCGGTGAAACCGAGGACTGTAACATATAAATTTAATGGGGTAAGGGTGTCTCGGAAAGCCAATTGGCATTCTCATCACTTCGCATTCGTGTACAAAACCGTTGGCGTCCGAGAGCGGGAGCGCCCCCACCCCCCTGCTCAGAACCCTTACTGCGATAACCGAGACCGAGGCTTTACGTCCCATCTTCATATTGAAAACTTTACTGGGATTATGAGCATAAAAGATTTGACCCGTCCACACACACTGCATAAACAAATTGACCCGTTGACTGCACATAGACTGTGTGTGTGCACGCACAGTGACCAGGTTGGTATGACCACTACTTGGGTACTGCAGGAGTGGACTCTTCCATTGCACAGTAAGGGGATGACAATACAAGAGAAGTCAACCATCAAAGACAAGTGAAATATTCAGTACTATTGTATTGTTTCTATGGCATTTTCACAAGCACACTCATAGTCACAAATATATTACAATACAAAACAGTTCATGTACCAAATATAAACTAAAGTTAATGAACATTAGGTACAACAATATAGGTACACAAATGTTACACACTGGTTCACCCCTGTGAGTGTAGTACTATGGTCCGAAATATCAGTCACACACAAGCCGGTAAAATTCCTCAAAAAAATCCGACGATTTTGCAACGCTATCGTGGTATTTTTTCAATCAAACTACGCTAGATTTCACTAAGAGATGTATATGTATTATAACATTACTTCAAAATTGTATAAACATGTGTAGAAACGCCTATAACGATGAAATTCTAACGCAACGACGTGTGCTGTACCAAAGCAAAGTTCAGAACGCACGCTACCACAAAGTACCAGCTGATCGATTTGTATGACCTCATCATCCGGTCGGCCAGCTTCTGAGAAAACTTACATATGATTGGACCAAAAAACGCGGATCTTTCCTCTCAACCAATCGTGTCATGTCTTATATCAACAGAAAGGCTATTTCTTGTAGTTTAATATTCCGTCCGAAGGTGTTTAGAAAAACCCTGTCAGCGAATTTGCTGTTGAATGTAGTGCGGTGGGTCTCGTAGAAGTGGTGGAAACTGTGCTCAATCATCATAGAAACTTGCAATTTCAGCCAAAATTTTAGTTTTTCCTTCAAAAAACACGGGCCTATCCCATTAAAGGAAAGAGTTAAATTTGGTCTCATTTTGAAGCAGACACTGTCGTTATTAAAACATGGGGCGAAGGTGTTGGAAAACTTGATCTACCAGCCGAAGGGAATGAAAATAAATCGTGGATGGCGCTATTTCGTGAGCACTTCGTGTGTAAATTGGGCAGTGTGGGTGATCGCGGAGCAGATGCGCGCTAGTTTTCCATATGTGAAGGACGAGGAATGGTTAAGTGTCTTCGTTTAAAAGGACACAAGACCGGGACTCGAACCAACACACACTGCTGGTCAGAAACACCAGAGCTTGAGTTCAGTAAGTTCACCGCTCGACCACGACACGCCAAATGAGATAAAGTTGCATTTGTGATTGTATGCCGTGGTCCTTCAAATCTGTAACTAGCTCTAAGCCTGCAAAAGCCATTGAAATGTCCTGAGCTGGGTGGTGTAGCAGATCTGCTTAATAAGGACGTACTTTGTTCTTCAGTGTACAGAAAGATATCAAACAGCCAGTCAAATATTAATTTGAAAATTTGAGTTAAGAGTCAAAAGCATTTCGTTAAAAAAAATTTTTTTATTTGTAGGGGAGATGGCCGTAGCTTTCGATCCAAACTGGACCTTCGTCAGAGCATGGAGGAAGGAAAAAAGTACAAACAAAACATATCCATTTAGCAAAAAGGGGAGCAAAGGATTAGGGGAAGGTATCCAGAAAAAAGCGGGAAGATTATAGCCAATCAAAGTTATTAATTTACAGACAATGGGTTGGCTAAGAACCAATCAGAGTAAAGTAGTGAGGACAAAGGATGGTCAGTGTGAAAAGGGTGGATTACTGGACCATGAAGGAGGTAACTGCATTCTGGGTATAACAATGTTGGAAGCATGGATTACAGGGCAAGTTGCATCAAGGTAATGCAACCCACAATAGGGAGCAAGACAAAATAACTAGTGGAGAGAGTTTTAACTCTCTCAAGTAAACAACAAGAAAATTATGTGACTAGGAATGTAATTATAGAAGAATATAACCAGTGTAAGAAATTAAAAGTAGGCAAGAGAAACCTGCGGAGAGAGCGGGATATTAAATACTCTGCAAAAGGAATAGGTTATTAGTGGGTTGATTTTAAACAACTTGTTGAGAGAAAGAAGAGTAAAAATAAACCAGTGGAGAGAACAGGTTGTTTACAGTGAATGTATTTATATTATATCAACAAAATAAGCAAGCAGAAGTGAAAGGGGGTGATGGGAAACACCAGTGTTTATGTTAAGTCCAAAGGGTTGGACTGTCTTAAGTTGGTGAATCCAGTGCGATCCTCTGAGCTTGCGGTGTGTGTCATCACCACTGCAAGCCTCAATCACCAGAAGTTCAACATCCTTGACGCTGTGATTAGGGCTGTTGAAGTGGATGGAGACGGGGTACGGTTTTTTGGTCTTTATGGAAGAGACATGGTTAGCAAAGCGAAGGCTGAGTTTGGTCTTAGTCTCTCCCACACATTGTAGTCCACATCTCTTACAGGATATAACATAGACTACATTAGGTGTGCTACATTGGGAATCAGTCTTGATATTGTAAGAAGAGCCTGTGCTTTGACTCTTCACTGATCGTAGTGCGGGCTTGATGTAGAGCCAAGTTCTAATTGGAGCGTGCACATTTTGTGACAACCCTGTATTTCTGTTGAGGGTGGTGTTTGGCCTGTACCTGGGGGAAGTTTGGCCCTGAGTCTAGGATGTCTCCTAGGTTTTTAGGGCGGCGGAATGCAACCATATATATATATATATAACTGTAAAAATATTGTTATTCAGAATGGTCCTTCTGGAACCATCTGGATTCTTCTGGAACCCTTTGACTGCGGCATGTCAATTATGAATTCTCAATCAAAAATCTTAATTGGAAACGTTCGTTTCTTTCGTTATCTGCAGGTTGACATGGATGCCAAATTTTCGTCTTATCTCGGTGGTTTCTCTGGCTTCAGTCGCAGTTTCAATCGTAGTGTGCTCGCTAACGATCACTACTTGCATGAAGACTACCGTGATGCTCTCAACAATGGATCTTTGCCGTGTAATCGACTCAGAATCCTCACCATTGGGGACAAGGGTGTTGGCAAATCTAGTACCCTGCAGTACCTGCAAGGGGATGTGTGTGATCCCCTTGCGGCACCACAAGCTACGGAGGGTATCGAGATCACTATTTGTGAGACATCAGAGCGTGATCCGGCTTGGGAACCTTGCGATGATGGCGTGTGCACTTCAGCAGACGACCCTGGCCGCAACGCCGCTTGGTGCGTGTGTAGGGGAATAGACAGCTTAGGTGGAACTTTACACAGAGACAAACCAACCACAGCGGACTTTAAGCTGCTAAGTTTCCAAAGCAAAAGACAACTCAAACAAACTAAAAATCGCACTTCAACAAATCTGACCCCTGAGAAAATATTTCAAAAAATTCTACAGCTATCCCTCTGTATGGTTTATCAGATTAAGCTTATAGGACCGGCCATTCTATTCTTCATTTTGAATCCTTTTGTCCATGATGGGTACGGGGTTGTTTGCTGGCTCTCTATTTTTACTTCTCTCCCTATTTTCAAAGGCGACTTTAATTCCTCCTATCGTTTCATAACGTCTGCTGGGTTACAAATTATTGCAATCGACTTTGCGCTAACTGCAAAAGAATACTTCAGCTTCGTTGTAGATAGCACCCATGATCAGGAGGTGATGCCTTTTCAGTGGTGGGCTGTGTTTGCATTTGTAAGCATGGCTGTTGGCTCGTGTGCCCTGAGCCTGTTATTTGGGTTGCTTTGTGGCACTGGCTGTCGAAGTGGAGTGGCCATTGCTTTCTGCCTAATGACACATCAGTCAGTTGTCCATAAGTACACTAAGGCTGCAATTGCAATATCCGTTGGGAACCTTATAGGCCTGTTAATGTTGCGAGGGGGAGTCAATTTAAGCCCATCTCAAAAAACCATCAGGATGTACTCAATGATCCTCCTTGCTCTGTTGACATTCATTGGTCTACTCACAATTCAACCACATCAGTTCTTTACGTACTATGTGTCTGATGTATTGATTGGTGTGTTTATGGGAAACGGTTACCCACACGGAGTCCTGGAAGGCCGTAAGATTGTAGCTGAAAAGAAGTTGAAACTTCCATACTCTGTGAAGAAATTGTTTGGCTTCGCCGTAGGTATCACACTTGGCTACCTGGTTGGTTGGAGGTTGGTATTTAGAAATGGGGGTTTGGTATCGATTGTCTGCTCTGTGCTTGCTGCCTTTGGGTTTTTATTTTACGACTTCTTGGTTGCCATGAAAGTTTGGCATTTGGAAAACAATCAGGGTATTCCGATTTCAACTATCCGAGACTTCCTGGTGGATTCCGCAAATAAAGACAATCCTGTAACCATTAAGCTACATTTTTGGGACAATGCTGGGGATAGTATTTATCAAACAATGCAGCAGTTTTTCAGACCAGCAGAAGCAGTATACCTTCTGGTATTCTCTTTAAAGAGTGCCATGGTTAATGAAGACTGGCAGCTTGATCGATTGCGGCAGTGGCTGTTTACCTTGAAAGCTCACTCCAATAATCCAACCACCCTGGTTTTTATTGTTGGTACCCATCGAGACAGCGTCGCGAAGGAGTTTGTTGACAGCTTCGCGGCTCAAGTTAAAGTCCAACTCTACAATGACTTTTGCAGCATATTGGCAATCAATGGTAACAAGGGTCCTCTTTACACTGTGGAGAATTCTAAACCGATGGACGAGGATGGGATGATCCTACGTCAGGCTATTTTAAATATTGCCAAGACAACACCGCTGATGACCGAGTTGTTTCCTATCCGATACCTGAGCATCCTCAACAAAATAAAAGAGTTGCAATCAGATAACTGGATCATGACCACAACTGATCTCCTTGATGAGATTGAAGAAGGCGGCATGACGATTGCTGATCTGAAGAAGGTCCTGACCGGGCTGCACCGCACAGGGGATGTCATCTACCGAGGAGATGATGAGATTCTCAAAGAGTATGTTGTCATTACTCCTCAGAATCTACTGGACGTACTGAAGACAGTCGTCTGCATTCCTCCAAAGGCTTCACGAAATTTGACCGAAGCAGATGACTGGTCATTATTGGAAGATGAAGGTGTGGCTTCATTGAAACTTATCAAGTCTGTAGTTGGACAAGACTCGCTGGTGCACTGTGTTATACGACTGATGGAAGCTTACAGCCTGGCTATACCTGTTCACTCAGCATTTGTCACAGACTCTGATGGAGAGGCAGCCTCTGATCGTGACCTCCCCTCCACCCCCGGAGAATCACCAACCGCAACGGGGCTTCCCAGCCACTTCATCATACCAAGTCATCTCCCAGAGTTTATTGGAGAAAATGAGGATTTCTGGGAACCATCCCAACAGGATGAGGAGTATTTCTTTGACTTCGGTTACGTATCTGCTGATTCCATCTTCCATCGCCTCCTTGCGAAATGTTGGTGTGACATGGACGCCGGTGAACTGGTGAGTAGTTAGGACCAAGTTTGTGCATAACCAAACTGTGGATAATAACATTAAATTTTTTCTCTCTAAGCTTCCCCTTTGTTTGAAAAAAAAATTTTAGGTTGTATTTCACATAGCATAAACAGTTGACGTCACACTTCGAGGCTCATGAATAACGCCAGATACCAGCCGTGAGCGCTCGGCGGGATCCCGTCAGATGTACCTTTGACCTCGCATTCATTTTACACGGAGATTCGTCAATTCACAAGTACATGTGTACATGTGTACAAGCAACAGCACTACACGATGTAAACTTTATGCACACGCTGGATGCAGACAACCGATCACCTCGGACAAATCATAACACATAATATGTACGTTTGTCTAACCATGTCTAACCAAAGATGCGTTCGCTTGTTTCAGGAACTTAGGAAACTTAAAGAGAAAGCCCTGCGTTATTCGTATCATCGAGACAACTACAGGTTCTACACACTAACCCGTTTCATTCCCACAGGTTTACAGGTGAAATCTGATCCGGCCCTTGGGTCTATGTCCACCCCACTTCGCAGACAGTGGAACCACACACTCCATAGCACTTCGCTTAGTCTCATCCGTATTCTAACAGAACACTGTGAACTTTGTCTCAACAGCTTTTACAAAGACATATCCTGTCTTGAAGCAGAACTTAGATCCATCTGCTCATCTGCCTGTTTTGAGCAATTCAACAGTGAGATCGGTGCTGGTTTATCTAAACTTGAATCTGTTCTAATTTCTAGGAGAAATGGCAAGACTGGCCGTCTTGTCTCGAAACAGCAACATCACAGACGGAGACGATTCAAGCGCAACATAACCCCTGAGGCTGAGCAGTCAGTCCCTCAATCCACAGTCATTAACCTCTCATCGTCTACCCTTTCAGATGCAGAACACAGCCTGCTCTCCAAGGGACTCAACTTCTGCCCCACTCCCCCCACAGTGAATCAGGTTGAGCTCAGTCAGGACCTCACTGACTACTACCGCAGAATTCGCCTCCGTGAATTCTTCCTTGACTCACCACCTATGGACCCTGAGCCTTTTTACTGCAAGAGTAGATGGGTACCACCTAAGAACCGTGTGCCATCTCTTGAGACTTACATACAGGTTGTTAGTTCACAAATTAATCCCAGTGATCATTCCACCCACAGGACTCATGACAACCTCCCTAGAGAAGAACGTGAGGCCCTAAAGACTCTACGAGCAAGGAAGGACATCATCGTCAAGCCAGCTGACAAGGGCTCTGCTGTTGTTGTTATGGGTCGTCAGCAATACATCGATGAAGCCTTGAGACAACTCAACAACCAAACTAACTATATAAACCCCTTGACACTGATCCAACAGGCACCTTTTCAAAGGAGATTCAACAAACACTGGACGAGATGCATGATCGTAACCACCTCTCCAAGAAAGCTCACAAGTTTCTCTCCCCGGTAGACTGTAGAACAGCAAGATTTTACCTCCTTCCCAAGGTACACAAACCAGACAACCCAGGGAGACCCATCATATCTGGCAATGGTTCCCCCACTGAGAATATATCATTCTCTTTTTGTTGACAGTTTTCTAAAGCCGCTTATGCCACAGATTCCATCATTCATGACACTCCAGATTTACTTCGTAAAATCTCAGGTATTCAGAAGCAGGTCCCCAACACAGCTATCATCGGTACTTTTGATGTGTCCTCTTTGTACACCAACATCCCCCAAGATGAAGGGATTGCTGCCTGCTCCTCAGCCCTGTTTAAGAGTGGTCACGTGTCACCGCCCATTTCTGACATTGTATCCCTCATGCAACATGTTCTAACAAAAAACAACTTTTCCTTCTTGGGTAAGAATTTCCTACAGGTACATGGCACTGCAATGGGTACACGTATGGCACCTTCAATGGCCTGCCTTTTCATGAGTCAACTTGAACAGCGCATGTTGGCGTCGGCCCCTTGCCGTCCATGGGTCTGGTGGCGCTATATCTGGACTAGTGATGAAGCAAGCCTCATAGCATTCATTAACCACATTAATTCCTTTCACAGGACCATCAAATTCACGAATGAATACTCGACCAAGGACACCCACTTTCTGGATGTCAAGGTCATAAAGACGGATGATGGATTAACCACAGATCTCTGTGTTAAGCCCACAGATAAACATCAATACCTCCACTCAACCAGCTGTCACCCCAGATACTGCAAAACCAGCACAGCCTACAGTCAGGCCCTCAGACTCCGTCGAATCTGTTCTAATGATTCTGATTTTTTCCAACACTCACAGGAACTTAAGAAACACCTTGTTTCCAGGGGTCATAGCTCCCTAGCAGTCCACCGAGCGATCCAGAAAGTCAAGGTTTGTTCTAGGGAGTCTGTACTCTCCAAAGGACCCAGGCAACAACGGAGTTCCAAAGGGAAAGTTCCTTTTGTTGTTACTTTTCACCCCTCACTTCCTCCCATTCGTAAAATAACCAGTTCTAACCATCATATTCTTCACACATCAGATCGGCTTCAACGTGCTGTACAGGAAGAACCCATAGTAGCCTACCGACGCCCACCCAGTCTCAGGGATCTCATCGTCCGGGCAGAAGTCCCCCCATTAATGATGATGTTAATCCCCCTATGCCACAGGGTACTTTTAGGTGTTCCAACACATCCAAATGCATCGTTTGTAGACAACACATCAGGGAATCAGACTCCTTTATTAGCCATACTGGTGGTACCACCCACAAGACAAGGGGTCATGTCACCTGCACCACCACTAATCTAATCTATTTTTTGCAGAGTCTGTGGTGTTCAAATAGGTGAAACAAGAACTACACTCAAGAGGCGTTTCTATGGCCACAGATCCACAGTCAACACCCAAAAGCTGGATACACCTGTAGGACACCACTTCAACCTTCCTAACCACTCCATTTCTGACATGAATATACAGGGCATTGAGGCACTAGGTAACTGCAGAGAGACTGTCCGTCTGAGTGGGGAAAAACTTTGGATAAGACGCATAAAGACCACTCAGCCCCATGGTTTGAATATCCAAGAAGGAAATGACTAATAACTTTTTGTCTTTGCCTTCTCCTTTTCCCACACAGATATCCACTTTATTAGTCTGCCCTAAATGAAATTAACTAATTTACCTCTCTTCTAACCTTCAATTTTGTCCTTTGTGTTCCCAACTTCTTGTGGTCAAGCTATCCCCTTCCCTTCATAACCCCCCCCCCCCCCTTTGTCTTCATAATCCCTGCTTACCCCCTGCCTTCTCTGAATGCATTCTGCCTTTCTCCCTCCACTCTCTCTATTCATGTATTTCCACTTGACTACTCTTGCAACTCTTGTCTGCTTGTATGTGTGTTGTGTTGTCATTTAGCCTTCAAGAAAGACTCTGCTAGGGTCGAAACGTCAGGCCACTAACTTATTGTTTGCATTTATACCACAGGTCCTTTTAGTTGGTAAGCAGTTTGCAACAGCTAATTCTATTTTCTCAACACATAATATGGAACTAGCGGGATGCCGCGCTTCGCGCGGTACCCGCTAGGTGGGCGCGATTCTTGCCCATAAAATGTGACAACGGTGCATGGGGTAAGGGGGGGGGGGGGGGTAATTGGAGAGGATATCAGAGTTTATAACTTTCAGAATTGGTTTGGTAAAGATATTTAAAATCTGTACGCAATGTAGTTATGTCCTAATGATAAAATGTTGAGCAAGCAAAAGGTGTTGAGTGCGGTCGAAGGCGACGCGTCGCCTTCCCTCACCGTTTTCGCCCCTTTTCTCGACTACGAAGCATAAGTTGGGGGTGTGTTTTAATATTTGGGAATGATATAAAAAGGCAATGATGCATGCTTGGCATGATATGTAGGTTTTTGGATATATCAAGACTTTTTGAATATCCAACAAAGGCCTGAGTAATCCATGAAATATAGGACCTATGCTCCTGTGCTCCTAAAATTTGTAAAATGTTTGAATTTATGTATAATACTTGATTTCCTTTTTTCTTTATTTCTGGATTTGTTTGTGTCTCTATCTCTTGATTTCTTAAATGTGTCTTTGTTTCTATATTTTCTCTTTCTGAATATCTGTGTTTGGCCGTTGTGAACTTTGTATTTTCTCAGTATTCTATTTAATTGTTTCTGTAATTAGGCCTATGTGTTTTTCTGACTCAGTGGTCTGTTTGTCTTTTTATTTGTTTATTTTGTTTATGTCTTAGTTTCGTTATTTCCTTAGTTGCAGGGGGCCTATTATTTATCTCTGATGTTTCTTGATATCTATTGACGTTTATTTTGTAATGTTTTTATGTCACTATGTTACAGTTGATTTCGATGTTTCTATGTCACTAATTCTGTGTTTTTTTATTATTTCGGGTGTGGATGCGTTTGTTTCCGTATTTCGTTCTTCTAGATTTTGTAAATGGTTGATAGTACAATAATAATGTTAAGAATTACAGGGGTGTGATTTTGCACATTTTGTTGATGACAGTTTGTAAACTTGTTTTTGTCTTGACAGACCAGGCAGTTGTTCAAATTTTATTCATCGTACGTCTAAAGATTTAAATAGGAAACGAAAATAAAATAAAAATGATTTGTGTGTTTTCGTTTTCCTTTATTAATTTGTTCCTTTCTGTCTGTCCTTGATTTCTTGATTTATATGCTTGTTTGGAGGAGGCTTTATTTTTGTCCATTTTCCCTTTATTTCATTGTGTCGTTATTTCTTGCTTTCTTTATGCCTTGTTTCTTTATTTCTTTATTGCTCGGAAATTATTGGTTGTATTTAGGCCTACATACCACTAAATGCAGGTAACGACTAATATTCGACAATGCTTGTCTTTGTGAATATTATGTTGTTATTCAGTCAATGAGTATAGGCCTAAATAACGTAAGCAATCAATTTATGAAAGAAATAATATAAGGACAATTTATAACGGGGACATAGGAGGTCACATCTGCCCAATAAAATGAAATGAGCTGGAAGAAGACAAAGCATCATTAACAGAAAATATGCAGTATCTGTAGAAATTAGGATTACCCCCCCCCCCCTCCCCCACCCCGCACCCCCCCCCCCCCCCCCCCCTTTGAGCTGCATTTTAAATCAGTCATCTCGCTATATTAGTATGCCGTTGCACATAGGCGCGGGGAGACGTTGGAACACCAGTGCCAACCCAGTAAGCGGTGTCCGGCAAGCGAAACTTCCCAGAATGCACAAATGCAATAGCGAACGCAAATTTGAAGACTGGCAAAACCCCCCAATTTATGTTTTGAATATGCCAAATTTATCCAAAAATCAACACCCACAAATCATCTGACACCCTCACGCAAGCTCCGCTACAGACTAACCCCGGCGCCAAAAAAAAAAAACAGGCAAGGGCTGACCACCAACGCGGGTATCCGGCTGCCGTTGCACACAATCGCGGGTAGACGTCGGAACATAGCGTTGTTCGATCGAAAATAAGAGAACCAGTTATCCCAACATGCAAATTGTTTATTGCGTGATCCTTGAGAAATTACCTTAGTCATGCAGCGCTACTTCTGATTGTTCACTGAAAAGACTCATAGGTCGTTAAAACCGTGGACTTTTGGTTACACAAAATGCAGTAGATATTTATTGATAAATTATTTAATACCATTTAATCCACAAAACGTGCAACAAATATCTTCTGAAGACAAACAACATTAAAACAATCTTTTCGAGAGAGCTGGGAAATTGTGGCGAACACCCAAGACCGAGGTAATAACGGACCAATCAAACGTGAGAAATAATCACAGGTGAGAAAATCGTCGCTGGTACACTCTCTTTCTAAAGCGTTGTTCGATGGAAAATGAGGGCACCAGTTATCCCAACATGCAAATTGTTTATTGCGTGCATCCTTGAGAAATTACCTTAGTCATGCAGCGCTACTTCTGATTGTTCACTGAAAAGACTCATGGGTCGTTAAAACCGTGGACTTTTGGTGACACAAAATGCAGTAGATATTTATTGATAAATTATTTAATACCATTTAACCCACAAAACGTGCAACAAATATCTTCTGAAGACCAACAACATTAACACAATCTTGTCGAGAGAGCTGGGAAAATACGGCGAACACCCAAGACCGAGGAAATAACGGACCAATCACTCGTGGGAAGTCATCACACGTGAGAAAAAAAAGATGGCGACCCAATAAAAAAGATGGCAGCCCAGCGCAACCTCGTCCTCGAGGGGGCGAGGTCACCGTGCGCAAGCGGACGGTCTGATCTCGCAGCGCCGCGGGGTGGAAGTTGGTACCGATTTTAATTATATAGAAGAAGAAGAAGAAGAAGAAGAAGCTTTCTCCACAGCACGTTTATCCAATGAAATCATTGTATCCAATGAAATCATTGGGCCTGTAAGACCAGTGCCTGTCTTTATCCTTGCAGGGGACCAGTCTACATTTCACTCGACCGATAAACTCAATGTTTTCTTTCTACAGGTTTATAACACGAGAGGGCGCTTCAGATATCAGCAAGCCAATTTTTACACTATGAGATTACTGAAAATGTCGATCTCGCAGAATACAATACAAGTGACTATACTCCATGATGGTTACTACTGTTGCTCACTCAAGGTATGAAAGATCCCCAATTTCCTTTGTCTCCAATAAAATTGTAGATAATAAAATAACCGTGAAGTTTGGTAGACATGGTTGTAAACAACTAACCACGTATTGCATTTGTGGGGGGGGGGGTAATAAAAGGTGCCTCTCCTTAGAATTATAGATAGTTCCCAGTAGACGCCATCTTTACGGGCAAATCGCATTTTGGCTTGCAGGCGCGTCAAGCGCTCAAATTATTAACGCAGCCGCGTCATTCACTAACCAATCATGCAATGAGTTTGGTGAAATGTGCGCGTCCTGCACGCCGTTCTCACGCGTAACGCATGACTGTTTGTTCCAAATTGCCCGTAAAGATGGCCGACTTACGTCATACTGCAACCTATCTATAATCCCATGAGGTAAGTTTTATTAGAGGATGGTCGGGCTGGCGTTGGTATTCTTCCTCGCCTTACCTCTAGGACCCCGGTTGGAATCATGCCAGGGGCACTATGTGGATGTGGTTTCGAGCCCGTACCTGATTACATGGGATTTCCCTAGAATATTTGTATAATAGACCTTATGCATATGACGTCATTTGAGTAGGGCGCCCTCACCTAGAGGTCAAAAGGAAGATGTTCATTGGCCAGTCCTGTGCGCCGCGCGTACAAATCAGCGCGTTTCCATTGTTTCATCATCAGTTTACCTCTAAGATGGCGGCTTGGTGACGTCAATGCATAGGGTTTTCCTCCCACATCTAAAACTGAACTCAACTCCTTGTTTCACTCCATGTGGTTCTTGGCTATAGTATACTGATTAAGTTTGTTTTTATAAAGAGTCCTTTGCTTTCACAGCCAAAATTTAATAATGAAATGAAATGTTCAAGACAATAATTTCAACTCTAAAGCTACCTTGGCATTTCTGTATATAATTTTCTCTCCTTGCATACAAGATCCTTCGACATATCCGGCAGCATCTTGAGGAAATCCGCAAGATGGATTTCCCCAAACTACCGTACACCTGTGGGCCAGTGTGCCGAGTTTGTAGCACCGAGGACCGCCTGAGGGTCCTGAAGGTATGCGGTGATAACAAGGCGTTCCCCACTGCTAATTTGCAGTATGAGACGTTCATGGATCTGGGGAAATACCACAAGGTTTATCTGACGCCGCAGGTAGGAACAATGGACAACCGAAACCGTGAAAATAATATTTCGAGGGGGGAAATGTTGTTGTTGTTGTTTTTTTTTTTTCTTTCCTCACCTATCACTTTAGGGGCTCAATTTTGGGGGTTTGCTTGTCACAACATTGTTTGCTAAGAAGCTGCACCGTCAATATCACAAACGTGGTACTGCTACATAAATCTTATTAAATTATCAAGAAATTCAGTAAAAATCAGGGGGAAGGAACGTACACAGAGCATTGAAACGTTGCGATTTTGAAACGGCGGATTAGAACAGCTAGTAGGTGGACCGACTGACAAATCCGCAATGATAAAAATGTACTGGGTAGTCTTGCTTCCTACACCCCTCCCACATGTTCAAGAGCTCACAGGTAGGCTATAGCTATATTTTGCTCGGGGTTTCTATCTCGCTAGCCCAACCGAGCCACTGCACTCCGCTACTACAAGGGATGTGCCTTTAAAACGTCTTGCCAACCCCCACGCTTATGTTGATTATATCAAAACGTTGAAACCACTAGGCCTTGTACCTCACTCCGCGGCAGTGAAGATAATACAAGTCCCTTCTATCCACTTAGGAAACAGTTTCTACTTTTTCCTAAGTGGGTCGCAGTGGTAGCGAAACGGCTCTCTCGCAACTATCTCGCGAGACTGCTGCTCTGCGCGAGACTACTGCTGTCATGACTCATGCTGATCTGATTTATGTGAATCAGATTAGGTACTCCGAGGTGGAGGACAAGTTCTTTTAATTATCACAACCGGATTTCCTTAGTAGCGGGACAGTTCTAACAAGAACCACAAATGAAAAAGGAAAACACTAAACATGATGAATACCGCAGAACCAAAATACATTGATTATCTTTACATCCAGCCACTACTACTAGACTGTCAAAGTTGTTACCCACGTACGTACCCGAAGTAATAATATGTCGAAGACTGTTGCTAGAAAACCTCATCAGCTTTAATTCCTTCTATAAAAACACAGTGACGGTCGTTTTACTAAAACATTGTTTTTCATTCTTTTCAGCTTCGGGTAAATTGTGGACGACGATCCTCGTTAAATGAACTAACTCCATCACCGAGCACCAGCAGAACGTCTGGAGGTACGTCTAAAATCTTGAATCAACCAGGTTGCAAATCCATAGAGTAGCGGTCATGAGAAAGTTTAACATTGCACATGACATCAAAATACCCAAAGCCAGTGTTACGGCTTTTACACTACTCCAAACCGGGAAACCAGAAAAGGGGGGAAAATGAAAAAATAAACCTAACTCACAATCGGAACCTAGTTTTTTGGTGACAATAGTCAACTTACAGTTTTAAAGTTACCACGTAGGCCTATGCTACGACTTAGCCACCAACACACATTTCTTATAAGCCGCTTTCTGGTTATAAGCAGTAAAGGCTTTATTATTAATTATTCAAAGTATCCTGATGTCTTTGCATTGGATCCACAACTCTCACTAGTGAAGCAAAGAATAACTGCAACATTTGTTCTTACTTTCTGATTTCAGATTTCCCGCCATTTAATACCAGCATTTCAGTTGGAGAAACTGCCAACAGGGTGACTGTGATTACTGCGGGTGACAATGCGAGGTTTGATATCCAGGGCGCAAATGGCTTATCACTAGAAAAAGAATAAACATAAAACACCAGAGTTCTAATATAAGATATTGAGCAGCAAAATGTGTTGAAGAAATAAATTTGCTAAGATAAAACTAGCGGGGTTATTGTAGTTACTAGTAATGTATACGCAATCAGGAATTGTTTGTTGTTGCTTAAGATTTAATGTGGTAAGCAGCTTTACCTTATTCTGGTAAGCATAATTTTGTTGTGCTTTAGCTACTTTTTGTGCAGCTCTACGAAATTGAGCCGGAATTGGGCCGGGTCGTTGACTTTTTAATGTTGCAGTTGCGTAGCCATAAGTATAACGGCCAAAATCTCTTAAATCCAGACACGGTATTTATAAGTCAGCGTCCGAGTTGGCTACGGCTACATCGCCGCGTCATCATGCATTGAAGTATAGGACGTCCTTAGCAACGCCCTTAGCAACAGTCGTAGGCATAGCTGTTGTCGTCAATTTTGGATACGACCTATTAATCAATTGGGTCGTTCTGAGATTATTGTAAGCCAGGATTTGTGAGACTATAACAAATGAAATAATGGTTCCATAACTTTTCAATATTGGTCTGAGCTGAGGAACGGAGGATACTGGGAGAAAATAATAATTATTGGGATTTTTATTTATTTATTTATTTATTTTTTACCTTTTCAAAGAAAGTAAAAAATGTGTTTTCTTTGTATATAATTGTGAAACCTATACAGTCCTTTTGTATGAGTATTCATTCAAGAGCATCATCTAAGCGCTTTCGTCAAGTGCATCTGACATTGCGCACTCTGTAAGTTTCCTCCACTGCACTCTATCAGCTGCCAAGTGCCAGGTATTTCGGTTCTTGATGTTTATGTCTGTGGCTTTCAGGTCTTCATTTATTCTTTTCAGCCATGTTGTTCTTTGACCGCCCCTTGGCAGCTTGTGATGACGTATACACTCCATAAGCGCTTGCTTGGCTGGTGTTTCATCAGGTAGTCTCAGGAGATGGCCTGTCCATCTCAGGCGTCTTTTTGCGATTATGACACTCCAAGGTTTCTCGTTGGTTTTTTCATAGAGCACCTTGTTTGACACCTTTTTGGGCCACTGAAGGCCGAGGATTGAACGCATGAGCCTCCTGTGAAAGGCGTCGATTTTCTGTTCTAGTGACTTGGTTAGTGTCCATAATTCACTGTTGTATAGAAATATGGATGCTATGAATGCACGGAATGTTTTGAGTTTCGTTGCATGGGAGATCGACTTGCTGTTGAAAACACTTCGAAATTTATTGAAGGATACCATCGAAAGTACTTTTCTTCTGGTGATGTCTTCCTCAGTGTCCAGTAGGGAGCCTAAGTATTTACACTTTTTCCAGCTGGTGTTAATTCCGTTTCTGCTGATGTGATGTTTTTCTGTCTTAGCGTTGTTTACCTTCAGGTTTCGCTCTTTAAGTACCTCAGGTGCCCTCCGTTCTATTTCCCTAAGTGGGTGAGCATTGTTACTTGCCCATGTGATGTCATCAGCATATTGTAGCCCAATCTCAAAGTATGATGGTGGACAAATGGCATAGTTGTGGTTTTCAAGTTCCGCAGGTAGGGGCTGGGACTGAGACTGCAGTAGATTGGCAGAGTAGTTATGATCTTGGAGATTCGGTGGTGCCGCTGGTGTTTGTACATTTAGTTGTCTCAGTGCTTTCGCAAGGTAGATTGTAAAGAGAATGGGACTCAGGCAGTCTCCTTGAGGTACGCCAATGTTGGTTTTGAAAGGCTTACCTAAGATTGTACCCACTCTAACTTGTAAGCGGACTTCTCTGAGTATGATTGCCAAAAGATGAAGTTCATCCTGCTCTAGCATTTCTTTAAGGTCTTTAAAAAGAACTACTCTCTTCACGGAGTCAAATGCCTTTGACATGTCAAGAAGCAAAAGGTGAAGTTCGTAGTTATCAGCTGTGATGGCCTTTTCTGCTAGGATCTTTAAAGTGAAGACTTTAAGAGCACGAGTTAGTGAACCAACGAGTTGACGCACGGGACGAGTACGAGTTGACGCACGGGACGAGTACGAGTTGACCAAAATAGATAGTCGGCTAATGTTAATTGTAAATAAGTTGCAGTGTTAGTTGACCTGTACCTGTAGAACAGGAGTACCTGTACCTGTAAAATAGTCCTTGTATGAGTTAGAAAGAACACGAGTTTAGTAGAACAAGTGTTTAAAGGCAAAGTATACCTTTGGTTTTTGGAAATTTCATTTTAAAAGTTGGTAGCGTTTATTCAGATAGGCCTACCACCGAATATCTGAAACAGTTTTGTTCACGCAGGAAGAATAGTTAGTCAATGGAATACACAATCTGAGAAACAAAAAACATTTCTTATAGAAACGTTTCTCAGATTCAAAGTTTGGAGGCTAAAAACAGATATAATTTTCTATAACCATATCACTTCGATCATTATTTTATAATTGTGGAAGGAGGGTGAATCAACCAAAAACATTGTACCCAGCGTTAAAAGATATTGTAGAGAACGAAACGTGTCTGGAAAGGAGGTTCACTGGAATTCTTAAGACATTTGGTCCAATTTTCTTCGCGAAATGAACGCACTTTCCGGATATTTGCAGCAAACTTCATGATCTTGTAAAAACGGCAAGCACTCTGATAAATTCATCAGCAATTGAAAATTTGAAACGGCAAAGATCAAGCCAAGTCTTAATGATATTTTGAAGGAAGCACGTGCCTACGGTGGCCCTGAAGGGATATCAAACATATATATTTACGTAAATATTAACGTAAATATAATGTTAGGTGTCCCTTCATGGTCATCATACGTGCCACACAAGCGAAGGGGTATCTACTGAATTCAAAACCACAAGAGTGCGCAGACGCAAACGTATGCCCGGCGAGATGGCTCATGATGAGCCAATAAAGATCCTATTGTTAAGTTTATGGTCAGCCTACTGGTTTAGTACTGTATTCTTCAAGGTACTTGGGATCTAATTGGGCGTTATATAGTATTTATTTGCAAACGTTTAATATTGTTAACATACTGTTATACTTTTTAACACCACCAAGAAAATTGTTGTAATGTAAAAAGGTAAACCGTTGCAACATAATTTCTTTGTTTACATTTTCAGTTCATTTGGATTGTTTGTAAACAGATTAATATTCGTTCTTGAAACGTAACCAAACCATGAGTAACATTATCATTTCGTATTGGATTTGTCAATAAAGAACTATACTAGTATGTAAAATGATTCGCTTTTGCATCTGACTCTATTTAAATTGTGACTGCCTTTATCTTGGGTAAGCGGGGAGTGATAGTTGAATTGTCATTAAAATTCCTGCAGCGTAACCGAAGAGTATAAGGCCTACACATGACGTCATGAAAGGTCATATCAAGTACAAGTGTAGCTTAAACTGGGGACCAAAAATTGGTTTCGTCTCGCCAGCCCCTACGCTGTGAACTGTAGAACACGCTTCCGTTGCTCGGACTCTCTGAAACAAAATCTTACGTTCGATTTTTCATGATAAATGTGTCCCTTTTTAACACGCAAAGTGGTGACATTTCAAAGTTTGTATTGGACTCAATGTGGCTGGATCACTGCATTCAGTTGATAGGGGTGGTTTTAATAGATGCGTTGGATGACAACAATGCTACTTTTTGTATAGCAACCTGCTTGTTCTCGAAAATGTACTTTTCAAATGTATACAAACATGACTTTAACGTTTTCCCACAGAATGTTGCTGGGTCAAGTCTTTTTTGTTGTAAAATGATGCACACAAAGCATGACGAATCCTTTTTAGTTTTTCGGTTCAAGTTAGCGATGCCTTGTCTTGTCAACACAACAAATAGTTGTCCGGGATAAAGTTCGTTGTTTGGTCCATGGGAAAGCGTTTCAGAGAATGTTTTTTTCTCTGAACCACACATTCGAGTGGATGGTGTAAGTTACGCGGACGTGCAAACCGACTTGTCTTCGACTTTCGCAAAACTGCCGCGATATTCTGACTTGGGTGATAGCTCCAAAGACAAACTGGAGAACATTGTTCATTTTTTCAAAAGGCAAGTGTGATTTTGCTTTTCAAGATGTTAATAACCTATATAATAAGTGTAAATTTGTTTTGCGGTAATACCATGTACATATAAACTTGCTAGGTAGACTTTGTTCTTAATTTGTGTTGCAAAAGGCAAAAGCATTTTGTTGTTTCGGAGTATTTGTCTAACATTAAAACGATGTTTTTGTTTGTTGGGTTGTTGGGGGGGTTGTTTGTTTGTTTGTTTGTTTGTTGGGTTGTTTGTTTAATGGTTTGTTTGTTTGTTTGTTTTAATTTTTTTTTTAGTATAACGAAGTATCAGAGGAGGGACAGAAAACCTAAACTAGTGATGTTAAATTCCAAGTCTGTTTTCATTGTTTTTCTTGCTTTGTTTGAAGTTTACGTCCGGCCTCCAACCTTTGTATATGTGACTTGTGGCATATGTTTCTGAAGACGTCAGTTATTGCGCGTTTTGCATAGGTGTAAGACAAGGCTAAAAAAACAAGGCATATTAAGAACGTCAAAAACATAATGTATATTTGGTTTGCGGTAACACCATGTGTTTATCTACTTGCTAGGTAGATTTTGTTCTTTGAGAAATTGTCTTGAGTAGAATCATAGCAAGACAAGTTCTCAAAGAACAAATCTACCTAGCAAGTAGATGGTGCATGGTGTTACCGCAAACCAAATATATATTGATACCTCACCATGCAATGCCTCAAATCCCATATGTCAAAAAATAATATACTTTTGATCATAATACATAAATAATTTTGAAAACAAAATTGCATTTAATCAGAGTTATTCCAAGCCATTTAAACTTATCAAAGTGCAAAGTATTTTCACGATAATTAACGATTAATTGGTAAATATGACCCCCTCTGTGTTGCGCAAACACGGAAATATGTCGAAGATTGCTCCGCATTTTGCTGCGGCATAGGCTATGTATGCAATCAGAATGAGGGCCTCAAAAACGAATTTCTCTCGCCACACTTTCTGTCATATGGGACTGTGTAGAAAGAAATTGTGCGGCATGTTGCACTGCGTTTGCAGCGTCTATGATCTCTGATGTTAATAATATATGGAATCTCGGCAACACCACAGCTTTCAAGTACAAATTACTCTGACGTCATCGTATGTTACAGTGACCTCTATCAACGTGTGTTAAAGTTACACAAATTATTAGCATCTTTGTAATTTCAGGGTTTTCGCTCGAAGGCATGCATGGGGCTAAGTCTTAATTTATATTGTGGCTTTAAACAAAACTTAGTACGAAAAACATTATTTCGAAATTTTGAAGTCATCACGTGTCAAAAGAAATTATTAAAAAACGACTTATGTCTTACTATTATTATTTCAACCGAGTAATTTTGTTGACTACCTGCCAACGAAATTGCTTTAAAAAAAAATCCCCTTGTTAACTACCAATATTGCATGCGAGGGAAAATACCAATGTGTTTGTGCCAGAACGGTAGGTCGTTGGGTTATCTTTGAGCCCAGGGAAATTAAAAGAAATCAAAGCATTGCTTTCTTAACCTTGACCGTCGTTTGTGAACAAATTGTAAACATGTTGGCAAGGACGTGCTCTGTTAAAACATGTTGGCAAGGACGTGCTCTGTTGAATTCGTTTGCGTATACCTGGGTAAACACTGTCGTCAACGACGAGAACGACCC
This sequence comes from Leptasterias polaris, assembly GCA_037783415.1. Lineage (NCBI taxonomy): Eukaryota > Metazoa > Echinodermata > Asteroidea > Forcipulatida > Asteriidae > Leptasterias > Leptasterias polaris. Next base: position 72,915 of record JAZGTN010000035.1, read on the forward strand.
CCGACCCCCCACACTCACAAGCAGCTCAAACGTAACTTATTCCAATAATCAATAATATTACCGATATAAAACCAGAATTTAAGACGAAACCAAATCGTCACGGATGATGTTTCAAACTGTAAAATGTCAAAGTACCGTCAGAGATTATAAATTAATTATGTGATAAGGGGAAGAGTGAAATCATACATGTAGCCGTGTGCAAACAAACCATAAGATGAGACTAGTGTGACCCCCCAAAATACATTAATGATGGTATTAGATATATGCATCATAATTATAGAGTGTTTGTAGAGAAGGACACACAAAGAAAATAGTAGGACCGGAACGCACTCAAAGTGTTCAAAAAGCTTTAGGTTAAATTATTTATAAAAATTCTTCCCTTGTTGATGGAGAATCATGTATGGAAACTTAAGCTTTAAAAAACGTATAAGGCGTCATGCGTATAGTTCTTAATTGGGATTGGGGGGGGGGGGGGGGGGGGGGTTTAGAGGGCAAAGGCACAAGGGGGACAGGTGTTGGTTGGGGTGGGGTTTGGATAGGAAGGAGGGTGTGAGAAAGAAGGAGACTGCCCAATTAAACTTAAGCGAAATAGCACCGTGATTCGGGTGGAGCGGGAAATTTTGAACTAATTCCGGTGGTAGCAAAAGATAGATGGGCAGAGAGAGGTTGTGAAAAAGAAAACACATGTTCTCGGTGTGGTATCTGGTAATAAATCATCCCCTGACTGTTTGGATGTTGTTTTTGGTGGGAGACAAGTGTCTCCGTTTTATCAAATAATAATAATTATTATAATAATTTGGGAGGCTAATCATCCTTACTGGCAGCTAAGAGCTGAATTGCGAAGGACGCGGCTACAACGTGTTCGAGAAGCAGGCATGCAAGGGCGCCTTTGGCAGCCAGCCACATCAACCCATAATGACCACGGAGCACAGTGTTTGATTTTTTCCGAGGGAGAAAAACCGGATGGTCTGGAAAACCCACGTGGCACAGCAGAGAACCAACGCACAACTCAACTCACATATGGCCCTGGCCGGGTATCGAACCTGGGTCACCTTGGTGAGAGGCGAGCGCTTTACGCACAAGCCAACCATGCCACCCAAATAATCAAGGCGATGGTTAAAACAGACCTAATCTTTGACGTTTGTATGCATCTTCACGGAAGAAAGATTGGGGGGGGGGGGTAGAGAAAGGGGAAGGGGTTTTTGGAACTTACTAAAAAGAACTTATATCCGGTGATATATTTAACCTAAAGCTTTTTGAACACTTTGAGTGCGTTCCGGTCCTACTATTTTCGTTGCGTGTCCTTCTCTAAAAACACTCTATATGATGCATATATATCTAATACCATAAAAAAACCGAAAACAAAACAAAATTGTCACACTAGTCTCATCTTATGGTTTGTTTGCACACGGCTACATGTATGATTTCACTCTTCCCCTTATACACATAATTAATATTAAAATTGAATTGAAATTGAAATTGAATTGAATTGAAGAGTCTAGTGTGCTGGCACAACTCTTCTTATGGTATAACATTTAGAAGTTGTTACGCAGTAAATTACACCAACTCATCGGAGTTTCAACATGGAAACCAAACCAACAGCTATGAGAACTGTCACAGAAAACCTAGTAAATTACTATATAAAGCCATTCGCGACCACGGTGTATCTGAGCTGTCAGAGACAGCCTAGTAAATTACTAAAGCAATTCGCGACCACGGTGTATCTGAGCTGTCAGAGACAGCCTATAGTATATCACCCAAGCAATTCAGGACCATGGTATGTCTGGGAGCATAAACGTAAAAAAAAAGTGGAAACGTCTGAGTAACTTACGTTTATTCGTTTCAATTCAAGTCCACTCAAGAATATTTATTCTATACTCTTTTGGATTCTCATGTCGAACATAAATTAAAAGAAAAGAAAATCAATGCATAACACAAACAAACTATTTTAAAACCCCGAAATAGAGTCATTATATTATAAAGGCATATAGACCATGTGACCTGTGACATCACGTTTACAAAAGAGCCACAGAGCCTGGCCTTCCTGCAGGCACAGTTTGTACGCAGCTCAATGGAAGATTACAATAAATCGTATGTTTTATGGAGATTGCACTGTCTGATTTTTCTCAACTTTTGATATGAAGAAAGGGGGAACATCTCAAAAGCTGTACAGCTGTTGCTTTTGTAACTCTTGAATGTAGCTGTTGCTTTTGTAACTCTTGAATTTATTGTGAAAATTATGACACAAAATTAAAATTTTCCCAAATGGCCTGTTTAGTATCTTGCCCGTCAGGAAATGCATTAGAATGTACAAGGTCACCACTCTGTAAACAAAGGTAACATGGTCTAAACTAGAAAGTAAAATCGTTTTCGTTGTTTTCGTGTTTGCGAGGATAATTGGACAATGAACATGGACAATTTGCTTCTGATAATTCTTACGATGAAGTGAACGTGTACAAAAGAAAACGGAGGTAGTTTTTTTTTATCTTGATGCCCGTCCGTCTTGACAGCAATTGTAACGTCTGAGTATCTATCCAGACTCATCGAAACGTGTTTATGTACAAAGGTATCCATTGATAACCTAACCACCCACAGCTTTGGGGTAAACACATTGGTGCTTTGCCCTTTCCTGCAATATCGTTGCATAACAAGGGTATCTTTTAATGTTATCTCCTGGCAAGTAGCCAACATATTGCGTAGGTTGAAATTAACCAAAAAAACTCAACCGTCTTGTAGTAATATTAATTGAGTAAATACGACTACGCCCATTGTACGCAACTAATTCATCCATGGCAAAATCCGAATAATTATTACGGAAAAATCGGAAATAATAATTCGTCTGCATACAATATCATTTCGTTTTGAAAGCTTTTCAGCCTGTTTTTGTGTGCAAAGTTTCCTTTCTTATTGCTAAATGCAATGGCATGATTTAATCGGAGGCATTTCCCAGTGTCAAACATCCCACAGTGTTGTAGAATTACGCCTTTAGGGGTACATTTTCTACAAACATTTCGTAGGTTGAAAGGATAAATGCTGAGCTTACCCGTTGTTAAATTTGTAGAAACCCTTTAGGCTACGCAACACTGCCCATCTCCAAACACAAGAAAAAACCATAGTAGGCCTAACATAAAACACATGTTTGCGCTTATTGTTCTAAACATGATGCTGAGCCTTATAAGAACGATTTTGGTGATATGTCACTAACTGTTTCAATTTGATAGCTCATTAATCCCCATTGTTAATTTGTTAATTGACCACTTAGTACATTATTTGTTAGTTGAGTACTAACAAACAACTAGAAAACTAGAAACTTTTCAAAACAAAGTTCAGTTTAAGTTTCCTATATTACACAAATCATGTTGAAAATATAAAAGCTTTTACTAAAGAGTTATTCTGCGCCGTTAAAACTAATCAAAGTAGGCCTACAGTGTATTTTCACGATAATTTTGGGAAATCTGGCACTATTTCTAAAATACCGTGTTACACAATCCCCGCAATGTGTCTGAGATTGCGCCCATTTTGCATAATGGCAATTTTATGCCATATGCTGCTATGCATCACACGTGAAGATGCAAATAGGATTCCTGGATTCCTCTCGCCACATTTCCTATCATGGCCTGTTTGGTTAAAAAAAAACTTCAACAGATTGTGCGGCACGGTTCTCTGCGTTTGCAGCATTTTAAACTTTATTATAATGTTCTCTGGTGTTGATGTATGGAATCTCTGCGACACCAAAGCTTTCACTACAAATTATTATGTCGTCACCGTATCTTACAGCGCCCTCTATCAACGTGTGTAATATTTACACCAAAAGGTATAAAATCTTTGTATTTTCAGGGTTTTTGTTTGAAAGCATTGCATGGGGATCAGTTTCTTTCCATATTGTGGCTTATAAATAACTAAGTATTGAACATATATTTTCGTCATTATGACGTTATCAGGTGTTGATTTACATCCTATTTAATTATTTTAACGATGTGGAAAAAGATTCACACGGTAGGTGTTATATGATTTCTCAGACTGTGAAAATGTATAGTATATGTGTCCTGTAACAATGGTTGGATTACGCAAATTGGTGACATTTCAAAGTTTGTATTGGACTCATGTGGCTGGATCAATGCATTCAGTTGATAGGGGTGGTTTTAGTAGAAACGTTGGAGATAAAAACAAAATAAATGCCACATTTTGTTGAGCAACCTGCTCGACTTAAAAATGCAGTTATCAAAATGTACAAACACGACTTCAATGTTTTCACACATAATATTGCTGAAAGAGGTCGATGTCTTTTTTGTAAAAATGATGCACACAAAGATAATGACGGATCATTTTTTGTTTAGCAGTTCAAGTAAGCGATGACTTGTCTTGTCAAAAAAACAATTTGTATTATTTTTTTTTTTTTACTTTGTTCTTTTCTTTTTTCTTTTAGATATAAAGCCTTTTGCTTTCTGCCACTTGTTTCTATTATGAACTGGATTTCGTCCCCTATTTTGCAAGTGGATTATCCCATTTCTAGTTGTCGGGGATTATCTGGTCCGTGGGGAAGTGTTTCAGAGAAAACTTTGTTTGAACGGTAGCGCCTCACATTCGAGTGGATGGTATAAGTTAGGTATGACGTGCAAAACCGACTCGTCTTCGACTACGCAAATCTACACGATATTCTTACTTGGATGATGTAGTTATGATAGCTCAAAAGACAAACTGAAGGACACTCGCTTCTTTGTAAAGGCAAGTGTGATTTTGCTTTTCAAGATGTTAATAGCTACAAGTGACAAACCTATAATAAGTGTCTGAATTTGTGTTGTTTTGCCTTTTGTTGTTTCGGAATAATTATTTGTCTAACATTAAAACGATGTTTGTGTTGGGTTGTTTGTTTGTTTGTTTGGGGTTTGTTTGTTTGTTGGGGTGTTTTTTAATACAACAAAATATTAGACGAGGGACATAAAAACTAAATTGGTGATGTTAAAATCCATGTCTGTTTCCATTGTTACGTCCGACACTCGAACATTTTTTCTATTTGTTTTATTTTAGATGTGAATTGTGGCATAGGCCTATATGACTGTGTCTGTAGACGTCAGTTATTGCGCGTTATGCATATTATGTTTACATAATACACGGCAAAAAAAATAAAACATAATTAAGCACATCAACACAAAATGTTGATCATAAGTTTTAATATCTGCTTTCTATTATTACATAAACCATTTTGAAAACAATTTTGCTTTTAAATTCCAAGCCATTATCGAAGTAATGTAATTCCACGGTAATTAACGATTAATTCACAATAATTATCGATTGTTTGGTAAATATGTTGCGCAAACACGGAAATGTCGAAGATTGCTCCGCATTTTGCTGCGGCATAGGCTATGTATGCAATCAGAATGAGGGCCTCAAAAACGAATTTATCTCGCCACACTTTCTGTCATATTGCCTGTGTAGAAAGAAACTTCAGCAAATTGTGCGGCACGGTGCGCTGCGTTTGCAGCGCCTTAAACTATATTATATGTTATCTGATGTTAATGTATGGAATCTCGGCGACACCACAGCTTTCAATTACAAATAACTCTGACGTCATTTTATGTTACAGCGCCCTCTATCAACGTGTGTAAAATTTACACAAACTAAAAGCATCTTTGTTATTTCAGGGCTTTCGTTCAAAGGCATTGCATATGGGGCTAAGTCTTATTCTATATTGTGGCTTTAAAAAAAAAACTTAGCATGAAAAACAATATTTCGAAATTTTAAAGTCATCGGGTGTCAACAAAATAATAATTTAGTAAATAAAAAAATATATATTTCAACCTAGGAATTTTATTGGCTACCTGCCAACGCAATTGCTTAAAAGAAATCCCCTCGTTATGTACCAATATTGCATGCGAGGGAAACTACAGTTTTGTTTGCGCCAGAACGGTAGGTCGTTGGGTTATCTATGAGCCCAGGGATATTAAAAGAAATCAAAGCATTGTCTTTCTCAACCGTCGTTTGTGAGCTGGTAGTAAACATGTTGCAAGGACGTGCTCAGTTGATCTGCAATCAGATTGCTTAACTCTTAAATACTATCAGACCATACTGAATTTGTTTCTGATAATTCTTTTTAACGATGAAGTGTACGTCTATTCTGATAATTCTTTTTAACGATGAAGTGTACGTCTAAAAAGAAAACAGAGGTAGTTTGATAATATCTTGACAGCGATTGTACCGTCTGACTATCAATCAAGACTCATTGAAACATGTTCACCACGGCCGTATCAAGCCCATTAACACAGCGCATTAAAAGATTTCGCAACGAACAAACGTTTCCTCCAGTAATGAAACAACAATCCGTTTCCAAAATGGCGGAGGCTCAACGTTAACGTTGAATAAAAAAACGATAATTACATTGAATTGTCCATACATAACCAATTGATTTTCGAGTTATTTGTTCATAATTTATCATAAACACTTTCAATCGATCACTTTTATTTATTGAGAGTAATAATGTGTGAGGAAAAATATAAAATATGAGGGTTTTTCCACCCTGGTAACTGGACGTGAATTCCCGAAGATAGTGAGAAACTGTTGATTCTAAAATGTCCCAAAATAAAAATTCTGGGTTTTCCCGATAAAGTGGAGCCAATTTCTTGAAAAAAATATACTTGTTTTCCCTAAAGCCCAAACGAATAAAACAAGACAGCGGGCATATTTACAAGAAATAGATTTTTAAGAGTGTGTTTTTCACGGAGATGAACAAAAAATCACGTAAAACTCCTATTAAAATGTACACACAGTCGCAGACGTGCACCGCGCACCTCCACAGCCAACACGTCAATAGCGCGCGGGATGCAAAACGTAGATTAGTGTAGTAAAAAGATCTATGTACTACTACCATAGCTCTATGACTACTACTCAGTATGTTGTTTACGTTCGTATCGCGATCGTCAAACACAGACTCTCAAATAAAGATGTGTTGAACAAACAGACTGCAATACTACTGTGATTCACTGTTTCAAGGTAAACACTTTATTGCAACGATGACATCTTTACAGGAAGTTTTCCAGATATGAATACATTGCAGTTTCATCAATTAGCACTTGATAAGTTGTGTCGTGTGTGCACAAAATTAAATACAAATAATTCATATGTGGCAGTGGATTGTGCACAATACAGAAAGGAATTAGAAATACTGTACAGTATAAATATCTGGCTCGATGATTCAACAAGGCATCCGAATAAATTATGCTGGAGGTGTGTGCGTAATTTGACACATTGTAAACAACAAACTAGGGAATTTGAATATTCATCTGCTACACAAAAAACTACTGACGAATGGCCGACTCACTCAAGATCTGGAACATGCACCACATGTGAGCAGTACAGAAAAGTACTTAAGGGGGGTCGCCCTGTTAAGAGAAATCGTACTGGAAAAGGTCTTCCGAACATTAATCCACCGAGCCTCAACAAACAGGACTGTGAGAAAAGTTATTTGTTTAACTTTGCGACTAATGATTCTGCGTACACAGTTCCCCCAAATCTCGACATTCTTGGCACAGAGAAGGCAGTGGAGACAATTTTCATATGTGCAATATGCCAGTGTATCCTGAGCTCCCCTTCTGTGCAAACTCAATGCGAACACAACTACTGTTCTTCATGTTTAGAGCAGTGGTTCGTTTTTCGAGGCAGTCACACCGTTCCCTGCCCTGTATGTCAAGTTAGTGTGAATCATGACAACGTCACATCATCACCCCGAATTTTGAGGCTTCAGCTTAGCACATTGACAACAGTTTGCACAGTATGCGGAACAATAGGTAAACTGTCCAAAATGGCTGACCATGTTTGTCCAGAAAAGGATAAAACACCATCATGTAACTGTGACTTGTGTTCAAAATCAGCAAACCCCATCCAAACATATCCCGAGACAAGCACAGTTAAAATACACAGAGATGAGATTATAAAGGCTGCAAACCTTCTCAAGCAAGTTGCAGTGGAACACAGCAGAGGCACACCTATCCCAGCAGAAATTGAAGAAGTCAGTGATCGCTGGACTTGGTTAAAGCTTAGTGCACACAAGGGAAACGATGTGCGCTTGAAAACACCAGGCCGGGTATGTATTGTAAAACAACTTGCATTGTTATTTTCTTTAAATACTTTTTACAAGTGTACAAGTCAAATTTACATCATTCGCATACCACAGCCATCAATAAATTATGTACTTAATAAACATTTTCATAATAATAAAAATATTGATGGTTAGGATTTAGCTTCTGAAATAGAACATCAAACACATAATTTCTGCTTAATGCCAACACAAACACCCAAACGTAAACACATTTAAACATTACTAAGTCAAAATTTACAAATTTACAAATAGTACATTTTGTATTCAATGATGCTGTTTTATACTAACACAAATTATGACAATCCATTTTTTACATCTCATCTTTACAGCCATTGTTTGTGCAGAAAATTGCTCACAGCTCAATCAAATCTCCTCGAAAATCCACCAAAAGCGGACCCCCCAATGATGGAATCCATGACCCAGACACTTCAATTGCCATGATGAGAGACTGTCAGTTAGCATGGGAACAAATACGGAAGATTAAGAGGTATGTAAAAAACCTTTAATGAAAACTTTTTGCACAGGTACAAATATATTGAGTATTTTAAATATTTGTTTGAAAAACACTTACATTGTATTCGTGCATGCTTCTATAATTTCAAGGTACCTTGGTAGCGTTGGGGTTACATTTTCATCAGAGAGAGCCATGCGAAAGCGCCAAAATGAGCTACTCAATGACAACCTCACAGGAAGCCTTGTTCCATTAATCTTCACGTCAGACAAACCATTCGGACGTAATGGTGTGGAGTCACGTGAAGTACCCTGTGTCACTGTCAAGAATCTCAGCACAATGATTCTGGATTATCTGGACAGACATGACTTGTAAGTGTTGTCAGTTCATCATAGCATGCTACAGTGTATTGTTTATTATGCATTAGACATTGCATTTTGAGCCCCCTGTATATGTTAATGTTTCCTATATAGGCATGGCTCTTTGACCTGGCATGACGGTGTGATCCCCGAGAATGAAGTGTGGATAAAAGTTGGGGGAGACAAAGGAGGAACCTCCTTCAAAATGTCTTTCCAAATAGTCAACACACATCACCCTAATTCACTTCAAAACACTGTTGTGTTTGCTTGTTTCGAGGCCAACGACTCAATTGTGAACCTTCAAGCAGTTTTGCCACCTGTTATGGAGCAAGTGTCTCAACTTGCTGGCCAAAAGTGGAGGTAACAATTCATTTTAAAAAAAGCAACACATCTTAAATGTGTTTACATTATTTAGAAAGCATTGTACAAGTGCTTAGTATCAAAATTCAAGATTCTGCTTTTTATTTATTATTATTTTATTTTTTATTTTTTTTGTCTTTTCTTTTTACAGAGGCAAAGCGTTCCGACTTTTCCTTTTCGGAGATTACGAGCTGTTGACCAAGATGTATGGTATATGCAGCTGCAATGGTAAGGCCAAACAAAAAATGTTCTGTTTCCGATTACATGCCATTTTTAAATAGGGTCGGTAGGTCGGAATGTTTGGGGTTTTTTGCCTTTTTTTATATTCCTCCGTAGAGCGCAAATTAAAAATTGCGCAAAAGATTGTCAATTTTCTTGCGCAATTAATAGACTTGCGCAAGAAATTGGGCAAACTTTTGCACTTTTGCGCAATCTGAGAATTGCGCACCGTCGTGTACACACAATTTTTTTTTTTTAAGCCGAATAAAAACTTTAGGGTCGCGGCGCTTTTTGGCCTAAAAACACAACTGTATGCCCACATGGTTATGACACAATTCACACCGCTGCTGTAGTACAGAAATACATTGTTTATGTTAGGACATCAACATGTTTTATACTTTTTCATTTTTAGCCACTTGCACTAGTTCTGCTTATTTTACATTATTTTAGCACGGTATTGCTGTTTGTACTGCACAACATCCAAGGAGAACATGAAACTTCCCATCACTGAGAGGGCAACAGCCACCCCACGCACCCTGCAGTCAATCTATGAGTCCTACAAGGCATATGAAGCTGATGGTTCAATGAAAGCTCGGGCCAAGCTGGTTTCACACAGCATCATAGCTAAGCCAATCATTGACATTGCAATTGACCATGTAAGTGTACCTATAAACTGTGAGCAAACTGCAAGCACTCTAACTGTTATCACATTATTTGTACACCATGACTTTGTTATTATAAACTGAACTTAAAGGGGCTGTGTGGTCATGATCAATGCAGGCTGTAATTGGAATTATAAACTCTCACTAAATTACAGCACACCCCACACCTTCCATTGATACAATGGAAGGAGACACAAACATGCAGTAACTGTGTGAGAGGTAATTCCATTTACAGCTATGACGACTCAGCCCCTTTAAAAAAAAAACACTTGTTGTACTAACAATTGCTAATTAGTTTACATTATTTACATTACAATATTATTTAGGTGGTACTCCCCAGCCTTCACATATCTCTTGGAATTTACAAGAAGCTCTTTGATATGTACGAAGCAAGATGCCACAAGCTTGATCTAAAGATTTTTGAATTGCTAGTCAAGCATGCAGATGAAGATGACATGGAAGCAAGTGACACAAACTTCGACCAGAAGGTTGCATGGGAGTTCAACCATCAAAAGCAGCTTGCCCGTGACAAAGCCATCAAACAAGATGAGCTTGATCAGATTGAAGAAGAGTTACCCCTTCACCTCCTTCAACATAACCTTCAAAATGCTGATCAAATGTTTCAGCAGATGGCCAATAGGGCTTTCATTCTTCGTAATGAATTGAAGCAACTGGTGAGATTTGCCATGTAAACATTTCATTTTAAACTGAACTCGCCAAGTTAAGTATTTTCTTAGCATTCAATACGTACATGTACATGTGCTATTGCATGGTGTACATTCCTAGTATGCTATTCCCATTGAAACATAGGCACGGTACAGTACTTGATGACAGAATTGTTGTTCGATAACATGATTAAAGTGCTCACTGATAATCTTTTGTCTTTCTATTGTTAAATCACAGAACAATGAAAAAGCAGAACTGCCGATTGGTGCCGGTCCAGTTGCTGGTAGCCTTGATGTGGTATTGAAGAGACACCATGTTGAACGGCAAGCTTACCATGGAAAAGCTTTTGTTGGTAATCACGTACACAAATGTTGCCAGGTAAAATCTACCACATAGTGTAGCATACAAACTGATACATGTATTCTACTACACTTGCTGTGTACAGCTGGGATTGACAAAGTTGAACCTTTCATGTTATATCCTTCCAGATTCGAGTCATCTCTGACCTAACACATGAACCCCGCAGAATCCTTCAAAGTGTATCCAACGATGACATTCCACTGAAACATCAGCAAGAACTCATCAGAGAAGCAGCTAAATTGGGGTCTACTTTCGAGGATATTTTCCTAAAATAGCACACTCAGTTTGGTTCACGGTTTTACCAATCAAGTAAGGGCTCTCATTTACAAACGAAATATGGCGGCCATTTCGATTCTGAACGGTATAAACGCTGACGAAGACGAATTCTTAAAGTATTCTTGACTGTTTCGAGAATCCTTAAAAATAAAGAATACAGTGAAAGACTAGATCAATAGTGTAGCTAACATTCTATGAGTAAAATTCTTCTGCCCAATTACGTTAACTATCATAAGCAAATGACTTTTCCGGAGACACTTAATTATTTCTAATTCTGCACACACGGATGCTTTGTTTTTGGTCTTATATTTCTTTATTTTGAACACAGAAAATTATGTCATAGTTTTTGTAGGTATAATGAAACATTGTTGCTTCGTTATGTGATGTTTTTGTTTTGTTACAATAATAAATTTTCCCTAAATGAATTTTTGAAAACGTGTCCTCCAAGCTCATTGTTTATGGAAAACCGTGGCGGTCATGCAAATAAAAGGAAGCACTTTTCTCCATGCACTGACTGTTACAGAAGTGATTTGAAAACCGAACAAAAGTAATTACTCCAGCCCACAAAACCACCCTCCAGCATATATGATATAAGTGTGTATAACACTGTACAACTATTGAAAGATTTGTTTGAATGCATTACTTATTACGTGAAGCGCAAAGCATGTGTGTAATTATAAATCACAGAGTAAAAACCAGTAATCTTTACACACAGCTATGCCGTTGTGTAGTTCAAACATCAGAACCCAGCTTCGTTGCAAGTACATAGTACATGTACAAACATTACACGATGACCAGACCCGTACCCCGTGTGTACAGTTCAAAAACCGCAAACATTTATAAGCTATTATTAGCACAGCGCGAGACTAGACACGCGCACGGTGGTGTTATTAGACTTGTGGACAAGTCGTTAAATGTCTGTCGCGGTGATAGCGGAACGGCTTTCTCGCAATATCCCGCGAGAGGGCTGCTCTGTGCGAGATTATTGCTCTCACGACTGGTCGCATTTACCGACTTGTGAAACCCGCTGGCGGTTTGTGCACGGCCTATGGCCACTTCAGCCGAATTCGTACGGACGCATCTGATTGGTCAATTTCGTTATATCTATGAATATTCAAACTGTAGATGAATATTAAACATCAAATCCTGTACTGGATGGAGTTTTATGTTGCTTTGATGCTTTGATCATGCACGATCAAAACCAAACACTGAGTGGTGAGAGTGATTGTGTTCATGAATATTTTGACACAAGAAAATACGTATTCAAATTATGGGTACAACTTCACTAAAACTTGTAAATAATTACAAAAAATCGAACGTAAGATTTTATTTCAGAGAGTCCGAGCAACGGAAGCGTGTTTGACAGTGTACAGCGTGAGGGGAGACGTACGTAACACACGGGGCAAATCGTGTAGCTGCATGCATGCCATGACGCGCAGAGTTTCTCTCTCGGCGGGGCTCAGCACGACGGAAACCCCCTATACCCTAGCCATCCATGCCAAGAGATAGCTGTACCTGGAAGCTCATGAACATGTGGGAGGGGTAGGGAGCCAGACCACCAACTACCTTGTCATTGCGAGTTTGTTAGTCGGTAAACCTCGCTGATCGAATCCGCTGTTTTAAAATCGTTACGTTTCAATGTTCGGTGTACGTTCCTTCCCCCGATTTGGAAATTAAATAAGATTTATGTCAATAAATAGGAATACCACTCTTATATTGACGGTGCAATTAAGTTAAACAATTTGTGAGACAAAAACGAACCCCCCCCCCCAAAAAAAAACACACACAAAAAACCAGAGCCCCTGAAGGAACAGGTGAAAAATAAATTATATAATTCAATCAAAATATAATTTTGTCACATAAAATTATATTTTTTTAAATTTGTAAACAAAGTTGTGTTTTTCTAGGTAGCAAAATAGATTTTTCCTAGAAAATACGTTTTTGTTCCCTCGAACACGCCTTCTCCACCCGAAATACGATTTTGTTACCCAGAAATACGCGTTTGTTCCCTGAAAGATACGCATTCGTTTCCTCGAAATATGATTTTGTTCGCACAAAATATAATTTTGTTCGCTCTAAATATGCTTTCGTTCAATAAAAATAATTTTTTCCACCGAAAGGAGATTTCTTTCCCTGAAAACAAGCTTTCGATTCATCAAAATACGACTTTGAATTAGTTGCCCGAAACATACTTTCATTCGTCCGAAATATGCTTTCGTTCTATAAAAATATGAATTTTTTCCACCGAAAGGAGATTTCTTTCCCTAAAAACAAGCGTTTGTTTCATCAAAATACGACTTTGAATTAGTTGCCAGAAATATACGTTCATTCGTCCGAAATATGCTTTCGTTCCCTTAATATACGCTCTCGTTCCTTCGCAATGAGATTTTGTTCCCCAAAATTCCTCTTTCGTTCCCTTAAGATAGCTAGCTTTTGTTCCCTTAAGATAGCTTTCGAAGCCCTGTAGTCCAATCACACAAATTTGTTAAATTCCCTTGTGAGGGGCGACTATGAGAGGGGACGAGTTTGTTGTCAGGGGCGACTTTGCTAGGGGCGACTTTGTAGTTGGTGACTTTGTACATGTGTTTTTTGAAATTGGCGACTTTGCTAGGGGGGCGAGTTGACTGGTTTCCGTGTCTGTTGTTTATACACACTTAATACACACAATCACTGTAGAACACATCGGGTTAAATGATTGGAGCGATCAGTAACTATTCACGGAAGGCATTATTTATTTTTATGAGGCAAAACACACATCTTAAACAATTATTATAATAATGAATTTTAAGATAAGTTTACTTTATTTCTTTAGTTACTAAATTAATGAAGGAGTTAACACCCACAAAACACACCCACAGATGTCTCAAGCGCAAGCATTCAGTACATTTACAGTAACTAAAATTACTACTACCCTTAGATAAAATGGACTCGTCTTCATGATCGTCGCTACAGCAACCGTAATGTACACTGCGTTCGTACATGAATAAATGAATATGAACCGCCGGCGGGTTTCACAAGTCGTTAATGACGAAGAAGAGTTGGCAGCCAGCAACTTCGCGCGAGAGCAGTGATCTCGCGAGAGCATTCTTTTACGAGACAGCACCAGATGCGACTCGACTCACCGCGACCATCATTAACGACTTGTCAACAAGTCTATGGTGTTATCGATCGCTGGCTATGGCAAGTGACCTTTCATGACCTCGAACCCACAATTGCTGCTCGATATCTCTCTATTTTTAGTCAACTTTCGAATTCATTCACAAGTAAGAATCGCCGGTTCACGAATCATGAGTCTCTCGCTGCAAGAGGGCGCCATGCCAATAATTGTAATCTGCAACGGATTTACACAACTTTCCTGAAAAACTTCCGTGTAATTTTCACTTTTTTCTGAAAAACCTGACGACTTATGAGGCTGAAACTTCTACAGGTAAATTGTATTGTATACATCTTTATTCACAGTGAGTAGGGATTCATTCCATGGCCTAAAACTAGAAGTATAGAGCTCCTTTAACAACCAACGTGTTAATTTTGTAGGGATGTGTTGCAAGTTTTGTATTGGCATTATGGGGGCTTTGGACGTCTTGCTGACGTACGTTTTGACATTATGTCACAAACATGAATACGCCGACGTTGGGCTGGCATTGGACCAACGTTGATCATAAAATGAAAATTTGAAGGCAGTGCGTTAAGTTGTTCTAAATGTTTGCTAATATTGTGACAATTTAATGTAATATGTTTTCCATTAAATCTGACAATTTAATGTAATATGTTTTCCAACCATGCATTTTATAACAAACGGTTACAAACGCTTTTTATAGACCAACTCGTCCGATCCAAGGCAACGTGTCCCTTTAACATTAAATCTTTGCGGTACCTGCTGCTAACAGGATTCGAACTGGCCTCTAGCTACCGGCAAGTTCGGTGCATGGTCTAGTGGTAAGACATCAGCTCTAGAATGGCAAAGGCAGTGGGTTCAAATCCCTACACGAGTGATATGCTGGTGGATTGTTTTTTCCCCCAGGCCTCGAGTATACAGAGCTTGATACACACCGGTGTAGGGTAAAACACAAATAATAGTTTCAAGTGGTTGGTCAACTTGCGGGAAACTGTTACAAAGAGTACAGTTAATAAAGGGGACCCAGACAATCCAATCAACGTATATCATCCAGGTGACATCTTTTTGTCCATCGGTCTTGTTCTCTGTGTGCAACAAGTGTTATAATACTCAAGACATGAATAGGGGACCAGGCAAAGGAAAAACCAGAGGATAAACCAAGTTGGCCATGCAGCCATGAAGTTGTAATGTTAAGTAACCTTGATAAATGTTTTGTCATTTCTTTCAATATAAAATTTATTTTAAAAAAGTATTTGAGTTTTGATTTTAAATATAAACAGGGCCCTTCTGTTAATGTAACACCATAGACCCCTTGCATACGATGTCACAAGCCCAAAACAGCCCCCTCACTCAATGAAGAGCTATCATTGATAGTCTAAGAGCCGTGCGCAGCGCGTGCACGCATGCACGTTTTCGTTATTTGACACCAAATATGGCGGCCAATGCAAGAGGTCTATTGACATTACACTACCGACATCACCAGCCACAATAAATCTTGACGGCACCATTATTACGGAGTCTGATTCCCAGTGGCAAAACCAAGGTGAAATTTGAGGGGAGGGGGCACAAGGGGGTCCACATAATTTTCTAGGGGGCACTTCTAGCCAAACCAAACTGTAGTTTCCATTCGCTTTATTCTTAAACAAGCCCCTTTCAGCACTCTTGTTATGCCGCTTACTATTTTTATGAGATGATCTAACATGGAGGTAAAAACATTTCAAAATTGTCCTCATGTATAAAAAAATAGATTTATAACAGTGAAATTACTCACTACAGGAAAGTTAACAAATGTAATATTTCATTCCTGGAATTTTTTCATCCTGATCCAGGTTTCAAATGGGGAGGCACCCAGGGGGCTCGGACACCAACTGGAGGGAGGCCCCTTTAGTAACGCCTATTCATACAACATTTTAGCACCATATTAGTTTCATTTTCAGTTGCGTTCTAAATATGTGCACACATAATCATTCCATGTGTGGTTTTCGAGTCTGTTTGCTCTTCTTCCCGGTACCATGCAGCCTCTGCTGGTGTCCTGCAGTATTTGTTTTAAAGGCGTCGTTTCCCAAGGTGACTTTGTCCGTTGGAGTTGTGAACTGCAGGAGGTGGAACACGAGAAGGAATGGCACAAAATGAGCGCATGCATAGATGGAGATGAGGACGGCAAACAGATCTGGAAATCTGTCCGGTGGTCTGATGGCAACGCTCGCTAAGCTGAGGGCTACAGCTCCACTCAACGATAACCAAAACTGAAAAAGGAAAAACAAAAAACCACAGGGATGACAAGACAGTCATTTGTGACAACATGGACTTCAATACATTGACCAGACACTCGACACTCCTCTGGCCCAAGAAGTTTTGTCTTGTGTCAGCAAAATTGGCTTGTACCAAAATGTTCATAAAGCAGCTGCAACATTTGACTTAGTTTTTAATTCAACCAAAAAGGTCAAAGTAAAGGTCATGTTCTGAATTGACCTTTTTCCAATGTTTTACATGTTAACATACTATCCAAATTTCTAATTTGTATTATAGTATAACAAAATCTACAATCTGAAGTCAGGAAAAATCCAATGTCCTGTCAAGGATATGATTTATTAATACAGTAGATAAGGGGTTAATCCAACACAAAATTTTCGCAGCCCTCTCAGGTTCCCAATTATACACCTGGGTTAAGAGAACCAATTATGGTTAAGTGCATTGCTCAAGGACACAAGTGTCACGACCGGGAATAAAAACCACACTCCAATGATTTAGCCATCAGAACACGAGTCCGATGCAGTAGACTACTCGGCTACGACACACCACATAAATCATGTAAGCTTTGAATCAATAGAGACAAGAAACAGCAGCCCCCCCCCCCCCCCAATAATACCTTTTACTCAGTCTGCATCTTGAGCCTCTAGATGTGGGAGGAAACCCCATGAGAATTATTCCAGGGTTAAAAAAACACAATCAGGTCCCTACCTGAAAACCCAATCCACATAGTGCCCCAAATGGGATTCAAACCAGGGTCTTAGAGGTGGAAGGGTAGGAAAGATACAACTACACCAACCCGACCACCCATTTATAAGCTTACCAGCGTTTTATAGTGGAAGGACTTTTCTTCAAAAGCTGTTCTGGCAACAATGAGGAACATCAGGCATAAGGTACAGTACGGCAGAAACAGTTGGTCTTTGATGAGAAGTGGTAACATACTGCAGAAACAACATCAAGAAAAATCAGTTAGTTGAAATAGAGTGCTTCTACAAATGATGTCATCAGTTTCATTGTGTGTTAGTACAAATGTCAACATCAATTGTTAGGCCCCATTAGTTTCATTAAATGTGTAACCCATGCGCGATGAATTTTCTTTGAAACATACCAGCAGGCCTGAGATTACACTAAGGCCACAGAGACTGATGACCGATTGAGCTTAAATTTTCGCAGGTTTGTTATTTCATGTATACTTGTGTCGTGTCACAAAAAGTGCAGCTGCTGGTATTTTACAACTACCAATGTTGTCCATGTGCTTTAAAAAGAGGAAGGGAAATGACCAATTCAATTTTGTGACTTACTCATAGAGTCCTCATGTGTGTGGGGGAAAAATGACAAGTCTCTAACCTCTTGTAAAAATGATGTAAATTGCCATTGTATTCGATACCCATCCAGTGCAAATTTTGTCAACATCCGTTGACATCATTCTGTGAAAAATGGGTATGGACCTTTTTGTTTTGGTTCAAAACTGACCTTTTCTGAGCGAAACTTGATGTCATTGGATTTTGACAACTAATGGATCTTCTAACAGGAATTTGTTGTCGGTCAAAAAGTCAAGTTCAAGGCCCTTTTGACTGAATAGGCCTATTATCGAAAGTCAGGAATGAACCAAAACATCCCTCTACAAAAGTATAGAGACTTGTTTTTCAAATCACAAAAACTGAATAGGTCATTTCCCTTCCTCTTAATGAGTCTCTGATTATTAAAGTGGGAAGATGCACCTGTCTCGAATATTGCTGTAGAAAATTGATCGAATAGACATTCCCACCACAAAAGGTTCTTTTATGTTATACGGTGTGCTTTTAGTGATACCAACCTGAACGTTGAAATAAGTAGAAACCAGGAGCAGAGCAGAGGATGCCGATCTAGAAGACAACAAACAGGCCTGAAATATCACACGAGAAACACAAGGTAATAAGTGGTTCGGCACAACCCTTCAGGAAGCAAAAGTATATTCATATGCGACTCTACATGCTAAAACAAGACAATCCTTGCCAAAACAAAACTGGGTTTACTTGATGAGAATATTAGTTAATAAACCACATGGGAAACTGACTGAGTAAATTCTTTTTTAAATAGGGTTGACAGAAAAAGAAAAAAATTACTACAGACAGGATTTGACCCAACGACGTCAAGATTAACGTGCCATTGCTCTACCAACTGAGCTATCTAGCCGTATGTTGAATAGTTACAGTAGGGCGTTTCGTGGCCGAGCGGTTAAGTGCATCTGACTTAAGTTCTGGTGGCTGAGTCATCAGGGAGTGGGTTCGAATCCTGGTCATGACACTTTTGTCCTTGAGCAAGACACTTGACTATAATTGCTTCTCTTCACCCAGGAATAAAATGGGTACCTGTGAGGGCAGAAATGGTTCTTGTGAATGATTTAGCTTAGTGCGCTTTGGCAGCACAGGCTGTATACTCCCCAGGGAGCTGAGATGGTTTCAGGAATGAAATCGATCATTTAGAATTGCGCTATATAAGAGCCGATATTATTATTATTAATTATAAGGGTAAAGGTTTGGTTTTGGAATACTCACAAAGCGACTAGCAGAATGCTTTTCTCATGAACTTGGTAAGAAAACAAGAAGAAAACCAAGGCACTGTTAACCTGAAAGAAAAGAAGACAATAATATGAAAACGAGCATCCACTCCTTCAGCTCAGATCATAGCTAGGCTTGAACATTATTTTTATTAATAATAATAATAATACGCAGTTCTTATATAGCGCTTTATACTCCCGATGGGTGTTTCAAAGCGCTCAGTATTTTTCCTACAAGGTATGTGGAGTTACGTGTTGAAGTATTAGACCTATTCCTTTACATAGCACCATGTAATGGTTTACAAGGTGCTGTGGCGCAATATGCAGCCAATCAAACCAGGAACACCGGGGCGAACCCCTTCTCTTTACGATAAGTGCACTGGGTTCTTTTACGTGCATTACACAACACACGGGACCTACGGCTTAACGTCCCATCCGAAGGACGAAAGCGACAAGCAAGGCTTTTGTTCCTGAGATATAAAGGGCACTTTTATTTGAAATCTAATGGACCATGCAATAATTTGACTTATCTATGGTTCTTTTTAAGATTTAGGCCTACAGAAATGCCATACAAGAAAATCGTCTCTTAGCAGTTCTCTTAGACAGACAAATATTTTGGACATGGTATGATTATTAACCGATCAAATAAACGTGTAATGATTTGACAAATATCTATGGTTCTTTAGGCCTTCATACAAGAAAATCTCCCCTAGACAGCTGAAGTACTTTTAACCCTCCTACTGTTCGCAACATTTTCAAGTGAGTTGACCAACCATTTGAAACCATTCAACTGCCAAAGTTGTGTATGGTGGCACAACTGTGCACAGAACTAACTGTGTACTGTGTACATGCATTCCCTCATGGTATCATATTGCAAGGCTGGCATAGCTTATCTATCATTCAAAACCACAGTGAATGGTATTGAATGGTCAGACAGCAAGAGGGTTAAATGATAGAAATATAAATAGGTCAAACAGATTATGTAATGATTTGACAGTTAAAATTCCTTTGAAACTGTAGGCATCCATACAACAAAAGTTAGTCTCAGACAGCCGAAGTATATTAACATGATATAAATATAAATAGATCCAATTAAAATAAGAAATAGTTTGTCAGTTATCTATAGTTGAAGCTTCAGGCCTGCATAAAAGAAAAAACATCCTCAAACACAGTCGCAATTATTCAACAGGGTTTGAATATGAAAACACAAAACAGATCATGTAATGATTGGACAGATTTATCAGTGGTTTCTCTTATAACAAACAATATCAATGTTCACATGAAACCACCATTGAAAGTCATGGTTTGGTTGTGGGTTCGAATCCCATCTGAGTGATATGTATGCGGGTTTTGTTTTCGCAGGATTCGGGAAAAGTATTGTGCAGGGCTTAAAACATAACAGCGAAAAGGCAAAAAAACTAATGAAATTCACTTTGCTTAAAATGAATTTAGGCTTAAAACACACATGAAAAAGGCACGAGTGTAACCTGAAAACATACATGAAATGTACAAAGTGGAAACTCAAAACATAAACCAAAAATATAAAAATATAGCCTCAAAATAATAATAATATGGATTTATATCGCGCTTTATCACACCCAAGGGCGTCTCAAAGCGCTTCGAACATTATTACCCCTGGTCACTGGGCCATTTATTTCATTCCTTAAACCATCTCAGCTCCCTGGGGAGTATACAGCCTGTGCTGCAATATATGCGCTACTAAGCTAAATCAATCACAAGAACCATCTCTGCCCTCGCAGGTACCCATTTTACCCCCGGGTGGAGAGAAGCAATTATAGTTAAGTGTCTTGCTCAGGGACACAAGTGTCACGACCGGGACTCGAACCCACACTCTGCTGAACAGAAACACCAGAGCTTGAGTTCGGTGCTCTTAACCGCTCGGCCACGACACGCTACAGACAAAAAATACACAGAAATATAATATAAAAATATATACATCTCATAAATATACAAAAATGTAAGCTCAAAATATACACCATAAATACAACATCTCAAAACATATATCAAAATACATGCATCAATAAAAACACTTGGTGTGTCAGAAGGATAATCAATGTAAATATTTGGGAATACTTGTGACGTGATTTTGCAAAATCAGACTGGGGGAGGGGGTATTGACAAATATGAAATTCAAATTTGGAAGCTATGTTGGTGATTTGTTTTTTGCTCTTGTCAATTTCCTTAGAAAATTTCTTACCAAAGCATACTGGAATTTTAAAACACTATTCGCTGTTTTCGTCCCGGCCCTTAGTAGGTCAATGGATAATGGCATCAAGCCAACTCCGGTCGTAAGAAGGCAGATCTTGACCAAGGACTCCTGAGACATGATGCTGCGTATCTTGACGACAACATTCACGCTGCACCAGACATTGGCCACTTTGTCCTGCAGGGTGGATGAGAGGTAAATGGTGGGCCATTGGTAATATCGGCAAGACTGTTGCTACTGATTAAAAAGAAATCACACTCTGTGAATCAAGATAAGGTACAGCATTGGTTATAGACTACTCCTGGGCCAAATTTCATAGAGCTGCTTAAGCACAGAAAGTAGCTAAGCACAACAACATTTGTACCAGAATAAGGTTACCAGCCAAACTACCATGTCACATGTACAATTCTGACTGGTATCCTGCTCATTTCTGCTTAGCAGACAATTGTTAAGCAATATTTTCTGCTTAAGCAGCTCTATTAAATTGGGCCCTGGTGGTAAGCTAGCTAACACTCTTTGGATCTAGGTACATCGTAAACATTTGGAAACTGCAAAAACCAGGTAACAGTCTAGCTCAAAAAGTTTTGTACAGCGTTCTACAGCGTTCTACAGCGTTCTACAGTTTTCTATGGACCTACAAGCATGATATTTGACCCTTGGAAAAACCAAGGAAAATTTTATTGAGTACAAGGGCTGACCTACATGTACATGTTCACAAGGTGTATGGTTTAATAGACTTTTCAGGCTAATAAATCACAATTTCTCTGATTTTGCCCATGGGCTAAAGTAGGAGGAATATCATGCCTGTCAGAAAGAAACATTAAATACTTCCAAAGTGTATTCCCAAGTCTGTGTCAGTACTATTGTTTTATTTTGCTAGTACTAGTGTTTTATTTTGCTAGTACATTTACCAGTGTAATATTTTGCTAGTACTAGTATTTTATTTTGCATTTTACTTTAGACAGCCTCCCTCCCAGCTCAGAATATATTCACTGGGTGCGCAAAAGTGCTGTTTATGTCACTTTGGGTAAATTTGAAAAGTTATCTTCTTTAAAATGACAGCCATTGCCTTAGGAGTCTTGAGGTTACACTTGCCTCAAAAACGCCCCTGTTGAATGGGAAGAGTCTCTGTAAAACCTGCACCAAGACGTTGATATCAAACAAGAATGGCAACCAGCAAACAGCGAATGTGCCAAGTACCACAGCCGCGATCTGAACCAGTTTCCAGAATCGGTACAGGAGTGGAAGCCGCGTTTCCCTGAAACCAAACAATTTAAAATCCTTCATCAAGAAATTCCTCCAAGACTAGATTACTTGCAAATGGTTGTCATACATCTTCTTTAGAATGCAGCAAATGTAGGTGTAGACTTAGATCTGGAGCTTGGTTTTTGAGCATCCAATCCCACCATCAACATCAGCCAAACCTTTGGCTCCCTTGGGTGGTTGATGGAGGGCTCCATTGGGTTGTTGATGGAGAGAGCACTCACTGATGATGTGATTGGCTGTCTGTTCCTCTGCTCCAGTCACACATAAACTTGTTATTCTTACTCACTTCATACACCATGCAAAGCTTCAAATCTTTCTGCTTACTCAACTTCTTTTTGCACGAGTACGAATTCCTTCAGTTGCATCATTGGCCACTGGCACAATTGCATCAATGGCCAATGGCACACAACTTCCAGTGTACAGAATGCTTGTGCTGGTTGCACGACATTTTCTTACATTGAATTAATTTCACAGGACAGAAATAAGTTACTGTCAAACGTAAAAATAACATACATAAGTTAAATTACATGAGGTCGCACTAGATAAGTAACAGCAACAGACAAAAACGAAGAAAATAAAAAACAAAGACAGTGCAATCCTTATGGAGGCAGACTTGACATTATCCGTTTGCAATCCAAGCACTGCCAGACATACAAATGAAAACACCAAGACACAAACTAAACAACAAACACTGCCAGACAAAACACCAACAACACGACA
Organism: Leptasterias polaris; assembly: GCA_037783415.1. Taxonomy (NCBI): domain Eukaryota; kingdom Metazoa; phylum Echinodermata; class Asteroidea; order Forcipulatida; family Asteriidae; genus Leptasterias; species Leptasterias polaris. The sequence continues at coordinate 96,477 of JAZGTN010000035.1, forward strand.
AGGAAAAAACAATTGAATGAAATGAAATAAAATAATCTTATTACAATAACAATTTTAATCATAATAATAGCACTTAATACAAATAATAAAAGCAATTACTTGTGTACATATAAAATTATTTGGGGTTAAACAAAGAAATATCAACAAGAGCGGGATTTGGTTATAATTTGGTTAAACAAAATTTGAATAAAAAACACAGCAAGTAAAATTTAAAAAAATAAAAAATCCTACTGACCATATACATCTTGAGAGAAGACAGCAGAAGAATGGCATGGCATGGTAGAGTTCCATCTGTTTGTAGTTCAGGGCCAAGACGAAGGCCATTGACCCCAAGAGGTCATGGTTGGTTGAAAGGGCAACTATAGCCCACAACGCAAAGCCAAGGCTTGCGTTGTTGTATCTGATACAATCATGAAGGTAATCAATGGATTGTCATGCTGTCATCATTAATGAAAATTATCTCAGGCCTGGAATGTCATTCTTTGAGAGGGCAGAGGGCAGAGGGCAGAGGGCATTTTGCAAAGGGGCACTTTTGAAGGGGCACCAAAGCCATGGCCAGGGCAACAGAGGCCAGGGCAACAGAGGCCAGGGCAACAGAGGCCAGGGCAACAGAGGCCAGGGCAACAGAGGCCAGGGCAACAGAGGCCAGGGCAACAGAGGCCAGGGCAACAGAGGCCAGGGCAACAGAGGCCAGAGCAACAGAGGCCAGAGCAACAGAGGCCAGGGCCAAATTTCATAGAGCTGCTTAACGGTAAGCAAATTTTCGTGCTAACTGTAGCAGAAAAATTTGCTTAAGCATTCGCCATTTCACAGGTTAGCAACAAAATAAGGCGGCCACCTTGCGCGTTCAATATGGATTTTCATTGTTACGTCATTCATTTTCGTGCAGTAAGCATCGGAAGGTTAGCATACCTTTTCGTGTGCTTACGGTTAGCAGCGCTATGAGATAGAAACTCGTATGTCAGCACAGAATCGGCCGTTAAGCAGCTCTATGAAATTGGGCCCAGCTGGGACCAATTTCAGCGCTCTGCTTACATAAGTACTCCACGTTACTAGGCATTTTCACTTACACAGCTGATGCAGAATTTCTGCGCTTGCCCTATTAGCGAAGATTGGCGATCGCAAGCGCAGAATTCGGCGGTAAGAAGAGCCACCAAATTGCACCCCAATTGAAGAGAACTTCAATTATAGCTTAAAATCATTCAACATGTAACCCTTGTTCTATGTACTGTTTTTCGGATTTTGGTTTGTTCTTTTCGTTCTCATTAAATTACAACCTGGATAGAACTGAGTGAAAGGATACTGGAAATGGCCATGGTCTATCACTATCAGTCCCGGGTACAAGAGGAAAATAGCGGCTATCTTCAACTGGTTGGTCTCGGACCTCTGATGAAGAGCTATGAAACAAAACGCTAAGACGGCTGGGATGTATAACAACAGATCCACTGCTAAAACTGAATCAAACAGAATGAAAGAAAAGGTACATACTGCATTAAAGGCATTATACAGGAATGATAAAGAAAAGAAAAAAAAAACTTAATCATTTTGAAGTTCATACCAGAACCCAAACATGATCTACAACTATTTTGTCAGCTCTACAAATCCTGTTTAATACCATGTTTTCTGTATTTAATAACAGCGATGTTTTGATGAAACTCATTTCAATTAAATCTAGGGTGTAAGTGATAGAACCATTGATACTCTTTAGTACATGGACCCCATAGTGTATGGTGGAGTTTCCCCATTTCTGTATCAGTTTTGTTAAGGAGGTGGTCTAATAGTTATCCACCTAAAATAGAGATTCAATTCTTGCACTACTCAATTTTTCTTTGTTCAACCCAAAACTATTTAAAATTTACCAGATGAGTTTCTGGTTTATCATACTTAAGATTTTAAGAAAACAGTCAAATCCCCTTAAAGGTTTCCCTATGCTGCCGCTTGCAAGGATGTGTCGTAAATTTAGGTGTGATCCCTGGCTATACGGCAGTTACAGGTTAAATGGCTTCCGACCAGCACCCTTGAACAAAGATATTGACAAAGTAGGGAGAACGCTATTATTAGAGCTAGATAGCTCAGTCGGTAGAGCGCTGGCATGGTAATCCAGAGGTCGCAGGTTCAAGTCCCGCTCTAGTCATTTTTTCTTTGTTCAACCCCAAATTGAGAAGGAGAATGAAGCAGAGTCTGGTAATAAAGGTCTGTCCTTACCTGTGTACCTCATAAATAGTTTATGATTATAGCTTTCATATCCTCTGGAAGAATTCAGCTCTGTCCATTCTGGGTTGACCTTATATGCCCTGTAAGAAAAAGCAAGAATGAAATATTGTAGAAGTATACACTGGGCATGGTGCTAATCAAGAACAATAATCAGTTTTGTTATTTCCCTTGTAGGATTAGAAACCATTTAGTTTAGAACACGAATATTTAATCAGCCTCCCTGGTCCAGCCAGGTCTCAGTGATGCCAGCACCTGTGGTAGAAGGCCACAGATCTGAGACTGTGAGATGCCCAGATTCCGCATTCAGGTACCTTCAATTTAATCAACCTTGTCTAACGGGTGGATGGCATCTACAAGAACATACAGGGGTATAGTGCGTTGGGTCGATTCCCACTCCAGTGGATTGGGTAAACTGCCTATAGTGGATTGAGAGGATTCCTTGTATAAAGGATTGAATAGATTCGCAACTGACTGGGTGGATTCCAAGTGGATTAGGTGGTTTGCCAGTGGATTAGGTGGATTCTTGATGGATTAGGTGGATCAGGTGGATTGTCGGTTGATTGGGTGGTTTGTCAGTGGATTAGGTGGATTTAATAGGTGGATTCCTAATGGATTGGGTGGCTCAGGTGAATTCTCGGTGGATTGGGTGGTTTGCCAGTGGATGAGGTGGATTGGGTGGATTCTTAGGGGATTGGGTGGATTCTTAGGGGATTGGGTGGATTCTTAGGGGATTGGGTGGATCAGGTGGAATCCCAGTGGATTGGGTGGTTTGCCAGTGGATTAGGTAGATTCTTAATGGATAAGGTGGATCAGGTGGATTTTCGGTGGATTGGGTGGTTTGCCAGTGGATTAGGTGAATTATTAATGGATTGGGTGGATTGGGTGGAACCCCAGTGGATTGGGTGGTTTGCCAGTGGATTAGGTGGATTGGTTGGACTCTTAATGGATTGGGTGGATCAGGAGGATTTTCGGTGGATTGGGTGATTTGTCAGTGGATTAGATGGATTTAATAATTTAATAGATGGATTCTTAATGGATTAGGTGGATCAGGTGGAATCACAGTAGATTGGGTGGTTTGCCAGTGAATTAGGTGGATTGGGTGGATTCTTAATGGATTGGGCTGGATCAGGTGGATTCCCAGTGGATCGGGTGGATTCTTAGTGGATTGGGTAAACCGCCTAGTGGGCTGGGTAGATTTCCAGTGGATTTGGTGGATTCCTAGTGGATTGAGTTGAGTACCCAGTATACTGATTGGATTCCTAAGTGAATGGACGGTTTCCTCCTAGTTTGCTCAAGCACCCCCACCTAGGGAATTGGATTCAATTAAATTGCATCTGCATTATTTTTGACAGCATGAGGGCATGCGTGGACCAATTTATTGTGATAAGAAACAAGTAAAACAGACTGTTTTCTCATTGTTGTCATCATATATCTAGGCACTGTTCAGTTGGCCATAGATACAACAACCCAAAATACAGGCAGTCAAAATAAGATAAAACCGGAATATTGTGATGCAAGGAAACTATTTTGCTGGTGAAAGTGCCCTCATGTGATCAAAAACAAGGTCAAATTACTCTTCCAAAAACTGTTTTTTAATTGTTTTGTTTGCCTCTAATACTTACACAATGCCACACAGCCAGCTGTGATATGCAGTTAGAGGTGGATAGTCTAAACCCCAGTACTGTAGGTCATTCTTGGTGCTATTCCTATACCTGATTGAAAGATCAGTTCATAAAAATATTTAACATCATGCAGAACAGAATATCCGAGTGTTATCCGATATATACCCGTAGTATGAGCCATAAACACCTCTGTTATGACGTTGTGAATGATGATGATGATTACATGATGATGATGATTACATGATGATGATGATGATTACATGATGATGATGATTACATGATGATGATGATTACATGATGATGATGATGATGATTACATGATGATGATTACATGATGATGATGATGATGATGATTACATGATGATGATGATGATTACATGATGATGATGATTACATGATGATAATGATGATGATTACATGATGATGATGATGATTACATGATGTTGATGATGATTACATGATGATGATGATTACATGATTACATGATGATGATGATTACATGATGATGATGATGATGATGATGATTACATGATGATGATGATGATTACATCATGATGATGATGATGATGATGATGATGATGATTACATGATGATGATGATTACATGATGATGATGATGATTACATGATGATGATGATTACATGATGATGATGATGATGATGATGATTACATGATGATGATGATGATGATTACATGATGATGATGATGATTAAATGATGATGATGATGATGATGATTACATGATGATGATGATGATTACATGATGATGATGATGATGATTACATGATGATGATGATGATGATTACATGTGGTTTAAAGGATTTGTTTAATGGTTTGGGGTTTTTTTTTAATTAAAAGGCCAGGGAAGATTTATCTGCTGAGGTGGGATTTCAAAGCAACTCTTTTTTGTTTATAGCGTTATCCTAGCTCGGTCTCCCGCCTCATACTGGGGTTAGCAACTAAATAAATAAATAGTTACAAAACATAAGTTAAAAAATAAACAATATATGGTTGAGCTTTAACCTTGAGCTGATATTATCTCAGCCAATTTTTAATAAAGTTCAGGGTTCTCCCCAGGATTTTTTCAAAACAGTTGGACCCAAACTTCTGGATGTTTAGTCGAAGCACGCTGAATTGAAACGAGGTATTCAGAATGTTTTATACTGTACTTGGTGCTGCTTAGTTATAAAAGCCCTACTGCGCAATCTGGAGCAGTCTATATGGTTTTCTCTTGATGTTTTTTTTTTCTGGAATTACTTATTAAATGTGTGTGTTTTGGGGTTTTTCCCCGTATCAGCTGAAGTTTGCACATATCATCTCGCAATTTGTGCGAAACGGCTCGATACGCTAGCTTGTGATGGGGAGAATTAGAAGCGTCAAGTAAAAATGTTCTTTGATTTAGATATTTTTATTTTTTTTACCCTGAATAAATTATTATTACCATTCTTTGACAGGTAGATTTGTTGTTATTTCCATCCAATGCCTCTGGGCCTCATAATCTCCATACATGGGTGGCTTGTTTGCTCCTAAAAATAATCAGAAAATAATCAAAAATATTAACAATAACATAATTTTGATAAATTGAGTTTATAATGCTTTTTGTTTTGTAAAAACTTACAAAAAAGTGTTGGTTGGATTTAGCATCTTTTTCCGGACAATCACTGGAAATAAGAAGAGCTGGTTTTTAAAAGTGGTAGCAAATATGTAATAGGCTCTCAAGGATGGTCAAGTGGTTAGACTTTCAGGACTTGCAATCACAAGGTTGTGGGTAATAATAATCCAGCCAAGTAAACTGTGTTGAATTTCTACCTCCATGGTTTCACAATGACTAGATAGGCCTAATTATTGTTACTGACACTACTGATTCACAATTTATTGATTTGTTAAATTCATAATCACAGACGTTAAACCAATATTGAGAACGTTTTGTATTTCTATCACTTATGCTTGATTGAGGGGGCTTTGCCGAGTTCCCTTCTTAACAAAACAATTTAAAAAATAAAAAAACGAACAAATCAACTCCTTGTGAGCAGGCTCAACAAACTTGTAAAATTGTAATCTGTGGTGTTCCGTAACTTGACTTACTTCTCTTTTAATTAATATTTCAATTAAAACAGTTTTAGTCTTAGGCCTACTTATAATTTTCATTAAACATTATTAATTATTACTAATATTAAATAAAAGAACAGAAGAATTAGAAGACTATTGTTTAATGAATTATACTAGTTTTGTGTACAATTAATAATTATTGGTTAATTAATTTAAATTTGTTATAGTAATGACATTTATTTAAATGGTTTATTACTTATTTTATTTTCCAAATAAGTTATTATGAACACCTGATGGATTATTCAATAGTCCTTTTTTCTCTGAGTACATCATTCAAGATGAGGTTTTGTTCGTGTGGGGTTTTTTTTTGGGTGGGGGAGGATCCCAGATCTACAAACGTTTTCCCTTTGTTTTTGTTAAAAGTTAATCACCTGTTGTGTTTTACTGTCAACTTACTCTTCGTGCTCTTTTTTGTTCATAAAAGGAAATTCATCAACATGGTCAATACTTACTGCAAACAATTGGCCTTACGTTTCGACCATTGCAGAGTTTTTCACAAAAGGCTTAATATATTAATAAAGCAAAGGGAGCCGAGTTACCTTGCTTTAATCTACATTTTATCACAAAATAGATGCAGTTAAAAAAGTCGTTACACGGGCATGACGGGTAACTCGAACGAACCTGAGTATTGATTTAACGAAACAGCCCATCGAACAGCAACTGCTACAAGAGCAAAAGCAACAGTCAAAGCTATTCGGTTTTCCATAGTGCTTTGCAAGTTAAACTAAAATTGTAGATACTTTCATTGCCTCGTCTACTGTCCTTTGCTGATGGATGCTTGTTCTCAAAGGTGGATGCCTTTTCTCATCAAACGTTGGGGCTCATATTGCTACACACCAATAAGTATCCGAAGTAATAATCACTGCTTGCACTTTATTAAACTGGCAGCAACAGCCCTCCCACTTCCAACGTTTGGGGCTCATAATACAGTTGTCGGGTACACCGACTGCAAGAACAGACTCCACTATTACACTCCTCACAAAACCCGTACTAAACATCAACGGAAATTCTCCAAATCTTCAGAATCTATTAATGAAGAGTCTAGCTTGATCAAGAATATTTTTTTATAGAATTTTCCGCTTCATAACTACTGATATATTTAAAGTTAAAGTCATATCAAACGTTTGGGGCTCATCGGTTTTTGTATACACAATAGTCAATACACACGCTGACTACAAGAACAAACTCCACAATGAAACCCCTCACAGAACCCGTTCACAAAGTATCTAATCATCAACGGAAATTCTTCAAATTTTCAGAATCTATTAATAAAGAGTCTAGCCTGATCAAAAAGATCTTTTTAAAGAGTTTTAATTTTTATAATCACCGACTTATTTAAAGATAAAGTCATCTCAAACGTTTGCGGCTCGTCAATTTATTGATACACAATACAACGTGTTGTCAACGCACACTGACTGCAAGAACAGACTCCACTATACACAGAACCCGCTCTAAAAATGTTTGACTCCACTTAAATTGCGAGAAGTTGAAAGGAAAACCACACATTTTCGTTAGAGGATATTTGTGTAAATCAACTAATTCTAGCTACTTATAACATATTTCCAACCATAATATGTCATTACTACATCTCGCTTCACCTGACATGAGATTAACGATGTAAGACACCATAGAGAAACATACACAGTGCAAGTCTCGCTCGTGTTTAAATTAGTCCCTGACCAAGTTGATCCCAACCAATATATTGAGTTCTGTTTCTTTAGGCTAATGATGTGTTTAAAGACGACAACCCAAGTCTAATAATGAGATGTTAGCGAAAAGTGGTTTCCCAACCAATTTTCACTGGTGTTCCCAGTTTACACTGTTAATTCCATTGCATGACATTGTTAAAATGGTCATGATCAATTTATCAATTTTCGTAAGAAAGATATGACAATAAGCCTACTAGCAAGGAAGATCAAAAAGGGGGAAACCTGATAAACATAGGTATCAAAACTTTCTTTTCCTTTATCTTTTTGGATGGATTCCATGTAGGAATGGATTCTATGTAGGATTCCATGTAGGAATGGATTCTATGTAGGATTCCATGCAGGCACCACACTTTGGGTCTATAACGGTCATGGAATACATTGAAATTCCTGGTTTTATTCAGTACACGTTGACAGAGTGCGGCATTCAGAATGGATACTGTAGTGTGTTTCAAATGATAGTCTGTCAGAAAACCGTTATGAGCTTGGATTTGTTTTGTTATGTTGATGATCACTATAATCCCTTCACTCTGTGGAGTGACAATGCAGTATAGACCCTACAGCTGAGGACTCGATCGGGCCTATAAAACAACCGCAAATTCCGATAAAAAAAAAAAAGCATAGGATGCTCACTGATGCAAGGGGATCCAAAGTATGTAAACCCATTATGTGGAATCTGTCTTTAAATAATTTGTAAAGATGTTCATATATGTCACCTAGAGACATCATTGTGTGAGCAGACGTAACCCCCTCCCCCGCCCCTTCCATGATACACTTCCTTTGCCCCACGCCACCTGGGAACTTTCGGGTGCTCTTATAACACAGACCCCTTGCATATGACATCACACGCTAAAAAAGCGCCCTCACTGAGGCCAAAAAGCGCCCTCACTGAGGTCAAAGGAGGCAGATGATTGGACGATAGGTGTTCTTTGTGCGTAAAAATAGTGTGCGCGTGACCTCAGGGCCCATTTAGCGTTCCGCGTTATGCAAGGGGTCTATTGTGTTATAAGATCAGAGCATGGAGGTAGGAATACCTCCATGATCAGAGCACCCAATTAACAATTCCAAAGGCATTATTTGTAGGGTACAGCACATCAGGGAACACCCCATTGTCACCTTTTGCATTGTTCATCCCTGGCTTTTTTCGACTGCAATCTCAGCTACTCTATTAATCTTTACTCAAACCTGACTAATTCTGCCGCACCCATTGTACATTTTTGTATGGTTTGTGCATGCATTGTTTTCGTTATCATTGAGAAAGACTAGGCCTATATGTGTCAAAACGTTACGCCATTAAAAAATGTGCGTTTTTACGAAAGGTTGTTTTTTAATTTCTAACTGAATAATATATGCTGTTTATTTTTTGTATGTAAACTATTTTTGTATTAATTGTAATTTTTACTGTAATTTGGCCATTGGCCACGAATGTAAAAACAATAAACTAAACTAAACTAAACTAAACTAATAGGCGAAGTATTATAAAACCACGGGACCGAGGTTAAAAGCCCGTTATGGTAGTATTTTTTGTATCTTACTAAAAAGGTAATTTTGTACTGAACTATTAAACAAAAAACAATTTAAAAAAAACACGCTTTTTAGAGAAAAGTGAACCGAAATAGATAGGTGATATATATATAAATTGCAAAAGAACAGGACCGCGGCTCTATTCCTATTGTCGAATCTCTTTTGTATTACGTTGGAGAAAATTAATAAAATGTACTATTTAGGATATTAGAAGGTTATGAATTTGTTATATCTTTAACAAAATAAAATAAACATTTTACAAAATAATTTACGCGGAGAACCGTTAGCGCAACAGTACAGGTGACTATTGTGCAAAGCTTTACAGACCTGGGTTCAAATCTTAGTAACTTCGTTTTTCTTATTTAACCGTAAAAGGCAACGTGTTTTTTAAACACTACAATCTGGAGCACTTCTTATAAGTAGAACAGTTGGTGCAACTTGAAAGGTGGTGGCAGTGCACATCGCAAGAGCCGGGTTTGATTCACGGTATTTTGTTATACAACAGTAAAAGGTATTAATTATGATTTAAAAGGATTTTGTTGTTTGTTAGGAAAACAGTAAGTGCATGGATACCGGAGGTGGCTGATAGCGAAAAAAACAAAAAACAAAACAAATCAAACCGGGTTCGAATCTTTGAATTTTTATTTTATTTTAAAATAAATCCAAAAGGAAATGTATTGTTTATAAATGATACAGAGATCACTTTAAATGAGAATAACAGTTAGCGCGGTAGGCTAGTAGTTCACATCGCTAGGCCATGGTTCGAATCCAAGTTGGCTCCAAAAAACCTTTTTAATTTACCTTATAGAAAAAAATATTAGTCTGCCCTTCATTGTATTAACTAATTATTTACCTCTCTTCTAACCTTCCATTTTGTCCTTTGTGTTCCCAACTTCTTGTGGTCAAGCTATCCTCTTCCCTTCTTAACCCCCCCCCCCCCCTTTGTCTTCATAATCCCTGCTTATACCCCCTGCCTTCTCTGAATGCTTTCTGCTTTTCTCCCTCCACTCTCACAGTCTATTCATGTATTTCCACTTGACTACTCTTGCAACTCTGGTCTGCTTGTATGTGTGTTGTGTGTTGTCATTTAGCCTTCGAGAAAGACTCTGCTATAGGGTCGAAACGTCAGGCCACTAACTTATTTTTTGCAGACAAAAATAAAGTAATATTGTAGAAAGAGAAAACAAAACTTTACTATTACGAGCAGAACAGTTAGCTCAACTGGTTAGAAGTTGGTAGTGCATATCACCAGTCCTTGGTTCAAATCCGAGTGGGCTCAAAAAACTTATCTTTTACCCATAGAGCTATATAATTATATAGCTCTATGCTTTTACCTCATAAAAATATATAATTTAAGACTGTGTATAGAGAAAAGAAAAACGATCATTATGAGCAGGACCGTTAGCGCTACAGGTTAGATGTTGGTAGTGCACATCACCCTTGGTTCGAATCAGAGTGGGCTCCCAAAAAACTTTCCTTTTACCATATCAACTAAATAACTAAATACTGTAAAGAGAAGGGAAAATCGTTTCTTATAAGCAGGACAGTTAGCGCAACTGGTTAGATTTTGGTAGTGCACATCGCAAATCTTTGGTTCGATTCGAGTTGGCTCCAAAAAACTTTTCATTACCTTAGAAATAAATATTTTAATACTCTCATAGAGAAAAGAAAAGCGTTTCTTAGGAGCAGGACAGTTAGCGCAACTGGTTAGATGTTGGTAGTGCACATCGAAAGTCCTTGGTTCGAATCCGAGTGGGCTCAAAATAAAAACTTTTCTTTTTACGTTATATAAACAAACCAACATATAGAGATAAGAAAGGCTGATCCTTTGAGCAGGACAGTTAGCGCAACTGGTTAGATGTTGGTAGAGCGCGCCACAAGTCCTTGGTTCGAATCCGAGTGTGCTGAAAGAGCAATTTCTTTTTACCTCTTATAATTTGTTATTTTTTATTAATGTATATGTTTAAAAGAAAAGTATTTCCTATGAACAGAACAGTTGAGCTCAACAGTGATGGTAGCGCATATCGAAAGTCCCTGTTCGAATCCGAGATGGCTCAAAAAGAAAATCTTTTTACGGTATAAAAAAACCCACGTATATAGAGATAAGAAAGGCTGTACCTTTGAGCAAGACAGTTAGCGCAACTGGTTAGATGTTGAGCACATCGCAAGTCCTTGGTTCGAATCCGAGTGGGCTAAAAAAACGATTTTCTTTTGACCTGTTAGGAAAAAAAAAATTAATATGTTTAAAAGAAAAGTATTTCATATGAGCAGAACAGTTAGCTCAACAGTGATGGTAGCGCATATCGAAAGTCCCGGTTCGAATCCGATATGGCTAAAAAAACAAAAACAGGACAGTTAGCGCAACTGTTTGATGTTGGTAGAGCGCATCGCAAATCCTTGGTTCGAATCCGAGTGGGCTAAAAAAGCGATTTCATTTTACCTCTTAAGAAAAAAATAATGTATTAAAGTATATGTTAAAAAGAAAAGTATTTCTTATGAGCAGGCCATTTAGCTCAATGGGATAAGTGATGATAGTGCATATCGCTAGTCCCCGGTTCGAATCCTAGTTGGCTCTTCTTTTTATATGTTATATAATTTTACTCAATGGCATTGATACCTTATATATAGGAAAGAGAAAAGGGTGGTGGTGGTCACTAACTTAGGGCAAAAGGTAGCTGGACGGAGTAGAAGACGAAGGGTGAGAGGTTCGAGCCACTCAAACACCACTTTGAAACAAAGTAAAACTATTTAACTTTTAACTTTTTACGTCTGCAGCGGCCATGCTGCAGCAGGGCTTTGCTTTGCAGGGCTTTGCTTTGCAGGGCTTTGCAGCAGCAGGGCTTTGCAGCAGCAGGGCTTTGCAGCAGCAGGGCTTTGCTGTGGGTTTTTTATACCGTAAACATATTTTTTATTTTTTTTTGCTGCAGCAGGGCTTTGCTTGGTAATTGAAGCCTACTGATTGTGTTAATCCTATATAGGTATACAATAAAACTAACCTGTTAAAATATTTCACTTCAAAAGGTGGTCGCGTTTTTGAGATATCACCGAAAAACCGGAGCGAATATTTCCACGCAGGAAGAATAAAGACCCAAGTGTTCGATGAACCATTCGTCCGACCCATTGTGTTTGACGAACCATTACGTCCGACCCATTGTGTTTGACGATCCATTCCGTCCGACCCATTGTGTTTGACGAGCCATTACGTTCGACCCATTGTGTTTGACGAGCCATTACGTTCGACCCATTGTGTTCGACGAACCAGTTCGTCCGACCAGTGTCCAAAGGTGGACTTTGTGCATCTAATCCGCACTGAGATAGGGAAGAAAGGTTGCCAGACGCTACTCATGAGTAAATAAATGTTTAACATTAAAGATGTAGGGCCTAGGCCCCTACCCGTTACCCCCTCCCATTTCTTTTTTCATTGGTAGCAGCCATTATCAGCGGAGTGGGGAAACAAATTCAAACTCTTTCTCAAAGTTTAAAACTTACTATCACAATACTTTTAATGTTAACCCGATAATAAAAAAAACACAACGAAAAAAAACCTCTCAACGATTAGCAATGACGGTCGTTGACGAACATCAACAAATTCTACCAGCGGTGGTGCTCTTTCAGTCTGGTATGCCTAGCCTAAGCAGCAGTGGGTACTATCCGCATTATAATCGTGTTAACCAGACTAGTGCTTTTTTGTCAACCTCGTATTTGAAAAAAAAACTCATTCCCTTGATCATTTATGCTTGATAGTTTTTGTATAAAGCACCATTCAAATACAAGGTTGTATTTCAAGAATAGAATTTCTGTACAAAAATGGCGCATGTCCAGAACCCGATGTCAGGTAAAAGTGGAAATTTCCATGTTAAATTATAATTTATCCTGTAAAGGTGGAGTTGATTAAGCTCACGTCAATCACTTAACCACTAATTGAAATGTTTTCTCGTCTTCGTTTTCCAGATGACTCAAAAGATGAGACTGAGAAGAACGTAGGTGGCGGACAGAACGGTAAGCCGTATTTCATTGTTTTGATTGATAAGTTGAAATGGATGTCAAGATCAAGATGGAATCAGGTCCAATGTTTATTGTAGCAATGCATTTTCTACCTTCGTGATTGTAAATAGACTGATTTTTTATGTTAAATTATCCTTACACTATTGCCAACCCAAACACAGCTGGTTTCACTTCCTAGTCAATAGTAAAGAAAATTTTGTGAATTATTAATGCATGTTTTATTGTTTGTTTTAATAATTGTTTTGTAAAAATTCTAAAACAACTTTGAATAAAACATGGCTGCCAAAATAATGTTTTGCTGAACAGGATGTTTGCCTCTGTCAGAGTGTCATATTTAATGTGTTTATTTTTGTTGATGTACAATTGTAAATCCTCCATTTTGAGTGTTTTTTACTGAAAACACCTTGCCTAAATTTAAAAACTTAAAATGTTTATTTGCCAGCACTGCCTGAACACATTTATGCACAGGAGAGTGACTGTGTTTGGGAGGGGGAGGGGGGGGGGGCACACATTGCGAGGATGCAATTAATTAACACAAAGCATGTCGGTTTTACAGCAGGCTCAAGATTCAACTGAGCTTACTTGCGATAATTGTTACCCTCCATTGAAATTCCATTCCACCCCTGTTTACATTACCCAAAAAACAAAACAATGAAAGAATTACGGCTAGTTACATTCCTAATCCTAGTCCATACAGGCCTGGAATTTCATCTTTGAGAGGGCAAGGCCAAGGGCACTTCCAGTCCATTGAAAAAACTCTTATAATTAATTTATGGGAAACTTTTGAAGGGGGGGGGCACACATTGCGAGGATGCAATTAATTAACACAAAGCATGTCGGTTTTACAGCAGGCTCAAGATTCAACTGAGCTTACTTGCGATAATTGTTACCCTCCATTGAAATTCCATTCCACCCCTGTTTACATTACCCAAAAAACAAAACAATGAAAGAACTAGACTTAAATTTTTGTTACACAACAAAAACAAGGTGTTCGGCATGACGTTCAAATATGGGATGTTACTCATTGTCAGCTTGAATACATCAATTTGGTTTTAAGCTTGACCAAGCAATTGTAATACTGAGTATACAAATCTGGTAAAACTGCAACTTTAAGTCGAAGTCATGTTACAATTGATGACGTCTTTTATCAGGAAAACAAGCGTTAAATGTAATATATCGCGGCTTGAGCTCAATCTTGCAATTTACTATAGGAGCACAAAAATAATGCTCCAGTACATAATATAATTAAATTGGGCCCCACGAGTGCAAAACACAACATTGCAAATTTATTGTAAATTTGCAACGTGGTTGTAGATCGTTGTTACGTTATACGCATGTTTTCTGCTAGTATTAATAAGCACACGACAATTCCTTTTGTCACCTTAGTGACGAAATGCCTTATATTCAGCGTACCCTGTCACCGATTAACGTTTTACAGCAAATCAAAGCAAATTGACCACGTCATTGACCACCATCATTGATGAAAAACAATGGAAAAGTGCACGCGTGTACGCGCTACGCACGACTCAAAGTGTGTCTTTGTTGGCCAACAAAAATGCTCACATTGGTGTTTGCGTAGACTAAAACGAGCCGATCTGTCACAGAGCAAGCCAATAATGCCACAAAGCGTGGTAAAAGCATGACCATAATTTGATATAGCACCACCAGCTTTAGCAAAAGTTTTAAAAAGCACACGATCGAAAGCATAGCATTTGATTGTTAACGAGGTTTGCATGGACGGCTGTTTTAGAGACTAACAAAGCGTATTGTCAAAAGCAGGTTGCGCGAACCTTGAACAGAGACTAGACCACAAGCATGTTTGATGGACTTTGAACCTTGCGGATGATTTGCTCAACGTATACACACACACTACGTGATAACAAAACAGTAAACTGGTTTAGTTCGCGTAGTGTGTGTGTAGCCCGTGGTTTGACAGCGGGTCAATAAATACCCGTAATAATTGGTCAATATTTCAAATATTTGTATAAAAAAAAAGAATGACGTCATCATGTTCTTTCTTTAGATTTACATAGTCAATATCACTGTCTTTCAACATGCCAAGTTTCAACTCAGTCGATCTTGTGGTTTTGTAAATACACGGCTTCAAAAAGTAAACCTTTAAGGCAATACCACGTGACACATGATGACGTCATCAATCTAAAACTTCACACATATGTTGTCTGCATGAAGGTCATTATGTATACCAATTTCGAAACGATTATCTGAAACTTCGCCACAGACATCTAGGAAAAGTGCATTTTTAATTGTTTTCAACCTGCCGCTAGAGGGCGCTCTTGACTTTTATGACGTCATTAGTCTTATTTTGTTAAACCAGACTCTTGCTCGACTATAACACCGTTAAAAAAAACTTCAAAAAGTGTGCCACTTTTAAATTACAAGGCACTTCCTGTTTCTTCCTGTTACGACCGGAAGTAGAGGTCATGTGAGGTCATGCACACGACAAAAAATAAAGACCTATATGACCTAAGTATGATCCCGCATAAAACAACCGCCGGTCTCTTAAGTGTGATTTGTTACAGATTTTCAAAGATTAATTTTTTTTTCTTTCTAAAAACCTTGTAAATTGACACCTGATGACGTCATCATGACGTAAATGAAACGGTTTCGTCTCCTAATGGTTATCTAACTATGGTAGAAATTTCAAAATTATACGAGCTTGGGAAGTGTGCTTTTGTTAGCGGACAATCGCGGGGGATAAGAAGAAGAATAAGAAGTATTAACTAGACATAATTTTTTGTTGGAAACAAAAAAGAGGTGTTCGGTGTGACCTCGTGTTTCAAAGAAATGTTATAAACATGTCTGTGTATTAAATATTGTGTACTTCTATAGAGTCTTTAGAATGGTGGTTCTAAAGATTTGACCAAACTTTTTGGATGTAACACATCCCAGCTTGAGTACATGCAAAGTTTCCATTTGATCACCAAAGTTGCTCTGTACATATAGATCTTGTAAAACACTACCTTGGTGGTGACATAACATGAAAATCGATGACGTCGTGAAAACGTCACTCCACGTTATATCCTTGTTGGACCTTCCAAGTCTCATGCAAAATGAAATTTGACTATAGCTTGCTTTGTACTGAAGATATGTACCAATTGGTCAATATTTCTAAAATTTGTTAAAAAAAATTGGATGACGTCATCAAGTCGTCACTCTAGCTTTAAGTAGTCAATATAACTGTCTATCAACATGCCAAGTTTCAACTCAGTCAAACTTGTGGTTTTGTAGATACACAGCTTCAAAAAGTAAACCTTTAATGCAATACCACGTGACACATGATGACGTCATCAATCTAAAAATTCACACATATGTTGTCTGCATGAAGGTCATTATGTATACCAATTTCGAAACGATTATCATAAACTTCGCCACAGACATCTAGTAAAAGTGTATTTTTAATTGTTTTCAACCTGCCGCTAGAGGGCGCTCTTGACTTTTATGACGTCACTTGTCTTATTTTTTTAAACCAGACTCTTGCTCGACTATAACACCGTTTAAAAAAACTTCAAAAAGTGTGCCACTTTTAAATTACAAGGCACTTCCGATTTCTTCCTGTTTCGACCGGAAGTAGAGGTCATGTGAGGTCACGCACACGACAAAAAATAAAGACCTATATGACCTAAGTATGATCCCGCATAAAACAACCGCCGGTCTCTTAAATGTGATTTGTTACAGAATTTCAAAGATTAATTTATTTTTTTCTAAAAACCTTGTAATTTGACACCTGATGACGTCATCATGACGTAAATGAAACGGTTTCGTCTCCTAATGGTTATCTAACTATGGTAAAAATTTCAAGTTTATATGAGCTTGGGAAGTGTGCTTTTGTTAGCGGACAAGCGGCGAAGAGAAGAAGAAGAATCTGAAGAAGTAAAAAAAAAAAAAAACGAACAATAACAAGAGGTTTTCGGACTTTTGTCCGAACACCTAAAAAGTAAGAAAAAAAACCGGAACAAAAACAAGAGGTGTTACGGGCTGTGTGCCCGAACACCTAATTACGGCTAGTTACATTCCTAATCCTAGTCCATACAGGCCTGGAATTTCATCTTTGAGAGGGCAAGGCCAAGGGCACTTCCAGTCCATTGAAAAAACTCTTATAATTAATTTATGGGAAACTTTTGAAGGGACACCAATGCCAAGAACAGGGCAATAACAGAGGCCTTGGCCACCGCTCTAAGTCCGCTGCCTCCCATGTTACGCCAGGCCTTAGTAGGACGTTAACAAAACATCAAAAGACATAGGCCTACAAGGACTGTTCTCGTTAACTTTTTTTTTTTTTTACAGTTAGTGTTCTAATTTATGTTGTGTTGTTAATGTGCACTGCAAAAATATTAAATTTCATTACATACTGAGCTAGTCTAAGCATGGAGGAAGCCTCCATTGATTACTCCTAGAACTATGAGGTTCAATCCGCTATCGTCTCCATTACCCTCATAGAGTGACATGTACAAAATCCTATTCAAAACTGTTTTCCCTTCACGTTTCTGCACCTACAGTTATTTTCCCAAACCGGATCTCGCCAAAATTAGGCTCTACATGTATGTGTTCTTTGTTCTCACAGTGAGCTCGGCGCGGGTCCAGATAAATTCTCACTGTTATCAGAATCCTTGCCTTCCGTTAACAAAATGGCCGCCGCTGAAATTTTTGAGCTGGTAATGCTGCGTGCTACGCTGGTAACAATTGCCAACATACAATCATAAGCGCAATGTTGGTCCACAATAATCGATGTTCTGTGTGTTAACCGTTGGTAATAGTTACCAGCGTAGCGCGCAGCATACCAGCTCAAAAATTCAGTGCAGTCTAAATATTTTGCGATGCAAAAATGCTGGATGAAATCATTCCCTGATAACCCTACTACCAATGTTGTATGCAGACTCAGGACTCAGACTTAAGTCCCAACTTGAGTCATATTTCTGATGTATCAGACTCAGTCTTGAGTCAAATTTGGTCAAAGACTTGGACACAATAGCCTACTTGGACTCGGACACAATCATACTTGGACTTGCTTGACTACATGTAGATAGGTTTTTTACATAAATATCTTGCAATAAGAGTGAAATATGAAATTTGCTTTTCAAATGGTTTCTTGTGTTTGAAGAGTTGTGAATGTGAGCTTTGGTTTAACATTGCGTCTAAAATATTAATTGTACAATTTGTTGTTGTTTAAATGTTTATTTGTGAGTATCATGAGTAATACAACCTTTTGCGGAAACGGACCAATCAGGTGCCGATTTAGGCTCCATTGAGAGACACATACCGCGGACGTCAACGAGCTAGGTGTGATTACGGACGGCCGGTCGGTCTAGGGCCGTGTGATCGCAATGCAGCGCTTTGGCGGTCGATGAGCTCCCTAACATGACTTCTTGTAAGCGCCTAGCGAAAACAATCTGTGTAGAAGGGAACTTATACCAGCGTTCCGCGCTAGGATTGAAGTTACGTTCGTCCATGATTTTTCAATTTTCGACAGGGCGGTCAATTACTTTGAAAGGGCGACCAATTTTTTGGCAGGGCAGCCTGATTCTTCAGGAGGGCGGCCTGCCCTCCCAAAACTGAATCCACATGTGGAGAACACTGATATATTGTAACCTACTTTTGTATCATAGCCTGCAATTTATGTGGTGAATGCACACAGGCAGGGACTGGTACAGTGTAGTTCTGTGCACAGTTAATGGTTGAGGGGTTGATGAACTCCCTAAATTTTACCAATTAAAAACAAAAACAATCTTTTTCCAATCTTCTTTAAAAGAGAAGTCGTATTTGAAAGAGTCTCACAATCGCCCAAATGTTTCCTATTTGTCTTAGCTTTTTCGAGGCAACAGGAAATTGAATAATTCCATTAAGCTGATTTGGCTAAATCATTAACACTCCCCAGGAACGTAAATAGTTCCGGACACAGTATCAACGAAGGGAAATATATTTTTAGGAAATGTCAACTTGTCAGGGAATCAAGGAGTGTCTCCTCTGATTTGGTTTGAGATCGGGCTTTTATTGGGGGGTTACTTAAAATGGGGCTGTATAAAGGTCGCTAGCTAGAAGAAAATGATAAACAAAATCTAGGTTAGGGTTTTACCAAAACTATTTTCATTTTAATTTGCTTTCGGCACAATCAGTGTGTGCTACTGTGCATCCCATAGAGGGACACAAATAATAATAAAGCATTTATAGCGCCTTATGCAAGACCTCAAAGCACTTCACAAAAATACATAAGTCAGCACCTACATATTACAGAAAGAAAACACTCGTAAAAACTATCAATAAGCAGACAAGCAATAAAATACAAAACAATAAAATACAGGAATTTTAGTAGAAATCAATAAAATCACTAGAGGGGAGAGGTCACCAGCACAATTCACCCTCAGCCAAGATCCTCAGCATCTGGCTAATTACAGTTTAAAAATAATACAACTAGGCTTAAAATAAAACAAACCAGAGGGTTAAACAACTTGGGAGTTATTTTTTTTAAAGATGGGTCTTCAAGACCTTGAACGTAAATAGAGAGTCAGCAGAGAGTCAGCATTGCGTATGGACTTTGGAAGATTGTTCCATGGCCTAGGTGCTTCATGCTTAAATGCTCATTGACCATTCTCAATGCTCTATTTGTAGACTGCAGGTATTATTTGTGTACAGGCAGGGCAGCTTTTCCTTTGTAAAGGGCACCTCAATGAGCGAAATTAAAATTTTAACTGTGAGCAATTCAAAGGGCCCCAAGGCAATGACTAGGGCCTTGGAGACAATTGCCTCTGTGGTCTCTCTATGAGGTATCAGGCCTAAGACGGATGTACATTTGTACATTACACATTTCATTCACTGTACCTGTACATGTTGTAAATTACACAAGGCATCTGGGGCTCCCACGGGAAATAACCAGGTCAATGTTTATTAACAGAAGTGTACCATTTGTACACACATATACTTCAATGTGTCTGCAGTATTACTCACATTATAGCCTAGAATAAATGGTAGAAATGGTCGCTGCTTGATCAAGGTCTGAAAAGGCCTTTTAATAAAAAATAACCATTTGATGATGAATGAGAGAGTATCATGCTAACCCATCCACCAACATCCTAAAAATAGCCATTTGAATTCCAATCAATGCTTTCCTCTGCACAAGCTAAGTGATTCGATGGCATTTTGACAGGAATCTTGTCTAGTCCACTGAGACCTCTTGGACACTTGGACACTGGACATGTACCTGGCCCTGTGCCAAGCATGGTTGTTTTTGGCTTGCATGTTGTGCTGAATCAATAGACTGATCCAATTGAGCTCTGTCCCCCTTAATATGACCAATCACAGCTGCAAACACGCACCCAAATGTCTGACCAAAAAACGTCATGTTAAAATCACATATTAACAAAATGTAAGTTTTTAATGAGTTCATTTCAGTCATTTGGATTGCCGCGTCGTGTCTATTTTGAGTGCGGGCTCAAATTTTTGGGGAAAAAAACCCAAGACCACAGGGCTCGTTGCACAAATTGTTTTTACTGGACCTGAACACTTTTTACAAGACCAAAGTCATGAGAAGAGAAAAACAAACAAAACAAAACGCGTACCAAAAGTTAACATGATTGTGCAATCATTGTTGACAAATGTGCTTCCTAGGTCGCTGCAATCTTTGTTTTCAATACACACCCAACAGAATATTATTCAGTTGAAAAACACAAGACTGCTGGACTTGCTTGGTAGAAAGTTTATTTGACCGATGCTAAAATCACTGGCCCCGGGCCTGCGGTTCGGTGTAAAATTCGAGCCCTGGAGTGGCGCAGGTAGTTGAGCAAAATCATACCATTGATGCATGAGTGTGTACAAAATTCATAACGTGCAGCAATTATTTTGTTTAACCATGATAATAAATTCCACTTCTTTGGAGGCGATCTGTTGTCATCTTCCAACATTATGACGAAATTAGCTCAGTTAAAAAATCAGCTGAACAGTGGATAAATAATCACAAGATTGCTTCACTGTTCCCTACGGTACATGTACATCACACTGTAACGGAAATCAATTTACCTAGTAACAGCGTAATTACAACCTCTAACCCGGGGCTATTTCTAACATTGTACGAGGCACTTGAAAACAACCCACAGTGGGTACGATCAAGGTACAAAATACCCCATGGGGTACATCACTCATGTTCCCCGGGGCAGTGTACTTTTTGTAGCATATCACGTGATTGTTTCTCGACCAATACAAATTTACAATCTATTACTGGGGTGTATTTATATGCAATGTACACAGGTGTGTACATTGTATGTGTTATTAGGCACTGCTCATTGAATAGATTAGTCACATGGATCTAAAAGGTTACATTCAGCTTAGTCCTGTCTGTGCTTACTTGCAAAGTAACAAAATTGTAGTTGGAAAAAAAAACCCAAAGTTATTACATGTAGTTTGCAAAATGTATATTTTTGTGTTCTGCATCTTTGTCTTGTACACATGTTATGTGTTAAGCACTGTATGCTGTGTACTTTCCTGAGTCCTCAGAA
This sequence comes from Leptasterias polaris, assembly GCA_037783415.1. NCBI lineage: Eukaryota > Metazoa > Echinodermata > Asteroidea > Forcipulatida > Asteriidae > Leptasterias > Leptasterias polaris. Next base: position 118,159 of record JAZGTN010000035.1, read on the forward strand.
CAAAATGAACCTGTAGGCATATTATTACCTGGGTGAGATTCAAACGCACAACCAGTTTGAATCTATTATTTTAACACGGGGCAATTTTTTCATTTGTCACATTATGTTCATTTGTCATGATTGTACAACACATGTTTGATTAGTAACTTAAACTCCATATTTTTTGTGGGATTGGGAAAAAATGTAGATCTTCTCTGTCAAGAGTTTGCATATCGTTCGCTGAAACTAAACAAAACTGTCCATTTGATTTTTCTTGTAAACAAGCTTCCACCTCACTGGGCATGCTGGGGTGTTTATTATGGTTTTTTAAGGTTTTCACAAATAAGTTCATGTGATAGAAACATTTTAAAAGATTGGACATTTTACTGAAACAGTTTTGACAGGATTTTGTGCACATTCATGCCCGGATTATTTTGAGCGAGAGTGATTTGTTGGATGCCATTTCCTCTACTTCGACTTCATTTCAGACGGAAGTACTGTACTACTTTTTCTCTGGAGGATCAGTACTGGTTAACTACATGTGTCATTGAGGTTCCAGATTAAATCAACTTGTTTTGAGAATGTATCAATCCAGTACTTTGTTTTAAAAGCAGATACATGTACATGTACATACATGTACATGTGCATGTACATGTATTGTACATTCATGCTTAAAGGTATTATACAGGATTGGCAGAGCTGAAAAAATAATCACAGACAGTGTTCATGTTTTGTGTAATCAACCACATACATGAAATAACAAACCTGTGAAAATTTGAGCTCAATTGGTCATCGAGGTCACGAGAAAATAGTGAAAAGAGACCTTATGTGTTTTCTGTTTTTCAAACCTGTGAAAATGTTGGCTTAATCTGTTGAAAATAGTGGAAACCATACAATGTTCAGCATATAAACACATTTTAATTGTCCTTAATTTGTTATCGTAACGACAGAAATCAGCGTTTTTTTTTAGTTTGTTTTTTTTAGATTCAGTTTTTCTTGAATATGACTTTATTTCAGAGGGAATTATTTCACCCCGAAAAATGGTTCAAGTATGAACTTCATAATAATTAAGCTTTGGACTAAAATTAAGTGTTCAATTATGTTTTTTCCCTGACAAATCCTGTATAATACCTTTGAAAAAATGTTTAAAATAAAACAGAAAATTGGCACGTAAGCCTTCTGACTGAAGTATTTGGTTGTCAGGCCAAGAGTTTGTTTGTTATGACAAGTGAGTTTTACTGCAAAAGTTTGAAAGACTAAATATAGTTGGGAGTGCAAAGCTACCCCCTAGTGTGCTGCTTATACATAGGTCAAGGCCGGTGAAGTTGCCCCACTGTGAAAGAAACCACTGAGATTCCTCATCAGGCACTGTGAGTCAAAGGATGTACTGGTTAAGAAGAAGGAGTGCATAATGAAGTTTTAAGAAAGTTCTGAGGGAAATGTAGAGTTTTAGCGGGTTTGAAACTTTCCTTGGTCGGGAAAACAATCAAGAAAATGAAGTTTGTGGTAACACTATAATAAAGTCTCTCTGATGAGTTTGGGAGGTCCTGAGAAGAGTTGGTTGCATAACAAACTAATCATCAGCTACTTACATGTAGAACATCTCAAATCAGTGGCGCAATATCTGGACGCCTTGATTTTGTGACACTACTTGTCAGTGTGTTTCGAATCCCTGTGGTGTCGTAACAACTAGGCTTTTGGATCAGTTTGCTCTGGACATATTAAGGGGAAAAGCTACATGGACACAAGTTGGAGTTTATTGTTGGTTGAGTTCAATGCCATCTAAACCAGGGATATGAAAGGTTGTGCATGTGTTGACAGTCTTTCCATTGGATGATGCCATCGGTCAGTTGGTGATGTTTGCAAAGCCATGTCTGGAGATACATATGTACACACATACACTTTCATTTTTAGAACTAAATGTTTTCTATTGGAAACAAGTTTTGACAAATACAGGAGGCCTGGAATTACACGGAGGCCAAAGACTCTGTTGCCCCTGGTCGTGGTCTTGGTGCCCCTTCCAAAGTTTCTTGAGACTTAGAGATTTTCCAATGGTACATGTACATGTACATGTAGTGCCCCTTGCCAAAAATGGCCTTGCCCTCTCAATAATGAAATTCCGGGCCTGATACAGTTCACTTAAATGAATGCCATGTGGCAGTGGGTTGCATGTATACATGGACATGTACATGTAGACCATGTCACTTTGTTTACAAAAAGAGTGACCTCATGCATTCCAGAGAATTTCCTGGCAGGCAAGATACTACATGTACACTGGTTACATGTAGGCCTATATGAGAATGTTTGCATTTTGTATTATACATTAGTTACCACATTAAATCAAGATTTTAAACAACTGAACATCTTTTGCGATGTGCTCCTTTTCTTCATGTCAAAAGTTGATTAAAATCCTACTAAAATGTAAAATTTGTATGTTTTCTTCCATTGTGTGCTGTGAACAAATCATGCCTGCAGGAAGTCCAGGCCATGTGGCTCTTTCTGTAAACATGCTACGTATGTGTCACGGCTTACAACAGTCTACATTTATATCCATGCGAACAATCGGGCTTTTAGCCAGGATTTGAAAACAGGGTGTCTAAATTTGGGGGGTAACTCATCTCAGCTGTTAGTTTTGACATTAAGTTTGATCCCTTTGTCGGTAAACAATGAATGGGTGATCAGTAGGTTATAAGATAAGTTGATACATTTGACTTGCAGAAAGTTATCTCCACTGCAGCTGGTAGATAGTAACAATTAAATGAGATTTGGGGGAGCGTTCGTTTTACTTACAATTTCAGGTATTTGCTATTCAGATTTGTACATGTATGTGTTCGAAAAATTTACTTGGCCAAATAAACAGGGCGTTTTCAAGGGCATCCAACAGTTTTTCAGGCCGTCAAAAAAACAAAAATTGGGGGCCAAAAGACGCTCGGACGCATTGCTGGAAAATACCTTGCCAAGAATTTACTGATAAACAATGGAAAATTACCCACGTTTCTTTCTGATAGCTAGCATGGCAAAGAATCTATTTAGCAAACATAAACTTAGTTAATTTCTCTTGTTTCTTCCCAGGTATTGACAACAGAAATGGAGGAGGAGCTGGCGTGATCGGCCCATCGTCGTTTGTTTTCGGCCAGAACATGGAAAGCCGGGTTCTAAAGGTAAAAGAAAGATGACTTTTGTCATCAAATTTATTATTTGTATTTACCCATACACCGATTTGTGCTGAGCAATGTATACTCTGTACTTTCCCTGTCCTGTGAAATAATCCTTTTTTATTTGATTTTTTTATATTTATTTACGTCACTCTGATCAGTGCCAAGCACTTCTTTCCATGGAGGCCCTCTGTACAAATACAGTATTATTATAAAAAAACTAAATTACACCACCAAAATTGTTAAAAGAGAAAGACACCATGGTACTCAATTTAGAAAGATTAAAAGACACATACATGTACAAAAAAGATGTCAAAAGAAACCAAAAGATTAAAAACGCAAATCACCAATTTGAACTTGAAATGTGCACCTTGACACATGTTGTTTACGTAGTAGTTGGCAAGCTTTTAATGGCAAGTGGAAGATCATTCCATGTCCTAGCTTCAGAGAACTTGGAGGAACGTTTGTCGACTTGCCGAGGTGGGATTTGAACCCACGACCTTTACCATTCTAGAGCAGATGTCTTGCCACTAAACCACCGAGCTTGCCCTGTAGCAAGTAGCCTTTTGTCAAGGCCTTCGTGGCTTGGACAGCTCCGTAGCGCCGCGATCTCAAGCAACTGAAAGGGGAGACCACGCACGCGAGTGGCGACGCCACGAGGGCCTTTTCCAACTTGTTTGCGGTTTCTAATGTGTTTCTTTATAATCTCGATTTTTGCTAACCAAAAGGTAGCAAAAGTCCAAACCAATCAGAAGCGAATAATACATGTTTCATGCTTCATGAATAATTCATCAAAAAACCGTAAACAATGCCCTTGTGGCTTCGCCACTCGGCTCGCGCGCGTGGTCTCCTTTTCCAGTCGCTCCACTGTTTACAAAGCTGTCCAAGCCACGATGGCCTTGTCAAAAGGCTATGTAGCAAGAGGCAGTTGGACTACTATATTTTATAATTTTTCCACAGGATTGGGGGGCTGGAAATACTGAGTATGCAGTGCTTAACACACATCAGTTATTTATCATGATTTCTCTATTAAAATTAGCAAATTATTTTTATAGTCAATAAGTTCTTAATTTTAAAGTTTCATTCAATCAGTTAATTATTTATACATTAGTTTTGTTTTATTGTTATTATCTATTGCAGCGTCCGGCAGAGGAACAGCTTGATAAGAAAATCTCTGAACAAGAAGGTAAACAACAACAACAATATTTACCTTTATACAATGCAAGATTCTAAAAAAATACATACATGTTTGATATACAATGCAGTGAATGATTTCCCTTGTACAGCAGAGCAAATTGCTACACAAAATGCATCAGTTGCTTCTCAAAAATCAGGAGTTGCTACTCAATATTAGCATTCAGTGTGCACAAAACAAGTTCAGTCTAAATATGCAAAACTGCTGGATGAAATCGTTCCCTGCAATGTTTGAAGCTCTGCTTCCGTTGGGCAAAACTTAATATTGTAAAGGGCACTGCCGTTAAAGTCCGTTGGAAACTTTTGGAAGGGCACTGAGGCCAAGGCCAGGGCAACAGAGGCCATGGCCAGGGCAACAGAGGCCATGGCCTCCTTGGCGTCTGTGTAATTCCAGGGATGAAAGATGGCGTACATACATGTATCGGGGCTGTCTACTTGCACATAGCCCTGGACGATATCGTAAATTTTGACTGGCGATATATCGTCGGGTAAATATCGCCGATATGTTGATATATCGTGAACATTTTTCGAACACGGAAAAACGGTTTTACCGCAGGGAGGACATGAGCAATAAAATAAACAAACAAGACATGACTGTATGGATAAACCGCTGAGATAAAATCACTGAATTTAATATCCATATTCCATGAAAACAGAACGTCTTACATGTTTGTGTGCTTTTTATCACTGGTTCCGACACAATTAATTCATGGTTTCTCTTCCACGATTGAACGTTGCGATCTCTAAAAGCTGGTGCCTCGATTTTTATACCGATACAAACGTACATAGTGCACCTTACGTAAGTACGTTTCCCCGACGTTTCCCGACCACGCGGTGATTTCTCACAAAGGGAATTTCCCTTGCCTTTTCACTCCCACGGCTTCACGCCCTTCCTTCACCCCCTAACTATAAAGTTTACCACATTAGGAGCAAGCACATCCGCGGGATCGAGGTGATAAATGCTATGGGATGGCAGCGCTGTGAGAAGCAATACGTCATAATTATTCACACCCATTGAGTGCGTTTCGGCCAATCGGAAAGCGGCCAGTCAGAAATCAGCCAATCAGCCTGTGCCAATCACGTTCGTGCTGCTTGGGCGATACCATGAAGAAAGACAACCATGGCTAGATGGGAAGACGTACACATTGTATCCAGTTTCCTTCAAAAATCCTATATGCTGCAATCCATTCAACTGCGTCTGGTTTTGCGGCTTTAGTAGCTTACATATAAAAAAACTGTCGTTTACGAATGTTGTAGGGCTGGTCGCCGTCCAAAATATTGAACGGCCTACGCAAGTTAAAAACCCTTTGCCAAATGTTATGACTGTAATAAGCTTAACAAAAGGCATTCTTTAGAACCATATCGTCTATTTTTTGTTTGTTTGTGTATATCGCGGTATTTCGATATTTAAAAAAACCATCATCGATATTGACGATATTGTTTCAATATCGTATCGCGACGATAATATCGTGATATCGTCCAGCACTACTCACACACATATTAGAAACATGAAAGAATATTCACTGTTTATTTTCCATTGTTAATTCACCTACACCAAGAGCAAACATTCTGCCTGAAGTTTGTAATAAAATCCTTCAGTCATTTGAATGATTCATTGTCCGAATTTTGGCAGACATGTACTCCCTCATGCTTTAAAGGGGTCACACACAATTGTCAATCTTTGGAGCCTTTGAGGCAGGGTGGCAGCAGTTCTACTATTGTTAACGTAATTTTGTAGACACGGACGCATTTTCAAGAACTAAGTTAGCGAGTAAGTCTGCTGTCACCTAAGCATGCACAAATAGCAAATTGTTCTGCTTGTTTGTTTGTCTGTTTGTTTTGGGGTGGATTTTGTTTTGTTTTTAAGATAACAAATAAAAAAAAATAAAAAAATGCAAAAAAATGTGAACTGTTTAACCAAGCTGCACCATTGATTCATGCATGCATGAATCGTTTCTCAGATTTCTGAGGGTTCGGTGTCTGTTCTCGAATGATGCGGCCAGAGTTGCGGTTGGTGCCCGCTGTCACCTCGCTAAACGTGGATGGATTAAGCATTCTTGTTAAAGACTTGTTTTGCTGTTTTATCAACAAGCAGACACTATACTCAGCTGGAACTTTCACATGTTTCTTTGATTGTATCTTTCTTGATAATTTTGCCAATAAATCGGCATCACATTGACAGAAACCAATCTTTGACCCTACCTTTAAAATTAGCCGAAGGTTTTAGGCCATTTTTCTCCACATCCTTCTTACTTAGAGAGTATGGATGTAAATTTATGCATTGACAAATATTTTGCAATTATATGCACTCTCTTTAAGAATATACAAGTGATTCAGTGCGCCCACTCCTGGCAACCCACATCAGGATGTTTGTACAAAATTATCCTGAGTAATGTTAAGATCTTGCGGACAAAAACAGTTGTCTCCATCCTGAAAGGCGATACCTAGCTGCCCATGAGAGAGTGTTTTGTTTGCCCTACCCTTTATTGTCAATATTAAATGGTGTGAGAAATAAGATTGAGCTCATATCAACGATATTCTTCAGGGGAGATTTTCTCTGGATTTATTGTTACCCCCCCCCCCCCCCCCCCTGGTAATAAAAAGAATACTTTCTTAAGTTCTGTTGGTTTTCATTTTCAAGACATAATGTTAGTGTCTCCCTTCAATATGTGCAGTATGCTATTACTTGATCAACATCTTTATTCAACTAGCTGCTCTTTGTACATTTTTATTGGGAAAGCAGTGCATCGATATGTACATGTATCAGGCATGAAATTCTTCCTACTTAAAGGCACTGGACACTTTTGGTAATTATCAAAGACCAGTATTGTCACTTGGTGTATCACTTGGTGTATAACAAACCTGTGAAAATTTGGGCTGAATTGGTCATCGAAATTGCAAGAAAATAATGAAAGAAAAAACACCCCTGTTGCACAAATTTGTGTGCTTTCAGATGCCTGAAAAGGCTTCAGGCCTGAAGTCTTTTTCAGATTCATATATTTTAGTGAGAAATTACCTCTTTCTCAAAAACTATGTTACTTCAGAGGGAGTCGTTTCTCACAATGTTTTATACTATCAACAGCTCTCCGTTGCTCGTTACCAAGTAAGTTTTTATGCTAATATATATTTTGTGTAATGACCAAACGTGTCCAGTGCCTTTAATAAGTCTGTTTTCCGTTGTGTTTTTTTGACGTTATAATAGAAAAATCTAAAAAATTAAATAGCCTGAAAAGTCTTCTTAAACTTACAATCGTGTGCACATGTAAGTCAGCCCTCCTACTCAATGAAATTTTCCTACTTTTCTTCTTGAACCAAATACAATGTATCATGTGTGATGTATGATCAAGACTCTTGACCCCAAAACATTTCAATCAACGTTTAACTGCTAACCCAAACTAATTTGAGTAATATACTGGGGTCATTCATTGTTTTAACAAAATCCAACACCATGGGGTAACTCAACACCCAAACTGTGGGACTCTGATTATGGTGGTATGCCTGATCCCATGTAAAGCATGATCAGTTTACTAGTGCAGTCCTCAATCCAACACTATACTGTAACTCAACACCCAAACTGTGGGACTCTGATTATGGTGGTATGCCTGATCCCATGTAAAGCATGATCAGTTTACTAGCGCCGTCGTCAGTCCAACACCATACTGTAACTCATCACCCAAACTGTTGGACTCTGATTATGGTGGTATGCCTGATCCCATGTAAAGCATGATCAGTTTACTAGTGCAGTCCTCAATCCAACACCATACTGTAACTCAACACCCAAACTGTTGGACTCTGATTATGGTGATATGGTTTAAGGGTGAAAATGTGTGTCAAACTTACTGAAAATGTCCCGCTGAATTACAAACAAAATGGTGGCCATTGAGATTTGTTTTCTTGTTTTCGTGACATGATGCACCAGGGTCAGCCTCAAGAAACCTGCTCCACCAGCAGGGTCTGACCTGGGTGAGCCACAGCAATGAGGTCAAAGCTACTCCAACACACCTAGGTCGATCCAGGGAAGTTAATCAAGCGCCAGGGTTCTGCCCAGGATTTTTTTAGTGCCGGAAAAAAAGCGGGCGGGGCAGGGCAGAGGGCGGGGGTGGGGTAGTATGGGCGGCCAAAGGGGCCAAAACTAATAAATTTATAAACTAAAGGACAAAACAAATATCTAAGAAAAGAGTTGTTCAAACAAATACAACGTCAAAACTAAGGTAACAAAACTCAACAACAATCAAAGAAAATTGTTTTTAAACAATGAACAATTCCCAATCAAACTTTAAAGCGCAACAACAATCAAACATGCTTGTTTTTTAACAAGTGGAACTCTGAATCAAACTAATAAAAAAAACGCAATCAAATATTTAAAAAAAGCAAAAAAAAAGCAGCAAAACACTAAAAGAATGAATCCTTAAAAAGAGTAGAGGCAGTAGAAAGCAGGGTCAAAGACCACTCAAAAATATAAGGTCTTACCTTTTACAATACCTACTGGTATCAATAAATGACAATACTCAATAGCCTAAACTAAACAGCAAAATTTTTTCCTAGTATGATCAAGTCAATTTCCTTTCGATCGTGCACGAGTGGTTACACAGGTGCGCCAAGTGCCTGCAGCTAGCTGTGCCTTGGATGTAGGCCTCCATAGTGCACGCACGCCTTTACTGCCATGGGAAAACAATTTGCAGCATCTATAGCATGGTGCTTATTATGTAGTTCAATTTCTGTTGTATTAAACTATATAGAATAGGGTACGCAACATGTACATGATGAAACTGGTATCATGTCATTCCAAGCGTAAAGCTATAATTAGCGTGACTGGAAACCATTGCAAAAATCAATGCGGGTTTCGTTGGATCGTTGGATATAATGTACATCGTACAGGCGGGAGTGATGCTCGATCCTGGATCATTAAAATAGACTCAAACCCTACATGTTGTTCAAAATATTTTGAAGGAAATGGACAAAAATATAAAAAATGTGTGGTGGTCGGAAAAAGAAAAAAAGTGGTGGTCGGGGAATCATGAGTGCCGGGCGGGTTTTCCGGCACCGACCACCGTGGGCAGAACCCTGAAGCGCACCCAGTCTATCCTTTTATTCCATTGGAATACAATACCTCATTTACCTTGTGTGTCTTATGCTCTAAGTTGTAAATTTCTATGGGAAAATAATGCAATATGCTAAGTTATTAATGGTGTATAATGAATGAATAATGACTAAATTATTCTTTGTTTTTGTATCTTACAGAAAATGAGAGCGAAGGAGGAGGAGGAGGAGGAGGAGGCAAGAAAGAAGAACCAGGGGAGTTCCCCAAGGCAACCCCTGCTGTCATGTCTCAGAGACCAATACTCTTTGCTGGTGAGAGAACCTTCTATTCAAATCTCAGAATATTTCTCAGATTTTGTGTTTCTTGTTTTTTCTTGAGAAAATAGAATTAGCTATTTCAAACTGCTTACCAACCAAAAGGACCTACATGTATGGTATAAATGCAAAACAATAGTTAATGGCTTGGCTTTTCAACATTAGCAGTCTTTTTCAAAGGCTAAATGACAACACAACACACATGAACAGGTGTACTGGTGTAACAAAAGCAGTCAAGTGGAAAGAAATGAAAAGACAGAGAGGCAGAAAGCTCACAGAAAAAGCAAGAGATGAACAATGAAAAAAGAGACATGGATAGGACAAAATCAAAGAGGGGCAAAGGGAGAAAAAGTAATTAAGGCAAACTAAAAACGGGGATATCTGTGGAAAAAGAAGAAGGCAAAGACAAAAAGTTGTCGGTCATTTCCTTCTTTGATGTTCAGACCATGGGTGTCTTTTTTTACTCTTTCAATTCCCACTCAACTGCAATTTTTACTTTGAGAAATTATAAGGGTCACTGAGGCTAAATAAATGATCAAATTGTCCATTTGTTGGCTACATGTACATGAAAATAAAACACAGGAGGTTCAGTTAGTAGGTTCAAGTACTTTAGATGAAGGCTCCTTTACAGTTTTGAGGTTATTTTTTGTGTTGTTGCTGCCGCTGTCGCTTGTAGTTGCTGTTGTTGTTGATGTTGTCGCAGGGTTCTGCCCACGGTGGTCGGTGCCGGAAAACCCGACCGGCACTCATGATTCCCCGACCGGCACTCGCAGAATTTTTTCTTTTTCCGACCGAAAGGAAATTGACTTGACTGTACTAGGAAAAAAAAAATTCCGGCACTAAACAAATCCTGGGAAGAACCCTGTTGTTGTTGCTGTTGTTGTTGTGGTGTGTTTTTTTTTTTGGGGGGGGGGGGTGATGTTAATGAAAACCTTACTGTCATAATAGTACTTATTATATTTAAATGTAATTGCAGGCCTGATATTTTCAAAGCTGACTTCTTCATTCGTACAGACGTCAAGACAAATGAATATGTAGAAAGTTAGTTCAATATTAAAGTGTGATCAGTTTTACATGCTTTAGTGTACTGCTTTATTTACTTTTAATAAATTTATTTTTGACAAGTGCTTTTTGCTCCTTTTTATTCAAAAGGGTCTGGGAAGGATGCCAAGTCAGATAAAGGTAAATATGTCTTTTTAATAGTGTTTTTTATACTTTGTAATAAACAGATAATTTAGGAAAACAACTGCATTATAAACTTGCAAGGGTTTTCGTGTTGCGTATGCAGGCCTCAAACTTCCCGGCGGCCACGACAGCCATGGCCGTCGGTGCCCTTGTTACTGGCCGTGGTGCCCCTCCAAAAATCACCTTCTTCAAAGCCATAATTGCCGTGCCCTTAATTCCCTTTGGCCGTGGTGCCCTTTTTAATAGAAGTTAAATACATTATCAGTATTGTTCAGAAGCACCAGCTGCCGCGATTTTTCGGAATATTTTTTACACAGTTGTCAATGATTACGAAAAAACAAACTTTTCTACACAGATGAAGCAGACAGTTGGAGATCCTTTTCTTTATTTAATGTTAGCCCCAGGCCTATTCCTGGGAGAATGATTGACACTCCTATTGAGACCCAATTACTCTTATCTTAATCCTCTACAGTTTGTTATACAATTGGCACTCTTGTTTCACTCAAAAGACAAGCCAGCTGTGTGGTATCTTTGTGGTTAATCCTCTACAGATTGTTATACAATTGTTTTAGTTTGTAATACTCTTGCTTCACTCAAAAGACTAGACGCTTGCATGGGGTGTCTTTGTGGTTTTGTGACCTGGTTTTGTGACTCATAGGAGTGGATGTTGTGTTCTTTTTAACCTGGAAAGTGTGTTGACATCTGGTGGCTTACAGTTTGTTTATGAATAAGATGTGATTTATCAATATTTTATTCATGCAAATTGTTTCATTGGGTTAACCACCCATAGGGGAACCTCTGGCCAATTTTCCAATTTAAATTTTTAAAATTTTGTGTGAACAACTTTTTAGGGTAACTAATGCATTAGTGTTATTTTGATTTACAACTAATTATTTATTGATGGCCTTCGTGCCTTTTTTAAAATTGCATTTTTGGCCTTGGTGCCTAATCTATTGGCCTTGGTGCCCTCCAAAATTTGGCTTGCTCCAAGGCCAAAGTGGCCTTGCCCTAAAAATGTTGAAGTTTGAGGCCTGCGTATATGGACCTATGAGTAGGTATAGCACACCAAAATAAAGTATACATGGCACAGACCTTTTTCTATTTGCACATGAAATATCTTTATAAAAGCTCCAAAAAACAGAAAAAATAATCGAAATCGGTCAAGGCATTGCGAAGTTATGATCATTTAAATTTGTCCGAAAAACGTCGTAAAACCTGCGACAAATGGCAAAAATTGCAAATTTCAGTATTTTGACAGCTTTATTGAGCAATTTGGTGACTTTAAACCATTAAATGAAGTATGAGGTACTGAGTATTTACCCATTATGCACCGGTTTCAACAAAAAAATAATACAAATTTACCATTGCATTGATGTAACAAACATGCAAAATATGCCATTTTTGTAAACCTGCAGATTTTATAAAGGTGAAAAAAAGACTAAGTCCAGCTAATTAATATGCGCATATGTAATAACTACAAAACCGTACATGGTATGGGAATGGAATTTGGTATACATATTAGGCGGCAAAGTTCTTTCATTTGGTAAGAAAAAATTCCACAAAAGTAATTAACTATGCAAATTAGCTAATGAAAATGAATTAATTATTCAAAAGGTCATTATGTAGATTTAGTGTGTAAAAAAAAAAAAATATTCGGTTTCATGATTTTTAAATTCACACACCATGTATGTGCCAAATATGAGCTAGCAGTTACATTGCAAACAATTTTTACAGTTAATCACTTTCATGCAATGAATACAATATGTGGAATAAACTAGCAGCTCATCATTCAACCTAATTACATATGCGCAAACGTCATCAATGGGGTATCGTACACTTGACAACAATGAAATTTGGTACACATGTTTGTTATTCATAAAGCTTCCATTTGACATACATATAAGTGTCATCATTATGTACAGGAAGGAATTAAAGCTTATTTTACATGTTGACATGAATGTCAAATATTCAAAGATTCCTTTTAGCTTCGCTATTTTTCAAATTCACAAGCATGTCCTAGTAAATTCATTAATTCTGAGTCCAAGGTGATTAACATGAATAGATACCAAATAATATGTTTGAGATTGCAAATGCTGATTTGCCATTTGTATGTATTAAAACTTTGCTCAACTTATTTGATTTAAATTAATGAATCAGTGGTGAGTTTTGTTCTCATGGGAAAATCAACTGACATGCCAAAATCATTAAAGAATAGAAAGTAAACCATCATCCCATTCTTTTTTCAATGGATAGCAAAACAGTTGGTCATACGGTGGATCATAGATAAGTGTGTAAAATGTGTAACCCTGGTTTAAATATTTCCTGAACACATCCTCCATTAAGTCCTCAATGTCATTCATTGGCTGTACTTTCCCTCAACACTCTTCCTTTGTAGGTAACTAACTGTTCTCCAGAGGGATCCAAACATACATGTCGTACGCGTTTGCTGACAATATCGTCAGGGAAGGGTAATTTTCTCTTTCGTGAATTCGAAGAGGTATCACTTTTCAGCTTTGACAACAGTCTCTGTCGTAGTTCATCCCGCTTCTGTTCTTTGTCCCCGTCTGCACTGCCTTCTGACATGTCTGAATCATCGATGACCGGTTTATCGATTCGGTTGATAATTTCTTTTAACCTACATGCAAGTTCATCTGCACCTAGAGGCTGTCCTCCTGACGAAACAAAAAACAATGACCCTTTAACCAATCCGCGATTAACCGATTTATAGTACCGGTACTTGATCTGGGAGAGGAGAGCTTCCTTGACAGAAGAATCACCTTCGTGTTGTTTGCTACTAAACAAGTCGTCCACCTCCTCTGCTGACTTGCACATTGCACCGCAAATTTTGAGGACATTGTCAGTATTGTCAATAGTCAAGGCAACTAGCTTTCGTTCTTTTTCCTCATGCGCTTTCTTTCGTTCATCTACCTCCTTACGTCTTTGAATTTTAATCCCCTGTACCTTTTCCTGATACTGCTTTTGAAATTTTTTCCGATTTCTCGCAGCTTTGTAGATTATAGCGTCTTTTTCACTATTCGTACAAGCGTCCAGGAAGTCCAATGTTTTGTTTTGCATCCACATGATGATCCCCTGCATTGCAAGCGCTGAAAGAGAGAAAACAAATAAGATAATGAATAATTTATTATTATTTTGGAATGGGCAACATCAGCTAGAACAAAAAAATGCAGGGTATGTAGGCCTACGATGAAATGATGGATGTTAAAAAAAATTGAATCTAAAAGAAAACAGCTTTTGAATCGAATTAAAAACCTGACAGAAAAATTTACCAATTCCTATGTTAAATACAAATAGAACTATCAAAGAGATTTCCTATTTTATCATAATTACTGTATTTTCCTTTTTTCTGAAGTACCTTTCCATTGACATTGATTAAATGCAGGGGTCATTTTTCTTAATATTGTATTTGTACAATCAACTCACAAACATAACATTTGGGGCCTACACAGTGCCAGTGTCATGACCTGAATAAATGTATTACACAGTAAGACTATTTAGCTGTTTACCTAAATCGAATAGTTAACTGAATTTGTATTAAAACATGTTTGTAAAGCATGAACCTGGGGGAAACACACAAATATTTCCAAATTTTCAGGGGGGGTGTGAATAAGACGCTGCACGGCTTTTCTTTCAACTGCGCATGCGCGATCAAAGAAACATCGAGCGTGGGTTGGCCGTGTACTGGTAAACAAGGCTGTTACATTTTTTTGTATTACTCCCCAACGCACTGGTTTTTTTAGAGGTTGTACATTTTCGATCGGGATTTATGCCTCATAAATCTTAATATTGTGAATTGATTTATGTTTTATCAAATACACACAACTATTGTCTACATAAATCAGAACTCAAAACTTACCAGGACACTCCTTGTCTTTGATAAGAAGCTGTATTTCTTGCAACGTCCATCCAGCGAGCTCTCGTATTTTGGTTGTACTCTCTGCCATGACGGCAGCCGTTCCAAGGAAGTGCACTTCCTCTTACCTTTTTTCCCCAACTTCTCTGTCAATTTCGCAGGTGTTTCGCTCTTTACTCATCGAAATGGATGTTTTTAAAAGAAAGAGCAGACTTTTAACTTAAACTTAGTGGGTCCGTCAATGAAAACCGACCTATATTTTCTGATTTATGGCGAGTCTTGCAGAATCCATCCGAGAACCTGTAACTCTCGAAGGAAATACAGTATCGACATGACTGACACGAGTCTGACCTCAGAAAGGTTACAAGTACCATATATGGAAACAACAGACGACTGTGATGAATGAAACACTGAAGGAAATACCATTTTTGATAGGGGTGTTTTTGAAAAACGAACCAAGTTCGCGTGCGTGAATTGTCAATGGTGTTTAATGGGTGAAACACTGACCATTTCACACGGGCCCCAAAACTTCATTTTTTGAAAAAAAGAAATAAAATACTTTCTGTGAATGTACTACTACCAGATTTGAAAGGAGTTGAGAACAGACTTCGATGATAATGCCTGTCAAAAAATAATAGAAAAATTGCAGACAATTTTCTTGTATGACTTTGTTGAAAATCGGCTATTTCAAGAAATCTACCACAATGTTCGTGTGTGTAGTGTACGGCAGGATATTAGAGCAGTGGCTGTGACCACCCTACTATGAGGCCTATGATCAATTTGTAAAGTAGATGCTAGTTTTTGATATTTTTACTTTGTAATATTTTTGCCAATTACAGATGATTCCAAGCCTAGCTTTAAGCTGAATCCTCCAACACTAGTCCATGGAAAAGCAAAATCTGCACCCAAAGCTGCAGGTGAGTTGTTGTCATTATGTTTGTCGCCCTATCATGCCTATAGAATCTTTGTCAGACTTAGGTGGCATGGCTGGTTAGAGCGTAAAGTACTTGCCTGGCTGGTTAGTGCGTAAAGTGCTTGCCTCTCACCTCTGTGGTTCTGGTTTGATTCCTGTCTAAGGCCATGTGTGAGTAGTGTGTACAATTGTTAAATAGCTTGACTGCTTTGGCTTTCGACAGCAAGGTTTTGGATTTAAATCATAGGCTAAATTTCAACAAATTTGTTAACCATCTTTGTGGGTTCGAATCCCACATGATTGACCTTCAGGGCTTGCAATTACAAAGTTGTGGGTTCAAGTCCCCCGTTGACCAGAAAATACCTATGACAAGTACATGTATTGACCCAATTCACCAGACGGTGCAGTACGCATTTTAGGTGATGCTTCCCGTACACAATTTACGTGCAAGTTGACTCCCAAAATGGCAAGTGTGGCAGTCAGTAGTGGCGTGTGTCGTTGGTGCTAGGGTTCAGTGCAGGATATTTTGTTTAACGAAATTACCACTGACTTTCTTGGTTTGACTGCTTCAGATGCCGAAGAGAACACAGCAAGTCTATCCAAACCATTGATTCGTCCCTCACCTCTCTGTCGAGCAACTCAAAACTGGGCCGCCCTCAGCGCAGGTAAATATCAACCATTTAGCCTTTCGATCTTCACCTTTTCACAAACATCTTTTTTTCTGTGATTTTTTTTTTAAAGGAACCAGACGGGAAGTGCCCCTCATTGTTTACAAAAATGTTGATGTTGTATTGTTAAAATGTACAATAAATAGGAATGGGACTGAACTGTAGCCATTAAGCAAACCTCTTTAATCTTGTATAATTTGGTTTTTATTTTCCCTTGCACAGATACCGTGGAAGTCTTGCACATATTCAAGCATTGTGATCCATTAAAATTCACACTTTTCTTTCCTTCACAGTAACCCAAGGGTTCCCAAAAAGTTCCAATACACACAAGATTTGCACGACCTATTCGTTTTTTTCGCCTTTGAGATTACGGGTACTTGTAGAGATTGCGATTGCAAATGATAACCCGTTGCTGCATACTCCATCAGGAATACCTGGGTCCTGATAAACAGTAGGGGCAGTATTAGTATACGGCGCCTGGACACTTTCTCTAAACATGCCTAATAATTTATACCTTAATTCTTCTAATTACAATATTTTTCTTTCAGTCGCCACTGGATTGGCTTTTAAACTCAAAGCCGCATCCTCCCATCCACTGGCCTCTTCTTTTTCTAAATGTCAGTGGAATGGAAAAGGTAAGGGGTCGATGACCCATACCTTGCCCGATAAAAAAATTAAAAAAATAATCTCCCCACCAGCAGTTTGCATCCGCTAGTGCTTCTTTTATTTCAAGATGTACAACCCACTACTTTCATTATTTTCGCGGCATTTAGTTTAAAATTCTTACTGGGGTTTCTTAACCTGTTAAGCAGGAAATATCGCAGACATTTTTACTTGCCTAGCCAAAGATCAGCAGGGAACCATTCATGACCAGTGTGCATTGCATGGCATTTTTGGCTGGTAAGCCATGTCTGCTTCTAAGCAAGATTTTTCTGTGCTTATCCAAAGTTTTGTGCCTAACATCTCGTCATGAAATTTGTCCCTGCCCTGGGGTTCCATTCCGATAATGAAAATGCTGTATGATTTTTAAAAAAATCATCTTTTTTCTACTGTTTCCTGTCGGAAGCTTTCCCTTCAAAATCCCAAACTTTAACTGGCCATTTTATAAGGCCTTGTGATTGGTAATCAGAAGTAAAATTCATGGGCAAGTATTTTCATTGGGTTTATAGGCAGTTTTGGAGTAAACAGATTCGGCTGCATCCCCACGCTAGCATGCGATGAAGCATAGGCTGCCTTGGCAACAGCCACAGCCACAGCCTCCGCTGCTGGCACCAAGTCAGACACCCCCAGGAGTGCATTTCAGGCACACTTATCTGCTAAGCACAGAAAATTGTTGCTTAACAGAAACAGGCAACCAGGGCCCAATTTCATGGCCCTACTTTCAGCCAAAATTTTTCGCTTGCAATCGCCATTCTTCGCTTATGGGCCAAGTGCCGAACTTCTGCACACTAACTGTGTAAGCAAAGAATGCCTAGTAATATGGAGTACGCACAAACAGTAATATACTTCCTGTAAGTGCTGAATTCCCTGCTTCCGTAAACCAACGATTCTTTGCTCGCGGTAAACAAAGCCATTAAATGTGTCCCTGGATGGAGGTTACCAGCCAAAATACCACAAAATGTACACTTTTTGTGACCGGTGCTCTGTTAGGTTTTGCTTAGCAGAGATATTTCCTGAGCAATATTTTCGGCTATTCTCGGTGACATTGGGGACAGGGCAATGAAGACCATATATGCTGTTACCTCTGAGCAATTCAAGAAGGTCTGATAGATCAAAGAATTGGCAGCTACAGCTAGAATTTCTGTGTCACCTTTGAAGTACGGCCTAAAATTAAGACAATTTTCTTGGCACACTACCCAATACTCACCTTGTTATTTAACTTAATTATGAGTCACAAAAGAAGCGTCAGATTAACTTTCATTTCTAGGCAAGCAGCTGCTCAGCAGGTCAGCTGATTTCCTCTTGGTTTTGTGTGCCATAAAAAACCTGAAAAACACTCGCTGTGCAAACGTTCATGTCCGAGGAAGTTCCCTGCATGACCAAATTCCAGATTTCAAGTTATTCCACTGGTTAAGCTTTGCCCCTTAGCCTGCAGCATACTGTTATTTTGTTGTTGGTATAAAGACCTAATGCGCATGATGTCACTGTAGTAGGGCGCCCTCAAGGATTGTTCATTTGTCCATCCGGAGCGCCGCTTTTACAAAGCTTTACGTTCCCATTGTTTCGTTTTTGTTTTATCACAATGATGGCAGTGGGATGACATCAGTGCATCACTTTCTGCTACTCTCGCAATCCAAAAGTGAAGCTGTGCTGTCCCCTATATAGACCCCTTGCATATGACGTTACAAACTCAAACAGCGCCCTCATTGAGGTCAAAGGAAGATACATGCGCACGTTTCTATTGTTTGACCTCAAGGGAAGCGACCTGTGCAAGTTGTTTTTTCTGGGAAAATTTGCCGGAGGCTTAAAATGAAATACTGAAAAGAGTGGGTCGTACATCTGATAAAGCATGTGATTTGGTTTGCGTTATTTTGGTTTGGACAAATCCCGAGATGTAAATGTTGCATCTAGCGTAATGAACTTCAATTTTTATTTGCAACTCACTTTATGAAGATAAATTATGATATGCAGAGTGCTCTGTAGCCTTTCTTTCAATTCAGTGATTGGATTTGGTCTTTCAACCCTGGTCAAGCTTGATGCTGTAGCAGTTGGGCTATCTGTTCAACTGTTCAATTCACTTTATTATCCCAAAACGGGAAATTCATTTCGGCCTTTACATCAATAAGTTAAATTTACAAAAATTGCCATACGTAAAATTTTACCATCTCAGTACAAAAAATCATTAAAAAAACCACAATACTTCTCTATATAAGAGGAATGACACAAAAAGTTATGGACAGATATAAAAGGTAAAAGTACATAGACATATTCCAGGCTCCATGTCTTGGGTTTGAACCCCCCATCTGTGGATTTCATTTGGGCAAAGAAGTATTTTAAGATGAGCAATGTTTTTTAGTTTTACCCTCCTGCTCTTGGTAACATTTTCCAGCGAGTTGACCAACCATTTGAAACCATTTAACTGCACGGGGTTGGGTATGGTGGCACATCTGTGCACAGTACAAACTGTACTGTGAAGATGTATCCACCACATGATAGCATATTGCAGGCTGGCATAGTTTACATGTATTTGAAACCACAGTGGATGAGATTGAGTGGTCAGATAGTACTGTGTACTGTGTTGATGCATTCACCACATGATAGCATATTGCAGGCTGGCATAGTTTATCTCTCATTTAAAACCACAGTGGATGAGATTGAATGGTAAGACAGTAGGAGGGTTAACTGTGTACTGTGAAGATGTATCCACCACATGATAGCATATTGCAGTCTGGCATAGTTTATCTTTCATTTGAAACCACAGTGGATGAGATTGAGTGGTCAGACAGTAGGAGGGTTAACTGTGTACTGAGTTGATGTATTCACCACATGATAGCATATTGCAGGCTGGCATAGTTTATCTTTCATTTGAAACCACAGTGGATGAGATTGAGTGGTCAGACAGTAGGAGGGTTAACTGTGTACTGTGTTGATGTATTCACCACGTGATAGCATATTGTCAGGCTGGCATAGTTTATCTTTCATTTTAAACCACAGTGGATGAGATTGAGTGGTCAGACAGTAGGAGGGTTAATTGATGGAAGCACAATATTCTCACTGGGGAACACCCATATCGTGGGCTCCGGACTTTAGGCTGTAGGGCAGTTTGTATGGATTTCAGAAATTTGCTTAAAATTGCATAGTTTAGAGCTATTGGTAAATGGAGTTTATTGATTCAAGAGTGGTCCCCAAAGTAATTATTTGTCAAAAAGAAACAGTCATTTATTTTTTCCCAATTTAGACACTTTTTTTTTTCATTTAAGGCCCTTATTTTTATCATTACGGATTTGAAATTGCAATGCAATTCAATTCAAAGTAACATTTAGGAACATTTTAAGGATTAAGGCAATTAAGGACCTCATGGCACTATTAAGCCGCTGTAGGAATTCAAACATTGTTTGTTTGTCCATGAGTTTTATTAGAAGAAAGGTAAGTCTAATCCCGAAGCTGCAATTTCATTTATTTTTTAATCTCATCAAAACTGCTTCTCATGATTTCTTTACATGTTTTTGTTCATATGAGCTCACATTGCTTGTCAGGGTCCTTGGAAGTGGATACAAATTGTTGTGAAAAGAAATGTTTGTGAAAAAAATTGAGTGTACAAAATGGCTGATGAAATATTGGTGAATCATCCCCAGTGAGGCCCCTATCCTTCACCCTTAATCATGTTAATGCCGTTGCATGGAAGAGACATTTATGTTATATGTTTTGCCGTTCCTGATCAGACATCTGACTATAGGAATTAGACCGCTTTTAGAAATGTATGTGTTGCCCCCTTTTTAATTGTGCAGTTTCCATTTTGATTGCTGTGCATCAATGCAATGTGAATCAAAGTGAGGCTTGAGTCTGCAATTAGTCTGGTGCCCGAGATACACACCCGCATCAAGGAATCTTTCCTGGCCGCCCCCTTCCCATGTGAACATGACGCTGTTTATAACCATGATCCAGTTGCAGGAAAGAAAAGAAAAAAGTCAAGCACACATGTTGCTTATTTATAAGCTAAGCAGATGTTAACAAGGAACTTGTTCCAGACACTGTACAGCATGTTTTATTTTGGCTTGTAACCTGTTTATGCTAAGCTATAATTTGTCTGCTTAGCAAATTCTTTTGACCGACAACTTTTTCCCACAGAAGCTACAGATGTGATAATCTTCCTGCTTTTAGTCTGTTTTCCAATTGTTTTTCTCTTGGGAAAATTCTGATTTGTTGTTGTTATTAAGGCCCGAAGAGTATATTACAATAGAGCATAGACCATGTAGTTCAGCCCTTGTTAGTCGATAAAATGTTCCCAATTTTTTTCGAAGGACCAAATATCAAGCCTAAATCAAGTAATATTAAAAAGAGTACCCATTTTTCAATGATACTGTTGCTCATTTCCATTATATGGTGGTCACCAGGGCACAGTTTCATGGTACTGCTTACAGCAAGCGTAAAAACGGTGGTGTAAACATGTGCGTAGATTCCGAGAGTGTTAAATGATGGTTTTAAACAGAGCCATGAAATTGGACCCAGTGTTTTTAAAAAATTGCCCCTTTTTTGTTTTCCATGTTAAAGGCATTGTCTGATGAAGATCATCCCATTACATGTATGTGGTGTGCTCATCATTTATCACCGAAGTCGGCCATAATTGATTTTATATTATTAACAGTTTTTGCATTTCACTTCATGTTGCCGCTTTATTATTTCCCCTCCCTGCAAATGCATGGAGTGTTGCCAACAGCGCCCTCACTTGGTAATGCATGGAGCGAATGCAAAGCAAGGAAAAATGCATATAAAAGTTGGGTATTAAAATGGATGGGTTTTGCGTAATGTCAAGGATAGATTTTGGTGACCTTAAATGGAAATTTTAGCCTTTGAGAAAGACTCTGCTAGTGTGGAACTGTGAGGCCATTAACCAGTTAACAATGTTTGCATTTACAGTGAGGCTGTTAAAGTAGTTTGCAACATTTAATTTCCCCGTTTTGTTTTCAAATTGAAAGTTTTTAAGATAAATGAATAAATTGTTTTGAACTGTTGAACTTTTTAAATTAGATCCATGTGGGGTACAAAATTATAAAATCAATAGAGGCGTTTTGCAGAACCCGTCCATATTCCAAAAATAGTAGTGTATCCGTGTAGCTCTCAAACTCACTTCTTGTTTTTTTTTTACTAGACGGCAGACAACGCAACCCAGAAGATGGTTCTGTGGAGGTGACATCATCATCGTCATCCTCCTCAGCATCTGCCTCTGCTCCTTCCTGCCCCACGGAAGGAGCCGATCATCCCCCCACCATGACGGAGAGTAGCGCAGAGGCCAGCACCAATGGCAAACCCAAAACAAACTTTTTTATGAAACTCTCCACCAACGACACGAGTCGAGACACCGGGTTCGGCGTCTTCGGAAGTTTCTCCGACCCGAAGGGTAACTTTGGACAGAAGCAGAACGGATCCACGGAAGAGAACTACTTCTTACAGTTTGCTAAAGTCGATAGCAGGTATGGCGGATTAGTTGAAAATATATGGCCTCATGTAATAGAACCTCAATGTGATCACTCACAGATCATCGGGAAGCATAGACTTGCACTTGTGACCTCATCAGGGCCAGGCCTGGAATTATACGGAGGCCGTGGCCTCTGTTGACCCTGGTCTTGGCCTTGGTGACCTTTCATTAGTTTCCCATAGACTTTCAGACATTTTCAAATGAAAGTGCCCTTTGCAAAATAAAAGTGGCCTTGCCTTCTCACGGATGAAATCCCAGGCCTGCTGGGCTCAAATTTGATGGGAAAATTTACCAAACCGCAGGGCTTGTTGCTAAAAAAAAACACTGGACCAGAATTTTTTCCTACAAGACCAAATCAAGATGTCTTTAATAAGTATAGATTCAAAGTTGATCTCATTTGTCTCATACTGGTCAGTATACATTGGTGCTCAGCAGAATTGAAAGATGTTTAACAGATTTGAAACCAACATGTGAACATAAGCTTTTTTGTTAAAAATATATTAGACAGTGAGGTATTTTTATTCATTAAAAAACACAAGACCGCAGGACGTGTCCAGTCATGAGTTTACTGGCACGATTCTAAAACCACTGGCCTCGGGCCTGCGGTCCAGTGTTAAATTGAGGCCCTGATCATTACCAGTCATTAGTGTATACTATTACATTATGAGGAGGCATTATTAACCATTATCCGCCTTACCGGTCACAGTACATAAACACTGCTCCTGCAATTTTCACCATTATTTTTAACATTCAAAAGCCATGCCAAATAATGTTGGATGTAATCGGTCAAATAGTTCGTTAACCCTGAAAATCTCCTTGTAAACGCATGCCTCAGCTCTAGCAGGAGCTTCCGTGTGTAAATATACAGCATTGACCTCAGGAGTCATGGCCTTTTCCCATTGCCACATTACTATAACTTTTCATTATTTACTGCCTCGCAAATAAAAACACCTCCAACAAGCTGTACACTGTTGGAGAGAGCACGTAATTCTCTTTAAAAATATATATATATATTTTTTGCATATCTGCCAACTGTTCTGATTTAATAGAATGGTACAGATTTTTGAGCTTACAGGTTGCAAAAAACAGAACATTCCGATTTCTGACAAAAGACATCAATGAAAAAAATCAAGAAGTTCTGGCAAAAAAGGGTGCTATTTGCATGCGACAAAATAGGTTTTCTTTTACGGGATACAGTGATTTTTGTACATTGTTATACATGCATTAAATGTATATGTACATGTAATAGGCTGTACTCGCACGGATTATTGCTTTTAGAGTTCCTATTTCTGAGGTGTCAATGTTGGCAGGTATGATTTCGCCATGTTTCCCATCTGGTACTACTAGTAACAAGAGTATAAAGAAAGACACTAACCTATTGTTCACCTACAGGTTTTCTCGTATGTGGATGATTACGGTGCTTTTGTGTTCTGTGGGAAATCACATATTTGGCGAATATGGGTATAACACTTCCAATAGTTCGACTGTAAGGGTCATTTATCAAAAAAATTACTTGACTTTCTTTCTTTGTGTGTGTTTTGTTTTTGTGTTTCACTCTATTTTGTCCTTTCATAAATTTTTTCAGCAGCAGTAAAGAAGCCACAGAAAGTCCAAAGGGTCTGAGTAACTCCAGTAATTCATTTGTATTTGGCCAAAAGATGGATGAGAGAGTGTCTGTAAGTTTCTTCTGATACAAATAAATTATAATGAACTTTTACTCCCTAAATATCCAACACCATTATGTGACACTCCATACAAAATCAGGCACCTCTCAGAATTGATAGTTAATAGCAGATATAGAAATAATATACAAATATTATTGGATGCATTTGAGTGCATTGGCCCAGAAAATAATCACGATGAGAAATCTGGACTATTCCATTTCACGAGGTGAAGCCAAGTGAAATGGAAGAGCCAGATTTCACCGAGTATATTCTGTGGCAGTGCAGGAACGATATGCATTCAATATTTGTTTTTTTTATAACTCACACATAGATCCTTGTCGTTTGAAATTGTTTTACAATAAACACAAAATAGACACGGAAACTCGTCTACCCCACCCTCTGAAAACTCTGCAAAAAACTTCTTAATAATGAGGACGACTCCATGTAGAAACCAACCTAGCCCGCCGTTACATGACCTTGCTTAGTTTAGATGAACAAATGGGGTCAACTGTTTTGGGAATGACACTGAGAATTAAGCCTCGAAATTCAACATACCCGTCCTTTATTTATTTCCATATACGGCGGTTATGATAGTCCAACGTTGCGGCATGAAGTACATGGACAAATATATGGTAACACGTGACGCGTGTTCAACCAATCAAATGTCAAGGATCTTGCCATCACAGAGATGAGAGACTCTGCTCTTGTTATGATCAAACCTGAACATTTTTATTACTGGTGATGTAAACCTCTGAAATTTAACATCCTATGTGTTCAGGGAGCTTCATCTCCTGACAAAGAGGAAACTGTTTCAAAAGTTGTTAGGAATTTTCATTTTTGTAAAATCTAACCCCTGGTCATGATTTTGGTTATGTAGTTATTGTTATATTTTCATATTTTTTGACAGAGCCCACCGAAAAAGGAAGGAGAGTTGCAAACCGCCGCTCAGTTTGCGTTCGGTAAAAACGAAGCAAGTCCTGAAGTATCTACAAAGGTAGGCATTTGCAAAAATACCTTTGGCTCGTTCCCTGTATGCAGTAGGGAATGAAAGCTGGTTGTCATTTCTTATCGAACAAGGGATCCGACTATTTTGCCCTGCAAGTCCGGGTAGCTCCATGGTTACTCATGTGACCTCAGATACCATAAATATATTGTTTTGTTGATGATGTTTATGTAATCTTCAACAACAAACCTCAAATATTAACCCCCTGTAACATTTTCAAGAGAGTTGACCAACAATTCAACTGCACATATTGTGAATGGTGGCACAACTGCACACAATGAACTGTGAACACATGTGTACTATGTGATGTACATTTACCACATGATATCATGTTGCAGGCTGGCTTAGCATAGTGCATCTATCATTCAAAATCACAGCATATGATATTGAACTGTTAGACAGTAGGAGGGTTGACTGTGTACCGTGTAGATGCATTTTCCACATGATATATTGCAGGCTGGCATATTTTAAATATCATTCAAAACCAAAGTGGAAGAATGGGAGAAAAGCAACCTGGCTGCACAATGTTGAAAGTTTGTGCTCATAATGATCGTTACATCTCTAAAGCTTGGGAGAATTTTTGTTTTGTCTCTTCACAAACTTGTATTTTAATTTCTTTGAAAATTTGTTTTTATTTGTTGTTGCAGTCAAACACATCAGACAGTGAGTCACCACAAGGTAAAATCTCTTCCATACTCAAATCTATGTTAAATTCGTACATCACCAAATTTCTGGGAAAAAGGGGAATTAGCTGCTGCAAACTGCTTACCAACCAAAAAGAAAAATGCTAGAAGTGCAAAAACTGTAATGGCATCACATTTCAACCATTGTAGTCTTTCTCTTTTTAGCCTTTGAGAAATACTCTGTTGGGGCTGATGACGTCATGTTTTAAGTTTTGCTCTGAAAGAGTATCAAATTAAATTTGCATTTTACACCATTTTAACGTGAGGGTCGAGACTAGTAATTTTTGCCCTGCTTTCATGAGGACTCAATCTATTGGAAACTGAGTGCATCACAAAACTCAATGTAACCTTGAAAGCCCTCTTTAAAGGGTGTGTTCAACATTAGTAAAGTTAATTTGTAAATGTTCACAGATTTGAACACAACTTACAATGTACATGGTTTAAAGATGCCAATGGTGGGAAACTCCTATTGAAGGTATTGTTGCTTGGAATGCAATAGATTTGAGAAATGAGTAAAACAATTAGTTTTGATCTTGCAAATCCATTACCCAATATTTGAAAACAGTAAAACATTTAAGGTTTTTTGCCACTTTTTGTGTGTGACTCCATTGACCGATTGAGCTTAAACTTTCACAGGTTTGTTATTTCATGTATCTGTTGGGTCACATCAAGTGTGGATAGTGGTCTTTTGACAAAAACCAAATGTGACACATGTGCTTTAATTAAAACTAAGAAATGGGAATGAATGTGCTCATTTTCCAAAAACCAATGAGGTATTTTATTTCTCATTCTACATTTAATTCATTTGTTATTCAGCAGACACCCCTTGTAAGTCGCTCGTAGAAAGCGCCTGCGCTTATGAGAAAGCCAAGAAGAGCAGTGAGGTGACATTCCAGGAGGTGACAAATAAGACGGGAGAGGAAGATGAGGAAAACGTCTTCCAGGTCAGTGAAAGGTCGTACCTCTCAGGTCATTTGAAGGTCATGCCTCCTGGTTCTTTTAAAGCCATGTTCTATGGGTCATTGAAAGTTTTTTCTAAGTTGAGCCTTGTTGGGTATTGCATGACTCGTTACAATGTTATAGGTCATGAAAAGGTTTTGTTTTCAGGTCAGTACGTGTCAGAGGTCAGTGTAAGGTCAAAAGAGATGTGATGAGGTGATTTCATATTGCTTTGTGGATCCGAGTCAACACTGTTGAAATTTTATCTCTAGGTAAATAAACGGTTAATGTCCTTAAGTTTTGGAGGCCAAAGGTTAAGACAAACTTAAAGATAAATGTTAAGCGTGCCAACATTTTCTCTGAGCCTGTTGATTATTAAAATCAAAATTCTTCATTATGACCTATTTGTAATGATTTCTGGTCATCTGGTGATAGATTTTCATATTGTGTCTGTTTCATCCCACCTCATTCTGTGGTAAGCGCTGTGTACTCTGTGCTTTCTTGAGTTCTATGTAAATAAATCCACAGGAAGTGAGCCCACGACCCCTGCCATTCCAGAGCAGATGTCTTACCACTAGACCACCAAGTAGTATGCCTGTGGAATTAGTTTCAAAAGGACTCAGGGTGGGGGTGGGGAGTATTGGGGTGGGTGTTCAAAAGGACTCAGGGTGGGGGTGGGGAGTATTGGGGTGGGTGTTCAAAAGGACTCAGGGTGGGGGTGGGGAGCATTGGGGTGGGTGTTCAAAAGGACTCAGGGTGGGGGTGGGGAGTATTGGGGTGGGTGTCCAGAAGGACTCAGGGTGGGGGTGGGAAGTATTGGGGTGGGTGTTCAAAAGGACTCAGGGTGGGGGTGGGGAGCATTGGGGTGGGTGTTCAAAAGGACTCAGGGTGGGGGTGGGGAGCATTGGGGTGTTCAGTGCTTATCATACATTGGAACCATTATTCTTAATCCCAGATGCAAATACTACATTTATTAAAATGAATGTAAGGTGTGATTACTGAGGTATTTTGGGTTTTGTATGAATGATGTCATATGCTAGCATGTATTATATATATTTCATATTTGTTTTGTTTTTCTTTTCTTGATATTAATGTGGATCTTCTTCATTTCCATGTGTTTAGGTCATTTTTATGGTTGATTTGCATATTGTTGACTTATTTATGTGTATATGTATTTACTTAAATTTTTATTATGTATAGTTTTTACGTCATATATATATATTGTACAAGTGGGGTAAAAGTGCTTCACCCAAAACCTAAATGTTGCCTTGCTGAATCTTAAACCTAAACTTCATTCATCATCATTTCTGAATGTAGCTTTGCTTTGTTTTGTAATGAAAAATGATGTAATGATGAGGTTGTAATCTGTGGTCATATACTTTACTGGCAACATTGAAATGAAAGTAGATGCGTGATTATTAAAAAAATGATAACCTGTGCTTTTTATTATCATTTTAATGGTCGTAGCTGGTCTGTTTTCTAATGTTAATTAAATGTTATCTATTTGTGTGTTTATTGTAGATTTTAAACTGTAGGATATTTTATAACATAATAATGTAGGCCTTTATTATACTATTTTGTTCATGTTTTTGCTACTGCTTCTACTATTAATGCATCAAGGAATCTGCGATTTATAATGTTGTTATTCTTATTTTGTAGACCCAGTGTAAGCTTTATGTATTTGACGTCGATAGACATGTTTGGCAGGAGAGGGGGAGGGGCTTACTTAGACTCAACGACCTTGTACCTTCATCGGCGGAACAATCCTCACTTCAGTCGAGACTAGGTGAGTATAGGCATGAAGCACCATTTTGATTCAGAGGACGCTGGAGTTGACCTAAACATGAATCAGTAGTTGCTTTGTTTTCAACATTACAGTCCCTCAATTGTTGATATTACTCCTGTTGTTTTTGGTTTGTTTTTTCCAGTGATGAGGACTCAGGGAAGTTTAAGAGTTGTGTTGAACACCAAAATCTGGAGTGGGATGACCATTGAGAAACCCACGCTAAAAAATATACGTCTATCGGCAAGAGACGGAGAGAGCGATAGCATTAGAGTTTTCCTCATTGCTGTGAGTACTTTAAAAAAGTATTTTAGGGTGTTTTGGGTTGGTGTTTTCTTGATGATGGATGGGCATGGCCTTAGCGTCGGTTGTTGGCTTGTGGCCACTCCTAAGAACACGTGGATTTCTGGCCTTTTAAAACTCTCAATGAAGCCATTATGCTGTTTAAAAAATCTGTTTTTGACAAATTTTTGTGTACTCTCCAAAAAAAAAATTGCTGAACAATTCCTAGCTCTCTATTGAGACCTAGCCAAATAGCATGGAAAATGTCAAATTACCCTGGGTTGATTCTTTGACTAAAAAAAAATATTGTAAATTAACCTAATAGCCACTCTTGGCTGAAATCAATCATGTCTTTGACAGATGGCTTCCATGTGGCTTGGCGAGTTGGAATTTGTTTGATTGAGTCTAAAGGCTCTTATTAAGTGGGTTAAACTAGTAGAAAGGGATTGTGTTCACACACAAAACTGACGCTTGAATATATACATGTAATATACTGTTGGAAACAGTATGATGGTTTAAGCGTGTGTGTAGACTCCGAGGGTGTCACCAAAGGTTAAGTCTGTACAGCTTTCTCATCGTTCTTCTTGATTACGTTATCTTTTTTTTGTTAGGCCTCGCCCAAAGATGCGGAGCAGATCTACCGAGCGATCGAGTACAGGGTTCAGGAACTGAAGCACGCCGAGCGAGAGAAAGACGACGGTGAGTTACAAGAAGAAGAAGAGGAAGAAGATGGTAAAGACGACGGGAGGAAGGATAAGACGTCCGTTCAGTATCCTGAATCCGTCGAGAGCGACGACTCAGTGTCACAATCCAACTCGCTCGGCACTGACAGAAGTGAGTTATAATATAACAGTGTGATTCTGTAATAAGGATTCTAGATACTTATTTTTGTTTCATTTGCACCACTGTTTTTCGGATACCTTCTCTCTCTTTAAGTTGTTTCAATTTTTCATTCGCCTCCACCTCGAGTGGCTATCATTTCATTGAAAAATAAACATAAAAAACCACTATATATTTTGTCTATAAGTCAATGTGAATATTTGTTGGGGAACAAATGCCAAGAACAAAGATCTTCATCTTGTGTTGACATTTGACCTTATGTTGGGCAATTGTTCTTAAAAGAAAGAATACAATAAATTAAAAAACAATGTTTTGACTTTATATTTTGAAGGAAACAAAGGCCAAGACCTTTGTAATTCCAGGCATGATTTTCAAACATTTTCAAAAGTCTTGACATTTTTAAAACTTTGTTTTTCTCTGCATTTCTAGGTTCACCAGATCCAAGGATTGAGGAAGAGCCCGAGACACCACCGCCTGTTTAAGACCAAACGCAGCAAATTTGTTTTTCCATAGAGGGATCTTTTTAAGAGTAGGGTCCTGGGACCTTCAAAGTAGACTTGCGTGTTTGACGTTGAAACTCTGAGAAGAGAAACTCTGAAAAATCGGGTTGAGATTGGAGATAGAAAGCAAAGAGGAGAGATGTGCATAGTGTCATCCTTGTTTGAAGTAACTGTTGCACTATGAACAGATTGATGGGAACTGATGTTTTCACTCCTAAAAGTTGTACAGTCGTTGGAGTATTTTTTTGTTTTTGGACGTGTAAATATTAAAACTGTAAGGGCTGAATACTGCCCTCTGTTGACGCAAAACCAGTGAGGATTGGGAATGGTCATACTAAGTCTGAAGAGTATTCAGAGAAGACTTGTACATTTGTGATGATGTCATCTCGGACCGAGACCTTTAAATTGCCCAGCTCATTCTAATCAAAAACAAGTTTTGATGACGTCGTGGGTGGAGAGGAGATTATCATAGGACTAGAAATTACTGACGTTTTTTATTTTTCATGTATTTTTTTGTTTGTTAATAATTTTATACTAGGGTATTTCCAGATGTGTCAAAAACGGTATACCTCCATTAAAGGTAGGGTCATGACCACGAAAAGAAATTATGTAATTTTTATTCGGAAGACCACATGTTATAAAGATGATGATGGTAGTAATCATTGGCCAAAATTATTTTTTCTGAAGTAACCCTTCAACTAGAAATCAATAAACGTATTTCACAAAATTTGAATCTCCAAAGAGTCTACTGGGAAAGTTTCTGTTTCAATGCTGCCCTAATTAGGACAGTGATGTGGTTGGTACCCACTGACACCTCATTAAATGTGGATTTGACATTTTTGAAGAAAATACCAAGACAGTTTTTTTTTAGGCACTGTATTCAGCTGAAACTTTTACAGGTGAAATTGTATATTTTATGATGATTTTTGCGATATAAATTTGTGCCGAAAAGGACTACATGTATATGACAAAAACCAACCACTGACCCTACCTTTAACAAGTAAACTTTACTGGTTAAAATCTACTGTAAAATGTTTGCTTAAATTGTGAATAGTAGTATTCTATTGTTATTTTAATATGCGAAAAGAGAAGGAAAAAATGTTGGTTTTTAGGTTTTTTGGTTTTTTTTATTGGGGGGGGGGGGGAATTTTTTTTTACATTTCAATGTTCTTCCAGAAAAAATGGAAAATGACATTGCTAAAACTCTGGTCTTTGTACCCAATGAATATCTTTGGTTACCAGCTCGGTTTACATTACTGTCTCAACTGTATTAAAGAGCTGGTAGCTGGTATTCATGGAATTGAATGCTCGTACATGTATGAGGTAAACATTATCATTTGGTAGTATCTCTAAGTATCTCCAAGAATTCCTCTGTGTGGGCCAATTTGAACAATGAGCTCCATTGCGCAAAAGACCCCACAAGGGCCCAGGCGTAAGCCCAAAAATAGTTTTGTGCACAGCTGTGCAACCTTACACACAACCTGTCCAGTTGAATGGTTTCAAAAGGTAAAAGTCAACACTCTGGAACATTTTACCAGGAATTGGTGTGAATCAATCTCTTTAACTGGTGATACAGTAGAAGGGGTTTGTTTCAGAATATCGTTATTGGGGTTCCTAAAGGAAGGCAAGTTTGTTGGTGATGTGCTCATGTACAATGTAGTCAGGTTTTTACAATTTGTGGTAGTTTGGAGGCAAGGATAAATTACAAGAGAATCTGTAAGACTTGAACCTTTTATATTGTAAGGCTTGAGGAAGGCTTAAAAACCAAGCACTTAGTGCATGAGGTCACGATGTTTCAAACTGCTGGAAAAGCTACCCAAAGAACTTAGTGCATGAGGTCACGATGTTTCAAACTGCTGGAAAAGCTACCCAAAGAGAATAGACAGTAAATGCCTACAATGTGGACAGTTAATTACATTTTAATTAAGAGATTTGGACTGTAGTTTACTCTTTGAAACAAATACTAGTTTTATCATTTTGCTTGTAGAGTGTCGCGTCACAAAAGTTTATGAATTTGTCAAAACAATTGGTTTCTTCAAATATTTATTATCCGTAAATGGGAAATGTGAAAGAGTCTTACATCATTGCACGTGTATGCCTTATAAACGTCAAAGCCCAATCTCATTAAGTTGTTAAGCAGAAAATACTGTCTAGGTAATTTTTATTTGCTAAGCAAAAATATGAGTGGGGCACCAGTCGTAACAATGTAAACTTCATGGAAATTTGGCTGGTTACCTACTTCTGCTAGGTAAACTTTTTCTGAGCTTAGCAAGTTTTTGTGCTACATGTTTTATGAATTTAGGCAAAGGGCTTTTGGTTGAAATAGACTGGAGCCTAATAAAGTGATGAACCATACCAGGGTTGAAACTGTTGCTACATGGAACCTTTCAATGGGGTACTAGACAATGATGCTCATTGGGTGACTTGTTAGTTTTTCGAAGAAGACGTAGCCCGTATTTCTGTAGTGTATCTGATATATATACGATATTTTCATCCAAAGCTAGTGAGATTTAAGTCATGTATGTACTATTTGAACTTTGTACAAAGAGAAAAATCTGTAAAACTACCTAAAAGCCGTTCTTTTTGTCTCAATGTTTTGTGGATCGCATTGGTGAATTATCAGTAAACATCGTCATGCCACCATTTACTATGTCATGTACCCTGTATACGATAGTAATCATGAATTTTGATTATCATTATACTATCAAGGAACCAGACTACTTTTGTCCTCGTATTATATGGCTTTGGAGGTGCATAGCAACACCTTGGCAACGGCCACAGCCACCAATTTCAACTTGTCATCATGCCGCCATCTTGGAGGTAAAATGTGCGGTGCACAGGATGGGCCAATGAGCAACCTTTAACCTCTAGTCGAGGGCGCTCTACTCGAATGATATCATGTGCATAAGGTCTACAGGAGGAAAACAAACAAAAACAAGATGATGAAGGTTAAAAAAAAACATTGAATAGATCTTCATGTTTCTGTTTGCAAACCATAGGTTATGTGAATAAAAACATGAACAGAATTGTTACTTGTACATAACATTTTATGAGAAGGATTAAGAAAAAACTTAAAAATTTATACATCTAGATGTCACTCGAACGCTGCATGGTTGGACCAACCTAGCTCTGGAGCACCGTTTCTCTAGTCAACTAACGAAGTTACGTCACTTTGTCACGATGGCGTTTTGGAACAGTGAATATTTTCTCTCTTTGATCCATGTTTGAGTGAAACACAGACCACCATGCGTGATTTAAACGGCAGATTTACTAAAGTTTAACACCCGAACTTCAACTCCAAGATGTTACCTTAGACTAATTCATTGTGTAATTTTAGTGTATTAGAAGTGTGGTCTAGTTTCCTAACTTCATTGTGATAAGTACAGGCAGTACAAAAGTGACTCCGAAGGTGTTTTTGGGAGGCTCATTTTTAAAATGACCACTTAAAGGCAAAGTATACCTTTGGTTTTTGGAACTGTTTGATTGTTTTAATCCTCCATAAATGTAGATATATACAATCAAAACCAACCTGTGAACATTTCACTTCAAAAGGTGGTCGCATTTTTGAGATATCGCTGAAAAACCAGAGCGAATATGTCCACACGGGAAGAACAATCCCTACTAGGAATACAAAATCCGACAAACGTTTCTCAGATTTAAAGTTTGGGGCATAAAACACGATATCTTTTTCAATAACCACATTACTTCCGAGGTGAAATGATTCTCAAAATGCTTTATACTATCCAAAGCTTCTGTACTCTTTTTATTGCCATTAATTTTCAAGGTCATTACCAAAGTATACAAAGATATAAGAAAAACATATGTTACGAATATTGGGTAAGACATTTGTAACGGTTGAGTGTATAAAAAGTACGCTCTTGTACATTTCCTGAAGTTCAACCTGTAGAAACGTAGAGCAGTCAAACCCCCCCCCCCCCCCCCATTCGCATGAAAAAGCATATTATTTTGCAATAATTATTTAAAAATAATATGACCCCCCCCCCATGCTAAAACCAGGCACTCAAAAGTAAAAGAAAACCTCATCAATGTGATATCTTAAACATTGATAAATGCATCCCATATTGCATGCACGTGCCGACTTTGCAACACTCACTTTGGGAGTTAACAGGCAAGTGTGTTAACTCAGCGTCGCCTAAACTTCCCACAACCAGGTGTGATATTTGGTTCCTGGAAAAAAGTAGGAACATTTTATTCACCACAAGGGCTGGCCTACATGTGGTGTAGGCTTTTTATAGCCTTAAATAAATCGCATTTCAAGAAAAAAGTTCTTGTGTCACTCCCTAGACGATTTTTGGGAGTGCGAAAAGTTTTCATGAAGTAAGATTGGTTCTTATTTCATTCAACAATACAATTTTTTAGCAGTGAGGTTATGAGTTTTGGCAGAAAGTGTCTGGTTTTTGGCATGGATTATCACCTTATGTACATTAGACACAGTCACAAATATTAGAATTTAGTTTTTTAAACTGTCTTTTTGTATAAAATAAAGCTGTGCAAAGTTTACTTGTTTGTCAGTCTTTAATGAAGTAGAGACAAAGAAAACCAAAGAATACTTGATTTGATAAATATTTTTTGGCCCCTAATATTGGAATTAAAATTAAGGAAGAGTTGTATGGGTTAAATAATATGCAGTGTGCTTTGGTAACACAACTATGTTATATGCAAACATGGAATAAACACAAAACTGCAGCTTTACCTGCAGCATTTCACCTTCCTCCAAACAAGCCTAACACATGACTTGGGAGCACTCAATCACAAAAGTAAACCTCCCTGTCCCACCATGGACACAAATCCCTATGGGTAAATTACAAATGTCCACTTACAAAATGTTGGTTGTGTGAACTGTTTGTTATAACGATGGGTCAGCACCATTTTTCTCAATGGCCAAAAAATGCTTCTCTCTGATGAGATTTGTATGCCTGGTCGATCCTAAAGCCAATATTGAGTAGGTTGGATGTGCCATCAAACCAGACTAAAACCTTTGGGACTTTTTAATAAGATTGGTATGCCTCAATACTGTGCTAATCATGGTTAGTTTGTCTGCAATACAGAATGCATAAAACTCTGGCTGACCCATGGGATTGACTATGGGACAGTTTAAGGGTTGAGATTCGAAAGCTCATTTGCCGTGGCTGCCTTGCGTCTGTGGAATGAGCTATCTACCTGTCTGATAGAAGCGATCGCGATGCCTGTTTGCAAACATCTTCTCAAAACATTCTTGTTCCACGACCAATCCTAAGTCGTTTATGTTTCTTCTTGTTTCCCGTAAAGCGCTCTGTTCTTGGTATAGCGCTATACAAATGCTCTGTAGGGACACAAAATACCAACTTTGGGTGGAGTACGACTCTCTTTGATGGATTAACTTATCATTTATGTACAAGTTCTGTCCATTTTCCGTTTTACAAAAATGTTATAATAAACTCATGCTGTTAAGTGGCAGTAACACAAGAATGTGTTTTTTCCATTTTGAGTAGCTTATTTGAATGGTATTCCTGTGTTGTTCTTTATTTTCTTTTATTTATTTATTTATTTTGTTTATGGAGATTGCTGTTCACTCAAGACTCTCAGATAGCTGGTTAAGATGGAATCCAGGGTCAAATTCATTTTGAAATGTACTCATTTCCCAATAGAGTCCTTATGAAAGTGGAAAGAAACTAACAGGTCTGTTACCCAATGTTAAAACGGTTTAAAATGTCATTGTATTATAAAATATATTTCAAGTGCCAAATCGAATTTTTCAACATCCAAAATCATCCAATGACATCACATTTCAGATACAAGGGTCTGTGCACTTTTGCACAGAGAATCTTTAGTTCAAGGCAATGGAAGTGTTGAACACCGTATTGATGGTTGACTTGGCTTCCAAATGAGTCATTCCAGTGAGTATGCCACTGCGCATGTCATTGATGGTTAGTGTTCAACCACAGGTCGACGAAATGTGCTCACTTAAATTTGCTCCTGGCTTGCTAACTGCCACCATGTTAGGAAACCAGTGGGTACTTCTCACTCAGTAGTAACCAAAGGAAAGCAATACAAGTCAGATCTGGTGGTATGGGTGGCTAGTGCTCACCTCTTTCTCACCAATGTGACCGTGGTTCGATACCTGGCTAAAGCCGTGAGTAGAGTTGTGCGTTGGCTCTCTCCTATGCCGCAAGGGTTTTTCTCTGGGTCCTCTGGTTTTCCTCCATCTGGAAAAATCAAACACTTTTCGATCTATGGCTGTGCTCTGTGGTCATATGTGGCTGGCTGCCAAAAGCACCCTTGCATGCCTGTAGCCGCATCCTTCGTAATTCAGCTTCCCAGCTGCTATTCAGGATGATTAGCCTCCCAAATTATTATTAATTGTGTGGCACAAACCAGAAAATGTTGGAGGTCAATACCCTTTGTCACCATCTCACTTCCATTGTTCAGAGAAAGCCCAGACGGGAAACAGGCTTTCACTGATGCTTCGACACCAGAGGGCAGCAGTCATCTCGTTTCAAATGACACCATAACCATTTCGTCATTACCACAGGATCACCGACAGTCTCAATATACTGGGTCAAAGGTAAAACCCGAGTCCCCAGTAGAGAGCAACCTTTCATATCACACTATTGCTCAATAGTTCAATGGCCATTTCCTCATTGCCGCTGTGTCGATAGATCAGAGAGAGATTGAAGGCCAGTTCACCACGAAGGTCAAACCTTGGGTCATCTGTAGCAGGCGGTAACTCAAGCCCCTTGTGGTAGTAACGAACGGCCATGTGGAGTAAACCTATGGATGTCAAGAGAATATATTCCAAATAATAAACCACAAGGGAAACTGACTGGGTAAATTTTAAATGATTTGGGGTTGAACAAAGAAAAATTGACTAGAGCGGGATTTGAACCAACGACCTTCGGATTAACGTGCCGGCGCTCTACCAACTGAGCTATCTAGCCCTATGTTGGCAGTCTCCCTATTATATTTTCCATGAGTGCTTTTAGCCACAAGTTTATTTTTAAGCAAAGGTCAGAAGAAAAATCTTCTCTACAACATCCACTCTTCTACCACAGCTGCTCTTCTACCACAGCTGCTCTTCTACCACAGCTGCTCTTCTACCACAGCTGCTCTGTTTAAGAAATTGCTCAAGACAGAACTGTATCGATTCTAATTCAGGTTCCATTTTCACAGCGCCTGGATCTATCACCTAGGATTTGTGCTGTGCGCTATTATATAAGAACCTGTTTTTATTAATGGTTCTAGATTAGTTCTTCATACTGGCAAGTCCATATAATTCGTTTTAACCACTTCATGTCAGATGACATCTTTTTCTGCCCAAATTGCCCAAATTGTCCGAACTGGGTTATGGTGGATGTTATAAACGCCCGGAACAGCTTTGATTTGGAGCATCCATTTTTGCCATCAGCTGACCGGCTTACTTGTATACACTCCACAGACATTGTTGTGCAACATACACAGGCATGCACCTACCATGCTACGCTTCATTTCCCCTGTAACAATGAAGGACAAAGGGTACTGGAATTCATGCTCAAAATATCCCTTTTCAAGGGTGTAATTCCCAATTCCAGACATTTGTCCTTGTGTTGGACAAATGTGGCTGAATGCAAGAATGGACAGGCGTGTCGTGGCCGAGCGGATAAGAGCACCGAACTCAAGCTCTGGTGTTTCTGATCAGCAGAGTGTGGGTTCGAATCCCAGTCGTGACACTTAACCACATGCTTCGTCCTTCGGATGGGACGTTAAGCCGTAGGTCCCGTAAAAGAACCCAGTGCACTTATCGTAAAGAGAAGGGGTTCGCCCCGGTGTTCCTGGTTTGATTGGCTGCATATTGCGCCACAGCACCTTGTAAACCATTACATGGTGCTATGCAAAGGAATAGGTCTCATACTTCAACACGTAACTCCACATACCTTGTAGGAAAAATACTGAGCGCTTTGAGACACCCATCGGGTGTATAAAGCGCTATATAAGAACTGCGTATTATTATTACCAACAATTTCTATCATTGTACTTGGCTCAATGTGACCACCGAGCATGCCGGGTGTCCAGAGGCCAGTTCATAAACCTGCAGTCAATAAGATGTACCTATTTGATGGAGAGCCCTTCCGATGTTGTAGCATGTTTCTTGACAGACTCCTCTGTATTCCTCATATCTCTTGAGAAATGCAAACCCCTGACGGAATCCAGAAAGAGACAGAGAGATTAAATGTATGACCAACTGCAGGCCTGGAAATTCATCTTTGAGAGGGCAAGGCCATTTTCATTTTGCAAAGGGCACTTCCATTGGAAAATCTTAGTCTATGGGAAACTTTTGAAGGGGCACCAAGGCCAAGACCAGGGGCAACAAAGGCCGTGGCCTCAGTGGCTTCCGTGCAATTCCAGGCCTACATTGAAAAGTATTGAATTAAAAGAAACTACTGAATAGAGTTGGAGAGTTGAAAATGGCATGTCGTTGCTGGACAGTCAAGTGCATAATATTTAATAATATAATAGATAGTGTTATATAGCGCAGGTATCTCAAGGCACTTGAACAAAAAAAAAACATCTGAAGGTTTTCCCCAAAAAATTTATCTTGGGGTTTCCTCCCAAATCTAAAATTAATTTTTTTCCTTGTCTTCTCTCCATTGGGTAGCTGGCTAGAAATGTGATTAAGTTAGATTTCTGTGAATCTTGGGCTTTACAACCAGAATTAATCAATGCATTCAATAAAAAACAAATGAAATTAATCAATAAATATAAGAACTGAGCATTATTATTACATTATTTTGAGCAGTCAGGTTGGCGTGGTGGTATCTTGCCTCGTCTTCCACCTCTGGGACACCGGTTCGAATCCCACCAGGGGCACTATGTGGATTGGGTTTTCAGTCCCTGCCTGATTGCATGAGTTTTCCCTGGAATAATTCTCTGGGGTTTTCCTCCCAAACTTCCTTCATTGTCTTCTCTCCACAGGATTCATGGCTAGTACAGTGATTAAGTTCACTTTTCTGAGAGTCCTTGGCTTAACAGCCAAAATTAATAAATGGAATGAAATACTGTACACAGGAAGCAAAAGGTTTGCACCAACCTGAACAAACAGAGAGTTCCTCTTGATGGTGAATCTCTGGCAGGCCATGTGGGTGATGGACACGCCTATCATCATATTAAGAAACGGGTCGTCTACTCGTTGCCTGAACCCTCGGACGTACTCACCGACGGCATTCTTGAAACTGCCGCTGACCATGGCGTTGTGGCCGTTCAATAAACACAGGGCAAAGTTGTTTTGTAATTTCTGTGGCAGTGAGTGAGAAAGGTTTAACGGATCATAGAACAGCGGTAGGCAAGTTTGTACTTGAATCAAATGAATGTTACATACAGGATTTCCATTTACAATTATATATGTGTCACCCCACGCCCAAATCAGACACTTCTTGGAAATTGTGAAATGGCAGTACCCACTTTGGGTTGGTATTCGGAAAAATTTTCCATGCCCACCATGTTTTTTCTGCAGCTTCTGTCAGGAGTAATCGTTTTCCTTTGAAAATGTTGTTGTCACAAAGTAAACCTGACTTGGCAAATGAAAGACAACAAAGGTTGAGGTGGGGCTTGAGGTGGGGGATGGGGGGTTTGTTGGAGGGGAAGACGTGACCCGGAGCTTCATTATGACTTACGTTGATCGTCAAGCGAAGGCAGAATCGGTGATGGCGGGTATCATTGCTGAGGTTGGTGATGAATGAGAAGAAATTCCAGGCAGCTGCACTGTTAGGAAACTGAGCACACACACAACATGAAGCAAAAATAAGCTCGTGCGAGGAAGAGAAATCAATCTGGTCCAAACTTTAGGCCTGATGCTTCACAGAGACAATTGCCCCCATTGCCCCTGGTCATTTCCTTGGTGCCCCTTGAAACCTTTCCAACAGAAATTATGGAATTTCCTCATAGACAGGCATGATATTTGGTCCTTTGAAAAAAAGTATGAAAATAATTGTTGAGCATAAGGGCTGACCTACTTATATATTTTTCATGCTATTTAATCACCATTTGTCTGATTTTTCCAAGGGCCAAAAAAGACTAATCGGACTAATGTAGGAAGAATATCATGCCTGTCATAGAGGTGCCCTATACAAAACAGCCATGATATTTGGTCCTTGAAAAAAAGTAGGCAACTTTTAATGAGTACAAAGATTGACCTACATGTAAGCATGGTGTGAGCTTCAAGAGACTTTTCAGGCTATTTAATCAAAGATTTTTTTCCAAAGGCAAACAAATCGGAAATCAGACTAAACAATAAAGTAGGAAGCATCAGGCCAGAGGATTATTCTTATCAACAAAATGCTTTCTATGCCTGAGCAGTATTTGGCATCGGACTTAAGTTCTGATGGTGGAGTTAGAGTGTGGATTGGAATACAAGTCTTGACACTTGGGCAAGACACTCAACTATCATTGCTTTTCATATTGTTGGGGCGTGATTGATTTGTTTAGCAACCTGTGTCCCGAATTGGCTGCCGGTGCTGCATACTCCAAAGGAATGTCTTGAAAGCTTTGTGCCTAATGAACAGGAGTAGTAATAGTGTAAACTTTAGTACAATGGCTTGAAAATCGCCTTATAAATGTCTGCTATTATTGTAAATTGAGTAGACTAAAAAACGTAGTTCAACATACCTTGCAGGATAAATTATAATAATGTTGGAGCACCATGAGCGTCACTGAGTGACGGAATTGAGCGCTATATAAGAAGCCACTATTATTATTATTATTACTATTGTTACAATGATTGTCACAGCGACTTACTCTGGTTAAGAAGTGTCGCATCTCATCGTACGCCACTTTGTAATTTTTGTTCAGGAAACAAACGCAGACTCCCATAAACTCAACATCCTATAGATCAGGAAAAAAATATTTTTTATTTTATAATAACTACAAGCACTAAAAATTATTATACACAAATCCTTGTAATTTGATTGGTGGAGCGTCAAACATGTCATCCTTTATTTGCCATGTACAAGTACGGTGTACAGCGATACTCCAAAATTTAATATTGGACTCCAATATGGATTATTATTGGGCGCTTCGCAGCGTCGTTTCCAAAGTAATCGTTCTCCGCCAGTTTGTCCAAACGAGGCAAGGTCGTATCAATGCGGACAAGGTTGGTGTCTACACAGAATTGTCCACGTTCTTTAGAAGGGGTTCTTAGAATTTGGGGTGGACAAGTTTCTGTTTCTATTTTATGGTGAAAACATTTCACTGGGTGAAATCTGGCTTTTCCATTTTAAGCGGCTTAATGGAATAGCCCAGATTTCACCTCATGATTATATTCTGTGACAATGCACTCCGATGCATCCACTGTTTGTACAATAGTTAGTTCTACATTTAGGATTTTAGTTTCTACCATTTTCGCCATTTTAGGATTAATTCCATTTGTAAATTTTTACTCCCAAAATGGCAGACAGGATAGGCGCATGCTAGTGCGCTGCGCATAGTGAAAAGGCTTAATACATTGATTTGAATGGCAGAAAAATAAGATCGCTGCACTAATATTAAAGAAGAACAATCTTCCCTACAACATCCGCTCTTCTACCTCAGCTGCTACATTTAAGAAATTGCTCAAAACAGAACTCTGTATCGTTTCTAATTCAGGTTCCATCCTCACAGCGCCTTGATCTATCACCTAGGATTTGTGTGCTGTATAAAAACCTATTATTATCAACAGTTCTAGATTAGTTCTTCACACAAGCAAGTCCATATAATTCGTTTAACCACTTCATGTCAACAGTGACGCTTACGGACGTACCACTTTTCTTTTGAGCGTTCCACTGAACCTCCTGGAGACAATGACGGCGCTGGAGAGGGTCTCCGCTTCAGCAAGCTGACCGGTCTGAGCAAGAGCTCGGAGAGTCTTACAGTAGAGAGAGTACCACTCGTCATGGTCTAAAATACTCAGGTTACCAATCAGCTGATGGTCCGAGACTGACAACGAGTAATCCACCAAGGAAATAAAATATATATCACAAATTAGGATTTTGTAAAGTAATAAACCACAAGGTAATCAGTTTCCCTTGTGGTTTATTACTTGGTAATTGAAATGAAAAGTCACATCCCCTTAAGGTGATCCTTCTGCTGCCGCTTCCCAGGTTGTATCGTTAACTTGGGCGTGATCCCCAGTTACAAGTTGACTGGCTTTTGACTGGCACCACGTTAGTGAATGAACAGATGACTGAACAAAGGAAATTTTGAAATTGATTTCAATGTTTGCTACAGTGAAACGGTTAACGGTTACATGTCCTAAACATAGACAAAATGTTAAAGCAGATGGACTATTCTCAATGTTTCGACGCTCAAGTCATCGTCAGGTCAACAGGAGAGCTTACTGAAAAATGTCTTACTAAAAGAAGAGTCAAACAAAGATATGGACAAGGTTTACTGCTTACAGTTTCCTCCGTGATGCTGGTAGGCATCTTTGACATAAGCTCTGAGCAAGAGGAGACCATCTTGGATGAACTCATTCAGAAATCCCTTAGAGTAGAAC
Organism: Leptasterias polaris; assembly: GCA_037783415.1. Lineage (NCBI taxonomy): Eukaryota > Metazoa > Echinodermata > Asteroidea > Forcipulatida > Asteriidae > Leptasterias > Leptasterias polaris. The sequence continues at coordinate 160,811 of JAZGTN010000035.1, forward strand.
AGCAACGACCTCTGCCTCACGACTTGAACATCGCTAGCATGATCTTCTGATACTGATAATAAAAACAAAAGGATTTATAGCGCATAAAGCATTGATGCGCTTTACAAAAAAAGAAAACAAAGACAAATATCTAAAACTACAGAATATACAAAAAAGTACATAAGAAAAGAAAGGTTTTCAAATCCCGCGATTTGGTTCAAATCCCGCTCTAGTCAATTTTTCTTTGTTCAACCCAAAATCATTTAAAGATTTACCCAGTCAGTTTCCCTTGTGGTTTATTATTTGATATCTGATATAAAAAGTCGCATCCCCTTAAGGTGATCCCCTGGCTGCCGCTTCCCAGGTTGTATCGTATACTTGGGTGTGATCCCTGGCTACACGGCAGTTTGCGGTTGAATGGCTTCTGACTGGCACCCCCCGAACAAAGATATTGACAAAATAGGGAGACCGCCAACATAGGGCTAGATAGCTCAGTTGGTAGAGCGCCGGCACGTTAAACCGGAGGTCGTTGGTTCAAATCCCGCTTTAGTCAATTTTTCTTTGTTCAACCCAAAATCATTTAAAGATTTACCCAGTCAGTTTCCCTTGTGGTTTATTATTTGATAAGAAAAGAAAGGATACAAATCTACCCAAGCGACCAAAACAGCGAACAAACAGAGAAAGGCCCCAAAAGTTTAAACAAGTTAAAACAGTTAAAAATATCTGCCAATTCATGAGGTTTACAGACTCTGTGCATCACCAGAAATACAAACATACAGGTTTGGACACAATGTGGACTACTTCTTTCTCCCTTTGGTGTCTACTTTACTTCTATTAAGAAAATATACAGGTTCAATGAGGTTTTGAAAAAGTACTGATATCAGAAAAAATCCTGAGAAGCTCCTAGTGGATGATACCCATGCCTATTTTCCTTATGGACAGTAAAGGGGGTAACCCTGTTTCAGCCCCCAGGAGTAGGCGGCAATGTGCCCCTGATGGCAGTTGATGTGGGTTGACAGCCCAAATCAGTTAAGTGTAGCCCTCACCTTGAAGTGGCTGTCTGGCCTTGTGATGTTAGGCAATATTTCTTTAAATTTTTTATTTATTTTTTAACACTGACCTACTGATAAGAGCTCCAGGGCCACATCTGAATTCCCTCGCTGACGCTCCACCATTGAGAGAGCAATCCTAGCGTCTAGATGGTTTGGCACTTTCTGTAGGACCTGACGGTAAGCGTTGGCTGCAGATCCCAGCTCCCCAAGAGAGGTTAGGCACTCAGCGTAGCGAAGCCATACAGCAGCCTGAAGAAAAGTACAAGGAATAGTATCAAGGGCCTTATTTGCAATTTCAGGTTTGATTAGTATTTTCATTTTGGATACGTGCCAGACTAGCAGTCTATAATGCAAAGTAGTAATTTGTACAATATACGTTGCTAGAATTACTCTTTACTTAGGTTTTTCAAATCCTATGCCGAGTTTGAATTTTCTAAATTGACTAATAAATGTACGAGAAAAGGTTGAAATCTCTCCCAGTTTCATTGAAACACAGTTTTGCAAATTAATTTCTAACAACCATCCTTCTGCCGGCGCACACTACACTAGCTTAACGCCATTTTCCCAAGTACAAGGAAATCATATATCAGAATTTCAGTCCAGCCGTCTCGAATGGCCCAAAAATAGCACCGGCACCACATGCAAAAGCCGCTAAGCAAGACAAAGTTCCTTACAGGTTACCAGCCAAATGGCCATGTGAAGTACACTTCTTGTGACTGGTTCCTCATCACTAACTTGTTTACTTAGCAAATTTAAGGTCTAAGGAACGTACCAAGTTGTAGTTCTCTGTGTCGACTAGTACCTCCAGTAATGACAATGCGTCTACAAAATGACCTGATGTTAAACGAAACAAAATCAACAAAATAATTGACACTGACAACATATCTGAAACCAAATCTGTCGACTCACATATGGCCCTAGCCGGGATTCGAACCAGGGCCACAGTGGTGAGAGGTGAGAGCTTTCTGCACTAGCCACCCATGCCACCTAGAAGTAGATCAGAGAGCAGGATTTTCTGATATAGGAAGAAAATAACAGCTACTTCTTTTACCAGACAGACACAACAAGGGTCAAAAATCTGCACATTGTAAACCATTTCATGGTGCTATGTAAAGGAATAGGTCTCATACTTCAAAAACGTAGCTCCACATACCTTGCAGGAAAATACTGACTGTTGAAGCGCCTTGAGCGTCACTCAGTGACAGATATGAGCGCTATATAAGAAGCCACTATTATTATTATTATTATTATTATTATTAAAAGTCTGAAATTTCTCATCCCTAAGGTTGTCTTGCTTCACGACAGACTCGCGCACAGATGTTTTATGCATTCACCAACAGTATTCTATGGTTTTTACTTCAATGATGAATACATAAATACATACCCAATTCTATGTATGCTTCTGCCACATCCAGGTATAAATCTCCCATCTCGTTGGGACTCTTAGCAGACAACATCTCAACCACCCCCTAAAAAAAATATATATATATATATATATATATAGTATAACAAAAAGCGACTGTTGCTAAGAATATGGTTGGCTCTTACAAACTCAATTTAAAAACTGAACAACAACCACAGAGAGCACACTGGTATAAACAGTGAGAAAACAATAATATTAAATCTCATACAAATTCACGATCAAGGTCCGAATTCTCACTGGTCCGATCGTGCAAGAAGCAATTTTTTGCTGTTTACTGAGCGCACACGCAAGTAATTAGCACAGGATAGATACACATGCAAAGTAGACTGACCAATGTGGATCAGTCTAGTCTACTACACATGTGCATTGAGAAGCAATCCTGGAACTCGTAACTTATAGTACGGAGATTTTTGTTTTTGTATTACCTTGACGGTTTGAAACTGCTTGCAGTGAATGAGGCACACTCCCAGTTTTGCGATCAGGTCAATTGGCAACCCTTCTGGTACAGTCACATCCATGATCTCCTGTCTGTGTCAGGAATGTATGATTGAAGTTTTTGTAATACTTTTTGTGAGTTGTGAGAAATATCGCAGAGATGTCGCAAACGTGTTTACAGGTAGGGTCATCGTTTGGTTGAACTTAAACACTCATAATTCTGAAGAAACGTGTAAATAAGTGTGCTTGCTTTGTGAACCAGAAACACCGGGGGTTAACACCTACTCTTCCACGATAAGTGTTCTAGGTTCTTTTATGTGCACTACCAATCCTAGAACCCAGGACCTAGGGCATAATGTCCCATCCGAAGGACAAAGCAATTATGGTAAAGTATCTTGCTCAAGGACACAAGTGCCACGACCGGGACTCGAACCCACGCTCTGCTGATCAGAAACACCAGGGCCCAATTTCATAGAGCTGCTTAAGAAGAAAATATTGCTTAACAATTGTCTGCTAAGTAGATATGAGCAGGATACCAGTCACAAAATGTACTTGTGACATGGCAGTTTGGCTGGTATCCTTATTCTGGTAAGCATACTTTTGTTGTGCTTAGCTACTTTTTGTGCTTAAGCAGCTCTATGAAATTGGGCCCAGAGCTTGAGTCCGGTGCTTTTAACCGCTCGGCCCATGACACGCCAAAAGACCAGGTTTCAATTTACAAGGCACTGCTTACTGTGGTCCATGTATGGATCATAAAACCTAGCGCCTTACAGGGGGCCATAAGCTCTGAGTTATGGGGTAAGCAGTGCAATTAAATTGGGCCCTGGAGAAGTGTAAAATTGTGGAGTGTCGTGGCCGAGTGGTTAAGAGCACCGAACTCAAGCTCTTGTGTTTCTGTTCAGCAGAGTGTGGGTTCGAGTCCCGGGATCGTGACACTTGTGTCCCTGAGCAAGACACTTAACTATAATTGCTTCTCTCCACCCAGGGGTAAAATGGGTACCTGTGAGGGCAGAGATGGTTCTTGTGATTGATTTAGCTTAGTAGCGCATATATTGCAGCACAGGCTGTATACTCCCCAGGGAGCTGAGATGGTTTAAGGAATGAAATAAATGGCCCAGTGACCAGGGGTAATAATGAGCGCTTTGAGACGCCCTTGGGTGTGATAAAGCGCGATATAAATCCATATTATTATTATTATATTAAAATGACAGAAGGCTTTCACTGTAGATCCATAGAAAGAAAAATATACTTCTGAAATATTTACCCGTTTTCTGTGTCAGACAATGAGAGTTGTTCCATTTGAACAACAGGACTGTTATCAAGTCTTGATTTGATGACGACCCCACAGTGGTCTGAAATGACTTGTAGAGCTTGCTGATACTTGTGATTGGCTATGTGGAGCTCGGCTAAAATGTTCACATCTGCCCAAAAGAAACCAATTATAAAATTATCAGGGGGCGAGAGTCATTGCTGGCAAAAAGGTCTGAAACTAAGATCCACATTTCAGGAGGTATACCGGGAAATGATTGAATATATTGAGTTACAGTTACAAGGAGCTTCTGGGAACAGTACCCTTAGCGGTCAGCACCAGAGAAAAACATCCAAGAGTGAGATTTCTTTGAATCTGAAGAAAATAACAGCTACTTTTCCACCGGACGGACACAAAATTTAAATAAAAATCTGAAATTTGCCATCTTTTATTATTATTTTTTTTAAAACTATTTCTCTCTTTACAGAACTGTTTTAATTTTGTTTAATTCCTATTTCAACTGTTCTGTAGATGTTTTCTCCAACCATGGCAGAACTAAGGTTTACAATAACACCGTGTAAATAATGGCATTATTTCCTCCAAGACTTTTGGCTAAGACAAAGCTGTGCAATCGTGGATTGAATGGATGGGGAGACCATCACATGCATGCGATCGAGTGCCAAAGCCACAAGTTTTTTTCCAACTTGATGTTGCATTTGTTTTGCTGACGTATTCATAAAGTTTTGAATACAAGTTATTCATAATATTTGTGCAAATATAGTAAAGTGGTACCTTCCGATCTGATGAGATGTGGGTATTTAGAGAATGCCATCTCAACTATGTCCAGTGCCGACTTTATATCTCCATCCTGGTGATGAGCCTGGCAGAATTAATAGAAAACTTTCTTAAATTTGGTGCTTCAAACTTAACCCTCTTACTGTCTAACCATTCATTATCATCCACTGTGGTTTTGAATGGTATATAAACTATGCCAGCCTACAATTATATCATGTGGTGTATGCATCTACACGGTATACAGTCAACCCTCCTACGGTCTGACCATTAAATATCATTCATTTTAGTTTTGCATGTTAGATATTTATGCCTGCAATATGATAACAAATGGTACATAGTAAATGCATCTTCACAGTACAAAGTCAACCCACCTACTGTCTGACGATTCAATATCTTCTATATCTTCCACTGTGGTTTTGAATGATATAATAGCATACAGGTATGCCAGCCTGTAACTGATATCATGTGGTGAATGCATGTACGTTTTCCTTTTAAAAAAATATACAATAATGTAAACTTTTCCAAGGCCTGAAGTGTTTAGTGCTTAGACGTTAAGCAATTTTTTTTTATTTATACCATATGTCATTTTCGTTGGTAAGCAGTTTGCAACAGCTTATTCTGTTTTGGATATTTGTTCAAAAATGTAGTCAATCTTAGAGCAACAGGCTAGAAAAGTTGTAAAGAAACAACATTTTCGGCTACTTTCAAACATACAATTTTTTTTTTTTTACCCTTACACCGGTGTGTGTTAAGCCACAGGCAAATTACTCGGGTGCGATTCGAACCCAGGACCTTTGCATTGCTAGAGCAGATGTCTCACCACTAGACCACCGAGCTAGCCCGGTGGCTAGAGGCAGTTCGAATCCTTAGCAGGGTAAAAAAATATAAAAAAATATTCTTTATCCCCGATGCAAAATTAACATTTATTACTTTCAAATACCTTGACTATATCCTTGGCCAGCTGCATGTACTGTTCCCCTTGATCTTCAGGTAATGCTTTCAGTAAGACTTGGTAACAATCCAACACTTTCTTCTTGTCCTGTAACTGCTCGTACAGGTGTATTCTTTCCATATGGATACTCAGATCGCTGGGATTGTACCGGATTGCTGTCAGATTGATTCACAAGGAAAAGGCATCTTTGGTTCATTAATAAAACACTGGAGTCTTACATAGCGCACATGCCAATAAGGTATTCAAGGCACTTAATAATGATAATATCGGCTCTTATATAGCGCAATTCCAAAGAAAAATCAATGCGCTTCACATATTACTACCCCGGTCACTGGGCCATTTACTTCATTCCTGAAACCATCTCAGCTCCCTGGGGAGTATACAGCCTGTGCTGCCAAAGCGCACTAAGCTAAATCATTCATAAGAACCATCTCTGCCCTCACAGGTACCCATTTTACCCCTGAGTGAAGAGAAGCAATTATAGTTAAGTGTCTTGCTCAAGGCCACAAGTGTCATGTCCGGGATTCGAACCCACACCCTAATGACTCAGCCACCAGAACTTGAGTCCGATGCACGTAACCGCTCGGCAACGACACGCGAATGACAGGATTTCAATTTCTGAGTTTTGTTTTTTTAATTTATTATATATATTATAGAATTGCTTCTCTTAGCCCAGAAGTATGGGAACCTACGAGGGCTGGGATAGTTTTGTGTCGGATTAACCCCTAAGCCCTACTCTAAGCAGCTTGGGGTTGTATGCTCCCCCAGGGAGTTGAGAAAGTTTGTGGAATGGTCTAAGTTTGCCTGATAAACAAAAGTAATAATGTTGTAAAGCACCTTGTTCTAGCCAGTAGGACATGAGCGCTATAGGCATATAAGAACTGTACATTGTTAATTCAGAAGGCAATATTTCCCTGAAGGATGGGTATTGGTATGATCTATTTAAAGCACATATGTATCATTGGTAATTGTCAAAGATCAGTATTCACCCTTGATGTGACCCAACATATACATGAAATAACAAACCTGTGAAAGTTTAAGCTCAATCAGTCATTGGAGTCACAAGAAAAAAGTGGGAATAAACCTTAAATGTTTTCACTATTTTCAAACATTGAGTTTTTGACTTGCGAGATCAAAACTCATTGTTTTTCCCATTTCTCAAAAAACTATTGCAATTGCAAATACTCTCAAGGGAAGTTTCCCACTATGTCCAACTTTATACCATGTACGCTATGTGCAAATCTGTAAACAATTATATTTGTACTCTTACCAGTGTTCTGAACACCCTTTAATCAGTGAGCTTCACCTAAGGAGTGAGCTTCGTTTGTGACGAGGTAAGATTTCACAACATACCTTTGGAATAACAATGGATGGCTTTGTCCATATCATCCTGCTCTAGGCACATCTCAGCACAACGAGACCATTCTTCAGAATCACTTGGATTGAGATGACATGCTATCAGAGAAAACTAGGAAGTCAAACAAATAATACAAAACATAAGTAGCAAAGTTAAAAACTCAACTCTGGGATTTTAATTCTGGGATTTTAATTCTGGGAATTGAACTCTGTTGGGAACTCAACTCTGGGAACTCAACTCTCGGACCTCAACTCTTGGACCTTGACTCAGGAAGCTCAACTCTGATGGGAACTCAACTTTAGGAACTCAACTCTGATGAAACTCAACTTTGGGAACTCAACTCTAGGAACTCAACTCAATAAACTCAACTTTAGGAACTCAACTCTAGGAACTGAACTCTAGGAACTGAACTCTAGGAACTTAACTCTAGGAACTCTACTCTAGGAACTTAACTCTAGGAACTCAACTCTAGGAACTCAACTCTAGGAACTCAACTCTAGGAACTCAACTCTAGGAACTCAACTCAGGGATCTCACTCTAAGAACTCAAACTCTAAGTTTAATTGGCCTTGGACAGTGCTAGGTTTGAAGAGATTTCATGAAACAGAACAGAGCACTGGAGATGATGACCTTCTTCAGCCTCAGAGGAAAGTTAAGCTAGTGTCTAGACACTAGGTGAACTTCATAACAATTAATCAATAATAATAATAGCATACATTTATAGAATGCAATGTTTGTCATAAATGATACTCCAGTCTCTAAATTATCAAGGGCAAAAACTTCATTTTATAAAATGAAGTGACAAGTAACATCTTAAACACCGAGTAAAAATTGGCGAGGCACAAACTATTTATTTTATATGTTTCTCACCTGAAGTGATTTTTCCATGTCTTGCTTATCTTCGTAAATCATACCCAGAAGCTGGTAAGGGTCTGGGCACCGGGGAACCTGTCTGATGATCTCTAGGCACATCTTGATGGCCTCCTGGTGCCCACCACGGGCAAAGCACAAGTGGGCTTCCCCCATCAGCCCTTGCAGACCCTTGGGAACCCGACTGTGGCCTTTCTTACGGGCCCGTTTGGTCTTCTGTCGTTTTTCTGCCCTTCCGAGACGCATTTCGTGAGAAAGAGGCGAGTTGTCTGCTATAAAAGGTGATCAATCAAAGAGTTAAATCATGTCAAAAATGTTACCTTTGAAAAAAAAAAGACAAAGTTGTTCATTTTGCAAGCAGCATTTCTATGAAAAATCTCAAAGTTTGTGATAACAATTTGAAGGGGCACAAAGGCCTTTATGTACACCTACTTGTCCTGTCCAAGGCTTTCTTGAAACACATAATTAATGGTATTGGTCAACTTATGTTTCTTTCTTTCCTTCCAACATCTAATACCTACTGCGCAGTCAACACTCAGAGAATGGCACAACCAAAAAACCAAGATTTATCGGCAGCGTCCTCCATTAGCAGTGGTCCACTGGCCAAATGCCAGATAAACACATGATCAGAGGACCAGTCACAAATTCTCGCCAAATGGTCTGGTTGGCTACATGTAGTTCAGTGTTGAACCACGCCCCTAATGGTCTGGTTGGCTACATGTAGTTCAGTGTTGAACCACGCCCCTAATGGTCTGGTTGGCTACATGTAGTTCAGTGTTGAACCACGCCCCTAATGGTCTGGTTGGCTACATGTAGTTCAGTGTTGAACCACGCCCCTAATGGTCTGGTTGGCTACATGTAGTTCAGTGTTGAACCACGCCCCTAATGGTCTGGTTGGCTACATGTAGTTCAGTGTTGAACCACGCCCCTAATGGTCTGGTTGGCTACATGTAGTTCAGTGTTGAACCACGCCCCTAATGGTCTGGTTGGCTACATGTAGTTCAGTGTTGAACCACGCCCCTAATGGTCTGGTTGGCTACATGTAGTTCAGTGTTGAACCACGCCCCTAATGGTCTGGTTGGCTACATGTAGTTCAGTGTTGAACCACGCCCCTAATGGTCTGGTTGGCTACATGTAGTTCAGTGTTGAACCACGCCCCTAATGGTCTGGTTGGCTACATGTAGTTCAGTGTTGAACCACGCCCCTAATTAATATGAAATATGGGCCAGTGACAAACCTGATGGACCAGTGAAATGACAAGCTACCTGGGCCCACTTTCATGGCTCTGCCTACTGTCGATTTCTGCGCTTGCGATCGTAATTCTCTGCTTAATGTGCAAGCGCCAAATTTCTGCACTAGCTGTGTAAGCGAAGATTGCCTAGTAGCGTGGACTACACACGTGCACAAGCAAAAATTCCCTGCAAACCCGTGAAATACGCTTGACGTAAGCGCGAATTCCCTGCTTCCGTAACGCCGATTCTTTGCTCACGGTAAGCAGAGCCATGAAACTGGGCCCTGGTCCTGCTGGCCAGTCACATAAAGTGCAAACCCTGTTGTTGATGATGACGTCAGGTGAAATGGGTCAATGTGATGAAACAAAATATTCAACAACTTTTGTGACAAGAATTAAAACAGTACTGCAGAGATTATTTGACAGGCAATCTAGAATCTACATGTTCTAAAGTTCATTCACCTAGTGATGTTGACGAGAGGCCGGATATGTCGCTCCTATCTTTGCGAGGGCGCCCTCTACCTCTCTTAGGAGTTACAGGTTCTAGTCGCGGTTTCCTCGGCCGACCAACTTTCCCTACAAAATAAGAAAAGGATAGAGAATTTTCAATTACAAATTTTGCTGTGTATGTTGGCACAACTGTGCATAGAACTGGAACTGTCACTAGGAAGCATTCAAAGCCACAGTGGATGATATTGAAAGGTCAGACAGTAGGAGGATTCACTGTGTACTGTGTAAATGCATGCACCACGTGATATTATATTGCAGGCTAGCAGTAGCACAGTTTATCTGTCATTGAAAACCACAGTGGATGACATTGAATAGTCAGACAGTAGGAGGGTTGACTGTGTACTGTGTATGCATTCTATTGCACAGGCTAGCACAGCTTATTTATCATTGAAAACCCACAGAGGATGACTTTGAACGGTCAGACAGTAGGAGGTTGACTGTGTCCTGTGTATGCATCTTACATGTATTGCAGGCTAGCACAGCTTATTTATCATTGATTTGAAAACCCACAGGGGATGACATTGAATAGTCAGACAGTAGGAGGGTTGACTGTGTACTGTGTATGCATGCACCACGTGATATCATATTGCAGGCTGACATAGTGCAGACTAGTGTGAATGACTGTGAATGACAGTAAGACGGAGATTCTTCACGTAACTTCACACAAGAAGCGAGCACAAAAAATACCTCCTGTAAATGTTGGTGAGACCCAAGTCTCATGTACTGGTTCAGTGAGGGATCTTGGAGTCACACTAGACACTCATCTATCTCTACGCCAGCATATCAACACAACATGTCGAAACGCCTCTTTCGCACTTAATAGAATTGGCAAAGTGCGCCATCTCCTCGACAAGCAAACAACAGAAATTCTGGTCCACTCATTTGTTAGCTCTTTACTTGATAACTGCAACTCTCTTCTGTTTGACATTCCCCAAAAAGACATAGCTAAACTTCAACGTATCCAGAATTCTGCTGCTCGTCTAGTATCACGATCAACGAAGCGCAATCACATCACTCCGGTCCTCAAAGAATTGCACTGGCTACCCATCTCCTTTAGAATACAATACAAGCTACTCATCACGACGTTCAAAGCAATTCATGGAACATGCCCAAGCTACCTGTCTGACCTCATCACCCCGTATGTACCTGCCCGACCACTCCGTTCCTCCTCTCAACATCTCCTCACCACACCAGCCGTACGAACAAAATCATTTGGTTCGAGGACTTTCTGCAGTGCTGCCCCCCGACTCTGGAACTCTCTACCCAGCCACATCCGGTCTGCACAAAACATTGAACAGTTCAAGACACAACTCAAATCGTATCTGTTTTCTAATGCCTTTTAATTAGTATAATTTAAGTATTTTTGTATACCTGTAAATTCAATTGCTCTTTGTTTTGTTTGTAAAGCGCATTGGTATTCCTTTCCAGTTATGAAATGCGCTATATAAAAATTAGCTATTATTATTATTATTATTATCAATCCCATTCCAAACCTCAGAGGGTGATATTGAATGATCAGACAGTAGGAGGGTTAAAAGCTTGAAGAGGTTCACCTCTAGGCTTATAAGCGTACTGTCTTCCCGGAGGGACATATTCATCGTCGTCACCAAGAAGATCCCCCTCCTGATCTCCACTGTCATTATCTCCATCATCATCATCATCATCTCCTTCCTCTGCATTCTCCCTCCCCTCTTCTTCATCTTCTGCAATCTTCTCTCCCTGTTCCTCCTCTTCGTCGCTGTCATCACTAACATTCTCATCCGTCTCTGCTCCTTCGGGTCCTTCCTCGGGTTCCAAAAGCTCCTCTGAACTAAGGAACTGTATCACCTACAACGTACACAAATTTTGCAGAAAATTGGATAAACAAGGAATATTTTCACTGTGGGGTTTTAAAGGTTAGAGGTTAGAGGTTAAACTCATTCCAGGGCCAAGTTCTGGACTTTTAGTGTGATCCTTTGTATCCTTCCTCAGTATCTTTAGTTTACAAAGGAAGTCCAGTTGTAGGTCGTGGCCTTCAGACATGGCTAGTTAAAGGGAATTTATTTAACTGGTACTTATATTAATTAACACATCCAACAGTGAATTTGCCATAGCAGGGTAAATTCAGTTGGGCAAAAAAACATGTCCGACCATGCGGACTGCAACTTTTCTTCCTTTTAAAAACATATTAAATGGTATCTGTCCCAAAAAGTTGTAATGAATGGATGTGTAGGCCTATACAATTACAAAGACCAAATAAAGTTAAAAAGAGAAACAGGCAATTTAAAATATTACACAAAGTCCCAATCATGAACAAATCAGTCATTGATGTCGGGTCTACTCTCGCCAAACGCAATAATTTTTGAGCAACTGCATAAGTTCCACTTAGAGTTTGAGGTGGGGGGGGGGGGGGGTAGTTGCGATAATTGTAACCCTCGGATGATGGGTTACGGTCGGAGGGTTACATTTTTACAATTATCTGATTATCCATGATCGCAATTTAGAGCTGGGGGGGGGGCCGGGGGGGTCCTACTCTATAACCTATTAGGGTTTCACTTTGCTAGTAATTCCTCGAGAAGAGTATCTCTAAAAAGGAAAACAAAGTGCAACATTTTTTTTAAATTACTTTAAAAAAATCCCCTTAATTGGCATGGCAGTCAGATACGGATAATTTTCCCAATTCTCACGAAATAGATGCAATTAATATCTTAACCGCTTCGTTCGATCGCGCGGGTGTAAACTAAGTTAAGTGCTATGCCTACGTAACATACATCTTGTCCTTGTTTCCATTCATTAAAGGAAATTTCACCATTCAAATATCTCATTAATTCATCTCGATCAAGTGACATTTGTTTTTCTGTGTTTCCTTCCATGTTGATGTTGGGAACTTCACGTGTGCACCCTAATAGCGGTTGACCACCCAAACTTGAATTCAAGCTAGAGCGTTTATTGCGGCGGGCCGGCCGGCCGTGTAGACTTGGTTCCAAGTCTGTGATCTTGGTTTTTAGTCTACCCTGCTGATTGCTTAGAATGCAGCGCCCTCTTGTGAATTAACCTCCGTCTTAAGGGCGCGTGAAAGGGCGTTTTGCGTGGCTGATTAGCAGAACCAGAGCCACCCACTTATAGTTTAAGTGCTAAATGTCTTTATTACTTTTCGCTCTGGGTCACTGCAAAAATCTGTGCACTGGGTTTGGGAGCAAGAGCTTACAGAAAGTTCTTATTTAAAAAATAAACTGTGCGCTGAGGACATTAACTTACAGAAAGTTTTTATTTAAATAAAAGTGTTTTGTTCTTTAAGCTCTTCTTAGTACAGATTTTGCAGTGGCATGGTGGTCCAATCGGTCATGCATGACGAAATTTCAGGTCACGAAACATTTTTTTTATAAAAAGGAACTTTCAAAACGTCATTTCAGATCATCATGTTTTTAAAATGGTTTTGACCTGCCATTTTGCCATGACCGACTGGACTGGGCCACCTGCAAAAATCTGTGGGAAAGTTACAGAATATTTGTTATTATTATATAAAAAGGGTTTTACGACCTGAATTTCCATCATGAATGACTCCGTCATTTCCTTCCCAATACAAAATAAAAGGGCACTCGTCTTAGCAGCAATAATACACTATTGTTTAGCTCTGTGGTTTAGTGGGTATTTAGAAACGTGTGTTTAAAGGTACAAAAATGTTTACAACTTTGGACGGCCCCCTATAAGCCTACTAAATGCCTAATTGTAAATGCCCTATAATTATCATCATTTTACTAGAACTTGGATTCATTATTTTACGTCTTAATCACCTTTTCACAGAAATTCAATTCAAGGTGCTTTGTCTTTTTGAGCTCTTTTGATCGGCACTCTTATGATAGTACCGACCGTAGTCCTTCAACCGCAATTGCCCAGATTTGTTTGGAGCCACGTCGATAATACACCGATCCATTAAGCCACGCCCATTTCTCATTGACCAATCACAACCGCGAAATCTGATCACCATTTGAGCCGTTTGGTGATCTTTGCACTTATGGTGATCGGGTTTCGCGGTTGTGATTGGTCAACTCGTAAGGAGGCGGGGCTCTGTTTTGTTTTTTTGCATTAATTTCATTGTATGCTTTGCGTACCTCTGTGAAAACATAATTTGTTCATTAAGAAACAATTAAGACAAAAAATATTAAACAAAACTTAAAAGAAAAAAACAAAACAAACACATTTGCCATAATGTCAATGTCATTATATTAACCTATTATATGCAGTATTTTATAAACACTATACAACAAAAGTATAAATATTATTATGACAGTGAAAATATGACAGTGAAGATGAATAATATGCCATTTTAATTAAAATTTTCTAAATTAGGCCGTAAGCCCAATTTCCCAATATGGCCGCCGATAGCTTTTAGATTAAAAATGACTGAACAACTTTTGTTCAGTTCAAAATGACTGCGAGCTTTGTATTAATCATTCTACAAGTTAGGCAAAATACAGGACTGTTATTCAAAAGGATGCGGGCAGGGACGATCAACTGGGTGTCAATTGCCTCAGGAGTGCCCCCCCCCCACCCCCAAGACAAAATCCAGATACATAATGTTGTGCCCTCAAAGAAAAAAGAACATTAGGGGTGGGGGGGTGAAGGGGGGAAAAAACACCACACCCGGGAAGAATTATGTGCCTTTTCCCGGTGCCCTCTGGCAATTCAAATCAATTAATTCAATTCAATTTAATCCAGTTTAATAGAGTTTAATTCAATTCAATTCAAATCAAATCAAATCAAATCAATTCAATTCGATTCGATTCGATTCAATTCAATTCAAGTCAATTCAAGTCAAGTCAAGTCAAGTCAATCCAATTCAATTTAATCCAATTCAATCCAATTCAATTCAATTCAGTTCAGTTCAGTTCAGTTCAATTCAATTCAATTTTTTCAATTCTTTTCGATTCGATTCGATTCGATTGGATTCAATTAAATTCAATTAGGGCCTACAGTTTATAAAAGCATAGAGCAAGGAATTTAATATTATAAGAAAAGCGCAAACAGTTGTTTTTAGCAGAAATATAGCAGGATTTACAGTTGCACGAGAATTGAATGTAAATAAAAAGAAACACATTTTAAATTGTAATATCATTTATTGAATTGTAACGTACTTTACAAGCTCGTCGTTTTCTTGTTCTATAAAAATCAACCCAAAACTTTCAACTTACACGGTTAATACACACCACACGAAATTCCTGAGCAAATTTAAACTCTTATGGTTTGAATTGTTTGTTTGTTTGTTACATGTTGTTGTTTAAAAGTATTTTTGTTTATTTATTTATTTGTGTTTTCGTTTTTTCATTTTTTTTTCTCGATAGATCGAGTCGAAGGGAATGTAAGCGGTCGATCGGCGCGGTGTGGATGCCCAAAGACCGATCGCTGACGTAAATAGCATTTGTAATTTTTTTGCGTTCCATACCTTGACGTTTCATAACACTCCATCGCATCGTGTCTCCGGCCTCTCCGACGATAGTCTTGATTGGCGACGTTCATTTCGTTTAACGTGGTGCGATATCGCAACACGAAATACTGTCCGCAACACGAATTACTGGAGAAGAGATATCTGTATCACACGAACATCTGGCTCAAAATCTATATAATTAAAATCGGTACCAACTTCCACCCCGCGGCGCTGCGAGATCCGACCGTCCGCTTGCGCACGGTGACCTCGCCCCCTCGAGGACGAGGATGCGCTGGGCTGCCATCTTTTTTATTGGGTCGCCATCTTTTTTTTCTCACGTGTGATGACTTCCCACGAGTGATTGGTCCGTTATTTCCTCGGTCTTGGGTGTTCGCCGTAATTTCCCAGCTCTCTCGACAAGATTGTGTTAATGTTGTTGGTCTCAGAAGATATTTGTTGCACGTTTTGTGGGTTTAAATGGTATTAAATAATTTATCTATAAATATCTACTGCATTTTGTGTCACCAAAAGTCCACGGTTTTAACGACCCATGAGTCTTTTCAGTGAACAATCAGAAGTAGCGCTGCATGACTAAGGTAATTTCTCAAGGATGCACGCAATAAACAATTTGCATGTTGGGATAACTGGTTCCCTTATTTTCGATCGAACAACGCTATGTTTCTACCTGCGATTGTGTGCAACGGCAGCTGGATACCCGCGTTGGTCGGCCCTTGCGTGTTTCATACCCGTCAGGCATGTTTTTTTTGTTTTCGGGTTTTTTTGCGCCGGGGTTAGTCTGTAGCGGTGCTTGCGTGAGGGTTTGTGGGTGTTGATTTTTGGAAAAATTTGGCATATTCAAAACATAAATTGGGGGGGTTTTGCCAGTCTTAAAATTTGCGTTCGCTATTGCATTTGTGCATTCTGGGAAGTTTCGCTTGCCGGACACCGCTTACTGGGTTGGCACTGGTGTTCCAATGTCTCCCCGCGCCTATTTATTATACTAATATAGCGAGATGACTGATTTAAAATGCAGCTCAAAGGGTGGGTGGGTGGGTGAGTGGGTGGTGGGTGCTGGGTGGGGAGGGGGTAATCCTAATTTCTACAGATACTGCATATTTTCTATTAATGATGCTTTGTCTTCTTCCAGCTCATTTCATTTTATTGGGCAGATGTGACCTCCTATGTCCCCTTTATAAATTTTCCTGATAGGCCCTATTATTTCTTTCATAAATTGACTGCTTTAACGTTAGGCCTACTCATTGACTGAATAACAACATAATATTCAGTTTCGCTTGCCGGACACCGCTTACTGGGTTGGCACTGGTGTTCCAATGTCTCCCCGCGCCTATTTATTATACTAATATAGCGAGATGACTGATTTAAAATGCAGCTCAAAGGGTGGGTGAGTGGGTGGTGGGTGGGGAGGGGGTAATCCTAATTTCTACAGATACTGCATCTTTTCTGTTAATGATGCTTTGTCTTCTTCCAGCTCATTTCATTTTATTGGGCAGATGTGACCTCCTATGTCCCCTTTATAAATTTTCCTGATAGGCCCTATTATTTCTTTCATAAATTGACTGCTTACGTTAGGCCTACTCATTGACTGAATAACAACATAATATTCACAAAGACAAGCATTGTCGAATATTAGTCGTTACCTGCATTTAGTGGTATGTAGGCCTAAATACAACCAATAATTTCCGAGCAATAAAGAAATAAAGAAACAAGGCATAAAGAAAGCAAGAAATAACGACACAATGAAAGGGAAAATGAACAAAAATAAAGCCTCCTCCAAACAAGCATATAAATCAAGAAATCAAAGAGAGACAGAAAGGAACAAATAAAGGAAAACGAAAACACACAAATCATTTTTATTTTATTTTCGTTTCCTATTTAAATCTTTAGACGCACGATGAATAAAATTTGAACAACAGGGTCTGTCAAGACAAAAACAAGTTTACAAAACTGTCATCAACAAAATCACACCCCTGTAATACTTAACATTATTATTGTATTAAAACACACCCCCAACTTATGCTTCGTAGTCGAGAAAAGGGGGCGAAAAGGGTGAGGATGGCGACGCTTCGCCTTCGACCGCACTCAACACCTTTTGCATGCTCAACATTTTATCAGTAGGACATAACTACATTGCGTACAGATTTTAAATATCTTTACCAAACCAATTCTGAAAGTTATAAACTCTGATATCCTCTCCAATAGACCCTTCCCATGAAATATGCTAATTACATTCACGTATGCGTACAGACCCTGCTGGTTGGCAAAGGCCATAGAGTTGTGCACTAAGTAGACGCACAAGCGCGTCTGCGTAACGCCACCATCAGCCCCACACAAAAAGGGGCAATGTTCCATCATTTTGCCAACCAGCGGTGTAAGTGCGCACGCGTGAAGTGCAATTTAAATATTACATGGGAAGGGTCTATTAACCCCCCCACCTACCCCATGCACCGTGGTCGCATTTTATGTGCAAGAATCGCGCCCACCTAGCGGGTGCCGCGCGAAGCGCGGCATCCCGCTAGTCTATTATGGTTTTGATCCAGATTTATAGACTTGCCCAGTCCTTCTGAGTCAGCCCGACCAAACAGTCAATGTAGCGCCCTCTACCGGTGGCTAAAACAAAAAACAGCGTCGCCAATCAAGACTACTCCGACGACGACCGAGCTCGCGCTCATGATCATCACACACACACAAAGACGACAAAGCTAAATTTGCAGTCTGCTCCCTGGATCGTGGTGAAGTGGACCGGATCGTAAGAGTACGGGCAGGTTCTTCCCCCTTAGACTTGGTGTTCATTTGTAAAATGTAAGTATTGCCTCCTCAAACTCAATATCATTTTTGAATAATTTTGCTTGTCCTTTTCAAAAGAATGCTCTAATTTATGGCGACATTAGCCGGCCGCTTAACCTTTCCTTATTTCATATTTGTGGCAGCCAACGCTGGATTATCAGCTCCCTTTACTTCAATTCTCTAGACACCGGGACGTCGCGCTTCTTCGCGCGGCACCCAGCTTTAGGTGGGTGCGATTCGTGTGCGTATAAAATGTTGCAAAATGTAATGCGACGGAAGGGGGTAATGGAGGAGGCATTCAGAGGTCATCATTTTGTAGAACGGGTTTGGTACGGGACAGTATAAAACGGTACGCAATGTATGTTGTTTAATAATAATTGTCTTAAATATTAATTATTATGAAATGTTCCGCAGGTAAACAAATAAAAGGTGTTGAGTGGGTCCCATGGCCATACTTCTACTTGTTTTATGTTTTTGTGTTTCTACTCGGGTCTTGTTTTTTGTCCAAGATTTCTTTTTGTTGTTTCTTTATTAGGTGTTCGGTCAACAGACCGAACAACTCCTTGTTTTTGTTCGGTTTTTTTTTTTTTTTTTTTTTTTTCTTTGTTTTGCTTAATCTTCTGATAGTCGTTTGTCCGCAGAAAAAAACATACTTGCAAACCTTTGATCAACTTGAAACTTAATGTGACATTAGAACATAAAGAGCAGAAGACGTGTGAGCAATGACGTCATGATGACGTCATCGGGTGTCAAATTACAAGCCATTTAAGGTCAAAAAAGTGCCCTCATGCCAATGCCTGTATGTTTCTGAATAGGAAAGCTATAATATTCATATTTAAACATTATGATAGATCAAGACACGGGCAACATTTGAAAAGTTAACGCCAAATTCACATGACCTTTACTTCCGGTCGTAACGGAAGGTCAAAGTTTGCCTTTCTGCAATTCTTAACCAAAAAACATTTCCTGCCCAAATTCTTCACTTCTGTTTATCCGATCAACCTCAAATTTACACCATGTTAGAACCTTGATGAAACCTCCATCAAGTTGTTGTGACGTCATGATTACGTCATCAGGTGTTGAAATACAGTAAATCAAAATTTAATATTTCAAAAAATCATAACTTAATCATTACTGAATGGATTGCTTCAATCAATACATCATCGGACAGGTCTTTTAAAACTCAACAAATGCTACACAAAGAGTTATCCCGGTTGTTCTTGACTTCCCGCTGAAAATGTAAGTTGAACATTACGTTAGTATTAGCCCGCAGGTCTGGTCATTCTGCTCCATTGACCACGCGTAATCTTGCATGTACATGTAAACAGTACACACACTGCGCCATTGATCTTGGGTGCAAAGTCCACGAAGACTGCATTGCTGTGTCGTGATACGTTATCCATGGTGGCTGTGTCGTGATACGTTATCGATGGTGGCGCTATACCAAGTTAATGGTCCTTTGTTACTGCACTCGTCGATAAATGCAACCATCCTTCGGAAATCTACGATGTTCGACGGTGGTGCAATGAATAGCTCATTGCATAACCTTCGTGTTAGCCATTTGTTGGCTTGGTGGTGAATATCAACTGAACGAGTGTATTTTGCTGAACTGTTTTGGTGATTCACTGATTTGAATAACTTTTGATAACTGAGAAAATGCAATCGGAAAAAGGTCAACATAACTTTGACTCTGATCAACAACGGTTTTTATGCGAATCTAACTATTAGATCCTGTTGAATACTTCAAAGAATTACAATGTGACTAGCAAAATAAATTCAACATAAATTGCACATCGTGTAAACAGTAGGTTCTTATGCCCTTTTCATAATCATGACAAATGATGTTGCTTCACACATAAGGTAGCAAGCATGCGTAGTTTGATAACATTAATTTTTGAATTGTTAGTCTTTTAATTTATCAGTTAAGCATGTTAAGTTTGTGACTATTTACATGAAAATTGTTATACATGTGTATCTAAACTACTTTATGGAGACTCATACAGCAACGATATCACTTTCCCCCGTGTACACTAAAAGTATAAAAGTAATAGGTTTGCAAACGACTTTTTTTTGAAAATTAAAAAACTTTCAATATAAATCTGCTTACGCATTTTAGTAACATAACAGTGCCCCATACCCGAACAAAGGGTACTGAATACTTATTGTTTTATACACTGGAACAAATCAAGTTTTTCATAGATCTATTAGAGAAATTGGCCTTTAATCTTAATCCATTGCCTAACGCAGAATGACATACCCCCTCGCGACTGGCAACGGTGGGTAGCTAGCCAGTCAAGGCACTTGTTACAGACCAACGTGGCACAACGATAGTTGTTTACTATCAGTGCCATGTGGGCGTAACGAGAGTTTCCATTCATGTTTTACTTACAACGCAAGTGCAATCTTATCAATGGCGTACTTACTACTACGTACTAGCATTAACATGATTTCCGCTAAGATTCGACGTCTAATTGTTCCCCTACTTGCCCTTCTCATGGCTTTATTATCAATATGGAATTGAAGACGAAGTTTCACTGAGATGACCACCTGCTTCAGTGATTCGTATGATATTTAATTATGTGGGAAAATGCAAGCAGGAAAAGACGAACAATGGTAATATGTTTTGATCATACACCGAGAAGGAAGGATGTGTCATCGGATCGTAATGGGTGTTTCAGACCCTCGTCACGGCATGTGTTTACCTTGCTACACGGGACTAACTTCGGTAAGTTTTCCGTGTGAACATCATTGCTTTTCAAAATGATTCTTTTATTTGATGCACAATTACGTTATAAAGTTTATCCTGTATCATCAAGTGGTGACCGTTGGTGAAATGTTTTTAAAACTAAGGAACGTTTAATATGAACGTCGAAGAGATAGAGTTGGGCAATGGGGGATTGGTATGAATGTTGGCTATGTCACTATAGTCAGAAAATGGTCAGACTGATGAATGTTTTCCGTCAACTTTGTATAGCGACATACTTATTTGAAAACCCTTCGATAAAGTTTCCCCTAATAAGGTTTCGTTTATAAGTTGTTCACATCAAAAACAGGATGTGCACCTTCCACTCATTTTTTTTGGCGTAATTTCCTTACTCTGATATGTTGTATTGTTATGAGCCCTCGAACAGGTTGGTCCTGGAGAGAGCGCAATATAAATTCAATAAATTATTATTATTATTATAAAATCATGAAATGTTGTAAGTCTTGAATTTTATTTATTTGAGCAGTTTCAGCTTGACTTAATTTGCTTTGAGTCATACTTTGTTTATTGTTTTTTCTTCTTCAGAATATACAACACATCAGTACCCGAATGTTCTCCAGTGAAAAAAATCATACTCGTTGCTGTGTTGAATTCCCTAATTTCTTGCTGAATGTATGATGATGCACCATACAGGTAGAAATAGTTATTAACTCGTTAAAACTATTTTATTAGTTAAAATTCACGAGAGGCTTAAATTTGCCGTCTTTATGACTTGCCTTTATCTTGCATAATTATTAAAAACATGTGTTTTTTATTTCAATATTATAAATTTAACAAACCGTTCTGTATGAAGACTAATGTCTAAATATCAAGCAAGCTATTTTTTTAAATGCAACCAATAGCTCATTGTATGCTCGACTTGTTTTAACAATCAAAGTATCATGCACCGATACATAATGAGAAGCCAAATCACAGTATTTGAAAACCTGTTAAAACTTCTAAGAATTGTAATTTAATAATGTCAACATGATTTGCATAGTCGGATTTATTATAAAGAATCAATATCCATTGGAAAATAAATAAACTTCTGTGAGTGGCATACATGATAGTTGTACTTGTGAGTAATTCAAAGGCTCGTTTTAAGATATGCAACCAAAACGAAAGGAAATTCGAAAAATGTATGCTGCTCTGTATGAAAGGACAATATTGACCCTCTGCCCTTTCAAATAAATTAAATAATGTACTCTTCGTTTTTCACTTACAATTTAAAGCACATAATTAAATACCAATGTCTCGATAAGAACTTATCTAACGTCATGACGTCATCAGTTTTCAAATGTAGGATAAGGATAAGGATAAGGATCATTTTTTTTAGCAACCAAAATAGGGTTGGATTCGTTAATTTGGCTTTAACAAAAGATTATTATTTTTTTAAATTTATATTGTGAGGTGCATTAATTTCCTGTGTAAACTAACGTTCAATCAACGAAGATTTACACTGTACTTTCCTTGAAATTTCAAAAGCTATCAACAATGTTTTCAGCGATTCAATGATATAGCTAACGCATTAAAACAGCACTGAGCCCAGCGAGAACCCGAACACCTAGAGTTTGTTTTACAAACTCTAAATCTCTAGTGGATTTTTGAGTTTGTTCGCCCACCTCAAAAATACACGCATCGTTGTCCGCAGACTTTGACATTTTTCCCAAACTCGCACGGTCATGAAACTTGGCAACAATATTACACCTGATGATTAGATAAAACATAAATTTCAACAACATAATGACGTCACCCAATGAATTATTGGGTAATTAAATGTAATTAATTTAATCAAATTTTGAGTTTTTGGTTTAACAACCATGCAGAACTCGCAAACAGTTGGTTGCTTTTTTCTCTTGCGTTTTCTCCAAGCATGACAAAGCAAAACGTTTGTCTAAATTTTCAAGTTACAACTCTATAGAGTTCTCAATGGTGTAAATAACTACGCACCATTGGACAATTCTTGACTGACCTTGCACTTTGAAAAGAGACGCAGGGTGATCGCAAATCAGCTCTCGTTTCAGTGATCGAATGTCAGGGAACTTTTATAACCAGTGTTCCGCGACCAGAACGTGGGTGTAAAGAACTCAGAGAGTAGGGATTGACAGACCATCCATGACCAAACTAAGCTGGCCTTTTAAAAGACCATCCAATGTTATAGAAACTGAACCATTTGGGGTTTTATAGAGGGAAGATTTAAGTGCATGTTATGACTAAGATCAGGTATTGTGACGAGATTGGGTGGACCGAGACAAGTCTAATGTGCCATTCTTCAAGAAGCACAAGGTTAAGAGAAACGGATATTCTTGACACAAAAGTCTATACCAAACCCACTGAAACCTATAACCAATACCTACACAAGACATCATCACAACCCCCGCATGCATTCAAAACATTCATCTATGGAGAAACACTCCGATATGCTCGAAACACAAACAATAAAGATCGATGAATTCTTGATCAAATCAAAACATTTCCATGCATGTGGGCCTAATACCACAGACATTCTGCAGGTGAACCAATAACCAATGGAAATAAAATAACAATGGAGGAGGAGGAATCCCATCTGTAACAGTCTTCCCCCCTTGGAGGAAAGTATTATTATTATTATATATATTTTTTTTTTACTTTCAAAATTTTATTTTCAATTTGATAAATTATCAAGCCCCCAAAATTACTGTATTATAACTACACACTTGGTAAGAAAATACTTATCTAAATTCACTTAGAGTGGAATTTGAAAATAATCGTTTTAAATGCGTCGTGATAAGGCATCAGCAATGATGTTATCTTTGCCCTTAACATTAACTACTTCAATGTCAAACTCGTGGAGACTTAAACTCCATCTGAGTAATCTCTGATTTTGGTTTTTCATCTTTTGGATGAAAACCAGTGGATTGTGGTCAGTATACACAGTGATGGTTTGGGCAGGGGCCCTTAAATACACTTCAAAATGCTTCAAAATAAACCAAACTAGACTTAACGTGTTTGTGACAACAAACACTAGGTGTTCGGGTATCGCTGGGGTCAGTGCTGTGTCAATGCGTGAGCTATTTCATTAAGTTGAACGTTGGTGTTATTACTGTTTTGAGGTGCGTAAAAACTACACACTGAGTATGATGCACCATACAGGTAGAAATAGTTATTAACTCGTTAAAAATATTGTATTAGTTAAAATTCACGAGAGGCTTAAACTTGCCGTCTTCATGACTTGCCTTTATCTTGCATAATTATTAAAAACAAGTGTTTTTTTATTTCAATATTATAAATTTAACAAACCGTTCTGTATGAAGACTAATGTCTAAAAATCAAGCAAGCTATTTTAAAAAATGCAACCAATAGCTCATACTATGCTCGACTTATTTTAACGACATCATCATCAGTGCATATGTATTTAACAATCAAAGTATCATGCACCGATACATAATGAGAAGCCAAATCACAGTATTCCTTGTGGTTTATTATTTGATATTTGAAAACCTGTTAAAACTTCTAAGAATTGTAATTTAATAATGTCAACATGATTTGCATAGTCGGATTTATAAATCAATAAAGAATCAATACCCATTGAAAAATAAATAAACTTAAGTGAGTGGCATTCATGATAGTTGTACTTGTGAGTAATTCAAAGGCTCGTTTTAAGATATGCAACCAAAACGAAAGGAAATTCGAAAAATTAATGTTGCTCTGTATGAAAGGACAATATTGACCCTCTGTCCTTTCAAATACATTAAATAATGTACTCTTTTGCTGACAATACGTTTAGTAAGTTCACCTTCGTTTTTCACTTACAATTTGAAGCACATAATTAAATACCAATGTCTCGATAAGAACTTATCAAACGTCATAATGACGTCATCAGTTTTCAAATTTAGGATAAGGATAAGGATAAGGATCATTTTTTTTAGCAACCAAAATAGGGTTGGCTTTAACAAAAGATTATTATTTTTAAAAATTCATATTGTGAGGTGCATTAATTTCATGTGTAAACTAACGTTCAATCAACGAAGATTTACACTTTACTTTCCTTGAAATTTCAAAAGCTATCAACAATGTTTTCAGCGATTCAATGATATAGCGATTCAATGATATAGCTAACGCATTAAAACAGCACTGAGCCCAGCGAGAACCCGAACACCTAGAGTTTGTTTTACAAACTCTAAATCTCTAGTGAATTTTTGAGTTTGTTCCATCTCAAAAATACACACAAATCGTTGTCCGCAGACTTTGACATCCTTCCCAAGCTCGTACGGTCATGAAACTTGGCAACAGTGTTACACCTGATAAATAGATGAAACAGAAGTTTTGACAACATAATGACGTTATCCAATGATTTATTGGGTAATTTAATGATATTTATTTGTTAATCAAATTTTGAGTTTTTGGTTTAACAACCAGAACTCACAAACTAAGAACGATAAATTCGTTGTTATTTCTTGAAAACCACTGCAAGCAGTCATGCGACAATTCATGCATGGTTACTTTCGAGACACATTGTCAATGTAACTGTGAATCTATCAAATGTACAATGTACTGGTTAAATTTACACAATAGTGTCTAGACTCTGAAGTTTAATTTAGTACGTACATTGTGTCAGACAATAAACCATTGCAAGCAGCTATGCGATAAGTCGAGACACTTTGTCAAGGTAACTGTGAAGCTATCAAATCGTCATCCACCGATTTCACGAACTGACACACACGTAGACAGTAAAAACTAACAATTGTAGCAAACGGCATTTAATGTTGAAGGCTTTTATAAAATCCCGCTTTCCTTCAAAACGTCACTAGTTTTCTAACAGTGGAGACTTGTTGCTTTGAACTTCATATATATGGTGCTTATGACTGCTTTTCGTCCTAAATTAATAAGCAATAAAGTAAAACGTTTTGTGTTAGTAGGCCTACGTGAAATCAAAAATTGATGCAACATGTTTTCGAGCTTGAAACATGAGTACCGTAGCTCACAGTATTCCGAGATGGGATGAGAAACAACTTCTGACTCGATCAAGCATATTCTGTAGATTTCAAAATTAAACTTATTTTGTTTGACACTCTTGAAAAATAGACGATTGATTACATTATAACATAAGAGAACACATAAAGTAGCATACCGCGCCACACAGTCTTATGGATGTGTTTTTTTTACCACACAGGCCATAAAACAAGAATTGTGGTGAGCGAAATGTATTGACTTTACGTTGGGCACTGGTGACGTCATGATGACGTCGCACAACGTTTAGCCTAACAAACACATCTACAGTATCCCACAAGTACACAATCGAAAACAGTTGATCGGACTTAAACTGTTCGAGATATGGTGGTCTCAAGATTTGCTAGTTATATTCATGTCATTATGTATTATACAATAAACCATTGCAAGCAGTTCTGCAACAAGGTATGGATTTTTACCATGTGCAAGTCCTCGCACAACTTAATGGAATAAGCTACAGAAAGGCGAGTGGCCCCGATAATATTTCGGTAATATTTTTTTTTTTTTACTTTCAAAATTTTATTTTTAATTTGATAAATTATCAAGCCCCCAAAATTACTGTATTATAACTACACACTTGGTAAGAAAATACTTATCTAAATTCACTGAGAGTGGAATTTGAAAATAATCGTTTTAAATGCGTCGTGATAAGGCATCAGCAATCATGTTATCTTTGCCCTTAACATTAACTACTTCAATGTCAAACTCGTGGAGACTTGAACTCCATCTGAGTAATCTCTCATATTATGGTTTTTCATCTTTTGGATGAAAACCAGTGGATTGTGGTCAGTATACACAGTGATGGTTTGGGTAGGGGTCCTTAAATACACTTCAAAATGCTTCAAAATTAACCAAACTAGACTTAACGTGTTTGTGACAACAAACACTAGGTGTTCGGGTATCGCTGGGGTCAGTGCTGTGTCAATGCGTGAGATATTTCATTAAGTTGAACTTTGATGTTATTACTGTTTTGAGGTGCGTAACAAACTACACACCGAGTATGATGCACCATACAGGTAGAAATAGTTATTAACTCGTTAAAAATATTTTATTAGTTAAAATTCACGAGAGGCTTAAACTTGCCGTCTTCATGACGTGCCTTTATCTTGCATAATTATTTAAAACAAGTGTCTTTTCTTTCAATATTATAAATTTAACAAACCGTTCGGTATGAAGACTAATGTCTAAAAATCAAGCAAGCTATTTTAAAACATGCAACCGTAGCTCATACTTGACTTGTTTTAATGACATCATCGTCAGTGCATATGGGCGCACCACACCAAATAAGCCAGAATTAATGCGCCAAGCTACTTATCATAATTTGTAAACCCACAACTTATTTTTAATTACAACGTTTTGAGGGTCATGCAATTAATAGATTGTGTAAATATAATAATCTATCACAACCTGGGGGTTCTGTGCTTCAACTTTTGAGGAGACTTGATAAATTTAGGCGTTAAAGTTGGCCCTATTTGACCGGGTAAGTAGAGAAGTGCTTCACGAAAACTGGCAGCAAGTCGGTTTTGGAAAAATACAAATTTTCGCGTTTTTTTCTTCTGGGGTAGTTAGCAAAAATTCCAAACGGCTGACCTGGCAAAAATTGAAAAGAATTCTGAAGTTCAGTCGTCCGAAAATATGTTTGATTGGTTTTCAAGAGGCTGAGAGACTTTCACGATTTGTTGAGTATTTTTGAATATTTATCATTTAGCATTGGTTCCTGTGGGAGTTTATTTAGTGTGGTGCGCCCTATATATACAACATGGCGGCGCCCGTGCAGCCATGTTTGTGTTCTGTTTACATTTATGTAGGCTTGAAACAACGACAGTAATGAGTTGTGTGGGGGCATTGTTTGTCACTTTGTTGCTGTTTTTACATTGGAAACATCATTTCTTTGACTGTAAACTGTTAGTATAGCAATAATGTTTCTATTTCCTCAAATTACAATACATTTATTAACCGAGAATAATTCAACGTTTCACACTCAAAGAGGGGTTTGCTTTCTAAACCTGCATGGTTAAACTATGAAAAGTAATAAGTATGAGACTGACGGTTTTAGTCACATTCAAAGAATCATGAGCTAACGTGGCTGGTTGAATATGAAAAAGGAGAGAAAAACCACCAACAGACTATTTGAAGAGGAGTAGGGGAGGTGGTGGATATGTCATCATATATGTCAAGTTTCCGGAAAGTGAATACACTCTGATGCGTGATGTGTAAACCCTAGGCCTAGCCCCCAACCAGCAGCCTAAACCCTACACTATACTGTACAACCCTCGGCAAAAACCGTAGCCGTCAGCCCAAACCCCAGCCCCCAGCCCCCAGCCCAAACCCTACACCCAAGCCGAATCATATCCCCCAGCCCTAACCCTAGCCCCTAGCCGAAATCATAGCCCCAGCCCAAACCCTAACCCCCAGCCGAGCCTACCCCCAAAGCCCAAAACCCTAGCCGTCAGCCCGGACCCTATCCCCCAGCCCAAACACCTTATTAGCTTACAGTCTTAACTCTTAACTCTTAACTATAGTCCAATTGTTCCCGTTCACCCACAATTTATTAACCGTAAAGTGTCTGGAAGGGCATTTTGCAACAAGCCCCGCCCACGCCCCGCCCACCCATTCACCCCCTTATCCCAGCTAGGTAAAATGAAACTTGGAATGACAATTAAACGTGGTAAAATGACCTATGTATATTCTTTTTTGTTATAAAGTTCATCATTTT
The DNA here is from genome assembly GCA_037783415.1 of Leptasterias polaris. Lineage (NCBI taxonomy): Eukaryota > Metazoa > Echinodermata > Asteroidea > Forcipulatida > Asteriidae > Leptasterias > Leptasterias polaris. The sequence goes on from JAZGTN010000035.1 coordinate 189,320, forward strand.
AAACTCAATATAATTACATGGTTAAAAATTGTTGGCGGGTAAGCAAAATCTACCCCCCCCCCCTTCTTAGGCCCTCCCTCTTCAATCCCCTTTCCCTTTTACAGCTTCCACATTAGTTAACCCCCCTCTTGTCAATTATTAAAAATAATTGTAAGGCGTTTAGAATCGTATAACTTAAAAAAAGAGATAAGTTTATAACTTGTTGAGTGACTAGGATTTGGATATAACAACTGACTTGTCATTAGAGTGTACACAGCGTGTAATGCAGGTTTTTCTTATCGCATTGCTTAGAGTACATGTAAATGCTCAAACATGTTTGACCTTGTTGTAGACGAACGCAATAACATTTTCAATTCATTTTTTCAGATATCAAGTCTGTGACTTATTTTCAACAATTTAAGCATAATTTTTTAACCATAAAGAATAATTAAGTGCCCTTATAGGGCGCACCACACCAAATAAGCCAGAATTAATGCGCCAAGCTACTTATCATAATTTGTAAACCCACAACTTATTTTTAATTACAACGTTTTGAGGGTCATGCAATTAATAGATTGTGTAAATATAATAATCTATCACAACCTGGGGGTTCTGTGCTTCAACTTTTGAGGAGACTTGATAAATTTAGGCGTTAAAGTTGGCCCTATTTGACCGGGTAAGTAGAGAAGTGCTTCACGAAAACTGGCAGCAAGTCGGTTTTGGAAAAATACAAATTTTCGCGTTTTTTTCTTCTGGGGTAGTTAGCAAAAATTCCAAACGGCTGACCTGGCAAAAATTGAAAAGAATTCTGAAGTTCAGTCGTCCGAAAATATGTTTGATTGGTTTTCAAGAGGCTAAGAGACTTTCACGATTTGTTGAGTATTTTTGAATATTTATCATTTAGCATTGGTTCCTATGGAAGTTTATTTAGTGTGGTGCGCCCATATGTTTAGAACAATCAATGATTCATGCACTGATACTTATTGAGTATCCAACTCACTGTTTTTTAAACCCTGTTAAAAACTTTTCAGAAATGTTACTTAATAATGTCAACATGAATAGCATAAAATAGTGGTTTTTTTTATTAATCAATAAAGATTCGAAAAACCATCGAAAAATAAATAAACTACATTGAATGGAATACATAATACTTAAAAGTTGTACTTGTGTGTCATTCAAAGGCTCGTTTCAAGATCTGTGGCCAAGATGAAGGGGAAGTGGGAAAATTTTTCCTCTGTATGACTATGAACTGACAATGGACCCTTTGCCCTTTCAAAATAATCTAAATAATGTACTCTTTTGCTTATATTTTTTGTAAGTTCATCTTTGTTTTCCACTTGGCACATATTTAAATACCTTTGTCGATAAAAACTTTTCTAACTTAAGAATGATGTCATCGGTTTTCATATCTGGCTAAACAAAAGGTTATTATTACAAAAATTAGGAAATTTCATATTTTGAGTTGCCTTTATTTCCTGTGTAAACAAACGTATAAACGTAGCAGATTTACCCTTTACATTCTTTGTAATTTCAAAAGCTATCAACATTGTTTTAGGCAAATCAATGATATAGCTAACGCATTATTATTTTTTTACTTTTGCTTAAGTGTGTTGTTTGTTACGCACCTCAAAACAGTAATAGCACCAAAGTTCAACTTAATGAAATAGCTCACGCATTGACACAGCACTGACCCCAGCGATACCCGAACACCTAGTGTTTGTTGTCACAAACACGTTAAGTCTAGTAGTTTCTTGTTTTTTTTCCATGGTTTTGTCTGTGTTTTGTTGTTGCTTGAAAATTGTTGATTGTACCTTCTACCTCCATGATTGTACAATTAGAAGTCTCTTTCCTTTCTATGTATTGGGTTTACTACCAATAATGCTGCATGCTGGGTGACAATTTTAAAATATTTGTTGTGTGTATTTATTTATTCAGCCAATGAGTAAGCAATAATCAATTTATTGCAGAAATGATAAAAGGAGAAAAATCGAAAAGGGACCCATAGGGGGCCTGTAAATGTAAAAAAAAGTAAAAAGTTAGAGTATCATTGTGCATAAAATGTGAATTGTTTTGTCCTTCCTTTTAGAAGTGATTCAGTTCATTCTCGGTAGGGCCCTAGGCCTACATGTATGGGTGATAAACTGTTTAATTTATATTCCTTGCACTTTGGTTCTTTCTTACCACATGAGTATTTCCCCACAGTTGACTGTTAGATTTATATTGAGTGCACTTTGGTAATGGCACCGGTACATCTACATCTACGCTGGTACTCAGCATTGTCCACTTCTGAAACGGCGCTGCGGAAAGTCTGTAAACACTCGGTTGACTCTATGCAGACACCAACCTTGTCCCCAGTGACACAACCTTGCCTCATTTGAATAAACGGGCTGGGAACAATTATTTCAGAAACGGCACTGCGAACAATCTGAAGCATCCTATTCCTATGATCAACATTTATGTAGGACTCCAATAATTTATGTAGGACTCCAATAATTTATGTAGGACTCCTATAATTTATGTAGGACTCCTATAATTTATGTAGGACTCCTATAATTTATGTAGGACTCCAATAATTTATGTAGGACTCCTATAATTTATGTAGGACTCCAATAATTTATGTAGGACTCCTATAATTTATGTAGGACTCCTATAATTTATGTAGGACTCCTATAATTTATGTAGGACTCCTATAATTTATGTAGGACTCCTATAATTTATGTAGGACTCCTATAATTTATGTAGGACTCCTATAATTTATGTAGGACTCCTATAATTTATGTAGGACTCCTATAATTTATGTAGGACTCCTATAATTTATGTAGGACTCCTATAATTTATGTAGGACTCCTATAATTTATGTAGGACTCCTATAATTTATGTAGGACTCCAATAATTTATGTAGGACTCCAATAATTTATGTAGGACTCCTATAATTTATGTAGGACTCCTATAATTTATGTAGGACTCCTATAATTTATGTAGGACTCCAATAATTTATGTAGGACTCCTATAATTTATGTAGGACTCCTATAATTTATGTAGGACTCCTATAATTTATGTAGGACTCCAATAATTTATGTAGGACTCCTATAATTTATGTAGGACTCCTATAATTTATGTAGGACTCCTATAATTTATGTAGGACTCCAATAATTTATGTAGGACTCCTATAATTTATGTAGGACTCCAATAATTTATGTAGGACTCCTATAATTTATGTAGGACTCCTATAATTTATGTAGGACTCCTATAATTTATGTAGGACTCCTATAATTTATGTAGGACTCTTATAATTTATGTAGGACTCCTATAATTTATGTAGGACTCCTATAATTTTGGATCGTTGCGGTATACAATAATGGCAAAATAAAGGATGACATGTGATGTGTTTAACATAAACTAAATGCCAAGGCATGCGGTATATAAAACATCTTGACTTGTTGACACTTTCACTGACTTCAAAGTTCAATGACCATCAGCCTCAGGACAGTTGTTTATTTCCAGAATGTAATATTTGACAATCGATTTGTTCTTGCAGAAAACCCCCATCGAGTGAGTTATCTTATCCAAGGAACCTTAAGGATGGACCCTCTGAACATCTTAACTGGGAAGTACTCCCTGAGGTCCATAAAGCCGTTGGATCTCAACAGCTGTACCAAAGAGTAAGTTTACATCAATAACCCACACCCCTATGACTTAACGCCCTTTCACACCGACAATTTTTAACAAGAAACCTTGAATAAAATCATTATTATATAGCATTTATTTCATCGTTGTCCTTGCACCTTACAGAATTCAAGTACATAGTTTAACATTAAATTCAGTTAACACAATCTCCTATGGACAGCCCCCCCCCCCCCCCCCAAAAAACAGCACCAGTACATATTATTATTATACAGACAATAGACTTGACAGGGACAGACACAACAACGGCTAATGTAAGGTGTGTAGCATAACCTAGGCAATGCAGAAAACAATCATAATCTATGAATATGCATCAATCAAGTAGTTGCTTTTTCAATTTTCTTGATAATAAAATAGCAAATTCCAGTCGTGTTAAAGCTATCCTTGTTAAATAAAAACCACCGACCGTTGTTATTTTGAACAGAGATCCAGACCTCCTCCAAAAAATAGCGAATGTTAAAATCACCACGATATGCCATAACCAATGACCCTTGCTGTTTCGATATCAATATTCTCATGCACAAATTACTACTGTAGTACAGTAGAAGAAAGTGTTCAGTGAATGACCAATCAAGACCTTTACCCTCCTTACCCACCCCCCCCTCCCCCATAAAGGAGCGTTGGTCGATTTGTGTTATAAGAAATTGTGTGAAAGCTTACAGTAAAAATAATCACAATTGTGTGAAAGGGCCTTTAGCCACCAGATTTGGAGTCAAGTACACTAGAACCACTCCGCCTTGACACACATCAAAGAGTTCACAACCAGCAGTTGCCTGCTACGAATCGGTGTCAGGGCTGCCAACTGTCCCTGACTCTGAAGAATGTTCTCTAAAAATAAATAAATGTTTTTATGTTCTGATGAACAAATTTGAAAAACTCCCTGATTGTGGAAACACTTCCTGTGTTGAATGTAATTCTAAATATCTCCCTAAATGTTGTACAAGATCTCCCTGATTTCAAGACGGAAATGTTGGCAGCTCTGCAGTGTCAAGGTTTTCGTCTTTTTACACACCAGGTGTTCAATTCTTACACTCTTGCTTGTGCCATATTACATTAAGTGTAATGTAACTATTTGTACAACCCAGGAGAAGACTTGTAAGCAAAGGCACTCTTTGAACTATCGAGGCCAAACCAACAGTTTTTTTCAGAGCCAACGCTTGTCCTTCCAAAAGAGATACACTCACCACAAGTTTTATGAAGTAAAAATAGTTACTACACCATGTAAAGCTTCAGACATCACTTGCATGTTACATTAAAGGATTGAAAGTGGGCAATTTGGGTGCCTTGTTTGTTAATTTTCAGCAAATTTTGACGTATACATGAAATGTAAATTCCCGATTCTGGGCCTACTGGTGTATTGCAGCGTTCTCCCTTAACAGTGGTCCGATGGCCAAATGCTACTTAAAACACCTGAGGACCAGGCACAAAACAATTATCTCCAAACGGTCCAACTGGGCAGTTCAGTGTTGGAAAGCCTTTCTATTTAAGATAAAAAGATGGACAAGTGAAAAAGCTGGTGGACTAAGTGCCTGCTGGCTACTGAACTCAGTCCAAAAAAATTAAGGGCAAACCCTGTTTTTAATCCCAGAAAACACAACTGCAAGTTGTGAGAATGTTACATTATGTAAAAACTGCTGAAAAAGAAGGCCAAGTGGAATGTTTGTACAACATGTTTGAATGCTGCTCAGTCATGGTGCTATCGGTAAATGCCAATTGGTATTTTGTGCTTTGTCACACCACATAATTGTGTGTGCATGATCGACCCCATTTTATGGAGACTGTTTACGATTACAGTGAGGCAACTTTTCTGGGGTGGGGGGGGGGGGGCAAGCTTTTAGGCAGCCAGCCGTGCAGCCGTGATTGGCACGGCTAAATTAAATAAATCACGGCCTATTTTCAGATGCACGGCTTCCGTTTTTTACTGCAAGCCGTGCTCTCGAAAAAAGAAAAACATATATTTTTTGTATCATTAATAATTATTTGATGAAATAAATTTGCAAGAGTTAAACTTAATTCTGGATCAGGAAGAAAAAGTAGCTACGCGCGATCGGTTTGCTCAGTTTCGAGAGAGCTTTATAGCAGAAGAAATATTCTCGATCCCAAGCACGATGTTACATGTATATCTATCCCATACACGCAACCCGCTACATCAGCCTATGATTCTCCCAATTCTTTGGGAAGGAGGTTGTCATTTGTATGTCTGGTTTTTACCTCCACAAATAAATTGCCTGTTCACTGCGCGGTATTGCTATGCAGACTTCTTTTGAAACCAGACTATTTAACAGCAGCATACATCGCACGTGTATTGATGTAGCTCTGACGGACCATGGAGATTTCCTTCCTCCATGGACGGACGGTGTGTTTACGGAAACTAACCGATGCCTCCCGCTTGCAAAGTACATGAAGTAAGACTAAGAAGACCTGCCTGTGGTCTGGATATAAACTTGATCAAGTATTAAACCGTTGTTTCTGCACAAAATATTGATTTTTACATAAACTTAGGTCTCAATTTTAATCAATTAAAGATTCATCAGTCTTCATTTCGTTGCGACGACGATCGTATTCGTAACCGTCCGTCTGCGTCTTGACCCAAACTGTGCCGATCATTGTTGGTTGGTCCGTGTCCTTTCTCTATGGTTGGTTTAAAACACTTCATCACTGGATTTTATTTATTAATTTTTACGCTAATGCACGTATTTGTTATAATTAATTACTTATCATGTCATGAAAATATTAATGACTGCCCATGTACAGCAAAATGGTATGATTCAAAGTCGAGTCTGGACCGACCATGGGCCGACTTGGTATTTAGTAAACAAATTAGTTTTTTAGCAATAAAAATCAGACTGATAAAAACTTTTTAAAAAAATTCTTTTTTAGTTGAACACCAATTGAAAATGTATTTGTTATATCTCTTTAAAATCTGAAGCTTGTTTTCTGTTTACTTTTTAAGTTGCTCCCCAGGATTGTAAATGTATACAACAAAAAAATTAATAAAAATATCAACAAAACTGTTAACAAAATAAGACGGTAAAATTACTCAAAATATAGATCATCAGCCATCACACAGGTTCAAATCCTTGCACCATGATGGACCCTGTGTGGTGTTTTTGTTGTAAAACCTTTGCGCAACGCCGGGTACGAGGCTGGTGCAATCGCAATGGGACGCCGTCGTCTTCAAAATCAACTTTCACTTACACACCCTGATTTTTGGGTTATACGAGGCTGGTGCAATCGCAATGGGGTGACGCCGTCGTCTTCAAAATCAACTTTCACTTACACACCCAGATTTTTTGGTTACACACCCTGTTTCACTGATCCTGCCTAAAAGCTTGGGGGGGGGGGGCAAGACTTCTGGCTTAGGACAAAACCAAGGAGGAAAGAAACAGCTTGCCAGCTTGTTTACCTCAATTACAGAAGTTATTTTCAATGTAGTATCAATAATCTTTTGACTGTACAATGTATGTAAATACAATGTTATGTAACCGCCCAGTGAGCTCATTGTGTTAACAAATTGGACATTGATAAAGAGGGGGTGTGTGTGTGGGTAGGTACATTTAAGCCAGGGACCAACACAATGCCAACAGGAACCCCTACAGTGAAGGTCACTGGGGTGTACAAACCCAATGAGAGCTATTGCCAAAAAGTTGATTTTGGGTTGAACAAAGAAAAATTGAATAGAGCGGGATTTGAACCAACAATCTCCGGATTAACGTTTTGGCGCTCTACCAACTGAGCTATCTAGCCCTATGTTGGAGGTCTCCCTATTTTGTCCATATCTTTGTTGGGGGGGGATTGGGTGTACAACCCCAAATCACAAAAGAGACAACACTAGAAGGTCCCCGATAGCAGGTGTTTTTTACACACTTGTGTGTTATATAATACCATGGGTTTGGATGGGGGGGGGGGTGTCGCCATGGGGGGGGGGGTGTGTCACCATGGGGGTGTGCCATTTCAATTCATTCATACTTATTTCAACACTGTTAGTCTGTCAGTAAAATCATATCAACTACTGAAGCAAAACAAAAAAGAGAATCAATTGGAATTCTAATGTGAATAATTCTTACAAGTGCAATTGGAATTGTAATCTTACAACATTCATTGGCTAGTTGGAAATCTTGCAAAATAATTGGAGTTCTAATCTAACAAGTTTCATTGGAACAATGGACACAACTGGTGACCTTAGTAAAATTGGGAATACAATGGAAACAAACCAAGCAAGCAACGGACGGTATGCATTTGAAAAAGCATGGCTACTTCATAAAAAACCTTGCCGCAAATAAGCACTCTGAAGCAGCGAGCCATGTTTTTTTCATGCACACTTTCGAAGGCTGCTTTGCTTGGTTTGTTAACATTGTATGCCCATCATACATTTGTCATGTGACTCCGAAAGCCGATTGTGTCTATTGGAATTCTAACAAGTTTTGATCCCTAACAAGTTTTGGTGATAATTGCAGTCTCATGACATAATCAATCATTAGACAACATTTAGGTTTGGGCATAATCAATCATTAGACAACATTTAGGTTTGGGTGAAGCGTCGAGCAAGTTTGCGCAAGGACAATGGTTAACTAGTGGTTGTTTGGTGACAAACGTAGCGCATGCTCACTGAAGTTAAAGTGCGAACTACTCTAGTCATGTCATGTCAGTGGGACCATAAAATATTGTCGGATTATTGACGTTATCATTTTTGTGATAACTGGTTCTCTCTGCACTGTGCTACATGTATGAAATAATGATTGATAACCAATGATGCGACCACGCCCGGTAGCCTTGTTCCAAATAATCGACTAGCATAGTCCAACCATCGTTGACTAGACAGAGTTCAGGCTAGAGTCAAACTATGGTCAACGGTCGCTCATGTTCATTTGTGGGGTGTGTTGGACTAGACAGTGTTGATGGGAGATCTTTAAAATGTACCATAACTGGGGGGGGGGGGGGGGGGGTGTTGAGATAAGACCGAAAAAACAAAAGTGTTTTTTGTCAAAATAATAAAAGAAGAAGAGAAGAATTAGCTGATTCCTACAAGGTATGTGGAGTTACGTTTTTTGAAGTATGAGACCTATTCCTTTGCATAGCACCATGTAATGGTTTACAAGGTGCTGTGGCGCAATATGCAGCCAATCAAACCAGGAACACCGGGGCGAACCCCTTCTCTTTACGATAAGTGCACTGGGTTCTTTTACGTGCATTACACAACACACGGGACCTACGGCTTTACGTCCCATCCGAAGGACGAAGCATGTGGTTAAGTGTCTTGCTTAAGGACACACATGTCACGACTGGGATTCGAACCCACACTCTGCTGATCAGAAACACCAAAGCTTGAGTTCGGTGCTCTTATCCGCTCGGCCACGACACGTACGCTTTAATACTCACACAGAATTGAAAGATATTTATCAGACTCAGTCAAAGTCAACAAAATCAACATCATTTTGTAATCACAGTGAAGTATTTATATTACTCAATTGAAAGACACAAAACCACTGGACTTGTCTGGTTGTGAGTTTATTGGCCCAAAGCTAATTGCCTGCGGTCTTGTGTAAATTTCGAGCCCTTGTTCAACAAAGTCCAATACCATTTATATGAACAAACCCACTGTTGGACTCGGATTATTACGCTGTGTCTGATCCCATATTAAGCGTACATTGTATAATTGTGTAGTCCAAGCAGCCCAATAGAATGAAACAAATATTAAAAGGCAAATAAAAATTGTTCAAGGGGGTCTGCCACCTTGTTTGATAGCCAACCTGCAGGCCTGATTTCTATATGTCCTCTTCGATCCTCTTGTATTTCAACTAAATGTATACAAAGTTGCGTGCAGGAGTGGAAGCCAGGAATAGCCATTGAAAACTCCTGAGCTGGGAGTTGAGGCATTACTTTGTTCTTCAGTGTAAATTGTCTATTTATTTACATAAATTAATATGTTTGGTTTTTTGTGTGTGCTTTTTAACCTTTTTTACTATACATACTTCCATGTTTTCTACTAACGTTTTTGCTTTGTGTGATCAAGGGTCCCCCATTTAGTGGGCCTGCGTGCCTGTTCGGGGTTTCCCTTTTGCACTACGTTGTATTTTGATGTTTGTGCAATAAAGGTAATAAACTAAACTAAACTATTTACAAATCAAATTTTTAAGAAATCAGAAGTAAGTTTTTTTTTTTTTTTTTTTTTACATTTATTATTCTGAATGGGCAGACAGACAGGCACTCCAGAGTTGTTCCGAACTTTTCATGTACTTAATTCAATAATTTGGTTCGGAGCAACCAGATGTAAGACTCCATATAAACACCCCCAAAAGCAATTGTACAAGTTTCGATCTACCTCAGCCCTTCACAACAAAGACCGAATAAAGGGCATGTGAACCTTTGTTACTCCGAAAGCAAAGTGGCCATTCAACTCTTGGATAGATGGTGGGGGATTTAGACAGTGATGACTTGCAGATTTGTCAAGGGTACATAATGTTTAGTGCTGTACAGATACTTAAGTTTTTATTTTGAATGGGTAATCATGTATGAGACTTTTTATTTGTGTATTATTAAAAGGAACATTCTGTCGGAGAATATTCCATTCATACACCGTATGTGTGGTGACAGTTGTATTCCATTTCCAGGTTAAAGGTCGGGTCATAGATTGTTTTTTGTCAACTAAAGGCTAATTTATAGGCAATATTAACAATAAAAGTTGCCGGTGAAGGTTTCCAGCTAAGTACAGTGTCTAAGTACTGAGAAAACAGCAAAAAACTGTCACTGTATGTTCATCAAGAACATTGAAGCCATTCAGGTTAACATGTACACCTGTCAGTAGCATGTTTAGTGAGGCATGTGTGAGGTGACAGTGGGTGCCAATGCATCTCTGCCCACAGCAATCGCATACTGAACTTCACAGAAATTTGAATCTTCAAAATTCGTCTTGATGTAAGTTTTGGAGATGGGCCTATACAGTAATTGCACTATTTCGTTGACGATAATATTCAAGTTTTTCTGGTCGTCTGTCGGTTACAGGTTGACTTGAGCATTCCCACATCCCGATGTACATGTATGGAATGCCCAAGTCGACTTGTTTCACAGAAACAGTGTACAGTATTTTAAAGCATGACCCACTTTCAACTTCACGTCGGGTTCAAAAGGAAGCTCTAAAAATAAAAAAATTAATCATATCTCCTGACCCACATGCCATATGAAAAGTCATAATTTTTGTTCCGACCTCCCAGCTAACACAATCAATCAATCGGGTCGACTCTCGTCGGACTGCAACAAAAGCATGCCACACATCACGATCTCCCATAGCTGTTCTGATCTCAGCTGCAGAGGTTAGCTCAGTATCACGACAATACATTGTTACAACCAGGGTTACAACTTTGCACAACTTTGTGATAAGGTTGCAATTTTGTGGATGAGATGACCCACTTTCAACTTTTTGTCAGGTTCAAAAGAAAGCTTTACAAATAAAAAATAAATCATTCTCCTGACCCACATGTCATCTAAAGTCATAATCTTTGTGCCGACCTTCCAGCTAACACAATACATTGTTACAACCAAGGTTTTTGGTTACAAGGTTACAACCATTGCATAACTTTTTGATAAGGTTGCAATTTTGTGTATGAGTATGACAAACCTTTGATTACTGTACATTGTACGTTGCACAAATGTCAGATCTTAAAGTGATTTTCAACCGCTGTTGTACATTGGTTGCATTGGTAATTTATGGAAAGTCACCGAGGAGTTGTATTCGTAACGTTTTCACAACATTGTGTTTGGGTATTGTGGAGTATTCAAGTTGAGGCAACAATTTTGTGGAAAAGTTATACATTGGTCTCATTAAAACATCTGTTGTGATAAGCAGGTTGTCGGCATAATTTTGGCGGTCTCGTTGCCTTTGTGTTGCATTTTGATATTATTAAAACGTAGTATTGGCCTTGAGGCAGTCACATTGTCTGTTTGTTGTAATTTTGCAACATTAAAACATAATATTTAAGTTGAGGTGATTAGGTATTATGTATCGGCGAATTATTCATGTTTAGACCATCATGTTGAATCGTTCAAACTGCTGTTTGGGATAGTCTTTCATTGTCATTTATTAGCTAACAACTATTAGTTTAATGATTGACATTACAATTACAATGTTAGCTCAATTTAATTGTCTGTATCCATTGTCATAAATGATTGAGCCAATCTCAAAAGTACTAATCATTAATTGACTTGAAGTGACTTTGTGTCAAACAGCAGTGCAGGAAGTGGGAGGAGGTTCTAGCCCCCCCCCCCCCACCCAGTATGTATTCCAAGCCGAGGACAACATTTTCTAGAGAAACATTTTCCCCTGGTAGGATTTTCTATCCACACTAGTTCTAAAAGCAATTTTGTGTCCCACTAAAAACTAATTGCTCTAAAAACACAAAACTTGTTCACTCATGTTTCAAAGACACTTTCAAAGTTTGAAGTAACTTTCAGGTTTTTAAAATGTGTTTTGCTTCAGTTTTGTAGAAAGAAGACCTATGTTTCCGTTCAGGTATCATGCGCTCACTTGCTACATACATTGTAGCAATGAGCAGCGTGCATAATGCTGCATGTAAGTTTGTATACATTTTCAGAGGAGCATATTATTTCAGATGTGACCCCACTTTGACCTTTCCTAACAGTCCAAACAGAGTTCCTTAAGGGTTTCAAATTCTACCAAACTTAACATTTTTGACATTTAATTTACTTTTTTTGTTTCACCAATTGAAACTCCCAGTGTTTGTGATCAGCAAAACAGATGTCTAGTTATTGTATCTCTGTATATTTGGTTTGAGGTAACTCGTGTATATCTACTTGTTAGGTATATTTTGTTCTTTGAGAACTTGTCTTGCTATTTGTTCAACTGCCGCGGAGTATATTATTCGGAATTCTGGAAATATTGTATGACAAAACAATCTACATGTACCTGTAGCTGTAAGTAGACAAAAGTCCACTTCATCCCTATTTCGTTTTTGAAAGAGATCAGGATGGTGTGACCACAGAGCAAGAACCCTTATCCTAGTTGTGACAATAACGCTGATGAAAGACAGTTGTCAATAAATAAAGAAACAAATCCTGAACCAATTGTTCTGTTATGTCATGGAATACCTGCTTTGACAATAGAGTAAGTAAACCTTACAGCAGGCAGGAGGGTCAATTAGGCCCTGATCAAGCATGACAACAACAAACAGACAAACACAAAAAGGAGAGAAAGATGGTTAGAGAGAAGCGAGAGGGAAGCGTAAAGAAATACTCTGCAATAGAAAAACAAAAATTGCTGTTTTTGCTGTGCAACTGTGCATTTGTTATGACCACCACCCCAAAGCCTGTTAAAAAATTAGACATCTAGCCGCCGATTGTCTTCTAAAGATGTAATCACCCTTAAAAAACAGAAAAATGCTGACCAGATAAAACTTCCTGAAAGCCCCATTGTGATAGATTTGGATACTTTATTGTGGGACAATTTTATGACGAGTCTTCAATCCTGAGATGTCACTGACCAGGATCAAACTTGGTCATGTTGGCACTTAAGCCAATAATTAATCGGTCAGTTAGATTTGAACAATGTCTGTTACAATGAATTGCTTATTCACAAGTTACCACTTAACTTTTAATTTCATCAGACTAAAGAGACAGTAGCTATGTCACATGATTTTGGCTTGGGCATAGGAAGAGACAGCGAACACCCATACACAATTCTGAATGAACAGATGAATGTGTTTTGTTTTCAAAGCACTCAATGGGCAAGCACCAACGTACATCCTAGACATGCTCAGCATCTATAAGCCATCCCGCAACCTTCGATCAGGAAATAAATATCTTCTTCAAGAAGTCAAATCTCATCGTACCTGGGGGGACAGATCATTCTCCGTCGCGGCACCACATCTCTGGAATCAGCTTCCTCTTCACATTAAAACCTCCAATACTATTCACTCATTCAAAAAGTCTCTCAAAACACACCTCATGTCTAAAGCATTTAGTTCCTCCTAACTGAGTTTTTCTGTTGGTTCCCTCCCCTTTTGTTTTTTCGCTTCCTTTGTTACAGCGCCTGGAGCACCTTTCGTGGATATGTGCGCTTTATAAGTCTTTGTTATTATTATTATTATTATTATTATTATGTGTTTGGCACAATGGTACCAGGGTTTGCTCATCTGGAGGTTGCTGTACAAAAGCTTGCCCGAAAGCATTTGACATAGAAACTGTCTCTATAGTCTGAGGAATTCAAATTTAAGAGCTAACTTGTGGCTTTGCATGTCATTGTACCAAATCTAAGTCGCAAATGGCTTGTTGAACAGGGGGGGGGGAGGGTTCTGAGAGGGGCCTTCTGCCCCCTGCGTATAGGAAACATTTTTTCGCTCTTCTGTTGAGATCATCATTTTGAGCATTTTCATGCAATTTTCATGTAATTTACTTTAAAATTATTTTGTTTTCTTTCTCTTCTAATTTTCAGCCAAATATTGGAGTATTTTGAGAACTCCTACAACATCAATGAGAGCTTGTTCACCACACTTGCTTGTAAGTTACATTATATGCACATAATAATTCCCTTATTACTCCCCGGGCCCACTTTCCAAAATAGAACCTTGTGATCCTGGGGCCCACTTTCCAAAATTCAACCTTGTGATCCATGCTAGATGCTCACTCAACAACCGCTTCAAACACATTGATCATCCTGGTCTGCATTCTTATTTTGATAAGCTTTTCTTTTTCCTTGACCTACATGTAACTCAAATGTACCAGTGGTTTGCTTCCATTCAGATGTTTTTGACTGGTCATTTTACTGTTAGGCTTTTAATTATACTCATTGCTGGACGACAGTCATTTTGGTGGACAGAAGTCTGAATAGGATTTGAGAGGTCATTGAATTGTTCGTGTCCACAGTCCTTGTCTGCTATTTCCAGTTGTCCTTGAATGGTCCAATCAGCTGATTTGCCATTAATTCCCACTTGAGTAACTACACCCTACCTGCATTCAGTAGCACTGAACCTTGGATTATAATTATGGTTCTATCATGGTTGTATACTGGGTCAAGGTTATTTTATATTATCATAATTGGAGTGTACAAACCATTATCAGAGTTCTCCCAAGGGATTTTTCATAACTGAGGGGCATTCTGGACCCATTTTTTAGAAGTTCGGCCGAAGCATGCTGAGTTTAAACAAGGTCCTGAATTGAAAAAGACTGTTTTTTCACTTGGTGTTTATCTTTGGTTTTAAAAAGAGCTACTGTGCAATCTGGGGCATTCTAAATGGTAAATAATATCTTTATTATTTTCCCAATTTGAAGTAAAAAAAACCAAAACGTTTTGGTTCAATGCATTGGACTCAAGTACTGATGGCTAATGCCATGTGGAATGCGGGTTTGCATCCTTTTATTACACTTTTGTCCTTGTGCAAGGCGATTAAGCATTATTTGCTTCTCCTTCGTGTCACGTGATGAAAAAGGGGAAAAAAGTAACCATTGAATTTGACAATCCACTGAAACAGCATTCAAATTCGAGGCAGCTTTTCTTAGAAGTCTCCAAGAGCGCCTACCCTGGGAAATTCATCGCCAATTTTACATGGCTAAAAAGAACGCTATTTGTACGAGTCTAATTTAATTGGCTTATGATTCTAAATAAATTCTGGCCTTTAAGTGAAATTAAATAATGATTTCTACTGTCATGACTGTAGAGGCAGAATCGCTATAATACTAATGCGTAAAAGGGAAATAGGCTGTTTGTTTTATTACTGAAAATGATCATGAAAATCTACATTAGTGCACATCATAAAATAGAAAATGGCCCAAAATGTTAAAGGGAAAGTAAACCTTCGATTTTGAAACTGTTTGGTTGTTTTAATCCTATATGAATGTAGATATATATATACATGTATACTATAAAACTAACCTGTGAAAATTTCATTTCAAAAGGTGGAAGCGTTTTTGAGATTTTGTTGAAGAATTATTCGTAATTGGAATACACCATCTGAAAATTATCTGAGAGTAGCGTTTCTCAGATTCAAATTTTGGGGGATAAAAACTGATATCTTTTTCCATAACCACATTACTTCGAAGTGAAATGATTCTCAAAGTGTTTTATACTATTGAAAGCTGCTGTACTTCTAACCACATATGTTTGTATTGCCATTAATTTTAAGAGTGATAACCAAACAAATACTATTATTATTATAATTATTATTTATTCGACCTCAACAACACAATAACAAAAAATACAATACAAGGCAATAAAAGGAACAAAAAAACCGAAGCGACATAGCAAAATAAAAATAAATAAACAAATAAATAAAAATAAATACCTTCTGTTTAATGAATCAAATTCACTTTGTATAATTACTCACAGCCGAGGATGCATTCTACAAGTGTCCTGATCGTCTTCGTTTACCTCTCATTTTCTATTACACTCACACGGCTGTGGTCTACTGGAATAAGATGATGTTGGCTGGTCTCGTTGAGGTAAGGAAGTTTTCAATCGCACTAATTGGACAGATGGTGATGTAGCAGAACTTGTTGATAAATTTAGGGAAGGAGCTTCTATTCAAGGCCTATTGACATGATTGAGAGAGGCTGGAATGGAAATAGTCTGGTCTAAACATGGCTTAAAATACAGTATACTTTATTGTTGTTGAAACTTGGAATGAGACAAGATGTCTTCTTCCTTGTTTAGACCTTACATTGTAGGCTACGGCTGGATCGCTGCATCATCATGCATTGAAGTATAAGACGTCCTTAGTAACACACTCACCAACAGTCATAGCCGTAGCTGTAGCCACCAATTCGGATATGGCCTTATTCATTGTGTGGCCGGTAACAAAGATAGTTCTTTTTGTCATTTCATATGGAGGGACCAGACTACTTTTTGTGCCTTTCAGCTTGAGGCTTTTATCCAAACCTTGGCTTACGCTCAGACTCCATTTGATGTTGAAGCACCGTGCAAAATGCACACTGCTCCAACATTTATGATGGAGCCCAAGCCAGAGCCAGAGCCTAAAGTGTAGGTGTGGGAAAGGCCCCTTGATTAGGTAGCTCAGGCTAACAGTGGCTGTGTCATCATGATCAAAGCAGGCCTGTGGCTGTAACATGGAGTTTCGAACTCTTACCCAGTTACTGCACGCACACAGGCTCTTTCCATAGATGAGACTGAGATATGGAGGGAATATTACCCAGTTACTGCACGCACACAGGCTCTTTCCATAGATGAGACTGAGATATGGAGGGAATATGAGTGCAGGCAGTGAGAGTTCATAATTCCATATTCAGTTTTTTTTTTTTTACGACGATACAAACCATTTTTTTAATATAGACATGCTTAATTGCCAGTACAGTCATCAAGGAAAAGATACTTTTTGTCGTTTCTGAATGCTCTCTAAAAATTAACGATGTGTTTTTTGTTTTTAATTTGCAGGGGCACCTGGACATATACTTTGAGACCATGTTTGAGACTGGAGTAGATGAGCAGTCCTGGGATGATACGGTGAGTGTACCATGCAGGAGAAGATGCTAAAAATAATACTATCACAACCAAACTAACACGCAAAACCTCTTGACCTTTTACCATCAACCACAGCATTTTGTAATGGGACAGCTGTGAAAAGCGTACCCTTGCTGTTAGGTTGTGGGAGAGGCTTTACTCGAGAAATACTTGAAGGTGGGACAGTAAAACATCAGGCATGCAACTTTAGCTGATCAGCTGAATTGTCTGTGTTGGGTTCCTCAGCTGTGCCATTAAAACACAGTGCAAAGTCTTGCTGGGTTTGGCATTTATTTTATTTATTTATTTATTTTATTTTTTGTTTGGGGGGGAGCCGCAGTTGTATGTCTGTAACAGCATTCCCCTTGACAGTGCACTGTCCAAATACCAATTAAAACACTTGAGGACTAGCCAAAATTCACTCTAAATGGACCTGCTGGCTAGCTTAGTGTTGAAAAGCTTCCCCATTTCATTTGAAATATGGACTGGTCAAAAAGGTGAAGGACCAGTGAAATGACGAGTTAATTGGTCCTGCTGGACAGTCACTAAAGAAAACTAAAGAAGTTAAGGGCAAACCCTGTGTCGCATATTATATTAAAGTACACACAACACTTGTGCAACACTTGTGAAGCTGAGGTGTTTTTCAAAATTAAACTAAAGCAAGACAATCTCCATAAAAAAACAAAACACTGACTTTTCCCACTTGAACATTGCAGGAGAACTATCGGATGGGGGGCAGCTTCAAGTGGCCACCTCTGGCAGAGGTAGTGGACTATCGCCGCAAGGTGCGAAACAGCATTCGCAAAATCATCTCCGATACACCACTGCAACTGCCCATAGATATGGAAAGCCCATGGGTAAGATATGCTTTAGGGTTTAGGGTTTAAAATGTGTCTAAAATGCTTGTTTTATCTGCTAAGATGAAATTATTTCTTTATTATTATTTTATTTTGGTCCCTAAATTTAATCTCAATAAGTTACACATTAAAATGAACACTAATTTGAAAGTAATCGCAAAGTGAAAAGAAAAGCTGAAAATGTTAAATAGATGTGGAGAAGACTACACTGAGGAGGAAAATGAAAGAAACAAAAATCCCATGACAAAAATCCAAAAGGTTCAGGCTGCCAATAACATTAATTCGAAAAAGCAACAAATTGTTAATGGCCTGATGTCTCGACTCTCTCGGAGGCTAAACGACAACCCAACACATTAACAGGTATACTGGTGTAAAAGAAGCAGTGGAAAGAGATGAAAAGAGAGAGAGGTAGAAAGTTCAGGAAAAGCGAAGGCCGAACAATGAAGGAGGAGACAAAGGGGGTTGGGTTGAGGAAAGGGGTTGGTTTAACCACATGATGTTGGAAACTCAAAAGACAAAATCAAAGAGGGAGACTACAAAGTTCAGACAAGCATTATAGGCATGCGAATTTTAAAACGTTAACAATTGAAACTTTCAGTTGTATCAATTAAAAAATTGTTGACGGCTGCTTTTTTTCTTTTTGTTTCTTTGGTTTGTTTATTTATTATTTTTCGTTTGCTTTGTTTAATTTCTTGCAGTTCATTTCTTGTGTTCGTTTATTTGTTGTTTTTGTTTCCTTGGTTTTTTGTTATAAAATTCAATTCTTGTGAGTTGTTTATTTAATTTGTTTTTTTCTCATTACAGTTTGTTCCTTTGGTTTTGCTTTTTTGTTATATTTGTTTGCTCGGTTTTCTCGCTGTTCATTTCTTGAGAGTTGTTGTTTTTGTTTTTTCACCTGCAGTGGGCTTTGTCCATGGGTTTTGCTCATGAGAGGATTCACATTGACACCTCTTCAGTCCTGATCCAACAACTTCCCATTCATTTCCTACGTCAACCTCATGACTGGCGAGTAGGACCTGCATCACATGGTAAATATGATGACTAAAACAGAGCTGCCAACTCTTCCTGATTCTGCAGAAAGTTTCCTGAAAATAAACTAATCTTTTTATCTTCTTAAATTTTAAAATCTCCCTGATTATGGAAACTTTTCCCCTGTTATAGGCTACTGAATGTGTATGGGTTTTGAGGCATTGCAGGGTGAGGTATCAGTGTATATATTTAGTTTTCCTGTAACACCATGTTTTATGTCCTGACGATGACTACAGTAGGGTATTCAAAACATTGAGACCAATTATGAACTCACTCCGCGGCAATAAAGTTAGTAACAAGAGAAGTCCCCTCGATCCACTAAGCGAAAGTAGTAGTCCAGGTTTATTTCCTACCCCCTGCTCCCCACTTAGCAGTTAATAAGCAGGACAGCTCTATTCAGAACTAAACAGTCTGCTGAATTCGGAAATCTACTCTGCAGCAGTAGGCTAAATTGCAAAGTTCTCAATGAACAAATCTACACAGCAAAGTAGATACACATGGTGTTACCGCAAACTGAACGACATATTAAATGTACTTCTAAATTTCTCCCTGCTTGTTGTACAAAATCAATCTGAATGCAAGATGCAAATGTTGGCAGCTCTGTAACAATATTGATTAAACCTATATACCACGCACATTATCTGTCCAAGGACATCCCCCAAAACCATAAATAAACCATTGGAGAAATTCAGCAGACGCAGTCAACAGAAGATGTGTCACTAGAATACGAGACAGTTTTGTTGGGAAAAAAATGTCTTTAAGTTGGACTTTAAGCACTGTAGGGATAGAGATGTGTAGAGACCCCTGGGGATCTCTACTGCACAGGCCCGTAATCTCATAGGTTTAGTCCCCCCTGATTTGACACACCCTGTGCCATGCTGTTTTCCAAACCATGAGCATAGAAGCCTTATTCTTTTGACAAGTTTTTATGTTGACAATTCAGTGTTTGGTTTTGTATGGTATAGACCCGATTCACTTGATGTCATTGCCCAGTCTAAAGGAACTTACTGCACAATGTGCATTATCAAACCATTTTTTTTTTTCAAGGAAGTGAGGTTTCAAAGGGTTGACCTTATGAGTGAGTGGGTTCGGGGAGACAGATTTTGTTTTTATAAGAATGGTATAAATTCTTTTATCCCTGAGTATTCTTTGCAGGTGTTTTTCTCAAAGTTTTGCGAGGAATGACTTATTCCACCCATTGTTACCATCGCCCAATTTATGAAATTCCACAACCTTTCATTCCGGTTGCCTGTAGGGGAAAATAACTGCTTTTTCACCCCTTCTTTACAAAGGTGGTGGCATGGGGGAAAACAAGATGATAGCCGTGCCAGCGTGCGAGGTTACCATCGGAAAACCCTACAATTTCCCCTCCTATGGTTGGGACAATGAGTATCCAGAATGTGGGAGAAAGTAAGTAAACCACAAAACTTATCGTGATAGTGTTTCTGAGTAGTTATTTCAAGTACACTATGAATACACTATGAATACACCATGAGTACACCATGAGTACTCCACGTGCATACCATGAGTACAGCATGAGTACACCATGGGTACACCACAAGTACACCATGAGCACACCACGAGTACACCAAGAGTACACCATGGGTACCCTAAGTATTAGTACACCATGTAAAAATATCTTGAGAATAGGTTTTTGCTCTAAAAAGAGCAAATTGTTTCAGCTTGTGTGCTCTAGTTGTCGCCAGGAGACTCCTGTCTCCAGTCCTCTGACAATGAATAGAGCACTCGACAAAACATTGAGAGGACCCAACTGATTTATTTCAAAACAAACACCTCCACCCCAGAGATTTTTACATTGTTGCGCTTTACAATTACTCAATATCCTTTTCCACACTCAAAAGCCTAAAATTCTACACATGTCAGTGATGTTCATTGGAGTGTCGTTGTTGAGTGGTTAAGCTCATCGGACTCAAATGCTAGTGTTGTCAAAGTGCGGATCCAGGTCCTGGTGTGTCCTGGAGCGAGACACTGAAACTATAACTGCCCCATCCTGTAAACTGCATGTGTATAGTCGTGCATTTCCATTACTCCATTGTCAGTTTTCTTTCTTCGTTAGAGGATGACGTGATGACGTCAATGCAAAAGGTCCACTGTCTCGTCTAAAGGGCTGTACAGTTATTTGTAAAGCTTTTTTTGCATAACGACAAGTGCACCACACACGCACCCCGGCTGGAATTCATGTCCGCATTCTGTAAACAACAGAGCTTTGATAGGGCGTATATGACCTTCCATGGGCATATTATTTAATAACGACTATAACCTTAAGAACTTTAGTGAAACAAAATAGTGAAAACAGTATCCCGGGCCCACTCAGTTTTTGGTTCTGAATGGACCTTTGGAGTTGAGCGGCCTTTCCCACAGACAGTCCCTGGGAAAGAATCAACTAGGCCACAAAGGACATTTAGACTGTAGAGGCCAAGGCCAGGGGTGTGAAAGTCATGGCCCAAACGTCCTTGAATGGTGGCGAGATACTGTTGATTTCAAACTCCTGCCTGTAGGGATTTCAGGAATGAAAAACTAGCAAAATTGCGTGGAAACTTGTTTTCACATATTAGGATAGACGACCAAAGTTTTGGGACATTAAAATTGATTTACATTTAGGTTTTTAGTTTCGAGCAACTTGACGAATTGGGTTTAAAGGCACTGGACACTTTTGGTAATTACTCAAAATAACTGTTAGCATAAAAACTTACTTGGTAACGAGCAATGGAGAGCTGTTGATAGTATAACACATTGTGAGAAACGGCTCCCTCTGAAGTAACGTAGTTTTTGAGAAAGAGGTAATTTCTCACTAAAATAATAAAAGATTTCATGCATGAAGCCTTTTATTAGCATCTGAAAGCACACAAAATTGTGCAACAAGGGTGTTTTTTCTTTATTTTCTTGCAACTTCGATGACCAATTCAGCCCAAATTTTCACAGGTTTGTTATTTTATGCATATGTTGGGATACACCGAGTGACAATACTGGTCTTTGATAATTACCAAACATGTTCAGTGCCTTTAAAAAGGTAACCAAAGCCGTGTTCGAATTGCAGTCTTCGGCTGCAGCTGTTGCTAAGGGTTATCTACACGTTTGCTTAAAACATGGCTATCAGAAAACAGCCTTCAGATGTTGTTGGTTTGGTACCAGTTCCCTCTGGTTCCTAATTCAACTGAGCTTTTATTACCACACG
Source organism: Leptasterias polaris (assembly GCA_037783415.1). NCBI lineage: Eukaryota > Metazoa > Echinodermata > Asteroidea > Forcipulatida > Asteriidae > Leptasterias > Leptasterias polaris. The sequence continues at coordinate 211,527 of JAZGTN010000035.1, forward strand.
CAATACACACAAGTACAGGCATGAGCGACAACAAAATTTTAAGTATACACTTTGAATAGCACTAAAAATCGGAATCTAAAAACAAAAGACAGAGGCAATGGTAAACAGAAAAAACAGACTGCAGCTTATTTAACATGTGACTCAAAACAGATGGTAATTTACTGGAGAAACGTGACAAAAGGATGGTAAAAAAAATAACAATAATAATTCAATCAGCAATTATGCCTCAATGTAAAAAAAATATTAAAAAATAAAAGTTTGGATTCAATCATGACTACATAAGTAGTGTGTCTGAACAAGACAATGTAAAAAAAACGCTTCAAAACCTTTACACCGTGCAATATTCTTTTTTCCGGAGGAAAATAACTGCAATCATAACACATCAGTTATGGTTCAGAGCGGTGAAAAAGAAATCAAGAACATTTCAGAAAGTTGATTGTACTGTACAAAGAGCATTGACCTTGTAAGGAGCAATTTCCCTGTACTTGTAAAAAGCAATTTCTCTGTAAGTGTTATTTAAGTTTTTAATATTGTTTTTATTAGTTACTTTTCTTTCTTTTTTACTGACATTGGTATGGTTCAAAGCCCTTTAATGCCTACATTTTTTTTCTTCAGTGTATTTTTCTGTTGGTCTCTGAATGACCTTCTTGAAGACCTTAAGAACAGCTGGGTAAAGTGCGGCTCAAGGCACTGTCTAGACATAGATCAATGGCAGCAATAACATAGGAATTGAAGAATTGAAGAATGTATCTTGACATAATAGCATTTGTGTTGTTTGGGGTTGTGTAAATATTACAATGGAAATGGTTGCTATGGGGGAAAACATTCATGAATAGGGCTGGAAATGTTTTCTGTGAATGAAATGCCTACCTCAATTATCTTTTTGCAGTGTCTCAATTGGTCTCTGAATGTTTGGGTTTTAATGTTTTTTTTTAAAGGTGTTCGCGGGCATGGGGGGAGAGCATGTTCATGAATAGGGCTGGAAATGTTTTTCTGTACCTCAATTTATATATTTTGTAATGTCTCATGGTCTCTGAATGTTATTATTATTATTATTTTTTTGTTTTGTTCGGGCATCGCCCAGATCACCCCTTGATTTTTTAGGTTTGATAGTTTGTGCAAAGCTTTTTGGAGGGGTGTTTTTTTTGGACAATTTTTTATAAAACTTCTTCTTTTGCTCATCTTCTTCTTCCTCCTTGTCTCTTCAGCAGTTGTCTGCTAATAGACTGTGCAAGTCTCGCGCGTATCCGAACGAGAAAACACGTCAAACGAAGAACATGTTTATTTCTGAAATTAAATCTTTGTTTTAAATTATATTTCATGACAAAATCTGAAGAACAAAAATAAATCATTACAATTTTATGAAAAGTTTTAGCTTTTGAAAAAACAACTTATCACAATAGTGTGTATATTATTATTGAAAAAAAAATTAAAACTCTGGGACAAGGATGCCTATTTGATGTTAACTTTTTAGAAACGCCTTACGCGGATTCGTGAAGGTCAAACGGGTCTTAAATGGACCCGTATCGCAGTTTAAAGAGGATGCTGACGCCTCAACAACCATAGACTGCAATGAAAAGGGTTTGCTTTGCAATTACAGCATCTGGCGATTATAATTGCGCATCCAAAACAAGCGTTTACGTAAGTTTTATGATCGGAGGCGAGCACAAAATTCTTAATTTTTTGCAATAACCGGAAGCTGAGGTCAAGTTTAATTCTTGGGTTTTCTTCGTTATATTGTTGAATTGGTTTTACTTTCATATGTTGTTATCACTTAGTATTACATTCCCAACAACATTTATACTTTTCTAGGTCATAACCTACGTTAAACTAAAATAATTGACGAAACAAAATCTCGCCCACGTAAAACTCCATATGGTTGGGACCACTATGGTCCCGGAAGTTCGATTACGCGCGAGACTTGCACAGTCTATAAAGGCACATAACCGATATTTGCTTGGTGTTCGGGCACCACCCGGACCACCCCTTTATTTTTTTAAATATTTTTTGAAGGTGTTCAGGCAAGGCTATTGTTTTTATTCGTTTGACATTTAAAAAACAAATTGTGTATGAAATAATTACTTTAAAAAAAGTTAATGTATAGAAACACAGGAAGCAGGCCTTCTGATTCATAAGGACGAGCATTTACAAGAAATACTATACACGTAAAATCCATACGATGAAATCTAAAGTATAGAATGATCTCCTGCACTTGAGTTGGTTTTAATCTTCCACTCAATATACCTTATGCATTGACGTCACCAAGCCGCCATCTTAGAGGTAAACTGATGATGAAACAATGGAAACGCGCTGATTTGTACGCGCGGCGCACAAGACTGGCCAATGAGCATCTTCCTTTTGACCTCTAGGTGAGGGCGCCCTACTCAAATGACGTCATGTGCATAAGGTCTATAGCACACATTACAAATACTGAAACAGCAGTAGCACAGCACAGTCACTTATGTAAGGGTGAAAGGTCAAGTGTCAACCACCCCTAAACATGATAATATTTCTCTGATAAAACAATGGTTTAAATACGAAACAAAACTCACAGAGAGATCTGCCTATACCTCTCCCAAATAAAAAGTATTTGGAGCATGGCTAGAGCCATGCTCCTTATGAGGTGCTTTGGCAGTGATGTACAAACAGTTATTCATTTCAACCACAGGTTGCCGTGCACAAAAAAGTGAGGAAAAAAATGAGATTTATTAAAATAATTGCATTTATTTTAGGGTTCCTGCGTTTGAGGCTACACAGTATATGATCACAAACAAGGAATTCCTGGAGTTTGTCAAGAGTGGTTGCTATGGAAAGAAGCAGTATTGGTCCAAGGAAGGCTGGCAGTGGAGGAACTTCCGCAAGGTTAATCATCCGATATTCTGGGTCTGCACCAAAGGTAAGAAATCAGCCAAAAACTCTCCTGGTATTTTTTATCAGGAACATCAAGTCCATCCAACCCGCATCTCTGGCCCTATTGAGGGAAGCATTTAAACAAATACCAAATAAATTTCCAATAGTTGCCTGCAGGCGATCTATGGAGATGCAAATTTGTTGATATACTTTTTATTGATTTATAATCAACGGGGGCGCTTCAGACGAAATCATTTCGCAGGATGCTTACTACCATTAGCATCTTTATGACAAGTAGGCTTTCGGATAAAAATGTCACTATTTCTTTTTGAGGTCTTTACCAATGTATGGTTCTACAGTTAGAGCTATAGAGTGTGTAAACACAAATGTGATTTGTCATGTTTTTAACTTCCTTGTGTTAATGTTGATCCTGTTTGTTTGGAGGTTTTTTTCCCCCTCAATTGTTGGTTTTTCTAGGAACTACCAACAGAAAAACTGCAAAGTCAACCAGGATATGGGTTTTTCCTGGTCTCTGAGACTCTCATACTTCCTTCAAAGCTTCCCTTTTCTAACCTGTAAATGTTTCTTTTGTTTATGATTACCCCCCCCCCCTGACTATAATGAACATGTCACCTACATGCTTCTACTGGTGTATGATTTCATGTAATAAGACCCTTGCTAGTTGTGGCAAAACTGCTTTAACTGGCTTGCTTTACTCCCTTTGAACCAAGAAGGGATACAACATTGCCAGTGGTAGCAAAACAGCCGTAGCTGGCTCGCTTACTCTCTTTGAATCAAGATAAAGTACAACATTACTAGTGGTGGCAAAACTGTCACAACTGGCTTGCATAATACTCAAGATGGGGTACACTGGTTTTGTGATGCTTGATGCCCCCTTTCATATGCCAGGAATTCAATGGTATTGTAAATGGCATCAGAGTACTGGTCATTTTTACTGTTAAACACATGAAGCGAAAAAGCTATAAGGGGCGGGAATAAAGTTGCAATTTTACTTTCGTTATGAATCAGGGCAACTATAAAGGCTTTCCTATATTTGAAAGTAGTCTTGGCTCAAGACTGTATATGTACACGATCCATTGCTTCACGTTGTCCAGAAGATGCTATAACCGCTATCACACACACATGAACTTCTCACCTTGTGGTTTGTGGCTACGGATCATGTATCAAAACCACATAAACACAGTATTGTGCTGCCAAGACTAAAGATGAAAGTGGAAGACTAAAGATGAAAGTGGAACGGAATGAGGAAATACTGTTTAATGCTGACCTTGTGTTCTGAAATATGATCAGTGTTAGGAAATGAGATGTGTCTGTTTGTATTCATCATGACACTCTTAACCCCTCAAACTCTACCCTTTCTGGGCAGTTTTGCATCATGTGCTCAGGTTATTTATTAAAACGACTGGTTTACTTCTCATAAAACCGGTTAACATTATCAGGTATGATATTCTTCCGACTTAAATCTGATTTCCAGTTTTTTTTGCACATAGGATAAATCAGAAAAACTGTTGTGAAATAGCTTGAAAAGTCTATTAAAGTCTACACCATGTGTACATGAGGGTGTACATTTTTTGTGGCGTGTCGTGGCCGAGCGGTCTAGAGCACCGACCTAAGCTCTGGTGTTTTCAGCAGCAGAGTGTGGGTTCGATACCCGGTCATGACACTTGTGCCCCTGAGCATGGCTCTTAACCATAATTGCCTCGAAAAAGTTGGGAAGGTAGTGCATTCTGCTCTACCAGACAGGCTCCTAGTGGATGATACCCATGCCTACATCATTAAGGACTGTGAAGGGGGTAACCCTGTTTCAGCCCCAGGAGTAGGAGGCAACGTGCCCCTGGTGTCAATTGATTTGGGTCGATAGCCCAAATCAGTTATGTGTAGCCCTCACCTTGAAGTGGCCGTCCGTGGCCTTGTGAGTAAGGCGATATCTCATTAAAAAAAAAAAGGGCCAAATATCATGCTTGCATTATATACCACTATAAAGCTTACATATGCTACATTATAACTACGTGTAATGTTTTATCTCCCTGGAGGTTTTGAGAAAATCGATTTTGCATTGGGTCAAATTGAAAGGCTTAAGTCATTGACATGGTTGAGGTGCATGTACATGGATGTGATTGAACTCGGAGTGAACTATGCTGTTAATGGAGATACTTGTATGTATATCGGTCATGCGGATTGGCTTGTAAAACGGAAGCTTGATGAAGCATTGTGCACCTTTTGATGACAATCTTAAATTTGTTTTTGGTGTGAAGAGTTCGCTGCTGGCATCACACGTAAATTGAACATTCAGACGCAAGATCATTGATGCCTTACATATAAGAACTCTGGATTTGTCCCACCAACAGTTTGTGCGGTGAGGTGCAGCATTTTTAGCTTTATGTCTGATGTGAAATCTAAATAATTTTGTGGATGTTTGGCCGAAGTACGCTGAATTGAAACAAGGTCTCCGGAACTATTTCTTATTGGTGTTTATCTTTGTTTTAAAAGCCCTACTGTGTATTTTGTAGCATTCTTTATCATGGTTTTCTCTTGATGTTTTGTTTTGCGAATCGGCTGAAATTTGCATGCATCGGCACGCAATTGGCATGTATGCCTTTTACGCTAGCTTGTGCATAACAGGTGCCTCAATTCCTGTCATTGTTTTTGAAGTCACTCTGGTACAGAGTTTAGTACGGTCAAATACTTTTCAATCCATAGACTTCAAGAGGGGCTATTGAAAAAATATCTCTTTTGACCAATGAAAAGCCATTTTCTCTGCCTTTCTTTTTATGTATCAAATAATAAACCACAAGGGAAACTGACTGGGTAAATGTTTAAATGATTTTGGGTTGAACAAAGAAAAATTGACTAGAGCGGGATTTGAACCAACGACCTCCGGTTTAACGTGCCGGCGCTCTACCAACTGAGCTATCTAGCCCTATGTTGGCGGTCTCCCTATTTTGTCAATATCTTTGTTCGGGGGGTGCCAGTCAGAAGCCATACAACCGTAAACTGCCGTGTAGCCAGGGATCACACCCAAGTATACGATACAACCTGGGAAGCGGCAGCCAGGGGATCACCTTAAGGGGATGCGACTTTTTATGTGTGAAAGTGGTGTCTTTGTGAGAAAGCATCATTCTACTAAATTACTTTTTAAGAAATGCACTGAAATGATTGATACCTATGCTGTCTTCAGGAGTAGGCATGGTAAACAGTCTTTGTGAACAGATTAGTCCTGCTAAAGAATGCTTCACCCTTTTGCGGGGGAAAATATTGACTGCCTGTAGGTCAATTTACTTTCTTATTGTCCAATAGAAAAAAGTTTCATGGTCATTAAAATGTGAAGCAGTTGGATTGAAGTGAGCAGTATTTTGGAGTAATCCTCTATGAATCCGCAAAGCGAAACTAAGATAGCTTGGGGCTAGCAAAATCTATTCAACGAACAGCCAACCATGACGTGTTTTTGCTGAGAAAACCTTGGAAAAGGTTTTTGATCGTAAACTAGGTTGGGTTCACAACTTTAAAAAAGAAAAGAAAGAGTGTCAATGCTGGTCTACAGGATTAAAAGAAGCCTGTCGAATACTTGAGCTGTGAAACTGTCAGCTTTCTATCATATAATTAATCTTAAAGTTCCTTCCCTGGATTTTTTACTGAAAGACCAAAGAAAATGAAATTTTTCTCTGAATGAAGTTAAGAGATATGATTCAAAATGAAAATCCCCTTAAAATATGTACATGCAATACCTTGACAATGCACAAAGTACTTGTAACACGTAAATTGTTTGCAGCATCCAACGGATGACGGCATAGTAGTATTATCACTTTCAATGTGCGTTGTTAGATAGCAGAAGTGTGGCTTGGTTGTTTAAAAAAATAAAAAATTTGCGAAGTTGGGGCCTAATTTTGTGATTGACAATTACGAAAAGTGCAAACAGTGGTAGTTTACCAAGTTACATTATTAAGGCAACCATTGTAAGTCCATGTGTAAACAGTGGTAACTTACCAAGTTACATGGGATGAAAACTTTCACTATTTAAAGGCACTGAACACGTTTTGTAATTGTCAAAGACCAGTATTCCCACTTGGTGTATCCCAACATATGCATAAAATAACAAGCCTGTGAAAATTTGGGCTCAATTGGTCATTGAAGTTGCAAGAAAATGATGAAAGAAAAAACACCCTTGTTGTACAAATTAGTGTGCTTTCAGATAGGAATAAAAGGCTTCTGGCCAGAAGTCTTTTATTATTTTAGTGAGAAATTACCTCTTTCTCAAAAACTACGTTACTTCAGAGGGAGTCGTTTCTCATAATGTTTTATACTATCAACAGCTCTCCGTTGCTCGTTACCAAGTAAATTTTTATGCTAATATATATTTTGAGTAATTACCAAACGTGTACAGTACCTTTAAGACTTTTTAAAGTTTGCCAGATAAACAAATAATGCTGTATTTTTTCTTCAAAGTAAATAAGTCAGGCTCTTTGAGCTACTTCTCTATTGCTGCGGATATTGTTGCAAAATCTTTTTGGAATGTATCACTCCAGGGGTTATCATAAGGTGGAATGCCATTATTTTAACCCTAAGATGGATCCTAGTTTTCGACTTGTTTTTAGCTATCACTCTCACCCCCTAGTTACCTTGTCAAGGCAGATGTTTTAAGACCATGTAGGAATTGCGGTATTTATCTATTTATTTATTTATTTCTTCTTTTACCCTGGGGAGACCTCTCAGTGAAACACTGTTTTTCAGAGGTGCCCAGCAGCTACGAACAAACATTAAAATTAGAATAAAAATTACAAAATGATTAAGAACATTATATTTATATTTATAAAACAGCCAAATTTAAATAGCTGCCACGGAATTACGACAACAATACAGAATCGTTACCACAAATAAAGACAAAGGTTAAAAATCTTAGCCAGCCAGGAAAAGCACCACATGCCCCATCTATTAAAATTTCAAATTTTTGTACTGTGTTTTAAAACTTGCTACAGTACGTGGCCAGGGTAACTAACAAAGTCAGTTGTCAAGGCAGCCATTGTTAGTCAATGTAGGAACAGTGCTTCAAAAACTCCACAAAATAAACCCCCACAAAACAAACAGACAAACATAACATGCAGTTAGAGATGTTGAAGAAGAAAGTTACAAACATAGTGTAGTGATGTGCATCACTAATGACACCGTACACAGATGAAGAAAAACCTTGTTGAGTATGTTTTTTTCGGGAAAGGGTTGTAGAGGGGTTTAACGTGTCCCAAACATTGAATGGCTTCTGAAGAAGTGATTAATTTGGCATTTTTATTGTTTCAGGTTGTGTGTCCAACTGTGGTGGCGTGCTGGCTGGCTATACTCACTGTGACCGGGGAAGGAATGGCCAGACCAGTGGACGACATGGCAGCAACTCCACTGGCACCACCAATGGCTACAGCAACAGCCTACAGGTACCAGATAACAACAGCGAGGAGTACAGGTGAGACTGAGAGAAAGACACCACTCACTGTCCTAGTTTTTGAATTGCAAAAAGTGAAACTAAATTTTTTTCATAGTTTTTGAATTGCAAAAAGTGAAACTAATTTGTTTTCATGGTTTTTTAATTGCCAACAATAAAACTAAATTGTCTTCATAGTTTCTTAATTGCAAAAAGTGAAAATAATTTGTCTTATGGGTTTGTGAGTAAGAATATTTTGACACGTAATTGTAATAAATTTACCTGACACAAAAGTCAGCAATTTTTTTATTTTTTTCTTAAGACATTACACAGTTCGGTGTAGTGAATCATTTCTGTCACCCGCCTGTAATTCCACTTCACCCAAGCTGCTGTATTTGAGAAGAAATTAATGATTTTCCGGCATCATCTTGACAGAAAATGTTGACTTGTTCCAAATTACACAAAAATCACACAGTTTCAAGGGATATTTGTGTGAATCATTATATTCTACTTTTAAAATATCTTTCCAACCATATTCATTGCAAAGCAAATGCTTTTTATTGCCCAAATTAAAGTACCCAATCCGGAGGAAACATGCTCCTTTGACTACAACTACATGTAGTCCTCATCACCCAGGAGTAAATGAGGGTAGAGATTGTTTGCTGGTGCTGCATACTCCTAAAGGAGTTGGGTGTTTCAAGAAAGCCCAAAGCGCCCAATGAGAAGGGTTATGACAGTTTAAGACCCTTTTGATACATTGGGTTTGAAGTTACCCATTATTATCGCTATTATTAGTGATTTTTGTTTGTCGTTGTTGACTCACAGACTGCGTACACTGTGTGAGGAGATTGCCATGCCATGGGATTGGCCAGTGACAGTCAACTACCATGAGTCCAAAGCTTATGCTAAGTGGAAAGGCCCGGAGTACCGTATCATGACTGAAGCTGAGCACCATGCCATCAGAGACAAATATGTAATGCAGTCTATGTATTTATCCTTTTCTTAGCACTGAAACCCGGTTCATACTTCCTGCGTATGAGAATGTGCAGCGATTTTTTACAGGGCTGTTTTCGCAGGAGTTGAGAACAGGGCAACCCCTTCAGAATTATTTATTGCGAATTTGTAACGTCAAAATTCATATCGCATTCGCAGGTAGTATGAACTGGGCTTTAGTCAACCAAAGTCACACAACAAAATGTACTATAGTGGATGATATGGAAAGGTCAGAAAGGCTGACAGTTAAAACTCATTCCCACTTTATTTACATTTTCTAAATTCTTAGGCTTTGCAACACACCCTCATTTGTGAAAGTCAAGTTGAAATCTTTCTTACTTTAAATATCAATGTGGTTTAAACATAGCAAAGATCGTATAGCGCTTTAGGCACAATATGGGCAACTCAGGCTGAAATGTGAAGTTTGCGCTGCTGCCATTTCAGTAAGCTACTCAATAGATCAGTGCAGCAATGGCCATTGCTACCAAAGATAAAACAAAAAATCTGCTTACCGAAATGGTACCCATTCCATACTTTCTGTTCTAAGAATACATAGAACTCCAGTTGCCCATCTTGTGCCTTTTAGCGCTATACTGTCTTTAATCCGCTTGTGGACGTAATTAAACAAGGAGGTCTCGGTTTAAAATTCGATAGCACTACACAGCCAGGGAGCGATTTTGTTCAGTAATTTGGCGTACCAACAAATTCAAACTGAACTTACTGAATGCCAATATTGAGTACAAATCGTGATTTTTTAGTTGCGGCCGAGGCATTTTGTGTTAGGCGATTGTACAGTATTTTCAAAAAGTCCAGATTCCAGATCTAGACTTTTGATTACAGTCCTTGTTAACTGCTAGAATTGTCATCATCAGTGAGTGTCACTGTGTCTGTGGAGAGTCATGGATTGGGATGTCGTAAAAGAGATCTGGGCCCAGTTCTATTGAGCTGCTTAAGCAGAAAACATTAATTAACAAATTTTCGATGAGCTAAACTTAAGCAGGATACCGGTCAGAGATTGTTCATGTGACATTGTATTTTATCTGGTACCCTTATTCTGGTAAGCATAATTTGGTTGTGCTACTTTTGGTGATTCAGCAGCTCTATGAAATTAGACCTTGAACCATATGCCACATGTACTTGAAAATTATATTTTTTTTTGTCGTTTTGTTTTGTTTTGTCACTGCAGGCATCAGACAGGTTGGATGTGTCAATGGACCACGCTTTTCACAATGATCTAAAGAAGAAGTTTAACACCAACTTTGCCTTCACCACCTGTACGGTAAGCTATTGAGTCTGTAGTATTTGGTGGTGTATATTCTGCTGGTGTATATTCTGCTGGTGTATGTTCTGCTGGTGTATGTTCTGCTGGTGTATATTCTGCTGGTGTATATTCTACTGGTGTATATTCTACTGGTGTATATTCTGCTGGTGTATATTCTGCTGGTGTATGTTCTGCTGGTGTATATTCTGCTGGTGTATATTCTGCTGGTGTATATTCTGCTGGTGTATATTCTGCTGGTGTATGTTCTGCTGGTGTATATTCTACTGGTGTATATTCTACTGGTGTATGTTCTACTGGTGTATGTTCTGCTGGTGTATGTTCTGCTGGTGTATGTTCTGCTGGTGTATATTCTGCTGGTGTATATTCTGCTGGTGTATGTTCTGCTGGTGTATATTCTACTGATCTGCTGGTGTATGTTCTGCTGGTGTATATTCTGCTGGTTTATATTCTACTGGTGTATATTCTGCTGGTGTATATTCTGCTGGTGTATATTCTGCTGGTGTATATTGTACTGTTGTATATTGTACTGTTGTATATTCTGCTGGTGTATGTTCTGCTGATGTATATTCTGCTGGTGTATGTTCTGCTGGTGTATATTCTACTGGTGTATATTCTGCTGGTGTATATTGTGCTGGTGTATATTGTGCTGGTGTATATTCTGCTGGTGTATGTTCTGCTGATGTATATTCTGCTGGTGTATGTTCTGCTGGTGTATGTTCTGCTGGTGTATATTCTGCTGGTGTATATTCTACTGTTGTATATTCTGCTGATGTATATTCTACTGGTGTATGTTCTACTGGTGTATGTTCTACTGGTGTTTATTCTACTGGTGTATATTCTACCGATGTATATTCTGCAAAAGTCCTACATATCAAAACCCCATTGCAAAATGTAAACAAGTTTTGGTACCTGGCCCAACCTGCTTCCTCGTTTGCGCTCTAGATTGATAGTTGAAGTAGTGGACAGGGCTTTGATTGTCGATGATCATGAGGTGTCCACGAAAGATGTTAGGTTTGCCTTTGAAAACTGGTCTTTAATTAAGGTTCTCTGAACTCTTCCCCCCTCCCCTTCTCCCCTACAGCCAGTCAATATGTACCCCCCAACCAAGTCCGGATTCTACGACGTGTTCGGCAACCTCTGGGAATGGATGGAGGATAATTTTAACGGGCTACCAACTAGTGTCTCTCACTACTTGTACGACGATTTCAGCACCCCAACCTACGATGGAAGACACAATATGATTTTGGTAAGCCCAATCAATATGGAACTGGAAACTCTGCAGTAACTCATGCTACATTGATCATGGGGCCCAATGTCATAGAGCTGCTCAAGCGCAAAAACTGGCTAAGTATAACAAAATTATGCTTACCAGAACAGGGTTACCGGCCAAAATAACACGTCACATGTACAATCTGTGACTGGTATCCTGCTTATGTTTGCTTAGCAAAAAGTGTTTAAGCCTAATTTGCTACTTAAGCAGCTCTGACCAGGACCACACTCTGACAACATCAGAGCTTGAGACAGATGCACTAGATCACTCTTGGACATTACCAGAAAGTTTGGTTTCCTGAATGGATATGTTGAAATATTTGTTAGTTAAATAAAATAATAATAATCTGTGGTCACTGTTACAAAACTGTAAACATTTTCCCAAAGGTGAAGATTGTTCCCCTCCTGAAGGAAACTAACCACTCATTGGACGGGAAGCCTCTTACAAAGATTGCTGAGTGTTGATATTTAAATAGCAACTGCTTTACATGGACACTTCGGGCTTTGAATTCGGGGTGAAAATCCACAAGACCACAGGGCTTGTAGCTCAAAACTTTCACTGGACCAGAATTCTTTTTACTAGACCACAATCAAAACAAGAAAAGAAAAAAATTCTGCACAGTTTAATAATATGTAAACTGTTTATCAAGTACTAAGATAAAGTTGATCTCATTTGTCTTTTGGGGGTGAGTGGTGAGTATCCTTCGATACTCAACAGAATTGAAACATATTTATCAGACTCAAAATCAACACAGTTTTTGGGTCTAATTTTCAAGATATTGTACCAGTGGGGTATTTTTATTCATTTGAAAAACACAAGACAGCTGGACTTAACTTTACAGGCCTGACACTAAATTAACTCGCTTCGGGCCTTCGGTCCAATGTAAAACCCAAGCCTTGCACTTAGTGGATACTCTATTCCGTTGTGTAAAAGTGCTTGTGTTTGATACCATCATACCTTCTGATGGATGGTATTTTCACCTTTTGTTGTCGTTGGGAGAGTTGGTGGTCTAGCTTTTTAAAGACCAGATCTGCTTTAGAATCAGGAGGGCTTAAATCCCACCCTGGCAACCTGCATTTTTCTTTTCCCAATGCAACTTAGAAAGCACCGTGTACAGACGATGTGACCTCTGTTTGCATTCAAACCGCCCTCTGTTGACACAACACTGTCCAAGTCATGTTCCGCCGGGCAAAAAGACACGTAGTCATGGTAATATTGCGTGTACTTTCTAGCTGGCTGTCAAGTACACAAAGGTTTTGCCCGGCGACATGCGCCGCATCATGTTATGGTTTTCGAGTGACGTCAGAGGTCACATCGTCTATACAGTGCTTATCAGCCACAGGGTAGAATTCAAGTAATTTTATTTATTCTCGTTTCAGAGTGGCTGCTGGATTTCTTCAGGTGCTCTAATTTCTATTTTTGGCAGATACAGTTTCCGCCGTCATTTTTATCAGCATGCAGGGTTCCGTGTTGTGCGATGTGTTGATTTGGATGCCATGCTTCCAGTCACCCTGGTGTCTAACGATAGAGATACAGATAAAGGTAGGTTTTACATCCTCAGTCCGTACAGAATGCTGCAGCACGACTCCTAACTGGTAATTAGAGTGTTCGACCACATCACCCCCATACTTTATAAACTACACTGGCTACCTGTTAATCAGCAAATTTAATTCAAAATAATCCTACTCACATTCAAGGCACTGGTTCAGCTCCACCCTACATGAAAAATATGTTGACGCCCCTGTACGACAAGACCAGGCCTGAGATCTATCAGCAATACGCTTTACGTTTCTCGAACTCGCTCGACCAGTTACCGGGACAGGGCCTTTTCCAACACAGCACCAAGACTTTGGTATTCACTCCCTGTGAAGACCTCAAACAAATGCACAGCATCACTCTCTTCCAGCAGAAACTAAAAACACACTTGTTCACGCTTGCTTTCCAAAAAATTTGATAATACTTTTACTTAACTTCTACTAGACCGGCTTCTTGAATGGTTTACAGGAAAGTGCTCCTTACAAATGCTTGATTATTATTATTATTACTTGCATCTTCACAATGGTCTACCCAAAGGTCATATTTTTTACGCAAAGTGAAAAGGATGCAAATAATTTATTTTTATTTTTTGGTAAACAAAAAAACAAAACACACAAAAAAACAATCGTGTAAACAATCTTGTAAACAGAGTCAAAATTTCACTGAATTGTACATGAAGAAGTACAAATTGTTAAACTTGTATTCTTCATGTACATTTATATAGCAACGCGCGAAGTCTACCATGCTCGAGCACTATGCAAATGTACAATAAGTATGCGCAGGACTATCCTGTCTCCGGTGCGCTTGGCCATGACATGCCATAGTGACGTTAACTGAAAAGGGTCTATTCTACTCCTAAATGCCAGAGCCGACATGTCTTTTTTACAGAAATATGTTTCCCAATGGGTACCAAAGTGGAGTTGGTGACCACTACAAACACCCAGTTCCAACAAGAGGCACACTCGTATCTCACCGATCTTCTCCAGGAGGAGTACTCGGCCACTGATGGTAACCTCCTCAACGAGGTGGCCCAGGTCTGCAAAGAGGCCGTACAGGCAAGAGGGGGCTCCCTCTCCCGCGCTCTGGACTTGGCATGCGGCTGTGGCAAGCTGTCATTTGAGCTGTCCAAATTCATGACAGAGGTAAAGGTCACAGGTCATTTCACACCAAAACATAATTTTGAAGATTTGTTGTTGTAGTTGTTGTAAAGAGTTGTAAAAAAAACTAAGTCTGCCTGCTGGTTTGAATCTGCTAATAACAGGTTTCAAAGTGGCCTGAAGGGCCCAATTTCATAAAACCTGTAAGCACAAAAACTTGCTAAGCACAGAAAAACTTTGCTAAACAGAAACGGGTTACCTGCCAACATTCCATACAGATAACATTGTTGCGACTGGTGCCTCACTCATTTTTTGCTATTAGCAAAGAAATTTTCCAAGCAGTATTTTCTGCTAAACAGCTTTATGAAATTAGGCCCTGTCGTCACTGGGCATGCTGAATGGCCAGCTGGGTTAAGACCTCTGCTCTAGAATGTTGGAGTCATGGTTTCAAATCCGACCAGAGTAACCTGTGGATTTATCTCTCCGCAGGATAATAATAATAACTAGTTCTCATACAGCGCATTTTACAATAACATACCAATGCGCTTTACATTAGTTCCTTGGTCATTGGGCAAATAACATTGCTGTAATTCTCAGCACCATTGGGAGTGTACAGCCCGTGGTGCTCCGAAAGCTTTTTCATACACAATATCAACCTCGACCCTCGCAGGTACCCATTTATACTGGATTCAAAAAGGCATGGTATAGCAGCCGAAGGGGAACACATCCCCCTTTTTTTTAAGGTACCAGTTCAGCAATGAGAAGACACTTGGATATTAACCATTGCGGTTTTTCCTACTAGATTTTGGGGATAGACTTTTGCGAGTCTTTCATCAAGGCAGCTGCGGAGATCCAACAGAATGGCAGCAGCAAAGTGATGTTGACTGACGGGAGGGTCATCGCTGTTGAAATACCAGAGGGGGCAAACCCATCCCGCATAGCGCTTAAGCAGGTAAGTGACTGTCCTGTTTACAAAAAGATAAATAAAACATTGATATTTTTGGTGTTGCTGCAAACCTCCATTCTTATACCCCTGAGGCCAAATTTAATAGAGCTGCTTAAGTAGAAAACTTCACTTAAGAATTTTTTATTAAGCAAAAATGAACTGGATACCAGTCGCGAAGGTACATGTGACAAGGTATTTTGGCTGGTAACCTTATTCTTTTCAGCATATACTTATGTTTCTTGAGATGGTATGAAAATATGGTATTTTGTCTGAAACCCGTTTGTGGTAAGCAAAATTATTTTGTGCTTAGCTACTTTTGTGCTTAAGCAGCTCCATGGAATTGGGTCCTGGTTTTTAGTTCCCGCCTAAACAGATGCAAAACCAATTTTTGTAGGGCAAACAATAAGTACAGGCTGGTTCCCAATTTAGATGCTAGAGAACACAGATCTTTTTCAAGGTCCAATGCAAGATTCACTAGATTGTATCCCTGCATGTGTAGTCCCAAATCCTACACATGGTTTTCCCAATTCTTGACAATTTCATTTTCCATTTTTCAGCTTACTTGGATTCCGAATGAGATTCTAGACTTTGACCTGGTGGTGATGCAAGGCATTGACCGGGTCATGAACATGAAAGGTCAGTAGTTTTTGTTAATGTTTTTGTTTAGGCAACCATAGGGATACTGCACACAGTAATAATACATTTAATGAAAATATCATATTTTTACCCACACCTGAAACATTAATCCTTTTTGATTATCAATCCATTATTAATATTTGTTGTGTCGTCTCACATTTTCCAAGTCTGAAAATCATTTTCAAGTCAATAAGACCACTGGGTTATATTAACTTACACCTTGAGCCTTTCAAGGCGATTGCCGTTTTGTATGCGTCCTCTTATTCGCATAAACACATATTAAAAAAATATGCGGTATACCAGTTACTAGTGATGAACATTGGTTGACATTTTTGGCTGGTAACCCTGGATTCTTTTTTTGCTAAGCAAGATTTTTTCGTGGTAAGCAAATTGGTATTAGCAAACATGCATTGAAGCATAGGATGTCCACAGCAACACCCTTAACCAGCTCGCTTCGGGATTAAACATTCCTTTCCTGTTTTCCTGTGCGGGATTATTTTCAGTCAAAAAGCAACTTTTTTTTTCTAGCCATTAATTGATCGTGTCATCAAACAAATTCAGTTTGGACTCTCGGATATTTCCTCAGCTAGACATTTACAGGTTTTAATGGCTTGTATTTTTGTCTACGGTCATGTTTCTGAAGCACATTCACACCATTAGAAAGCTGTTCTAATGTCAGGTTGGTGTAGTGGTATCTTGCCTCGCCTTCCACCTATGGGACCCCGGTTCGAATCCCACCTGGGGCACTATGTGGATTGGGTTTTCAGTCCCTGCCTGATCGCGTGGGTTTTCCCTGGAATAATTCTCTGGGGTTTTCCTCCCACATCTAAAACTGAAACTTCCTTCATTGTCTTCTCTTCACTCTATACCATCCTGTTATTGGCGACTTGATCGCTGTTGGATTTGGTTAATAAATAAATAAAAAAATAAATAAATAAATAAATAAATCGGCCGATCATGAACCCATGCCCGGTCCAACAGATGGGCTCCTGTAGAGAGACCAGAGGCCTCATGCAGATTGGGTGTTATCTGTCTTAACAAAATCTTGGCTGATATATGAAAGGAACATGTCTTCAATGAAGTCATTAGGCACAAATCAATGCAAAGAGTTAATCCGACAATTGTTTGCAGTGCCTTTTTTCCCCTGTGGCCACAGAACCATGACCACAGAGACTCTGTGAAACAGTTGCCTGTGTACGTGTCTCACCACACATAGCCTGTTCACATGACCACCACCAACATGCATAGAAACTTGAATGCCAGTTTATAAGCCAGCGGCTGTGTGTTGCATAACAGTTTTGCATGTTATTGTGTCCTCTGAAGCGATCTAGTTAACAACAGTTGTCTGTGAAACCTGAAATCAGTAGAGAATCATTGAAACACAACTTTATACTGGAAATGACATGTTCAGAACTATTTGACACAGCAACTGTCTTTATAGTCTGAAGAATTGTGACTAAGCAAGTCAAGGTACCAGACATTATTCAAATCCAACTCACAAATGGCTTTTTATTCAGACATGGCATCAAATCAGAATTGATAGTCTAGTCCTGGGCCACCAAGTGTCTCAAACATTTCCCGTGTAGAAATGCAGGTTGAGAAAACAAGTTGTGCACTTGATAGAAATTGCTTTTTTTGGCAGTCCTCACAGAAGTTTACAAACAAGAATTGTGTTTGCGTTCTGATTTCCTCTCGGGTTATTTTTTGCAAACTATTTCCAAAATGGCAGCCGGCTAGAGATAGGCTAGTCATTTATTGTTTAACTCACATCAGGTTGTCTCTCTCTCTGTAATTGTTACCATTGGTTGTACATTCATAATGTATGTTTTGGGGGACTTGTTCTAAATTCCATAATCAGCCCCCATAGGCCAATCTTGTACGGGCAAACTGGGCAAGGCAGTTTGTTTCTTTTATAAAAGGCACCTCTATATGAGGGAAGTTACAATTTCTACTGGAACGTTTCAAGGGGCACCAGGGCAATGACCAGGGACCAGGGGCATCGAGGCGTTGCAGTCGTGAAGTATCGCTATCAGGCCTGCAAAACATTATTCAAGCCAAAAGGAGCACAATTTTGTAGCAAATGAGGCTATTTTTTGCCAACTGGATTCTTCTGCTTGATTTGCGATGAAGTGAATGTACAATCAAAAGTGAGCAACAGTACAGGAGAAACTGTTTTCAGGTAGTATTCCAACATTATAAAGATCATGATCTTTATAATGTCAATAAGCTTAAAAACAAGCACTACAGTTTCAGAATTATGTTTGCACAAAGATGCAGTGTGAATATTAAAAAGCGTGAATTTCAGTTTTATATCACTTTTTTGGGGGGGGGGGGATTTTTTTATGCTGTCGGGTGAACGGAACTGGAAAATCTCATCAGGTATAATCATCTCCAAAAATTAGTTCAAAATCTTTGGTATTGTTTACTTTTTTCTTCTTTGTAGAATGCTGTGATAGATTTGAGAAAAGCGAACCTTGTTTTTCATTTCTAAAAGCAACTCACTAAAGTAAAATCAATTTATAACTCTTTGATGCGAAAGTGAATAATTTGGGCTTAATTGTAAATCTCAAGGTGGGAGTTGGGTAGAGTTTCAAGAGAAAAACTATACAAATGTGGATACGATTGTGATATTAGAGAAATCTGGGAAATTCAGAACTTTGACTATTTTGTTCTTTTGAAAAGTGTTTGCTTTTATTATTATTTTATATTTACATTGAGTGAAGACTTACAATGTTACATATCTGTAAACAGAATTTATGACATCTCAAGGAGGACATGTTCAACACTTTGAGTTTTTATTCTTCTCCCAAGGGTTCCAGTCCTTCTACTGTAGCTCTTTATTTATAATTTCTGATTGTTGGAATCGTTTGCCCAAAGCCCCAAGCGTACACAATTTTGGAGGTCATGTTTCCATTGTTGAAGAGTGGACATTGTTTATCTCAGGTAAAACATAGAGTGGAATGGTAAAAATGAATGGAGATAAATACATGATGTGCTCAAAAGTATTATAATATTATCTCTTCACCACACCATAAGTGTTGCTTTCTTCTGAAAACTTCATTTTAACTCTTAGATTGCAGTGCTGTTAAATGCAGTTCTGTCATTGTCATTTTGTTCACTGCAGCTATCTTGTCAGTTTCCCTGCGTTCAGTAATGACAAAGGCTTTGATTTGTGGAAGGAAGCCAGACTATGCTTGCAATCTCGTATTAAAAAAACCCAGATGCTTTGTATTGAAGGTGTATTTGGGAGGCAAATTTTCCAACAATCAGAATTTTACCGAGTGATGTGGTTTGTTCACATCCAGCAGACGGTAGTTGTGTGCAGTCTAAAACCGTACTGTGGACTTGCCTAATTGTTACTAACAGTGTGGTGTTTTTTCCTCTACTTCTTGTCAAACAGGGGTAAGACCTTATTCACTTGTTCATCTCTGCAAGTCTAAACCTTAGATTCTAAACTCTAAATAGGGTTCTTAAAAATGGACTAAACGAAACAGCTCCAGTCCTCGTTGCCTGGATGGGATTGAAAAAAACAAAAACAGAAAAAACAGTCAGAACTCCTGTCGGACTTGTGGTCATTTTTTGCATACTGCAATGGTCTTCATAAAAAAATATACTAAGAGAACATATTGTTCTATGAAATCACTAACTTTTGCAAACTGCTTACCAACCAAAAGGACCTATGGTATAAATGCCAAAAATAGTAATTGGCCTGACGTTTCGACCCTAGCAGAGTATTTCTCGAAGGCTAAGTAATGGCATGTGTTTCCACTTGACTGCTTCTGTTACACTTGTATACCTGTTTATGTGTGTTGTCATGTCATATAGCCTTCGAGAAAGACTCTGCTAGGGTTGAAACGTCAGGCCATTAACAATTTTTTGCAAATCAGTAACTTTTCATAAGCCTCAGATGCAAACATTGTATTCAAAACCAAAGCACAAAAGCGTAAAATTTAAACACTGAAAACCTGCCAGTATTGTGCTCACTATGCAACTTGATCTTTGATAGCCATCAGAGAGTGTTATGGTGTGATTCAAAAGGGGCGAGGTCCCGTCTTAAGAAAACGTCTGACTTGTTACCTTAAGAACCCATCCAGGTACCGAAATATGAGAGTTTAAACCTCTGCTGGTGTTGAGATACATTGGTGCGACCAGCTGACATCCCTGCAAGTCTAAATAAAAACTAAACATTATTCTAAACCTAATTTTTTTCTGGACATTGTGATTTTTTCCAGATTTCTAGCCACTATACTTGGTATGATAATTTGTTTCAATGTGAAATTATTCACCCTAAAGTTTAAAGTTTTCTAGATCTACTCATCGGTCCCAGCCACACTAGCTCCCCAGCATTTTTACCCTTTTTACCCCCCTTTCTCTCTCAGTTCTTAGGCACCTACCACATCCCTAACTGTTACCCCAACAACGTCCCAGCTTCACCCGCTCCCAAACCTATTTCCTTTTCTACCTTTACCCAGTTCTCCTGAACCTACCCCATCCCTAAAACCCCACCCATGTTCAAGCCACACCCGCTCCCAAACCCATTTTCTTTTCTATCTCTACCCCAGTTCTTCTGAACCTATATCCAATCCCTAACCCAACCCACGTCCCCAGCCACACCCTCTTTGTAATATTCCCCAACATTTGTACCCTTCTCCCCATTTCCGGCATCTACCTTATCCCTAACACCACCCAGCTCAAAGCATCACCTACTCCTACCCAACCCCCAAATATAGGTCATCCTCCCTTCAGAGAAAAGATGGAGTGATTGTTAAACTATTTAGAAGAATACAAAGAAAGGGGGGAAAACAGTTTTCAAAACAGAAGAGAAACCTAAAATGGCCTTGATATTTTTACGGACTGTCCGGTACGGAGAGTTGCAATTTTGATTTGTTTATTTTGTGGTATGTTTGTATGGCTGCATTCCTTAATAGGTATGAAGCTGTATCAAACGTACAAGTAGAAAAAACGCAACCACAAGATGGCAATAAATCTCTCTGTACTGGATTTTTTTTCTTTCTCAAGTCTAATTATTTTGTGGCTAAAATCTGGAAAAAGTTACAACCACAGTGGCACCATGAACATTGGTTAGGGGGAGGGTTAGAGGTCAGAGTAGAAAGTATAATAAGCTTTGGATTGTTTCTTATATAAAACAAAATCCACTCTGGTGCTCACTGTGGTTTGGGGGTAGTTTGTCTTCATTTAGATAGCAGCGAATGCCAATGCATTTTTGTCAACGAGCTGTTGAAAATAGCAGTACAATATTTCTATACTTGGATTTGCCATTTGCAAGATTCACTTAAATTACACAAACAAATAATAATATATAAAAATGTAAGCAAAAACTTAAAAAAATCAATAATGATTGTTTATTATCCAAAATTAGCATTGGCCTTCCCTGATAAGTAAATAATATAAACTAAATAGAATAATTGAGATTCTCAAATCGAAGGTAAGTTTTTTCTATCCCTCCTTTAATAAACAAGTTTCCGCTTTTGTTTGGTATGCAGATAATATCGGGTCCACATCATGTGAAATCATGGTTGCTTTTTAGTATATTGCTTGGCGTTTCGTTGGGTCACCAACTTCACAACGAATGCTACCAAAGCAACGGCTTTTTTCTCCATTTTAACTACTTGTTTTGAATTTGCAGATCTCTCATTCCGTTTTGAAACTTTAACATTGTCTAAATGCTTGATTTTCGGATATGTGCATGGTACCATGTTTGACCTGTTTGTTTGTATGTTTGTATTAATTGTGTTAGTTTGTTCGGGTTTAATCGGAGTATGTTGATTGAAGACTTTTCTGTTAATTGCCTTTTCGGGCTCTGAAGTGTTTGTAGTTACCTTTGTCCGTTTTGTTTACGCTTGGCATGTTTTTTTGCTTCTGCAAGACCTTTTGTTGTTTGTAGCATGCTGATGTGATGATGATCTTGTTATACACGTACATGCATCTAAACCTTTTGTTCTTCTATCACCATGTAGAAAGTTGAAGGCACCGTTTCAAAACGCCCTAATTTTCGTTAGGTCAAAGGTCACCAGGGTCACCAGAGGTTCGTCCCCGTTGACCAATCAATGGGTATCATCTCTACTGAGTTATAAACACCGACAGGAACTCGAAAGCACTGCGGAGCAAACTTTGCATGTCTGACATACTTTCATGTGTTTTGCATTGTATGGAGTGCCTTTATAACTTTATGTGTTTCATGTTTATATGAATCTACTCTGAACTACTCCCTAATGCCCCACACTGACATATGGGCTCTGCTCGTTTATGCATGCAATTTGCGCCATGTATTCACTGTGAAAAATGTTCAAAGCTGCTCAAGCAGCAATGTCTTGAATAGACTCTTAAAATTGTCAGCCGTTTGAGAGAGCTTTACATCACATGGAAGAGCATTGCTTAGGAGAGATGCAACGCAAGAAAAATTGCACTACCCAAATGACTCCAATCTGTGTCTGGAGACGTAGAGAAGTTGTCGACAAGAATTTCGGAGAGTCTATTATTATTATTATTATTATTATTTATTCGGCCAGTGTCAAAAACAAATACATACAAGTAGAACAAAGGATAATAAGACTTTAAAAAAGGTAACTTAAATACAGGGTAACTAGAGGAGTGGGATTAGACAAAAGGGTACAGGACAGGTAGGGGATGTGGAGGAAGGAAGAGGAAGGGACAACAATCCATTCTAAGACGGCCAGGATAAACAAAAGCGTACTACTACACTATGACTCAAAAGCCTGCTTATCCAATCCTCGAATAGAGTATAAATAAAACAATCACTATAATAAACACTTAGATACTATAAAATAAACAAATATAAAAATATACTTTGAGTAAAACTAATAGAAAATTTGAAGCACTAGATAGATATTTGATAGATTTAGGAGCTGCTAACAAACTCAACAACAATTGATGCTATTTAAACAAGTTATTTAAAAAGAAAAACAGAATAGATAAATAATAAATAATTACATTAATACATGAATGAATGAATAGATAGATAGATAGATAGATAGGTAGGTAGATAAAGAAAGAAAGGAAGGAGGGAGGGAGGGAGGGGGGGAGGGGGTGGGGAGGGGGGAGGGGGAGAGAAAGAATTAACTAAAGAAAGAAAGAAGTAAATAAATAAATAAATAAATGAATAAATAATTGAGTAAATAAATAAATAAAGGAATAATTAAATAAATAAATAAATAAATGAAATAAATAAATAAATAAATGATGAATAATAAACAAAAGAACGAACGAATGAATAAATAAATAAATTAATAAGTAGCTAAAAACGGGGGGAAAAAGAAAAAGAAGGGAAAAACTGTTTCTTTCTAGCCTATTTCACTCCACTGCAGGAAGAAAGCCTCTTCTCCCATTTCACTCTATCCAGAGCTGTTGCCAAGCAATGCCCTTATCATGTTCTTAGTTCATCTCTCCCTTCTGTTTTGTCTTCCTATTTTTCTCGTTCGGTTTCTTGTTCGGTTTCACACCTTTGGCTTTGTTCATGCATCCCGGTATAGGATGGGTTCTTCACACCTTTGGCTTTGTTCATGCATCCCGGTATAGGATGGATTCTTCACACCTTTGGCTTTGTTCATGCATCCCGGAATAGGATGGATTCTTTACACCCTGGGCTTGTTCAAACTGAGTGGCTTCGGTTGTGGCTGTTGCTTTGATACTAAGTTTTAGTACCAAGCCTTGATTATCTTTGTTGGGGATGACCACTCGCACCTATTGCTGCTTAGTTCAGACTAAAAATGGGCAAAACGTCCTGTCAAGTTATTCTCAGAAAAACATTGAAACGCTTTAGTTATATCGATGTGAATCGGTTCAAAGTTTGTTTTTGGGGTTTGTTTTTTTTAGAGATCGGAGTAATTATTTTACCTTTTGAACAATTCTTGGACTTATTCGTTGCAGAATCACCGTAGAAACAGAGCTCAAAGAATGTTGTTGATCTCGGCGTTCTTACTAATCTAGTTCTACGAGACTTACCCAAGTGTAGATCCATTCTTTTTCTTCTTGTACATTCCTCAGGGCCTAATGTTTGTATATATTTCCCTGGCATTTAACGACAGTGCTCCCAAGAAGTGTACTCTATGCGATGTTATTGTAAACATTTTATGTTGATATACAGGGTATTTGGACAGCAGCAGAAGGTGTGGCGGGTGTGACATTTCTTGTTCACTTGTTTCTTGTTTGCCGGGTGTTATTCCATTGTTCATATTACTAATACTTGCTTTCTGTGGCTGTGGCCTTGTTTTCTGATCCCTAGCCTGGTTGCTGAGGCTTTGGGAAGTGATTATTCCAAACGGAGTTGTCGTAATCGTCTCCAAGAAGGGCTATGGAGCGAAGGATTTCCAGCCGATCATAGGAAGATGGTGAGTCTATAAAATTAATTTCAAGTTGTTTCTCTCTACGTGGAGGTTTTTCTGACGATTTTAAGATGTTGCCACTTATTGTCAATTTGGCTTCACAGTTTTCGAAGCCCAAGTGGTATAAAGCTGTTAAGCAGAATGTATTGCATAACAATTGTGTTTTCTTGGGATGGTATTAATTAGCAGGTAACCAGTCACGCACAGTTACTATTACACAGTACTTTGGCTGGTAACTTATTTCTTCTAAGCAAGTTTTTTTTGCTTAGCTATATTTTGTCTTCTTGCTTTTATGAAACATTTTAATTTTAGTTGAGAATACTAAAGAAAACTAAAATAGGAGAAGGCAGAAACACTTTGTTTAAAGAACCCTGACATGCAGTCCCGGCTGTGATTTGCCTGGTACTTGGTGTGGGCAGTAGTTAATGACACAGTAAGAAAGGGTAGTTTTTCTTGAATAGATAGGTTGCAATATGACGTAAGTCGGCCATCTTTACGGGCAATTTGGAACATACAGTCATGCGTTACGCGTGAGAACGGCGTGCAGCACGCGCACATTTCACAAAACTCATTGCATGATTGGTTAGTGAATGACGCGGCTGCGTTAATAATTTCAGCGCTTGGCGCGCCTGCAAGCCAAAATGCGATTTGCCCGTAAAGATGGCGTCTACTGGGAACTATCTATACTCAATGCTCCTTTTGATTAATTCTGTTGCAAGCTTGGAGCTGACCGAAGAGAGGGAGATACCCTACACTGGGCCATCTGGAAACATTGCCGTGGCAACCTTAACCACCTGGCATAGAAAGTAAAGATATTAAATCAACCGAGGAGTCTGTTGAATTGAGAATACAGTAAGTACAACAAAATATGCATATTTATATCCTCCCCTGTCCGGTTTTCGATGTAGTATGCCTTTTTCTTTGAATTGAAATTTTTTTTTTTATTCCATAATCAACTGATGCCCTAATTACCTTCCTTTGTTTATAAAAAATATGCAAACATATATTAAAACGTGATGGACATTGAAACTTTCACACCACGCACCGATCTTCGATGACTTCAATAGCGTCCCATTTGTTTGAGTTTGACCTGTTTCCGATGCAAACAAGAAAGTATGGTGTCCGGGTGAAGCCATACGTGGAAGAAACATCTGCAGTGACTACAAGTGTTCTGTGAGACTTAGTGTATGACTCTATAGCCAGCAGTTTTCTTCATTTTATTCAACATATTTTTTTATTTAGTTATAAAAATAACCATGGTATTTTTCAAAAACTAAAAAAAAAAATAAAAAAAAAAAAAAATGTAAATAATTCTTGGCTTTCAAATCTTATTTTTATTTAGTTTTGTGTCTTTTTATGTTTCTTAACATTTAAAATAAAGCATATAAATAAACAGTGATAATCGAATCACAAAGCTGATGTTTAAATTTTAATATTAATAACAAAAATGATAGAGTGTTACAAAAACAAATTATCCAGACTATTACTTAGAAAATGATATAAGGCACGTGGCTTCTTTAAGCCTCTGTATTTTTTCCCCCAGAATGCTCAGCAGAATGTTCAGTCACATGATTTGATCATCGTGAATTGTGAATTGAAAAAGTGTTTGATGAAACTTTTTCGGTGGGAAATTTTTTTTTATGGCCCCGACAGTATGACATATATTTTTGTACCTTGAAGAAATGCCTAAAATACCACAACTTTTTGCATTTACAAGTGCAACTAACCAGTGGAGCCTTTCATGTTTCTAAGTTTTGGTCAAATGAGAGGAGACTCTTTGCTTGGCAAGTCAAACCACAAAAATTGTATCTAGGGACTGTTTACATCGCGCGCAGACAGGTAAAAGATTTGCGTCGATTTCAGGGACGCCCTGAATACAGGGCGTCCTACGATATACATGCAAATATTGCATTAGTTTTAATTTCATATGTACATGTTTTACATACATCATTTCTGTCACACCTTTTATCTTCAAATCCATATTAAAACCTCAATGTTTCTAAAGCGAACTACTATAGCAGAGCAAACGAATGTTGGAAGTGCAGGCCGTGTTGCCAGGTAAATGGCCCATCAGGCTATTAAGAAATCACCAGACCCACCTCTGTCCTCGGAGATACCCATTTACTCCTGGGTGAAGGGAAACAATTATGGATCAAGGAGAGCAAACGGTGTTTGCTGAACAGGAACAGGCTAACCAACAGAAGTTTAACTGGTGTACTGTCTTTAAGCTGGTTCCTTGGCAGCCTTTGCTTTGTAGCCAATCAATTTTACCTTTTCAGCTTAACTTATTAAAAAATAGTAGCCTAATGTTTCATTAGTTATGTTTCATTAAATTCAAGTAAATTGTGACGACAACATGAAGTTGAACTCAAATTATAATTTGTTTCCTCCCGTCTTTCACAGATCTCTTTTCGGAACTGGATTGGACAAGGCAAATCTAATTTTATAGTAACAATTCTTAAGGCCAAAGTTATATTGTACTAATGCTGTTTACTTATAGTAAGAGATTTTTCCTATCCTGTTGTGTACAATGTTTTTCAAAAAGAAACCATGAAATACGAGCGAATTTTGCTGCAACATTGGGAGTTACGAATGTGCTTTGCAAGTAAATTTGTACATGGGTTTTCGAGTCATTTTGAGTTAAATCTGTTCCGTTGCTATTTCAGCTAGTTAGCAAGTGCATAACATTGGAACAATTTAAAATATAAATGTTTAAGGATTTACACAATGGTATAATGATGTTTACCTGCATCGCTGTATTTGTTTTTTAAATGAGTAAAAACAATGGTTTTTAACTCTCGATTCCGAAACCCGATGTTTGGAAATTGTGAGAACAGTTGATCGTGGTTTTTACCATTATTTTTCCCGTGACTCCGGCGATGACCAAACTGAGCTTTAATTTTCGCAGGTTTGTCATTTCATGTATGTAGCGCCTCATAAAGTACGGATACTGGTCTTTGACAATTACCAATCATGGCCGCTTGTTTAACCAGACTACTGCATAAAGTTGTGAAAGACATAGGAAAAGGGACTTTGGATTTTTTTTTTTTTAGTTCACATCAATTGTTTTTATGGCTTGCATGGTCTCAATGTTAGGTGTATTTAATATTCTATGAGATGGTGGTTGGCGCTTCACTTGTAAAAAACAACAACCCCAACACAGGGAAACGTCTGAAGAAAAATATTATTTTGTATGCCGAGACATTCTTCTAACTATTCGTCTTTCCAAAAAAAACAAAACAAAAAAACACGATGAAATAAAAATATACAAAATTATTAAAAAGAAATTTAATTTTTTTAAAGTTGTATCTTACCTTTATTATGGCAATTTTTGTTATAGTTTAGCTTGGATTGAATGTTTTTATGCTTGTTACTATTGTGTAATATTTATTGGTAGCCTAATTGCTTGGCATCTACTGTCGATTGGTTGTTTACAAGTAAAGTATTTTGCGCCCTCAATGGTTAAGCTGAATGATTTATATATATTATATATATATTATGGATGAGATAAACACAATCTTCAAAAGTAACACGTGTATAGAACAAGCTCTGCGTTAGCTGCAACTTCCAGTCCTCACGTCAGCCATCGAGGAGGGTGCTGAAAACACAGGGCGCCCTCTGTTGATAAAATACTCTCCGACCGTCATAGCGGAAGACCTCCTTTTGGTTGGCTGTTGATAGAAATTCGCAATGATCTTGGAATTAATCCATGTCAGATTAACAGCAGATCGACAAGTGTCGGATGTTCGTGCTTTGCACTTGAAATGAGTAAATAAGTTTGTTTTTTTGTTTTTTTACACAGTCAATTTCCCTTGTGGTTTATTACTTGATAGGTTTTTGTGCCGTTTGTTAATTTTTAAATTTTCTATAAACATTTTTTTTGTATGTATTAACCAACTGCTGGTGGTGATAGTTTAGCTTATGTAATGAAAGTTAAGGCACACGATTAGTTATACTTGCAGATAATGTACACAATGGTAAACCTAAAGAAAATTCAGGGCGGGACTAGGAGGTTAGGTCAAATTGAGAAGTCATTTTTAAATCAAACAATTTAGGCCTAAAAAAAAATGGTAAGTAAAACACATTTTTGTGTAAAATGTGTTTATTTTATATAGTTCCATACTACTACTAGAATTATTTAGTGCGTTGTTATAGCAAAGTTGCAATATGAGATTTTTATAATGAGATAATGTAAGGACGCGATAATCTTAACAAAGTAATCATTAAACATAATCTATGTATTTTTGTATTGACGTAAATCAAAGATGTTCACACCAAGTTTGCTGTTTATTTTAACGTAGTAGGCCTACTCAGTTAAGAGAAATGTTTTCTTTATGTGACCCATAAAGGGACACGTTGCCTGGGATCGGGCGAGTTGGTCTAATAAAAAGCGTTTGTAACCGTTTGTTATGAAATGCATAGGCCTATGGTTAGAAAGATGTTTTAAAAGTAGAATACAATGATCCACACAACTATGCCTCGAAATTGCGTGGTTTTCCTTTTACTTTGCGAACTAACACGGTCGGCCATTTATGGGAGTCAAAACGGTCGGCCATTTATGGGAGTCTGTATTTTTCATATTTTAACAAAGGAAATCTGCAAAATGATAATAATAAAGATATTGACAAAAATAATAGGGAGACCGCCAACATAGGGCTAGATAGCTCAGTTGGTAGAGCGCCGGCACGTTAAACCGGAGGTCGTTGGTTCAAGTCCCGCTCTAGTCAACTTTTCTTTGTTCCCAAAATCATTTAAACATTTACCCAGTCAGTTTCCCTTGTGGTTTATTATTTGATATGATATAAAAAGTCGCATCCCCTTAAGGTGATCCCCTGGCTGCCGCTTCCCATGTTGTATCGTATACTTGGGTGTGATCCCTGGCTACACAGCAGTTTGCGGTTGAATGGCTTCTGACTGGCAAAGATATTGACAAAAATAATGGGGAGACCGCCAACATAGGGCTAGATAGCTCAGTTGGTAGAGCGCCGGCACGTTTAACCAGAGGTCGTTGGTTCAAATCCCGCTCTTGTCAATTTTTCTTTGTTCAACCCAAAATCATTTAAACATTTACCCAGTCAGTTTCCCTTGTGGTTTATTATTTGATAATAATAATAGGCCTAACAATAATAAATAATAGGATTTATATACATGTGATGCTACACAAGATTGACATTGAATTTAGTGATTGAAGACACAGTAAAACATTATGATGTGAGTTTCATAACTGCACAGGTTGACTCGGGTGATTTCTTTACTCGGTGGACCCCGGTTGGAATCCCACCTCAGACCGGAGCCTTGCATGTGGATTGGGTTCTCAGTCCCTGGTGCATTCCCCTTCATCCCCACCCCTAAATAATGTAAAACTAGACATTTCTTCTTAAATCCTATTCATCGTATCATTTGCGCATATTGTGCTGTTGGATGTATGGTATATACATTTTTATAATGAAAGAAGATTGATGAAAACGTAGCTCCATATATACCTTTCAGGAAAATACTGACTGTTTAAGCGCCTTGAGTGTCACTGAGTGACAGATATGCGCGCTATATAGAAGCCGTTATTATTATTACTATTTTTATTATGAAAGTTTCTGCAGCTTGTTTATGTAAAATTAAGCATCCTTCGGTATAGGACGAATTTAGGGTGTTGGAAGTGCAAAAAGTAATAGTATAGCATAAACCATGCAGTAGCTTAAAAATCTATATAAATAAATAATTATATTCATAGATTAAAGTAATGTCAATTAATAGAAAAGAGGATTAAAATGAACGTTGATGATGTCATTATGATTAACTTGAAAAGGGCTCCCGTATTACAAGAGGAGTTTCAAATTACCAGACAAGGCGTTGTTGTTTTTCACTAAAGTGAAAACGGGACAAATTGCTACGAATGTTGTAAAAAAAAAAAACTTTAAAAAACCACAAACAATGTTCTGCCGAAAGCAAATGGAAACAATAAACAATTGCATTTGGGGGTTAATCTTGTTATTATTTACACATGTTTACATGATTATTACGTCTATAGGCATACACAGGAGAAGTCAAAATGTTGAATTAGCATGATCAGGTAAAGCAAATAGATCGCAACCTTTATTTCCAGCTTCTTCTTTTTGTTACCTGAGAATTGTATAACGTTATCTGAAAAATTAACTTGTACAGGGGTGGTTTGTTTTGTTGTTGTTTGTTAGAACAAGGGACCAATTTAACATGGGCGTAATTGTGTGTACTTATATGTTTTATTATGTGATGATTTGTCTGTCCTATATATTGGAGGAAAAAAGACTGTTTACAAGGTCGATTATTGTGGTGTGGCGGGATTAAGCTAATCTGTGTATTGCTTATTAGATTGTTTGTGCCAGAATAGGAGCAAAGAACAGTCAACGTTGGTGACCGATAGGTGAATGGGAATAAAAACATTTCACCAATTTGACGTGTTTAATTGTTTTATTGGATATTTATTATTACTTCTCTCCCCGTCCCTCTCCCCGTCCCTCTCCCCGTCCCCCTCCCCGTCCCCCTCCCCCTCCCCGTCCCCCTCCCCGTCCCCCTCCCCGTCCCCCTCCCCGTCCCTCTCCCCGTCCCCCTCCCCGTCCCCCTCCCCGTCCCCGTCCCCCTCCCCGTCCCCCTCCCCGTCCCCGTCCCCCTCCCCGTCCCCGTCCCCCTCCCCGTCCCCCTCCCCGTCCCCGTCCCCGTCCCCCTCCCCGTCCCCCTCCCCCGTCCCCCTCCCCGTCCCCCTCCCCCGTCCCCCTCCCCCGTCCCCCTCCCCGTCCCCCTCCCCGTCCCCCTCCCCGTCCCCCTCCCCGTCCCCCTCCCCGTCCCCCTCCCCGTCCCCCTCCCCGTCCCCCTCCCCGTCCCCCTCCCCCTCCCCGTCCCCCTCCCCGTCCCCCTCCCCGTCCCCCTCCCCGTCCCCCTCCCCGTCCCCCTCCCCGTCCCCCTCCCCGTCCCCCTCCCCGTCCCCCTCCCCGTCCCCCTCCCCGTCCCCCTCCCCGTCCCCCTCCCCCTCCCCGTCCCCCTCCCCGTCCCCCTCCCCGTCCCCCTCCCCGTCCCCGTCCCCCTCCCCGTCCCCCTCCCCGTCCCCCTCCCCGTCCCCCTCCCCGTCCCCCTCCCCGTCCCCCTCCCCGTCCCCCTCCCCGTCCCCCTCCCCGTCCCCCTCCCCGTCCCCGTCCCCCTCCCCGTCCCCGTCCCCCTCCCCGTCCCCGTCCCCCTCCCCGTCCCCCTCCCCGTCCCCCTCCCCGTCCCCCTCCCCGTCCCCCTCCCCGTCCCCCTCCCCGTCCCCCTCCCCGTCCCCCTCCCCGTCCCCCTCCCCGTCCCCCTCCCCGTCCCCCTCCCCGTCCCCCTCCTCACCAGTCACCCAGAGCCCCCGAGTCTTACTGTGGTGTGCCCAGAAGGTGGATGTAATGAAAAGTTACTGGAGAAAGGGCGTAAGCACATTAATGTGCAAAATTGTGTTTCGACTTAGTATGAAAGTTTATTCGCTGCTTCTGCCATTAATTAGCCATCATAGGAAGGTTAAATTCTGCATGGGAATTGGAAAACATCTCTTTTGGGTAATTCAAGCGACAAGAATGTTACATTAATGCGACATTTCTTTTGTCAGGAACCTTGCATATATTATTGCTTACGGCCTTTTTTAACGGAAGAAGGACGTAGAGGTTTACACCCTACCGCCTGTCAGTGGTCAGGTCGTCTGTGATATTAGTTCCAGTTAGTTGACTTTAGGTGTACAGATAATGGAGTACACATTTTAGAGACCGTTTACATTTTGCAGCCATTTTTTCCCCGCGGGTTCTTATCAATGTGACCAGAAACGAGGGTTGAAAGAACGGTATGGTAGTCAGACCCCTATTTTGTTAAAGTGTAAGCCCTTAATCCATTATTGTTTTTGTACAAAGGGAGCCTTTCATGGACAGTTGCATACTACGGCCATCTCAATGCTTGGGCTTATAGACTGGCTCTGGCTTAGTCACCAGTTGCCTTTTGGAAGTCCCGTAGTTAAAGTGAACCTTTTCAAAGTAACACTAACAGACTATCGCCTTTAAGCCTAAGACCCGTTTTGGATAAGGGTCTATACAAACTCGGACTCGATCCCCTGATATAGCGGGCAGATCTTATAATACAAGTACACACTACTACCAAACCAAGAACTGGGTGAAGATTTAGTCGGGTACCGGTAACTTGGTCATGAATTTATTACTTTAGCAAACCTGACAAACATATTGCATGATTAAGGGGGTATAGAAACAAAATGTGAGGAAATGGAGAAAGAGCAACACAATCCTAGCAGAGTTTTCAAACTACTGAATGACATAACTGGACAATCAAAAGTGAGAACGGATGTGATAAATGACAAAAATGGCACAACGCTCACTGAGGCTGACGAAATCAAAAAGAGATGGGAAGAATATTGCAGCAACCTATATACAAACCAAGACGAGGAACAGGACACAACAATACTTGTTTCTGAAAACATTGAAAAAGAACCACCACCATTGAAAGCAGAGGTGGAATGGGCTATCAAACAAATTAAGAATGGTAAAGCTCCAGGTGTCGATAACATCCCCGCTGAAATATGGAAGGCAACTGGAGATGAGGGCATTACTGTTCTGTGGAAACTATGCATCCAAATCTGGGAGACGGAACAATGGCCAAGGGACTGGTGCAGGGGAGTATTTATCCCACTGCCCAAATCAGGAAACAAGGAATGTTCAAATCATCGAACCATCAACCTTATTGTTCACGCCAGCAAAATATTGTTGAAGATCATTGTCAACAGAATGAAGAAGAAATACGAAGAAGAGATTGCTGAAGAACAAGCAGGTTTCGTCGAAGGAAAAGGCACCCGCGAACAAATTATATGAGGAACATCATTGAGAAGTGAAAAGACCAAAATGTACCACTCTACATGTGCTTTATTGATTATGCGAAAGCATTTGACTGTGTAAAACTTTGGGAAGACATGACGAAGATGGGATTCCCGGAACATTTAGTGGGCCTTATTGCCCAGCTCTATACTGATCAGGAAGCTAATGTACGAACAGGCTACGGCGATACAGAATGGTTCAAAATCGGCAGAGGAGTCAGGCAAGGGTGCACTTTGTCCCCTGCTTATACAATATATATGCAGAAAACATCATGCGAGAAGTTCTTGAAGAAGAGCAAGGTGGCATTAGCATTGGAGGAGTAAAGATTAATAACTTGCGCTTCGCTGACGATACAACACTGCTGTGTAACAGCAAGGGCGAACTGATGACGATGCTGGAAAACACCAGAAGAGTGAGTAAGGAAAAAGGCCTTCATGCTGAATGCAAAAAGACAAAGATCATGGTAATCGACAAAGAAAGAAGCGAAACAGACAGGGAGTTCATTTTGCATGGGGAAACAATCGTGGAAGTCAACGAGTTCATATATTTGGGATCCTGTATCAACAGTAAAGGCAAAAGTGAAAACGAAATACGAAGAAGACTGGCAATTGCAAAAAGACAAGCTATCAAAGTGGATACCATTTGGAAAAGCAGGGGTATATCTACAAACGTGAAGCTGCGACTACTGAGGGCATCTGTGTTCTCAATCGCTACATATGAATCAGAATCATGGACTATGACACAGAAAGACGAGAAAAGGGTGGACGCATTCGAATTGTGGTGCTATCGGAGGCTGTTGAGGATATCGTGGAAAGACAAGAAAACAAACAAATGGGTTTTGCAAAAGATGTGTAAAGAGATGGAAGTCAGAAAGGGAATTGCATTGAGGAAGATGAGATTCTTTGGACATATGGTTAGAAGAGATGGTTTGGAGAAGACGATATTACAGGGAAGAATGGAGGGGAAGAGAAGCAGGGGCAGACCAGCAATGAGATGGACAAATGACATAAAGCGGTGGACCGGATCAGTAGAGACGCCAGTTACCACCATGGCGAATAGCAGAGATGGTTGGAGGGCTATAATGAAGGCCACAGCAGCACAATTCCGTGCCAACTGACCAAGAAGAAGAAGGCCCCTACCCTATAGTTGTACCCTATTATGTAAAGGCATACAGTCACTTAATGAATACATTTTAGACCACTCTTGCCATAGTCGCCTAGCAAACTGATCACATTTCCAGCATGTTTTGTTCACGATGATAATCAAAAAACTATGCAGACGTGGGCTGAAGCGGGGGCTAAAAACCAATCAAGGACGACGGGACACGCGGGTAAATTAACCGGTAAACGCGCCAAGTTGTAGAGCCACAGTGCTCGCTGATTGAGCTCAGATTGGGCCGTGCAATCGCCAGATGGGACCCTTTCTCTTTCACCCGTTGGACAGTCTTCTTCAATAACGCGGTTGTCATGTTAGATCAAGTTCACTTTTTGATAGTTTGACATTTTCAAAGAGAGGGAACACAAGTGGTCAGTCCCACCACCTTTTTTTCGACGATCATGGGGGTTTTGCCTTCGTTTTACGCTGCTACCCGTTTCGTAGAATTTATGTCAGACCTTTATCACGCTGGACATGTTGTTTTTCTTCCATAAAAACCAATGTAGGCCTAAGTCTATTTACACGCCACTGTTGCCAAACAAAATCTTGTAGAGTAAAATACTAGGACCACTTTTTGCTGTAGGTTTCTCAGTCAATTTCAGCCAAGATTCAATTCATTTAGCATTCATTCAAATTCACGCGTGTTTCCCATATCTTTCAAACAGGTTTTTTTATATTTTCATACCAAATAAAAGCCTTTCATGACTAAATGTTCACCATCCTTCAGTTGAATTTCTACAATGGTTTGACCAGCCTCTTGGCGTTGTGTTATGCGAAAAATGAATTTTAGTGACCTTATTTGGACCAGTGATTGTCAACCTGTTGGAATTGAATCTCCTTTCGACTGTTGGATGATGAATCAACGGCGCATTCATTTTCAAACAAATTTAATGAGCAGGATGTTAAATTTAATTAATTTTATTGAAATTGGCTATAATACTATATTACAGTCTCCCCCGCTCATTTTCGGCAAGGGCAGTCTGTTTTCATTGAAGTGACTTTGCTTCTTTAGTTGAAACTGTCTTGCAATTATTATCACTTTGAGGTACGAATTTATATATTTTAACATTCAATTAAACCTTTTTTTTTATTGCATTCTTTTTAGCCATGCCAAAACAGCATTGAATTTCGCAGAGAGGCGCAGTTTTAGAAACCTCAGCGGGAAGCTGCTTTGAATTTGAATGCTGTTCGAGTAGAATGGTTAATCTTGGAAATAGTTAAGAAAAATGTTATGGTTCAAACACACACACTCACACTGCCATCAATATTTCCGTTTATGCAGGCTATAAAGTGAACAATGTTCCCGTCTTTTTATCGCAGGACACTCCAAGTAAGTCATAATCTGAAGTGGTATTTTCTGAGCACGATACTTTTTGTTTAAGTAATATTAACCTATACGCTTCAATCCTTAAATTTGTAATTTATTAAGTGACACGGATTCTGGGTCCCAGAGGGCCAGGGTTAGGTTGACTAACTGGAAACTGGTTTTAAAAAAATTGAATTTTGACTCGGATTCTGCGTCAAGTAGTTGGCACCCTTTTTCGGGTCAGTTTGACACAATTCAGTGTCATATTGACCACGAAATGAGTCGGACTCTCTCTGGAACCCAGAATCTTAACTCTGACCCGGGTGTTTTTAGTCTGAGGTGAATTTCTTCTATATACGGACAAAAACATATTACGAGAATGTTATCGATGTTGACAATATTATTTGAAAACATAAATAATCAGGTAAGGTTTGCGGTAGCACCATGTGTAAATCCTTTTTGAGTGGTGTTGGTTCTGCCGGTTGTTGATAACTCAACGTTTGGATCAGTATGCTGAGCATTCTGAGAAGACGATCAGAGCATACTGATCGAAACATTGGGCATCAACCACCGGTTCTTTTCAGAACCAACACTACTCAAAAGAGATCTACACATGGTGTTACCGCAAACCTTACCTGGTTATACTCCCACCATGCAAAGTTTCAAATCCTACTTAAAACATAAATAAATACAAAATAGATACGTTCGAATGGAATTGAAAATAGGTCAGAAATATTTCAGAAGAATGGAGGGAGAGAGTGGTGGGTGGGACGAGTTTTGAGGGGGGATGGTTGTCAACCAACAGCACATGTCACGAAGCAATTACGGCACTTCTGATAGATATTGAGGTTTCCAAATCTCAGAATCCTCCTAAATAAAACGAGAAAACCTTCCGAACATGTCAACACGTGGCTTTGCATGTTCGGGATTTTGGCTCGGTCCAAGAAAAACAGCGCAGAAAATGGACCAAATCGGGTTCGATGGGACTCGAGTCTGAGTCAAGTGCGCATCGACCCCAACTTGCAGTCAGTAAGCCGAGTCGCTGGCCCCCAGTGCGGTATTCGACCACGCTTAATTGCCATCTTATAGGTAATTAAGACGTCTTGTCTTCAAACCCCGTGACAGATCGAAACCGTGCTCGAAATATTGATAATCTTTTCCGTCAGTGGGAAGGGGGACCGTCTGATGCCAGCGCACGTACCGGGGGAGAAGGTAGGTCCTCTGCGTGGGTGCTCGGTCTACCGACGAAAATTTGACCGCACTTTGCACTATAAACCAGTAGTGCGTGAAGAAAGCCTGAACAGGACGTCAGACTCATATTGAGTATATATGCATGCAGAAAAAGGCAAGGGCACCATACTAAATTTTCTCACTCGTTGGTCACGCCTCTTTTGATACGTAGAAACAATGTGTGCACGAAATGCATAATGGAAAGGAGTTGTTTCTAAAAATGAGACAATACAGCCTATACAAAAAAGTAAGCCTTTTTTCCGTAAGTAATGAAACATGAAAAGTGAACATGGAATGGAACCTCTAAAAATACACCAGTATGTTTGCTTGCACAGTAGATTTCAGGATGCCAAGGTGGGGGGGGGGGGGGGGGGAGGTGAAAAAAATCATCACCCGTATTTTTTTAAAGTATCTAGAAACAGGCCACTGTCAAACTAAATCTTTAAAAAAAATTGACCTATATACTTGGAAGTTTGTTCTTCTTCATTTGTTTGGGGGCAATTTAGACATTTCATATTTTGACAACATGCCTCAACACTATGTTTTTATGTTCAAAATTGAGATCAAAGAACTCGCCCTCATCTATTTCGGATCCGATCTTTCCTAAATGGGTCGTGTGCATTCTGACTATTTCTATAAATCAATAATCGAACAAACAAAATGACCCTGATCTTTAAACTTTGAACTTTGAGAATCCCATACAGGTGACCTTTGTTAATACAGTCACCTTGGTGCTTTAATACCACCAAGCCAATAGTCTGGCCCGTTATCGCAAACTGAACATCACTACTCATATAATTGTAACGGGATACAGGGTGTCATACCGCAGAGTGATTAAAGAAGTCAACTGAGTCATTACGGAAGTAGGGGTCTATCTTAAGTCCCCTCATCTTTTACCGCCCTCCTTTGATCTATTAACGGATACGTCTGGTATCATCTCGGTGAATGATGATGGATTCTTCATTAGGGGAGAATGTCATCACAGGATTAGGAGGAATAAGACATCCCTTCACTCTCTCTCTCCATCTGTGACGTCATGCAGACACGAGACCATCAATCTAGAGTACGAACAGAGATGCCGCACAGGGGCGTAATCCATCGGACCATTCATTGTCCATTTTTGTATCTCAATTTTAGGATGGGCAAGATGGGGTAAGGGTTCTGAGCTGCAGGTGGGGGGAGGGGGGGTCCCGCCTCCTACCACATTCTGGTTACGCCTCTCTGATGCTGCAGCGTGTCATTAATCGCTCGGTTCAAGCGCCTCATCCAAAGATGCTGGGATGAACTGACGACGTA
Organism: Leptasterias polaris; assembly: GCA_037783415.1. Taxonomy (NCBI): domain Eukaryota; kingdom Metazoa; phylum Echinodermata; class Asteroidea; order Forcipulatida; family Asteriidae; genus Leptasterias; species Leptasterias polaris. Next base: position 249,776 of record JAZGTN010000035.1, read on the forward strand.
TGCACACAAGCATTTGACCATTCCTCGTGACCCAATAACCCCGGCCACATCTTCCTGTTTACCAAAGACTCGACCTCTATCAATAATAATGTAGCTCTATGGTGTCGACTGTCGCTTAGGGTGTTGCAAAGGACGTCCATGTGACCTGTGACATCACATGTTTACAAAAGAGCCACCATAGCCTGGACTTCCTGCAGGCACAGTTTGTACGTAGCTCAATGGAAGAATACAATCAATCTTATGTTTTATGGAGATTGCACTGTCTGATTTTTCTCAACTTTTGATATGAAGAAAGGGGGGACATCTCAAAAGCTGTACAGCTGTTGCTTTTGTAACTCTTAAATTTATGTGAAAATTATGACACCAAATGTAAATTTTCCCATATGGCCAGTGTAGTATCTTGCCAGTCGGGAAATGCATTAGAATGTACAATGTCACTATTTCTGTAAACAAAGGTAACATGGTCTATACTCAACGCACAATGACGCAGCGATTCAGCCGTAGCAGTAGCTGTAGCCAAAGCTGTAGCCGTAGCCGTAGCCGTAGCCACAACCACCAATTCGGACACGGCCCAATTTACACATATTGAGTTGTGCTCCCTCTATTAGTTCTATTATATAAATCTATGTTCTGGATTTCAAGTTCGAAGAGACGGTTTATATTGAATATAGATAACGAGATTACATAATTATTATCAAAATAAAACAAATTTCAATCTAAGCAAATCATTTCTATACCAATAATGCTCCGAGGAAGTATTTCGTCAGAAAGAGTGGCAAAGTTGAGATCATTAGATCTATGCCACAAAATCATGGAGGCTTGGCTCGAAGGGAAACACATAATAATGAACGTGCACAAAACGTATATGAATGTTAATGATCTTATTTGACTGTTGAGTGCTGATGCAGTGAAGCATTCCCTTTCAAACGAAATTGAATGAGCCGGGTTTTTAAACTGAGTGAGTATTTGTTGGAATTGGCCGAGAAAACATATATTACGTAATCGACTCGACCAGCCAACGTCATTTACCCTGTTCTACATCCACCTCGCTTATACGAGTGGAATGCTCTATCATGATGCCATTGCAGTATCTTGAGAGTTTATAAGCGAGGTGGCAGTGCTCAAACATTCTCACTAAGTGAAGATGGCATAGGCAAATCGGCTGTGTAAACCGTGAAAGTCTCGCGCGTATTCGAACATTTCTTGAAAAATGTTGGTCCCACAATACTCCTCTATCTAACGTGTGAAGGAAACAAACTCGCGCATTTTAACGGGTTCCAATGTTCGAGTACGCGCGAGAGTTGCAGTCTTTTCCACTTGGAACGAAATGATCTTGAGGGAACAAAATAATATTTCGAGGGCACGACATTGTACATTCCCTTTTGTTTTAAACTATTTTGTTCTTTACCAATCCCTGTCTTTGTTGCAAAATCCTCCCTCCTATTGTGTCTTCATTGGAGTCTAGGAATCCCAGGAATTCTTTAGAGGAGTTTCGATTGGGGGGGGGGGGGGGGTACCTCTGCACAAGAGGGGAAGAGTTTGTTGGAGTATGTGACCATCGGGGGGGGGGGGGGGGGGGGGGACTCCCTCGTTCACGTAGTATAGTCCATTTAGGCGCTCCATACAATGGTGTCAAAAACACATTTAATGACAATACTGTTCTACCTCCTGAGTCACACATTTCTTATGAATTGCGCCCAATAAGCCTTTTACTATTATAAAACGGTACCAATGTTCACTTGAAATACCTTCGTAGGGTCAACAGCCACAAAAAGTAGCAGTCAATCGATATGTAAAACGTTTCTACCCATTATTGATCCCGCTACGAGATACAAAACACTAAAATACCACGTACAAGTACAATAACTACGACGGTTGATGGAAATCGAAAGCGATGGTGAGGTGTAACGATCTTTTTATAAGAGAGAGGAAGCCAAGTCATTCAGACGATGCCACAAGTATAAATCAAACAACGGCGATGTTGCTGCTTATGAAATGGTGATGATGATGATGTAGGTTATCACGAGGAGAGGTAGTGGTTCAAGCACATTCGAGTGTCGACACGGGTTAAAAGGTAGGACATTGTCGTTGTAATCAAGAGTACGGTCAAAGTTGATGTTTGAAGTCGTTTCAACCCGTCTTGTACACTACACAAGCACTGTTTAGTCAGTGTTTTCCGGAAGAAATTCTTCCTCGGGTGAGATTCGAACCCACGACCCCTGGTCAAAGTTAGTGAAATGCATAGCTTCGGTAATTTTAAATTGGCTTCTATTCGTACCCCTTTGTGTAAGATTAACCGTTTATATCATTGCTTTTTCTTGCGTGCTTTGAGTTTTGAGAAGGGGTCTCGTGGGGCCTGCTCTGGGGCACTATGACCCGGAATTTATGTGAAAATTATCAAGAAATCGGTCATACTGATGCAAAATCCCATTTTTGGGGGCAAGTTTCTGCGTCAGCCTGACCCCAACCCCTTTATACCCGTAATCCGGAACAATTCTTACCCGGGAATGTTTAGAGTGTAGAGTACAACACTAGGGTATAATTAGGTTCCGCACACCATGGTGTTTAGAAAAGCTACCGCCGGGTAAAATACCTGATTGTTCTGATATCAAGATAAAGTACAACATTTGTTGTAATAATATTGATACAATTGTGGTATGCTTGACTGTGAAAATGACGAATAATATTATGAGCACTTATTACTCACCGGTGTCTTTCTAATTGGCGATTATCATGAGAAAAATGTACCAACCAATAAAAGGATATCCACTTTGAACTAAGCCTTATTCTGTTTGTCCATTGTCTCGAGAACAAGGTGAATTAATGGGTAGGTTGTCCTTCATAAACTTGATCCTTACACATTATTTAATATACAGAAATTGACCTTTACCCACTTCTGTGACATCATTTCTGGTGTCATGATCTCAGCGATCCGGCGTACTCAGCAATCCGGATAACCAAATACGGTAGCATTACGTCATGCCATGCCTGCGCACAGCAAGCGAAAGTAGTCCGGTTTAAAAAAAAAATCGCAGTTCAAAAACCCAACCCCAACAGGAATGTCTCCAAATTAGAGTTAATATCAGCTACCATCCCCACCCCACAAAAAAGGGAGAAAGTTAAATAGAAGCATTTTGAAAAATAGTAGAGCAACTTGCTCACCTCTGTTGTCGGTCACAAGATATTTCCGCCACGTGAGGAAGGAAAGATTAAGTCCCCGTCCGGAAAACCTAAGCACGGCGCAACACGTACACATAAACTTCTCGACCGTGATGTAAATAGATGTGCGGTGCAACTCGGGGTATCGTTGGTCGACTTGACGTGACCGGTCGCTTCCCATTTCAGATCCCTCGTTGCACGTACAAACAAAAGAGCACAATTTGATCAAATGACCGGTTTCATTAGTTTCATCACTAAATATCAAACAAAAATAGAGATGTTTAACCATTAAAGAGTACGTCAAAAACTACATGTTAGAACAACTGTTGATTGTTAGCGACGTTTCACGGCTGCATCTATATTTACGGGTGTCGCCTTTGGAACCAGACTACTGTACGCTCGTCATGAGTTCCACTGGCGACAATTTCGCTTTGTGTTTAGAGTTGAATTAGTTGAAGTAGAGCATTATTAACTTCATGTTAGCATGACTCCATGATGCCTCGTTCAAGTCGAAGAAATCAGAACGAGGCCGGCTGATTTATAGCATGGTTCATATTCAGGCCTTGTGTTTAAGCTTTTCGTATAAAGTAGCCAACCAGGCTAGTAAACTGTGCGTTTTACTCGTCCTCGGGAAGTTTTAGTGGCACAGATTTTAAACATGTATTGTTAGCATCTTTCTGAAGAATTAACGGTAACGATCACAACCGGTTTATATTGGTTAAATGAAGTTACATTCACACACTCAAAACTAAATTAACACATTTTCAAAATATATTATTCACATCTTAAAAAATGACAGAATATGAGCATTTTAAACAAGTAAAGGTTCCACAGCTGTAGCCCACAGGGAAGGTTTAGAAGTTGTGTTTACTAGCCAGTAGCAGTTTTTACTAGACAATGTACGCCGGTAACGCCTGATGTTTGGTCTCGAATTTCATTGCTGATGTTTAGCCGCAAGATAGCCATAATGTAACAAATATATGGTCATGCGTTTTGGTTTGTTTCTTAGAGTTTTATTTTGTTTCATTTTTAGTTTTTTTGCTCCAAACCTACTTCCAATGTATCACCCATTCATGAGCTGTAACAAAACTTGTGAACGATTATTTAGAAGCATACGTTTCAATAAAAAGGAAAAACACGGCGAGCAAGAATTGTGTCTCCTTATTATTTTATTTGATATTGAAATCAAGATATAAAAATTCGAAGTTGCAAATAAAAAGTATAGTTCTCGAAAGCAAGACCAAGTAATTCGATGAACGATGATTTTCAAAAAAAATGTGTTAAAAGTTTAAAAAAACCAATGACGTGCCATAATTATGTAATACTTTTCTGGTTAACTAACAGTCATATTGAACGCTGATCTCTAACAGATTAAAAATAAAAGTTTACAAAATGATAAATTGATAGCTTTTAAAGGCAAAGTAAACCTTTTGTTTTTTGAACTGTTCGATTGTTTTAATCCTGTATACACTACCTAATCTGTGAAAATTTCATTTCAAGCTAGAACGTGCATTTTGCTTTGCTTTTAACTAGTAGTGTTTATAAAGTAAAAACTATGCTAATGGCGGATATGTAAGCAGTAAAACCTCTGCTTAAATATGGTTTATGAAATTTGACCCAGCCCTATGAAGCTGGGCCATGAACAAGCGCAACAGCTCTATCATACCCTCTTAAAATACCCGGGTCTAAATTAAAATACCCGGGTCTAAATTGACCCGGATTCCAGGTCCAGGGGGGGGGGGGTGCCAAACCCATTTATTGATCAGGCTGATCAGGAAGTTGGCCCCAACGATGGGATTTTGACGAAGATTCTGGGCAATTTAACACATTTCTGGGTAATTTTGACACAAATTCCGGGTAATCCTGACCCAGAAATGGTCAGGCCCTATAGGATCCGGATCCGGATCAATTCTACCCCGGGAGTTTTCAGGGTGATAGTCAACCCCTTAAAATGAATTAAGGCTTCTCTATCGTGTCGTTACGTCCGAGCGGTCTAGCTCACCGGACCCAAGCTCTGGTGTTGTCATGAGCAGAGTGTGGGTTCGAATCCCGGTCATGACACTTGTGCCCTTGAACAAAGTACTTAATCATAATTGCTTCGTAAAGAGTTGGGAATGTTTGCGTTCTGCTCTACCAGCCTGGCTCATAGTGGATGGCACCCATGCCTTCATCCTCATGGACTGTGAAGGGGGTAACCCTGTTTCAGCCCAAGGAGAGCTTTGGGTCGGCAGCCCAGTTAAGTGTAGCCCTCACCTTGAAGTGGCCGTCCGGCCCTGTGATGTTAGGCGATATCTCATATAAAAAATATAAACAATCTCAATCTTGCCAGCCGAATATTTATGTGTGAAGGATATAGGTTGGTTTTATATAACATAGTTAATTAATTCAAATCAATTTGGTAGTTAATGAACGATTTGTAAAAATGTATTATTCACAATGAACAAGTTTCCCCCTTGTTGCGTATCGCGGGAGGATACCCAGCTAACATTCCCCCCGGGGTTCGGATTCCTGACGACGTGTCGCGACACGAGTAGAGCAGTGAAGCGTCACACACCTCCATCACCTTATGCACTGCATGGATTATCTCTCAACACATCACAAGAGGGGCCAGACTAATTATTCTCAGTTTTGCAGCATTTGTTTTGTCCATATTAAATACTAGCCAGAATGATGATAGATAATTACTTAATTTACCATATTAGGGGAAGTTGCCATTTGATACACTCCAACAAACAGTAAACAGTTTCCTCAACCATTAATGTAATACCGTGATTGATGTCCCTCCAAGCAATGCAAGATTTCTCCCCACGTAACAGAAGCTTTACGCATGAGATGTGGTCGAGTCGGATGAGCGAGACGCGTACGGGGGCTACGGGTGTTTCGTCAACCGGCTCCCCTCGGAAACAAAGCCCTTGGCACGGTATTTCCCTCGTACATGCTTCATGTGTACAAACATGTGGAGGATATCATGACAAATCTCGTATCTTGGTGACAGCTCCATTCTGTGGAAAAAATAACGAGAGAACATTTTATACTCTGACCTATTTTTATACAGCGTATACTTATTAAAAGAACAGTCAAAACAGTTGAAGCACCTTTTCTTCCAGAAATGATTGCACTAGATTTGTTTTGGTGACCGAGACCGTGGAGCATCTAAACTGAGTGGTGTGTTGCGGGCTGGGGTGGGGGGGGGGGGGGGGGGGGGAGGAGAGGGAAACAGTGAGACGTCTCCCAGAAGATACCCAGATAGAATGAGAGGGTGAAAGAGGTTGTGGGAAAAAAGACTCAGAAGAAGGGGGGGGGGGTGGTGGTTGCTAGATGGAATTTCATATATGGGTGGATTAAGCAGAAGGTGTTGATGTCATAAAGGGGGTTCCCGATCAGGGGCATTGATTTCACCGATTGGGATAAAAATGACAATAATTGGGAGAAATTACAATGATTGGGGTAAAGATGCTGGGGTCGACAAAATTTAAGCACATGGAGCCACATTGGAGTAGAATTGACAATGTCACTCGCAGATCTCGTAATCAGAAACCAGATATTATATATCTTCTTTGGGAGATCACGCGTCTGGTCAGGATATAGAAATATACCTCAAACGGGATAACCCACAAAGTATTGCCTGTCAACTTATGTTTATTAATACCGTCTTCTGACAATTAAACGAATGGCTCGCGTGTGCGGCACCAAAATAAAGACGAGAACGAAGTGTATAGCCCAAGCCTTTACCTAAATGTAGCCTAGGCCAGGATTAACGCTACATTCAGGTCTCAGGCTACATTAAAATGACGCTTATTCGTGTTTGTTGAGAAGCATCAACTAATGTTCTTTGCAAATTCAATACCTGAGATTAGCCCTGAAAGAGTTCGACGGTTTCAAACATGAAGAGGCTAAAATCTGAGGGGAAACAAAACAAAAACACTAAAAATCGGATGCAACCCTAAACAGAATTAACATGCTTAAAATTTAACACAATTTAAAAAAAACTTTTTCCATGTTATGAAAAACCGACATAATTTAATTTAAAAGGGGACTTTCTTCTTGATCAATAATCTTGCAGTTATACTACACGCGCGCTCTGGTCACTTAACAAAGGGCGCCGTCATTGTGGCGGCTAGCGCACGCGAGCATGCAATAACTGGATTGCAGTTCATTACGTCCGTGTACAGCGACATGCCTGCTATGATCTTGATGACATTTCTCCCTTTATTTCCATCTAAAAATGCTCGTCCTTGCCCTTACCGTATTTCTTTGCGTACTTTATTTGGCGTGAAACCACAACAGCTATTATTTGCTCTGCTGTTCGAGATTTTGTTTAATCTGATAATCTGGCACTTCAGGGAACTAAGCCCATAAAAAGGCACGTGTGTCTAGAGAATAATAACATAATGGCATAACATTGTACATAAATTTCAAAATTCTTAACGTATGTGAATATTTGTTTAAGTAAAGATAGGAAAAGATTGCTACTTGGTATTTGGTACTTGGCACTTGGCACTTGGCACTTGGCACTTGGCACTTGGCACTTGGCACTTGGCACTTGGCACTTGGCACTTGGCACTTGGCACTTGGCACTTGGCACTTGGCACTTGGCACTTGACCGATTTGGCACTTGGCACTTGGCACTTGACCGATTTGGCACTTGACCGATTTGGCACTTGGCACTTGGCACTTGGCACTTGGCACTTGGCACTTGGCACTTGGCACTTGGCACTTGGCACTTGACCGATTTGGCACTTGGCACTTGGCACTTGACCGATTTGGCACTTGGCACTTGGCACTTGACCGATTTGGCACTTGGCACTTGTCACTTGACCGATTTGGCACTTGGCACTTGGCACTTGACCGATTTGGCACTTGGCACTTGGCACTTGACCGATTTGGCACTTGGCACTTGGCACTTGACCGATTTGGCACTTGACCGATTTGGCACTTGGCACTTGACCGATTTGGCACTTGACCGATTTGGCCCTGAAAATGTCAGACATCAACCTCGTTCTCAGTGGTGTACGATCTCACCACAATGCTCAGATTGCACGCTACATATGCGAGCGAGGCTGTGCTGACTGTACACTGTGTGACGTCCAGTGACTATCTAGTATAATGTATTACAAGATGGCCAATCCATGGTTGTCTGTAGACTTCATTATTGTTCGGTATGATACCCGGGGATCCCATTTTGAAACCCTTTGCCAGCTGAATTCAGCTAGAAGCAGGTGACTTTTATTGGATCGGGAATTTTTCCCGCCATTTTCATGGAGCATTTTGGATGCTAATCCTGACGTCGTTACACCATGGAAGACTCAATGTGAAACGGGTTATCAAATAAACCACTGGGACTGTATTCAGGCTACCTTGATTTTCAAGCTGCATCATCCTTAGATGTTGCTTCCACGATGCATTATCATCACCATTTTGCATCGTTATTCTCTCCCACTGGTCCGTAGAGCTTCACCCCTTAAAATAATTTCTGTCTCTCAATGTAAGCTTTCTTCATTGTCATGTAACAATGACAAAGCTATACCATTGGGGGAAAATGGGTTTGTTATCGGCCATGTTAAGAGCTTTGTTGGAGCTACACCCATCGTCAGTTAGTCAATAAATAAAACTGTTCAAACGATTTAACCTCTTAAAGGGGTGGTGTAATGACTTTGTTCAAGTGTGGAACTAAGAACAAAAGAGACTTGAAAAGCTATGTGGACTTCACCACGTCCACAAAGTGTTTTTGACAGTGTAGAAAATTGCTTTTTCTTAAATGCACAGAAAAATGGAATGTCCACCCAACAAACGAATGTCCATAGAGTTGCAAAACAGAGCTGCGTGTATGTGTGAGCGTATGATCTTTAACCAAACAATCCGGGTGTTTTGACAAACCGAGAATGTCCTAGAATCGATTGTGTGCATGATAATAAAGTCCACGTAATGGCAAAAGAAGGAATAATGAAATTGTAAATTGACCTTTTGAAATCTCATTGAAAATGGTCCTGACAACTTCGACAAAATGGCGCGCGTTACTCGTTGTTTTGTATATTGTATTGTTTATAATTCTGTCTCCCCTTCAATCTTTCTTCTTCGTTTATAATAGTGGCCTGCAAAGCAGGCTGATATATTGTAATGCTGGATTTCTCTCATTTATCCAACGCCTGCATATTATACGTGGTAGGTTTAATGGCGTTGATGGTACAAGCATGGAATTTGGCGCACAGTCAGAGTGTGTCATGAGAAAGACATTTGGCTATTTGCCCTTTGCACGGTAAGCCATTTGCGTGTGTATATAAAGCCTCGAATTTGGGACAGAAGTGAACAGAAGCATTTTATAACTCTGTATTGTCACGGTAATGTTATGAAACTTTCATCCAAACAGATGCATAAATACAATGCAAATGAAGCATGAAGTCGAGGCTCTACACGCACATGGCACAGATTTGTCGTAAAGTTAGAATAACAAGCAATGGCATCCATTTTGAAAATTTGCTTCTTGTTCTACCTATTTTCCAAAACTCAAAATGGCCTTATAGCCAAATATCTTTCTCACTCTGTATGCCAAATCTAATGCTTGCATATCACCAAAGGCACAATTCCCGAAATATTTCCCCTATTATATTTGTATTCTCGATTATATGACTTACTGGGTCCTTGGCAAGCCCAGCGACATCCCCAAATGTCTGTGTACCGGTAGGCCTACCTCACCAAACGGACTATTTACACCACGACCCACGCGCCAACTCGACCTGCCTGACCACGGTAACCCCGGGTGGCAAGGTTATGCTAACATACAAAAATATGAGTGGAAGTTCTTCGAACACGCAGAAGTGTTATCATATAGCCGTACTTCAAATCCACATTGCGTATAGGTCAGTAAAATTGTATTTGCTTTCTGGCGCAAACGGAAAATGCGAAGAGCCCTTTTTGCAGGGTATGTATTTTTTCCCAAGCCATTTCTTGCGCGGTGGTGATCACGTCAGAATGCGACCTGTTTATTTTTGACAAGCATAATATTGAACCACAAACCATGGAACACTTGCTGAGCTGCCCTCAATTGGGGCAACCATTCATAGCTGATGACCTCGCAACTTTCAATGACAATGCTAAGCAATGCACTCAGTTTAGCTGTACCTTGTTTAGCCTGCTCGTGGACACGATAAGAAGAGGACTGTCAAATTTCGAAATCAAACTATGATGTGATGTATTACCGTAAATTGTGTATTATTGTAATTATCATAATTTTTATTATATTTATGGTGATGATACCAAGGATGCCTCATAAGTGAACTTAATCACTGTAGCTCGCAAGCCTGAGGAAACCTGTAAACAAGGGTGCTTGCTATGTGAACCAGAAACACGGGGGTTATATTAACCCCCTCTTCATCCGTGATAAGTGTTATGGGTTCTTTTACGTGCACTACAAATCCTAATCACATGACCTGTACGGCTTAATGTCTAAAGGACAAAGCAATTATGGTAAAGTATCTTGCTCAAGGACACAAGTGCCACGACCGGGACTCGAACCCACACTCTGCTGATCAGAATCACCAGAGCTTGAGATACGGTGCTCTCAACTGTTCGGCCACCTTCTGCTGGGGGATCAAACCTATCTGTAGTTGACCACAGAGCTGGCTAGTCGAAACAAAACTTATTTCACTACCAGAGACAGTGAAACTAATCACCAGTATCCCTCCAACCCACTATTACAATTCTTTTCCACTGAGATGGTTAAGTTATAGAACAAGGGACCAAATTTCATAGAGCTTCTTAAGCACAATAAGTATAGCCATACGCATAACAAAATATGCTTACCAGAACAAGGCAACCATCCTATATACCACGTCACGTACAACTTGTGACTGGTATACTGATAAGTTTTGCTTAGCAGAAACGTTGTCAACAATATTTTCTGCAGAAAGTAGATACCGCATTGGTGTCACTGCAAACCGAAATTTCTATCGGTACTCCACCATGAAAGAAACTATCACGAACGGGTAAAGGAAAGTTCCATTAGAAGTATTCTATGTCGTAATAATTGTTTACATAGTGCATCTTTAAAGGCACTGGACACGTTTGGTAATTGTCGAAGACCAGTATTCTCACTTGGTGTATCCCAACATATGCATAAAATAACAAGCCTGTGAAAATTTGGGCTCAATTGGTCATCGAATTTGCAAGAGAATAATGAAAGAAAAAACACCCTTGTTGCATTACTTTGTGTGCTTTCAGATGCATAATAAAAGACTTCATGCATGAAGTCTGTTATTATTTTAGTGAGAAATTACCTTTTTCTCAAAAACTACGTTACTTCAGAGGGAGTCGTTTCTCACAATGTTTTATACTATCAACAGCTCTCCGTTGCTCGTTACCAAGTAAGTTTTTATGCTAACAATTATGAGTAATTACCAAAAGTGTACAGTGCCTTTAAAAAACAGATGAGTTCAACTTCAAGCTAAAGTCGTTACATTCTAAATTCTCCCATGTCACTGATTTTGACTGTACGTCTGACTGTACAAAGCCTACTGCAAAGATAATAATATCAGAACTGCAACATTTTGGGCTACGTGTCTCGCTTCAAGTTGCTATACGGAAGCTCTGACGGTGTTTTCCGCAATAGCTGGCTAATCCGTAAGCGGCCTGTCCCCAAGGCTACGCGGGGGAAAGCGTGGGTGTGCAGGGCGATTGGGGTCTACACGGTATTGAGCATTCTCGATCGCCAGTTGCGTCCAGGAAGTTTTTGTCACAATCACAAAATCCAGATTCCACGAATGGGGTCAAAATATTCAGAATTCAGATGGAGGCAGTTTTAGGTTTTCTTCAGATGTTTTAGCGGCTTGAGTGTCAGGCGTCTACACTTACCACGACTTTGTAATGTACACGATTGAAACGACTGGAGTGCCTTGAAGTTAGATAACAGAGAGAGCATTGCTGGAAAAGAAGGGGTAGGGTTTGGGAAGGCATTAGTACACATTATAGTTAACCATTTAAAATAAAATGATTATACTGGTAACTTTAAAGGCAAATTATACCTTTTAGTTTTTGGAACCGTTCGATTGTTTTAATCCTATATAAATGTTTATATAAGCCTATACAAAACTAACCTGTGAAAATTTCGTTTCAAAAGGTGGTCGCGCTTTTTAGATATCGCCGAAAATCCGGAGCGAATATATCCACGTAGGAAGAATAATCCCTGATAGGAATACATAATCTGACTGAGCTTTTCTTACAGACACGTTTCTAAGTCTCAAATTTTGGGGCAGAAAAACTGATATATTTTTATATTAACCACATTACTTCGAAGTAAAATGTTTCTCAACATGCTTTGTGCAATCGAAACCTGCTGTACTTCTAACCAAGTAAGTTTTTATTGGAATTAATTTTAATAGTGATTACCAAACGTATACTTTCACTTTAAAATTTAAATAACATTTACAATTCTTCCTATCTCTTTATTACAACCGTTATTGTATACTTTTTCCCCTTCCAATTTACACATATGTAGGCCCATGGTTTTTGGTGTTTTTTTCACGAAGACAGGCCGATAAGTGGCGTGGTACGTTTAAAACATTTTACATTATGTTCGTCATGATTGCTCATGCTAATTTCTTTCTCGTTAAAGGTGTAACACAGCCATTTAATGGCAAGAAAATAAATTATCTGAAAAATTATACCTTCGAGTCCATCCACGTTTACCAACCGCGTCTCTGGCCGCAGCGTTCGCGAACGGACACCGCAACCCTCAGAAATCTGTAAAACGATTCATACATGAATCATTTTACAGATTCAAATGTTTTGATGGGGTAATGCAATTATCCAAAACCATAATGTGGAAATTCGAAGGGAATCTTTTCCAAAAATAGTTTATTCTATCAACAGCTGCAGTGCTATGTTAAAAATAAAAATTACGGTAAATATTTGTTATAGAGTACTTATCAAAGTACGCCTATATCCCTTTTAATGCCGAAACAGCTTCACAACAATACATATATTTTGTTCTGATGTGGAAGGCACATCAAATCCACGATGTTATTATTGGTATTCGGCATATCAAAAAGAAAATATTTAAACAATTGCAAAAAGAACATAAGAATAGACCTTATGCATTGACGTCACCAAGCCGCCATCTTAGAGGTAAACTGATGATGAAACAATGGAAACGCGCTGATTTGTACGCGCGGCGCACAAGACTGGCCAATGAGCATCTTCCTTTTGACCTCTAGGTGAGGGCGCCCTACTCAAATGACGTCATATGCATAAGGTCTATATAAACAAGAAAATGCCAGTCGCACATGCCTGGAATTTAATTACTAAATTACTGTGACTCGAAAGCCTTATAATGATGAACTGGCCACATACAAATACATACCATATCTCTTGTAAACTGTCTGTTAAAAAGAGTTGCTGGATATCTTTGAACTCATGAACAATTAATTTGATAACACTTTTGGGGGGGGGGGGGGTAGACAAACATTAATGGTCGGATGTTTCGACCACGAAAGAGTCTTTCTTAATGTTTAAACAATCGAACCGTTCCAAAAACCAAAGGTATACTTTGATTTCAAGCGAAGAAAATAACACTCTTAAAAAAAAGAAGAATTGATGTGTACAGCTTTAAAGGCAAAGTATGTCTTTGGTTTTCGGAAGCGTTCGATTGTTTTAATTCTATATAATTGCTAATATACAATAGAACTAACCTGTGAAAATTTCATTTCAAAAGGTGGTCGCGTTTATGTCCACGCAGGAAGAATGATTCTTCCTAACAGGAATACACAATCTGTGAAACAGAAAACGCTTCTCAGATTCAAATTTGGGGGCATAAAAACTGATATTATGTTTACATAACCACAAAACTTCGAATGAAATGTTTCTCAAAATGCTTTATACTATCGAAATCTGCTGTAGGCTTGTAACCAATGGGTTAATTTTTTATTGCCATTAATTTTAACAGTGATTACCAAACGTATACAGTTCCTTTAATAAATAAAGCAAAAAGGGTAGGAAACTAGACGAGGGTGAAAATTTAACATTTTTGAAATATAGCACCCCACACATACCCTCTGGCCCCCTTTTTCTTGCAAAACAAATTTATTCATAAAACGTTATTATGTTTTAAGCATTTTTACATTATTCAATTTCGCAATATTTTGTACGATATCCGCCTTTGTTTTACATCTGTTCTTGAAATAATGTGCTTTTGTTTTTTCGACCCCGAGTTCCTCAGATCGGAAGTATTTAACCGAAGCAACGTCAATCTGGCCTTGGGGTTGTAAAAGGTAGAATAAAGCTCTTTGTGATCTCCCTGATATTTTGTTAGAAATTCCTGCAAACAGTAAAATTTCGTCTCTGACTGTATTAGACACCAATATGAACGCAACGGCTGTTGAATGCGTTAATGAATTTCTAAATTGATTTAAGTCTACGGAATCGTTTTGAAATGTATGAAAGAAAACCTCATAACTAAAGGAAGGGCCATTACTTTGGCAATTGACCCAAATTAGTTTGAGTAATTTCTATCTGAAAGCTAACTTGTTATAAAGACGGTAATGGTTGTAAGCATACTGTGAAATCAGTTCGTCTGAAATGCCCCAGTTGATTAGAAATCAAGTAAAACATTTGAATATGAGAAACGATTTATGCATGAATAGTTGGTGTCCGTTCACGAATTCTGCAGCCAGAGAAAAAATTGATGCGGTTGGTACATGCTGTCCCCGAGTCGCTAAACATAGGTGGATTCAAACGTTCTTGGGAAGCTTGACAGTTTTCTCAGGTGAATTTTATAACTGCATCTTTTTTGATAATTTTGCCTTTAAATCGGCGTTACTTCCTGTTGCTGGCAATATTGCAGCTGCTGCTGCTGCTTTTGTTGTTCTTACTGCTGCCAGTGATGTTGCTGTTGCTGCTGTTGTTGTTCTTGCTGTTGTCGGTGATGTTGTTGTTCTTGCTGTTGTCGGTGATGATGTTGTTCTTGCTGTTGTCGGTGATGTTGTTGTTCTTGCTGTTGTCGGTGATGTTGCTGCTACATGCTATACTGTTGTTGTTCTTGCTGTTATCGGTGAGACGGTGATGTTGTTGTTGCTGCTGTTGTTGTTCTTGCTGCTGCCGGTGATGTTGTTGTTGCTGCTGTTGTTGTTCTTGCTGTTGTCGGCTATGTTGTTGTTCTTGCTGCTGCCGGTGATGTTGTTGTTCTTGCTGCTGCCGGTGATGTTGTTGTTCTTGCTGCTGCCGGTGATGTTGTTGTTCTTGCTGTTGTCGGTGATGTTGTTGTTCTTGCTGTTGTCGGTGATGTTGTTGTTCTTGCTGTTGTCGGTGATGTTGTTGTTCTTGCTGCTGCCAGTGATGTTGCTGCTGCATGCTATACTGTTGTTCTTGCTGTTATCGGTGAGACGGTGATGTTGTTGTTGCTGCCGTTGTTGTTCTTGCTGTTGTCGGTGATGTTGTTGTTCTTGCTGTTGTCGGTGATGTTGTTGTTGCTGCCGTTGTTGTTCTTGCTGCTGCCGGTGATGTTGCTGTTTTTGCTGCTGCCGGTAATGTTGCTGGTGTTGCCTTGGTTGTTATTACTGCTGTAGTGATGCTGCTGCTGTTCTCAATCACATCAAAACTGATGCTTATTGCGGTTTACACGGTGGAACGCCATTGTAATTCATCAAGGTTAGACTCTTCTCCTTATTAAACCATCTTTAAGTCCCACGAAACAGTCGTCAATAAGCATGAGCATTCTCCACAGTGTTGTAGGATATAATGTCCCGAGAGAGGCATCAGCGCCCGCGGCAAATTAAGAAAGCGACACAGTCTTGCAACACCATTTTGTCAAGGAGTTTGTATGAGACATCATCAGCGAGACACCGAGCCGACGGTGGTATGCTTTACATTCACAGGTCACATAAGAACATTGTTGTATAAAACAAAATCCATATTTCTCCTCTAGAGTTTAAAAACGCGATCTTAAGATTCAGTGCAACTCTTGCAGGTGAAAAGTAGAAGATGCTTGATACAGTCGCGAAAACTTTTCAAATCAACTTAAAAGAAGTAATCAGATATATAGGTATCGTCACAATTCAGGAATATGAAACCGATTAGTTGAAACTGTGGGTAAAGGTCTTTACTTTGGTCGTTGAAATCTGAAATGTTTGTGTTTCCGAGAGTTTTCAAAAAAAAATTTAAAAAATGTCGTTCGGCTTTTGAAAATTGCAGACTCAACATTTCAACTCCCCCGCCCCACCCATCTACAATTTCCATGCAGGTTTTCACCACCGGGCCTTCCTTCCATTTAAAGGTAGGGTCATAGATTGTTAAATACTCAAAAAATGAGTTATCCTAAAACCTTCCTCGGTGAGAAGAACTGCAGCTGTTGATATCAAGTTTGGATAATGTCTCGCCCTAAAAACATTTGAATCTGAGAAACGATTCATGCATAAATTTGTTCTCAGATTTCTGAGGGTTGGTGTCCGTTCGCGAATGCTGCGGCCAGAGATAAGGTTGGTACCCGCAGTCACCTCGCTGATTGTGGATGAATTCGACGTTCTTGAGAACAAAAAACAGCGACATGTTTTTGCTGTTTTCTCAGCAAGTAGACACCATATTCAGCTGAAACCTTTCCGTGTGATTATTAATGTATTTTTTTAAATAATTTTTTCCATGAATCAGCATTCCGTTGTAATGCTGGAAAAAACATCTACAAATTATAACCCTCCCTTTAACGTGATGCATTGACCGCCAAATTATCAAGCGGATTTTGTCTTCATTTCTCCCCCTGCATTTTGAAGCAATAAGAGGTAAGGTCCCCAGGGCTCGTGAAGGCACAGCGTAATTCTCGCTAGCATTGCTCGATCTCCCCCTCCCTGGGACCTTCGACGTCTTGTTAATATGACCAGAAATGATCGAGGTTGAGCCTTAATATTCTCCTTGGAAAAGGAAACGGAGGACAATACATTATAGTGAAAATACTCTGGAGTATCCGTTGATGTATCAACCATTATGAAGTAATACTCACTGACATTGCTGTCATATTCGAGATAAGTGTAATGTGAATGGTTCATTTATATGCCCAGATTGTTCTATATTCCAGACATAAGGTGATGTGCGGACGATTGTAAACACAAAAGAAACTGAGACTTTGTTTATGCTGATAGCGTTTTGCCGATAGCGTTTTGCCGTGTTCGTATTCGTGTTTCTTCTTCTTCTTCCGACAAAAGCAACAACATTAATGATAACGTCAGCAGTGACTTTCTTAAAATGAAAACGTAGATAACTTTCCCTTCGTTAAGTGTTTATTAACGATTTTGATCTTGTTACAGGTACACAAAACATAAAAGTCTATTATACTTACAATTTTAATTTAAAAAAAAAAAATCCTTATAGGGTTTGTACACGCTTGGTAATCACTCTTAAAATTAATGACAATAGTAACCTATTAGTTAGAAGCCTGCAGCAGCTTTCGATAGTATAAATCATTTTGAGAAATATTTCACTTTGAAGTTTTGTAAAAAATATATCAGTTTTTATGCCCCCAAAGAATCGTCTCTGTCAGAAATGCTTCTCAGGTTGTGTATTCCTTTTAGCGATTATTCTTCCTGCATGGACATGCTCGCTCCGGATTTTCGGGGATATCTCAAAAACGCGACCACCTTTTGAAATGAAATTTTCACAGGTTAGTTTTATTGTATATATCAACATTTATATAGGATTAAAACAATCGAACGCTTCCAAAAACCAAAGGTATGCTTTGCCTTTAAAGACCAGTATCCTCACTCGGTGTATCCCAACATATGAATGAAATAACAAACCTGTGAATATTTGGGCTCAATTGGTCATCGAAGTTGCAAGAAAAAAACTACTCTTGTTGCGTAGAATTGTGTGCTTTCGGATGCCTGAGAACCGAAGCCTTTCTCAGATGAAAGTGTTTTGGTAAAAAAATTATCTCCTTCTCTAAAACTACATTACTTCAAAGGGGGTCGTTTCTAACAATGTTTTATAATTTCAACATTTCTCCAGTGCTTCTTACTTCGTAAATTTATGTGTTCATTAATTATGGGAGTAATAGTATAATTACCAAAGGTGTACCCTTCCCTTATTGGTTTTGTATGTGAAAACCGCTCATACAATGATAACTACTTCTCCATAATCTCAATTTCGAAATCTCATTATTTCAGTATTACTTATAATCTCATTATTGTTGTGAAGCATTTTTTAGATTAATCATCAGTTCTTGATAAACGGAATAATCTCGACTCTCTCCTCACCAATCATGCGTCCCCTAAAAAACAATTGTCCTTGTAAAAACATTAAGGAATCAAAACAAAAGGGGGGCCCGGACAGTGTTGTGTTTACACAGGCGTTATTTCGTGGTCTTTCCGTTACTATCTGAAAATAATAAAAGGAAAACGGCCGTTGCCGCCACATGAACAAAAACAAAATGGTTCCTGGAAAAATCAAGACTGTAATGTGAGGCGTGTTTTGGTTTTGTTGTCTGTTGTTTTTTGCTTTCTTGTTGCCCCCCCCCCCCCACTCCACATGATTTAACTGTTTTCAGTTATTGATAACGTTCACAATCAATGTCCATTTTCTTGTTCCCTCTTGTGTTTCATCTCCTCAGCAAGCTGTTCACGAACAATAATAAATAAACTTCCCTTCACTGTCTACGTCTTAATGTTGAACTCTGATTCCAAGAATTCATCACAATTCGCTGCAGTGACAGCCTCGAGAGCCGGGGGGTTTCGCGACGATTGCCGGCCGGCCAGTCGGCCTTAGACCCAGATGAAATAAACATAATTCATGGGTAATAATGTTAATTGACCCAGAATGTTAGTGTCTGTAGACATTGTAGTCCTGTCTGTAAGCTAAAAGTAGGGTCATAGATTGGTAAGTACTCCAAACATTAATGACAATAACAACTTGGTTAGACGGGAAATAATAATAACAGACGAATCTTATAGCGCATAATATCACCCTGAGATAAAAGAGAATCAAAGACAAAAAGGGAAAAATTATAATTTACACTTCAAGTCTTCTTCACACAGTCAAAGTTCGTTGAAAAATTAAGTAATTAGACATTAAGTTAAGTTAATTGTAATAGCATTGATTGAACAGATGTGTTTTAACCCAGGTCTTAAGTTGATCAGTGGTTTCAGCATTTATCATTTTGTGCATGGTAAACTGCTCAAAAGTTGCACACTCACTTAGTAGTGAGCGAAAACCAACGGAAATTGCCGGGGCCTAGGTTCACATCCAGAGTGATCGGCTTTGTACAACGGCTATCACCTGTACCAATGACCTCAGCACTAAAGGTATAAAGTCCCAAGCTAAATTGAGGGGGTGGGGGTTGAATCTGTCTGGCCCTTCATCAAGTCAATCACCGATCTTGTGGGGGTACGACTATAAACAAAACCTTCGTCTTCAAAACTGACCCTCTTGGACATGGTGCTTGGGACTTCCAGTGAATTACAAGACAAACACAGCGTCTGACAGGGTCTACACCATGTCAACGGGCCAATGCTGGTTATTTAACCCCTCTCGAAAAATCTCCCGTGTTTACACAACTTTTTTGCTTACATAACCAGCCCGTGTTCGACTCCAGCGAAGTCGTTGGGGCCCCGTAGAGTGTTATCAACCGAATTGACGGTGGTCCAAGCCTCTCGGAAACGCTGAGAGGTCTGCTCGTTCCCCCACTCTCAATCACAAGTGCAGTTGATCCATTTCTCTTTCAAATACTAATAGCTGGTTCCTCAAACAAGGGGAAGGGGGGAGGGGTTCAGCCCGTCACCCTTCCCCTTCACTTTAGAGAAGCGATGGTCGCATGTTTCTTCATCTCCCTCTGACGTAAAGACTTGTGCACTCAAGGGTTCTACGTCATCAATTTAAGACGTTGGTGGCGGGGGAGAGTTGGAGGGGAAAAACACAAATTAAAAATGTTGACGTCGAAACTTGAGATACGTTCATACGAGTCGTACCGATATACGGAAGGATTTATGAGAAATGCCCTAAAGTGTCTCCAGATAAACAAGGCAGGATATCGTTTTGGATAAAATGATTGTAAACAAATACGAATATAGATTGTTTTTCTTGTCTTAGCTATGGGGTATAACACAGATGTGTTAAAAAAGAAAGATGTAATTTAATTTGTCTTAAGTGTTGTTAGTAGCCGTTGAGGAGTGGGTGCTGAAAATATCTTTTGGCGTGATACTAGTAAAGACAGTTCCAAGAACAGGGAAACCTAAGAAGCTGTCGCATTGTTCGATTGGTGAAAGAAAAAATGTAGGCCTATAGTCTTTTTAGGAATTCAACAGCTGAATGGGACAAGAAAAATACCAAGGCTATAGTCTCGTAGTAGATAACGAGTTGATGTTGTTTGGTATTACTGGTGACAAATTCAAATGCCTTAATCTTATACTTTTAATAGCTCGTTTTCACATTTATAAAATGACATCGAGCGACAGACGTGCTTGCATCGTAGCTTTTAAAAAAGACATGGAACGGTGGAACCTCTCAGAAATGTAATTCGAAATGGAATAAGTCTTCTGTATTCTGTGAGCTACCTACTTTAACCAGTTTAATTCTTTGCTGCAAGATATGCTGTTTTGTTTATTATCGTTTTTATGTTTATGTTGATAAGACAGCAATAAAATAAAACAAAAAGAAGAAGAAAAAGCAAAATTACCCCTCTAAAAGAAAAAAACACAACAAGAAAAAATACGAAAAAACAAACAAACAAACACCCCAACAACCCAACAAACAAACAATAGTTTAAACTGACAGAAGTTTCAGTGCAATGGTTAATGCAATACTATGCAACTGATAAATGTAAAAAGAGATTGCTTCACAATACGATTTGAAGATGTAAAGAACAATGCTCCCAATGAAAGGTCCAGCTTCATTATAGGTAGCAAAACAATAAATCACTGTTGCAAAATTGTTCCGTAGTAAGAGCCCCCCCCCCCCCCCCCCAATCTAAAACGCATTTTCCCGTCGTCTTACATTTAGGGTATACAAATGATATTACGCGGTTCTTATGATATTGCGTTTTTCCCACCCGAAGGCTTCACAAAGCGCTCATTATATATTATGCAGCGCTATGCTTGGAACTATAAGACCCATTAATATTGACAACGTGTACTTGGTGCTTTTGCGTTCATTACACAACACACGGAACCTACGGCTGTACGTCCCATCGGAAGGATGAAGTAATGATGGTGTGTCCAGAACGGGACTCGAACCCACACTCTTGCTGATCAGGAATCACAGAGCTCGAGTCCGGTGCACTTGACCGCCGAGAGTTACTGTTAGACGCTATTTGAGGGTGCATTGTTTTATTACCATGGTATTAGAACAATCCGGACTCAATCATTCTGAGTAATAGTTTCGATGAAAATCTGCAAACTTCCATCAGCTTGTGTTCCCGAATTCAATTTTCGCACTTACGGATACAAACCTCTGCTTATACAGTGTTAGCGCTAAATGTTTGCTGCCACTTCCCAGGTTGTATTGTAAACTTGTGTGTGACCCCTGGCTAGCTTCTGACTGGGACTGGCACACCAACGTTGACAACATAGTGCGACCGCCTACATAAAGGGCTTGTAGATAGCTTAGTTGGTAGATCGCCTAGTTGGTAGATCGCCGCCGGCACGTTAATCCGGAGGTTGTAGGTTCAAATCCAGCTCTCCGGTAAATTTGTCTATAATGTTAAACCCAAAACTAGATGTAGCGAATAATATTTATGAGGTACACACGAATTCCTTGCTAACCACTGTTTTTAATAGATTCGAGAAGGTAATTAGCTTTCGTTTACGGTATTTCACCGGGTAGAAAAAAACCCGCTAACGTTAGTTAATTAAAAAGTAAAATTGTTGTTTGGATCTCGAAATGATCTCTCGTCCATCAACAATGTGCAATTTTTGTTCTTGTAAGATATAATGTTTTGCATTGACCGTGGTATATGCCATGTAATAAATGCTTTTGAATTTGAAATGAGCCCCATCATCTTTCAAAATTTGTTCAGAGAAAAACTTCTGAAAACAAATTTATTTCGGTGAAAATCGGGCCATGCACTATACGTTGAGATAAGAGCCATTCAATCTGGTCTATATAGTTTAAACAATTATACTTTTAAAATTATAATATAATTATTAATTCTAATTATAATATGCTGCTTTCTAAAATTGGGGTTTCTGTAAATGTTTGTTTTGCAGAACAAAAACAACCCACCAATTATACCTTCAACAAGGTGCGTTCTTACCATGCCACAGTAGTAATAGCGACGCTTGTTAGTTAAACGTAAGAGAGAGAGAGTAATTCGTGACGTCATCCTCACCCAGGTTGGTCCTTTACCCGTAGATGTTTGTCCAACTGCAAGGCAAACAAATGTTGGGGGGAAAAAGAACACGCTCCGAAGCCCGGAAGTGGTTTCACAATTATTCCGAAATCCCATCGAGCTCGGATTGCCCGCTGACCTAAAACACTGGTTGATGTCTCCGATGATCGCAGCCGTGGCTAACAAACAAGCTGCGCATGACTGCAAACTTCAATGAACTTAAAAGTTTGCTGAAGGGCGCCGCCCGGGGTCGATTACCACCTCTTCAGGGATGCTGGTGCGCATTTTACATCATTACTTAACCTTGCGCAAATACTAAATACGGCTTGAAGGGTACCAGTCCCTTGGATGCACGCCAACCGGAAATGAACTAATTTTTAAGAGGCCTGTCTATCAAAGCTGCGTATATTAGCACTAACTTGTTAATATTAAAGCTTTTATGTTTGCAAATGTGGTGAATGGTTTACGGCTCTGATTTTGTTAACGTTTAATATTATGCAACAATTCCATGGTGTTAAATCACAGTCTTATTATAGACAAGGTATAGGTAATTGGTAATTGTTTCAAATTAATCTGCAAGCTCACTGATTTTAAAGATCGATTACACAATTTACTTATTTTGAAATCAGCCCAAAATAAACATGCACCAAAATCCCAGACAAAACGAAAACCATTTAGATCTGTTTCGTGATCGAGGAGCTCGATGAATTATTGTTCAATGGCATGATCCTATGATAAGGGTATCTAAAAGTGAAACATGGGAATTGTTTAATCTGCCGCAGAGAACTTTTCCCTTAAATGTCTTAGCCGAGCGGTCAAGCGACTCAAGCTCTAGTGTTTCTGATCAGCAGAGTGTGGGTTCGAGTCCTGGTCTTGTCACTTATGTCCTTAAGCAAGACACTTAACCAGGGACGTATAGCCGTAGGCCCCGTTGTATAATGCACGTAAACGAATCCAGTGACACTTATCGCTACAAAGAGAAGGGGTGTGCACCGGTGTTTCTGGTAGTGGCCGCTGAGTGCGCCGCAGCACCTTGTAAACCAGTATAAGGTGCTATACGTGTCTCACATTATTCATAACCTTCAAAACCTGTCTTAAAAAGTGTTTTCTCCAGTGCCTTAAGCACCTTATTGGTGGGTACGTGCGCAATATAAGACTTCAATATCATTTATCATAATATCATTTATCATTTCAATATCATTTACCGAAAGTTTCTCTTCTAGTTCGTTGATGAGGATAAAGACCCCCTTTTTCAATGTAGTCCAGAGATCAAGTTACGCAACAACAGACAATCAAACTCACTCCAGATCCTAATTATATCTTTCTTTTGTAATTGAGTTCATTGAGCTTTCATATGTGTCTTCAATAGTGTTTTCCCCTAATTCCGATCAAATTTGTGACAAGTCAACGGGGAAGAATTCTCCATTGAGTGGGTGGGCAGGAAACTCAGAGGGGGGTAAGGTGCAACAAAGAACCTGATATCGAACGGGGAAGTCAGTCTATATTTTATAGGGTATCATATAATCTTCGTCATAGTCAATACATACACTTCAGGATTGATTAAAAAGCCACGCGTATACATTCTGCGAGTCACAAAGAAGACCTACTACTACGCCAACCCATCTTCCATGACTTGGGAAATAATGAGTTTTAATTAGTATTCCCGCCCAGTGGGCAGAGGCCAGATCTGTTTTTCCAGTTGGAAAACACAGCCCCATGAGGGCCCTCAACATCCCTTCACGGTCGCTGCCACTTTGTGGTTGGCCACTTATCTCCTCCCGTCAAGTGCCTCTCTGAACCCCCCTGTCTCAACCCAGGCGGCATTCGGCGATGAGGATGCTGGGAGGGGTAGGAAGAGTGGGGACTGGTACCCAAGATGCGGTCATTGTCTGTACCTACACTCGGTACGTGTATCACTCTCCCGCATCTCACACGTGCGGAGAATTAAAAAAGTGGCCCATAATCAAATTTTAATTTTATTGCAAACATGCAGAGGGAATCTAATAGTCGCGAGCAAGTGACGATTGCAACACCGCACCGCGATGTCCTACTTAGTGCATGCGCTATCCATACACGAGTCTGCGCGTTGCTGTGAGCATCACGTGGTCCTCTGACGTAGGAGGAATTGTGGTGATTTGTCTGCAAGTGTGTGCCACCCCCCCCCCCCCTGTCAGTGGTACGTTATTGTCACCAATCACGCGTGTGACAAGATATAAAAGCAATAGCATTATATGGGCAGTCAAAGCATTTCAAAGTCGCCCATCAGTATCACTACAACGGGAACCGGTGATTTTTTACTCTACTTCTTCTGTTTTTTGTCATCTTTCAGACAGTCCGCTCCTCACCAAAGTTAGTCTACATAGTATAAAGCACACACACGCGCACACCCCCCAACACAGTCCACACGGTAAGTGTTCTTTTCATTTTTAAACTTCTTAACTGGGATGTTGTTTCTTTATACTTTTCAAATTTGAAGAATAGGTGGATCTTCCTGTATTTATAGCGTACGAGAAATCAAAACATTTGTGTTGGTAGATTCAGAGAAGTTCTCTCCATTAAGTTTGAGGCAACGGAAAACCGAAATGACAGCATTGAAGCCCGGCACCGGTGCTCAATTTTGTTCCGTTTCGGTCCGCTGACGGTATAGAGCAAGCCAAACTAACCAAGTTCAATCTTATTAGGTAATAAACCACAAGGGAAACTGACTGGATAAATTTTAAATATTTCTGGGTTGAACAAAGATAAATTCACCAAGCAGGACTTGAACCTGCGACCTCCGGAGTAACGTCGCGGCGTTCTACCAACTGAGCTCTACCAACTGAGCTATCTAGTCCTATTGTTGGCGATCTTCCGTGTGGTCAATGTCTTGTTCGGGGTGCCAGTCCTATAACTGCAGTATAGCTATAGGGATCACGCCGGGTAGTCAAGGTTGTCACGATGATAGTCATCACTTTATGATTGTTATCAGAAATACCAAGTGAACCTATTTTTTCTAAATTTTTCGCTTTTAAACGGTTCCTGTTTTGTCGTACTCAAGACGAATACATCAGCAAAAAGCTTTTTCCCAACAGAACAGCACCCGCGGCTTTCAGCGGAAATTTCACCGGTACCGTAAATTGAACGCCCGTAAAAACTTGACACTGTTTTAGAATCGGTCTTGATGTTTCTAAAAAGATAAGTGCAGATAAAAATTATTGTACAAGAAACATCTTTACAAGCTTAGCTTCCACAAGTGCGTGCCGAGAACAGGTTGGATTCAATTTATGTTTGAATTGTCATAATCTTGTGACCGTATCAATCAAATGCTGCTGACTAAAATTAGACTAGTGTGTGAGTGTGATGGCGCCTGAAACGATTCAAAATGTGGGCCTGGTTTATCTCGCTAACAGGCACGGTGAAATTGAAATAATAGTCCTGCATGTTGAAATCAAAACGAGACTGGCTGTTTAAATAGTCTGCTTCCTGTATAGCCAATAGTGTTCATTATTCAAAAAAGAGTTACTTTAGCAACCGATGTAAAAATATATATTCAAAGGAATCCATTGCTTGATTGAAGAATGTTTGCGTTGTTTGAGGTATTTCCCTTTTTTAGAAATATTTTTGTGTAATGATCATTAGAAAAAAAGTACCCTCGAGGCGAATTTCAGGAACAATCCGACCAGACAAACTCCGGCCTTGATTAACTGATGAGCTTGGTTGTATTCAGAGCAAATAGAAAATTGCATTTTGCTGAGACTAATCATCAGTTTAATACAATATTTTTGAGGGGAACTAGTCAATGAGACGTTTTGGAACATTCATGGATAAAATTGAAGTCTATTGTGAGCCCAAGGAGAAAAGGGAAGAAAGTAAACACCAATGAGAAAAATAGAATGGAGGAACAGGGATTTATTCCAAAGCCGATATCGAACTGTACAAATATGAAAATCATGCATAGTTGAAACCGAAAAGGGAAAAGCAGGCTTGATTTGTTTTCAGACATAAATTATTTTGAATTGATTTTAAAGTGATCTAACTTCGTAACTCGGGTTCGTTTAGCATGTGTGCCGCTTGAACCCAGGCGTTTTTCCCCTTCTGCAAATAGACTGGCCACTCACTCGTGGAGACAAGGTATTTTTGTTAAATAAGATTAAGGATTCAACCTTCTCGATCACCGATTTTGATTTGGGAAGTGCAAATCTGGTAAGGGGTGCCACACCTAGAAATAATGCTCATTTGGTGTTACAATTCTCGCGAGAAACTGTATTATCTCGATGAAATATTCTTAAAATTGAGTGGAAATTGAATTTGCCACAAACACAAGTATCTGGTGTTTTTTTAAGGAAGAGTTATGAAAAGGAAATTTTCTTTCAGATGATTTGGTATTTCTGTTAACGTTTTTTTTCCTTAGTAACTCCAAAATCCCGCAATCCCAAAAATCTGTTTTTCTCCTCACAAAGTTTCCTCTATCATTTTGATTCTTTTAAACTCGACATTTCCCTTTTTTTTTTTTTTTCGACGTCACATCCCTGGTGAAAATAAAATCTATTTCGACTTCGATTCACAGACACATTGTGGTATCGAGTACACTCCATCGGAAGTTTTGCTGAAATTATTTCGGTATTAATTGAATTCGGCCGGTGAGTATAAAGTGCCCACCGGCTGCCATTCTAGCTCATATACCACGGGGGGGGGGGGGGGGGAATATATATATATATATAAGAAGAAGACGTAAGAAGAAGTAGAAGAGGTTGAAGACAACAGCCCGGACAGGCGAGTGCCTGATCATGTTATTATTGATAATGTGTAACTCAATCCAGCATCTACATCAGTATTACGGCAACTAGTTAGGTGTTTCTCATATGTTGCTGAAGTCTCTTCCCACCTGTCAACTAATTGGGGCGTGGACTAGGGGCCTTTTTGTATTTCTACAAAATCATCCAATTCACTGCTTTAAAGATTCATTTCTGGCGGGAAAACACGGTGGGGTATGCACCCATGGACCTTTAGACCTAGATTCAAAAGCCCCCAAGCATTTCTAATCCAGTTATATTTCTTGCTCGATGAGATTGTGGTCTCAAATGCGGGTATCATCAGTGTGTGGGGTTTGCGTCGAGAAGACAAATTACCACAGATGAAAAAGATGGGGGGAAAAAACATCCGTTTGTTTGGGCGAGCACGCCGGTTGTTAGCGTAGATACGTGTGATCTTCACATCTGCAGCTGCCGCGATCGGGGAACTCGACTCTGCTCGCCTGCGTCAATGTTGCAAGAGATAAATCATTGCTTGCAGTGGTCTGACTGTGGTAATGAGGGACAAGCATTCGATAAGAAGAAGAGTGATAGAAGAAGAAGAAAAATTCAAGCATTTTAGAGTGCAGTTGGGTCGGATTGCGAGAGTGCGTGATGGGAACATCGCACGGCAGGTTTTGAAACCTTCAGCGTTGTTCCCGGAGAGTTGGTGATGGTCGTGGTCTTTTAGGGCCGGCGTTTATTACCGGGTGGGATTGCAATTTGTATCTTATCATCAGCACTCTTATTTACGACGATGTGTTGTATAGATAAGTCTTAAAAACGAGGGTGCATTCAGATTTTCTATCTTCATCCACTTGACTTTTCACCCACCTGGTTTTGTACTATGTCCCGAAATAGTTTTTATTTTATTTATTTCGATGATAGAGTGGTGTTCTTTCATATTTAATACATGAGTTTGCTCCGGCTCGATTTCGCACGAAAGGATCTGGCATTAGAATAAAGTGTCCATAGTTCCCATCCCAAAATGTGTTTCGCTGAGTTTCCATTCCGCATCTAAAGGGCAACCATTCGCGGTATCATCTGACTTGGGGGTGGGGCCGGTAAGAGGGTTTGGGCTGATAGAAGTCTTTGAAAGAAGGATGTAACCAAAGTTTTACCGGTAAAAAGGGCGCAAGCAATATGTGCAAAATTGTGCTTCAAGAAAACTGTGCGTGAAAGTTTGATCCTTTTTTGCAATTAATAAGTCGTTACAGGAAGGTTATAACTTTAGCGACAAAAATCGAACAGTATCGCCGTTTTTCCTTTTTTTTTTTCAGGAGCCATTTTATTGTTTATACCTTCAGTAACTGGGACAAAATACTTCTGTGCCTAATGGAAGAAGGGCGTAGAGCCTTACGCCCATTTCCGGGCACACGGCGAAGTGCTACAGACATTCCTTTATGGTTTCATTAACTGAAACTGTTCAACGATTAAACAATTGTGAAAGTTAAAAGCTTCCAAATACATTAAGAAACATAGCAGCACCATCGCAAATTTATACCCAGAAGTGACCAGGGTTAAAAAACTACTTTAAAGAACATTTTACACAAAAATTGACACCTCCCTAAGAGAAACAAACCCAAACACAAAAGACCGTTGTTTTCCATGTGGAAAGAAACTCAGTGATGAATCTATTTGAAAACTCAATTTCGTTGTTAACTTCCTTTTCTCCCCCGTAGAGATATCGAAAACCGTAAAAAACATATGAAATCTATCCGTCAATTTCGATCGTCAACCTCACAGTCGCTGCGTAATTTAGGTAAGGTTGTTTCATTGACGCTACACTGGAAAGAAAAGAAGAAAAAAACCGAACATTTTCATTTCTGAAAGGCCCGTGTAACATCACACACCGGACAAACAATATTTCAAAGACAATTTGACACCGTCAAGAGTTGTTTTAATCAAATAAGCTTCAAGTTGGAAGTTAGTGAATGGTTTATTTCGAAAGCGACGAGGATAACATTGCCGGCTTTTCAACATTTAACTCTGCTGGCTCATGTCACTGCATGATTGTATTTTTGAGCTGACTCTTTTTAAAGTGTAACGCCTCGCCATCCATGTTTCTGGATCAAGGAACACATTTTCATTTTAGTTCTCTTGTCGAGGGACTGAATGAGAGATCCAGAGAGTGGGACGGCAACTAATAACGGTGTTGTGTGCGAGGAGTCGGGGACTGCCGGCGGACGCAAGGACAGTTTAGATCGCCTGTCACTCCAGGTTTTCTGCTTCTCATTTCGCTTCGGTCAGAAAGAGTTTCACCAGCAGTAATTTACATGGTTTACAGAGCGATAAAGCGTAGCAACTGGTGATTGGATGCTGATGTGTTTTGACTAATGGCGAGAATACACGTTGCCTCGCCTCTGAGTTTTAGAGCAAGTCGTTTTCATAGGGATATGTACAATTTTTGAACCCATGGTTTGTGCTTGGTCTCTGGCTTACAGGCACGGTCCGTCTTTTTATAAAGCCCGGAGTTCCAAAAGCGCATGTTTTCAAAATGACCGACATAATCTATTAAAGCTGAAACCAACTTTGTTTTGAGCCACCAACCGTATTCGTCAATTCTCAGATGCATTACAAGGAAACTTGAGAAGCGTTCTGTGCAGCATATCGGTTTTTCGGCTGCGAGAGTTCGCGATGATACTTCATCGGATTAAGCCGTAGTTATAAATGCACATGTCAGGGGAAACTGAACTGCAACTTCATCGATTTTAGATGAAGGATTCAGTTATGTTTTATGAACCCATTTTACGAGTATGTTGATCAGTGTGTTCTCTGTATACATGAACAGACGGTTTATTTATTTATTTATTTATTTATTTGCTGTCCTTCATGACCAATTTAGTGATCATGGGTCGTGGTGTGAATCAAATTCATGTAATGTTTAAGTTCTAGATCGTGATAATAATAAAATAAGACCGGAACAGCTTTGTGTTCGTCCAAAGAACAAGCACCTAATGTCTAGTTATTATTATTAGTACTCTGCAAAACCTGAGGTGGTAAAATTGACACCATGGGTGTTGTTACATATAGATACCCCAAAAGAATCAAAATTTACACAATAGGCCTAGACTGTTAACATAACACTAACTTTTGCCAACAAAATTACATTGGTGTTATTTTAACACCTTACGGTGTTAATTTTGATTCTCTCTTGGGTGTCTATTTGACAACACACACGGTGTCAATTTTAACACCCAAGTTTATTTGTTGCAGTGTAGTAGTAGTGGTATTGTAATTGCCCCCATTATATAATTAAATATTCAACACTAAAAGGCTAATGGTTTTTATTTATCGCTATAGAGTTACCTGTGTGAGAAAGATGGACTGAAACAACAAAAATAATCAAACTAAACTATTCTGATAATGTTTATTTCCTATTGTGACGTTGAGGTCAGGATCTGTTGTTTGCCCAAGCTCTAGGAATTATAAGCAGAACTTCCCTCTCCACCCACAATCGCGCCCCACCCACTTCTTGTAATGACGTTGATAGGGACAGTGAATTCTCTTAAACGAAAGTAAATATAAATGGGATGACGAAAATTGAAAGTAAATATAGCTCACTCTGAAAAATAAACATCTTGAACAAAATTGATGGCTACACACAAAAGTATTTTATGAGGAACAGTAATGCGTGTTTTAGTGGGGTAGATAGAGGAACTATCGTACCTTATATGTATACAGACATGGACTTTGACACAGTCAGAGTTTGAGAAAGATATTTGGTTATCAGGCCATTGAATTTTGAAAAAAATACATAGGTTTAACAAGCAATGTTGAAAATTTTGAAAATTGCTTATTATTCTACCTATAATGGACAAGGACAGTTTTGCTGTACTATTTTATTTAGTTCGACAGTCAGTTCGACCAGTATCCCGGGTCAGGCTTCCCACACATGGGTAAGGTCCCGGTGGGCAAAAGTTACCTGGTTTTCGGAGCCAACCAAACGGGTAATAGGACAAGTAAGTGTGTCAATGAGCGTCCGGGTCTGTCATCAGACTGTCCCAAACACTGGTCAGGTTCCGGGTCAGCCTTGATCCGGTTCTGAGTCAGAACCACTGGAAATAAGGGTCAGAATGTGTGCCTGGTTGCTGACCAAGACTCCAGGGTAGCAACATTGACTCAGTTTCCTGAGTCAAAACAACTAGAAATTAGGGTCAGACCGACCCACATTGAGTCACATCTTGTCAGACTTAATCAATACAGATCCTGGAATCCCAAAAGTGAAACAAAAGAGGAAAATCCCTCGAGATTTTGAACTAATATTTGCGAGGTGCTCATTTTAACTGAAATAACATTGCATTACAATAACTTGCTCTTTTGTATTTACCGACTGTGTATTATAGCTTAATACTGTGGCCACTGTGCAACTCAGCCTCTGGGATACAATATGGTGTGAACAAACCAATAACAATAACAATCTGCTTCATAACAATTAGCCGGTGACAGCATAAAGCGCTGGAGTATTTCGAAATATTGTACCGTGAAAGATTGACCAATCACTTCCTGCTTTGAATAAGGATAGTTGAAGTCTTAATATTACACAAGGGAGATGCATCTCAAATCACTGACATGTGCATTGGATTTTCTCTTGATAATCTTAATAATCCTTGTGAAGAATTGTTGTTAGTATTGCTATTACTTTGTTGTTATTACCAATATTGTTATTATCTTCAACAATACAGATGCAGTCGTCAACAGTAGTTACCTTGGCAACGTGTCTGATCATCGCCACTATCGTATCAGAGTCAGGTAGGGCGAAAAAGCATTTTGTTACTTCTAAATATTTCTTTTGAGATACCGAGTTTCTGAGAGAAGTTAATTGATGGTCTTAAAACCTAAGTGTGGAATCGGCACTTTGAGTTTGACTTGTGACGATGCTTTGTCATGTTTGAGATGTAAGACATGAAGGTGAAGTTAAAGAAGGACTGCGGGGTAAATGTCACTGTGTTTGATACCCTCAAGCGCAATTTTTGTCAACAAAATAAATAAATCGATGATGTCGCATTTCAAATGGTATGTACATTTTAGTACAGAGAAATTTCAGTTCATTCCTGATTTTTGAAGATATTTAATCAAAACGGCATTGAAATTGACCTTATGACTGGTGCAAATAAATTCCACTTTTGGAATTTACGGACCCATTGGTTTTTGGTGTCCGATGACGTCATGTTTCAAATTTCGCTTCGAAAGAGTATAAAATAAAAGGGACGTTTTATATGAGACTTTTCCCCACTTTATGTGGACTCTTAGGCATTGGAAAATGAGTGCATCACAAAACTCAATTTTTTGACATTTAAGCCCCTCTTTAAAGGCAGTGTGTAGTTTTGGTATTTAGGCCTACTCCACAAGTTAATGACCATAAAAACTTACTTGGTAAAGAGCACTGGAGAGCTGTTGATATTATAAAACATTGCTAGAAAAGACCACCTTTGAAGTAATGTAGTTTTAGAGAAAGAGGTATATTTCTACCTACAAATTTGAATCTGAGAAGGACACTTTTATGCAACAAGGTCGGTTTTTTCTTCCATTATTTTATTACAATTTCGATGACGAATTTAGCCCAATTTTTCACTGGTCTGTTATTTTATGCATCTATTGGGATACACCAAGTGAAGATACTGGTCTTTGACAATTACCAAAAGTAAACCCAGCCTTTAATAAACTTAACTTTTACTTAGACTCGCTTAAATCGTAACTCTCCCGTTTCGTAAAGTAAGACCTAAAGTCTAACAGCCCTGCGCATACCTCACGGTATACAGAAAACGTTCATAACACCACCGTGGAATAAAGGATTTCACTAAACATAGTATGCATAGATTGAGTGCACCGACTAGTTATAAAAGATCTGGACATTGGATACACTCGGCATGAAGGGAAGAAACATTAAAAAATATACGAAGCAAAGTTTTGGTCATTGTATGAAAAGTATTGTGTGGAGGAGGCACAAGAAAAAATGAGGGGTGGTTGGGGACGCTTAATGTTTTGCATGGGTCCTGATTAAGTTCATTTCCGAATGAGAAATTAAAATACTTGTGACCATATTTAGTCTGTGAAACTTGACGGGAGCAAGCACGACTAGAAAGCGGCGTTTTCTTGAGCAACTTACAAATTGCAGCCTGTATCTCACGAGCCTTTCCTTCCTGCGCGATGTCTCCCCCCCCCCCCCTTTCCAATTTTCCCGGAAGGAATTTTGCAATTCGAACCGTCTACCACAGTAATTATACACCAAAATTTGAGAAAAGATTTGCAAGGGTATCCAGGCCTGGCGGAATCGATATGTAGTAAACAATGTTTTGATTATGTATGTTTTAACTCACGTTTTTCTCAATTTAAGAAAATAAAATACTTCAACTCAAAACATTTAATAAATACATATTAAACAGAGTTGAAACAATGGCAGTCAAATTAGAATGAAAACAAATTAAATATAGGTAAAATAATACAAAGTGATATAGGGTCGTGGTTATTCCGCTTTTACTTTTCGTAGCTTCAAATCCGTTTAATAAAATTAATATAGAATCATACAGAATAGTAGAGTTTATGATCTTTTTAAAGCAAAAAGTTGTTACATTGCGAAACTCTCTGATTGAATAATTCAGCTTCAAAATTAAACAAATACTGCGTTTCAATTTATAATTTAGAAGAAAAAAAATCATTACTTTACACATCCAACTGCGCAGTTAGCGTCAATAACGTGATAAATGTATAGGATACGATGAAGAAATATTCAGTTTTAGATGTGGGGGGAAAAACAACATTGGGGAAAACCGACGCAATCCGAAATGCACTAAAAATCTAATCCAGGCGAGGCGCCGGTCTGAGGTGAGATTCGAACCGTTGTCCACAGATTTGAAAGGCACTGTAAAGAAACCGCTGAGCCAACAAAGAATCAAACATTATCTTCTCCTGCGAAGACGATTTTGAACATCACTGATGGAACATCGAGTTGATTCACAATCGGTCCCTTTTCAGAACCAGCACATTTCATTACGCAGACACAAGGGGTTACGGCAAAACGTTTCTTCCGTGCAAAGCTTCAAACGTTACAAATAAATTACGCTCAACGTAAGCGTGTTTTATAGGCTAGCAAGGACTTCGTGTTTCGCGTGCGTACTTCCACGTAAAACACACATTTACACAGCTATAGCAGAGAATGCTGACCGTAAGTGCTGACATTTACGCGGTAAAGCAGAGCCATGAAATCAGGCCCAGTTCCCGCTTGGGAGCTTACCCGTATTATATGAACCAATAGTTATTTTCTAGACAATTTCTTCATAATAATGATAAAGATAACATGTTTGGTTCAAACTTCAAACGAATCGGCACGGATATGCCATGGATTTAGACACGTGACCATGTGATTTTGTCGGACATTTTGGTTGGAAAATCTGAACAATTTTCAGTAATAGGCCCCTGTTACAATTTCTAACAAAAGGAAAAACATTATTTCCTGACATTTGAGGTAAATATTCTTTTCATCCCAGGTGAACTATTTTATCAAATTTCGCCAACAATTAGGGCCACTGCCTCAGTCAGATTGTTGTTGAAATTTCAAGTATTATTAACAGTTCATGATGTGCAGCAAGTCTAGTAGACCAATGAAGGCCTCGACGAATTTCAAAATGTCTGAGCAAGCAGACATAAACATTATCTATTTAAAATATGACATTTATTTCTTAAGATCGGTTTTACAATTTGTTTAAACCCATCCGAATTCCCATTCTTGAACACATTAGACAAACAGACCCGACTGTGAAAACTACACGAAACGGAAAAATAAAACACGCAATAATGTTATGATCTGCGCAGAATGTAATTCCAGTGCTTTTTACAATAGACAAAGTAACGGAAAAAACAAAAGATTTGAAGAGAAAGAGAGTCAACACAAGGAATGTAGAAGAGCGAGAGGGGGGAAAATATCCTGAAATCTCCTGGGAAATATTCTTTACAAGGACGCTTAGTTTGTGCAGTGGCCTTCCGTACGCATCGCTACTCTCATCGGCTTAGCTTAGCGGACATAAAAATTACCCCACCGAGACTAGAAGCTTCTTAAGACCATCTGCAATTTTTTTACCCTCCCTCTTCGTTGTTTAAGACGGTGTTTTTCCTATAGCATCTTGCTTACGTCATATCTCTAATACCGATGGTAACCGAGGGAGGTTGCGACAAAACACCTTCATTTCAATCCCCTTTTTATTACTTACATTATTTGTGTTTTTTTCTTGTTTTGACGCAACGAAGTCTCACTTTTTGAAAAGTACTATCGATGATCCAATAATTCCAAAGATGAAAAGAAAGGACTGGACACAGAAGGATTTACACAAAATCTATAAGTTCGGTCTTGCATTTATTTTATTTTATGCTTCCGAACAACCTCCTTTCACACACTATATTCAATTTTTGTTAACACGTCCGCCGGAATTATTCGGAATATATTGATTTGAATTATAAGTGTTTTCACATCATTTGTAAAACTCCCAAAGCTTTGCTTCAAATTGATGTCTAAACAAATCCACGACGCACCAAAAGATCAGCTTTTAATGCCTGAAAGACCCATCATTAACATATTCCTTCAGATGACAAGTTGCTATTATTTGTATATAGTAAAGTTTTATTTAGTTCAAAAAGAGAACAATTTTAGTATCTAAAAACCTCTCTGTATGAATAAAACACAATATAAAAGGTGTGTAACATTAGGACTGAAGTCTGAAATTCTCGGTGTGTACAATATTAGTTTCCCATCATTATAAATGTGTCACCGTATTAATTGTTCCAAAATCATTGCTATGTATTGGGTTTTGTTTTTAAATACTGAATTGAAAGGATAGTGCATACACTTCCTCCTATAGCAAAGTGAGCGTATATCTTTTTTGGCGGGAATGCGGCCGGGAAGATGTCGTCTGCGTCAGTCAGTGAGGCAGGTGCGTCCTAATTGGCTCGCAATACCAGGTCGTTCCTCTTGAATCAAAGGATTGATTTCAGATCAGAACCTTAAAGGCTGCATGGACTTAATGAAAAAGGCTAATAAAATTCCAGAGTTTCGGTTGTAGATGAAGTTCTTCAAAACGTGATGTACCATAACTGCAAAAGTCTTGAGTCATTACAATTCACTGACATCACTTTTGTATTTCAACTGGACAATTCAACTGGACATTTATTTCCATATTGCAAAATGTACATACAATTAATATTAAGAAGGTCTATTAAGCAAAGATGTATAAATAACTTATTTATAAAAAAAATAATAATTATAAGAGACTCAATGAAGCAGAGGCAAATATGGAGGCATATTCAGAAGACAAAGTCTTGTACAGAAATGCCTTATACAACAAAGACTAGATTACTGAACGGAGCTTAAATTACAACAAAACATACAGACAGGGACGAAACAGGACAAAC
Organism: Leptasterias polaris; assembly: GCA_037783415.1. Taxonomy (NCBI): domain Eukaryota; kingdom Metazoa; phylum Echinodermata; class Asteroidea; order Forcipulatida; family Asteriidae; genus Leptasterias; species Leptasterias polaris. The sequence continues at coordinate 286,397 of JAZGTN010000035.1, forward strand.
AACAAAAACACTTTACCAAAAGAGCAAGGACGGAACAAGAAGGGAAAACAAAACTGCGAACTCAAGAGGAGAAGGATGTAAAGAGAAGAAGCTACTCAATATAATTGGAGACAAGATGTTTTTTGTAACGGTTATTTAACTCAAAATCTGTAACAAATTATGATTTTCTGAACGAATTAACATAAGTCATTGCAGCTTCTTCTTTTGTACGTTTCAAAAAACAAAACTTCTTTAGAAGTAACATCAATCCGATGATTGCTATAGCTTGCACAGTGTTGCCAATTCCCTCTTACACTCTCGGGCTCCATGTGGAAATTAAGCAACTCCGGATATTGACTAGGATTAGGAAAGTTATATAACGGTAGTCCAGCTGAGTCAGTTTCGCCACTCATTCCATTATTTCTAATAGGAACTGAGCGTGTCACATCAAATGCACTAGAAGGTCACGTTGGTAAAACGCAATTTCTTGACGCCCCATCCTATATTAACCATGACGTCATGCCAATGCGCTAATTTTCCAATACGTCATTAATGATAATGTCGATACTTTTAGGCATGGGACCTTTCCGTGAAATATTATTGCATTTAAGGAATATTTTAATGACGTATTCCAATTCATTTGTTTCTTCTTTACTTTATTTAAAAAAATATTATTTCTATGTGGGGAGAGGGTAGTGTTACAACTGCTTTAAGTGTGTCCCACATTGTTATCTGGTGCGTACTAACAGCCTGTTACTCTGAGAACTTGTCAGTTGGTATTTCACACGTAAAATGTACGTCGGACATACGGTATCGTATGGCACGCCGATGGCCGACCATACACCCGGATGGGGGCAACAAAGAAAAGTACGTTCGCTTTATAACAGATGGGATATGTACACGGTAATACACTGAGCATCTTGGGGGGGGGGGGGGGGGAGAGATGCAAGACAGCTATTGGGAGACGGAGTAGGGGAGCATCTACGAAGTAACCGCATCTTAATCCTGGCCGTTATCAAGTTAGAAAGAACCATCTGCTGCGGTGAGAGGAGATTGTTTATCGCGAGATGTCTTCGTAAAGTGACCGTAATAAAAAATTATAGTGACGGTGTTGTTGTTTGAGTAATGTTAAGCCTTTTATTGTTACGTTATTTTATAATTTTTTTAATGCGATCATAATCTGTCTAAATTCCCCCTCCCCAAGTTGGTTGTAGTTGATTTTAGTATGAAGGATTTTTACTGCCATTGTTCCGTGAATTGCAGAAAACATATCGGCAACATTTTAGTATAATGACTAGTGTCATAAAGAAAAACGATACCCCGTTAGATAAACAATCTAAACGTTCACAATCTTGCACTGACATCAAATCTTCTTCAGAGGTATTTGCCGCCAAATATATATATATCGTCTGCCCTAATATGTATCGCTAAATCAACGGGCACATCAGGTCTGGTCAGAATAAGTAATCTTTGTATTGCATTTAGGTGTTTTCTTTATTTTATTTTAAAGACAAGCTTGAACAAAATCGACAACAGGTGTTTTTTGCTGAAAATCATTAAAAATGTTTTCAGTCAATAATGAAATTGAGTTCACGTGAGAGTAAACAGAATATAATTGTTTAAAAAACAATCTTTTTGAATACCCTTCACCGGTGCTTTTCACGAAAGATTCGCGAAAAGCCCCGTGACGTCATCACTCCTGTAACGTCATTTTTGGAGCTCCGTGTTGTTGCAAAAACAAATCATTATCCCACAGATGACGTCAAAGTATTATCATTTTGACGCAAACCGTCATCGGCAGAAGTGTAGCTAGTCTTTGAAAACTTAAGGTTGATTTTTTGATTGATATTACGAAAAATTCAGAAATATAAACTCATTAAAATTACAATTAACGATAATCAAACACATTATAAATACGTTTAAATAGCATTCCCGTTAATTTTTTCCCGCTCAAATAGCTGTTTAAAGGAACATAATTTATGCATAGAATCCCCCTCCTCCCTTGTCTGAGCCACCATCGCTGAGGTCAAACAACGGAAACGTGAAGGCCCTTACGCGCTGCACACAACTCTCCGCCAATGACAGGTCTTCATTGACCTCAGAGAGGGCGCTGTTTTTCGGCTTGTGGCGTCATTATTCGGGTCTATTGGTATCCTACTTTGTTACAGTATTTTTCCCAAAAGTAAGGTTATGTCCGAATCAAGCGGCGTTGGCTACGGCTATGGCTGTCCGGCTGCAACCAGCGACCATAGCCACTGTCGAAGTCGTCAATTCGGACACTGCCTTGAACCACGCTTCTTGAACTTATTCATCCCTTGGGATGACGTCACATGCGGGCTACTGTCTGCCACGGTCGCCATTTTGTGTGTCAAAATGCACGTACGAGTTATGGTAAACGGGAAGCACAGCGTTGCCTAAAATGCGCACTACAGCACTGTACAACACACGAGGACATTGACTTCAGAAATGGGGCAACAGGAATTATTGTTATGATGACGTCAGGTGAATTGTATCAATAGATAGCTTTACTCATCCCGAGGAAGGAACATTTTCTAGTTTTTTAGTTTTATATTCTTCTTCATCATCTACTTTTCGATAATCACATTGTATCCGACCAAATTAACATCGGTGTGAAAACTTCATCAAAGATGGTCACGTTTTTGGAAAAAGCTGAAGGAAAACAGGGAATTCGTGCTCGTCCATGTGCGAGCTTATGTCACGGTTGAGGTAGTCGAAGTAAGCAGCGGTGGTTTTAAGCAGTCTCCAAAATGATTTTGTTGATTTTGACATTATTTCCAATGTTTTTGAGGATTGATCCACTGGCATCAACTTTATAATTAAGTAATAATAAACCACAAGGGAAACTGACTAGGTAAATTTTATAATCAGTGTACTTTCAGATTGAACGTGTCAATTTTGCCTGAGTGTACGTTTTCTTTAGTTATACGTTACAGTTATTTATTTGTAAGCACCAAGGAAACAGAATAATCATATTTTCTGTGTCCTATAGAGATATCCAAAAAAGGGTAATAGAATCAATCTTGTGAAATTGTAAGCTGGCGATAGATCAAGGGCCTTTATTTGTATCGTAACAAGAAACACGAATGTCACAATAGAAGCATTGGCGGAAGTAGCTGAGGGAGGCACAAGGACGTGTAGTCTTCACTTCAAGACGCCTCAAAGGTCACTTCAGAAGTTATTTGAGACCTTCATGTCTTATGTTGGACTGGCATTAGGGTACGAGCGTTCCCAGACCGCACAGCGTCTCTCCACCGATCCTTCATCGGAAATCCTGCTGTGCGCTGTCCGAAGCTTTTACGATGGAGTTCCAGCTCCCCCAACCTCTTAAGATCAGAAAAAAGGGACCAGGCGAAATTAACTCACCAGGTACTACTTTCTTGGCAAATAATTGGGTCGATTCCTTCAACCAAACTGATTTCTTAATTTCATTTTGTGTTGTTGCGATTTATTTTAATGGTAAAAAAAGTAGGGGCGCGCTTTGTCGTCAACATCCCCCGCACGCTGAGTGTCAGCTCGTCATGTTAGGTGAATTGAGACACCACGCTGATTATTTGCCAATTTTCGCGCGCAATGACACTGAGGAATTTTTTTCCGCTTAAAAAAAAAAAAAAAAAAAAGGGAAAGAGAAGAAAGGAGACGTTTAATGCTTTTAAGCCCCAGGGAACTGGACTATTATGGAAAGTAATTTGTCACTCAGGGGGGGGATGATTAATAATGAAGACCATGATGTATTTAGGATGATGAAGAACAGTAAAATATTACTATCCCTGGAGGGGAAAGTAAAATTGGATCTTCATTTTTTTTTCTTTTCTTTTTTACCTCTGTAAATGCCGTCGAAGAAGTTGTTCGGCGGTGAACGAGCTGTATTTTAGAGATGATATCGCACTAAAGAGAAAATTACAAAATATAATAAGTAGAAAGTTAATAATTATAAATCTTAATAAATATTGAAAAAGGGGAATAAATAACAGACAATTTGTGTCTTTTTACCCGTGTTTTAATATTTTTTTAAGCAACTGTTCAGCGGCGATTGAGATGTGGGCCTAAATAATGGTATTACACAAAAAATATATAAATACAAACAAATAAATATAAATTTGTTTAAAAAAATGTAGGTAGCAAAATTTAAAACAAAGAGATGAAATACTAAACTAACGGAAGCGTATTGCCGCCACATGAATCAAAAAGTGTCTCTCTTATTGTGTACTTACACGATAAATATCTTTTACATGCACGATAAGTTTGGACTTATCGTGTACGTATACGATAAGTTATCGTGAACGTACACGATAAGTTATCATGTACGTACACGATAATATAGATTTTTTTTTCCCTGTGAAGGCAATACGCTTCCGTAAAAACGGTGGTGGGTAAAATATAATTTGTTTAACTCTTGAATTATCCGTCCGAAGAAACTGTTCGGCGGGAAACGAGATGGTAACAAAAACAATTGCGCACCACAAAGAAATAAAATAGATATAAAAAATGATGACAAATGTTTGCAAAACATACTAAAGGCATACCAGATTGGCATCTATTGGAAAACTAAACGGACGATGTTTTTTAATCAGAGAGTTTTCTGTTTTTAGAAATGAAATTATTTTCCTGCGATACGTCAGTTCTTATAGAAACTTGGATTTGAAAATCGGAATCAAAATTAATAATAATTAATAATAATTATTTAAAAGTGCACAAAATTCGGGAGGAAAAAACACACATTTAATTTCATATTCTCAAAACGATTGATTCGATTTTAATTCCCCCCCCCTTTTTGTTTACAGATTTGTTGTAGGCCTATGGCATGGTTATTGAAAACTATACAACGTGATTAAAAGCGTTTTTGGAGTAGTTCATGAAAACTAGAATTATATTTACTTATGATAAAATAAATAATATACAATATAAAAAAAAAAACATGTATATTTATAAATACAAAATTTACTATAAAGACTTTTTGAAGGAGCTGCATTTTTGCCCGATCGCAAACCACAAAGACGGTGCCCCTTCCGGGGATGAAGCTAGTCTCTGGGTGCCTTCATTTACTCTCGAAAATATGACAATCCGCTGACATTAAAAATACAAGTGTTCTCGACGTCGGCGCTATTGGCCCCATCCATGTCTCCACGCAATTATGATGTGATGCATTAATTCAACGGGTCACATTGAAGTGCGATGCACGCGGGTTACCGAACCACGTCTGGCAAACATTGCAGAGTCAATTTTGCCAAAAAGCCACTAATTCGGATGCGTTGCTTCCGTTTGTGTCTTCGGAGAGGAACACTTAAACTACTTTTCACCCCCGCGGTCGCTTTTGTTTTGCATCTGTAATACATCGGCCCCCAGCACGGTCATTTTAATAAATATGAAAGTGATAAAAAGCTTGTACGGATGCCCTTAAACCCTGAAGGGTTACCCGCAGTAAGGAGCGAATTGGGTGTAAAAGAAGAAGAAAACAAATTGCACTTAGATCAGATTTATAATGCGCGGGAGTTGAGTACTCTCTTGCATCATTTACAACCTGTAACCCTGCCATAAAAAAATGTGTTCAATATCAAATAATCGATTGTCAATTCTAGTAATTTGTCTTCCCCTCGGTAAACGTTTTTTATATGATTAAGGACACATCTTATTGAACCAATGAAAAAACAACTCATTTTCATACCGTCCGTTCTATCGGGTTGTTTTTCTTCAACTTTAGGCTAGTGTGCTTTCGGTAGTTCCTAGTTTTGACTCGGATTCCCTAATGCGTCTTAGTTGTACAAATAAAAAGAGGATCATGAGTTAGAAATTGACCCTGAGTCAGAAACAGATCCAAGATCTAAGACTGACCCGATTTGGGGTCAGCTATGGGCTCCGGATTGAGTCCGGTTTTAGCCGGACTCACTCGAGGTCAAACACGACACAGTTGCCAGATCAGGTTAACCAACAATCCGAGCCTATAGTTATGGTGGTTTAATCCTGACCCTGAATCGCGCTGACCCAAATTGGTCTTTACTCTGACCCTGACCCCAACATCAGGATCAATTCTGACCGGGGATTTACTTAGATGTGAGTGAAACAGCTGATGTATAGTACTGAAAACTAGGATCATAGGTACCCTGCACATGATCCAAGACGAGAAATCTACTGAGAGACAGTTTGTCACAAATCTTGATAATGATAGTTTCTTGCATATTTTATCGCCCTTTTAACGTTGCTAATGCCATCTTTTTACAACTGACTGTAATTGTATAATGTCTTTCTTATTGTAGTTAATCTTAAATAATAAACCACAAGTGAAAATGACTGGGTAAATTTTAATTAATAATTGGAGTTGAACAAAGAAAAAAATGACTAGAGCGAAATTTGAACCAACGACCTCCGGATTAACGTGTCGGCGCTCTACCAACTGAGCTATCTAGCCCTATGTTGGCGGTCTCCCTATTTTGTCAGTACCTTTGTTTTTGAATGTAGAGTTTTTTGTGGCCGCAAATCAGCTGGTTGAGTATCAATAAAACCATTTCAAAACAAGTTGACCTATGCGTGGGAGATGACTTACCGGGCACTGCGCAAGCTCAGACCTACATAACCAATGGAAGTTAGTTAACTGCTGCCACCTATCGTTTCAAAGTCTCCCATTGGATGTGATCCCCGTAATGGATTGATACGCCGCGCCGAATCAAACGACTTTGGCTACGGCTACGGCCGTTGGCTGCAACAACGTTGAAGAATAGGACTTTTCGGCAATCTAGCCATAGCCACTGTCGAAGCCATTAATTCGGACACGACCTTACAATAGACCGCTCAAGTCTCGCGCGTATCTGAACATCGGGATCCAACGTGATTTTGGTGTCCTTTACACACTTGAAGATAGGGCCCGATCTCGTGGCTTTTCTTACCACAGAAATTCTTCGCTTAGATGTTCAGCACCGTAACTAGGGTAAAATTTTAGGGGGCACAAGGGCCAAGTTACCGTTTTCTTTAAAAAACAAATTTTCAGCGCTTTACAATTTTTATGTAAAAATAATTAGGTGTTAGTGTAAAAACTGAAATTTTCTGCGTGTAAATAGAAAAATAGTTTTAAAATCATCGAAATTATCACATTCAAACTCTGGAAACCTCCAATCCCCAATAGTCAAGATTTCAAATGAGGGCACCAGGTGCACCGTGGGTGGGGGGGGGGGGGGGGGGCATGGACATCAACTGGCGGGAGAGGGGGGGGCACGAGTACCCCTTGCCCTCCTAGTTACATCACTGCTTCGTCATCATGTCAAGCGCATGGGCTGTAAGCGCAGAAATTCGCGGTAAGCAGAGCCATAAAATTGGGCTCATCAGGTTCCCCAAAATAATGATCGTACACGCGCTAGTATTGCTTTTTCTACAGGAGACATGTGTCGTATATACGTATGAACCCATATTGATATCGTTGTCACACCCAATGTCACATTCCCCTCATCATTTCGATGTGGTCAATACTGCGTCTCGGATTCCTGGCCCAGTTCTGGCTCAGGTTTACCCAAACCCTGTCATTGTGTTCTTCCTTATAATGCTACCATTATTCCCTGTAAAGAATGACACGTGTGACAGAGCATAAGGGTTGCTTAAATAAGCTAAACCATCGTGTCCATAAAAAGAGTAAATCAATAAAAATGCATTGCGGAATATACTGCTGACGATGAAAAAAAACCTACCCAAAAACCAAAACAACTCAATATTGCTAAAGTATAATTCTGCTTTTCTCTTTTCCTTTCTCTCCAGCCAGCGCATTAGCCTTCCAAGGTTCTCAAGACAGAGCGAAAAGATGTAAGTAACTAACCTTTCTTTTACTCCATTCGGAACAAGATTTGACAAATTACCAACGGGGGGCCGTAATAACCATTACATTGCCTTCTTCTTCTCCCCCTGAAAAAAGAGAAGAAAAAAAACACGCTGGCGACGGGATTGTCTCCTTCCCTCCCGGGGGTACGTGTCAAACACAGAAAGCATTAGAAATTTAACTACCTCTTCGGGAGATTGTGTTAACTCTCTCTCTGTCCCCCTTTACCCCTTGCTGCTACATATGTTTTTAGTTCCACGCAATACATATGCTGAACTCCATTAGGGGGAAACAGATTGATAAAGTGTCGGCGCTCATCTCGGCTGATGCTCCTCGCCATATCTTCTTTTTGTTTGTGGGTGCCCGGGCCCTTATATAGTTTAGCGGCGTTATTTTACATTACGTTTGAAACTGCTGCTATCGTGTGAAGATTATAGCACACTAACACGATATGACAGAACACCTCGTGGCAAGACTTGGCCACGTGTAACTTGAGCCCCAGTGCGTTATCATCACATCCAGGATTATGTTTCATCGATATCATAATTATAAAGACGGTCTGATATCTTTATCTGTGTTTTAGGGTTGGGGTGGGTTAGGAGGTGATAACTCATTCATGCTTTGGTTACTTCAAAAAGAGAATAATTCGGCTGTAAATCAAGTCAATTTGGGGTAAGATGGAGAGACTTGATTTGGGAACTTATATCCTTATCAAAACTCATTGAGATTTGGTTGTGCTTGTCTTCACTTATCGGTGGCTTCTAAATGAAACATAATTTGTGCGAATGCTCAGTTTCAATTTCAGGTTAGGCCTGCATAAAGAGTTGTTTACAGTTAATGGCAGGTCTACCGGTCCGTGGATGGCTACAGGTTAAAAAGCAGTGCATTCCTATTCTTCAATTGGTAGGCTGTGTGTCGGCAGATTTTCCTGGTGAATTTTCATTGTTAACCTAGTTCTGATCATGCGCACATCTCCGAGAACAATGGATTTACATAAGAAGTCTGCTGCCACCTAGAGTTCTGTGAATTCTTTCCATTGCAGGAGGCTTGTTCGTGTTTATTATAGGGACACAACGTCGGTCACCCGTTTTAACCCTCATCTGTTTGTTTCATTTCACAGTGTTCTGGGTGGACAAAAAGAGCGTGAATGAAGGTAAGAAACATCAATCCCACAGAAGTTGATGTTAAGGGGTGGGGTGGGGTGGAGTGGGGTTGGGGAGAGGATAGCCTCGCTACCATGGGCAGCGCGCCGTATCGCCCGCTAGCTTCCATGCATGTACGATTGAGAAAGGCATTCTGGGAAAGCGGCGAGATCGTACACTACTGGGAACGAGGTTGGGGAGAGGACAACTATCAGTATCATGGTCAAACTTTGACAGTGTATCACCCTTAAACTTGTATTGAGTTGGAGATTGCAGAGCTGAATCTCAACTCGTCTGGCAAAGAACTAATAATTATATGATTGCACCATAATAAATATATACAGTTACCATTTTCACTTAAAGCACTTATAACTATACACTATTAACAGTTCTGGGTAAAAATTTACCCGGAAGAATCACAGTGGGCCACGCTGACTGTGTGCCAAATCCCATGCTTATATCTTTCAAAGGCACCATTCCCCTATTTCCCCCATATGTAACCCACTACATGAGTGGTTTATACAGGTTCATAATGCATATTCGATTTAGTAAATCAAATAAGAACGTGAGTATTTGAGTACATTTTATTCGCACATGTCAGACATTCAGACTGGAATCTCGGGACCTTACCTTTTATCCGGATCAAGTTCATCGAAGTCCTGACATTAGCACCCCCCCCCCCGCCCCCGATCTTTACTGTGTAGCGTACTATTATGAAGATTCTGTTTTTTGGGCGGAAATAATTAAGTTCCTTCATCCAGTTTTCTCTAAGCACAGCATGCAACCAACCCATATATGAAACCTATATGAAACATAGTCATCGAATTCAGCGGTCATGGTTTAGTGAACATAAGACGGAAGCAATGTAAATTGTCAAGGAATTTGTGGCAAGGAATTTGTGGGCATATTTCTTAGGGTTAACCCCGGTGTTTCTGGTTCTCATAACTAGCACCCAATTGTTTACAGGTTTCACAGTGATTAAGTCCAAGTCTACCATAGTGAATATCATTGCTCGAGAACGAAACTGTTTTTTAGTCGCTATATCAACCACGGTACTTAAGCATGTATTTATGACTCTGTGTCTAGATACCGGGGTGCAGGAACATGTACTGGGATCCCACATATAGATTTGAATAAACGATTTTTTTGCTCATGGTGTCAAATTCGGAGCCATATTGAAATTCGGATGCATGATCGTTTGAAATCTGATGTGAGCGTCGTATCAAAATACACGGCTCTGGTCTGACTTTGAATAATGTTCACGTTTCATTTTAACAAAATCAAGAATCTGTTTGCAGTCCGTTTTATTTTTCTCTCTGTTACACTTTTCATTTACTTTCATTTATTGATTTTGGTTTTGAAGCCAGCAAGGATTCTCAGAAAAGCGAACTTAGTCACAATACTAGCCATTAAGAACCCCATGTTGAGAAGACAAAGAAGGAAGTTTCTGTTTTAGAAGTGCCCGGGGAGGAAAACCACAAAGAATTATTCAAGGGAAAACCCACGCAATCAGGGATCATCGGAGATCATCGGAAGGCGAGGATTATACCTCAACGCCAACCCGACCACCCTTTAAAGAAAAAAGACGCTGCTAATTCTGTCGATACTAAAATTGCTAACATACACGGGTAAAAACACACGATTTTTCAGGTTGAGGGCTTATGTTATACTTGTTATTTATAGTCCGTATTATCCAAAGAGCAAATTTGTCTCTAAGACAAAATGCTTGATTGTGTACCTTCATAATTCTTACACCGACTGGACAAATTAAAATAAATAAACTCATAATAAACAAGCACGACATCACAAAACCAACACGAACCCATATGCGATGTTTACCAGTTAAATAGGATCACCCAAACAACTTTATGAAATGTTGACAGGCATAGTGTTTTAATTAAAAACTAGAGCAGAATGAAAATAATTTTGCAGAAAAATAAGGAAAAGTACAAAATGACAGAAAGCTTAAACAACCCATCGAAATGCCCCCTAACTTCTTAACACAAATTCAAATACTATACTCCGTTTGCATTCGCCATGTCAGATTGTCACCCGATCCTTGTGGTCCGTAAACCAGATTAGGCTGTCGAGAATAAAATTAAAGCCTACCCTTCCTACTTTGTCAACTGTGCTGATTTCATTACTGTAAACTCATTCGGGGGGGGGGGGGGAGTCCCGTGGATTTTGTTGCATGTGATCTTTACTGCTACGTGGGCGGCGCTTGGAGTCACACGAATGATTTTCCCTTTGCTTTGATCGATGTTGTGAACAAACCGTCATATCGTCTTGTAGTTGTTCTTTTTGCCACAACTGACAACTTTAAAACGAGGCCCTAAACCAACGTGTGGCTTGGACCTGAATTGTGACATCCCCATGCATGTGTTTCCCGCCAACATTCAAAAACTGGGTTTCACATCAGTGAGACTAAGAGCTGTGGCGTAAGGAGGGATGGTGGGGGGGGGGGGGGGGGGGGGGGCACGTGCCCCTAATTGATGTATGTACGACGATAACTGATGATCATTAAGGATACTATGCCAGAAAAGTGTAGAGCGTGTCCGGATTGGTGCCGGCTACGGCTACAGTGGTTGCTAATGGTGTTGCTATATGCATTATAGGCCCTATATACTTCCACGCTGTTCATGTGACGTTCAGGCAAAAGCCGCTAATTCGAACAGGGCCGTACGGAGGAACAGTGGATTGTTGTTTTTGAAACACACTAAGTTTATGAAATATATCATATTGTAGGGTGTAGGCCCTATAGTATTATTGTTAATTATTGGTAATTATTGTCATTTCACAGATTCAACAATTTGCGTCAGAGCTTCTTCAGCTGACGTTATAACTGGTAGGTACAGAGTTGATTTTTATTAAACAATCTCGTTCGACTAAATAAGAACCCCCGACCTTCCCATGATTTGAAACTGCACATCGCGCATGCGCACTAACACTACTGAGCTCAATTTCATAGAGCTGTTGGTAGTATAAACTATTTTGAGAAAGGATTCGTTTGAAAGTAATATGGTTGGGATATTCCCTCAAAAAGTGCACAATTCGTTTCTCAGATTTATCATGGGTCGTGTTCTCAGATTTATCATGGGTCATGACTGTTCGTGAATAATGCGGCCGGAGATGCGGCTGGTACCCGCTGCACCTCGCTAAACTTGTATAGAGTTTTGGGCTGTGTTTTTTCACACTGTATTCAGCCAAAACTCTCACATGTGGTTTTTATTGTATCTTTCTTTATAATTTCCCATATAAATCAGCATTACGTTGACAAAAACCAGCCTACGATCCTACCTTTATAACTACAGCCAATTCAAAGCTCTTCCCGTGTGCTTAACAAAAATGACAGCACAAGAGCACATTAATTTGTTTAAGAGAATTAAGAAGACACCGGGAATATAAATAAAAAAATTGCATTATCGTACAAGAATAGAATTTGAAGCACGTTCCTAAAGAGAGGCAGAGCTCCCGAACAGTCGATCACGTGCCACGTCCCCTGTTTTGAATTCCAAACCACAAGCCATCACCCTAAACGCGAATAGATATTATTGGAAAATTGAGAACACGAAGAGAAACTCGTAGGTATAGTTTCCCATTGAGCAGTCGCCTCTTGTTTCACTCTGACCGTATCAGCCAAACATAGGGTCCGGGGCCACCCATTCTTAAGAAAACAGTCCCCTGCCATGAAGGACTGAGTGAGTCAAGAGGGGTCTTAATGGAGCGAAACATGCTACGTAGCCCCACTCGTATGAGAGCCCCCTCCCCTCCACTTCGTTACTTCAGGTTGTGTGCCAGTTTTACGGGACGGCACCACTTGACACATTGTTGAGGAAGGTTAGAGAGCAGAGAGGTCAAGATGGAAGATGCATTCTTATAAAGGAAAAGACAAACTTCCCGCTGCACACACCAGGGACCTCTACGCTGTCCCTGAAGAGGGAGGCATTGCCCCGTGTTTCAAAAAAATAGCTAGACTAACAAGAAACTCAGTCGTCAAATACAAATCACGTACGGGTTCGTTTACGGTTAAAGACGATACAACGACTCGTTTGGCTAGCTTTGTCGTTGCTGAGCGGTTCAGAGCAACCTACTCAAGCGCCGGTGTTTCTGATCAGCAGAGTGTGCTCGAGTCCTGGTCGTGTCACGTGTGTCCTTGCGCAAATTAACCATAACTGTTTTGTCCTTCGAATGGGACATTAAGCCGCATTTCGACATTAAGCCAACTTTTTCCATCGTGCAACTATTTTCCTGAATCAGTTTGGGTGTTCAACGTTACGTGTGCAAATTTCAAAATACTGAAGAATGCGAGCTTGTTGTTTCAATAAAATCTGTATATACGTTTATTCATTTATTCATGTATTCATTTATTCATTTATTCATCAGAGTGTTTCATCACATGTATGACACGTCAGTTCAAAGAGTGCGAGTATTTCTGCAAAGGTGACAGCGAACCCTGCATTTCTCTTTGCAAAACCAAAAAGCCCGACTGCGCCATCAACTGCCTAGCAAGGGAACAGCAAAGCCAATGAGGACAGCCGACCAATCAGATGGCCAAGAGATGAACTGGCTGTACAATTCTGACCAATAGAAATCCTCGACCCAAAACTTCAATGTCCGACCTGACCTTTGACCGGGAATTGATTTTATTCCATTGTGATCGGGTGGGTGGGAAGTTTGTTTGTTTTTGTTTTTGTTTTTTTGAATACCGGCTTATATGGAACAGTCCTTGAACAAAATTAATCATTCATTTTTCACGAAGAAATAGTTTGCAAACTTTAAGGTTTAATCAAAGGGTTGGTATTACACCACACCTCAAGATAAATAGATAAGAGATATACATGTACACGAATAAGCTACATGAGTTAATGATTTCAAAAAGGGTAATTTCTTTGATTCAGGTATAATTAAAAAAAATTATAACCGCCTGACCGCATCGGAATTAATTCCCAATTTTTAAGAGGCTTTTAATTATAGACTTGAATTTTTCTTTAAGATAAATATATTTTTTCTCCACGTGACATCCTCGTGGTCTTAGAAGACTCTTCTTATTTTAAAATAATAATAAATAACAAAACTTAATGTAAATATGATTGTTGAATAATGCACAGAAAGTCAACCTAGTGAAAGTACGGCAGTTTTTAAGTGGATGTTATGCAAATAAGATGACCCAGGGGTCAACCCTCCATACTGTGCTGATACAAATACAGACTGAAAGTTATAGCTTGATTTATAGATTCACGTTAGAAGCATGTGTTGAAACTGCGCCACCATCGCATAGTCAAAGCATGCAAATTAACTTAGACAGAGAGTAGTAGAAACAAAACAAAAAGCGGGTCGGAATTCTTATGTATATAAACATATCCAGGAGGTTGCATTATTAGACCTTATGCACATGACGTCACTTGAGGAGGGCGCCCTCGCGAAGAGGTCAAAAGGGCTTGTTAGTAGTGGCCTATCTATGTGGCGCGCGTATAAGTCCGTACGCTTCCATTGTTTCATCATCGGTTTACCGCCTAAGATGGCGGCCGGATGACGTCAATGCATCAGGTCTATTGATGTGATATTTTTAAAAGTCAACCAGTGATTGTCAGTTTAAAACAATGGCAAATTCCATCCGCGCAAAGTAATGGCAAATACACAAAGCTACTTATGACGCTTAAAAATTATTTGCTTAGCTGGGAACCAGTCTCCCGCAATGTCATGATTTTGGCTGGAAACCAAGTTCTTGTTCAATAGAACTATTATTCTGTGCTAAACAAATTCATGTGCTAAACAAATTCATGTGCCATGCAGTTTCATTACATGAGGCCACGTAATCACATTGCTCCCAAACCGTATCGGGCAATGACTCATACCAACATGGCCGAGTGGTACATCTACACAACCGTGTCAATCCGTGGGAAACAAAACTTATACGACTAACGCCCTTTTTAAGCACCCTACTTTTATGCACTATCGAAAAAAATTGTGAATAGTAAAGAAGCTTACATAATACGTTGCATGTACAATGAAAGTGTTGCCCAAGCGTTTTCGAAACAGTTTAACTGAATTAAAACTGTCTGATTGGACATAGTGTAATTTGGATCTTAAGTTGAAGCCACTGCGTCGCCATGTTGTCACTCTGCCCAGCGGGCGCACTGCTGCGCTAATGGGGAATTATTTCCAGTGTTGGACCATTCTTTGAAGTAACTATCGTTTACGTGTAGAGTGGTACAATGGCGACACGGTGGCTTCAATCACTACTCAGTTGGCGACCATGGTAACCTCTCTGCTCAGTCGGTATGGGGGTTGTGATTATTAATTGCCATTGCTGTTAATTATTTAAATGACTTATTAAGTATAATTATATTAAATTAAAACATTGCTGGGATTTTTCCATTCGTAGACGAGGTTTGGAAACCTTACGGTTTTGAGAACCATGCACACGGTCACCTAAAACAAATTATGGTTGATCGATCCGAACCCCAGTTGGCCACTGACGTGCGTTTACACACAATTCAAACCACATCAGCAAACGGCAAAAACTGTACTCCCTTTACTAAGCCACGAATTGAATGCATTTGTGGCTCCCTCCTTAAGTAACTTGCCTGTAAAAATCTGGGCTAGTCCCACGAGGCAATTTACATAACGAGGCAATTTGTATAACGAGGCAACTTGTTGGAGGCAGTCAAGTGTACTGCACACATTGGCACAAGAATTTTTGTCAAACATAGTCTGGAAACTGGAAAAATATGAATTTCGTTTCTTCTTGGGGAGTGCTTGGAATTAACCGGTCGCCTGTAAATACCTCGTGTGTGAAATTCACTGTTAGGGTTGCATGAAGGTCAAATTGTAACAATAGAAACTAATTGCACGAATTATTTATGACTAATAGATTTGATTAAGTCCTATTCCCAAAACATTCTTGCAATGTAAACGAAAACTGACTAATCTTCGTATTCAATGTGGTGGAACACATTTCTGTTAGTCTATTTCTGAATTAATCCATACAACTAAATAGGCTCCTTTGGTGATAATTTTTCTCAATTTTATGGGAGGATGCTTTACTTAAATCCTTTCTTTCTTTTGCGAATTAAAAATGAGACCAATTGTTTAACAAAGTAAAAACAATTTGCCTTTGAAGTTTATGTCAGTTTAAAATAGTAATTGATTCCCCCTGTTTTACATCAGTTACTTAAATTAAATACGAATCGTAAATTGTGTTTTACAATAAAATTAAGCTGTAGCTATTCAAAATGAAACAACACCTTACTGTAGTATTTTGTTTTGATTTTTGTGTTGAGATGTATAATATTAGACTTGACTCAAGTCGGACTTTGATTGAGTCCTTGTTAGCTAGTAATTAATCCACTGCATGCACTCCATGTAGTCCATGCACTCATGCACTCATGCACTCATGCACCATCTAAACATCACAGCTTTAATTCACCACTTTGTTGTGCGCCCTCATTCGCCAGGGCGCGTCACAACAGTTCATACACTAGGCCCCTACTCTGACTCGATTGGCACTTGAACCAAGGTCTAGGATGTTATAGGTTTTTCCGGATAACTTCAACATACAATAATAAATTGAACACCCGGTTCATTTAATTCGTTTGCATCAGCATTCAACAGTAAAAAGAATGAGTTAAATTTCAACAGTTTATTATCTGGTTAAAATGATAAGAATAATATTCTAAATCGTTAGGTTGCAAAGACCATTCAAAGCCAGCAGCGAGAGGCTTGTCAACCATTCAACTCAACTGAAGCACATTGAAAATGTAGTCTTGCATGCATATAAATGAAATAGGATTACTAAAACGAACCTGACTGAGAACAACGAATCGTTACTTGTTGTGAACGAAAATGAAGTTGAAGCAATAGTAGCTTAAAAAGGTGCAACAAAAGCAGTCAAGTGGAAAGAGATGACAGGGATGACTTGTGTCCTTCCATCTATGTTATATCTTTCCGTTTGACTGCTTTTGTTACACCTGTTTGCCTTCTAGAGAAACTCTGCTATAAGGTCAATCGAAACATCAGGCCACTAACACATTTTTGCATTCTCCACAATCTAAAACATTAGGCCAATCCTCTACGAAGATGTTCTGAAAAAAAAGGTGCTGATTTTGAAAGTGTTTAGTTTGGCACTTTTAGTTATCTTTTGTTTTATTTTTGTGAATTTTACATGCTGTGGTAATCTGGGGATTCTTGAGGGACTGAAGTGATCGAGAAAGTACAAAATGGTATTCTTAAAATATATAAACTGTCTTTGATACACAACGCGTTATGTGAGTTCTGTATGAGGTTTTATGGGAAAGTAGATTGATAAAGGGATAGTGAAGCGACAACAGTAAGTTATATAATGTTTTATGTTGCCGAATTGCCACTCAATAGACAACACATGACGTCATTTGAGTAGGGCGCCTTCGCCCGGCCATGACTAGAGACGAAGCTGAAGGCGCATTTTTGAAAGATTATTATGGCTTCTGCTTGGCGCCCCGAACAAGGATATTGACAAACAGACCACTAACATACGGCTGGATATCTCAGTTGTTGGAGCGCCTGGTGTTTTGTGTGTGTCCCCTCCCCCCTCCCATGGGAAATTAACATGGACTGAAGGAGGTTGATTCGAAAGAGGGCGCTATTGGAAGAAATGTGTACACAGATCGCCGTATGTACGTGTGGGGGACAGAATCTCCGGGGAGGAGACAGAATGTCCTGCCACACAGGCGTTGAGGTCGTTGGTTCAAAACCTTCTCCTGTCAAGTTTTCTTTGTTCAACCCTTAATTATTTAGAACTTACCTGAGTGGTCAGTTTCCCTTAAGGCGTATAACTTGATAATAAATAATACATGCATAAATAAATAGTAACAAAGCTTAGGACATAATTGTTGCAAATTTTTATTAATAAACTCAGTTATCAGCGGGGTACCACTCCAGTAGTTTCATCCTCTTTACCGTGTCGTCATTTTCTGATGATTAAGTAAAAAAAGTACATCGCTCAGTAGAAACTGGCGACCCGGCAAAGAGAATGCATTTATTTTGACTAGTGCCCCGTCAACTTTTACCTTGGTTTTGCTCAGAAGTTGGCCCAGCACGTGTTTTTTTAGTGTTCGTATAGAGGGCGCTGTTAAAAGTTGCCATGACGCTCTTGGGTCTGAAGCGGGCAAGATGATCACCAAAGTAAAGTATCTTTTTCTAACCACTGTGAAGAAATTATTTGCCAATTATTAAGAAATTATTTACGAACACGAACAAAAAAATGTTGTCTTTAGCACAGAATCAAAGAAAAGGTTAGTTTCAAACTGAAACCGTAGGGCCTACTGATTATGAACTTCAAAATAAAACCTGACGTTTCGTCCTTAAGGGTCTTTATTGAGATTCCGCTTGTTCGCGCTCAGTGTCCGCGAAAGTCAGGACACTTTTATCACAGATCATTATTTTGAGTTCGTAAAGCACCAACAAACTAATTACTTTTTTTTCACGACGGTTCTTACATTCTCAAGATGGCATTCTATGTTTAGCTAAGTCTGATGAAAGTGCACAAAGTCTCAGCCAAAATAAAGCCCGATGCATTTTACGTTGTTATCACGTGGTTATTAAAACGTGGCACACGCGCTTTCAAGTCTTCTCGGTCGTTTTTATGATAACACATTTTCTCACGTTTATCTGCTAGTATAGTAAGCACACTTGCTCACCGATAAACAGTTTTATGAAACTGTGTGACCTGTTCTTTTGGCACGCACAAAGCTCCACTACTTCTGGTGGCAGTAGATCCCCCCAGCATAAGCATTCCTTATGAAAGAGAAACTCATAATAGACCGATCCATTAAGCCCCGCCTCCTTACGAGTTGACCAATCAAAGCCGCGAAACCCGATCACCATTAGTGCAAAGATCACCAAACGGCTCAAATGGTGATCAGATTTAGCGGTTGTGATTGGTCAAAGAGAAATGGGCGTGGCTTAATGGATCGGTGTGAGAAGACCTCGAGTCTTTGAAGAACGCGGCCAGGTGTACATTAATAAAGATCATTATTAATATTAGCATACGAAGATTCTATTCATTTTAACTATACTCTTGTGCAGAACGCATTAACAAAAAGCTACTAAGTGGGCTTCATGAGACCCACTCCTCGTCCTACTCCTCGTCCTACCTTTTCAACGTGTGAGGTACACCGTCTGCAAAACAAAAACCAAAACGCAAAACAGCGATTGCCGAATGTTATTCAATCGTGTTAAAACAGAATGATGTTTCAACCAAATTCAACATTTTCTGCAAACTTTCGATTACATTAAATACCTCCCAAAATAATTCAACAGTCAACACTATTTTTGGGGTGTTTTTTGTGTGTAACGTTGTTCTAAACTCTGCGGGTTGTTTTGCATTTATCGCTTTCCATAATCCAACATTGGCTGTCAAAAACTCGGGCTGTGACGTTGCAATAGAGAGGTCTAGCAGTTTGCACCACATGCTAAAATAATGAGTTTATTAAGTGGGATGCACCCCCTCAAAATAATTCGGGAATTACTCATAATAATAATAATAATGTGATTGCAACGGTTGATACTCTAAAAAACAATAATATGGTTTTCCCTTAAAATCAGTATGATTTTATGGATCGTCCGAAACGATGAACGCTGGGCTGGCAGATTTCCGAAATGAAATAAAATCTAATAAGGGAGGGGCGCATCCACCGTCCTCCCCCCCCCCCCCCCCCCCCCCCCGCCCCGACGGACTCTCTCGCCCTCTCATGCGACTGGTAGCAAGTCTAATTGAGCAGCAGTGCGTGACGTTTGTGTGACGTATTTGCATGACGCCATTTTGCGAAGTACACCCAAACAAACGGCGTCGTGTGCGGAGAGCACGGTTTTTCTCTTCAGAAAGATTTATGACATGAGAGCCGTATCTGGTCAAATTAAGCGATTTGGTACAGGCCATAGAAGTGAGAGTTACTTGGAGCTCACAGAACAGTCATGGCTGAATCAGATAAAGGTGAGATTTCATGTGCAAATTACTCGATAGGAAGTCGCCATTTTGCCAATGCGAGCCAGTCTTCATAAAAAGTTCATTGACTTGTTGTATTGTAAATGTATTGAATGTATGTTGCTGATTGCGATTGGTATTTGGAGTTGTACAGTGTGTCTACGATAGGTCTTGTATTTACGACAGTTTTCACTTTCGGGGTAACAATTGAGCCTTGTTCATTCTTCCTGCGAATGCAAATGCGGAGCACAGATTTTGACGTTACAGCTCTGTTTTCACTGCAAATGTTTTTGCAGGAGTTGAGTACAGTTCAAATCTTCTGAATCTGATTTATTTGTTGCAAATTTGTGACTTCAAATTCGTAATCGTATCGCATTTGCAAGAAGTATCTACATATTCAGCTACTTGTCAAAGCCTGTTCAGCATCTAGACAAGTATGTATGAACCGGGATTTTTACGTTTCCGAAGAGTCGCTGATCACAAAATAAAATGGCCGAAAATTATTGACTTTTGGTCCGCTTTTTAATTAATTTTCTCCCATAAACTTTGAGTTTGATAAATGCTTGAGTTGATAACTCTTTGTTTATTATTTAATAATTAATTTGATAAGTTAAATTTGTTCTTTAATTTAATAACAATATTTTTAATTTAATAAACATTTTCCTGAAGTATAAATTTTAAGTTGCTTCCAAAATTGCGCCAGCCGCAAAATCAGTTCTCTGAACACCATTTGGAAAATTTAATAAAAGGTTGTGATATACATGTATGATGTAGCCACCAATTGTGCAAAGATTTAGTAAAGTATTACAATGGAAATCTCATGATCACAGGTTTTACGATCGTTGATAAGGGGGAAAAAAAACAGCGCGCCCTCACAGTGATCTTGCGCGATTGTGATTGGACGACCGTTGGGTACGTCATCGCTTCGAAAGGCGCTTGGCTATCGGGCTCTGTAGTATATAAGACATAAGCGGTGGTTGGTCAAAAAGTGTAATCGCGGGCGCACGATTGTTACGAAATTGGCCAATCAAAATCCACGTTTGAAACGACGAATGAATAGAGAAGGCTCCAATGCTGTTTACATAAGCAACCCTCGAATGTGTATTTACGTTGTTGAGCTGCGCCACGCTGCTGAAGCTGATGCTGACGGAAATTTGGTGAGTATTACTAATTTAGCAGACTAAGTTATGCCTAAAATGTAGCTTTCAAAGATTTTTGTCACCTTAAGTAACGAGAATGTACATTAAACTTTCGTTTGATACCATTTTAAGATCAATTAGTTACACGAAACTTCTGATTTGCTTGCGCCCGTAAAGTGCCTCTAAAAACAAGTTGAACAAAAATGGCAACTTTCACAGAAGCGCTGTGTGTCTGTGTATAGTGCATGCACGCGATGCAGATGCCGTGTAATTGGCTTTGTACACGGCCTAAAATGTGCGTGCGCGGTCTTCCCAATCCTCCGTGGTTGTGTGTCGGGTTGGTGGACAGGAATTTTTAGCAATTGTAAACATTTTAGAACATAATTTTAAGGCTTACTTGATGCCAAAAAAGTATTCACATCATCTTAACACTTGAAATGTCAATATTCATTTTGAAGATGTTTTGAGTGTATATTCGACAGGATGTGGCTTGATTATGTGGATTTAAACGGATGAATTTCAGGCTGGTTGTATTGTCATGATTGTTGAATAAAACATCAACAATGAAAACTTATAAAGTGCACAAATCCACAAAAGTGCTCATGGCGCTAATACAAACAATAACATATACATCATTTCATGTACAATAATCAAAATGGAACTTAGGCCCACCGGTGAATTTACTGAAAGTCATGAAATTCTAATAAAGTTGTGGCATATCATATCTCTTCTGTAGTTTTAAGTGCATGGATTTGATTAATATATTTTTTTCTTTTATTTCTCTAGCTGGGTTTTGCACTGATTTTGTCCGCATAATTAATTATTAGATTGGTCACCAGTTGTTTTCTTGTAAATGTGGCATTTCATGTGGCTTTTGGGGATAGAGTTTCTGTTAATTTTTTTTCCACTCAATTAACCCTAACAATCCCTAACCCTACAAATTCAAACAGGGCAAAGTGTTTAATTTTGTTAGGTTAAGTACAGTGAAGTTAGGATTGGGTGTTTGATTCTGTGGGATTGTGTATCCTTGCTGACAAGTAATGGTGTTTGAATTTGATTGAGTGGGTATGGTGGATGTGTGAAATGTACATGTCTGGCATTGCTCTTTCCTCCATGGTCTAATGAGATAGTTGTTGGATTATGTTATGTTGGGTACTGTGTGATTTCACTGATCAAATTTTGCACATGCCAAGTGTACACACTCCAACAAAATCAAACAAAAAAGGCCTGTTGGAGTTTGTTAGGTTGTGTATCGTCCCCCTAAGATTGGGTACAGTTCCCATCTCATGGTAGTATAAGCTGTTGGAATGTGTTGGGTTAGGGATGGATTCTAGTAAAAATGCTTTGGGAGTTAGGGTTAAAGCAAAGGTGTGCATGTGGTGAATTGAAAGTTCCCCCCCCCCTTTATATGTTTTTTATTTGTTGACTTCTTTGAGCTGAGATAATTATTTATTTTTTTAAGATAGTTAAAAATTAGCTTTGGAGTACAGATTTTTTAAGATGCAATATTTGAATAAAATATTATTAATTAACAACACATTCAGTTTTCAAATGCTGGAATGTTTCGCTGTTTCTTTTGAATTTTACATCTCTTTGTATATATAAAAAAAATTAAGTTCAGTTTGTACAAAAAATTCTGTGCTAAATATTTGGCAAAATACGTCAAAAATAACTATTTTGTTTGAATTATTTTTATCATACAACACACTTTACAATATTTCTTTTAACATTACAAATTAAAAATAATTGTTCTTGTTTTCTTTCACCTCTCACCTGCAGGTTTGAAACCATTTTCTTCAATTTGTTTTCCTTGCTGCCTATACAATCACTTCTCTGATTTGGTCATTGGACATTCTAATGAAACATTCATTATTGCTATTCAGTAATTTGGTAGTGCCAACCCCTTCATTGATATTTTAAACTATAAACTAGATTGCGCTTCCTCTCAAAACTGGACTAACAAACAAAATGTAATCGTTTTCTCTTTTTTTCCAATGTGATGTGGAAGCTCTCCTATGCCCCTTCTTTTAGCAGTTCAACTTCCAAATGGAAGATGTAAACCCTAGTTCATGATTAAATTTACATTATTCAAAGGGAAAACAGCATGGGCGTAAAAGATATTTCACTGGCAAAAGAAAGGCTAAAAAGCAAAAGACTGACACTTTGTCAGAGCTATTAGCATCCAAAGGGGAACCTGTTACATTTAAGAAAGATAATAAGGTATGTCTTGGATGGGTCGGCGATAGGGTCCGGGAGGGACAGTTCATGGTTCAGTCGAGAAATCTTGTGCCAGTGGATGAAGATGCTGGTGGTCTTGCTGGATGCACATATATCGTAAAAGAAACCAACCAGCCTGTACTACTTAAAAAACTTCCCTCAAATGAACTGCTAGAAAGGGGGGGCACAGGTGCTGTTTGTCTGGGACTGGGTTCCAGGCTCATCAGATTTCATTGAGCTTAGACCAGCTGTGTATCTCTGCACAGAAAGAGATTATGTCTGGGTTAAACCTAATGGAGTACATGCTGTGCGGACAGAGATGACTGAGGTTTTTTGCTGTCCGTACCCTGTAGAAATAGACAGGAGTGTAGCAACTCAAGTGCACCAAGGGGATGTAAATGTAGTCAGCATGATTATAGATACATACGAACGTGCATTCAGAGATACACAACTGGTCTTCCGAGCATCTAGAGAAAGATTACTCCAGTCAGAAGGAGGAAAAGCTGCCCTTGCACTTAAACTTAAGTTTCTTTTAGATATATACCAAAAAGCTTTAACCACTATCAAATGACCTCCGGAATGCTCTTTTCAGCGCACATGGACAGTGTAAAGAAAAGTCTGTCAGAATTATAACACTAGTGGAGACTATTTCTGAAATGTTGATTTAAATCGACAACATTTTAAGATAATAGAGAATAATCAAGAAATTTGTGTTCTGCGAGAAAAATTGCAAAGCACACATCAAGAAAAAAACCTCCTCAAAGATAAACTTCAAGAACTTTCAACTCAAAATAAAGAATGGGAACAGTTAGCCAAAAACTTAGAAGGTGAAATATCCAGTGCACAAATTCAAAATGAGAAGTTGCAAAGGGAAAATGATTGTTTGCAAACAAAACAGTCCTTCCAATAGACCTTATGCATATGACGTCATTTGAGTAGGGCGCCCTCGCCTAGAGGTCAAAAGGAAGATGCTCATTGTCCAGTCCTGTGTGCCGCGCGTACAAATCAACGCGTTTCCATTGTTTCGTCATCAGTTTACCTCTAAGATGGCAGCTGGATGACGTCAATGCATAAGGTCTATTGGAGCAACGGCCCAGCTCATCAGCAGGACATCAAGTCTTGTTGACACGGCCAGCAGGAAGTAAAGTCAAGCCACATACCTTTGTTCCGCTATCCATGCCTCAAACATGCAGCACTGAAGCCTCTGCCAAAACCATGACCTATCGAGCAAAGGAGCTGAAGAAGGTAAATCAATATTTTTAAATGCCAATACCTTCGATCCTGCTGTAAAAAGATGCAAGAAGTATATATATATATAATAAAGCTGATCCTAGAAGAGGTGGAGACACCAAGGCCAATGGTCCCTACCATCATTCTTTGGTCTTAAACCACATTCTCCCCATCATCCATGACATGACTCATGTTGTTCCCCCTATTTTGCACATCATGTTGGGTCTAGTAGTCCGCTTTTATCGCTCTCTAGAGGACCTGTGTAAGCGTAGTGATAACAATACTCTGGGAGAAAGAGATGAAGATTTGAACACAAGGTGGGAAGAAAAGTCTGTAGAGGTTGAAGAGTGTGAGCGAGAGTATTTGTTGGCTTCCGAGGAGCAGAAGTTTCAAGAACGGTTGTACGAAGGTTTTCGAAAGATACAGCAAGGTAGACGAGGGAGAGGTGCCAGTGATCCATGTGCATTGCCTGCCTGCACGCTGTCTGTCATATCACACGACAAGGTAGGCAATGTTCATTGGATCCAGTGCGACATGTGTGGTGTTGATGACGAAAGTGGGTGGTTCCACACAGATTGTGTTGGCTTGAGAAATATTGAAGTAAGGGATGCGAGGTTTGAATGTCTGTATGTAAAGGGGAGGTTGCAAATGTTGGAGATGTTGTTGGAAAACAACTAATAGTTGTGGAGAGACACAATGGAATGGTGAAAGAATTAAAGAAGAGAAGAGATGAAGGGAGGAAGGAACTTGACTCTATCTTTAATGAAGTCAAGGCTCACATGGGTCCTCTAGAGCAGGAACTCGGTCGAGTATTGGGGAATGACCTGGGTGTGAAAAAACAGGCATACCATTCCCAGTGTTTTGTTGGAAATCATTGCCACATAATCCTAAACAAAATGTGTTGAAAGGTTTTCCCCAGGAACTGGAAAGATTAAATGACCTTTTTGCCAGGCTCAGAGACATTTTCAGTTTTTCTGGGAGCACTTTTTTAAGTGACAAGGATGTGGGAGTGCTTTCTGCAAAGTGCTGGGAATTGTGGGATTGCCACGTCTTAGAATGCCAAAGTTTGATTTTACTATAGACATGCATTGTGTCTTTCAAGTGTACGTGTATTAAATGAACTCGGTGTTAAGTTCTCAGATCGCCAGTATTTATTTTTATTTATTTATAACTTTGCGGTATGAACTTTGCAGTCTACAGCTTTTGTTTGCAAAACGGGTATGAATCATACAGTATTATCATTTTATTATCATAAATCATGCGTATTACTTGTGCAATGTGTTCATCACATCCACAAAGAAAGTGGGCCAGCAAATATTGTATTCAGGTTTGTTGTATTTCTTTGTATTATAGAAATCTGTTTTTTATGTATTAAAAAATGTTCAAGAAACATGGGAAACCATTTTATGGAACAACAATTGTCTTGGTCATTATTATTGTGTTTTTACTGAATAATTTTCAATAAAATTATCAACGATAACTTAAGTTGTATCATAAATTCATATTTTGCCTTAAAACATGAATAAAGAAATAAGTACCCCGTTTGTTAGAGAGAACGTCTTAGTTTTTTATTAGATATTTTGCAGAGGAAAAATTGCACTTTTGCAAGCTATAGCTCAAAGTTCTGGAAAAAGCTTCATTCATGAATTAATCAGTTTGCAATTAACTTGTAATGCACATTGACCATACTGGCGCATGTCAATACAGCTGCGGCGCGAGTTAGGGCACATTTTAAGTGTAAGTTTATAAAAACCACCAAGGTATAAAGACAATAATTATAGATCTTGTGGAAATGGTCTCTGTACCAGTACACACACACACCCTTACAGATCCGGTTTGTGGGGTACTGCTATTGTTGTTCTATTATTCCCTTTTCTGAAGAATTCCCTTGTGGGGTCCAATTGTTCCTATTGAAATGACCTTGTGGGGTCCATTGTTCTATTGTTGTCAGGACCCCACAAGTGCCAATCCGTGCGAACACACAAGTGTGTATACACACGCCTGCAATCTTGGACCTCCTATTGTCCCTCTTTTGTTTATACTCTAACTTTTTTGCAACAGCTCCCATTGGTTTTGTACACGTTTTCCAACCATGGACCTTTCCCAACCTGAACCATGGACCTATTGTCCTCTTTTGTTATAGGTCCCTGGTTTGAATGTGTATACCTACTCACAGGCACATACATTGTACATAACACAGGGATTTACACTGTATAGTGTAACAATACCATGTACATTACATGTACAGTACACTACACATGGGATGGGTCCATTTTTTATCACTCCAAATGACCTTGCTGCATAATCTGTGCAGAGGCACTGGGTGTTATGTAATACTTGCCACTAAATAAACATCTTAGTGGCATTATGGTAATTCTAGACTGCTGGAGTGGAGATTTTATGGGTTGCTCTGATTGGTTTATCAATGGACCTTATGCATTGACGTCACCAAGCCGCCATCTTAGAGGTAAACTGATGATGAAACAATGGGAACGCGCTGATTTGTACGCGCGGCGCACAGGACTGGCCAATGAACGGCTTCCTTTTGACCTCTAGGCGAGGGCGCCCTACTCAAATGACGTCATATGCATAAGGTCTATTGGACTGGCCTTCTAAAACTCTTGGTGGCACTAAGAATAAATTCTCCTTGTAAAACCTGTGTGATGCATGCACACTGATTCCGTTGCCTTTGTAAAATTTTCGAGCACAATTTTCAGCAACTACAAAAATAAAATTCCCAGTGACAAGCCAACCTTGTCATTTTACTAGTCGGCCAGATTCTTCAAACTTCAAAGTCTATATCTATATTCAATAGGGATACTTAAACTTTACAAAAATGAACCAGTCAGCTGGACTATTTGGAGAGAATTTTGACTGGTCCTAGTGTTTTAACCAATTGGCCAGCTGACCACTGTTGAGGGTGAACAAAAAACCAGAGTAAATTTAATGTACAGGTATGCAAACTGTCAATATTTTCATCAAAATTAATGTTCAGTTTTTCCAAGTTTCAGAATGTGGTTTAAAACTTTACCCAAAAACTTTAATTGAATTAATTACTAGTAGCAAGGTTTTAGCCAGGATTTAGTAAAAGGGTGTCAAAATTTGCTCGAAATTTAAAAACTGGGTATCCAAATTGTTCACTTACAATACAATTGCATGTAAATGACAGATAAAACAGGGTGTCCGATCTTAAAACACTAACAGGGTGTCCAAAAGACACCCAGACACCCCTCTGGCTAACACTATGACTGGTAGAACAAGGTAAACTAGTTCAAAACATTTATACCCAGATGTCAACCCAGCTGCAGGCCTCGAATTAACCCACAGCACTTGCAGTGGTGCCCTTTGCAAAGTTCTATACAAATTTACCTTCTCCTCATACTCATAGAAGTGCTCCTTACTAGAGAAAAAATTGCTGTGCCCCTTCAAGAGGGAACTTGGAGGTCTGCCAGCTGTTTACAGTATATTCATCGGATAGGACATAAAGCCGTTGGTCCCTTGTGTTGTGTAATGCATGTTAAAATACCCAGTGCACTTAACGAAAGTTGAAGGGGTTTGCCCCGGTGTTCCTGGTTTGATTGGCTGCATATTGCGCTAGAGTACCTTGTAAACCATTACATGGTGCTATGTAAAGGAATAGGTCTCATACTTCAAAACGTAGCTTCACATACTTTGCAGGAAAATACTAAATGTTGAAGTGCCTTGAGCGTCACTTATTGATGGACATGAGCGTCACTTATTGATGGACATGAGCACTATATAAGAAGCCACTATTATTATTACTATTCCCAATCCCATCTAACCTTCTTTTTCTTACTTTGCGTATATGGTTTTATGTTGTGACAGTTTTCCCCCCTTCCACTAGCGGGCAGAAAGGAGGGACCATAAAAATAGGGCTACTTAAACTATAGATAGTTCCCAGTAGACGCCATCTTTACGGGCAAATCGCATTTTGGCTTGCAGGCGCGTCAAGCGCTCAAATTATTAACGCAGCCGCGTCGTTCACTAACCAATCATGCAATGAGTTTTGTGAAATGTGCGCGTGCTGCACGCCGTTCTCACGCGTAACGCATGACTGTGTGTTCCAAATTGCCCGTAAAGATGGCCGATTTACGTCATACTGCAACCTATCTATATTGTTCTTTAACTTCTTACACCAATATAATATCCCGGTCAGCGAGCGGCTGCTGGCAGAAAAGTACGTGGGGGATTCCTTAAGAGAATATCAAAAGGCACTTGTAAAATAACCATTTTGTTACAATATTTTGCCAGCAGAAGACGTTGTGGATGTCTTAACGGATTTGATTTCACCAGGGGATGATGAGTTTGCTGAGGAAATGGACACATCTCCTGCTGAAAAGAAACCAGGTGAGCATTAACAGACAGGATACTTTGTTCTAAAAAGGGCAAGGTCAACCTGGATTCTCATCTTTGAGAGGGCAAGACCATTTTCATTTTGCAAAGGACACTTCCTTTGGAGAATCTTAAAGTCTATGGAAAATTTTGAAGGGAGCCTTTTGTTCATATTATTGTTCCTTCTCAAAAATCCTTCTCTTCCCATTAGAAAATGAAAACGGACAATAACTAAATTGAAACACTTCATTTACAGTTAAGAAGCTTACACCGCCAGCGACAAAGAAAGCAACTCCGAAGACAACTAAACCCACCAGTGCCAAGTCAATGCGAACATCGTCAAAGACAACAAAACCAGTGACCAAAACAACCCCAAAGACATCCACTAAGAAGTCAGCCCCACAGAAACCAGATGTAGGAGCATCAGAAGAACAAGAAGCAACACAGTCTCCCAAGACGAAATCAACCCCTAATTCTGGCAACACCAAGAAGGTTGTCAAGAAAACGACAACCAGCGAGTCAGCGTCTGTCAAGACGAACAATAAGACGACGGTCAAGAAGACATCCCAAAGTGAGAAGAAGGGAGGAAGCGGTAAGACACAAACCAGGAAGCCAGCTACACCAATCAAGACAGAAACGGAGGATGAGATCAACAAATCCAAAGAATCGGCTTCCACTGGTCAGGCTGATGGAGAGGATAAGAAACAAGAAGAGATGGACCCAGTCCTCTCTCTGCCTCCAGCTAAGAAAGCCAAGTTGAAGACGTCTAGTAAGAGTAGCACACCATCAAAGAGAAGGGTTAAGCCCTCCCCAAAAGAGGTACTTTGAGATTAAGTAGTTAAATGTCAGATTTTTGAAGTCGTACATATACATGTAGTAAAACATGTCTCCCGAATTCCGAAATATACTTAAATAAATAGCAAGACAAGTTCTCAAAGAACAAATCTACACGGCAAAGTAGAAACATACACATGGTTTTACCGCACACTGCAAAGAACATTTATACCTCAACATGCAATGCCTCAAAACCAATTTAATAGAACAGTTAGGATTTTTGGGTGAGTATAATTTAACCTAGTTTAACCCTAACCATACCTAACCCTTTAAAATCCAGTTGCATGGTTTGTGTATAAACTCTTTTTGGACTGAGGACTAAGTTTGTAAACTGATCAGGCTTTACATGGGATCAGGTACACAACCCATAGGAAGAGTCCAGTTTGGGTGTTGAGTTACGGTGTTGGATGTTGATTAGACACATTGCAGGGTTCTCCCCATGCACAAACTAGCGTATCGGGCCCATATGACTGAATCGCATGTTGATACGTGCAAATTCCGGCCGATACGCCAAAAAAAGAATATATTAATAAATGTTTTCCTCTTCGTACTTTCACAAAATACATCCAGAGAAAACCATATAGAATGCTTCAGATTGCACAGCAGGGCTTTTAAAACCATTATAAACACATAGTAGAAAACATTCTGAAGACCTTGTTCAGCGTGTTTTCGGCTAAACATCCACAAAATTGTGTCCAGAATGCCCCACACTTTTGAAAAATCCTGGGGAGAACCCTGCATTGAAGAAGAATCATTATAAAGAAATTCTAATGTGAGTATAAAGTACGAAGTTCCTCCACATTCTAATTCATGCTGTGTCTGACTCTGCAGGATTAATGATCGCTGGCCCATATAGCAATACTTTCATTAGAACGGGCAAACCAATCTTATCAGTCCAAACATTTGGGTGTTGAGAAATCATAGAGTGGAGTATTTGTGGAGGATTCAGGATGATATCGCGCCAAATGCACCATGGGTTAGAGTTAAAGACCTACTTGAACGAAAACAGCAACAAGTGGTCTCTGCTGATTTTCATTTAAGTTTTGTTCAATCTATGAGGAAATTGAGTTGACAAATTATATACAAGTTTAAAAAGCATTCCCTTCGCTCAAGTACCTGTTTAAAGTTGCAAACCATACAACAACGCTAAGTGTATATTTTGTTTACCACTTTATAGGAGGAGACCAGTTACAACGAAAAGGAGGATACGGCTCCAGGTAAGATCTTTTCTACGCAAGTGATTTTTTGATGATTAAGGCCATGACGAAATGGCTAATAAACTCACCAGAAGCAAAATAAAACCAGGAGGCATCATGTGTCACAATTTGTCCAGGGCATTTCTTCCTAAAAATGTACCAAGTAATAAACCACAAGTGAAACTGACGGGGTAAATTTTTAATAATTTGGGGTTGAACAAAGACTGGCACCCCTGAACAAAGATATTGACAAAATAGGGAGACCGCCAACATTAGGGCTAGATAGCTCAGTTGGTAGAGCGCCGACACGTTAATCCGGAGGTCGCAGGTTAATGTCACGCTCTAGTCAATTTTTCTTCGTTCAACCCCAAATTAAAGATATACATACAAATTACAACTTTTTCATCTGAATTCAAATTTGTCGATATATTATTATTTAGTGATTGTAGAGTTACATTGTTTGCAAACTTTTGAGGTGGAGATATTTGTGTACTGGATAATAGGGTGGGGGTTGGGCTAGAGGGTCTTTGTAGAAAGGTCTTCATAAATGGTGCTTTTAAACATGGAGCTTACAAGAGAAGATGCTTGGGTTGTGGTTTAGTAACCCAGACCAGAAATATTACATGTTTGAACTTCAGTCATCCTTTGAGCCTTTTTTATTATTTTTTTCCCCTGAGTTCTGTTGTGCTACAATGACGAAAGTTGAAGGCGTCTAACATTTCAATATTTCTGTTACCTGATAGAAGAGACGAGCACGGAGCAGGGGGAGGATGAACACAACGACAAGGCAGCTGCAAACATCCCTGGGCTGGGCTCAGAGGAAGAGAGTAAGAAGGAAGAGCCAAAGGAAGGAGAGGAGGCAAGGACCGAGGCAATGCTGGCCCAAGACTTGGAAGGGTTTGATACTCGTAGTGAAGCCAGCAGCACGGATGACAGCGATTCCTCAAGCCTATCTGACGTCAGTGGTGGGCACTCAGGTACGACGCAGCCATGTTTTGTAACATTTAAAGTGAATTATATAGTTAGTAGTAATTAAATATGTATTTATGCTGGGTCCCAACGGAAACCAGTTTTAATATGTTTGGGCATTAATATTATATATTTCTGGTAATGAAACCAAGGATGCCTCATAAGTGAACTTAATCACTGTAGCTCACAAGCCTGATGAAACCTGTTAACAAGGTTGCTTGCTACGTGAACCAGAAACACTGGGGGTTAACCCCTCTTCTACCATAATAAGTGTTTAGTTTTTTTTACGTGCTCTACTATAAATCCTAGTACACTGGCCCTCCAGCTTAATGTCCTATCCGAAGGACAAAGCAGTATCTTTCTCAAGAACACAAGTGTCACGACCGGGACTCAAACCAACACTCCGCTGATTAAAAACACCAGAGCTTGAGTATGATGCTCTTAACCATGACACCCACATACCCTGGGTAAAGAAAAATGTTTTTAAAAAAACGTGTGTGGGTTAAGGTTGGGCGATTTACCAAAAAGTGGGCCATAATGGAAACAGAAATTTTACTATCACGCCAGGAATAGTCTCAGGTATAAATATCGTTACCCACACACCAACTGCCACAGCAGAAGGTAAGTAGCAAGACAAGTTGTTATAAAAACAGTTCTTCAACTTCAAGGAAGCAAATTGGTGTTAATGCAATCTGAATATTCATTGGAGATCAGTTATTCGTGTACAGTCAGAGGAGTAAAATGGCCTGATGGGCTCTGGCCAGGCTTCTTGCCAGTTTGAAGAAAATCCAAGTTTAGCCATTAATCATTTTAATAGTGATTGTTTATTTCTATAGTTTGTGAATAAAATTTCTTAATAATAATAAATAATAATAACAACATTTATAATGCGCACATATCCACCCCAAGGGATGCTCAAGGCGCCTAACAAGGTATATTATTACCCCTGGTCACTGGGCCATTTATTTCATTCCTTAAACCATCTCAGCTCCCTGGGGAGTATACAGCCTGTGCTGCAATATATGCGCTACTAGGCTAAATCAATCACAAGAACCATCTCTGCCCTCACAGGTACCCATTTTACCCCTGGGTGGAGAGAAGCAATTATAGTTAAGTGTCTTGCTCAGGGACACAAGTGTCACGACCGGGACTCGAACCCACACTCTGCTGAACAGAAACACCAGAGCTTGAGTTCGGTGCTCTTAACCGCTCGGCCACGACACGCCATAATCGTTAATGAGCAACAAACTTTGCATTCACATTTACATATTACAGATGTAGTTTCTTTAGAGCAGTTCAGTGCAAAGACTTGTTTTACATTAAAAGATACCAAATACTTAAAAGAGATATTTGAAATCTACAATGACCATATTCTGCTTTTCTAACAGGAACAGAGAAACCTCGCAAGCGTAGAGGGCGTAAGCGTTCCATCTCGCCCATCGTCTACGAAAGATCTGGTAAAAAAGCCAGTGGATCGGAAACCGGTAGGCAGCATTGCATTTTTAAAACAAATTCTGGTCTGCACTCTTCTTTATGATCGTTATAAATTTGTTTCTTTTTATTGCTTTGCTTCTTTTTCACCTTGAATCATTTTTGCGCGTGAAGAATAGTGGATTTTTCCTGTGCATTTGTCAGTTTTTATGTCTTTTCGTGTCTGTAGGCTTCCCCACATCAAGTTTTGCTTTACGGATTTGCCTCTATTTTGCACTCTACTGACTGCTGTTAATTTGTTTACTCGTTATTTTTCTCGCCAACCTATTATCCTTCTAGTTGAATTTGTTCTGTAAAATTGTACATGTGCTTGTATTTATCAAGTTAGGTTGTGCCTGTAGAACTGCACGTTATTGTTTATGCTCATGTCTTCAAATGTGATTTTGCATGGTTAACCTGCATCAATTGTAAATATAGTATTTAAATATAAATGGTGTCAAATGAATTTGCACGGTTAACTTGTACCAGATTTTTACATTATATTTGAATATAAATGGTGTCAACACCTTGTGTGTTTTTGTTCTCAGAAGAGGAAAAGGAAGAGCCTGTCGAGTCAACGAGCAGAACTCGTAAAGGTATCATCTGCAAAATGTTACTGCTTTCATATGAACATCGAAATTTGATTTTAAAATTAAAACTACAAAACGCCCAAATAATTTGATGTCAAGTTACCAGATCGTGGGGTATTTTGTAGGGTCCAGGTGGGTGTCTAACCGGTAATACTGCATAGCTGTCAACTCTTTCTGTAGAAAGTTCCTTGAAAATAAACCCAATCTTTCCATGTTCTAATGAAGAAATTTGAAAACCTCTCTGATTATGGAAACTTTTTCCATTGATGTTGAATGGAATTCTAAATATCTCCCTGATTGTTGTACAAAATCTCCCTGATTGCTAGCTGCAAGTGTTGGCAGCCCTGGTATACTGTAGGGTTAATTCAACAACGCTGTCTGCAGGAAGTTCCCTGGAATATAAAGCAAATATTCCATGTTTTGATGAACAAATTGAACAATCCCCCTGATTGTGGAAACTTTGTCCCTTTTATGTTTAATGTAATTCTAAATACCTCCCTGATCGTTGTACAAAATCTCCCTGACTGCTAGCTGCAATTGTTGGCAGCTCTGTATGATACTGTAGGGTTCAAACTCAACAACGCTGACTGTCTCTGTCTCGGTATTCCATTCTTCCCAGCAGACCCAACCTCCAAGCTCAAGTACCTGTTCAGAGACGCTCGTTATTTCCTCATCAAGAGTAACAACCATGAGAACGTGGCTCTGGCCAAAGCAAGGGTGAGTCCAAAACAGTTGCAATATTGAAAACACATTGACAGTTCTGTACTAACGAAGAAGTCAGCTGTGTTTTGGAAAGTATCGGAGAATTCATTTGAAACAAATTTGAATTTATCGTTTGTTTCAGGGAGTGTGGTCAACTCTTCCCAACAATGAGCAGACGTTAAATCAAGCGTTCAGAGAGGCTCGCAACGTCCTCCTGGTGTTCTCGGTCAAAGAAAGCGGAAAGTTTCAAGGTGAGATCTGGGCCCACTTTCATTGAGCCACATAAGCAGAAAGCATTGCTTCAACAATTTCTGCTAAGCAAAACTAAGTAGGATACCAGTCCAAATGGTATATAAAGGCGTGGTGTTTTGGCTGGTAACCTTTTTTTTTCTGGTAAGCACAATTGATTGATTCATGAAATTATTACCTGTCATTTACATGTATGCAGGGTTTGCACGTATGAGGTCCGAGTCCAGACGGGATGGTCCGACCATCAACTGGGTCTTACCGAACGGCATGAACCGCTCGGTGCTCGGTGGAGTCTTCAAGATAGACTGGATTACAAGGTTAGTAAGACAAGTCTTTACTAAACTTTCACCTCTTTTTCCTTGCAATTACTTTTGAATAATGTCTAGTACAAACACTTGCTTAGTCACATGTTCCCGCTTAAAATCCACAGTTGCTATGTCACATGGCTCGGGGGGGAAAGCTTTTGCAAAGCTACGTAAGAGACAGCGAACACTGTCACACATTTTTGATTGAATGTGTTTGGCACAATGGTACCAGGGTTTGCTCATCTGGAGGTTGCTATACAAAAGCTTGCCCGAAAGCATTTGACATTGCAATTGTCTCTATACAGGGTTTCTGCAGATCCTTAAAAAGTATTTAAAAAGTCGAACTATTCAAATCTAAGGCCTTAAAAAGTATTAAAAAGTATTAAATTCAGTTATTTGAGGTCTTAAAAAATTGATGCAGTAAGTAATGAATTTCTGTCTGCTGGTAAAGAAGTGAATTACACTGCATGTAAAAAAGTGTTGGATATGTTGATTGTGTCATTTTTACTATCTATTTCTCTTGTGTTTCTCTCCCGATTAAAGGCAAGAGCTGACCTTTGGCAAGACTGGTCACCTCTTCAACCAGTGGAATGACAACAAGCCAGTCAAGATAGGACGTGACGGCCAGGTAAGTAACCGCCCCAGCCCCTCAAACGGCCCCGCTTATTTTTCCTTGTAGCATCAAGAGCCAACTCCTCACTACAGTTGGCAGACGTTAATTTTAGGCCTCTGCTGTAGGAGAGAAATGCAGAATTAAACAAGTGGTAACCCGGAACACCTCAAGAAACTTTTAGGCTAACCTCAAGTTACCGCCTGTTTAATTTTGCATTTCACCCTATCCATAAAAAGCGTTAGGAGTTGGGTTTGTTGGCCTACAGATTTTTATAAATATTAATTAAAAGTCCTCCCTCAATCCATCTCGGCCATTTTTTTTTTCACAAAGAGCTTAATTTTTTCTGATTATTATAACCTTTTTTGATAACGGAACTTGGTTACCATTTCAAACATGGGTGTAATATTATTTAGTCACTCGTTCCTTGCTTATTTGGGCTTAGCAAAGACCACTTTCGAGGAAGTATTTTCGGCTAAGCATCTTGATACTATCAGACACTAGTTTCACTTCAAAAAGTTTTGAGCTAACTCAAATGTTTGTCTTTTTCCTTGTCAATAGGAAGTGGAGACACGATGCGGAGAGGCCCTCTGTCGACTCTTCCCACAGGACGAGCACATCGATGTCGTGGAAATCTTACGAGATGCTCGACGCCGCCGACGCGAGATGGCCACCAAGAGAAACCGCGAACCCCTGAGGTTAGGACTCCAGCCTAATTGCCTTAAACTTGGACTGTCAGTCACTAGACCCACACCCCTGGGGAGACTGTGTGGCCCCCTGTTAGACCTGCACCTAATGGACATGCACCCAAATGGACTCCTTTATCGGACTGTCGAGTCATGGCCAAGGGGGCCACACACCCCTCATCCAGGGTGAAAACATTTGTTTTGTTATGTGTACAAGAACTGTCTTTAAAAACGAGACCGGGATGATACGGTAATTTTTGTGAGCAGATGATGCCGTGCTCCCGAGGGGTGATATAGCTGAATGGAAGGACGATCTTTGTGTATCTTTTAGGTTTGGACGTCTCATTTCCAGCAGTAAAGAATTGCCTCATCTTTGGCTAAAGATGCTTCTCGTCATCTCTCTATTAAATGACTTAAGATGATGGAAGGAGGGTTCTGTTTTCTCAAATTCTCTACTCGCCTGCAAGGAATTTCCTTGGTGTAGAATTTGTCATCGAACCACCAAAAACATCCTCTGTTTCCAAACTGAATAATTGTGCTCACCTTAAAGAAAAACTATAAAGAGTTCACTTTTCATGCTAGTTTGAGGAAAATAAATTTGAATGCGTATTCCATGTTACTAGGCCTTCTTCGCTTTACACCGCTAGCCCAGATATTCGGCGCTTGCACAGTAAAGCAGAGAATGGTGATCGTAAGCACAGAATTCGGCGGTAAGCAGAGCCATGAAATTGGGCCCAGATTACACCTGTCCAGTTGGTTCCTGGACAGTGACCCACCGGCTGATGTGCCATTTTGGTCAAAGATCAAATTCTGTTTGCGGATGGTATTGAACTGTGATAACAACTTGGTATTGATATTGCAGTCCAAAACCATAATCAATAAAAAGTATATTCTCGGGCTTAAGAAGTAAAAAAAAAAAAATATCAAATTGAATATTTGCACAGAAAAAGGTTGAATGGGACCTGGAAGCAAACCCGCTTTAGAAAAAAATCTGAAGAAAGTTCTGGCTGAAAGAGTTCAGAGAACTCGACTTGTCCATTTTAGTCCCAGGGTGCTGCATTGAAGATTTAAACAAACCATCAGTTTAAATTCTTATACATTGATTTTTTTATATATTACTAATCCATCCAGCTAATGTTTCTTACCCAACTCTTTTACTTAGCACAAGGGGCTGGGGACCCTACAAGGCTCTCCTCCGTCAGTCGCCCTACGGCTGAGTAATCAGCCAATGAGCTCTTGTGATGATAACCCGAGAATACCAACAGGATTCACAAATCCTTAATGACGGACTTTTCAGTGCCATGTTTCCTCTTCCTCCCCTCAAAAAATAAATACAAATAAAATAGAAATAGCCGGACAATCTCAAGGACTCGACACAAATGAGTAAATCCTCACAAATCTCACCACCATCCATAAAGGGGAAATGATGCTGTCGCATCTTATCTATGGATCTGTGTTTACGGCCATGGAGAACTCTCTGGAATGTGTTATTATTATAGTTGGATAAACCCTTGAAGATGTGTAGGGTCAACTCGTCGTTTGACGTCATTTTTTTCAGTTCGTCTGCAGAAATGCACGCAAGGACTGAGTAATTTCCAATCAGAAAGATCTCAGACATTTTTAGGGAATTTTTCCTTCCCGTTT
The DNA here is from genome assembly GCA_037783415.1 of Leptasterias polaris. Lineage (NCBI taxonomy): Eukaryota > Metazoa > Echinodermata > Asteroidea > Forcipulatida > Asteriidae > Leptasterias > Leptasterias polaris. The sequence goes on from JAZGTN010000035.1 coordinate 324,491, forward strand.
TGAATCGGTGATGACGGAGAGAGAGAGGACGTTTAGATGGAAGGACTTTGCCCACTGTGCACAAAGTTGATGCTTGCCACTGAGTGTGTAGTTGATGTCAATCCCACTTGTCTGCTGTCTGACAGCACCTTAGGTCGTAGGTCACAGGTCACAGGTCACAACGGGGGAAAAAACTCTCATATAATTTGCATGCCTTGTAGTCTGACCTTGCAATCACGAGGTCACCGACCAATCTGCACCCGAAGACAGATGTGCGACACGTGCACAAGGACCAACCAATCACGATGGACGATTTTGTTGTGTGTGATAACAATACAAGCAAGCACCACTCGACCTTTGGGACGAAACAACCACTGTCTGTGGACCTTTTGTCAATGTGGACCATTTAGGTTTGAAATTGTGAGGATTTTTCACGCTTACGAAAAAAGAAAAAAAAAAAATGAACTAAATCAAAATGGAACATTGTCTAAATGAAATGCTGAACATTGTTGGACTATTACGAAGCAAGGACATAATAATCACACCACGCAGAGTGTCTGGTATGTTGTGTGTGTACAGCTGCATTGCTGATACACATATTTGCCTGTATACATCGTACCCCCATATATTTTGTTTACGTAGCGATCAAGCCGTGCAAACATCCTCGGAATCTAAATTGAGACGTTCAAAAAATAAAAATCACAATTGTGCACACATTGGGCAGGCTGTTTTGACCCGTTGCAATTTGACTCCTTTTCTTGCAAAATGACTCCTTTTCTTGCAAAACGAGCGATCAAATTTATGCAAAACTTGTAGAAATATTGGTACAAAGTTTTAATGGCTCACAAATATGCAAACGTGAAACATATTCGGCAACAGATTTTGACCCATTGCAATTTTGAAACTGCCAACTGTGTCATATATGACACATGCAAAAGCAGGCTTTCATACTTCTGCAAATTTTTTTTTTTTTTAAGATATTGAAAGAACATCTGGATACTCATGAAGATCATTTTTTGCTGGAGTTTTTTCTCCTATTTTTGGTGGCCTACAAGAAGTGTCAGTACAGGCCACTTATAGGCCTATAAATGATGTAGTGTTCCGCCCAGTGTTTTACCTTTATTGATAGTAATTTCCTGTTAGTTTTTAAACATGACACAATAGAACTTTATCATGCTGTCTCGTGCCCTGGGTATGTTAACAATTTAGTAATAGTGATTCTCAGTACACCAAAAAGGGGTTCAGACCACTTTGACATTCAAAGGTCAAATGTGTTAATCCTGTTACCAAGTCATTGCGTATATCTGCTGCATGCTCAAAGTTTTTGGCTACTTCCGGCTCCAAAGCTGGACATTTGCTTGTGTAATTTGACAAAAAATTCACCAATTTTATCGTTCAAATGCTGTTCTTATGAAAGGAACTTCAAATTCTGAAGTCCTTTGAAGAGCGTATGTAAAAAGCCAAGTCCAATTATTTAACTTTTCTGTGCATACGTAGATCACTAAAGAAAAAACTGGCCCAATGCAACTCCTATGGGCTTCTGGTAATCAGTGGAGCCAGTTTGTGTGAAGTGGGCGTGGCTTACAGTGGATTGTGTCACACTTACAAACAGGATATGCTGTGACAGCTTTATGAAAAAAAACAGTGGCTCTGACTTTGACAGTGGCTATGGCTTGATATGTGTTGCTATCACTGCTGCTAACAGCCATAGCCAAAGTCACTTGATTGGGACACGGCATTGCACTAATTTTGAACATACAGAGAATCCAGATAGCTATAACACCATGATAGAATTCTATTACAGTGTGCTTTTAATTCCGTCACATTTTGCTTTACAAGTTGTTTGTTTAATTGTTTGTCTTTAAACAGCAGCCGGCGTAGGAGAGAGGGTTTCGTGGACAGTAGGCAAAGTCGAAGTAGACCGATGCCGAGAGAACGTAAGTTTTACCATGGATTCAAATTTGTCTGACGTACACTTTAAAGCCAGTCCACAACGCTCTGTTTAAACGGTGTTTTCTTTTAAGCTCAGCTCAGCAGGCAGGCATCAGTCACAAATATTGTATAATTCCATGACATTTTTAGCTGGTGTCCTGTTTCTGCTGTTCAGCAAGATTCTGTTTGCTTTCCAGTTGTCTGAAAAGGGGAAGTTTTTCTTCAAACCTGACTATTTAAAAAGCCGGGAAAAATTGAAATAAATAAATGTTGAACCCTTTCACATTCTGCATAATGCTATAAAAAAATCATGTTTGTTTTTGATTTTTCTTCTACAGCCTATTACATGGAAAGAAAGCGACCAAGGTAAACAAAAATTGTTAGCCTGTGATATCACTTTTTGAAGATATTAGTATAAAGCAAATCATAACTTAGCTGAAATTATCACAATTTTTGTAGTATGTCTGATCCCATGTCAGTCCTCAGTCAAACAAATTGCGGTGTTTGATTAATGGGTAGATTGGTTGATTTTGATAGATAGATTTAAATGTGTCTTAACATTGTAAGAACTTCAATTTGAAGGGAACTAGACTTCACAACTACAAGGTGTTTCATTGATTTAAATTTGTCTAATTTATTTATTCGTCTTTTTGTATACAGGCAACATTATTCAGATGTACCGAGAGACGTCGTGATGAACGGGGTAAGATGACTAAAGACCTTGTTTCTAAAACTACCGCGTAATTTCAAACGATGTTTTGCATATTTTTTGTTGTAAAATCTTGTGACTTTTTTCTAAAATGCAATGAATGTATTGTTGTATCAATGTTATATGGGGGTTTCGGCTTGGACAGTGCTGAGTGGTGTCTCTTCCTGTATGCACAACTGTTGAGAATTGCATGCATTTTTATCCTCGCTAAACACAGCATGAGGACATGACAGGAATTGAAAAATTACAAAACAGAGAAGTTTTACAGGTTTCCCTACACTGTTGTGCTTTTTAACAAAAAGGGCATTTATCAATAAGAATAAAAGAGTATCGACTTTGTCTAAGCGGTCATTTAAATGCTTGCAGGGTCGTGACCGTGTAGTAAAGGACCTCGCCTTAGACTCAGTCCTTTATCACAAGGCCACAACCCTGCTGGTCTTAAAGGGCTATTTAAGACCTCATTGCCACTCTTTTATTCCTTTAATGAACATGCACATATTCTTCCTACTCTTCTGATTTTCTTGGCCCTTGGGGAAAATCAGCAAAATTGTTATTAAATAGCCTGACAAAAGCCTATACTGTATGTACGTATAGCTCAGCCCTATTACTCAATCAATTTGTTCTACTTTTTTCCAATAGCATATCTGAATAAAACATATCGTTGTATTCTCTTCCCAGTCTTTTAGGCCTTCTGGGTTCCAAAAGTAGACACTTGATTGTTTACCTGTTCACCTGTTTGTAATTTGTCTTGATACCATGTACTTGAATCTATCATCTATTAATGTTACCTTTTTGTTATGAACATCGCCTTCTTCTTTGTAAATATATGATGTTTTTGCTTATTTCAACTGCATCTCATACCTATAGTTTACCTTTAATTGGCCTAAAGTATGTACTGATGCATAGGATATTAACTGTTTATTTTGGGGTTCTTGGGTGTTATTTGTTCTTGTTATTTTCCTGATTAGTTCTAGAGTGATTTTTACCCACTGCATTTTAGAACAACTTATGTTGAAAAGCCATTTTTGTAATTTTTTGTTATTTTTTGACTTCATTGTTTTTTTAAATTTATCCTTCACCAGTCATACTCTGACTACATGAGAGAGTACAGTCGACAGGTTCCACCGATGCCCATGCAGCAGTTTCACCATCAACCACCAGGGGTAAGTCCCAAGATTGTAATCCGCCAGGTCTCCGTTCACTAAAGCTGGTGAACTGACAAAAGTCATATTTTTTAAGTGTGGTATAAACTGAATAAAGTATTTCCACTGAATTTATTGTAGGGACACCAAGGCCAGGGCCAGGGAAATGGAGGCCATTGCCTCAATGGCCCCTCGGTGTCATTCCAGGCCTACTGTTCGTCCTAGCTCGTTTGGTAGCGTTTGTTTCGTCCCTGTCTGTATGTTTTGTTGTCATTTTAAGTTCCGTTCAGAAATCCAGTCTTTTGTTGCATAAGTCATTTATATACAAGACTTTGTCTTTTGAATATGCCTCCATAGTTGCTTCTGCTTCATTGTGTCTCTTGTAATTATTATTCTAGAAGTTCTTTATACATCTCTGTTCAATAGACCTTCTTTATTATTAATTGTATGTACGTTTTGCAATAATGGAAACAAATGTCCAGTTGAATTGAATTGTGTTGTGTCTTGGATGAGCAGTCCAGTGCATCTGACTCTAGTTCTGATGGCCCAGTCATCCGACACTTTACCATAAATTGCTTCCCTTAACCCAGGTGTATGAATGGGAACCTGAGAGGGCTAAGTATAATAAGCAGCTTGAGGTTACATGCTTTCTCAGGACGTTGCTAAAGTTTATAATATTTGTTAACCTCTGTTTGTTGAACAGATATATTAATGTTGTAAAACATCTTGGTCTAGCTACTGGGATATGTGAGCTATATAAGAACCCAGTATTATTATAAGCACTTAACATTACATGGTGGAGTTTTCATTCAAATTTATTATTAATTTATTCATTTTCCTCTAAAAATTTGGCCTTCTACCTTTTTATTGATATTATGTTGAGACATGAATTTTTGATGGCGCAAGGGCCCAAAGAAAAATGGCCTGGACCCTGTTTTTAAGAACACAAATCTCGGCTTGATATTTCATTTTAACAGATGTACCCAGTGGATAACTTTTCACCACACTACCCCCCACCACCTCACCATCGCATGCCTCCCCCGGGACCCATGCAACACCCCCGAGGCAGCATGGGAGACTACCTAGCCCCCCTGATGCAGCCCTCGCGCAGTGGACGGGGCGGCAGGGATCGCGACCGAGAACGGGAGCAGATGAGGCAGCGGATGCGCGAGAGGGAACGCGAGAAGGAGAGAATGCGTGACCGGGAACGGGAGCGAGACAGAGTACGAGACCGCGACAGGGACAGGGATCGCGATAGAGACAGAGCGAAGATGAGGGACAGGAGAATGGTAAGATAGCCAACTTCTTCTTTTTGGACATCGTCTGGGGATTTAAAAATCTCCTGGCCTTGCTGGGATTTGCTTGGGGAAGGCTGTTGCACTAGGTTATAAACAAATTAATATGGTGTCTTTGAAAGCATGTGCTTAACATTGGTCAAATTGAAAATATAAATGTTCACTGATGTACACATAATGTGCATGGGGATAGATGGTCACAGTGGAACTTCCCTTCAAAATAGTTTTCCAAAAAAAAGCTATAGTTTTTAGAAAATGAATTAAACAATTAGTTTTGATCTTGCGCGCGTAAAACCCAGTGTTCAAACACATTGAAAGCATATTTAAGTTCATTAGTTTATAGAAACAAATAATTTAGGCAAGATAAAAGACAACTAGGGAACGTTTACCTTGACCCGGTGATACAATGATTTGCTGAATGACAATATCCTCTTGTTCTATCTTCTAGGGTGACATGCCACGCTCTCACGCTGCTGCAGTGGATGAGTTCATTAGGAGAAACTCAAGTTCAAGCCGACCTAGTCACTCTAGCCGCAGTAGAAGTGGACGTCACTGACCACGTAATTACACGACGGAATAAATATTGACATGGGGGGGGGGGGGAAGGATAACTTACCTCCTCCGTGGTCATGCATCACTCACATGACCATTGTTAATTATAATCATTAAAAGTTACTGCAGCTAATTTAGTACATGTCTACGCCCCATTTTTTATATTTTTTATTTGATTTGAAGTGACAAACCTTGTATGTACAGGTAGATGTGAGCTTGTATAAAGTCACTTGTTAAGGACTGTAATGTCTGATGATAGATTAATAATTTTAAGTCTGAGCTGTTGTGCCAGACCCACTGTGTCTGACTAAGACAAACTAATATGTCTTATCCTTTGTGTCTAAATAATTGAACCAGGGTTGTTTAGTTGTTTTCAACTAGGTTTTCTTGAAATGAGTCATGATGCCCTCAATGGGAGAGTACAGTTTCAATCAGGGTAGATGTATATCTCAATCGGGATAATCCAGTCGTTATCACCCAAGGGGTTTTATGAGTCTAGTACAAATACCCTCATTGGGAGAGTACAGTTTCAATCAGGGTAGATGCATATCTCAATCGGGATAATCCAGGTGTTATCACCCAAGGGGTTTTATGAGTCTAGTCCAAATACCCTCATTGGGACAGTACAGTTTCAATCAGGGTAGATGTATACCCTAATCAGGATAATCCAGTTATCATCACCTGAGGGTTTTATGTGTGTAGTCCACATTACCCTCATTGGAGACTTGTTGACGCCTTGTAACGGGATTTTTATATTTTAGACTTTTGGCAGACTTTTGGTTTGAGTTGTGATTGGTCAAAATGTGTTTAGGTCTATCGGATGCAATTTTGGTCTAAGAGCACATATAAACATTTTAAAAACTTTACAAAAAGTTTGGGTTTTTTTTCAGTTTCTGGAGCATAAATGCAAAAGTCAGAAGTGCTTTCTTTTCATTTACATCTGCTAAAAAAAGACACTATTTAATGTTTGTTTATTTTTGTGTGTGTTGAACATGTAAGGGACCATTTAGAATAACCAATATCTGACAATTTTGAAAAGAAAGAAGAAAATAACAATCTCTTGTCATCGGTCAATCTTGTCTTTATGGTTCATCTCAGTAGACAAGGAAACATTCAGTCAAATTCCAAGTGATAATATTATTTATTTTAGTCCTTAAATACTGTAGTTGAAAGCCATTGAAATGTCACCAGCTGGGAGAGCAGTGATCTATGCTTTATTTGAGGCATCATTTTTGGCCTTCAGTATGCAGAGCTGCAAACTCCCTGATTCTGCAGAAAGTTTCCTGAAAGTAAACAAATTGTGTCCATGTTCTGATGAACAAAATTGATAATCTACCAGATTTGAAAAACTTGTTCCCCCATTATGTTGAATGTAATTCTAAATAGCTCCCTGATTGTTGTACAAAATCTCCCTGATTGCAAGCTGCAAATGTTGGCAACTCTAGTATACTGTAGGGTTAAAGGCACTGAACACGTTTGGTAATTACTCAAAACAAATATTAGCTTAAAAACTTACTTGGTAACGAGCAACGGAGAGCTGTTGATAGTATAAAACATTGTAGGAAACGACTCCCTCTGAAATAACGTAGTTTTTGAGAAAGAGGTAATTTCTCACTAAAATAATAAAAGACTTCATGCATGAAGTCTTTTATTCCTATCTGAAAGCACACTAATTTGTACAACAAGGGTGTTTTTTCTTTCATTATTTTCTTGCAATTTCAATGACCAATTGAGCCCAAATTTTCACAGGTTTGTTATTTTATGCATATGTTGGGATACACCAAGTGAGAATACTGGTCTTTGACAATTACCAAAGGTGTCCAGTGCCTTTAATTCAACAACGCTGACTGCAGACAAATTTTGTCCATGTTCTGATGAACAAAATCTCCCCGATCGAAGATGCAAATGTTGGCAACTCTGAGTATAGAATTGATTGAGTAGTCGGTCAATATTATTCTGAACGGCCCCTAAAAAACATTTACAATGTCCTATTATTTCTTCCGGGTTCATTTTTGTTTTGATTCCACTCTCAATTCCAGATGCTAAATAATTTACTTCAGAAATTTCAGATCGTTTTTGTGTGTGTTGTTTTGTTGTTAATTCATAGTTTTTTTCCGAGATTGTAGTATAGTGAATTATATGTCAGTAATAGTTTTATCAGTTTTATTATCCATGCTTTCTTTTTAAATCAAGAGATATTGTCTCCAAAAGGAGACCTTAAACAAACAAAAAATCTTATGACAGATGGTCAGTACCCGACTTTTTGAAAGTTTTTCTTTGAAAAAAAATGTTGTACAGTGCTGGCGAGGATTTACACACAGCTACGCAAAATCTTTGTGCTTTGTGACCATTCTTTTGTTCAGAAACATTGGCCGCCAATTTTTACAGGGCATAATCTTGAGAAGCACAAAATAACTGTTGTTTCATCAGTGATTTGACTTATTTAATAGAATTTGTAATGAGCGATTAGTTTTTTGTAAATTTTTGCAGTGAAACCTGCCTCTAATTTTGCCAAACTGCGGTAGGCAAAACTCAAAGCTGTGACGTTACAAAGAGGTGCTGTATATATGTGTGTACATTTTTCACAGCATATTGGTCACCAAAACCATAAAGTACCAAAGTAAGCTCTGATCAAATTAAGTCTATGAGAAAGAACGACTACAGACTGTTTGCGACAAATGCGTGTACATTTTGTAGAGCACCCAAACGAAAACATAAATTTGAAGTCCAGTTTTACCCAAACGTCTTGTTGTTTCAGCTAAGTTGAATCAGTGAATCTTGTTACAGTGTGGCACTGTTAAGAATAATCTACAAGTAAGTCGTCACGGCAGTGGCACCAGTCTATTTTTTCAACAATTGCCTCAGTTTGAGTTGAATAGGCTTGTTTAGGAAATCAAAGATGGCTGCCACTGTACACCAAAACGTGGACATCAATACCACATTGCATTTTTATTGTTTCATCTAATCCTTTTAGCTGTACAAACAAAAACAAATCATTTGAAGAAAACATTTGAATGAAATTAAGGACATTTTCAAAGTGGATGTTTTGTTTTCTGTGTTTTATATTTTAATCTAGACCATTTTCATTTGTAATGCACTACCAGTGTACATACAAAAGAAAATGTTTAATGGTTAACTGCTGTCCTAGGTCTGTCATACAGACCTTTATTAAGCTGGGGCTTACATTTTGCCGTGTCAGTGCAACAACGTCATAACTCAATCCTGCAACGAAGTTGTATCTTGCACGAAAAAGGCTTCATGCAACAATTTATTGATTCGGTTGATTTCAGAGATACAACCTTTTGTCATTCTAAAACTTAGGTTTTGTGTCGATGCTATTTTAGGAGATACGACCTCGTTGCACAGACACAACGGTTTGTAATGTTCCCTGTGTACTTAATTATGAACACATGTGCTTTAAATTGCAGTAAAAATAGGGCCAGACTATTTTAAGCCTTCCAGCCTCAGTTTGGGTACATTGAATTGTATTGATGAGAAAAACAACATGGTGCATTGAGAAGTTCTTATCAAGTACATAGTACAAACACGGGTATTGACCACAGTTCACCTGAGGTCATCGCATGATAAATATTTCATGCGCCATGTTGGGAGTTGGATTGGCTACTGTGCATTATCAGCGACTTGCATGCAGTTAGACACACACCATATCTTTACATCCATTTTGACTCCAGGCATGGGCAGATAGTAGGTGTGTGTATCATCATTGCAAGGAGTCAATAAGCTATTTGTGAGTTAGGTATAGGATAACGCCTGAGTTGCGTGTCATTCTTGGGTACGAATGGCTCGAGGGCCATTTGTATCCCACGAATGCCGCGTACACTGAGGGCATTTAACCTCCACCTGTGACGTTATATTGTTCCAGCGCTCCATTATTTCGCATAAAATTGTTTAAATGTTGCCACCATTATAATGGAGTGATGGAACAATAGCATGACGTCACAGGTTGAATTTGAATAATGTGTAGTCAAATTGTTTGGGGCAAGCTTTTGTATAGCAACCTCTAGATGGGCAAACCTTGGTACTATTGTTCAGTGTTGAAAAGCATTCATATTTAATGCGGAATAAGGACTAGTAAAGAAAGCCAATGGACTAGTGAAATGACAAGCCAACTGGTCCCGCTGGCTAGTCACTGAACAAACCATGCAAACAGTTTCACCACTGACTATTATTTTGCAAATGGAGAAAAGGGCAGCTGCCCTCCCCACCCCACCCCCAGAAAAAGGGGGTGAAAAACAAATAAACAAGAACATCAATAACTTTAGGAGGAAACATTAGTTGGATTTAGCTTTTTGTGATTTATTTATAATGTTCATTACAGTTGGGGGTATTCCAAAAACTTGCCTTAGTTGGAAGACCAAACCTTCATCGTAAAATGTACAAGGCAAACTGATTTATCTGCTTGAGTCATTAATAATTATGTTGTAAGAAATATCTCAGATGTAAAAAAATCGATGACAAATAAACCTAAAGTTGTTTTGATATTGAAAATATACCCGATATCTGTCTTTTTGATGTGTTTTTCATTATTGTGGCCGGTTATACCTGCCTGGTGTGTCGTGGCCGAGCAGTCTAGTTAACCGGACCCAAGCTTTGGTGTTCTGTTGTCAGCAGCAAAGTGTTGGTTCAAATCCCGGTCATGACACTTGTGCCCTTGAGCAAGGCACTTGACCATAATTGCTTCAAAAAAATTGGGAAGGTAGTGCATCCAGCCTCCTAGTGGATGATACCCATGCCTACATCCTTACAGACTGTGAAGGGGGTCGCCCCAAGAGTAGGTGGCAGTGACAGTTGATTTGGGTCGACAACCCAAATAAGCTAGGTGTAGCCCTCGCCTTAAAGTGGCCGTCTTGCCTTGTGATAGGCGATTTCTCATAAAAATATATTTTTTAAAATACCATTCTAGGGCGATTGACAAGTCATTTTCTGAAATCACAGATTAGGCTTTGGGTTAGGCACAAGTTCACCTGTCTGAAGTCCCATACCGAAAGTGTATTTTTCTAACAATGGCAGACATGCAGCCAAGGCTTCACAGTGGACCATGATTTTGCGAATGAGTTAAAAGTAATTTTCTTGCTTTTGACCTTTTGACCTTGGCCAATTTCATAGAGCTGCTTAACAATTTTCAGCTAAACAGAAATGAGCAGGATACCAGTCACAAATTGTACATGTGACATGGTAGTTTGGCTGGTAACCTTATTCTGGTAAGCAACATTTTATTGTACTAAGTAACTTTTTGTGCTTAAAGGTATTATACAGGATTGGCAGAGCTGACAAAACAATCACAGACAGTGTTCATGTTTTGTGTAATCAACCACATACATGAAATAACAAACCTGTGAAAATTTGAGCTCAATTGGTCATCGAGGTTACGAGAAAATAGTGAAAAGAGACCTTATGTGTTTTCTGTTTTTCAAACATCGAGTTTATTATCGTGCGCGATAAAAACTATTGTTTTACTCATTTCTCAGAAACGATAGCATTTTAGACAAAAATATTTTAAGGGAACCTTTTCTACCATTACTTACTTTACATCATGTAAGTTATGTGTGAATCTGTGAACATTTTTGTTTGTCGATCTTACCAATAGTGTACAGGGCCTTTAAGCAGCTCTATGCTAGAGCTGCAAGTTAAGCAGCTAATATTTCATTAGAATTTTTTTTGCTTACAGGGTGTGTACAACATTGGTAATTGCCAAAGACCTGTATCCACACTTGATGCATAGAGCAAGGCTTGATGTGACCCAACATATACATGAAATAACAAACCTGTGAAAGTTTAAGCTAAATCGGTCTTCGGAGTCATGAGAAAACAGTGAAAAACCCCCTTATGTGTTTTAACTTCTTTTCAAACATCGGAATTTATCCTGCAGGATAAAGACTATTATTTTACTCATTTCCTAAAAACTATGGCATTTCAAGCAAAACTATTTCAAGGGAAGTTTTCCACCATGACCATCTTTATACCATGTAAGTTATGTGCAAATCTGTGAACATTTTCATTTTCATTCTTACCAATGTTGTACACACCCTTTAACAAAAACTAAGCAGGATACCAGCCACAAATAGTACATGTTGAATAGTATTCTGGCTGTTATTCTGGTAAGCATGATTTTATTGTTCTTAGCTCCTTTTTGTGCTTGGACAGCTCTATAAAATTGGGTCCGTTGGGGCCAAATTCATGGAGCTGCAGAAAATAATGCTTAGCAAATTTCTATTATTAATTAGTTAACTCATCATAAAAAGGATAATTTATATATCGCTTAATGTCTACTTTATATTTAAATACTACCCTGTTATATATATATACATGTACACCACTTAAAATAATATATGCTTTTATAGTTGTCATGGCAACAACTAAATTATTCAAGGTGCTCTAACTTATCTTAATTGTAAAAAAAAAATAACAATAGATAGGTTGCAGTATGACGTAAGTCGGCCATCTTTACAGGCAATTTGGAACACACAGTCGTGCGTTACGCGTGAAAACGGCGTGCAGGACGCGCACATTTCACCAAACTCATTGCATGATTGGTTAGTGAATGACGCGGCTGCGTTAATAATTTGAGCGCTTGACGCGCCTGCAAGCCAAAATGCGATTTGCCCGTAAAGATGGCGTCTACTGGGAACTATCTATATTAATTAGATTCATTTCTTTATTAAGAAACTGTCCCATTACCAACATCAAACACTATTGATTGTTTAAACAAAAATTATGAAAATTACATTCAAAATGGTCAATTCAGACACTGAGACCTTTTGGTCACAAGGTGGCAGCAGACAAACCTGCCCATTTGACAGAAAACATGCGCCAAGCCTCATGAAGAAAAATTTAAACCCACAACGTTTTCTGTAATTCAAAGATTGAAGGTTATTGCTTTTACGAAGTGTTGAAAAATGGTCCAATATTGTGCCCCTAGGATTGGTTGACTTTAATACTGGAGCATTTTGGGTACCTTAGCCCTCTAAAAATTGCCCTATTTTTGCAAAATATACCATTCTGTGGTAGCTCAACAGTCTACGCCCCAAGGAAACTGCCTTGAACCATGTTTGGACTCAAACATTGCACAGTATTTTTAGTTTTTCAATGAGACAGAATTCCAAAATAGAGGGAACCAGCTAATCTGCTGAAACGCCGGATGGTAGAGTCAGACAACTTCTTGAAAAGGGTTTTGGAGGATTTGGGACAATTTGGGTTTAATGTGGGCTCAATAAAGCAGTTGCATGGTTATGACCGATTTGAGTCAGCTACCGTCACTGCTCATACAGGTAGAAAGGTTAAGAGAAGTCAAGAAGCAGCCCTTCAGCCGCCGATTCTTGAGTACTACTGCTAGAGGCTGCAGCAACTTTAGCTGCCGGGGGTGGAGGGGCATTCCTCCTGGGTTGTAGTGGTGGGACCCTCGATGGTGCTGTGCTTGGCTTTGCCTGCTGCTGTTGCTGAGGTGTGTTTTCTTTGAGCTTTTCCTGAAAAAGAACAAACAAATTGGCGTAATTACTATTACATAACGGCAGTCAGGTTGGCGCAGTATATATTTTCTTGCCTTCCACATCTAGGACCCCGACTCGAATCTCACCTCAAATGGAAAACATTTGTTGATCAGATTTATTGTAAGATATGCTTAAACTATTGAACAATTCCACTTATTCATTCCAGATTTATTAACAACTTACAAGGGTTACATACGGGGTGTCGTGGCCGAGTGGATAAGAACACCGAACTCAAGCTCTGGTGTTTCTGTTCAGCAGAGTGTGGGTTCGAGTCCCGGTCGTGACACTTGTGTCCCTGAGCAAGACACTTAACTATAATTGCTTCTCTCCACCCAGGGATAAAATGGGTACCTGTGAGGGCAGAGATGGTTCTTGTGATGGATTTAGCCTAGTAGCGCATATATTGCAGCACAGGCTGTATACTCCCCAGGGAGCTGAGATGGTTTCAGGATTGGAATAAAAATGGCCCAGTGACCAGGGGTAATAATATGCGCCTCGGAATAGGCTACCTAGATAGATGGCGCTTTATAAATGCTTGATATTATTATTATTATTATTATTATTGACAGAATACACAGCCCCAATATGGACTGCAGGGTTAACTAGAGCTCATGTCAACAAATAGGAGATTATTCAAAAGCTTGCTCTTAAAAAAACTTTGGGCTAGGATTATGTTAATTAAAAGCATGTGTTTATTAAGTGCAATTTAGTGCCACTCCATGACTGAGAAAAGATCTTTGCATCAGCTTTGCAACAAAGTTGAAAGAATCTCAGTCAGTGGTTACCTAAGCAAGGAGGTTGTAGTGTGCAATATCAATTATAAGAAACAGTAACAATCTTTCTGAAATTAAGTGCAAAACAAACGGACACAAAAATAGTCTGATACCATACTTTGTCAGTATTTTGATGAAGTATAACTTTCTCCTTTTAAATGTGTGCTATGGGTTTTTTCTGGTTGTATTTTAGTTCATCTAAAAATCTGTAACTACATTTGTAAAATAAATTTAATGTACATTTATTGTAACAAGGTTTCAGTGATTTCTATTCATTTGAATCACTTGTGAACAAATAGGCTATTACAAAATAGGGAGACCGCCAACATAGGGCTAGATACCTCAGTCAGTCGGTAGAGTGCCGTTCGTTAATCCGGAGGTCGCAGGTTCAAATCCCGCTCTCGTCAATTTTTTCTTTGTTCAATCCAAAATTACTCCTAAATTGAAGTACATGCAACAGACGTAAAGTTTACCCTCACCATATCTTTTAATCTCTTGATTTTATTATGAAGCATAACCAAGGTTGCTTTGAGTTGCTCGTAGCTTGCGGAGCGTATGGCCGACACCCATTGGTCACACAGCTGACCCGATAAAGCTTGGAAGTAGTGCTTCTTGTCACGGTCATCTTGAAATGCTGTTCAAGAAGAAAAGACGTAAAATAATATGATTTGTGTGAAACAGCGTCTAACAAAGACAATGGCTACAGCTAGCTGTAACCATTGTTGTGGCTGTGACTATAGATCAGCAGGTCTCAAAATAAATACTCACTGAGCACATCCCTTTTGAGGAGTTCTTCAAAAGGGTGGACTCTGTATGTCTGATCCCATGTAAAGTTATTTGATTTTTACTAGTGCACTCTTCAATCAAACAGAGTCAGAAAAAACATGGGGAAATGGTCCAATGGGCTTGCGGATACGTCAGCCCATCCCAGCGCCTACAGCAGGGCTAGCCAGCAGGACCGGTTAGTTTGATGTTTTATTGGCCCCACCAGCTTTTTTAATAGTCCGTAAAATTTTGGAGCGATGCTTTTCATCACTGAACTCTCTTCGAGAGAATGTTGACTGGTCCTCAGGTGTTTTAACTGGCGTTTGGACAACTGCGAAGGGAGAACACTGTTTAATTCAGGGCCCAATTTCATAGAGCTGCTTAAGCAGACAATTTTGCTTAACAAGTTTCTGCTAAGCAAAAAATTGGCAGGATACCAGTCACAGATTTTACATTGGAAATGGCATTTTGGCTGGTAACCATGTTCTGGTAAGCATAATTTTATTGTGCTTAGCTACTTTGTGTGCTTAAGCAGCTCTATGAAATTGGGCCCAGCTGGCGCCGGGACCAAGCGAAGTCTGCTGCCACCTAGTGTCTCTAAATGTCTCCCATCGCAGAGGAAGATACTTACCAATTGAGAATAGGAAACCTTTGTCAGAATACATCTCTCTCTGTACTGTGAACCGCTCTAAACACAACGCTCCAAGAGGCTATAAAATAAAAGGCAAAATGCGTCATTGAATTTTGGGACGAGTATAGATTTTGTCATCATCAACTTTTCAATACACAATTGAAAGGTATAATACTTGATTAGTAAGGATAAAAAAAAAAACATTGTTTAATTTTAGTCTAAAGGCTTACTGATTATGAAAGTTCGTACTAGAACCATTTTTTTTCTGTGAAGTATTTCCCTCTGAAATCGTGAAATGAAGTCATATTTGAGAAAACTATCTGAAAACCTACATCCTTCGGATGGGACGTAAAGCCGTTGGTCCCGTGTGTTGTGTAATGCACGTAAAAGAACCCAGTGCACTTATCGTAAAGAGAAGGGGTTTGATTGGCTGCATATTGCGCCACAGCACCTTGTAAACCATTACATGGTGCTATGTAAAGAAATAGGTCTCAAAATTCAAAAAGTAGCTCCACATATATACCTTGCAGGAAAATACTGACTGTTGAAGCGCCTTGAGCGTCACTGAGTGACGGATATGAGCGCTATATAAGAAGCCACTATTATAATTATTATTAAAACACAACAGCTGATTTCACATTTCAGCTCGAGTTTCCCTATCTGGTGCCTTTGGTGCTCAATAGACCTTTTTGATTGTTGAAAAACAAACCCCCTCTGGTGGGCATGGATGGCCGAATGTTACCAAAACATTCAATTCATGTTAACCCAAATTCAATATTTCTGCAAACTTTTAATTAAAAAGAACTACATCCCATGATCGGTTGCTTTGTTGCCAACAAATTCAACACTATTTTTGAATTTGTGTATCATTGATACAAACTGTAGCTATCTGATTTTTGCTTTGCATTCATGGCTTTCTATAGTTTTCCAATCTTGGTTGGCAAAAACTCAGACTGTAACGTTGCATTAGAGAAGTCTATGATCTTTGGTTAAATGGGAGGCTGAAGGAGAGGCTTAAAGAGACGCTAATTGTCAAAAAGTAAAATTTGAATTGTTCTCCATAAAAGCTCGTCTATGTCACCACACTCATTCAATCTCTGTGGTTTTAGAAAGAATGTTGTCATGCTCCACTGAGCACACCTTCTTTTTTTCATCAAATTCATCGTTTTATTTCCATCACAGTGTACCTCGGAAGTTAAAACATTCCAGCGTCTCTGGATAACGATTCGGCAAATAACTCAAAAGCTGAAACTTCACAAGGTTGAACATCTTGTGATGTGCAACGATCTGTGTTATTCGACTGCTATACATTCAGTTCATTCCAATTTCAAATCAAAATTTGTCACAAGTGACTGACTCAGAAAAATTGTCTTTACACGCGCAATCATGGAAAACTACTTCCTCACATAGTTGTATGTGGTTCAGAAGTGCCACCTTATCAACATTAATGTTGTTTGAAAGAGTAAAATGGTGCGAACTTGTTCTAGTTTTAAATTCCACCCAACCAACCTATGAAAAAGTCATCAAATTGTGTAGGTTTTTTTTTTTTTAACAAAAAACATCCAAAAACTGTCTGCATGCTGTGTCAGTGATTTGTCCCATATACATTTCCTTATTTTGATTGCAGCAATCAAAATTAGCATTCGTTTGTTCCTTTTTTATCTGCTAGAGTGCTGTATCTTTCTTTTTAATGTAGTTTTTGATGTTCATTGAACTTTGCGTGTTCATGTTGTATTTTCGGATTTTAACGCGTGTCTTTTATTGTTCGTTGTACTCTGTGCCTACATATTGTAAAATACGTATTGTTTTTTAATAATAACAATGATATTTATTATTTTAAAAACGCTTTCCATGTCACATAGACATCACAAAGCGCTGTACAATAAGAATCCATCAGTTATTAAGAAATACAGATAAATTGACTATTAACAATGACAACCATTTTCCATATTGTTTTTAATGTGGACAATAAATGCTATCTATCAATCTACATTATTATTATTATTATTATTATTATTATTATTATTATTACTGGTTTATTCAAATCTGCTCGTCGCAGCCGGCAGGCTGAATTAAAATACAGATTTACAATAAAAATATAATAGTACAGCAAAAAAATTATACAATAGGAACATTAAAGATTTAAAAGCAAAAGACAACCAAACAAGCAAACAAACAACAAACAAACAAACACCCCAACAACCCAACAAACAAACAAACAAGGACAATACAACACTGAGCAGACAGACAAACAGCAGACAGGGGAAAAACAAAAATATATATATAAATATAAAAAACACATGAAGAAGGCAAGAGAAAATCTAAAAAACAAACTAAAACATACAGGGAATAAAAAGGTGTTAACAACCACACCATGGACTATCTAAACAATTGAAGCGCATTTCGGTGGGTGTCATCAAATACAGTTTGTTCTATATTTTGATTGTACTTCTGATGGACATATTTCTCTGGATGATTGGTCCGAGTAGGAAGTTCTTAGTACTTAATGAGCTTTCAGTTTGAAACCAATTAAAGCAAAACTTCTTGATTATTACCAAAGGTGAACATGTGCTTTGTCCTTTTAAGCTTTTGGTTTCAATAGTATTAAGGGAAAGACAATCAAAACCATGCTCAAAGGCATACTACCCAGGGATGGGGGTTGGCAACTGCCCTTACAAATTCTGCAAAACAGAGGGGTAATGGACAGAGAAAGCAAAAGAGACTTTTTACCTGGTATCAGAAAATTGTACTTTGTTTTTGTCTTTGTAAAATGTTGGGCCAATCAACCCTCTGCCTCCACCCCCCCCCCCCCCTCCCCCCCAACCTAAGATTCTCCATACACCCATGACCATGCCAATTAAACATCTACGGAGGAGCTGGTATTTTTTAATGCGCAACTGTCTCCTGAACAGGGAGGGGCATAGCAACCAGAAGGGTCTTATATCATAAGGGTGTGGTGCCACACCCCAGCAATAATTCGTCTCAATCAGCATTTTTTAGCCTCAGTTGGCAAATGAAGCCATACACCTTGTAGAATAAAAAAGGCATCCTGACATTTAAAGTGGATTTTTTTCCCCCTTTTGTAAAAAAAAAAAGTTTCTTTGCACAGGTTTCCTACTGGGTGCACCAGTGGTGTAACTAAAGAGAGTCACCAGGGCACGTGCCCCCCGAATTGATGTCCGTGCCCCCACCCCCCCCCCCCCACCCCAAATGAAATCTTGACTTTTTGACATTCTTTATTGTTTACAAGTGACCAGCAATGGAGGTCAAGTGCTATTCTCTTGTTTTTTATGTTGAGTTGTTAAATTTATTTTACTTTCAAATAATTCATGGTTAAGTTTTACTGTCCTATTAATATCATATTATTTCTTTAGTCATAAACTGCATTACACTAAACTATTTGGAAAAACAGAATCGTGCACACATAGTACTCAATATGGTTTGGACCAATATGAGTTAATAGACTTGCACAGTCTATTATGTCTCTGGAACACCTGTAAAATCATGTTACGATAATTTACAACTTCCCTTCAAGGATGTAATGTAATGTATTAAATGTCTGCCTTTGTGCACAATGTTAACTCACCCCAAAAAGAAAGAAATAAAATCATTAAGTTACTGAAGTGAGCTTTAATTTGTTCATGTAGTTCGAACGAAAAGTATATTATAAGATTTATGTTTGACTTTTCCATTTTACATTGAACATTTATCAATCTGGGTTTTTTTTTCATTTGTTATTTGTTTTCTCTTTTCTACTCCAATATTCTCTTCCATTAAACCTTCCGACCAACACTTTCACCATACACTTTAAATTGCGAGACCTACATACATGGCTACAATTCATGGCTGAGTGTCTTAATACGCCTGACTGGCTTCCTGATGGCATGAAATTGAAAAAAAGTGGGTTTGAATCCAATCCAAGGATGTCTTCCGGGAGAATTGAGGTCAGGTTTTATCTCACTCTGTCCATTGGGGTGGGGGTGGGGGGGGGGGGGGGGGGGGGCTTGATGGGAGTCAAGATGGGGTCAGGGGTTTATTATCTCGTCTCAAAGGCAGTGAAATAACGGCCTCTGCACGTTTTTTTAATTTTTTAATTTTAAGGACCAATTTTAGTTCATGTAATCAGGGGTGATAATTGAAGGCTGTAGACCCCGTCATAGATGCCTTTTGGGAGTTATTGGGAGTTACAGCGGCAGTACAGGGATCTCCTTTGAGAAAGGGGATGCAATTTATTTTTATTTTTTCAAGTAAGAAACCACAAGGGGAACTGACTGGGTAAATTTTAATTAATTTGGGGCTGAACAAAGTGAAATTGAGTTTTTCAAACAAGCAAAAGCAAGATTTTCAGGTGAATTTATTGAATATGACCTGTAAGAATATTGAGTTAGAAGGTAGGGTCTCATTATCGGCAACTAATAATCTGTGGAACTATGTTTTCAAGTTCGTTCCCCAAAGAAAAGATGACTGGGATAAAAGCAGGATCACGGTGGAATATCATCATCTCATCATGGTTGGCTGCACATTGCGCCACAGCACCTTGTAAACCATTACATTGTGTTAAGTAAAGGAATAGGTCTCATACTTCTAACCGTAACTTCACATACCTTGCAGGAAAAAAAAATACTGAGCGCTTTGGGACGCCCATCAAGTGTGATAAAGCGCTATATAAGAACTTATTATTATTATGATTAGAATTTACTTTGATTCTGTCTCTTGTAATGTGCCAGAGAACATATCTGGGCCCTCTAACCAAAGGAATGTGAAACATACTTTTGTTCAACAATTACGTAATGTGTATATTTCTAAATGGTATAATAGATTGCACAATGACTGTAGAACTAAACCTGGCCAAAAGAATAAGCTTAGGACCTACTGTATCTTCGAAACCCAGTTTGAATTTGAGTTATATTTACACTGCGTTAATAAACCCTCTTATCCCCATTCTTTGGCCCGCTTCAGATGCTCTTCACACAAGCTACTTATTGAAATAGGAAGGTCATTGGGTTTTAGAATCAAGCCAAAGAATTTGCCAGCATTGTCACCTTGGTGTTGAAACAGAAATCCATTTTCTGCTAGATTGCCCATTATACAACGACCTCAGGAATATTATGTTGGTTTATATTATTAATCAATACAACGACTTTGAAATTCTTGGTAGGGAAGATAGATTTAAGTTTTTGATGGACCATCAAGATGAAGCTATTATTGATTGCGTTGCCAAATATATCTTTTTATTTACTGTTTTAAAAGGAAATCAAACTGTGTGATTAGGTTTTTAAAACCAATGTTTGTTTTTGTTCTAAGTTAACACTCCTAGCTTTTCGTACGACTTCTTCACTAATTGTTATTTATTATTATACTGATGTCACCCTCCCCAGGGTTATGGGGTTTGTTCCAGTTTCGGAATAAAATACAATAGACCTTATGCATTGACGTCACCAAGCCGCCATCTTAGAGGTAAACTGATGATGAAACAATGGAAACGCGCTGAGTTGTACGCGCGGCGCACAGGACTGGCCAATAAACATCTTCCTTTTGACCTCTAGGCGAGGGCGCCCTACTCAAATGACGTCATGTGCATAAGGTCTATACAATACAGCACAATTATTATTATCATCCCAGAGGGATGCAAAGCGGGATGAAAGTGGGATCCTGATTCCAGGTGGGCTACCAGTTGAGGTAAGAAGGTGGGATCCTACATGTAGTTAAGATGATATCCCACTTGAGACGGGTGGGATCCCAGTCGACGGCAATGGCCATGAATGAATGAGTAGGTTTTTTGTTTTCACCGCAGATCGCAGTTTGAGTTTATCAGCAAACTTGCTGTCTTCAGTATACATTCCATACATTACATAGTACGGGCCTACATGTAGTACATGTAGGTAAAGTTTGGGTTTTGGTTTTGTTCTTTGCTGTTGTTTGTTAGTTTGTTTGGGGTTTTTGTGGAAAAGTCATTAACTCGCATCCTGTGGTTTTTAGTAAATAATTCTACAACCAAATTGCGAAAAATATTCTTCAAATAATGTACTCACATTTAAAATATGGAGAATCACTGAAACAGCCCATGTTTTAGGCCAGGGATTTGGGCACAACAACAATCAAATTTTAAGGAATAATTTTATCATGAACTATAGAAATATTTCTGAAGTTCATATTTAAAGCAAGCATTCCAATTACAAAACTCATCAGTTTTTTCCATTATTGCAATCTCAACCAATCCTTTAGGATTTCAAGACATAACAAAATAACCAGTATCACTTCCTGTTATTGATACAATTAGAGTCAGCGATGATTTATTTCTTTCTCTCATCCACCCAACTCTGTATTTGTTTCCTATAATCATGCAATATCTCTATAAAATCTCAATCAATGATGATATAGGGCTTGATTACAAAATGTACATTTTGTAGGTAATAAAAATCCGATTTGAGAAAGTGGGTTACCTCAAGAGCACGCTTGTCATCGTTGACTTTGTAATAAAACAAGAAGTTTCCCTGTAACTTGAACTCTCTTTCCCTGTAAGCTGAAACCAAATAGAAAAGAGAGAGAGAGAGAGGGGGGGAGAGAGAACCAAGATTAAAACGAGATAGCAATAAAAGCTTCTGATCAAAATACCTCAATGAGAGATTCTAGAGGTGGTTGAGTAGGGTTAGTACAATTGGTTTCGGAATAAACCTGATGCTATGTGCCAAAACTAGGCACTTCATGATGAAACTCAAAACTTGGTTTGTTTTCTTTGATGACACCATATAGAAGAGGAAGAAGAGCCATGGGCATGTTAGGATCCCTTGGTTAGGAGGGAGGGGGGGGCGGCATGAGGGGTTTATTTGCCGAAATTTGACACATCAGATAAAAACCTAATTTCTAACACCACAGGTAAAAAGATGTGTTTTTTGTTTTCTCTGTCCATATTTTTATCTTCTTACTGTACAACAATCTGAATTTTTCCACTGATTTGCTCAAACTGGGTTGTAATCCTATGAGAAGAGCTTCTAAATAATACCTGATTAGGGCCCATAATGTAAGTACTTCTCAGCATAAGTTTAAGACATCACATTACATTGATATAAATGCAAACATTTCAGTTGTATTCACTTTTAATAATATTTCCACTATTACCAAGAAGTGTCAGATTCTGGCCTTGAACCATAGGTCTTGCTGCTCAGAAATTTCACTGGACCGGAAACATTTTTGAAAAATCCCCCCAAAACTAACTAAATAATAATAATATTAATAACAAATAACTTAATGATAATAAGAGCAGTGTTTAATACATCAATAACAGGTAACAAATTGGAGATTTTACCGCTCAGCTCAGTTTATAAGATAATGAGAAAAATGAAAAAACATTTATAGGCCTACATGTAAGTGTTTTTGATGTTGTTCATGTTTGTTTTGGTATTGCAAAAAGTTTTATGTTCTTAATTATACTGTCTTGTAAAATAAATATTTAATTTCTAAATCGTGGTTCAAAAATGATCATTAAATCAAAAGTAATAGCTTTTTAATTCTTTGAGTAGAGATGCTGGCTGAGCTCCAACATATCTTTGGGCACTTTGACTTGAGTTCAATTAGTTCTGGGCTGTTGCTGTTGAACTCAAAGAGGAAATTAATAAACTTTGACTTGAGACAAAGGGTCAAGCAAGGTCACAAGTAATTACCGACTCTCCACTTTAAAATCTTAGACCGTGGCTCTGGCTGATAATAACAATAAAAAAGCACAACCTAGTGTATCATTGATAAAATTGTGAATGTACTTTCAGAAATATCTCCGTGGAAACATGAGCTCTGAAGTTGCCCGAGAAAGACCGAAGGGTAGCTGCAGATAATGTCATCGTTTGATCAAAATATCTCTCACTTTACAAAAATCGCAGTTAATTTGACCGAGAGTGAAAAAAACACTAGCAAGTGGAGATCTAAAAAACAGGGTCCTCTTGCAATGCATTAAGACACTCAGATTGATCTTAGATGTCTTGCTGAGAGCCCGTTGTTGCCACAGGCCAGTCTGTGCAAGTACTCCCGATGCTTCACGGCTAGCTTACGTTTCACACAAACTCATTTCCAGTTTTAGGTGAAGCTCTTTTCCTGATTTTTTTTATTTATATTTTTTTCTTTCTTTCTTTTCTTTCTTTTGGGGGGTTGCAATGTGGCACAAAAGAACGTGCCGAACCTGTCTGCGGGGCAATTAATCAAAAACTCTGGGAATTGCCTTTTATTCTTCTGTTTTTTAAGAGAGAGAGAGAGTAACAAAAAATTTCAAGTGAGAGAAAGAAATCAAATCATAAGTCAAGGTATATGTACACACGACACGTACATGTACACCTACATGTATATATAATGTACAAGTCAAAGTTGACAGAGTTTGAGTTTGTTTTTAGGTGTGCGGGTTTCAACCAACCATGCCCGACAGAAGGCATCCCCCTACAATCAAAACAAAAATAAATAGGCCTAAATAAATAAAATGTTCCCACACTTTCACACACTCTTTTCCTCTTGAGCAGAAGTACTACCCCACCCCCTCCTAAAATCCTGTAAAGAGTTCCTGAGATTCCCAGACCATGAAGACACATATAATGAGGGGGACACACCATGCCACACATCAAGCACTAAACATGCTAAACGCAGCCAAACACCTCTAATTTGGCAAAAGGTGTACAAACATTGTTTTGGAATACTGTAGATCTCCATAAGAACACCATACATGTACTTTAACACTAACATGATGTATTGTATACATGTACACTGTGTATACATTGCAAGCATGTCAACATTTTAACAGAAGTTTGTGAAACTTTACTTCAAGGTGCACTTCCATGGCTCCAATTTGGATGAAAAATTCAATAATCCACAGGGCTTGTAGCTGAGCATTTTTACTGGGCCAGAATTCTTTTTACAACATAGTGTTAGCCAGAGGGGTGTCTGGGTGTCTTTTGGACGCCCTGTTTTAAATTTGGACACCCTGTTTCATCTGTCATTTACATGTAAATGTATTGTAAGTGAACAATTTGGACACCCAGTTTTTAAATTTCCAGCAGATTTGGACACCCTTTTACCAAATCCTGGCTAAAACCTTGTTTTACAAGACCAGAATCAAAATGAGAAAAGGATACACTAAACTGTTTTTATTTGAACAAGCACCGAGACAAGATTATTTTATAGTCTTTTGAGAAAGTATACACTTCCATACTCCACAGAGTTGAAAGATGTTGATCAAAGTCAAAGTCAACATCTGAACATTATTTGTTTATAATGAAATTAATTGAAAAGTGAAGTAATTGATCAATTGTAAAACACAAGACCGCCGGACTTGTCCAGTTTGTGAGTTTACTGGCCCACCACAAAAATCACTAGCCGCGGGCATGCGGTCTAGTGTAAAATTCAAGCCCTAACTTCCTTTTAAAAAGAATCCAGGCATAAGAACAAATGTTGTTTCGATAACAGACATTCCGGCACCCCTAATGTATTTTCCTATTTCTAATCCTAATCCTAACCAAACCACAACCCTGATCCTAACCCAAGGAGTAGATCATGGGGGATTATCGAAACCTAACCCCAAACCCTAAGCCAACACTAGCGTGATGATCTAGAGGGGTTATCAGAACCTAACCCCCAACCCTGACCCTAGCCTATAGATCACAGGGGCAAACCCTGACCCTAACCCTAGTGTCTAGATGGGTTATTGAAACCTAACCCCCAACCCTAGCGTGACGATCTAGAGGGGTTATTAGAACATAGGGGTGTCCGAACATCAATCAACATTTTTACAGAGTCTCTGAAACTAAAAAGCTCAAAGAAGTGTGGCTTTAATCTTTAAATGTTGCTGCAGTTCATGAAAACTAAAGCTAAGTGTGCTCCGTGGCAATATAAGCCGGCAGTTTTGACAACCGTATCTCTTCGTGGAAGGAGTTTTGGTCATGCTGATTGCAGACCAGCGCAGGAGGTTCTTTTCCTGCAGAGAGAGAGAGGAAGACGGTTGTGCTGATGAAAACTAATTTCAGCACTTACTGCTTTTGTCCGCGAGACAGAGTTTCAGGCAGAGTCGTGACCGTCACTCTTTAGTGAGGAAGTCCTGAGAGGCCTTGACTATCAGAGCTATCAGAGAGCCTCGGAGCAATCTAGTCTGACCATGTTGTCTGAAGTGTAACTGAGACAAAGGTTCAAGATGGGTTGTTTTGTTTGGGGGGAAATGACCAAAGTGTGGAATTTTAAAGCAATTTGACGAATCTGTTTGTATGTCAAGTATGGTGGTAAACACAGCATGACTTGGAGCAACTTTTATGATAATAGTTGGAACCTCTGGATTGGACACTGGACTTGCTCTGAAACACAAACTGGTAAACTATGCATGATGATACACTGCTTCAAGGGCTGTACATTGTACACTTTTGTGTACTTTCGTGTCGTGGTCGAGCGGATAAGAACACCGGACTCAAGCTCTGGTGTTTTCGATCAGCAGAGTGTGGGTTCGAGTCCCGGTCGTGACACTTTTGTCCTTTAAGCAAGACACTGAAACCATTATTGCTGCGTCCTTCGGATGGGACGTAAAGCCGTTGGTCCTGTGTGTTGTGTAATGCACGTAAAGAGAAGGGGTTTGCCCCGGTGTTCCTGGTAGGATCAGCAACATATTGCGCCACAGCACATTGTAAACGGTTTAACCACTACATGGTGCTAAAGGAAAAAGGTCTCATACTTTTAAAAACGTAGCTCCACATACCTTGCAGGAAAATTACTGAGCGATTTGATACGCCCCTAGGGGTATGATAAAAAGCGCTATAACAGGCATGGTATTTATTTGGTGCTAGGAAAAAGTAGGAAAATAATGTTTTAGCACAAGGGCTGACCTACTTGTTCATATGGTGTATGGTTTAATCTATTTTTCAGGCTATTTAATCACCATTTTTCTGATTTTTCCAAGGGCCAAAAAAAATCAGAAATCAGACTAAAGTAGGGTGATTATCATGCCCGCATATAAGGCAGGCATGCAACTCTTCAGCCGAAAAAAACCCGGAAAATTACCGATCAACGATGTCTTTCCCAGTGGATGCTATCGTTATTTTTCGAGCAAACACCTATCGATCGCGTGGTTCACTTGCACTCTTACAGCGTCTGGTTTCCGCCGCATCCCCTTACACAAATAGCAATAATAATAATAATAACTAGACATAATTTTTTGTTGGAAACAAAAAAGAGGTGTTCGGTGTGACCTCGTGTTTCAAAGAAATGTTATAAACATGTCTGTGTATTAAATATTGTATACTTCTATAGATACTTCTATAGAGTCTTTAGAATGGTGGTTCTAAAGATTTGACCAAACTTTTTGGATGTAACACATCCCAGCTTGAGTACATGCAAAGTTTCCATTTGATCACCAAAGTTGTTCTGTACATATAGATCTTGTAAAACACTACCTTGGTGGTGACATAACATGAAAATCGATGACGTCGTGAAAACGTCACTCCACGTTATATCCTTGTAGGACCTTCCAAGTCTCATGCAAAATGAAATTTGACTATAGCTTGCTTTGTACTGAAGATATGTACCAATTGGTCAAATTTTAGAAATTTTGTAAAAAAAATTTGATGACGTCATCAAGTCGTCACTCTAGCTTTAAGTAGTCAATATAACTGTCTATCACCATGCCAAGTTTCAACTCAGTCAAACTTGTGGTTTTGTAGATACACAGCTTCAAAAAGTAAACCTTTAATGCGATACCACGTGACACATGATGACGTCATCAATCTAAAAATTCACACATATGTTGTCTGCAAGAAGGTCATTATGTATACCAATTTTGAAACGATTATCATAAACTTCGCCACAGACATCTAGTAAAAGTGTATTTTTAATTGTTTTCAACCTGCCGCTAGAGGGCGCTCTTGACTTTTATGACGTCACTTGTCTTATTTTTTTAAACCAGACTCTTGCTCGACTATAACACCGTTTAAAAAAACTTCAAAAAGTGTGCCACTTTTAAATTACAAGGCACTTCCTGTTTCTTCCTGTTTCGACCGGAAGTAGAGGTCAAGTCATGTCACGCACACAATAAAAAATGAAGACCCATATTACCTTTATAATTATAATCCCGCAAAAAGTAACCGACGGTCTCTTCATCTTGATTTGATATGGATTTTCAAAGATTAAATTTTTTAATTTTAAAAACCTTGTAACTTGACACCTGATGACGTCATCATGACGTAAATGAAACGGTTTCGTCTCCTAATGGTTATCTAACTATGGTAGAAATTTCAAGTTTATATGAGCTTGGGAAGTGTGCTTTTGTTAGCGGACAAGCGGCGAAGAGAAGAAGAATCTGAAGAAGTAAAAAAATAAAAATAAAACGAACAATAACAAGAGGTCTTCGGAGCTACGCTCCGCTCCGAACACCTAATAATAAGAGCACTTATAATGCGCCGGTATCCATCACAAGTGATGCTCATGGCGCAAGAAAGGAAACACGTGAATCTAGTGAAAAGCGGCTGTGAAAAAGTGGGTTTTGAGAGCCTCTTTGAACTTATGAATAGATGACATGTTACGGATATTAAGAGGCAGATTGTTCCAAAGTAGCGGACCAGCATGAGAAAACGCCCTATCCCCCCAAGAGTTGTGAGTTTTAGGAACAACCAGTAACGAAGAAGTTGATGATCTAAGACATCTTGAAGGATTGTAACGGGTGATTAATTGACAATTATACTGAGGAGCGGATCCATGTAAATATTGAAAAACAAGCAATTTAAAGTAATTTATATTCAATGCGATATTGAACAGGGAGCCAGTGAAGAGCATTCAAAACCGGGGTGATGTGGATTCTCCTGGGGGACAAAGTGACCAAGTGAGCTGCAGTGTTTTGCAGTCGTTGCAGACGTGAGATTTGAGTCTGTTGTAGAAGACAGAAGAGTGAATTACAATAATCAAACCGAGATGAAATGAGAGCATGAACAATTTTTTCTGTGGATGAACGAGTTAAATATCTACGGATGAAGCCCAGATTTCTGAACTGGTAACAAACTGATTTGCATATTATGCTAGAGACCTGATTGGACATGGACATATTAGAGTCGAATGTAACACCTAGATTTTTACAGACTACAGAGGGCTTAATTTTACAATTTCCGATGGTATGAGAGACTTTGACCTTAGCCATTTGAGCTACAGAACCAAGTAATATCATTTCAGATTTGTCGTTGTTTAACTTGAGTGAATGGGAGCCCATCCATTGTATGACATCATCTAAGCAAGATTCTAGTTTGTGGATGATACTAGATGCATTCTGTTGATTTGGGACAAAAGAAGCATAGATTTGAACATCGTCGGCATAGCAATGATATTAATTTGATGGTGATCAAAAACATCCCTCAGTTCACTCAAATATATAGAAAATAGCATCGGTCCACCAACTGAGCCCTGTGGGACGCCACAGTTCAGGGAGACAGGATCAGATTGAGTCCCATTAATATATATAACTTGCTGGCGATCAGTCAGGTAGGATTTAAACCAATCTAGCACAACATCTTGAAGACCAAGGGATGCAAGAATATTCAAGAGTATGTCATGATGAACAGTGTCGAATGCAGACTAAAAACACTACAATAAAAACACTACGGAGCCAGACTGTGCAAAAAATAGTGTAGAAGGTATGCTGTACGAGGAAAACTTGTGTCTGTGTCTGGACTGTGTAATGCTTTTGTGCATGTGTAAACTTCCGCGGAGCCAGACTTTAAGAATCCCGAACCTTTATTTCTTTTCAATAAGCAATGTTTCCTTCAGCGGGATTTTTTTTCATGCAGCGTGATTCTTTTTACCGCGGATTTTTTTCGTAACGGCGGCATTCTATTTTATAAAAAGCGGAAATCCGCCGATCCGCGGAAGAGTTATCCGCCTGATAAGGACCGAGTATTATTATTATTATTATGATTGTCCCATGTCTCACACCATGTAACCTGTGACAAACATGTTTAAAGAAGCACTGTGTTTTGTCCTAAACTTTAGAATTGTCCCAACTATAGTTGGGACCCTGCCTAACCTGAGTGTTAGAGTTTGAACTGCCCAACTTTGATCCAGAGATCTTTACAAGATGGAGAAATGTGATGGAGTAGGCCTATTGCCTATTAGTATTATTTATGGGCTCGAAAATAGGGCTACGGTAGGTTAGTAGTTTGATGATGGTAACCCTTGATCCTCCCGACAGTCGTTGAACCCCTCTCTACGACCTTTCAAGAAGGGGTTAAACCTTATTGCAAGACTGGTAGGTACAGCCAAGGCTTGGCATGAGGAAAAGATGGATTTTGATGACTTGTGCGACTAGTTTTTCTTTTCGTCCAAAGTGCAGTTCTACTAGTCCTACTCACTAACTACTACTACATTAGGACTAGCTACTACTACATGTAGTAGTAGTACTAGTCGCTCTCTCATTAAAAATCATGCATCAGACTTCAACAAGGATGTAATGGGGGCCACAGCAATAGCACATTTTGTTGTACTTTAAGTTTTAGTACTTAGCTTTAGGTCATGGCAATGACTCCGACTCTTAATATTGCTTTTTCCTTCAGATGGGAAGTTAAGCCGTAGGTCCTGTGTGTTTTATTAAAAACTATCAACGGGCATAACATTTCACTTATTGCTAAGAGAAGGGGGTTTGCCCCGGCGTGTCTGGCATCCAATGCCTCAGCTGGATGCTGAACAGGCTTTGATGAGAACTATCATAGAAATCAAATATAAATATAAATATTAACCATTCAACCATGTCACCATGGTCCAGTGTAGTTGCGATAATCGTAAACCACCATGGTGGGTTATGATCCAGGAGGATGGTGGGTTACCATTATCGCAACTAGGTCCAGTGTTAAACTGCATGAAGGCAGGACTTGCAATCACAAGGTTGTGAATGTGAGTTCGAATCCTACTAGGGTGTCATGGCCGAGTGGTTTAGATCATCGGATTCTAGTTCTAGCGGTTTAGTCACCGGGGTGTGGGTTCGAGTCCCGGTCGTGACGCTTGTGTCCTTGAGCAAGACACTTCGCTATAATTGCTTCTCTTCACCCAGGGGTATAAATGGGTACCTGCGAGGGTAGAGGTTGATATTGTGTTTGAAAAAGCCTTCTGAGCGCCATGGCAGCTCGGGGCTGTATACTCCCAGGGAGCTGAGAAAGATTAAAGGAATGTTATTGGCCCAATGACCAGGGCACTATTATGTAAAGCGCATTGAGACGTTATTGTAAAATGCGCTATAAAGAACTGGCTATATTATTATTATTATTGTTACAAAGTACAAGCTAACCGCTGAGTTCACAATCACTAGAATTAAGTATTGTCGCTAGTTACTGAATCATAATTGCTTGATTTGTTGTGCAATTCTTAATCATAGAAGCTATATAATAACCAATGTTTGTATAATGAGACTGAGACTGAGAGAGAGAGATTGGTTGCCAGCCTGCCAGCTTGGTGTTTACCTTTGGCTTGTGGGGATTTTAATAAGTTCCCTTGATGGGAAGATCATACAAACAAACACATCAAAATTCCACTAAAATAAAAGTCAATTGCATAACATAGCATAAATAGACTTTCTATTTGTTGCAGCCATACCCTGTCCTTGTACTTGTAGTAGTTGCTCTCGAACGGGACGTAGCTTTCCCTGCTGTATCCCTTTGTAGTACAACTTCCCCTGCATAACTGGGTTGTTAGCCGAGCAGGCCATGCGTGCTAATTCATGCTCACTGTACCGCATTGTTTCGCACTTTTCACTCTCCACTCTATCTGAACTCGAGGATAAACACCTTACATGTCTTGATAAGTTTCCAGTTATGATTTTGTAAACATGGACACGTGGTTAAGCATGTATAGGCCCATAAGGAAGTGACGGATTAGTTCGTAATCGTTTTCCCATTTGCACTGATCATCGTTCCTGCAACTATAAAAACATTTTGGGAACTCCCCTAAACTTTGACCTAGAAATAGCGCCCTCTAGCGATGTGTGGTATACCTACACTTTTGACCAAATCACATCGAAATCCCGCCGATAGATTGTTCGGAAGAATATGAGCAATAAACTATGTTTCTTTGTTCGTTTTGTAGAAGTGTGCGATCAGACGGGCTCTTCTACTGTCCACAATTGTTTTCTTTTGAGTGCGGCTGACTTCATTCAATAAACCCACTCGCTCTTACTCCATTGACGACCGCAGTTGTTCCCATTATTAGTTTTCTCCTTTTCTTTGGAAAGCCCGCATTTGAGCATTCATTGTGTTCCCTAAATGCCACAAGTTGGTGCTCGATATGGGACACGGTGATAACCCCCACCCCTATGGTGTCTTGATTGTATGCTTAGAATCTCAGCAATTTTTTAGAGAGTTCGGGGAGGGGGTACTTCTGTACAAGATAGTGTGTGGTGCAGTCAAAATTGGCACACCTTTTCTCTCTCTCTTTCCCCTAGTGACTTGAAGTAGCACATGTTGTGAGGGAGTAACCCAAGGATTGCACACTGAGAAGGAAGGTCCGAAAAGTATTAGTAAGGCACCCGATAAGCCAACAAGTTTGATCGGGGTGATGGTTGGGGGTGGGGCGGGGGGGACACTGGAAACCACAGAACCTAGCACAGGATGTCAGCAAGACATTGTAAGCCTCGTGCTACACTAAGGAACAGATAATTATTCCGTTTACCAGAGGGTTCGTGGTCTGTTTGTCTTTGCACAAAGTATTATGAGTGAACAAAAAAGTTATAATTATATTTCAGCCGCGAAAAAACCCCAAAAATTACACAATTCTGGGACCTGACCCCGCCTCTCTTAGATGTGGACTAGTAGGTCAATGACTTAGACTCTCACTTTGGAGAAAACAGTGAAATCAATGTGCCATGACTTAGTGCTATCGGCGCTCACTAATGGTTTCTAATAAATATTTTTTTAAATGAAATTAAAAAAAAGATCACAGACATAATACAGATAGGTGTTAGCTGTCCGTGGGATTGGATTGGCGCCCTCTATTGAAATGAAATGCCCCTTGGCTATAAGCTTCTCACAGCAGCCACTGTCTGTCGGCAATAATGTCATTGCCTCAGGCGAACTATTTTTAGTTCTGCAGGGAAAATGGGGGGGGGGGGGGGGGGGTGATGCAGGTGTATCATTAGGGGTCCCCATAGGGTGGTAAAGGGATCAGAGTGGATCAACTATTTATTCACCCATTTTAATCCGAATTTAAAAACCGGCTTTTTCTAAGCTTCATGTGATCAAACTTCACATCTCAATAATTAGTATGGTGATGGCAATCCTTTGTGCGCATACCCTTGTACTTCGTTTCGATAAAACACAACCGAAAAAGAGGAACTCACCTGCTACATCCCATTAAACGAAACCGAGCTCTTTTTAAATTCATGAATGCCGATAGTTAAACCAATCTATTATTCTTGCGCGGCAGATGTTCCTTAATTTATTGATTAATTAATCATAATTAATCACAATTAAGTGGTGGATTCCTCGGCATCAGAACGAGGGACGTTTCTTCACCCACACCGTGCCTCGCGAATAAAAATGCACATTTCCTGACACTACTCGGTATCAGTTTCTGCTCTTCACACGTCCAAATGTTTTCTTGCCCGTCTCTCAAGCATTACGACGTGAAATAATGCTCCCGGGCCCACACTGTCATTAGGCCTACTTGCTGTTTTAAGAACACACTCACAGAAATAGCTTAGTGCAGAAAAATATTGCTGAGCAGAGTCAGGTTACCAGCCAACTACCATGCAATCCATACTATGAATGGTTCCCTGGTCCCCTTTTTGCTTGGAAGAGAATTTGGCAAAGCACAATTTGATTGATTAAAAACCCGTCAATCCACATTGCGTCTGCAAAGTATTTTCATAAAAATATTCATAAAACATTTTCTTCTCTCCAGACGTTTTTTATTTTATTTTATTTTTTTAAACTCGTTGGATCTTCCCTTCTGATTGAGGTCATTAAAGGTATTTATTTTTGACGAAACGAAAACAAAATCCTTTTAGCGTCTTTTCTGTAAAATGCCGACTTTTCTTTGTTAAACATTACCTCGTCCTTGGACCCAAATATTAGGCAATTGCTTTTAAAAAAATGAGCACAATATTCACCGTGTAGTTCACCTTGCTACAAGCTGAAGGTCGTTGCTTTAGTCCCTTTTTATTGGGGCAATTCATCTTTAGAGACCGCTTCTCACCTTACCCCCCACCCCCCCCCCCCCCCTTCCCGGACAGGTTTAAGTTTTTGATGCAAGGGCTTGTCCCCTTTATTATTATGATCAATCTCGTGCAATCATTGCGTTGGATCGAGATAATTATGGGAACCCGTTTTTGTTAGAGGCAATTTTGATCATCTTGTTTCGGCCCTCCCACACTTTTGTTTCTGAAATAAAGCTTATGAGAGATGATGGGCATTTAAAATAAGTCTGTGAGATTCAGTTCAATTAAATAAAGATATTAATATACACATTATGCATTGATAAGCAAACCATCAAACCGAGGATAAATAATCACACGAGTAGGCCTATAGTTATTCATTAAAGCGTGGTTTTATAAAACTTTTTTTTTTTGGATAAGCATCAATACTTCCATTATGTGTCAATAAATGACGTTTATTACGAAACAAAGATGACACATTGAATAAATCAAAGCATGAGTCGGAAATAAAAGAAACAAAGGAGACGTGGAGACTGTTGTATACACGGATGAGAGAATGACAACATCAATAGTCTTAAACATCATGGCAATCGGATAATTATAACCAACACCTGGGCCCAATTTCATAGAGCTGCTTAAGCAGAAAACATTGCTTAACAATAGTCTGCTAAGCAGAAATGAACAGGATACCAGTCACAAATTTTACATGTGACATTGTAGTTTGGCTGGTAACCCCGTTCTAGTAAGCACAATTGTTTTGTACTTAGCTACTTTTTGTGTTTAAGCAGCTCTATGAAATTGGGCCCATGCTGCTATAGTCTTGACTCAATGCGGTACTATGATGATTTTATTTTCTTCCGCCACAACATGCTCGATATTGACTCATTGATGCAATCACATTACTCCCTGTGAAATACTATACTGTTTAAAAGAATTGCCTAATCAAACCATGGAGGTTTTTAGAGGACAACAAACAAAAACAAAACAAAGAAGTGCATCAGATTTTCCGTAAACGAATGCTCGACTGTAAAAAAAAAAAGAACAACAACAACAACAACAACAACAACAACAACACATCTATGATGACAGTTTTTGTTTACTTTTGTCTTGTCCCGGCCAATTTTAAATGTATATGTGTACTTTTGTCCGAAGATTTAAAATAAAATAAATAAATAAATAATTAAACAACAATCTGCCATTTTATTCTAAAATTATTGGTAACCATTTTTAATAGTAGGGCCTTATTACCACCACGCAGTTTATACAAGTGGGGAGGAAGAGCGGTTTTATACTTGACCAAAACCTCATCCGAAAATATACATTTAAGAAACATAAAAACCAGGGGAAATCGTCTATAAAGGTTAGTGTCTGACTTAGGGTAATAAAAAAAGTGTAATTTCTACTCAGAAGCCTCCTTGTTATAAAGGTGGTAATGGTAGTATGAATTCTGCGAAAATAGTTTGTCTAAAACGTCCCCGAATTGATCAGAAACCATTAGTAAGGTGAATTTTGGAGATTTCAGTTTCCGTTTGAGTGAAAATACCATGTCAGTTTTGTTGCTGTTTTTCAGCAAGTAGGCACTGCATTCAGCTGAAACATTTTATACCGCTTTTATTGTATCTTTCTATTATGCTTATAATTAAATCAGCATTACTTTGACAAAAAACAATAAATGAATCTGCCAAAAGTGCGCAACCTGTCAATAACACAGTTGTACAACCCCATGTCATCTCTCAGAAGTATGTTTTAATTCCCAAGCACAAATCATGTTATGACATTCACCGAAGGACAAATGTATTACTTGCAGACCAGTTGCATTAGCGTTTAATAAAAAAAGGAATTTGGATAAATCATTATGGTGTGTAATGCAGTAGACAGTGATTGATGCGTGGTCAATTAGGGCATGCTAAACATATCATTGTCTATACGAAATACAACCTTTAACGGTAGGGTCATTAGATTGGTTTTTTGTCAAGGCAATGCTGATTTATAGGCAAAATTATAAAGAAGGATACAATAAAAGCCAAAATTTTCAGCTGAATATAGTGTATACTTGCTGACAGCAAAAATCGGCAAAAACAGCCAAAAAATATTTCCAAAGTTTTTCACACCGAACGTCGAATCCATACACGTTTTGCGAGGGGATAGTGGGTACCAGCGGCATCTCTGGTCGCAGCATTCGTGAACGGACACCAACCCTCAGAATAATGAGAAATGATTCAATCGTGAATCGTTTCTCAGATTCAATTTTCATTTTTTTAATTTTTTTTAAATAAATCCAAACTGGTTACTTCGAAAGGAATCATTTCTTGACTATCAGCAGCTGCAGTGCTTCTCACCAAAGAAGTTGTTATGGTCATGTTTGGAGTAGTTTCCGTACCAATCGACCCTACCTTTAAACGTAAAATGCAACTATGGGCACTGGTATGAATTTTCAGTCAGGGAGCTTTCAAATTGAAACGAATCAATAGTTTCTCCCTGTCTCTTGATAATAACTATGATTGCTCTATTTCCTTTTTTTAGAATTACAAAAACGTGTGTTATGGTTTATAAAACCGAAATGAAATGATTCAATTAAAATGAAATGGTTCCAGCCAGATAATTTATCCCCGCGATGGCACTTTCATAATTAAAAGAGAAAGTATTTATGTCACACAATCCTTTACATACACCATATGTCCCATGATGTTTACAACCATAAACACATATAATCAGTTTGAAGTATGACAGAAAATACCAACATTAAGTTTTTGTTTTTAAACATTTTTGATATAGCTATTTTTAAACTCTCTTAGTACAAAAATTTATATAAATTTCAGCCAGTTAGAAGAAGGAAACGTGCACGATGGTATTGTGTTTTATATCAGAAATCCTTTCGAAGTTTGAAGGGGTTTCTCTTAGGTTTGGAGTACAGACTAAAATTAAAAGACCACTTGGAGAATTGTCAGAAGATCAAACTGTTTGTTTCTTGAGTTTTAAATGCTTAGACCGTGACTTGTATTGTTCTTGTTTCTGGTATTGCGCCCGCATGGAATTTTGGCCCGGCAAGGAAAAATTATGAAGAAGAAAAAAAATAAAATAAAATTCCCCCAAAATCCTCTGACAATCGAGACCTACTGTCGGACAAGCACGTCAAGACAGAGACATCCATTATCTATAGTCTGCAGCATCTTTGTGAAGACCTGAGAAAAAAAGGATTTTGACAAGGGTGAAAAAATAAGGATTAAAGAATAATGAGACTTTCCACCTTCATTTTGAGCGATGGGATGACGAGAAACACTGTTTTCCGTTGGTCTTGTAAACATGTTTGTGTTGGTATCATTGTTCTTTATTGAATTTTAGGCCTAATAACGGTCAATCCGGAAATGCTTTTATTCTTGGGAAAACGTGTTTGCACTCGACCGTACATTCACACTATTTCTCGGTAGTACCGCACATTAATTAATTTGATGCTCAATGTTTGGCACGGTGTACCCCATCCAATTGTGTCTTCAATGTGGTCTGGGAATCCTTCGAATTCTTTAGAGGATTTTCAGGGCCGGGAGGAGGGGAAGGGGCGGGGTACTTCAATACAATAGGGAAGAA
Organism: Leptasterias polaris; assembly: GCA_037783415.1. Classification (NCBI taxonomy): domain Eukaryota; kingdom Metazoa; phylum Echinodermata; class Asteroidea; order Forcipulatida; family Asteriidae; genus Leptasterias; species Leptasterias polaris. The sequence continues at coordinate 361,495 of JAZGTN010000035.1, forward strand.
TTACATAAAGGGTAGAGAAACATTCTGGAGCATGCCGGGCATAATATAAAGCCACAAAGTGCGCAATTTGCTGATAACAGGATGACGGACAGTTTTTGCTATAAAAAACTAACAAACAAACAAGCACACCCCCCAAAAAACACAAACACACAAACAAACAAACAAACAACCCAACAAACAACAACAAATCAACAACAACAACAACGAAACAATATTATTATTTTTGTTTGTTTGCAAATTGTTAAACATTTACTCTGATGACATTGCGAAGCATCCGTTCATGTCGGCAACAGAAGACTTGTCAAGTGGTTAGATTGCAGGACTTGAAATCGCAAGGTTGTAGGTTCCAATCCTACCAAGCTGACCGCTGATTTCACAATGACTATGAATAAGTATTGTCGTCTAGTTACTGAATCATAATTTCTTGATTTGTGCAATTCATAATCACAGACGTTAAACCAGTGTATTGAGAGAGACGGAGAGAGAGAGAGAGGGGGGCTGTGGGAGCTTTGCCGAGTTCTCTTGATGGATAGATCAATAAACAAACAAACAAACAAACAAACAAACAAACAGACTAAAGTATAATCATTGCATATAATGCTCCCATAAGTCGTGATCCAGACACAGTTAATCTACCTATCGATCTAGCCATCTTGTTTTATCCAGACATGAATCTATCTAGGCCTATTACAAAACAATTAAATAAGTCATCAATTACTGGAAAGTATTTTCGTATCATTATCTCAAGTTTAAAATGACTTCTCAGGAAAATGCAGGTAAGGTTTTGTGCCCACCTAATTGAAATTGATTAAAACAATTGATGGGAATTTTTTTGAAAATTTTGCAATAAAATCAACAAGGAGACAGACATTTAGGAAAAGTTGGTTAGTTAAAAAACTGTAATTGCAACAATTTAACTTTCACATTAAATTTTCTTTGTGGTGTGTTGTGTTGTCATTTAGCATTTGAGAAAGACTCTGCAGTGCCAGGGTCGAAACGTTAGGCCACTACTAATTTTTGCACTGATACCATGGGTCCTTTTGGTTGGCAAGCAGTTTGCAACACGAGCTAATTCTATTTTCTCATTTATAATAACAATTAAAATCACAGGAGGCCTACTAGAGCAAGAGAAAAATGCGCAAACAGACGGAGAGAAAAGCAAGCAAACAGTTCAACAAAACAAAACCAAGTACTGAATAACAACCAGACAAGTAAGTGATTAAAAAGTGTGTGTGTGGGGGGGGGGGGGGGGAGGTTGTCAGGAGCATTCGGACAGAAATCTTGGGGGAAGAAAAAAAAATGCAAAGAGTAAGTCAAAACAAACACATTTCCGGGCTAGGCTGACTCGGGAAGTGGTTAAAACAATGGGAATTTTACTTGGATTCTGCGTAATTTTGACCCTAGATTTCGGGTCAAACTGACCAAAAATGGGTCAGGCCCCACGGAACAAGGAATCCGGTTCAATTCTCAACCTGAAGTTTTTAGAGTGCTGTTCCATCCCTTTAACTAAGCCGCACAGCGAAGACAGGGGGCGACACAGATGAATATAAATTACGCTTGGTTGAAAGGAAGGTGGTGATTAGACCGTCTGAATGGTTCGCGAATAAATTAATAATCATTCTGTGAATGACTGAATACTTATTAGTGAATTATCCATAACAAAAAGGTTTAATATTAAATGAGGCTCAAAGTAAGTCACGTTCACCAGTGAACGGCACACCAGGGGCTAAAATTCGCAGAGCTTGTGAACAGAAAATAATGGTCAGCAATTTTTAAACTATGCTAAGAAAAACCGAACAGGGAAACGGTCAAAAATCATATAGCACGTCAATTTGGAGGGTTACCTGCACACTTAAGCACGTTTTCTGTGCTTAGCAATTTTAAGGGCTTCGCAGCTTCATAATCAAACCCATGCAAACTGGTTAAAACAAAGCGAAAGCTTTTTAAAACCCATTTTGACAAAATATGATAACATTCATCTGGATCTAAACATAACTTGAAACCACGTCATAAGCAATTAACTATAATAACACATTTGCGGGTACTACATCTGAAACTCTCTTTTGGGAGGAGTGTTAGCTCCAAAAAGGGCCGATGTGGTCTCGACGTTTCCAACGGACTCGTCGTCTTATTTCTCCCGAAGACGAGCAAGTATACTGTTCGAAACATCGAGACCACACGGCTCTTCTAAGAGCCAACCCTCCTCCACCCGTAGCATGAATACACTATTGGTTGTACCAGCAAGTTTACTACTACCCATCTACACCACACCATGCAAAGATTCAAACAGTAACTACGTTCTACTTTATAGTTAATGGTTCCATTTTTTAAACTGTCATGTTTTTTTCGCAAGTAGATTTCAATCATAAGTTTTCCAATGCCACTATTAAGAAACGGAACTGTATCATGCCACGTGTAAGTGTTTATTGATCTTAATTGGGTTAATCATAGTCCTTGCTCTTAGTATGGGTTAATTAATGTGGTTTACTTTTGAACAATCCGTCAAAACCATAGAGAAGGGTCCTTTCTCTATGGTCAAAACTATCCAAACATAATAAGGGAGGACATCCACCGGTCGGTTTATTAAGCAGAGTCAGTTTTTATTAATTGGACTCTCTCTTGAAGTGTCAACAATCCCTTCGGGTAAAGCAAACAGGCGGGACAATACGCCATCACGGCCCCGCATGACTGCGTCCATGATCCCGCTCTAAATATCCTCACCGCCCGTGATAGATATCAATATTCTTGATTTAGCGAGAAGTAAACATTATATTGACCTGCGGCAACGCCTCCATGCTACGCTTGGGGAACCCATCCCATCCTTTCAGCCTGTAAGGTTTCTTTACCTCCATTGCATCCAAAGAGTCCCTTGGACGGCCATGTTGGTTTTCTTTTCACGAAAAGTTCGCATGACACTCAGAATAAAAAAAGGTGAGGCCAGTCTGCCACTTGAAAAGCAAGTGCCAGACAAGTCACCTTATACATCTTTTGTAGGCTGCACTAAATCTGCATTCTTAGCTGGACGTCAATGGGTGAGCTACAAAAACAGCTCGGAAGGCGTCTGTGGGTAAACAACACACAATTTAGGCAAATGGCGTCGGCAAAAAATGCAATACAAAAAACCTGCAGTGAAGGTGATGGTTGCAACAACCACCCACCAAAACATGAGGCAACAAACTACAAAAACCACACTCCGTGTCCCTATAATAGATCCTTCACACTCTAGAAAAATTCCCGCTTCAGAATTGATCCGGATTCCGAGTACCTTAGGGACTGACTCGTTTCCGGGTAAGTACTGTCCCGGATTTTGTGTCAAAATTATCAAACATGTGTCAAACTGACGCAAAATCCGAGTCACAATCCAAGTGTTTAATCGGTGCCCAGGTCATCCTGACCCAGAAATGTGTCAGGTCACCTGGGACCCGGAATCCGGGTTAATTCTCAGCCTCTGGAGTTTTTAGAATGCAAGCAACAACAACAGCATGAACAACAACATCAGCAGCATCGTCAACAACACTCAACAACAGCAATAGCAACGACAACATCAACACCACTGTAGTAGCAGCAGCAACAACAACAAACACCATCAAACACCACAAATACTTACGACGGTCACGTTTAAAAGGTGAAAACAACAACAACAACAACAACAGCAAACAAACAATTGTACATCAATTCCACATTAATAAAGGTCCACAAATATAGCTGTTATATAGAAATCGATGAGAAACACCGAAAAATTTAATAAAATAAAAACAGATACAAGTATATACAATTTAGCGTGGCATAATCACGTGATACGAAAAACCCAAGGAAATAATTTTAATTTCACACATAAAATACCAAAACTACACCACCAACAACAACAATAACAACAACAACAACAACAACAACAACAACAACATTAGCAGTAGCAACATCAATCAATAAAATAATACAATCAAACACAACAAAAACAACACTTAACGACACATCATGAGAAGCACTCGCAACAGCACCAAAAACACGCGCACTCTCGTAAAAACTCATGGCACACCTTTCATCTGGTTTACGCACTTATTGGATTTGTCAGAGCATGCAACCTTGGGTTTAATAGTCTTTTTTATGGTACAGCCTCGATAATTGACAACTACGCAGAGAACATGAATTCCTTTCAAAAATAAAATGCCATAACAAAAATGAATGGCGGAAAAACATCCATGCAAATTAAGGTCGTTGTAAATCAAGATCGGTGTTTATGGTTTTACATAAATTACGACCAGTTACAAAATATCAATGAACAAACGGAAGAGGAAAGTTTATCTTCCTCTCTGAAGGCTGCCGACCTTGTCGTTTAAAATAAGCTTCCTGCTGCCTGGAACAATGTAACATGCCAAAATGCTGACTTAATTCACTATAATTAAATTGAATAATTAAATTTAATAGATTATTCATTACACACTGACGTAACCCGATACGGCGTTGTGGGAGCATTACAAGACAAGGCACCATTCAGCCTGTCTTTTCCACCCAGCTCATTTACCCGCTAAAGCAAACTATTATGCGAGATCATCACTTGATACTTTTCAACCGACCCACCTAGGTCACTGAAGAACATGTCTTATACATGTACATGCCAGGCTTTACGTGTGCGTCTGTGGAGTAGGGGTTGGGGGGGGGGGGGGGGGGTAAGGAAACACCGACTGGTGACTTGACGAGGCTCACTCTGCGCACAGCAACTCCCCATCCCTCTCCTGTGCGCATCGAGCAGCGTGTCATTCACACGAGTGACTTCAGTTCAGGCACGACGCACGAGCGCTCACTGATAAAGATACTACAATACTAGCACTACTGCTGCACGAGAGATACTAATTTTACGTAGTCTGACAGTCGCTTCACTATAAACGTCCACCGTGTCTCCACACAGCCCCGACAAGGTGTGCACTCGCTGGATTCACCTGGTGTAGCAACTTGTATAACGTGGACCGTGCCTCTAATCCAACCGGTCATGGTTTTGTCGATGTTCTTCAAAGCCACAGCGGTTGCTTACCCACTTCTCTAACCCGAATTCAAGTCAACGCTACCGTGGCCAATAGTTAACTATCGGAACACTATATAATAAGGTCGATTCTTTTTTACTTTGCTGTGGAAAGGAACAAACCGGGAATCGGAATTATAAATTGAAGTCTGCAAAGTGGAGTTTCTCTTTTGTGTCGGTGTACTGTGTGCGGCACACTACCGAAGAAACGGGTTACAGACCGAGCGGGGCCGGTGAAATATTACTCGCTGTGTTTGAAGTCTGAACTGTCTCGACCCTATTAAAAGGAAACCTGCCAGTGTGTTCGTTGTGGGAGTGTTCTACCTTGCCACGATTCTTTCGGAGCTAAAAACCAAGACCCAGATTGTGTTTGTTGATATTGTACCCGTACGCGTGCACTCGATGTAGAGACATGGGGACTATGGAAAGTGGGCGTTTTCTCCTCTCTCAACTCATCTTGGTAAGTTTGTCAGGAATTTCTTCTCCAATTGCATTTGAAAGTATATTGCAGAGAAATTTCAGACTTTTAAATGAATGCAGACTTTTTCGATTTAAGTCTGCCTGGTATTAAACAACAAATTCTGTATTTTTTCTCAAAATTAAAAAAGTCCGGCTCCTCCTTGATTTACTTTTAATCTCTAGCACTGAGGATACTTTCTCCAAAAGCTCCTTGGAATCTATAGCAGTCAAGGGGTTACGAAAAGGTGGACATGCCATCATGTCAATGTACCTCCTACATGTCTTAAGATCTTGATCCCAATTTCAGGCTTTTCACCAGCAGTGCCTCTCCCCTCTGATATTGACATCGTTGGTTTTTGGAAGTGTACATCACTACTTTCCATCGACTGGTTTCAATGAACACACCAATCAACCAAGTGTATACATTTCTTTAAGTTTTAGGGGATCCAGTTTTTTGAAATTTTTTTTAAAGGCCTATGTTCTGTCAGTGATTTTGTGTACATCAAACAAAATGCACACTCAAATGTGTGCTTTATATTCCAATAACGGAATTCAAAACAAACAAACAAACAAATAAACAAATGGCGCAATTTTCGCGATGTTACCTTACAGTATTTCCAATGGAAATAATGTGAAAACTACTGAGCCCTGTGAACTTTGTAATCCGTCAGCTTTCAGATGGAAACTAAACTTTCAATAAATGTAACAAAGAGGTGTTATTGTTTTGTTTGGGGAGATTCTGGCACGTGTGCCTGTTCCTCCAGCGCTTCGGGGCGGGGGCGGGGGCGGGGGCTCACAGTTGTTTTTGTCGACTTCGTGAGTATTTCTGAATGTCTCTGGAGGTTTGGTACTGGTATGAACTTTAGAATCGGTGATTTTTCGTTGGCACTACAAGTACAACTCATGGTTTTACAATAATTATACGACTATAAACTTTATCTTAAATCCAAGCTATGCATGATTTTATCTGATGGGTTGAAATATTGTACCAATACTTTGAGGGATAGTCGCATGAATTTATATACAATGTTGACAAGAGAAGAAAATAAAAAGGTTTTGCCAACTCAAACGTACTTTGAAGTTCGTTGGCACTTCCCAATGGACGTACACCTCTTTTTGTGAATCACCGTTCCAGAAACTTAGGTACATTGAAAGTTAAACGTTGCCGTAGCTGCTGGGGGAATACCCCCGCGCATGAACCTTAATCCCGTTTGAATAGATTTTGCTTCAACAACCATAAAAAAGAACTGTATTTTAACTGGGAATTCATGTCTGTAAGAGACTGGGATTTGCTCTGTTAAAAAGAAAAGGGCGAGTGTGAACTTGCAAGGGGAAAGAATTTGCCTATTGCAACACTTTTATTTCTTCTCTCTTAAAGGCATTGTATACTTTTGGTAACAGCTCAAAATCAGTGTCCACATTTTGTGTGATTCAACATATGCATGAACAAACAAACCTGTGAAAGTTTGAGTTCAATTGGTCATCGAGGTCACGAGAAAATAGTGAAAAGAGACTTTGAAGTTCGTTGGCACTTCCCAATGGACGTACACCTCTTTTTGTGAATCACCGTTCCAGAAACTTAGGTACATTGAAAGTTAAACGTTGCCGTAGCTGCTGGGGGAATACCCCCGCGCATGAACCTTAATCCCGTTTGAATAGATTTTGCTTCAACAACCATAAAAAAGAACTGTATTTTAACTGGGAATTCATGTCTGTAAGAGACTGGGATTTGCTCAGTTAAAAAGAAAAGGGCGACTGTGAACTTGCAAGGGGAAAGAATTTGCCTATTGCAACACTTTTATTTCTTCTCTCTTAAAGGCATTGTATACTTTTGGTAACAGCTCAAAATCAGTGTCCACATTTTGTGTGATTCAACATATGCATGAACAAACAAACCTGTGAAAGTTTGAGTTCAATTGGTCATCGAGGTCACGAGAAAATAGTGAAAAGAGACCTTGTATGTGTTTTCTGTTTTTCAAACATCGAGTTTATTATCACACGTGATAAAAACTATTGTTTTACTAATTTCTCAGAAACGATAGCATTTTAGGCAGAAATATTTTAAGGAACCCTTTCTACCATTACTTACTTTCAATCATTACTTACTTTCAATCATGTAAGTTATGTGTGAATCTGTGAACATTTGTGTTTTTCGATCTTACCAATAGTGTACAGGGCCTTTAAACGGTTTCCTGAAGATTGCTGAATCTGTGATTTGTCAAGAGATGAAATAAGTAGCCTTTGTTGACCAGACCAGACCTTCAGATCTATTTGAAATCATGTAGAGAGTCTGTAAACCTCTAACATGTAACATTCTGTACATTCAGGGAGCTTCATTTCCACCACCAAGAGGAAATTGTTATCAAATTTTCATTTTCGTAAAATCTCAACCCTTGTATCGGTATTTAGAACACAGCGTTAAAAAATTGAGACAATATAACGGAGAGAGAGATTATCTAGACACTTTACCAGTACTTTTTAAGACAATCAAATAGCTGTTTTTATGATTTAAATTACTGCTATAGTCAATCTTCAAAATTCCGACAGGCAGTTTGACAGGAAATTACCTATACTAGGCCCTACATGTAAAGACAAAGTACTTACGTGACTTACAACGAAAACACGAAATTATTTTTTAGTTTGAATCTAAAAGTTCACTGTTTATATGTGCATACTAAGCAGTTAAAAATATCACCCAAAATACATATTTTCGTCAGAGACACCGATTAGCATTCGGAGAGCCCAACAAAACATTGTTACTTTAATTTCGATTGCCAAAATGGAAAATAAGCACGTATAGGAACGTGCACACAATCCCCCGACCAGAGATAAAACCTTTGCTCTCTTCATGCTCGCTGTTTATTTATCATTTCTTGTGCTGGTACGGCAGGTTGGATCGAAACATCGCCAACCAAATTAAACGGTGAAGTGTAGAGAAGTGTTGGAAAGTTTCATTCTGGATTCACGGCACATGTGTCCTGTGAAAACATTGGAACGAGAGAAATGACACCGAATATAAACACAATTCTAGACACATATTGTTACCCGCATCGTTGAAGGCAAAGTATACCTTTGGTTTTTGGAACCGTTCGATTGTTTTAATTCTTATATAAGTGTAGTTATATATACAATAGAGAAACCAGCGAACATTTTATTTCAAATGGAGCGTTTTGTGGATATCGAGAAATAAACACCGAAGCGGTTATGTCGACGCAGGAACAATAATCCGTATTTGGAATACCATCTGAGGAACAACAACAGCAAACAAACAATTATACATCAATTCCACATAGTAAAGGTCCACAAATACAGCTTTTATATATAAATCGATGAGATTAAATAAAATAAAAACAGATACAAGTATATACGATTTAGCGTGACATAATCACGTGATACGAAAAACCCAAGGAAATAATTTAAATTTCACACACAAAATACCAAACTACATGAAATAGATACAGAAATGAAAAACTACACATAGTCCTAGTTCCCGTTCGTACATGAAAAGGCAAATAATAACAAATGAACCTAATTGCAGAAGGTGAAAACAAGTTCTACAACTCCAATAAAAAAAAAGGCACTGATTAAATCAGTGCCTTCTTTGTTATTTATCATTGCATCCAATATTTCTTGCTGAAGCTGAAATGGCGTCCGGTGTACATTCTTTTCAGACCGAGTTTCCCATCTTGCGCCCTCGGCGCTCCATACAATCTTTGCTTTTCAGACCGAGATCGCGTTATGTAAACCTTCTTTTTTATTTACGATCGCAAAAATATGCCTTGGTCATAAAATGACGTAATGAGAAGAATGTTGTGCGACATCCTGTGAAGAAATGTGTACACAATGAGAATTGTGGTAACACATACCTTCTCCGTGTTCCAATGTTTAAAGTATGTTTAGAAACATCTCATGAGGATGTTTAGAGTTTGACCGTCCATGCGTGACGGAAGACTTTGGCATGGTTTTTCGTGTTTGCAAAAACTGGTACGACCACACGTTTCGAACGATGCGGAACCTTTCTCAATGGTTAAAAATGACAACTCAAGACACAGTGATGTACACGGGTTTGAAGTAACAGAAGCAGTCAGGCGGAATTGAAACTTAAAACCGCCCCAAAAAACCCAAATCAAACAAAGAGCAGAAGGAAGATGCTGAAGGTGAGCATAGAAAAGTAATTAGAAATGAGATTTGGGTAAAGGGTGGATGGAGTTTGCAAGTTTAACACAAAGGACACTTAGAAAGGTGGGTATGAAAAGACAAAATCAGTAATGGAAAACACATTGAAAAGATAGAAATAACAAATAAGTTGAAAAGGAAAATACATGGAATATTTGAGAAGAATTTGATCAAAACAAATGGCTGATTTGTCACTGCTGGAGTAACAAACTCCCGTTGAAATTTGCTCTGCATTAAATCGCAAGGGAGGGATCATTGCTCAAGTCACTTTGAATCAAGACCATGCCCTATGGTCCAAATGAGATCATGTTTCATGAAGAATTCTATTTCGGATCTGATCCTGCCAGGAATGTTCCGGTCGATGTACTCGGTTCAAGTTTGATTCAATCACAAACAAAGCTACATTATTTCTTTTAAAGGATTTTCATCGTTTATAGCATTTGATCTTTTCACGTGTTTGCGCGTTAGAAATCGTTTGACCATGTCAGAGGGACAGGAGACTGAAATTTGCATATTTTTATTTTATTTTAATTAATTTGTTTTAAAGGTATTATACAGGATTGGTAGAGCTGACAAAATAATCACAGACAGTGTTCATGTTTTGTGTAATCAACCACATACATGAAATAACAAACCTGTGAAAATTTGAGCTCAATTGGTCATCGAGGTCACGAGAAAATAGTGAAAAGAGACCTTATGTGTTTTCTGTTTTTCAAACGTCGAGTTTATTATCGCGCGCGATAAAAACTATTGTTTTACTCATTTCTCAGAAACGATAGCATTTTAGGCAGAAATATTTTAAGGAACCCTTTCTACCATTACTTACTTTAAATCATGTAAGTTATGTGTGAATCTGTGAACATTTGTGTTTTTCGATCTTACCAATAGTGTACAGGGCCTTTAAAGGGTGTGTGCAACATTAGATTGAAAATATAAATGTTCACACATTGTGATAAATGATTCACGCATTGTGATATAATGAGGTCTCCAACCTCACGTTAAAATGGTGTGACATGCTAAGGTTTTATACCATTAAGGTGCAATTTTTGTCAACATCTAAAAACGTTCGATGACGTCAAATTTCAAATATATGGCGTGTACATTTTTGTTCATTCCTGAATTTGTATGACATTCAATCAAAATGGCATTGAATTTGACCTTTGAAATTGACCTTTTCACTGGCGCAAAAACACTTTGAAAACATACAATATGTATTCCGATTTACACATAACTTACATGGTATAAAGATGGTCATGGTGGAAAACTTCCCTTGAAATAGTTTTGCTTGAAATGCCATAGTTTTTAGGAAATGAGTAAAACAATAGTCTTTATCCTGCAGGATAAATTACGATGTTTGAAAAAAGTTAAAACACATAATGGGGTTTTTCACTGTTTTCTCATGACTCCAAAGACCGATTGAGCTTAAACTGTCACAGGTTTGTTATTTCATGTATATGTTGGGTCACATCAATCCTTGCTCTATGCATCAAGTGTGGATACAGGTCTTTGGAAATTACCAATGTTATGTGTCCTTTCTCTATGGTTGTACACACCCTTTAAATAGACGGCATTTATGTCCTCACAGTCCTTCTATTGTTAACATTTCCCGCGAGTTTACCAATCGTTTTTGAAACCGCTCAACTGCACGGGATTGCGTATGTTGCATACATGTACATTATGTATGGCTGTACACCGTGATGCCGACCGAAACTGTGAGCATGTGTTGGCTGCGTAGATGCACTCACCTAGTGATATCATTATTGCAGGCTGGCATAGTTTATCAATCATTCAAAACTGCAGTGGATGATTTCGGACGGTCGGAAAGTTTCCCTGATTTTAAAACAGGGTGCTACAAAAAAGTTCACATAATCGTTCAGTAAACTATGATTAAATGATGAACTGTCTTCATGGTTATAGTCAAAGAGGTGGTCCGGTCTTGATCTTGAAAATAAGTTTGTTGGTTTTGTTGTTGTTGTTTTTTAAGCAAGAGATAACTTAACACGGGCTGTGAACAGATTACAAATATTTACCAGCAAACGTCCGTTAAAAACTGACATCTATACACCAAAAATAAAATATGGATAAAAATAGGAAACCATGTTGGGAAATTTCAAACTGATGTTTTCCCCATAAAAGCCTGTCACTAAAATGTGAAATCGAGAAGAGGAGAGAATCACCGAAATTATCTTTTATTTCATTAAAAAAAATCATAAATAAAATTTGCGTTCAACAGTCGTCCCATTGGTAGAAAACTACCCGTCATGACCTTTCCATATAAACTGCGCTGAGATATTTTGATGATATCAGTTTTGTAGCTCAATTTGTCCGAGCGTGTCGGTTGTATAAAAGATGAGCTGCCCCCTCCGGCAAGAGAAGGGATATGGTTGCGAAACACCCTCCCCCCCGAACTCTGGGGCTCCCGAGGCCGGATCACATTTGCTGGGCCTCATCAGAAAACAGGAGGTGGGGGGGGGGGGGGGGCACACGCCGATCGGAGGCACATCACTTCAAAGGAGGGACTACTTCACAAAGCTTTATCCATTAAAGTGTTGTATTCTTCCCTCTACCCTCCTCAATGTAAATGGATTTTCCGTCGGAGGTGAACGACACCCATCCATCCCTCCTTCACCCCCTTCGTCATGGCGCACGCACTTATTCAATTTGTCTCACCAGTAAGAAATGTCATTAAAAACAAAACAAGTAAACCCATAATCCTTTGTAAGGTAAAAATGTTACCATATTGTTGGGTAATATTACTTACTTTAGCTTATTCTTGGGCAAGAAAAGAATGACTTTACTCACAACTATAGGTTTTTCACACTCGGAGGCACGTTTGGGGTTAACGGTTTACCCAGCGTTTTAACACAAACAAGGAGAGGGGCCTGTTGGACGACGTCAGGGTAAAGTACAAGTTTGTTAACTATCAGAGGAAAAAAACCAAGAGATATACGTTCTGAAAGCTCTGAAAACTCACTGATTATATAGGTTCTGAAAGCTCACTGAGGTTAACACTAATCTCCACCGGGGTGCTTCCAACTGATCTCCCCAACTTAATCCGGGATTGACAAGATTACAAGAATGAGCAAATCTCAACATGATGCAGACCTCGGTCGACTATTTATGTACAGAAGGAGAGACTGAGAGTCCCTAAATAACATAAGTTCGGATAGGAATAATGTTCTCGTCTTAAATGACAATAATTCTCGCCACCTTTAAAGTTAAAAAGGTTTTGCTTGAGGCTGTCCATTTCCAACCAGATTTAGCGCATCACATTTTAGGAAAGTGAAGATGCCCTTGTAAAATAGGTCGAAAAAGTATGTGCATTATTATGTATGCTCGATGTGAAAAGCACAATTTACATCATTCAGTATAAAAGGTGAACATTTGTGCTCTCCGCAATCAGTTCACCCTTAAAGAGTGTCTCAAAGGTCAGATTCAGTTTTGTTGTCGACTTGTTTTCCCACTTGATGGAGTCTTTATGAAAATGGATCACGTTAAATCGGTGTAAAATGCCTCTTTGTTAATACCCTTCAAGTGCATTTTTTTGTCAAAATCCAAAAACTTTCGATGACGTCATCCACGGTCTCTACATTTTGATGAAGGTAATTTATCCGAGATATTTCGATCACATTTTGAAGAGTTCAAATAGACGATAGAAGCAGCAATGCAGTGGGAATTTTAATATTAATATTCGGTCAGCTTGTTTCGATTATTCGATACTCAACCTCTGACGTGCTCGATATATTCAATACTCGACCTTTGACGTGTTTCATTTATTCGATAATCAACCTTTGCTATTCCAGAGTCCCGGTTTTCATCTTCATTACACGGTGTCAATGATTTCGCGGAGCGTGAGTTTCACAGTGAGCAGTAATTGAATGAAAAACCGTAAATCCAAAACTGCCAAGTGAAGCTTTAAACGAGATGTCAAGGGCAGCATTATCGATTAGTCCTCCGGCTCTTGGATCGCCAACCGGTCCAGCTGTATTGCTTCGACTCGCACCTTGTGACTTGACTTTTAATGTCTGTGTTTACCCCCTTATGTCATACAGGTGTCCTTCACTCCAGTGTGGGCGTGGCACAATTTAGGCAACTCGGAGTACCACTGTTGGCCCCTCACCAGCCCCAATGCCAATAATTTCCTTCCAAACTGCCATGGTAAGGCTCACTTTTATTATTGATACTGTTTGTTTCCAGTAAATTTTAATGTATTTTCATATTTTAATTGTATTTTAATTGTATTTTAATTGTATTTTAATTGTATTTTAATTGTATTTTAATTGTATTTTAATGTCTTTTTAAGCGCGAGAGCTAAGGCAATTTTTACTGTATACCTGTATATAAAAAGCAAGTAATAAGTAGATGCTTGGAAATTTAAAACAGATTTTTACCTCCACAAATTGCTCATCATTGCCGCTAAAATGCAACTTGAATTTATCCACCCGGGGGAAAGTGTATAGGCCTAGTATAAGCTTATAATGTTACCAATCACTGATTCGCTTAATGATGTGGTATACATTCCCTCTGTTTAGTTCCATGACGCTTCATCCTCAAGTTATACTAATCACTGCGATGTGTTCTGCACGCATCACTTGAGTGTTATTTTTACACTGTTGAGATGCGTGGCTGCAAATCTACACCTTTGGTGTTAAACGAAAGGACAGAACAATTTATAATGGTAGTAGTTAGCTGTTGTGGGGGGGGGGGGGGTGGGGGGGTTTAAAAAAACATTATGGTGGAAACTGTAGGCATCGAGAAAAAAAGAATAAAAAATCGAAACCGTAATTTGATTTAATTCACGACATCTCAACATGATCTCGTTTGTTCGTGGATCTGCAGGTGTAAAATAACTCAGAAACCTTATCTTGGAAGAGTAGGGTTAACCCCGGTGCTTAAGTTCACGTAGTAAGCACCCTTTTCACACGTTTCCTCGGGCTTGTGAGCTACAGTGATTAAGCTCACTTATGAGGCATCCTCGGTTACATTACCAGAAATATGTAATACTAATGAAATCATTGGCAGGTATAGCAACGCCACGATTTTGTGGCATTGATAACTTTGTCGGCCGGTATAGCAACCGATTTTAGTTTCTTATAATGTTTAATTTCTTTTTAATTCGTTCATTGGAATAATTGTGAAAACGATCGAACGTTTTAATGAGGTACTCGTCTTTGGGTAGCGTCTTTTGTTCTTGTCTTCTTGAAGTTGTGATTCCGAAAGATAAACACAGAGACACTCCTGACGTTATCGTATTCGAAGATGAACGACACACGATTGCCAATGTATGCGGGGGCGTTGAACGATAGACTCGTGCAGGGTTCAAGGTTGAAAGTGACGCAGTGCCCGTGCTTACTCAATACGCTGATATAATGTATAACTTTTGTCTCATAAGTTGGATACTAGACTTTCACTTTAATTCTGTTTATCTCCATCTGGCTACATTGACTTGTGTAGAAAAAGGTAAAAAAGACGTACCCATACTTTAATACACCTTGTTCTTCTTGTACAGAAGTAACCCACCCCACCCCCTCTAAAATCCTCTAAGTCTAAAGAACTCCTGAGATTTCAAGCCCCAAAATAAAGACACAATATAGGGGTACACCATGCCCAATATCGGGCACCAAATGATTGAATAGACCTTTCCATTGTTGATAAACAAAGTGCGCCGGTTGGCATGGACGGCCGAATGTTAGCAAAACATTCAATCGTGTTAACAAAATGTTTGGACCAAATTCAACTTTTTTCTGTAAAGATTTATAAACTGAAATACCTTCCTTGATTGGTTGATTTATTTCCAACAAATTTAACACTATTTTTGAATATTTGTGTAAAATTGCTACAAACTATGGCTATCTGTTTTTGGATTGGCAGTTATGGCTTTCCATAGTTTCCAGCCTCGGTTGGCAAAATCTCGGGCTGTGACGTTGCAATAGAAAAGTCTATAAAGCGGCTACCAGACCAGACTATTTTTCAACTCACAGCCTCGGTTTGGGTACATTTAATAAAGGTGGAAGAAAAAACACGATGATTGGATAAACATCTTCCCAGACACGTGAATGAGAAGATTGCAAATCTGCAAATCTTGTCCCCAAGTGACATTTTGACACGCGTAAAACATACACCTGCAGGCCCAAGGCAAGACGGCCTTACATTTGATCGTCAATATCATGCAGATGTTTATGGGAACAAGAAAGAAAGACAGAAAAAGGAAAGAAAAAAACCTTTGCGTTATAATCATTTTCTAATATCAACGCATTACATCTGAAATCCCATCCGTCAGTGTTAAGTTCTTATCAGTATTTGTGTGTATTAAGTAGTGACATACCGAAGTGTAGCTTGTCAATATATTTCCTCTTGTACAAAATAATGTAGTATTTTGCGAAAGACAAAGTACACCATATGCCTTTGATTTTGTAATCGCATGAATTTTCAACTTACGTCAGCTTTTAAGCGTTTGTTATGTGCGAGGTCAGTCACTCTGTCGGTTCGTGGAATAGTTCATCTTCCGAACTTTTCAAAAGATACCTTACACAATGACGTAATTTATTACAGCTTTTAATGTAAAACAAAGAGGTGAATTAACCTGCACAAAAGTTGAAATCCAACGCGAACCGACTGCGACGTAGCATTCCAAACTCGATAAAGTGTTGATTTAACACTTGTTTGTAGTGTTTTCTGTCCGTGTTGTTATATAACCGTGAACTACTTCAAAGCATCTTCGAACCTCGCCATTGATGACGTTTCTTGTCATGCTATTGTACGTTGCTTAATTACGGTATAACCCAATCTATAACTGGGGGTCTTCATTTGTTTGTGTTTTGTTTGTTTCATTGTTCGTGGAAGAAAATTCGCTCGAAGACTGTAAAAGAAAACACCATAAAAAAGCAAACAAATAAAATAAATATATTATAAGAAGACAAAAAACATAATTGTTAATAGATTAATAAACTAATAAAGCCATATAAATATAAAATCATTTATAAAAAATAAAAAACAACCAGTGGAAATGTCATCGAAATTATCGAATTATTGAAAACATCACAACATAAAATAAAATAAATAGACGCCAACTGATATGAACGTAAAACAAATATACAAATACAAATGTACAGATTTATCTGGTCACTTCCCAAGGAAGAGAGTATTGTCACTGTGTGCATAAATCTCAAAGTTAGGCCTAAGTGTGTACTTGACAGGATGTACATTGTTCGACATAATTTGTTCATAAAACAAGCTCAAAATCACAGTTTTTTTCCAGTTTCTATACAACACTTCCATCGTGACACATTGTTTATATATGTTGGTAGTTCTGTTTTGATGTCCCCCCCCCCCCCACCTTCTGTGATGTTGGGCTGTCCCTAAATTAGGGAACTGCGATTCACACTTTAAGAGGTCCTCGAAGGTCGAATTCCGTTTTGTGATTCACTCATTATCAAATAGATGAGTCCGTATGACAGTGGGACAAATTGCAAATCTCCAACCTCGCGTTAGAATGGTGTAAAATGCCATTTTATTTGATACTCTGTCAGGATACAGCATCATTGCATAAATCAACAACAAATCGGTCTGATATACATTTCAAAGAGGGGTTTTTGTGTCAGTTAAAACGTCAAATCCAATGCCGTTTTATTTTAGAACAATTAAAAGAACCCTTTAACAAAAATGTACAGACCCATACAATTGAAACGTGGAGTCACTGAATGTTTTAGGATACGGACAAAATTCGCAATGGGAGGGTATCAAATATATAATGGCATTTTACACAGTTTTAGCGTGAGGTGAGAGACTTGTAATTTTTCCACTGACTTTGATAAGAACTCGACCTATTCGACAATACACCGATCCATTAAGCCCCGCCCATTTCTCATTGACCAATCACAGCCGCGAAATCTGATCACCATTTGAGCCGTTTGGTGATCTTTGCTCTAATGGTGATCAGGTTTCGTGGCTGTGATTGGTCAACTCGTAAGGAGGCGGGGCTTAATGGATTGGTCTATTAGTGCGTCACGAAACTAAATTCGACCCTTAGAGGCCCCCTTTTAAAACGGTAACTTGTCAGTTATGGGATCGTTTGTAGGTGGAATATCGAGCAAGCAAATAGCACATAGGACCTACCTAAAGTGAGAGCCTTGTATCGCAAACAAGGTACTTGGAATCGACGGTCAAAACTTGCTTGCTGCTCTCTCACAGCTCGAAGAGATGGACATTACTACATTGGGTAAAAAGGGGGTTGAGATGGACGAGCTGTGAGTTGTAACAGTCGAGGTATTGATGGGGGAGCTGGACGGGGGCGGGGGTGGGCGAGGGGGGGGGGGGTAATGGTACCCTGTTAATAAAGACGGCACCATGTAAAGACAGAATGGGCCTTTGTTTCGATAGCGAGCGACCAGGTCTTCGCACTGTTTGTTAATGCAGAGTCGGTGCGTCGGAAAACGAGTGCCGGTAAAATTACTTCCTGGCATTGACTTTCTTCTGTGCTGTGTGCCGATAATTTAAATAATGCATGCCGATTGTTGAACGGGCGAGTGAAAGTATGTTTTTATATTATATAAACAAAACTCAGTCATAGTAATATTCGATTGGTTTGCTGATAATTTCATTCATTTGTTGACCGTCAAAGACCTGGAAATGCACAGTTCTCCATTTTGTTGGGCTGCACTGTGATATAACAAAAGCTTTATCACAAAAGCTTTATCAAATTAGAAGACAAAGCACGAAACCGGAGGTGACTGCAACAAAACGCTGACGGTTTGTGCAGTTATTTCAAAGTGGCAGTCGTTATATAGGTGGAATCATTATGTAGAAATACGTCAGTTTAAATGAACGGTTGAACAGCACAAGAAAAAGCAGCCCGAGACTTAAGTGTAGCCCGACCCTATTGTTATCTAAATGTAGACATGGCCTAAAAGTAGAGTCCCGTTGCTATTCCTAGCCTAAATGTCTACGGGAGGCTGCTTAGGGTAATTTTAGGCCTGGGCTAATTTAGGCACCAGATATTTAAGCAAAGGTTAGGTTAAACAAAAACAACAACAAAACAACACCGACATTATATTACTTTATATTACTGATTTTCCTAAAACCGAAATAAGATCCGCATTTTGGAGACACGTGACATGATCACTTGATATCTCATGACAAAGAAAGTTGACTCTCTGGGATAAAAGTTGTTTAGTGACAAAGGAAAGTCCTCACATTGATACCAATAAATTGATAGATGTATTTGTATGTGTACTTCTTAAAAGGCTGGTAGTTTTGAAATAGCAACATCGTATTTTGTCAGCCTGCATTCTTACTGAACACCAGACATTGCGAACTAGTCAGTATGAATGTGGCTTGTGGGGAGTCAGTTTCGTGCATATTCAAACACTCGGGTTCCTTTAATATGTGTGGTTCTGTTTCCTCCACGTGAGACCAAACAAGTCACAAAACTCGCAAGGTCTATATGCCAGGTAATCTGGCCATCAATCACGGTAATGACTCTTTCACGGTGCCTAATTGCACTTTCCTCATTCGTCAAAGACATTTTATAAGCGGCAAACATTCTCTCTGAAGACGACCAGAGCATACTGCTCGAAACGTACGCTGCTAAATCACCAGGTCTTTTTAGAACCGCCACAGCTCATAAAGAGAGAAAGTGTTGTACACTTATCATGGTGTCTCCGCAAACCTCACTATAGAAAACTTCCACATCCTACTTACGATACACGTGGCTGTTGCGGACGTGGTGGGAGTCAAAGTGTTAACTATAAGCAGTGTTAAGTAGTTACCGCAAACCTCGCGAGCATTCAAATATTATTTTGGTGGCAAATTAGGTTCCCATGTACATCCATTGCTTCTAAAGGTAGGGTCATAATTGGTAAATTATCCAAGGATTAATGACCATGACAACTTACTTGGTGAGAGGAACTGCAGCTGTTGATAGTATAAACTAATTTGAGAGGATTCCCATTGAAGTAATCATGGTTTGGATGATTTTTCACCCAAAACATTTGAATCTGAGATTTGAGAAACGATTCATGCATGAATCGTTTCTCAGATTTCTGATGGTTGGTGTCTATTCGCGAATGCTGTGGCCAGAGATAAGGTTGGTACCCGCTGTCACCTCGCTAATCGTGGATTGGTTCGAGGTTCTTGTGAAAACAACATGGTATTTCTTTTGCTGTTTTCTCAGCAAGTGGACATTGTATGTAGCTGAAACTTTCACATGTGATTTGTATTGTATCTTTCTGTATACATTTGCCTACGAATCAGCATTACGTTGACAAACACCAATCAGTGACTCTACCTTTAACGTGTAAATGAAACCGAGCCGCGCACTTCTCGGGTCCAAACTTTGGAATGCGACCGAGACTTTCATTGCACAGTCAATCTAGTCTTGCAGTTACATGTTCTCAATTGTATTCTACACGGACACTGTTTTGGACAACATCAATTTACGGAGTACCTCGTGTGTACACAGCGCTTTTCAAATTCAACTCGTGCGGCATTTCATCAGTCATTGTCGTCATGTTCCTGCGTGTGCAGATGTTTAAATGGATTCAAGTACAGATTCAATGGTGCCCATCCGTACCAGTAGACGCCCAGTAGACTAGTGTATTAGTAGATTAGTTGACTAGTAATAGTATATAGACTAGTAGATTAGTAGACTAGTAGATTAGTAGACTATTAGTAGATTAGGTGACTAGTAGACTAGTATATTATATTAGTAGACGCACATATGTGAATCCTGTGTTTATAATATTGATAGTTTGATACCAGAGTTTCACTGCCACAATTCCTTTCTTTACCTTACTTTACCATTTCTTTACCGTACGTCACTATTTACTTTACCGTACGTCACTATTTTCTTTACCGTACGTCACTATTTTCTTTACCGTAATTTAACCATTATCCAGCCGATGCCAACGTTTGCAAAGTCTTACCCCATCCCCGTTACACCTTGGGTTTTATTCCGTAATTCACGCAAAATATAAATTGTTTTGTTAAGAACAAGATGTTGGCGCAGTGGCATGTAACAAGGCAATTTAACGAAAGGCAAGGAGGAAACAAACTCAAAACATGAATACATCACTTACAGAGGAGAAATTCAACATCGCTTCTTCCAAAGAGAAAACAGAACGTTCAACAGACCCCCACTAGACACTAGTTGTTTCAAGTGGAGTTGTGCATTTGATAAAGTGTTAATATGATTGCGTTTGATGTCAAGTGCGCCGTTCAAACTAATGTAAACTTCAGGATATTTATGTTCACTCACTTAAATTGAAACTGAGCAAATAGCACGAGTCCGGCGTATACGAGTTCACTGACTGGGGGTCTTCAAAACAAACTTCTTGAACTTTAACGATGGCAGGAGATTGAAAAAACTTTCTCTGCTGTACATGGAATGTTGACAGCAGAAGTTAGTCTTCTTTTCTGTGTGTCTTTTAAAAAATAAGAAGAAGATGACTCCGTGACGTCGTATTCACCGCGAGAAGCCAGCGCCAAATTGCGGCATGGCCCTGGTGTGTGTTTACACAATCCGCGGCGAGATTTGTTCGTGCCTCCATCCCCCATGCTACCCTCCAGCCACGAAAAACAATAAATTTTCCCGTAGTTGTTTTGCTTGGTGAGCGTACAATGTTCACTACAGTTGGGGCAATTATGTTACCCTGGGACATGACGGAATGTATTGATGTAATCCAAAAGGTAATTTATACGCAGCTTTTGGTTTTTATGAGATCTGTAGAATTTTGTACGAGCGACAGTGTTTGGGTAGCTTGTGATACCTGTTTATCTTAACCAAATTAAACCCAAAAACCTATATAGGGGCCTACATAAACATCCATCATATTTTGTTTTATTGCCAGGGAAACGTTCATTGCAGACGGCAAAGATTGAAGTTGCCAATTTGTTTAAATGAATTCCAATCAATCTCCCCCCTCAACAAACGAGCCCCGCCCCCGGTGGTACCACAAATCCGGCCGCACTCCGTGACCCTCGAGCGTTGATGAATACATTTAAAAAACCAATTGGTAAATAAATTCACGTTTTGCTCCGAATGCTATCCGATTTCCGATTGTTTTGAAAAAGCAAAACTATTCTTGCTGTGACCCCAAGGACAAACCAGTCATTTTCCCCGGTTTGAAACGAGTTTCCACATTACGGACAATTTCGGACAATTTATTTTAGTTTTACAACGGAATTGTTAGTAAAGCAGTAGAGGTGAAAAACAAAAATTGTAGCTGAAATTAAATCTGTTGCTGTTGTTTAAGTTGTTATCCAGTCCATTAGTAAAGATAAACAGTTTATGATGACATACTTTTCCCACAAGCACTGACACCTAACGTCGTTGCTTAATTAGTTCCCTAATCCATTATAACTATAACTGAACAGTATATTATTGTGGAAATATTTCACAAGCACTGACATCGAGCCTCGTTGCTTAGTTAACAAATCTGTTATAACTACAACTAAACAGTGTATGATGAAAATATATTTTGCAAGCACTGCCAGCGAGCCTCGTTGGTTAACTAGCTACTCCAACCTTTTAACTAGATAAACAAGGTGAAAAAGTAATTATGTCCTATCCTAAGACAGGTTGAAGCATTTTCTGAAAAGCCCGAAACGTTAGAATCTGCGCATAAAACGGTTGAGTCAGCTTTTGAAAACCTTTACACAGATTATAGTTTTTTATTTATAACTAGTTTCTAAAATTTGAAATTATGAATCGTTGGAAATTTAATCTCGTGACAGGGTTGTATATGTGAAGGGGGGGGGGGGGTGTTTTCTCCCCGGTTGGCACAATGGCATCCTCCAGGGGAGTAGCTATACAATTATATATACGCGAATCACAAACTTAAAAATTAAAATAAGTTAACCCATATATTAACTATGGCTCATGCAACATTGATTACAACCGAATCTGTAAACAATATACTTTGGTATAGGCCTTGAAAGATCACTAGATTTACCTTTATGCATGCTCCAATAACCGTAATAGATTTTTTAGATTGGAGTATTTTCTAACCTTGGAAATCAATTCGTTAATAAAAAGCCAAGTTATTGAGGCGATTGTCGCTTTGGTGTGCTCCTGACATTGTAATACGCCGCACGGAAAAGTGTGACGTCTTTAGGCGTTAATTACACAAGTGTGAAATGTGATTGGCCTGCCGTAAAGGCCTATTTTTCATTTAATTGTTTGTATTTCTTGACGGGTGTGGGGTTGAAATGGATGCTCCCATCGTCAAACCAACGTTGTTGTGATCGTGTATGAAGGCTCTAATGATTGAATTTGAAAGTCAAATTATAAAATATTCAGAGGAACTTTTTAAAGAGGGCAGACGTGTTGGGAGAAAACGCACCCTCGGAACGAACTAATCGAGTATACATGAATAAATTGCAAGCCGTAGATGGTAAGCTGAGATGAGATTCAGGAGTATAATCACAAGGCTGAAGTGTCAGATCACGTGCTCTTTTAACGAGCAAAATATGATAACGAAAGTGATGCAGACATATTATTCGTCTGCTCCGCGGTTCGTTTTCGTAGCTTCTTGAAGTGCAAAATAGTGAGCCAGACGTATTGACGATATTGTTATTATAAAAGGTACATTAAATCACTGTTGTTGTTGTTGTTGATGTTGATGATGATGATGATGATGTTGTTGTTGTTGATGTTGATGATGTTGATGTGGTTGTCGTCGTCGTCGTCGTCGTCGTCGTCGTCGTCGATGTTGTTGTTGTTGTTTGGCGCTTAAATTTAGATAAGAAATAGCAGTAATAAAATTGAATCAGAGGCGTAGCCTCTTGTCTCAAAATTATATCGAACATTTCAGAAATTTAAGTTTCAATCCATTAAATAGCACCCCCGGAAAAAAAATTAATAATAAGAAGAAAATACTAAACAAGTAAATAAATAAATTAATAAATATTAACAAATAAAAACGATAACAGATGAAATAAGAAAAATACAGTATTTTTTCTTTTTTCACGAAATGTTGTCTTGTGACTTTACACTACCTGGTTGAATGGCTTCTGACTGACATCCCCGAACAAACATATTGACAAAAAAGGGAGACCGCCAACATCGGGCTAGATAGCTCAGTTGGTAGAGTGCCGGCATGTTAATCCGCAGGTCGCAGGTTCATGTCCCGCTCTATAATAAATTTTTCTTTTGTCAATCCAAAAATTAAATAAGATATTTGTCACTAACAAATTGATAGTGTTTCTGCAGTGAACCAGCTTCCAGATGGAAAGCTTACACTCCTTTTGCGACAATTACCAAACCCCAGTGCTTGCCTTTAATATTTTTATCCTGTTGATAGTGTATTGAGTTTCACCCTCCGGAAGTTAGAAAACTTGAGTTTGATTTTTAATTTGTGATGAAATGCCACGGAGTCGAGCAGCGAATAAATACAATTTTAAAGGGTTGTTACCTAGCGCCCAAGGGGCTCTTATTGGGATTTCAGGTGGATTGGTAACAACACATTGTTAACACACAATGGCACGGCAGTACCCGCTAATGACAGCAACACAATGTGAGATGATGTTTTGATTTCAATGGAACACCTGCCCCGATTGTCTTAAAAGTTCAATGCCACAGCAATTAAGACAGACTTGTCATTCGGTAGGAAATCACGAATTAATTACACAAGCACCGAAGGACGTACTAACTATTATCATTTTTTAACTTAGCGTTAAAACAAAATGTTAAGTCGTGGCATTAAAAGGTGATATGTTGGTATGTCGTGCCCGGTTAATTGGTGAAAGGTTTACTGGGTTCGAGACGGTTCTCAGAAGGTGAACTTAGCAAGTAACCCAATCAGGTAAACCGAGTGGATAATCAGTTATGACAACTTTCCACAAGCGGTAGCATCGAGCCTGTCTGTTCAACTACTTATACTCATAACTATGCACAGTTTATGCTAGTAATGGTAACAATAGCTTTGAGCCCATACTTGCCGGGTCCCATGGGCCTGATCTATTTGTGGGTCAGGCAGTGGACCAAGAATCTATGTCAAAATGACACAGAAATTGGTTAAACTGACGCAAAATCTGAGTTAAAATCCCATTTGTTAATCCCTATAACCAGTTACCGGGTCAGCCTGACCCAGAAATGGGTGTGTCCCCCCCCCCCCCCTGCGAACCGTAATCCATGTCAGTTTTGACCCATGAGTGCTTATCCCTCTGCTTAACCCTATCTAGACCGGGGGCATGTGTCGAAAACGCATAACACACCGGTCTTTATAGTGTTACCCGTACCTAACTTAATCACTATAAACAGTTTATAATGCCATCTTTTTATCATAATGCTTTGGTGCAGAGCCTGTCTGTTTCTAATTCACAAGTTTCGGATCAACAGGCAGACGTACATTTTTCAGAAACAGTGGCACTGATCCTGTCTGCTGTTTAACCTTTTCCCTAACACTTCAACTGTATGAAATGTTCATTGTTGACTTTTGTTTTCACTAGTGCCAATTTGGGCCTCCATGTTGTTGAAACCTTACAGTGAAGTTACCTTTACGCACTGTTATGTTTTCTTTTGGGATTGAGGTTGGCGTGTGGGTCAATCCCTACAAGATCCACGCCCCAAGGTCCCCAGGAAGGACTAATAATTATTGTCAAAGCAAAATCTCTCTACCCTTTTTTGTCGACCCCCTCCCTTTACTCGTTCGTTTCCATATGCATACATCGTCTTAACCACATCGTACATACTGGTCAGCTCACATGCCATGATATCCTACAAGCTTGACCATGCCACACGTCCTAGAAGGGGGGGGGGGGGGGGTGTCAATCAACAGTGATTTATGATTTGGGTCAGTTATTTGGTTAGAAGGGGGAGGACAAATCTCTGCCAGCATAATTTTTTATACAAAATCAGTATTTCAATTGTCAATGGTAGATAAAACCAAGTGATAAAATTTAATTGAACATAATTACTTAAGCAAATAAATAACTATATAATAACTCAGGCAATACCTTGACATTATTAACAATATCAGTAGACAAACAAATTTATAAGATAGTCTGACGTGAGTGTATAATAACAATCGTTGCGTGTGAATGGAATTTTCTTTTCTTTTCAGCATTGAAGTTATCACATTTAAGCTTATAATTGTTTTCTTTTTTACGTGGGTAAATTTAAATTTTAAAAGTCTTGATTTCAAATGGGGGTATGGAGGTTGTTCAGCCGTATTACGCCACTGGCAAGCAGCGGTGATTTATTTGGTCTCCAAAGTCTACTTTATCTGTAATACGGGCATGATTTTCAGGAGAATTTGTGCTGGTGGAATTTAGCTTTCACATTGAAAATGTAATCGATGAGTGGTCGATAATTACCAAATACGGTAGTTTTTCTTCTTGTTGAAAACAAAAAAATCCAACCCACCCACAAGGTGAAGGCGGCGTATAGACAAAAATCAATCAATATCACCGATGGAAAATGTCTAGTGTTTTTGTAACTTGTGAATTCATTCAACAGCAGACGGTACAAGGGGTACTCAATAAGTTGCTAAAATGTGTATCAATTGAATCAATTCGGTGATGTAAAATAGACTGTGCATGAAATCCAAATAAATAGACTTAAGCTAAAACCCAATTCATGTTAATTTGAATTTATGCAAATGTAGTTTTATTTTTTCTTCAGATACCATAACATAAACAGTGTGTAAAACTAGAACTATTATTTTTGTAACGATGTTTGAAAATCTAAAATATGTTGTGCTTCGAACCTTTCCTTTCATTTAGCGTGACACTTTTGATACCCCCCCCCCCCCCACCCCCAAAACACACTTATGCTTGAATCAGATCTCATATTCAAATTTGTTTTGGTGAAAATATATCCGAAACCAAATTACTTCAAAGGGAATACTTTCTCAAAATAGTTGATACTATCCACAGCTGCAGTGCTTCTCACCAAGTAAGTTTCTATGGTCATTAATTTCTGAAGTATTTACCAATCAATGGCTTTACCTTTAAAGCAATTTTGCCTCTTCAGTTGATGAATACATCATTCAGTTTCACTTTGAGAATGATATTCAATTAAGCTTAAAAAGCTCATTTTTGTTGCCATGCAAATCGGCAATCAATTTAGCAGAGTATAGGTGCAATTAGGGATTTCTGCGAAAAGCTGCTGTATATTTGAATTCTGTTCGAGTGGATTGTTAAATTGAATGGTGATCCTTCAAAGTCGAATAACGTAAAAGTCCAAGTGCTTACACATTAAGTGAAATAGAATCTCTGATTTGACGGTCTTTCAATTTCGCACGAATTTAATGCGTTTAAAAAGGCCGCTCATTTGCCGAAAAGACTATTAAAACCTAATATTAAAAGATGACAAATTTATATCTGCTCTTTTTCCAAAACGTTCATATTATACGGAGCACCGGGAGTTCCCACTTAGTCGTCAAAGTGAAACCAAAATGTCACCTTACCGTGACAATGTATCTCATCAAGAAACCTCTAAACAAGGAGTTGATCAACCGTGATAACTTTTCACAGTAAGACGAGTTATTGAAACTAAGGTGTCGACTACAGTGATAATTTATTACAATAAGACGCCTTACTATACCAAAGAAGTCGACATACCGTGATGATTTTTCACAGTAAGACGACTTACTGAAACTAAGATGTCGACTTACCGTGTTAGTTTATCTCCATGACGACGCACTGAAATTAACATGGTTAGTCGACTTCTTAGTTTCAGTATAAGTCGTCTGTGGGCGAGATAAATTATCACGGCAAGTCGACCTTTTCCATAAAATATGTCGACTTGGCGAGTATCTCGATGTCTGGCTAAGTGGTGCGGAGCTCCCAGAGCCCCTCAACGCACACTGCCAGCTGATTTGATTAAATTTACACAGATCTCTTGGATGTGCCACTGATGATGTGGAGATTGAAAACTATTGAAGATTGGAATGAATGTAGGCCTTCATAATCGATGATGCACTTTAGACTATTTTTAAATGTGTACTGCATTTTTTCCCCCGATTATCAAACCATTCATTTGATTAAGTCAGGGTTTTTTTTCAGTGAGTGTGCACATTCGTGTACACGATCTTATTTTGATTGCGACTATAGAAATAAGCGATTGTGATTTAGGTGTCTTCAGGTGCCATTTACTCGATTCTGACAGTAATTCAGATGACTCTAATTTTGTGGAGGGCTGGTAATGGTATGGACTTTTGTATAATAATGAGGTTTTAGGTAATAACTGATCCCAATAATTAAAAATCATGTATTTAGTTGTTAACATCATTTTGTATATTTGAGATAGCTCGGTTGACCTGTACCGGCGTGGGCTGTTTATTATAATGTTTTACCTTTCAAACCTGTATCCAACATCCCATCCAACAACAAAAATCAAGCAGGCAAAAAACAAACAAAAACGAACAAACAAACAAACAAACAAACAACAACAAAACATTAAACAATAAAATAAAATAAATAATAATAACAAATAAATAACAAATACAACAAATAAAAAACAATAATAGGTAAAAAAATATAAACAAATTAATCAATCAATCAATCAATCAATAAAGAGGTACAGAAAAAGTATAACAGCAAACTGTTTTTCTTGAAGACAATAAAAGCATACTGTTCGAACCGTCGAGTTTGTTAATCCACTTGGTTTTTTTTCTTTTTCAGAACCGCAACTCATTACAGAGATAATAACTTAGTAATGTGACCGCAAATCTAAATCTCCCAAATGAAATAGTCCCTCATTTAAATTTAATTATCTTGTGACATATGTTTCCCGTGTCACTGACCAATCCGCTGGTAACCACCGGGTCCCCCCTAAGCCCTGTTGTTGTAGATTCAGAGACAACAGTCATGATGCTGTAAAGAATTAGACATATTTTCCCCCCTCTCCCTATAGATGAGGGACCGTAATCTGGACAGTTTTATTTTGTCAGATGCCATCTTTTAATTCGATCAAACTGAAACGTTTTCAGCCTGCATATTATTGCAAATAAATTCCACAATAGCAAGCACCGTTGGCTGTCTCCTAACCTATGTGTTATTTCCCCCCCCCCCCCTTATTTTGTGTTGCCTTCCCTGGATTCGAAACCTCCCCTGAGCGACGGTGATTCCAACCCATGGTGAGAAGTAAGACGGCTTTGCCTATGTTCATGTCGTTGACCGGTGATATTTTTTATTTTTTCCATGAGCTTCAATTGGGAGAAATTGGCAACATGCTCGATCGTTTCTTGTGGCGAATTTCCCCTCTCCGTTAATGGTTGGACGTTCCGACATATTACTGGGAATTTCCTGCCCGCATTTATTTTGATAGTAGCACGAAATGGGCGTCATGTCCAACCGTTTGATAAGTGAACACGAGGTGCGTCAACACTAAGACGTTCGCATTATGACCCGACGTCATGTCAGGCTGTTTGCTTTTAAGAGTTAGAGAGGTGCAGATTGTTTTAAAGGTTGCAAACCTTTCTTTTCCGACAGCCCTACGTTTCGACAGCCCTGGTGTATTTTTCTAACCTTAACCCTGCCTCTAACCCCAACCCCAACCCCAATCCTAACCCTGACCTGAACCCTAACCCTGACCCTAACCCTAACCCTGACCCTAATCCCGAACTATTGGAACATAGTTGTCAGAACTCTTATAAGGGTTTCGGAATATAGAGCAGTCACCGTTAGCCTGTTCCACTTCGCCATTTTCCACATTTTGTGGTTGTTTTAATATTTTGTGTCT
This sequence comes from Leptasterias polaris, assembly GCA_037783415.1. Classification (NCBI taxonomy): domain Eukaryota; kingdom Metazoa; phylum Echinodermata; class Asteroidea; order Forcipulatida; family Asteriidae; genus Leptasterias; species Leptasterias polaris. The sequence continues at coordinate 390,831 of JAZGTN010000035.1, forward strand.
TTTATTCAAACCAAATCATGAACCAATTCGGATTTACCATGAAGTGATATTGCTATTGTTTGTCCGCCATATATAATTATACATTTTGTATACATTTTGTGGTGTTAAATGATACAAAGCTACATGACATGTAGTTTTCGGAGGAATACATTCATGTACTGAATATCCACTGGCTTTCAACTCACACAATGTAACCACTCCCAGCTCTGTGTTGCATCCATTCCTTTGTTCTGTTCACTTTAGAAAACAATAAATTCTTCAACAGTGTAATAACATTGTGTGGACGTGTGTAAGTCCACATAGTGTTTCAAGTCCCTACATTACGTGGACTTTTTTGTTCTCAGGCCCACACTTCGTAATGTATTGCTAACAATTTAACCGACATCAGTATGTGATCCAGTTCGTCATTGAAAACAACAAAACACGATGTATGTCTCGTCTGGGGATTTTGTACGCGGCCTTTATTTCGATGCACCGATCGAAGTAAGCGGTCTGGTAGACTGGTTCCCTGTCTATTTAGGACGAGCCTCACTGAGTGTGACGTCAGATGTTCAGGCTAGCAGTGTGGTGATCTTTGGGGCCCTCCTCGATTACTTGTTTCCTTGACTCTGACAATGGTTTAGACGGAAGTGCTTTTCTGGAGGATTGGTGTAATCAGTGAGAGTTCTGATTGGAACCATTCCCCCCCGATGCTTGACCATAATATGTTCATTGCTTTTGACTGTAACTGGCGAGACACATTGCATGAATAGGTAACAAAAGATATTGTTATTTGACTCATCTATTGAGTGAACTACTACTAATTATAATAACGCAAGGTTACTTCATTAGTTACAAATTACTGCCCATAAAGGCCGTGCATAAATTAAGCAAGAGTCTATTTGAAAAATTAAAGATCAACTTGAACGAAATCACTCAAAATAATTTGACTATTTATTCTTTTTTATTTTATGTCTAGTTAGTAAACACAAGTCAAACAATCTATACAAAAATATTGAGAATGAGTAAATTTCTTTTGAGAGATAAAAAATGATAAATAATAATAGAATCTTTAGAAAGCAGTCGAGCGGTAAAATATTTTAAGGCTGGGCTGTAAGTGCCCGTTTGCGGAAACACTATTTCCCTCGGGTTGGTGGTTCTGAAAAGAACCGGTGGTGTAACCACTCTACGTTTCATCAGTGTGCTCTGATTGTCTTCATGAGAAAGAATGCTCTGATCGTCTTCTCCTGAAGACCGTCTGAGCATATTGATTGAAACATCGAATTGATGTACCACCGGTTCTTTTTCAGAACCGCTACAATTCAGTAAAGAGATTTTCATGTGATACCGTTAACTTAACCAGATGATCGAACATATTTAGGCTTGTGAAGTCTTCACGATGCTGAATAGTTAGGAAACATTTATATTTTGTTACCAGAAACAACACTTGCAACAAATTTCTGGGTGTTAAGTGATCATAACGTTCAGACATCCTTGTGAAAAAAACATGTAGACGTTTGCCATGCCGTCACAATCCCTGTCTTCAATAGCAATACTGAGTACAGGGTTTCATTTTTATCAAAAAGGATCAGCCCCAAATAAGTCTCTCCGTGCGTTTGAATAATGTGTTGATAAAATTGATAAAATTTACACCATTGGTGTTGTCAAATTATGAATACCGCAGAGAGAATCATAATTTACACCACAGCTCCTAGTCAGTGAAAGGTCTTCTTTCTAATGTAAGTGAGGGCACTGTTTGAGCTTGTGACGTCACCTTCCAGGGCTTTCTGGAGGGTTAAGTCGCCTCCTAACTCGAGGGACTTCTGGTTACGGCTGTGGCTGTTGGCTCGAACGACAACTATCATGAATAATGTATTGTCGCTGCTTTACCGTAGGATGCACTGCATAATCCATTTAATTCAGACACGGCTTTTCGCTCCTCAAACATCTCCACAAAGTCGTACTTTAACAGCTACAAGATAAATCTTCGACCCGCTAGCGATAAGTTCCCCCTTAACGGAAGATGCAGAAGATTCTACTCCCTGAGAAAGTTCGGATGCACTTCTCCATCTTGTATGTACCCTGCTCCTTCAAGGTCTATAATCCATCTCAGTAGGAGGGAAAAAAATACCCAAGATAAAATGAAAAAAAGATAGCAATCTTCGATCTAACAAGCCGGTGTATCTTGCTTATTCTTAAGCACCGTGCCTAACTATACCGTAAGGTTTCCATAGAGGAAGTTTAGTTTGATATGTGACTTTTTTCAAAATTTACAGCATATTTCAATTATCCTTACACCTCAATATGTTAGATCCATTCGAATTCTTATTCGAAGTTTTATTTGAATATATTGTCAACCTTAACCGGGTATGGGGGTGAGAAGGGGGGGGGGGGGCAGGTTTGACAAAATGTGTCAGACTTATGTAATTGTATGTCTGGCTGTCCACAGAAAAATTAGCTTGCCTACTTGATTGCTCATCTTTTATTTTCAAGAACCCAAACCGCGTTAATGTGAGCGATCTATTAGTTTTGATACAACCGAGACAATTAAAGACGAAATTTGGCGGGAAGATAACGAGCAATGTGTCTAGATGAGCCATCACGTATAGTGCGGTTGTACAGTCGTTGTCAACTCGCTCGCTGGCCTTGACTGACTCCCTAACTGGGCATAATTGATGACTCGCAGACATGTGGAAGGCCGATAACATGAATAAAACATCATCCCCTTAGGCGCTCCACTGAAACATACCTATCAAAACAAGTCGTTGAAATGTAGTTGTGTTGGTTTTTTTTTTTTTTTTTTCAAATCGAACGGATATTGTCAGAAGATCGAATTCAGTGCTGTAAGTTTGAGAATATATTTTTCATAAGTGTGGGTTGAAACAGACTTTCAAGGAAGCTTCCGTAGACTTGTGAAGCCACCCTACTAAACAGCTCAATAGGTGCATATTGCACATGACGTCACATAACCCATAATCCTCCAAACGTTCGCCATCTTTGATGATTTTAACATTTGGTTTTCCATTGCAACTTGTTGTACCTCAAAAGATGGCGAATGTTGGCCATTCAGACAGGACTGTGAGAAATTTGTGACGATATTGCAATCCACCTATTTTGAAAGCCGACATATTCCAAAGAACTGTTAGTTTGAAAATAATTACTCAAACACTTTGTAAGGTTAGCATAGTAGCCCCCCCCCCTCCCTCCTTCCTGGTAAAAATGAAGTTTGTATTCGATCAAATATCATAAATATTGATTTTGGGTTGAACACAAAACATTAATTGAGCAGGACTGAAACCTGCGACCTCCGGATTAACGTGCCGGCATTTTACCAACTGAGTTATTTAGCCTTATGTAGGCGTTCTCCTTACTCTCAATTTACCCAGTCAGTTTCTTTTGTGGTTAATTACTTGCTATCAATTATTGAGTCTCCCAGTTGAAAATGCAGTTTAATTGTGAGGGTTGTACAAAGTAGAAAATGTTTTATCATTTCCCGATTAAATAACAACGCTTTATTTCGTTTGACTATAAATCAAACTGTCTGTTTTGTGTGTGATTTTCCTTGATTTTTGGGGGTGAGATCGAGTTGTTATTACTTTAAGAAAAAACATATCAGCTCGACATCTTCTGTTTCTCTTATTTCCGACATGTGCATGTCAAGTCCGTAAGCCTCGCGCATCATTTCTGAAATGTGATTGTTTCTTCTGACAGGAGACGTAGAGCAGTGAATTGAAATTTGCGACTAAAATTAGCGATTAAAAGCTGTTTTTGTTCCAAAACAATCGCATGTACGCACGCACACAGGGTACCAGACTAGACTGCATATTGGGTTATGCTACAGTTATACCGTGTTGCATTTCTCTCATTATAGACATTTCTAGTGTTGATAAATAAACCGTGTTGGTTGGCATGGACTGCCGAATGTTACCAAACATTCAATCATGCTAACAGATGTTGTGACCAAATTCAAATTTCTGTAAACTTTCGATTGCAAAAAATACATCCCATGCTAAATGGCTTTGTTTCGAACAAATTCAAAAATGTTTTTGAATATCTGTGTTACAATAAAAACCGCGGTTATTTTGATTTTTTTTTTTTTTGAAACCGCGGTTATCTTTTTTTGCTTTGCGTTTATGGCTTCCAATAGTTTTCCGACCTTGGTTGAAAAAAACTCGGGCTGTGACGTTGCAATAGAAAGGCTATACACAGCTCTTTATAGGACTTTACAAGTTGTATTATTTGACCAAGTGAAGGAATTCAATTGAAACGCTTGTCCATTACGTCCATCCCATCCCGGACAATGTCTTTCCCCATCAGTGGTCAATTCTCACTGGTCAATCCATAATTGTCAATTGTGGACAATTCAAGGTGTCGCTACAATGTCCGTTCACAGTGGTAAGGCATTCTTTAAATTCCATCATTCCATTACGTTCTTATAGATGAATGAGATTTCATTTCTGTAATATCATAAACAAATGACCTTCTGCAAGGGAGAAATGCTCATATTCAAGGGTAAGTGAAAATGCGTTTAAAGAGGGGCTCCAAGGTCGAACTCAGTTTGGATCCACGCATTGTGAAAGATGAGGTCTCCAACCTCACGTTAAAATGGTGTAACGTGCTAAGGTTTTATACCATTTAGGTGCAATTTTTGTCAACATCTAAAAACGTTCGATGACGTCAAATTTCAAATATATGGCGTGTACATTTTTGTTCATTCCTGAATTTGTATGACATTCAATCAAAATGGCATTGAATTTGACCTTTTCACTGGCGCAAAAACACTTTGAAAACATACAATTAATGTATTCCGATTTACACATAACTTACGTGGTATTAAGATGGCAATGGTGGACAACTTTCCCAGAAATAACTTTGCATGGAAATGCTAAAACTTTGTAGAAATTAGTAAGATGTTGCGAGTCCACAAAACTCAGTGGTTGAAAACAGTGAAGAAATATTGGGGTGTGGGGGGGGGGGGGGCATTTCCTTGTGACTCAGATGGCCGATTGAGCTTAGACCTTGAACAGGTTTGTTATTTCATGTATATGTTGGTTCACATAAAGTGCAGATGCCAGATACTGATCTTTGACAGTTAACAATGTCGGCCGCGTGCTTTTAGAGCAAGTAACTTCCTTGAAAATTACTAAATAGCCAAATAAATAAAACAAAATTATAAACCACAATGTGGCGTGTACATTTGAAAATTTCAAGCATTGCATATTCAGGGACACTGGTCACGCTGTTTCTACAACAGAGACGGGTTTCGGTTGCAATTTTCAATTGGAACAGACAAAAGAATAATCAATAAATAACAAATAAATTAAACTATAATTAATTAACACTTATGTGGCGTATATAGTGTGACTAAGAAGGGAATTTTAATAATGTCTGTACAAAAATTACATCGGTTCGGTGGAGTGTACTTTTCAAGAAGCGGAAAGGGGTAAAAAAAAATGACCTGAATAAATAAATATACGATGGTGGCTTCAACGGTCAAGTACGGCATTAGTTGATGGATGATATAATTAGGGAATTAGTATCCCGGGCACTTATAGAAGTTCCACAGTCGGTTATTATCGAACGGATGATTACATTATGAAGAGATATCAATCGAAATTGATGTTTTTAGCATTGCTGCTATTGGGGGTAACACGGCGAGCGTTTCAGTGAGTGAGAATGATTATAGTACTGTAAAATATTTGGGGGTTTGTTTGTTTATTTGTTTACTTGTTTTTGGTTTTGGGGGTGGCGATGCGGGGTGACGGGTGTTTGTATTGTTGTGTCTTAATAACATTACTTATGGTAATGACTTGTTTACAAAAGACCCGCAGAGCCTTCACTTACTGTAGGCACAAAATACACATAGGCCTAACGCAAGCAAAGTAAACACACACTCTTTTTCTCTCCCCTTTTTTTTTTTTATTATTGAAGAAGGCACTTTTGATATGCTATAAGGGGGACACACCGCAAAACTTATTCAGCCTGAATTTTAATTTATTGATTAGCATTCTTATTTATTATTTATGATTTGTTTACTCGATCTCGGCCCACTTTCATGGCTCTGCTTACCGCCAAATTCTGTGCTTGCGATCACCATTATTCGCTTACAGGGCAAGCGCCTATCTGCGCTAGCTGTGTAAGGGGGGGGGGGGGGGGCGTAGTAACGTGGAGTATGTACATGTACAAGCAAACATTTCCTGCTTACTTGTGAAATACGTTTGACGTAAGCGTGGAAATCCCTGCTTACGTTTTTTGCTTAAAAGGTAAGGAGATCCATGAGAGTGGGCCTTGATCTGGAGATTATGACACAAATTGGAAAATTGCCCGTATACGAACAATAAAGTACATGGAACTTATTGGCCAGGTATTATCCTAATATACGCTGAACGTCATCATTTTGTTGACTTGCATGTGACAAATAATATTTTTTTACAAATACATATTATTGTGTTAATTATTTTTTACTACATTTTCATCAGCTTCAAATGAGAAACTATTGCTGCTCGTTTGTAAATTCCTAGTGGCGTCTCCAATTTAATTTCGGCCCGCCGGGCACCCTTTCTGCTCCCGACTTCCTATGTCTAAAATTCGTTCTCATTATACGTCTAATTCGAATTTGTGATCCAGTCATTTGCCAAAAGAAAGATTCCTTACGTTAAAATTGTATAAAATGCCACTGTTTTTGATACAAGTGCAATTTTTATTAAAATTAAAGAACGTTCGACGACGTCACATTTCAAATGTGCATTTGTCTACAAAGAATATTCAGTTCATTCCTAAATGTTGATGACATTCAATTAAACTAACATTTGACAATTTGACTGTCGCGAAAATGCCTCTTTGGAATTATCAGAATAATTTCTTTAATGTTTTACTCTTTTTTTGCCGTTGGATGACATCATCGTATTGAAAGAGTATCAAATAAAATGACAATATTAACCATTTTAACGAGAGGGCAGAGACTTGTAATGTTTTTCCTTCTAACATGAGCACTCTATCAATTTGAAAATGAGTGCATCTAAAAACTTAATATGACCTTGGAGACTCTCTTTAAACCTTAGGTGGTTTTTTCCCCACATAGTATGTCGAGGTCTCTCGATTTCAGAAACCGGATCATTCTGCAGAAGAAAGCACTTTGCTCAGCAACGATCTAATTTTTCAGACGACTTGTTTCTTCTGGTGATAATTATAGATTCTTTGTGAGTGAAATAAGGGTATGTTTCTGTGCTCCCATAAACGGCGTTGTGTGACATCTCTTCAAATTCATACTTTCTACCTATTTTTTTTCTTATTATGTCCATATTTAAAGAGGGGCTCTATGGTCAAATTCAGTTTGGTGATGCACTCATTTTCCAATAATATAGATAGAGTCCTCATGAAAGTTGGGGGGGGGGAAGGTTCAAGTCTCTACTTCACGCCACAATGGTGTAAACTATCTTCTTCTTTTCGGAGCGAAATTTGAAAACGTGACGTCATCGGACAGCAAAATAAAATGACTCAGTACATTCCAAAGAGGAATGTCTGCGCCAGCAGTCGTTCGCTCAAATTTAATTATGTTTTGATTGAATATCATCATCAGTAGTCAGAAATGAACTGAAAATTCTATGTACAAAAGAATGTTTATACCCTAATTTGAAATGTGACGTCATCGAACTTTTGGAGATTTTGACAAAAATTACTTTCTAAGGGTATCAAATATAGTGGCATTTCACACAATACGCCAAGGTTTGAGACTTGTAATGTTCACTCAATTTTTATAAGGACTTTATCTATTGGAAAATGAGTGGATCACAATTCTGAATTTGACCTTGGAGTCACGTTTTATACTGACAATAATTCACTGCTCATATTCCATTTGCAATTTTCTTGTGGCAAGGTAATATTGTTACTGTGTTGTGTTTCTCAAAAAATTGGAACATGTAGTTCCTTACACGCAGATGACGTCTTTGCCATTATTTTAGGACCTTGCCCCAAATTATATTGTGTTACCCGTTTTATAATATAAGTGGTGTGTCTATATTTGAAATACGCATTTTCTGTTGTTGCATGGTTGTGCTTTTCTATGCACTCAATTGCGTGGACAAAATCAGTAAATTAAGGCCCCGTGTGTACATCCAGCGCTCTCTATATTATACATGTTGGAACGGTAAAGATGCACCTAAATATTACCGCTATACGATGGTAGAGCATGTAGTTTAATGTGCATGACGTACCGGTACTAATCAATGTCATTACATTCATTCTGTTTCTATATGCTGGCGACGGGGAGAAAGCAATTCGCTATAATTTCACAATTATTCCTTTTCGCCACGAGACTTGCTTTGTCTGAGCAGACAAGAAAGGGGCTGCATATAATGACGGGCTTCGATCGATATACGTAATTTCTGGGGATGGTCTACCGTGAATGATTAGAACGAAAACAATAAGTCATTACCTACAGTTCAAGCACACAGGATCAGCCTGGACGGCCGTTTTTCCAGGGTAGTTTTAAAAGAAACGTCCCCACCCCCAGCCCCCCCCCCCCCCCCACCACACACACACCTGTTAAGGATTTGTAAATATTCATAATACATTGGTAAAGTTCTTATATATACAACAACCTTGATTATTTCTAGTTAGTTAGTTATTTTATTATGTTGTTGTTATTAGACCCCCTTTTACTATTCTTATTTTGTGCGTCTTCGTGTTGAGGAATATACAAGTCAAAGATGAATCTGGTCCAAGGTTGTGTATCTTTGTTACATCGCTGATGTTTTTTGCGGAGGCCGCCGTCAGCTGCACGTTTGCGACGGTTGTCGCAATAATTGATCTGCTATTGTTTACCAGAATCCCCTGGGGAACGTCTTCCCTGGAGGTCTCGATATCATGTTTTTGTATTATTTTAAATGTTAATTCTTCACGCACGATGTTTTTAATTGCAAGTTGATTTTAGTCGGTTTCGATTCGCTAAGTTCGAATGGGTGCCAGACCCGGGATTGCTTCTAGACGAGCTATGACGGAAAGTCACTGTTTAAAAATGCTAGGCACCATTTTTGGCCGAATTGAGAGAAGATTTTTTTTTTAATCAAACTTGCAACAACTCTTCGCACAGATTCGAGAAATTTACAAGCTTTTATTTAAAGGGAAGGTATAGGCCTACGTTTGGTAATCACTCTTAAAATTATTGGAAATAAAGACTTATTGGTCAGAAGCCTACAGCAGCTGTGGTAGTAATAAAACATTTTGAGAAACATTCCACTTCGAAGTAATGTGGTTATGAAAAAAGATTGCAGATTTTATGCCCCCAAATTTAAATCTGAGAAACGTTTTTGTCAGAAACGCTTCTCCGATTGTGTATTCCTAATAGGGATTATTCTTCCTGCATGCGTGGACATCGCTCCGGATTTTCGGCGAAATCGTAAAAACGCGACCACCTTTTGAAATGAAATTTTCACAGGTTAGTTTTATTGTATATATCTACATTCAAAATAGGATTGAACTAGTCGAACGGTTCCAAAAACTTTAAGGTATTTCACGAAATAATCTGTCAATTTTTAAGTGGTATAGTTAAAGAGCGGCTTTAATGACACATTCAGTTTGGTGACGCACTCGTCTTTCAAGAATCCTTATGTATAAATGGGGAAATTTACAAGTCTCTTACCTCACGTAAAAACGCTGTAAAGTGTCATTTTATCTTATGCTCTTTAGTAGCGAAATTTGAAACGTGAAGTCATCGAACATCAAAAACAAGTTTGTCTGTACAATATTTAAAGAAGATTTTTGTAGTGCCAGTCAAACGGTCAAATCCAATGCTGTTATGATTTTGAATATCATCAAATTTCATGAAACATTCTCCGTACAAAAACGTACGGCCCATAGTATACTTGAAATGTGACGTCATCGAACGGTTTTTTTAGATTTTGACAAAACGTTGCTTTTGAAGGGTATAAAACACAGTGACCTTTTACGTCAGTTAACATGAGGTTGGGATTTGAGGTTTTTTTTCCTTCATTTTCACAAGGACTATATCTATTGGAAAATGAGTGGATCACAAAACTTAATTTGTTGACCTTGAAGCCCCTTTAGAAACTAAACAAATGAATTATTGTCGGTATCCCGTCATGTTCACGTTCATCGTGCCATGTGCAAAAAAAAAATCACCATCATCTGTCAAAATTCGTTCAGAAAAACAAAACAACAACAACAAAACCAATTTCCGGCGTATATCTGTGGACATGCAACTTCAGTCTTATCAAATGAGAAAAAAAAGAATACACACGACTTTTGATGTGTGTTTCGTGTCCAATCGGTCCGAGTGATTTCCAATCACATGAAGACAGTTTTCCATGTACAAACGAAACGTTGCCTGATGTGTACTTATAGAATAAAGATTTTCCGATCGTCTTAATCCCCGTCATAACTAACAAACAAAACCCAGGTACCCCGTGCGGTGAGTCAAGCTTGAAATTCAATCCCTTTGGAGAACGTGTAGGTATTAAATTCAGATTAGAATATGGGTTACATACACAATAGGGAATTGTATTATACACAGACGTGGCATCGTGGCTGTCTCCGGTGATTCGATATATTTTAGTATCAGAAACATTCCAAAGAAACGTATAGCCACTTAAGAAAAAAATACAGGATTAGTAGTTTTCCGGGAGGGACTATTTCTGACTGTTCAGCCTGAAACCTCATTGTCTATGACCTTAGAATGCAAAAACAGAGTGACCTTGTACATTCCAGGGCATTTCCTGGCAGACAAGACACTACACTGGTCATGTGGGAAATTTTACATTTTGTGTTATAATTTTTCACATGAATTCAAGAGTAGGCCCATACAAAATCTGCTGAACAAGTTTTGACCAGTATCCGTATTGTATGTCATCAAACATAATATAATGTGCATGAAATAATGGCTTGTGAAAGTTTAAGATCAATTTGGTCTTCGGAGTCACAAAGAAATAGTGGAAAAACTCGATCCGACCGTTTTCAAACATCGGATTTTGGACTCGCGAGGTCAAGACGATCAATTGTTTCACTCATTTCTCAAAATTATAGCATTTCAGGCAACAAAAATAAAAAAATTCAAGAGAAGTTGACCATCTTTATACCTTTGTAGGTTATGTATAAATTTGAAAGCATTTATGGTTTTACTCATACAAATTTGTGCACATGCATTAACGTCAAGGCTAAAGAAACTTATTTTTCTCGAATCACTTCATAGTCCTATTGTTGTTCTACTCCTTTAACATTTGTAGTGACCTCATCTCTGTTGCAAATCGGATGTTGTGATCGTTAATTACAAATGAGGCAGGAGCCGAGGTCTGTAAGTCAAACCCATAACCATCTTTCATCGTTGCGGTTGGGTGGTGGGGGGGGGGGGGGGCGTTTATGTACTCGTGACTGCACACCAATTGCATTCTAATTCGACAGCTTAACAAACGTTCCGCGTGCCATCTCGACATTCTCGAGTAGCTTTATAGTGTGGTTTTATAGCTCGACTGATTAAAGATGTATCCATGATCGGTAATGGTTAAAACATTAACTGAAGTTATCGGTCGTGCATTAATGAAAAATTAATAATCCTTTTGCTTGCTCTCAATAATGACTCTATTTTATGATGGTATTTTTTGTGCGTTGATGATAGCTAGCTAAGTTTTGTGTATGATGCGTTGAATTAGATACGTCTGTTGTCGGTGGCGTATAACCACACTCTAAAATCTACTGGGTCATAATTGATCCAGATCCGTGTCCCGTAGGGCCTGAGCCATACCTTGGTCTGTATGGCCCGCAAAATGTGTCAAATTAACCAAGAAAAGAGTCAAACTGAAGCAGAATCCTATTTATAATCCCATCTCTCTTTTTGTATCTTTCTTTCCCCTTCCCGGAAATGGTTAAGGCTCCCTGGGACACGGAATCCGGGTCAATTCTGACCCGGGTTTGATTAAAGTGCGGGGGAGGGGCAGATGGGGAGTCCCCACCCCTCTTGTCCCCCTCTTTCCCCCTCTTGCCCCCCTCATTCCCCCTCTTGTCCCCTCTTGCTCCCCTCTTTCCCCCATCTTGCCCCCTCTTGTCCCCCCTTTCCCCCCAAGAGAGATCGAAAACAATGCACAAAAGAATGGTTTAATACGTTAAATAACCCCAGAATTATGTATTTGCGCCCACTTGCCTTAAAAAATCTGATTGCGTCACTGTTCTATTGTTGGATAAATTTGGAGTGTTGTTTCTCCACATTTGAAATGTTTTATTGAGCAATTATTTGTTGTGATTCTTTTTCTATTTTAGGTTACTACTATGAATAGCTTTTTTGTATGCAGAAATTGCACCCATAAACCGGCCCCATATCAAAGGTCTCTATACAAGAAATATCGTACTTTCCAATAGATAGTTCCCAGTAGACGCCATCTTTACGGGCAAATCGCATTTTGGCTTGCAGGCGCGTCAAGCGCTCAAATTATTAACGCAGCCGCGTCATTCACTAACCAATCATGCAATGAGTTTTGTGAAATGTGCGCGTGCTGCACGCCGTTCTCACGCGTAACGCATGAATGTGTGTTCCAAATTGCCCGTAAAGATGGCCGACTTACGTCACACTGCAACCTATCTATTGCAATCTTACCCGAACAATTTCTCGACTCAGTGACGCTGTTTAACAAAACATCTTAATAACTTCAGTAGAGTGGAAAATGTAATTTTCGAAATTAAAAGAGAAAAAAGAAAAAAGAGAAAGCAAGGAACTGATTTGGATCAGAATAACAAAGATAATTCAATATTTTTTTGGGACAGAGAGAGTTTCTGTATGTCAGCCGGGAATAAGGTTAATTAACGGATGAATTAACTATGCGGCCTTCTATACGACGAAAATGCCATGGACACGTTGGAGGTTTTCGTGCGGTTTTATGTTACATTTCTACAAACTCATTCATTATTGATTGTTTATTAACAATTTACAAATCGCGGCTTGAGCCGAATTGCAAGTGAGTTTACAATAAAAGTATAACTATTTAAGAAAACACCAACATTAACCACCCAAACAATTGGTTTTCGGCAATTGAACGAACACCAAGAGAAAGAATTACACAAACAGAACTACCCAAGTTGCACAAGGAAGGGTGGCAGTTAAACAAATGAATTTTATTGTTCCGCCTTCGGGGTTCTTTGTTTTTGTCCAGCTGCAAGTATTGTTAAAATTGAGTTGTTTTATTAAGAGTCATTTTCATGAAGGTATTGCCATAAAAACTTACTTGGTAAAGAGTGGTGATAAGTTGATATTATAAAACATTATTAGAAACGACTCCCCTTTAAAGTAGTGTATTGTTAGAGAAAGGGGTAAATTTTCACCCCCAAAATTTGAATCAGAGAATTAGGCATGAAGCCATAAAGCCTTTCTTGGGCCTTTCAAATCACACAATTCTGTGCAACATAGTTTTTTTTCTCTCTCTCATTATTTTCTTGCAACTTCGATGACCAATTGAGCCATATATATTCAAATTATATTCAAATTATATTCAAATTATATTCAAATTATATTCAAATTATATTCAAATTATATTCAAATTATATTCAAATTATATTCAAATTATATTCAAATTATATTCAAATTATATTCAAATTATATTCAAATTATATTCAAATTATATTCAAATTATATTCAAATTATATTCAAATTATATTCAAATTATATTCATATTATATTCAAATTATATTCAAATCCTACTTATGTTTTATATTTGATGAATATGTTGGGATACACTGAGTGAGGATACTGGTCTTTGACAATTACCAAAAGTATACACTGCATGCCTTTAAGGAAAATATTTAACCTTGAAACCATGCTGAACACACCCTGAATTAAACGAAGATATTGTATACAAAACAAAAACAAATAATGAAAGAAAAGAAAAAGAAAGAAAAAAGAACGAACGAAAAAAAAAAAAAAAAAAAAACATTGAACGACCCCCCCCCCCCCCGCGAAATTGCAGTCAGGTCAGTACTAAGTTACGAATTAATTATCACTTTGTAATTAACTACTCATTAATTAAAATAGTTAATTCTATCGTCCTAAATTCGAATTACTAATTCATAATTACGAATTACTAATCTATAATTCGAATTTACCAATCCGTCATGTAGGATTGCTTTACTTTATTTGGGTCAGGGTCTAAATCCTAGTATTACAAAGTACGAACTCGTAATTGTGATGCTGGTGGTTCATCGACACACGTGCGTTTTAATGCTCATACACTGCAAAGACGTTGGTGTTAAAATTGACACCATGAGTGTTGTCACATGTAGTTTCCCCCCAAAAAGAATCAAAATTTACATCATAGGGTGTTAGAATAACACTCATTTCTGCAAAAACAATCACAATTGTGTTATTTTAACAACCTGTAGAGATGTTAATTATGATTCTCTTTTTGGTATTGATATGTGATAACACCCAAGGTGTCAATTTGTAACACCCCAGTTTGTGCAGTGTACGAAGTCTGGACCCGTGATATCAAAAGATATCCACATAATGTAGTGACTTGAAACACTATGTGGATTTAAACACGTCCACACTGTGGTTTTTACAGTGTTGTACAGAACAAAGGGTTATCAAAAAAGTGACTGCAACCATTATGCTACCTCCATGCTGCAACACAGAGCTGTGTGTGTAATCGGGTAATTCTGAACCCCGCTTTATCACACTGCAGAGAGACGATTTATGTGTAACAAACGAACACCAAGTTGTTTCCATATCAGTGGAATTGTGGTCTCAGAATCATTGGTGTTCCAACAATAAATGTGTAATAACCTGCTATAAACATTAAACAAATTTCCTGGTAGTTACTGCATTCAGATGGTTTATAGATTTAACTAGAGTGCAATTGCAGTGTGAAGTGTCGGTGTTTCAACCATCAAAGGTTTACCTTTTGCTAAACGCCACAAATTCACTGTAAGGAAACCGCATTATAAATTATGTTTTAGGCCAAGAGTCACTCTCATGTCATTTTTACAGGTGGCTTAAAGTTGCATATCTTGATTTTCGCCGAAAGATTTTTTTTTTATGAGAGTTTTTGTTTTCCTCTGAACGAATTTTGACAGCTGATGCTGTTTCCAAACGAAAAACAAGCAACAACTTTCGCATTAGTAAATGCCACTTTGTATGTTCATGTTGGTAGAACACTGATGTGCATCTCTATGGTATACAACCATTAACAACAAACTACCTCGGGAACATTTGTTTTGTTCTGATTGAAAGTATTGTCTATTTGAAAGTCGCAGCACTTTGTTAAGGAACACGTATACAGCTGGAAAGGGGGGGAGGGGGAGACATTTACGCCAGTTTATTTTCCTCCAGAAGACATTTATATAGTTCAGCTTCAGACACATATCGTAGAAGATGTCATGTGACCACTAACTATGAGTCTACTGCAAAAACTTGGGTGTTGAGATTGACGCCTTTGGTATTGTCAAATATTATAGATACCAGAACAGAATCACAATTTACACCACAGGGTGTTAAATAACACTAATTTCTGCCAAAAAGGTTACGTTGGTGATATTTTGACACCCTACATTATGTAAATTTGTATTCTCTCTTGAGTATATATATGTGTGGACAACACCCATGGTGTCAACTTTAAAGCCCCAATTTTGCAGTGTACATTTTCGAAATCAAAAGCTCTACCGTTAAGTGAAGAAGATTGGGACACACAGTAAAGAAGAGGCCGTCAAAAAATGTTCGCAGTAGAAACACAAACCTTGGAAAAGCTCAGCCCTTTAAAACAACCACTAAAGTGGCATTCTCCGGTCGCGAAATTTATCGCCGTAACCATACTGTCATATGCCCCGTGGGTGATTCTGTGACCTATTTCTTTATGCTCTCCTTTAAAGTCTTTATTTTCTCCTTTAAATATGTCTCTGTTCATTAACTCACTTATATATTTATGATTTCCTACGCAACAAAAGATGGGGAGAAATCACAATTGCGTTAACGGTTCACTCCGGATGATGTGGGGACGAGGTAAAACAATCTAGGGGATAATTTAAAGGCGCGATGGACTGTCGCATTTTGTTGTGAAATAAAGTAAATCTGAAATGATTTGGACAGCAAATTTCTGCTGAATGAAAGCGTGAATTACGGCTCCTGAATTGGTTGATATGATGAAAACGGCGAATGTGGGGAGGTCGACGGAACAGTTTCGATCCAGTTATAATATAAAACATTTTTAATCAATTTCTGGGCGGATTGAAAGTCCGTTCAACGATTGGTGTCTACTGTGCGTTATTATTTGTTGGAGGAAAAAAATCATCCTAATAAAGTTGAATTCATAATTGGTTGTATTCAGTCCTTTCTTGGGAAGTGGAATGGTGGCTACAAATTGACGATTCAATAATAAATTCGACTTTAAAGGTCAAACAACAGGAACCCTTATTGTCGGCTTCAAACCGAGCAGCTTTTCAAGATCGGGGAAAAAAAACTAGTTCATGAAACTTCATTTCCTTGCATGAACGACGACAACAGAAGTACTTATCCTGCTCTCGATCAGCTGACTGCCGGCAACCACTCTTAAACGTGAACTTTGACGAGGCCGCGTCAGCCGGGGCTGACAACAGAAACCACGGTATGCCCCCCGGCCTAAAACCCGGCAAGAAACACAACCCGTAATCGTATTTAGAAACCAATTTGCGAGCGCCGTATAACTCCCGACTATCAGAGGTTTTTCTACATCTGTGCACCGTTTGTCTTTACGAAGAGAGAGAGAGAAAAGGGTCGGTTGAGTTGTTCGTATCAGCTATCGTTGGTTTAGATTATTTAACTGTTATTTCTGTGCCAGTGCGTTTGGTTCGGGTTTCAAATTGCTCTTCTGATTTCCAGTTTTTATAACTCCATGGTTTCAGGATGTGGCGGGTAGAACATGTGAAGCTTTGTTTTTCCCCTTTTTGTTCAGAGGTCAGTTTGTAAGCTGATAGGCCTAGTTGAGATATTGCACTCCTGTTTGAATTATTGCATTTTGGAGGCAGTTGATATAGACGTGACTGCAGGTAATTGTGTTTATAAAATGCTTATGAAGCCAGAATTTGACACTTCTCTTGCTGCTGCTGATATTCGTCCGTGGAAAGTAAGGATCCAAAAACACATGATTGATGAAGCCGATGACTTTTTAAAGCACATGTGTCACATTGGGCATTGTCAAAGACCAGTATCCACACTTATTGTGACCCAACATGCACATGAAATAACAAAACAATGAAAGTCTAAGCTCAATCGATCATTCGATCGAGTCAGGAGAATAAAAGTGGGAAAAACCTTAAATGTTTTTTAATATTTTCAAACGTTGAGTTTTGGAGTTGCAAGATCAAAACTGTTTGTTTAACACAATTTTTCAAAAACTTTATTGCATTTTAGGCAAGAATATTTCAAAGGGAGTTTCCCACCATCTTTATACCATGTGTTCCTACTTTGTGTGCAAATCTGTGAATATTTATATTTTTACTGTTCCCAATGTTACACACCCTTTAAAGACAATGTGCAGTATTGGTAATTAATGGGGAT
Organism: Leptasterias polaris; assembly: GCA_037783415.1. Lineage (NCBI taxonomy): Eukaryota > Metazoa > Echinodermata > Asteroidea > Forcipulatida > Asteriidae > Leptasterias > Leptasterias polaris. The sequence goes on from JAZGTN010000035.1 coordinate 408,334, forward strand.
TTTGATAATTTTCTCAAAAGCTCACAAAATTATCAAGTTTCTACCATTTCCAATCATCCATATCAACATTTCTGTCTGAAATACTGCCAGATAGTGGCGTGCCGTGGCCGACCGGGTAAGAGCACCGGACTCAAACTCTGATAATTCCAGTCAGCAGAATGTGTGTTCGAGTCCCGGTCATGGCACTTGGTCCTTGAGCAAGATAGGCCTACTATACCGCATGTTGACCCGTTGTTTCTGGTTCACATAGCAAGCACCCTTGTTTGAAAGTTTCCTCAGGCTTGCAAGCTACAGTGGTGTAATTCACTTATGAGGCATCCTTGGTTTCATTACCAGATCGAAATAAGCAGTATTTTGAATGTGCTAAAGGTAAAAATGCTTCAAACATGTTTTTAAATTCTAAAATGGGATCACTGGGTTTGTTCTATGGGGCTGTGTTTTGAACACTTAAGGGTTAGAATGAAGTTCATTATCCAAAATCCAATGCACTTTGTCTTTTAACATAAGATGCCCCTACTGGCCTGGTGATAGAGACATAGCATCGTAGTTAGTCTCCCATTCAGCCGTTATGTTGACAGGACCTTTTTTATTTTCCTAGTTCAGAAAATGTCCTCTCCAACAATTTCGCCGACCTGTGTGAACCGTGGTTTTAATTCCGTGCCCTCCCGAGTTGTTGGTTGTAATGGGTTTTTCTGAAGTCCCTAATGACGAGCAATCTCATTCACGAATCGGACACGAATTACCGTAAATCCGAAGATTTAATACCCGGGGAAAGACTCCCAAACCTCCCGGTAGCCGTCAACTCAGGAAAGGCCACGATGTGTTGTTTGTGAAAGATCGACAATACAAGCCTATATATAAATACGGAGGGGGGAAAAGATATGAGAAGCCGAGAGGGCGAGTGTATCCATAACTGTGATTGAAATACATGCATTTTATTTCTAAATTGAGAAGTGCAGTGTGATTTGAGATGACAGGAACTAAATACTAACACTCTGTGATTGGATTCAAGCCATGATACGTGCGCCGGGGTAGATCACTCGACGGGGGACGCCTGCTAAGTCCCTGTTATTGTTGTAACTCCAGGATGAAGCACCTATAGCGTACACGACCGGTCGTAAGATAACTAGGTACAGGCGCATGATCTGGATTAATGTGTTCACTTTAAGGACAACGGTAATTGAAACTGGCCAGTCAACCTTGGCAGCCATGTTTTATGTAATGTAACCAAACCGAGGCTTGAAAGAAAGACAGAGTCTGGTTCCTAGTCTGTATAAGAGATCAATCTTATGCGGAAAAGATAGCAAGCAAATAGTTACTGACTGTTTTGTTATGGCATGTGGCAGTTTTCAATTATAGTGCGACAGAATGCAATAAATAGGCATATACATTTGATGTGTTGACAACATTGGGTGAATTGCGAGTAGATTGGTACCCATATCCCAGGTAACCAGTGACCATTTGATTAATAATCAAAGCAGTTAGGTTGAACGACTTTGTTTTGTGAGATGAGGTCTCTCAACCTCATATCTGTGGGCAGCACGCCGTACCGTTCAATCTCGATATGAAATAATAGAGTAGGGCATGCTTGGATAATGGCCCGTCGAGATCGAGCACCCTTGGGAACGAGGTTTGAGATATTCGTAAGCAGCTGAACTACTGGTCTCCATGGTCGAGTAGACTGGTCGACACGTACAGTATCCATTGATTAAATTATGAAGTACGTTTTGGTACAAGACGGGTCGTTTTCAAAACTTGTCTGATACTGCTACATTTCCTCGTGTACAGAGCGATTATGTTTAGTGTTTGTTTTATACAAGCTGGCTTGAAAAGGTAAATAATGATGTACACCGGTAAGATCTGTCGTCGTAGTTCTCTGACAGTTTGGCATTCCAATTTCGTTGACTTTCACCCCCTTAGCCAGTGAGACCTCTGCTCAGAGGGTTGCACAGGTCACATACGCCTATCGGCCGTCTGCTAAATAATTCACTGAAGTTCTCTCTGTAACGTTCTGCGTCACACAAGCGCTGTTTCTCGTCACGGGCTTGGCATTTTCGTTCCTGCTCTGACAGGCATCGATCCGGCTAAAGCTACCCGCATGTTGCAACTTCTCTAAACCGCAACTTTTACAAGAGTATAAGCCATCCCCGCTAAAAATAAACCCCCCAATTCAAACAGCAACAGTGTGCTATCGTCATCAGAGGCGCAAGAATGTTATGGGTTATGATAACATTGCGAAAAAGGATCTCGGAGATTGTTTCAGGTTGAACGTACAACTAGTCGGGTTGCCTCCTTCCGAGGCCTTCCATTCGGCCGTGTTTTGGTTGCCGGCGTCCCGTGGGCTTATCGGGCGTTTTTGCTCTCCGACACTCGGGAGAAGTGAAAGATTGTCCTCTACGATATTTCCTTAATATCATTATCTGACCTAGCTCTTGTCGAGACATCTTTCGCCTGGGAATCAAAGTTTGGTAAAATACAAGGGTTTCTGTAAAAGAAGAAGAATAAGAAGAAGAAATACGGTGACGGTTTAAGGGTCCTGTGAGATCGTTTGTCCAGGTTTGATACTACGGGGGTTTTGTGGCACGATAAGAGGCAGATAGTCTGAATTTCAAGATCTGTTCTTTATTTTCTTGTTTACGCCGGTACATTTTGCCCCTTTGCTCTTCAAGGGGATTAAAAGTGTGACTCCTTATTTTTAATTTTCTCCCAAACTCATTCATAAGGTTCGTTTAAAGGCAAAGGCTGGGATTTATTTCTTGTTCATTTGTTTCTTTCTTTTCAGTCAATCTTTAACTTGAACTTTATGTCAGGTAATTTAACACAATAAAGGCAAAGTACATCTAAAGAGCTTGTACTTATTTAGTTTCAAATCTGAAAATGCATAAATGATTTCAAGCTGATATACTGTCAAAGTCAGGAAAAGTTACATTCAAAGATCCACACCGTTCCCAAATGACGGTTGCTTATTTTGATTGCAGCATTCGAAATAAGCACGTGGAGGGAACGAGGAAATATTAATGGGGACTAAAATGTGACCACCCAATTTGATGCAGTTTTAGATGATAAGTTCTTATGGTTTGTTTATTGACAAGCAGAGGACGGGACAGACCTTATAGTCTCACATGAAACCGATGATGTAGCGTCTGTGAACTGTTACGTGTGTAATGTAGATGATCTGTTTGCTGAGCATATGGGCCGTGTTTAATTACAGAGAGTTGAATGTCACAGAGTCCAATTCACAGGCAACCAGTTCCAGGCAGACTCAAAAAAAGAAGGGAAAAAAATCACATATCATTTTCCACAATGTTTTCTATGGAGGACGGTGCTAGTAAGAAACGTATGTTGTGGTGTGAAGTGGTCATTATTTGTGAGGTTGGTTGGAGACATTAGGAGTAGGAGGGTTGACTGTGTATACTCTGTAGATGCATTCACCACATGATATCATATTGAAGTCTTGCCTATTATAATAGTTTAACTATCATTCAAAACCACAGTGGATGATATTGAATGATCAGACAGTAGGAGGGTTGACTGTGTACTCTGTAAGATGCATTCACCACATGACATTATATTCCAATCTTGCTTAAGTTTAACTATTCAAAACCACAGTGGATGATATTGAATGATCAGACAGTAAGAGGGTTGACTGTTTACTGTGTGGATGCATTCACCACGTGATGTCACATTGCAGGCTGGAATAGTGCATCTATCATACAAACCCACAGTAGATGATATTGTATGGTCAGACAGTAGAAGTATTTTTGTAAATGTATTTTGACGGTATTTCGGATGGAAATATTTATCTGGATGGAGGATTGTGACAGTAATGAGCTTAACATTTTCTGCACGGTGTCCAATTCCCAATTCCCAGAGAACCCTTATTTTTTACCACGTTATATCGCAGTAGTATTGCGATGTATAGCCGTTCAATTGCATTATATCGATGTTTATTGCGTTGTATCGACGTACTATGTGTTGTATCGCCGTACTAGGCGTTTCATCGCCTTACCATTGCGTTATATCTCCGTTTTTCATTGGGATATCGCCGTACTATTGCGTTATTTCGTCGCACCGTTGCGTTATTTCGTCTCATCACTATTGCATTATATCGTCTTACTAATGCGTAACATCGCCGTGCATTTCGTTACACCGCCTTACTATTGCGTTATATCTCCGTATTTATTTTATTGCGATATCGCCGTACTACTGCTATATTCCGTCGCACTACCGCGTTATATCGTCTTACTTTTGAGTATTATCGCCGTACTATTGCGTTATATCGCCCTACTACCGTAATAAAGAGCAATCGTATCTCTTAGCTTTCAGACTCAAACTCATCTTCCTTTCTCTCTCGATAATTAGCAATCCATACTTTGTCTGTCAGAAGAATTGTCCTTCCACTAATTTAAGAAAAATTGTCATAAGAATAAATGTTTTGATATGCTTGTTTGTATGCGTGTAAACGATCCCTCGCCAATACTGTGTCAATCCTGGCGTAATCAGTCATCAAGTTCTAGCAATGTTTACAGAAGAGACGTTTATCATGTTGAGTTGTGCTTGCATCATTTTAAAGATGGTAGGTCTGGTTCTTGGCCGATTTGAACCGAAGCTTAGATTTAGATTTCAAATACCCTTTTCTTATACTGATTCGATGGAGTTATTGTACGATTGAACAGGTATTGCACGGCAATAAGCTGCCAATGATTAGTGGTATAGTTAAATAAAAACTAACAATTAAATATTGTTACATGTATTTTGTGCATTGTCCGTGGTGAATCGGAAAGTTTTTTTGTATGATTTTTGGTTTTGAGAAAGTATCATCTGTCAACATTCGTTCCAAGAAACAAAATTCGGAAACACAAATTTTCCGGCGAAAATTGAGCCATTCAAAATTGAAAGCAACACATTTAGTATAAAGATAAGATAATATATTTAATTTGTTATTGTCTGCATCGTAAAAACAGAAATCTGGCTTCCAGTGCATGGCTATATCTACAATAAATGTAAAAACTAAGTAGACAATTGAATAACCTAATATTTACAATGGATACAAGGCTTGAATAATTTTCTATTTGATGTAGCTTACCTTTTTAATCAATTTACCCTCGTTATTAAGAGTCCTGGAAAACGATGACGCATGAATCACTGTTTGAGTACAAAATCATGCTCCCATCACTGGATTTATTATTTTGATTTACGAAATCGAATTTAGCTGATAAGAATGTGCGCAATATCCGTGACGAACCCTAAATGTTTGCGATTTATTTTTCTTTCACATGTATGTTATTTCATGTATGCATGGGTCACACAAAGAGCGGTTGCTGGTCTCTGACAGTTACCGATGTTGTGCTTGAAGTAACACGTTCATCCCCATTGATTATTTGAGATAAGGTTTTTGTTGTAAGAAGTTAATCGGTGCAAACTCAGTGACTCATGTGCACTTGAATTTATTTCCTTTCAATTTATTATTTTATTTCCTTTCAATTTATTATTTTATTAAGTGAAACAACGACGACGCCTGAAGTTCCATCCCCCCCCCCCCCCTTCAACCTATGGGCATCTCAAAGATCCATAAATAGATGACTTTACGAGTGTAACATTTTGAAATGTTAAGGTTGGAATGTTTTTATGTGAGATGTGTAAGGGAGAATGTTTCTGACAAGTATATCCTACGGAAGGCCCACGTAATCACGTAGTGGTGGACCGCCCAATCCATACATCGTCTCTTGTGACGGCGGACGCTTTGATTTTGTTCTGTCGAGACAAGCTGTGAGCCTGCATCCACGCGTCTACTTTATTCTGTTTTCTGGAGGATTCGAGAGGATGTATGCGCAGACATTTTAGGTTTTTTTTCAAATTCGTTGATACAAAATATGAGAATTACACAAAATTTAACATCGACTCAGGTTATGGACTTCTTCTTGTTTAGCTTCACACCGACATTTATTCGAGGTTCTCTTTACACGGACAATGTTTTGTTGTTATCAATTTGTTTCAATTCATTATTTAGTGTTGTTTACGGAAGCGTTAATGGAAGTAAAATAAAGACAGAACAAAATAAAAGACAGTCGTATTTATGATTGATATAATACTTGACGTAATGCAAGTTATTATTATGACTTATAGGCCTATCTCATAATAACGATTAAGCAGAAGTCAATTTGGACTTGTGCCAATTAAGTCATGAGATATCAATAAAAACTAAGACTATTTTGTACTTGATTTGATTGTATGCTCTAATTCACGATGACATGAAATACTTAAACCAACAAAAAATATATATATTGGGTTTTTGTCGTGTTTGTTTTTCTTCTAGTTTTCTTTATTATATATTATTTATGAATTATGGACCTAAGAATAACAGATGTCGACACTATGTAGAGACTTAAAACACGTAGACTCACACACGTCCTCATTGTTTAGTGTTGAAGAATCTGTTCTTCTTAAGTGGACAGCTCAAAGGATCGTCCACAGAGTGTATGCAGCACAGAGCTGTATGTGTACTTTTAATGGCATTCAGGTGAGGGCTCATAACAAAAGGGTCCACGATTGCTATCACAAAGGAAACAGCGAGTTACACACTTGTCGTGACAAAGAGTTAAACAAAGGGAGTCCACGATTGGAGGCCACTATACACGCGTATGTTTGTGTGTGATTGTTTGTTTATTTATTCATTTTTATGTTTTATTACTTCAATATTGCTAAAGAAATAATGTAGCCTTTGATTTATTTGGTTGTAATTGGTTCTAACTCCAGAATTTCAAAGTCCGTTGCTGGAGACTTGATTAGTCAGTAACCTGTTAAAAGAAGCAATCGTGTATTCATGTTGTGAAACTATACCGAACACGTTTGCACTGCTCTCACTTATCTCTGATTCTCAAATCGTTTTAACGACCTCTTCCTTTCAAGAGGCTCTTGCGAACATCTTAAGATTCTCTGTGCAGAGCTTGAAAAAACTCTGTCCTGACGTGAAGGTGGCTTTTGAAAATCACTCCTGATTTAGGGGGAAAACAAGACCGCGATCACAAGAAGAAGCTGTGAAAGCTGCCTGCATTAGGGAAATGAAGACAGGGTTAGGGTTTCATCTTATTAAGCGGTGATACTGAATTTAGATGCACCGTGGTGAAAGCGAGGGAGACCGGGGGTTGGGTTACAATGCGGAGGGGTAAACTTCGCTTATTACACGGGAGGGAATTAGCAGGCGCGTTTAGGGTAACTGATGGGTCTTTTCGGTACCGTCTGCCCGGACGGAGAGCCGTTGCGTGGTAATTACGCCGCCACAAATACCAAGTGGGCTGCAAATCTCTTAATTACAATTAACCTACATTCTTTGAGATGAGTTGTGTCGTCAGTTTGTGTAAGAATCGAGGGAAAGGGGTGAGCAGGACGAGTAGGGGTGGGTTGTTCTTTTCAAAACACCCTTTTTGTAAGACCCTTTCCTTCAAAATCATCTTTAAAAGTCAAATCTTCTTCCTAAGTAGTCAGAAACATCTTCCCTCCGTGGTCCTTTCTCTATGCTCAAACCAAGTCAAACACAACGTAGATATAACTCAACACCTAAAACACTTTATGTGGTGCATGTCTAGTTTGGCAGTGAACTTATCAGACGCAACTGCTCGATTTTGATGAATTTCTGATAAGGATAGAGAGTGCTTCCCCAAATTGTAGAAATCTGTCACCCCTGCCCTTCCTGGATCAGTTGTGTTTAACTTTGACAACTTTATGTGGGCCAAAAGCTACAAACGTATATGCCGTTTATTAAGACCTCTTTAATACATTTGTGGACTTTGTAATCTAACACGTTTATCAAACCGAGTTCACTCTGGTTGTTTATTAAGAAAAGTTAATTTAAAGTAGCCAGCCTGGACTGTGCATGCGGTGTGTCCATTGAGTTACAAAAAGCAGCCCGGTCATCATGTTAGGAACTCCATTACCGTGTTATCCCCGCCGTGTTGGCGCTTTTCCTGTACAAGTTTCAAAATGAAAAGAAACCTCGCTCGTCTCGTCCGGGAAGCGGCAATCGAATTGACACTTCTCACCTGTAAACTCCTGTCCGAGGCAGATAATTAAAAAATGGGCCCCGGTGTAAATATGAAGAAGGGCCCTCGGTTGACACCGTCTTGCTACGAGGAAAGGTCGTGATAATTTGTTTCCGCCCGCTGTGGAAAACGAGAGGAATTAATCAAATTTGGGATGGGATTGTGTCAGTGCACAGGTGTCCCCTCCCAAAAGGAGTTGTTACAGGGATTATACAATACTGTATCTGGAAGACATTAAAATAAAATAAAATCCTATTCTCTGTTTTGTTTTAACGACACGTTGTTTTAAAGCGATGGTTCTAAATTTTGTTAGAGGTTACTAATTGCATTACAACGGTGAAGCGAGAGACTTTGTTGGTTGCAAAATCCCGTGGTACGTTGTCAGCAAATGTTGGCAAGCTTATTCCATAAGTTGTGTTGTTTACGTTTCATCCTTGGTTAATTTAAACTTATTTGTTAGGTGCATAATTAATTAAGTTTTCTACTTTGTTTCATCTACCATTGACAATTGACATACCGTTTTTGTACGCAAAGGATGCTGGCAGAATATTGCCCTCCTGCCCCTTTCTCACCAAGTCACCGGTCCCTATTAATTGACACCCCCTCTAAGACGTGTGGCTTGGTCCAGCCTGGGATATCATGGCATATGAGCTGAAAAGTGTGTATACGGCGTTGTTAAGAAAATAGACATATTATAAAAATATATCTGCATGTTCTGACAACTGCCCTAACTGCATGGGTTTTTTAAATCATCCAAAGTTCTGGTAAGAATTATGCCGAAACTTCCTCGTGGATCCCCCACCCACATGTTCTTGTATCCGATGATTGAACCCGTCTTCGTTTTCTAACTCGCGCAAAATGATTCGTGAGTACCAAACTATTCACTCTACCTTGATACGGGGGCACGAAGGGGTGAGGGGACGTATTTGTAAGATAATTTCTTGGGACTAGCAACGGGGGAATTTCTGTTTATTAATTTATTTGTTTATTTATGTATTTATTAAATTTGGGGTTGTCTTTTATCAGGCAGGGATGATAAAATTCAGACTTGTATCTGAATCAGACTTGTATCAGACTTATTTATGTTTTTTGTTATTTTCTACAGATACAAAGACATCTTGCTCTTGTATTGATATACCTCTGTCTAGGGCGAGGGATACATTTACCAAAAGCTCATTTTGAAATCTATAACTCCTGGGGTTACAAAAAGGTTGATATGTCATCAATTCCACAAACCTCCTAAAATCAGAATCTAGTTTCAGACTTGTTTTCAGCAATGACTATACACTGTCCAGGGTACCTCGTTCACAAACAATGGGGTCGTCCTGAGAGTAACAAAAACAGAAAGACAATTAAAGCGTCAATTCAAAGGAGCAAATTGACAACTACAAATCAAAATAAAACACTAAGCTCTGTATGATGAATCAAAATATTTAAAAAAATAAAATAAAATATGTATATAAAATATAGAAACATAAAAATATCATGAAATAAAAGGGACAAACAGATAAGGAACTGAATTATTGAAAAATAAACAATGAATCGAAATGTTCCATAGGTGATATTTATCATGCAGCAAAGTGTCAAAATATGGTTGCTTCGACGGTGGCTGCGGCTGTCGTTTCAGTTAAGGGCCGTTGCCATAGCTGGGGTTGCTTTAGTCAGACGCGGCCTATGAAGGAAAGTGAAAGTAATTTTACTGTTATATTATGTGTGGTTACTATTTATTAGCTCACTAGATTTTGTTCTGATATCTGGGGCTCGCTTACTGTGTTGCAATATTGTGACAGCTTAACCTTTTTTGTCTTTATCTGAATTCGAATATTCTCTCCATTCTTTATTTTTTTTATTTATTGTTTTCTCTTCTAAAGGTCTGTCGATGTTTTGGGTGCAGAAACCACCAGAAGAGGTCAGGAGTGCCGACAATTTCGTCGTTAATTTCACAATAGCGATAGAGGACGCCTTCTTTAATTGGGCGATCAACAACAAGAGTGATTATGCAGTAGAATATAAACCAGTCTTCGATCCAGCCAAATATAGGTAAACAAAACTTTAAATTCTTAACAATATTTTTAAATTTTAATCAAACTATCAGTATTACCGTTTGTGCTGTTTTTTATATACCGTATTGATTGATAATGATAGCACACAGGAAAGAATAATAACAAGTGTCAAGGTTGGTTGGTTTGAAAGATTTAAAAAAACTTGACACCCGTGTCTGTGACCCTTAAATGTAGCCCCAACCTTGCTCATAGTTATGTAGCCCCAACCTTGTTCCTAAATGTAGCCCGACCTTGTACCTGTGTCTGCCGAACCTTGTTCTTAAGTGTAGCCCAAACTTTGTACCAATGTAGCCCCAACCTTGTACCAAAATGTAGCCTAACCTGGTGCCTAAATATAGCCCTCAACTCTGTACCTAAATGTAGCCCGAATTTAAATGCAACTACAATCGTGTACATTGCGGTCTCGACCTAAATCGGGCTACAGTTTAGGTAAGGGTATATATATAGGCTCAAGGTACATTTAGGTCCGGCTACATTTGGATACAGGGTTGGGGCTACATATAGGTACAGGGTAGGGGTAGTCGGCAAAAGGCTACATTTAGGTTCCAGGCTACATTTAGGTCCAAAGCTACATTTATGGACCGCACACATGTTCGAGAAATTGTCTCCGCACTCCGTGCTTGTCGGTTTCGATTTGAGAATCGAAACAATCACTTATCTGAACATGCCCCAAATCCCTGATAAAGCGTAGACCGTGTCTTACCAAAACTTGACAATTTCAAGCTGACATTTTATGAAAGTGTCACGAGAGTGGTTTTATTTTGCGTTTGGAATTGTAAAGTAGTGGATGGTAGTGTATGTACTCTTCTGTCGGAAAACTCTCATTGATGTATCTACTTTACTTAATACAGCATCAGTGTGTTTAAAGCGTGTCTAAATACGAGGACCCATGTTCCATCGTTTGACATACTCTGTTTCTAAACACCGGTTTGCTGTTTAAAAGCTTCCGGGTGTCTTAGCTTCAAATACCCAGATGTAATTCTAAATCTCACGTGGGATTTAGAATCAATCACGTAGGTATACCCCGCGACGGTCCTCTGTCCTTTGTAGTAACATGCTTCTGGGATTATTACCGCCGCGTGATGTACGCATGAGTACATGCATTGATCCTTTAGGTCACTGCGCATGCGTTGAGCCACCATTAGAGACAATTTGGAGATGGTTTGCTCACGAAGTCAGGATCATACCTAAAATACGTCCACAAGAGACGTTCAGCACAAAGTTCTTAATCTTTCGGGTTTAGATGTGATCGGTGATCCATCTCGTTCAAATCTTAGTTAAGTCTGATGTACTTCAGTGTACATTTTTCAACACTGACAATAAGAGTCACTGCTATAGCAGTCCATATCTCCAAGAAGTTCCTTTTATCGTGTTATCGCCATGCCGTGTTTCATGTTTTGCAATAGCCGTGCAAATCTTGACGAAGTTCGAACATTTGGGGGTATCCTGTGTTCACCACCTCCAAAGCTGTAACGTACGAAAGATACAACAAGTAAGGAGGACTGGTTCTGGTATTGTTCTATAAATCAGTCAGCTTTAACAGATCTTTGAACTATGATTCATTTCTCTCTCCGATAATTACCAGTTTATCTATTAACACATACAGCGATGTATCTTAAACCTCCTTGTTAATGCAAGCTTTTCGTGTTACGGGTCATCATACCTATTGTTTCATACACTATCAAAAAACTACATCTCGGTTCAGTATTTAGCTAGACTCTGGGTCCAACGAGGCCTGATCTATTTCAGTGTCAGGGCTGACCTGCAAGGTGGTTTAAAGTGATATATTTACACTGATTCTTGGTCATTTTCACACAGATTGCGGGTCATACCGACCCAGAAATGGGTCAGGCCCAACGGGTCCACAGTTCAATTCTGACCCGGAAATTGTTTAGACTGATACTGACCTTTTATACCTCTTGTAACCAACTATAGACCTTTCTATAGACCTTATGCATTGACGTCACCAAGCCGCCATCTTAGAGGTAAACTGATGATGAAACAATGGAAACGCACAGCTTTGTACGCGCGGCGCACAGGATTAGCCAATGAACATCTTCCTTTTGACCTCAAGGCGAGGGCACCCTACTCAAATGACGTCATGTGCATCTATTGTTGATAAACAAAGTGCGCCGGTTGGCATGGACGGTCGCATGTTAACAAAACATGCAATCGTGTTAAAACATGTTGTGACCAAATTCAACATTTTTCTGTAAAGATTCATGAACTGAAATACCTTCCATGATTGGTTGATTTGTTTCCAACAAATTCAACATTATTTTTGAATATTTGTGTAACATTGCTACAAACTATGGCTATCTGTTTTTGATTTGCAGTTATGGCTTTCCATAGTTTTCCAACCTCGGTTGGCAAAAACTTTGGCTGTGGCGTTGCAATAGAAAGGTCTATATAGATAAGTATCTGTATTACTTTTGAATTTGTGATTGAATGAACCTTGAACTTGAATCTTGACACCCTCTTAGCTTCCATAATGACAGCAAAACGAACCATGGTAAATTGCTTGTTCCCTTTTAATATCAACCTAGACATTCGTAGCACTCTCTTTAACTTACTGCTATCTCTAATGAAAGCTTTGTCAATAATGGCAGATCCATCAAGTTTGACGTATACGGGGAATATTCACTTACTTTATGAACTGGGGCAAGCAAACCTGGGAAAAATAACATGTATATATTATTATTTTTGTACCCAGAGTAAACTCACAACACACACCACCGATCCTGTTCGTCGACGTATTTACGGCCCGCGTGGAATCGGCCCGCACGGATTCCGCTTGCGAGAGAAAACTGGGGCTTGAAGCGTTTATTTATTTTTGCAATGAATGGAGAAGAAGCGAGCTACTTTTCTTATCTATGTAAACGTTTGGCACGGCTGGGTTAGAACGGAATGTGGTGTAATCAACTCGAGAATTGCCGCGATAATTAACGAGAGTTTTTCCCAAACGACGAGGGGAAAAAAATTATTCTGTATAGACAAAACCCGTGATCATAAAAAAAATAATCTTCCCGGCACTTGACAGTATGGAAGTGAGATACGGAGATATTTGAAGCTAACGTTAAAGGGACACGTTGCCTTGGATCGGGCGAGTTGGTCTATGAAAAGCGTTTGTAACCGTTTGTTATAAAATGCATATGCACCCTTGACACCCTCAAGTCAAAAATTTGACTCGACAAAATGGCCGACCGTGTTAGTTCACGATGTAAAAGGAAAACCACGCAATTACGAGGCATATTGTGTGGATCATTGTATTCTACTTTTAAAACATCTTTCTAACCATATGCATTTTATAACAAACGGTTACAAACGCTTTTTATAGACCAACTCGCCCGATCCAAGGCAACGTGTCCCTTTAAAGGTAGGATCATAGTTTGATTATGACCCCGGAAATAAATTGTTTAATTTTGTCTTTTACCCGAACGGAGGACGTCAGGAGAATTTACCTGAGAAAGGGCGCAAGCAATTTATGTGCAAAATTATTTTTCAAGAAAACTGAGCATGAACGTTTGATTGGTTTTCTGCCATTCATAGGTCATCATATAGGAGGGTTAAATTCTGCAGTGGATCGGTAAAACTTGTCTTGTGGCCTGGAAGAAAGCATTAGCTTCTCATTATGCCCGTTTCCGGGCACACTAACGATTTTTATTCCAAATATGTATTTATATAATATAGACAGCATCTTGCAATTGTTTTCGTCTGTAGTGCCCCCATTGACTAGAAATCAGTAAAAGTATGTTGATTGCCAAAGATCACCTAAAAAGGCTACTTTTGGAGATTCAAATTCCGGTGGTGTCCGTTTGTGAATGCTTTAGAGAGAGTTGTGGTTGGGAAACATGGAAGGTTTTTGATGTTCTGATGAAAGTACTGTGACAGTTTTGTCCTGTTTTCTCATCAATGAGACACTGTATTTAACTGAAAGGTGACTTTTGTTGTGTCTTTCTACTGATATTTTCGCCTATTAATCAGCATTACGTTGACAATGACTTATAGTATACCTTTAATAACGTAGTACTAGGGATGGTAATTATCGAAAGAAATTTGAGAAATTTCGTTCTGAAAACTGATTTTAATGCAAATCTCCTCCGAAAAAGGGTGTCAAACTCGAGGAAACATCATTTCGAGACCCTTCCCTTCTATTGTTGCTCTTGTTGTTGCTGCTGCTGTTGCTGCTGCTGTTGCTACTGCTGCTGCCGTGTTGTTGCTGCTGTTGTGTGTGGGGGTTTTTTCGATGAAAAATAGCCCGCGTATTAACGTATACACAACCCCACAGTAAAACACAAACGTTGTTTTGCGTTGTTTTTTACTAAAGCATACAGTTTACTGTTCACAGGGCGGTTGAATACCTTGCATAATAAACTAAAAGATGGGAATTAATTTAGTGTTTTCTTAAAAGTTAATAAATAAATAAAATATTACACAGTTAGTCTTGGCGGAAATAAGTCACTCGTAAGTGCAACGCTGCTTTTTTATTTTTAATGGAATTTAATTTTGAGGCGCGGTACAGCGTTCGTTGTCGTTTTACAATGGTTTGCCTCTGAAGTTTTTCTTTGAACTTCCCTTATGGTAATTACATTGTAGGCACAATTTTTAATTGACAAGAATAATGTTTTGTAAGCCAGGTATCGATCCAGTCTAGTTTCCAGACTTGCAAGTGAACAGACAAAAGACACTCCCCTGAGATCCTTGAACGGATTTCTGAATCGTCTTAGAAATTCAGTAACGAAGTTACTCTTTATAATGTGTTAACTAGCCATTGTTACTGCGGACGTGGTTGTCGTTATGCAAGAAGTAAATGTGGATATAATGTGATAACTAACAATTGTTGTTGCGGACGTGGTCGGTGGAGTATTATGTGGACATACGCCCCCGAATGTTCAGTTAAAATTGATTATTATCGAATCGTATGCGCTTCACAATAAGGACACTCATTGACTCATATCTGGGAACCGTTGACTGCAATGCCTAGAATCCTTACAAAGATGCATAACTATCCCATCATGTATCTCAAACAGTGCATGACCAGTTGCAGGACAGTGTTGGGCGCCGTTAAGAGAATGACGTCATATGTAAAGTAGTCTGGTGCCCGTGTCGTCAATGCTGTCAGTCATAGCGGTATATCACAGACACCTTTTCTGTGCACACTTGGCACAACTTAAAAGTTTACATGAACTTCAGACGTGCACCCGTTTTATATTCTACATGCACTCATGTGTGTGTTCGTGCATGCGAACTTGATAGGGGGACAGAAATCATTAATGTGTGGCTTGAAAAATAGACTGCGATGGTTCCAGCTCGATGCCTCAGCGAAATGCAAATTTGCCTGTGTCTTAAAGTTTTCCAAGTCCGTTATTTATTAAACGATATTGGATTCAGGAGAAGGGTGCGATGGTTTTGAAAAAACGCCGGACAGTTGCTTTCTATTTGAACAGACTGTAATGTGGGCGTTTAGCCGTGACACTCTACTGGGGGAAGCTTGGACTTTAAAATACTGAATAAATTAGGAGCGACTAAGGCGCTAACGGACTGAAAGTTATGACCCTGTACTGTTGGGACAGAGACACGTAAAATAGATAGATCTCGCTGTGGATATTTTGTGACACATTATAGGCCAACTCGTGGTCTTTCGGGTGGAAGTTAGCTGTATGCCGTCAGTACGGCATTATGTGAGGATTTCTTTGCAGTGTTAGGTGTCAGGTGGTGCGTAACAACATCGAGTCAATGGAGCAAGTCGATAAGAAGTAACTAATGTTAAAGAGTCTCATTTTGTGGCTCTTAAACAGGTGAAGAAGAGGACCTGCATTGTGTGGGCTTAAAGCTACGGTGTACATGTGTCGTTTTGTACAGTTTTGTCTACTACCCGATGGCATGTAGGAATATAAAAATACGTAAGATAGAACATAATAACCATAAAGACTTATTGGAAGATCTGCAAAAAAGGCGTACTTGCTTATGTGGTCTGAGTCAGGCGTACCCGTGGAGGAGTTATACTTCAGTGTGTACACTATGTACAGCACCGAGAGATGGTTGTACTTAGGCTAGGCCTAGGCTTCGACACACTGAAATGCGTGAGTCTCACATTTATTATGAAGGTTGTGATTGTATAAGTTGGATTCGAACAGTGGTTCATAGAAATAAGGGTACACTATAAGCCGACCGAATTCCCTGTTGGATTGAGTCATGAGTTTTGGGTGTGTTAAACCGGGGTGGCGCGTGAGGTTGTGGTGACGATGAATCAAAACGATTGGGCACATTTTTATGAAGCCCGCAGCTATGATGTTCCCTCTGAGCCACCGTATACCTCCAGCAACTTCGCCTTCTGTTATTTAAAAGTGTGTTTAATTAATCGGGGACTGGTTGTGGCTTGAGGGAAATGTAAGGCAGTCGCGTTTGAAGGTCACATCGTCTGCGGCCTAATATTTCGGTATTGATTCGCGTCTACGAGCCGGACAAAGTCATCCCAGTGGAGCGGTAAAACAAACAGTCTTCAAAACTCCAGGTTAGACAACCCGCAAGGGATTTGCATTAATTGAAGAGGCTGCCATTGTTTGCTTTGTAAGATAGCATCCTTGATATTGGAGGAGAGTTGGCAACTGTAAGCTCTAATTATTCCTTAATATGTTGACATTACAAATGGCTGGGCTGTCAAGTCTTGGGATGGGGGTTTTGTGATCCAAGGCAAAATGTGATTCTGAAACATTATGGCTGTAGGTGTGAGTTGTTGAAGGTATAATGTCTAAAGAGTTTGGCAGAGTGAATCAGATTAAATCCCCCGGCTTTCAATATACAACAAACATTACAATTTTTATCACAATGTGGTGGTCAGGTGTTGGCGAAAAGCGAAAAGTCTTGGGGTTTTGTGCACGTTCGTGGCAGGCTTGTTTAGATTTGTAGCAATCGAAATAAAAGCATTGGTGGTTTGGGCACTTCAAATGCTATTTTCTCGACACTATAATTTCCGAAAGTAATATTGCTCTGGTTGAGGATCGTTACTGGAGGACTTTATAATCAAGTTTTCAGATCGGAGACTCGAGGATTGAAACTCTTTCAATTGACCTTAGTGCACGTGACGTCATTTGAGTAGGGCGCCCTCGAGGTCAAAGGGATCGTTCATTGGCCAATCCTGTGCGCCGCGCGTACAAATCTGCGCGTTACCTTCGTCATCGTATTACCTCTAAGATGGCAGCTTGATGACATCAATACAAAATGTCTATACATAATAATGGACTTGCCTCTTAAGCAAACATCAGTAGAGGACCAATTACAAGTGTTACATGTCAAGTTGTATTTTGGCTGGTAACCACTGTACCAAGTTATCTTTTCGCTGGTAACCTTTTGTTCTTGTCTAAGCTTCTTTTTAGCTGAGGGAAACTTGTTAAGCAGAAAATATTGACTGACAATCTGCTACTAAGCGAAGATGAGCAGGATCCCAGTCACAAATTGTACAATAAAATGTGACATGATATTTTGGCTGGTAACCTTACCATAATTTGTGTGTACTTATCTACTTTTGGTGCTTAAGCAGCTCTGGGCCTTGATCCGCGAGACTCGACCTGGTGTTGTACAAAGCATGGCCGGTGTCTTGTACGTATTTACCCATCTAACTGAAGTCCTTATCCGATCGATATCACTTCAGACTACATCCAAGCTATCAAATTGATTGCTGAATTCCCAAGCTAGTTAACTGCTGTCGAGAAATAAATTTGGTTATCAAATGCCAATAGACGCTGAATAAAGTACCGGGTACTTAAAAAGAAAAAGTGAATAATAAAGACCTGTTTTTGACGGTGACTCACGCTACATTACCCAAAGTGATTTCCGCGACTCGAGGATAATAATGTTTAAAAACAAAGGAACTTATTATTAATTCATTCGGAAGGCTGATTGTCTAGTGCCATTCCTCCGGAGAAATATTTCCATCTGAAGTACTCTTGAAGTCGAGAAATAGCATTTGAAGACCCTGCTTGAGTTGCCATTGTTGATTGTTTCGATTGGCGCTATTGAACAAAGGCCATTGGGAATGTTCACACAAATCCTGACAATAACTTGATCACCAAAGTCAATGAAGTTTTCACATTGTTTGCTGCATGAAAGGGTTATTTTAAACAAAGGGTTTTTTAGTTGTAGTTTACTAGATGTCATAAGTCAATAATGTGCACTTCAACCTGAAGGGCCTCAAGGCCAAGTTCAGTTTTGTGATGCACACGTTTTCCAAAAGATAGAGTCATTATGAAAGTGGAAAAGTTTTTAATCTCAAGTTGAAACGGTGTAAAATGCCACTGTGTTAGATTGAAATTGTTTTCAACATCCTAAAACATCCGATGACGTCACATTTCAAATACAACGAATCAGTACCTTTTTGTACGGCACATTTTTAGTTCATTCCTGAATAATGTTAATGATACTCAATCGAAAAGGCCTTGAATTTGACCTTTTGGCTGGCGCGAAAATTCCTCTTGGAATGTTCGGACCGTTTTGTTTTTGACATCCAATGACGTCATGTTTCAAATTTTGCTCTGAAAGAGTATCAAAATAAAATGGCATTTTGCACCAATTTTAATGTGAGGTTAGAAATTGTTAATGTTTTCTACCTTGATAAGGACACTATCTGTGACGTCATCGGATGTTTTAGGATGTTGAAAACAATTTCAATCTAACACAGTGGCATTTTACACCGTTTCAACTTGAGGTTATTAAAAACTTCCACTTTCATAATGACTCTATCTTTTGGAAAACGTGTGCATCACAAAACTGAACTTGACCTTCGAGGCCCTCTTTAACCGTATTAAATCAACGAAGCATCATAAATTGACCGCAAAGCTATCAATTTTTAACACACTCCAAAAATTATGCAGCTCTTGCCGTGACCTGGGGTCTGATTTGATGACCCCTTTTTACCCCTGTTTTAATAAAATCCTTTCGGCTTTACATAATCTGCTAGTTTTAGGTTTACAGTATAATTGTTTTGTATAAAATGTAAATTGTTTTTTAGCCTTCGAGAAGGACCCTGCTGGGGTCGAAGCGTCGGGCCATTAATTATTTTGTTTTTTGTACATTTTGTATGTGTTTTCAAGTGACTCTTAATGTAGACGTAATTCAATCTACTGATTGCGATGTATTTTTTTGTTTGAAAAAAATAAAATAACAACGTCATAATAATAAAAAAACTCATTACATATAAGAGATCCAGAGCAACTTTCCTCCAAGCCTCGACTTGGTAAATCATAAGATTCTGTCCTGTGGGCTAAATTTTATGAAGTTGGCATATCACACCAATTTGCTAAGCAGGTTATTACTTTGCTCAGCCAAAAAAGGGTTACCAACCAAAATGCCACATAACTAACATTGTTGGGACTGATGACCCGTTATGAGCTGCTTATCGAAGAAATTTTATAAGCAATAGTTGTCTTTTATCCAAGGACGCAGTAGACATCACCAACCTGTGTTTGCCCGGACCCTAAATAATCATACTGCTGCTCGCCAATTAAAAGGAATATATAAATTGTTTTATACATTTTTCCTTTTTATTAAAACCTTGGTGGCGACGCCGATTACTAATTAAACAAACTAATTAGGTGCATGTATGTGATGCTATTATAATTATTGTTTGTGTATGTATTTTTTTTAATGCAGAACTGGAGCGGATGCGAAAAGGTGGTGCCACAACACCAAGTGCCCCCCAAAAGGTGACGCCAAGGATCACAATTGCTGTTTTCATCACGTCAATGTGCACTCGTGTCCAATAAATATGGTAAGCGATCGAACCCGTGTGACTGTCTGTCTGTCTGTCCGGTGAGTGTTCGTTGGTCTGTTGGTTAACCCGGCTTGGTGATTACATGTGGGCGGGGAGAGAGGTGGTAATTCCAAGCGGAGGATCGTTACTTAAGGCAAACATATTTTATCAATTTTAATCCCTCCATCAATTTACCCTAAACAGGTATTTGAGCGAAAGACGTTTTAACGTGAATGCTATTTAAACTGATTTAGTATGCGTTTGTTTAGCAACTCTGGGAGCCGAGGCTCCGCCCCAAATTATGCCTTAAAATGTGTGGAATAAAATTACTCTCATTAACAATATTATTATAGTAAATTAACTTGGAATCGAGTGCCTATCTTCTCTGGAATTATTAGCGTCTCATAAAAGCGATACCATGCAAACGTCGATAATGCCCGATTTGGCGCCAATTTTCTTTGGACAAATCCAAGGCTATAAATATTGACCTCTTTGACAGCAGGGTGAGTTTTATTTTTAATATTCATTGCTGTATTCGTGCAGTGGTAAACTTAATTGACGTTTAACGATGTAATGCCATCAAGCACGGCACGAGTCGTGTTGATTTAATTTAGACGCGACAGTCATAAAACCAACGTTTTAATACTATCAACGAGAACCAGCCCCCCCCCCCCCCCCCCCCCCCCCCAATGCACCTCCGAAAACTGCCTTTGTTTAGAAATATTATACTGTTCAACGTAGATGAGTAATTATCGTGCATTAGAGGGAATGGCTGAGTGTGAGCAAGCATATAGACCTTTCTTTTGTTGATAAACAAAGTGCGCCGGTTGGCATGGACGGCCGAATGTTAGCAAAACATTCAATCGTGTTAAAAAATGTTGTGATCAAATTCAACATTTTCTGTAAAGATTCATGAACGGAAATACCTTCCATGATTGGTTGATTTGTTTCCAACAAATTCAACACTATTTTTGAATATTTGTGTAACACTGCTACAAACTGTGGCAATCTGTTTTTGATTTGCAGTTATGGCTTTCCATACTTTTCCAACCTGAGTTGGCAAAAACTCGGGCTGTGACGTTGCAAAAGAAAGGTCTATTGCAGACGACGTACAATGTCGGTTACATAGAAACATCTAGTGTTGCACGTCGCCTCACGCTCCTACTGTTTGCATCCCTTTGGTGAATTCTTTTGTTCTTTCCCTTTCCCCCTGTACTTGACATCCTCCCAATAGACTTTGTCCACAAAATTCTCTTCAGAATTCCCCTACATGGAGACCTATTGTTCATATATTGGCTTCGGTCTCCGTCCCATAAATTAGCGAAATAATACATGGACTTTACACACAGCCGGCCACACAATAAGGGTAGAATAACTGATACGAGTTATGTAAAATGATATTGTATTTGAGTATGAAACATCTTCTTATTACGGAAGCATCGTCTAAAATAATGTTGCAGATTATTTGTAACAAAAAGAAAATGATCGTCTGAGCAAAACCCGGCTCTGAAAACAATTGCTCATTCAATTCAATTCAATTGTTTATTGTCACACATATAAATACATATACAGTGAAATTCACTTCGGCTTGCGAGTCTAAAAATATTAACAATTACAAAAATTACAAAAAAATAAAAAATAAAAAATAAAAAATAATCTTATCTTAACAACATGATAAACACTGGAATGTTAACATAGACAAATTGTTCTTGTTGATTAATGTTATTTTGTTCAAGTTTTTTGCTTTCTTTTTGGAAGTGGTTTCGTAATTAGGTTTTCACTGGCGTTGACAACAATCTTGGTTCACATTATAATAATAATAATAATAATAAAGACATTTGTAAAGCGCCTAATGCAAAAGCCTCTAAGCGCATAAAGAGAACAATAAAAATACAAAGAGTGAAAGATTCATAACAAGTAAGCAGATTACAAATAAGCAGCTTCAAACAAATGAGGTTTTTAACAGAGACTTAAAACAATGTAAAGAACTAGCCTGGCGAATATGCACAGGAAGACTATTCCAAAGAAATGGAGCAGCGTAAGAAAATGATCTTTGACCATAAAAAATGGAAGAAGCTCTTGTAGTTGTGGTAAGCAATGACTGTTGAGATGAACGTAAAGTCCGAGTAGGGGAATAATGGTGAACAAGTTCAGATAAATAAGCAGGAGATTGACATGTTTGAGCTTTGAAAGTTAACAAAAGAATTTAAGAAAATTGTACGAAACTTAACTGGGAGCCATTGCAATTTCATCAGTGCTGGTGTAATATGGCGTGGAATCGATTACAGCATGATGCATACTGTACGATGTTTAAAAGCGCACAACTTCCCAGATTTCAGTGTCTTTGGAAACGCTTTCTTAGCTGTGTTTTTCCCCCGCTTGTGCAATTTCCCCCCTCTCTCTTTCTATTGCGGTATTAAACCCCAGTTCACGCGTATGGCTTGGTTATGGCGCCTTGGGTTAATCTACGACAACGTCACTTTGGAACTGTTTCTGGGTTTAAAGGCAAAGTATACCTTTGTTTTTTGAAACCTTTCGATTGTTTTTATCCTATATAAATGTAGATATATACAATAAAACTAACCTGTGAAAATTTCATTTCAAAAGGTGCTTGCGTTTTTGAGGTATCGCCGAAAATACGGGGCTATAATATGTCCACGCATAAAGATTAATTCCTAACAGGAATACACAATCTGCGAAACGTTTCTGACAGTAACGCTTCTCATTATTCAAGATTTGGGGCATAGAAACTATCTTTTTACATAACCACATTACTTCAAAGTGTAATGTTTTTCAAAATGCTTTATACTATAGATCGAAAGCTTATGTATGGCCCTATTATTTAAACCAACGCGTTTTTTTATTACCTTCAATTTTAAGAGTGATTGCCAAACGTAAACCTTCGCTTTAGGCACGCATTGTTTAGAAGCGCTGGTTTTTACAGTATGCATCCTCCACTGCCTGTTTCGAAGAGAAAACAAAATTGCCATCGATGCTGTTGTGAAGCGTCATCACCAGTGAATACAATAAGTCGATGTCACAGTAATTATAATAATTATACCAGCGTTGACGCAGTCAGTTTAGTTGCAAGGAGAAAGCACACAAGGGTGTGTTTTCTGAACAATCAGGCATGGTTTAATTTTTATCAGAGGTGTACAAAATGGAGGTTATTCATGCTTGGCCTATCGCAAAGAAAAATGCCCGTTGTCATTGTTTGTGTGTGTTGGTTTTGAAAAGGTGTTTGTCTGTTTGTTTGTTCGTCTGTTTAAGTCTGTTTGTTGTTATTGTTTTTTGTTTTGTTTTAGGGTGTGTGTGTGTGTGTGTTTGTTTGTTTGTTTGCTTTTTGGGGGAGGATTGGATGGGGCGGGGAGAAGGGGATTGTTCTCATATTGGCTTCAATGAAGCTTTAAAAAGCAATCGTCCAGGAGGTGATCTGGAAAACGACATGTGTGTCGACAAATCGAGTGCAGCCTCAGGGTGTGTGTATTTGATAGATGATTCCTGTTTAGCATCAAATTTAAGAAAAATATATAAAACAATTACGAAGCATTTTTTTTTTCAGGGGGAGGGATTCACTGCATACAAAGAAATGTACAGCAGCTGTATCTTTCCCTGTATTTTATAATTTAGTAATCTTGTATTATATATTTACGACGCCATGAGCACTTTCGTGGATTTGTGCGCTTTATAATTGGTTGATATTTATAATTTAGCTTCAAATGTGGGGTTGTTTTGTTTATTATTTATTCTAGTGCGGCTTTATATTATTATTATTATTAATTATTATTAATTTTTTGGGGGGTGTTTATTGTTTTTCTTTTTTGTATTCGGTCTAATATTATGACAGCTACTGGTAAAGTGCAAAATATGAAACATACTGGTATTGTTAATAATGATTAAATAAATAAATAAATAGTAGTTTAAACAAAACTAAAACAAGTTTAAAACAAATAATTGATAACAAGTGAAAAACTACTTTCATCAAATTGACAAGAACATATTCGTTTGAGTGTGCTCAAAATAAAATTACACTTGGGAGACTGACAGACTATTTTCATAGAATGAAAAACAGTTGACATCGATATTGAATATTTCGTCCATTCATGACTGCCCTTGTAAAATCAACCATTCATCCAGCCAAACAAAATGGCGGTTTAACAAACACAAAATTGTGGTTTGAAAAGAGAATGGCAGCAATTAAACAAAATAACAACCTTTGTGGCCTCATCTAGCAGCCACCATGCACCTTGGACCTACAGCTCCTTGGTATACAATGATAATCGTTAATTTCTCTTTCACATGTTGACACATGTTAATTGTATAAACCAAGCCACTTCTTGGTTCGTTATTTTTAGTTTTTTAACTTGATAAAAAAGATGATTTCCAGTTGACGTGGACAAATACATATACTACTATGGAATAGAGCACGCTCACCTTGGGCACATTTTATGGTATAAAAGAAACATAGCTGTACTAAAAATATACATACAACCAACTTTGAAATTACAACAATAAAATGACAATTTCTGAATAGAGAGTTTTGGAACAGACCATGTAACAATCGACGATTGCATTGCGTGACTCTAATGTCAACGTTTGAAATGGGAAAAAGGGGCATATCTAAAATCTTGTTCAACTCTTACTTGTATAACTCTTGAATTTATGTGGAAACTTGTGACACAAAATGTGACCAGTGGAGTAACTTGCCTGTCAGAAAGGCCCTTGAATGTACAAAGTCACTCTTGTAAACGAAGGCTACATGGTCTATGTATGGTCATAGTACAAATAGGCCTTACATTGAACAAAAGAAAGAAATAAATAAAACAAAATAGAATAATCAGATAACAAAAAGAAGGCCTAAGTTAATTATTAAACATATAAATATATTATTTTAACTCTTATCAAATCTATCTGGAAGAAAATCAAGGTCGTGACGTCAGAAACGTCTCACCAGAGAAGTTTCATACAAATATTTTGATCATATTTCATTGTATTTTGTCACTCAGTTAAGTTTGAGGCTTCCTTTTTTAGGAGACGGTTTGGATGATCTCTGCTGCTTTCTTCAGTCCTGTCCGGACTTGCTCAAATAACAGTGCTCACTCCATGGTCATGCCATGGGAGCGTTTAACTGCTTGTCCAAGTCTGTTTCTGCGGTCGCCACGCCAGCGTGTGACACGATTTATCCAAATTAGTGTGGTGAATCTTCCAATTTGCAATGCAGATTGTGTTTTGATGTCATTTGCGACATATTTCGTTCGCGCGATTGCTTGGTATTGTGAAATCTAACTGTTAAATTGGCCCCTAATGAAGTCTTGACATATGGTAGGAGCCCGAGACACGGACTGCACTCCAACGACGATATCTACTGAATAATAATATCGTGTTTTTTTTCCCGCCTATTCTGTCTGCTCCGCGATACGAGTCACAAAGTCTTTAGCATACATCGATGAACATCAATGCACATGAACATGTGTGGAGGAATGCACAGCATTGCTGTTGCGCTCACAGTGTAGGATTGTGGATTGTCGAAGAACGAAATACAGTTTCAATTTAAAAGCTTACAGCGATTATAAAGTTCATACCAGAGCCGAGCCTCTGGAGAATTTATTCCGTATGAATTACTGTTAGAAGGTCGAGACGTACTTGTATCTAGAGACACAGGGACACGGAATTCCATATTTCTTTGTTTTGCATTCATTAGAATCAGAATTCCTACGATGTGCCATTATTATTTTTAACTCGCGTGGTTTAGTCCAAGAAAGGACAAGTGTGCGTTTTCTGGTCTTAGTATTAGTAACACAGGTGGCCATTTTAGGCTTCCGTAACTGTATTTAGTCTTGATTCAAGGAGAGTAAATAAACCAGTAGCAATCAAGGGTAACAATTGTTCCTGCATCCTGCTTCCCTGTCTTTTATAACCCATCCTGATTCAAACGCAATATCAATAGCCATCTTTCTACACTGCGTGTGTTAATTTGACACCATGAGTGTTGTCACATATATAGATACCCATACCTAGCAAACCTCGTTCCCAACATATTACTCCCATCTGACAAGAACTCCACTGGCTCCCGATCAAACTGCGTATCGTTTATAAGTTAAATCTTCTCACTTTCAAAG
The DNA here is from genome assembly GCA_037783415.1 of Leptasterias polaris. Classification (NCBI taxonomy): domain Eukaryota; kingdom Metazoa; phylum Echinodermata; class Asteroidea; order Forcipulatida; family Asteriidae; genus Leptasterias; species Leptasterias polaris. The sequence continues at coordinate 434,303 of JAZGTN010000035.1, forward strand.
CTCTTCATGGCCTATCCCCTGACTATATTATCTGATCTTCTCCGTAAATATATTCCTGTTCGTCCTCTTCGATCTGCTGGCCAATCCCTGACGCAAACTACTTTTTCCACTAAATTCTATGGTCAAAGAGCCTTCAACTTTATTGCACCTTCATTATGGAACGACTTACCTCTTTATATTCGCCAAGCTGGCTCTCTTCAGATTTCAAGGGACTTTTAAAAACTCATTTGTTTGAATCTTTAATTGTGTAACTTGCTTTTTAAAATATATTCATTTCATGGTTTTTGTTTTGTATTGCGCCTAGAGGCTTCTGCATTATGCGCTATATAAATTTATTGTATTACTATTATTATTATACCAAAAAGAATCACAATTTACACCATAAGGTGTTAAAATAACACCAATTTTTGTAGAACCAAATTTTTGACCCCACAAAATGGCGGATTGTATTCCGCTGGTTATATTTCCAGCAGAGGCAAATTTATGTTGTTATCACTATACTCTCTACACTACACACTGTCACAGTGGGTGTCACAGTGGGTGTCACAGTGGGTGTCACAGTGGGTGTCACAGTGGGTGTCACAGTGGGTGTCACAGTGGGTGTCACAGTGGGTGTCACAGTGGGTGTCACAGTGGGTGTCACAGTGGGTGTCACAGTGGGTGTCACAGTGGGTGTCTTAGTGTATGAACAACTCTTCTAAAAAGGATCAGGAGTAATTCCAAACAGCAACATTTTGAGAGATATTATGAAGGATGTGAGCCATAGATCACTCAATGATTTAAGCTGAGGTTTCCATGAGAATCAGAGTTCCATTGAACATGCGATAAGCGCCGTGGTTTCACTCATTTCAATAGTACCTCTTAACTTCACACAAAACACTGTGTATAGCCTCGTGCCCTGTACGTAAACCTATCTGCAGTAAACCATTTTTAAAACCTCTTTTGTGAGTTCTCGTGTGAATGGAAATCTCCCTCTTTAACGTGTGAGCGTTCCAAAACCACGCACGGGTTTGCTCATTCTGTGGGCTTGATTTCCAGTCACATTAAAGGGTCGTGTATTCATAATTCAGCGCGCTATTCAAACATTGTTGTGTTGGCTGCTCCTCATCATAGCATAATAATTATGATGTATAGCCTCCACTCCAGTCGTTGCGATCTGAATAGTTAATGGAGATGGTCGAGTCATAAAGCTGGGTGTGAACTTTGATCGTCCCGTAAATTTAACTCGATGTCATTTTCGTCAGCGGCATAATGCAATGGAAGAGCACGCCATGCTGTCGAATACAACATTCACTATCAATTCGAAGTTAATCGATAACAAAGTATTTTGCGAGTCATTTTCAATTGCTTCTTTAGTGTTTATTTATTCCAATAACTATTCGAAGAGTATGGGTTCGAGTCCCGGTCTTGACACTTATGTCCTTAAGCAAGACACTTAACCATTATTGCTGCGTCCTTCGGATGGGACGTAAAGCCGTTGGTCGTGTGTGTTCTGTAATGCACGTTAAGTGCACATTTTATGATAAAGAGAGAGGGGCTTGCCCCAGTGTTTCTGGCATGGTCTGGCAGCAATATGCGCCACCTCACCTTGTATCCCTTTCAAGATGTTGTATTATGGTTGCTTCGTCTCGTAAAATCAGTCTTATACTCTAGCAAAATAATAAAAATTCGATATTTCGGCCACAGGAGTGTCATTTATTGCTTTATTTAATATATATTGTTATTATTATTATTTACAAAAAGAGGTGTGTATCCAAATACATGACTGTAATTTATTTTATCCGATTACAGCCTCGCGCTTGCTTGTTGGGATTAAATTATTCGATTCCAATTTAAACTACTCGGTTTTTATTGAACACGTTTCCGAATATTTAAGCAGATAGAGGGGGGGGGGGGGGGGGTAAGCAGGTTTTGAACTGTATGTATTGGGGTTGTTTACATCTGAAATTTGTAAGGGATAATTATTCAATTGGAACAAATTTTGTGATTGATATAAAATCCATAAAACCTCCGCTGTCAAGTGCTATTTAAGATTTCAGCATTCAACTTAGGAATTGTTATCACCGACCGTCTTCTATAATTTGATTATGTTATCATACGATATCCATCATCAAGTCCATAGTTCCCGAACAAGACAAGAAATTCAATATTTGAAACTTTTACTTGTTAATTTGTCTCCAACTTGCAACACCGCGTGCGAAGCGTGTTGCCCCCAGCGTCTAACTGCTGAACAATTGCTTTGGTCACGGATTACATCCAGTGGGCCGTTGGCCAAAATGCTAGTCTGAGTGATCCGGCTAGCTAGTTCAATGCGTTCCACCACCACAAGCAGTCCAAACCACAGCGCGCAAACAATATTCATACTGCATCAAATTTAAATTTGGGTCTTAGATTTGTTTTTACAGCTGATTAGAAAGATACAATAAAAGTCACCTGTGAAAGTTTCTGCTAAGTGCAAGGTCTTCTTGCTGAGAAAACAACTAACAAACTATCACGGTATTTTCACAAGAACGTTGAATCCATCCACGTTTAGCGAGGTGACAACGGGTACCAGCCGCATCACTGGCCTTGGCATTCGCGAACGGACACCAAACCTCAGAAACTCTGAGAAACGATTTAATTGGGGACAAAGGAGGGCGCGTAAGGACTTTTAAATTGTCGTCAACTCGCGGCCGTCCCAACAAAATGGTGGCTCCTATAATTATATAACAAGCGGGGCCATAATTAAGCGACTTCGGCTACGGTTTTGGCTGTTGGTTGCAGCAAAAACGTTGACGAATAGTACTTTTCAGTGACCCGGCCATAGCCGCTGCCATTCAGACGCTGTTCTCTAAAACGCATTTTTAAGTCTCCAGCTGTATTTTGCACGCGAGTCAATGGCATGGCATTTACACGTTCAAGAACTGCAGTCTCGTCACAGGCCTCGTTGCAGCGGCGAACACACCCGAAGGCAACCGACAATCTCGAGTTCATGAACAAACAACGCCATTCTACGGAAATTGCCCGTAACTGCATTTGAATTAAAAACCACCATGAGCCGATTATTAATGTTCGGGAGGAAAAAAACAACACCTTTAAACTTGTCTAGTTTGTTCACACCAATCGCTCATGGTTAGGAGGTATTTTCCAGAGCGATGCTCCTTCATTTTATATGAAAAGGCGCTTCAGTTATTTTGTTCATGTAATATTTTCCCTGCATGAGAAGACCAACGTCTTTAAAAATTTATAAATATTAAAAAAGGGATCAATAAAAAGCCTAAAGCAACCAAGCATAATAATGTGATATTGGGATGTTGTAAAGTGTGTGAAAATATGTGGCATTTAATGGTAGTGCAGATAACAAGAATGTTTGCACCGGAGAGTTCTCAAATTGTCACGTTAGAGAAAAACTAATTTAAGTACTTTATTCCATTCCCGATCAGTAGAAAGAACATATTTCGTGAATGTGTGGGAGGAGATCGAATCGCAGAAGAAAAAAAAAGAAGAAAAAATCCCTTGAGAATTCTGTAAGACGCAATCTAATTTTGTAATAAGAATCCATAGAAGCATAAAGACTTTATGACAAGAAATGGGAGTTACTATAGTAGATAATTATGGTTTGCATATTATTGTCCACCGGTCCACCCCTTTATCATTTTCATCCCCCCCCCCCCCTCGCGATCAATACTGCCAACCCCCTTCCACCCCATTCAAATTGAAATCGTATCCCTTTTCCCTCATCGAGGTAAATTTTAATATTATATTTCATATTTGTATTGTATCTTTTTTAAACTGCTTTACTAAAGGTGACGGTTTGCAAGTGGTCCCCTTTATCGTGTTTCCATGCTCAATTTAACGCAGCATATCCCAAAGATTGTTTTGATTGTAGTAGACCCACCCAATTTGGCTCTCTCCCCCTATCCAAAAACGATGCAACACAGCAGGGGCTGTGGAAAGGGACAGAAAAATAGTCGGGCCCTCTCTTATACTGAGTGTGTGAACGTCAATCAGATTGTTGTGTAAAAAAGCACTGGCACATAATGATGAGACTTGGTTCTTGTTTCCACCTTTCATCCTGTGCCGTTCTGGGTGCACAGACTTACCACCTACCAACCGTGATAGCTAAATGCTAACAATTAAAATACTAAGATATTTTTTTTTTCAAGTCACTCAGTCTTTTTAAAACGAAACAAATATATTTTCTTACAACTAAACTTATTCTGTTAATTTTTTATTATAGGATAGCCGTTCAGCTAAGGCTCAACCTTGAGCTGTTGGCTCAACCAAAATAAAAACACCCCTGACCGACTTAAGTGGCTAAAATACATCTTGGAAAAATTACCCTGCACATTTTGCAAAATGTTGCCCTTTTATGAGGGCCAGTGTACCCCAAATGATCCAGAGGTTGAAAGTCAACAACCCCATGGGCACAATATCGGACTGTTTTTCAACAATCCATAAAATCCACGACCTTCAAATCTTTGATTTATAGAAAAAGAAGTTGGTTTACATAAATTTATTATTGAGGAGGCTCTGTGCGTTCGTTTCTCTTTGTTTAGTGTGGTGTGCACTCCTGTTCAACTCCCAGAAGACGCAGCGCACGCATCGTGATCGAAAACAGTTAAACTTTGAGAATCAGACAATTTACGACTCTTTAAAATTGTCTGTGAGCGCTGAATTTCATAATCTTGATTGATGTTCCCATCAGTGAGTCTTTCTTTTTATGTTTGAAAACAACATTTTGTAGGCTTGAGTTTGATGTACCCTTTAAGGGGTTCGGCGTCTTCGTAGGAGTACTATCTATCATAGGTATATATAGATGACAGAAACGATTGTAAATTTAAAACGGGGGGGGGGGGGGGGGGAGTAGATCCAGTATGTGCACTTGTTGATGAGTGTTAAGCAGTGGCTCTATTGGCCCGCGGTACCCCCACTGATAAGCCGAAGATAATTGAGTTGCCCCACTTTTGAAATTCAATTAAGTCCAATTCGTTGTCTTGGAAGGCTCCGTCAAAACGACAAAAGATGAGCTTTCATCGGGCTCGGCAAAGAGCCGGGGTCTGATGATAGGGGGTAGCTCTAGCTATACGACGTCTCAACTCGAGCTGAGGGGCCCGCTGGCTACAATGCAAATACCACGGCTGAGTGAATATTCAACGCAAGGACGCAAGGACACGCGATCTATTTTATGGGGGCGCGGTGTAGTGTGTTTTTGAAAGGGGTTTAAAGCCGTATAAATGCCAGACACTGTGAAGACCCGACGCGATGCATGCTGGTAAAAGATCATGAGCTCGCTTTGTACAAGAAGTGAACAAATCAGCGGCATAGCCAGTGAGGGGGGGGGGGGGGGGGGGGGACAGGAACCAAGTTCGTTCCTTAATTTTGGAGGGCACAATATGAATATTTAAACAATTTTTCGGGGGGGGGGGGCACTGGAGAATTATGGGGTGGCCCAGCCGCCCCCTGGCTACGCTGCTGCGTCAAATACTGTGATATTCACACAAGGAGTCGTGGTTCATTTTCAGACTGATCTCGTGTTCATGTCAACCTTGTGTGGTCATCTTGCTGTCCTCTCATCCAACCGGAACGCATTAAGATGATCAAAAAGCTTTTTAAATATTGACAGTATCGAGTGAGAAACAAGTTTTAAAACTGAATGAACAGTGGGCGACGCGACGGGCGATGGCACGACGCGACGGACGATGGCACGACGCGACGGACGACGGAATACACGACGGACGACGCGACGGACGACGCGACGGGCGACGCGACGGGCGACGCGACGGGCGACGCGACGGACGACGCGACGGCACGACATAAGTCAAAACATAAGTCAAAACCACCATTCAAATCAATTGAAAAACAGGCGACGCGACGGGCGACGGCACGACGCGACGCACGACGCGACGGACGACGGAGTAGGCGACGCGACGGCACGACGCGACGCATATCTGTCGCCTTTAGAACACCATACCGATGTAACCAGCTGCTAGGCAAAACTAGTCTGATCCCTTCTGTGAAATAAGAACCACTGGTGTTGTTCTTTATTACTGTGTATACAGGGAACCTGTCCAAGGTAATCACACCTGGAGAAATATATGGTCATTGCCTCTCACCAAGCTTACCAGTCTAAAAATGTAGTACCTACATCTGTGACTTCTGAAGACGCTCTTTAACAGTCACTTTTGATTAACCGTAAATTTGATACCGCTGTATTAATTGGCAATTCAAACCAAAATGTTTGGCCTCTGAAAAAATTGGTATGCTTGGCCCACCCAACGAAGCAATTGTTGTTTGAGCCTTGTATACCATGCCCCATAGACCCTGTAATCTTTGTTTACAAAAAGAGTGACCTTTCACAGTCCAGGGCCTGACTGGCAGGCAAGACACTACACTGGTCATAATAATGAGAAATTTTACATTTTTGTGTCATAATTTTTCATATAATTTCACGAGTTACAGCTGAACAGAATTTGAGATGTGCCCCTTCTCCATATCAAAGGTTGATACAAGTCGTACAGTGGAATCTCCATGAAATGCAAGATTTAATTGGGTGCTGTGTTCACATTGTGCCTGCAGGAAGTCCAGTCTATGGTGGCTCTTTTGTATACATGTGACGTCACGGGTTACGTGGAATTCAAACAGTAACTTCCTGTGTAGGATTTTTGAGAATTATTTGAGACTGTCACTTACACTAGTACTTTACCGTGTTGAGTTTAGTTAAACATCAAGCTCGTTGCTCTCTTTGGTTGAACGAAGATTGGTCCGATTGTCAGTGTAATTTATAGTTAATTGCTTTTGCTGAAACGAAGCCGGCATCGGTTTTCTGTTGTAGAAGTCATTAAGGACATATCATTAGCATTAAAGGCATGTTCAGGCCGAATCGTTGAAACGCACGTGTAGTTGCAAATAAAGCTATTAATTTGATTGTTTGGCGTTCACCTGAGCTTTAAACATCTCCCATCATCAGACCATCTGACGATGTCACAGTTTGCCCGAGGGGGTTGTACCTCTGGCGTCGTAGGTAAACGGGAAGAAAGATGGGAAACCGTTATAAGAGCCCAGTGTTTGCATATTCGATTAGGGGAATAATGTTTATATGGATCGGGTGAAGAGGACAAAAGTAGGAGAGTTATTCATCGAAGGATGGCTCACGACAGTTAATGAAATATCGATTCAATATCCATGCTGATCTATTGTTGTAGTAACCCATAAACATATACAAGAGTGTCATCATTCAATATTAATATAAGTGGATAATGAAGCTGGAGCCAGTTTTTCATATTTACATAATGCATAATAGCATAAAGCAGTTAGCTGTGCTTCACAGTACTACTAGTGTGTGCGGCGTACGGCTTAAAATGGTGTTACGTCAACCACGTTGGATTTGACACTGAAGCTGTTGGGTGCAGCTGACACACAAAACATAATTGGTGATTATTAAACAACAACAAAATGCTCACTGGTTATAAAGTCCACACCAAAACCAATCCTCTTGACAATTATTTTCCTCTGAAATAGTGTCATAGGCGAGAATACGAAGACCTCTTAAAACGCATTGTCAGTTATTTCCGCGAACGTGCAGAAAATCCCGTACGGCAACATGAAAAGTGTTTCGTTGCTTCACAAAAACGTGATCTTCACTAATGAAATTAGTCCCAGGTCGTTCATAATTATATTAAGGGTGTGATTGAGGATAAAATGACATCATTCTTTCATAATTCAATGATGTCATAAACCTTTAATAAACAAAGCCTCGTTTCTCTCAAGTATCGGTTTTGCTTAACATAGAATATTTTTCAATGTTGCATTTAACTTTGGGGTTACATTATGGCAGTGTTGTAGCCAAATACTTTTCAGTCGGGTTTCAAATACTGCTGAGGTAAAGGTGGCCGAGTAGTACTCGGATTCGAGTACTTGGGCCATCGAGTACGAGGACAAGTATCCGAGTATTGAGTATTCTGATGTCCGAGTACCGAGTCCAACAGCCGAGTACTCAAAAGGCCGAGTGCTCAAAAGGCCGAGTAGTACTTGAGTACAAGTACCTGGTCAATCGAGTACGAGAACAAGTATCCGAGTACTGAGTATTCTGATGTCCGAGTACCGAGTCCAACAGCCGAGTACATAGATCTTCGGGTCCGGTACGAGTACGAGTATTTTGAACAAAAAATAATAGGCCTACTGCAAAATGAGGTATAAATATATTTTTGTTGTTTGATTTTTGGAACTATTATCTATACAATATTGTGTACTTGTTATGAAAGCTATCTTTTAAACATGGATACATCAAAGACAGCTTAACATTTACCTTTTCCGGAGCTTTTCTCCCCTAGTCCTTGCATTAACGCACAAGAAAGCACAAAATGAAAGTTGCATTTTGACCACTTAAAATCTGAGTACACTGTACATCTTCAGTCGAGTATATCCAGTAGGCCTACATTACTTCGAGTACAGGTTATTTTGAGTCGAGTATCGAGTATAAACTTCAAGCGGGGAGTACTTTGCTAGCCGAGTACGAGTATAACGGGTACCATCAAAATGGTACCAGAGTACGAGTACGCGAGTATGGTTACCCGAGAACAAGTACCACAGAACACTACATCTTAAGGCTATGCAAGTTTGTAATTGCAAATAAGTCTTTGTAACTTTGGGACCACAATAAAAAGTTGTGCAACTTTGGGATCACATTTCAGGCTATGTAACTTTGGAATAAAAATAATTTTTTTGTATTTTTGGGATCACAATCAAGGCTATGTATTCAAGGCTATGTATTGGGATTACATCTCAGGATATACATGTATAACTTTTGGACCACACAAGAGCTATGTAACTTTTGGATGACATTTAAGGCGAAGTAACTTTGGGATCACATTTCAGGCTATGAAACCATTGGACTACTAGAAGGAGCTATGTAACTTTGCAACTTTGGGATCACATTTAAGTCTTTGCAACTGTTGGATTATATAAATAAGGCTTGTATTAAAATTTTGGACCACAAATAGAGCTATGTAATTTTGGGATCTCATTTAAGGCTATATAGGCCCCTAACTATGGCAACACAGTTAGGGTTTAACTTTTAACTTGAGGTATAGGTTATGCAACTCTGGCATCACATTTACGTCTTTGCACTACTGTTGGATCACATTTATGGCTGGTAACTTTGGGACCGCAGTTGGAGCTATGCAACTTTTGGATTATGGCTATACATACGCAACTTTGGAATTACATTAAAGCTGTGTAGAGTTTGGTTTGTGCTTTTAGTCGAGTCTCAAGGCTTCATGAATTCTGTTTTTCGTAACACAACACTCTCATACATTCAAGGGGGCTTCCGTCAGTAAAATAAAACTTCTCCAGTGAGACTCTTAAAAAACATCCTAATGACTTGTGATAAATTGAAGACGATTGTTTATTTGTTTTACCGGGCTCAATAACATCCTAACGACGGACGAAAACATCGACAGGGCTTATACATTCCACGAGATTGGGCCACATACTAGGGATGGGCTTACATATTGGGTAACTTTTGGTCTACATTAATGAAATTGTCTGTGGATTCGATCAGACGTGGCTTGAAACCACGGAGAGCTTTATACCTCCATGCTTGAACTTAGCTGTCGTCAGGAGATGGGAGGGGGTCACCTTACCTAAGCAAATTTTCATGATAAATGTGTTCGTTAAGTAATCTATATTGTCTCTGATCAAACAAGTAGAGTGCTGTGTTGACTATCACTTTACAATTTAGCCTTTATCAGTTAGCATTAATCATAAAAAAAAACTATAGCACCTGCATGGAACTACTTGATGAATCGCTGCAACTCCTATATTGTTTTTATCATGCCTTCATTTTGTCACGATGCAAGGTTGTTTTGCTGATTTTATTGCCTATTTTTATTAACCGCCAGTGGAATAAAATTAAATCACATTGATTTGTGAAACTGGAATTCCGCCCCAGCTCTTATTTTGTCGAACATAAAATGATCTTTTGTTTCTTTCTGTGGAATAGTTGATCGAGTTTTGCGTTGGTGGTTCCGACCTCACGTGCCTTTCTGCCAAAGCGGGCAATCATAAAAGGCCATAGCTTAATAATTACTTGTCCTAATGGATATGTACCATGTAACTGAACACCATAATGAGTTACCGAGATGAGGAGTCGATTGAGTTTATTTATAGCCACTCACTTCTATTTTAACACTTGAGCGCCAAAATTGCACCCTCTCTTTCTCGCACTGCGGCACTTTAACGATTATGCTGTATTGTTTGGTATAGTTTCCAACTGTTATACGACCTTTCTCATTATATATATTTTTTTGTACAAGCCATGTGTTTGTTGATGAGCAAGGCTTCAACTCCTTCGACAATTAAATGAAGCCACCTGCATTATCTGCCACCGTTAATTAATGGTATTGACTCTCATGTGGTATTGTGTTTCAAGGGATGGGAGTTGTATTGCTCTGTGCCTCTGCTTTGATGCTTTGGTTAATGCAGTCGTTTGGGACTTGGGGTTTTTTCACCAGGAGATTACTTCTGTGAAAAAATGGAGTTCACCAATTCACCTTCTTTTCAGGGTGTTGAGCAAGAAAAGGGGGTTTGGTTTTTACCCAACCGTTCCCTTCCCTCTTTAAAAAGAAATGGGCAGTTTGAACAATGCGTGATGTGACGTGGAGACCACCGAATCACCTTGTTTTCGAGTGGTCCATGGTTGGTCGAAGGGGTTAGAATGGTCATCCCCCACCCGTCCGTGTTTCGGATCTAGGATCGGACGTTGTATTACGGAATTAACCCATCCGTATTTCGAATTTAGGATCAGACGGGGTATATACAGTGGAATTACTATTGGAATTTGACAATTTCCCTATCCTTGTTTCGGATCAAGGATCAAACAATGTATAGACAGAGGAATTACTTCTATATGGTGGAGAGGGTCGGATTCGACTCAATTCATCCCATCCGGATCCGAGTAGTCTGACCAAATTATCTCGTTGTCAATGTATTGGTGAAGTATGCTATCCAACCGTCCCTGTGCTGTTTCAAAACAACACTTTGAATAAGATTCTCTCCCCCTTTTAACAAACCTTCCCCCTCCCCTCCCCTCCCCTCCCCATAGCGTGCCACTCTACGCCATCATTCCGGGCTGTCAGTCATGTTTCATCTATTAAAACGCAGGCAAATCGCGCTTGATTTCCCTTCCTAACAACTAAACCACGCGTGTTTTAATGACAGGACCCTTAAACTGTAATTTTCCACCTAACTGCAGAAAGCGTGTACTGATGATCGCGGCATCCGATCATCTGCAACATTTTGCGCGGGATTTTTTTCTTTCGGTTCTTTCTTTCTTTCGCGCTCGTTTTAGTCCCTATTCCCAGTGGGTCCTAGAAGCCACAGTATACCGTTCCACCGAATGCTAATATTATTTATTGAAGCACCACAGCCAGGGAGATTACCACCATGTGTAAAAATTTAATAACTGTCTACAGGAAAAGAACGCGTTGGTATAGTTCGCTGCTTTTTTGCCGTTTTACGACGTGTGAAAAGCAGAGGTTCTCGAGCAAAACTGCCGGTACAATTAAATTAAAGTAATGACCTCCGCTGGCAACGAAAGAAAGGCCGCCCTTACCAAAAGTCTTATTTAGATCGACGATTCAAAAACAACACAGCTTAAGAAAATGTTAGAACATTTTTCTATCGTAAAAACAAAACAAAACATGTGCTTTACAAATCACAGTTACCCCTTCCAACGACTATAGTACACTGGCTCAAGTAAACACATTATTCCAAGGACATTTTATACTTGTTTTTCTTCCTTCTGCTAAAAACATGTACATTGCATCTTTTTTATGTAGCAAACCATAAGCTTATGAATTTGTAATTATGTAGTAAATGGAATCAACAGGACATTTTTGTTAAGCGCTGTTCTTTTTTTAAAGTGAAACACATCACATTCTAGTAGACAGATCAAGGCGCCTTTACAACGAATTTATTATCCCTCATCATGCTTTTATACTTAGACTATTCATCAAACTCTCCCAAGCTGCTTGCATTAGTGCTAAATGGGTTAATCCATCCTCACACGCAGTCCCCCATTTATACACCTGCATTAAGAGAAGCAATTTATGGTTAAAAGTGCCTTGCTGAGGGACACTTTTTTTATTCCAATGACCGGGATTCAAACTCACATTCGGATGCTTCAGTCTTCAGAGTTTGAGTGCCGCACTAGACCACTCAGCCAAGACACATTTGTATTGAATCAAAAATTAATTAAACGTCGTTTCTGACAATACTATCCAGTGATTAATATATCGACCTATAGCTAGCGATGTAGCCCGGGTTGACAACAACCCTCGCCATTTGTCTTTGCTGAGTGATTACCGACGAATGACCTGTCAATAGTTCAGCAAACGGCCAGGCTAGGTACTTTATTTAAATTGTTAATTTGGTTTTTTGAGGGAATTACTATTGTTTGAAGTGCTGTCATATTTGCCGTGTCTGAATCCACCCATAATGCGTGAATAGAGCTATTGCCAATGCATTTTCCTGAAGACGGTTATACAGTATATTGATTGAAACCCTGTGTTGTCAACCACCATTATATTTCAGAACCACCACAACTTTACATAGAAAGTTTTATTTACATGGTATCTCTGCAAACCTAACTAGATTGTATCTCCACCATGCAAAAGTTCAAATCCTACGCATGTCATGGCGTTACTGCAAACCTTTAGATTGTGTTTCCACCATGCACATTTTTCAAATCCTACTCATGTACATGGTGCTACCGCAAACCTTACTAGAGTGCATCTCCACCATGCAAAGTTTCAAATCCTACTCATGTACATGGTGCTACCGCAAACCTTACTAGATTGTATCTCCACCATGCAAAGTTTCAAATCCTACTCATGTACATGGTGTTACTGCAAAACTTACTAGATTGTATCTCCACCATGCAAAGTTTCAAATCCTACTCATGTACATGGTGTTACCGCAAACCTTACTAGATTGTATCTCCACCATGCAAAGTTTCAAATCCTACTCATGTACATGGTGTTACCGCAAACCTTACTAGAGTGTATCTCCACCGTGCAAAGTTTCAAATCCTACTCATGTACATGGTGTTACCGCAAACCTTACTAGATTGTATCTCCACCATGCAAAGTTTCAAATCCTACTCATGTACATGGTGTTACCGCAAACCTTACTAGAGTGTATCTCCACCATGCAAAGTTTCAAATCCTACTCATGTACATGGTGTTACTGCAAAACTTACTAGATTGTATCTCCACCATGCAAAGTTTCAAATCCTACTCATGTACATGGTGTTACCGCAAACCTTACTAGATTGTATCTCCACCATGCAAAGTTTCAAATCCTACTCATGTACATGGTGTTACCGCAAACCTTACTAGAGTGTATCTCCACCATGCAAAGTTACAAATCTTACTCATGTATATGGTGCTACCGCAAACCTTACTAGATTGTATCTCCACCATGCAAAGTTTCAAATCCTACTCATGTACATGGTGTTACTGCAAAACTTACTAGATTGTATCTCCACCATGCAAAGTTTCAAATCCTACTCATGTACATGGTGTTACCGCAAACCTTACTAGATTGTATCTCCACTATGCAAAGTATCAAATCCTACTCATGTACATGGTGCTACCGCAAACCTTACTAGATTGTATCTCCACTATGCAAAGTATCAAATCCTACTCATGTACATGGTGCTACCGCAAACCTTACTAGAGTGTATCTCCACCATGCAAAGTTACAAATCCTACTCATGTACATGGTGTTACTACAAAACTTACTAGAGTGTATTCCCACCATGCAAAGTTTCAAACCTTACTTTGGACTCGATTGAATATTCTTCGTGGAACCCCCAAATAATATTGGTCGGTTTTCTTCATAGTGCAATGATTCATCATGATGGGTTGATCCTTTACCAATGAGAGCCTGCCGTCTTCTGGTGTAGGTGTACGGGGTTAATTTGACAGCTGTAGGTTGGCCCGTCGCGTCGGTTACACCTCACCCTAACGCCTCTGTACTTGCTTTAGCCACTTGAAAAAGTCCACAAAACCACATGATACTCACCAAATATGAACCAAAATTGGCCCTCAAACTCCTCCATACGAGTACAAGTCTGGAACACGGTCTCTGTTTTGTTAAATTTCGGCTGAGGTTGCGTCATATGAATAAATACATACACATTTTTTCCAATCAAATATTTATTCTGCATATTACGCAGTCAGCCATAAAAAAGACAAAACTAGCCCTGATTTACAAGAGAGTATTTCTTTTATTATTTATTTATATCTTATCTTTCTTCAGGGGTTGAAAGGGATGTAGTTGAAGTAGACACTTAAATAACTTATAAATATAATACAAAAAATGTGCCAGGTCTTGCTTGGATGTAACAGCGATAAAAAAGGGTCACCCCCTCGCTGAAACTAGGTTTACAAGAGGTGCATCATTTTTTCAGGCGGTGCACTTCTGACCAATTAAAACTTAAGTTCCCGCTTGCAAGTTTTCTAAACAGGCCCCTTTTCAGCGCTTTTGTTCTGCCGTTTTCTGTTTATTTCCTGTAATTTACCTACCCTTTATTAGTACAAATGTTATTTCTCGTTTAATTTTGTTTCCTTTGTGAGGGGGGAAGGATTCGTGCCTTTTCCCCACTTTGATTGGGCTTGTTGGTGTCGGAGGAGTCCTACATTCCGCGGTCGCTGCTCCATAAGAGTGTAAGGTTCCGACCAATTCCAAAGAGTGTTTGACTCCTTCGGCACCTTGCCTAGTTGGAGGGGGTGGGCGTGGTTTTTGTCTCTTCTGGCTAGGGATACCCCCGTGATGTTTTACACTGTTATGTCTATTGTCTTATTGCTCATACTGTTTATTGTTGACAACGTTATTTCCCAGTAATTTTGTAAACTATTATTAAAAATGACTTCAATCGTTTTGAAATAAAGATGTCATTGAAAAGTCAAAAAAGTCTGCCGTTTTCTATATTTTTTTAATAAGATAATCTGATGTGCGATGGAGGTAAAAACACATACACTTGCGTCATGACTGACTTGGAATGATCATAACATGCCCAGTAACCGATTTTATCGTCTGTTTTTCAGAAACCCAGGTTTTGTATTTAATTGGGGTTTTTTGAAAATATTGCACGTGCCTAAATAGCTACGTTCCTGATGACGTCGTGAAACACGAGATGACCAAAAATCAAAGTGACCACTTCATCCCAGAGAAACACCACTTTTATCTGTTTGGCGCAGGTTTCCGTTTTTTCCTTTTCTGTGTGTGTAGAGGGAGAGGGTGGGGTTGGGGGCGGGGAAAGCCATTAAGGACATCGTCCTTCCAGTGGCACATCGCTCCCCGAATATCTAGCGAGCATACCGGGGAAATCTCGAGTATTTGCACACCTCTAAGTGTCCCTCTACGCTATCGATCGGTGATTGGTCCCGGGTGCGGAGTATATAGCCTGTCCCTCAATAACAGGCTAACAGAGAGAAGGGGACAGAGGGGGCCCATGGACGAAGCAAACAGCTTTGAGGTACAATGACTATAATTTGTAGGGGATACAGCCCAGGATCAACTCGAGTGTGTCATCATTGGCTCTTGGATTGAGTGTTTTGGGTGAGGAAAGGGGTTTTGTTGATCCAGTTTGTTTGGTTGGTTTGTTTCTTAGTCTTCTGTGAAACAATCTCATCCTTCTCGCAACACCCGTTTGCCAAGTTAAAACAAATTAAAAATTTAAATAAAAATACTACCCCCACCCCAAAAAAGAAGAAGAAAAAACACGTTTCCTTTTCGTGAAAAAAGTGACATGAATCATGAATATAATTATCTGATGTCGCCCTGATTGATATGTGATTCGAATAACATCGAGACTGAATGGTCAGAAAATTCCTTAAAAGCTTGTGTTGTAGCGCAGTCACTCTGCGGAGCGATAAACATGTACGCATGCATGTGCTGCAACCCTCGTGGCTCAGGGGGGTAAAAGCCTGGCGATTGATTTTATGTCTCCTTCAGTGCAGGAAGCATTTCAGTGACGTAGAGCCACCTAGGATGGCTATAGCGCGAAGATCATTGTTGACCCCACGACCTTATAGCTCCCCCCGGCCCCCCACACCATCCTCCTTGGAACGAAATATCTAGAAATTTATGGAAAACAAGGTCTTGTTTTCAAAACGGGGTCCCAAGACCAAGGTCGCCCGTCTGTCGATCGTTCTATCCAGTTTCCCCCATCTCCCCTCTCTCCCTCGTAATGGTGCGAATCCGAGTGTCTAAAAATAAATTCCTCTTACTACTACTAGTCTTAGATTTCTTTGATTGAGAGTGAAACCGCTTAAAATTCGCTGTACTTCCACGTTTAATGGACAAAACCTTACTTGTCAATATGCAAGTGATTTTAAAGTGACTGGTCATGAAAATGTACTGCTGCAATAATGTTGTAGTTTTGTTTTGTTTTATTTAAAATCTGACTGAGATATGTGTTTCTCCTACATATTTGACCCCCGCCCCCCAACACACACACACCAATCACTCCATCCTCGGATATCCAACGTGTGGGCAGCATGAATGGGTTGTAAATAAGTGGAAAACAGTGGGAAACAGAGAAAAATAACAACGTTGATGAATGGCTACTGTCAGTATATGAGAACCGTAAAAGGCTGTTTTATTTTTTAATGGAGGTCTTTTTTTTAATCAAAAGTCCACAAAATACGAGAGCACTTCAGGCGGGGGCTACAAAGGGGGTCTCTCAATAAGAGTGAAAGAATAGTGGAGGATCTAATGTCATGTAGGTCGATCTTGACGTTGGGGATCATTCTTAACGTACTTTTGTTCCGTTGCTCGTCAAAAAGCACCCGAACTGAGGAAACTCTATCACTGTATCAGGCGGTTTGGGCTACCAAATGGGGGTGGTAAATAAGAACAGTGGTAAATAAGAACAGTGGAAAAGTGGAATCTGCACCGAGTTGGATATGTATTGACAATACGATGGAACTAGTGAAAAGGGTAATTTGAATAGCAGGGAAACAAGAAACGGATAACGGAATTTCGAAGGTGACAAAAACAAAAATCTACATGGGAAGAAACTGGAACTCGTGACATTTCTTTTTCCGTGTACAATGTTACTTGCTGTACACGTCTTCCGCATTTACTCTCATAGCAACAACCTTTTTTCGTTGCCTTAAGGCTAGAGACGGGGTCATTTTTCTGAGTAGGTGATCTCTTTCCAATGAAGCTTGTATCACTTGAGACATAGAAGTGAATGGAGACATAGATTAAAGACATCAGTTGCTGATTGAGGAATAGTATGAAAGCGGAATTTGCTTTTGAAAAGTCCAAAGAAATAAACCGCTTTTTGTTGTTGTCTATAAAAAAAAAAAGGCATCTGGGATCGTGTTCAAGTGATGGTCGGTATATGCACTACTAATAACCCCGGGGCCCTCTACGGCCCAAGGGGACACGTGGTTCATCATTTCCAACGGTCGTGCGTGATTCAAACAATACTGATAGGCCCACGTGGCGTTTGCACGCTGATGTTTAAAGGACAGTGCTGCGGAGGAATCAATGAATATTCCGATGTTTAATGCATGAACATTGAAAGATTGGAGAAGCCGTGTTTTTTGCACGCACTCGCCTTCTCGTTGGCAGACAAATTGACTTTATAATAATAAACCTTGCTATTTTTATCATAGAACCTCACAATCAGATCAGTTGTTGAACAAACCGTTTTACAATTTCAATTAATTGTATCTTGTTTTGAATTGGTTACTTGACATTCGTTGCAGCGTAGGTCCCTTTTGGTTATTTAGTATTTCAATGTATTTTCAGAGTCGAACAGAATAACTTGGGTAATGTTTTGTGTATTTGTTATATCTAGCTTTAGATTTACGCAGAGGCCTATACATGTACATGTTGGGTTTTGTTTTTGTTTTTTTACATGTATATATAGTTTCTTTAGGGGGCTTGCAAAAACGCATTCGGACATTGTTCCATGATTTATACACACATACACAATTAAATTGGTAGAGTTGCCACATGCCTATACCTGCAACATTGGACCTTATAACAAATGTTGCCATTACGTCATGTTGCCATTACGTCATGTTGCCATTACGTCATGTACCCCTTTGTTGACGAATAGATTAGTGTTCCCCCACTATTTAGTAGAAGATTACATTGTCCAGTAGTCTACCACACACATATAGTTTGTCCTGTAACAAAAAAGAGTCTATGCTGTACACAACAAGACCGTAGCTTTCAATGTTGAATGGAACTGGCTGTTGAATTCTTATCGTTATTAGAAGAAGACAACATTTTCATTAAATACAGTTAATTATCTGTGGTAAAAATTACTTCGTCTTCATTCCGATTGAAAGACACTGTTTTTTGGTTTTCTGCTAACACCAGATACATCACTGACTTTAGAATTGTGTCCAATTTAACTCACAATGCTGAGACTTAATCATAATTTTTACTTAGTTACTAGTTATAAACAGTGCTGATTAATTGGAGATCATCTAAAAATAACTTGTATATACATGTGTTATATGAGAATGAAATTTCAAACTAACGTCATCTAAATTGTGAACAAAAATGAAAACATAATAGCACAGGATTGAGGCTGTTTGTGATGCACCAGGGGAAGTAATTGGGGGAAAATTGCCGTTCATGTTAAAAGCATGGGATTGACACTGGGACTAGAGAGTCCAACGCCCATTAGTTCAGCAGGTATGTGATAGGATTGTGCCTGTTATGATACAATTGTGGAATTAAGCATACAGTCATAATGTCATGAGAAAGCTATTTGGCTATATAGGGCCATTGCAGATTTGAATTTTGAAAAAAAAGAAAAAATATATATGGGTAAAATAACAATAAGTTTTACAAAATGCTGCCATGCATGCTTGCTTTACTAGCTATTTTTTTCGAAGAACAAATCTGCGATGGCCCTGAAGTCAAATACCTTTCTCATGACGGACTGTGAGTGTGTGCCAAATTCCATGCTGGTATCATCGCCTACCTTCCTTACTGTATTGGAAACTGAAAATGACAAAAACTTAATAACTATACACAACAAGAGAAAACAAAACAACATTTCAACAATTGCTTGATATTGGCAGTTTGGTATAGAAACACGTATTCTCGGCAAGAAATGTAACAAAAGAGTTGAAATATAAATTTTTTTGACACAACAATACATTTCAAAACTAAAAGTCGCTGTCTAGTACATAAAGACCTTCAAAAAGGCCGAAAGCACATTACACAAAGTTGCCATTCTTGATCAAGAAAATGTAGCTTTGATTTTATTCGGTTTCAAACTGGAACTCTCTTATCAAAAACTTACTCCTCGAGAGTATGTTGAATTTCACGTAATGTGTATTTTTCACACCAATTATAATGTAACGTGTTTTGAACGCCGGTTGTTTTGCCCATTATACAAAACACCCCTCTGAAAGCACAGTGTACAAGAAACAATTGTATAGCGGTGCCGTTTTTACGCCGAGAAACTGGGTTAATTGACACAGCGATCCACATCTTTTTCTTTAGAATTCGACACTTATCCTCAGTTTCTCGATGATGAAAGTGCTTTCAATGATCGTTGTGTACCGAGTTCACAATCAGCCAGTTGATGGATATGTTGGTTATTTTTCCGCAAGTCATGCTAAACTGACGAGCTACCTGCCCGTTGTAATAACAGATTGAGGGGCTACATTTTTGTATTTAGAATCAGAGGAGGGTACAGACGTAATGAGGTACCTATAGACCACGTGACCTGTGACATCACATGTTTACAAAAGCGCCACAGAGCCTGGACTTATGGAAGAAAACAATAAATCTTATGTTTTATGGAGATTGCACTGTCTGATTTTTCTAAATTTTTTGATATGAAGAAAGGGGGGACATCTCAAAAGCTGTACAGCTGTTGCTTTTGTAACTATTAAAGTCACCTGGAAATATAATTTTTTTTTTTTTTTATATAAGAATATATGTATATTAACAATAAAACAATTTTTTGAGTAATTGTTTGTCAGTATTTATATGTTAAAAAAATAGATAAAGTTGTTTGGGGGCGACTCCGCCCATCCCTTTTTGTGACGTCAATCGAGGAAGACTTCGCCTCGATTGAACATCGACCCCCACTCGAACTTGCCTGCATTTACGTTGTATATACACGTGCAAGTAGTGAGATTGTACGTTTCGTTTGGTTATCCAAAAGGGGGTTTTTTCTTGCATTTTTCCCAGCGAAAATTGCTGCAGGCAGCATTTTTTTCCTGCAGATCCCAAATAATAGGCAGTTACGAGCATCGAAAGTTAGGCTAACGAGGGCAAAGTGGTCCGGTCCGACGTCGTTTTCAGAGCTATGCAGCGAACACATGGATAGCCCGGTGATTTTTTCGTTGGTAGTAGTGTGCAAGGGAAGTTGCAGTGAAGCTTAGGTTACCAGCGAAATGTTTCTGGTGGAAAAACAATACCTCGTATTATCCGTGTTCTCGTTATGACCATGCTCGTATCTTCCGTTTTTAAGACATAGAAACGCGCATGGGACAGTTCGGGACCGGTGAAAAACCTCGTATAAACTGGCGTCTCGTATTAGTCGACTGTACACTGTCCTAGGATTGCATTGGGTGGTGACGTCCGAATACGAAAACGCATCATACTGATCAGGTACCCAGACGTAATGTACGGGGCCAGACTACACATTTTCTCCTGCCTCGATTGACGTCACGAACAGCGCCATGTAAAGGGGGCCTATTTTTTAATTTGTAATTAAAAGAAAAATACAATTTGTTTACCTTAGTAAATTGTTTATTCACATTCCACTCATAAAAATGTATATATTAATGACAAAAGCTTTATTTTGAAAAAATACCACTGCCAGGTGCCTTTAAATTTGTGCGAAAATGATGACACAAAATGTAAATTTTCCCATGGCCTGTGTAGTATCTTGCCCGTCAGGAAATGCGTTAGAAAGTACAAGGTCACCACTCTGTAAACAAAGGTAACATGGTATATAGCCAGGGATCTAAATGTAACGCCGAGCCTGTAACATAGCACATGTTCTATAAACTGTAACGCCAAGCCTGTGCCTAAAAATAGCCCGGGATCTATGTAGAGAACTTGCCTAAAATGTCATGTGCACCATGCCCATTGTATATGTAGGTCATCAAATTCCCAAAGTAAAGCTAGGCACAATGAGACAAAGACAGTTACAAAAATTATATTAATGCGAGGCATAGTTTTGCTTTCATTTGCAATCAACCTTAATGTGTGTATATTTTGTTACAATGAGCTGAATGGTCTGTTATTAATAAAGGTCGAGGCTTTGCCCTGCACCACTGAAACCATCACTATACATCATTGTGTCTGAGTAATGCCAGGGCAGGCTATTCATCAACAAATTGCTTCAGTAATTTCATAAATCTATTAAAGTATTCATGGGTTTGTGGGGGAAAGTTGACTGTAGTCATTACCGGGGAATGATCGCTTCTATAGCCTTCAAAGTGGGGACCTTGGCTGCCTGCCGCTGCGCACTGCGGGGCCAGAGGAAACACTGTATAGCTTTCAAAATTGACTGCTCGTTTATTATGCAGTGCACGCGCGGCACTCCTTGGACGTAACTTCGTGAATCAAATTATGGAAACATTGGCAACGAGCCTAAGTGTATTGGAATGTTTTTAAATGAATATACAACATTGGAACAACAACTGACATGTGAAAAGTTTCAGTATCTTGGACCGTTTAACGAGGAAGTAACGAAGTTGGATCATTCAGATTTCTCGAGGGATCGAGCAGTACCTCATAATTTATCCAATGAAGCATTTGGATTTAACCTCATTCTGAGTATTAGGTCACACAACTAGGGCCTTGTTAGTAATCTTTGCTATCTTGGATTTCCTCCCATTGGAATCACTGGCCCTTCTCGGGATTACGGCTTCGGCTTATGGCTCTGGCTTTTAAGCTCCGCTAGTTATTATTTTTTTTAAACATGCAGTGTCCGTATAAGGGGCTTTATACTTTGGTGGACGAAGCTTAAGCCAAAGCCCTGAGTCGAAGCCATTTTTTTTTTAAGTGCCTTAATATAACCGCACTGTTTATTTATTTATAGGCTGCCAGTTCAGACATGGCCCAATTTGCAAGGCAAGAAATTATTACACTGTATTTGGTTCGGATTTCCTCGATCTTCTGCGAAACACTTATCACACATCAATGTCGGGGTAAAAACCAAAATCGAAAGTCTCTATCCCAGATGCAGTTATTGCACCAATTAAAAACAATACTTGCTTATATGTTTATGAGGCCATTGTTTAGCAGTAATCTTGGCCAGTGTCTGTGTTCCACAGTATAGTTTGTGCCTTTTTAGCAAATTGCTTCATTAAAGTACTCCAAGGTCAGCCCACCGTTTTTAATTATAAATGTTTATAATGACTAGACAAGGACGAGAAGTGAACCATGGCAAGCCGTCCGAAACAAAAGATCACAACGCCATTGGGGGCTCTAGTGTATTGCTCTATGATAAAACGCACACTTCTCACCGCCGGCACCATTATGTCTGATCCCGGTTGTCGGAACACAATGTGATTGTCATTTTTCTTGCAAATGAGTCATTTTAGAGGCAAACCAGGCATGCTCTCTCAGGGTCTGCTTCCATTGTGTATCGGTCATGTTCATTAAGGGCAATTTAGGTACCGAAGTGCAATAAACCATTTTTGTTCATGACTGGAATGTTTCCAGGGAAGGTTGGAAAGTAAAGCATATAGGCCCATTTTGCCATGCCCATAAAAGAAAAAGAATTGCTCCAACATTTTGTTGAAATAAACTAGGAGCCAGTCTCGCAGTCAGTATGTATTTCACATGGCATTTAGGTAAAGACAGTTTATTTGATCCATGAACAAGTTAAGCACGACCACCAACATTTATTTAGATCAAACTTAAAAGTTACAAGCCAATTATTAAAACACATGTTCTACAATTTATTGTGTAGGTGTCATTCAGAGTTACCATTGTTTCAACATTTCGATTTTTGTTTTTCAAGTTTGTTTTGACCAACCAACCAACCCCAAATTTTGGTTTTTAAATATTGACAGACTATTTTATACACCCTCACTTAAGAACAAACAAAGTAATGTCTCAAATGAAGCATATATATTAGGTCAATGCTCTTCCAGCTCAGGAGTTTTCCTGGCTTTTCCTGGCTTCCAACATGAAACTTTGTAGTTGAGGAAATGTTGCCATCTCCCATCAGGCACGGAGGTTGACCGATAACAATAGCCGACGATCTGGAATAGACCGCTGGTATACCCCTCCCCATGTTTCCTCTCTTATACTAATTTAAACTGAATTTTGATTTTCAAATATTTCTTTTTACCCACCCGCCAACAATTTCGAGGGAAAAAATATAACATTGATTATTCTGAATGACCCCCTTTATACTTGTGGTGTCCATGATTTGTTTACGACCTATCTTTGGTTTTCTTTATCATTTGGAAGGGTTGTTTTTTGTTGTTTAAGCACTTCACTTTGTTTGCCTTTTTAATGCATCATTCCAAGTTCCTTCTCCCTTCAAGTCCAGGTGGGTTGCATATACAGCCTCCGGCCGTGAACCGTGTGTACACGAAATGAAAAACATTGTACAACATTATTCTTCAAGATACTTGATATGAATTGCAGGTTTCACTTAGTTAGTGCTTTTGCGTGACATAATTTCCGGCGAGGAGGAATAAAAATAGTGCGTTTGTAGTCACGTGAAATGTGATACCGGTTCGGAGGCTAGCCATTAGCTTTAGCGTAGATCTATGCTACAGTTCAAGTTGACATGGAAAACTCATTTTGTCCCATTTTATGTTCATAATGCATCGAAGAACGCCTTGGCTTCTCTCCAATATTTAAAGGGATGTTAAATTCATCTTTCTCATATTATTATGTCAAAAACAAAAATATTTTTAAAGATAACATTCACTGATAAGTAGAAGACATTTGCCCTGATTCGTTGTCGATAAACTTGCTTTAAATGAAATTAGACATTCTGATCAGCAAACATTATGTGTATTTCTGAAACTTTTCTTATTGGTTCATTTAGAATTGGGTTTATTTAAACATCTGAACATAATTTTGGAGACTGCGGGATTTTAGTGTTATTATTCCTTAATAGGAAAGTAGGTGTAATACATATTTGGGGGGAAAATCTAAATACCTGAATCTGGGACTAAGGTGTTCCAAATAATATGATGATAAGATTTTAATGGTAACGCGGTATATGTTGAACAAAATTCAGGAATTCCCGCGTTAAACATTCTGTTCTTTTAGTTGTACGTGACAGGGTTTGTTCGTCTGAGTTTGTTTGATTTGTAATGTTCGTTTGGGGTTTTGTTCTGATACGTTTTCTGGAAAACTTATTACTTCTGAGAATAATGTTGAATGCTGTCTCTCTCATGGATAGACAATCGAGTCTGTACATTTATGCTGTTTGTTTTATTCTTTGACATATTGTTTGTATGGGATGAATCAAGTCCCTTTAAATATACAGTGTGTGACAAAGAGAAACATAACTTGCTAAGTTATAAATGCAACGGCTTTTTCAAGTATGCTAACTTAAATATTCACTCTCCGTGTAAATACATGGGCTTAAAAAGATGTTACTATCTAAACGGCCGTTGGCTAAACAGAAACAAGAAGCTAAGAGGTTTCAGATTTTACGGTGAAAATCTTCCGGAAACTGGTGGAGATCTATTTGTTTGGAAAGGTTATCTAAGTTTATGATAAGTTGTGGATTATTTGCAACAAGAAAAGTGATATTATAATTAGTCCCTCGATTTGTCACAATGTTTGAAATTTCAGCCCCTGGCTCATTGGCTATCTTCCTGTGCTTGTCATTTTCCTGTGTATTGTGCTTGTATTATCCATGTTGTACCCAGATGTCCATCCACCTCTTGTTTATATCTGCCTCTTTTCCTCTTCCTTGTTCTTAGTTCGTCAATCTGAAATTCTTCTGGTCCATCTGTTATCATTCAAACTTGCTATGTGCCCAGCCCATCTTCACTTTGCCTCCTGATTTTCACAGTTATGTCCTTTACTCCTGGTTTCTTCCTTATGTCACTGCATCTTATTTCGTCCCTGATGGATATTTGTAACATTCTACACTCCATTGCCCTTTGTGTTATAGTTTGTTTTTGAGGTATTTTGTTGTTGACCCTGTTTCTGCAGCAGATGTCATAGTTGGTAGGTCACACGGGTTGTATATTTGCTTTCTCCATGCCATTCATAATAGTCTTGTCACAGAGAATTTAAATGTGCCTTCCAAAACAGCTCCAACCTGTTTTTATCCTTCTCGTGACCTTTGACCAGCTTTAGAACATGCTGTATAATGCAAATCGAACCCTGCAACTGACCAGAGAGGGTCAGCTTGAAACTCACTCAAGAATTACTTCATGTTTTTTTCCAGCCAAATTTGAGTGAAACGTTAGGATGTGAAGTGAAGATTTGTTCATGAAAGAAGGCATGCACAGCTATAGAGAGTGCACCTTTAAAACGACTACAATCTCATTCAAAGCAGGAAGGGTAGATGGAGTGCTTTTTAAGAGCAGTGATATTAAATTACAGCGTTTATATTTGTTCCCTTCCCTTGGGCCAGAACAACAAAGGCCGTATTTTTTTGTCGCTTTCCATTAGATGACCTAGGGTCACTTTTGCAGTTATTTGGTGTAATTGGTGATTTTAATGGGCTATTTCTGATGAAGTGGTCACGTCAAAAAAAAATGGTTAAATTGGCAAAACTGCAAAAGCAGTCGCTCATCACGTTCCCGTTTCCTCGACCCAAGGTCTTTAAAAAATAAAGGATTTAGGGGAGGTTGATTCTAGTTTGCAGTTTTTCCCAGTCGCTGTACTCTTTAGACTCAATCTGATGGGTGTTTCTACTTTGATGTGAAATTATAAAACGGAATAATTCCCTGCTCTCCAAACTATAATTGCTTTTTTTCCCCCCATGTTTGCATAAAACCTTTAGATAAAGATCTGCAATCCAGCTCATTGATTTCAGGAGATTGTGGAGTTGATGGGAGAATGGGGGAATGAAAAAAAATAAAAAAGGGAAAAGAAATGATACCTGGAGCGCGTTTTGGACTGATGCTTACTTGGGGAGACGGGGCGTAGAGGCGACTTCACTTTCCAAATATCTGGTGTGGTGTTAGTGCGTCAGGCGAGTTTGTCCGCGATTAGGTAGTGAACCATGAAGATAGTGTAAGCGCTGCTGACGAGAAGGGGGGAAAAATCCAATTGATTATGTTGATTCTAAATTGAATCTTCAGGAAACATTGAAGGATGGGTGTATTTTATTATTTGTACCTCTAGAAGCGAATGTTGAAACTCAGAACCGTCAAATTCTCGTTGGAGAGATACCCGATGTTGTTATCGTGAGCCTCCGTTTTTATTTTATTTTTTATTTTTTTCCAACTTACACTTTTTCAAATCCTACCGTCATTTAAAAAACCTAAGAATATCATCAACAATAACTAATTTTTATATGGCGCTTTATCCAGGGCGTCTCATTGTTGTTTTTTAGACTTTTTTATTTGTTTATATTTTTATCACCATATAAGTGTTTACAAGGTGCTGCGGCGCATTCAGCAGCCACTGCCAGAAACACCGGGGCAAACCAGTTCATGTGTGCCCCCAACGTTGGTTAGATGGCAAAATATAAATGTTCGCACATTTTGCAAATAACTGACGTTGTATGTTAAAGATGGTCATGGTGGAACTTCCCTTGAAATATTTTTATATCACATAATAATTAATAAACCACAATGGAAACTGACTGGGTAGATTTTAAATGAATTTGGGTTGAACAAGAAAAATCTACTAGGGCGGGATTTGAACCAACGACCTCCGGATTAACGTGCTGGCGCTCAATATTGTTACTTGAAATTATATAACTTTTGAGAAATGAGTAAAACAGTTAGCTCTGATCGCAAGAACCAAACTCAATTTTTGAAAACACTGAAAAGGTCCCCCCCCCCCCTATTTTCTCGTGACTTGGATGACCGATTGAGCTTAAAACCTTTTTACCGGGTTTGTTATTTCATGTATATACATTGGTTCACATAAAGTGTGGATTCTTCTGGCCTTTGACAATAACCAAAGTTGTCAAGAGGCAAGTTGTCAAAATAAAATGTAAAACCGTTTTGTCAGGACAACCAGAGTCATGACTTTCAACAGTCCTTAATCACCAGCCATCTTTATTACATCAATGGTGTCAATTTTCTCCGTTCAGAGAGACGTCACCGTGGTTAGAAAAATAAATACACACATTATACATTGTTCAAGGACCTGATCCGAATCCCCTTGTTTTTGTTTGAAGTTACACTTTGCTTTCGTCTGATTAATATTGAACGAAACTGCGTCACGTAAAATATAAATCTCACCACAGTTTGTTTGGATTGGAAGGATGTCTGCTTTCCATCGCAACGCGTTTGACGTCATCACGAGGCATCTTCACACGTCCTGAACCCCTTTCGAGTACGGTAACCTTGGAGGAGTCGAATGAAGCGAGAAATTGCTATTTTCCTTTGATCTTGGGAAGATGATCACTATGCACTGAACTTCAAGCATCTCCCTCTCGATTTATACAAAAGACTACCCAATTACATTACGAAATACACGACGGAAGCACGGAGCACGTTACTGTCAAATTACACGTTGTTGAGGATTTTTTTTTTAGCATGTTGATGAACAGTCTCTGAACTTCGTCGTCGTTTGAGAAGCCAATTTCTCACCTTTGTCCACCCAATTATTTCTAATAAATGTCTTGCAAGAGGAAATATAATGTGCTTTGCTGGGACCGGCACGAACTGCTCCCCTGTATTGTATCCGTGTGCGTCTATACACGTTGTTGGAATCTCCACGAATTATATATCCATCCAATATTTGCGTCAGCTTTTCTATGGTGCATCCATCTAGTCTTTCCAATCATTAAGCAAACTAACTATACCATGCCCGATATGTGGCGGAGGGTGCCCCCAAACATTCCCATACTTTTCCTCTTTTCTTGTGGTTCAGAAGGGCCCCCCCCCAAAAAAAATATATAATCATATAATACAAAAATAAAATAAAAACACATACAGAATTCCTGAGATCCACAGATCACAATGAAGACGGAGTATGAGGGGGATACATCATGCCATGGCCACACCAAGAACGAAACCGAGGCTTGAACGAAATTTAGTCAGATTCCATTCGATGTTCAAGGTGAATCAGTAGTCATTATTGCTATTGGCACTCAGGGACCTGACAAACATGAGGGCCATCGAGGTAAGATCAAGGCCTTTTACCTAAAGCGAGACTTCTGCGGTGCTTGAACCTTCCCCAATTTAGATGCAATCAGATTACACTGTACACAGTTCAAGACCACTAGACCCATCTGTCTGATCGGGAAAAAATCTTTACACTGTCAACGTTTCTTGATACACCAAGCTGAAGAGGATCACTCCAAGAAGGAAGAGGTTCCTCAAGAGGCTTGACCCATCTTGACAAAAGAAGACCCAGGATACATCCTCATCAGATATCGCATCAAGATCAAAACAGTTTAGCAAGCGTCTGTAAAGTAAACCTGTTTTGCTTTACGTTTATGTCCACACAAATAGGAGACACTTTCTGTTTCGGACGCAAAGCGACGTCCATTTCTGACGCAAAGCCACGAAAAAGTTCACGTGCTTAAAAATTCTACGAAAAGAATTGTACATGAAGATGTCAATACTTATTGTAAATGGGTTTGTGTGTGTGGGTGTGTGTGTGCCAGTCACTTGGGAAATTTTAGAACCACTCAGAAGACTGATTGTATTTGTATAAATATGTGGAACATGTTGTTCTGTTTTTATCTTGAGCAAGACAAGAAATGTTCATCATAATGGAGGGCTTTTCTCCGCGATGAGTATTTGCGGACCATGGGACAGAGGGTGACGGTTCCGAGCTCCATCTCTGGCAATATTTCAGGGGGCGGAACTGGAACTGACAATTTGCTGAAAGGGGCCCTTTTATGACTATTTTAGTTTGTTTTGTTGTTGCTGTTGTTGTTGTTCTATATATCTGCTTGCCAGATCGATAGGAATGAATAATGCTCTTCGAAAAACCAACAACAACGAGGTAACCAACCTTATTAGATCGTACGTCGAAATCATCGCTTTTTCCTAGGCACCATGTAACCTGTGACATCACATGTTGACATAAGAACCACAGAGCCTGGGCTTCCCATGTGCACATTTTATACACAGCTTAGTGGAAGAAAGCATCAAATCTTTCATCTTATGGAGATCGCACCTTCTGTTTTTTTTTTATCAACTTTTGATACGAAGAAAGGGGGCACATCTCCAAACATGTTCACCTGTTACCTTTATAACTTTTTGAATTTATTTGTAAATTAAGACCAAAAAAAACGTCAAATTTCCCGTATGACCAGGGCAGTATCTTGCCTGCCAGAATGGTCCTGGAATGTACAAAGTCACTCTTTTTTAAACTAAGGTTGGTCTTTAGCAGTGCCTTATTTTAAGCTTAGTCTAATCATTGATCCCCATCAGTTTCTTCTACTGTTGTGGAACCATGCTACAACTGTCTGTATAGATGGATTGCACATGACGTCATTGACCACCATCTTTGATGAACAACAATGGAAAAGTGCACGCGTGTACGCGCTACGCACGACTCTCAGCCAATGACAGCTCTTCGCGCGTGTACGTTTCATCAAAGATGGCGGCCAACACAAGGGGTCTATTGCACATCTATCCTAATAATGGATGTCATAGTTTTCACCAGTGGTCTTGTGCTCTGCAATGTGAGGATTGTGGGTTCAAATCCCACCCGAGTATGGACTATTTCTTTTCAAACTCAAAACACACAGTGCTGAACACAAACCAGTTTGTCTATCATTGTAAAGAAAAGAACATAGAAACATGTGGAAGCCTTTTCCCGAAGTTGTTTCAAAAGTCCCCCCAGCCTTCAAACACTCGAATCCATTGATCTGAAATGGTAGACCCTTTTGTAAAGATCCATCGAAGAAATGCTTTCGTCAAAACATAATATTTGGTGGTAAAATACTTACATTGATTCAATTCCAAACTTTATACAAGCAATCAGGGATACAAGAATTCGATTTGCTCAAAATTAAATTATCTTACTCTGAACCGTTATGGTTATTCGTTTATTAAATCAAGCCAGTTCAGGCCGATGGCTCAAGTATTGTAGTCAGACTCAACCATGAATAACATTTTTATCGATTACTTTTTTTTTTTTTTCTTCTTCTTTTTGCCCATAGAGAGTTTTTGTTTCTCTTACTTAAAATAAAATCGATGTTTGCTGCTAGATGTTTTCTTTCATTTCTTTCTTTTCCAATGCAGAAAATATTGTTGAATTGTTATAATCTTGTCATGGGAATAGATATCAGTAAGTTGATATGAAAGAGTTTGTCCCTAGTTCATGAAGAAAATCGGATCAATACAGAGAGTCTCGCGGGTTGAAAAGTTTTAAATTCTACTTGTAACAAACTTTGACGACGTTTCACGCATAATATTGATTGTGTATGTGTTTTAGATGACGATGTGCCATCAGGGGAATAACAGATGAAACTATAATGTTATTTAATATTTACGGAATTGCTTCCGTCCTGTGAAAGCGTCTCGACGTGTGTCAGTCATGCTTTACATCAATTTAGCATTGCTTCTTTCAGATTTACTCGGAAATATCGACTGTTTTGTTAACTTAAACATAGCCAACTACAGAACATGGCGTTCCTTACTGACCTTTAAAACCTGCACCCGTCAAAATTCGTCAAATTTTGATGACGGTCGTGAATCAATTGTATCTTCATTCGTGTATCAAATCGTTTCAATCAGACCAAACTCACTCAGTATATTCTTACAAAGAATTCCTCGCGAATCCAATAGAATGAATCAATTAATTGTACTTGAAGGAGACTCACCAATCAGATAAGATTGGTAAACATTGTCCCCGTGCAATTGGTAGAGCTTTGTGTTACCACCACTATTGGGCAAAACTAAGCGATGGATTTTGAAGGACTTAAGGAAGTAACATATTTTCACCACTTTTTTATGTATTTATTTATTTGTTTAGGAGATGGTGTTCTTATTTGTTTAATTTTAAAATGAAGGCTGCATTTTTTAGCCCCATGGGTTATGATTTTAAAATTGTTAGTTGTAACAAATTCAACACCATCATCTTACGTCACTTCGTTCAACTTAATTTGCCAATTTTCCTTGTGTCGGATAGTTGTGTGTGTTGCCGGGGTTACCTTGCTCTGTACTTCTGTAGCAGAAACGTAACAAACCCAATAGCTAATTTCATAGATTTTTGTTTTTATTTCTTCCTTTAAAACTTAAACCTTAAAATACTTATTCACACCATTCGCAAAGCCCCAAGAATGCTTTCAGACTTTCAGAGTTTCAGAGAGAGATCTTTCGAAGATTCAACGTGTTAAAAAAAACCTCTTTCACAACATATAACACCCATCTAACACGAACTCCACTTGCTCCGGGTTGAAATGCATAATCGCGTATAAGTTAAATCTCCTAACTTTCTCCAGACTATATATCTGATCTTCTGCATATCATTCCTGTTCGTTCTCTTCGTCCTGCTGGCCAATCCTTACTGACGCAAACTACTGTTTCTACCAAATGATAACCAAATAGCCTTCAAATTTTTTGCACCTTCATTACAGAATGACTTACCAGTTCATTTTCGTCAAGCTGATTCGTCAATTAAGTTGTTCTGTTTTT
This sequence comes from Leptasterias polaris, assembly GCA_037783415.1. NCBI lineage: Eukaryota > Metazoa > Echinodermata > Asteroidea > Forcipulatida > Asteriidae > Leptasterias > Leptasterias polaris. The sequence goes on from JAZGTN010000035.1 coordinate 466,060, forward strand.
CAAGGGATTTTCAAAGACTCATTTGTTTGATTCTACATGTTTGCTTCATATTTATTTCATTATTTATGTGTTTTTTTGTTGCGCATAGAGTCTCCTGCATAATGCGCTATTAAAATGACTTTTAATTATGTATTAATGTTTTTACTATTATTAAAAGATTAACAGCCCAAAACACTATGTGATGCATAGCAATCGTGACTGGTTCCCTGCGAGCAAACATTGACGAGTGCTCTTGTTCTGTCGACCATCTTCTGGGAAAAAAAGTAACCGTTCAATGACCTGTACACAATGGAGGCCAACAAACTGCATCGAGCACAATACTACTCAGTGACATCTAAAAGGGGGTTGGGTATTCGATACCAACATATACATGTCAAGACCCATCTCATTCTACTATGTAGAAAATAGCAGCAATGTTTACGTAAAGTTCCCGTGTGTAAACTGTTTGGTTAGCTTTTTGTATACATTGACAATATAGATCTCATTGGAACGACATTGGAGCTGCCCCCCTTCATCTCGAAACGGCGTATTGACGGTCAGACAACATTGTGGTAACTCGAGATACCGCGGAGTTCCTTGTGTAGTCTCCTTGCCAAGCTGTCGATCGATATTCAAACCGGAGGACTTCGGGGGGCCACATCTCGCATCAAATGACTCCGCGGTTTCTATGCGTTGTCTTTAATTCCTTTCAGTAACTGAAATCTGTATAATGCTTTTTACTCGAATGTTGACTGTTTACTTAGTGAATTGTAAAGTGACGGGGATATCGGTCTAGCCAGGGGGGTTAGAGTTTCAGTAAGTGTTGGATGAAACTTTCTGCAGTAATGAAGAAGGAACATCCGCTACTGAAACATCCAATTTGGGTTATTTTATGCAACTTGACAATCGTTAGACGTTGATGTCCTAGAAAAAGGGGGTTAGTACCTCAGAAATATGAAGACACGCCTAGTGCTCTCATTTTATTGGCGAGGTCAGTTGTTGTTTGGGACATTTTTTAGTTTGCACCGTAAAGAGTTAGCGTCCCTTTCATCCCAGTCGTTGTTCATTGACAGAGACTGAATGGAACTATAAAACTCAAGTCCAGAGGGTGTGTGAACTGAAAATTAATGCTATTTGAAGTCATCGACGTCAAGGAAACACTCAGCGTGTTTTGTGATATGGCTTCGGCCGTGGGGTTTCATCCTTCTTGCCCCCGTGATGTGGTTATGTTGATTTCCGCCGAGTATGTACTAATAACGTCCGATAAAAAATAATGGCTCGGTGGAGCCTAGCGATCATGTTTCCATTTAGATGTGTCCTTATTTATCGTAAGCCTTAAGTTACATACCTTTTTTCTTCGGGGGTAGAAGTCAGTGGAATGTGGTTCGTTTTATTCTCCTCGTGAACGGAAAGCGGGGAAGAATGAGTGGGACGGTTTGTTGCGTGGCATGTCAGGAATTTTTGTATCCATCCCGGTCCTTAATGACACAGGGGAAAAAATCTATAAAAAAAACAATTAAAATGTAACCGATCGGTGAAGATAAATAATGATTATGACGGCAATAATGGTTGATTGTTTGACCATGGAGAAGAGAACATCGACTGAAGTTTCTCTAAGGGTTTTCAATTGAACCAAAACATGGCAATTAAGCGAACCTTTCATCAGTTAAACAGCTGCAAACTTAGGATTTGCACGTCATTTGTTTTTGTTTGTTACTATTTTTTATTTATTTTGTTATATTTATCTTTATGTTTGATAAATTTATTCCGTTTTCTATATTAAACACGCCACACAACCAACCCGTAAAAAAAGTTGTGAAGTCCAGTATAACCGTTTTACTGAATACCTGAGAAACTGTTAATGTTGTTGTTGGTGTTTTTTTTTTAAAGTTACATGTATATTGTGTACCGGTCATATCGGGCTTCCATTTGATAGCTGCATTTGAAATGTGCAACGGTGTGACAATCATAGATGAATCTATATAAATTGCCACTGTCTTTTTTTCTTCTTTTCGCCATTGACAGTAATTCAGACAGAAACATTTTTTTCTGGAGGATGGGTACTCGATGAGCTTTCTTTAGGAAACTAATCGATTGTTCTTGTTTTTTCTTTGATGATTTCAAAATCTTTTCTGTATTTTCTGTTGCGAACATTTTAATTAAACACACCATAAACATACCAATTGGCGTGTCATTGCCGAGCAGTTAAGTCAAGTCAATCTATGGTGTTTCTGATCAGCAGAGCGTGGGTTCGAGTCCCGTTCGTGGCTGCGCCCTTGAGCAAGATACTATACCATAATGGCTTTGTCCTTCGGATGGGACATGAAGCAGTAGGACCTGTGGACTGGGATCGGTAGTGCACGTAAAAAGCACACAGAACACTTACCGTGGAAGGGTGGGGGTTAACCCTGGTGTTTCTGGCCCACATATAGCAAGCACATTGTGTACAGGTTTCCCGGGCTTGCAAGCTACAGTGATTAAGTTCACTTTAAGGCGTCCTTGGTGTCATTACCAGAAATATATAATAATAATAATAGTATAACAACCCTTGACTGTTTTCATCGTTTAGTCACGTTTTTGATTAGCCGTATTTGATTAGACATAATCGAAACGAGAGCCACACTCGGCGCCAATTTTCCATCACATGACATTTTTTTTCAGACAAAAATATTTCTACACACAATTTTTAACTGGTGTCAAATTTATGACAAATGTATCCGTTATACCCTGATACGACCGTGCGCAAAGCCCCCTGACAAATCACATAAGTAGTTGTGTTCATCAGACCGTGACCAAAAATTATGATATTTAGGTGAAAACTAAAGAGAGAGAAGTAATTATCTCTCTACCGGGGGACAAGGATTCATTGTCCCATTAATTTGAAATACGCCATTGTATTGAGGAGGATTTAGTGCTCTCTCCCAAGGGTAAAATTATGCATGTGTGTTTGATGTTGACGGCCCATTAGTACATGCATTAGCACGGACCTTGGAATATTGGACCAGTAAGATCCCGAGTATGATTGAAGATTTGTGGCTTCGTTTTGGGGATTATTAGTCTAGATATCGGGTTCGTGTGGTGTGGTGGGACCGCGGACCTGATTTTGTGTCAGCTAAAACCCGACTGATGTCAGAGACTATTAATTATACACATATGGTTTGGCCGACTTGCCAACGCGTTTGCTAAATAAGGCCATGTCTATTAGCGGCTACAGCTTCGGCTACGGCTGTGTTGCTGTGTTATAGGACGTCTTAGCAGCACCGTTAGCAAGAGTAGCCGTAGCTGTAGCCGCTATTCGAATACAAAGGCCGGATTAACTTTTGGTAATTGTCAAAGACCAGTATCCTCACTTGGTGTATCCCAACATATGCATACAATAGCAAACCTGTGAAAATTTTGGCTGGACGTCCATCGAAGTTGCAAGAAAATTGAGAAAAGAAAAACGCATTTTTTGCACAGAATTGTGTGCTTTTAGATGCCTGAGAAAGGCGTCATGCCTGAAGCCTTTCTCAGATTCAAATTTATTTTGGGGTGAATATTACCTCTTTCTCTACATTACTTCAAAGTGGGTCTTTCTAACACTGTTTTATAATATCAACAGCTCTCCAGTGCTCTTTATCAAGTAGGTTTTATAGTCATTAACTTTGTGTAGTTATAACCAAAGGTGTACCCTGACTTTAAAGTGTTTATTGTCGCCGTCCATGCAAACTATGGTCCCCTAACTATGGTCCCCTTAAGACACATAACTTAAAAGCCGTATCGGACATGACCGACTTCGTCGGCGGCTGTGGCTGATTGCTATAGTAAGTGACCGCCGGATATTAGGACATGCCCTAAAGTTCGTTTGGTAACGTAACAAGACTATGGTGCTCTCGGACGTCCCATTGTTTGTTTATGATGATCAGTCAGGGCGCTAAACAAGACACCGCCGTACTTACGTATTTCCGGTTTCTGGTGCTTTATGGGATACTCCCGAAGCATCTTTGTGTATCAATAACACGGAAGGGAAACTTCCGTGTGACATTTTGAGAAGTTCAATCCAACCGTAGTCGGATATGTTTAATAATTTCGATGCAATTCTCATCAAATTCCCACAAGAAAACTTTGTTCTCGCCAGCTTATAGTGCCTCCATATTAATGACTCCCAAACTTGACGAAGCAAGTGTATCCAAGCAACATCAATATTACCGGAGAAGAAACACCATCTCTTTGCACCTGTATCACTCTTAACACCTCGATTCTTGTTTTATTAATCAAACCAGTGCACCTTCCTACGAGGTGTGAGAATCGATTCTTTTGCGCATCGATTCTTGGGTTGTTCGCTGGTGTCGAATATTGTTGATATCGAAGGAGTGTTAGACGCTTATTGTAAAGACACAGGGTGACAAAGTTCTATTGTTATAATTATTTGTGAAAGACTGGGGGTGGAGATTTTGCGCCCACCCCACCCTTCCATCACGGTGCACATCCACTCTCTAATTATCCTATGTTGGTTATAGAATAACTATCCTTGGACATTGTCTGGTTCACTGACGTAACCATGTGTTGTTATCATACACCCCTCAGGGACCAGATTGTTTTTCTTCACGCCTCAACTAGAAAATAGACCGCGTCCAATTTCGGTAGTGGCTATTCGGTAGTGGCTACGGCTTAAACGCCTAAAAGTCCTATTCTCTAACGTTGTCGTTGAGCCGAAGTCGCTTGATGCGGGCGCGGCCACAATATGTCCAAAAAGAAGCCGTTCGCAGGTCTAAATCCAGACTTCGCAAACACAATTTACACACAGATTGTCAAACGCAAAGGGACCATGCTATTTTCTCTTCATGGCTCAACGTCGGACCTTATCGTTTAAATTACATTGTTCTATTATTCGTCCTGTACACGCAGTTCAAAGATTACGCTTCACCATACCGTAGCCGTCGTAAGACTCTTTAACTGCAGGGTAACATTTCATAGAGCTGCCTTTTCAAGCACAAACAGTAGCTTAACACAACACAATTCTGATCAGAATAAAGTTACCAGCCAAAATACCATGTCACATGCACCATTTGTGACTGGTATCCTGCTCCATTTCTGCTAGGCAGAAAATGGTTAATAAATATTTTCTGCCAAAGCATCTCTTTGAAACTGGGCAATGTGTACAGATACTACGTAAACGTGAAAAACCCATTTTCAACATCGACACTATGCAGCTAAACAGTAAGCGGTTACAAAATGAGGGCCAAAGTCGACCTAAGTGCTATCCATACACGAAAGGCTGAACTAGGGCTATTGTTACCACTCGGACTTTGTGGAAACTGTAGGCATTAGTGCTCAACATCAGCATGTCGAGTTAATAGCCAGGGTAGTTAATAGGTTAGTGTAGAGAGAGAACGTTTCAAGATAGAACTTGTTGGGAGGGAGGGCATAGACAAGCATATGAGTTTGGGACCGCGTCTGAATGACAGCTTCAGCTGGGCAAACAAGATGGCTGCCACCGTTATTGAAACTAAAATAGTTTGTTTTTATGTATTAATCGTTTTTTCTCTCTTTCTGTTCTCTAATAGCTAAATGGAGGTGGGATATGCGGCCCGTGGGTCCCGCCGGATGGGGACATCTTTACGCACACAGAATCACAAGTCGACAGTCTGAACCACACGGAGTGGTCGACGGTGGTGGCGCTGGTTCCACCAGGCTGGACGTCCATCATTGCGCATATCCGCATCGGGAACCTTCAGGCGGCGCTGCACCACAAGCTCTACGTCAAACCAAAGAGTGGTAAGTAGTACACATTGATAAGCTATAGGTTCCATTTGGGGTATAAACTTTCACCTCGATTTGAAACCCTCATCTCTAATTGAAGATATGAATGGTTCCCAAATCGGAAAATCGCTTTGGTAGCGTCCTAACATGCTACCACTCATCTTTACTACCCCGTAGAGCCGTATTGGGGTATACTTGTACCTTGGTACCCTAAAAGAAGGATACCCTAACTGGGAAGCCATTGGGCGACACCATTATCATCTACGTATACAACCAATGCTCATTGGATCGATATTGCCTTTCTACCCAGATCAGGTACGCAATTGGAGCCTTGATTGAATTGTGTTCCCCTGAAGATACCCAACATCCAGATACCCTTCGGGTGACCAATACAAGTGTAATATTTGTTTGTATCAGTTGGATGCCGCATGTGTTTTTATAGTGATCTGATTATTATTTTTAGAGTGATCTGTCTTTGCTTGTCTTTATCTGCAAGGGATAAAGACAGGCGCTGATCTTACAGGCTCAATGATTTCATTGGATACAATGATGTCATTGGATAAACGTGCTGTGACGTATGCTTTCCATATCCGTGTTATGATTGGTCCGAAGTGGTGTAATTTATTTGTCAGCTTGCACTTTCGGTCGTCTGCATGCAGCGTGTGAGTGTTTACATTGTGTAGTGTTGTTTTAATTACTACGAATTTCCGTGTGAAATGAATGCGAGGTCAAAGGTACTTCTTACAACATCCGGTCAGGCTGGTATCCGGCATTATTCACGAGCCTCGAGGTGTGACGTCAGCTGTTCAGTAACCCTGGAGTTTCTGGGTCCCAACAAACACCCTTCCAGGTTTCCTGGGGGAGGGGGTTAGGGGGTCTCCGAGCTACACTATAATAAGTCTAAATTGAAGGCATTGGATAATGATATAATGATTATTATACTCAAATGTGAAACCTTTATATGAGTTACCAATATCGGTTTTAAACGTAGAAATCGGTCTTCGTGACAAGGGGGCTTACGTATCCCCGTCTCCTTGTACTGTAGCTCGTATAGGCTTCCCGTGGGAGGACGACCTGTTGATTGAAGAACCCCACGTAATGAGGTACTGAGATCCCAGCTCCCTTTTTAGCTCGGGTCTAAGGTGTGATTCGAGCCGGGATGGTCAACAGATAAGTAAGCCTGGGGAAAGTACGACTACGCCAATTTGATCCTATGGAGGTTTGATGAACGCTGATCTTAAACCCTGCTTTTGTGTTTGTTCATGTTGTCATCTGCCAACACCAACCTGTGTAGACTTTAGGTGCTTCAAGTGACGGGAGGCAACGCACTCTGCCCAAATCACTGTCAGTGTTAGTGTGCTCTTGGTGGTGGGAATATCGCGTCAAGCTGGCGTTTGGTTTGTTCATTAACGGTACCAGACGAGATGAGCGTTTTAGTATTGATACCGACAGCAATGGCTTGCAGCGTGTGCTTATTCGGTTATGTTTTATACGGAGCCCTAAAGCCACTGGCTAGGTTTTTCAATATTGAAGGCGGGAGACCCAGCAGCAGCAAAGCCATAAACCCGCTTTTTACACCAGGCCCTTGGTTTATACTTCACACGTACATACGAAAGTGCATTGGTTTCCACATGCTCTTTAACACCTCGACAACGTCACGAGAAGAATCCACGCAATCGAATTCGCGTCAAGTATTGTCCAACAAACTGTGAACTGTTCGCGGTTATCAAACTTTCTTCGAATCCTATCACCTCGAAAATCGGTTGCTTCTTTTAGGAGCCATGTATAGCTGAAACTGTGTGATTAGCAGATCATCTTGGAGTGGGGGTTCTTGCCAGACTCTATTGGTCATATTCTGTGGACTCTGGTTCAGCTCCCCCCCCCCCCCCATCCACACATCAACTGTGCCTCACAGCTGGTTTAAGATTACACACTCGAAGTACTGCAATGCTTAGCTTAAAGGCACTGGACACGTTTGGTAGTACTCTCACTTGGTGTATCCCCCATGCATAAAATAACAAGCCTGTGAAAACTTGGGCTGAATTGGTCATCAAAGTTGCAAGAAAATAATGAAAGAAAAAACATCCTTGTTGCACAAATGTGTGTGCTTTCAGATGCCTGAAAAGGCTTCAGGCCTGAAGTCTTTTTCAGATTCAAATATTTTGGTGAGAAATTACCTCTTTCTCAAAAACTATGTTACTTCAGAGAGAGTCGTTTCTCACAATGTTTTATACTATCAACAGCTCTCCGTTGCTCGTTACCAAGTAAGTTTTTATGCTAATATATATTTTGAGTAATTACCAAAAGAGTGTCCAGTGCCTTTAAACTACTGAAACTGGAGTGTTAAAATTGACACCACGGGTGGTGTCAAAATGTAATCAAAATTTACAACATAAGGTGTTCAAATAACACTAATTCCTGCCAACATATTAATTGCATTGGTGTTATTTTAAACACCATTTAGTGTTAATAAATTTGATTCTCTCTTGTGTATCTACAGTATGTGACAACAGCCATGGTGTTAATTTTTTTTTTTTTTGCAGTGTAGACTTTCCTAATTTTGAAATCGATGAGCATTTTTTTTAATTATTTGGTAATGTCATATTCCTTTTACGGCAATGCCTTATGGAACTCACGTGATTTGTCCATTTTTTACAAATATAAATGTTTCATTTAGCATAATATACAATGCTGAGTTCTGTCTAATTTTGTGTGTCTCTAATTTTGTGTGTCTCTGGTTTAGCTAGCAACTTTTCCATTTATTGGAATCTCCCAAGGCCAGAGTATATTTGGCTAAAAGTGGAAAGCCTGATTAATGCTTGCCCGCCTCAATATTGGAAAAGTTTTGCCCTTAATCCCCCACACCCTTAGGGCGCTTTCAGATGATTATGTGAATTATAAGCCCGGAGATAAAGACCTATTGATATTGGATATCTCAGATGTTGAATGTCGCTGAAACGCATCTTTAAGTTGCCTCAATGGGGGTATATTTATAGCTCATGTACAACAAAAGAAACAACTGCAAGGACAAGCTGAGTCGCAACTCATTCGCGGCCGTCTGTGCCAAGCCGAGGGCGGGAGGGAGCATTCCCACACATTCAGCCGCGTCTCTTACGCGTGTAGCTGAACCGAGGGGGAAACAGTAAAAACTAATAAACTCCAATAACAAAAACAAGAACTGTTTTCAATGACAGACTTTGGAACTGTGTTGCTAGAAACCAAGTTATGATCGATCGCGTTCAAACAGCCTCACGGTAAGGGTGTGAATTAACTGTCAGAGAGGTACCAGTTTTCCTCTAAGGTGTCCCTCATTCCTGTATTTTGACAGGGAAGATAATAAAACGTGCCCCCCGCAGGCTCTCCATATCGACTGGCTGGCGTTTAACATGGCTGGAACCTGTGATATTACATTAAGACATCTGCACTCCATACTTTTTACTTTGCAAATTGTCTGGCCGGGGCTTAAGAGATGCTCCAGGCACCGGGGGGGAGAAAAACGCGAACAAAAGATGTAGCAGGAGTCAGTTTTGGGATGGCCGGCAGGAGGGTAGCGATTTGAGTGAGACGGTGGAGGGTGACTGACGGGGACAGGCACGGTGATGGCTAAGGTGACGGGGGTTAGCGGCTGCAATTGGAGATTTGCCTCGGGTAGGACATTGCATGAACCGCTAGTGTCCTCCTCTCTCACCATGCACACCACACGCGGGAGGTGTGTTTGCTAAACTGTAGTAACGAGGAGACAAACGGCAATAGGGGCTTGCGGTTCTCACAAAATTCTTGTTTTTAGTAACTATCATCATTAATAGTGATTGGCATATCTAGTTGTCGACAAGCAGAAGTTGGGACTTTAACCTTTGAAAGCTTCTTACACATAGAAGAGTGTGTATGCTGCGGTGTATTTTTAGCATGTGGAAACATTTGTTTCCTGCGTCTTGCTGTATAGGGGATATTGTTAATTGTTGCTTAACCATTAACAGTTCATGTTTTGTTTTAGTTTTTTCTCGAAATGATAAACCAACGTGCCCTCAAAATTGCACAATCTACGATTTTGTGAAGCAGAAGAGATCGGTTTTCAAGTTGTGTTTGAATGTTTACGTCCCATCCAAAGTGTAAAACTGAAAAAATAAAAAAATGTTATCCATGTTAAAACATTAAAACAAGATTAATTAAGAAGAACGATCAGGTCACATTTGTGAATAATGATAACTTATGCAGAGCAATAGATTAGGTCATTCCGTTTTTGTTAAAGCTGGGGTCGTAGATTGGTTTGTATCAACGTAATATTGATTTAGGCCAGATTATCAACAAAGTTACAATAAAGGTCACCTGTGAAAGTTTCAGCTGAACACAGTGTCTACTTTGTCGAGAAAACAGCAAAAAAAATCACGATATTTTCATCAAGAACGTCAAACCCATCCACATTTAGCGGGGTGATAGCGGGTACCAATCGTATCTCTGGCCGAAGCATTCACAAACGGACGCCAAGGAAATTTGAACCTGAAAGTCGCCTGAAGGCGATCTATGGAGATTCAAATTTGTCGACGCCTACTTTTATTGATTTCTAATCAACGGGGTCACTTCAGACAAAATAATTTTGCTGAATGTTTTTATTCTACCATCTTTATGACAAGGAGGCTTTCGGATACAAATTACTTTTTTTTTCGAGGTCGTTTACCAAAATATGGCCCTACCTTTAAGGGCCGATTGTCGTTTATTTTGAACAGCGTTTAAGAAAAGGCTGGGCTTATTTCAAACATTTAAAATGGCGGACCGTGTTAGTTCGCAAAGTAAAAGGAAAACCACGCAATTTCGAGGCATATTTGTGTGGATCATTGTATTCTACTTTTAAAACATCTTTCTACTCATATGCATTTTATAACAAACGGTTGCAAATAACGCTTTTCATAGACCCACTCGCCCGATCCAAGGCAACGTGTCCCTTTAAGAGTGGAGCAAATCATGAATTATTGGTACGGTCAAAAGCATCGGACTAGAATGACCATTTTCTTTCATATTATGACCATTATATAAAAATATCCCCCCAACGAAGATTGATGTCACTGTTAACTACACCGTTCGCAAGTTTCACATCTGACAAGAGATCTGACATACTAGCCTACTTTTTTGTATCTCTAAATCAGTAATTAAATGCCGGTGTACATTGCACTATGACAGCAGACAGATCTTACCGACGACTGTTTAGTTCGTGTTTGCGTGACGCTCATTAAAAAAAACAAAAAAAACAAAAAAACTACACGCTGAAGGTCGTTACGAAAAACAAAACACATACTGAACCAGCCGTCAGCCGTATTATACAGAAAGCACCGCAGACATTGGTTCTAACTCAATCTATGAACCTCCCTTATAAATTTATCCCAATGTTGGGTAATTATGCGGTTATTTTGGGGAAAGCTGCTCGAGGCAGAAAACAAGAAATCGAAACCGAAGACGGAACAAGCTCTACTCTAAAACGCGACCAAGCGACACCGTCCGAAACGGTTCTACTCCGTGTTTTGTCCCAGTGGCGCCGCCATTTGCATTCTGGATCTAATCTCGCACACGGATCCGCGTGAAAAGACGAAAGAAAGAAAACTCCCTAATTTGTTACCCGGAGTTTTTATAGCGCCGCTTTGGACTCGGATACTATTGATATAAATACCTCCATAAGATCAAGTTTCCAGTTTGTATATAAATAACCTTTTATAGAGTCGAGAAAGGGATGGATATTTTTTACAGGGTCTGGAGTGACTTACAAAAGAAATCTTAGGTGGCAACCGGCTGCTGGGATAGATGTTTATACATCCGATACTGACCATTGTTTATACAATTCTTTATACCGTAGTTAGTTTGTGGTTCGGTTATGTTAATAACACAACCAGAAGAATCAATTTCCGCACCGATTGGATCAGAAGATGACCAGCAAAAAGGCCAACTCGTGTAGCAAGTTCCCGAGGAGCTAATATCAGACAAATTGCTTCTTAAACAATCGCTGGCGAGCTGTGTTGAATACTGAGACCATAATAATATATCATTTGATCACTGACGATCTACAGCACGGGGGATCGGTTACTACTATATCAAAAAGGTATTATGGTCCACGGCTGTCTCCAGCCAGAAATAAGCGCAGGAATTAAACAGCCACGACCATGTAATCAGAGAGGTGGGGGTCTTGTTGTGATTAAAGGTCAACAATAGCAGAGAGTTTTCATCGCAAACCAACATGAAGACATATCGCGTAGCTTTTGTTTCTTTTGTTAAAAACTTAATTTCATCAATTCAGTTTGAAATAAGCCCAGCCTTTTCTTAAACGCTGTTCAAAAAACCCGACAACCGGCCCTTAAAGGGAGGGCCATATTTTGGTAAACGACCTCGGAAAAAAAGAAGTAATTTGTATCCGAAAGCCTCCTTGTCATAAAGACGGTAATTGTAGAATAAAAACATTCAGCAAAATTATCATTCTAACCATATGCATTTCATAACAAACGGTTTCAAACGCTTTTCATCAAAGGCAACGATCAAAGGCAACGTGTCCCTTTAAGACTCCTGGGTCAGAATTCACCTTGACCTATTTATGGGTCAATATAACCCGGAATATGTTTCAAAATGATCCACAAATGGGTCAAACTGACCCATTATTTTACCAGTCTCCTGGTCAGCTTGACTCAGGCCTCCTGGCTGGCATCCGGAATCCCGGACAATTATAACCCTGAAGTTTTTAGAGCAAAGCTTTTAGAACGAATTAAACAATCCAATCGCCTCTTCAATGTCTGAGCGCAAACGAGCACGACGTGTTTCAACAATTCCCCTCGGTGTCAAACATTGCGCAGTCAACATTATCGCATTTTAGACGGTTGGTCGTGAACTGTAGTCAATTAAAAATGTAGAGCAAATTGGATTTTACCGTTTTTCCGTTTTATATGTCACTCAAACTCTATGAGGGAGGGTATATATACCTTTGGTAATTACTCCAAAAATTAATTACCATAAAAACTTACTTATAGCGAGAAGCACTGTTGCTTGTGATAATGTGTAACACTTTGAGAAGCGATTCCCTTTTAAGGAATTTGGTGTTACAGACAGGCAAGGGCGTCGATCGCTACTGAAAAGTAGGGGGGACGGGCGAGCAAGTCTTGACAAAATACATATTACATTATTTGCACCCCCCATTACTTTTACATTTAATTCTGTGTTACACTTGTTCCCTATTTTTGTTTGACCAGGAGGCGAGTTACAGGGGGTGATATTTAACAATAACATCACCCGAAATGGTGTTTGGGCCTGGCTTTCCCTTATGTAAAACCGAGATTCTACCAAATACAAACATGCTTCGGGAGTCCGGCGTTTATCGTGTGTCAGCTTGAAGTTCTTCGAAAAAACAAAATACTGCTTCTTCGACAAATCTTGTCATGACCCAAACTGCTCATATTAATAATGGATTTTACTACATTTTTGGCGTTGTGCGATTGTAACAATTTGAACAAAGATATTGACAAAATAGGGAGACCGCCAACATAGGGCTAGATAGCTCAGTTGGTAGAGCGCCGGCACGTTAAACCGGAGGTCGTTGGTTCAAATCCCGCTCTAGTCAATTTTTCTTTGTTCAACCCAAAATCAATTTGAAAACACATTTGCACATGGGCGCACACACAGACAGACTTCCTTTGTGGAGGGATCGTGTACCGTACATTATAGCATACACAAATGACGCATAACTTGAATGCTAACAAGGTATATATGTAAGCGGGATTTTGGCGTTCATGTCTTGGACGAAACTTGTCGTCTATTGTCTGTATTATAGAAACGGAAATAGGCCAAAAATACCATTCTGCGCGTGGTCCATCAGAACAAAAGATGAAAATGAAGAAAACATTTCACCGTTTGTTCGCTATTCTTTTATTTGAACAAAAATTGTAATGAAATATATTAAATCTAGAAAATGGTGTATATTTTTTCATATTTTGTTGCATATTTCTAATGAACAGTCAATCAAAGAGTGGGGGGACATCTGATATGCTGTCCCCCCCAGTCTAAAAAGTGGGGGGGACATGTCCCCCCCGTCCCCCACCCATCGACGCCCTTGCAGACAGGGATTTTAAAAAAAACTAAGTCTTAGAAACTTTTCACGCATGACACGTTTCTCAGATTGTGCATTCCAATCACAGACCATTCTTCCGATGTGTGCCCGCGCTAGATTTTCGGCGATATGTCAACAACGCTACCAACTTTTGAAATTAATTTTTCACGAGTCAATTTAATTGTGTATGGGATTAAAACAATCGAACAATCGAACGATTGTACACTTTGCCTTTAAAGGGTGTGTACAACATTGGTAATTGCCAAAGACCTGTATCCAAACTTGATGTGACCCAACATATACATGAAATAACAAACCTGTGAAAGTTTAAGCTCAATCGGTCTTCAGAGTCATGAAAAACAGTGAAACCCCTCCCCCCCTCCCCCAATTTTTTTTTTTTTTTATCTGATTTTAACCTGCAGGATACAGACTATTGTTTTACTCATTTCCTAAAAACTATGGCATTTCAAGCAAAACTATTTCATGGGAAGTTTTCCACCATGACCATCTTTATACCATTTCAGCCATACCATGTGCAAATCTGTGAACATTTATATTTTCAATCTTACGTTTTACACACCGTTAAACCTCACGAAAGCGCGTATATTTCATACTACAAATTGACACTTAAGGTCATTATTGCACTATTAGTATGATGAGGGCGGTATAGCTATTGGGTACGTCACCAGTTATAAACAAGTCCCGTCTCGCACCTTCATCCCCAATTATACGTGCCTTTAGTTTTGTTTTACAGCTTGAGTGCGTTTATAAAAAGACTGAAATTTTGCTTTGAATTTCAAGTAAGAGAAATTGAAGACTTTCACAAAATAAAGTCACGGACAAAGTTTTGAAATTAGATTAAAAACTTGTGTTCTGTTTAATGGTTACTCAATCTAGTGACCTGATTCCATCATGAAGTAGCTTGACAGTAAAAGTGACCAAACACAAATGAAAAATGCTTAGCCAAAATAATTCACAATGTACATTGTGACTGTTGTCTAACTGGGTCGTCTTTAAACAAATACACACTCACTTGCCGCCACACCGATGCTGCACATGTCGGGTTCCCCGTTCGAAAACTACACGCTGATAACGGCATTTCTAAATATATAGGGAGCAGACTATTTTGCCCACCCAAACCTCAGGCGGTCCGAACGAAGTGACTTCGGCTACGGCTGTGGCCTTTGGCTGCAAATGCAACCTTGGATAAAAGACTTTTGCAGCGATCATAGCCGTAGCCACACTATACAGCCGCCTATTTGGATGGGGCCTTAACTTTTACATTTATTGGGACAACAAAATGGCGTCGCGTTGACAGTGCTCAATTTTGACGCCGACAGTTACCATTTTCGAACATGAAGTCGTCAACAATCTGACATTACGCTTCCCCTACAAAGAAGTTATTGGGAAATGTCGAAATAGGTTCAATACTAACTGAATTGAAAACTCTGGCTACAGCGAACAAGAAGATGTAGCTCTCTCTTACGTATCTTTTTACGAGCCTATGATTGGATTGACTAGAACTGAATCACGTTGTTGCGTAGATGGATCCCCTGAACCTGTTTTACGCGTTTCAGGCACGAGACACGTTGGGGAATCGAACCACTCAGTCCGAACGATGAAACATCACTCAATTACCGCAAATCAGCTCCCTGCGACATACAATGTGGAATTTCCATAGATTTTTTTGTTCTCCGTGTCATAAAGTGGGAACTGGATCCGCGGAACTTTTTTCTCCTCTCCCCCAATCATTTATATCGTTTCTTAAAGAAATTGATCTTGCCTAAGAGACAGGTGGGTTGAAGCCATGACTTGACGAGCGTTCCGAGTTTAACGTCACGTTTTATTCCCGGGCTTTGTTAGACATGAATCTCCAGGCTTGTACATTAGCACTTTACAAAAAAATGATTTTTTTGTAAAATATTTTTCATCCTCCTGAAACAGTGTTTCGATCAAGACATTTCGCAACGAGCTGCTAGAGTTACGCTTCTTGTATTGTACGTTAGTTTCAGGGAGAGTGGGTATCGTTTATCACTTTGACGAGCAGACAGGATTTTTGTTGAGCGGTAAAAAAATAAAATATAAAAAAAATCTGAAAATAGGTCGAGACAACAAGAGTCCACTCGCACTGCTTTTAAACAACAATGAAAACTGGGGCCCAGGTATTTGAGGAGATTTTTCAATATTGAGGAAAAACGACACCCTTGCAGCATTTTGTATGACATTACAGTTTTGATGATAAAATTGGCCAAGGTTTTTGTGCCTGTCCGCTGAGTTTAAAGACAGAAAGGATAGAATTCCAAGTGCGCGCAGAATTGGATATTATTCGAGATCAAAAAGCAATCCTTCGAAGAACTCAAAACCTTGACAATATGAAATAAAATATGAAAAGTAATGTACTCTATGCTGTTGTTACTGGGGGGAGCGGCAGTAGCCTCGACACATTAGATTTAAACAAATATTCTCAGCTTTAAATTCCTTCTGATCTATTAATAGTTCCAATCAATCGTTGGTTGTTATTGAGATCGATATTCATTGATAGTCATAACAAATCAATCGAAGTAAATGGTCACTGGTTTTATTAAGCATCCGTGATATAAAGGTGTTATCATAAATCTATACAATTTTGTGAGGGCTATGTTTTTTGGTTTGTGTTCACTTTCTGCAATGGATACATAAGTTGTGTAATGTTGCAGTAGTTTTGTCGAGTTTCTATGGTGAAGACGAATAGGTCGTACTGATCGAAACTTTGGGCTTTCAAACCACTTTTTTTCTTAAACACCACAACTCATTGTAGAGATGTTTTAATCACAAGGTATTACCGCAAACCATAGTGACTAGATTGTTTTCCCGCCATGTAAAGTTTCAAAACCTCCTCAAATGAGTTGGGTTGAGTCACTGCACATGCTCTTTGGGTTGTGATTAGTCTTTATACATGTATATGAGTTGTGTCGAGTATAATACAGACTCAATGAGTTGTGTCCAGTCACTGAACATCCTATCACGAGTTGTGTCCAGTCTGCTTATCGAGAGGCAATATTATGAGTTTACGGCGAGTCTCTCCATTGGCAGTTAGTGTTTTTTCCGAGTCACTGCACATCAGGCTATCAGTTGTAGTTCGGCTCTGTGGCGAATCTCTACTTTGATTACGCGTATGTGAGTTATGTTGAGTCGGCACAGGCTGAAAAGAGTCGTAGCGAGTCTATGTAATGCCGAATTATTTGTGTGGAGTTATGAGTTATGTCGAGTCTCTGAATAGGCTATTTGAGTTTTTGTCGAGTCTCTGCACAGGCTATATGAGTTTTGTTTATATTAGTTTTGTTCATTCTACTCAAGCTATCGTTACGTTTTGTGCCGATTTTTTTGTAGGGTGTACATGAATTTGATATGTATCATCAGCTCAGGCTTACTGGGTTTGCTTCTGCACAAACTAGTGCTCTCAAGTTTCTGCTTATAGCTCTACAGGAAGTTATAATGAGTTTTCGCCCAATTTTATAGACCTGCTTAAGCACAAAATACAGCTAAGCACAACAAAATTATGCTCACCAAAATAAAGTTACCAGCCAAAGTACCATGTCGCATGTACAATTTGTGACTGGTATCCCGCTTATTTTTGCTCAGCAGAAATTCGGTAAGCGAGTTCACCGCTTATAAAGTAAGGCCCCGATTAGTTACGTCTCATTTTTACTGAGACCATACGACTACGAGTCACAGGGAGATCTACACAGGCTCAGTATATGCTTATCATAACCAACCCGTATAATTGGTGTGTCCACAAACGAATCGAGTGATTAGCATGGACGGGAACTTACGGTGAAGACAATTATACCAATTAGAAATGCAATTAATGCCAAGGCAGAATGCAAATTGTTTTCTTTGTATTTTTTTCTTTTCTTCTTTTTCTTTTTTTGATTTTGCGATGAAAGAGACGGCTTAAGTGAAGCGAATGAATAGTGGAAATGTCCACCTTTGTTTATCCGGGACCGCTGCTGTCATCGTCGTCGATTAAAATGTTAATGAATACAGTCTATATTTCGATTGAATAAAATTATACACATCAAAATGAAGCTGGTGTGTTCTTTAACTTGGTAAGCCAAACGATACACTGTATCGAGTCTCACTCTGTATTGTAATGTCCTGTCCTGTCCTTGTTCGTTTGTTGTTGTTTTGAAGTGTTGCCCTGTTGTTTATGTAGAAAGGTACACAAGTTATGCTTCACATTGTTTCCTACATGTTGACTTCATAGTGATGTATTTTTGTTAATTAAAGGCAAAACAATACTGTCAATCTGTTATATTCATTTCTGCTAAAAACTACTGTTAAAATATTCAATTTCTAAGGAATTGAGAATATATCAATGTGAAATATTTAATGTCGTATTGAATTGAATTGAATTGAATTGAATATTCAGGGAGAGTCAACTCAGACAACTAAAGGTGTATTTTAAAATACTACAGTGAACTTGGAGTTTGGGTTGTTGTTGTTGTTGTTGCTGTTGTTGTTGTGTTTTTTTGTGTGTTTTTTTTCCTTCTAAATTTGACACCTTTTATGGTAATGTGGTAATGCATTGTAAAGATTATTTTATCTCGATGGATTTGAATATCTTTGATGTTCATCCAGTGTATGAAGTAGCCCTCCTCATGAATTATTATAATTTTTTTAATGAGAAATTGCCTACATCACGAGTCCGGACGGCCACTTCAAGGTGAGGACTATACACTTAACTAATTTGGGCCGTCGACCCAAATCAACAGTCACCAGGGGCACGTTGTCACCTACTCCTGGGGCTGAATCAGGGTTACCCCCTTCACAATCCGTAAGGATGTAGGTATGGGTATCATTCACTAGGAGCCTGGCTAATAGAGCAGAATGCACTACCTTCCCATCTTAAGATTTTATTTAATCCCTCCATCTTCTTTGTCTGCCCTTCTTCTTTTCCCTGTTCTTGGTTATCACTCCATGAGAGTCTTGTTGTCCATCTGGTGTCTGTTCTTCGGGCAGTGTGTCTAGCCCATCTCTATCCTGATAGATACATGAAACAGCGCAGGAGTCGTAAAAATTAAGACCTCAAAGAAAACCTCACAAATGGAGAAAGTGCTATTCGGATACCAAGAAATAAAATGAGGTGTTGCTTCTGATCCACACAAAAAGGAACTTCTCTGTTCGTATGTAGGGTTTCACCCCTCTAAATAGACTCCCATAGCAAACAATGATAAATGCTAAATATTCAAAAATTCTCAAAAAATTGTTAAAAGTCTCTCAGCCTCTTGAAAACCAATCAAATATATTTTCAGACCACTAAACTTCAGATTTCTTTTCAATTTTTGGCAGGTCAGCCGTTTGGAATTTTTGCTAATTACCCCAGAAAAAAAACACCCCCGAAAATGTGTTTTTTCCAAAACCGACTTGCCGCCAGTTTTCAGGAGGCACTCCTCCAATTCCCAAGCTAAATAGGACCAACTTTAAAGCCCAAATTTATCAAATCTCCTCAAAACTTGAAACCCAGAACCCCCAGGTTGTGATAAGTTCCTATAATTACACACTCTATTAGTTGCATGACCCCCAAAACGTTATAATTAAAAATAAGTTGTGGGTTTACAAATTATGATAAGTAGCTTGGCGCATGAATTTTTGGTCGATTTAGAGTAGTGCACCCGTAGGGAGCCCAAGTGCGCCCTCAGTGTTTATATTGTAAAAAGTTTACTTTGGGGTCGCGACCTGTAGACCCACTCTCTTTTCCAATTTAGCGTTCAAGCAAGAGAGAGCACATATAATTTTGGTCCGTCTTTCTCTGTATTTTGTGGGGAGCATGGCTCTGGCCATGCTCCAAGTAACATTAATCTGGGAGGGATAATGTCCTAGAACTCTCTGTGAGTATCACTTTTAGCTTAAATTACCTTTTGACCATAGAAAGATCGTCTTTTATGAAGCTTTTTCAATCACAGTGTGTATTGTAAACTTGTCATGCTTGTGTGTGTAGCCAGCCTCGTGTTGTGCTGATCTTTTGACCTTTAGTCTGTACAAAGTGATTGAGTATTGTGTGTATGCTATTTTTGTCTTCTATGTGCTGTGCATTGAAGGATTAAAATCAGTACAGGAGACTATTTTATAATTTACACGTCATCTCTATAGAAATTGTTGCTTGCTATTGTATTGTATTGTCTCTTGGTGAATACTCGTCCTTTTTTAATTAGAGGACCGGTCTCCTTCCCGTGTCTCTACATATATATATATATATATTTAACTCACTGGGGGATGTTGTTTCTTAGTTTGTACAAACAAATCCCTCGGCCCCTATTTCACCTGTTTTATCGAAGCGCAACAGCTTGTTCTACAACTCGGTGTTGTTGCCTTAGCAAACTGAACGCAGGAAAATCGCCTGGGCTCGTGTTTACAAAGGCTACCTCTATAATTGGTGCGAGATGCCCTTAAAACGCCAGCTAAAACTCCCCATAGCGTACAGTCAACACGGTGACACTGTTGCACCATTAGGGGAGAGTATGTGGAAGACCTATGTCACTCTGTTTAAGTGTTGTCTTCGCACGCATTCTTCCAGTGCCTTTTAGAACAGGCGATGATGGAGACGAACAAGCATGGAAACATTCTGTGAACATTCATCTTGTTTCAATAAGCTTGTGTTGACTTTCAACCTGCTGTGGTTTATAGTTCATTTCACATTAATGTTAGTGACGTAATAACAAGTCTGGAGGCGTGCCGGTATTCTTAATAAAGTGGGGTCTATTGGTTGACAAAAGACAGACAGTAAATCAACCAATAGATAGTTCCCAGTAGACGCCATCTTTACGGGCAAATCGCATTTTGGCATGCAGGCGCGTCAAGCGCTCAAATTATTAACGCAGCCGCGTCTTACACTAACCAATCATGCAATGAGTTTTGTGAAATGTGCGCGTGTTGCGTAACGCGTGTTGCGTAACGCATGACTGTGTGTTCCAAATTGCCCGTAAAGATGGCCGATTTACGTCATACTGCAACCTATCTATAGCAATTAATATTAATGATGTCATTATTTATATATTTAGAATTATTATAGTTGCAATTGATCATTATTTTGACTTTCCCCGTTGCATAATGAAGGCTGGCTTGATTACAAGTTTTCCCTTTGGGATCATTTTACGCAATAGCGTTTGTTTTTTAAATTTCCCAGCAGCCATAATTACAAACCCGGAACCACTTAATGTCCAACGGCGCGTTTATTACACGTCGCCTCTCGTGACGTGTCCAGAGCTAAGAACGCAGGGGCCGGCCTCAGAGGACCCCAGAAGTTACATTTTAATAATTCAAACAACCGGACGCTTTTACTGAGCTGAAGTCAGTGATAATGGGTGGACATCCCATCAGGGGGACTATAGTGTTGGTGTCCACTGATAATTTCCAGCCTGTGCTTAGTCTATTTACCCACGTCTCCCATGCCCTTTGACTAGCTGTCTAAGTACGGCCGTCCCATCTAGTATTTGAACCTCCCTCATCCATGTGTAAAATGAAGCCCTCTCTTTAGTGACAAGTTGACACATTTTTCTCGCGCTCGGTGGGTTCCCGGCCAGCTCTACAAACAGAGTGGCTGTAACTTCATCTCGTTCTCCCCCTTATTACAAACGTGTGCCATCAATTTCTTCAACTTCAATAGCAGACCTGGGTCATACTATGGCTAAATATATGTATCTCACGCGTGTGTTTTTTTTCAGGTTATTTTTTCCTTATTTCAATATTTTATTAAAATCTGCCTGATTCATTAAATGTTCGTCTTGAAAGAAGTAAAGCAGACTCACCAAAATGGAGTAAGAAATAGTCTACACTGAATCCAAACCTGTACTTCTATTGATACACAGCGTACTCTGTATCTCCTGAATTGTAGCATCTGATGGGAGGTTCTGGCTCTATGAATAGAGGAAACCCAGGTTTCTATTTTCTGAGTTTTTTAACATTTGTCAAATCTTATCCCCGGCATATGTTGCAAACGTCACGATTTCGTACTTTCGAGGGCCATGTAAATCATTTGTATTATTAAAAAATCATGTAATATGAGTCAGGCTTTGTATGGTGAAAATATTATGGGTTAAATGTACAGGAATTCAACCATGTGATTTATCTCTTTTAAAGAAATGATAGTTGAGAGGTCGTCTTATTCTCAAGGCTTTGACTTTTGGCGCCATCGTCTGGAAAAAAAATAAAAATTATAATTATTGCAGACTTTATTACTCAATAGATGAAAGGCCCCCCCGTAATAGATATTGTAAACATATTTAAAGGAGTCATATCCCAGATTGTCATAATGAATAAAAATGTGTATTAATGTTATTCTGAAAGGTTGTACATGTATACTGGTATCAATCCTCCAGAGAAATACTGCCGTTTGAAATATTGCTAGGGCCAGGAAAATGGCATTTGAAGAATCTCTAAATCGGCTATTGCTTATTTCTATTGCCGTGATTGAAATAAGCTTAGTGTGAACGCGTGCATCAATGTCCCTCACAAAATGCCAACCGTTTTCGTTGGTCTCACCCAAATGTATTAATGTTGACGAAATATTCGTGTATTGTATGTTTTAATGAAAACCACATTGGGTTGGATTAAATATATACTCGTCCAAACAGTAGTGTACCGTTAATTTAAAATTGCTGATAACAAGCTCGGCATTGTTCACCTTAATTAAACGTAAGCAACTTCAAACTGAGCAAAATTGCGTTTCCATTTAATTGCATTCTTGATTGAGAAATAGGTGGCTTTCCGTGATCTTGTTTCTGTTTTTCTCGTGTATATCCGCTTATGGTGTATCCTTTACTTTGTTTATCGTCACTTAACCGCATATTAAAGTCAAACATATAAGTTTTCGTTAGGTACTATTAAAGGTATTATACAGGATTGGTAGAGCTGACAAAATATTCACAGACAGTGTTCATGTTTTGTGTGATCAACCATAAAACATGAAATAACAAACCTGGGAAAATTTGGCTTCATCCGTTGTAGGAGTCAGGAGAAAATAGTGAGAAACGATGTAAAATTTTCAGCATGTAAACACATTGTCCTTAATTTTGGTTGTAACAACCGAAACAACCAAAATTAGCTGTTGCGTATTTTCAGGTTTTCAGATACAGTTTTCTCGAATATGACTTCATTTCAGATGGAAAAATATTTCACAGAAAAAAATGGTTCTCGTATGAATCTAATAATCAGTATAAGCTTTCAGACTATAATTGAACAATTATGTTTTTTATCCTTACCAATCCGGTATAATATTTTGAAACTATTAAATAAAGTATACTGCGGGCTTTCTAATTGTGATTTTATAAATCTAGTTATATAGTTAATTATAAATCTAAATCTTATTATCTTATTGGCGGGGTGTCATACCTAGCTATTCTTTCTCAATGGTTATTTTTAACTGTCATACAAATGAGTGGTGTTTACAAACAATTTGTATTTGAGAAATCACCGAATTTTGACTGCTCAATTAAAACAGTTTCAACTGAATGTACTAGTTAGTACAAACACATACAGGTGTGTGTGTGTTTATAACATTATAAAACAATAGTGGCGGGTAGCGACTCAACATGCCTGTGGCTTATAAAGTAAAAGAGTAAATTTATGTTTTTAAATTAGTGATTACTATTTTTAGGTTAAGCGAAAATGGCGTAATAAAAGGAAGTCCGGTTTTGGTCAAAATTTGTAATTATTAGGGGTTTTGTTTAAAGTGACAGTCGGGCAGAACATCATGTTAAAGGTGGTTCCGCCATGCGACTATTGGGTCGGCAACAGGCAATTTTTAATTAGCAGTAGGTAACGGATTTAGCAGATCGAAATAATCAATTTGGCGTAGAGGGCAGTATTTTCCTCTCGCACCTCGTAGGGCATGTACACTCCCGGGTCAGAATTGACTCGAGTTCCGTCTCCCGTAAGGCCTGACCCATTTCTGGGTCAGTGTGTCACGGATTTGTCAAAAATGACATAGAAATGGTTCAAACTTACGCAAATCTGGGTCCAAATCCACCCTTTCCCCCCCCCCCCCCCCCCCCCCCAGTTTTCGGGGTCAGCCTGATCTAGAGTAGAGTGTAGGCGCGTAAATACCAAGCTTTCGAATGAATTACTTTCGTAAAGTTTTCTAATCTTGTAGCACATCTTAAAAATGCAATCAATTCCTCCTTCTCCTGTTCTTTCTCATCTTGCTTCCATTCCAAACCTAAGAGTTTTCTCTTCCTTTATACCTCTCTCCCTCAAGATGTGCGTGATGTTTACGTTGCCAAGTTTCTTTGATATCTATCTCTATTTTACTCTTTGACGGTAAAAGACCTTCGTTGACAGGTTTTCCCCCTGCTCCGATTCCCCAGTATCGTCCTGCCCCGATCGGGTATCATCTGGGATTATGCAGATGACATACATCGACCTATTTTTAATATCACACTCGTGACATTCCCCGACCTCAACGGGGAGAAAGAGAGGCAAACAATGCCACTTTTCCTTGTTCCCAGAGGGGAGAAACAATCTACAACCTTGTGAGCGCGTGATATCAGAAGTGCATTTGGAGAACAAAACCTCGTTCTGTAAATAGGAAGCTCATGTCTTGTGGTCACAAACCATGAAACGGGGCCATCTGGGTGGCATGTCTTCGTGACGCTGATTTCTCTCTGTATATATTTTTAGGGCTGGAATTTACTTAAAATAGTATTGCCACGGTTTTGAAGTACCGGCTGAGCTGACGTGTTGATTGTAGAGAATGTTTTTATGTCAATTTAACAAGGTGTTGTTTCCGCAATGGGGGGCTTCCCGTTCATCAAACTCTGAGATAGTTCAATATTTGTTGTATACATTTTGGACTGGTTCACAGTTATTGATGTTGTTTAACCAATGTTTTATAACAAACACAATGATGCCACTGCGTTTACTCTACGACAGGTTTGTAGTAATATAGACTTAACTGTGTATTCACTAGTTATCACTCAAGTTTGCTGACAGTTCTTGTCTCCACTTATTGCAGTGAGTATAAACCGAATTGGAGCAGTTTCACGGTGTGTGTGTGTGTGTGTGTGTGTTGACCAGAGCTCCAGTTCATGGAAATTTAAAGTGACAAGACTTGCCAATACCGTGCGACTGCTCCCCACAACTGCCTACGTTCTGCGATTTAATTAATCTGCAGCAGATCATATTTCGTGGCTTCCCCTCTTTTATCACATGGGAATTCGAAGGGAGAAAAAGAGAAAAAGGAAGTCTACGCTATCATTCCATTGATTGTCACTCCGGACGTAGGCGGCGAGCCGCGGTCCTTTCCGAACCGAACGCGGCACGTGTGAGATTTGACGGTCAGTCAAGGCACTCGGCCCGCCGGTAGAAATGACACTGTCGTATGTACACAATCATTTTTTTCTCCCGTGGGAGCATTTCAAAGAGAAAGCCGTGGATTTGGGAAGCGATAAGTCACTCATCGACTTGAATATCGACTTGAATATTAAAAAAGGAAAAAGAGTGGCAACAAAACTGTCGTTCTTGAAGCCGGGGTCGTTCTCGGATACGTAAGTCTCAAATTTCACACTAAACCGGCGCCATGCCTGGATATACATTGAGGTCGACTTTGTACAAGTGTCACTGTGGAGACCAGTCACACTTTGGCATCTAAACAATGATGTATTTCACATGAATGCGTGATTCGTCTTCACACAATCAATATTTATCAGCAACTGGTAGCCATCACTTTCACCGTGGTGCCCGAATTGGAGTCACTGATACTCAGTTGGCTGCATTGACCTCTCCAATCAAGTGATAAACTGGCATTAGATTTTTAAGCTCGATGCTCATGATTTCATAATGAAACGCTATATCGCACAGTATTTCGGGGTTTTTTCCCGCTATAATTCTGCAAAAGAATCGATTGCTGGGTCGCTCGCGTTTAACACATACCGTCCAGGGAAGCGGTTGACGTTCAAGAGTGTTTACCCGGCGGAGCCCCGGCGATGAAGTGGGTGGCAGCTGCCCACTTTCCAGTTCAGCTAAGATGTTGAGGTTGGATCCGAAAGGTCCACTCTGAGGCTACCGGGGTCGCTTAGAGCGTGTTCCGTCTACTCCAACTCTACTTGTTGCCCCAAATCTCAAGGATTGAAAGGCCACCTGAGAAACAGGACGGAGGAAGACCTGACGCGAGAGACCTGGGCCAAATTTCCTGGCCCTGCTTACCGTGTAAGCAGAGAATCGGCGCTTACGGAAGCAGGGAATTCTGCGCTTACGTCGAGCGTATTTCACGAGTGAGCAGAACATTTCTGCTTGTGCGCTTGCGTATTCCACGTTACAAGGCATTCTTCGCTTTCACAGCTAGCTCATGAAATTGCGCCCTGTAAAGGTGTTTGCCGCCATTTTGTCTTAAATCCTGAAGTCCCCCAGCACTGTTAAATACCGATATCCACAAAGCAAAAACAAAGAACCAGATAACTTTTTCATTTCCGGCCTCAGTTTGAGTTGATTTGTTTTTTGGTGAACACCATTATGGCTAATTATGGCTAAACCATTATGGCTAAACCTGGAGACAATGCTGCTCCTATAATAATAATAATAATATTTGTATAGCGCTGGTATCTAGAGAACTATTCACTGCGCTGAAGCTATATCTCAAGCTTCATTTTCGGTTACATTTGAATGTTCTTATAGGGCGATGTCACACGGGGCAATTTACAGGCAACTGGTTCTGGGCAATCTCTGCATGAGAAGAAACAGCATTCACAGTTTGAAGTTTCACATAACGTTCTCCTGTAAATGATCACATAAATAAGTCCTCCTCCAAAGTGTTCCTTTTGTATGTAGCGTAGTTGGTTGTCTCTTGCTCAGTCTGACAAGAACATCTTGAACGAAAACGGCAACAAGTGATCCTTGTTGAAAATAATTTAAAAAGTGTTCGATCAAATACGGACATTGAGCTCACCTGAGACTTAACAGTTGTTTAAGACGTGAGATCAAATATTCATTTCTATAGCACTCTTCTCCGGCACCTTTTAGAGAAAAATTCGCAAAAAAGCCCCGTGGCGCCATCACTCATCTGACGTCATTTTTTATAGCCGCTTTGTTGCAATACAAAGCACCTATACCCACGATGGGGTCAGAGTGTTGTTAGTTCGACGTGCGCTGTCATCTGCAGAAACATAAGTGTGTGTTTTTTGTTTTTTTCTAAATATCAAAAGATTGATAACAAACCTGTGAAAAGTCAGTGGCATAAATATCCGTTAGAGTACTAGTGAACAATCATGAAAAACTTTCAACATGTAGGCTAAACGCATTGTTCTTAATCTTTGTTGTAACAACCGAAATCAGTTGTTGCTTTTTAAAGGTTTTCAGAACAGTTTTCTCGAATATATGACTTTACTTTAAGTGGGAAATATTTCACAGAAATAATGGTTTTAGTATAAACTTCACAATCAACAAGCTTTCGGACTAAAATTGAACAGAGATATTTTGTATCCTTACCAATCCTGTATGATACCTTTAATTAATATGACCACGTGCCTCAGCAGTTCGTTCAATTATGTTATAGTGAATGACGTTTGAGTTCACACAGTTGTCATGGTTGCAATTTTTTTCTTCTCGTTCCTAGATTTCAAATAGTCTTGTTACCACAGTTCTCCGGATGACTTTACGGAGTCCATGGACCGGCCATTCGGCCGTCTACGTCAGTGGCGTCGAGAATTCGTTTACCCACCAAGCAGCGGCAATTTGCCACGAATAGGTAGTAGCGACGACAAAATGATCGGCACTTGAGTTAAAAAGACACTCTATAGCATTGTTTGAAGAGTGACAGTTCAGTTTGCACCTCTCAAAATGTTGTCTTTATTCAATTGAGAAATGTATAAACATCATGTTTCGCCAGTGGACGCCAGGCAATTTGGAGCGCATTCAATATTTTCCTTTATTATCTTTTTTTGATGACAATGTATTGTTTTTTTGTGTCTGGTCTTTGGTATTTTTGCGGTGGAAATATTTATGTCTGAGCGAATCCTTTAGACATAACAGTTGAACATTAAAAGTAAACATTGTGGAAACATGTCGACGTTCAAGTATGTACTTGTCAACAATATTTTTCAAAACACTTTGTAGCAATATTTATATTGATTTTAATTCTGAGCCTTTCGTGAAATTAATGTCATAAAGAGGTGAACATTTTCCAATCGTTTGAGAAATCTTTCTTCAGTTCAGTTCAGTCAACTCACACACGCATGCGAATCTGCTGTACGCCCAAAATATACAGCCATACACCGCCATGATCCTGACGACAGTCCCCCTTTTGTTGGTGTGAAATGGGTGTGGCTTAATACAGTGGAAATACGTCACATTTACAAACAGGGATACCCATCTTATTCTTCTCTGCATGAAACCTTACGGGACCCAAAACGAGGTTGACTCACAAATTAATGACAATCATGGTAAATCATGGGAGGGGCGGTTCCAGTGCCGTTTACGGAGTGGGGCTGCGATCTTTCCTCGATGACTTGTTCCGTTTATGAGTATTCGATTTTTTGATTTGTCTGGATGCATTGATGTAGTAAGAGCTTATTCTTCTTTTTGTAGGTCATAATAGTGTCAGATATCTCTGTAATTTTTGACATCGTCAATTATTATAATCTTGTTAGTAAACGATCTCGGTTTGTTTCTTTTCCTTTTGTAATCCGTAAGGTAGTGCATATTTGTAGCTTCGATTTGGGGGCACTAAATAAAATGAAATAGACCTTATGCATTGACGTCACCAAGCCGCCATCTTAGAGGTAAACTGATGATGAAACAATGGAAACGCGCTGATTTGTACGCGCGGCGCACAGGATTGGCCAATGAACATCTTCCTTTTGACCTCTAGTTGAGGGCGCCCTACTCAAATGACGTCATATGCATAAGGTCTATAGAAATGAAAAACGGAGTAATATTGTATTTATATTACTTTAATGTAAAACGAGCCATACACGGCAACTGCCTCGGAATGCACAAGTACCGGAGGTTAACTGCCCGCCAAACGTCCTCTTTTAAACTCACGTCCGTGTGATATACAAAAGAGCGGTTGGATAAGTTACTGCAACTATACGCAACCCACTTCATACTACTACCACCGGGCTGTCAACTTGAGTCAATCCTCGTATATTATCCACAAATTTATCGCCAGCACATCTCCAAAATAGACTCCTGTTCATAATTGTTCAACTTTAATATGCTCCCCGCCAGGGCCTTGTGCGACCCTCACGCGGGAGACCCGGGGGCCCTAATTGGCGCGGATGGGGCGAGACACGGTAGGAATGCGAAAGGCGCGTAACCTCCGTACGGGGAAACTCGCTTGGCTAAATTAATTACGACTTCACGCTTGCTTCCACAAGTGATGGTCTTTTGGTCTTTCAATAGCTATAACTCTTCCATTGTGGAAGCGAGCGCCTTGAAATGAGGCTACTATATCAGGTTCAGGATACCTGAGCCGAGGCTGACTGCGCTTTTCGATCAAATCATGGCGGGGTGATTAAATTAGACTTGTTGGTAACGCTATGCTCTTACGTATATGGGGGAACCAAAAAGGGGGAAGTCGATGAAATTTCACCTGTGGGGTGACGTTTTCTAACGAGTTTGAAATACAAGAATTTCAATTACAGGTGATCAAAATAAACCGCCGGGGTTTATTACTTAAAGTCGTATACCTGTACCTCGAAACATAAGATGTCGTGATCCCTGCATGGAAGGGCCTGTGAGGAATACAGGAATACATATCATAGGTACCATACTTATTGCTTCTTGCCTCAATTTCGTTTTTAGGTTGAATGTGAATTTGCATTTCCAAGTACCGTATATGCCCATCCTCTATCAGGCAGCAATACCTGTCTCATTCCCTATGTCTGATACTGTTTAGCACCATTGCTAATAACTTCGCTAACAATACAATATGGAGCCAGATTGTTTGTTCCTCCAGGCCTCGTTTTGGTTACATTTGATTTAAACAGAAGGAAAAGAAGATGACTGCGTCATAATAAAGATGTACATGAAGGAGATGAATAGTTTCATTTCGCTTATCAAAGTATCCTCAGATAATTTAGTAGTTTATTATTAATCAATAGCTTTATAAACATACTTGACTGTAATACAAAATGGCCACAGTAATAGAAAGTAGCAAAACTGTATAAATCAATGTAATTTATGATGGTGCGGGTTAGGAGGCGGGACCAAAACCAAACAGACTTGTGTTAAGTCTAGCGGGGGATGGGAAGTAGGACAAAACTGACGTTTCTTCCTGATGGATTTGTCGCTACGATTTGAAGCCGTGAATGGAATGCTACGGCCCCAGTAGACCCGGGGTGATTGGTAAAATTGTGCACATTCCACCATGCTCATACCGTGCACTGATAAACGCGTCTTGGGTTAAGCCAGCCGTGTGTCAAAATAGCCACTTAAGGGGTTGATTAATGAGCACGAGGTGGACACGAGATGACCGATCACGTATTGTGATATCACTGACAGACGCTGAGCGGCCATTTTGTTTATAAAGAGAGACTTGGTTACTGTTTGTTTCAGTCGCCAAAATGCTAATGTGTAAAAAGAATTTAACAGCCGCCTGTATACAAAACGTATTGGTTGTAATGTGTTGCATTTCCTTCATAGGGGGTGTATTGGCGTCCAACACTTGATAAGTGTACTGATTGTACACACGTTGCTTTGCAATGTAGTGGGGCAGATGGGGGAAATATTTTCGGGGGGAAATGTGACTTTGATGATGCAAGCATTGGCATACAGTCAGAGTATGTCATGAGAAAGTAATACTAATAGGGCCATCGCATATTTGAATTTATAAAAAGGTTAGGGTACAATAACGAGCAATTTTCAAAATATTCAAAAACGGCTGCCACTAGCCTGATTGTTTTGCTACCTGTATATTTTTAAGGACAAATCTGCAATGACCCTATGACCCTATGAGCTAAATATCTTTCTCATTACATACTCTGACTGTGTGCCAAACTCCATGCTGGTATCATCAAAGGCACAATTTCATCACCTACCTGCTGTACTAATGGTATATCTTTAAATGGGAGCCACTAAAGATTGACTGGTAAATTGGTTCTACGTCAAGAGTGAACACACGGGAAATTACGAGAGCCTAGTAAATTCCCAGTGCAGTTTTCGAAAAGTGGATTCATTCCCATCCCTGGTTTCAAATAAACACGCCATAAACAACCACGTGGAAAGCAATCCAGATATTATTTTGTGCACGTCCATGTTGTGATTGTTTCGATCGCTGCAATCGAAATAAGCAGCGATGATTTATTGGTTTTCAGATGCTATTTTCACAACTTTAGCACTGATTGTAGACAGAAAAAATTATATGGATGATTGGCACTGGTGTGAATCAGATATAATCATTGACCTTTCTGATTTATGTTAATCGATTTTTCCCGATATACTTATCAATAATTCTGTACTTTGGTTTAGAAGGTAGTGCGCAACACTAAGAGTGATTTTGTTTTCATTTTTTTTTTCATGTTTTGATCTTGCCTTTGTTTGATATGTAATATCACCTTTTGTTCATTGTCCTTTAGTTTCTAGTAACCTCTATGTACTTATGTATTGGCCTTTAAGTACTTGCATTTATATTCCATAGGAGATGTATGTACTTTGTAATTACTTGAGTTGAATAAACGGAGTCTAAGAGCTCCACTCAAAAGACAAAACAAAAAAAGTGAAAATTATGTTCACATGTTTGCACGTAAATTACATGGTATACAAATAGTCATGGTGGAAAACTTACCTTAAAATGTGTTTACTTGAAATGAGTTAAACAATTCTTTTGAGTTAAAAGGCTTCAAACCCGATGTCTGAAAGAAAACAGTGAAACTTACAAGGGGTGTTTGTTATTTAGTGTATAATGTTGGGTCACAAAAACTGTATTATAAAGGTATTACACAACATAAGTTACAGCTGGCAAATCGCAGACAATCATTATGTTTTGTGTGATCAACCATAACTAACCTGTGAAAATTTGGGCTTAATCGGTTGTGTGAGTCCGGAGAAAATAGTGAAAACCCATAGACAATGTTCAGCATGTAAACACATTACCCTGTGTAATACCATTAAGCTCGTCATTAAAACCAATGACGCACCAAAGGTATCTGCATATTGTACAATATTGCAATCCCTACTCATTATTGATAGATCTTTATTTGTTTAAATTCTGTAAAGAGTAGATGAGTTCGACCTTAGTTTTTTGTTAATGAGGAATGTTTTAATGAATCTATACTAATTGTTTCAGGCCTTTGCGTAAGCTATAATTTTAACACATAATGAGATAGGTATGTGATGGGGAGCTTTTTAGTCTGGTGTTATGTAAGCCGTTGGTCGGGGCTGACCCGGTAAAAAATGAGGGAAAGTTTATCACGGTGTGGTTTCCAATATACACAGTGTACAAATTAAAGTTAACTGATTGCATTTTGTAATAAGGGACCATGCTGTTTTGCCACCCCAGCCTCGATCTAGTTACATTGGTTTAAATGGGAGATGAAAACAAAATGACTTTTCTTAATTGTGATTTTTTTTTCTATTCTAAATTCATTCATATTTGCAAATGATGTCTTAAGTCAATTCAATTACCGTCGCAGGAGGTTATAATTGGTTTATTTATTTAAAGTTTTGATGTTAGTGAAGTTACGAAAGGTGTGGTCAGTCATTATTTAGTTTTGAGTGATATGGTCTTTGAACCCTAATCAAGCGATAGAAAACATACAAGAGTAATTAATAAAACACACTTGGAATGTACTAAAGCTACTTTAGTCATTAGGGGTATCATGAATATGCATCGAGTCAGTGTCCTTGCTTCTGGTGAATATTGTGACCGTATAAAGGATTCCCTAATTAGTTGTCGGGATTGCATAAAAGTGAGATGCGAAATTTTAGAACAAGATATCACATTCCCTCAAGAAATTGTCCGTTTTAGCTGACAATCTGAAACAGAAATTGAAGATCTTTTTATTTGAGTCTTGAGATTACATAATACGCCTTTATCCATTATTGTACGAATTTTCCCACCTCAGTATCTTCTTTTAGGACCAAAAAGGTAAACACTTGGTGACGTAGTCTTGTTTGGGAAACAATTTCTCTCACATTTTTAGTATTCCAGATGGACTACTTCTCAATAAGAAGATTGAGAGTAAACCTGTGGGATGAATAAAACAAACTGTTCATTTATTTCCCTATCATAAGCAACCTTGTATACCATACCTTTAAATTCATTATTCTTAATTGAAAACACAATGCACAACCTAGACCACTCATTCAAGTCAGTAGAAACCCAGCTACGTTCTCTGCCGTATGTCTCTGCAATACTCAATGTCAGATTGAAATGACAGGGTTCGTATCTTTGCATCGAGGTGACTGCCTTTACGATTGGAGAGAAGGGACAAGGCCACCCAGTCAATCATAACCCATGGGGGTGGGGGAAACACGTCGTCTGTACGGTATACGTATACATGAATTACACCACCCACGGGGCGCTCACCGGAGTGTAATTCGTCCAAATGAATTCGATAATTATTTACAAATTAATGACATATAACTACTTATTGTCAATGTGTGATTCATGGGGCGCAATGACCGCTGTAGTGTGGCACTGGCATCTGAGCAGACTAAATGGCTGAATGATTGGAATCAAATTGATGCATATTTTTGTCCGCCGAGTTGCTCGTTTGTATCCATTTGTGAGGTTCAATTGAGGTCGGTCGAATGTTCGGAATATCTTTAAAATAATCGGTGGCCTACCAATGTTGTCAATCAAAGAAACTTCTGATGTAAACATAAATTCGTAACATGTAACTGTAAAACGGTATGGTTTAAAGCTATGATAAAGGATTGGCAGAGTTAAAAACATTATTGTTTAATTTTACTCTGAAAGCTATTACTAATAATGAATTTCATACCAGAACCATTTTGTGTGTAAAATTATCCTTCCCTCTGATATCATATTCGAGAAAAACTATTACTGAAAAACTTGAAACAAGCAACAGCTGATTTCGGTTGTTGCAACCAAACATATAAAGACAATGTGCACACGCTGGAGTTCTGGCATGGTTTTTCACGATTTTCTCCTAACTCACATAACCGATTAAGCCCAAATGTACAGGTTTGTTATTGGTTAATCACACAAAACATAAACAGATGGTTTGAATATACAACCATTGCTTTCAGATTTTCTCCGATCCCCATGGATTGACTCTAAATAAAATTATGTTGCAATCTTCACTCGATGTTCTCAGATTTGTCAGAATAACTCTGTTTATTATTTTATTCTGTATTGCTCTATCGCCATTCTGTGCTTTTTCCCCCGCAAAATGACACCAAACGGTTGGTGACTGTATACCTTCATTTGTCAATTTTAGGCACTCTGCAGAATGTCTGCACTCTGTTTCAGTAATAATCGTCAATGTCGATTTTAACTCCACTGGTATGACTACAGTCCAATGGTGTCCATTCTGGGCGTAATACTGTGGTGATCTGACTCCCATTCTTGTTGGCGTGTGGCGTCTTTAATTATCCGATTCTCAAATTGAACATGAACATTTAACCCCCAAGGAAACGATGCTCTGAGTCGACAGAGCGAATTCGAATAAGCAAGAAGAAAAAATAATAATAACTACATGGTTCTAGGCACTTGTCACTCGAATGCTTATTTTATTTGCAGAAAAATAACAGCGTAAGTTTGTCCTTCAGGCATTTACTCCACGAAAAGATAACAATCATCGTAGATCTAGTAAGCGTAGTTTCCCCACAAGTTCCGGCGGTCTGTTAAAGATCACGACCCCTGCTCCAGAAGCAATTGAAAGTTTGAACTTGTCGATTTACGTGGAGTCGAATCGGATGTTTATTTTGAGTGGGAAAAAATGAGATGTGCTTGAAGGTTGGAGGAATCTTCAGCGGATGGATAAAATGTGTTTTCAACTAGATCTGAAGACCTAGAGCAAGTTTAAAAACATTGCGCAGTAGGTCAACAAGTTCAAAACATTGTGCAGCATATGTGTGCAAGTTAAAACATTGCACAGGACGTGTGAAAGTTTAAAACATTGCACAGGAGGTGTGAAGGTTCAAAATATTGCGCAGTAGGTTAGCAAGTTTAGGGGAGACATTGCGCAGTAGGGGAGACATTGGAGGCTTGTACTGGTGGAGGTGGCCAGCACCACGGAAATACCACCGTGGGCATTAACTCTCTATTATTACCTTAACAAGAAACAATACGTACTTAATTGCAGTTTAAACACTGACCTTTCTCAGTTTAACACATAATTATGTCCTGTAAATCCAAGTATTGATTACGATTAAAACAACAACAACAGTTTAGTTGTCGCAAATCAAAAGTTTCAGTTTGAGAAATAAAAACGTTGCTGAATTTCCACCGGAGGGTACATTTTTTTTGTATCACCAAAATAATAAAATGGTGCGTGGTTGATTTGCCCATCAAGACTCGGTTTGAATTTCAGACTGAGGAAGAAAATCACGGCAGCCGTATATAAAGGTATAGGTCCATTAATTTATAAGCTAAGGCCGATTCAAGCGACTATGGCTACTGCTATGGCTGTCAGCTGTAGCCATAATGTTGAAGAGAGGCTTTTTCAGCAATCCGGTCGTTGTTACAGCTGAAGCCGGTATAAATTCAGACACGATATTATGTTTACAGGTCTAATACAATGTGGTTTTTACCTACAACCTGTATAATAATGCGAACAATAACCCATCTAATTAGACTACAGTCCTTCTCCTTCCAAGAAACAGTTACAAGGCAACGCTATAGATAGTTCCCAGTAGACGCCATCTTTACGGGCAAATCGCATTTTGGCTTGCAGGCGCATCAAGCGTTCAAATTATTAACGCAGCCGCGTCATTCACTAACCAATCATGCAATGAGTTTGGTGAAATGTGCGCGTGCTGCACGCCGTTCTCACGCGTAACGCATGACTGTGTGTTCCAAATTGCCCGTAAAGATGGCCGACTTACGTCATACTGCAACCTATCTATTAAGATAACTGTCAGCGGACAAAAGCAAAGTGAATTGAGAACTGATTGAAGAATACATGTCATGGCGTTTGAAAAGAGCGGCTGTCGGAGTACATCTTTTACCATGATGTCACAACTTTTGGTCATGGTCCCTGTGTTCCATAGCAACAATGTGTACTGATTCTCGTTGCACCGAAAAGGGGTCAGACTACCCCCGAGCCTCGATTTGATAACGTTGAAAAAAGTGAAACGAGGCGATCAAAGTATCTAGAAAGTCCGAGCAGCAACGGGAATATTGTCAACAGAGGGCGCTGTGTCCAAACTTTCTCGGTCCCCTGTGACCTTTTCAAAATCGAACGCACTTGAATGAGTTTACATATTACGTAGGGGTTGTTGGCCAATTCATGTATTGTTACTGAAGTGATGGCATTTCGAAATGTGCGTGTTTCCCTCTAAACAAACAAAAAACCTGGTGGGGAGACGCCTGCAGAATTCTTCAAGTTCCCTTAGATCCAACGATCATAAATGAGGAAAAACGGCAGCGGGGCCACCCTCGAGCCCCCTTCGTACGCAAAGAAAAAAGAAGATCCCTTTGACTAAATTTCAAAATCCCGGAAGTGTTTCCCTTGCTCCACGAGGTTTTGTCGAAGTCCTTGTGTAACATGCGCATTAAAACAACCGTTAATAACACTCCGGACGCTAAATTACAGCTACAAATTGCATTTTCTGCATCCCTGGAGGCTTGAGACGCGCTCCTTTTTTGTGAGGGTCCTCTCCTGAGATTTGACCACGGGGGATGGCAGGAGTAATGTGTCTAAACGTCGAGACTCTCTTACTGCTGTTTTTACGGCACCCATATTGAAAGGACTCAATAAGTTACAGTTGCAAATGTTTCCTTTCAAAGTGGCAGTTTTCATCTGGCTGGCTTTTAAAAAAACAAGAATTGTAGAGTTTAGCGTTTAGATTGTGAATTACGTAAAAGCTTACGACCGGATCGATGTTGTTAAGAATTTTTGAAATTTGTGGTTACAGTTATTGTTAGAACATTTTGAAAAAGATTTTGTGCACTGTGATTTTATCAATTATTCGTCTTAAAGATAGTTTGACATTATCTCAAAAAGGATGCGTCATGTCGTGACTG
The DNA here is from genome assembly GCA_037783415.1 of Leptasterias polaris. Classification (NCBI taxonomy): domain Eukaryota; kingdom Metazoa; phylum Echinodermata; class Asteroidea; order Forcipulatida; family Asteriidae; genus Leptasterias; species Leptasterias polaris. The sequence continues at coordinate 502,980 of JAZGTN010000035.1, forward strand.
ACTCAAGGTCATCTTAGAACTTTGCGTAGCTAAATTGATAGCTGTAGGCCTACACGTAGACAAGCAAACTTTGTTGCACTAGTGTGAACACAATGACATAAATAAGGCTGAAAGCTGACAACTTGACTAAGCAGTGAAAAGAAATGTTACCTATTTTATTTTATTTTTTTTTAAGTGAGCGCCGTGAGCCAGTAATTATTGGAACCTTCCTGCGTTTGTGTAATTCCTGGGGTTACTCCGGCACTGTAACGGTTCACTATGTGGGCGTATCGTTACTAGTTTCCTGCCCATTTTTGCTGAGCATAACAAACTTAGAAGCTACTACCTCATATAACAGCTTGGGAACACGTGCTCTAACCAACCATAGTTTACCAGTACAGTGCAGACTAATGGAAGTTTAGCTGGTGCTTTATCACACCGCAAGGGCGCGTCAATGCGCTCCTTATTTTTACGACAAGTAATGCAGAGCTAAGTTTGAATTATGAGACCTATTTTATGTAGCACTTTCTGAAGGTGTCTACTAAGTGATGTGCCAACCAAGCCAGAAACACACCGCGGCAACCCGGTACTCGAACCGTCACTCTGACACTGAAAACCAGAACTTGAGTCCGGTAAACAAGACCAGCAAATATTGACCTTCCTTTAAAAAGGGTCCTTCTTAAATTGAAGACAGAAAAAGAAATGACCCAACTTGATTTGAAATTATTGGTACTAACTTTCCAGTTATTGCATGCAGATGGGCGAAAATGGTTCAGCTAGTGTATCAAGCCGTTCTTAGTTAGACTCGACTTGTTCTGAGTTTAAAAAAAAATTATTAATGTATCAACAAATGAAAAGAAAAGACAACCACTAAAGTTTCATAAGTTCTGAGACTGTATGTGGTATTTTCCCGTGTTATGCTTGGTATTCAACTGACAAATCCCCACTAAAAGGCACTCGATCAGGTAAAATGAAGTTCCCCAATGTGAAATTCAATCTAAAACACAGCGTATAGGAAACTCTATATCAGAAGCTCATGCAATCACCGCTTGCACACACAAACAAGATGTAATTTTACTCGCAACGACCGACCCCGAGAATTGTGGCTGTTATAAAATAGATCAGCTCATTTAGATCTTTTGTACTTTTTGGATCCGGCGGATTGTTACAGACGTCTCCGATGCGTTGATAGCCACTCTGTCTTTTCCCCGTGCTGGATTACTCTATCGCGTGCTGATATTGCCCGAGAAATCTTGGGGGCAGTAAATATTTATTTCGGGGTAAGCTGAGCTGAGGGTGTGTTTAGAGCGGCTTATCCCTCAAAGGTTCATTACATCATTTTTTTTTAGTTGAGTAACTGAGTCTGGCCTCTTGTCTTTAATAAACACACCATCCAACCAACCCGTAGTCATTAATGTGATGACGTTTAAAGAGGGGCTTTAAGGCCAAGTCAACTTTTGTGATGCACTTATTTTCCAACAGGTAGAGTCCTTATGAAAGTATAGGGGGAAAGTTACAAGCTTCAAACCTCACGCTAAAATGGTGTAAAGTGTAATTTTGTTTGATACTCTTTGATAGTGAAATTTGAAACATGACGTCATTAGATATCACCAATGGTATGTATATTCCAGATAGGAATTTGTTTTGTCAGTCAAAAGGTTCAATTCATTGCCGTTATGATGGGATATCACCCAAATTCAGGATCCAATTAAAAAAAATCCTACACCTACACAAAAATGTACAGACCCACATTATTTGAAATGTGACGTCATTTGGGTGTTTTGGATTTTGACAAAATTCGTGCATGAAGAGTATCAAATATACATTGGCATTTTATTTTTAAGCCCGTTTTCTGAGGATGGTAACTCGTTATATTTTCCCCCACTTTCATGGGGACTCTTTATATTGTCACAAAACTGAATTCAACCTTGAAGCCCCTCTTCAAAGTATAAATTAAAAGATATTGTGTTATTTTGTTTTCATGATATTTGTGCACGATAATGTGCATGTTTATTTCGATTGCAATAATCGTAATAACCAATGGTAATTTCAAATGCTATTCTCTTGACCTTGACAGTATATTTCCAACGGAAGTGTTTCTGTGTGGAGGATTAGTAGTGGTACAAACTTTTTAACGATTAATGTTTCAGATTGAAATGAATCTTATTCTTTTTTTTCTTTCGATAAGTAAAAGTCCCGTACCCGGTCTTTAAGCTGTTGTCTGAGACCTGGACTCGATTTGAACCCGGTTGTTGAAGTTGATTGATTTAGGTGATTGGAAAACGAGGCTAAAAGGGATCTATCGAAGTGGGCTGTTTTTTTAATCAAGAAATTGAGGAATGTTTAAACATTGTGACAGGTGTGAGTAATGCTTTAGTTACAAACATGGGATAAACTGAATGAGTCGACAACATACTCCACTGACATTTCAATTCGCTTCATGTAAATGAATATTTTGGTGTAGCGTTCATTTGACTCTCTCTTTACTAAGAGTGAGAGAGACCGACATTCTAGCCCCAAAGCCAGGGACGCTTTTATTGACTAATTGTCTACGTACGTAAAAGAGTTTTTTATTGTATACCTCCTTGATATAAAGGGATCATGCTGAACATTTATTTTCAAACGAAACATTTATCTTTTCAGTGTTTCGAGTGATCAAATATCCGAAAAGTACGTCGAACCTCGGGAAGCTTTATATCCTGTTCCCGTATCACACTTAGTTGAGGCTTATCGTCTCGATACTATTTGTTATTTATTTTATATATTTGTTTTATTAACTGTTATTTATTTGTTTGTTTCCTTTTGGGGTTTTGGGTATTTTTTTTACAACCCCCTTTTTACAGTTTTGTCGATTATGAATCCATTTCAGAGGGAAATAGTTCACAGAAAAAACGGTTCTAACTTCATAGTCAGTAAGCTTTCAGAGGAAAATTTAACAATGATGTTTTTATCTTACCAATCCTGTGTATAATACTTTTAAGGACAGAACAAAATTAAGCTGAACCTTTCTCGTTCAGCAGGACTATTTTCAATTGTAACTATTTATTCTGTTTTGGGGAACGTATACTAACTTTGTGTGCAGCTAAACCCAAAGGTGATGTTTTCATAACTGCAGTTTTAAAACCGATCAGACACGATAGTGTGAAATCTCACGTCATTTATAATTATTTGTTTCTTTTTTATATAAGAAAGAAGTAACATTAATCGTTTGGTAACACATTGCAGCGAACTTTTCCAGTGTCACTCTCCGTTCTGTTTCTCCCCGCAATCATTACTGGCTTAAAAGGTGTCAAAATTATTTCAACTAATTACGATACGGTGTAGAGGAATCTCTGTCTATAAAACGCACCATGCATTTTTAATTGGCTTTGGTGAACACTGAATGAAAGAAAAATATATCAATCGGTGGGTTACAGACTGGAGTGGTAATTGCTAGGATTTGCATCAATCCGGCATTAGGGTGATTAGTGCAGGGAACGGTTGTCTGATAGGCCGGGTTAGGAACTTGGTGTCTCGTTGGCATGCACTGCAGTCATCAGTGTTAGACTGAAATGTGTGAAGGTTTGGGTCAAGCGTGGGCAATGATTTTTCTTGATTGCACTTTACCCTCCTTGGATCAAGACGAGGTTGAAGACTGACAAAACTGATGTTGGTATAGTACGCATGCCTACTTTTGTTGAATCAAGTTAACAACTGTTGCTTTACTCGTTTTCAATCAAGAGAAAGTACGGAAGCTAGTTTTCATTGAAATCAGATTAGTACATTTGTTGTATTGGCAATAATACTATCTTTGAATCACGACAAGGTGCGGTATTTACAAACTGCTGCTAATGGACTGCTCACATTCCCTTTGGATCAAGACAAAGCACAGCGTGTGTAATTATGTCGGCAAAATTGACGAAACGATTATCTTTAGGCTCTCAGAGTCAATTGCGTGGAAACAAAACTGGGAAACTGGTTCCCCCCCCCTTTTTCTGGGTGGTGTTGTTGTGGTTTGTGGGGTTTTTGGGTTGTTTTTTTTTCTTCTGTTCACTCTCTTTGAATGAAGATAATGTACAGTGCTCCTAATGTCGCCGCCGTTGTTATTGTTTACTGTCATAACCAGGGTTTGTACTGTGTTTGAATCAAGACAAGGTGTAATTTGTAATGCTGGGGGAACAACGCCAAAACTCTCTGATAATCAACGTCACAAATTTAGCCATCAACTATTCATATTATGGGAATGTTGTCAAGCGGAATGGTAATTAAGGCTGATTGGTGTTGAAACCAGCTGAACATGACAGAGTATTTTGCATAATTGCTAGTCAGGTACTCGACTACATGAGGCAATTGCCTGCGCTGCGTGATAGGGCAGTGATGGAACTTCAGAGGTTCAAGAGTGCACGATAACATTACACGCAAGAAGCCATCGTACCACGCTCAAAACCCAAGGTGGAATTTGTGATGCATACGAAGTTCCATTAACCATTTTTATTTTTATTTTTTTACAAAGATGGCAATTCCTTTTCGACTGAACGCCCCCAACGAGCATTTGTGTTTCCCCCACCCATCCCGTCCAGCGCGTGTTTTGTTCAGTTAAACCCTGCCTTAGCGAATCCAGCCTGTTACCTTCGCCTGGCTGGGGGTGCGGTGTGACGTTGTTTCGACCGTATTACCGTGCCAGTTGACTCCCTCCTACAGTATACGTCCAATTATTAAGTGAGCGTAGAATCAACTCGAATTATCTGCTTGAAGGTACGGAGGGCTGTCCCAAATTAGATCTCATTACAACGGTGGAATGATTAGTGCGAAAAGGAAGAGTCTAGTGACTTCTTTTAAAAAAAATACTCCGGACCCTTGTCTCGTCGAGACTGACCGTTACCCAGGCGCCAGTGGAAAGTCAGCGAGTTTAATTGCAGTGGTCACATGTATTCCGAACGTGTTACCTAGTTATCATTAATATTATATAATTCTTGTATTACATGCCTCACAAGTGAACTTAATCACTGTAGCTCGCAAGCGTGAGGAAACCTAATAAGGGTGCTTGTTATGTGATCCAGAAACATCGGAGTTAACACCTTACTCTTCCACTATAAGCGTTCTGGGTTCTTTTACGTGCACTACCAATGTACACGGAACCTACAACTGCTTAATGTCCCATCCGAATGGCAAAGTAACTACGATAAAATATCTTGCTTAAGGAATAAGTGCCACGACCGGAACTCGAACCCTCACTCTACTGATCAGAAACACCAGAGCTTGACTTGACTTTACTGATCGGCCACGACACGCAACAATTACATATTGAAACTTGCAAAATTGTGGTTAAATTAATACGCTGTTTCGGTCCAGTCTTTAAGTTATAATAAACCAGTTACCGTTACATAAGCAAATCAGAACTGTATTTACAGAACGTTTTGATGATAATGTGGTAAAGAATGGTACACTAATTAGTAGCTGGACAACATGTAGCTTTTAGCTTTTGTGCCCTTACTCCCCCTGTTGGTCGGTCATTGTGTCACACGCGTGGATATCTGCCACTTCCTGTACCAAAGCTGGCATACGTTTGTGTTTAATTTTACCAAATCAACCGTCATTCAAAAACATTTCTTATGGCAGAAACTTTTAATTCTGAGAAGACTTTACCATTTGAGGGACGTATGTTAAAGCCAAGTCCAATTATTAAACTTGTTTGCATAATTCATGAATAATAACGAAGTCTTAGGCCTATATATTAATAAAGCGCACATATCCACCAAAGGTGCTCAAGGCGCTGTAACAAAGGAATTGAGGTAAGAAACAGAAGAGGAAGAGAAAAAAATAAAAAATCAGTTGAGAGGAACTAAATGCTTTTGAGGTGTGTTTTGAGAGACTTTTTAACAAACAAAAATACACGGGGATTTACTGGAAGCAGCATGTAGTCGATATTGAATCGAGTGAGTCTTTGTTAAAGGTTTTCTAGAGATTTTGTGGTTTCTGAATCGCAACAATTCAACGCGCTTGAATACAGACCAACTTCACAAAATAATGCCGAGTCTTTTTCACTCCGATACTTCCGGTTAAAAAAAATGATGACGACCAATGGTTACTAGCGAGTTTTGTTGAATTGACGCAGATTGTGATTAGGTTTTTGTTTGCCACACAAACTAAGACTGAATGTGATTAGCGTATTAATGTTGTTTGGTTGTTTTTGATTTGTTTTGTTTTTTATCGAAGGGGGGGGGGTTCTTGATTGCAAAGCCAGGAGACACCATCACGGTGTCTAAATTTAGAGTGTTATAGACTTAAGCTGCTTTAGCTGATCATGTGTTTAATGGATCGTTAAAAAATTGTGAGGTCCTTCGATCACGCGTGTGAGATGAGTCGAGGACGTCGTCATCGGTAGACTTGTAAATTATTGTTGAAAACAAGATGATAATGTTTCATTAAACACCGAGACAAAGCAACGCAGGAATGGCTGCCACCTGGGACCTTGACTGAACACGCATGTTTTATTGGCCCCTGTATAATTTAAGAAGAAAAATAAAAACGTTGAAAGCAGTTGTTCGTACTACTGAGTGCTAGGACATTAACAACAGTTTCAAATCACGTGTAATCACAATGAGGATTTTTTTTCAACAAACAAAAATATTTTCAAAACAACCACAACAACATTAACAATAGCAACATCAACAACAACAACAATTATATTAACAACAACAACAACAACAACCATTACAGCAGCAGCAGCAGCAGCAGCAGCAATAGCAACGTAATCAGCAGCAGTATAGTAGCTGCAGCAGCAACAACATCAACAGCAGCACAAACAACATCAACAGCAGCACCAGCAACAACATCATCATCAACATCAACGACAACAACTTGACTTTGTGATTACACGTGTTGTAAATTGACATTTTAATGTTTTAGTGCTCGGTAATTAGAAGTGCTCCGATCCTGATGTTGTTAACAAACACCCCATACAATCAGCCTGCAAAAGATTCAAGCCTAGCGATTATATTATTACTGAGAATGCATTCCACCCTTCTTATAATTGTAGATGTTCGTGTTGCGTGAGAAAGTGTGCTGTATTTGTTTTACCGATTGAAGTCTGTAGTTTCCATAGTCTAAATTATTGATATCATGTGGCATTGCAGCGGAAGGGCCCGGCGCATGTACGTTTTACTTCAAACTGCTTTTATTTTATTCATGAAAGTCCCCGCAGAATTGGAATGAAATAGAATAAATAAACATATCACAACGAACAATATATTGATAATGTCCCCCCCCCCCCCCCCCCCCCCCCCCCCATCACGAGATCGTGTATACCGTCGCCCAGCTTGGACAGAGAATTCCCGGCTTAATTGAAGCTGGCTGACTCTTGGGGATTTAACGGTCCTTCGTACACACCATGGCCCCTCTCAAACTCTGTAACATGTTAAATGAATGTTGGTTTAAGGCCATGTAGCGTGTAATCGAGTTTTATACACAACACGTCCCGATTTCATATATTTCAATTTTTTATGATTGAAAGCGACGCGTACGGGGTGTGCATTGAAGAAATATGACTGACGAGGTAGGCCTGGTCATTCCCTTATGGGAGTAAGTTGTTATTGTTTCATATCGTTGAGTCGGGAACCAGGTACCTCAAGTGTAGCCCCGATACTCTAACGTAACCCATGCTACGTCAGGAACAGGATTGAGGGCTACATTTAAATCCCTCGATACAGTTTTAGGTGTATAGTTGGAGCTATATTTAGTTTCCAGTCTACATTTTGGTATTGGACTATACATTTAGTTGCCATACACTCGGGTAAAGAATTGTCTACGTTAACTTCATTTTTGTACAAGTCAGTCGCGGACTGCCAGCATCTGTTGCGGCTCTGGCTTCATCAGCCAAAGTCAAATCCAAAGCCACTCAATTCGGATATGACCCTCCGCACCAGTACGCTTGCATAAACTTGTCCAGTCATCCCTGCGTACTCCCTTTGACGTCACGATTCGATTTCCCATTCGTGTGAAGCATGACCTGGCCTCCTTTAACATGCCTCAGTCGTAGCATGAGTGTTTCTATCTGGACAATTCATTGTTTTGGGGGATGGGTTTAAAAGAAGTATTAAATGGCTGGAGAGAAAACTAATGTAGAATACTAAAGTTTGTGGGGGCTGGGAAACAAATTTAAGTTCTGCACAGCCATTTTGTCTGTCTTGTGTTCTTCTCGTTACGATGCTTCTTGTTGCGATAGAGCAAGGTATTCTTGGGTGAGGGGTGGCGCGGCAAGATCGTACACCCCTGGAAACGAGGTTGTTGCATCACCTGAAGAGTCGAAAGTCTGGTTCCTCCTGTCGTTTATTGGGTCTTTTGAACGCCGAAAAGACTATACTCACCAACGTTGTTGTCGCAACTAGTCCAGGAGAACAGAACATGAACCGTGACATGGAGTACAACTAACATTTTTTTGCTGAAATGAGTCCACCAGGGTGTCCCTTTTAAGAAATTGAGGCATGCCCAGCTGGCAGGGTTGAGCATTTTTTGTTATTGCAAAATTTCACATTTCCATTAGTTTGTATGGTAAAGCTCATCAGAATGTCATTTATTTGATAACGACAGAACCCTTTTATCACAATTCTGTCTCAATAAGTGTTAGGTCAGTGTACTAACCAAATATTGTATGTAGAGATTTCAGACATGTTGTAAACAATATTAGTGAACTACTTTAGCTCACCTTGGTGAAACTATGTAATCAACAGCTTACGTTTTGCTGATCTAACCATTGACCTGGTGCCACCTGCACATTTTGCAACATTTCCATACATTTATAACATGTGTACAATATACAAAGAGTTCAATATGGGCTTCACTAAACTGTTCACTATGAACGACCTGCTTCTTGCCATCAAAGCAATGAAAAACAACAAAGCTGCTGGACTTGATGACTTCCTCTGCGAGCAGATCAAACACCTCGGACCAGGTGCCCTCAAGTGGCTCCTCAACATGTTCAACAAATGCCTGAGCACTAACAATATCCCAAAGCTATGGAGGAAAGCCAAAGTTGTTGCCCTGCTGAAGCCTGGCAATGACCCAGCCAGTCCAAAGAGCTACAGACCTATATCCCTACTGTGCCATAAAGCTATTCGAGCGGCTTATCCTCAACCGCATCGCCCCTTTCGTGGATGAACATCTTATTCCGGAACAAGCAGGGTTTAGGCCAGGAAAGTCATGCACTGACCAACTCCTAAACCTTACCCAGTTCATTGAGGATGGCTATGAGGGTAAGCTAATCACCGGAGCCGCTTTCGTTTACCACTCTGTTGCCTACGACACCGTGAACCACAGAATCCTCATCAAGAAGATCTTTGAGCTGACAAAGAATGTAAGACTGACTGGACTCATCCAGACATTGCTGTCCAACCGGCAATTTTTGTGGTCCTCAACGGCAATCGCAGCAGATGGCGCAGACAGAAAAATGGCCTCCCATAAACAAGGAAGTGTGCTTGCACCACTTCTCTTTAACGTGTACACGAACGACCAACCGATCCATCCAAACACCAGGAGCTTCCTCTACGCTGATGATCTCTGCATAGCTACCCAGAACCAGTCTTTCGTGAAGTTGGAAGAGTCCCTCAGCGATGCCCTGGCCGGACTCATCCCATACTACTCGACCAACCACCTTAGAGCTAACCCTGAAAAAACTCAGATAAGTGCATTCTACCTCAAGAACAGGGATGCTAACCATCACCTAAGAATCAGATGGTATGGGAAAAGGCTGAAGTACACTCACAACCCAGTCTACCTATAGGCGTCACACTGGATCGCTCTCTTACCTACAAGAACCACATTGCCAACACAAAGGCAAAAGTTGGAGCCCGCAATAGCATTCTCAAGAAGCTAGCCAACTCCAACTGGTGGACTGATGCCAGAACAATCAGGACAACAGCCCTTGCGCTTTGCTTCTCTGCTGCGGAGTATGCATGATCACCAGTATGGAGTAGATCGGCCCATGCGCCCAAGATTGACCCAGCTCTTAATTCATCCTGCAGAGCAGTCACTGGTTGCCTTAGGCCAACTAAAGTTGAAGACCTCTACCTGCTTTGCGGTATTGCCCCACCACACATCAGAAGGTTGGTCTTGTCACAGAAAGAAAAGGACAAACAAGAAAACAATCCACTCCACCCACTCTTCCAACAACAGCCAGTGGGCAAGCGGCTCAAATCCAGACACAGCTTTCTGACCGCTGTAGAGCCACACCAGCCCTCACAACCAAAGGATGACCTTGTGGTCCAACCACCTCCAGACCACTCCACATAAACTCTCTCTCAGCCCAAAGGAATCCCTCGCATCCTGCTCCAATGAGACTTGGCCTTTTTGGCTAAGGCTCAACCGCCTATTAAGAACTGGCTACGGTTGTTGCAGAGTCCAAATGCAGAGGTGGGGGTTCGGAGACGAACAAACAGCATGTGAATGCGGCCAGGAACAGACAGTGGAACACCTGCTAGTCTGCGCACATCCTGCCAGAGCCATGCATCCAAGATGACCTGGAAGCCATGAACTGCCATGCCAGAGCCTGTGTGGTACAAATGTTGTTACCCTACCCTCACCATATACGCCATAGATGATAAGCGGACATCACTTTCAACATAACAAACCATTTAATATAATGCCAATATGTAGACACATTGGGAAGGCATATGACCCCTCATTGTAGCTTTCAGAACACTCTTTAACGTACGTGGAAACAAGCAGAATTGGTAAACTTACCTGTGATTGTATTTGCAACAGTAGAACGTTTGTGTTACACGAACTTTGTTGTCATAAATGTCCACATGCTAGCATGACAGTTGCACTTCTTTGCACCCATTTGACCTTTTTATGACCTTGCATGAAGGTCAAAGGTCGTTATGTTTAGTATAATTAAAAAGAGACTGGCCCAGATATCAAATGAAGGGGTAATTTTTTATGTGTTAGAAAAACTGCAAAAGTCCTGTATAGAAAGGTTACCCCTACTCCCTTAGTGATTGTATAACTTTTGTTATAGTTTGTGTTACAAATGTAATATATTTTGTTGGGTTTTAGAAAAAAATGCTCAACCCTGCCAGCTGGGCATGCATCAGAATTGGTAACCAGACAACCTGAAGAACTTATTTCTGCAAAAAAATCTTAGTTGTACTCAATATCACGCTTCACCTAAATTTGGGGGTTTGGCTCCTGGACTAAACCCAACGGCTAAAAGCCTTAAGCCGAAGTTGAACAGGGTACGAGACAAACATGGCCGTGTGCACACACGGCAGTATCTGAACGCTTTAATTACTGCATGGAAATTCAAAGCACATCATGGATACCTCGGCAAGTGTGTTAATGCAACGACTCTAGAGTTCCCCCATCAACAAGGTATAAACAGGTCGAGGCTGTGTCAGTTTTAAAAGAACTAATTCTTTGGCTTTCAAATTAGAAACCGTCAGCGAGATTTGGCGCACTGAACCGTTAATCGATTTAGAAAAAGCGGGCGGAGAGCAGGAGGGGTTGCCAAGGTTTTTTAATAATAAATCGTCTGGGTTTGAAGAGTAGAAGGCGAGGAGGGGAAGAGAAAGGTGGGAACTCGGGAGTAGTACATCACTTCTGGATGTTTACCGCTGACCTATTCCTGGAGAGGTGACACGCAGATATCACTTCCACAGTCAACAAAATAGGATTTCTAAAGAACTCGGGCTTTTTGGGACTGTATAGTTTAATGTGACCGTCGTGTGGTGCGTGCCTAAATCAGGTCTGAGAACACTCCGGCCGTGTCCCCACCGTAAGGAGGCGTTATTGATCGGCCTAGCCTTCTTGAGTGCTTTGCTTCGACTTTTTTTTTTTTTTTTTTTTTTTTTCATTCGTACTTTTTTTCTTTTCTTTCTTTCTTCTATACGCAAGTACATGTCTCGACTACCAAACCGTGTGTATATATTTTTTTCTTTATTTCGAATAATATCAGGTCATGGCACCTGCTGGGTCAGTGGTGAATGGACAGTGGACACCCCGTCCCCCTTTTTTCGTCTCATCCAAAATCATATAATGCATTTCCCTCCGGATCATTTTTAAGTGGACTTTTCTCTCTATATCGCGACTTGATATCGCCAAGATTGGGAGATGAGTGGGGCGATGTTGTCACGGCAACGGCCCCGGTCAAGGCGCTTTCAGAGCGTCTCCGCTTCACCTCTCTTCTATAAAACGGGTTAATTCACAGGGATACGGTGTGACATTAGCTGACCGAGTTTCAGAAGCAAGCTTGATGGGTAAATATGTATCTTTTCCCCGGTTTAATGAAGGCCTCTTATTCGCTTCTCTTTTCATCGCCGGCAATTCGCAACCCTTGGATTGTGTGAGATCATGATATCGTTCGGTAACCTAATAATAATGTGATCTATATATAGGAGAGACATCCTAAGCTCCACTAGTGTATTAAGGGGCAGTGCAGGAAAGACAAAATAAGATAGTCTCCAATTTGTACGTCAGCACCTGTCGAAGGTACGGAGCCCCTAAAGGGACAGGTAAAAAAAAAAGTTGAAAAGGGGGGAAAAAATATATACATATTTCGTTCCCTCGAAATATTATTTCGTTCCCTCGAAATATTATTTCGTTCCCTCGAAATATTATTTCGTTCCCTCGAAATACTAATTCGTTCCCTCGAAATATTATTTCGTTACCTCGAAATCATTTCGTTACCTCGAAATCATTTCGTTCCCTCGAAATATTATTTCGTCCCCTCGAAATATTATTTCGTTCCCTCGAAATGTTATTTCGTTCCCTCGAATTATTATTTCGAAGGAACGAAATAGATTATTTCGATCGAACGAATTAATTTATTTCGTTCCCTCGAAATCATTTCGTTCCCACGAAATCATTTCGTTACCTCGAAATCATTTCGTTCCCTCGAAATCATTTCGTTCCCTCGAATTATTATTTCGTTACCTCGAAATCCTTTAACTGCTACGGAGACCATGAAATGCCGTTTCATTTATTTCAGTATGCAAATAATATTCAGATTAGGCCATAATAATGAGCCATTGAGGAGACAGGTAAGAGAAACAATATTGAAATGTATTTCGTTCCCTCGAAATGACATTTCGTTCCCTCGAACACCTTGAACACCGTGCCCGAATCGTACCCCGATCTTGCATGGAGAAACACGTGCAGCATGCAACAGTTGTTTTTTTTGTTTTCAACTAGGAATGCTATTTCGAGGGAACGCAATATTATTTGCATACTGAAATAAATGAAACGGCATTTCATGGACTCCGTAGCAGTTAAAGGATTTCGAGGTAACGAAATAATAATTCGAGGGAACGAAATGATTTCGAGGGAACGAAATGATTTCGAGGGAACGAAATGATTTCGAGGTAACGAAATGATTTCGTGGGAACGAAATGATTTCGAGGGAACGAAATAAATTAATTCGTTCGATCGAAATAATCTATTTCGTTCCTTCGAAATAATATTTCGAGGGAACGAAATAATATTTCGAGGGAACGAAATAATATTTCGAGGGAACGAAATAATATTTCGAGGGAACGAAATAATATTTCGAGGGAACGAAATAATATTTCGAGGGGACGAAATAATATTTCGAGGGAACGAAATGATTTCGAGGTAACGAAATGATTTCGAGGGAACGAAATAATATTTCGAGGGAACGAATTAGTATTTCGAGGTAACGAAATAATATTTCGAGGGAACGAAATAATATTTCGAGGGAACGAAATATGTATATATTTTTTCCCCCCTTTTCAACTTTTTTTTTTACCTGTCCCTTTAGGGGCTCCGTACGAAGGGCTCCTGTGTAGTAATAAGAACAGGTTTGATGCCCGTGTAGTAAGAGGCCCAAGTATTTGTCCATGATTGAACACGCGATGATGTATTTACAAGTGCTCGGGGTGCAGTGATATGCTCTCTGGATAATGTTAGGGGGTATTAATGACAGTGAGAATAAGTCAGATGAGTCAAGAGAAAGTTCAACCTGTGACGGAAAGAAATATTGTCAACCTGGGCTTAGATGGAATACGAGACGGAATCTGAATTTGTTTCAATTCAAAATTAACCGTCGTAGTAATTATTGGTGTTGTCCAGTGGCGTAAACCAGCGGGGGCAGAGGTGGGACCCCTCTCCTCAGAACTATTGCCCCCTCTTGTCCCCCAAAAATGAGATCGAAAACACGCAAGACCCAAATAACACCCGGCCCTATTTTATGTCTTTGCATCCGCTTGCCCCTCCCCCAAAAAGTATATAGTTACGTCACCGTTGTTGTTGCTTTGTTTTTTGTTTTGACTGGGCTTTCTGTATGCTTATTTTATTTTATTTTTTCTCAATTGCTTTGAAGCTTTACAGCTTCATTTATTCAACAACAACAAACAAACAATTATACATCAATTCCACATAATAAAGGTCCACAAATATAGCTATTAAATAGAAATCGATGAGAAACACAAAATTTAATAAAATAAAAACAGATACAAGGTTATACAATTTAGCATGACATAATCACGTGATACGAAAAACCCAAGGAAATAATTAAAATTTTGTATGCTTATTTATTGAGTTAGTTGTCATTGTATTTAGTTAGTTAGTTTTAAGTTATATATTAATTTATTTGTTTATACATTTAGCCCCCCGTTCATTTATTTGTTCATTTATTGATTTATTTATGTATTTTTTTGTATTCCTTTATTTATCATAACTAATTTGTTTCTTTATTTTGTATTTCATTCTTGTGGTGGGGAGGGGGCTATTCTTTTGTCCTTTTGAGCCTGTAGTTAATGTAAATCTCTAAGTCTTGTAAATTGTTTCCGTTTTATTAAATTTAATAATACATGGTTTTTATTCGACGAAGATATAGTTTATAGTTGTAATGCATTGAGGTTGAAAGTTTTATTTCTTATCGGTGGCATTTGTTTTTGTGGGTTTGGGGGTTGTTGTTTTGTTTTGGGTTTTGGGGTTTTTTTTTTGGGGGGGGGGGGGGGGTTTTGGAGGGGGGTTATAGCTCTGTTGTCTGACACCTTTATTTTTTCCCCGGTATCCCTGTTTGATATCCTTGCAACCTGAACATCGCCGTCATCGATTTACTGTTTTGTTTAAATTAAACCGCGGTGATTAATGTTGACACCCTTTTTAATTAAAGAATTTGAGAAGTTATTATGTTCCAAGGTCTCCCGAAACAAGAACAAACACGAACTTCCGTCTTGGATCGATGGAGAATACGGACTTGTGCTGAATACCAACTCAGACAAGTCTTGAAAATTAAATAATACAATCTGGAGAGAGATCAACGTTGTTACTGTAACCAAAGGCATAAATGATACTTTTGGGACAGGTGGGGCAACCACCCTCCCAAATTCGAACAAGACAGTGGGGGGAAATCCAGACGCAGGAAAAATAGACACCTTTTATCCGATCTTGAAATTAGGACAGTCGTTGTCGTATAGCTGTAGCCGCCAAATCCAGATACGGCCTAAACCCAGAGTTGCTCCTGATTGCGGTTTATGACCAATGTGCTCAATTTTAAAAACAAACAAACTAGCGCCCGAACTCAATTAAAATTTGCACTTTGTATTTATTGACCTTGAGAGTACCTCTGAGTATTATGGCTGCCGCAACAAAACAATTACAAGTAAAGGTATGCATTCAGTTCCAAAAATGTATAAAGTCATTTTGTGTTATTGTTGTTTTGAACTTTTCCTTTTGATTTTCATTTTGTTATTTCCCCCTAAATGTGTTACACGTGAAAAACACCGATGACCGATTTATGAAAACGTGGACAGATCATTCACGTGATAGTCTCGTTGCGGTTTAATTTGTGGGGACAGAAGAAAATACAAAATGGCTACACCATACTATAAAAGGTTTTCAGAATTAAACAGATTGTGGGGGTTTATTTGGATCCTTTTTTGATTTGTCTTTCAAAACTGACCCTTTGTTATGTTTATTCAACTGATGTAGATGCGCTGAATACCAAAACGGCATGTTGTGATAACTAAGTGAGAGATTGTTTACGAGTGATGAGAGAGGATTTGCGTTGTGGCAGCTTAACATGTCAAGAAAAAACAAATGTACATCTAGAAGACAAATACAAGATAAACTCTAGATGCGATCTGGGCGAAACTTCCAGACGCCGTCCTGGTGTTAGCTCCAATTTGTTTTATTATTACAGATTTATCCTTCTCTAATTTTTTTTCGTTCTTCTTTATTTTCTTTTAAATAATAAGGCGCCATGGCGGCCCGGCAGGGATCATTCGGTCATGTATATTTTATCTTTGAGTAATTAAACTTCACATGCCAACAATATTTATCTTTCCTCTATTGGCCATTTCTCGTGAGGCTCGGTTGAGGAAATGTGTTACTGCGACCGGTTTGAGGAGTGACGATTACAAATTCATTAGCACTGAATGACACGTGGTCGAACGTTTTACATTATGTATGCAGACATGTTACATCGTGAAGTGTGTTTATGTTTAACTTTATGCCAGCCAAGATTCAGCAGTGACTCAGAAATGTAAAAAGGCAATTTAGGAATGGCATTTGAAGACAAACTGCAGATTTTGTAACTATCCATGCAGGGGGCGTGATTAGATTGAGTATGTAACTTCACTGATTATAAAGTTCATACCAAATTCTGCAGAGAAATTGTCCGTTTGAAATACTGTTCAAAGTCTATAAAATAGCTTGTGAAGGTCGCTAAAATCGTCGATTGCCGCAGTCAAAATAAGCACTATACACTTTATTTGGGTAAATTTGTCTGAAAGTTTCATAGAGCTTCTGAAGCAGAACACAACTGCTGAACATATTTCTGCTTAGCAAAAATGAGCAGGATACCAGTCACAGATGGGACATGTTACATGGTATTTTGGCTGGTAACCTCTTTCTGATATTAAGCAAACTTGTTTTATGCTTAGCTTACTTTTTGTGATTTAAAAGCAGCTCTACGCAATTGGTGCCAGGTGTCAGAATTGATCAGGGCTCAATTTCAAAGAGCTGCTTAAGCTCAAAAAGTAGCTAAGCACAACAACATTTTGCTTAGCAGAATAAGGTTACCAGCCAAACTACCATGTCACATGTACAATTGTTGACTGGTATCCTGCTCATTTCTGCTTAGCAGACAATTGTTTAGCAATATTTTCTGCTTAAGCAGCTCTATGAAATTGGGCCCTGTATCCGGATCCCATTGGGGCCTGACCCATTTCCGAGTCACTATGACCCGGACCCAATTTCATATAAGCAGAAGATATTGCTTAACAATTGTCTGCTAAGCAGAAATGAGCAGGATACCAGTCAACAATTGTACATGTGACATGGTAGTTTGGCTGGTAACCTTATTCTGCTAAGCAAAATGTTGTTGTGCTTAGCTACTTTTTGAGCTTAAGCAGCTCTTTGAAATTGGGCCCTGGACTCTGTGTCAAAATGACTCAGAAACGGGTCAAACTGACGCAGAATCCGAGTTAAAATCCCATTTCATAACCAGTTCCCGGATCAGCCTGACCGTCCGGAATCGGGTCAAGGGATCTGGATCAGGTTCAATTCTCTTTTTAGAATGTATAGTCATGGATGCGCTGAGAAGAGCCTTTTATAGACTATGTTACCTTTGTTTACAGAAACAGTGACCTTGTACATTATAATGCATTTCCTGACAGGGCAAGATACTACACAGGCCATATGGGGGGAAAAAAATAATCATAATTTTCACATAAATTCAAGAATTACAAAAGAAACAGCTGTACAGATTTTGAGATCTCCTCCCTTTCTTCATATCAAAAGTTGAGAAAAAACAGACAGTGCAATCTCCATAAAACATAAGATTTAGTGTATTCTTCCATTGAGCTGCGTACAAACTGTGCCTGCAGGAAGTCCAGGCTCTGTGGCTCTTTTGTAAACATGTGATGTCACAGGTCACATGGTCTATATACTCGACGTTTCAGCCAGTTATTCTTGTACCACGCTTTCAAACTAAGTACACACAAAAATCGACCAGCAGACTGGAAAGAGAACTATTGAATAGTCAAGCATCATTAGGCAGAAGTAGAAGACATTACGTTCTCATTTATAATTATAATTATTTTTTTTATAATTATGTTCCCAAGGCGACCCTGAGTGGAAAAACATTTATGAGCTTTGTGAATCGGTTAAGTGTTTTTGTGATGTCTGTTTGCTGTGATGTATAAGTTGTTCTGACCAAACGGTATACTCGATCAGTTCTTAGCTCGGTTTTAGGATTTTTTTATATACTTTTTATTTGAGATGGCGGATTCTACAAAAAAATTAACGTTGAGTGGAATCGGCTCATAAATTATAACCATTTTTATTTATTAAGATTTACTTGAGACCAATAATATCACTCCGCAGCAGTGGAGATAATACGAGAAGTCCCTCGATCTAATCGATATACCAGTCCCCTGATTTTCTCCTGTTTACTCCAAGAGTCAACATTGACCTCTTGCACCTGACGTCACACGCGCTATTGTCTACCACGCTCTCCAATTTGGGAAGCAATGGTAAACGTCGTGTCGCACTAATTGACTACTTGTATAACACCCGGGAACATTGACTTCTAAAACGACGCAACTAAGATTATTGTGATGATGACGTCATGTGAATTGGGTCAATACAGCAGGACAAGTTCTTATCAGAACTATAGTATTATCTCCTGAATGTTCCTAATCTACTCTGCGGCAGTGTGGACCGATAGCTCAACAATTCTTTACACAGCAAGGAAATGTTACGGCAAACCCAGTGACATACCCAGACGTTTGCATTATTTGGGGAGGGGTGGGCAAGCGGGGGCAAATACGTAATTTGGGCATGGCTATTTAATGTATGGAACCGCTCATTTAAACATGTTTTGATCCCCCCCCCCCCTCCCCCGATACTCCACTGCGAAAACCAAATATACAACACTTACTCTTAATTAAAATATGTTTCAATTTAGGACTACTTATCAAAAATTCCATCGCGAACGCGTCGATGGTCAAATATGAACTCTGTTTTAAATTATTGTACTCATTCGACATCCTGATTATTTGTAGTGTTCTCCCGCTTCTTCTCTTTCAGTTTGTGGCAACGGTAATTGTGAGACCAAAGAGAACGAAACTTGCTCGACATGCCCGGCAGATTGCGACCGATGCCCTCTACCAAAGGGAGCAGTGGCCGCCATTGCTTGTTCATGTGTCGTTGTAATGGCGGTCTTCTGCGTTGTTATTGGGGTAAGTTTTGCATTTTCATGAACGCAATATTAAAAACGAAATGGAGAAAAAAGATAAAATCCGTAAAGCAGACTAATTTCCTATGCGCACTATAGACTGACATTTATAAAGTTCCTAAATTTAGCCCGGGACCTAATGTAGCCCTAGCATTGCACCTAAATGTGGTCCGAACTTCAATGTAGTCCGAACTTCAATGTAGTCCGAACTTCAATGTAGCCCCCAACCAGAAAAACGAGTGCAGGCTCCATTTTGGTTCAGGCATCATTTCGGTACAAAGTTGAGGCTACAACAAGGGAATTGGGCCCAAATTTAGGTGTTGAGTTGGGGATACAATTAACAACAGGGACTAAATTTAGGTACAGAGTCGGGGCTACATTTAGGGTTGGGCTGAATTTGGGTCTCGGGCTCATTTTTTAAGAGCCACACAGACAATTTAATCGGAACAATTAATTTAAAGGTAATGAAAGTGTTTGGTCTAATTGGCTCGGAATCTAACGAACTTTTAATTAAACACTTGCGTCTAACTCAAGGGCCTTGCAACGCAAGACAACTTCTACAGGCAGTTTCAAGGCATTCAACTGCATAGCATGCAAAAGGAGCACTTCAGTAACACAGGACACTTTTTTGACTCACACACAACTCTAAAAGACGGTTTTTAAAGCCTTCGGGCAACATTGGTAATTGTCAAAGACCAGTATCTGCACTTTGTGTGACCCAACATGTACGCGGAATAAACAAACCTGTGCAAGTTTAAGCTCAATCAGTCGTCGGAGTCACTAGAAAAATTGTGGGGAAAAACGCCACTGTTTTCGGTTTTCGGACTCGCAAGATCAACACTAATTGTTCCACTCACTTCTCAAAAACCATTTGCCATTTCCAGCAAACAAAATTCAATAGTATTCCCCCCATAACCATCTGTTAACCTAAGTTGTGTATATTTTCACTCATTCGAATGTTAAGCACATTTTACATTATTCGTTGCTTCTTCTTTTTTGGTTATTTTTAAAAAGTGAACTCATTTAATTCTTTAGTTTTCACCAGACACATCCCCAACCAATCTGTGAAAAGATGACCCCATTTTGGTGAAAACAGCTTTTCATCTGCCTGCGTTTTGAGATATGCAATTTAACACACTTGTTTTCGGTCTGAGATGAGCTGAGAATTCCTGGAGCTCTACACAATTGGGTCCATTCAATGCGTGACTATGGAGCCCCACTCCTCGTTTTCAACGCAGCACTAAAACAGCATGATTTATGATTGATTTGATGTGCTATTGATGGGAAAACGTCATCTCTTTTCTCATTGCATAGAACTACAGCGCCCGTAATCGGGGCTTTCGCATCGATAGTCGACGCGAATAGAAAATTAAGTGTATCACGGACAAAACAATAATAACGATGAAAGTGTGAATGACTGAAACACGTCAAGATGTTCAATTCCGAACGTTCAACCGGCTTCCTTTTCACTCTGTCATCAGCCTTAATACAAATACATTACTAGTAAACAGTGATATTTAAGCGATTTTAAATATTATGTTTGTTATATTTACATCATCAATAAACGCAGCGGTTGGGCACTGCCCAGAAGAATGCGACTTCAGGGTTAAGTAAATTAATGAATGCATCTGTGCCAATGGACGTCCACTCAAGATAGGTTGCAGTATGACGTAAGTCGGCCATCTTTACGGGCAATTTGGAACACACAGTCATGCGTTACGCATGAGAACGGCGTGAACCTGCGCACATTTCACAAAACTCATTGCATGATTGGTTAGTGAATGACGCGGCTGCGTTAATAATTTGAGCGCTTGATGCGCCTGCAAGCCAAAATGCGATTTGCCCGTAAAGATGGCGTCTACTGGGAACTATCTATACAAAGGAATTAGGCGACTGGCCAAGGTTCTTTTATTGTCGGTACATTTTCAGTAAAGCAGGTGTATGGACTATTTATTCTATAAGAGATTGCCCATTCTTGTTAACATTGCATGACCATGGACGGAAGGGCTATGGTAGGTGTGAGACGCGCGATTGTGGGGGGGGGGGGGGGGGGGGGGTGGTAGGGCTCGACCAACCCGCCTGTAGGGGGCTGCCGGCCGTCAACATCCCACCAGCTTCAGGACACGACCCTGACAGGTTGAGAGATCACAACCAGCCTGTCAACATTAATCATGGGGAGATCGTCTTCCATTGATTTAGTATTTTGGGCGATATAGCGATGGTATTTAAGCCTGGGGGTCTAACGGTTTAAAGGAGAAAAAAATAAGCTCATTGTGAAATTTTATGCCAAAATATTGGGAGGTTTTGGGGTGGGGTTTTTGTGTGTGTCAGCCTTCTTGCTGATAAGCTTAGTATGGTTGCCTATGCTTAGCTAATTTAGTTGTTTCTTATAATCAGTCTCCTTTCATACATCAGGTTGATCATGTTTGATCTATACTCGATGCGTTTAAGCGTATAATGACTTAGCAGATTTATATTGATGAAAAGGTCAAAATATCATATTTTCACCACGTTCCAAATAATATAATGTCAGTTTTCTTCATGCACTCCTTTGCTGTAAATTGTTGCTGCACTTGCGTTTAATACGATATCATTTCTTTACAGACTATGTTTGTCTTATGATTTGACGGTCACCATTCGACCATGATTCGACTAGCCATAGTTTATTGCATTGCAGCCCCGAGTTATTACACTTTCTTGCGTAAAAGTGAATGTGGTTAAAATCTCTATTGTTGAGGTTGTGTGACGTTTAGACTTCCGCCGTGTCGCAGCCTTCATTGTTTAAAGAGGGTCGCCAAGGTCAAATTAAGTTTTGTGATCCACTCATTTTCTAGACTTGACTCAAGTCCCAATCCCGTGCAAGGCCCTTCCTTGCCTCATCGTCAGAAAACTATTATTTTGCGCTCTGCATTCCCCAACCTGTTCCCCAAATGCGTGGAGTAGGAAACGACCCCGTCAAGTCCCTTGATCGCCACCGCATAAATAACTACATTTTGTCGGTGAGGGCGCGCACTGGTATTCTGTGGCTGCATGCTGGCGCGTTACGTTAGGAACCTCGCACGAGAAAGGGACTTGAATCAAGTCTACTCATTTTCAAATAGATGTACTTCTTTTAGAAAATTTTGGGAGAACTTAGAAGTGTCTAACCTCACGTTGAAACGGTGTGAAATGTCACTGTGTTTGAGAGTGCAATTTCAAGTGAAATCTTTGTCCAAAAAAACGAAAACGTTCGATGACGTCACATATCAAATATTGTCTAAACGTTTATGTACTGATAATTTTTTATCAAAACAGCATTGGATTTGACCTTTTGACCTACAACAAAAAATATCATCTTTGTGTTGAATAGACCCATTTGTTTTTGATGATAGGCGTCACATTTCAAATTTCGCTATGAAAGTGTATCAGATTAAATGTCATTTTACAACGTTTTAACGTGAGGTTAGAGACTTGGCATTTTTTCTCGACTTGCAAAATGATTCTATCTTTTGAAAAATGAGTGCGTCGCAAAACTGAATTTGACATTGAAGCCTCTTTTTAAATTCACCCACTCTCAAAACTATTAACATATGCTCTCAGGAGAAAAATGGTCTGGTTCCCCTGCCTCGTGTGATTAAATGGTTGCTTTTTAAACACGGGGAACGTGTCCAAGATTATGGAAGAAGTCTGCAGCGCGTAATTGACAATGCACACTAGAAATATTCCTGACAAACTGTTATGATTTTGTTCATTGAACGTGAATAATCTATGTGCAGCACGTCAACGGGCTGGCATACGAACGGAGGAATTCTCGCCTCCCAATGCTGGCATTTATACTATGCTGACGGGCGCTTAAAGGAGTACCGTGGCGTAAACAAGTGCAGTTCTCAACTGCATGGGATTATTACATCGCTGAGGGCGTTTGAACCTTTTGTTTTTACTACGCAAGTTTGCATTAACCATAAGAACATTTGTGACGACAGAAGCAAAGCAGCTGCAATGTTACGGACATATTTTTGACAATACGTTCAGTGATTAGATTTTCAACAGTTATCAGTATTTGGATGTTTTTACTCCCTCAAGAATTCCAAGGTCATGTTTTGTTTTCTTTTTTAACGTGACTTTTGCATTGAATTTGTTGCCTTTTAACGATAAATCTGAGTCACAAAATGGCAAAATAGAGTATTCGATTCCCTTAGATGCTTTGACCAAGGTTTGTAATTATGTTCCACATTTATTTCGACAGAGCATGCAGCGTTGTCCACTTTTCCTCAATCATAACTTTTTTAGAAAAATTCAAATGATATCAAATTTTTCTGAAATAATATTGTGACTGGGGAAATATCTTTTCAGTCTGTACACTAAAAATATTTATATAATGTCAGGTTTACAAGATTGAATATAATCACATTTGCCAAAAGAAACACGCGCATAATTATGCTTCATTATATAACATGACTTCTTATTGTGATGTAATAGAACAGCGCCCTCACTGTTTTTAGGTAAAAGCATTTAGATTGTTGACAAATAATTCAATCGTCCCTCTCAACCTCGACAAATTGCAAAGAGCAAAGTTTTGATTACTGCAACTATGGCCCTTTTCGAAATCACGGTTTCGATTCCGGCTGCAGCTATATAGGCTTAGGCTTCGTCAGTTATTTTATACGATGGTTTACGGTTCGGGGCTTTAAGCAGAAAAACGGAGCCTAAGCTGGAGCCAAAGCCCAAGCCATGGCTTCGAAAAGATCCCATCGTATCACAAAATATAAGAAATTTCAAGGGAATGTAGGTAGGCATACCCAGAGCTGTGGGGACTTTAATACAATGGAACGAAGGTCCCACAACGTTTTTCTTTGTTAAACTGGGCCCCGCAACAAGATTCTTTAGAAAAGGGAATAATAGAACAACAATAGGAAGTCCCCCACAACGGTGTGTGCACCGGGATGTGCAAACATGTATACCCAACCTGTTTTCACACGATGTTCTCTTCTTGATTGATTTCAGTACTTCTACTGGAGGCAGGAGAAAATGCTCTGGGACGAGAGCTGGATCGTCAACTATGATGACATTAAGCCAGGTCAGAGGTCAAATTATGCCTTGGGGGAAATGCCTAAAAAAAATCTGCCGAAGAATGAAGAAAAGAGAGGGGGAAGCATGCTCGACAGGGCTGTGTGTGATCAGTCAATACTTCATGACATGGATTAACATTTGTCACTTATGGTGTTGTTTTTACATTTTACATGTCTGTGAAGCGGGCAGAGAGTGCAACGAATGTTCATTACTTGAGACAAGCACAAAATTAAAGGGTTTGGACAAATTGATTGGACGAAAGGGAACTTAAAGATGGAAACTTATTATGGGCTGTGTGATGTAATTATTGCAATGGGAGAAAATGATTGAGTTTTAGGTGTTTAAACTTTGCATTAACACCATGTATGCATGAGTAGGGTTTGAAACTTTGCATGGTGAAGATACAATCTAGTATTAAGTTGTGCTGTAGCAACATGCACATGAGTAGGATTTGAAACTTTGCATGGTGGAGATACAATATGGTAAGGTTTGTTGTAGCACCATGTACATGAGTAGAATTTAAGCACTTTACATGGAAGAGGTACAATCTAGTAAGGTTTGTGGTAGTAACACTATGAGCATGAGTAGGATTTGAAACTGCATGGTGATGGAACAACCCGACATTTCGATGAGTGTGCTCTAATCATCTTCAGGACAAAGTTGGATTCTGATGCTGCGGGAGGTTTCCCAGAGCCCCCCCCCCCCCCCCACCCCCACCGTTTTCGACACTGATCATTTGGGTTTGAGGATTAGCTCAAGTATGTACAGATTTCAACTTTCTCTCTGATCAAAACGTCGGTTTGTTACACCAGCGGTTCTTTTCAGAACCACCAGAACTCACAAGAGAGATTTGTTATGTACTTAATGTTACCACAAAACTTACTATAATGAGTTACTTTGTGTGGAAACAATATGGGCTAGCAGCTTTGTTTGGAATCGAACCAACAACCTTCCCATTTTCCACAATGTTCTCATGTTGTGCTCCGCTCTGTATACAATTTCACGAGCTTGTGAGTATTCATATGGGAGTATTTTTATTTATTTTTTATTTTGCTTAGAATCGAAGTCAAGTTTCAAAAACTAGCTGTGATTTGATATGAAAGAAGATCACTGAACATGCTGGTTTGTCTTGAGCTATGAGTATGTCTGTATAAGACGGCGTCGTGTTTTGATGAGAATATTGAACATTTGACGCTAATTGACGGTGCCTGCCACTCTCTGTTTCAGATACTGGATTACGCGGTTACACTGGGAGCGTCATTAGCGTCAGGACAGACAATGAAGCGTCAAGCATTGGTGGGTTGGCGTCGGTGGCCCACCAGAAGCAGCTATTCGCCCAGACTGGAATATTGTACGTCATAATATATTCTAGTAAATTAACATAAACGTTGACCTTCGACCCAGCATCCAATCACAGCCGTACAGAAAGATCGTCTCTCCGGAATGAATCACAATAATACCAAGACCCTTGTAATTTTGTAATTCAATCGAAGAACTTTTTCTCCTTGATGTAGTTGACTCAATAATGTGTTACCTGACCCTTCCATGACCTTAATCAATCCTACTGTAAACTTTGACACCCTTCACAATTCGGGTTTGACCCCATCAATTCGACCGGCACTATATTGTCGCTTTCTTCCGGATGGTCAGCCGGCACACATGGATCCCATTCGATGAAGCTTGCGAGGAGATGGAGATAAATCTGAACAGTTTAACAATCAATCACATCAATCGGTGCCCACCCCCCCCCCCCCCACCTCCTCAAGGTTATCCAAATATTTCCTCTTGAATAATAATATACGAAACATCAAATTTCCATCTTTATACATGTGTTTTTTCTATTGATGCAATAATTGTTTTTGTTGTTTTCTTCTCCTTTTGTTTGTTTACAGAAACGGACAGACAATTGCTATCAAAATCATCAATAAAATATCTTTCGCTTTGGATAAAAGAATCCGCAAAGAAGTGAAGCAAGTCAGGTAGGACTGTTTACCCTGTGTTGATTTGCAATAATTTAAACCCAACCTGATTTAAATTATTCAGATCGTACTCTCTTTTGTCACCTCCGGGCGATTTCAATTAAGTTTTCACGTTTTATCGTCCACTTCGGTGCTTTTTAAATTTCCACTTTCAACCCAACCGATATTTGAGAGAACCACGCGCGCAATCAATTATTCAAAGGTACCATACGTCCGGACATGAAGAGGTCTACTCCCCGTCCGATACTCGTGTCGAGCTGTCTCAGTCCACGGGGGACATATTCAGCTTCGGGTGATTTACGAACAGATGTTCTCCCTTCGCACGAAATATCAAACAAAATTCTGACATTTTTCTTATTTTTTTTTATTTCAAGAAAGCAACAGTTCAGCTGCTATATTCCGCCTTGCTTGTCCGCTGTTTCGAATCAATACCTCGCTTCTTGTGCGTAGAAAGGAAAGTAATTCCCCCGTACGCGTTCAGTGCAACAAGGAGAGGTCAACGTCGACGTTTGCCGGTCGTTGACTTTTTGACAAGCAGCGATTTCTCGACGACTTCCACCGTGCGTTTGGCTCGTGATCATTCTTTACGCATGACTCATGTTACATTATTCGTCAGGAGAGATTTCTTGGTAAATATACAAAATGTGGGCAAAGTATTATAGTATACTAATATTGAAAAGCAAACGAGATCACGCCTGAAAGCGTCTGCAGATGTTCCTGAATGTAACTGTTTAAAGAACAACGTCATTACATAGATTTTCAACAATACGGGGCATTTACTTGAGCTTTATGGTCAGCCAAGGGTCCTGTTGTTATTTTGTCTTGGTAATAAAAAGGGGGTCTTTTCGCTTTATTTCACTGATTAAATATGACTCTACACCCACCAAATCGCAAATGTCACGAACACAAGTCAAAAATCAGCAAGATTACCAAAAGAGAGAAAACCCGCGGTCAGTGGCCGTAAGGCGAGTTTTTTTCTCTCTATTTTTTTTGTCTCTCTTATTTTTTTGTTGTTGCTAATCTAACCAAACAATCAGAATCGCTTCCCGCCAAAGTACCTCCGACAATCTCCCCCGGTATACAACGTATATGACGATTGAAATCACGGTGCGCTTGTGAAATTAATTCCGATTCGCAACACGTGGCTGCATCAATGAAGACACCATGAAGATCCTGACTGTTAGATTTTCTTCCCCGCGTTTTATTTCTCCCCCCTCTCGTTTTATTATTCCTCCCGCTGAGCGAGCGATCGTCTGCTTAAATCCGCCCGTGCACTCAACGCTGGTGAAAATTATATTACCGCCTGATCCATATCGCTACACGCTGTACGGGCTATCGCAAACAAGTGGGGTCTTGCATGAATTTACTCGAAAGTCCACCCTGGATTACTCCAATCCTAGGGCAATTATTCCAAATTTAACTGATCAAGAAATCTAGATTCGTAGTTTACATCCAGAGAGAAAGGAGCTTGAAGCGTATCAGCAGTCATCCGGGGGCCGTATACCTTTAGCTCTTAGGAGTGACAAATTCGCGCCCTTTCGCGTAAA
Organism: Leptasterias polaris; assembly: GCA_037783415.1. Classification (NCBI taxonomy): domain Eukaryota; kingdom Metazoa; phylum Echinodermata; class Asteroidea; order Forcipulatida; family Asteriidae; genus Leptasterias; species Leptasterias polaris. Next base: position 530,711 of record JAZGTN010000035.1, read on the forward strand.
AGGTGCCTTCAGGATACCATGTCCAAAATAAGATCCCATGTTCATGGTTTGTTTTCGGAACTCGTATCAGATGTTCTAAGGGGATTCACGTCTTACCTCTGAACAGGTCAAGGTATTGGGAAAAACACAGTTGGTACAAGAGTGTCGCACAACTTTGGGGGAATGAAAATAGGTCAACTTGAAAATGTTGCAGTCCGTAAAATAAAAATCGAGTTTGTTTTTTGTGTGCCTAATAAACAGTGGTGCCACGCTTTGAAAACTGTCAAAAATCAAACTCGAAATTTAAGAGAGAGATATCATGCACGATACAATCTTTTAACTTCGTAAGTGTCTCTAAAAATGTGCAAATTTTTTTATATTTTTTTTATTGGGCGATGTGTAGGGAACGAATTCGCGGAAATGAAAATTGTTTCATTCGAATCTCTAGACCCCTCCAATGACGTCACATACTGCTACTGTTTTGGTCATGGTCTACCATAAAATACACTCGGCACGGGGAATGTAACTCGCCCGAAACATCATTCAAAACAACACAGTGGATGATATTGAATGGTCAGAAAGTAGGAGGGTTGACTGTGTACTGTGTAGAATGCGTTCACCACAAGATATCATATTACTGTTTTGACATCGTTTATATATCATTCAAAACCACAGTGGATAATATTGAGTAGTCAGGCAGTAGGAGGGTTGACTGTTAAATGTGTAGAATGCATTCACTACATGATATTATATTGCAGGGTGACATAGTTTATTTATCATATAACCACAGTGGATGGTGTTGCGTATTCATACAGTAGGAGGTTTAACTATGTTCTGTGTGCACTGCATTGACAACATTATATCATATTGCAGGATGGCACATTGCGTCCGTCATTCAAATCCACAGCGGTTGCTATGAAATGGTCTTACAGTAGGAGGGTAGACCGTGTACTGTGTAGAATTCATTTATATCATATTGCAGTCTGACATGATATGTCTATCATTCAAAACCACAGTGGGTGATATTGAGTGGTCAGACAGTAGGCGGGTTGACTGTGTACTTTGTAGAATGCATTCACCACATCATGATATCAAATTGCGGGCTGGTACAGTGCGTCTGTCATTCAAAATCATGTGCACAATATTGAATTTCAGACAATTTATCAAATAAGTAACTTCGTGATTCGCTCTTCTGATTGTAAATTTACAATTTCCTTAACTTTGGCTCCATGGTTTCCTAAATTCTTTTCACACCAAAATTAAACGAAGGTTTATTCGATTTCAGTTCAACAAATGATATTATTTCAAACTACGTGATGAAACATTGCCGCGTTCTAAAAACTAATTACACACAACATGACGCAAGTGAATGGATACTAACAAGGTATGCCTAAAAATACACACGCACTGTGTACAGGTATTATGAGTTCACAAAAGAATATTGAAACGAAGTAATTCACAAAAGAGACCCGTACTTTCCGAGGGTTTTTTTATTTTCTTTTTTCAAATTTTTAATAAATATTTTATGTCATTATATTCATAGATGATGTAGCAATTTTGTCCCGTGGGTCGGCCTTGTTCAGAAGTGCAATATTAATGTTCCCTATACCGGTGCAGTTGCAAGTTGTACGTTGTACACAAAAAACCGATTCAATTACGTTTCGAGTGTTGTTTCAGCCGCCCCCTGAACGCTGCAAAGTGCCCGTGCCACTTCGGTTTTTCCGGCGAGGCTGAAGTCCGTGGCAATCTTCATAGCATTTGTTTCATGGCTTTAAAACAGATTCGGGGTAGAACCTCGGTTAGACCCGTGTCGGGGTAGAACCTCGGTTAGACCCGTGTCGGGGTAGAACCTCGGTTAGACCCGTGTCGGGGTAGAACCTCGGTTAGACCCGTGTCGGGGTAGAACCTCGGTTAGACCCGTGTCGGGGTAGAACCTCGGTTAGACCCGTGTTGACAAAACTGCTCCCCGGTAGGCTTGTTTAATGTCTTTGAATCAAGATACGGTACAACAAGCCTGACGTTGCCAAGCAACCACTTTTATTAAACGTATAGCATTCTCAAGTCAATTGAACAGTTACATCATTGTTTATAAATGTATTAAGAGCCGATACTGGTAATCTTTGAGTCAAGAAAAGGCACAGCAAAGTTTTAGGAAACGTTTGCCAATAATGCTGCTAATTTGTTCACTCCTTTAAGATGAAGAGAAGGTGTACAACATAAGTATTTACCTTAGAAAAACCTAATGCGTGCTTAATCTCATTGAATCGAGATAAGGTGCAGTTTTGAAAGTAAAGGTAAACTACGCTGCTATATTTGCTCACTTGTTTAGAAACAAAAGAAGGTATATTACTTTTGATTAAAGATAAGGAACACTATTTTAAATGTTAGCCAAACTACTGCAGCTATAGTTTGCTCTGAGCTTGGATTGAGACAGAGTACATCATTATGTGGACCAAATCTCTTTAAATCAAGATGTTTGATCAAATCATTGCAGGACTGCATCTGTTGCCTAAATTATTATTTATAATTAAATGTGAGATTAAAAATAACTGCTGTGAGAGTATTTACTTCATTGAACTGATATTTATGGTTTTAAATTTCCTGCTTTTTCGTATAGAGTAAATAAAACTTTTTTATTATTTTACATTTCCTCTATAAATCGAAATTTCTTTTGGATCAAATCTATTTGATTAGTGAAGTTTAACATCAACATTCCCAGGTATATTATTTCATACATGTGGTTGATTACACAAAATATGAACACTGTCTGCGACTATTTTGTCTAATCCTGTCCACTATACCTTCATGCTGTAGTTACATTTAATATTTTAATTTTTTTAATCTTCAGGGATATACATCACGCAAATCTCTGCAAGTTCATGGGCGGATGTGTAGATGTTCCAAACGTTGCCATAGCAACGGAATATTGCCCAAAGGGTAGCCTCACTGACGTGCTTCTAAACGATGATGTCCCTCTAAATTGGAGTTTCAGGTAAGGCGCCCTCATTTCTTATTTTCCACAGTTTATTGCTTCTCTGTTTCTGGATTTAACTTAAAGGTACCCTCTCGTCGTTGTTTCGGAAAGTTGGTTACCTTTGATGTGGTCCTAATTCGATATAAATGTACTTCTTTTCACTAGGTTTGTGTTGGGTTGTTTGTTTGTTTGTTTGTTTGTTTGTTGGGTTGTTGCTGTTGTTTTGTTTTGTTTTTGTTTTTTGGGGGGTTTGGGGTATTTGTTTTGTTTTGTTTTATTCGTCACTCATCTTGACTCAATTTCGTTGAGCTGCTAAGCGCACACAATTGCTTAGCACAGACAATCTTGCTTAGCAGAAACGGGTTACCAGCCAAAGGATTATTTGATACAAAATACTTGTGACTGGTGTCCCGTTTTGTTTTGGTTTTTTGTGGGGTTTTTTTTTTGGGGGGGGTATTAGTTTTTCTGCTTAACAGCTTTGTGACATTTGGCCCTGTTTAGAAAAGGTTAAAATGCATTGTGCATTACCTTTTCGGTGAACAGCGTTTTTAAACTAGAAAAATGTTTCTGGTAAGAAGGTATGGTCTGCTTATTTCAAACTTTCTGACATTGATTCCTATACTGTAGAACAGGCTGCTTAGAAATCAGAAAATTGTAGCATCATTGGAAAATGATTAAGATTTGAACAATTATCTACATTTTGACAATGTATCCAATTTGACGGTGATTCCAATTTGAACATTGATTTCAATTTGGGCAAAGAATCCAATTTGGACAAAGAATCCGATTTGAACATTGATTCCAATTTGAACATTGATTCCAGTTTGAAGAATGATTCCACTTTGAACAATGAAACCATTTTGGACATGTCAACATGGACAATGATTCTAAATTGGACACCCAGTTTCACCATTCGCCAGCCATTGGTTTCCATTATTTTATAATGGGGACCAATGGTTTCAAGACTTCGGACCGCAAATGGGTCAATGTGGGAATTGGACCGAGCTTCCTGTGCAGGAACGGCGCGCTTATTGAACCCCTTGCACCAGCGTCACATGCGGCTACTGTCTGCTACGCGCCTCATTTTGAGAGACAAGTTGCACTTAACATGCGCACTACGCTGTCAAACACATGGGGACATTGGCTGCCAAATGGCGCAACTGGACTGGGAGCAAGTTCGGGTGCTAACCTTCCAAAACGCCATATTGACAAAGTGACGTAACTTCGTAAGTTGACTAGAGAAACAGTGCTCCTGAGCTAGATTGATCTAGTAGGACTATAGCTGGTTCAACCATGCAGCGTTGGAGTGACATCTAGATTGACTATGGTTAAGTCTACTCGACTCAAGTCAGCCAACCGAACTTGCTCCAAGATTATTGCGATGATGACGTCATGTGAATTGGGTCGACAGACAACATCCCTTATTCCTGGCACGTATAGTGCAGTGTGCACGCGTTAAAGTAAATTATTCAAATTCCGCATGAAGGCTTTCAGTTTGTGAACGGAAATACTTGTAGTTTATACAGCTCAAGGTCGAGACGAAGTCAAAGTCCAACTCTCGTAGTATAGAGCTTCTCTCAGAGACCTACTTTAATTGTTTCAAATTTGTATGACCTCTGTATTTCAATCATGCTATGCTTTCGATTTGCTCTCTACTATGAGCATTCCTTCGAAAAATAATTACTAAAAGTCTTTTCTCCAAAAAATAGTGACCATAAAAACTTACTTGGTAAGAAGCAGTGCAGCTGATAATTTTGAGAAACGGTAACCTTCCAAGGAATGTGGTTTTAGAAAAAGGATTTTTTTTTTTTTAGATTCGATCTAAGAAAAGTGTTATGCATGAAACGTTTCTCAGATTGTGTATCCCAATTACGCCTTTATGGATTATTCTTCCTGCGTGACATCCACTCCAAATTTTCGGCGATATCTCAAAACCGCTACCACCTTTTGAAATGAAATTTTCACAGTTAGTTTTATTGTATATACATTTATACAATGATTAAAACAATCGAACGGTTCCACAAACCAAAGGTGTACTTTGCCTAAGTGAAATCTAACTATCAAAAAAGCCCCATGGCGTTCAAATGAACTCTGGTCCTGAAGAGTGGCCCCACGAACATTGAAACTCTGCTACCGCGATGTGGGAAATGACGTGTTTTAATAGACACATCTTATATCTTTATAGTTTGAGGAAATTACCTTCATTTGTAAAGCAGTGAAACCTGCCGTGACATACAATGTCGTTATTTGTATCAAGCGGCAAGAGAACGGGGGCTATTTGCAGAGTTCTTTTGGGACTACTTCAAGAATTTAAATCTCGAAGAACAAGAAGAATGAGAAGAAAGGGAAAGAAAATGGACTCATTCCATAATTGCTTGCTGTTTAGTATGTACCATCAGCCTCGTATTGGGGCAGATATTAGGTTATCCTGGCTAACACGGATCGGGCATGTCAGGGCACGAAGCTAGTGCATCACCATCTTCGGGCTTGATTTAGCTTGACTACCAAATACTCACAGTATAGCTTTCTTGTTTCCCCCTGAAGCCCCGTTTGATTTCTAATTGCAGACAGGGGGGGGGGGGGGGGTGGGGGTGGTTCTTATGAGGACGATATCATGTTATCTTAAGAGAAGGAGAGTCAGAGAAAAATATTTCCGGGGCCCAGAAGCTATATTTATTTCATGTCACACAATGCCAAGTCGGCTTTGCATTCACGTGGGGATTTTTGATTTTTTGATTTTTTTTTTTCTGTGACTACTTTCTTTTCATTGATTTGGCTCTGCGTGCTTTATGTAGCAAAGATTGTCTCGCTTTTTGAGAGCCGTTGGAAGTGTGGTGGATGCATGCACGACACGCCCCTAAGGTGGTCAGGTGTACCTCACAGTGCCCAGCCTCCAGGTGGTCAGGTGCAAACTACTAATGCCCCTCAGCAGTGTCCACATCTTTTAAAGAGCATTTGAAAACCCACGATATTTTGTCTGCATCTAAAAATATATGTCTACAGGTATATTATATTATTATTTATTACATTTCAAAATCGCAGCATACAGCTAAATTACAATGATATTAACATCATAAGAGAGGCTAAAAATACAAAATACAGTCATTACTTACAAATGATAATAATTTGGCAAATACCTGTGTATTATTTATGTTATCAGTTCCACTGTCTCTTGTCTTTTTACTGCGTCTTATCTCTCAATAGGTTAACGGGAGGGTATATACCTTTGGTAATTACTCAAACAATAATGACCATAAAAACTGTCTTGTTAAAAAGCACTGCAGCTGTTGATAATGTATAACATTTTGAGAAACGATTCCCTTCAAAGGAATGTGGTTTAAGAGAGAGGGATTAAAAAACATTTCAATCTGAGAAACGTTTCTGCATGAAACGTTTCTCAGATTGTGTATTGCATGCAATAACAGATAAGTTCTTACTGCGTGAACAGAACCGCTCCAGATTTTCGGCGATATCTCAAAAACGCTATTCCACATTTTCAAATGACATTTTCACAGGTTAGTTTTATTGTGTATAGCTACATTAATGTATGTGATTAAAACAATCATACGGTTCAAGAATCCGAAGGTATTCTTTGCCTTTAAAGGTAGGATATACCTTTGGTAATTGTCAAAGACCAATATCCTCACTCGGTGTATCCCAACATAAAATAACAAACTTGTGAAAATCTTGGCTCAATTGGTCATCGAGGTTGCAAGAAAATAATATTAAAAACACCCTCATTGCATAGAATTGTGTGCTTTCAAATGCCTGAGAAAGGCTTCATGCCTGAATGAAGCCTTTCTCGGATTCAAATTGTGTAAAAAATGACCTCTTTCTCTAAAACTACCTTACTTCAAATGGTGTAATTTCTAACAATTGCTTATAATATCAACAGCTCTCCAGTGCTCTCCAGTACAAAATAAATTTTTATAGTCATTCATCTTTGGAGCAATTACCCAAAGGTGTAATTCCCTTTAAGGTTCAAAAGTTATGCTTCATCCAAGCCCAAAAGCTTACCAGCAATTGATCGCATCTGTCATCACTACATTATCTTCACAACTGCCTAGGAATGTACGACTATACTCCACTGGAGGGATGTACAAATTGGAAGAAAAATGCAATTCTAATCTTGTTATACATCTTATTGCATTATTAACGCCAAATGACAGCGTTGAAATTAATGTGATTGGGGATTTTATTTGGTGCATTTTTTTACTTCCTATTCGTCATGCTTTTGATTTTTAGTTTCAATATTGTACAGAACCTTGGCCGTCCAATGAGGCAGATTTCGGCGCTCTCCAAAATGTTTGTCGTTGTTATAGTTGTATTTTTGTTTTATTTTATTTTTTATTTTTTTTTGCGGGGGGGGGGGGTTGCGGTAACATCATGAGTATATATACTTGCTGGGTAGATTTTGTTCTTTGAGAACTTGTCTTGCTATTTATTGTTGTTATTGTTATAATTGTTACTTTTGCAGTCTCTCCTGTCCATTTTTGTTTTGTTTTTTTCAGTCTTTGTTTGTTGCTTTTATATTTTGTAGGGCTGTTCCCCACAAGACTCGGCTTGTTTGAACAGCCTCCTTACTCACTATATTCCACTGTACTACTTTTCGTTATCACTATCATCAGTCACGCTTTGCTTGTATTATACTACTAGATTTTTCCAATAATTCTGTCATGTGTTGTTGTAAGTACGAAAATAAATGTTACATTGAACTAATTAATTTTATTCGATAATTAGAAACAAACATTTGAATTTATTTCCTTATCCACAGTTGTCCACCTTGGACGGTTTGTAACTATAGACGATGTGACCTCTGACGTCATTTGAAAATCATAACATGATGCGCGCGCATGTCGCCGGGCAAAACCTTTGTGTACTTGACAGCCAGCTAGAAAGTACACGCAATATTACCATGACTACGCGTCTTTTTGCCCGGCGGAACATGACTTGGACAAAAGACTTGTCAACAGAGGGCGGTTAGAATGTAAACAGAGGTCACATCGTCTATAGTGAGATAGAAGAATGCTAATGGTGGGAGGGGATGGCTATCAACCAGCCCAATTATAATTACACGGTCATGTTGGTTTCATAAAATAAGTTACTCACATGGAAACATGGTATCCAGATGACACTTGTGACTACATCGTTATTTTTTCAAAGCCTGGATTTTTGCCAATCTTGTTTTGAAGACATTGTGTATTAATAAGCATTGGCAATTACCAAATTTAATTCGACATTCCATTTGCTTGACGTGGCTGAGCGGTCAATCACACTGGAGGACTCAAACTTTGGTGTTTCTGATCAGCAGGGTTTGGGTTCGAGTCCCGGTCGTGGCGCTTGTGTCCTTGAGCAAAACACTTTACCATAATTGCTAGGTCATTCATATATGGGTCATGTGAGATTGCACTGTCTAATTTTGTATCAACTTTAGATATGAAGAAAGGGGGCACATCTTAAAACATGTTCAGTCATTTCCTTTATAACTCTTAAATTGTTTTTCGAAATTATTGCACAAAATGTAAAAGAATTCCCACATGACCATAGTAGTATCTTGCCTTCCAGAAAGGCCCTGGAATGTACAAGGTCATTCTTTTGTATTACCTCGACGGGCCTTGGGACTCCCCCATATCAAATTGAGCAGAGGATAAAAGTTCAAGAGTCAATGGATAATTTCCCCTCTACTGTAAAAAGCTCTGAGACTTTTAATTATTGTTTGTGTATTTTTGAATATTTAGCATTTTGCACTGCATAGTATGGGAGTTTATTTAGTGGGGTGCACCCACAAGAGTCGTGGCTGTAGCCGCTAATTCGAGTACTACGGACACTTCTCACAATATTGATCAACCTTTTAACACTTGGCCTGTTTTTTCTTCCCGCCAGATTTTCATTCTTAAGTGACATAGCAAGGGGAATGAATCAATTACACAATAATAGAATCTGCCACGGACGTCTCAAGTCCTCCAACTGTGTAGTAGACGATAGATGGGTGGTGAAAATAACCGGTAAGAACGGAATATATTATCTCCCAATAAGTGTTAAAGGGAAAGTCCATCTTTGGTTTTGGGAAAGAGTACATTATGTCCTATGTAGTCTTATTTATTTGGATGGTGTATTAATTTGTGTTTATCCTGGGGAAATATTTCAAAGGTGCCAAGCAATTACAAATATTCATTTATAACATTTACTTTGATTATCTAAGAATCTTGTAATGTATGCTTCTCTTATTATTTTGTTTCCAGCGCCTGAGAATATGATGGCGCTTTACAAATTGTGTATTATTTGTTATTATGCATGAACACACCATAGAAAAGAACCTGTGAAAATTTCAGTTAATTTTGTGGTAACGTTTTAGAGAAAACAACAGCTTTGTGAGGCATATTCGTACACGTTACATTGGGCCTTTCTTCGATTGTGGCGCAAGCAGTAAGTTACGTTATGGTATCGTGGAATTGTGAATTTTTTCAGATTGGAATTAATCACTATAATTACCAACCTGGTATTGTGTCTTTAAAGGCCCTGTATACTATTGGTAAGATCGAAAAACACAAATGTTCACAGATTCACACATAACTTACATGGTAAGTAATGGTAGAAAGGGTTCCTTAAAATATTTCTGCCTAAAATGCTATCGTTTCTGAGAAATGAGTAAAGCAATAGTTTTTATCACGCGTGATAATAAACTCGATGTTTGAAAAACAGAAAACACATAAGGTCTCTTTTCACTATTTTCTCGTGACCTCGATGACCAATTGAGCTCAAACTTTCACAGGTTTGTTTGTTCATGCATATGTTGAATCACACAAAATGTGGACACTGATTTTGAGCTGTTACCAAAAGTATACAATGCCTTTAAAGAGGGAAGAAAACAGAAAATATATGTGAGGGAAATTGATGAGTGCACGTGAGTTATTTGATGTCGGGCTCTAAACATGGCCTAATACCGTCGGTTAGGTATGCCACATATTCGACACAGGGATATTTTAACAGTGTTTGTACACCGCGCGGTTTCTAGCACTTCTTTTTATAAAGTCGAGATAATTAATGGGTGTTTCGTGATGAGCGATGGGCCGGTTCATCGGAGACCAGGGCCGCCGTGATTTGGAGATGAATCACCGACGATTGGAGCTGTCAAGCCGGGGCTCATCTGCCTGGCCATTGAGATACAGTTCCACTTTGATGTCTGGACAAAAAAATCAATACCTCGACTGACTTGATCCCTCATCTCTGTAGGCGTGGTCTAATCCTCAAAACAGAGGGAGATAAACCCTTAATCTGGACTAATCGCATGCCGTCATGATGGGGGACGGGGGCTTTTAAAGCATTTTCGGGAGAATGAATAAAACGGGAGATTATGAATTTATTTGTCTTCACGATTCAAAGATTTTGAGGGATGATGTTTTCATGCCTTGGATTGGGAATAATCCCCACGCTTGGTCGCTTGATGAATGAGCACAAAATCTTAGTCAGCCATCTACATCATAAGATGCACGGCCCAATTTCATAGAGCTGCTTTTTGCTTAAAACTTTTCCGCAGGTTCTCAGTCACAATTTGTACATGTGACATGACAGTTTGGCTGGTAAGCACAACTTTCGTTGTACTCAGCTACTTGTTGTGCTTAAGCAGCTCTATTAAATTTGGTCCAGCGCCTGTAGCATGACTCTATGTGCAGCACTGATGCCTTACATTTTAGAATTTGAAGAAAAAAAAACAATTTGGGTGCATGTCGTCGAGGTCAAGGATTTTAAAAGAAAGGCTCAAGGTCAAATTCAGTTTTATGATCAACTCATTTTCCGATATATAAAGTCATTTTTGAAAATGGGGAAACATTTGGTCTCTTATCTCACATTAAAGGCACAGTACACGTTTGGTGATGACTCTGAAAATTAATGGCAATCAAAACTTACTTGGTAAGAAGTACAGCAGCTTTGGGTGGTATAATGAATTTTGAGAAACTTTCAACTTCGCAGTACTACGGTTATTGAAAAATATATCACTTTTTATTCCCCCCAATTTGAATCTGAGAAGCGTTTCTGTCAGAAACGCTTCTCAGACTGTGTATTCCTATGGGGAATATTCTTCCTGCGTGGAAATATTCGCTCCGGTTTTTCGGTGATATCTCAAAAACGCGACCACCTTTTGAAGTGAAATTTTCACAGGTTAGTTTTATTGTATGTACCTACATTTATATAGGATTAACACAATCAGTAGGCTCCAATTACCAAACGTATACAGCACCTTTAAGCAGCTCTATGAGATTGAGCCCTGCATCTTTGATGTATAGATGGCTGCCTGACTAAGATTTTGTGGTCCAGCGCCTGTAGCATGACTCTATGTGGAGCACTGATGCCTTATAAATTAGAATTTGAAAAAAAAAAATAATAATTGGCTGTCGTTGAGGTCAAATTTTGTAAAGGAAAGGCTCCAAGGTCAAATTCAGTTTTATGATCAACTCATTTTCCGATAGATAAAGTCATTGTGAAAATGGGGAAACATTTATTCTCTTATCTCATAAGACGGTGTGAAATGCCCTTCAAGTGCAATTTTCGTCAAAATCCAAAAACGTCCATTGACATCTCATTTCAAAACGTACGGTCTGTACGCTTTTGTACAGAAGTTTTTTAGTTTATTTCTACCATCTAAATGGCATTGAATTTGACATTTTCACTGATATAAAATTTCTTTTTGGAATGTACAGACCCAGTTGTTTTTTGATATCTGATGACGTCACGTTTCACATTTTTTCTGAAAGAGTATACATTTTAACGTAAAGTTAGAGACTTGTAATTTGTCCCTACTTTCATAAGGACGCTTATCTATTGAAAAATGAGTGCATCACAAAACGAAATTTTACCTTAGACCCCTTCTTTAACCCGCAGTCACAAAATGGGGATTATGTTTCGGAACAAAGACTGAAAATTGCTGAATTTATAAATAAGAGAAATTTTCCAATGACAGATTTTCCATAGACAGAGATCAACATAAATGTCATCGAAATTGGCCAAGGGCTATTAATATTATACAAACCTTTCAAGCTATTCCACAGTATGATAGCTCAACATTCAGAAAACTGTCACCCGATATTCCTTCTTGCCCTATGCTAGAATCAGTAGGTGGTTAGTGGGTACCCGTTCCCAAACCCATCCAACTCAAGAACACTATAAAGCTAGATTTTGGTGGCATTTTGGATGGTTGGAATGTTTCACTCTTTGAACAGCTGTCATAATTTCATTTTTGACTCTGTGTGTAGCCAAATTGTCCCGTAAAATTCTACTTTATTTTGATGTGAACAACTTAATTATTGTCTTTTCTGCTTCCATCGTCGTTATGTTCAGATTACGGTTTACCGACGTTCAGGAGACCGGACGGACTTCAGAACGTTGACGGTGAAACATATACATCAAGAGTGGCGCGAGTTTACCTCCCTCCAGAGATACTGGAGTGTCCTAGCCTGCCAATCACACCATATGTAGATGTTTATAGGTAAGGTGACAGAGTTGCTGGTGGGGTTATGCTAGACTTGATTTCAAGTCTGAGATCGCGGTTATTTCTCTGCATCAGCCACACAAAATTCCCCCCGCAGATTGGCTATCACGCGCTCTAACTCGCATGCTATTTATAATTTATACATAAACTAATACTAGATGTAGGCCTATTCTTAAAATATTGATAAATAAACATGACAAATAACCTGATCCCTACTAGACGAAAAACTGTGTTCCCTTTATTTGAATGGAATCGTCTAATGATTTTCCCAACGTTTTTTATTTACTTTGAATTTAAAAACTAGAATCACTTTGGGGTTTTTTGTTTCCAAACTGCGAGTTGAATCACTGAGCAGAGGCAGATTAGTTACATGTGCATCAATGTTGTATTTCTGTACTATATCCCGTGGTATAAACGGTCAAGTTTGAATGTGCATTTTATTGACGGCTTCTGAGATTCTGACCAATCAGAGTATTCCGTCCACTTTTGGACTAATTCGCCATAGGGTGTGTACAAACCGAAAAACAATGTTCCCAAGTCTGTGATCGTAGGTTAAAGACGGAGGTTAATCCACAAGAGGGCGCTATTTCAGGCAATAATGTATTGGCTATCAGGTAGACTAAAAACCACGAGCACAGACTTGGAACCAAGTCTAGGGTTATGCCTGAGAAGAATCAGGTATGCAGGTTATGTATCCAGACTTGCTTATCAGTCCCTTCAGTTAAACGGTAGCACATGCTCTAAAATTGTAGCATCCGTGAGTCTCCTGTAGAATACCTTAAAACAATGCATCGTGGCCGGGCGGTCAGGTGCACTGCAAGCTCTGATGCTTCTGATCAGCAGAGTGTGGGTTCGAGTCCCAACCATGACACTTATTTCCTTGAGCAAGACAATTAACTATTATTGCTTCGTCCTTCGGGTGGGACGTAAAGAAGTTGGCCCCGTGTGTTGTGTAATGCGCGTTAAAGAACCAAGTTACACTTATCAAGAGAAGGGGTTTGCCCGGTGTTTCTGGCGTGGTAGCCTGCAGTTTGCGCTTCATCCCCTGTAAACCCCATAACTTGTAAACCATTATTATAATCACCGTAAGGTGATTATAAATGAGTCTCCTAATTCAAAAACTTGGCATACCTATCATTAAAAAACCACAAGTGTTTTGAGACGCCTGTGTATAAAGCAAGATATACTAAAACTGATTAAAATTATATCAAAAATGATAAAAGTGTATTATTCTCAGTTCGTTTTGTTGTTTTTGGCATTTTGTTTCAGTTGAGATTAGCTAGGGGGCATTGGAAGCGTATTTTAAGCCACCGTAGTTCCTACTCTCAACTGAGCAGGCCCAATAGCATAACTTCCTTTTGAAGTACACTTTAGGTCTGAAATTTATATTTCATTTCTGCACCTGTTAACATGTTCTGACCTTTTTCGCTTTGACAAACGTAAAGCAGGGTTTATGTAAACGTCAGAGTGATTTCAGATACATGCTGATGAATGTAATTTGACACTGAAACGTGCATTCGCATCACTAATAAAACCTAAAGTTGTTAACTCCGTACATGTTGTTATTGTCGTCGATGGATGAAATTTCACGAGGTGACTGGCGTTTTTATTTGCGTGCAACACGCAGGAATGACAACTCTGTTTTTAACATATACGCGTTGTAAGCAATCTGGAAATAATTTGGTGACGGTGCAGACGGCCGTGTGATCGGCCTGTCGATAGCCACTCAAGACCACACTCAGAAAAGATAACTTATCTTCACTGTTCTTTGCTAATTTGTCTTCTTCGCGCGTCGGACATATAATCTCTCTTCCTTCCTTGATTTTTTTACTTTTATTTATTTACTTATATATTTTGTTACTTCCTAGACATTTGCCATCTGCTCGTCGTACGTCAATCGAGTCAAGTTATGCGGTATTTGTTTCACTAAAATTGGAGAGAAAAAAAACAGGCGCGTTTACGAGTTACTGGATTACACGGCGTTCATCCGAATTACTCAATCAGTTCCCATTTGGAGGAACACATATTCTCCGTTCAGTAGTTCTGTGTTAGTTGAGGCTGGATCCGCCTTATGTTATGGTTAACACGAATGTTGGGCTGTACAGCCACTGTAGCTTATACTTGATACATCCGTTTGAAATGACAGGAGAATGAGACGTCACTTTTGTCATAATCGAGTATAAATAAACTGAGCTTACAGCAAGTAACTATTAGCATAGCGCAGTCTTGATATCTTTCCACCCGAGCCAGTGTCATTAGACTGAGATTAATAGGGAAATTAGTCTGGTGCCGTTTTATAAAATGCACGTTAGCATTTATTTATATTATTTCTAGTAAGGGATGTGATGGTCTCATGTAATATCGCAGCTTTAAACTAAACAAGTTTATTTGGCCTCTTCCCCTTCGTACAGTTTTGCAGTCATTTTAGTAGAAGTCGCCTCAAGAAACGAACCATGCGACTCGCAAGATCTCGATAAAGTAGACGGTAGGTGGCGCCCTTCTCTTCCCGATCTCACTTCTTCGGAAGCCATGCCTGACGACGAGAGATGCCCGTGTCCCGAGGAATACAAAAAGGTCTGAAGAAAACCAGGGTTGAAACTAATTTGGTATAAAACAAGATATCACTGAACCAATTAAATATCACATTTTGCTCTGCACCACGTCACCACTTAAAAACATTACCATACATCACATACCAACATATGGGGAAATCGACAAATTGTTACAAACCAGGCTACTTTTTATGCCAACTAATTTTGGCTCCACAGCGCATTGAGTAATCACTGGCGCCATTGTCAAATGTGATATTATAGTGGTGAGTTATGTCACTCACCTGCATAGCGGACACGGTTTAAATGACCGATGTGCCACACAAAATGGACAGTTTGAAAGGGAATAACACAAAAGCACAATAATGATGTTTATTGGTTTTTGCATCCCATTGCTCTAAGATGTAAACATGGCCCCCTTCAGTCTGATGTTAAACCAAATCCCAGTACGTTTTTATAGCTGTGTTTGCTTCCCTCGCATGTGCATTCTTGAGCCCATACATTCTTTCAAGATAGACATAGTGTCTTTATGTCTGTCTGTCTGTCTGTACAAGATAGACATTGTGGTGTAATCTTTAGGTAGGAACTGTACTTGCGGAGTTTTTTTTACAGAATGTATGTTTTTAACAAGAAAATATTAATAAAAAGGAAGAATAGGAAACAAGAAAATATTAATAAAAAGGGAGAATAGGAAACAATTGAGGAAAGCCCACAAGTTCGCTCTGCTAAATAAGACTGTCTGTGTGTTTTGTCGGGCTGTGTCTGTTTGTCTGTCTGTGTCTGTTGGGCTGTCTGTGTATGTTTGTCTGTCTGTGTATGTTGAGTAGTTGGCTACATGCTTGATCAAAAGAAGCCGTCCTTTTATAGGGTAAAAAGTTCTAATATAGAAGTTCACGTATATTGGAAAACAGTTAATCACTAATGTTTGTGTGCAACCTTCTGACAAAATGGCAAGACAATGTCATTTAACTTTGATAGTTTTCTATGATGTTTTTCAGTAAATGGTTTAATGTTAACCTCCAATTAATGTAGTCATTCATTGAGGCTATTGCGATTCTTATTTATTCATCAATCTTCGATTCCTTCTCTTAAGTAGCTCATCGAACGATGCTGGCAGACAACCCCGACCCTGCGACCACCCTTCTCCCAGATAAAGACGACCATACACAGCATCAACCCCAACAAGCTCAGCCCCGTCGACATGATGATGCAGCTCATGGAGAAATACTCCAGACATCTTGAGGCGCTCGTGAACGAGAGGACACAAGATCTTGAGTTGGAGAAACAAAAAACCGATCGTCTTCTCTACAGTAAGTCTTTCCGCTATGCTGTGTGTCTATACAGGGGGGGGGGGGGGGGGCATCCTATATGACTTCATAATTCACAATCATTAATTGACTTGCTCCAGTCCCCAGTCACCACATCTCAATATCGTGACAGAATTCGCAACGCGAGACTCGGCGGCGAGCGTGTCACGTTCCAAAGCCCACCGGTGTGCTATAAAGTCCCCATTGGAACTGCCTCGATGAAAAGGGCATTGTGCCGAGCGTTATATCGTCTCTCGGATTGAAGGGAAGATTTTGTCGTTTCGATTCGCCATCCTTTGCTCGTTTGCTTTTAAAGATTACTGCTCAGAAAATAGAAGTTGTAGTAGATAATTCAATCATTTAACCCTTGCATTTTGGTCGAGGCTAACCGTGGCACAAAAAGATAGACTGAGTGACAAATCCCAGAGGGAGTTGATGCGACTGTCGGAAGTGCTGAGTTAGGGAGGACATTGTTAGCTCGTATCGATCGAAACGCAGCTCGAATGGACCACACTTTTTTCCACGTCTGTTGTCCGCTCGAGAACGTGTTTTTTCTTTTTTTCTTTTTATTGAGGGAAAAGGGGTTCTGGTTAGGGTGAAAGTAAACCCTAATTGGGACAGTATTGTAGGTCGACGGTTGACCCCGTGTGCCCTGCTCAAAGGTGCTGTCACACTTGTCACTTGATGTCGCTACTATCTGCCCCAAATAGCTATGCCAAATCCGAAGAAGTGTGTATGCTGGCCTCAATGGCAGACTTTTGGTTACACATAGGGCCAAGTTCACTCAAAGACCAAGTTCGCTTGTCAACCTCGTTCCCAGGGCTGATCGATCTCGCCGCTCCATTTTTCCCCCAGCATGCCTTACTCGCTCATAAGACGAGATGTATAATGGTAGCGAGGCTGGCATTTTTGTCGACATAGACTTTGTAAGTCTCGCGCGTATTCGAACATTGTGACCGTTGAAGTGCGCAAGTTGGCTTCATCACACGTTAAAGATATGGACGTGGAAACAAAAATGTTAATTTTGTTTTTCACGCGAGAGACTTGCACGTTCTGTTGCCTGGTACCCAACACTTGTTTTTGAGCATGGGTACCAGTTAATATTGGCCACTATAGTCGACAAGACTGTTGTTGTGCAAACTTGGCCCAGGTAAGTATACCAGCACACCTTTACCAGAGGTAAATCCATTGTTCTGTAAAACAGTTGAAGTTTGTCTGGCGAGTCTGCTGCCCCCTATATATTATTCATTTTAAATCGAATGACGTATTTCTTAGTCTTTTGTGGTGCAACTTGAAAGCTCCTTTAAAGCGAGGGGGCGGAATGGGTCACACTGGCCTATAGACCTTATGCATTGACGTCACCAAGCCGCCATCTTAGAGGTAAACTGATGATGAAACAATGGAAACGCGCAGATTTGTACGCGCGGCGCACAGGACTGGCCAATGAACGGCTTCCGTTTGACCTCTAGGCGAGGGCGCCCTACTCAAATGACGTCATATGCATAAGGCCTATAAGTAGAGTTATAGGTTAATTGAGACAAATATCGTTACTTGTACCCGAGTTACGATTCCCCTGATGTGTGGCTGTACAAACAAATTTAACATAAGGAAGAACGGTACATAGAGCGATTCTCGGTATACCACATGATCTAGTTATTGTTTGGCTGGAATGTTGTCTACATGATACACCCCTCAACATTTTGGAATGGTGCCTGTTCAAATTACTATTCCATTTGTCAAAATAATTGACATCATCGGTGATTAATGTGGTTAGTTTTGTTGTAACAGGTAGTTCACAAGGACTTAGTGATACAGATTGTGTAGAATGATGGAGAACACATTGTTTATAATGAATCAAAATGTGTACAGAATCAATCGTGAAGCATGGAGCCAGGCTTGCCGGTATTTGAAAGAGCAACAAACATGTTGGTTTGTAGAGTATGAGGAAGAGAAAGTTAAGTCCATTTCGTACTGGGAATTCCCTTTCCACACTTGAATTACTAACCCCGGGTAACTCCCGGGTGGAAGGGAGTTGTGAGCTTGGGCCTGCCGACTTTTTTTTAAGTTATGGAAATAAATAGGAAATGCATGTTGAGTATTAATGGCACACCCCGAAAACCTGCTGTTTTATACTAGTGTTTTATTTTGCATCTTGAGACATATTATTAAAGACATTTTCCAGCTCCTCTCCATAGGTATTTTTGTCTTATACATTTACAAATCATTGGAAAATAATTCAACTTTTTTTCGTTTCCTCACTTATTTTAATTATATTTTACATTTGAAAAAACGTGAGGGCTGCATGACAGTTGTTGCTGATAAACGCAAACCTATTGGTTTTGGCTTTGAGCTCGGGCATCATCAAACATCCTAATTTGTATACGAAGCCGAGTGGTCACCGACCAATCATGCAAGGAATATGATAAAATCTCCTCGCGCCGCACACGGTTTTAACGCATAACGTAACGTCCAGAAAATGGTTTACTGTTTCCAGTTACAGGTGGCCGACTATACCCATGTGTGACGTCAAGTGGGAACTATAAATAGCCTCCATCGACGTTTTACAAAGACTATAGGGTCCAACCTGGTCAACCGCACGTGTGTTTTACAGTGATATTTACACTGCGTGCTCTGCATTGTGGCCTTGGCTGGAGCCTCTCGGTAGTTTTAATCACAGTTTCACGCCGACGTGACCTAAACTGGTGGCTGTGATAAAAAACGAATTAAGGCAGTGGCGGGCAAATACAGAAGCTGCAGTAGTGGCCCACTTTCTCTCACCACGGTGAGCTCCAATTTGCAGACGTTTGAATTAAAAACAAATTTTAATGTTTCACTTCACCGTGTCTTTTTCAGGTATGTTGCCAAAACCCGTTGCAGATAACTTACGGCAGGGGATCGCATCCAAAGCCGAGTCTTTTGAAAGTTGTACAATATTCTTCAGGTACGTTTAAAGGCCCTGTACACTATTGGTAGGATCGAAAAACACAAATGTTCACAGATTCACACATAACTTACATGATTTAAAGTAAGTAATGGTAGAAAGGGTTCCTTAAAATATTTCTGCCTAAAATGCTATCGTTGCTGAGAAATGAGTAAAACAATAGTTTTTATCGCGCGCGATAATAAACTCGATGTTTGAAAAACAGAAAAAACATAAGGTCTCTTTTCACTATTTTCTCGTAACCTCGATGACCAATTGAGCTCAAATTTTCACAGGTTTGTATTTCATGTATGTGGTTGATTACACAAAACATGAACACTGTCTGTGATTATTTTGTCAGCTCTACCAATTCTGTATAATACCTTTAATAGCTGCTTGGTTCCCTGTATACCCATCGGCAACGACAGTACCTAGACTGTGAAATAACAAGGGATCATACTTGTTTTCAACCTCAAGCCTTGGTTTGTGTTAGAAAATAATAATAATCATAACAAAACTTATAATGCACACATTATCCCCCCGTAAGATTGCTTACAAGACTACAACACAAAAACCTATACACAATTTTATACATGGGAAAATGACAATGAAAATCCCGTTTTGAGTCGAGATTTAAATGTACTTTAAGGAACTAGATGTTTGTATGTGCAGCGGTAACTAATTCCACTAACGAGAAGCAGCTGTAGCAGATCCCATGATATTGTGGCAACAAAACTTCGTTTACATTAATTAATTTGTGGAAAGGGGAGGAATAGATGACGATTGGTAACTCACTGATCTCTACCACACTGATTGCAATGGGCCTCCATCGCTGAGGTTAAACAATTTAAACGTACAAAAAACTACCGGTACGCGTCCCACCTAGTTCACATTTCGCGAACGATAGGTTAGACTTGTTCCCTGTCTTTATATATCCGTATTAGGATAGACAGGTACATGCTGGATGTACAAACCCTAAGTTTCATTGGATATTATGCATTGACACACTGCGTATAGTACACACAACTGCTAACACTGGTGATTCTACACACACTCAGTATTATGGCATGCACAAATCAAGTGGGTCAAGGGTAGGCCTTCATGTACATCTGACAGGCAACCAGGAGTTCCTAAAGGTCGGTAGATGGCTTTGTTCACGTGTTCCGGCTATTAAATGTAAGGTCTTCCTTTGACCTCTCACTGAGGGCGCTGTTTGAGCTTGTGGCGTCATAATATGCTCGTTTTGAGGTATCAACACGTCAACCGGTGCCTGCAGCGTCAGGGCATTATTACTAGTGTCGTTGCATTGGTCACTCATTTACGCTTGGTGGCGCCTTTTATTTTTTGTATAAGTTGGTAGTTGACTAAAGCTATTTTAAATTCAAGATCTTGTCGACACAAAATCGCCCTCTGCTTTTGAGCAGATAGATCATCTCGCTTGTCGTATCTGTCGACACCCTACATGTCATCTCTGAGGTACCGCCAAAATTGAATAATACAAAATACTGCTAAACACTGATCAAAAAACGCCCGTTCGTTTCTTTTGTGACAAGTACGGGCACCGTCTAATTTGTCCTGAACGACCGTCCGTGTTATTTGGTGTATTATTTTCCCCGTAAAACCTTTGAGTGGGGGTTGGTAACAGTAAGTCATTTGTTATTTATTTCACTGTTTTCTCCAGAGCGCAGTGCCTTGGGGGAGTCAAAGGTCTTGATATCTTAAACTGGACCACTCCACATATAAAGAAGGGTATCGGGTCCCAGACATGTGTATAGTGTTTTGTTAAGTTTTGGTGGATTTTTGAGGGGCTAATAAAAAAATATTTTCACTCATACTTCGTGCACAAAACTGTACGGACATACAGACCTACCCAGATCTAACCCTCTGATAAAGTGCAGCCACCTGTTCTTTGTAGCTGGCTTCCAGATGTCTTGCTGACAGCCTGTGCCATGGTTCTGAAGTTTCCCACATTCCTCCCCTGCCAACCAAACTTTGTTGGCTTACTGTGGAGCCAGTAACTAGTGGAACCTTCCCGTATTTGTGTAAATCTCGGGGTTACTCCCCCAATCAAAGGTTAATAAACAGTAACAATTAAATGCTGATTAAATGCAGTTTGATCTGATAGTCGTCTGGTGTGACGTTAGTTAGATGAGAGGAAGTACAAAGTATCGGTCAATTAGTATTTAAACTTCCTTCTGGGTGACGGCGCAAAAATACTTTTCTAAAAAATAAGCTATTATGTAGTTTCAGTCCAAATAAAATGATTCCAGCCACTTGAGAAACGACGGATTCAAATTTTAGAATCCATACTCACTCCCTCCTCGGTCTCTCTCTCTCCCTCTCTCTTGAAAAGTGCATAGGTTTAAAACTTATAGCTCATTCAAGTCACGTATTAGTTAGTCCAACATGTTTCAGCTCTGGGAACGCAAGGCTTCCACCGTGCAGGGAATACAGTAAGAGCCTCGTCCAATGCATTTTAAAACATCCCCGGTTCAAAGAGAAGTGTCAGTCTGGTAATCGTCTGGCTCCCATGCATAATTCTGCTACTGCCGTAGATTAATGTGTCATAGATACGGGGATGAGTCATGCGAGACTTTAATTTTGTGGTTTCGACCGAGAGTTTTTTTGATCCGCTGCAAATCCCACTGCAGCGGTGTTTGTGTGAAATGCAAAAACCTATACAAAAAATCAGTTCATTGTGTCGTTCACAAACGGAAAATTTGAATTTCAAATCTCGGTATCAAACTATGAGACTGGAATCCCTTCACCCACTCAGAACGCTCGGTGTTCAGTGTTTTACTTGGACATTGTAAATGCAAAGATGGTCAATAACAAAATCTCTTTTTCAAGTACTGGGCGTTTGGGGATAATAAGATTAAGTATGGATGGAAGTTCACAAGGAGCGTCCTTGAACCATGCATTGAGCAGAATTTTAAAACCCTGCAGTGAAGACCATGCAGATCATGCTGACAATTATTTTAATATTTCCGTTGTTTTAACCACATCGTACTCACTGGCCAGCTCATGTGCCATGATATCCTAAGCTGGACCATACCACACGTCCTAGAGGGGATCGATCGATAGGGGTCAGTGATTTGGTCAGGAGGGGACAGGCATCTTTGCATCTCTACCAGCATCTTTTGTTTACAAAGTTGGTATGTTATGGTAGATAAAGCAAAATTATTATTATTATTATTATTATTAATGGTTTATTCATTTGAATCAAAAACAACCAAAAGGCTGACGATTTTCAAGTGTACAAAGTTAAGAAACTAGAAATTAACCAAAAAAACGGATAAAAGCATACATCAACTTACACACATAAAAGTATAGTTACAAACTCGCATGTAAAAAATGTTTTAAAACATGATTTAAAAAATGGAAGACAACACTCTTATTAAACTTCAACTACTGGCAGGAGCTGACAAATTATAAAACTTAACCAGTTACTTAATTAAACAGATACGCTTAAATTAACCCAGGCAATACCTCAACATGTAAACAATACACTTAGATAAAACATCTTTGAACAAAATTCAAAACAAATCCTCCTAACCTATGGAAAAAGCTTGTTAGCATGAGCTGACAACGTACAGGGACATTGCAACCAAACAGATCCCTTGCTTTAGTGTTTGAAGGGACTCGGTGTCGTCAGGGTCATGCATAAAGACAAGCTAAGCACAACACAATGCTGCTTACCGGGATCGGGTTACCAGCCAAAATACCACATAATGTTTACTTAATTGTCATGGTTCCAAGTGCACTTTTCATTGGCAGAATTAGTGTTGTATTACTATTAGCTGTTTAGGTAGCTATACGTGAACGTAAGCATTTCTTTAAAAAAGGTCCGTGCGGATTCCGCTTCAGGACTCAGTTGTAGCATTGTCACGAAATACTGTTGAACAACGGAAGGGTGAATTGCGCTGCACGTAATGTCAAATCAGATTTCAGAAAACATTAATTCCAGCGTGTTGTTAAAATTGCATGAAGCACGTTCATCTTATTCAAGCTACTTTCCCGCCAAACATGAATGTTGGCCCCGCCAAAACGGGCTCGAATGTACACGCCAAAATAACCATTCTTCACACGCTCTGACTACGGAAGTTCAAACACACGGAAGTGCTTTGTTAATGGTTTCGAAAGGCCACCAACAAAGCAAGCAACGGCGGTGACAACCCCCCCTCCCCCCCCCCCCCCCCCATTCATTGATTTCGAACACCAAATTAAAAAGCTTTTAACGCCATATAAAGCAGCGCAACGATGTTCAAGCAATCCAGAGAACGTGGTCCTCGTTAGTACCAAAACGAAGTCTCCTTCCCAGGTGCTATTTTCAAAATCTTGTTCCATTACATCAAGCCGGTCTTTCCTGCCCCCCAGGGGAGCGACGAGTAAACCCATTACGGAAGGGTTGTTTGTCGAAATACAGGTGGTTGAAAACGAGCAGACGAGACCTTTTTACGCGGGAAATCTTATCTGCCATTACCCACACGCGCCCCTTGTGAGCTATTTTAAAGGACAAAGTCCACTATTTCTTTTGATGATAAATGCCTTTGCCTCCCATTTTATAAATACAAGACCTGTCCCCTCAGAGAATGAAGATTGCATTTTGCCAAAATGGATTTCAGAAAATATCTGGATTCGTTATGGGAAAACAGCTTTACAAAGTGATTTAACTATTGAAAAACAACCAAATTTTATGATTTTTTTAATTCAGATTTGATTAACGATTAATTTTCTTCACCTTTTTTCGTAAAAAGTCCATCACACATACGAAGAGCCTTTTTCAGATATGATTTTTTTGTTTGGTTTGGATGTATTCAGACAACATTAATGTACCCGAACCTAATATTACGCAGCATTGTGTCCACCATATAAATGGCTTCTTGAAATTGTGCAATTCCTTGTTGGTGCAGTTTTAAAAAGACAGTATACATAATTATAGATTCGATCATTCTGTTGGAATCCGGACTATTAAAGGGACACGTTGCCTTGGATTGGCCGATTTGGGCTATGAAAAACGTTTGATATGAAATGAATTTGGCTGGAAAGATGTTTTAAAATATATAATTAACATACTGATCCACACAAATATGTCTTGAAATTGTGTGGTTTTCCTTTAACTTCGTGACCTAACATGGTCCGCCATTTCGTAGAACCAAATTCAGTTTTGACTCCAAAAAACCTTAAAGGCACTGTACACGTTTGGTAATTACTCAAAATGTATATTAGCATAAAAACTTACTTGGTAACGAGCAACGGAGAGCTGTTGATAGTATACAACATTGTGAGAAACGACTACCTCTGAAGTAACGTAGTTTTTGAGAAAGAGGTAATTTCTCACTCAAATAATAAAAGACTTCTGGCCAGAAGCCTTTTATTCCTATCTGAAAGCACACTAATTTGTACAACAAGGGTGTTTTTTCTTTCATCATTTTCTTGCAACTTCACTGACCAATTGAGCCCAAATTTTCACAGGCTTGTTATTTTATGCATATGTTGGGATACACCAAGTGAGAATACTGGTCTTTGACAATTACCAAACGTGTTCAGTGCCTTTAACCTATAAATAAAGACCAAATTTTGCACTCTATGCAAAAATGTACTTTTTTTAACTCCACATTTCGATGAACAACAAATCTACGAAAACGTAAAGTTCGGTCTGTGACGTTCCTTGTCCATTGGGGGCCCGCACACAGGGGGGAAATTCTCACAGCATCCGCGTCAAAATGTCTGATGGACACTGTGCTGTTTTGCATTTGCGAACGAAAGATTTGTAAAATTTAAGCAAACTGGATGCGGTTTTAGGTTGCCCGTTTGCAAGCCACGATCATGTTCACAAGGGGCCCAGGAACAATAACTGTGATGTGGGTCTTCGCATTGAGAGCACCTGTTTTTGGCATGATTTCTTGGTGCGATCTTGTTGTGACAATGTACCTTTATTGTACAGTCTTGTCAAGCCATCTTGTTCGTTTGTTTTCGTGGCATTCAAACCAAACCAACATTTGGTGGTCAATAAGGGCCATGTTGGTACCCCCTTCCCCTCCTCTATATTGTAGTTTTATTGTGTATTTGTAATCTTATAAATTCTTTTAAGGATTTGGGGGGTACTTCTGTGCAAGAGGAAAATGTTGTGTTAAAGTGCGGGAACGATTAGTGGTACCCTCTGCCCCGATATCGGTCATGGTGTACAAACCAAGTCGGGGAGTAAAATAGTCTGGTCACTCTAGCGTACTTTGGAATCCGCACCCTATTACTCTTATGCACACATGGAATCCCACGGGACGATAGTAGTACTAGCACGACAACTGAATCTGTGGAGCTGATATCGCACTACAGTGGACCGATATGCCATTTTAGGAAGCCTCGAAGCAATAACATTGACTTTTCCCCCCGCCTTTTTCTTGCAGCGATATTGTTGGGTTTACAAGTCTATCCAGCGGCAGTTCGCCTTACGAGGTCGTCGCACTTCTGAACAAACTCTACGTGACCTTTGACTCCATAATCGACGCGTATGACGTGTATAAAGTGGAGACAATTGGAGATGCGTGTAAGTTGACTCATCAAGCTCGTTATTTTCTGATAAATAAACAAAGAGGAGTAATAATTCCTGACATAAATGTTTGATGGCTGACGGTAAACACAGTCCACTGCATGCATTATTCATTCTTTGTGAGAATAACTTATTTGTGATGCCTAGTTCATATTTAATGGGTAGTGACTGTCAGACATTCAGAATCAAACGATTGTGCATGCATGACACTTCTTGAATAAAATGACACGATTTTCCCGCCTTTTTGTCTCCCTTCAGATATGGTGGTATCTGGCATTCCAAAACGCAATGGTTTATTACACGCTGGAGAGATTGCCAGTATGGCAATAGACTTGGTTCAAGTCTGCGAGACGTTTGTGATTCCGCACAGGCAAGACATGAAACTGAGAATACGAGCCGGCATCCATTCGGGTAATTATTTACGAGGGTGACTGTTTTCCTTCTTTAGTTTTGTGTCACAATTTATATAATGCGTATAATAGCAGTTCCTATGTCGTTCGCTTTTGTCGCAAGAAGTACTGTTGGAAAATGGTGCAGCGACTCTCACACATTCACGAGGACGGGGTTGACTAAACACTTAAACTCAACGTACACTATCATCATTGATTTCATTATATCTTAACGAGTACTGTGTGTTTTAAAATGAACGTGATAACCCCTGTCATCAAGTTAAACTTTCACCAATCACAAGACCAATCGTTTGTCACTGAAAGCTCAAGAAATCACAGCTGTGATATCATTCTGTACATCATTTTCAACCAATCACAGGCTCCGTTGTAGCGGGCGTTGTCGGCCTCAAGATGCCAAGATATTGTCTCTTCGGCGATACAGTCAACACAGCGTCTCGAATGGAGTCTACAGGAGAAGGTTTGTAAACAAGTTTTTCAGCTGGGATTTTGTGTTACCTGTTCTACCTGTGCTTTATAGGAAGAATATTTGTCATATCTTCCTTTTGTATTGAAAGTACGGCCCAACACCCAGTTATTGGTTGATTCGGTGAGACGATTTAACGCTCGGTGACGTCATGATCACATGGTTGAATGGCTTTCCGGGCACTGTGTGTTAGGGAAAAGGTACAGCCACGGAGCAAGGACCTGCATGAATGCTGCAACTCGTCGTCTTTCCTTGGACACCATGTCCCTCAACTCCTAGTTAATTTTATAGTCGGACTTCACAAAGTATAACCAAAACTCAAGAAACCGTTAAAAATGTCAATCTCACATTTCTAGAAGGTTTTTAAGGCTTCGGCCCATGGCCTACTAGTGACTTTTTATTTTGTAAACCGTTATGTACGCAAAAGAAGGGCATAAGGCTCGACGCCCTTCTTCTAAGCACACAAAGTACTTTTTCTGCAACAAAAGGCCGAAAGCAATTAAATGGCTCTTGACAAAACAAATATGGTATTACTGTTCCATTTGTGTTGCTAGAATTACCCCGAAGAGAAGTTTTCCAATCCCATGCATTATTTAACCTTCCTATAATGACTAATGAGCGGCAGAAATCCAACCAAACTTTCACACTTAGTTTTCTTGTAACAATAATAATAATAAGGTTGCCTGCGCCCTTTCCCCGGTGACTTTTCGTTGCGTCCTTCTTCTGGCACACACGGCGGTACGTCTGTGTGGGTAATGCACGTTAAAGGCAAAATAAACCTTTGGTTTTTGGAACCGTTCGGTTGTTTTAATCCTATATAAATGTAGAAATATACAATAAAACTAACCTGTGAAAATTTCGTTTCAAAACGTTGTCGCGTTTTTTAGTTATCGCCGAAAAACCGGAGCGAATATGTCGGACCGGACCACTTGCCTTCGTTAGCCTAACTTTCGATGCCCGTAACTGCCTATATTTGGGATCTGCAGGAAAAAAATGCTGGCTGACCCCATCTTTAGTCGTTTTGCTGCATCCAGCAGCAATTTTCGTTGGAAAAATGCAAGAAAAAAACACCTTTTGGATAACCAAACGAAACGTACAATCTCACTACTTGCACGTGTATATACAACGTAAATGCAGGCAAGTTCGAGTGGGGTCGATGTTCAATCGAGGCGAAGTCTTCCTCGATTGACGTCACAAAAAGGGATGAGCGGAGTCGCCCCCAAACAACTTTATCTATTTTTTTAACATATAAATACTGACAAACAATTACTCAAAAAATTGTTTTATTGTTAATATACATATACTCTTATATTTAAAAAAAAAAAAAATATTATTTCCTGGTGACTTTAACGAGGTGAAATGTTTCTCAAAATGCTTTATACTATCGTAAGCTGCTGTATGCTTCTGACCAAGAAGTTTTTATTGCCATTAATTTTATTAGAGTGATTACCAAACGTATACAGACCCTTAAAACGTACAGGATTGGTAACATTGTTTTAATGTTAGTCTGAATCTGAAAGCTTACAAACATTTCTGTGAAATGTTTCCCTCTAGAATAAAGTCATTTGATTTCTGTTGTTACAACAAAAATGAAGGACAATGTGTTAACATGCTTATTAGGAGAACAACATATAGTTTTGATATCAAATCTTTTTTGATAATTGAGCTTGTTTGTTGTGTACTAAACGTCCTGATAAAGTTCAATTGTCGGATAATATATAAATAAGTGATGTGTTTGGAAACAAATATTACGAATACCTAAAATGGTATTATACCATAACGGGTGAGAACAGGTTAAAACAGCACTCGGTTCTGATTTCAAATTGCCACATCGATATTGAGGAAAATTAGGGACGTGCTGAGAATCCTGATCTAAACATCAAACCATCAGTTGTGGTTTTTTTCTTCTCCAAAACATTACCTCGTTTTTGATGAAAATGTTCATTATATAGGCTCGTGTATTGTGTCGTGTAGGAATGAAACTGTCCTCAATGATTGTGTCATGAAACTAGAAGGATTAGAATCCATGAAGGATTAGAATGAAAACACACTTTCAAAAACAAACGAGGTATTAAATATTTAAAAGGGGAAGTACAGTATAGTGTTTTGGTGAGCAGCTTAAAATACATTCAAATTCAGTTTGTCAGTAGACGCACCGTCGAGAAAACTGTGAAGATGTCATCAAATTCATAGGTCTCATTTAGTGATGAAAACGAACATCGGTTTATGTTTGTCGTGAAATTTGTGAAGTTTCATTATTTCGAATGTGGCAGTCGAAACAAGCAACGGTGATTTTATTTATTTATTTATTTTTATTTTGTTATTATATATTATTTTTTGTTGGGGGGGGGTTCTAGTGCTATTTTCTGGACATCGAAAGCGTTTCAGACCAAAATATTTCTCTGGTGGTTTGGCACTGACCTGAACTTTATAATCAATGAGATTTCAGATTGAATTTTCTCAAAGATAATTGTCATAACTAACAATTCTGTACTCTGTTTTCAAAATCGTCCATGTTCCCCGAGGTCTTTCGTAGCTTTGCGTGCATCTGCACTGGAGTACGACTCCCGCGTTCCTGATTTATGGAACAGCCGGTGCGATAAACCAGAGTATGTTTTGTCACAGTTGGACGTCTGAAAACAAACATGTCGTCTTGCTCCAAACACAAATACCTGTGTTCGGAATTAGGGAAGCCATTCATCACAAAATGCAGTATTTAAATCATGACACTTTCATATGAATTATTAATCCGTCGTCAGTTAAAGCTACAAATGCCACTCTAAAATGTGCTCCCCCAACTTCCCCCATGCACTCTTGTGAATAAAATAAAATAATAGCTACCGGTTCGATGTGTTTTTCAAGCAGCGTGCTGACTTCGTAAACGCAGACCGATCTTTGAACGCACGTCACGGCGAACATGTGGGACCAATTACCCGTTGTGTTGCACCTTTTTCTCGGACATGAGCAAACATTTGGTAATTGTCAAAAAGTCAGTCACTGCACGAAACGGGCAGCGGGAACCCAAATAATCGGATCGGTGGAAAAGGTGTGGGATGGGGCCATTAACTTTATTAGATTATTGTTGAACTCGGGTACGAGTTTGCGGACCGCTATACGAGGGTTTCATTGCAATTGAAGTTTTTCGTGATTTATCATCACTTATCCTCGGCGATTTCAACGCTGGAATTTTTTTAACTCACTCGAAAATGACGTCATTCGTTGGGTGGTATGCTTAAGCTGTTCACGATGTGCTTTTCCATGGACACGCGTCCATTAGTTGTTTTTCATCTGTGCGGAAGCCTTGTTTGTTCGACCTTTCTTTTCTGGAGTGCTTGCTTATCAAAAACTACGCGGTTGCTTCTGTTCTTTTGCGCGTATCTTCTCCACCATCTGGAACACGTCTTCCAATATCAAAGTAGGCGTAAATATGGAAGCTAAGAATGTTATATAGATAACATCTACTTTCTGTATACACTGGCAAGCCTGAACCAAAAAAATAGTATGTCGTTTTGTTGGGACTCTTGCTTATCGGATGTCCTTGCCCTTCATAGACTTGTTGACAAGTCGTTAATGATGGTTGCGGTGAGTCGAGTCGCGTGTGGTGCTGTTGCGTAATAAAGAATGCTCTCGCGAGATCACTGCTCTCGCGCGAAGTTGCTGGCTGCCGACTCTTCGTCATTAACGACTTGTGAAACCCGCCGGCGGTACATATTCATTTATTCATGTGCGGACACAGTGTACATTACGGTTGCTGTAGCGACGATCATGAAGACGAATCCATTTTATCTGAGGGTAGTACTAATTTTAGTTACTGTAAATGTACTGAATGTTTGCGCTTGAGACATCTGTGGGTGTGTTTTGTGGGTATTAACTCCTTCATTAGTTTAGTAACTAAAGAAATAAAGTAAACTTATCTTAAACTGCATTATTATAATAATTGTTTAAGATGTGTGTTTTGCCTCATAAAAATAAATATGCCTACCGTGAATAGTTACTGATACACTCCAATCATTTAACCCAATGTGTTCTACAGTGATTGTGTGTATTAAGTGTGTATAAACAACGGACACGGAAACCAGTCAACTCGCCCCCTAGCAAAGTCGCCAATTTAAAAAAAGAACATGTACAAAGTCACCAACTACAAATTCGCCCCTAGCAAAGTCGCCCCCTGACAACAAACTCGTCCCCTCTCATAGTCGCCCCTCACAACGGAATTTAACAAATTTGTGTGATTGGACTTCAGGGCTTCGAAAGCTATCTTAACGGAACGAAAGAGGAATTTTGGGGAACGAAAGAGGAATTTTGGGGAACGAAAGAGGAATTTTGGGGAACGAAAGAGGAATTTTGGGGAACGAAAGAGGAATTTTGGGGAACAAAATCTCATTGCGAAGGAACGGGAGAGTATATTTAGAGAACGAAAGCATATTTCGGACGAATGAAAGTATTCGGGCAACTAATTCAAAGTCGTATTTTGATGAAACGAAAGCTTGTTTTTAGGGAAAGAAATCTCCTTTGGGTGGAAAAAATTCATTTTTATTGAACGAAAGCATATTTTGAGCGAACAAAATTATATTTTGTGCGAACAAAATCATATTTCGAGGAAACGAATGCGTATCTTTCAGGGAACAAACGCGTATTTCTGGGTAACAAAATCGTATTTCGGGGGAAAGAAGGCGTGTTCGAGGGAACAAAAACGTATTTTCTAGGAAAAATCTATTTTGCTACCTAGAAAAACACAACTTTTTTTACAAATTTAAAAAAAATATAATTTTATGTGACAAAATTATAATGTTTTGATTGAATAATATTTTGAGGAAACGAAATGACTGTTGGAATTTTGTGTGTCGAGAGATGGAAAAAAATTGAGATTTTTTTTTTTCACATTTTAATTTGTAATTTATTTTTCACCTGTTCCTTCAGGGGCTCTGGTTTTTTGTGTGTGTTTTTTTGGGGGGGGGGGGGGTGGGTTCGTTTTTGTCTCACAAATTGTTTAACTTAATTGCACCGTCAATATAAGAGTGGTATTCCTATTTATTGACATAAATCTTATTTAATTTCCAAATCGGGGGGAAGGAACGTACACCGAACATTGAAACGTAACGATTTTAAAACAGCGGATTCGATCAGCGAGGTTTACCGACTAACAAACTCGCAATGACAAGGTAGTTGGTGGTCTGGCTCCCTACCCCTCCCACATGTTCATGAGCTTCCAGGTACAGCTATCTCTTGGCATGGCTAGGGTATAGGGGGTTTCCGTCGTGCTGAGCCCCGCCGAGAGAAACTCTGAGCGTCATGGCATGCATGCAGCTACACGATTTGCCCCGTGTGTTACGTACGTCTCCCCACACGCTGTACACTGTCAAACACGCTTCCGTTGCTCGGACTCTCTGAAATAAAATCTTACGTTCGATTTTTTGTAATTATTTACAAGTTTTAGTGAAGTTGTACCCATAATTTGAATATACGTATTTTCTTGTGTCAAAATATTCATGAACACAATCACTCTCACCACTCTGTGTTTGGTTTTGATCGTGCATGATCAAAGCATCAAAGCAACATAAAACTCCATCCAGTACAGGATTTGATGTTTAATAGTCATCTACAGTTTGAATATTCATAGATATAACGAAATTGACCAATCAGATGCGTCCGTACGAAATCGGCTGAAGTGGCCATAGGCCGTGCACAAACCGCCAGCGGGTTTCACAAGTCGGTAAATGTGACCAGTCTTGAGAGCAGTAATCTCGCACAGAGCAGCCCTCTCGCGAGATATTGCGAGAAAGCCGTTCCGCTATCACCGCGACAGACATTTAACGACTTGTCCACAAGTCTATGCCCTTCATAATAGCCGGATTTTTTGGTTCATGTCGGAGCTTGTAACCTGTGTATGTTACCATTTACCAAATCGGCTGTGAAGCTTTTAAATGTGGCTCGAAACACTTTTAGTGGGGCAACAATTGGGGGGAATTGTGCCTTTGATGATACAAGAGTGACATTTGGCACGCTGTCAGAGTATGTCAAGAGAAAGATTATTATTCCCAGTTGACGACGTGCAGTGCACTTAATACGCGCCTGTATTGATTTTAAGAAGAGATAAATGATGTACACAAAAGAATTGATTCCCAAAATGGTGGAAATGGTGGACGCGCAATGTGCGGAGGTGTGTTCCGCGTTGTGCAAGGGGTCATTAGGGCCATTGCAGATTTGTCCTTTGACAAAAATACAGTTAGAATAGCGAACAATTTTCATATTTTGTTTAAAATGGGGCACAATCCCGTCACCTACCTGCCGTTCAAACTGTCTTTCGGCCATCAGAAATAAATTATTTCTCTTTTTTGTATTTTGTATAATATAGTAAATGTGAGTTCTGATTCAATTAATGTAATTTATTTTCACTAGTTGGTTCTGTAAATGTGTTGTTGACATCTTTAGGATTTTTTATTTTATTATTTACTAATGTTTATATATTTATACATTTATTTTGTATTGTTTTACTCTTCCAGACACCAGTATTGTACCATTGCAACCACCTATTAACGATATTAAGTTCATGTTTGTGCCGTTTATGATCTTATTTGACACCAATATCGAGATGTCCTGATTTATTATTTTCAACAATCCCAACAGCCCTCAAGATTCAAGCGAGCGAGGCTTGCGTGAAGATACTGGAAGTGCTAGGTGGATACCATACGGCGATACGAGGCGAAATGCCCGTTAAGGTAAGTGGTTCCCTTTGACAACAGACGGCCGGGGTAGATTTTGTAGCATAATATTTGATGTTTTTGTCCCTTTTACTGTAAAGGTATTATACAGGATTGGTAAGGATATAAAACATCATTGTTTTATTTTTAGACTGAAAGTTTACTGATTATGAAGTTCATACAACAACCTTTTTTTGTCATGTTCTTTTCTTGTTTTTCTTTTTTGTGCTGTGAAAATTAACTTGTCCCTCTGAAATTGAGTCATATTCGAGAAAACCGTATCTGTAAAACTTAAAAAGAAAACGCAACAGCTGAATATTAGACACAAAAAGGACAATTACATGCTGAAAATTGTGCATAGTTTTTCTCAGACTCATACAACGGATTAAGCTCAAATTTTCACAGGTTTGTTATTTCATGTATATGATCGATTACACAAAACATGAACACTGTCTGTGATTATTTTGTCAGCTCTACCAATCCTTAAACAAAAAAGTAAACTTCAAAAAAGATTAAGTTTTTATTCAAAACATGATATGTTTTTATTAAGCAGCGAACAAGTTTATATATTTTTCTCATTAATATAGGTTTTCCCGGCCAGATTCAACAACAAATGATTCAATTTAACAACCGGCTCATTGAATTTCGTTTGAAAGTGAATGGTCCGTTGCATCAGCATTAAAGTCCGATTTCAACAGCTTAGCGTTCACTGGTCAAAGATCATTCAAATTCATTAGGTCGAAAAGATCATTAAATTTGTAAAATTCATGCAGCAAGAGGCTGGTCAGCCATTCAATTTCATCAATTGTGTATATAAATTTAACTGAAGAATATAGTGACAATGTATAGTCTTAATGCTTATAAGTGAACTAGAATGGCTCTATAACGAACAGTGTGGGCTATTGCACAGAACCATTCATTTGGGGCACTTTCTCCCTTCGTCGAAACAGAATGAGTGGCATATAAATTGACGCACGTCTCCAAAAGCAAATTTTAATCCCATCCGTCCCTCAAACTGCCCTTTATATTAATACTAATAAAATTTCTGACTCGTTTTCATCTCGTCACTTTTATCTGACCGGATGATTGTGGGACAGCTCTGGTGAACCCGTAGCCTTTAATTTCCGCCATTGAGGGGAGTGGGGAGTTAATTACCCTCAGGTAGAGCAGTGGATCTCTCACAAAAGAATTTTATGCGTTCGTTCTTTCGTATTTTTAGACTTGATTTCTAGTCTGAGATTGCAGTTACTTGCCTGCGTCAGTCATATAGATTGCAATTTGACCCCATTTGGCTGTCACACGCCCTAACTTGCAATCCCATTTACGGTTAACACACAAGAGGGCGCTATTTTAGTCAAAAAACACACGAGCGGTCGAGGACACCCCGATATCACCATTGCTTATTTCGATTGCCATTGTCATAATTAAAACGTATTAACGTGTTAAAAAACCATCACAAAGCCGCAAAAAACAGGTTTCGTTGTTTCACAAAAAAATGCAACACATACAAAAATTGCCAAAATAATGAAAAGATTCAAGGGAATGTATTTGTTTTTAACAGAGAAAGTGACTTTGGCATGCCTTAAAGGAAAAAATGTAAAATCACATGATTATGTATGAACCATGGCTGATATTTCAAACCCATTTAAATATTAAACTGTCAACCTCTCTCTCAGGGCAAAGGAATAATGATAACATACTGGGTGGAGGGGAAAGACCAACCGGCAACCGACTCTACGCAGACTCTACTCACGGCGACCAACGTGGTACTAAACGGCGACCCCGACAAGCCCGCCAGTTCGCCACGGGAGCAACTCTCCGTGAGTGATATCAGCGAAGAGGTCAACAGAAAGGTATCTTTACCAGGTAAAGTATTGCATTGCCGTGGAAAGTGTGGCTTAAAATGTGTGTCAGAAACTTATGGGGTACAAAGAGTTTGGAAATGTGGCATTTTGAAGGGTGTGCACAACATTGGTATAATTGAAAATATTAAGTTTTTCTATACATTAACTTTCATACATTTTAATGACCCCTTGCACAATTCAAAGCGCTGTGCACTTTAACGCGCTCCTTTTCTGTCCATCATTCGGGAAGTCAAAATGTACACAAAGGATTGACTCAAAAAATGGTGGAAATGGTAGACACGCATTGTGCGGAGGTGTGTTCTGCGCTGTGCAAAGGGTTTGTTAAAAGATTTGCACCTATGGTATAAAGATGGTCATAGTGGCAAATTTCCCTTGAAATATATTTGATGTACGAGAACAGTGAAATTGTATGCTTTTTTTTTCTCAATATTTTCTCGTGACTCCGATGACCAATTATTGCGCTTACTTTCAAAGGCTTGGTATTTCATGTCTGTGTTGGATCACACAAAGTGCGGATACTGTCAATTATTACCAATGTTGTCCACGTGGTCCTCAACCAGCGTGTATATAGAACCTAACTGCGCTGAAAAAGGAATGACAAGAACACGGTGGTCAAAATGCTTACTCATTGGTTGTGGTGGTGATTGGAGCATTACCCTTTATGTGGAGCAGTGACGTAACCAGAGGGGGCGTAACCAGGGGGCATTGACCCCCCCCCCCCTTCCCTCCACCCAGTGGGATTGAAACAAATGCTCACAAATGAATGGTTCGATAGAAAAAAGCCTTCCCCCCAAAAAAAACAACAACAAGCAAACAAACAAACAAACAATTTATGTATTCTCCCCTGTTTATGGCCCCTCCCCCCAACAAATGAAAGTGTCTGGTTACGTCACTGATGTGGTATTATCTGGATTATCTGGTACTCTGTTGCACACGGTGTCCTTTCCTTTCTTACTCTAGATCTAGTAAGGCCATGTCCGATTTAGTGGCTGCGGCTGTTGATCGTCACGTGACCATGCATTGAAGCATGGGATGCCCATAGCAACACCCTTAGCAACAGCCACAGCCATAGCCGCAGCCGCCAATTCCGACACTGTCTTCTAAGTCGCAGGTTCATGTTTTCAAACTAATAATGGCTGAACAATTTCTATTAACTTTGCCCCGATACGTTCATCAGTGTAGCGCCCTCACGCGTCAATGATTAAGAGTTAAGAATGCAAGATTCGTGGAGGGCGTTTGATTTTCGTTTTGACTTCCGTGTACTCAGCGCCGTAAATAGACTAAACAAGCCAATTTTAAGCATCTTTCTTAGTGTAATTTACATTTTTGATAATCTGGCTTGAATATAAAACGGAATTATTTGCGTGTAGATGGAAAAAACAGTTTTAAAAACATTGACATTATCACATTAAAGCGTATAAAATATAACATTGTATTCTGGAAATTTCCTATCCCAAAATTAAAGATTCAAATGGGGGGAACGCCCCCCCCCCCCTAATAGTTACGCCACTGCGTTTACTTTTCGTGTTAAATCTCGGTTGTCGTCATTTCGCTTAATTTAGTTTACATTTTTAATAATTATTATACTTTTTTTTTTTTGAAAAGTCAGTGATCCTCGTTAAGAATTTTAAAAAAAGGTTATCGTCTCTACCAACAAAAATACAAAAACAAATCGAGATAACCTTAACTCTTACATAACATTGCCAAACCTGTCCGGCAATAGAACCTATTGCTACAACAATCTCGGTCATGTTCCCTCTTTAGGAAAGCGGTCGCGAACACCGAATCTTAATATGGAAAGGGCACAGACTATTTTTTTCTAACAAAATAAACCGTTGGTTATGTC
The DNA here is from genome assembly GCA_037783415.1 of Leptasterias polaris. Classification (NCBI taxonomy): domain Eukaryota; kingdom Metazoa; phylum Echinodermata; class Asteroidea; order Forcipulatida; family Asteriidae; genus Leptasterias; species Leptasterias polaris. The sequence continues at coordinate 567,762 of JAZGTN010000035.1, forward strand.
CGTCCGAACGCTAATAAAACGTGTACGCCTGCCCGTTTCCGGTAAAAAAAAAGTAGTTTGTTTATCTGCAATAAAATAGATAATTTATCTGCGCGGTTACTGCTATTAAGTAATACAGCATTTCACAGCTTGAACTACGATTCTTGAACACTTGAAAACGATTTGTATTTATTATGGATGAATTCTGCTTTAACATTTTTCGCTGATGGCTATTGTGCATCCCAATAAATAACTGACTTATTTAATGTTCTCTTAGCACTTGGTGAGATTGCATTCTGATATGAAGATGTGGTACGTACAGAGTTCTAAAAGTTTGGTTTGGCGGGCTTTTGAGCTTCATTAACATTTTCTTCTTGCTCCTTTTAAAGATTGCACTGGTAGCCAGTTTAGAACTCACTTCCAAATCTAATGCTAGAATACTACTAAAGATCTACTGTATAGAATTAACACAAAGGGAAAACTCCTGGCAGGTGATTCGTCAACCATCATGAGCGCCTGATTAACCACGTGATCAATAACCATTCTGAATGCTGTAGTTGCCTTTAAATAAAAACAACACTAATCGCAAAAAAAATAAATCATGCAATAATGCTTTCTGATTGTTAAGACTAAAAGCGTATTAACCTTAGATGAGCAGAGGTAACACGAAATCATGACTCATTTTATTTATTTCACTGTTTTCTCAAAAGTACAATGCCATGGGGGTAGTCAAAGTCCTTGATATCCTAGACTGGATCATTCCTCATATCTAAGAGGGGATCTGGTCCCAGAGTTGTGTAGTTTGTTTTGTTCGGATTTGTTTTGTTTTTGTGTTGTTGTTGGGTGTTTTTGAGTGGCCAAAACATATTTTCACTCATTACTTCGTGCACAAAATTTAACAGATGTCTTGCTGACAGCCTGTGCCAGGTTCTGAGGTTTACAACCCCCCCCCCCCCCCCCCTCCCTGTCAATCAAACTTGTCTGGCTTACTGGGGAGCCAGTAACTAGTGGAACGTTCCTGCATTAATGCAATTCCGTGGTTTACTCCCGCACTTAGGTTGCGCTTGCTGTAAAACAACACAATGTTAAAACACGTGAATGAATGCAAAGCGTTAGAAACGATAGTTTAAAAAACAACATTCATTCGCATACAAGCAGACATTCCATTTAGGTGTCATTGACTGATGTGTTTTCCTTCCAGGAAGAATTCACTAAAGGTATCCGATTCATGAAATGTTTTCTTAAGTTGTTGATGATATCAGTATAACACTTACAGACATTTTTGTTCGAACTTTGATTTGTCTTCAAAGTACAGTGCCACAGCATGCTGTAGTGCTTATGGTGTCACCAACGTCACCAACGTCGGTTGACAACAAAATCATTTCTACTTTTGACGTCGGTTGACAACCTTCTTTTGAAAATGTGTTATCAATGCAAGCACCACACATTGACCATTTGATTTGCTTTTTCATTATGAGCGCGTTAGCGTGTGTGTTTAATTGTTTGTTTCTTAAGTCTGTTCCTATCGCTTAAAACCTCCTGGCAAGATTGTGTGGTAGAATCTCCACACAAAAATGAATATTCATGATTGTGTTACCTTCATGGTCCACGTCACCTCCAGCTTTTTTATTTGAGCGTGTTAGCGTGTGTGTTTGTTTGGTTGTTTGTTTGTTTGTTTATTTGTTGGTGTGTTTGTTTGTTTGTTTCTATATTTATTTATTTCGTATGTTACTATAGCTTATAACCTCCTGGCACGATGTGTGGAAGAACCTCTACACAAAAATGAATATTCATGATTTTGTTACATTCCACGTGGTCCCACGTCATCTCCAGCTAGATGGTCTTTCATTGACATTAGTTCAATGTTCTAGGTTTGGACTAGGTTTGAAAAGTTTGTGCACCGTGTATTTCACCTGAAAGGGTTTGCTATGCGCTAATACCACATGCATGGAGATTGTGCATTTGTTGGTGTGCTGAGTGTCATGAGACAAATGACAATGTAGTGTGACCATAATCATGTATAGGTTCACCATTTGATTTACTCTGCCCTTGGTATGTCAGATATAGGAAACAATATGGGAGCACAATTGGGGGATAATTACCCTAAATTATGATGGTTATTCCACACACATTATGTCTTACAGTATATTGAAAACTGCTATGCCCTTAGGGTTTCAACAAATCTTGAAACAGATGTTTTGTATAATAGTCAAATAATGGAAAGGTAAGTAATGCACTGCCTGCAAACTATTACGTCTGCCTGCAGTTACAGGTCCTCTTGTGCATGTCAGCTCTATAAAATAAAATAAAACAGCGCCCTCTGTCAGATATCCATGCCCAACCTCGTGGTGTGTTTACACTTGCGCGGTTAACATCGATTAGACCGCATTGAGAGGTCCAAACTTTGCGCCTCAGCTGGCAGAAAAAAAATGTGTCTTTGATCCATACTTGCCGCCTGAAATCTTGAATTTGTCAGAGTGGAATAACACCATTTGGTCTCTTAGGAAAACACAAGTCGTTCCGAGGAAATAAAATTGCCATGCCGAAGTGTGTGTTCCCCCTTGCAATCTCCAGGTGAGACTATTTTTGTACATCATGAAAATATTGTGAGTAAACACCATCGAACCCCCCCCCCCCCCCCCCCCACAACCAGTTGGCAAACAAGTTAAATTCTGATGGGTTCAATGATCATTCTCCCCTTCTCCGTGTAACGGCACAACAACAAGAACTCCTTCTTTTTTTCATAGTTCTCTTGTTTTCTCTCTTTTTCTCTTCTTCGAAGGTTCAATTGATGATAGAGATGTTAATGAGAAATCTTGCCTGATAAATGAGAGTCAAGTATGATGATCGTCAAGGCTAAACACAATTCCCCCCCTCGCTTGGTTCCCGCTACACGTCATCCGTCTCGCCTGGACACCTCGCTGTCTCCTCGGCTCCTGAACGCCGTTACCAAAGACATTGAGAATACGTCTCGTCTTACCTATTAACATACAAAGCCTAAAATGAAAGCTTTGACAGGAATCCCTATTTTTAAAGTTAATGTGTCGTGCGTGACGCTTTTGATTTTTTTTTCCAGCCATGAAAAAAAACTAAACGTAATGTGTCATGCTCAAACTATGTGAGGTTAGTGTCTTTGGCTGAAGCTTTAGGCTTTGGCTTCGTAGTCTTGGCAGGGTTCAGCCCCAGCCGAAGCCGAAGAGGACAGTCGGACAACCTTGCCAGCCGTTTATTTGACCCGTTGATGCGCTGTGCTGCCCTCTGTCGTCAGGTCTGTTGAAAAAAATAATTAACTGCGTACAACGCTGGGTATAGTGTGTGAATGGTAGCAATCGGTGTTGCTCAAGACTGTAAATAATATAGATGGGAAAGAAAAAGTAACAAAAATAGGAAGCGACATCTTAAAGTAATTTTGTACTTTTAAAAAGAACCAACGCACAAAGCCGACGAATGTTGTATCGATCCCCCCTTGCCAACACGGAGACCTACGCACACAAAACTGCCTTCGTGACGTCACTAACAAGTATTGTGGTTGTATGACGTAGAATGAAAGATATATAGTTACTAACTAGCTTTTCAGTGTCATAAAAACGCAGAATTAATTTTATTGGTAAAAAGAAGAATTTAAACTGGAGGCATTTTTTTAAATGATGCATTTTTTACCCCCCAAAAATCAATCAACATACACATACTGAAGACACAATAGGCTTTAGACTAGTATCATGTTGCCGCCATCTTGTGTTCCCCTATCCAGATCAGTGTAACTAAGCTGAGGCTCAAAGGCTTGGAATAGTCTGGCCCTTTGTTTGTAACTTGAGAATTATGTGTTCATAGTCACCAGAGCGTGTACAGTGAATGCAACAAAGATAGCAGCATGGTTGAGATCTATTGTGGGATGGACACGAACTTTTGACTGTTACACACTGCAGTTACATTTCAGGGGGTCAACACAGACGTGATGCTGACTGGATAAACTGGACACGACGTGACACCGACAGACTCGTACTCAAGATAAAGACGTCACTAGACGAAGACCCCCCCCCCCTGACGTATTTCTGACGCTAAACCATCAAGACAACATTCGCTCGAACTTTAGACGCTCAAACGGACACTAAAATTGCAATAATGCTATACGTAGGCAAAATTTTTGGTTTTTAACTTCCGACATGGACGTGATCTTATATTCTATGAAGTCAAAGCATTCAATATTGTTTTTGATTTGTTCTGTTTTTTGCATTTTTTGTTTGTTTGTTTGTTTGTTTCTTTGTAAATGTGTTGTTTTTGGTTTGTTTTTGTTTTTTTTATTATTTGCGCGTATGTTTGTTGTTGTTTTGGTTTTGGTTTTGGTTTTGTTTGAGGGGTTTTTTGGGGGGGGGGGGTGGTTGGGTCGGGAGGGTGAAGGAGAATGTTTATTGAGTAAGTGTATAATTGTGTCTTCTGTTTTGTTATTGTGTTGTATTTACTTGGTTTTTTTTTGTGTTTTTTTAGATTTCTGATCAGTTGTTGTTTTAAAAACGTATTTTGTCCAAAATATATATAATCCCCGTAGTGCCGAGTCACTTATGCATAACTGTGCACCAATATTGTGAAGTGGATTTTGAGATTATGAATTAAATAAATTGCCAAGAAATACTTTTACGTTGTGTGTATAGATAGTTATCAAATATTACTTATTAATATGTTGGCGATATGCCCGTCTTCCCATGATAATATGTTACATAAGCGAGTGTATACAGAATACTACCAGGTGTTTTACTTATGTACATGTGTATAAAGAAATTACACGTGAGTTCATTTCATTCAATTTGTACCACTTTCATTTCCATGCACTACTAATTATTAATTATTTTGAAAGCGGAGATTCCTACGTCACACTGTACTATGGTGGCCAAATGTGGACATCGTCTCACTATGTATGTATTAATGATGATGTGGTATGCGATATCTGCATTTGAGTGTCCTGTTTGGGCCACCATTCCGTATTTTATTATTAAGTTTTAAGGAAGGAAATGTAAATTTGCAAAGTTGGAATCGTCTTTCCTTGCTCGATTATTGCACAGATAAACTGTCACTTATTGTAAAAAGCATTGTACATAAAAGGGTGTACAGTGACCGATGGTTTAATTCTGCTGATAGCACAGGAACTTTTGTTAATAGTATATTAGAGTGGATACCAGCCAAAAGTATTGTATTGATTGTGTACAGTAGTGCCCTGGTTTCCTTCTCATTCAACCCTGTTTCGCAGAGGATTTTTTTTTCTTATTTGACGTCGACACGCCGCCGTCCTAGATGGTGAAAACAATGATATAGACCTTTCTATTGCAACGTCACAGCCCGAGTTTTTGCCAACCGAGGTTGGAAAACTATGAAAAGCCATAACTGCAAATCAATGTATTACAGTTCAACATGAATATTTACAGAAAATGTTGAATTTGGTCACAATTGTTTTTAACACGATTGAATGTTTTGCCAACCGGCGCACTTTGTTCATCAACAATGGAAAGGTCTATACGCAGGGTGCACAGGATGGGCCATTGAGCAACCTTCATTTGACCTCCAGCCCGAGGGCGCCCTACTCAAATGACGTCATGTGCATAAGGTATAATATAGGTAGATTGATGTCTTTTGTAAATCCCGTGGTTAGTGTTACCAACGATTAGAATAATCAATTCTCACGCGAAGTTCAGAACCACGGTGCCTAACATTTGTGTCAATTTATTGTGAAAAAAAAACCAAACACTTTTCACATAAGTTTATTTTTAAGGAAAATGCAAGTTTTATTCATTGTCAAGAAAAGCGGAAAAGGGTCGACGGTATAATTATAGTAGATTGCCACGAGGTCGAGGCTAAAAATTTAAACAATTTATATGTGCAGTTGATTGTATTCAAAATTGGAGGTGTTCAATTTTAGTATAATATATGCTATGCAAAACAAAGTAGCAGCGGTTTGCATAAGCATTTTTGTTCGCCTTGGCTCTTCATGAGGAATCGTCTAATCTTCGATCTCTTCACATGGGGCACAATGGACATCCCATTTGCAAGGTGTTCCGGTAGTATCAGCAATCTATGGGAAGCCATCAGAGCAATACAGTAAGAAAATAATATGAAATTTTTGAAAAAGTGTATGCTGTTTTTAATTTGCAAAAATAGTGATTCCGTACGGTGGTTCGAATTCCGTCGGGGCGCTCTATGTAGATTGGGTTTTCAGTCCCTACCTTGCTGCGTGGGGTTTTCCTCCAACATCTTTAAACTGAATCTCCCTTCCTCGTCTCTCCATGGGGTTCTTGGCTAGTACAAAAGTTCGCTTTTCTGAGAGTCCTTGGCTTCGCAATTAACGATATTAATGATATGAATATGACGTAAAAGCCGGATTTTGCTAATTGCTATCAAGGGTGTTTTCATATCCACCAGTGTCTTCTTTTTTCCAAGAGGCTGCCAGATTTCAATCCTTAATTATTGGTATGTTGGTTTTCTTTGAGCGTTAGTGAAGTGGGGCGGTCTATTTTGCAGCCCTATCCTCTCGGTGACAACAACTATTTCTTTATGTACAAAGGCCGTGTTCGAATTGCTGGCTACGGCTACGGCTGTGGCTAATCACTCGGGGCAGCCTACATTTCAACTCATTAACGCCGTGACAAGGATCCAGCCACAGCCGCTAATTCGGAAACGGCCTCCTTTCATGTTTTGTACCACCAATCTGTAACAGCGCCCTCCGATGTCAAAAAATTACCAGGCAATAAAATAATAAAAGGGTCAGTTTTATCCGTAGCTATTGTGATCGTAACAGGGAGTTTGGTGTTCGTGAAGCTTAGCTTACAGCAAGTATCGATCAAAAGACATTTTCCTTATAATCGATACCATGAATATCGTCCTGAAATAAGAAAAACTAGTCAGTAAAGTATTCTTGCTAAGATATTATAGGCCTAGCCAATTGTTTGATTTTATTATTATTATCAGTATTATTTTGTGTATATTAAAAATAATAACAACACAATGTGATGCATTTTCAAATGGGAAGAATATACATTGGTTATTGGAATACCTCGTTATGAAAACAAAGCTTGGAAGTATGGCATCACTTGTCATAATGGTATCGATGAGTATATTGTAACGCAATAGCTCCTGGAGTTAACTTAATGATTTCAATGGAATGGTAGGTGGCAGAAAACATTTATCTCAAGAGTGCACCACACTAAATAGCTAGGGTCCCCACATTAGCTAATGCAAAATTAATGCTAAACATTGTTTTAGAAAAACTCGAAAATAATTATTTAAAAGTCTCCTAACTAACCTCTTGACAAATTATTTTGTTCTCTTCAATTTTTAGTAGGCTAGCCGTTGAAGTTTTGAGCTAGGCTCATCCAAAATCAAAACACCCCTAGAATGAGTATAGACTGCCCAGACTCTTTAGCGGGAAAAGGGCATTATCCTTGTCAGCATTCATGAAGCTTTGCACATGATATTCCCGCCATTTATAGTTATAGTGCACTCTCAATGGTGGTGTGTTGCAGACATATTTCGGACTGCCAGTGGCCTCCATTATGAATCAATCGCCTTGGATATGTGACTTTTTCTTCAGATTTCTACACTATGAATGTATCATTTGCGTTTGGTAATTAATGAGTTATTTAACTTTTGGTCTGACCATTAAATAAAGTTATGTAATACTTCAATTATAAATAGTCCTGCGGGAGGGGTTACGTAATGTATTTCTTTGCACTTAAGTTTTTACAGAGAGATTTATGTAAATATGAAATGTAAATCTGATTGCCTTCGTCATGCTAGAAACTGAGTAGATAAAGTATAGACAATTATTATTGTATAGTATTTTGGAAACGTTTTACTTGATACAGTTTAGCTTCCTGATATTCATTAGGTTTGAAATAATACGAAGCTATTGAAAGTCTCATTCAAATTGTTTTGACCCTAAGATAATTATAAAGGGATGATGACAGCGTTTTCACGAAGTAGCACGCATAGTACTAAACCACTTTTTTCAGTTTTCAGGTTTTTTTTACATTTTAAACAATGTTAACCGAGGCCTACAATTTCATGGAGTTTCAACGCTTCAGGAGCAATACTTTCTTAATTACGGTAATTAGTGATACAACTTTTCACCGAAACTGACAATTTTTGACACCACGAAGTAGCACCCGAGTTAAATTTACCATGATTGAAACACACGGCGCACACCAACCTCAAGTGTGATAAAAACGTTTTCACGAAGTAGCACTGCAATCTTGTGTGTAGCGCGCGCGCGTGACCTACATTTCACCAACTGACAAACACGCATAGTAATACATTGGAGGGTGCTACTTCGTGAAAACGGAAAATGTCTATTGTCGTTAATTTTCGATTCCACGAAGTAGCACACATCTTTCTTACTTTATTGCTTAATAATTTAGGACGAAAAGCAGGAAAAAGCAACGTAAAAAGGAAGTTCAATGCATCAAGTCTCCACTGTAAGAAATCTAGTTGAAAATACCCTGACATTTTGTAAGAAAGTTTGATTTTAAAAAGCGTTCACCTTTAAACGCTGTTTTCTCTTATTGTTACTTTTAACTGGTATCTAGGTCTGTGCTACTTCGTGGCGTCGGTGACGATAGGGCTGCTTAAGCAGAAAACATTGCTTAAAAAGTTTCTGCTAAGCAGAATTGAGCAGGATACCAGTCACAAATTGTACATGTGACATGGTAGTTTGGCTGGTAACCTTTTTTCTGGTAAGCAACATTTTATTGTGCTTAAGCAGTTCCATGAAATTGGGCCCAGAGCATTAATGGTGCTCGATATGTGCGGCATGGTTGGTACACAATCTTCCCCTCCCATTGTGTCTTTGTTGTGTACACTTCCGGGTCACTCTAAACACTTCCTGGTCAGAATTGACCCGGATCTGGGTCACGTGTTGCCTGACCCATTTCTGGGTCAGTGTGACCCGGAATATGTGTCAAAATGACCAAAAAGGGCGTCAAACTGACGGAGAATCCGAGTTAAGAACTTCCCTTGGTTAAACAAAATACAGTGATGTCACTTTTCATGCCGTAAAACAAATACAGCTCTTTTTCATTTTGTGTTTACTTAATGCTGAAAACACACATATCCATAAACCTCTTCCCCAGTAGTACTCGCTGTGTATAATGTTTTACACTTCGACAAGCCCCCGGCAGACAAACATTTAATGAATGTTTATTCAATTTTGTGGTTTTTCCCCCGAAAAAAGCAGGTGTGTTACTTGTTATAGAGCAGCCTAATATAAAATGCAAAGTGAAGTGAATGATTTTACTTTAACCTCCTGAAATTGCTTTTCAACCATGAATATTTAATTCCAGTGTTGGAAATGTGGACTTCTCCTTCCCCCTTCTTTTTACCTCCTTCCATTTCCCCCTTCTTTATACCCCCCTCCCCCTCCCCCTCTCTCCTTTCTTCTCCCATTCTTTCTTTGTTTCCTTCTTTCTCGCTTCCACCCCGCCCCCCGTCTATTTCGTTTGAATCAAACTGTTTCTGCCATCGCATGCTCGGTTAAATAGTCTCGCACAGTTTGGGTAACTACATTATTTGCAAGAACGTTGTGTGCCGCCACACTCTGACTCGAGATGTGAAAGTAACATCCCCCCGTTTGACATTAAAAAGGGTTGATGCTTTTTGTATTAACTATTTATTTATTTTATTGAGGACTAATTATTGAATTTTTTCATGTCAGATCTAAAAGTGGCATGCGACTTCCTGAATATTGAGTATAATGATACGGGCTTTTGTTGAGAATTTTCTTTTGTTAGAATTTAAAAACAGATCTTAACTTTGGGTGAATTATATAAAAGTGACGTTAGGAAACTAACCCCTTTTAGCATTGATGTTAAATTCCCTTGTAACAAAAAAAATCAACACGCAAGTTTCCAAGATATTACGTTTTGAAGCAAAAGCTTAATGTTTTTGTCGTGGATTTAAGAAGAAAAAAAGAAAACTTGCGCTCAAATGTTATAGCAAAAACAAATTCTTTAAACTATTATTGTACATTCTAAATGATGTATCATATTTAAAATGAGGCCTGTTATAATTTATTTAATCGCGTGGTGTGCGTTCATGTATAATACAATGAGAACATATTTTGATGTACATTTGATACTTGTTAATTTATGTGATTCATAAGAGATTAATTAATTAGATTTAGATTTTAATTTCAAGTTGTTTGATTCCCCCCTTCCTGTCATGATAAAGCACTGATACTCTAATAATTTTGGGTGTCAGTTGTTTTTATTTCTGAGTGTAGTCTAAGTCTGTTTTCCCTATCAATTTGAGATTTGTTTAAACCCACTAAAATCTTCCGGTCTGGCAGGAGATTCTTTCCCCCGAGACACCCCCCCCCCCCCCCCAGAAGCGTCATTCAACATTCCTTTTCCGAACTAGAATATAAATATTTCCTGATTTATTCTTGTTTTTCTTAAATAATCAAAATGAATGTATGTTTTACGGAAGCAAAATCTCCCCGCAAGGGTTTTCGAAAACGTATCCGAAGTTGTGAATTCAGATTTGACAACCGTAGAGGTCGCCCTTGAGACGATGAAACTTGGTGTACCTTTCACACACCCCGAACCAGTTCCCCCACCCCCCCCCCCCCCCCCGACTTTTGTGTCGTCATTGTGTGCTTGGAATCTCAGGAATTCTGTTTATAGTTGTATAGGGGGTAATTCTGTACAAGAGTAAAATAGTGTGTTAAAGTATGGTAACATGGGGTGGGGGGGGGGGGTACCCTCTGCCCCCGGGCATGACAGTTTATTATGATTTATATGACAATGAGGACTCTGTTGGGTTGGATAAACCACACAACTGGGATGCGGGTTGGGTAAATGTGTACTGTAGAGGGCGCTATCCTCCAAGTCCATTCTTTGTGGTTGTTGACGCTCACGCATCATTAATCATTGTCCAACAAGACGGCTCGTGGCAACAAAGGCTCAGCGCCGAGGATGAATTGTGGGGGGGGGGGGGGGGGGGGGGTACTACCGCCCGAACAACATTGGGAACATTTATAACTGCACTCCGCTATGCCTTCCGTGGCCAGTGGGTTTAAGGTCGATAATCGGCTTGAATTCAAATATTGCAACAATAAGTATACATTAGGTGGCCTAATTTTAGCTGTGTTTGTATACTCGGTATGCCCAATACATTATTTCTCCACCTGGACATCGATTCGGTTTTGTTTCCTCCTTAGTTCTGTCATGGAGCTATAACATCTCCATGGTTCTGTGTCTCCTTTGAATATGCCCAGTGTGCGGTTGGCTTTGCTGGCCATAGGAGGAGACGGGGGGGGGGGGGGGGGGGGTCGGGGGATGAGTGGTCCGTCGGGACGAATTCCAAGTCTACAATAAATTATTTCATCAATTCAACCGAACATGACGTTCGATGTCACTGTCTAAATAGCCATCACTGGGGCAAATTAAGTTTCAAACCGGAACGTTCTAGGAAATGAAACCTAAACAGTTTCATTTGGTATAGTTTGTTTCATTAGCAATATTTATACAGCTGGAATCTATCAAAACTATAGTTTTAGTAGGTTTAGTCGTGCAAAGTTCGAGCTGTACTGACGAGTACTGGTAAGGAGCAGTAGACAGGCTATACCTCAACTTTGTACTGTAACCCCATCACCACCCACACCCCACCCCACACAGTAACTAGTAGGGATCGCTCAGAACATAGAGCAAGGAACATAATTTAATTAAGAAGTTAGTCACAGCTATTGACTCTCTGGTTTGTGGTGTCAGCTCAGTTGTAAATGATGTTCTGTTGTTGATGTTTCTTTGGAGGCCAAAGTAGGCGTACAATCAGTTGTCATTATCCTGAAAGCAAACAAACGCCCCCCAAAAAACTTTTACAAATACGAACAAATTAATAATAAGCCAAAAGGGAAACTCACCCTGGCGGTAATTTTCAACGTGGGGTTAAACAACCGTCAATATAGGGCTTTCGATAGCTCAGATGATAGAGCACTGGCAAGTTAATCCGGAGGTCGTTGGTTCAAATCCCGTTCTAGTCAATTGTTCTTTGTTCTTTATTCACCCCCCCCCCCACCAAAAAAAAATATATATATATATTTATATATATACCATTATACTAACAAGCAACCACTGGACTGGCTAGACATCAACAACAAAAACAAATTATGTTGCCGTTTATACATCATCAAAGCATTTGTGGGACACAAATTCAGTCCCTGTAGAACTGTGGCCGTGGAACAACAACAAGGAGTGATCAATCACGATAGTATCGGCTTCTATTCTAGGAAAATGTTGTCAATTATAAGGCCAAATAAAAAAAAATACCAGTTGATCGTCCTGATTTTTCCAAAAAGAGGAGGATGAGGGCCTTTATATTTATTATTTATTATTTGTTTCCAAGATGGCCGCCAAGTATTTCAATTCAAACAGGCCACCAATTCTTCAGTTTGAAATCACCGCTAACTTTCTTTATATCAATTTATTGCATGAGGACCCAGGTTAACAGGGGGGTTTGCCGAAACATCCAACTTGTTCTTGGATTCCCCAATGTTGACCTGAACCTGGAAAAGTATAGTTAGAAAAGAAATACACTTTCTCAAAATCTATTTGTGTGCAGGTATTTTTCAAAGGATTAACAAAATAGTAACACCTCACCCAAGCAATCAGAAAAACACAAAAAATGCAGAATACATCAGAGACACCAAGTCAGATTTGATCATGAAAAAATACTTGTGAAAACAAAATTCAAATGACGTTGGATCATGTACCCGGCACGCCAGAAAAAAATATTTGTAAAAAATTTAAAAAAATAAAATAAATAAAAATGATGTGGGTCATGTACCCGACACATCATGCAGTTTACTATTTTTTTTAATTAATATTTAAAAACAACATTTTGAAGATTCCATAGGTTTGGCTAGTTCAAAAAAATAAAACAAAAAGAGCTTTTGAACTTCGAGTTGTATTTGTAAATAAAAATGTTTGGCTCCACCTGCACTAGTTCCTTGACTACATCTTATACAAACAATGCACACTCAGTAGTAGTCTGGTTGGTCAGACACCGTTGTCGAAGTCTCCCGATCCCGACGCATAGTCCGAGAAAATATCGACAAGCATGCGTTTTTCGTCCCCTACTGACCGTGCACCAAGGCTTAAGAATTTTGCTTTTGGTGCGAATTACACACACACAAAGACCATCTTGCAGCTCACCTCTGATAAATTTTACTCTGAAAAAAACGTGTTCAGATTCAGAAGACACCACACGAGATGCGTGGGTCAGCAACGCGGCAATGAAGACCAACTCGACACGTTTGAAAGAACTCCACAGTCGAGTCAACTCGATCAAAACTTACAACGTAAGATAACAGGTCGAGTTGTCTCAATGGTCGAAGTGGTGACGACCGTAACCCTAGCTAAACTTCGTTCCCATGGATGATCGATCTCGTAGCACTATTCGATACGGCACGCTCCCATGCATGGTAGCGAGGTTGCATAGAGCTATGCTCGTATATCTTGCACGCACGTGAGCCTGCATGCAGCGTGCAGTCTACCGACGGCCCCATAATAAATGCGGTTTTGTGTTTTCCGACCCCCTTTTTTGTGTTGCAAATTCTAAAATATCGGTAAGTTTACATCAAAAATATTTTTAAAAATCCTAAATTATGTCAAGGGTGGATTAAAAATACAAACAAATATTGTCTTTTTTAGGAAAAATCGAAAATAATAAATAGTAAAAAAAAGGATGCGGCCTCAAAAAAGGATGCGGGCGGGGACGATCAACTGATATATTTTTTTACTTGGCCTAACTTCACATAGGCCTAGCCTAAACATTCATAAATAATCATGGACCGAAACAGGTAAAGTCGGCACGGCAATCCATGCAATCAGTGATATTTCTCCCATTCCCAACTGCCCATCGATTACACACACAAAATTGACGTCACCGCCCACAACCCGTGAAATTCATCACTTTTGTTTGCTTTTTAAGTATCCCCTTCTGTGAGGAGGAGGATGTAACATCTACCTCCACGGACCTGCAGCCTGCAGCCTGCAGACGTTTTTGTTTTTGGTCTTCTCTTTCGCGGAAAGAAAAATGGGTGTGCATCATCATCGCGAGAGAGCACACGCGCGCATAGTTTCCACTGGTACCCTGCCTGTCAATGAACAATGATTGCACAATAGTGCAATGCGTGGAAGATGTTGGGGTGTGGAACCCACGCGGATGTGTGTGTGTGTATGGTGTGCGCATGCATTTTCTTCATTTATTATTACGTACGACGCGTATGTGATATCGGTTGTAAAAGAGGAACAGACAAAATGGAAGAAAACCGGAACAGTGGAAAAGAACTGGAAAGAATTTACACATAAAACGCAAGACAAACACCATTTCATGAGGTATGTACTCGAATATTGCTTGATAGAGTGAGAGTGCATTGAGTTGGGAGCATTTTTTCTCGGCGTTTGTCCAGAGGAAGGTGTGTTTTGTGGGCAGTATCTCGGAAGTTTTTTGACTGTCTTATTTAATATTATTTGTTTAGTGTGTGTTGCCTACGATGCAATGATTACGAATGCGAGTGATGCATGCTGATCTGACAAACCATGATTATACGTCCGTATCCTTACTAGTTTTGAAGGAAATGACGTGTGTGTATTCTATGAAATCATTGATAAAATACAAAACCCTAGTTGACCATCCTTTTACATAAATTTTCTGTCCTACTATTCTAAGCAATTTAATAAATAAATTTATTCTTTTTTAGAATTAAACTTCGATCAATGTTTAATTATTAAATATTAAAAATTTAAAATAAAATATAATTTTAGTGTTAACATAGGAGTGCCTGCATGCTTTGATGATTACATCCCAATCCGAGGAGATGCTTATTCAGTATAATGGGTAACGCACCAGAAGCTCTCTGACCAAACAGAATGTCTTTTGTTTTCAGTTGATAATGTTTTTTTAAGGGGACTTTCCAGCTAGCTTTCAATTTCACAATTTCACAAGTACTCAGTAGTAGTACTAGTGTAGTATAGTCGGACCTCATATTACCGCGGGTTTCGTAATACCGCGGTACCAGAAATTCTGTTTTTGTCGTTGTCGATATGCCCTCAAGCGACGACTTTCAATAAGTGAACCGGTAACTAAGGCCCTGACAACTATTTTGTGGACTTACGAGAAAAAATGTATCGTCTCCTGGAAAGTTATACAAAAAATTGTAAAAAAAATTTACTTTTTACTGACCTAGTGAATTTCTGTTGACCATGTCCGTCAAAACGTACCCCTAATCTTTTCACACTTTATTGCAAAGTTCATTTTGTTGACGCAAATTCAAAGTGCTAGCCCCAATTTTCACTTTTGCAATTGGAATTTTTGTCATTGGACGTGTCACACTCTCGAAATTGTACACAGAAGTACGGAGTTAAAACAAGGGTTTTTTTTTCGTAAAATACCATTTGTTGCCGCTGTGAAGAAGTGCGCCCTCAATATCCTTTACCGTATATGTCACATGTCAGCATGATGCCGTGATGATATGAGGCTCTCCTCCAGAATCGCACCACGCGCATGCTCACTTTCAGAGACGTCGTTGACGAATTAAATCAGACAAACGATGTATTTTGTTTAGCTCATAAAGTCATAGTGGAAAGTAATACTTCAGCAATGATAATAACAGGACACTTTACACAGGTTGGTAATATTTTTTTATTTGGGTACAAAAAAGCGATAACCCCCGCGATAATAGGGTAACCGATCCTACTAGTACTAGTAGTACCACTACAACTACTAGTACTACTACACTAGCAGACTGTACAAATGCACAGTGAAGATTTCACCTATTTACAGGCCTGGAATTTCATCTTTGGGAGAGCGAGGCCATTTTTATTTTGCAAACTGCACTTTTATAAAAAAAAAACACCTTAAAGTCTACATTCATGGTCTATGGGAAACTTTTGCAGGGACACCATGGCCGATAGGGGCAAAAGAAGCCACGGCCTCCGCTGTCCCTTATCTCAAGGCCTAAATACAGTAATTAGTCTAGAAATGATAGAGGAAGGAAATGGTATCATGAAATGGCGTCACATTTTTATTTAGACAATAGCCATAGTCTTGAAGGTCGGGTCATACTTTGGTGACCCCGAAAACATTGTGTGTAATTTCTATTTGAAAGCCTACTTGCTATAAAGATGATTGGTATTAATGGTATTGTTGGTAAGCATCCTGCCATTTTTATTTTGTCTGAAATTCCCCTTGTTGATTAGAAATCAATAAAAGTATTTCAACAAATTTTGCGAATGCTGTTCTACCAGAGATCAGTTAGTACATGTACATGTTGTACCCACTGTCGCCTCGCTAAATGTGAAAGTCTTGTACATGTAAATGGTCTTATTCCGATCTTGTGAATAAGAAGGCACAACAATGTTGCCACGGATCCAGACTATCATTTTTCACGGTAAAATTTTATATCAAAAACGGTCAGTACGCGCACGTTCAGTGCCACTCCTGCTTAATATCGTTTACAAAAAGAAACGTTTATGAAGTCACAGTGACAAAGTTGGCGCAGAACCAGACCAACATTTTTTACGGTAGTATTTCTAAGTCCCAATCAAAAAACAGTCAGTCCGCATGCACAATCAGTGCCATGCAGGCTTTATATTGTTTTACTAAAAAACACCTAAATATCCACTGCCAATCATACACGAAGTACATGTAACACTACCGGTATGTGCCGGAACGTGTCTCTTTCGCTGTGTAACAGTACAACAATGACTTAGATCAGATTGCACAACGCGTTGTGAGCATAACATTTAGGCCTATTTGTTCTTTTTATTCATGGGTATGGCACTAAGCGCATTGTTATCGCATTGTTATCGTAAAATGGCTACATAAGAACTAGTTATTATTATTACACAATGTCATAGTCTAGACACTGTAATTTTTATTTCATGTATTATACATGAACGATGTCTGCGACTATTTTGTCAGCTCTACCAAGAATCCTGTATAATTTTCACAAACTGCTGACGAAAAGTAGTTAATCTTTAAAGAGAATAAAATCATCTTTTGACTCCACCAATATTTTAATGCATTTTGTTTTTATAAATTTGTAAAAGACCTTTAGTGCACTGATCATTGAGTCTAGATTGAGTAGGGAAATGTAGAAGCTCCCTTTAATTTAGATTTGTACAGGCACCAGCAACAATCCCAAATAAAAAGTGCTGAATATCCTTCCAATTGGTTTGTTTCAAGGTCTTAACGGTAGACAATTATTAACATTAATTTTTCTGAAAGTGCGAGAAACAACAATTTGTCTTTGAGACAGATTTGTTTTGTACTCTACTGTAATATAACCCAAAACAAAAATCTGTACTCTAGTTTTGAAAAAAATAAAAATAAAAAATAATACAAATCTGTTATCAGCATTTTTATTTTTATTAATTTCCTGCAATCAATAAACGATAGCGCAGCATTTCTGTCGTTTCCAAAATCTTAAATTACTTTTCCAACACATTTTGGGCCTGTTTCAACTTAAATTTCCTCAGGTTTTATGCCCGTCGTATATTTAGTTTGGGGAAGTCATTCAAGATGTTGCGATTAAAAATAAAAGATTAACTATGAATTGTCTTTTTCCCACATTTTTGCCCTGATAGACTTGACACAACTCTTAATGCTGAAAAAGGTTTTCAAAACGCTTGGCAATTTGGGAAGGGATGCACAATTTCCTGCATAATTTTCCTTCTAACATGAGACTGATTAAAAATAAGAGTATGCCCTTTTTGTTCTCAAGGGAAATGAAATGGAGTCTTAATAATGTGGGGGTTGCATTTAATATTAAAAAGACACGGGAAAGACTACTGCACGCCATTGAATTATTCAAAATGCGTCTGCCATTATTCTTTTAGAGTTGACCCGTCCCAAGGTGGTGTGAAATTGCATGCAAGCTCATACTTCAAAGTAATTATGTAACAGGCAGAGAGGTTTTGTGGCCAATCTACATTTTGATCAACAATTTAGCATGGAGACTCACACACTTCTGTTTTCTACGATTGTGATCAGAGGTGTTGTGACCATCAATTCTATTTGTTTGGTCCTTCTTTTTCCTTGCTAGTGTACATCTTTTATCGTTACCTGCTTCATTCTTAAAGCTATTTTTAATACTTACTTGTTGGACCAAAATAATATTTTTAATTTCAAGTTTGTTTTTTAAGCAAATATTTATTATTATTATTATTATTATATTTTTTTTTTTTACATTGTAGGAAAATTGGAGGCTTAAGAGAGCACTGTCAAGGAATATATAATCACCAGGTAAATTCTGGACTATTCCATTTCACGAGGCAAAGCTCAGTGAAATGGAAAAGCCAGATTTCACCTAGTGATTGCGACAATGCATGAAAGGTGTACATTCAATATTTATTTTAACTTGCTGTCACACATACACTCTTATCATTTGATTTTTTTTCACAATCACAACTGACACAAAATAGACCCAAAATTTGGTCCACCCCCACACTTTGAAAATTAATTTTAAAAACTAAACAATGTGGACGACTCCATGTACAAATTGTAGACACCAACCTTGTCTGCTGTGACACGACCTTGGCTCATTTGGACAAACAGGCAGGGAATGATTGTTTTAGGAATTATCAATTCAATATTGGACACCAATATTAAAATGTGGTTAGTCATGGAAGTATTTATAAATAGCCTAACAAAATGACAAGGATGTGTGGTAATGTACGTATATTTATGAATTTTCATTTCAAACATTTTATACTCCGTACTTAGCTTTTTAAAATTATTTGTTATTTACACTGTAAGAACATCTTTAAGTTCAGTAGTATTTAGATTGTAGCTTTATATGTTCACATATACATGTATCGTAGATTACATGAAGTAGGCCCTTTTGTTTAAGTTTTATTTTCCCAAGTCATGGCCGGCAACATCTGGGACAACTTTACCACAATTGTAACTTTCACCGCGTTTACACTAGATCCAGAAGGGTGGATTGAGATCCGGCATTTTTTTTACGCCCGCAGATCAAGATCCCGTGTTGCGTTTACACTAGTGCTTGATCTGGCTCCGACCCCACTTTTGGACCGGATGTATATCCGGGTTACGTGGAACAGATCAAAGGTCAGAATTACAGCGCGCCATATTTTCAATTCAATACAAAAACAGTTTTAGGAATATGCAATGACAAGAAAACTCACTAAAAAGCGATGAGTATTTTCCTCGCGACGACATGTTGCGAGAGTACCTCCACAGTGCTGCCATCCCATAGTATTCATCACCTCGATCCCGCAATGTGCTTGGTCCTAGTGTGAGTGTGCTATACTTTATTGTTAGGGGATGAAGGAACGGCGAGTGGGAGCGAAGGTGCAAGGGAAATTCCCTGTGTGAGAAATGCGTGGTCGGGGCCGGGATTTATCAGAATAAAATTCAAGGCACCACCTTTTACAGATCGCAACGTTCAATTGTGGAGTAAGAAACCATGAATTAAATGAGTCGGAACCAGTGAACAACGACCATGGAAGTAGAAACAGATGGGAAAATTAACAAAATACAGCAACAAGGCAAGCCCCGAACGTAACGATGTATGTATAAAGGGATACTGAAAACAACAAATCGTTTCATACACGCACAGTCCATGTGCACCGTGCATGACACAACAACGAAGACACGCACACATATAACAGCGAGGGATGTCGCAGCAAAGCCCAAGCGAAAAGCGCGCCATTCGTAGCGAAACCGGAAGATCACATCAAATTGCGGTGTCTGATCCACCTTTGCGTTTACACTTGTATTTGTAATCCACTTTGCCGGATCTGATCCACCAATTGCCGGCTTCAACCCTCCTCGAAAGGTGGATTAAAATTGCCGGATCTTGAACCGGGCCTGATCCGGCATTTTTGCGTTTACACTAGCCGTTAATCCACATTGCCGGATCTGAACCGGGTCTGATCCGCCTTTCGGGATCTAGTGTAAACGGGGTCTTTGTCCACACTTCAGGGTTTGCCTTTAAATTCATTAACCCTCTTGCTGTCTGACCATTCAATACCATTCACTGTGGTTTTGAATGATAGATAAGCTACTATGCCAGCCTTGCAATATGATACCATGAGGGAATGCATACTACACAGTACACAGTTAGGGTACGTTCAGACGTGGAGTTAAACTAACCCTTAATCCAAAAGTGTTAGAATAACCCTCTGTTGGAACGCAAAAATTTGGTTTAAACTAGTCCGCGAGGGTCAATTTGACCCACAGAAGTGGGCTATTCTAGACCGGAAAAAAAGGTGGACTAGCGCAGTTTAGCCCAGGTTTTACGACCTACCTCCCGCTGCGAGGCCCAATAAACTATCGTTGGAACGCAACTGACCTGCCACTTCCGGTCTATTTTACTCTGTGTGACCCCGACCGGCCGCGGCAAAAAGGTGACGTCATCCTAATGTTTATCAATCGCATGCATGCACACGTGCGTGTGTGTGTGTGGTTCGATGGCTGTTACTGCCAACGCGTTGACTACTATATACCGTGCTTCACCTAACTTCCATAAGTATTGCCAAAATCGCCATCGACCACAGCGTTCCTCTGCACGGAGACGAACAAATTCTACTCCTCTTGCGTCTCTCCGCTGTAGCACAAATGATTTTCCGTTTAAGGAAAGTGCAATTTTGTTTTTAAAAACCCATGAATTCCGTTTCAGACACACATCAAATTCCGTTATCAACGGCCGATTCAGTTCCGGAGTTGGCAATTTCTAAAACAAATTACTGCACTGATATGATCGGTGCAACAAAAACAAGTTAGAAACACGTAACATGTGGTCAGCCATCTTGTTTTCGCTTTGACGACAAAATGTTGAAAGTTTACGGTTGATTTGAGACCTTTATGAGTGGACAATCAATGTGTGTGTACATATAGAGCAGGGGTAAGCTGGTTTGTGTATGGTTGTTGATTAAAGGGAGGGAGAAAATGTAATTTGGGTGAAAAAACGTGCTGTGAATGTGATGATTTTTGTCCGCTCCTTTTACTGAAGATTCTGCGAATTCCGTCCGTTTTCCGCGATCGCGGAAAATTATTTGCCCTACCGCTGCCTTCCCTTCACATCCCCGGTATTCTCCTTCGTTGGAAAAGCTCCGAACAGACGCCAGTAAAAAATGAAAAAACCAAAAGCCGTTCGACCGAGCAAGTTCTCATTAATTACAGGCGCCATTTGTTGTTGTCAGCATAGCAACTAGCGTTGTAAAAAAAAGAAGCAAAGTGCGCAATGTGTGAACCGGAACTAGCAGTCGGTAAGGGTCGACTATGCATGACCCAGTAATCAACCTCGTGGGTCAGTTTAGTCCGCTGGACAAGAATAAACTTATGTGTGAACGCAAGCCCAGTTTGGATTAAGTCAGGTTTATCTTGTGGACACCCACGGTGCTCGGTTTAAGGATTAATTTAACCCCACGTCTGAACGTACCCATAGTTCTGTGCACAGTTGTGCCACCATACACAACTTTGGCAGTTGAATGGTTTCAAATGGTTGGTCAACTCACTTGAAAATGTTGCGAACAGTAGGAGGGTTAATGACCAATGACTAGCAAAAGGACCAGTAAACAAGTCATTGTACTAGTCTGCCATTTTGTTCACCGGTCCATATTTCATTTAAAATAAGGATGCTTTTCAACTCGAAACGAGCCAGCCTGACCACTTGGATATCATTTTGACCGAGCATTTGGCCAGCGGACCACTGTTGGAGAGAACCCTGCCAATAAAATGAAAGAAAACTTGCTACTGTATGCAGGGCTCGAATTTGGGGAGAAAATCCACAAGACTACAGGGCTTGTAGCTCAAAATCTTTACTGGACCAGATATTTTTTTACAAGACCAGATTCAAAATGTGAAAAAAACAAAAAAAACTTGCTGCCACAGTTTAACATGCATTCAACTGCTTTTATATGAACCCGAACTGAGACAAGTAAGGGAAGAGTATACTTGATTACTCATAGAATTGAAAGATAATTTATTAGACCCAAAGTCAACACTTGAACATAATGTGTTTCTGTTATTCAATTGAAAAACACAAGACCATCGGACTTGTTAGGTCATAAGTTTACTGGCCCGACACTAAAATTACTGGCCTTGGGCCTGTGGTCCAGTGTAAAATTCGAGCCCTGGTATGTCACTGTTAGTGTAACGAACATGAAATTGGGTTTTTTAAAAATAAAATAAACAAATGAGGTTATGACTTATGAGTCATCTGTAAACAGAAAAATTAAGCTTAATATTGCCGCAGATGTTCTAAACGCCAACCTGAAATATTGTTTACAAATTTTGTCTTGTAACATAATATAGTGAAAGTGAAAAGAGTGAAGGTTTAAATTTCAATTTCTCTTTCGATACAGTCCGACAGTATTAAATGTACACATCGCTTTCATGAGTTCGCATGAGTATTTTTCCACTACTTTATTTTTCATGTACATGTGTAATTAGTCATCGGTTGACATTTGACAAGCACTGGGTGTAGACAAGCACCAATGATCTTGTATCTCTGTTGTTTGTTTGTATTTTAAAAGCATACTTCGTGACGAGCATACATAAATTGTTGATTTCAGGCAAGGCCAGTGGTTAGGGCCAATTGGGACACATTGCCTTGGATCGGGAGATTTGGGCTTTAAAAAACTTTTCTGGTGAATAGTTGGAGAGATATTTTAAAAGTAGAATATAATGATCCAAATCTGCCTCGAAATTTTATGGTTTCCCTTTTACTTTGTTCTATCCATTTTGTAACCAAATTTTTATCCCAACATAAGCATTTTATTCTTATAAAACATCTTTCCAACCATATTCTTTTCAGAAAAAACGCTGTTTATAGCCCAAAATGCCCAATCAAATGCAACATGTCCCTTTAATTAATACAGAAAAGTGCATGCTCATTCATCATGTTTTGCTATAGAAAATAAGTAATAGAATATGAGAATAACAATTGCAGGCTGTGATTGCTATCTTTTAACCCTAACTCCCAAAGCGTTTTGACTAGAATCCATCCCTAACCCAACACATTCCAACAGCTTATACTACCATGAGATGGGAACTGTACCCAATCTTAGGGGGACGATACACAACCTAACAAACTCCAACAGGCCTTTTTTGTTTGATTTTGTTGGAGTGTGTACACTTGGCATGTGCAAAATTTGATCAGTGAAATCACACAGTACCCAACATAACATAATCCAACAACTATCTCATTAGACCATGGAGGAAAGAGCAATGCCAGACATGTACATTTCACACATCCACCATACCCACTCAATCAAATTCAAACACCATTACTTGTCAGCAAGGATACACAATCCCACAGAATCAAACACCCAATCCTAACTTCACTGTACTTAACCTAACAAAATTAAACACTTTGCCCTGTTTGAATTTGTAGGGTTAGGGATGGTTAGGGTTAAAAGGGCAAGGCCATTTTCGTTTTGCAAAGGGCATTTCCATCGGCAAATCTTAAGTCTATGCGAAACAGTTGAATGGGAACCAAGGTGAAGACCAGGGCAATAAAGGCTGTGGCTTTTGCAGAATTCCAAGCCTGAAGTAATCCGGTTTATTATTTTAATAATAAGGTAAACGTTTGAAAATTTTAAAGATAAAAATTAGTATTTGACTTGTCAACATTTATCACAACTGTTTTTTTAGCACAGCAGGGATTTAAAAAAATGTTATTTACATTTATTTGGTCAGGGACTCTGTTTTCCTGATAAAAATTCACATTTTATCAAAAAGGTAATGGGAAGACTTTGTTGACAAATCCAAAATGTCACGCCTCCCCTATCAATCTACAGAATCTAAACAACCAACTATTCACTGTTTTATCATTCCATCCACCAGTAAAGTAAGTGTTGTTACATCGTATTCTTCCCTCACAGTCACCCACTGTCCTTGTGCCCAGATTGAAATAGACTACACACATTTGGTTAGCACCACTGGCTATAGTCAGCACATTTGGATGTTTGGCTTGTAAATTTTTTCCTTTCAACATTAGCCAGCAAGTCAAAGACCAGTATCTGGAAAATATTGGAAAATCCCTGATATGATTTCAATTTGTTCAAACATCAGGTTTTGGATGAGAAAGAAGTTAAAAGCACATTTTCTTTAATAGTGTTATCAAACATCATGTTTTCCGACTAGCGAGACCCAAGCTGATTGTTTTACTAATTTCTTAAAAACTTATCAACTTTCAATCAACCATTTTTTCAAGGGGAGATTTTTAACATGACCATCTTTATACCATGTACAGTACATGTACATTTATGTAAGTCATGTGCAAATCTGTGAACATTTGTATTTGCATTCTTACCATGTCGTGCAAATCCTGTGACCAGGATTGTGCAAATCCTGTGAGCAGGATTGGTAATTTAGGTATTTTATTGGAGAAGTAACAAAACGTATTTATTAACCCTTAATATAAATATTTTTTTTGAATTTTCATCTGTAAAAGTTGAGGAAAAGCACTTAAAGTTAAAGACAACAAATTCATCACACTCTTTTTGTATTGCCACTATCAAAATAGTACTTGTTACATACATGTACTGTGTACAAAACCCCTGACAAAACGCAAACTATTTTTTAATTTCACAAACTCGTTTGATGTTGTGTTTACAGAAAACCATTATGGGAATGTACTCAATACAGGAAAACATAGTTAATACTGCAATTGAAACTATTTTGTAATCATTCTTTTTTAATCATTCATGGGACCTAGGCAATATTGAACGTAATCTGAAAGGAATGCCGTCCTTATGTCGGATTGCTTGTATCCGTGTTTTTGTTTCTTGTCCCTTTTCCCGTATGTCTGTCTTTTGGTCCAGTCTCTTGTCCTAACATTAGGCTTCCTCAACACAAGCACCTGCTTGTTGGGGTTTGCCTCCATTTCCCTAATTATTATTCTGTTATTACTAGATTTAATAATAATTTGTTTGCCATGTTAATTGTAAATCAGTGAAATGGAAATAAATGTCTCTGAATTGAATGAAGAACACTTACATGTATAATGCTGAGTCTAACCAGTATGGTTAAAAACCACTTGCCAGAAAAAAATAACCCCCCAGTTCCTGTTGTGAAATTTTCATTCAAGAAATACACTGTAGGATTTCCTGTTGGTTTTGAGTCATGTTTCCTATTAACCCTTGTGGGATTAATTTGTGCTCGTCAAATTAGAGAACAAAATGCTAAACAATCTGCACCTAGAATTATAATTTTTTAGAATTTAGAATTCTATTGTCTGCATCATAAAAATACATAAATTTTGTCCCCACTGGCACATAAGAATATAGCATTCATTTAGTTAAAAACATTCTTTAGCAACGTTACACAGATTAAAAGGACCGAAATATACACAATCAAATAAAACGAGCAAATTTACAAAATTGTACAAAGAAAGGGAAAACCGGCAGTGAACAAACCTGCATCTACATGTAAGGGGAGAAGAAAAAAAAGTACAGATAAAGTTGTCCAGTTAATCAGGCCTGACCCTTTGTTCTTGTAAGGACAAGGCAGTTTTAACTCAGTTTAGGGTACCTCTATTGAAATTTGCTGGAAATGGAATGTTTCCAGAGCCACCAAGGCAATGCCCCCATTTTTTACACAAGGTGTCAGGTCTAGTGTATGCTTGTGAAATGCAGCTGGTATTGTCACTGGGTTGTTGTCATTATAATGCTGATTTATAGACCAAACTATCAAGAAAGATTCAATGAAAGTTTCAGCTTACTATAAACTGTCTCAGAATCCATGCCGTTTAGCAAGGTGACAGCAGGTACCAATCGCATCTCTGGCCACAGCATTCATAAACTGATGCCACCGAAATGATTCTTTCAAATTCGCCTTCAGCTGTGTTTTAGAGATTCAAATTTGTTGACATACTTTTGTTGTTTTCTGATCAACGGGGGCATTTCAGATGAAATAATTTCTCATTATGCTTAATTACTACCATTACTATCTACTACCATTATCATCATCTATGACAAAGAGAAGGCTTTCGGCTAACAACTGAGGTTTTCAGGGGCATTACTGAGGTACAAATACAAAGAATAAAGTGTGTTTACTTAAAAATGATAATCCG
The DNA here is from genome assembly GCA_037783415.1 of Leptasterias polaris. Taxonomy (NCBI): domain Eukaryota; kingdom Metazoa; phylum Echinodermata; class Asteroidea; order Forcipulatida; family Asteriidae; genus Leptasterias; species Leptasterias polaris. The sequence continues at coordinate 593,830 of JAZGTN010000035.1, forward strand.
TTTACTGATTGTCTTCATCATCCGTTGGGTTGAGGGTCAGCTGTTATCTGATTATACATTTTATCGTGACTTTATTCGTTGAAACCATGATTTCCTTTTGTGGTTTATTTTTCCCTTTGTGTGTCTGATGTTTTCCCACAAAGAAAACCAAAGGATAGGTAGAGGTCGTTTCTAAAGAGCTGTCAGATCAAGTCATTCACGAGGAGTGCATTTCAAGTTTATAAAAAAGCACTCACTCAAGTTTGACAGGTACTGTGTGTTGTGCATTGTACTTCAACTGTTGTCATTATTTGAATAGCTCAAATAAAAATGACATGCATCAGTTGAGGTGTGAGGCTCCTGATTGTGGATGTACAATAAAATAAATACAAGTAGGTGGTGTCAATTGTTACAAACAAATCTGTCATAAATAATGCCTTTTCAGAAATTCATGGTCCATGGTACAGGAATGTGAAGGCTTAACCTGTACTGTACATGTGGATGTTGTGCTTGTGTGAAGTTTAGTCCAGCGTTAAATTTGTGGATGTTATTGTTGGTTGAAGTCATCGATGGGCATCGAATATTAATGTGACACAGTTTGAGTTAAGCTTTAATAATCCACTTTTAACACACTAGTCCATGTGCTTGGAAAAAAATATATAAAAAATAACCATCAGCTCTTGCTCTAAGTTTTTGTTATTGTTAGAAGAAGGGAATAGTTTCATATTTGTTTTCGATAGTGGTCCTACTCTTGGTGATACTTTCCAGCGAGTTGACACACTGGTTGAGATCATTTTAAAACTCAACTACTTGGGTTGTTTATGGTGGTACGACTGAGCAGTGTTCACAGTGTACTGCAGTGAACGATTTCCCTTGTATAGCAGAGCAAATTGCTACACAAAATGTACCAGTTGCTACTCAAAAATCAGGAGCTGCTACTCATTATTAGCATTCAGTGTGTACAAAACAAGTTCAGTCTAAAAATTTTGCTATGCAAAATTGCTGGATGAAATCGTTCCCTGTACTGTGTATGATTTATTCACCGTATGTCATATTGCAGGCTGGCATAGTTTATCCATTATACAAAACCACCGGGAAATTACATTGAATGGTCAGACAGTAGGAGGGTTGACTGTGTATTGTGGAGATCTGCATTCATTATTATCATATTGAACTTGTAGGCTGGCAAGTTTACCAATCATTCAAAACCACAGTGGATGATATAGAATGGTGGGACTGTATAAAGCGTAAGATATAGACACTGGGTCCATTCTGTCTCCTGAAAATGTTTTTGACAGATTTCAAAATCTAGAGAGGAAAAACACCATCAAATGAGAGGAGATTGTTCTTACTGCAGTGATGATCATATATTTCTGAAGTCTTTCATTCAATGTTTGATAAATGACCTTCATTCAGTCAGACATTGGCAACAGCTGCAATAATAAACACAATTTGGATTTTGTTTATTTTATTGCTGCATGTAGTACAGCATTTTCTGGTCATTTACACCAGCCGGCAAAGCCCTTCTTACTTGTAAATTTTGATAGTTTATGACGTGAAGTTAAACTTGACCTGTTATTTTATAGGCAATACAGTAGTTCTAAATACTACAATCCTTGCCCTTCACCCAGAAGATAGTTTGTTCGGTTCTTCTCGATTTATTGTATTGAAGCCCTTGCCCAAACTGAGGCTGGAAGGGAAGGGAAGGGAGTCTGGCTCCTCTGCCCTCTTCACACGAGAGTAATTTAGCAAGGGTCGTTTGGTAACTTTTAGTATGGTTGGGAAATTGTTCAAAATGCACCTCTTGTACAGGGACAATTATTGTACTGTGCAAGGTCCCTTGTTAAATCTTCTCAAACATTGCATATTTTAATCAGACATACATGTAGGCCTTGGCCTATCAGGGCATTGCAGTAAAAGAGGACTCAGAAGGATTTGGGCCGTAATCGGTTTCTGCTTTGAGAGGATTTAGAAGGAATTAGGCACACGTAGGTTATTTTTGACACAAGAGGAAATAGAAGGATTTGGGCTAATGGGGGATGGGAATGTGATGTTGAAGTCGTCACTGGATGATTTAGAAGGATTTGGGCCATCAGTCATATTGAGGAAAACAGGAGGATTTAGAAAGATTTGGGCCCTTTGAGCTTTAAAACTCTCTACTCCTAAAGGATATAGGAGGATATTTGCTATGTGTAAGCAAACAGGCTGAGTCTTTTAGGGTTAAGATTCTGACAACTACATGTAAATGTAATTAAAGTATTTAAAATAATAGTTTTTATGAACAGCTGAACAAATTTTTAGATGCGCCCCCCTTTCTTTATCTAAAAAAGTTAATACAATCTCCCATGTTGCAATCTCCTATATTCTCTTCTTCATTGAGCTGTGTACAAATTGTGATTGGTTGCACTTGTAGGAAGTACACAAAGTACACAGACTCTGATATTTACTGACTTTCATGCATAATGTGGTCTCGACAGCTCGATATCATGGGAGGGTCAATTTTTTTAACCAAATAATTTCAGTGAGGCGGCAATATTTACACACACAAAAAGCAAGGCGGCTGTGGGAAGAAATGAGGCTAGCCATTGAACATCTGCATGGGCAGGGGAAACACTGTGGTAATGACCTTGTAGGCGGTGCAGCTGGAAATCATTTTTCTTTTACTGGAAAGAAGCAAATCAAGAAAATTACCCTTTTGGCAAAACACAAAAATAGTCCTGTTTCCTATTACCCCACCCAACCATGTATTTGTTTTGTATTAGTGTTTTTTTAATTTTGTTCTTTATATCAACTTTTGGTGGCGACAAAGTTATTTAAATGTCAGAAATTAGTGCACTCATGTACACATTTAAAATAATAAATTGAACATCCCCCCCCAAAAAAATATATATACTACTTTCAGTGTACTATAAATAGGAAACACAACTATTTGTTGTTAAGCCTTATCTGAAGGCGCATATATTCCCCCTCGACCCATTAAATGTCAAAAACATACACAAGTATTTAATAATGGAAGCTATATTGTTGAGTTGGCAGGCGTCAAAATGCAATAAAGGAACATTCACATTAACTGTTCAATGTTGTTTTTTTTTCAAACTGTTAAGATTACTCACATACCCTACTAGATTTAAAAACCTCGCCTGAGGATCCTGTCACTGGAATCTGGCAGCAAACTGTTAACGGTGTCATTAATCAGAGTGTGATATGTCAGTGTCTCCCTTACAGGCAGGATGTAATTGCAAAAAAAAGACCAGTATCCTCACTTGGTGTATCCCAACATATGCATAAAATAACAAACCTGTGAAAATTTGTGCTCAATTGTTCATCGAAGTTGCAAGAAAATAATGACAGAAAAAGACCCATGTTGCATAAAATTGTGTGCTTTCAAATGCCTGAGAAAGACTTCATGCCTGAAGCCTTTCTCAGATTCAAATATTGTAGTGAGAAATTACCTCCTTCTCAAAAACTACGTTAGTTCACAGTAAGTTGTTTCTATGGTAATGTATTTCTTGAGTAATTACCAAAAGTGTCCACTACCTTTAACATTGGTCCCGCTAGCCAAATGCCAGTTAAAAAACCCGAGGACCAGTCAAATTTCCTGTAAGTGGTCCGGCTGGCTAGTTCACTGTCGGAAAGCATCTCTATTTAAAAAGAAATATGGACGACATGTAGGTGAAAAAGCTGGCAAGCTAGTGAGACAGTAAGCTAATTGGTCCTGCTGGACAGTCACTGAAAAAGCTAAGGGCAAACCCTGGATGTCATTGGTTTTTGGAAAGAGAAGTCATTACAGTCACCCAATGTACATGTAGGCAAACTTTGAACATTTCATCAAATACGGGAATGCACCAAAGAGTGGAAAGTGTTGGGCCTAATTTCATAAAGCTGCTTAGCAAATGTTTCTGCTCAGCAAAACCTAGCTGGTAACCAGTCACAAACAGTATCATGTTATTTTGGCTGGTAACCTGTTTCTGCATAGTGACATTTTTCTGTGCTATTAAAGCAATGTCAATTTTTGTGCTTAAGAGTTTTATGAATTTGGGCCTTGTTTTGTCAGGGATTTTGTTTTTCTTTTCTTTTTGGTTGGCAAAGTGAAACAAAAGAAACATAGCATTAGAGGAACATTCTTGTCCTTTCACAGGGCGTGGCATTTATGCCTGGAATTTCATCTATGAAAGGGCGAAGCCACTTTCATTTTGCGCAAGGAAATTCCAATGTAAATTATTTTTAAGTCTATGGGTTTTGAGGCATTGCATGGTGAGGTACAATGTATCAATGAATATTTGGTTTGCGGTAACACCCTAGTACACATCAGTCACAGGGTGTTACCGCAAACCGAATGTACAAATTTAAGTCTATGTGAAACTTTTCAAAGGGGGAACCAGGGCTAAGGGTAGACCAGGGGCAACAGAGGCCTTGGCCTCAATGGACACCGTGTAATTCCAGGCCTGGCTGCATTATGTTTCATGGAAGCATGTGTACATCTACATATGTCTTAGGACAAATAGTACAATGTACAGTGTCCACTGGGTGACTATTAATGTATCAAGTTTGAGAAAAGCTTTGAAATATTTCTGAACCTTACCATCTATGTCTCGTACTTTAACAGGCCTCGAAATTACCGACGGCAATTGCCGTCGGTGCCCTATGCCATTGCCGCGATGCCCTCGAAATCACCGACAATTCACGGCAATTTATTGCCATGGCGTTTTTATCCAACTGCCGTCGGTGCCCTTAGTAAAATTGTAAGATGCATACTAAATATCCGGTTATTAGTTTACATGTTTACGTTTCCGGTAAGCGTAAAAAAATTCACTCGAAAGTTCTTCAAAACACGGACCGCATTGCAATCACAATTTTGACACAACGCACGCAGTCACGTTGTTTCCAATGTTCAGGTTTGTAGTCTTTGACATTGTTCCTTTGTGGGTGCAACAATAAAGATAGGAAACATTGAACGCTAGAGGGCGTTTCAAAACAATGCGATACTATTGAAGGAAAGGCCCTCTATTGGTGAAATGTTCAAAATGTACTACGCGAAAGATAACACCATATTTGAACGCCTTGACCAAAGACTTTACGTGCCTGTGCATGCTGGGGGAAAACGGTTTTCCCCCGAATTGAGATCTGAATTGCAATAATCGCCATCGCTGGTGCGCGATAAAAAGGTGCACGGAGTATGAGCCACTGGTATCCACGCAAAAGCCGTTGACAGCTCTGCCATTATTACTTTTTTTGTATTTAAAGTGAATTAACTCCAAAAGTCTTCTGGGAAATGACTGCACAGACAAGTAGGCTGGGACAAAACGCTATAAATCTTTATTCATCATGCGGCTTCATCATATAGACACAAGCTGTATGTCAACTATTTGCACAGTGTATGCACATTTTCACCCATCCTTCCTATATTATTGCGGATTTGAGTTTGCCAGTAACAATTATATATACCGTAATTTCTTGCATACAAGACGCGTCTTATCTGACGTTTTTGACCACAAAATCATCGCTGCGCCTTGTATTCCGGTGCGCCTTGTACATATGATGTCGCTTGAGATCAAAATGACCGCGGCCGACGTGCAAATAATCTAGGCCCTATTTAATGTAGCTGCGGTCAGGTTAATAATGCGGTCGCCAACCATCAACTCACCACGCATTGTTGACGTAGTACATTATCAGCGCTCAACTCTCCAGACAATGTCGCCAGATTTTCATTCCGACAATGACGCGATGTATTGAGCCGCCTTTGTGGCCACGTGTCCCTATACATAACGACCGTGAATTCATACCAACAATGCAGCAACGTGTTCATCACTTCTTTTGTGGCCGCGATTTCGTACCAAAAATACTGCATTCAGATTAATCAGAACGATTGCGGAAGCATTCACCCAACCTCTATTGTGTGAACGGTGATTCACGCATTCACCCAACCTGTGTGAAAGGTGCGACCATGTCCATGGTTTACTTTAATCAACTTTATAAAAATAAACTGTAATCGTTACTTTTTAATTGATTGTATTTTATAAACGAAAAAACAATTATAAATCACGGGAAGTGACCCTTTTTCGAAACTAATTCTATGGTAGACCTTCAGCTTAGTTAATTGTTTCGTTTATTTTAGCTCAAAAGTTAGACATAAAATAACTGTGGAGAAAACAAACCAGAAAAACGACGTCTTTGAATAAATGTTTGTGGTATAAAATAAAGAAAAGAACTTCTCATTAATTATAAATGTCACGTCCCCATCGATATCGGAATGGCAGGAGATTTTTCCTGTATGGTAGCGCCCTCTGTTGAACAAACAGATCTCTTCAGCCCTGCGGTAGCGCCCTCTGTTGGTCACCTGTAAACTCCCTTCAACCCCTTGTGACACACGGGAGAAGAATCTCCTGAAAAAGTCGCTGAACGGTAGGTTGTTTCAGTTTAAAATGAACTTTTCTACATGTCTCTACATGTTTCAAGCACATGTGATTTCTATTTATTCACATGTTGATTAGCGTGGTACTTTTAGGGTAACAAAATGACCCCTTTTTGGCGATGTACCGATACGGTCTGCTGTTTGCAGTCACAGTGCATGTAAGATCATGCGCCTTGTACGGCGGTGCGCCTTGTCTGTTGACGCTTGAATTTTTTTTGGTAATTTCACGGCCCTGCGCTTTGTACGCCCCGCGTCTTGTACGCAAGAAATTACGGTACTCAGAGCACTGTTGTCACCCAATCCCTTCATCATTCCGCCTCCCCCCATCTGCTGCGCTCCCCACCTGAATCATTGAATAACTAGGTAAACGTACTTATGACTTGTTGGAGTGTACAGTGCCAGGAACGAAACGAGATCCAGCCTTTCGCTCCCACTATAAAATACTAATGCAATATTCATCACCAATAAAATATAACTTGCAACTCCATTCCGGTGTTACTTGCGTCTTTCAGTTTCACGGTCTGGGCAATGGGAGTTGTTAACGTGCGTAAAATTACTGTCCCCCCCCTCCAGGCCACAACCTACGCCAACGCAAGCGATCAATCCCAATATCCAATTTGAATAATACACATTCTTAAATGTAAAGTACTTTGTGAGGGTTTGTGCCCGAGGTACTTTTTTCGTTTTGGCACAATGTGACCGATTCCCACGAATTCAGATATAAATGATTTCATTGGCACCGCAGGGCTGAGAGGCGACGACCGCATTGTGCAGCGTAGGGCAAACCCAAGCCCAGTCCATTCAGTTTCGACTCAGTGGTATTTACGGGCATTGTCATAACTTGACCAGAAATATTTGCTGGACTGATCTGTATACTATACAATGAACATGTCGAAGTAAGAACCTCAAATGGACTACTGAGAATCTTTTACAATCAAAAGAAACCATTGGTTCTTCTCAGAACCACCACAGCTCATAAGAGAGATGATTGCACTTGATTGTATAGCTTCACCATGAAAATTTCAAATAATCCGTACACTTTTCAAACAGGCGGTCAGAAGCCGGAGCCCAGGTCCAAGCAGTGGTTTTGAAAAGAGGCCATAATTTCTCAAGTAAACTTTTGTTTTTTATTCATTTCTGAAACAACAATCTCAACAACAGTCACACCATGCACCATTGATGATATGAGTCAACCATGAATGGCAAATCATTGCCTCAGCTCATCTCTTCTGGGGCATTGCTCCATCTCTGTTTTCTTGGTGCAGAGCTACAAAGCTTCCACTCAGGACCAGTGGCCACGATCCCATGAGTTTCTGTGTCAACGTGGACTGATTTTCTTTCCACAAAAGCATAAAATTCAGACCACCCTTAGATGCACTCAAGCCCCTCCCTAAGGAGTGTAATATTGATATGCATCAGCCACTGTTTGAAATTGTCAAGCATGCATACACTGTTAAATTTGTTCAGAAGCAGGGAAGCTTTTCACTATATTGGCACATCTTAAATATAAATCAATAGAATTTTTACGGGCCTGGCACAAATCTCTCTGGGGAGTTTTTGTAAGAGTTTAATGTCCATCTCGGGTACATGGAGATGAGCAGAAATCACTGAGCATAACGTATCTGGGTCTGCGAATCACAAGGGATGACTGACGTGTCCTTTTACGACTCTTTTGTATATTTATTATTATTGTTATTTTAAAAGTGTTACCTCTATTTCTACTGTCTTCTAGTATAAAGGTTTGCAGAGACACCATGCACTGTACCTTGAGCCAATGTTTTTCTGTAATTGCGATCTGCTTTTTCATCATAAGGGTTGGTTGCTGAAATTGGCATCCAGTGGGTTACATTTCAGCCCTAGTTGATAGTAACAATACAAAATTTGTAAAGCGCCTTCTATCTACATTAATGACCAAACATACTCCGAGGTGCTGAAAAAAAAGAAAAATAAGATACATCACAGGATACTTGGTTCCCCAACCTGCATCTTCGGCACTTTATAACCTTTCCCCAAAACCCTTAGAAGATGAGTGTATGCATATTACTGAATCATTCAAAACCATGGCAAGTCATGAGCTCCAATTATCTCGCACTCTATACCTGTATTACATGCATCATTCACCAAAACAGTTTTGAGTGATGGCATTGGCCCATAGCCACCAAATGTTTCTGAATAGCTCAGCTTAGAATAGCTGCAAGCTAAACTCAGAACCATTTGGACATTGTCGCCTATGCAATCAGGGGAGCAGCTCTGCTGCGAGTCGTGACTGGGAAAACATATTCATCTCGTCGAAAACACCACAAGTGCCCATTTTCGTGACATTCCCTCACCCCTGACAAACACCTTTTTCGCCTGCCTACATGTCGCATCAAAGATCAAGAGCCAATTTTAATCACTGACTGCGCTAGAACTTAACGTATTCTCATCACACGGAGCCTTGGGAGCTTTCGTCTCTTGCATGCATTCTAATGATCAACCACTGCGAATCTTACCATCAGCTGCATCATGCACAATGGAGGAAGTTGAAACGTGACTTTCTTACATGTACCAATGTGGATAGAAAAACTTCCTCTGTAGGTGATATCCAAAACTTTTATTAACAAACATCTTGAAAATCTTCTCTAGTTACATGTAAACCCTTGTTCCAGAGTGCACTCAATATCCAGTTCTGGTTGGGAGTTGAGTTGGCTTCTTATTTATCACAGTTAACACCCATATGAGTGGAATCTGATAAGATTGACTTGCCGCCGTGTTTGCAATAATGTGCACTGTTGATTTTTGTGTATGCAGAATTGAGTCCATCAAATGCAGGCCTAGTCGGGGCATGGATTTTGGGTGATTTGGGGGAGGCTGGATGTTTAGACTAGTAAGGGAGTGGAATCCTGCACAGTGAGCAAACCTGTAAACTTGTGCCCTCAACTTGATAATATACAATGTACACTGTTTGTGTACATGAAGTACAGGTACATGACTACACAATACATGCAGCATGTGCTGCATATACCTGTGTACATAAAGTCAGGCCTTACGTTTTACTTGCCCTTTAAAGGTAGGTTCATACTTTCCACGAAAAGAATGGGTGCAGTACATGTATGTGAATTTCAATGCATACACCCCTGATGAAGAACTGTGTCACAATGCTCTTTAGAGTTTACATGTTATTTGCTCCATTTCTAGCAAAGTGAACAATCTTCCTGGTACGGCATAGCAAATACTACACAATGTGTAACATGCTACTCGGAATAAATGTAATTTGCCACCCAATTTCAGCATTGTGCACAAAATGAGTTCAGTCTAATTATATCGCTCGGTGCAAAATAGCTGAACGAAGTCAGTCCTTGTCTAGAAACTAGATAGGCAGTTGTACATGTAATGTCCTTTGATGAACCATTTTAGCTTCAGCTATTCTAGCTTCAGCTATTCTGTCTATTGTCATAATTGGGTCAGAGTAATGTCTGTAGAGTGCCGATATGTCACTGTCTTTCCTGCACTTAATGATATTTTACCGGATAGTGTTGTTGCGCCAATCAGTCATAGAAATACCCTTTAAGCTGCCATGAGCTGCACACAGGTTAATTTGATTTATTCTTAGACAACAGGAATCTGTATTTTCCATTTGCCATTTGGCCCCGGCAGAGGCCTTCCATTTATTCCAATCAGGTCGCCAGGATTTCTCTGGCAAAGCCGAAATGTGATCCAGGACTCGGTGCCGGTGACATACATACAGGCATTAGTGTGTTGCGTTGTAAATGAGCAATCCGGAAAATTTCTCCCCCTGTCTCTTGGAGAGATAGAAACTGTATACAGGTGGAAGAACTCTAGAATCTTCTGCAGTCATTGGAGATGGCATTGTGGGTTCGGTATGTGAGGAGAGCTGACACTGGCTCAATGTGCCATGGATCAGATTTAGAACTGCTCCATTTAAAATTCTCCTGTTGATTGTGCTGTTTGAACCTGCCTAGTGAACTACATGTATGACAGTCTGAGAATTTGAAGACGAAGGACGTGTACATGATCGGTAATTGCACTATCAAATAAATTTGATTTTCAATATGAAAGTTTTAAAATGTTCAATAGACTGTGCAAGTCTCGCACGTATCCTAACGAGAAAACACATCAAACGAAGAACATTTTTATTTCCGAAATCAAATCTTTGTTTTAAATTGTATCTCACGACAAAATCTGAACAACAAAAATAAATCGTTACAATTTTATGAAATTTGTTTCAGCTTTTGAAAAATATACACAAAAGTGTGTTAATTATTATTGAAACAAAATTAAAACTCTGGGACAAGGATGCTTTTTTGATGTTGACTTTTTAGAAACCCCTTACGCGGATTCGTGATGGTCAAACGGGTTTAAATTGACCAGTATCGCAGTTTAACCCTTTCCTTACCGAATTGTTTGGACATAAACAACTGCTGATAACCGCATGGTTTGACCACTCAAGCGTGAAGCACACATTCTTACACAACAGAAAGCTTTCGTTCAAAGGCCATTTTTACAAATCCCATTATCTCCTTGAAGACATTGTTTTACAGCAAAATAAGTAATGAAAAAGTTCTCACTTATTGAATTTCCTTTCTTATAATCCAAAAATCATTGAGATCAGTCAATAAATGTCAAAGTTCTTTGTCTTTCTTTCCTTGGTGTGATCTGTAATCTCAAACACTTTTTTGTACTCAAGTATATGGCGCTCCGTAGGTGTTTGGCATTTCGGATCTTTCAACTCCAGTTTGAAGAGATTGCAAAATAGCAACCTTATTTCATTTGACCATCATTGGAAAGATCCGATCTTTCCCTTTCCAATGATGGCAAGCTTGGGTATGGAGGGCAAACATGGACAAAACTACAGCTTTATTACAAATGGCCTTTGTGCTCAGGCTTGAATGCTTTTTTGTGTGTAAGCTTGGTCGACTAAAGTCGCCAATGGTAAGGAAGAGAGGGTATTAGTGCAGTCGACTAAAGTCGCCTATGGTAAGGAAAGGGTTAAAGAGGATGCTGACGCCTTAACAACCATAGACTGCAATGAAAAGGGTTCGCTTTGCAATTGAACATCATCTGGCGATTATAATCGCGCATCCAAAACAAGCGTTTACATAAGTTTTATGATCGGAGGCGAGCACAAAATTCTCATTTTTGGCAATAACCGGGAGCTGAGGTCAAGTTTAATTCTCGGGTTTTCTTTGTTATATTGTTGAATTGGTTTTACTTTCATACTTTGTTATCACTTAGTATTACATTCCCAACAACATGTTTAATTGTCTAGGTCATAAACTACGTTAAACTAAAATAATTGATGAAACAAAAGCTCGCCCACGTAAAACTCCATATGGTTGGGACCACTATGGTCCCGGAAGTTCGAATGCGCGCGAGACTTGCACGGTCTATAGGAAAGCTTTTTAGCCTGCTTCAGGAATTACACGGAGGCCACGGCATCTTTTGCCCCTGGTCTTGGCCTTTGGTGGCCCTTGAAAAAATTTCCCATTGACTTCAAGATTTTCCAATGGAAGTGCCCTTTGCAAAATGAAAATAGCATTGCCCTCTTAAAGATTAAATTCCAGGCCTGCTGCTTAATAACCCATAGTGTATTATTTGGGGTTTTTTTTAAACTCTGTTTTTTTAATCATTGGATCAATTTAATTGTGTTTTTTACTCATCAGTAATTCAGTTTGTCTTCTTATTACAGCAGGTTTAATGAAATTTTGAATTGTTTACATCCTACTTGTTATAATTCAGTTATCTTAATTTATTTCAATTTGTCCATACAATTTGTACCGCTCAGCTTTTTACCAGTGCCATTTTCTTTGTATATAATGTAACTAGGTTCAGCGCCCTAGAGAATGCCTGCATGTTTTTAGGGCGCTTTATAAATGTTGGTGTTATTATTATCAAAGCTCATTAATTATAACATTCTTATGCACCAATAATCACCCAGGGAATTTCATGTCTGAAATACTGTCAGAGCATAAACCGTTTTATAAATTGTAAAACTGGAGATCAGTTACTTTCATGAAATTGCTAAAAGTTGAATGGATTGAAAAGTAGAGCATTAGAAATGCTCTTCGAGAAAGACTTTGCTAGGGTTGAAACGTCAGGCCACTACATGTAAATAATTTTTGCATTTAGTGCTTTTGGTTGATTGGCAACAGCAAACCCTATTTTCTGATTGTTATACTTTAAAAAAAGAGAAAATGTAATTATATACAATTTATGTAGCCATTACTGTTCTTATGCCAACTGACTTCATGGATTAGCCCAGTACATGTTTTTTTGTACCCATGATCACAAACGGAACAATTAAAAAAATCTCAATTTAATTCTGAATGATTCATTTTACATACATAATGTAGGTTGGAATGTATTTTCACTTTGTGAAATAACATATTATATTTTTTTGTCACCGTGGTTTTCTTTGCTGGTACAATGCTTTGTGGCCATTCAATCGTGTCAAATTGTTTCACCACACAAAATAATTACCATGGCCAGTTGCTGGCGGACAATAAACTTTTGTTTAGTATTTGTCACTATATTCCTGTTTACGTATTGTATTTCATACATTACAGTAACCTTAGGTTGAGAGACTTAAGATGTCTTTTTCAGTAAGACGTCACTCCATGGGTTTGTCATCTTATTAAGTTCATTTAAAGCGAGGTTTTATATTCAGACTGTTGGCTGATTATGACTGAAATCACTCTTGAGTACAACTCTTAATGATGTACGGACCGTTTTAGTTGTCTTGTCTTGGTTTATAATCATGTGGGTTTGTTATGGGTTTTTTTTTTTTCACGGTGCAACATCTTGTACTACCCCTACCCTGCCCGCACTTAAGCGCTCTGCATCATCTGCTTCCCCGAGTCTTGAGAGCGCGACATGTTTCATCACCCTCCTGCCTGCTTGGGAATAGGGAATTACAATTTTCCTCTACGCGCAAGGAAGACCCCCTCCAGTTAGATTACACACCCGCCAGGCCTTACATTGTTAATGTCGATTGCTGTGAAATAATCGCAGCGCTTTGGCACAACAAGCCACAGGGACGACGCCATGTAACGTGGTGTTTACTCATTGGCTTGTCTCTGTTATATTCCAACATTGGGGATTTGGTTCAGAGTCGGTCTGATGCCGATTTCTGGAGGATACTTGAAGATTATCTGATGTACCATGTAGGTTTCATTGAAGGTAAGGATGCTGATGTTTTATTCAAAACAAATAAATAAATAAATAGATAAAAGTGGGTTAAATAATTAATGTTCCCTCATACATTCAGTCCAGTCATTTTTAATGTTAAAAAAATGTGCACAGTATTGCGTTTACATTCAGTAAAACATATCCACAATATGGAATAAAATAAGATCGTGTATAAAATATGGAATGTTAAGAACACATATTTGTTTCGTGATCTGTTTTGCCTTCACAAGCACTTTATTGTCTACCATGTCTACCAGGCATACTGTATCCATCAGCATTATCAAAACAAAGCTAGATGACGAATATATAATGAAACAGGTTGGATACAAGCAGGACTCAGAATTTCCACTGCAAGGCCCGAGGCGAGTGAATCTAGCATCGGGCCTGTATACATGTACTCACGACCTGGCAAGTCTGGCAGTATTGTGTTTTTCAATTGAATAGCCAATACATCGCTGTCTATTTAATAAAAAACTAATGATACAATATTTGTAACTAGTCTCCTGACGATGACTAGAGCAAGCTAGTCGGAACGTTGTGACCAATTAAGAACTCACTCTGCGGCAGTGAAGTTAATAACGAGAAGTCCACCAAGCGAAAGTAGTAGTCCCGGCTGATTTCCTACCTTCCGCCCAGGTAGTAGTTAATAAGCAGGACAGTTCTTTTCAGAACTGAGAAGTCTCCCAAATAATCTACTCCGCGGCAGTAGAATTAAATAGCAAGACAAGTTCTCAAAGAACAAAATCTACCTAGCAAGAAGTACCGCAAACCAAATATACATTGATACCTCACCATGAAATGCCTCAAATCCCATGTAGTCTAATAAACTGAAAGTTTCATAAAAAAATTCTGATCTTGAAGATCATGTCCCATATTGATGTTAAATTTGCATTGGAGATAAAGAATACTATTTGTGTTTTACCCACACCCAAACTGCCTCTCTAAGCTACCAGGTAAGCTCGATGGTCTAGTAGTAGTATGGCTTGTCATTTGTCAGGATTTTTCCTGGTTTCAGGATTCCTCACTGATCTGCATGCACCTTCAGATTGTCTTGAAAGAGGCAAACTTGACATCACAGAGATGAGAAGACTTGGCTCTAGTTATGACCAGACCTTCAGATATCTATTTGAAATCATGTAGAGAGTCTGTAAACCTCTAACATGGAACATTCTGTACATTCAGGGAGCTTCGTTTCCACCACCAAGAGGAAATTATTATCAAATTTTCTGCATTTTTCATTTTCATACAATCACATCCCTGTTCTACATTTGTTAACATTATTATAAAGGGAGAATTTCTAGCATTGGGTGTTGAAAAGAAAAGAAAAAAAGTTTAGTCCGTTGGTGCATCTTCCTGTCTCTCTTATCTTAGCCTTTCACAGCCTGGATCTTGTAAAAGCATTTGGTGTTTCCGAACCCTTGATAGAAATTAATTGGACAGTTTTGGAAACTGAGGCAAGTGTGCACCTCACAGGTGCAAAATGTGACAAGTGCGTTCCTCGTGGGGTGCGAAATGTGTCAAGTATGATAAGTCTGGGGTGTGCATCCAAATGCACCTACGCTCGCTCCTAAGATGTTCATAGGGTGTTGCAAGTAATGTGTTTCAACAAACACAGACTACAAGGTCTTCATTAAAGCATGACGTCCAGGGCTGGCTATAAGTAAATTTTCTTGCAATATTCAGGGACGACCAAAGAACATTCTGCTGCTAGACGCTTTTTTGTTGTTCTCCATTTGCAGTAAAGTGCTTCTGCAGTGTTTGGACTTGGGATACTTTTTAGAGCAGAAGGAAAAATTGTTGTCGATGTCTGGTATTTTAGTCAGCTTCTACCAGAAGAACCTGTGCGTGAATTTAATTTATATTATAACTATACACTATGTAGTTTACAAGCAGGGTTTGAAATACCCACTGCACCATAGTCTAGTACTTCAAATATAAAGTAACTGTAGCCCGCACAACTTTTCACTAGCTAGCCCGAAATTCGAGAAAAAAATTCCGAGTGCAATCCCCCCAAAATAAACCCCCAAAATACAATAAAACTAAACAAAATCAAAAAGAGAAAATCTTACATTATACAGCGAAATACTCTTTTGTTCATCAAGGGTATCCTAAATCAGTCATTTTTGTTGAATGAAGCCTGAATGTTCTGTAGTTTTTCTTGAACAAGCTAAAATTGCCACGGAAATGTGCTCAGTTGACCATGCTGTCAACGGAATGTGCGCGAGTACCAGCAACGACAATGCTGTTTAGATGGTTAGCGCACACACCAGCGAAGAATATTGCGCTTTTCCTGAGCATGCGCAGACAGGTTATTTATTTGGTCAAGGCGTTTGTTACAGGGTTTTTTTATGCTATAGCGTAATTTCATCAATAGAGGGCAATTACTTTCGCGCAATCGCATCGTTGTGAAACGCCCTCTAGCGTTCAATGTTTCTTGCATTTATTGTTGCACGCACAGTAACGAATAAATAACGAAGACTACAAGCCTGTAAATTGGAAACAATAATGCTTGTCTGTGTCGCACGGGATCATGCGTTGTGTACATTGTGATCGCTATGTGGTCAGCGTTTCGCGGCACTTTTGAGTGGATTTTTTGTCTACGTTGGTGTGTAGCAATGGACAAGTGCATTAATAAGTTGGTAATTTCTGACTAGCCCGCCGGGCTACCTAGAAGCACGTTTGACTAGCCCACAGCATTCTTGACTACTCATTGTACGCCGGGCTAGTGGTTAAATCGAGCCCTGCAGACCTAGAATTGCACAGAGCCTGTGGCCTGTGTTTCCCCCTGGTCTTGGTGCCCCTTCCAAACAAATTACCAGAGACTTTGACATTTTCCAATGGAAACCCCCTTTGCAAAATGGCCTTGCCCTGGCCTGTTAGCAGGTACATTAATGCATGTGTGGAAACATTCTTTGCAAATCTTGTACATTATCGGACAATCTTTTTGGCATTAAATTTGAAATGTTTTCTCTTCCTCCCTAAGTGGTTTGCCATCTATTTCTAATAATAGAAACAGCAGGAGAAGAACACTAAAAGACCGGTACCCACACTAGTGATGTTTAATGCATGCTCGTCAATCGACTGCCATCAATCAGAACAAGACACAATGAACCCTAATGAAATTTTTTGACTGTGGAGTGGCATCAAGGGACTGCTTCACAGCCATCATTCCTGTAAAATTCCAACTTGTGTTGATTTTTTTACACCTGTTTTTTTTTTATATTAACATCTAATGGGTTGTTCACACCTTTTTCATGTCTACATTATATGACTTGATATAGTGTGAGCATCACTTGTATATCAGGCCTAGAATTTAATCTTTGAGAGGGCAATGCCATATTTATTTTGCAAAGGGCACTTCCATTGGAAAATCTTAGTCTATGGGTGTAAAAATTACGTAATTTTGTTTTATTTCTTAACTTTTGGTGTAATAGTCGAAGAACTTTTTTGGATTCCTTTTGACATTTGTGTTTAAAAGTAAACAAATGTGACAGGAGTACTCTGCCACTGCCTGACAAGAATATTTTAAAGTAGAGACCGACCAAACCTTTTGCCTTAAAGAAGAAAAGAAGAAGCCCCAATTGAGTCGTTCTCCTTCAATTGTTCAAGCTTTCTGTCAGTGCTGATTGAGCGAGTTCCTGGGACTAATGGGGCCGTTTGCTCCCTGTTTTGATGGATCGTTTTGTTGATGAGTAAGTAGTACAGCCACTTGATCAGCTCTATACATGTACCTTCATGTCTTGGACAGCAGTAAGGCCCAACATTTGTACATCTTCTAGGACGGGATCCACGTGGGCGGTGTATATCCTAATTGTTTTTGCGGAGTTCTTGCTGTTACTCTGACATTTGGAAGAAATCCAGAAATTTTCTCCGAATCAGGGCACTTATAAATGTGTGTAGCCTGCCTATGGGGGCGGGGAGTCACTCTGCAGCTTTATCCAGTGACGTTTCCCACTTAATTAAAGTTTCAGGACAACAGGCAGATTAGTTCTCCCAGGGAAGTGGATTTTTTCACTGCCCCGGACAATAGCGGTGACTTCAGTGAAATTCCTCGCCGATAGGGACTGATCAGCTTAGAGCCGGGAAAAGTAACAAATTCTGCTCTTGCGTCAGGATTCCTCATCATCTGCAGCAATAAGGAAACGCATTTTCAGTAAGATTCAGGAGGAGACGTTGTGTAGATGGAAGGAAATGGAAGAGGGGAGAGGTGAGGTGGAATTCATTAAAACAAAGAAATTCTTCTAGAGCAGCCGGTATTTATCTTTTTGACTGGCAACCATTAGAATCAAATTAGGCGCCGACACAGATGAAGTGAACCTGTGAAGCATCCTTGCCTTGTTTCTGAAATCATCCAGGTCTATGCACAGGAAGTGCCCCATGGACAAGAAAATGGATGATTGGGGCTGATCACAGTGGAATGATGTACATGTAGAGCTCTTTATCTGGATGGTCTGATGTTGCTGCATGATAAAGAGGCTTTATGTCTACGCACATATAAACAAAATGATAGTCATCGGAGATTTGTGCATCACAATCTGACAATGCTTAGAATCTACATTGTACCTGCACGTTTGTTATCCCCCTTGAGAACTAATCAAACATTCAGTGTCACCTGACAAGCAATTTCCTTTTTTTTTAATTGCAACACTTTTCACCGGCTAATTGTACACTATTAAAGGTTTATCATTATCTTCTACAGTCATTTGAAATCTCACACTTCTATTTTTCTTGATGATGATTTTAAGATTTGTTTTGAAGGCATTTCACCAATTGGTTATTTTTGGCAAGTCTTGATCTACATGTAGTACTTCCATGTTTGTCCCTGCATGACTCTTGTAGGTTATTGTAGAGGTATTGATTTCACCACAAAGAGAAACATCTTGGATTGAACTGATCTTTGAATGGGTACCATCACTCTTAATTGCTACGCAAAATGTGTGAGCACAACTCCTCTTCCCACCACTTTCATAAAGCTGCTTTTGCAGTCAACATAGTGTTAGCCAGAGGGGTGTCTGGGTGTCTTTTGGACACCCTGTTTTAAATTTGGACACCCTGTTTCATCTGTCATTTATATGTAAATGTATTGTAAGTGAACAATTTGGACACCCAGTTTTTAAATTTCCAGCAGATTTGGACACCCTTTTACCAAATCCTGGCTAAAACCTTGGCAGTCAATGGTACAAAATTCTGCTGAGTGAAAATATGCAGAGTACCGGTCACAAACAGTACAAATGACACGGTACTTTGGCTGGGAACCTTTTCCATGTGTTATCTGCTCTGTACTAAGCTTAATTGACAAGCACCTTAGTAGTCAAAGGTACTTCTGCTAACCAATTTAAAAGCCATGTAAACCAAGATCTTTAAAGATTAGTGTGATAATGGGGTTGATTTTCTCTAACATTGTGAACATTTTATATGGAAATGTTTCTTACAGCAAATAGGGCCTACATTTATTATCCAGTCGTTATGTTGGACTTCTAGGGTGTTATTTTTATTTATTTATTTTCCCAACTACTGTTAACATAAAAGATACAGTATGGAGTAGGGCTGATTAAATTTTGGACTGTAATTAGCGTACACCTCAGTAAAACTAATGATTTGCAGTTCTTATTGCGGTTTTCTCACCTGGAGGGCGTCCCAAAGTGCTCATATTTTTCTAAAGGTATGCAGAGTCTGGAATGATAAGACCCATTTTACATGACCTACATTTGTACTGTGTAGTCATGTAGCACCTTGTATTGTAACAGTCTACAAGGTGCTGTGGCACAAATTCAATCACAGCCAACCATGCCAGAAACAGTGTGTCGCACACCTTCTCTGAACGAAAAGTGTGTACTGGGTTCTTTATGTTTATTACACAACACACTGGACCTACAGCTTTACTGGTTTAAATGGCTTGCTTTGAAGCACGTGTCACATTGGTAATTGTCAAAGACCAGTAATCATTATCCACACTTGATGTGACCCAACATATACATGAAATAACAAACAGGCTGTGAAAGTTTCAGCTCAATCAGTCATTGGAGTCTCGGGGAGAAAAAAACCCCAAAACAAATCCTTAAATGTTGTCACTGTTTTCAAACATTGAGTTTTTGACTCGCAAGATCAAAACTAATTCTTTTACTCATTTCTGAAAAACTATTGCAATTCAAGCAAAAGTATTTCAAAGGGAGTTTCCTACCATGACCAACTTTATACCATGTGCGTTGTGTGCAAACCTGTGAACAATTATATATTTGCAACTAAGGACACAAGTTTCATGACCAGGACATGTACCCACTCACTCTGCTGATCAGAAACACCACAGCTTGAGTCCGGTGCACTTGACTGCTTGGCCACGACACAGTAGTGATCTCTATATACTTTACATGGACACTAGTATCGTGGGCGTCTTTAGTCTCAGAAAGTCATACAGGCAGGCACTACAGGAAATTTAATAACCATTACGTCAGTAGTTTATTACATTTCATTTTACTTGGTCGCCTATCAATTAGGAAATTTGTATGTTGGTTAAAAGACCTTGTCACTTCACCCATGACTACATCAAGGTGTTCATAATTATACACTGAGTGTAACACTGGTGGTCTGGATCAGGATTCTCTTTCAGCATGTCAAAGTTTCCATTGCTGTGGATGTCATTTGAGACAACTTTTGCCATTCTATTCCCCCTCTGGGGAAGGTGGTATTCTTGACTAGCTAGACCCCTTGTTGAATTTATTACATTCAGGTTATGTAGTGTCAAGGTTTCCAAGGAGAGCTTGTCTGATAGTGATATGAACACAATCCAGAAAGAAGCTTGGTTTCTATTTTTTTTAGAGGGAGCCTGCAATGTTTTTCTGTACATGTAGTCAGTGTTTGAATTTGGAGGGAAAATTCACAAGACCGCAGGGCTTGTAGCTCGAAATTTTTACTGGACCAGAATTTTTTTCACAAGACAAGTGTTAACATAAACTGTATTGTTGTTGTTGTAGTTGATGTTTTGAGAAGAAAAGATTGATTGCATTTGTCTTTATAATGGGTTTCAAGTAGACTTAGGTACTTAACATAATTGAAAGATATTTTAACAGACTCAAAATCAACTTGACATAATTTTTTTTAATGAAGATTGAAAATCATAAGACCGCCGGACTTGTCCAGTTGTGAGTTTACCGGCCCGACACTAAAATCACTGGCCTCGGGCCTGCAGTCCAATGTAAAATTCCAGCCCTGATGTACATGTAAAGCCGTGTTCCCATTGGACTTATTTTTGCTAAAGTACCGCGACTTTTCTGTAGAATGACAAAATTAAATCCAATGGGAACGCATGGTAAACTGACCTCCCTGTCAACTTACCGCGGCCGTGATGTAAAACTAACAGGCCGAAGGAGGTCGCGGAAGACTTCCGCTCATCCACGGTAACTTAACAGGGCCGCTAAAAAGTCCAATGGGAACGCTCCACGCTGTAAACCTACCGCGACCACGGTGTAAAACGCTATACAAACAACACCACTTCCTGTTTACGACACAACTATACACAGAGGGCGCGCGAATGGTATGGTTCCCTGTTTCATTTGCACTGATGGCCGTGTGGTATGTAGCGTGTGTACATGCAATACAAAAATAACGCCTTTTCTATTTCGTCCAGCGGCAGCAAGTTTTTGCTTTACTGTGGTTAGAAACATGGCAGATTTGATCAATTTTGTGAGGAGTTTAATTGGGCTAGATAAACGTGAAAATGTGGATGAATTCAGTGCGAGAAAACTACGTCACAGTCACGTCATATCCTGCATAGGTCAAAGGTGACTGTGCACAGCGCCCGCAATGTGTACATTCTGCCAGTTTCGAACAGCGAGTTAACTGTTCCATCGCGGAATTTAAGTCCAGGTGGGAACGCACGGTAGAATTACATCTAATCCAGTCACGGTAAGTTTCCGCGTGGCCGCGGAAGAAAAAGTCCAATGGGAACACGGCTAAAGACCGGAAATGCAAGTGTCCATCATGCATAATGCATGGTGCGCAATCCCTTAAAAGGAAATTACACACTGAGCAGTGCACATAGTTTTTACAGATAACGCAGTACGCAATACTATACATGTAACTTACTTATTACACTTGTCATGGGTTAAACCAGTGCAGCATTTCACAGCAGTCTGGGTGCTCCACTACAGGAGGGGTTTTACCTCCTCTGGTTGCAACCCCCATTTGTACTTTATTTAGTTTTACAACTTTATTTACTGAATTGTAATCAATATTTTAAAATGTACTTTTGTTGTTGTACAAATGGAAATAAAACAAACAAACATGGATTAATGTGCATTGCTTGGCATGTATTCATTTTTACACAATGCGCACAAGCCTAATGCACGCTACGCATTACGCGCAAAGCTCAACGCACAAACCATGACGAACATGGGTTGACATTTAAAAAAAACACTAAGATAATTGTCTTGATAATTGTACAGGATCAGCAATACGTTGACAACAACCAATGACCCTCTCATCATGAAAAAACAGTTCATTGTTTGACAGAGATTTTATGCGCACTCATTTTGGTAAATTTGATTGAACTGGCAATCAAAATAAACAATGGTGCTTTTGATGGACTGCAAATGCTAATTTCTAGACTGTAACTGAATAACTCTTGTTTGATGTTTGGTAATATAAAATTATAGTCATTTATTTATCTTTTTAAAATTGAGTATTTTTGGGGTTGTTAATTTTGTGATGTATTGTAAGTTTAAAGCTGTTGGTTTTTGTTATTTTTTGTTTTGTTTTTTGTTTGCAGTTACTGGGCTGTTACCATCATGTTTTAATAGATTAATACTTCAAACCATAAATAAATATAAACAATAATGAAGACAGACATTTCTTTGAATCATACATGTAGGTACAAACTTTACAATCATTAACCTTTTAGATTTAAACAGATTATTATTAATTATTTTTCCCCACAATTTTATTAATGTTTTACTACCAGTTTGTATTTTGTCTGTAATATTGTACGACATTTCCTGAACAAGTGGGGTGGATTTGAAGGGTCAAGATTGTACTGTGTAGGCGTTATCACTTGTTGACACCTTGTACAAGTTCTGTGTGGACACATTATAGCCCAGATGAAAGCTGATCCTGTCTGACCTCCAGAGTAGGCCACATATGTTTAGGTTCATGTACACATAGGAAGCCATAGGCACTCTGAACCACACCCAGTTTAAGAATAGTGTATGTATGTAGTATATGGGTACAAATTCACGTTTAAAATTGTATGTGACACTCAATGTTAATCCCAGGCACTTCCTGGAAAAATAAACTTTAAAAAAGGCTCTATTTTATGTATTTGCTCATCATTTCAATTAGTTGAGAATGACGCCTCACAGATTCAGTACAAGTTATACCCCTTACTGAGTTACCTCTTAAAGGTGTTATACTGTCGGTAGAGCTGGAAAAAATAGTCGCAGACAGTGTTCATATTTTGTGTGATCAACCATATAGACCTACATAAAAATCACACATGTCTGTGAAATTTTGGCTTTATCCGTTGTTTGAGTCAGGAGATTATGTCAAATAATAAACCACAAGGGAAACTGACTGGATAAATTTTAAGTGACTTTAGGTTGAACAAAACAAATTGACTAACCAATTTTTCTTTGTTATCCCAAAATCAGGAGAATATTGTTTTAAAAGAAACATGTATGCACAATTTTCAGCATTTACATTTGTACAATGTATAGTACATTGTTTTGGTTATATAATGTACATACGTAACAACCGATATCAACTGCTGCATTTCTTTAAAGGTTTCAGATACAGTTTTTTTTTTAATATGACTTCATTTCAAAGGGAAATATTTAACAGGAAAAAAATGGCAGCGTTGTAGCCACGCCGCCGCAAAGGAAGCCTGACAGTTGGATGTCCTTTTCTTTAATGTTAGCCCCAGACAGCTGGACACTATCCAGACATGTCAGGGAGAATGATTGACCCTCCAATTGAGACCCAATTACTCTTATCTATAATCCTCTGCAGTTTGTTACACAATTGTTTTAGTTTGCAATACTCTTGCTTCACTCAAAAGACAAGCCGCGTGTGTGCGGTGCCTTTGTAGCTAATCCTCTACAGTTGTTATACAATTGTTTTACTTTGTAATACTCCAACTGTGTGGTGTTGTGACCTGGTTTTGTGACTCCTCGGAGTGGGTTTCGTGTTCTTTTAAACCTGGAAAGTGTGTTGACATCTGCTGGCTTTTAGATTTAATGTTTGTTTTTGAATAAGATATGATTTATTAACATTTTATTCATGCAAATTGTTCCATCGGGTTTACCACCCATGGGGAAACCCCTGGCCAATTTTCAAAATAGTATTTTTTTGTAAATTGCTTTTTTCAGAGTA
Source organism: Leptasterias polaris (assembly GCA_037783415.1). NCBI lineage: Eukaryota > Metazoa > Echinodermata > Asteroidea > Forcipulatida > Asteriidae > Leptasterias > Leptasterias polaris. The sequence goes on from JAZGTN010000035.1 coordinate 617,771, forward strand.
CAACTAATAGTTTATTTATAGCCTTCAGGCCTTTGTTAAAATAACATGTTTGGCCTTTGTGCTCTATCTACTGGCTTTGGAGCCCTCCAAAATTTTGTTTGCTCCAAGACCAAAGTGGCCTTGCCCTAAAAATGTTGAAGCCTATTGAAACTGTAATGAAGTTTTAAATAACAGATTTACATACCTTAAAATGCATTACAAAAATCATGTCTCAGAAAACCCATACAAATCCATTTTTAAAGCAGTAAAATTAAAAGCTTCGCTCTATTTTGATTGTAAATTAGCCGGCACTCAAAAAGTTCTAGCTACAACCCTGAAAAATGGTCCAGTATGAACTTTATAATCAGTAAGATTTTAAACTGAGATTAAACGATTATATTTGTTATCCTGACCAATACACTTAAATTTGAATTCCTCAGACTGTAGACAGTTGCAATGTCATGGTTGGGGCAAGCTTTTGCCTTGTTACGTATGAGATTGTGTACACCCACACACAATTCTGGTTTGCTCATATGGAGGTTGCCATACAAAGGCTTTCTATTTTTCAAAACTTAGTATCAAAGTTAAAAAAATTATTTATTTTGGCCAAATTAATCAATTAAATTCTTTAATTTATTGTCCACATATTAAAACGATAAAAATGCAAAATTGATATGTCTAAAATTGATATTCCAGAACAGGGCAGTAAAATATTTAAACACTAAATAGAGGAGCATCAATTCCTATCTCCAGCTCCGCCTGAGTTATTTTCATCTTTAATATTTGTCTTCTTGTAGCCCCTTTACTTCGTGTGTTTTAGCCTTAAAAATGAACAAAACCTTGAAAAATCAATAAAAAAACCTTTACAAGAACAGTGTAGAACAAGAGAACTTTAGCAAGAGTAAAACACCTCAGATCACAGCCTCAACCCCCCCCCCCCCCCCCCAACACCCCCCCCCCCAACCCCCCCCCCCCCCCCCCCCCAACCACAAAATGCATTTTGTACAGGGTATGTTTTTGGATGTCAATACATGTTTACATTTATTTACATTGTAGGCCTACAAATGTACATGTTTGTACATTATGTACGAATACATACACCAATTCTGTACTTCTTCTTTAGCGATCAGAAATATGTGAAGAAGTGGTAGACTGGTCTCTGGAGATAAGACCACCATATGACCAGTAGAGAAGAGACATGATAATACTTAACATGTGCTCAACTGGTAATCATATGTACAAGGTCATTGAGACATTATGAATATGAGAAGGAAGATGATGTCATCATTTTTAGATGAATATGTTGTTCAATATTGTTGTTGTTTTTGTTACAAATTAAATAAGAGTTTGTTTGTTTTGAATGTTTCTTGTTAGCACCAATCGGAGTAAATGATGAATTAAGGTTATTGTATTTTAGGAGAAAATACACGTGTACACTTATGGTGTACAAGTATGGTTTCATCTTGTCTTGCATGTAAATTGCTTATTGAAAGTCAATGTACCACAATTCTAGGACTGATACGTCACGGATACAGGTCTCGCTACTTCTGATCATTTTTAAGAGCTTCTTTAGAAGTGGGGATCATTTGGCCATTCCCCCTCCCCCCATTATATGTCCATATGTAATGTTTAATATTATTGTGGAAGTACAGGTACTTTTGTATGTAGTTTGCATAGAAAATTGAAGATCAGACATAAATAATAATCCATGCACACGCGTATATACATATGTACATGTACATGTACATGTACATGTACATGGGTACATTGTTACACTTGTGTGCATGTACAGTATGTATTCAAAACGTTGTGTCATGACCAGTACTTACATGTATGTAACCTGAATGTACACTCGTACATTCACTGTAATGATGTGAATTCAACATAAGGTACACATTCTTGGAAAAACCTTTTGTATCATGTGATTGCACTTGTAATATCAAGTTAAACATTACCTTACATGTAGCATGCTAGGCAAGGTTCCTACATGTCCTATGGGTTTTCTTGACTCCTGGGGAAATCAGCTTTTAAAAAAACCAATCACAATAACCAATTATATGAGGTGCACTGACCTTCCAGTAAATTATTTCATTAATTTGTTTTGTCATCATGAGTTTCCATTGATTTAATGATTGCAGTGGCAAGTGCAGATGCTTCTTCCTTAATCAGTATTGCTCTCTGCAACTTGTCAACTTACAATCCTTTACAGAGCTTCATAGGCCCAAAGGGTTCTTACTATTTGTTATTATTTGTATTGATTGACAAATCGCTTCCATGAAATCATGGATAAGGTTATTTTATTGTAGTATGATGACGGGAGAATCTTAAAAGTTTGGCATGTTCCAAGGTGCAATACAAAAAAAAAGGAATGTTCCTGGAGGCGTACAACTGCAGTCTAGTGGACTGCCAGAACGTTTTGCTGGACCGCGACATTGTGCCGAACTACACAATGTACGGCATTGTACGGGAACAATCATACACGAAGGAATATGGGCACTAACATTTTGAACATTCGATTGGAACATTCCAACGGAGTGGTCCAACAGAGTGGTCCATGTACACCTGTTGGAATATGTAATCAGTCCATTTAGAAGATCTCTGCCATGTGGACTTTTGGGACTCTCTCAAAAGATGTAAAGGATTGACAATTATTTGGGGGGGGGGGGGGGGGATGAAAGTTTTGATTTGGCAAAATAAAGATGTGTACAAATGGTTATTATCATGTTTTTGTAGTTGAAAATTTGCCCACTAAAGTAGATGTATAAAGGATTGGAGTTGCAGTTTGACTAAATTCAGATGTTTAAAAATAAGTTAAGTTTTTTTGATTTTTTGTGTGAAAACTTGTCCACTTAATTAGGTGTAAAAGATTGGAGTTTCAATTTGGCAAAAAAAAAGATGTATCTAATATTAATAATTATTAAAACATTTCAGTAAAACTTGACCACTTAATTGGATGAATATTCAATTCTACAATCAGATTGTAGGTTGTGTTATACTAGAGGATGAAAATTCCATTGTGATACTCATTCATTCATAATGGTTAGTCTTACATCATCCGAACAAAATTCTTATCTGCGCCTTTATCACTGCAAACACAGAGCCGGACACGAGACTGGTACGTCATAGTATGTATTCTCTACGTAAACAGTAATTGCAGAAAGTAAAAAAAAACCAAGGGCGTGATTATTTATGTATACATCATTATTCAGAAGAATCACCTCTCCATTCCTCGAGCTGCAAATCTAACCGGTATGAAAACAGTCCTGGGCTCGATTTCACAAAGAGTTAAGATTGAACGTAACTGCAAATCCATCGCAGTTGCTTAGCAAATAGTGATGTCACAATACAAATCACTATGGTGATACTGACAACTCACCTTAAGATGAATCTTAGTGCTTTGTGAAATCGACTCCTGTACCATTCTGTAGGCTATGGAACACAAATAAAAATTAATTGTTTTAAAGTGTTTACCTAGTTTTTTTATATATTTTTTTTCATTCATGATTTTTAGTATTCAATTGTTTAGTTCTCTAACATTTGTCAATTTGTATGATTGCATTTGTAACTCTTCTAAATATTGTAAAGATAATACTTAATTTAGCCTCATTAGGGCTGTGAAGTTTTTATTTCTGATATAAACCAAAGGGAATAGGGTTTACTTCGGGTGATTTATTTGTGGAAGCAATCAGTTTGGTCATTAGAGTGGAACATATATTTTTTTACTACGTTTATTTATATTTATATAAATATTTAATAAAAATTGACAAGCTAAAAGTTCTTTATTCAGGGCCCAATCTCATAGAGCTGCTTATTGGCTGATTTAGTGCTTACTGAGCGAGTTTCTATTTCATAGCGCTGCTAAGTGTAAGCACACGAAAAAGCATGCTAACCTTCCGGTGTTTACTGTACACTTAAACAAATGAATGACATAATGCAAATCAATGGTGAACGCACAGGCTGGCTGCCTAATTTTCTTGCTAACCTGTGAAATATGTTTACGGTTAGGAATATTTTTCTGCTATAGTTAGCACAACAATTTGCTTACCGTTTAAGCAGCGCTATGAAATTGGCCCCTGGTGTCTTCTTCTAATCGCTGTATACATTTTTAATTTGTTGTTATCTCACTGCACTCCAATCTCTTTGTTTCTATTGATCACAAACTAATGACTTTAATACACATGTTGAAGTACTTCAAGGTCAAAGATCAAGGCCCATTTTCATGGTTCTGCTTTAACTGTAAAGGAAAGAGGGAATTCTGTGCTTCTGTCAGCTTATTTCAATGGGATGTGGTTTGTTTGTTGATGTTGCTTTTGGTTTTATTTGTCTTCTTTTTTATGGCTGGTTAAGAGTAGTATTTTCTCAGGAGTCAATTTAAACCACCATCCCAGCTGTATTTTTATTATCCCAAGTACACGAGGACGAAGTTCAAAGTATATGAATGGGACAGTGTTTTTTCTGTATAAAAAAGAAAGAATGGAGACAAATTGATTGGTTCAATCTGAAAGCTGATCATCAAGTTAATATTTCTTTGGAGGATTGGTACTGTATGAAATTCATGGTACTTTATGAAATTTATACAGTACCAATCCTCCAGAGAAATATTTCCATCTAAAATAGTGTGTCAGTCAGTCGGTCAAGAAAATATGTATGTATTATCATTTGAAGACACCCCCCCCCCCCAACTTGACATTGTTAAACCCTCAAGCGAGGGACCTGTTTGGTTACAATGCCTCTGTGCTATGTTAGGTTAGAGGGTTTGTTTTGCATGTTTTCAATTTTTTATTTATTTTTTATCCAAGTGTATTGTTTCAGGTCTACATGTAGGTATTGCCTGGTTTAATTTAAAATTATTTGTTTGCTTAATTAATTAAGTTTTACAATATGGTTTCATCTACCATTGACAATTGATGTACCGACTTGCCGGCAGAGTTTGTCCGACCCCCCCTCCTGACCAAATCACTGAACCCTGTTGATTGACGCACCCCCTCTAGGATGTGTGGCATGGTCCAGCTTAGGATATCATGGCATACAGTATGAGCTGACCAATGTGTACGATGCAACATGTTTTGTTGTTTTTACCTTAAGCGTGACAACCTCATTTTGATTAATTTTCACAGGACAGTTTGTGGGTGTGTCCATCTAGAACTAGAGGGTGAGAATACAGGTGCAAGTCTGGCACCCTCTGCCCGTTAGAATGCGTCAATCACACCTAAAAGCAATTTGAGTGGGAACCCATGATTTAAAAAAAAAAAAAATTCTAACACGCGCGAGACTTGCATGGCCTATGAATTTACTTAACCCACGAAGCGATTATGAACTCTTCGTTTAAAAAAATACTCATACACTCGCGAAGTACTAATGCAATGGTTCATATGGTTAGAGTAATGTGATAGAGCAAGGCCGTGCAGATTTCAATAGGCTTTCTTGGTCGTCCATCCCGCTTCTCCTCCATCATGAATTGCCTCACAACGAGACATGATCAACAGCAGTGTGTATTAACGACCTGAACAAATCTAATATTACTCAATTGAAATGCTGATTAAAAAAAAAAAAACGTCTCAACCACGGCTGTGTACGAACCGAATCAACCATGGTTGAGATTAATAAAAAAGGCTGGAGAATGTCACCTTTTGTTCTCTATCTACATGTAGGAGATTTTGCCAAACCTTGTTCTTTTTTTTCTTTTTTTAATCAACTAAGTTTTTCATGTTCTGTGAAGGTATTTGCTCAGTGTGTTTACAGTGTCCCTAACGCAGCATGGGATGTGTCCCTGTTTTGTCGTTACTTTTGTATGCATATATTGTTTGGTTGTTTCGCATATTGATTTGCGTCAATTTAATGACATTACAGTGCTTGGTTTATAGAATTGCCTAATGCTATTAGTGGGCGTGCCTTTTTTTATTCGCAGCCTCGCTAAACCTGAATTGAACTAAATTTGAATACTGCAAAATCATGATAAACAAGTACAAGAACTTGTCTGACGTGTATGTCCAATGACATACTGTACTGTATGTATCCCTTCTCCATTGCCCCCAAAAGTAACAAAAAAAATCAATTGAGATCTGATTAAGAAAATAAATAAATAAAAACAAGTAATAAAAAATATACAATATGTTCGTCCTCTTCTTTGTTTTGCTGGCCATATTTTCGGACGCAAACTACTTTTTTCACTAAATTCTTAAGCCACAAGCCCAAACAGCCCCACTCACTGAGGTCAAAGGATACATCATGATGCATGCTCCTTTCCATTGTTTGACTTCAGCAATGGCGGCCCATGCAAGGAGCTCTAATGCTCTCAGATACATAGAGCAAGAAGTTCAGCAATTTAGGCTTGCAAGTCCTTTTTATAAACCACGTGTGTTTTTTGTGGTTTTTTCAGTTTTTTGGTAAATCATTGTATGTTTATCACAAAAAAGAAGTTAAGTTAAGTGTACAAAAAAACCAAAAAAACACTCAAATTAAATACAAACAGATACACTATACACTATACACATGTGTGAAAATATATGAAAAGGGCACCAAATACATGTACATGAACATTATAACCATGCATTTAAAGGCACCTGGAAATAGATTTTTTTTTTTTTTAAATATAAGAGTATATGTATATTAACAATAAACCAATTTTTTGAGTAATTGTTTGTCAGTATTTATATGTTAAAAAAATAGATAAAGTTGTTTGGGGGCGACTCCGCCCATCCCTTTTTGTGACGTCAATCGAGGAAGACTTCGCCTCGATTGAACATCGACCCCACTCGAACTTGCCTGCATTTACGTTGTATATACACGTGCAAGTAGTGAGATTGTACGTTTCGTTTGGTTATCCAAAAGGGGGGTTTTTCTTGCATTTTTCCAGCGAAAATTGCTGCTGGATGCAGCAAAACGACTAAAGATGGGGTCAGCCAGCATTTTTTTCCTGCAGATCCCAAATATAGGCAGTTACGGGCATCGAAAGTTAGGCTAACGAGGGCAAAGTGGTCCGGTCCGACGTCGTTTTCAGCGCTATGCAGCGAACAATTGGATAGCCCGGGGATTTTTTCGTTGGTAGTAGTGTGCAAGGGAAGTTGCAGTGAAGCTTAGGTTACCAGCGAAATGTTTCTGGTGGAAAAACAATACCTCGTATTATCTGTGTTCTCGTTATGACCATGCTCGTATCTTCCGTTTTTAAGACATAGAAACGCGCATGGGACAGTTCGGGACCGGTGAAAAACCTCGTATAAACTGGCGTCTCGTATTAGTCGACTGTACACTGTCCTAGGATTGCATTGGGTGGTGACGTCCGAATACGAAAACGCATCATACTGATCAGGTACCCAGACGTAATGTACGGGGCCAGACTACACATTTTCTCCTGCCTCGATTGACGTCACGAACAGCGCCATGTAAAGGGGGGCCTATTTTTTAATTTGTAATTAAAAGAAAAATACAATTTTTTAACCTTAGCAAATTGTTTATTCACATTCCACTCATAAAAATGTATATATTAATGACAAAAGCTTTATTTTGAAAAAATACCACTGCCAGGTGCCTTTAAATGGTTTCAAATGGTCGGTTGACTGGCCGGAAAAAAGAGTAGGAATTATAATAAACAAACAATACACCATGTGGACACAACAGTGAATCAGACGTTAACAAAATATGTATTTAAAGGTTACATCAACATCTTTACAGGATATCGTTTGACTCTACTCTAGGGTACATGTATGTTTTCTTCAAAGAAAGTGTATGTAAAATCTGTATCTGTGGAAACTTCTTACTATTTTGACATTACTGTGTGCCTTTTTGTGGGCTAGGGACTCTGTTGTTTCTGATCAGCAGAGCTTGGGTTCGAGTCTCTTTGGTGTCCTTAAAGAAAGGCACTCAACACTCAACCATTATTGCTTCATCCCTTGAGGGTGTACATGGTAACCTCTTCCCTCACAATACTGTTTCCTCTTTAAACTGTTCTGTACTTTTTTTTTGCTGTTTCGCAGTGCAGCGAAACAGCTCTTGTTTTCGTTAAAGTTTTTTTATTTATTTGTCTAACACGACCGGAAGTCATTGAAATAACGCACAATTCGTTCTAAGCAGCCTTTTGCATAGTTCCTAAAGAGCAATTGCAATAAAACTTTCAGTGATGAAAGGCATTGGTGCAATAATGTGTCTAAAACAAGGATGTCATGACGACGTCATCACCTGTCACGTGACGTCATCTTAAAGATTTATATTTTAAATATTTGAAAATGCGTATCAAATCAGCCACAAGACCGTAGGATTCTGTTTGCAGGATTGGGTAGGGATTAATTAGGGCTTCATTTTATTCAGTATGCGTGACCTCACGTGACCTCTACTTCCGGTTCTTCCGGTCGAAACCGGAAGTGCCCTCGTAATTCAAAAGTGGCAAAAGTTGTGAAGTTGCTTTTAACGATGTTATTGTTAGTGTGCGGCCAGGATGTACTTTAAAAAAAAAAATACCAATAACGTCATAATATACAAGAGCGCCCTCCAGTGGCAGTTGGAAAACTGTTCAAATTGCACTTTGAGAAGATGTGTGTGGCGAAGTTTTTTGTAATCGCTTCAAAATTGATACACATGATGACAGTCAGGCAGCCAACATATGTATGAAGTTTTAGATTGATTACGTCATCAGGGGTCACGTGATGTGACACTAAAGGTGCACTTTTTGAAGTCGTATATCTCCAAAAGTAAAGGTCTGATTACATTGAAACTTGGCAAGTCGTTAGATAATGGCAAGTTCCTGGTAAACTTGTAATGATGTCATGATGACGTCATCACAAGATTTTTTACGATTTTTTCATTTTTTGCCCCTTTAAGTCATATATTACTAACGGAACATGCTAAAATCAAAATTCTTTTTTTAATAGGCTTGATACATCATAACTTTTCCAAAAGAAATTTGACGTCATTATGACGTCATCATTTGTCAAGTTATACTACCTTAAAGGTACAGTTTTACAAGATATAATTATAGACAATGAATTCGATCTCACAAGGTATTTATTACTGTAATATTAACTTGATTATGTACACACTATAATAATTTGATATTCAGATGAGTAATTTGAAAATATTATAAGCGAAACAGCTCTGCATTTGTGCACAAATGCAATGTCACGTGTCTAGTTTTTTGTGTTTTTTTTCCTTTCTTGGTGATTTAATTTTGTAATTTTGTATCTACTTTTGATAGCAGGGGGCAGGGGGCAAATCATAAAAATTATTCAGCTCCACATTTTTCTATAATTCTTGGTTTTTATTTGTTAATTATAATGCAAATTGTAAAATTTCCCATAATGAGCAGTGTAGTATCTTGCCTGCCAGGAAATGTCCTGGAACGCTCAAGGTCATTCTTTTTCGGTCAATGAAGTGGCTACTTCCTACATGTAGCCAGAAAATTATGCTGATTTTGTCATGCTGTGTAGTGTATAAAATGAACTGCGCTGCAACTTTTACAGCCCCGGCTTTTAATGCATATTTTGTCCCCGTGCCAAGTGCACAGTTTTGTTTCTTATCACGTTCACGTTAACAAAGAAAGGCAGTAATTCCATTAACAATTACGGGGTGAAACAACCTCCACGGCGGCACGCATTGCAAAGCTGGGTCTCCTCAACTCAGTTTACATCCCTCTCCATCAACTCTCTGCCTCTGATTTATTAGCGTTTGATCGCTGTACGCTCGAGTGATGCTGAAAAGAGTTTATCCTCGCTGGCGTGTGTCTTGCGGAGTGTACATGTACGTCATCATGGGATAGATATTTATCATGGGCTTTAAGAGACGAGGGCACCATAGGATAGTCTGACTAATTATTAAAGTGCGCTATATTATTGTGCACGCCCACCTGATAATCAGTCTGGGAGAAGCCTTCATTTTGATCGAGCTGAAGTAACATGGTTTTACATATTAGTACAGTGATGTATCATGGAACAACATGGTTATATGAACCCTACTCCTGTAATGCTTTATTGCAGTTTATAAAATAACAGTTATAATAGTAAACAAGCAGGATTTTTACAGTGCCCAACATCAAAACCAGTCGCTGAGCGCTTGACTAAATTTAAAAAGAGTCTAAAAGCATGAACAAAAAAACAACAATATTATAGCAATAAAGTACAGAAAAATACAAGTTCAAGCCAAATGAAAAGAAGCAGGCAAGTTCAAACTCATACTGAGCAGTGTGGCAAGGATCATATAATAGAAAGTGTCTTAAAATGTATGGCTGACAGTGTTGTATGCTCATCATGTTGTTGTTTTGTCTTTTGGTGTTTTTTATCACATTATTTGTTTGGGTTTTGTTACAGAGGGGGATGCGATATAACAAATCCATGAATTGTTCTGAACTTTTGTAATGTACTTTATTGTACTAAACAAAAATTAAACAGTCTACTGATACAAAATTGGTGGATAAAATATTTCCCTGCATATACATCATGAACTACAGGCCTGGAATGACACGGAGGCCATGACCTCCGTTGCCCTGGTCTTGGCCTTGATTGATGCCCCTTCAGCAGTTTCCCATAGACTTTAAAGCCGTGTTCGCACTGGATTAATGTTTTACCGAGACAGTGGTTAACATTCCAAAAGGGGAAACTTACCAGCGTCCGCACTTGGATTAATGACGTGGGTAAACTAACCGACGCGATCGGTAAAACACATACTGACTACCTTAAGACAAACACAAGAGGGCGCTATCGCAGTGACCTTTGACCGGGGTGCAAGACAGCGAGAATGCAATGAGTGCAACCGAGCTTCCGTCCGTGTAAACAATTGCGTGTGTACGACGTGTCACCACACGATCACGTGGCGCGGCGGGTAGATAGGGGGACCGGATGTGGCTTTTTATCGGGACGGCTTTTACCCTGATCCACACTGGACTTTTCGGCTCGGTTGAACTGACCTGGTCAATTTAACCGGGCAGACGTGGGTCGGTTAAACTACCCATTCGGGTCGGGTAAGTTACCTGGGAGGGAAACTTCCTGGGCTGTTCGCATTGGACTTAAAATGGTTAAGTTACCCATTTGCTCGGTTAGTTTACCCAAATTAAGTCCAATGCGAACAGGGCTTTAGATTTCCTTTAACTTTAACCAGGATTTGATAAAACCAGTCTGAGAAATTTGCTACATTATGTATCATCAAAATTGTTTGCAGAACTTAAAGGTACATGTATTTGTAGGGTCATAGATTGTTTTTGTCAACATAATGCTGATTTATTAGCAAAATCATCAAGAAAGATACAATAAAAATCTTTATATAAGAAGGTAAGCTTTTGAGAATTTAGTTTGGGCTCTATTTGTGGAGGGAAATATTTCTCAGTTTAGTTGGTACTAGTTGCAAGTACATGTTGGGGATGTACACATGTAAACAGTTTAAAGGCACTGAACACGTTTTGTAATTGTCAAAGACCGGTATTCTCACTTGGTGTATCCCAACATATGCATAAAATAACAAGCCTGTGAAAATTTGGGCTCAATTGGTCACTGAAGTTGCAAGAAAATGATGAAAGAAAAAACACCCTTGTTGTACAAATTAGTGTGCTTTCAGATAGGAATAAAAGGCTTCTGGCCAGAAGTCTTTTATTATTTTAGTGAGAAATTACCTCTTTCTCAAAAACTACGTTACTTCAGAGGGAGTCGTATCCTACAATGTTTTATACTATCAACAGCTCTCCGTTGCTCGTTACCAAGTAAGTTTTTATGCTAATATATATTTTGAGTAATTACCAAACGTGTACAGTGCCTTTAAATGACAAATTTAATTTCAAGAAGTTAGTTTTGGCAGTATTTTGCATGGAAATATTTGTCAGAGTAGCACTGGCATTAAAGTTTTAACAAAGGTGTTTTACTGAGAGAGGTTTGCGGTAACACCATGTTAAAATCTCTTTTGAGTACTGTTGGTTCTGAATAAAAGTGTTTTATTTTTTATTTTATTTTTGTATCTTTGTCATTTTGTTTTCAGAGCTGCCAACTCTCCCTGATTCTGCAGAAAGTTCCCTGAATGAAAACATTTGAAAATCTCTGATTGTGAAAACTTTTTTCCCCATTAATCTTGAATGTTATTCTAAATATCTCTCTCATTGTTGTGCAAAATTTATCTTATTGCAAGAAGCAAATGTTGGTAATTCTGCATTGTATCTAGGACTAATACGCTAGCTGTGTGCCAGGAGAAAACCCTGCCGGATTTAAAATTAAAATAATTGTTTGCTTAAAAACTCCCCAACCAAGACAACCATGCTTTCACTGTCCTTGTTTATGACGGTCTAGGCGTACATGTATCGAACCGAGGTCCAAAATACTTTGATGCGTTGACTGCTTTCGAAGGAAGCTGATCATGCAATCCATCCAATTCATCGTTAGCCGCCCAAAATGCCAAGGCTGCTCATAAGTGACATTAGCTGAAAATGCAACCTACATGTACAACAAGTTCTCTCGTTTCGCAGGTTACTGCCACTCGCCACCGAAGGGGCATCCGATCAAGCTCGAGAAAACGTGAACAAATCACGCTTTGCCTGAAGTGCAGAAATTTAAGTTGTTATTCAGTACATTGAGATGTGAGACATGCACTTGTTAAAAGGGGTGGGGGGGTCGGTTATATCCAGGTTTTTTAATCCTAGTATTCAAGTGTAGTGTCATGAACATCGTTGAAAAGAAAAAGCCAGAAGGAGGCAAAGGATCAAATTATGAATAAACAATTCTTTCATGTTAAAGGTGTTTATATACATGTACAGGATTGGTAAGGATAAAAAAACATCATTGTTTAACTTTAGTCTGGAACTTACTGATTATGAAGTTCATACTAAAAACATTTTTTCTGTGAAATATTTCCCTCGGAAATGATTTCATACATTTGTATTCAAGAAAACTGAATCTGAATACCTAATATACAAAAAGGCAACAGCTGATTTTGGTTGTTACAATCCAAATTAAGGACAATACGTGTACAGTTTTATGTTGCCATCCTGAAAATTGTGCATGGTTTTTCGCTACTTCCTGACTCACACAACGGATTGATCCCCTTTTTCACAGGTTTGTCATTTCATATATATGGTGAATGACACAAAACATGAACACTGTCTGTGACTTTTTTGTCAGCTCTACCAATCATGTATACTACCTTTAACATATCATGAAGGACAATTTAATAGTTTTGCGGGCCACAAATTGTGCAGTGTTGCTCTTTTACATTCTGATTTTTTGATTCCTCAAAATTCAATGATTGATTTGTTGACAGCTTGATGAAAGTTTTCGTGATGGGTTGATTTAATAGTTGGTTGATTGAATGATTATGACGTGGTGGATGATTGGTTGATTGCTGATAGATTGATTATGACTTGTGGATGATGAGATGATTGTTTGTTGTTTGTTAAGAAGTTGAGTGACTGATTTGATGGGTGGCATCAGATTGATTGAATGATTGATGTGTTGATTGTTGCATTCATTTTGTTTTCATATTTCATGTTGTAGGTTTTTTTCAAATTACTCAATCTTCATACATGTTCTCCAACTTTGAAAATTAAAGGTTGGCGCTGTGGGGGGTGGGGGGGCTATGCAAGAGCGAGGCCTTTGGGGGCCTGCCTAAGGGCCCCTGGAAAATTGTTGGTTGTAGATGCTCTGTGATCATGGTGATGCACTCAGAAGTGATTCTGGGTGTCCGCTTCCTCCTGACCTCTTTGAGCAAAGGTTTTTAAAGATTGCATTTGGACTCTGAAAAGTATAAACTTGAAAAAAAGTTGGGAGACAAATGTGTCAGATGTATTTTAAAACTTGGCGGCAACTTCTTAAGCATGGTGGATGCCTCAGAAAGCTCCTTGGTGCACCATGCTTTTGTTAAACATTGGAGAACACTGATGGGCAATACTACTTAGTGCAGAACCTGTCTTTAATCATTAATGTCAAAAAAGCAACAAGTGTGTTTTGGGTTTGTTTTGGGGGTTGTTTTTTCTTTTTCTTAAAAAGAAAAGCAATTAATTTTTATCTGCAAAATGACTGGGTTTAAAAGTCAGGATGCCCTTGTTCCACTTGACTTGGTGCTTCATTTGCCAGCAGAATCTCGACATGCTGACTGGAGGCATGATATTCTTCCTCTTATAATCTGCTTTCCGATTTTGCTGCCCTCAGAAAAATCCGCAAAGTTGTTATTAAATAGCTTGGAACGCCTATCGAAATCTGTACCATATGTGCCAGTGTAGGTCACGGGGCTCGAATTTGAGCTTGTAGCTCAACATTTTTACACTGAGTACAATTTATTTTGCAAGACCAGAATCTTAATGAGATAGAACCGAACTACAAAGTTGAACACGCACTGAGAGAAGATTAATAATGGGTTACTATACTTTGATACCCAACAGAGTGTTCACCAGACTTTGAATCAGTTCAACATCAATTTGTTTTTAATTTATTTTTTAATTTATTTACTATTATTATTCAATTGAAAAAAAACACAAGACCACCCGACTTGTCCAGTTGAGTTAACTGGTTGATGCTAAAATCACTGGCCCCCCCGGGTTCTGCAATCTAGTGTAAAATTCCAGCCCTGTTGACTGCACTCGCACAATTTGCAGTCAATAATACTTTAATACTTTTTTTTCCAAGGGCCAAATATCATGTGAGAAGACAAATTATTAAGGAGGGGGGGGGGGGGGCACGATGGGTGATGGGGGTGTCACATCCTTCCGGTCATTACACCTCCTGTACTTTTTCCCAGATAATGTAAACATTTATTCAAAAGTGTATGGAGAAAGACCCTACGAAACAGAGCTCTGTAACAGTTGTTTGTATTAAAGAGTTGAAACAATGTCATGATTTTGACGAGAAGGTGGACACATTTGTGCTAAATATTTCTTCCAGAGTTGAAGGCACTGCAAAAGCATATAATGTGAACCTGTAGCTTGAGACAAAAGTACAATACTATTCGATTTGCAATACTTGATCAAAACGATTCTCCCTCTGTAACGACCTAAGGGTTCGCAGTTTCCCTAATTTCATTTTTGTCTTTTCCCTTCCAACCTTTTTTTCCCTCCTCGCCACGGGCGACTCGATAAGGAAATTAGTTCTCTGTTTAAGTTTTGGTCTTTTCACAGTGTTCGTGTTTGCTTATGTTTTGTTTTTTTTCTTTGCATAGGAGATTCGCCACGGGTGAATTCAACGGAGCGAAGCCAAGCGGCGAGGGCAGAAAGGCAGGAGCAGTAGCAACGTAGGGACCGTGGAGACGGGGGAGTACCAGCCGAGGAAGATGTCGATGTCTCTTGTGGTGCTCAATTGGGTGGTACGTACATGTACATAAGTGCATTGACTGCTTGTATAGTAGACGGTGTATTAAGGAGTTTGTTAAGCACACCTTCTTAGCATTAGTTGCAAATTTCATAGAGCTGCTAAAAGGCAAAGTGAACCTTTGGGTTTTTTGAAACCGTTCGGTTGTTTTAATTCTTAATAAATGTGGATATTTACAAAAAAAAACTAAACTGTGAAAATTTCAAGACAAGGCCAGGAATAAAATGTGTTATTAAATATGATACTGGTTACCACCTCCCCCCCCCCCCCCCCCCCCACTAAAGAGATAAGTGGTTTTATTTACTTGTTCTCAAAAGCACCACTTGAAAAGTATTGTCAGGCAGTAAAGTAACATTTTTGTAAAATTTTTCTCAAATTATGATCGTCCTATTGCCCTTATAATGCAAGTATTGATAACCTAAGGGATACAGTCTGTAAAGTAAACAAAAATAGTAAACAAAACATCTCAAGTGTTGTAGCTCAAAGCAAATGGGATTTATCGGGAGTGTCCCTGATTTCAGGGTTGTTCCTTGATCGCCCTCCGCATCTTCGGGTTTTCTTGAAGGAGATGAAATCACCATCGCAGAGTTTAGAGATGCATGTACAAAGACTGGGCTCTTGTTATGAGTAAAACTTATACATGTAGATATCTATTTGCAAAAATCAGTCAGTGGCCTGACTAGCCCTGGACGTTATCGTAAATTTTGACTGGCGATATATCGTTGGGTAAATATCGCCGATATGTCGATATATCGTGAACATTTTTCGAACACGGAAAAACGGTTTTACCGCAGGGAGGACATGAGCAATAAAATAAACAAACAAGACATGACTGTATGGATAAACCGCTGAGATAAAATCACTGAATTTAATATCCATATTCCATGAAAACAGAACGTCTTACATTTTTGTGTGCTTTTTACCACCGGTTCCGACACAATTAATTCATGGTTTCTCTACCACGATTGAACGTTGCGTTCTCTAGTAGACTTGGTTCAAAGTCTTTGATCGTGGTTTTTAGTCTACCTGATACTAGCTGATACATTATTGCCTAAAATAGCGCCCTCTTTTGGATAAACCTCCGTCTTTAACCTACGATCACAGACTTGGGAACATTGTTCATGTCGGCTTGTACACACCCTATGGCAAATTAGTCTCAAAGTGGACGGAACACTCTGATTAGTCAGAATCTCAGAAGCCTTCAATAAAATGCATATTCAAACTTAACCGTTTATACCACGGGATATAGTACAGAAATACAAGATTGATGCACATGTAACTAATCTGCCTCTGCTCAGTGATTCAACTCGCAGTTTGGAAACAAAAACCCCAAAGTAATTCTAGTTTTTAAATTCAAAGTAAATAAAAAACGTTGGGAAAATCATTAGACGATTCCATTCAAATCATAGGTAACACAGTTTTTCGTCTAGTAAGGATCAGGTTATTTCTCATGTTAATTTTTCAACATGTTAAGAATACATCTTGTATTATTTTGTGTATACATTTTAAATAGCATACGTACAAAGCACTATAAAAATAAAAACAATGACTCGATTTTACAGAAAATGCTGAAGTGATTATTAAACCTATTGGGAATAGACGCAGCCAACAGGAGTTTTGTGGCCTCCTGATTGGTCATCTCTCTGGAATAGTGTTGTTATGTAAATATCAGTTGTGAATAAATGAATATCCTGTATACACAAGAGGGTCAAGTCTGAGATTGCGAGTTATCTGCGGGGGAATTTGCGTGGCTGATGCAGAGAAATAACCGCGATCTCAGACTTGAAATCAAGTCTAGTTCTCTAGAAGCGGATGCCTCGATTTTTATACCGATACACACGTACATAGTGCACGTTACGTAAGTATACGTTACCCCGACGTTTCCCGACCACGCGATATTTTTCACCAAGGGAATTTCCCTTGCCTTTTCGCTCCCACGGCTACACGCCCTTCCTTCACCCACTAACTATAAAGTTTACCACGTTAGGAGCAAGCACATCCGCGGGATCGCGGTGATAAATACTATGGGATGGCAGCGCTGTGAGAAGCATTACGTCATAATTATTCCGGCCAATCGGAAAGCGGCCAGTCAGAAATCAGCCAATCAGCCTGTGCCAATCACATTCGTGCTGCTTCGGCGATACCATGAAGAATAACAACCATGGCTAGATAGGAAGACGTACACATGAGTCCAGTTTCCTTTAAAAAAAATGTTTATGCTACAATCCATTCAACTGCGTCTGTTTTACGGCATTCAGCCTACATATAAAAAAACTTTCGGTTACAAATGTGTACGGCTGGTCGCCGTCCAAAATATTGAATGGCCTATGCAAGATAAAAACCTTTGCCAAATGTTATGACTGTAAAAAGCTTAACAAAAGGCATTCTTTAGAATCGTCAATTTTTTTTTATATCGTGAATATCGCGGTATTTCGATATTTTAATAAATATTTTTAAAAACCATCATCGATATTGACGATAATGTTTCAATATCATATCGCGACGATAATATCGTGTTATCGTTCAGCGCTAAGCTAGGCCTGACATTTCGACCCTAGCAGAGTCTTTCTCGAAGGCTAAAATTATGTTGGCTTTATTTGCACATCAAGAGGGAACTTCCACAAGGGAAATTGAGTTATCAAATTGTCCATTTTTTTTTCATTTTCATTTAATCTCACTCCTGCTTGCAAAATTGAATTTTTCTATATTAATATAGGCCTTTGTGTTTGTGTTTTGATAACATTTGTGCAGGCAGCTACTGTATGTAAGTTATTTATCTCTGGTGAGTGGTTTTGAATGAAGGATCTGAGCATAATTTCATAATGCCCGTAGCACAAAAGCTTGCTAAGCACATATAAATCTTGCTTAGCAGATATAAATCTTGCTTAGCAGAGAAAAGATTGCTTAGCAGGAGGAGGTTACCAGTCAACGTTTCATAAAGTTGACATTGTTGCGACCGGTGCCCCACTCATGTCTTGCTCAGCAAAGAAATTTGCTAAGCAGTATTTTCTGCTAATCAGCTTTATGAAGTATGGCTTGGGCTCAAATATCAAGAAAATCGCCACTAGACCACAGGCCCAATTTCATACAGCTACTTAAGCAAGAAAAAGTGCTTACAAATTCTCTGCAGGCAAAAATTAGCAGGACACCAGTCAATAAATGCTACATGCAACATGGTGTTTTGGCGGGTACTCTTATTCTGGTAAGCATAATTTTGTTGTTCTTAGCAACTTTTTCTGCCTATGCAGCTCTATGTAAATGAGCCCCGGTCTTGTAGCTCAGAAGTGTCACTGGACAGGAAATATGTCTGCAAAGCTCAAAATATTCCTTTCTCGTTTATTACGTTTGCTGGGCTTTTTAACTTGCGGGGGAGGGGAAGGGGGTTAGGAGATTGTTTGTAAATCTTTTAAATGTCTTGAAAAGTACTAGATGACATTATATTGTTGATTGTAAGGTTTACTGGCCTGATTCTGAAATTACTTTGTGACTCGGGGAAAGTGATCCAGTGGGTATTTTTTTCTCCAGCCCTGACGCTTCAAAGAAAATACAGTCAAGTTACTGTCGCTGAAGCTTTTGGCTTCAAGAGCATTTGCCACGGGATGTAGTGCTCTAAATAATTTATAGCTTGCCAGGTCTGATACTTCATTGTTGTAAGGGCAAGGTGGTTTGTTTCCTTTTAGGACAGGAGCACCTTTCTTTGACTTGGAGAGAATTAACCGTTTGTACTGGAACATTTCAAAGGGCACCAAGGCAATGGCCAGGGCGCGTGGAGGCAATTGCCTCTGTTGCCTTCGTGAAGTATTAGGCCTGACACTGTCAACTTAGGGGCTCCACGAGGTAAACTTAAGTTTCGTGATGCACTCATTTTTCCAATAGATAGAGTCCTCATGAAAGTGGGGAAAAATTACAAGTTTGTAACCTCACATTAAAATGGTGTAAACTGCCATTGCATTCGATACCCGCCCAGTACAAAAAATTTCAACATCAAAAACATCTGATGACATCCCTATGAGAAAAGTTTGTCACTACATTTATTTGTACAGGGAGGAATGTGGACAACAAATGCTATCTACCTATCTATCTAACCTCTTGTAAAGAATAGCGTAAAATGTCATTTGATATTCTTTCAGAGCGAAATTTGAAACATGAGGCATCGGGTATCAAAACAATTGGGTCATTCTAAAGAGGAATTTTGTGCCAATCTTAAGGTCAAATTCAATGCCATTTTGATTTTATATCACAACAATTCAGGAATATACAAAAACTTCTCTGTACAAAACTGTACAGACCATATATTTCAAATAAGACGTCATCGAACCTTATTGGATTTTGACCCCCCAAAATGCTCTTGAAGGGTATCAACGCAGTGGCATTTCAAACCGTTTTAATGCAAGGATAGAGACTTGCAATGTTTTCCCTAATATCATGAGAACTCTACCATAAATTAGACCTTAGAGGCCCTTTTTAACAGCTTCTGTTCAGCAGGAAGTGTTTTTGTTGGGGTTTTTTTTTTCCCCTCCAGTATTTTAAAAGCATATTTAGTTTGATGAAACCTTTTACTGCCATTAAGCTTTGGTGAAAGACAAGATGATAGGATTGAATGTACATGTACTTTTTTGCTCACTCCAAGAACCACTAATGCAGCGTCCCTTTAATTGAGGTTTAAGCAATTAGTCAAAATGATCCAGTAATGGATCAAGAGGATTTTGTTTGTTTTTTACTGTAGACGTTTATAAGATGGAATCTATAATCATCCCTCTAGAGGAGTGGTGGCGGGGGCGGGGGCGGGCGAACAGCGAGCTTTGTTGACTTGAAGCAAACCCTGAAAGGATTACATAAACAAATTTTGTGGGACTTGAAACGTCCCGAAGGAGATTCGCAACGATTTTTTGGGGGAGAGTTTTGTTTTTGTTTTTTATACCGGCACTCTTGTTTCCTGTGAAATATTGCTTTTGTCAGGCCTGAAATTTCATCTTTGAGGGGGCAAGGCTGTTTTCATTTTGCAAAGGGCGCTTCCATTGGATATCTTAAAGTCTATTGGAAACATTTGAAGAGGCACCAGGGGCAACAGATGCCATGTCCTCAGTGGCCTCCCTTTAATTCCTGTCCTGTTTTGTACTGTTTTTTTCTTTTAATTTCATCTATATTATTAGTAGACCTGCTCTCAGATTGTCAACGTAGCAGATCTGTTTTGTGTTTGTCTTTTCGTTGAATTTATAGTGTACACTTCACAAGAAAATGGGAAGCAATTGCAAATGTGCGATTGAACTTTTTTATTGAAGAAATCATACATTTTTCCCGACAAGATTACAGACCAATAATGCTTCATGCTACATTTTTTATTTTTTCCCTTACACGTTAGTATCTAAAACTGTATTTCAGTTTCTTAGGATGGCATGGGGGGAAATACTAATAATAATGATGAACAAATCAAATTAAATTGAAAAATTAAACGAATATAGAATCTTATATAGAACTTCCAAGGAAATCTACCACCACATAGCAAAAATTGTCTTGCCGTACAATATCAAACAGTGATCAAATAATTATCCTCCAGGGGAACGAAGAGAAGAACCGAGTGACGTGATTGAAATTGTTTGTCCTTCTTCCCAAGACCAATATATAAAAAAAGGAAGCCAACGTCGATATCCATCCAGATCAGAGGGTTGCTTTGCCCCGGTTGTGTTCGGCATGCGTAGATGGGGAGCCTTGGAGGTCATCCCGGCCGTGGTGATTAAGCATTCCCACATGAGGAGTAATTAAATTGAGGCCTGTAACGTATTCTTGTTATCGATCCAGCGTTACACATGTACATGTACGTACCGTTGGAAGCTTATATGCGGACCTCCCTATTGCCTTGCCTTCAGTGCAGAAACTAGATTTCTGTTCAAACTCTCCGAGGCAAGTTTACGCCTGGCCTCGGTAAATGTATCCGAATTTATATTTCATAACGTCTTGTAATGTGCAGAGGTGATGTGTACAGGCATCCTACAGTGTACAGTTGTTGAGGGGGGACTAATTATTTTCTCGACATCGGCATTTTTATTTTGCCTCGGTTAACAAATGAGGCACCAAATCAATTGGAACAAATGCTTGTCCAGAATGAAGATCGGTCAGTGACTCTAAGCCCCTCTCAAAGCCATTGACTGTCCCCAAAGCTAAACTGATCTCCAGGGTTTGAATTTAGAGTGAAAAATCCACGGGCTTGTTTTTAAAGTTTTACTGGACTATAATTTTTTTTTACAAGACCAGACTCAACATAAGAACAAAACTTTCTACACTGTTAAACAAATGTGAACTGTTTTTAATAGTTGAAGAAGCATTTGTGTAGAGAGGATTATCTTGTATGTCTTTTGGGTACGTTTTAGATCTTAAAGGCCCTGTACACTATTGGTAAGATCGAAAAACACAAATGTTCACAGATTCACACATAACTTACATGGTTTAAAGTAAGTAATGGTAGAAAGGGTTCCTTGAAATATTTCTGCCTAAAATGCTATCGTTTCTGAGAAATGAGTAAAACAATAGTTTTTATCGCGCGCGATAATAAACTCCATGTTTGAAAAACAGAAAACACATAAGGTCTCTTTTCACTATTTTCTCGTGACCTCGATGACCAATTGAGCTCAAATTTTCACAGGTTTGTTATTTCATGTATGTGGTTGATTACACAAAACATGAACACTGTCTGTGATTATTTTGTCAGCTCTGCCAATCCTGTATAATACCTTTAAACGAAGCTCAAATTGAAAGAAAATTGGTATTTATCAGACTCAAAAAAGGTCAACATCTGAAAAAGATTTAAATTATTTGGGGGAAAATTGATTAGAGAGAGCTTTGAACCAACGACCTCTGTATTAACGACCTCTGTATTAACGACCTCTGTATTAACGACCTCTGTATTAACGTGCTGGGGCTCTACCAACTGAGCTATCTACATGTACATGTAATGTTGGCAGTTTCCCTATTTTGTCAATATCTTTTGTTCAGGGTGCCAATCAGAAGCCGTTCAACCTTAAACCAGCATTTTTCCTAAACGGTGGTCCGCTGGCCAAATGCCAGTTACACTTGCACACATGTACAGCACCTGAGGACCAGTGAAAATTCTCTCAAATTGGTCCGGTTAGCTACACTGTACAAGCCTAAATGATAAAGGTTAAATAGCATCCCTATTTTATATGCAATACATGTATGGACCGGTGAACAATCTGGCGGACTTGTAAACTGGTCCTGCTGGCTTGTTGTGAACACATTTAAGGGCAAACCCTGTCATGTTAGCTGCTGTTTAGCTAGGGATCACACCCAAGCATGATACAGCAATACAAAATGTTCATGACATGTATATAATGTACATGTAGAACTACATGTACATGTACATTTTTTATGGAATTTTCCATATAGGGCTTTTGGTCATAGCATTGCTATAGTTTGGTCATAGCATTGCTATAGTTTGGTCATAGCATTGCTATAGTTTGGTCATAGCATTGCTATAGTTTGGTCATAGCATTGCTATAGTTTGGTCATAGCATTGCTATAGTTTGGTCATAGCATTGCTATAGTTTGGTCATAGCATTGCTATAGTTTGGTCATAGCATTGCTATAGTTTGGTCATAGCATTGCTATAGTTTGGTCATAGCATTGCTATAGTTTGGTCATAGCATTGCTATAGTTTGGTCATAGCATTGCTATAGTTTGGTCATAGCATTGCTATAGTTTGGTCATAGCATTGCTATTGTTTGGTCATAGCATTGCTATTGTTGTAGCTGTGCTCGTTTATAAGAGGGGGGGGGTGTTGCAGACAACAGTTTGCTAGACCGATTCATGAGGGGAGAACGTGTTTTCTTGCTTGGGGGAACAAAAAAATGTGTTTTCTTGCCTGGAAAAAAAACCTTGTTTCTGTCTGCCATAAGACCAAGACGATGTCAGTACTCGTGCTTGAAGAGAGTAAGACAGACAGCGACGTGCATCATGCTCGTATGTCACAAGGAGAAGCTCCGCAGCGATAACGATTATTTAAGAAATCTCATCACGCTCGCAGATCCTTGGTCTCCCCTTTCATTACGGCGCGTTCATTTTACACCTGTGTGTGCGTGTTGGTATTCGGTTGCAGCGGCCCAGGGAATTTTAATTGCCAGATGTTTTCTGGACCTTGACACACAGACAGATAGACTGACAGCAGCTGGTGGGCAGGGGGGACGGACAAACAAGCAGATGAATGAGGGTGGACAGTCGAAAAGTAAAGATTAATGCGGTTCTGAATTTCAAAATTTGATTTGGTCGTGTTATTGGTTATTGTGACAAGTCCTTTGCTGTTAATAAATGGGAATTGATTTACATGTGCAGTGTAACCAACTGCGTGGTACAGTGTACATTTAGTTTTAACCAGTTCACTTCAGGATTTCCAAAAATACTTTTCCCGTTACCGGTGCGGGATCATTTTCAGTCTAAAAGCATTTTTGTTTCTTGTCAATGAAACTCCGTTTATACACCCGTATAAAGACATTTTCCCTTTGACATTGTGCAGATTTTAATGGCTTGTATTGTTTACGGTCATGTTTCTGAAGCACAACCAGACCGTTGGAAAGCTACAGTAACAGTCGACCATCGACCCACACCCTTTGAACCTTCTGCCACACTTTGACCATGGGGTTGCTGAATTGATTATGGTAATAACATTTGAGGATTAAGGTAGGATTAGTTTATAAAGGATTATCCAAAGAATAAAAGCAGAGCATTATGTATTTCCCTCCAGCACGGTATTGAGTGGCATTTATGGCTACTACCTAAAAGCAATTGCCTCTTAATTGCCTCTTTCCACTGTGGTCCTGGTTCGAGTCCATGCCAGGGCTGTGTGAGTAGAGTTGTGCGTTGGTTCTCTCCTGTGCCACAAGGTTTTTTTTCCGGGCCCTCCACTTTTCCTCCTGCCGGAAAATCAAACACTTTCAATCTCTGGCTGTGCTCTGTGGACATATATTGGTTGATGTGGCTAGCTGCCAAAATGCACCTCTGGATGCCTGCGGCTCGACCACGTTGCACATGTAGCTGCGTCCTTCGCAATTCAGCTGCGAGTTAGAAAGGTTTTCCTCCCCAAATTAATTAGTACTAGTTAGATACGGTGCCACATTAATTCCTTTCTAATCCCTCAATTTCAGACTTGTAGAGCCCGGAGAATAAAAAAACAAACGACGGCAAGACTACATTGTACAATGAAATTAAGGTCATATCAGATGAAATGTAACACCCCCCCCCCCCCCCTTGAGGTGCATCATCACATTTTTCGTAAAAAAAATCTTGAGATTTTGTCGAGTAGAATTCCCAGAAATTACTGCATTTCCCTTATTTGGTCTTGCAAGCTCGTACAAGAAATTTGAAGAAAAGAAAATTGACAGGGAAAAGGATTACCATTCTAATCAGATATTATGCAATTTCATCAAGTCCGCTTTCCAATCAATTTATATATTTTATTTTCTCATACAAAAAACAATAAGACTTCATCTTACACAGGCTCTCAAATGAAAATTTCCAATCCTTTTTTTTCTTTCTCAAGGATTCAGTCAGTATTCAGTAACGGAAAATTATTGAACAATTTCAAGCATTTTTGTATGGTCGAGGAGTTGTTATTGATTCAATGGCGGAGAGACACTGTGTACAGAATGTGGTATGAATATAGACACAGATGCGAGGAAGCTGTCTCGTTGTTTTGCGTTAGGAGTCAATAACCTCATTATCCTCTCTGCTGTGTGAGAGATTTTTATGTAAATCACATTATGAGCTGAGACACTAGATACACTGTGCGTGGGTTTGCATCGTGTGCCACCCCTACCACTCATCAGGCTACATATATGGTAATTAACTGTCTGACCATTCGATAACATCTACTGTGATTTTGAGTGATAGTGATAATTTTGAAGATTAATAACAACGAGGAAGATTTACACCGCGTCGGAACACCCTGAGAGATACCAAAGATGCTTTGCAAAAAAAAATATACAAATTGAAAGCAAGAATTGAAATTATTATTTACAAATTAATCAGCAACAACAACAGAAGTGCAATGGAAACTTATTACAAAAACAGAAGCAATCGTGGTCAATATTTAGATAAGCACACACACAAAAACTACACAAACATTCACACAAGAGGGAAGCTTCAAACATAACAGAAACATGTTTGCTCAATTAATATGCATCCCTGTGGAACATTATATTGTTCTTTCCTTTGTCCGTGTACATCTTCCAGTAGGCTTTGTACACAAAATTCCTTGGAATGTTTTCACTTTGGTGTTGGTTTTAAAAGGTTTTAAAAGTGTTAACGGTTCCACCGTGCAACCTGGAGCATTTAAAATGGTTTAATTTTTCAAATTTTTGAATAATTTGAACAAAAGAAAAAAATACGCCTCCTTGTTGAGGCGAGACCAACAGAGAACAATTAGTCCCAACAGAGACTAAATAAATCGTAAACAAATAATTATAAAAACTATGCAAACAAAGCCTATCAAATCATAAATGTTATAATATAGGAAACAACTTTCAAATAAGGAGGGGGGAAGACTGGTGAGCAGGTGTGGCTTCAATTGGATGTGGTCAACACTTATTCTGACCTCACTCAATGTTAAAAGATAAAACCCATTCTGGAACCCTCTGACTCATTATAGTCTAACTTTTTGGGATAAAACCCAGTTCCGTCTAACTTAAAGGCAAGGTACACCTTGGTATACCTTTGGTACTGCTCCAAACATTTATGAGCATAAAAACTTACTTAGTAAGAAGCACTGCAGCTGTTGATAATGTGTAACAATTTGAGAATGTGGTTTTAGAAAGGGGGATTCAAACACATTTCAATGTTGAGAAACGTTTCTCAGATTGTGTATTCCAATTGCGGATTATTCTTCCTGCGTGGACATGACCACGACAGTTTTTCGGCGATATCTCAAAAGCGCTACCCCTTTTTGAAATTAACTTTTCACAGCTTAGTTTAATTGTATACTACATTTATTTAGGATTAGAACAATAGAACAGTTCCAAAAACCATACTTTGCGTTTGAGAACTTTTCAGACAGTCCTACATGTGCCAAGAGTTCTGACTTAGTACTGTCTCTGAATGACTGCATAATATTAATATGTATGGGTACGTGTACATGTAGGATGGAACACTACAGTTCCATGCAATGATTCACTGCATGATATCATATTACTACTTGCTGCAGTGCCTCAGTCATACCCAAATATCTGAATAATTATCCAACATCAATCGAAAGCAAGGCTTCCTGAAGTGTACCATGTAGATGCAGTCACAATATCATATCACATTGCAGGCTGGCATAGTTTATCTATCATTCAAATGTACAGTGGATGATATTATAGGAAAACTGACTGTGTACGCACTCTACGCACTCACCACATGAAATCAAAAATGCAGGCTGGCATAGTTTATCTATCACTCAAAATATTCAATGGTTAGATAGTAGGAGGGTTGACTGTGTACTGTATAGATCCATTCAACATGAGACGTCATATATATCAGGTTGGTAAGTGACACGCACTGTACATGTTGTTTAAATCCATCATTCAAAACCTTCAAAAGATCGTTTGGCATTGCAGTCGCAAGATAAGCAACTCGGGCTGAAATGTCACATCATTTGTGGATACTGATCACCATCGATAGTGGCATGACCAGGGAGGCTGAGGCGCCCACCCCCCACCCCACCCCACTGAGAACCTCTGCAGAAAGTTCCCTGAAAAATCAATCAATCTTTCCATGTTCTAATGAACAAATTCGATAATCTCCCTGATTATTGAAACTCTTTCGCTATTACGTTGAATGTAATTCTAAATATCTCCCTAATTGTTGTACAACCCCCCCCCCCCCCCCCCCCCCCCATTGCAAGATGCAAATGTTGGCAGCTCTGCATACGATTAAAATAACCATTCAATTTTAACAATCCACTATCCCATCATTCAAATTCACAGCAGCTTTTTTGCAGACATCTCTAGTTGTGTCTACTTTGCTAAATTCAATGGCAATTTTGCATGGCTGTAAACGCGGCCTTAAAAGTTTAATTGAGTATAATGCCGTATAAATTTGTAAGCTTTAAAATCAAACGGTTTCAACTGAAGAGTCAACAATTGCTTCAATACCAATGTATGCCATGAAAGTGAAAGTGAAAAAAGGCTGCTTTTGTGCTTATAGTGACCGGGTGAACCTATATTAGCAACAATCCTTTCATCTCATCCTTTTTTATTTTTGTTTTGCCTCGTAGAATCGAAGACGTCTGCTCGTCTTCATCATCTGGTATTCATTCTTCATGCTAATGGGAATGGCCTACTACTCCCATGTCCACGTCAGGTGGAAGGACGATTCACATCTCTTGCGAGTCTACAACTCCATCTTCCTACCCACCCCGTCACCACTGCTAAGAAAACATTACTTAAAACTCCCTGTCGAGAATCTCACAGTGCCATTGTTCCTTCAAAACATGAACGACATCCAATTACGGACAGCGCGGTTAAAACTGGAGGCCGGCCCGCCCGACGTGGTCGCCTTTCAGAGAACTAAATACGATCTCCTGGAGCTGCTGAACAGCAACCTCAGCCAGTTCCTTTTAAAAGAACCCTCCGTGCAGGTCCAAAATTTAAGCAACTCTCTACGTCGAGTTAAAAATGCTCTTTTAGGTTTTAATGATTCGAGGACTACTCCCGGATACGGGGACATTGATAATTTACTCAATTCATCGCTACATGTAGGTAACTCATCCTCCATGGTCGACAAAGCGGTGCTGTCGCAGAGTGACCAATTTCGTAATAGTTCCTATTTGATAGCCGCCCTTGAGAAGAATATGCAGAAGATTCGGGAGGAGACGGAGATCAGTCTGAAGCGTCTGATCGAACTCAACGAGATTATCAACGCTCCCAATGAAACATTCTCCAAGGATTTATCCATGCATGCTCTATCCAGTCAGTCGGAACTGGCCAGATTAAGGAATCTCAATGAAATGTATGCATTGAATAGAAGCCGTCCCCTAAAGGCCTCCCCAGAGATGGCTACGTCCAGCCGGAACCAGAGTCCGGCTCCTCAAGAACTGCGAACCAGTAGGAACTTTGGCAGTTTGTCCAATGTTTTGAGCGGATCGTCAGTCTTGGGATACCCTAAGGGGGGTGGGGAGGTTGTGACACACAGTGCTACAAGAGCCGTAGCAGATAGGGTGAAACCGAAGGTTGTATACCGTCCACCAACACCTATGCCTGAAGTAGATGGTTACTACTTGCTAGAGACCAGAACTGTAAGTTTTGCACTTGTTTCAGTCTTACCCTTATCACTAAAATCATGGTTATTCAAATGGAAACTCTTATGGTTACCCACATTAAACTGACTGCACAGATAGCAGGGAGGTTTTTAAAATAATGTTCATGATTTTGTGTCAACATTTTGCTGTTGAACGTAACAAATTTCAACATATATATATAAAGTCGCAAAAAATGAGTCAGGTAGCAATATTTCTCACAACTTGCAGTCAATGCAAATTGAAGTTCCACAAAAATTTTCAAAACACAAGGTAAACTTGACATCCCATTTTAGGAGCCAAATGGTATTATGAGCCAATGTTATGACAGATTAACAAGAATCCTGTTATGACATTTAGGGTTTACTGTGTAACCACATTCAAGTTTAAAACCAGTCTTCATTGCAAAGTTGCTTTCGAGTCTAAGAGTCAGTTGTGTTCCACAATGATATTTATTACAAATGTACTCCTATAAAGGAAAGCATCACCAAAATGTATTGCACTTGTAAGCCTTTACAAGAGTTATAGGAATAACTTCTCTCATTGCTTTGTCTCAGAAATTGCGTTTACGCTGCAAGTCCTGCGCCGTCGTGTCCAGCTCTGGTCAACTCCAGAACAAAACGGTCGGCGCTGAAATTGATAGCTACCCATGCGTCATACGCATGAACAGCGCCCCCATCAGCGGCTACGAGGACGACGTGGGGTCAAAGACCACGGCGAGGGTCATGGGTCACGTCAACCTGTTGAAGCTGAACCAGAGCCAGTCTGACCAGCACCAGATCTTCGTCAACCAGTCGACGCGGGCAGAGCGGCTGATCATCCCGTGGCTCTTCAACACCAGGGTGGATAAGAAGAAAGACAAGCACTACTCCATCGCCAAAAACTTCTCCAAGACGTACACTGATACCCAGTTCTACATGTTGTCCTCTTCTAAGATGGCGTTTGCTGAGAATCTCTTCCAGACAGACACAGGCATATCTAGGTAAAGTTTCATATAAACCATGAACCACCCCCCCCCCCCCCCCCAACTCATCCAAATCCCATTTGGTTTGATTTTGTTGGACTCAGGACTGCACTTATAGCGAATATTTATAGTGCACCATGCCTGTCATTAATGACACTCCTGGCACCGAATTATCAAATCTGGTGGAGATTGTTAAGAATAATGTTATGAGACGAGCCAACCATAATACACCACCTTGAAAGGAGTACAAGGTGAGGTGGTGCATACATGTATTGCTGCCAGACCATGCCAGAAACACTGGGGCAAGCCCCTTCTTTTTATGATAAAATGCACTGGGTTCTTTTTACGTGCCTTGCACATCACCCGGGACCTGCGGCTTAACGTCTAATCTGAAGGATGAAGCAATCATGGTTAAGTTGCTTACGGACACAAGTGGACTGATCATGCTTTACACTGGATGAGGCATACCACCATAATCAAAGTCCAACAGTTGGGGTGTTGAGTTACCAGATGGTGTTGGTTTTTGTATAGAGTGAGGAAGGATCCTGGTTAATCACTCTAGGGAGATACAGTTATTTTCATAAACCATGAATCCACCATCTGTAAATTCTTAATCAGAGGAAGGGAAACAAAGTCATATTTCCTCTCTGGACTGGATTTCATAAAACACTTTCAGAATCATCTTAAGATGAGTTGTCAATAAGACCATAGGGACTTGGAGTTGTGGCGTCACGAGTGATTGAGATTGGATCACAACTAGAACATCCAATATCTTTGTTCGGGGGTGCCAGTCAGAAGCTATACAAACTGTTAACTGCCGGTGTAGCCAAGCATCACACCCAAGTTTACAATACAACCTGGGAAGCGGCAGCCAGGGGATCACCTTAAAGGGAATGCAACTTAAAAGCATTTAATACAAAATTTGACAGTTCTTGTATGAGACCTGATATGAATAACCCATCAACAAGAATGAGAAATGTCAAACGTTTATCTGAAGTCAGACTTTTTCAAGTCTGTCTGGTACACACACAAAATGCTGTACTTTTCTCCAAAATAAATAAGTCTGGCTCTTTGATCTATTTCTCTAGCACAAAGGATGCTGTTCCCAACAGCTCCTTGGAATCTATAACTCCAGTGGTTACCAAAAGGTAGAAATGCTATCATTTCAATGTACCTCCTAAGATCTGGATCCCAGTTTCAGACTTTGTGTCGTGTCGGCAGTGACTCCCACCTCTGTATTAATCATTGACTGTGTTTTGACATTTTGCAGGAAGGATGCCAAGACTTGGCTGTCCACGGGTTGGATGACCCTCTTGTATGCTCTGGATACTTGCGATAGAACAGACGTCTTCGGCCTCATTTATGAAAGATTTTGCGAGTGAGTCCGTTTCTTTTTTATTTATTTGTTTAATCCATATTTTTTGAGTTGTAACTGGACACTACATAATATTAATTAACAAACGGGAAGAGCGAGACAGATAGCTGAAATCCGGCAAAATTCTGAAGGAAAAGTGTTAGCAACATAACTCTCATGGCAGCAGCTCTTTTGGCATGTTTGGGAATGTCTTCATTGTGTTTTGTAGTTTCTGGATGACCAAAAGGGTGATTCCATTTTTTTAAAGGCCCTATACACTATTGGTAAGATCGAAAAACACAAATGTTCACAGATTCACACATAACTTACATGATTTAAAGTAAGTAATGGTAGAAAGGGTTCCTTAAAATATTTCTGCCTAAAATGCTATCGTTTCTGAGAAATGAGTAAAACAATAGTTTTTATCGCGCGCGATAATAAACTCGATGTTTGAAAAACAGAAAACACATAAGGTCTCTTTTCACTATTTTCTCGTGACCTTGATGACCAATTGAGCTCAAATTTTCACAGGTTTGTTATTTCATGTATGTGGTTGATTAAACAAAACATGAACACTGTCTGTGAAAAATTCAGAACAAAATGTTCAGTAGATTTCTTTTCCCCCTGATTTGGAGGAGTGAAATTTGATTGTTTTTTTTATGTGGGTGTAGGGAAATTTGTGCTAATCACATCTTGTTTCCAATCACTTTTAGGGAACATCCGAACAACACAACGCCGTATCATTACTACGAGTCAGACGGCAAGAAAGAGTGCGAGTACTACATGCAGAGCGAGACCCATCTCACCTCTGGCCACGTCTTCGTCACGGAGAAGGCCGTCTTCGCCCGCTGGGCCCAGAAGTTCAACCTCAACTTTCGCTACCCGAGCTGGAACATGACGAGGTCCAACATCTCGGCCCCTCTGGACACCCCGTTCATGAAGGTCTACAAGGAGGCGCAGCACAACAAGACGCTACAGGGTAACAGCGGTAACAAAGCTGCGAGACGTCATCACTCGACGAATGGGAGGAGCAAGAAGGGCCCAGCGTTGATCGGCCCCAAGACCAAGGAGGATTCTGAGAAGGAGAAGTACCAACGCTTCACCCACGCGGTCATGTTCATCGTAGCCATCTTCCTTAGTCTCGTCGTATTTCTTCTCCTCTTCTTATTGGCAAGTTTGTTTGTCTTTTGCTTTTATCTATGATAGTCAAAGAGAATTTCAAGAAGAGGCTTTTTAAAACACTGATAAATTATATGGCCTGTATTCCATTGGTTCAGTTTTTTTACTATTTTTTTTTGTTATTAACCTCCTTGGCCCAAAGGATGCTCAGATGGTTCATGGGGCGTTTGGTTTTGTAGCAGCTGCTATTGTGCTTCTAAACAAGCTCCCTCATAATGTCATTTAGCAGCTTGAGTTTTTTACCCAAACCGTCCCAGGCATTTTAAAAAATTGAATCTGCCCCAATTTCGGCTGTGTAGAAACTCTCCAGCAATACTTGTGTATTCTGCCATTGCTTACCAAGACACTGGTTTCTGTGGCTATGCCAGTTCTACACTGTCGAATTAATACGCTGGTTTTTGTTTTTGTTTGTTCTCACTTCAGTTGAGAAGGAGCAGATTTCATCCATCATGCCAAGCATATTGCTAAATAATAAAAAATAAAAAAAAACATGATCACAAATTGAGGCAAAAAATGTAGCTTGGTTTTTAATAATCACATGCTGTTTAGCATAAAGAGACTAGGAGGTGGGGGGGGGGGGGGGGTGTTATGTTCAGCATCCACACTTCAGTCAATTCTTTCTGGACATGTTAGACTAGTATTATACTTTTTTTAAGTACAGGAAATGTTGAAGTAGTGTTATCATATTTATATAGCCTGGGTTTTTTAAAATTTGCATTAAGACCTGAAGGGATTTTTTTATTTATTTTTTTTTTAAAGATGGCTGCATTGAAGCTGATGGAATCTTCTCTCTTGCCATGTAATTTAGGAGTTGAAAGATTATTTATTGTATGATATAATGTATGTCATGTGAGGAGCATATGTTACTGTATTAATGTACCAATATTGCACATAGATTCTTAGTGCTGAAATGTCCATTTGAACTATTCACAGCATGTGTCTCTATTTTCGAAGGCCACACGTGCACGATTCCTTAAACTTAATCTCCCAGTTTTTTTCTTTTTCTTTTTTTCCCCACTCTCTTGTCATCTTTCCCCACTGCCCTCTAAACATGAGGAGGTAGAGGGAGGATAGAGAAGACATAAATTGATTGGCTGAGACGAGAATCGCTAAAACATGCATGAACGATCTTTTGTTTCGATCTGTCCTGCACAAATTTGTTGTTGTTGAAATATATCACGAATGGGGAAAGATTGGAAACAAATTATTAAGGAATTGTAAACAAAAAATATTGTCTGCTCAGTTAATCCTCCAAGGTCTTGCCAAAAGGAAAAACAAATCATTTGCTATGCACTTGTAGTTGGAGATAGTCATTTTGTACATGTAGTTGATGATACATAGTAAGCTTCACCCATTACATAGATTTGGCACAATATCTTCAAGACGGGCTCCAAGGTCAAAGTTCAGTTTTGTGGTGCACTCATTTTCCAATAGATAGAGTCCTTATGAAAGTGGGGGGAAAATTACAAGTCTCTAACCTCACGCTAAAATGGTGAAAAGGGTCAATTTATTAGATACTCTTTTATGGTGAAACTGGAAACGTGGCTTCAAAATAAATGGGTCTGTACATTTCAAAGAGAAATTTTTGCGCCAGTTTAAAAGGTCAAATTCAATGGCGTTTTGATTGAAGAACGTCAAAACTCGGCAAAAATGTATGGACCTACATATTAGGTTTGAAATGTGACATTTAAAATAAAAAAAATGACAAAAGTTGCAATTAAAGGGGACTCGCTGGCATTTTACACCAGGTTAGAGAGGTTAGAGACTTTTTCCCCCATTTTTTCCCCCATTTTCATAAGGACTCTGTCTATTGGAAAGTAAGTGGACCTTGGAGACTCTTTTTAAAACAGTTGACTATCAAAACGAAAAGTGTTTATTCTCAATCATGTAGATTTTTGTTGCTTTTGTTTTTGTCTACCCGTCCCGTCATAAACTTCCAAGCTCCTCGGTCCATGTGAGCTTTGAACATGTGCTAAATTTTAATCAACTAACAAAGCCAACGTAGAGAGTTTTTATGAACAATTTTTTTTATTAAGATTTCACAAATTGATTCTGGGCTACGTTATGCTTGCTCCATCTAATTAGTCTAATTAGAATATATTAGTCTAATTAGAATATGCATGATTTACAAATTAGCATTTAAAGCATTTTTCTGGCATGAATTCTCAGCAGGAAGTGGCCACATCTACAAATTTTATCAATTTTACAGGGTTCTGCCCAGGATTTGTTTAGTGCCGGAAATTTTGTTTTTCCTAGTACAGTCAAGTAAATTTCCTTTCGATCGTGCACGGAGTGGTTACACACGTGCGCCCTGCAGCTAGCTGTGCCTTGAATGTAGGCCCTCAGTGCGCGCACGCCTTTACCGCCATGGGAAAACAATTTACAGCATCTTTAGCATGGTGCTTACTCTGCAGTTCATTTCCGTTGTATTAAACGCTATAGAATAGGATTCGCAACATGATGAAACTGGTATCATGTTATTCCAAGCGTAAAGCTATAATCAGCGTGACTGGAAACCATTGCAAAATCAATGCGGGTTTCGTGCGTTGGATATATACATCGTACAGGCGGGAGGAATGCTCGATCCTGGATCATTAAAATAGACTCAAACCAAAGAAGTAGGCTACTCGAAACTTTGGATAAAACTGTTTACTGGTAAATAATTTGTTTTACACGTTGTTCAAAATATTTTGAAGGAAATGGGCAAATGGGAAAATGTGTGGTGATCGGAAAAAGAAAAAATTCTGCGAGTGCCGGTCGGGGAATCATGAGTGCCGGTCGGGTTTTCCGGCACCGACTACCGTGGGCAGAACCTTGATTTTAAGTTTGTTTTTATTTTTAAGGACTGAAAAGAAAACGGTTTTATTTGCTGTATCCCAGTGTTTTCAACAATCGCATTATTTTTCCCTCATGTAGGTTTCTGTCTTGACCATCTGATGAAACAAGAGGTGCCTTATCCATATTCCAGGGCCAACTGCTTACAGTTGGTCCTTTGGACATGGACATGGACCTACTGTAGAGGCCCCACAGTTAACTTCAGCAGCCGTTCTGCCCATTTAAAAAAGAACCCCCTAAGCTTGCTGACAATTTGGTGGGTAAGACAACAAAACAAGTTGGAATGGTGCATTTGATAGGCATAAGGTGGTATCTGGTTTTGTTTCACCACCTTGCTTGCTTTTGTTCTCCTTACTTCTACCCTCCCCCTCTGGAAAGTGGTATCACCCTAACAGTTTCATTTCCATGTTTTCCTGTAACACAAGTTGGGCCAGGGTGGAGGAAACAAACACCACCCTGGTCTGATCTAAAACTATCATGGTTCATATCATCTGCCCTCGCCATTTCACTTTGCAACTAACTCCTACATTTTCAACAGGTCATCATACATATTGATTGTATCTCTTTTTCTCTTTGGTTGAACTTTGACTGGTGGGGGGGGGGGAGGGTGGGCAATGCTGCATGTATTTGCAAATGATACTACACAAATGACTGCTGCTGGAGGTCAACTGGGGTCATCCATTTTGTCTTTCCCAAGCATGATGTGTTTGTTTGTTTGATCGGTTTTTGCTCTCAGACTAAATTAAACTACCCGATTTTTCTGGCGGGGAAAACAAAAAGTTCAAAAGCACTACACAGTTCCTTTAAAGCTCCAGCATATTATTATACTTTCAAAATATTGTTTTGTTTTACTAGACTAACCTTTTGATTTGTTGTTAAAAAAAACAATGGTAAACTCAGCATTTACAGTGAGGCGCTTCATGTATTGTTGTGACTTGCTCTACCACCAACAGCAGCTCAACAAGTCGCAAACAGTCATTACTTCCATTTTCAAATCAGTATTTACACAAGATTGTTCAGTACAGAAGTTTGATTTGATGAAAAAAACTAATATATACCTCTGCGTTTTGTTAGAGCAAGTCACATTTACACAGGGGAAGATTGCCATTTCCTTGTTGTATTTTCCTTCTTTTCTTTTTTGTTTCATTTTGTTTGCCAAGCACTTAAAAAATGATGAGCTAAACCGATTTATGTACAAGCGTGCAGAACCAAAACCGAAACCTGCAATTGAATTTTTTTTTGTTACCTGTAGCTCACAAAGGAAGCGGCTACTTTTCTGACAGCGGTCATATTCATCTGGTTTCATGTTGTTTTTTTTGAAGGCAACAAATGTCTCTGAATTATTTTTAGTATCCGCACAAATCGTCTTTACCACAAAGCTTCTGAAACCATGTTCTTACTTTGATTGATTAATTCTTTTATCTTTATCCTCCGATTATGTTTAGAGTTTTATTTTTCAGTGCTTGGAAATTTG
Organism: Leptasterias polaris; assembly: GCA_037783415.1. NCBI lineage: Eukaryota > Metazoa > Echinodermata > Asteroidea > Forcipulatida > Asteriidae > Leptasterias > Leptasterias polaris. The sequence goes on from JAZGTN010000035.1 coordinate 654,095, forward strand.
TTGACAGTCATACTAACGAGCATTTTGAAAACTGTTCTTCCCATTTAAAAAACAAACAGTATCATGTATAAATTAACTTTGTAAAAAATATTTGATTATGTTGAATTCCTGCCACAGGGGTCGGTAAAGAATGACTCATGCTTCCAAATGAGAGACTTGTTGTTGTGGGAAGGGGGTTCAGTTTAAATCCATATGTCAGTATTAAGTCACAAGTAAATGTCTGCAACCCTTTTTTCAGGATTACTAGCACTGTTAATCCTTCCACTTCTAGAGTTAACTTAACCCTGTGGGTTTTTTTCTTTTGTTATTTGTTTCATTTTTATTTGTTTTCTTGTTATGGTTTAAGATGACTGAAATTAGATTTGTATAATATGTACGTACTTGTAGCTGGCCCAGTATATATAGTTCACCAAAGATTAACAACTTAAACCTGTACATTAATTATTTATTTTACAATTTTTAAAGCGACAATTAGCTTTGTAGAAATGACTAATTTCTGTTGTGTATATGTAAATATGTTAACAAGGTATGAACGAGGTGAGGTTATACCTGGTGTTTTCTGTTATCGGTTTTCGTTGTCGGATCCCCGCAGAGAGCTATGAGAAATGTGATAGTACTACCATTCCTTTAACTTGTTGAGATATTTGACCCTTGACCTTAAGGAGCAGCCACCGTGGCAGTATCATTGTCTAGTTGGCTGACATGGATCAATTTCAAAAGCATCATGTGGGGTGGATAAGTTACTTGAACGCCACCGGCTCTCGGGCACCAGACCAAATGCCAATAAACACTCTTTGATATTTCAGGAAACGGTGATCCTCACTTTCTCAAAAGCAAAGTCTGTAGATTTATTTATTTTGTTTCCAGCTTGTAATTTTATAAGCTAAAAGGAATGGTATTATATTGGTGTTTGAATTATTTAATTTTAAACCACTTAGTTTTCAGTGGAACAAAATTTCTGAAAACTAACCTTGTATTTATATGTCATTGGAGAAGAAAAAAGTGCTTCGGGTTCTGGAAAAAAAACCAAGTGTTATTGTACAAAACACTTGGAAACACTACGTACCGTAGTACCTAGGACACTTATGTCATTATGAAGGGTAGTGGTTGCCATGGCAACCAAACACTTGGGGGTTCTTTGTATGAACTAACAACCCCGTTTGTGATCAGCTCGTTTTGTTTACCAGACGTCAGAAGTTAAAGAGGTTTTACGGTTGGGGAAAAGCATCAGTAATACGTGTAATGAGAAAAGTGTGACCTTGTTTTGTAAGAAGTGAGTCTGAATCCACCACAAACTTAGGCCGTTTTGGAAAGTTAGGCCTGGGCCTAATTTCGTAGAGCTGCTAAATGGTAAGCAAATTTTCGTTGCTAACTGTAGCAGAAAAATTTGCTAAAGTAAAAGCGTTTTTTCACAGGTTAGCAAGAAAATAAGGCGGCTAACTTGCGCGTTCACCATGTCTTTGCATTGTTAAGTCATTCATTTTTCGTGCAGTAAGCACTGGAAGGTTAGCATGCCTTTTCGTGTGCTTACGGTTAGCAGCGCTATGAAATAGAAACTCGTACGTAAGAACAGAATCGGCCGTTGAGCAGCTCTATGGAATTGGGCCCTGGGCTCTGGCTTGGGCTCTGGCTCTGGCTCTGGCTTGAGTCCAAGCCCAAGCCGTGGTTTGAAAAACAGCATTAGGTTGTGTCCAAATCAAGCGGATGTGGCTGTTGGCTGTGGCTGTTGGCTGTGGCTGTTGGCTGCAACAACAGCATTAAATGATACAACTTTGCAGTGACCCAGCCATAGCCACTTCTGAAGCCATTAATTGGGACACATCTTGGGTGTGCTTTGGGTACTGCAACCAAAAGATGAGAGTTTGTGGTTAGTTTTACTGTAAGAACACAATCCAAGTTTTTGTTGAAACCTCTTCCAAAAAAGAACAGGTGTACCTCGGGTTAATTGTAACTCGGGTTAATTGTAACTCCTATGCAATGGAAATTACTTCATCGTTTCGTTAGATAATGACACGCATTTTGGTTGCAAATCGAAAAGGAACTCAATACACTTTCTGGAGACCACGAATTTCATTAGTGCAAACTAAAATTGTGCTGACAGCTTTACTTTTTAGGTTTCAACTTGATGTTGTTATCGTCAGGACTTTGTACTTTTCTTCGTTAATGACCAGCTCGTCTGTAGTACTGCTATTACTACCGAATGGTGCGGTAATTGTCTGTAATAACACAAAGAGAACTGTGGACTCATCCCCTTATAAGAAGTTGATGATTTTTTCGGGATCATTAGGTGGAAACTGTTGCTATGGAGTTAGGTTGATTTACAGTGACAACCGAGAGCGCTGATGGGGGGAGAGATCGGTTATTGCTACGGTCGAATCCCACAGGCCATACCGGAGAACATTTCTATTAAATTGGTGATGCTCTCCGAATACATTAAGCCCCCCCCCCCAACATCTTAGCAAGATTGCCTGGATTGGGTGGTCACTCTATCTCCTTCATCATCTCTGAGCCCTCAGTTAGCATTACTAACTTGTATGGGCAGGTGCAGCGAGCCAATCACCAGGGCGACTCCAGGGTATATGGAGTTCGTTCAAGAAAATGCATTATTATTATTCTTAAGAAATTTGAAACTTAATATCTATGTGTCTCGGCTTCTTTAGAAAGCAGCTTAAAGAAAAGTTGACAGGGTAATTTGTTTTATTTTCCAGAAAACTGACTTTGATATGTGTCTCAGCTTCTTTAGAAAGTAGCTTAAAGAAAAATTGACAGGGTAATTTTGTCTTATTTTCCAGAAAACTGACTTTTTAATTCTCATGTGAGCCAAACGCTTTTGAGCAATTTATAAGCAGAGGGAATCTAGCTTTTTAGCAAAGTTAAGCTGTCATAAAAGTTTGTTCGGGGAGGGGAGGTAGATGTCGGGGGGGGGGGGGGGGGGTGTCAGTAAGTTGTTTGCATTGGCATCTGTACCTGTGAACGTCTGTTGAATATTCATGAAGGTAGTGATGCGTCAACTGAAAGTTTTAACAAAAAGTATTGAGGAACCATTTTGTCTCTTTTTAAGTAATTTATGCACAGGCAACCAGACTCTGTACCTGACAGATTAGAACCCCTTGGTGATAAATGTGTTTTTGAATCTATTATCTTTTAATGCATATATAGCCTTGTACGTTTATCATGCAGCGAAGGGTGATGGCACAACTAAGTAATATTTTAGTCTAACCCAGTACTAAAGTGTATTGTCTAGACTTTTCCCTCAAATGTAAAAAAATATGTAAATTATGCTTTTTTTTTATATGTTGTATTTATTCATTAAGTTTGTTTGTCTGACGGATCAGTTTGAGTTGCCAAAATATTTTTCTTTTAGGGATTTGTTCAATGCAGTTTTCATGTACATGTGCTTTTAGGGTGACCCACCAAACCGTTGGGTTCAATTCCTGAGGTAATAGCTGTTGATTTGCAGCTTGTTAGCCGAGTGACTGGTGATATTCTTCAATTTATTCATGGGGGGAAAGCGACCCACATTCTATGATGTGTCGCAGCAAATTGAGAGCGCTTGTTCTGGGTCTTGTGTTACATTCTCCATCCAGCAAATGTTGGCAGGGGTTCAAGCCTGGCTAAGGGGGACCTGGGAGAAAGAGAGGCTGCTCAACAGGGTGCCTGGTTACACTTGGGGTTTAGAAATATTTTTAAAGAGAAAGCACTTGGGTTTTTAATTTTTTTTTGGGGGGGGGGTTGATAATTTTACTCCCATCTGTTAGTTTGCAGTAGAATTACTTTTTGTATCCTGTGAATTTGTATTTAAAAACAACAAAATTGATTAAGAAACAATGAAATGAGTTTGGGAAACTTTGTGCACATTCATGTTGAGCTTATTTCGGTTGCTGCAATGGAATTAAGCAATGGTGATTTGAGAAGCTATTTTTTTTTTCTACACAGAATTTTTTTTTCAGATTTGATTTCTCTGGAGGATTAGAACTGGTATGATCTTGATCAAATAATAATCTTGTTAGATTTTTTAAAAAAATAAAAAATTCACTAAGGTTTTACCCCTAACCAGGCACGCTCGGTAGTCCAGTAAAACAATCTTGCAGAGATCATGGGTTCGAATCCCACCTGAGGTAGTCATGCCTGTGGATTGTTTTGTTCGGCAGGAGTCGGGAACCCTGTGAGTAGACAAGTGATTAGTCACACACCGGTTTAACGTAAAAAAACAAAACAAGTTCAAATAAATAATTGAGGAACAATCATGTACTTTGTCTTCAAAGGCGGACTCAGACCTGAGATATACTGGTACTCTAAACACATGATTATCAGTAATGTATTTGTTTGATGTGCATTCCATTATTATCGTATTGTGCTATGCAATATATTTTAAAAATGTATTTGAGAGTCTGTGTCCAAGACTCTATTTTATAGAGCTGCTTAAGCACAAAACAGTTGCTAAGCACAAAACAATTTTGCTTACCAGAATATGGTTACCAGCCAAAATGCCATGTCACATATCCCAAATTTCGACTGGTATCCTGCTTCATTTTGCTCAGCAGAAGATTATTAAACACCATTGTCTGCTTGAGTAGCTCTGTGAAATATGGCCTCAAGGCTGTTCTATCATGTTTTGTGTAAGTTATGAGTTGAATAATGATGTTGTGCAGAAATCATTCTGGGAAACATTTAAATCTGAAATGCAGTCATCCTCTGGTGGAATTGGGGATCAATCAAATTATACCGAAGTTGAGTTCAAGACAAGAAATGCGGTTGAAACAAAATGTATTGACTGAAGGCCATGTTTTCTAAATACAATGCCATCTGTTTAATTGGTTTTTGTTTATCCCTTGGTCATGTTTTATGCTTCTTCGCGCAGAAGTGACACAAAATTAACTTGGAACAAAAGAAATAGCTGTTGGGAACGGCTCATCACCCAAAATGACCTGTGGTGTAAGGGTGGGAATGGCCTCATGTTTCAACCGTAACCATGGTAACAGTCTTGTCTCATAGAGAACAGTTTTCCTGTAAAGCTGGTCATTTATTAACGAGTAAACAAATTGTTTTAAATTTTTGGACAGTTTCTCTTCTTTCCGGCTTACATACATCAATCATGGTGAAGTTCTCTCATGTTTCTCTCCAATTAACGTCAGTGTAATCCAAACCGAGGTTGAAAGTGCACAATAGTCTGGTCTGTTGAGAAACAGAAACCGTAATTCAATAGAAGACAGGGAACTAGACTGTAGCGGTCAGCACTATAATGGTCTGGGCTCAATGTCATAGAGATGCTTATAGAACAGTTGCTCAGCGCAACAGAATTATGCTTACCAGAATAAGGTTACCAGCTAAAATACCATTTTACATAGTACAAAATGTAACTGGTATCCTGCTTAGTTTTGCTAAGCAGAAAGATGTTAAAGAATGTTTGTCTGCTCAAACAGCTCTATGAAATTTTGCCCTGTTATCAATGAAGTCACTCCTTGTGTCTGTCTGGCGTTTGGTGAATAAGACAGCATGCTGAACTATCAAGGCATTGAAGCCTAATGTAATGGGTTCTGGAACCTTTGGAATGCTGTGCTGGTCACTTTAAATACATTGAGAATCCAGCATTCCAAAAGCTGAAGCATTTCTAGTATTTCTTACTCAAGTGTTTCTTCGAAAAGGGTTAGAGTTTAAGGATTCTGTCCCAGGAGGCACTTCACAGGCAACCAGGTCGGGGGCAAAGTCTAAAGAAGAAAGTATAGCTATGTTTCACCATAAGTGGTTAATGAAGAGAAATTGACGTGGTGCCCAACTTTCAGTCTATGCATACATAAACTTGGGGACAGTAAGATTGGGGCCAAAATGTTTCTTGTGCTGCTGGAGGGATTCCTTATTGCCTGCACTGAAGTTGGTTGCTTGGATGAGCCCTCGTGTGACATGACATTAGGCCCTAACATTTAGATATGAAGGTGTTGGTTTGGTTTTTTTTATTGCTTGCTATGATGGTACTTAAAATTGTTGCTTGAGTACTATGATTTTTGTGATGATTGCTAATCATGTGTAACCCATCAGTCGTTACTTCATGTCAAAAGTCTTGCTTAAAAAAGTATAATGTTGGCTGATATTTCAGTCAGAATATCAGACATGAGGAAGATTGTTTTGTTTTGGTTTTTTGTTGTTGATTTTTCGCTCTCATTATTTTCTTTTCCTTTTTTTCTGATAAGGCAGGGGGAAAAAACCTCATTTATGAGATAAATGAGTGGTGTGATGTCATCCTTAGTTGTTGTGATGTCACTAAATGACATGTTGTCATTATTGCATGCACACACAGTCCAATTTGAAGTACTAAAACTTATATAATAATTAAGATTCCACCGGGATTTTATTTCTCTCCAATACTTGGTAGTCAGAAGTAAAGTGTGCTGTGTAAAAAAATAAGAAATTTGGCATGTTTTTTGTAGACTGCTTTTCCTCCAAATAACTGATGTATTTACCAAAATATATAATTTTTATAGTTCAAGAAAAATGTTCCAATTGAAAGTGCTAACAAGTTTCATTCTGGAGTGCAGTATTATTTAATGTTTTTTATTAACTATGTTAGTTGAAATTGTTGTTGATAAAGGGGGAGGGTTTGGGGGATATTGTTTGTTTTTGTAAGTATTTTGACACTAATGGGCAGAGAGACCTGGTACCTGGTTTTTATGACGTCTGTGTATATTTGTTCTATTCTTACGCACCAACGGCGGCGATGAGGCTTTGAACCGTAAATTATATTCCATGGTCATCATTTCAAACTTCATACTGTGTAATAATGGTGAACATTAATGTTACTATATATAAAGGATTAGAGTTATTAAATATGTTAATTGATTACTGAGAATTAATGTTGTTGTGCTTGGTTCTTCCTATGTCCTTTGTGTTTTGAGAGATTTGTCCCGGCCTACTCTTTGTACGGTCAATTGACAAACATTTGTGGACTTATGAATGGATTTGTGAATATTTTATATTTACACATGACTCCATCCAAACGAAGAACATCTTTTTTTGTTCTTAGCCGATATTCCATAGTTCAAATACTGATGTTAAATTTGCATTGGAGATAAGGAATACAATTTGTGTTTTACCCACACCCAAACTGCCTCTAGCTACCGGGCAAGGTTGATGGTCTAGTGGTAAGACATCTGCTCTAGAGCAGTAGAATGCCTCTTCATTTGTCAGGAATTTTCCTGGTTTCAGGATTTCTCACTGATCTCCCTGCCATTGTGGTTTTCTTGAAAGATGCAAACTTGACATCACAGAGATGAGAAGACTTGGCTCTAGTTATGACCAGACCTTCAGATATCTATTTGAAATCATGTAGAGAGTCTGTAAACCTCTAACATGGAACATTCTGTACATTCAGGGAGCTTCGTTTCCACCACCAAGAGGAAATTATTATCAAATTTTCTGCATTTTTCATTTTCATTCAGATGTCTTCCCTGAAAGGTTGTGGGTTCGAATCCGGCCGGAATAATTTGCCTGTGGATTGTTTTGTTTTCACAAGATTCAGGAAGTACTGTGTATACAATGCATGCTTGGCACGGTGGCATTTTTTAGAGGGTGCTGTTCAACTGCTGCCTGCATTCATTTTGGGGGCTCTTAAGTTATTTTCCACAGATTTACATTCTTGCAGTCTTGCATCATTTTGTGTAATGACTACTGAGCATCAAACTGTAAGTACACTTCAGCACATTATGGGAATGCAAGAATTCCTCATAATCCTTATCTTATACAACAATGCAATAGAAAACTGAAGAAAAACAAGCTGGGCACAAAAATGTTTGTGTGTGGGACTCAATTTCGCAAAGGAACAAGATTTATCTTAAGATAGGTCGTCAAAATCTCACAGTGGTTTTGTATCGCAACATCACACTTTGCTTATTAGTTAAGATTGGGGTTGTGACTTAAGATTTTGTGCAATCGGTCACTGGACCAATTTCTCAAAGTTACAGCATGCCTTGATAGTACTCATACAGGTTTGACAGTGAATTGGCTGAACTTTCCATGCCTTGCTGTTCACCTCACAGCTTTACACTGTTCCCTCATGCTGGTTTGGTTCATGTATTCACTCTATGTTATATAAATCAAGTAATAAACCACAAGGGAAACTGACTGGGTTAATTTGTTTAAAGTAACTTTGGGTTGAAAAGGGTTGTGTCTTAAACTTGGGTGTGATCCCTGGCTATATAGCAGTTATGGGTTGAATGGCTTCTGACTGGCAACCCAAACAAAGTTATGACACGATAGGAAACCACCAACATTAGGGCTAGATAGATAGCTCAGTTGGTAGAGCAGGTTCAAGTCCTGCTCTGGTATATTTCTCTTTGTTTAACCCAAAATTGTGTTTATAAAACTTACAATATGTTCACATTTAAGTCATAAATTTTTAAAACAAAGCTGAAGAAACAACATTTTTTGTCGAGCTTGTTTCTAACAAAACAGCAGAGTTTCTTGTGTGGGAAAGAAAAGAGAAGAGCATCCATTATGTATTGCACCTTGAGCAGGTAAGAAAAAAGATTATTTCATAATCTGCATTAAATGCCACGTAGAAACAAGCTGCCTCTAGCTGTAAAGAACACGATTAATGGCTTTCTTAAAATGCAGTTTGGCGCCGACCAGGTAGGAATGTGATACTATGATATTGTTTTCCCTTCACACGCTGGACATAAATGTAGATTGACATCATTAAATCAGGAAAATAATAACTCCAACAAAGAGTGGTTGACTGATTAGGAAATAAGATGTGTCACAAGCCTTATGGCAATGACTTCTCCATTACAAATGATGAGGTTTACCACTCTCTGTAATTAACTCCTTTTTTTTCTATTCGAGAGGCTGATATGAGAGTTGAGAACTAGGGGCTAAGATATCTCGGGGATGATCTTTGTTTTGTTGGAGAAAAACCCAGAGGAGTGAATCAAGTCAGGAGTGTGAAGAGGAAAAGGTCAGTTGTCATTTATAGAGATGATCTCAACTATCCCAATTTCAGGTTTTGGGGTGTTAAAAAAAAAAAGAGATGGTGCAGCATTGGTACATGTAAAAAGCTACAATCCTAGCCAAGATGCTTCGGCCAGGTGACAATAAACATACCCTCCCCCGTTCCCTGGCCCCCCCCCCCCCCCCCGATGCAGCTAATCACCACCCCATCACACGGATTTGCTAGAATGTGATGAATAACTCTATTCACTTTACACCCCAAAAATCACACTCTCCTTGCACGAGGCCGGCCAGCCATACCTGTATGTTACTAGAGTATTGAGTGATCATAGTGTGGAGTTTTTCGATAGATTCGGGACAACGACATGCTCCTGGACAAAACACTGTGTTTAATCATTATGTACGAAGTGTGGAGTGTATTTGACACACTAAGTGGACTTATTCACGTCCACACAGTGTTTTTTACAGTGGTCAAGAATGTTTTTTCTTATGATGGGCACAGTACAGAGGAATGTCCACAGAGTGTCTGCTTCAAAGTTGCAGTGTGTTAAAAGTTGTAGCAAGAAATTATCATCTTTCTAAACGTACAAAATGGCGATGAATTTTGTTTGTTTGAATGAGTGTACAGGGCGACTCTCGCTAATGCACGGTCTACCAGACAATAGCCCAGTTTCCTTGTATCATATGAACCTTATCTTAGCTCGCAGCATCATTAGTGCAGGATATACAGTGCACATTGTGTAGCGCATAACATCTGAGACAAGTTTCATAACTATACTTAGCATGGAGTTTTGTGCTTACAGCCCGTATAACTGCATGCTTTACAGGGCACTGTAAGCTTTACAAAATTATGTGGCGTCATATGCTATTAGTGTACTAACATTTTTGCTATATTCATATTGAGTTTTTGAAAAGGAATTTTATCATTTTTTTACATAATTGTTAAAGAACAAAGTCGGGGTTAAAAACTGTCAGAACACTCCATTCACAAACAGGGTCTAACATTATAATTAAATGCATTTTGTGTCCTCACCTAGCCCAGTGTATTATACACAACTTCTTGTCTATGAGGTCATGGGGTTTTTTCTGGAGCTGATACAAAAAGTGTACAACTGTAAATAATAAAACACAAAGTCAGAACTATGCATTTCGGGCGTTATTTTATGAGGTTAACTGGCAAAATTTAAAGATTTCTTCAAGTCGAATATTTTCTTGGAGAATACAGTTTCATTGTGTGACATCTGTAGATGGTTTTCACAATCCTATATTTAGTTTTTTGGGGAAATAACAGTACTTTTAAAGAAAGCGTTGATGTTCTATATGTGGAGTATTCCACCCTGTTGGTTTGTGTTTTTATTTGTGTATCAGACAAAAAAACATACTTGTACTTGTAACCGGTGTGTGCTTTCTCCAATTTATTTAAAATGTAACAAATTGTGACATTTAAGCATCAGTGATGTGCTGCATCTGTTGAAATCATTTGAATGAATTTGATTTCAAGAAGACAAACTGCTGAACTTAACTGTAGCTGAAGTGGTGACAATTTCCGCAAAGGGATAAAATGAGGTTTTGTTGGGGTTTTTCGCTCAGATTACTTGCATAATACGGATGGATGTACAGACTTTATGTTGGTTGACAGTATTTTGGTTTTAAAAATAAATTTATTGTGCTCTATGAACATTTGGGTTTCTCCTCGAACTTCAAAATATTGGCTGATTAATTTTTTTATTATTTTTTTTCAAGCAAAGGCTGGTTTCCTGCTCATGAAATTAATAGTTTCCCGTTCTATTAGTAGTAACCAGTTAATCCTTCTCGTGCATTTTTCGATGCAATCTTTTGCCTGGTTTCCCGTTGTAAAGAGTACCATCCAACTCTTGTACTTTATACATAATGTCTGCAACTGGTTTCCCGTTTTAAGAGTAGAGACCAGCTAACACTCATGCACTATGTTTTGCAATCTTTGGCTGGTTTCCCGTAAAAAGAGTAGAGACCAGCTAACACTCATGGGCTATGTTTTGCAATCTTTGGCCGGTTTCCCGTTAAAACATTAGAGATCAGCTAACACCCATGCAATCTATGGCTGGTCTCCCGTAAAAAGAGTAGAGACCAGCTAACACTCATGGGCTATGTATTGCAATCTATGGCTGGTTTCCCGTTGTGAGAGTAGTAACCAGCTAACTTTCATATTCTATGTAAGGCTGGTTGCCTGTTCTTTTAAAACAAGTTTAATAGCATAATTTCCCCAACTGACTGTATTTGTAAGCACCTTATGTTTACATCTGAAATATTGTATTAAAAGATGAAAAAAAAGACTCAAAGCTGTTTCTTATGCGTATCTTTTATTCATGTTTTGTACGATTCTACTGCCTCTTATAAGTGTAAGTGTATAAAACAGATGAATAATATTAACGGTGTAATACTCTTTGTCAATATGAATACATCGGAATTCTAAAATGAACCATTTGGGGCCTTTATGGACAAAAATTTACAAATAGTTCCACAAGTACACCGACTGTTTTACCACACATATACATGTCATTATTTGCAATTGAAAGAATTAATTGAAGGCACAGGATCAGCGATATATATATATATATCAAACAAAGCTACACACATATCACAAGATCGACAAATTTGAAGAAAAGCTAAACTAACAATAGAGTGAAAACATTTTTAGTTTTGAGAAAAAAAATACAGCTGCTGGTAAAACCAAGAAAATATATAATTTTCAACATTCATATAAAATATTGCGATTGTCACAATATATGTATTCAAAACAAAGTACACGTACATTACAAGATTGACAAATTGGAAACCTAAACTAACAATAAAGCGAACAAATTTGAGATATAAATGTTTGGAAAAATAAAGCAGCTTGTAAGCCAAGGATAAATATAATTTGAGAATATTATTGCAATATTCGTACAAAGTTTTGTGACTGTTTTTACCTTGGAGGTAACATGATCTGTCCAAGTATAGTCTCAGAACATGTCACCTTGATTCCAGTGCATTTCCTGGCAGGCAAGATGCTACATGTACACTGGTCATTATGGTAAATTTAAATTTGTCGCTGTAATTGCCATAACAGCTGAACAAGTTTTAAGATGTGTTCTCCCCCCCCTAACTTTCTTCATACCAAAAGTAGAAACAAATTGTATGGTGCATATATATATATATATCAAACAAAGCTACACACATATCACAAGATCGACAAAAAGCTAAACTAACAATAGAGTGAAAACATTTTTAGTTTTGAGAAAAAAAATACAGCTGCTTGTAAAACCAAGAAAAGCTAAACTAACAAAAAATTGTTAGTTTAGCTTGTATCTCCATAAGAATGCAAGATTTTATACGATGGTTTTCCTTTGAGCCGTCTACATATCGTTCTTTTGTAAATATGTGATGTTGCATGGAATTCTATCGAAATATACCTCAAAATAAACATCACAATTTCTTTGTAGTATAGGACAGCTTTGGATTGCAAACAGTTGATTCTTTACATAACTAATAAATCCCTGTGTTCGCGAGCCAAACTTTCTGTGGAAAACCAAAGGGCAAAGGTGGATAAACAGATTGACTGTTAGTACATGACTGCTGAAAATGTACATAACCTCATTGTGTAGTTCTCTTCAGCAAAATTCGGTGATATCTCAAAAACGGTCCCACCTTTTGCTATGAAATTTTCACAGGTAAGTTTTATTGTATCTGTCTACATTTGTATAGGATTAAAACTATCGACAATTACAAAAACCAAAGGTATACTTGGCCTTAAAGCCTCATTGACTCCACATGACACACATTCGCTTTCCACATTAAATAAACACTGTCTGTTAAATCAAGACCTGGTTAGCATCACTGTTTACTTTTAAAGAAAAACAGCAGAGGGTGAAAAGTACACCAAGCCAAGGTTATGGCACAAGAGAATGGGGGGGGGGGGGGGGGGGGGTTTGAGTTCATTCAGAGATGTCCCTGGCCTGTATGGTTACTGTCATAAACAATCACACTGTGGGTCAATATACAATGTAACTAGGTGGTGATACATTGTATACTACCTTGAGAATATTGACCCAAGTTGGAGGAAAAGGTTTTATTATAAAGCATGGTTTTTTACAGTGTTTATAACTCATCAACTTATAAAGGGATTTGTATTTCATCAAAGAATACTACATTACATGTACAGTAAAGCCTCGATAAAATGAGCACTTGTTATAAAGAGGTTCTGCTTATAAAGAATGCATTCTGCAGTCCTGTATCTCGTTTCAGCTTTGTGTTTCTTTGTTTTGCAGCCTTCATAAACAACGTTCCTGTTATAAAGAGGTAATTTAGCCAGTCCCGGTGATCTTGATATGACAAGAGTCGACTGCATTGGGTTTTTGGACGAGTACACTTATTAATTCTCTAGTTTTCAATGGACACACATTTGAGCAACCTGTGAAGATTTGATCAAATTTGTTTAACCTTTCCCAACAATTAAATTGTTTTTAGCCATAAACTACATTGAGCTAAAGTATTTGACAAACAGAATCGCGCACATGTAAAACTCAATATGATTTGGGACTAACCGCCTAGAAGTTAGCATATATACGCAAGACTTGCACAGTCTATACAAAAACCAATAAGCAAGTTTTGTCAGGAATTTTGTGCCCGCAGTGATTGATTAATTGCATACGGCAGACAAAATAACTTATTTGGATGTCTTCAAAAGCTATCTTCTTTTACTTTCACTGTATTTCAAACGTAACTAAACGTCACTGGAAGATTGGTGCTGGTATGAACTTTATAAAAATCAGTGAGCTTGCAGATTTGAAACTAAATTGTTTTTGTTTCGATAAGAGTGTCAATATACATAAAACTATTGTTGTATTCCTCCTTAAATAAACTGAGTCACCGGGACTTTAAAACAGGAATATTATTATAAGAGGACAGCTAAACAAAAAAACACAAAGTAGAAAATGAGAATCGGGACTTCAGAATGTAGTATTTAGAAGCTGAACCTCTTTAAAACAGTCTTCTTAACGAGGATGGACTGTATAGCCTAAGATTATGTCACAATTGTCAATAATGTGCAAATACTGCCCAAGGCCCAATTTCATACAGCAGCTTAAGCACCAAATTAAACCAAGCACAAAACGATTTTGCTCACCACTAAAAGGTTACCATCCAAAACACTATGGTCATGCGTACCATTTCTGACTGGTGTCCTGCTAAATTTTGCTAAGCTGAACAATTTTAAGCAACATGTCTTAAAGCAACTCTATGAAATTGGGCAGTGTTTTTTGTGTACTAAATTATCGGAATCTCTCTCGTTTTGTTTGCACTTGCATTTCCACCACATCACATTGACAAATATACTGGAGATATTGTTTTTACGTGTCCCCTGGGGTCACACTTGCCAATAATTTTTTTTATTTCTTTCTGGCTGGTATTGGTAACAACTTGTAACTTGATCTCCAGTGAATGTTTGTCACTGGTTTACTTTACACATTGTTTGTAAACACAGGCATCGGAAAGTGTTAATGGAGGCAATAGTTGCTTGGGAACCGGTGATATTCTCCATGCACTGGCGGCACGAAGCCTGCCCTCAATCTGACCAATCATTATATCAACAAAAACCTATCTTAACCTGGTTACTCTCTTTACCAATGGAATACTAAATGGAAACTAAAGATGCATGGGGACCAGTGATATTCTCCATGCGCTGGCGGCACGAAACCTGCCCTCAATCTGACCAATCGTTACACAAATAAAAACAATCTTTACCTGGTTACTCTTTACCAATGGAATACTAAATGGAAACTAAAGATGCATGGGAACCAGTGATGTTCCATGTGAAGCCTGCCCTCAACCTGCCTTGCTCAGAACGGATTGCGGTGTCCGTCTACACTTTCAAGCCTTTGCTAATCAGGAAAGATTCTTGCTGCGGTTCTCGCCCAAGGAAGTTCTTTAGCATATCAATGGCATCCTGTTAAGGAAGTAAACAAAACAACAGAGTGTTTGTTGTTGTTTTTATCTCCTGTTTCCATCCACCAAAGCTTCCCTTCACAAAGATCAGTCAAGAGATTGCAGCGGTACCAAGCTTCCTGTGACCTTATTTCAGTTTGGGAAACCCTCCATTCGGTTTTTCCAAAGTCCCTCATAAATTGTGATTTTCAAGAAGATTTTTGTATCCATTGGTTAAGTTCCATGGCCCAATTTCCACCGAAAGAAATTTTTTCTTTTTTGAAGTGTTTTCTCTGAACAAATTTTGACAGATGATGCCGTTTCAAAATGAAAAACATACCAAAACATTTGCATATACCAAGGACAATGCACAAAATACATGTAACATGCAAGATCCCAACAATAATAATTAGTTTGAGTTGTTCATTCATTACCACTTTCCCATTGGCAGATTTTAAAGCTTGTTACTTTCTTGAATCTATAAAAAAAAGCTGTTTAAATTTTAATAAACATTTTCGGGTCAAATCTGCCAAAAATAGGACCTAGTATCTGTAGAGTGTTTTTTTCTGGTGCCATATCATCTCCAGTTTGTTTGTCCAGATTAAAAGCGGAAGCTTTTTATACAATAATGAGTGGTTCTAACTTATTGATAGGAAGTTTGATTTTTCAGTTCCTGTATCAGGTACAATACTGTGTCTTCATTGTACTCTGGGAATCTCAGGAATTATTTAGAGAATTTTAGGGGATACTTCTGTACAAGAAGAAAAGAGTCTGTTAAAATATGGGAACATTTTTATTTTTTTTGGGGGGGGTTACCCTCGGCCACATATTGGGCAAGGTATAACTGTTAAAGGAGAAGGCTGCAAGACTGACTTACAATGGAACCTCCTGGTTGTAGGATGTACTTGCGGTAGTCGGCCCCCACCTTGGGGTTCATGATCCCTTCTTTCTTGAATCGTGAGTAGAACATGTCCATACAGTACACTTCACTCCACTGCAAAATATTAAAAAACCACCAATCGGACTCAAAAATACTGCATGGAATGGAGTTTCTGTGAATGCTCATCAGAGCTGCCAAGAGCTGCCAACATTTGCAACTTGCAATCAGGGAGATTTTGTCCAACAATCAAAGAAATACATGTATTTAGAATTACATTCAACATAGTAGGGACAAAGTTCCATAATCAGGGAGATTGCAAATCTGTTCATCAGAACATGGAAAGGTTGGTTTATTTTCAGGGAACTTTCTGCAGAATCAGGGAGAGTTGGCAGCTCGGACTCGGACATACCCAATGCTTATTTCGACCATGATTTCTGGCCGGGGGCAGAGAACTATCTTGACTTTGATGAGTATTTAAAATGATTTCCTGGATGAATGGTATTGGTATGAACTTTCAGAGATATTACTTTGTAATAACAAAAAGAGGAAACGGCCGACTACACAATTTCTTTTACAGTGGCACTATTATTCAATATGGAATTTGAGGCATTGCATGGTGAGGTATCAATGTATGTTTGGTTTGCGGTAACACCATGTGTATCTACTTGCTGGGTAGATCTTGTTCTTTTAGAGCTTGTCTTGCTATTTATTCTACTGCCGCGGAGTAGATTAATCGGAATTCGAGAGACTTCGAGAGACTTCTCAGTTCTGAAAAGAACTGTCCTGCTTCTTAACTACTACCTGGGCGGAAGGTAGGAAATTGGAAATTGAACTTTTGTTCAAGAAAAAAAAGTATAAATCGGCTGAAAACTTGCATGCCTGATTTTATATTGGCCAAGATTTGAAGAACACAGACAACATTGATAATTGTCAAAGACTAGTATAAACACTTTGTGTGAGCAAACATATACATGAAATAACAAACCTGTGAAAATTTGGAACATGTATTTTTACAACCTTACCAATGTTGAGCACACCCTATAAGAATGAAAGTACTTCTTTTTGGGGGGTCAAAATTCCATCAAACTAGGTGGTCGAATTTCCGAGCAAACAGCATGTTAAGCAATGGTATAAAAATGGTTAGCATAGAGACCAAACTGCATTGCATGTGGGTTGCGGTGGTTAGAAACATGAATGGTTAGCATAGAGACCAAACTGCATTGCATGTGGGTTGCGGTGGTTAGAAACATGAATGGTTAGCATAGAGACCAAACTGCATTGCATGTGGGTTGCGGTGGTTAGAAACATGAATGGTTAGCATAGAGACCAAACTGCATTGCATGTGGGTTGCGGTGGTTAGAAACATGAATGGTTAGCATAGAGACCAAACTGCATTGCATGTGGGTTGCGGTGGTTAGAAACATGAATGGTTAGCATAGAGACCAAACTGCATTGCATGTGGGTTGCGGTGGTTAGAAACATGAATGGTTAGCATAGAGACCAAACTGCATTGCATGTGGGTTGCGGTGGTTAGAAACATGAATGGTTAGCATAGAGACCAAACTGCATTGCATGTGGGTTGCGGTGGTTAGAAACATGAATGGTTAGCATAGAGACCAAACTGCATTGCATGTGGGTTGCGGTGGTTAGAAACATGAATAGTTAGCAGCTCTCCGGAATATGCTCCAAGATCAAAACCCTAACACTCCCAAATCCTTGTCATGCTTTGGGGTCTTATTTTTGACCTGTACCTCCAAGGTCCCGTACCTCCAAGGTCCCGTACCTCCAAGGTCCCGTACCTCCAAGGTCCCGTACCTCCAAGGTCCCGTACCTCCAAGGTCCCGTACCTCCTAGGTCCCGTACCTCCTAGGTCCCGTACCTCCTAGGTCCCGTACCTCCAAGGTCCCGTACCTCCAAGGTCCCGTACCTCCAAGGTCCCGTACCTCCAAGGTCCCGTACCTCCAAGGTCCCGTACCTCCAAGGTCCCGTACCTCCAAGGTCCCGTACCTCCAAGGTCCCGTACCTCCAAGGTCCCGTACCTCCAAGGTCCCGTACCTCCAAGGTCATGTACCTCCAAGGTCCCGTACCTCCAAGGTCCCGTACCTCCAAGGTCCCGTACCTCCAAGGTCCCGTACCTCCAAGGTCCCGTACCTCCAAGGTCCTGTACCTCCAAGGTCCTGTACCTCCAAGGTCCTGTACCTCCAAGGTCCTGTACCTCCAAGGTCCTGTACCTCCAAGGTCCCATACCTCCTAGGTCCCGTACCTCAAAGGTCCCGTACCTCAAAGGTCCTGTACCTTCAAGCCACAAGCTCTTAGGTTGGCGCAAGTTATTTTATCAGAGTCCAAACATTTGGGTGGCGAATCACCATTGACTGGAGAATAATGTAGGACTCAGAACGGTCTCTAGCAAAAGACTTGCGGGAGTTAGGGGAAAAGCAAACCCCAGCAAAATCTGACAAATCTAAACTCACCAGATACCCATAGTACTGTGCGTCATAGCCATCAGACAAATGACCGAATGAGGCAATCTTGCTGGTACCTGGCGTAGACGGTATCCCAAGAATTTCTTTAGAAAGCCTTGCAAAGACCGCTTTGGTGTCGGCCTAGTGAAGAGCGACATAAAAAAAAAGGATTTCTTTTTTTAAAACCATCACTCACCAAGTAACCATAATACTGCGCATCATACCCGTCAGCTAGATGGCCAAATGAAGCGCACATGTTGGTACCCGGTGTAGCTGGTATACCGAGTGTTTCCTGAGATATCTTGGCATATACAGAGGTGGTGTCCGCCTAATAGTGCAGACAAAAGACAAGGTAATGGGAAACGTTTGGACCCGCCCCTAGTTCACACACAACAACAATAAATCTTCCTAAATAAGGTTTTTAAAATGATTTTGTTAAAATTTGATCATTCATAACTAACGTACGACTGTGTAGTTTTCATCTTTTCATCTTTCAAAGCAAGATTCGAATAATTTAAAAAAGAACTACCACAATACCCCTCTGGACAAATCCAACTGACATTCATGACCTGCTGTGTTGGCACAATTCCAAACACTGAGCCAAAGTGGGGGTTTTCTGTGTCGCAGGCCTCTTCAACCAATGATGGTGAAGACCATGTGACCTTTGTTAACAAAAAGAGTGACCTTGTACATTCCAGGACCTTTCTGGCAGGCAAGATACTGCACTGGTCATATGGAAATCTTACAAATTGTGTCATAATTTCCATATAAATTAAAGAGTTACAAAAGTAACAGCTGAACAAGGTTTGAGAAGAGTCCCCTTTCTTCATACCAAAGGTTGATAAAAGTCAAACAATGCAATCTCCATAAAATATAAAATGTCATGTTTTCTTCCATTGAGCTGTGTACAAATCATGCCTGCAGGAAGTCCAGGCTCTGTGGCTCTTTTGTAAACAAGTGATGCGACAGGTCACATGAAGTGCCACCAGGACACGATGGAAAGCCTGCCCACAATGCATACGAGAGTGCAACGTATCAGTAATGGCTCCAAAATACATAAAAATGCCCTAAAATGGGTTGTGGTTTTCTCACTTCAAGAGCCTCTCTCTCTCCATACCTTAGCGCTGGTGTGAATGGTCTGATCAAACGTCCCCAGTAGAATCTGTCTTAGATTAAAGACTCCGGCGTTAGCGTTGCGAGCCTTGACCAGCTTGTCCACCATCTCGTCCGGAATGGTCGTCTTGTCCTTGTAGTGACCAGACATCCGACGTAGGGATTCCACCTGCCAACACCAATTCTCCAGCATCTGTGAGGGCGCTTCGACAAAGTCACGCTCTACTCGAGTGCCACTGTGACAGAACAGTAAATAACATATGAATATAATTGATTTATCAAATTTATTTCTCTTAAGGACTGAATCAAAGGTGTGCCCTCTGATATTACTTGTTTAGAAAATAGCAATAGAACAGATGGAATTTTAAACTGAACTGCAGGCCCGAAGACACTGGTTTTAGTGTTGGGCCAGTAAAATCATGACCGGACAAGTTCGGCGGTCTTGTATTTTTCAATTGAATAATGATACATATGTACCTCACTGTGTAATATCTTGAACAGAAACAAATCATGTACAAATGTTGACTTTAAGTCTGATTAAACACCTTTCAATTTTGTTGAGTAATAATAAAGTAAACTTAATACCCCCAAAAGACAGATGAGATCAATCTTCTGTTACTTGTCTTAAAACTGAATTGTTCAAATAAAAATAGCATGTTAAACAGTGGCTGTGTCAGGACTCAGGAACTGTGTATTTTTATTTTTATTCAAGTCTTGTACACAACTGTCTCGTCCCAAAGCCATGTGGATTTTTCTTGCAAATTGGAGCCCAGCATAGAGGCTGGACTTCCTGCAAATGAGGCACAAAAGTTACACAGCTTGTAATTGTAGCTACTTTGATATGAATTGGGGCAAATCGTAAAACTGTTTAGCCGTTATTCTTCTTACAATATTTGATTTTATGTCAAAATGACAATACTAAATCGAGAACTGCCCATATGACTAATGTACAAGTAGCATCTTGCCTGCCAGGAAATGCCCTGAAATGCTCAAAGTGACTCTCTTTGCAACCGAGGTGACATGATCTCAAGAGCATCAGGCAAGCACAATTTGTACAAAGAATCAAGAAAAGGTTTGTATAAACAACCGGAAAAAGTAACAATGTCGGAAAACGATTTTTGTTAAGTTCAATGTTCTAAAAAGAAAGATTCAAATCGATATACAGACCTGAAATAACAAAAGTCAGTCTGTCCCAAAATGTCATGCATGACATGGCCAAACTCATGAAAGAATGTCTCCACCTAGCATTAGACATGCAAAGAATCAAACAAGGTAACATTAACCACAAGGTAAAAAGGGGGGCAGGGGAAGGTGTGTACCTGAACATTCTGAACTCCGCCTGGGCACATAGCTGGTGCATCACATGACCAAACTCATGGAAGAAAGTTTCAACCTGAGGGGTGGGTGGAAACAGAGATTTATAGATAGAAAGAGAGAGGCTGGAATCAGACCGGGGCCCAATTTTGTAGAGCTACTTTAAGCACAAAAAGTAGCTTAGCACAAAACAATTTTGCTTAATACCAGAATAAGGGTACCAGCCAAATTACCATATAGTGGCGTGTCGTGGACTACCATGTCATATGTACAATTTGTGACTGTATGCTGCTTATTTTTGCTACAAAGCAGAAAATGTTTAAGCAAATTTTCTGCTGAAGCAGCTATATGAAATTGGGCACAGGGTTCGATTTCACAAAGTACTAAGAATCATCTTAAGATGAGTTGTCAGTATTACCATAGTGTTTTGTGTTGTGACATCGAACTTTGTTTAGCACTTAAGATTGATTCACACTTAAGATCGATCTTAACTCTTTGGGAAATCGAGACCGCTGGTCCAGTTAATATTTTAAATTATAACTTGAAGCCCTGTCCGACTGACATTCAAAAACTGGAGTATGTGGACTTCAAGACTGCTTTAACATAGGTTCAAAAGCATGTCATAGCTGAGCGGTTTAGTGCATCGGACTTAAGTTCTGGTGGCTATTAAGTCATCAGAGTGTGGGTTCGAATCCCAGTCATGACACTTGTGTCCCTGAGCAAGAGACTTAACTATACTTGGTTCTCTTCACCCTGGGGTAAATGGGTACATGCAAGGGCAGAGATGGTTCTTGTAATTGATTTAGCTTGGTGCGCTACAAACTTGGTAGAACAGGCTGTATACTTCCCATGGAGCTGTTGTGATATTAGGAACTATATAACTGGCCCATTGACCAAGGGTAAAAATGCACAATAGGCATAACTGAATGACGGATTTGAGCGCTACACATGCAGCCACTACTACTAATAAGTAACTATAAATAAATAAATAGTAAACCTGCGGGTACAACCATGCATTAAATCTCTTTTGTGGGAGTGTTGGTGTGGTCTCGACTTTTCGAGCAGTATACTCTGCTCGTTTTCAGGAGAATTTTCACACCATGCAGAAGCTTCAAACACCACTTAGCCACTATCACTAATGAGGGAAAACCTTCTTTTTTGTCCTCTTCTTTTCTGATAAGTATCTATTGCGTACTTCAACACCTCATCATGAGTGTGTGAGGTGATGAAGATTTGGCCGTAGCTGGCTGGACAGGGTGGGGACTTACCTCATCATGAGTGAGTAGAGACGGAGAGTCTGCAGTGGGCCTAGTGAAGTTAGCAACCATGGCTGCTATAGCAACTTGACGGCTCCCGTCCGCTAACAAACACCCAGGCTGTCGACAAAGAATATTAACATCGAAATATAATCATAATAATGGTAATAAAAATAATAAGGCATTGTTAGGTATTTTAAAACCAAATAGCAAAGCTCAGTACACTTTAACTACCCCTGTTCACCAGGACTTAAACATTCCAGAGACCATCTTAACTCTTCATTTTCTTATCTGTGACAGCTTGAGGTTCAACCCTCCTACTGTCTGACCATTCAATATCATCCACTGTGGTTTGACTGACAGATAAACTATGCCAACCTACAGTATGACATCATGTGGTGAATGCATCTACAACGTACACAGTTAACCCTCCCACTGTCTGATTTATCAATATCATCCACTGTGGTTTGACTGACAGATAAACTATGCCAACCTACAGTATGACATCATGTGGTGAATGCATCTACAACGTACACAGTTAACCCTCCCACTGTCTGATTTATCAATATCATCCACTGTGGTTTGACTGACAGATAAACTATGCCAACCTACAGTATGACATCATGTGGTGAATGCATCTACAACGTACACAGTTAACCCTCCCACTGTCTGATTTATCAATAACATCCACTGTGGTTTGACTGACAGATAAACTATGCCAACCTACAGTATGACATCATGTGGTGAATGCATCTACAACGTACACAGTTAACCCTCCCACTGTCTGATTTATCAATAACATCCACTGCGGTTTGACTGACAGATAAACTATGCCAACCTACAGTATGACATCATGTGGTGAATGCATCTACAACGTACACAGTTAACCCTCCCACTGTCTGATTTATCAATAACATCCACTGCGGTTTGACTGACAGATAAACTATGCCAACCTACAGTATGACATCATGTGGTGAATGCATCTACAACGTACACAGTTAACCCTCCCACTGTCTGATTTATCAATAACATCCACTGTGGTTTGACTGACAGATAAACTATGCCAACCTACAGTATGACATCATGTGGTGAATGCATCTACAACGTACACAGTTAACCCTCCCACTGTCTGATTTATCAATAACATCCACTGCGGTTTGACTGACAGATAAACTATGCCAACCTACAGTATGACATCATGTGGTGAATGCATCTACAACGTACACAGTTAACCCTCCCACTGTCTGATTTATCAATAACATCCACTGCGGTTTGACTGACAGATAAACTATGCCAACCTACAGTATGACATCATGTGGTGAATGCATCTACAATGTACACAGTTAACCCTCCCACTGTCTGATTTATCAATAACATCCACTGTGGTTTGACTGACAGATAAACTATGCCAACCTACAGTATGACATCATGTGGTGAATGCATCTACAACGTACACAGTTAACCCTCCCACTGTCTGATTTATCAATAACATCCACTGCGGTTTGACTGACAGATAAACTATGCCAACCTACAGTATGACATCATGTGGTGAATGCATCTACAACGTACACAGTTAACCCTCCCACTGTCTGATTTATCAATAACATCCACTGTGGTTTGACTGACAGATAAACTATGCCAACCTACAGTATGACATCATGTGGTGAATGCATCTACAACGTACACAGTTAACCCTCCCACTGTCTGATTTATCAATAACATCCACTGCGGTTTTGAATGGTAGCTAAACTAACCCAGCCTGCAATTCGATATAATGTGGTGAACGCATCTTAAAAACTACACAGTCAACCCTCCTACTGTTTGACCATTCACATCACTATGCCAGCCTGCAAAAAGGTAATGTCACGAATATACAGATAGCTTTGTGCAAAGTTGTGTCACCATACTCAACCCATGCAGTTGAATGATACCAACCGATTGGTCAACTCCATGCCAAATGTTTTGAGTAGGAGAGTAATAAGTGCTAAAGGTAGGATCATTGTTTGGTTGTTGTCAACGTAATGCTCATTTATAGGTATTTATAGGCAAAATTATCAAGAAAGATACAATAAAAGTCACATGTGAATGTTTCAGCTGAGTACAGTGTCCACTTGTTGAAAAAACTGTCACGGTATTTTCACACGAGCGTCGAATCCATCCATGTTTAGCTAGGTGACAGCATATGTGGCCACAGTATTCACAAAGGGACACCAACCCTCAGAAATATGAGAAACGATTCATGCATGAATCGTTTCTCAAATTCAAATGTTTTTATTGAATTCTAATCAACGGGGGCATTTCAGACAAAATAATTCTGCAGGATGCCTACTACCATTACCGTCTTTATAACAAGTAAGCTTTCGGGTAGAAATTAAAATTTAAAAAAGCAGGGTCATTACCAAACAATGGCCCTACCTTTAACCAAAAGAAACTCACAGCTTTGAGAAGCTAAACAAACTGATGCACATAGCCCAAGAAGTTTTGTCACCAGTGAGACTCAGTGACACTATTTGTCTCGGAACGCCTTACCTGTAAACCGAAGCAGGCAGCGTGACCAAACTTGCCCTCTCGTGGGAACAGATCAAGATAAAAGAATCCCATGAAGGTACCTGATTCCTTGTCCGTCACGCTGAACTGAAAGATCCAAACCAAATAACAAATTAGTGATGAACCATCATGCAAAACCTTAAAGAGAAGTTACATCGTTGTTTATGTAAATCAATTCCTATCCTCTAGTTTAAAAAAAAAAACAACACCATTCAAAAAGTGGCATGTCGTGGTCGAGCAGTTACCAGCACCAAAATCAAACTTTAGTGTTTCTGATCAGTAGAGTGTGGGTTCGAGTCCCGGTCGTGGCACTTGTGTCCTTGAGCAAGATACTTTACCAAAATTGCTTTGTTCTTCAGATGGGACATTAAAGCCGTAGGTCTCTCGTACTAGAATTAGTAGTGCACGAAAAATAACCCAGAACACTTATTGTGGAGGAGTAGGAGTTTAACCCTGGTGTTTCTGGTTCACAATAGCAAGCACCCTTGTTTACAGGTTTCCTCAGGCTTGCGAGCTACAGTGATTAAGTTCACTTATGAGGCATCCTTGGTTTCATTACCAGAATCGTATTATAATGATAATAATAATAGTTATCATTTGTGTTTTACCCATACACCGATATCAGTACTTTCTCTGAATCCTGAGGGAATAAATCCACAGGCGTGTTACTCACGTGGGATTCAAACCCATGACCTTTGCCATTCTAGAGCAGATGTCTTACCACCGAGCTTACCCAGTAGCTAGAGGCAGTTTGAATCTTGTTTTAGCAGCTGATACTACAACGGTTTAAATTGATGTTAAATTTGCATCAAGGATAATAATAATAATAATAATAATAATAATAATATTTGTATAGCGCTGGTATCTAGAAAACTATTCACTGCGCTGAGACCTCGGGAGAGTTAATTATATGCCTGATTGAAAAGGTAAGTTTTGAGACATGATCGAAAAGAAGCAATGTCAGGTTGTGTTCTTAGAGTCATTGGCAAATTGTTCTCTTGGCAAAATCTCCGTAAGCTTTCATCCTGGCAGATGGAACCACAAGCAAGTGGGCATTACTTGACCGTAATTGGCACACCGGATTGTATGGTGATACAAGTTGCTGCACAGGTACTGGGAAGACGAGCAATTGACAGATTGGTAGGTTATATGAAGGATTTTGAAAATGATGCGTTGTTCAATTGGGAGCCAGTGTAGTGCTTCGAGGACAGGGATGATGTGGTGGAACTTGCCAGAGCGTGTTTTATAGTATACGGGCTGCAATGTTCTGGATTCTCTGAAGGTGATACAGGGTGGAAGCTGGAAGTCCATAAAGGAGGGAGTTACAATAGTCGAGTCGAGACGTTACAAGTGCATGGATAAGTAACTCAGCGGTTTTGTCAGAGAGTAGTGAGCAGATATGGCTTATGTTTTTTAGGTGGTACATTGCAATGCTGGTGGATTTTCTGACGTGGGTCGATAAGTTCATATGCCCATCAAAGATGACACCAAGGTTTCTAGCTGTGTTGCTGAGGGGTATGGCATGACCATCAATAAAGAATATTGTTTGTGTTTTACCGACACATTGATGTGTGTTAAGCATTTTATACTCAGTAACCATTCAATCAACCTACAAACAATCTATCAAATTCTGAGGTCATTTGTTTTTTTCAAACAATGCAAAACAGCCTATGTTTTGTTAGGAATTCTGTGCCATTAATTTGAGCTTATTTCAGTGATTTGGGGGTTTTCAAATGCTTTTTCCTCTCCTTCACCCAGTATTTAAGATGAAAGTGTTTCTCTGGAGGATTGGTACTGGCAAGGGCCTCATAAGCAGATCCAACATTATTTGTGACAAAAATTCTTTGTCTTTAAAATGGTTTATTTGTCCCAATTAAGATTGGCATTGTCTTTACCATTGTGATGTCGTCGTTCCATACTGCGGCTTTCTTAATCTCCTCAAATTTCAGACCAAGGAGTTCCTGACAAGCAAAAGAAACAAATAAATAACAAATTAAATGTATATATTAATGATTTCATAGCATTGGAGGTCGCTGGACTTTTTGTCTGACACAGTGTGTGTGCACAAAGCAAGCTGGTGAGGTCATGTCGAGTTAAGGGGTGGTCAGCTGCAGTGATCGCAATACAAATTATATTTTATCCAAGAAAGGCTGTAAACAAATTAAAAGAATTTGGGGTGGTACATGTCTTGATCAGAAGCTGTCAAACTCTATCAAAGCCCATCGGTTTATGATAACTGAACAAGGCCCCATGCTAAGGAGTGGGTTGGTTTGGGGATGCAGTAGCAATCCATCAAAGTAAGGTAAAACCACTGGATGTGTTTTGGAGAAACTGGGGAGGTAGGTTCAAGATAGAATTATGAATTTCTTTATCAGCATCTATCACCCAATAGGAGCAATTCCAGAACATTTCCAGAGCTGCCAACATTTGCATCTTGCAATCAGGGAGATTTTGTACAACAATCAGGGAGATAATAAGAATTACATTCAACATAATAGGGAACAAGTTTCCATAATCAGGGAGATTTTCAAATTTGTTCATCAGAATATGGACAGATTGGTTTACTTTCAGGGAACTTTCTACAGAATCAGGAAGAGTTGGCAGCTGTTTTACTATTCTATCTATTTCTATTTGCCTTCATACCTGGTATATTTCCAGCAGTCCTTTAGTGACCACCTCCAATGGAAAGTACTCCTTGAGTTTGTTGTGATCGATGGAATACTGTCGCTCCTCCGCCATGTTCATGTAGTAACGCATATCCCATAGATCGATGGCTTTGTTGAACGAGTACCCGTACTTCTCACACTGATCAACAAGAAGACAAGAAAAAAGTCACATAAATTCCTCCTGGTAGGTCATTTACATCACATGTGCATCTGCTGTACGCACAAAGTGTTTTGCTAAATCCAGGGTCGAGCTGCCCAGGGCCAAATTTCATAGAGCTGTAAGCCGACAATATTGCTTAATAATTTTCTGCTAAGCGAAAAGCAGCAGGATACCAGTCACAAATGGTACGTGTGATATGGCATTTTAACTGATAATCTTATTCTTGTCAGCAAAATCGTTTAGTGCTAAGCTACTTGTTGCACTTAAGCCCAGGTCCCCAGCAAGGTCCAGGATTAGTGATCGTTTAGGCCTGCAGCAGCTGGTAGCCACCTCTGGCTTGTGAAACAGCGCCCTCATGTTACAGAGGACTCAAATTTAGATGGTGTCCGACTCAAACTGATGTTCTTGTTTGGGGGTTTTTTGTGATGAGTGTATGTAGATGTGTGACACCGACATAGGCGAACAGAAACAGCAGATGGTGAATGTATTTCTAAGGTGTTGTGGTTGCTTTAAAATTGGCTGTAGAAATTGGGACAGTCCTTGGAAAAACAGAACAGTTGGCAGGTATGCATCATGTCAGTCAACATCTTATCATCATCAAATATTATTTAACGATAGGGTCATAGATTGGTTTTTGTCAACGTAATACTGATATAATAATTATACGCAACAATATCAATAAAGATACAATAAAAATCAGCTGAGTACAGTGTATACTTGTTGAGAAAACAACACTCAACCGTCACAGTATTTTTATTTTAAAAATTGTATCCATCCAGTTATAGCGAAGTGAAAATGAGTATCTGGCCACAGCAAAAAAAAATTAAAAAAACAGAACACCACGGAAATTTGAATTT
The DNA here is from genome assembly GCA_037783415.1 of Leptasterias polaris. Lineage (NCBI taxonomy): Eukaryota > Metazoa > Echinodermata > Asteroidea > Forcipulatida > Asteriidae > Leptasterias > Leptasterias polaris. The sequence continues at coordinate 682,230 of JAZGTN010000035.1, forward strand.
TCAGTCAACCCTTCAGTATCTGAGATATGATTTATGCATAAATTGTTTCTCAGATTGAAATGTTTTGGGGTGAAAAATTATCCAAACAATATTACTTTGAAGGCAATCCTTTCTCAAAATAGTTTATACTGTCAACAGCTGCACTGCTTCTCACTAAGTTTGTTTGTATGGTCATTCACCAACCTATTTACCAACCTATTCCCTCACCTTTAACTCAGATAGCGACATGATTTTCTGTAAACTGAAGTCATCCCAAAGATATTTATCACAGGATTTCAATAAGTCGGATTGCACATGAATATTCTGGAGGTAAGAGAGACTAACCTGATTTTGAATGTAAGTTTTTTACGTACCTCCTCTTTCTTGTAGGATAAGAACGTCTCCAGTTCTGCACTCTGAAGAACCCTGAGCTTCTCAGAGAGATCCTTAAGGAACTTGGCAACAGTCTCAGGCGTCTTGGCCATCCTCATCTCCAAGATGTAAGCAGCATGGGTTGGATAGCCAAGAAGATCCGCCAACTGGAGTCAAAAAGGAGACAGAGACGTTTTAAGTACAAATAAAAACTCAACTGCAGGAAATACAGGGAGTCCCTCTGCAGAGCACGATTTTTATAGAGCTACTTAAGCTCATAAATAAGCCAAGTACAACAAAATTAAGCTAACCAGAATAAGGTTACCAGCCAAAATACCATGTCACCTGTGCCATTCGTGACTGGTATCCTGCTCATTTCTGCTAAGCAGGAAATTGTTCAGCAGTATTTTCTGCTTAAGCAGCTCTATGTAACTGTGCCCAGATACTTCATGGAAGCTTCCATGCCCTGAATACATTTTCTTGGTGCCCCTTGAAGTGTTCCGGTAGAAATTGACATTGACTTCACAGAGGTGTCCTTGAAAAAGGGAAAAGAAAAAAAAATGCCCAATATGAACACAATACCAGACCTGCCTCTGTTGCCCGGGACAGATCTCATGCTAGCCCAGATTTAAAATTTCAGGCTTCTAAATTTCCAAGAAATTAACCCCCAAAAGCATTTACAAACTTTCCACTTCCAGCACTCTGCATGTAAATAAAGATAAAACAGGGCAATTATGCCATCCACTTCCATTCAAGAGTTTGTTTTTGTCAACTTGCCCAGCAGTAAACAGTGCACGATTAGTTTGGTACTGATGCATCCAATCCATCAAATTGCTATTTTATTTTATCTCATGTAGGGACCTACCTTTTGACGGATTTCAACAAGCTCCTCCATAATTTTAGTGTTTTCTTCCTTGCATCTGCAAAACAAAACGTAATTAGAATAAATAAACTTACAATTAACATGAATCATAGACAATACAAGCAATTTACAATACAATGTGCCCTCTATAGTTCACCTGGAGAGAGGCCATTATCGCAGTGTAATATTGGAAAAAGATCAACAAGTTTTGTCCTGGCGCAGCGACCGAAGCACAACCTGATTTCTTCTTTTGTGGTTTGCCAAGCAGCAAGTTTGCACTTTTCTCAGTTTAAAGTCACCTGGAAATAGAATTATTTTTTTTTTAATATAAGAGTATATGTATATTAACAATAAAACAAATTTTTGAGTAATTGTTTGTCAGTATTTATATGTTAAAAAAATAGATAAAGTTGTTTGGGGGCGACTCCGCCCATCCCTTTTTGTGACGTCAATCGAGGAAGACTTCGCCTCGATTGAACATCGACCCCACTCGAACTTGCCTGCATTTACGTTGTATATACGCGTGCAAGTAGTGAGATTGTACGTTTCGTTTGGTTATCCAAAAGGGGGTTTTTTCTTGCATTTTTCCAGCGAAAATTGCTGCTGGATGCAGCAAAACGACTAAAGATGGGGTCAGCCAGCATTTTTTTCCTGCAGATCCCAAATATAGGCAGTTACGGGCATCGAAAGTTATGCTAACGAGGGCAAAGTGGTCCGGTCCGACGTCGTTTTCAGCGCTATGCAGCGAACACTTGGATAGCCCGGGGATTTTTTCGTTGGTAGTAGTGTGCAAGGGAAGTTGCAGTGAAGCTTAGGTTACCAGCGAAATGTTTCTGGTGGAAAAACAATACCTCGTATTATCCGTGTTCTCGTTATGACCATGCTCGTATCTTCCGTTTTTAAGACATAGAAACGCGCATGGGACAGTTCGGGACCGGTGAAAAACCTCGTATAAACTGGCGTCTCGTATTAGTCGACTGTACACTGTCCTAGGATTGCATTGGGTGGTGACGTCCGAATACGAAAACGCATCATACTGATCAGGTACCCAGACGTAATGTACGGGGCCAGACTACACATTTTCTCCTGCCTCGATTGACGTCACGAACAGCGCCATGTAAAGGGAGGCCTATTTTTTAATTTGTAATTAAAAGAAAAATACAATTTTTTAACCTTAGTAAATTGTTTATTCACATTACACTCATAAAAATGTATATATTAATGACAAAAGCTTTATTTTGAAAAAATACCACTGCCAGGTGCCTTTAAGCATTCGATGGTGTTTTATGTAAGGCTGGTAAATGTTTTTCACAGTTATGCAAGACATTTGAAGGTCCCAAACTGCCTTTGCCCCGTAGAGTTAAGAGTGTGAATAATTAGTCCACCCTTTTGGGGAAAATGGCTTTTGAGGGCGCACTGTATTGCAAATAGCGCCCACTTTGTTTAACACCTCAATTACGGATGCACAAAGTTAAAAGTTAAAGCAAAATCAATCCTGAACTACAAATTTTTTTAACTTTCTAAAGTAATTTAATTTTTTGGTTTAATTTTTTAATTTTTTATAATTGCTGCATCTCGAAAACGTTTTTTATTGCTAACTGATCTGTAGAATATTCTTTAGAGTATTCTGTAGAATATTTTGTAGGGTGTTCTGTAGGGTGTTCTTTAGAGTGGTCTGTAGAGTTTTATTCTATAGAGTATTCTACAGCAGGCAGTGAGGAGTAAAGGGCTTATATGTTACCTTGAGTTAAATGCAAATTCCAGTTTGCGTCTTGTCTCTGGGTTACGCCCTTTACGCATTGTTGGAAAGTAGTCAGGATATTTCAGTGATACTTTGCACTTGCCTTCTGGTGTCTGTGGATGGAAGTGACAGAAAGACAACAATGAATTGAATGTCAAGCCTTTGGTTGTATTTCTCCCATAATGAATAATGGACATGAGCCACTTTTGTAAGGGTGGGTGTACCTTTGGTTATTACTCAAAAAATTAATGACCAGAAACACGTACTTGGTAAAGAGAGCTGTTGATATTATAAAACATCGTTAGAAATGACAACCTTTGAAGTAATGTAGTTTTAAAATAATACAATATTTTTATATAGCGTATAATGCAAGAGCCTCTATGCGCAACACAAAACATAAAACAATGGCATGACTATAAAAGCAAGTTACAAAAATAAAGATTCAAACAAACAAGTTTTTAAAAGTCCCTTGAAAATCTACAGAGAGCCAGCTTGGCGAATATGAAGAGGTAAGTCGTTCCATAATGAAGGTGCAATGAAGTTAAAGGCTGTTTGACCATAGAATTTAATGGAAAAAGCAGTTTGTGCAGTAGGGATTGGCCAATTTTAATAGAAAGCGACTACTTTTCACCCACAAATTTGAATATGAGAAAGGCTTCAGGCATGGTCTTCGAATGAGATTTTCAGAAAACAATATTTCTCAGGAGGATTGGTTCAAATTGAAACTATTAATTTTGATTAAAATCACCAATCATTTACTTTGTGTTTAAAGGCAAGATACAAAGGTTGTTTCAGAAGATGTTCATTCACTCTTATCCTTTACCTAAAATAACAGAAGCACATTTAAGAAAAGAGGCACAGCAAAACTGTCTCCTAGTAACTTACTTTGTCTAGTCTCTTGATGAAGTCATCTGGAAGACCCACTGTAAAAAGGAAGAGATTTGATAAAGTCAAATGCCACATTCAGTAAGTATGTTTCTGCCTCAGTATTAAATTTGGGGTTATATTTCACCAACAGAGGGCGTATACCCCTATGCTATCATTCACACTGTTCTGAAAACACCCTCTAGCATTCAACATTTCTGGCCTTTATTGTAGCTCGCATAAAGAGATAACAAAGACTACAAGCCTGCAAATTGGACACGATGTATCTTGCCTGTGTGCTGCACAGATTGTGTGTTGTGTACATCATGATTGCAATGTGGTCTGCATTTCGCAGCACTTTCAAGTGTATTTGTTTCCTGTTATCCGAACCCTACAAATGTAAACGTGTAACCAGTCGGTTTACCTTGTAACCGAAACTACTCAATTCCAACACCTGCTGAGGAAAGAGGACAAACTGGAGGAATTCTACTAAAACAGATTCAAAAACAACAAAGCTAACAATGGCCTCATTTTCTACCGCTGCACTTCACATTAAATAATCGCTGTGGTCACCCTTACCCAGCGTTGTAGCCACGCTGGTCGGCGCCGGTCGGGTGTAACCGGCACTAGCTTCTGCCAACCGCCAGAAAGACTAAATGAACATCCTACCGACCAGCACAAAATGCAACTAAAGATTAAAATTATCTACCTCTTTAATGCCGGTCGGTCACATGTTCAGATTGACCGGGAAAATTTTTTTCCCCAGTTGCAAATAATTAAATAAAACATTTCTTTTTACCCAAACGAAGCCGACAGTTGGAGGTCCCTTTCTTCATTAAATGTTATCTCAGCCCCAGACACTATCCAGACATGTGCAGTTTGTTAATGTTATACACTTGTTTTAGTTTGTAATACTCTTGCTCCACTCAAAAGACAAGCTGTGTGCATGGTGTGTGTCTTTGTGGCTGATCCTCTACAGTTTTTATACAATTGTTTTACTTTGTAATACTCTTGCTCCACTCAAAAGACAAGCTGGTGTGTGGTGTCTTTGTGGTTTTGTGACCAGGTTTTGTGACCCTTAGGAGTGGGTGTTGTGTTCTTTTAGGAAAGTGTGTTGACATCTGCTGGCTTATAGTTTTCGGTTTGTTTATGAATAAGATATGATTTATTAATATCTTATTCATGCAAACTGTTTCATCGGGTTTACCACCCACTGGGGGAACCTCTGGCCAATTTTCAAATTAATATTTTTTTTATTTTTTTCAATTGTTTTTTTCAGGGTAACTAATGCATTATGGTGTTATTTTGATTTACAACTAATAATTTATTAATGGCCTTCGTGTCTTTTTTTTAAATTACATTTTTGGCCTTCATGCCCTATCTACTGGCCTTGGTGCCCTCCAAAGCTTGCTCCAAATCCAAGGCCAAAGTGGCCTTGCCCTAAAAATGTTGTAATTCGAGGCCTGCAGCTTATACTTTACTTGAATCCCTGTCATGAAGTTTAAAATAACAGATTTTTATACCTAAAAAAACATCATTACGTCTCATGAAACCCATTCAAATCCATTTTTAAAGCAGTAAATCCAAAGCTTCGCTCTATTTTTATTGTAAATTAGCCGGCACTAAAAAAGTTCTAGCTACACCCCTGCCCTTACCTAGTTCCTCCTCAGTAAACTCCAGTATTGTGTTCTCATCATTAAGATTCTTGTTGAAGTCGATGGCGATATCGCTGGCACGCTTCTTCAAGGCCTTCACCTTGTCTTGTACGTCCTTGGGTAGATGCAAGCCTATAGATAATAATAATAGTGGCTTCTTTATAGTGCTCATATCCATCACTCAGTGATGCTCAAGGTGCTTCAACAGTCAGTATTTTCCTGCAAGGTATGTGGAACTACGCTTTGAAGTATGAGACCTATTCCTTTACATAGCACCATGTAATGGTTTACAAGGTGCTGTGGCGCAATATGCAGCCAATCAAACCAGGAACACCAGGGAGAACCCCTTCTCTTTTTGATAAGTGCACTGGGTTCTTAAACGTGCATTACACAACACAAGGGACCAACAGCTTTACGTCCCATCCAAAGGATGCAGCAATAATGGTTAAGTGTCTTGCTTAAGGACACAAGTGTCACGACCGAGACTCGAACCCACACTCTGCTGAACAGAAACACCAGAGCTCGAGTCCGGTGCTCTTATCCGCTCAGCCCCGACACGCACTAGATGAAGCACACAGTTCAAACAGAACAGTCAGTTTGACATGAAGGACCCAAAATTCTAGGAAATTATACAAGAAGCGTGTCTTGACGATGTACAAGTTATCTAAATAGTGTCTAAACTGTTTTACGTTTGGTAACATTTTTTAGCGAGGTGACCAACCATTTGAAACCATTCAACTGCACTGGTTGTGTATGATGGCTCAACTGTGCACAAAACTATCCTTGAAATTAGTAGTATGCATTCACAACATTGTACACAACCTCCTCCCCAGGATTTTCCAAAACTGTGGGGCGTTCTGGACCCAAAGCTTGTAAGTTTTGCGTGAGCTTGCTGAATTTGAAACGAGGTCCTTGGAATGTTTTTAACTTGGTGTTTATCTTTGGTTTTAAAAGTCCTACGGTGCAATCTGGGGCATTCTAAATGGTTTTATCTTGATGTTTTTTGTGAATTTGATGCGAATGGCCCTTTGTCAATAATTGAAATACATCTGGAACATGATGCAATAAAGTTGTCTGCTTAGTGAGGTAGATCTTACCATTTCTACGTCCCAGTTTAATCAACTTCTCCAGGTAGCGTTTTGCTTCTGGCTTCATCTTACTGACATCAGTCTTCTCTTGGAAGGCGACGAGATTGTCAAACACATCCTGTCTCATGCTATGGACGATAGAACAAAGAGATTCAATTTATTTATTATTTATTAATAACTTATTCTGGTTTCCCTAGTTTGGACATGAGAGCTTGGACGCCAAAACTTGACCTAACCTAAGCCAGGCACAGGACAAGGTAGTGGAAGTCCACATACAGCAAGGTGTGGTATGATTTAGTATATTTTTGTAATTCCCCTTTAGGCCAAACAAACTTAGGGTTTCTGGTAGGTCTATCTGTTCAACAAACAAAAATAAAAAATTCTTTGATTGCGCACAAAGGTATCAATGTATGGGATGGGTTCGTATAATATACCCAAAATGTTTTTGAAACATTTTAAGAAATTTAATCTAACATGACACACTGTAGTTGCCTCGCTTTTTTTAAACTGTGGAAGTACAAAAAGAAGCACCTGATTGTCTTCTAGTTCACAAGAAAAGAAATCCAGACTTTAATATAATAATAAATAATAAGCATAAATATGAGTATTATTTAGTAAGTAGGGTCATCAAACTCTTTTACTTTGGAGGGAAGGGGTGAGGGCTCCAAACTTACACTGGACTGCAGGCCTGAGGCAAGTGATTTTAGAGTAGGGCCAGTAAACTTATGACTGGGTAAGTCTGGCATTCTTGTGGAGGTTATGTTCAAATGTTGACTTTTCGTCTGATAAATCTTTCAATTAGGTTGAGTATTGAAGAATACTTGCCAATAATACAAGTGAGATTACCAGTGTTGTAACCAAGTCATTTTTTGTCAAGTCAAGTCAAGTCGCAAGTCATCTTTGGTCAAGTCAAGTCAAGTCACAAGTCATTTTTGTTCAAGTCAAGTCAAGTCGCAAGTCGCAAGTCAAATTTTCACAAGTCAAGTCAAGTCACAAGTCAAATTTTCGCAAGTCAAGTCAAGTCACAAGTCACATAATGTCCCGATAAGCCCACTCCCATGATGATGTTGTGACAGACTAAAAAATACAACCATTGAACCACATGCACGGCAATAATTGCCGTGCTTTTTTAGAATTTGAAGGGCATCGCAGCATTTTCGTGTAAAAAGGGCACCACGGCATTTTTGTCGAATGTGGGGGGTATCATGGCAAAAACTTAATTTTACAAAATTTAACACGACAGGTGTCAGGTGAAAAAACTAAGGTTGAACACAACCACGGATGTCACAGTGATCTAAAGCAATGCGTCTTCACCACCACAGCATTTTGACTATCCTATGCACAAACACCCCGCAAAAAATTCCCCAAAACAACAAAACAAAACATATTTAAAAAGAAACAAATCTTACGTTTTACATTTAAATAATCTTTCTGTTGATCCAAAATGTCCAAAATGGTGTAATTTTTGTAAAATAAAGCCTATAAGTTGTGCAGTTTTCCGTAAACAAGCTAACATTTCCAAGGAAATGTGTTTTGAAGACCATACTGTCGACGGCTTTTGCGTGAAAACCAGTGGCTCATTGCTCTGTACACGTTTTTTTCGCGCACCAGCGATGGTGATTATTGCAATTCGAGGGAAAAACCCTTTTCCCCGAGCGTGCGCAGACACGTAAAGTCTTTTGTCAAGGCGTTTCAAACAGGTGTTGTGGGATATTTCACCAATAGAGGGCTTTTACTCCAATGGTATCGCATTGTTTTGAAACGCCCTCTAGCGTTCAATGTTTCCTATCTTTATTGTTGCGCATAAAGGAACGACATAACAAAGACTAGCAGCCTCTAAATTGGAAAAGACGTGACCGCGTGCGTTGTAAACTGTGATCGCAATGTGGTCCGTGTTTTGCGGAACCGAACCCTAAAAATGTAAACGTATAACTTCACATTTAATATTCCTGTGTTGTAACCAAGTCATTTTTTCTCAAGTCAAGTCAAGTCGCAAGTCATATTTGCTCAAGTCAAGTCAAGTCACGAGTCATTTTTGCTCAAGTCAAGTCAAGTCGCAAGTCAATGAAATTGGCGACTCGAGTCTGACTCGAGTCCAAGTCACCGACTCGAGTCAACAACACTGGAGATTACTCTACTCTCAGTGCTACATGTAGTTCAAATTAAAACAGTTCAAATTTTAAACAGTGTACAGGTGGTAGTTTTTTCTCATTTCAATTCTGATCTTATAAAAACAATTCTGGGGCAGTAAACATCCTGAGCTACAAGCCCTATGGTCTTGTGGATTTTCACCACAAATTCCGAGCACAGGTCTTACCTCATTTCCACATCAAAGTCAGAGAGTTTCTTATCGGCATCAGTACTTGCTTCTCTCATTGCTTTATCAGGAGATGTATGCTGAGGGAAGTCCAGCATGTTACGTTGAACGCCGTACTCACAATCATTGTTAGCCAGTGCCTGAATGGTAATCAAACGACGACAGAATTTGTTTTGCTGTTTTCTATAATTAATCATTTATCACTTTGTGGTAAAATAACACAAACAAATTACCTAGAATATTATTAAGAGATAAAGAAACTTTATATTTTTTATTTTAATGGTAAATTTTATAAATTATAAAGCCTCCAACCCCACCCCATCCACCCCCTGGATGGTAAGAAAGCTAACAAGTTCCAGCACTGCAGGGATGTCATAAACGAGATAATTTATCATGCTACAACGGCTGCCACTGAGTGCAACAAGAGTTGTTGAAATCTTCATGATCTTATTCTTAGTTTCTGTGAGTCGTCTTTAATTAGAATACAGGTCAACTCGTACGCACGCAAACTTGTATGCACCAACTCGTACACACACCAACTCGTACGCACACCAACTCGTACGCACACCAACCCGTACGCACACCAACTCATACGCAAGTTTAATTTACTACGTGTTTACACAGGTAGAAGGTTTCGCCGATTTTATATTTTTTTGTTAATGGAAATTCTCCTCAATTACAATGTAAATTTGTTTAAATTGTTTTAAAAGATTGGCCCTTTCGATATTTAATGAATGTTGAAATCGGACGGCAGTTAGGGCCTAAGTTATGATAGTAAATAAATTTAGAAAAAGAGTTTTTCCGTATGAATATATCATCATATGTTGAACTGTCATAGTTAAATTTGTTTTAATTACTGATATATCTTTCTTGGATCAGAATGTGTTTGTCATTTGGACAATTTATAAAAACGGTGGTTTTTCCTGAAGTGAATTTTGTTATGTAGAAAATTTAGAAAATTGTGGATTTTTTCCCGTATGGAATGGATATGTTGAACTGTCATAGTTAATTTGTTTTAAATTACTTAAAGTTCTTTTTTGAATCAAAATGCTTTTTGACAATAAAAAAAATGTGTAACTTGGCTGAAATGATGTTTTAATCAAAAACTGCAAATGTTACCAAACGTAAAACTTTTTGAATAAAATAAATCCCACTGTCGTAATACAAAGAATAATCCGCAAATGTTACCAAACGTATACCTTTTTGAATAAAATAATTCCCACTGTCGTAATACACGTCACCTAAGAAATACACCTGCGTCCGAGTTTGTGTGTGTACGGGTTGGTGCGTGTACGAGTTTGTGTGTGTACGAGTTTGTGTGCGTACAAGTTTGTGTGCGTACGAGTTCGTGTGTGTATGAGTTGACCTGTTTCCTTTAATTATGGTCAATATAAACAAAGAAATAGAGTGAATATGATTATGAATATGATACAATATATATTTACCAACAAAGCAAATGGGAAAAAAGGCAAATGCAGCTTCCCCCCCCCACCCCCCCATCTTTCTCAATTATGCTCTCCACTCTCTCCTCTTCTCAGTTTAGAATTACTAATAGTAATACCTCCAAAATCCAAGGTTTTATAGTTTAGACAGTATTTAGAAAAAAAAACTAAAAAGACAACATTAAAAATATTCTCTAATCTTTCAGTCTAAAAAGTAAAAGATTTATTTATTTTCAAAATTATGCTTTATACAGTACCGCCTATCGGTATGACAGCATTAACAATAACAATATATAAGCCTATTTGAGTTTTGTAAAAAAGAAATTTGCAATATGTCGGAAAAGCACGGAGAATGATGTCAGCGCAAAAATTAAAGGACCAGATTCCGACGGAAACCTTACCTGCAAGGTATTTTCATAGGTGAGAGCATCCTTCTTGAGTGAGCCGACAGCATCGTACACAGCCTTACATTGTTTTATCAATTCTTCTGCCTTGGTTTTGATGTCTGCTGTGGTTAAATCCCACCGGAGTCGGTTCTGTTTCAACAATTCGGATGCCATTTTTAGAGGTGAGAAAGAAGGAATGTGTGCGGGAGGGTCTGTGTGTGGGTGTGAAATGAAAGTGGACGCTGTGGATATCGATTGTGCATAGCAACAGATAGAGGGCGCTCGCATACAATTAATTATCTTTTTTAGTCCAAACCACCTGCCATGCACACCTGCATGATGGGGCGTGTTTGCTGATAAATCATCGGAGTTTTCCTGAGTTTACCGAGAAACCAGAAAACCTTTCTTTGCAAAGGAACAAAAACAAAACACAAACCTTATCCGACATTTTAAGGGCATGCAACCAAATAAAAAACAGTTTTCCAAAAAAATTCAATAAATACAGGTAGATAGAGCAGTAGGCCTAATTCCGATTAAAAAGTGTTCAAATGTGTCGGTGACTTGGGACTGACTGACTGAGGGGCACATTTTGGGCTTGACATGACCTACAACTGACTAAAAACAGCACAACTTTAGACTTGTTCTCAAAGACTTATGATTCAAGTTGAATCCCGTGAACCTATACTTGAAGCCAGGTACTTTTAAATTTAAAAACCTTGAATTGTGAAGCCCAGTTCAAAATTCTTTATGACAACTTCGCACGAAGGCTGATATTGATAGTTGTTGGTAGATTGTTTGTCTTATACATTACAATTATGAAGAAATAATGCTATCAGAGCACAATGGCAACTAATTGTAACGCTTAGTAAAGGCATATGTGGCACGCAAAGTTCAGCAGAAAAAAAGACTAACCAAGAAGTGGGTTAACCCACCGTCTTGCAAAGAATTACAGGTATGAGTTTTTCTTTGCTATTCTCTAATCGTAGATAAATTCTTATATGCATAACTCATTAGTATTCAAAAAGATGACCAATAGGAAAAAATAATTACTTGCATATCATTAAGGCAACATGACGTGCGCCAAGGCTGCTGGTTGTGATTGGTTCAAATAATCTGCAACTTGAATGTATTACACACATGATGAATAACAGAATGAATGAATCTTTATGAAAGGTGATTAATCTAATCCAAATTCAACAAAAACATCAACATAAGTAAGTACCACCGGACAGCAAAACATTAATTCGTTTTAAATTTTATTGTAACATAATATTGTGAAGAAAACTCTCAACAATAGTAATCTAACTAAATATTTACCTCTCTTCTAACCTTCCATTTTGTCCTTTGTGTTCCCAACTTCTTGTGGTCAAGCTATCCCCTTCCCTTCATAACCCCCCCCCCCCCCTTTGTCTTCATAATCCCTGCCCACCTGAATGCTTTCTGCTTTTCTCCCTCCACTCTCTCTATTCATGTATTTCCACTTGACTACTCTTGCAACTCTTGTCTTCTTGTATGTGTGTTGTCATTATTTTAGCCTTCGAGAAAGACTCTGCTAGGGTCGAAACGTCAGGCCACTAACTTATTTTTTGCAACAATAGTAATCATTGCATTTCTGAAATAACTCTTTGAATGTTAAAAGTTGTGTTTTCGAATTGAAGATAACAAAATTAAGTTCGCATCAAGTGAGAAGCTAAACCAAAAACAATGCTTTCAAATACCTGTCAGAAAAGTTTGCGTCTCAGAGAAAAAAATAATTTTTAAAGATTGTTTTGCTAATCAAATCGGCCGAATACTTGACAGAATTTTAAATGGAAAATGTTAGTTCATGAAATAATTTTGGAAGTAAAAGGAAATATCCTTTACTAAACAGAAGGATCTATTATAAATATTTATCGTGATTTTTTTTTAACTCCGTATTAAAAACAGGGAAACAAAAAAACTTGATTTTCATGTGCCGGGGCTTTTGAAACAGAACAGCCATCGTGTATTTAACAAAAAGGTAAACTCTCATAACAGACTCGTGTACTGTACGTCCGACTGTCACAGCGGCCACCAAAACGCGGAGTGACATCATTTGTTTCAACGGCAGTACAGAGAGTGAACTAACACTCTCAAGTTCAATGGGCTTACCATGCCCGTTGTATAATCGGCACTCAATTTTAACATTCAAAAGGATACCAAAAGACCTTAATAATGTCGGAGAAAATGTTTTTCTTTATTTCAAAGATACTTTTTTCATAAGTCTTTTCGAATTTACCTTTTTTTTTCTCAGAGGCATTTATCCAGAGAGCTGCGACAAGAAAAGCAGAACTACTTTTTACGCTACATGTATACAGTGTTGATAAATTCACAACGGGGATGCAAACAAATTAAAGTAGGGCCAAGCTTGACAGCGCTTGGCTATTTTCAATAAGTATGGGCAGTTGTCGCATACCGAATCAGAATTAACTACTGGTACGACTATAGTTGCATGGACCGCCGCGTCATTATGTGTTGAAGCGTATAGCTGTACTTAGCAACTTAGCAACACCTTTTATCAACAATCGTAACCATAGCCATACATTCAGATACGGCTAAAGAGATATAGTTTTCTGTTAAAGATTGCCACAGCTCAAGTTTTTGAAGGCCTACTATGTTTTTCAATTTTCAATGGACAGTTGATAAACCCAAAACGATGAAATCAATTGATCAAAAGAAAAAAAGCACATGATTTAACTGTCTGTTATGTGCCACTTCAGTGCGGAAATACTGGTCAGAAAACATGGTATAATTCCGATAAGTCTTCTGACAAATTTTTTCTGTGCCGATGATGTACATGCAGCTTTTAGGAATTCAGCCACGCTTTCCCGCCCCTGACCCCTTGCGCTGTCATGTTTGTAATGAAAAACAAAATGGCAACATAAACTCCAAAAATTACTGTTTAAATGTCGAATGTGACGAATATATACGTCACTTTTCAGGTACCATTTTTTTAAAACCAAAGTTAAATTTTAGCCTCAAGGAAAACGCACCGACAAAAATAACTTGCAATGGATTTTCTCAACTAAGTGTCTGTTCTTCTTTTATTTATTAAATGTAAAAAAATTACCAGGAGTTGGCGAGGGACATTATGTTGTTTTTCCAACTGTAAAAGTCACACAAAAGTGATGTTCAAGAAACTACCATGATACAAAAAACACGTATCTGATAAAGACCAACAGTGATTATAAATTCAACGGCTGTTATATTGGTTGATTCGTATAATAATTTGAAAAAACCCAATTTTAAGACAATACTTTTTTGCTTCCCCATTGTGCTTTTGTGGTGATGATAAATTATTAATAAAAAGATAATTTTACACGAGCGTGGGAATTACAAAATTAATATACAAAATGTTGATCAAAATAGCACGAACCATTGAAACTTCAAAATACCCTTTTTCAACAAAAAATTCTTCTCTCGCGCCCAACTGTAAATTTAACAAGAAGCCACAACTTTTAAGTATAGAAAACAAATCTACACATTTTGAAACAAGAATATTGTAACATTCCCATCGATGCAATGACAACATACTGAACAAGTCACTTTTTGAAGTTTCTATGGTTCAATGCGAACAATAACTTGGATGAATACAATTTTTAAATACCTGAGATATATCTAAAATAAAATCAACTCAAAAATTTCACCTCGCGGCGAAAGTTTACTACACTTCCTTGATAGACTTCTCTCAGTCCGCTGATCTTTTTTAGTCTTCAATCTAAACGAGGGCCGATGGCTCCTCATTGGCGATGGGGGTATTTTCTGGCAGTGTTACGAAATAATTTGTACAAGTTTAAAGATCAACACTGAAGTGTTCTACCACTTTGTATAGTTAACTTACAATTTTACGGTATGAACAATATAAAATTAGTTACTCAAATCGTGAAAACGTAGCAAAGAACTGGACAAGAAGATGCCCGTTTTTGTTTTTAAATTTATTATACAACTTGTTTGTTTCTATATAATAGAATAATGCTGAAAATTGTGATACCTAAAAAAATATATCTTCACTTTAATGTTAACCTGCACAGTTATGTACATGAATACTTAGTGTGACTTCGTCTGTTTATAATTTGTTCTTTTCATCATCGTTTGGCAGTTGAACGAGAAAGGGTTGATTTGAGTAGCAAATCAGACCATAGGGGAAATAATATTTTGAACGACTTGTAGTTTGTAATACGGAGACCTGAGCTTGATTTCACAAAGCACTAAGATTCATCTTAACATGAATTGTCAATATTGCTATAGTGGTTTGTAGTGTGACATTTGTAGTTAAGATTGAATCACACTTAAGATCAATCTTACCCCTTTGTGAAATCGAGCCCTAGTTACCGAAAGCAATTCTGAGTTGGAATCTGAAAGCAAAACTGTATAAACAGAACTCATACCGGTACCAATCATCCGAAGAAAAGTTTCCTTCTGAAGCACCAACAAAATGGAGGATACAGGCGTATCTATCGAAGACCCGTTGCATATTCCTATTGCCGCAATCGCAATATGCCTGACATGAATGTTCATTAACATTTTCGCTGTTTTCACAAAAACTTAATACAACCGATTTTTTTAAATTTCCCAAGATAAGTCGATCGAAAACCCGAAGATATGAATTTTTGTATTTTCAAAACTGTTTCTGAAAGGTTCAAGCAGAACTTCAACCTAAATAGAAAAATTGCTTGTAAATTGACGTAATAACTGTGGCTAATCCTTTTTGTGGGAAGGGGAAGTAGGGCTCTCTTTTAGAGCGGTTTCCACAAACGGTTCTGTCAGATGTGACAGTTTAGATTGTTTCACCACTCATTTGGCAAAAGAATAAAATATCAATGAGGTCATAATAAATATGGTTTATCTTCTGAAAACAACAGCTGATTGGTTAAATATTAACACACACCTGCGAGCTGTAAAATATAATCAAGTATCATTACCTGATATTGAAAAATGTTTGTTAATTACAAAGTTTCTACATTATATACAACTGTTTTTTCGTTCTTACTGTAGACGATATATCGTGACAACATTTCAAACACAATTATGATACTTAAAAAATGCAAAATAAAATAATACTGACTATACACAGTATACACATTTTTTTTTTTTAATATTATTTTGGCAATCAATAAACACCCCCATTTAGCAATGATCCATTCCTCACAGCTGGTTCAAAATCGTGGGCCAAATGTTGGCCAGAATAATCCACTGTGTTCAGGAGGTAGGAGATTTTAAAAAAATGATTTAACAACTGTTAATTTTAAGAAAACACAATCTATGCTTGTCCTCTATTTGTAAAATGGAAAAATTATCAATAAAAAAACAAGCTTTGTGGACGAATTTACTGATGAAGTGGATGTGGTTTCTTGAGCAAATATTACTGGCCAAAATGTCCAACATCCTCCATTTTGGAGGGAAAAATGCAGTAATTGTTCATTGTTATAGACGATGTGACCTCTGACGTCATTTGAAAATCATAACATGATGCGCGCGCATGTCGCAGGGCAAAACCTTTGTGTACTTGACAGCCAGCTAGAAAGTACACGCAATATTACCATGACTACGCGTCTTTTTGCCCGGCGGAACATGACTTGGACAACAGACTTGTCAACAGAGGGCGGTTTGAATGTAAACAGAGGTCACATCGTCTATAGGCCAACACTATTACTTGAGATAGGCATTTTTTTGTTTTTGTTTTTAGGCGTTTCCAGACAATCAAGTGAAACGTACAATACCGGTAACCTACATCAAGGTGATGCCACTTGTACTGTCAGTATGCAAGACAAAAGTGACTAAAGTCAGGATACCAGATCTTCCTCTTCCGAACACAATACAACAAATATTTAAAAAAAGTGACACATTCAGAATACAGAACCTTATGAAGTTAAATTTGACCAAAAACAAAAATATATTAAAATGAAAAAACAAAACAAAAATGGGGAAGTAAAGTTTCCCATGCAAGGGAAACAGTCAAGTAATATCTTACGTATTTTCACTGGTTATAAAAAAAACCAGGGACATTTTACTTCATATAATCCCAGCCATAGCTTCAACTTTTTTTAATCAGTATATACAGTGATAAACCTATAAAACATGTACTTACAACTTGGCAAAAAAATTACTGAGTCTTTTAACAATATAATAGTTATAATACACGACCTCCTATGTCCCCTTCTTTATTCATACATTTAATATTTATATATAGAGTATGATTGACGCAACAGCATTGAGTAATATATCAACACCAGTCAAACAAACAAATTGCTTTTCATATAATAAAAAAAACAGTGTTTAATATTCATAAGATACACTTAAGGTT
Organism: Leptasterias polaris; assembly: GCA_037783415.1. NCBI lineage: Eukaryota > Metazoa > Echinodermata > Asteroidea > Forcipulatida > Asteriidae > Leptasterias > Leptasterias polaris. The sequence goes on from JAZGTN010000035.1 coordinate 699,258, forward strand.
AACTTGCTATTAGCATAAATAAATATTCATAGAATCTTTACACTCCCAAGTAGGTAAAACCGTTATCTGTACAGTGTTGCTGCTCAATACCAGGGCAGTGTTTATGTGTTGCCTTGCCGACGGTCGGAGGTCAGGACTTGAGGTCGCGACCTGGTTTGTGGTTTGTGTAGCATAGCAGCTGCCTCAGTACCTAATCAAAATGAAAAGAGGGTGAAAAATAAAATTAGATAAAGATAATTTTATTTCAAACAAAATAAAAAATTAAAAAATTACTTGCATGGTATTTTTGAGGGTTGTGGCCGGGCGGTCTACAGCATCAGACTCATGTTCTGATGGCTCAATCATCAGAGTCAGGGTTCAATTCCCAGTCATGATACTTACGTCCTTGAGCGAGGCACTAAACCATAACTGCTTATCTTAACCCAGGTGTATAAATGGGAACCTAAGAGGGCAGAAACTTGTGCTGGATTAACCTTAGGGCTAATTGAAGCAGCTTGGGGTTGTACATATGCTCCCCAGGGAGTTGAGAAAGTTAGAGGAGTAGTCTACAAGTATGCCCGATGAACAGGAATAATAATGTTGTTAAGTGCCTTGATCTAGCTACAAGGATGAATGCACTATATAAAAACCAATTATTATTATTAAAACAATCAAATACGAGTATTTTTTATTGAGTGAAAAGGGCTGAGCTATGGTAAAGGCTTTAAGCATTCAACATGGCCGCCGTTTCTTCTCCAGCACTTCCAACTGACCTTTTTTATTTACACAGGTGAGTCCGAGTTGCCATCGTCTTTTTCTCTCCTCCCTTCGAGCTCTCGCATCTTGGTGCTCTTCTTCTCTGCCTGATCTCTCCGCCTCTTGTGGTACTTGTAGCTGTCCGTCCGCTCCCCGCCCCCACCGCCGCACATAGGGTGAAGGATGGACACCATCGCCGTGGCCGTGACGGTGGTCGTCATCTGATGGTGAGGCATCTGAGGAGAGTGGCTTGGCGAAGAGGAGGACGACGAGGTGTAGTGAGGCATGTTGGGATGATGGACCCGAGACTGGTGGTGGGGAAAGTGGTGCCGTGATTTATGAGGACGATCCTAAGAGCAAAAAGAAGGGGGAAAAGTACAGAATAATTATCATAATCAGGTATCAAGTAACTTAACAAATTAGACTGAACTCTCATTTATCGCTCTTGAAATCAGTAGGCGTGGAGAGAATTTCCTGTATCATTAACAACACACAATTCAAACTCAAATTCAATGGCAGAAATCATAAAACTTCAAGCCCAACTTGAAAACTGTTCCTGACACAAAATGCAACACAGTATGGAGGTCTCTATTCCTAACCATTTTCACAATATGAAGGGATGTTTTGAAAGCGTCTACATTCACAAAACTCATCTGCCCCTTAAAATCCAGTAAAAATGAATTTTGACTTTCTTGGAACAGTGTCTTGGAATTTTCCCGTACCTCTTGTTTTCTTGGCTCATGGCACATCGTCTGCACGACCACCTCAGGTGGATGAACCTCGATCCTCTCTCCGCCGTATCCACGATACATGGCGCTGTCGCCAGCAGACGACTGGGACCCATTGTATTCGTCCTCCCACCCTCTCCTTCGGCCGGGGCGCTGCCGGCCCTGCATGGAGGCGCTGCTCCGCTCCATCGGGGGTGTAGGAGGTGGGGTCGGGGTGGTAAGTCGGGTGGCGTTGTTCAGAGGGCGCACCTCGGCCGGGGGGCCGATCAGGGAGAGGATGACCGGCAGCAGGACGAGGCCGTTCAGCATCCCGATGACGATTAACGCAGAGAAGACGTAGAAGAAGTAACTGAAATGAATTAACAAGGAGCATAAAATATTAAACAATTTATCCAGATGTGTGTTGATTGACAACTCATAATTATTACAGGTTTGTGACTTGTTGTAGGATCATCCCTGACAAAAGATCGGCAACCTGCACCATGAGGTCAGATACTGGATTTCCAGCTCAAATTAGAATACCTCTAACACAAGAAGCACCTGTATTAAGAGGACACTTCCCTCTGTTTTTATAATATCTACAAACTGCTCAGCAATCCAAGTGTGGAAGTTCAGGCTTTTTCCCTTTTTTTTTAAAGACCAAAACTACACAGTGTATAGGGGTAGCACCCCCCTGTAACCAGGGCATTCCACATCAAGTGGGCTTTATTTATGTTTCCATCACTTGGATTCCCCTCATAGTGTTGGCGGCTCCCTATCCATTCCAACCCCTACAGTGAGCCTAAATTGACCCCGTGTCGACAGGGGCCAGCTAGCTGCCCAGGATTTTCACTCCTCCGAAAAAAAAAGTTGGCTGGGGTCGGGTGAACTTTTCACTGCACCTGTAACCCAATCTATACTCATGGAGACAGGTGGAACAGAGCCATGGCTTACAGAGTTCAAAGGGAATTACACCACTGCCCATCTACGTGACATTGGGCAAGGTGAAGTCTCACCGGCCACTGATTTTTTTTCTTCAGGGCAATCGTTAATACTCTTTTAACTCTCCATGATGGGGAACTATTACCTCCAGGTATTTCACAGAGCAGCCTTGGCCGGCCGGCAAAACTGCTGATCAGAGTATAAATGCTTTAGTTGATTTAAAGGGGATCATATTCTATTGCTCCATACAGACAACTTTTGATTCACTCTTCCAGATTTCAAGACAGGCACCGCAAAACAAACATAACCAATTACACACTGCAGTTTTTTAAACTAACAAAAAAATTGCAGTCAATTGCAGTCATGGGGAGAAGCACTCAAGCTTTATGTTTTGTATTAAACTGAAAAGAGCTTCAGAGAATGTAGTGGTTTTTTTCTTTCTGTATAGATCATGCAACCTTTGACATCATACGTTAAAAGAAAAGCCACAGAGCCCAGAAATTCTGCAGGCAAAATCTGTCTACATTTCATCGGAGGAACATTTCAATGGAGATTGTACCATAGAATTTGAATCAACTTTTGATAGGAGGAAAGGAGGCACATCTCAAAAATGTCTTCATCTGTTATTCTTACAATTCCAGATTTTATGTTGTGATTAGAACACGAAATGTAAAAGTGACCAGGTAGTATCTTTGCCTGCCAGTAAATGCAATGGAATATACCAGGTCACCCTTTTCATACACAAGGTGACATGATCCAACTACACAAGGATGCATTTAGGCATAACGTTAAAATACCTCCAACCCCTGAAGCGTTTAAACAAACACTGACATATTTTTAGGCCAGGAATGGTGTAGCTGTGAAAATAAATGCACCAGTATGGTGGAAGGGAACTAAAAAGAATCTTGTGGATCAGTAGTGTCAGTGATGCAGCCTCTAGGGGTATCCACGGGAGATATGAAGAGCAAGTACCTTAAAGGGACTGGTAAGGCAAGTCCTTGAGCTGAAATCTGCTGTATTTATTATTTGCAAAAAGGGAAACAGTGAGAACCTTTTCCCGAACCAAAGCAGGTTTCTGTCTCAAATGGCGAAATGACAACACGATGAGTTTAACAGAAGCAGGGAAAAGTTGCTCTGGAGTGAAAAGTAAAGAGCAGAGAGCAGATGGACGATGCGGAAGGAGACAAAGGGAAGACATAATTGAAGACAAATCTGAAGTAAAACTTTCTGAAGCACCTTCAGGCAGGTTGTTTTGCAATGCACTTTAAAACTAGTTCTTCTGCAGTCCTTGTGTTTTAGTTTTAACACTTGGGATGTTCCCAGAGAATGCAAAGTTCTATCTGATCGAAGACATCTTTGAAGGTGAATAACAAAAATTGATTTCCGTTAACTCCAATCCTTACCCAGTGGAAAACAAAACAAAAAAAACTCTTGCAACATTTACTCTGATTTGTCACTTGAAAGAGCTCTCTATAAATACAAATTTTGTTCATTGTTGCCGACTGATGACATAAAATTGCAGGGAAGTTTCAAACAAGAAGAGAGTAAAATTGTAAAATGTACCAGTGTAATTTTAGGTGCCAATACATTAATAAAAGATCAGCAAAATAAATTCCCACGAGAAAACAGTGAAACAAATTAGATGCCCATTCTTTGGACTCCAACTCTACTTCATCATAAGGACCACCCAGAATTAACAACAGAGGTCAACTAAGGTCAGCAGGGCAAGTTCACTTTGGACTTGAAGACTTGATTGAAGACATTAAAGACATTGAAGACATTGAAGACAATTCAAACTCAAAGGAAGACGGAACCTTTATCTTCAAAGTGCTTGGTGAACCTTTTACCAGGTGAAAAGTTTAGCCCTTAGTTCGTTTTGTACTTTTGCGCAAGATAAACAGATGGCCAATCTGCCAAATGTTTCCTGACATGAGAATGTTAGGGAGAGAGGACACCCCCTGGCAAACTTGCTCTCAATGGTCACTGCCAATGACAGCTGCATAAACAAACTTGCCTTTGGACGGTACCATTTCATATTAGGGGGCATGCCAAACCCACATGGTTCCCACAGGGGGGGAAGACGATCAAATAAATCAAATTTCAGGAGCCAATTTCCCCAACGAGTTTTTTGCTTGTTTTAAGGGCATGAAATTCTTCATTGTTTACATTAATAAAATATGTTATTTACATCATTTAGATTTCTCCCCTTGGTCTAACCTTGGAGGAAGGGCCCAACCTCCTGTGCTTCCCAGACAACAGTTTACTTAATGAAGTCCAGGTAGGTCTAAATTTGACCACCCAAGATTCTTACTTAACTTTTTGACCATGAACATGGTTTACATATGATTACAATTTCTCAACACCTTCGGGATTCTCCGATTTGAGAACAACATTTGTTAATCAAAATGACAGATCCCATTGAAAAGGTTTAACTTATCAATTAATTGATTTTCAAATAGTAACATTCCAATCTGCCTATAGACATTACAATTTTAAACTGAGAAAGCTTTTACTTTTTTTACAAAGTTTTCATTTTTTTACTTAGGCAAAATTTTACTTTTTACTTTGGCCATTGTCTGAATGTTAACCTGTTTTATTTTACACTTAAAGGCACTGAACAACACGTTTGGTAATTGTCAAAGACTAGTATTCTCACCTGGTGTATCCCAACATATGCATAAAATAACAAACCTGTGAAAATTTGGGCTCAATTGGTCATCGGAGTTGCAAGAAAATATTGAAAGATAAAACACGCTTGTTGTACAATTAGTGTGCTTTCAGATAGGAATAAAAGGCTTCTGGCGAGAAGTCTTTTATTATTTTAGTGAGAAATTACCTCTTTCTCAAAAACTACGTTACTTCAGAGGGAGTCGTTTCTCACAATGTTTTATACTATCAACAGCTCTCCGTTGCTCGTTACCAAGAAAGTTTTTATGCTAATATATATTTTGAGTAATTACCAAACGTGTCCAGTGCCTTTAAGAGCCAATTTCCAAAACAATAATCTATTACCCTAAACAAAACATAAGCAAGAACACAATTGAGATGTATTGTATTTTTACTGCTCTTTCATTTTTTAACAATTTTTCATTGGAATGATCTTGTCGGTATTTATTTAAGGTTTAGGTTTTGGCAACGTGTGGCTCTAAAGCTGTGTTTGAAACTTTACACACACACAAACAAAAAACACATTTCATCGCTAAAACAAACTCCTTATAGACCATGTGACCTGTGACATCACATGTTTACAAAAGAGCCACAGAGCCTGGACTTCCTGCAGGCACATTTGTACACAGCTCAATGGAAGAATACAACAAATCTTATGTTTTATGGAGATTGCATTGTCTGATTTGTCTCAACTTTTGATATGAAGAAAGGGGGACATCTCAAAAGCTGCACAGCTGTTGCTTTTGTAAATTTTGAATTTATGTGTAAATTATGGCACAAAATGTAAATTTTCCCATATAGCCTGTGTAGTATCTTGCCCGTCAGGAAATACATTATAATGTACAAGGTCACCACTCTGTAAACAAAGGTAACATGGTCTATACAGAAACTAATAATTTTGAGAAGACTTTGAGAATTTGCAAAACATGGAAAGGCAAAGTCCCAAAAACAATTTTTTCAAAACACCAAATCTTCCTGGAAAGACTAGCCTGATCCAGTTCCTGGGCTTGCAGTAATCTTTGGAGCCAGTTAGTGTCAAGTGAGCTTGGCTTAGAAAAAGGGTAATCTCTCGAGGTGTTGAATGAATTCGAACGCTGACATAAAATATCAAATATAGAACTCCAACGGCCTTCAGCTACTATGCAGTCTCGGTGGTCTAGTGGTAAGACATCTGCTCTAGAATTGGCGAGTTTGGATCCCAACCGAGTATTATGATTGTGAGTTTGTTCACATGACTCAGGAAAGAATTGAATATACAGTGCTATAACACACACCAGTGTATGGGTAAAACTAAATCATTCTTTATTCCCAATGCAAATTTAACAACTACTTGACTTAAAGGCACTGGACACGTTTGGTAATTACTCAAAATATATGCTAGCATAAAAACTTACTTGGTAACGAGCAACGGAGAGCTGTTGATAGTATAAAACATTTCGAGAAACGACTCCCTCTGAAGTAACGTAGTTTTTGAGAAAGAGGTAATTTCTCACTAAAATATTTGAATCTGAAAAAGACTTCAGGCCTGAAGCCTTTTTCAGGCATCTGAAAGCACACAAATTTGTGCAACAAGGGCGTTTTTTCTTTCATCAATTTTCTTGCAACTTCGATGACCAATTGAGCCCAAATTTTCACAGGTTTGTTACTTTATGCATATGTTGACAATTACCAAACATGTCCAGTGCCTTTAAATAACATGCTCCTCCTAGACGCTTAGAGACAATTTAGAGACCAGTACTTCCAGACAAGAAATCAAGTGCAGGCTGAACCTTATGGTAATAGGAATTATATTTTTCCTCCTCGGCCTTGCCCTCTCCACTTTTTTTTTTTATGTTTAATTCTTACTTTATACTTTAGCTGTGTTTGTTCATTATTATTGTAAGTGGAGAGAAATAAATAATAAAAAGTAATTCCCCCCAAGGACACTTGCCTAATTCAACAACCTACCCTCTGGCAAAGACCAACAGCTATGTATAATGAGTTAAGGAAGCTAGGTCTGAAATTTTGCCACTTTCAACCAAAATGTTTGAATAGTTATTCTTTTTAGATATACAAAGTGAAAAGCTTTCATTGCAATGAAACAAATCTGCCAATGATAAGTAGTAGCTAATTTAATACTGAAACTGAATTCAAGTCAGGATCCTGACATTATCTTTTGGGTATTTTGGTGAACAAATTTAAGGGATACTTAGTTTTCTGAAAATAATGACAAGAAAAGAAAGGCTGGCAAGAGCGGCTATTACTGCATGAACAAACAGACAGTATCTGGGTCAAAGTTCACTGTGGTGGTCAAGTGTTGAGTGAGTACATGTGTCAACAGAACAGTGGGGGGGGGCTTGACAGCATCCTAACCACATCCTACTATTCAAGCAGACAGCTATGATACAAGTTCACAGGCACTTCCAATGGGGAGACAGTTCTCAGGAGTCTTCAGCAGAGTTTATGTCTTTTACCAAGCTGTAAAACTTTTAACATTTCCATTCATGCCTTTTTCATTTTCTAAACTTCACTTTCGCCTGTTCTATTTTTCTTTTCCTTTTTAAATTGATGAATATTATGTAAAATGTAAATACAACAAATAAACTTTCTGTTTTCATATTTCAAAAACAAAAAAAATCCTTTCTTCATAGATTTGTTAAGTCTAAGAGAAATCTACACAAGGCTCATCTCAAAATATGGAACCAAACTTAGGCAACATAGGGCATTTAAATATTATGTACCTGGTCAAATTTGCATAGGCAGGCAAAAGGCAGGCAAAACTTTAATCCACTGTTAAAACATAAAGCCACTTATATTTGAACTATACTGGTTTACTTCATTTCAGCACTTGCTCCTAGCATGCCCACTCAAAGTCAAAGAACATTTTCAAGATTACTAACACTTTTTACGATTGCGACCCGTCTGAGAGGTTACTCACGTGTCGTGGCCGAGCGGATAAGAGCACCGGACGCAAGCTCTGGTGTTTCTGTTCAGCAGAGTGTGGGTTCGAGTCCCGGTCGTGACACTTGTGTCCTTATTAAGCAAGACACTTAACCATTATTGCTTCGTCCTTCGGATGGGACGTAAAGCCGTTGGTCCCGTGTGTTGTGTAATGCACGTAAAAGAACCCAGTGCACTTATCGAAAAGAGAAGGGGTTTGCCCCGGTGTTCCTGGTTTGATTGGCTGCATATTGCGCCACAGCACCTTGTAAACCATTACATGGTGCTATGTAAAGAAATAGGTCTCAAAATTCAAAAAGTAGCTCCACATATATACCTTGCAGGAAAATACTGACTGTTGAAGCGCCTTGAGCGTCACTGAGTGACGGATATGAGCGCTATATAAGAAGCCACTATTATTATTATTATTTTCACTTCATAAGAATTTGGTTTGATTCTTACCTTACGATGAAATCAAACTCGGACCCAGCTAGCATGATGACACCGAGCAGTGTGGACAACGCACCGTCAACAACGGGAGAGAAGGTATGCTCCAGAGCCATAGTAACCCGTTTGTTACGATCGCCGATGGCGGTCAGGTAGGCCTGGGTGAAAGAGCGAGGAGAAATTGATCAATTTGCGGCTATAGTACATATTTTTTCATGTTTGTAGTGGATGGGGCAATCAAAGTAAACAGATTTAAAGGCAAAGTATACTTTTGGTTTTTGGAACCGCTTTATTTTTTTAATCCTGTGTAATTGTAGATATATACAATAAAACTAACTAGTCAAAATTTCATTTAACGTTTTTGGGATATCGCCAACAATCTAGAGCAATTAAAATTCAAGCTTGAGATTCAGGCAACAAACTTTTTACGATTGCGACCCGTCTGAGAGGTTACTCACATAGCATGTGTGAAGCGTGAACTCCACTCCGATTCCCACTGATATGATGAGAGTGACTGCCGGGATGGCGCTAAGCTTGACTCCGATCAAACCCATGAATCCAAAAAGCTCCGTCGTTATCATCCCAAGAACAGACACCTGCAGGTTAAAAACAGGAAAGACATTTGCTGAATGTGAAGTAAATTCCCTACACTGGATTCCCCCTTACGTCTTTTCATCTCTGTGATGGCAAGTTTGCTTCTTTCAAAAAGAATCTGAAGGCTCAAGAAGATCAGCGAGAAAACCGGATATCAGGAAAAAACCCTCACAAATCACATTGCTGTTATATTAGGCTTTGATCCTTTTGTGGGAAGCAGATTTGTTATGTTATTTCATCATCATCATCATGATCGATAGACTACAACTTGTGCTTGCGTCTTGTACAATGACATACGCAACACATGTCCCGTTCCACGAGTTTTGCGACAATATTCTCCTCACTGGGAGACTTTAGAATGTCAGGTGGCAGCAGATATCAGGTAAATTTTCGATGTTTATGTAGCTCTGCGCATGCGCACAATACTGAGAATGATGGATTTACATTTTAAGTTTGCTGTCACCTAGTTTCCCCATATGGCTATCATCTCAAACTGCCTTGTACAAAACTTTTATAACACATAAAACACATAAAACACATAAAACTTTCACCAAAAAATTGAGATACGTACTAGAATGAGAGCCGCCCATGGATTAGCCAGCATGACCGTCATCACAAAGAAACTTGCTCCCAGGACACTCAGCAACGATAAGTAGAGGTAGAACCTCAACTCCAGGTACTGCTCCCAGAAGGTGAAGGGCACCCCCATGGGGTAGTTGGGAAGACCCTGCTCGTTGAAGTACTCCGAGAGATTGCGGACTTCTCGAACCACGTTGATGAAATCTTGGGTGTCGCGGAGGTCGTTCAGATAGAACGGGAGCTGGGTGTAGTTGAGGGTGCTGGACCTGGGTACTGATGGAGGAGATGGACAAAAAGAACTAATTTAATTGGATGATAGCTTCTTTCTTATGTTTAGAAAAGGTTCGTTTGCCTTTTCACATTTTGTAGCAGAAAAAAAACTTTGACAATTCAGCAGAGAACGATATACTTGTGACATGTCTTGAAATGGTTTAAAAGGAAAATGTATTTGAGTGATTTTGATTGTGTTTTTATCATTAGGTCAGATTTGTTTGCTCTTTTCTGTTAATCAGCTTAAAAATTCTGTGGAAAAGTGAAGCAGTTTGGCAGAAGTTTGAGACAGATTTGTTTTGCTCTTTACGCTCATTTCATTTCATTCATTAATTCTGGTTGTGAAGCCAAGGATTCTTAAAAAAGAGAACTTAACTACTATACTAGCCAAGAACCCCATGGAGAGAGGACAATGAAGGAAGTTTCAGTTTTAGTTGTTGGAGAAAACCACAGAGAAATATTCCACGCTATCAGGTAGGGGCTAAAAACCCAATCCACACAGTGCCCCAGTGAGATTCAAACAAGGGTGCTAGAGGTGGAAGGCAAGGAAAGATATCACTGCGCCGACCCAATCATCTTATTGATGAAGAGGAAACGCAAAGAGATTTGGCCGAAGAGAACTTACTTGTGACATCTCGGTCGGTTTTACCTCCCGGTGTCCACGAGGTTGGTGTTGGATGGAGCATAGCTTGGGAGGCTGAGTAGGAGAAGGTGTCGTAGTTATACCAGACGGTCAGGTAGTGATAGAATCCATCAGGGTTGATAACCCCATGATCGTCAACGAGTCGCTCCGAGGTGAACTAGAAGAAGCGTGGAGGGAAATACAATCATAAATTTAATTCACTCTTTTCAAAAGCTCTTACATATAAATCACAGAACCAAATTAAGAAAAAGAACACACCCAAGAATAAAAAAAAATATATATAAATCTTTGAAACCTGATGAACATTTTTGAATAAAAAACACTTCCTTGACGACGTAACTAAGATCATTGTGACAATGACATCATAGAAATTGGGTAAGTTTCTCAATCATTTAATGCGCAAAGGATTCAATCTCTTTAACATACCCTGTTGTAGTTCGTCGGCTGCACCGGGTTGCCAGTCTGAATCAGCATCTTGTAGGCCAAGACTCCTTTCTCCGAGGCATTGTTATACCAGTTGTTATGAATAATGGCATAGCCTTTCTTATCCTTGTCAAATTCCCTTTGCATCTCTGTCATAAAAGTTAAGAAAAAAATGAGTTGGCATTGTCAGGTTTTGATCCACAGGATCTCAAAGAATCTTTCAACACGTACCTCTAACAATACAGGCCTGGAATTTCATCTTTGAGAGGGCAAGGCCATTTTCATTTTGCAAAGGGCACTTCCATTGGAAAATCTTGAAGATTATGGGAAAATTTTGAAGGGGGCACCAAGGCCAAGACCAGGGGCAACAGAGGCCATGGCCTCTGTGTAATTCTGGGCCTGAAGATAATACCTTATTGGTGGAATGTCTCTCTTATGACTTTTACTTGGATATTCATCAATCAACCTTTTAAAGAACCAATCCCCGATGAGTATCGACACTTGTTGAATATTCAACGAGCTACGAATATCAATGAGCTAGTTCCTTACCGAGCAGCCAATCCCTGAAGGCGATCAACCAGAAGGTTGGCAATGAGCCGTCGGGATCCCGGATCACCTGCTTGATGTTACGGAACTCCGAATGATACGCGTGGAGCAGCCGCTGCTTGTTTGCATAGTCAAAATCTTCCTGCGTCACGCCGTACATGTTGTAGAAACTGAAATATTTCATTTGCGTCTCCAGGAAGTTCTCTTCCGGGGTCCCCCTGGGGACAATGTCCGTTATTTCTAATCCGTCCTCGATTTGCGTAACCCCGTAGATTCCAACTCCAAGCAAACATGTGAATAAAATCAGAACAGCAATCTGTGGATAGGGTAAAACAGATAATAAGTTCATTCATAGAATTAATTAAAGGCACTAACCTAGATTTAATCCGTTGGACTCGGGCCATTTCCGAAACGACAGCTACGGCTATGACTATGACTGTTGCTAAGAATGTACTATGCTTTAATGCATGGTGACGTGGCAATCCAGTCTTAGCTGTAGCAGTAACCAGCAAATTGGAAACGGTCTCATAAGGAGAATTGATGTTATTGTTTTATGGTACTTTAATTTGTCAAATATTTTCGCAAAGAAAATTGTGTGATGTGAAAATCATATCAATAAAATATAAATCTATACGAGTAAGTTAAATCAAATTTTGAAAAGAAATCATGTGATATAGAAACTCATATAATGTACTTTTCACCAAAGGGTTAAGGTTTTTTTCTTTAGCTTCAATTCTTCAGGGGGTCACCTCTTTGACATTTGAACAGCGCCCCAAAAACTCACCTTTACAGGTAACTTCTGTAGGAAGGGAGCATAATACCCACGCGCAAATCCAGACAAGCTCCACCTCCAGCAACTGGCCTTCCTGTATCTCTCCCGTAAACTGGGTCTGTCTCTTTCAAAAGAGCTCTGCCTTATAAGAGTTCTGGTGGAGGCCGTTGAAGCGGCCGTTGAGGGCGGTGTTTCAACAACTGGCGTTATGCCAGCGGTGGTCGCCACTGATGACGGATGCAAGACTGTAACCGCTTGCACGTTGGATTGCAGTCGGACTTCCGTACATCGTGGGGGTACCTGTCTTGTATGGACAGGCCTGGGTTGGACCCGAATGATCCTATTTGCACTTGGACTGGAAAAGGGGAATATTTTAAGAATTTATTGTAAAAACAACCATTGATAGAATTTAATGACACAACCTGTATGGGGAACTGAAATCGAAACAGATATCAGAAAATATACGTCAAATTCTCTTCAAGTCTTTTTAAGTTTTTCTAATTTGAATTGCTACCTTATCCTTTTAAAGGGTTGCTCTTGATTGCTTGAAATACAACCAGTAAAACATACAGTTCGCCATTTTGTAAAATCAGTCAAAAATCTTTCCAACCATAATAATTTCAAAAGCACCACTTTTTACAGCCCAAAGCACCCAATCCGAAAGCAACATGCCACCTTGAAGTGGTCTGGCTGGCTAGTTCATTCAGTGTTGAAAAACATTCCTATATCAAACTAGCGAAAAAGTTATCGGGCTACGGAAAAGACAAGCTAACTGTTATTCCTGGCAAGTCGCTGAAAAAGTTGATAGCAAACCCTGGTTTGTTGCCTGGATGGCCCTTATGAGTGACTTCCTTATCGTTGGTACGGTCTTATTGATGGTCTCACCTTTTACTTGTAATACAGCAGAACATGTCAACCCGTTTTGCTTCTCGCCTTTCTATATCTAACGCCAAGATGGCCGGGAACACAAGGATTATAGCCAGAAAGTTGAATACTATTACTATTGCAAACTGAAAATAGAGAGAGAGAGAGAGAAAGAGAGGGGGAGAGAAAAAAGAAATGGGTAATTGAAAGAAGACTTGAACCCAGAACCACCAACTTACAGTGTCAGCAATCAATCTATTTATTCGTTGTGTACCCAGAAGAAGGGCATAATGAAAGTTTTACGAGTAAAAGGGCGTATAAGCAATTAATGTGCAAAATTGGGTATCAAGAGAACTGAGCGTGAAAGTTTGATCGTTTGTTTTGCCATTCATAGGTCAACATAGGAAGGTTAAATTCTGCACGGGAATTGGACAAGTTGTTTTCAGGCTAATTCTAGCTAAACAAAAATGTAACAATGCCATTTTCTGCCAGGAACTTTTTCACTGCTTACTACCTTCTATTACTGAGAAAAAAGTACTTTATGTGCCTAAAAATTGGGCAGGGAGGGAGTCTTTCATCTTTTTTCTAGGTTCACAATGTTATATTATACTTTTCAAAGATATGAATCATGAAGGTCCAATTTTGATACAAAAACCCAAAGGCATTTTAGACCATCACTGTACTTGAAGTGAAAGGAACCCCCAGAGCACCACCCCTACAAAAAACCTTAACAGGGATTTGAACCCTAGACCATCGACTTACTTGAAGTGAGAGGAACCGCATGGCGGGAATAGGAATAACAGCTGCTAGAAGAAAGGCACAAATATTGTTGACGGAGGTCAGAAGGACGCTAACCCCAGACCGGCGTAAAATCTCACCCGTCTTATACTGTCAAAGAGATAAAACAAAAGAAAGAACATACTATCATTACAGATTCATCACCATGGCAACTGAAAAGTTTATTTGTGAGTTTCATCAACCTCAGTTTGCATTTTAAGGGCAGCCAAATAATATACTTACTGGCGTTTAAGTAATTTTTACAACAAATGAAACAAAATTTTTATCCGCTTTTAGGATTTTCACCTCTTTGCGGGAAAGTAGGTCAATTTAAGAATGAAATATTTTGGATAAGGTTACTTATTTTTTATAAACTATTCTCCACTAAATACTATTAAATCAGTTGTTGGACATGAAAACAGTATTTGTAAAAAAAGATTTTTTTTAAAACATTTAACAAATGGTGTGGTTTGATGTACTTAATAAAGAAATCAAATAATCTGCTAGGGTTGAAACAGCAGGCCAATAACTATTTTTTGCATTTATACCATAGGTCCGTTTGGTTGGTAAGCAGTTTGTAACGGCTGATTCGATTTTCTAATAACAAAATCAATTTTCTGGGGAAAATTTGTTATCCTTTGTTCTGTGGAACAAACAAATTTTCTTCAAACACAATCTTCTAAAAACAAATTTGAGTAAGAAAATAAAATAATTCAAATTAATCCAAATCAAGCAAAAGCACTACGGTACTATCAGAAACAAATACCATCAACTTTTTATTTATACTTGCCAGTTTAAACACTAAAACCACATATGAAACCAAAAACACCTCTATGGACAAATTAACTCAAATACAGAAATATCAATTTCACTTTGAGGTCATTTCACTTTGAGGTTTCCAGCAATAACCAGGGATATCAACCGAAAAACCACCACAAATATATTGTGCACATTATAAAAAAAAACTACATATTCAAGAGCAGAACGTGTAAACTATCAATTCGTCAGCACTACAGTTGCAAATGCCTGTGACACGACAACGGACCACCAACAGTTCCAGCTCGCTAATATCATGGCCGAAAGTCCTCTCGGATTCCACAACAATGCTATCCCAACCACCCAAAAGGTTACCGGTGGTATCACCATGACCTAGTTACAGCTAAGCTGTTTTCTCTTTACTGCTGATTGAGGTTTGAACTCTTACTTTCCCATTCTCCTTCCTTAAAGGTATAACACAGGATTGGGAGAGCTGACAAAATGGTTGCAGACAGTGTTCATGCTTTTCTGCGATCAACCATAAAACACGAAATAACAAAACTGTGAAGATTTGGGCTTCCGACTGTTGTGCGAGTCAGGAGAAAATGGTGAAAAACCATGCAAAAATGTTCAGGAGAAAATGGTGAAAAAAACACGTACAATATTCAGCATGTAAACACACCGTCCTTAATTTGGGTTGTAACAACCAAAATCAGCCGTGGCATTTTTTAAAAAGTTTTCAGATAAGCCTACAGTTTTCTTGAATATGACTTCATTTCAGAGGGAAATATTTCAAAGAAAAAAAGCTTCTAGACAAAAATGATCAATCCTGTATGATACCTTTAAGGGGGTTTTCTTGTGGGAGTGAGCTGAAGGAATTGACACAGTTTCATGTCCCTAGGCACTGCGGAAGTCATGCCATAAATGGACCACAAGGTTTGATAGCAACTACAGGCATAAAGAGTGGGATGTTTATGGCTGGTTAATCCAAACCTAATGGGTAGGTTTCTTCCTTCTCCCATTATGGACCTTCTTTCTATGTAGGAAAGAAACAGACCTCCATGATGCAACTCACGTGGTGTGTACTTGCTTTTTATATTCATGTCGTTGTTTTATGTTTTGTGTTGCGCAAAGAGGCTCTTGCATTATGCGCTATGTAAATATCTCGTATTGTTATTACAATCTGTTCAAATATTCAACCAGAGACAGTTTCACTGCCCAATCATTTTGTTCTTCATTCAAATCACAGGATTTATGACTATGCAGCTAGGCTGGGCAAAATAACACAGTTTTACCAACAGACAAAATTGGTTAACAGTTTTCTGTTAAGCAAAAAAATGATCAGGATGTTAGTTAAAAATGGTCCACATAAAATGGTATTTTGGCTGGTAGTTACCAGTGGTAAACTTATTCTGGTAAGCACGTTTCTGATGTGCTTAGCTAGTTTTTAAGCAGCTCTATGAAATTGGGCCCATATTTCTATGGCATAATGGGAGAATCTGTAGAGAAAGAATGTTCCACAAGGCCACCAGTGCTGAGGCTAGTTCCCTCCCAATAAAACAAATTACCATGAGGCTAGAGATCTGGCCAGCAGTACATGTATGTCACCCACAGCTCCCCTACTCCTCTTGAAGACTGACAAGAAAGAGTAGGGGAGCTAGGAAGGTAAAACAACACACACCAGCTGTCAACCTGGTAGGTATGCAATAATAAACAACCCACCAAGCTGGAAAGGAGAGAGAGAGAGAAGAAAAAAACCTTGTCCATATGGCATTTGGGGGGCCCTCTTGTACTACACCAGGAGCCTGGCTGGATGAAGAGGCAAATATTTAGAAGAAATCTCCTCTCCTTGTGTAAACAAGATAGTCTGTGTAGATATGTAGGCCCTTAAATGTAGTCAGCCTGCACCTACTACTACTACCATAGAGCATTGAGGTAGAATGAGATTCTACCTCCATGCATAGAGCTTCTGGGTGGCTGCCACCAGAGAGCATGAAGGTAGACATGGAGCTTGTCTTTGCTACATGATCTGTGGTGGGTACACCCCACCATGACCACACTGACTAAATAGACAGAAATTCAAATTTTGTGCCCCTAAGTTTGTTGACTTTCGACCTGGAGCGTTTGGTGTACACTAGCCCTCTTTTGCTCAAAAGTATGGGTTATTTTTTCAAGATATGAGTCTGGCCAGTTTACTATTCAGGGGTGTTTTTATTGTGAATGAGCCTTGCTCAAAAGGTGATCGCTAACTTAATATAAATTTAATAGAAAAATGAAGTTTAGTTGTTAACCTACTTGATTTGTTTTCAAAAGGCTGTTTTCAAGTGGCTGAGAGACATTTAAAAAAGTTGTGAGTATTTTTGAACATTTAGCATTGGTCGATATGGGAAACTTCTGGTGCATCCCGAGCATGTAGCTAAGCAACTTATCTAATTGTGAAAAGTTATGAAACTTCAGGTTTGTTTGGGGTTTTTTATTGTTCAAGTGGACAAAAAGTTAGGATATCATTTGAAAGATGAGATAATTTTTTCAAGAAAAAGTCCAACTTTGATTTAGCAGGTAGCTCCAGTGAGTGTTTATTTTCACTAGTAGTGTGAACACTACTCCAACGGTCCACAGGCTGACTTAAAAAAATAAAAATATACAAAAGAAAAGAGAGGGAGGAAAAGATCTGTTTTTTCCATTATCACAGCAGTTACATACAGCTCCAGTCGAAGCATCCACAGCAACTGGCTCCTATACCAAATTCAACGATATGGACAGCATCTGCAGAAATTAGCACTCCCCGCGTTTTTGCGGTCTATCGTTTCATGCCGAAAAATGCAGACACCATACAAGAGATGTCTATGCCACAGTAGGACTTCCCTACACCAGCACAACACCAAAGGTCTCGGCAAATGAGGCGAGGTTAACCTAATTTGGACCCTATTTGTTCCCCCTCTGTGTTACCAGAATCACAGCTGAACCGCATACGAGGGACAACAGGCTTTTTCTTGAGCACAAATCCTCAATACAGAAGAGATCATAGACCTTCTTTTTTTTTCAAAACTAGAACTCCCTCCTTATTTTTTTAGGGGGACAAGTTTACGGCATTCTTTTTAAGGTTTTCTTTTTAAGGGAAATGCGAGTTGTAATAACAACCAAAATCAGCTGCTTCATTTCTTAAGGGTTTCAGGTAGGGGGCCTACAGTTTTCTCAAACATAAATTCACAGCAAAAAAATGATTCTTGTATGAACTTCATCAACAATGACAAAACATCCTCAGGGCAGTTAAATGCCTGATTGGTAACTGTACACTTAGGCAATTCCACTCTTTCACATTTCCCCGACACAGGGCATTCTGGACATATATATTCTATGCAGAATTAAATTTAAATTTATTCAATCACGTTAAAAACGTGAGAATTTTCTCCCCAGTGTTTTTTTTAAGAAGCATTAAAATTGATTAAAAACGCCAAGAAAGTACAAGACAAGTCACTAAAATATAATATATAAATATTGAAATCAATCAAGCAGCATCATGCACCAAGGACACAAGGTGAAGAATAAGAAGCAATGTCTTGGGGGAACACACTCCCTGTTTAAACTGCAACTGTGTAGAGGTCCCCAGCCCATTAGAATGCAAGTACTAGCAGAGAGAAAGGGTACTAGGAAGTGCCTTAACAGCCTGTGGTGCCATTAGTGCGTAATTTGAGCCACCACTTAGCTAGATACCCCCATCTGGTGGAGGTTCAAATGGTTATGTAACAGGGATTGCACCCCCCTCAACCTTTCTGAACATTAAGCTCCAGACCACTGAAGGGTCCTTTGTACAGTCAGATGGTGGTCTGGAGACTAAAAAAGAGAGGGAACTGCATTGGTGTCAACTCACAACATCCTTTTCTTCTTTCATTATAAAACCTTTCGCAGGAGAAATGGTATCAATTCCACAATTTAACTGAACTCCTCTTCAATATGCCCCAGCCTCACAAACCAGACAATCATTTCAAAAGTACTCTAGCTCATCTAGAACAAAATACATACCGAGACTGTTCTACAGAAAAGCATAATTCTGTACACCAATCCGGGAATTATTTGGAATCAGGTTCAACATAAAAGGGAAAAAGTTTCCTTAATCAGGGAGTTTTTCCGAATTTGATTATCAGAGCATGGAAAGATTGTTCTAATTTCAGCAATTCAGGAAATGTTCTGCAGAGTTAGGGAGAGTTGGCAGTTCTAACAAAAACAGCAACACAACTAAGACTACCTCAAACTTGTTTTCTTGGGGGGGGGGGGTAAAGAATCTGACACCAATACATAAATTATATCAGACCATCCTTAATCCGACAATCCTTCTAGATAAGCCACAGAGGGTTAAGCTATCTTCTAGCTGGAAACGCCACAATCCCATGGATTTACCTCGCAAGATAATCCCCCAAACCAACAGCAGTTGAGACACACACATAAAACCACAAACTGTAGATGGTGCAAGTACAAAACTAGACCCTCCAACACCTTCGGAGATGTGCTAACCTTGCTCCAAACACGCTCCAAGTACAAGTGTAAAAACTCCAAATTAAATCGGACAAGATGTTAAAGAGTTCCGCCAGTTTTAAAGGAGGGGGGGGGTATCCAGATACCCTGATATTGACTCAGCTGTCGGTGTGGGAACAATCGCAGCCTCTGTCCATCCGAGTCTCCATATCCTAAGATTCCGGGGATCGGCTGAAAAACTGGTGGGTGAGGACGCCGGTGCCTTTCTTCTTAAGAGTCAAAAGGTTATTTCAATATTGTTGGTGCCGATTCTTGTGCCAACTTTGGCTAAATCTCTTCACTGGGTTGGGGTGTTGTAGTATTTTTCTTTGTAACCGGGACACCACTAACCTCCTAAATGGAACAAATTACATCCTTCAGACACAATACTCAACCTCGATAACCAACATCCTTAGTGATGATTGAAAAACACATTTTTTTATCAAAATTTTCTTACACTTTTTGTAATACTACATGTACCACCGACAAAAGATATTTTCTTCCAAAAAAACAAAATTGCCATTCGCAAGAAAGTTGTCCATTTTTTAGTATAAAATTTTACTGCAAAATAAAAACTTATAGCTTGTTAATAATTTCTCACCTCCTGACAAAATTGCCATAGCTGGTTGTATGATAAGTTAATCGTAAACTACAGGATTGGACTGAACGTCCTAAAACCCATGCCTTAGACTAATTTTAAAGAAAACATTTCTTCAATTTGATTTCTCCACAAGTTTTTTAGTTTTAGAATTTGTTAACACTCACAGGAGTATAGTATTTAAACATCATATCATTTTAAGGGGATAAATATTCCCTATTAATTCCTTTCAAAATATTGTGTTTCCTCAATTTCAGGTCACACAATCTCGCCATAATTTTCTCTAAACTTATCCAATAACTCCAGTTTCTGTGTCAGCCCTACTTTCTTGTCCTCCCACATGCACTCTCCTCTATATCCCCAGGCCATCATGCTCCATTCTAGCACAGCCAGAAAACAAGATCTAAAAGATCAACATGCCAGCAATCTCACAAAGCAAGGCCTCCTCTCCCCCCCCCCCCCCCCCCCCCACCCCAAGACCTCTGCAACAACTGAGCCTTGGCTAGCCTCCTCTCAAGGCCCTCGCTGCACCACAACACCTGTCCCAGGCTGGTAAACTTAGAATAGCACAGGCAATAAAATGCATGTCATCAATGGAGACCTGATCCTGGAGACCACACACCAGTGATATGTGTGGCACCTCAATGGTGGCACTGAGCCAATGTGCCATGTAGGTAAAAAAAGACATTAAAGGAGTAGTTGACTCTCATTAATGTTTTCTAAATGAAAGTAAATCGATCACACTTAAAGAGGAGCTACAACGTTCACTTTTGTGATGCTCTTATTTTCAAATAGATAAAATCTTCATGAAAATGGGAGGGCAAAAGTTATAAGTCTTTCAACCTCATTTTAAAATGCCACTGTATTTAATACCCTTCCAATGGAAATTTTATCTACATCCAAAACCATCCGAAGATGTCACATTGAAAATATAATGGGTCTGTACATTTTCGTATGGGAAATTTTAAGGTTTATTCTTGAATTCTGATGATATTCAACCAAAACAGCATTGAATTTGACCTTTTAACTGATGCAAAACATTCTCTTTGGACTGTACAGACCCATTCGTGTTCAACCCCATTCGTGTTCAACCCCAGCAGCACCTTTCTTTCATCCTTTGAGAAAAACTCTGGGGTCGAAATGTTTTAACTTATTTTGCATTTACACCATAGGTCATTTGAATTGGTAAGCAGTTTGAAAAGCTAATAGTACTATTTTTTCAATTATTAATGTTGATACAATTAGTTATTAAATTTTCAATTGCAACCCAAATTTTTCCGTTTCCCCCTCCCCCCCCCCCCCCCACAAAAAATAGTAGTCTGGTACTATCACTGAAGCAAAATGTCATCTAGTCTCCAAATGTCCTCACTACAACTTGTCGACTTTATGAATTATGTAAATTACACAATGAATATTCATGAGGGACTTACCACAAGTGGAATTTCATTGGGTATTGAGGTAGAAGAGTGTGCCAGAAGAAACATGTCGTCGACGCCCACCCCCAGCGCAAGAAATGGGAGCACCTGTCAGGGGGAAAAAAAGCGGATATTGATTAAGTGTTTCATAAGCTTCTGGTTACTTAAAATAAGATGTTGTTTTGGGTAAATGAATTTTATCAATTTGTTGATTTAATTATTTTATTTTTGGGGTCTTTTTTTCTTCAATGGTATGATCATGGAATTCAATTAAAATATTCATTTATTTGCAATTTTGATTTGTACTAATTTTCTTGAAGATTTCTCCCTGAACACTCAAGTTTCCTATTCAAATTTGAAACATGGAATCAAACCAATGTGAACCTGTACAAACTCCCTGACAAAACACAAAACCATATCCAACTGACCGGTCACAGCACATTAACACTGTTCCTGCTGAAGCCTATGTAGCACTTATTGCTGCATTTGAAACATCAATTACTTGCTGCCTTGCAATAAGTAAACATTATACCAACAAAATATGTACTATTTAGCTTATGTGCAGTTTTTAAATCTTGAATTTCAATGGATGAAAACGTAAAACCTTGCATTTTATGAAGGTTGCACTGTCAGTTTTTTTTATTAACTTTTGACATGAAGAAAGTGGGCATATCTCAAATTTCATTCCACTGTTGTTGCTTTTTACACCCTTGAATTTATATAGAAATTAGGGCACAAAGTGTAAAATTTCTCATATGACCAGTGTAGTATGCCTGCCAGGAAATGCCCTGGAATGTACACAGTCACTCTTGTTGTCTACAATGGTAATACACAGTCTATTCTACACACAGGAAACTCCTTTGTTTTTCCCTCCTGTCAACACTGTCCTCATCAATAACCAGTTCCGGACACACTATCATCAGCATCATCAAGTCAAGACATCTTTAGAAGGATGCTGCCATCCCCTTCAAACACATGTCCAAAACCTCAAGGATTTATTTTATCTTAACAAACCTGGCATCTGTACTCAGTCCCACTACACAGCAAAGACCCTACCAACCCACTCTTTAAAACAAAACTTCAAGGATTTTCAAACTGTTATGGGAGATTGTTGAAATACTAAACTGGCCAGTTCCTAGTTGTCACTTTGTCATCCATGATTTAAAAAACACGAATGTCTCCAAGAACTTCCCTCCAAAACTCTCTGTAAAACCTGGAGACTGAGCGAAGTACACTGTTCAAAATTTCCAGACCACAACTACTGGTTTCTCTTCAGAGCCAACACTCCTCCCAACAGAGATTTACATGTAGCTGTACTCACAAGTTTACTAGTAATAGGTTCTTTCAGTAGCCTAGCCAGACATTTTCATTTGTGGGGCAATTTTCTTTGAAGCTTCAAACTTCACTCTTTTTGGAAAAAATAAAAAAATAAAACATTAGTCCAAAACCTGATGCTTGTATTGTACACAGTGAAAATTTATAATTTTTTTTTTTTTTCCAATTTTTTTTTTCATGAATCCAATGATCGATTGAACTTATAGTTTTACAAGTTTGTTATTTTATGTAGGCCTTAATAGCCCCTCTTTCACACTACACTTTAGTCCGGAGAATATTCATGTTAAGGAAAATGTTAACACTGAGATTCTCCAGTTTTGGGTCACATACAAGTGGGGATAACAATCTTTGACAATTATCAATGTTGTCCATGTTTAATGAGTAAAAGAGAAAAGCCTGCCTTACAAAACTAAATCTTTGTCTACTATTTTTCCAGGTATTGATTAATGGTGATGAGGTACATATGGAACGCCCTTAGAGACTCACAAAGGTCTACCCGAGGGAGCAGAACAGGGAATCACAAGTTGCCAAGGTAATCACCCCCACATAGGAAGTCCTGCAAGAGATTTTTATGTGAGGCTAGCTAACTGTAGCGCAGATTCATATCGTGTTAAAGAGGTACGAATGCTGATAAAGTCAGCGCTGAGTTCTTTGTGTGGTTCAACTGTCATCTTTCAGTTTCCTGCAACTACCAATCCCAAAATGTGACCGTGTACAACAAATTTATGGGGATTGCTTTTTCTTTGAGGACACTCTCAGTAATCCCAACATATCCTTGAGCTACAAAATAGGTTTGCGTTCCAAACTTGGAGTGAACATAAAAGCAGTGACTAAAGACAGGTCTGAAATCAAAGTCGCTTTTTGACAAGCAGCTGCCAACAGTCATGATTGTCTTATTTTAATTAGGACCTTCACACAAATGTCATTGTGTAGTGGATCGTGACCAAATTCATTTTGGGGGAATAGGCCCCACTAGAGGAGTTTCAAATCATTGCGTGTTTCTCTTCTCTGCAAATGGGTGCAATTAATTCCTACATCAACACAGAAACACAAGTTTGTGTAGATCATGTCAAATTCTGATCAACCTTTCTTCAAAGCTTAAATATTTAGATTTTTCCTTCCCAGCTTCTCTCATCGAAAAAAACTTTTTCAAAACACAATTTAAATTCCATAAGCTCGGTCATCACTCTCTTTTTTTATCTCTCAAAAAATAATAGCATTCTTCACAAACAAATTGTAAATAGCTCAAGAATGGCCAGGAAAACACTCAAACCAACAAATTTCACTCTTCTACAATTATTTCCGGTGTTGGATTTGTCTGAGTTTTGAGGCATTGCATGGTGGTGGTGGGTGTATTAATATGTTTTTCGATTTCCAATAACACCGTGTGTTTTATTTACTTTCACTGAGTAGAATTCCAGTTCTTAGACGAACTAGTCCTGTCAAGTTCTGAAAGAACCTGTCCCGCAGAGTAGATAAGTTGATCGCAGAGTAGATTAGAGTAGATTAGTGGATCAGCGGGACTCCTCGTATTTATCTTCACTATCCTCGAGTGAGATAAGTTTAGTCTCAACATTTCAACAAGCCTGCTCTAGTCATGTACGGAGGACATTATCAGAACTAAAGTAGATCAAATGCAATGTTACCACAAACCGAAAACCACAGCCCAGAGTTGGTCTCAAGAAGTATGTTCAAATTTCCATTCCTCTCCTTATTCCCCTTTTACAATCACAAAACACCAACTCCCACGGATGACATAAAACGTTTCCTTGATCCCCCTAACTTCAGCCTTTACTCCAAACACCCAGGTAGCCTAGCCCCTTTAGCAACCCCCATGACCCCCAGAAGTTCCCTGTGGGGTTGTACCTTAGTGGGTGGATGAGACCAATACAGGAGTGTGCTGACTAAAACTAGGCCAGTACATCATGGGGTGACCCTAGTCACCCGGACCCATTAGGCCTACTGAGTGACATAACTTCACTGCTGATATTCACCTTAAAGTTGCATGGCCTGATTTTCCCCAAAAGACATTATTTGAAAGAAATCTTTTCTATGATTGAAGGAATTTTGTTTCAAAACTAAAATCTTTGGCCGTTCTCTAAACAAGGAATCAGGCTTGATCTTGGGCTGGGGTCTGCCCGCTTGTTTAAAGGCCCAGAAGTTTTGAAAAGGGCCCAACAAGAACTTTTGAATACACCACTCAAAATAGTTGGTACATGGCTGATGAACGTAAGATAATGTCAAGGATCCCGACGATCATTCAGTTATAGTTTTTAAGTATCTACCTTTTAATTCGCTGATTTTTCCATGTAATACATTAAATGAAAGCTTATAACTTTCTCAAATCTAAAATAAAAAAATTTAAACTATTTAAAGTTAATTCTAAATTTCAGTGTCATATTGGCTAAAAAAAATAGGAACTTGCATCTTTAAAGAAAGGGTAAAGTTTGAAAGTTTGAGTTTAATTCAGATCCGAGACTTTGTAAGACAGTTGAATTATCAGCTCTTGGAAGACGCCGATGGAGTTGGCTGCAAGAACAACGGATGGTGGAGTAGGACATTCAGGTATTTTTCTTAAGTACCTCCCACAGAGCAAGGCCCTCATATGACAACCAATACACAGGAAGAGTGTTGGCTCTGAAGTGACTTGGATTCAATGCATTTTCTTGTGTTCCATGTTTGTTTGCGGTTACACTGTGTATACACTGTGTATTTTCTCGGACTCGCACTCGATTCCCAGAATTTGTTAATATTTTTTTACAGAAACCACACGTACATGAACTCACTTCACAGATTATTCACCATACATGATGTCACCATAGACCTGGGCCCAATTTCATAGAGCTGCTTAAGCAGATAATATTGCTTAACAATTGTCTGCTAAGCAGAAATGAGCAGGATACCAGTCAACAATTGTACATGTGACATGGTAGTTTGGCTGGTAACCTTATTCTGGTAAGCAAAATGTGGTTGTGCTTAGCTACTTTTTGTGCTTAAGCAGCTCTTTGAAATTGAGCCCTGCATCTATAAAGTAAACCACGCCTGATAATATATGTGACAGACAACAAGAGACCACCCCGAATATTCCAATATCTTACTTTCTCCCTCTTGTACAGAAAGAAGTATCCCCCCCCCCCCCGAAAATCCTCTTCACAAATACTGAGATTCCAAGAGCACAATGAATACACAATATGGGCGTATGGGGACTCTTTGGCTACTAGAAGGGGCAGAGGAGTTGATTTGCCAGAAATTGTCCACAGATAAAAACATCAGTACTAGTTTCTAAGACTAGGAAAAGTATATTTTGTTTTCTCTGTCCAATCTGTTTTCCTTCATTCTCTGCCCAAATTTCCCCCCCCCCCCTGGGTTGTACGCTTATTGACACAATGGGAGGGGGTAACCCATGCCACACACCGAGCACCAAATAGCATCTTGTTACCTTTATTGTTTCAAAACAATATCCTAGTGTCTCGAAAAGGTCCAAAACCAGACAAAATGATGAAAAAAGATAACTTAATTTTTTTTTTTTAAGGCGCACAAAATAATTCAACTTTAAAAAAGAAACCCCCGACAGAGAGCGAACAAACTTTTGGACAAAATCTATCATCTTGGTAATTTGCCATACTTTAACGACAGTAAAAACAGAGGCAATTTTTTTTTCTGAATGGATGTCACCATTTATAAATCAACAACGCAATAAATCACACCAGTAGCATTACCCAATACAAACAAACCTGACCTCTGAAGACAGCAATGTATAAGGGACAATCTGACAAGCATTAAAGGAGTTTTTCAGCCTTCAATAAAGACTCGGCTAGAGTCGAAACGTCAGGCCATTAACTATTTTGTTTTGCATTTATACCAAAGGTCCTTTTGGTTAGTAAGCAGTTTGCAACGGCTAATTCTATTTTCTCAATGGGGAAAAAACACAAATTTAAGTATATTCGTATATTTCCTTCAGGAGAACATTTCGTCGGATTTATTTAGTAATTTGATTATTTCTTAATTCTGGTTGTGAAGCCAAGGATTCTCAGAAAAGTGAACTTAATCACTACACTAGCCAAGAATCCCATGGAGAGAAGACAAAGGACGGATGCTTTAGTATTATATGTGGGAGGAAAACCCCAGAGAATTATTCCAGGGAAAACCCACGCAATCAGATTGGGACTTCAAACCTAATCAACGTAGTGTCCCCGTCGGACCAGAATTCGAACCCAGGTCCTACAGGTGGGAGGCGAGGACCAGTACACCAACCAAACAACCCAGAAATAAACACAATTTTTAGCAAGAACATGTTTTGTGCACACTGAATGCCAACATTGAGTCAACAAATGATGATTTTTAAGTAACAACCATTACGTTTTGCATATTGACCCACATCACCTGACGACATCATCACAATGGTTGCACCATTTTGGGAACGAATGTCCTTTTGTGTTATACAGTGTAGTGCCCATTTTGGCTGTGTCCTTTTGTGTTATACAGTGTAGTGCCCATTTTGGCTGTGTGGTGCTTACATGCTTACCATTTATAGTCAGTCTGACTCACAACCTATACAAGAGAAATCATTCACTGACTTCATCAAGAATCAGGTATTTCATTTGACTAGAAGATCTAGAAGATGTAAAAGATACACATTTGCCAAATGGTGAAATGTTCTGAAAATGGCTTGCTGGCCTGGGAATGCTGATTTCCGCTTAGCAGACAGTTGTTAAGTAATATTTTCTTATAAGCAACTCTATGAAATCGGCCCAGGTGAGTTGGGTCAATACATGCTTCAAGTGCTGATCATTCCTTAAAGATTTAATTTGCTGAATATGCTAATTTATTCATGAGGAGGAAACCGCAAAGAGTTGAGTTCCTTACCTGAGTTGTGGATGCATTGAACACCAGCCCGATCCATGCGCAGAAGCCGAGGCTAGCCACCACGGAGCCAGCGACGAGAAGAACTCCAGCGAGTCCTACCCCGCCCTGAGACCGAACCCCGTCGCTTAATTTCATCATCGTGAAGAAAGCGTAGATGACCTTGGAATCAAGCATGGTCAGAATTAAAGAAGGAAGCAAAAACAGAGACTATAAAAAACCATTAACGCATAGATTCCAGACATTATAAATCAAATGGTCCTCAAATATTTATTTTTTTATCAAATAATAAACCACAAATATTTGTTTGACGCAATTTAAACCTAATGCATTTACTTCATCACCCAGTCATCTTAGAGGTGAAATGATGGTGCATTAATAGAAACACACATCTATGCACGCACAGGATGGGCCAATAAGTAAGTTTTTGTTTTACTTCTAGCCAAGAGCCCCTACTCAAATGATGCTATGTGCATAAGGTCCGTAGAAAAACAGAGTTTAAAAAACTCCTAACTATTAACATGATAATAGACAGGAGTCAAAATTAATAACAAGATCAAAAGCATACCTATCCCGGTGCGCACACCGTTGTGGGGACTTCCTATTGTTGTTCTATTATTCCCTTTTCTAAAGAATCTGGTGTGGGGACCCAGTTTAACAAAGAAAAACGTTGTGGGGACCTTTGTTCCATTGTATAAAAGTCCCCACAGCTCTGGGTATGCCTACCTACAATATCACACACACACACACGCACGTGTGTAAATACCGGCAATCGTGGACCCTCCTTTGTTCAACTCTTTGTGATAGCAACCGTGGACCACAATGCTTTCCTTTGTGATAGCAACCGTGGACCTATTGTCCCTTTTGTTATAGGTTTCCGGTTTGAATGTGGATACCTACCCACACATACACACAAGCAAAATAGTGCAAACTAGATGTAACATCTCCAGGGTTTGTCCTAAAAAAAAAAAATTTGTCGCCGCATCGCAACCAAGAATCAATTTGTAAATCTCCTCCTTCTGTTCATTTAGTTATTACAAATTCCCTGCTTTATCCTTCTTCTTCTTTTTTCTCACTACAATAAACATAACCAACCATTTCTTTTTTAAAAGTAGAATACAAGTTGTCTATTTTCTCACCATGAGGACATATCCCATAGAGACCCGTACAATGCTCAGTTCAGAAAACTCGTTCAGTAAGTCTGTCAGAGAAGCCGATGTGAAAGCGTTGACATTTTGGGAGACCATTACCGAGCTGTTGCGAACAACCTTGGGAAGAGAGAGACAGACAATTCAAAATTAAATTCTGATGTTTCAAATCCATTTTTGTTTTCCCACCACAAAAAATAATAATTGAAAGACAGCTATGGCTGCCGTTTGGAATGCAGCAAAACGTTTAGATATTAACCCGTTCACCTGATCTTATCAAACATAATTCCCATCTGTGCATTTGGGGAGTCAGTTTTCCTGTGTGTTACTGTTCTCGACATGCATTTTAGGCGATGTTTAAGACATTCCAAGTTTAAACGTAACAATACCTCAGTAAACTTCCTCTGCCATTCTTCGACAATCGCCCCAGCCTTCTCCGGGGTCCATCTGATCTCATCCACTTTGTAGTTTCCCTTCCATGCATCGTACATCTCCTTCTGCCCCTTGAGTTGTAGGATACTCTGTATAGCTTCGGCACTACGGAGAGAACAACAACGAAGAACATGTCTTACTTAAGTGAAAACGGTGTTCAGAAACCTTTCAGCCCATTTACCTTGTCATCAACTATCTACAGTTTGTACTTTTGTTTCTGCTCAATTTTACCAACCTATAGTTTTTGTCTTCTTCATTATTTTTTTAATTCTTGTGTTTTGGGGGTTTTCTTTTTTTAATTGGTCGGCACCATCCCCCCAAAAAAAATTTAAAATAAGGTTAGTTCCGATTACATGACATTTCAAAATAGGGTCGATTGATCAGGATTTTTTTCAGTCTTTTTAAGCCAACTTTTAAAGCTGTTAAATTACGTTTGGTAGAGTAACTGGAAGCAAAACCTAAATTTTTCAAAAGGCTGTTTCTGTAAAATAGCATGTTGAAAAAAATTGACTGACAATGGATACTTCAATAACATGCACAAATTTTTCCACAATCCAATACAAAGCAACAACAAAAGACCACAGAAGTTTGTACAGAGAAAAAAAAAACCAAACAATTTCTCAGTGATTGACTGTCTGTAACCACTGACTGATGAAATAGTGTGTGTAACATGCATGGTCTTAATTTCACCACAAAAGTTGGCTCAAAAGATTGAAGCCAGAAAATTATAAATTAAATGGAAAAATATTTATACGAGATTAAACGAAAGCATGCTAGACTTGGCATCAAATCAAAACATAAACTTCTCAATCCATACAACAGAGCGAGAGAGGAAAAAAAAAAAACATTCAAGCGAAGATAAAACTATTTAGGCATGCTAACAGCCAGCAGTTTTTCACGACAGCGGTTTTAACAAAACACTCCCCGAGTTTGGTAGGTCGGGAAAACTTACCTGGACTGCTTTTTCAATAAAATATAAGTTGTGTGATTAGTGGAGAAAAAACAAAACAAAATACTGGGAGTTAAAATGCTTGATAATGATATGGATTAGATAGTGGCAATATGCAAGTTTCTTGGACCATATTGAATTCTTTACTGAGACAAAAATAATAACCGCAGATTCATATACTGGTTTGAATTTTGTTACGCAGACAATATGCTCAAAAATATGCATAATTAATTTTTCAGCCATTAATAACCAGACTTAGTTCATCCACAATCAATAAGTTAGCAGAAATGAATAACTCAATCTACAGGATTCATTTTTTTTTTTAGTTAAACATTTATTAGTAACATTCTTCTCTGTAAAATGAGAAGAAGAAAAAAAACATTCAGGCAACAGATTCAAGAGATTCAATAAATATGCAAAATGTCTCATTAATATTCAAACTAGCTGATGAATATGCAAATACCTTTGAATGTGGCCGGTGGAGTTCTTGTTCACACCTCCAACGATGAGTTCTTCAGGCCAGACCATGTATGTACTGGCAAAGCCTTCGCAACCACCTGTAAGTTCAGAAGCGATGTCTGGCACCTGTGCACACCCCAAAAAAAACAAAAAACAAAAAACATAAAAATTGTCTGTAAATGAAATTTGGTAATTACTCCAAAAATTTATGTCCATAAATACTAACTTGGTGAAGAGCACTTGAGAGCTGTTGATGTTATACGAAAAGCCAAAATAGCTTTTGTAAAAGGCCAAACCCCTTTTCAGTGTCAAAGTTTGCTGCAGATATATAGAAAACCTTAAGAGTGCGAGTTAAACACCTGTACATCTGGGTGTCCAATTCCTTGGCTGTGAAATTTTGAGCTTACGGCGCCCCGTAAAGCACAACAATACAATTTAAAGCCAGTCACAATTTTCGTTTTCTTTCTCTTGTCCCTGTGAAATGAATTCATACAAGGGGTGAGCTGTTGCTGCTGACACTAACCTGTCCACTTTGCTTGTTGGGTGCCGAGTTGGGACATTCGGGGTCTAGTGGGTTGAGACAGGGCTTGGTCTGGTAGGCGTGGCCAATTCCCGTCTGCAGAGAGTAAGCAGTAAATTGAACACAGGAATAAATTAATAGTAAACAAAAGCATACAATTCAGGGGAACAGGGGGGGGGGGGCAACTGCCCTCCCACATTCGGGCATAACAGTGGGGAAAAATTGGGCACAGCAGGAAGAAGAAAAAATTGACAGAGAAAGTAAAACATACTTTTTACCCAGTATTAGAAATTGTTACTTTAGTTTTAATCTTTGTAAAATTTTGGACAAATCAGCCCCAATTTCAATGGGTGTTTTTTATTATATGAAAGGAAATAAAATTTGTTGGACATTTTTTATTACTTATTTTGCTGTAAAAAAATATCTTCAAGGAGATAATGGAGTTTGTAAAAGTGTCCTTTGAATGAAAGTTTTCTATTGTGTAAAAATGTGTGCTTTACTTTTGAGTGGTCAAACAATTCGTTCACCAGCAGCTGTTCCATGTCAACAAAATTTCGATACAAGAGAGTTAATAGACGATGTGACCTCTGACGTCATTTGAAAATCATAACATGATGCGCGCGCATGTCACCGGGCAAAACCTTTGTGTACTTGACAGCCAGCTAGAAAGTACACGCAATATTACCATGACCTGGCGGAACATGACTTGGACAACAGACTTGTCAACAGAGGGCGGTTTGAATGTAAACAGAGGTCACATCGTCTATACATGTTTGATATTATTGAATAATTAACCAATAAGTTTCACTCACTCTATTGAAGAGATCTTTTAACGAATCTCCCGATATAAAATCCCCATAATTACTAAAGATTTGATTGAAGTCATCTAACAAGGCTAAGGGGTCCAGCGTCTTCCATCTCAGAGTCTGGTTGTAATATCTGTGGATTAATCATACGAAACGGGGTTGAGAATCCTTGCTGACAAAAAGGTCGAAGAAACTTTGTCGCGCTGGCTTTATGGTATCAGTGAAACCTTATCATCTAGTCGCACAAAGTGGAAGCTATGGGATAACAATACCCTCTGGAAGTGCTTATCGCTAAATATCTGATTTAAAAAAAAGAATGCCACAGGTGGAAATGGCAGGCATTAATCATGCAACTTGTGATTATCGCAAAAGAGGAAACTACCCTGAATGCTAACATTTGTACAGTGTTTTTAGGAAACTGACTTACTGCAAACATTTGTACATACACACACACACGAAAGGGGGAAACGATGATAATATCTGCCGAGAAAAAATTGCATTCCTGAAGAATTGGGAGGTCTTCAGGTTTGGTAGATAACCCAGATGTAACATTTGCAGTTTTCGATGATAACAAAAGTTCAAAATTGAACAAGGATACAGATGAAAAGGATGGGGGGAAAAATAAAGAAAACAACAATGTAGTCTTTGTAAAAACAGGGGTTGTGTTAATAATCACTTTGCTTTCCATGGCGGGAAAACAATCTTGAACCTGATTGCAATGGTACCATTCAATAATTATTTTCCTACTGAAGTGTGGTGGAACCCCCGTGGTAAGAGTTGTCAACTAACCTCCTATCAAAAAGAAATCTCTTCGAAGACTCTACATTTTAAATTTGTTCACATCAACTTCTGAGGGTCAGGGAGAAAAATGAAACAAAATCTAACCATATTTTCACTTGCAAGTATAATTTGCAACAGTTGTGAAAAACTGCACCGAGGATGTGTAATTTTCACCTCAAAGACATTTCTCCACAGGCTTGCTTTCATAAATTGTAAAGTCACTATTTTTGTCTCTCCATGTGGTTTACTCCCATACGTGTATATCCTTTAATACTTCTCATTAGTGTTGCGGTATGTTATAATTGTAACCATCAGATGGGACTTTGGCCCCCCTCCAAGGCATGTGAACCTGAAACCCACAGAGACAAAGTGCTGGTACAGCGAGGTCAGCCTCCTAGATTGGTTGAGTATTCCCTGGCTTAGCATAAACTGCAATTCTATCTGCCCTGGCCAATATGCATGTATACATGGATCTAGACTAGTAGACCAGGCCTGGGGCTAATATAACTGGATCTGGACCAGTGCCCAGGGCCAATATCTGGACCATGCACTATCTGCCCTCTAGCATTCTATACCAGTCTGGGGAAAAATGTTATAATGCCACAAAAAAAGAGAAAAGTAGTGAACAAATTTGCTTGACATTATGACACTTTGACACCAATACATACAACAGTTTCGGTCAGATTTGCACAAAAAGTGTCAAAATTTTCCCCTACTTAACAAATGACCAAAAACGAAAAAACAAACAAAAAAACAGTTTATTTGAAGGAATTACTGGTCTTGGAGAATTAGGGCGATGAAAAAAGGAAAAAACCTAAATCTACTTTTTCTTATCTGACTTAAAAATTATCAGCAAAACCTGCCAAAATAATTTCAAATTTCTGGACCTTCTGAAACTTCATCGATGCCTGCCACTGATGTCATGAAACTTTCTGCAACTGCCTTAAGTCCACTTGCGCAATATTTATTGCATAAGTTGTGCACTTCTAACAAAAGAAATCTTGCACAAGTGGACTTGCGCAATAAGTTTCATGAAATCGGCTGCAGAACTTTTACACCTAACCTACATTTGAACACCTTTTCTTACATGCTTGCATTTATCACTTAAAAAACGATCAGTGTCAAACAAATCCAAAGCTGTGAAAAAGTTCATAAATTTTTCAAAAACGACCTTCTCTTTAAGATACAAGTAGGGTACCCGCCTGGCTGATGGTGTGAGTTTCACTCCCAAGACCAGTGGGCCCTTGAAGAGTACGGTGCTCAATAACACAGTTTATAACAGTCTCTGCTGGATAACATACTCTTGCCTTGGCCGAATCAGTGTGTGTGGTGTGGACTTCTACTAAACATACCGCACACGTTGACCCCAATGCGAAAGGGCCCTGCCAATGATTTCACTTCAGAGATATTTCACAATCAGACATGTGGCGAATCTTAATCACTTTGATTAGATTTTCATTTCCTAATCTAGATTGTAATTCCAATTATAACTACAAAGCATTCCACATGGCACAGCTTCCTCCCCCCCCCCCCCCAAAAAGAGAGGTTACAACAGAGCATTAATTTTTAATGGGGAAAACTACATTGTGAGTCCTACATTCTGCTTAACTTGTTACAGTGCAATATTTTTTACACTTTTGTTAACTATGTACAGCATTGAGTCCCAATTAATTTTTAACAAACTTTTGAAATTTAGTTCCTTCTGGAGGTTTGAAACCTCCACATTTTGATAACTCCTGGAGTTAAAGATTTCAAGAACCTTCTGGGAACAGTTCACTCAGAGCTAGAGAAATAGATCGAAGAGCAGGATCTCTTTAAATCCAAAGAAAAGAACAGTTACTTCCCCCCCCCCCGGCAAATATAATGAAGTCTGAGTTCAGAAAAAAAGGAGTCATTTTGTCATCCCTGTTTGGTACTAGAATACATAAGCATCTCTTGAATTTACACTTGCTATCACAATCTCCTTTGTTTTCCAATTCAAATAGCAATTTCTTTTCAACTTTGTATTTAGAACAAGCTAAATCCCATCAAAGGAAAACAATTCAGTTCTCAATCCCCACAGAACTCCATCAACACAGGAGAGAGCAGACGCTCTTCAAAAGAGAAAGATTTTCTCTACCAACAAAGAGCCCCCAACGAGGGCAAACTTGTCACCAAGCAAACAGCCCTGCCCCAGAAATGGAGGACCTCCTCGCGCCTGACGGCGCGTCAACAAAAGTTCACCTGACTCCCTTGCTTATTGCGAGGTCAAAGGTCACAAATCATGGGAGCTCCGAGATATCAATGGAATCTAGAGGAACTTGAGGGGTCATACAAAGGTCTCACCATTTTCAAAGTACAGAGTCCAACTTGTCGAGGCCCCCTCCATCACCTTAAATTTACACTTTTCAATACTATTGATTCCATGCTGTGGCACTGCTCATTCACTGCCATTTAAAAATTTGTTAGGTTTTTTTTTAGGACAAAACATTTCCAATCTATCCAATTCCTTGGTTATACCCTTCTGCAAAATATCTGCTCTATTACAAAGGTTGGTCGTTTCTTTTCATTTGATTTTTCTATACATTATTGATGAATTCTTTGATCCAGGTTTAATCTTTCTGAATATTTTCAAACAAACGTAAAACAGTTAAAGGGCTGTCTCATCATGATCAATTCAAAGCAGGCCTTGTGGCTGTACATGGAATTATCAACTCTTACCCAGTTACAGCATGTGAGCAGCCACCCTCTGTATCGTTCAATGGCGAGAGCACATGTGCATTCTTTAATTGGGTGACAGTTCATAATTCCATGTTACAGCCACAGACCTGCTTTGATCATGACAACACGGCCTCTTTAATTGTAAAAGTTAAATTGCAATTACAACATCTCATTTCCTCTTTTGGGATTGTTATCAATGTCAAAGAACAAACCCCCACCCCCTTGCCATAGGAAGAAAATGTGGCCTGTTCAATGCATTGAGGCATGGAGAAATTAACTTAATAATGATTAAATGATTTACCAGCTGGATGATTGACAGGTGGCCCTCTGAATGAAATGATTGACAAGTAAATTGTGACCGACTGCAATACGACTTAAACAGTTAGCAAGGGTCAAGGCCATCTAAGAATAAGTCAAGGCCAAGGGTCAAAACACTTAGCTCAGAACTGGGTTAGTTCGTTGCTAATTAGAATGTCTTCGGACACGAGCAGCAGCAGGATTGTTACTGGTATTCACAAAAACATTTGGCTGTTGAAAAAAAACTGAACTCTGGCACAAAGCGCCAAAGCTTGCGAGCTCGAAAACTTGCGAGCACGAAACCCACTAATAACATCTATCTTTGGTTTTAAAAGCCCTACTCTGCAATCTGGGGCATTATACGTGGTTTTATCTTCATTTTTTTTGAATTTGATCTTAAGTTTTAAAAAAAAAAAAAAAAAATTTCCGGTTAAAAACGGAGGAATCATATCCCTGCAAGATATGAGATGTTAGGTGTGAAAGAGCGGGCTTCATAAACAAATGTATATTTGTATTATAATCTTAGTGTACATCTAGTCTGCCCAAGTGTATCTCCACCTTCATTGCTACCTTATAACATACAGAGCAAGACAGGCAGGAGTGGAGAGAGAAAATCAATGGAACCCAAGTCCTTTCAGATACAATCCAAGATCAGAATAGATGCCCCGCTTAAGTCCTAAATACCTTTAAAACTTCCCCCCCCCCAACCTCACCTCTCCCCTTTGCTCCATCCCCACATGAAACCATGTAAGAATCATTCAAACACATCCACCACAGTTGCAAGTAGTATTCAACTCATCAATGTTATTGCTGTCACAATATGACTTACTACTAAACTCACATCTGCGAGGTCAGAAGTGCAGAGAGTCATCATTAATACCACTTCTAAATGGCTTATGTCATAGCTGTCTCCCCAGCCAGGCTTCCATACCCAAGGCCCCCTGTCAGGCCCAGGCAAGGAGACCCTACCAGCCTGGGTCAGGGCCTCCCTGGCTAACTGCAACATCAGGGACACTCCTCCAAATGGGGAGCCCAGGCTATGATGTGCGCGAAAAAATATGACTGTTGTCAGTTGTTTTCTGGACCATGTGGGTAGAAAGTAAACATGTGACTGTGGCTTGGAGTCAGAGAGTCTGTACATGTACATTTCTGGTTTCTCATGGTAGAATTTGGCACAGTAAACATGAAAGGAATGATCAAGGATTCCTATACATCAATTGTCTGATCTTCTAGAAGTAGGTGAAGTTGTACAAACAAAATGTTCTTGAGATAACTTGTCCACCACACACTGGCTATTTCAGAAAGCAAAGAAAATCTCAGATTTCAATGCTGGATTCAAATCTTCTTTTTCAGTTGCTCGACCAAGATAATGTCCCGAGACCTTTTACAACCCCAAAAATTCTTTTTCAGAATCCACTATACAAAGGTGGGTGGGGGGGATCAGTTTAAAGTAATCATTTGATGTCTTTTCGAAAAGTATAGGCCTACAATACAACGCTGTCCTTCAAGAATGCCACTAGCTTTTTACAACTAGTAACTACAGACAGATAATTATAGTTTTGCTTGGAATCTTTCCTCCTCCACCCCCCAAAAAAACCTTTAAAAACAAGAAATGTTCATCCTAGTGAAGCATCAGCAATAAAATGTTTACCGTCAGACCATAGAGAGACCCTCTTGAATCCTCCAGCTTTTTATTGTCCTAAAGAAATCACCCCTGGATTATCCAGTCTTCTTTCTTTTTGCCTGACAGACATTTTGAACTCCACACACCCCTCAAAACAGGTCTGCCAGTCTGGCCACAGACGAACCTTATGTCCAGATGCCTTTTAAGTTGCTGATAATTTAATTGACCACTGGAACTCAGACAGGAGGCTGGACATTTTAACCACAGACCTTTCTTACAAATCTGCTGTCTGTCTCCCAGATATTTGTTGTCATTTGGTTGACAACAAATGTACTCTCTTTTCAGAGTTGACACAGAATAGATAATTACAGGCCCTACCCGTAAACAAATTATTTATATCTATCCTCACTATGCAACGCCTCAAATCCTACATAACTGTTATCTCTCCAAACTTAAAACAAGAAGTAAAACTTATGCTTTTTAATTTGAAAAATGGACAGCTTAATTAGTCCACAATAAGAACACCAATTAAGAAAACTTTGACAGTATAACTACATAACGATGTAGGCCAGGGGTCAGTGGAAACTTATCTACCATTCCTAAAAGAGCTTCTCATCTGATTTCCAACCCCCAACCCTCTCAATTTCAAAAATCATTATGATTGTTACAACAACAGCACATAAAGCCTACACCATGCATACATGTAGGTCAGCCATAGTACTCAAATAAAAACAAATTCTACAGGGGTCAAACATTGTGCGCCTGAAACTTCCAGATAAACAGAAAAAATTACCGCAAATTGATAAAAAAATATTTTCTAGAAAAAGATAAAAATGGTTACTTACGGAACTTTGACTGGGTCGTCCGGGCCCAGCAGCCTTGATCCCTCCCAAAAACAATCTAATGGCGTTACTATTGTACAAGGAATTAATTTACTAATTATCTGGTGACAAAACACAAAGAAACAATCGGGTGTTAGTGACATACCGGATAAGACTGAAGCCAGCTTTGAAACGCAGTGTACTTTTGGTTATTGTCAAAGACCAGTATCCTCACTTGATGTATCCCAACATACGCATTGTCGCATATAACAACAGATAACAAAGGAACTAATCAATTTTGTTGTTGACAATGTCCTGAGAGATTGACGCTCTTGAAATTCTTCATAAAAACATATTGTCAACATTCCATATGGTTTTATGTTAATTCAATTACAACCACAAAGAAATAATCAGCATGTAAATTAATTTTGTTTAATAAAAAATATTGTAGTACAATACGTTGAGACTTACAGGATCTATGAAACTATCTTCAAAGGCTGGAAACTCTGTAATAAAACAAACATCTTTGAAACTCCAGTCTCTGCAAAAAACAAAAAGATGGAGAAGAAAAGTTTGAAATAAGAAGTCAAATCTTACAAATGTTATTCAGGGGTTTCCCTGATTTTTTTTTCCATTGAAAGTTTTTAGGGGGTTTGGTTTTTTCAGAAACTCAAAAGTGGAAGTCGATTTAATTGTTTTTGTTTTTGATGTTTTTGAGGTGTGCAAACAAAACAGTTTGTTCTTTCATACGAGCAGAAAAATCTTAGAATTTCACATAAAGTAGGGCGGGTCAAATAGTGGAAAAGTTTACTTAAACTCTGCTAAGGAAACCGAGACTGAGCAGATATTACAAATCCGAAGCAATTACTGAGAAGTTCTATACCAATACATTCATCAAATACTTTTGCCATAAACAAAACATCCCTTAATAAACAAATATCTTGAAACCGTCTCAAGTTTTAAACAGCTCCCCTAACCCCTGTGACCTTTGAACTTTGAACCTTCCTCTCTCCTCCCTTGACCCAGCTGACCTTTTCCATGGGTTCCCAAGGTAGGCATTTTCCATGTAATAGAATTACAGTGTAGGCTTGGGCCACCAACAGCGCTGCTTCTACAACTAGTGCCAAGCAGTATATGTTCCCTGTATTGCTGGACCCACTCCGCTATGGTTTAGCCAGTTGGTGTTACCTTACAAGAACTAACTGGGTCACGTAACATTAACTAGATCCAGGGGTTGCATGGGGAAGGCAAACTGGTAAGGTTTTTTTTTAAATCAGAAACCATGATCCTGTATTTCACCTAGGCAATTTGAAAGTGGGTTTTCAAGGATAAGTGGTTTATGTACAAACTACATCAGGGCTTGCTCTTAACTTGCTCAGTGACTTGCCATCAGGACCAGTTAGATTGTCATTTCACTAGACCGCCAGCTTTTTCACTGGTCCATATTTCAAAGGAAATAGGAATGCTTTTAAACACTGAACTAGCCAGCCGGACCCCTTGGAGTGAATTCTGACTGGTCCTCAGGTGTTTTAACTGGCATTTGGCCAGCGAACCACTGTTAAGGGAGAATACTGGACATCATTTTAATGTAATAAGCACAGTGTGGACAACATTGGTAATTTTCAAAGACCAAACCTATACCTTAGAATAAAGATTCTCATCTTTTCTTTGAACAACACTTTAAATCAACTTTTCAAAACCCATTACTAGTATTATTACAAATTGTTCCATAAAACCTTTATGTGAAAAGCTTCTTTGGTAGCTTCTCAGTCCTAACTTAATGTGCTCAAAATGGAAACAAAAGAAGTCAGGAACAAAATAAGACAGGAACAAAATAAGACAGGAACAAAATAAGACAGGAACAAAATTAGACAGGAACAAAATAAGAAAGGAACAAAATAAGACAGGAACAAAATAAGACAGGAACAAAATAAGAAAGGAACAAAATAAGACAGGAACAAAATAAGACAGGAACAAAATAAGACAGGAACAAAATAAGAAAGGAACAAAATAAGACGGGAACAAAATAAGACAGGAACAAAATAAGACGGGAACAAAATAAGACGGGAACAAAATAAGAAAGGAACAAAATAAGACGGGAACAAAATAAGACAGGAACAAAGTAAGTTAGGAACAAAATAAGACAGGAACAAAATAAGACGGGAACAAAATAAGTTAGGAACAAAATAAGACAGGAACAAAATAAGACGGGAACAAAATAAGACAGGAACAAAATAAGTTACGAACAAAATAAGACAGGAACAAAATAAGACAGGAACAAAATAAGACGGGAACAAAATAAGACGGGAACAAAATAAGAAAGGAACAAAATAAGACAGGGGAAAAAAACATTTAAAAAAAACAAACAAAAACAAAAAATAAGACAGGAACAAAATAAGAAAGGAACAAAATATTGGTTCTTCGGGAGCGAAAGAGATATCACGACAGAATCAGAACAAGCAGTTTAGCACTTACAGGCCATACATGCTGACTTGTACTTGAGTTGCTAAGAACGAGGATCTGACATGCTGAAGCAGAGCCTCTTGCGTTAAGACGTTTCCCCCGTCTTCTTTGGGAGTCTGTATGATGATCTGATTGGTGATCCCCCATCCCTCTCCCAACGTCTTGGTGGTGTAATCCAGTTCTCGTTCCAACCTTCCGCCGACTGAGAAGAAACAAAACAAAGTAAAGTTTAGATTTGGCCTTCTGTTACCCCTCGATTCAAATCCCAATGTTCAAAAATTCCACGGAACATTTACAAATAAGAAATAACCAACCCTTTTTGACAGAGTACTTTGACGGATTCAGGGGGTCTCTTACCCAAGCAAATCTGGGGTTTATGTCTTTAGCATACAATTTAACAAATTTGAACATTGAAATTGTTAAAAGCCAAGTGTGATGTCACAATATAAAAAATAATTTTAGGATTAATCTTTAGTGCTTTGTGAAATCAACCATTGACTCCATGCTTTTTTGTAATCATGTGTTGTCATATGTTACACTATCAGGGATTGAATTTATAGAGATAGACTAAATAGAGATTAACTAACAAGAAATCCCTAATGACAGGAGGAAGATTGTTCCAAATCATTCTTCCAGCTACACTGAAAGCTTTTTGACCCAGAACTCAGTGTGCATTATGTGACTTTAATTTTAAACATCAAGTAAGGAAACAGGATCCCCATCTTAATTTATGCGCAGAGTTTCCAATCCATCTTGGTAAGTACATGAAGCTATCTTTCTTACTCCCATGCTCCAGGGTACATGCATGGAGTCCTGAGCTCAAAGAATTGAAGAGAGTGAAACGGGAAAGACCAGGGGAGAGAGAGAGAGAGAGAGACTGAAAGAGTCTTATGGGACACCAGGGCACAGTTGTGAATAGGTCAAGAGCACGCTGGGAATGACAGCTATGTCAGAGACTTCATCATGAGTGAAGAGGCCACCCCCACTGATGCTGTCACCTGCCTGCTCTGGGGAGGAAGTTGAAGCTTGGAGCTGAACAGGGCCAGAACATCACGACAACCAGGACGCTCCGCTTGAGGAGACCCATCTTGATGATGTATGGTGCGGACCTTTGGATTTTCATGTTTGTTGACACCGGGACAAGATTGGAGTA
This sequence comes from Leptasterias polaris, assembly GCA_037783415.1. Lineage (NCBI taxonomy): Eukaryota > Metazoa > Echinodermata > Asteroidea > Forcipulatida > Asteriidae > Leptasterias > Leptasterias polaris. The sequence goes on from JAZGTN010000035.1 coordinate 740,774, forward strand.
TCTTTTTGGATGGCATGATTTTGTACTGGCCCGTCAGTTTCATGAGTTATGAGCAATTCTCATCAATGAGGAAAGCATTGGGCTTTTGATGATGCACACTTTCGGATCTATATTTGGAACAGTTAATTTGAGCACAATCGTTCAATCTTTTGAAGTTCTTTTTTTTTTGTATCTACAAATCTATATAAATTGCTTCAGCCTCAGGTTTTAGATCCATTACAACTAATCTTAGATCAATTCAAGTTAACTTCTACTCAACACTCAAATGGAAGTGTCCCCTCATTGCAAAAAGATGGAACACTTGAACATGCAAGCTCCACTTAACAAGAGAACTATTGAAGTCAGTTCCCCAGTTTGGAAAACATGCTGTTATGGAGGTTGTACTCCCTCTGCTTTTTTCAAATTTGAATAGGGGATGAATAGACACCTAAAGCCACAATACAGCTTGCTTGATACAACAGTGAAGCCATCCCCCAAACCCCATTACTAAAACTGACTCCACATGGTTAAAAAAGGGTCTCAACTTCTACCATGGTTAGGGTCTGTAATTATACCAACTGTCCATTTGGGTGAAAGGCAATGCAGGGGATGAAAGGGCCTGGATAAGGGGGGATTGCAAACACCCATTGTCCTCATTCAAATATAGTTATCACAATGAAAAAGGCTATGTAGGTGGCCCCATGTTATAATCATAGACCTAGGCGACTTTAAGAAACAAACTACATGAAGACGGAGTACCCCACGTGTAGCAATGCTTTCTTGAGAGTTTACAGAACATGGCCCAATTTCATAGAGCTGCTTTACTATGCTTACCAAATTTCTTCTCAGCAAAAGTAAGCAGGATACCAGTCACAGATTGTATATGTGACATGGTACTATGGCTGGTAACCTTATTATATTCTGGTCAGCATAATTTAGTTGTGCTTAGCTACTTTTTGTGTCTGCCTGAGCAGCTCTATGAAATTGGGCCCAGGACGGAGAAGGCTAACCTTGTAGTGTGAAACAATTCCCATCCACCATTGCTGATTTTCTCAGCTGGTCTTCTTGTGACCCCAAACACTTTGAACAGTTTGGACAATGGACACTATATTAAAATTCTAACCATTTTTGACATTGCTGTCATTCCCAGCGTGCTCTTGACATAAAGAATATGAATTCAGATAAAGTAAAAAAATAAATCATCCCTGCAAATCCAAGAAATCACTACTGATAAAAAAATATAAAAACTTTTAGACGAAGTATGAAAGAGACCAAATTTTTAACTGTTGGTCAGATGGAGAAACCGGAGTTGCCAAAACTATGCACTTGGTAAGCTGTGATCTATCTACCACGCAATGCACTTCTGCCCTTCCCTTTCTCAACACCTTTGAAACATATGCAGTCCATCTGGCGAAGGGCCGCCACAGAATGTCCCTTTTTTCATGAACTCTGAAATTACTTGCCCTAAAAACCAGTAACTGACCTCATGCCAAGTGACCCAGAAATGGGGTGAGGCTTCATGATGCACAATGTACACAGATTTCCACAAGCTACCTGGTTACATTGTTTTTCTTCATAGTACTTATATAGCGCATTTCACAATAACGCATCAATGCGCTTTACATTAGTGCCCTGGTCATTGGGCCAATAACATTCCTTTAATCTTTCTCAGCTCCCTGGGGAGTATACAACCCTGGGCTGCCGTGGCGCTCCGAAGGCTTTTTCAAACACAATTTCAACCTCTACCCTTGCAGGTACCCATTTATACCCCTGGGTGAAGAGAAGCAATTATAGCAAAGTGTCTCGCTCAAGGACACAAGCGTCATGACTGGGACTCGAACCCACACCCCGATGACTAAACCACCAGAACTTGAATCCGAAGCTCTTAACCACTCGGCCATGACACGCTACAAATTAAGCTGGTTAAGTCAAAAAGATGGGATATGAAAAAAGTCTCCGTTGGCACTTCTTTGGATGAAAACAGGGGAAGAGCCAATCACTGTCATTTATTCACTAGTTTTAAATCAGTGGCTTATTTTGCAGAAAATGGAAATGTTGGGGTGTGTTGATAACCACAGAAGAACTGATTTCTCTACATTCCAAAAGTAAAATACGTAAAATGACAAGTTATCTTTGATTGTTGTCAAGTCTAATATAATAAGGAACATGGCGAAAATTTCAGGAATACAAACATAATTTCAGTAATTTACAGAGAACGATTTCCCTTGTAATGCGCAGCAAAATGCTACGCACTGCCACAATGGATCAGTTGATACTCAAAAATCGTCATTTGGGTGAACAATCCACGAGAACACGGGGCTTGTAGCTCTAAAACTCTGCACTGGACCAGAATCAAAATGAGAAAAAAACTTACACAACATGCACTGTTTGTATTTGAACAAGCACTAAGAGAAGATTAACTCTGTCTGTCTTATGATGGGTGAGTATAATTCCATACTCAGCAGACTTGAAAAATATTTATCAAATCAGAGTCAAGTTTTGAACAATTTTTTTAAAATTTATGGTATAGGTATAATACTGTAAATAACTAAAAAATAAAAAACAAGACCACTGGACTTCTCAGGTGGTGAGCTGACTAGCTCAGTGCTTAAATCACTGGTATACCTTACTAATCATATTCACATTATAGCAATCATAACCAGCACTGTACACTTCACTAATCATAACCAGTGCTATACACTAAACCATAGAAAAAGGAATGAACTTATCATAACCAGCACTGCATACTTAACTAATCATAACCAGCACTGTACACTTCACTAATCATAACCAGTGCTATACACTAAACCATAGAAAAAGGAATGAACTTATCATAACCAGCACTGCATACTTAACTAATCATAACCAGCACTGCATACTTAACTAATCATAACCACTTGTCATAACCAGTGCTATATAGGCCTACTTTACTCATAACCACATTACACTAATCATAACCAGCACTGTCCACTATCCTTTTAACCAGTAAGTTAGTTCCCTAAAAATCAAATGATCTGAACTCATCTCAGGGTCCTACATCACCCAGAACCAAACCCGGGTTTATTGAAAGCCTCCTAATGGAATCCGAACACAAACACAAAAGGTTTGCAGGACTGAAATTATTCCCCTAGAGGTATTCTAGGAGACATCCAGTTATCCTCTGTTCACACCAAACCAAGAAGGTAAAAGAAGAGACACCAGGGAATTGTCTTCCCTTGTCATCTCTGACTTCACCAGCACCTTGTGATTTCCAAAGAGTGCTTCGAGGCTCCAGGCACTACTCCTCTTCTCACAGCACCAAGCCAGGGTGGCCAATTCATTTCATAACCTCCCCCCACACCTCTCCAACAAAACTGCAATTATTCCCCCCCCCCCATTTTATTCAGTTATAAGTGAGTTTTAAAAAAATTCTTTCGTATTTTGCATATTGCTACAGACAAAAGCAACAATGGCAGCCACTTCTGGAATACAACTTCATTTCAGAGGGAAATATTTCACAGATAAGTTCTAGTATGACCTTTGACCTTCATAAATCAGTAAGCATCCAATCCAGACAAAAAATTAAACAACAATTTTGTTATCCTTTACCAATCCTGTATAGTACCTTTAACAAAGATGGTGGAAGGGTGACAAAAAAGGTGTACCCGGGAAATGAGGTTGCTTCTGGAATGAAGAAAGTCGAGAGTCCAGACAAAACAGGAAATTAACTTAAGACAAGAAAAAGAGTTCACAGATTATTTTTTTGAGGTTGGTTGGGGTTTGGGTATCTTTAAAAGTGAAGTAGGATTGTAAATTTGAAAAGTTGCACCCAGACAGTTGGTCAAACGCTGTTGACACATTCACCTCTTAGTCCCTTTACGTTAGGCAGTAAACCTCCTACCTAGAAAAAAAGAAGCTATGGAAAAGTATAAACCAACATTGACCACTTAAAAGACAACAAAGCAGAAACCTCAAACACCGACAAGATTTATGTTTTGCAAGAGTAATTCCAACGCCCATTTCACCATCCAAACAGGTTTCATTTGAGCCCCCTCTCAACAAAACTCAGTTCAGAATAAATAATTAGAAGCGTACATAACAGGGCAAGATGGTGGCATTAAGCTAGACAGAGGGGCCTCCTGTTCTCCTCAAGCATGATAAATATACATATAACTGTCAGAAAGAGACTTCTTGCAATTGAAACCCCATGAATAGTGAATGCATACTATACCCCCATTCCAACTCCTGAAGAAAACTTCAAAGAGGGGGGGGGGGGGGAGGGGGGTATTGCTGTACAAATTACACACCACATACCTAGCCTTAATTATTGCTCTCACAATTGCTGGACACAATTAACCATGGTTTTTATCAGGCAGCAAATCAGCGGGGAACAATTGCCGCTGACCATTCAACAGACCCAACCAAAGGAGAGTCCTCTGGCCCCTTTCAGGCCTCTTTAGCTCCAGCACACAACAGACACCCTCACAATGGTGGACATTCTTCTCCAATTCTTCAGGCTTTTCTTGGTCAGCTACTTGACGAATTCTTCAAATACAAAGGGCTGCTGAATGAAAGGTGGGTGGTATAAGCATAGAGCAAGCCTAGCTCTATGGTATAAGTATCATGATGCCACATTCCAGTCTTGGATTGGTGGGGGGGGGGGGGGGGGGGGTGGGTAGGGTAGGGTAGAGAGAGAGAGTTAAGCACTCATTTCAAGTAGGCTGGCAGTTTCTTGAATGACTAGACAATCATTCTGCCAACTCATTGTCCCATTTGGACCATCTTGTTTGGCTTTTCGTATTCTCCTTTCTTGTGATGTGTTTACCGGAGTAAGGCTGACACCTGGTTTATTTGGTCAACTGATGATTTTTTCTCAACGCCGTCATTGGTTTGGGACTATCATCCTTTTCTGTAGCTATTACTTAAACGGACAGTTCTTACTGGGCTGCCTCATAAGACACTGCATCACTTGCAATCAGTCCAAAATGCTGCTGCGAGATTACTGACAGGTACAAAAATGTCTTCTCATATCTCACCCATCCTACACAATCTACACTGGCTACCCATTAGTTTCAGAATTCAGTACAAGATCAACCTCCTGACATTCAAAGCACTTCATGGTTCAGCCCCTCCCTACATACAGAGCATGCTTCAGCCCGCTTTTGGAACTCTCTGCCTAAATATCTTAGAGACACACATGAAATTGCCCACTTCCAACTGTCTCTAAAACACATCTTTTCAGATTGGCCTATGAACATCTCTGAGAATTTCTTTGATTGATCTAGACCTGCGCCTTTGAATGTTTCACAGATAATGTGCGACCTACAAATGCTGTGTTATTATTATTATTATTAAGACACACAAAGTACAAACCAGCCAGGCTGTCTAGTAATTAGCAACAACCATTTAGGGCCCCTTTCCCTCCCTTCCTCCAAGATGGTTCACAGCAAGCATGATGAAAGCTTTCACCACTGATCACCACCCATGGAGACAGGTTCCTGCCTCAGAGTTAAGAGCCCCCATCCATCATGGGTCCTACTATAAACATTTCACCTCTCTGTTACAAACAAACCTTGTGCCAGCAGACACTAACTGCTGCCTGTTGGCCTCCAAGACCAAATTTCCTGCTCCCTTCTGCAAACAAGACATTTCCTCCAAAAAGGAAAAAAAAACAGAACAGGGAGAGCTTAAAGGCCCTGTACACTATTGGTAAGATCGAAAAACACAAATGTTCACAGATTCACACATAACTTACATGATTTAAAGTAAGTAATGGTAGAAAGGGTTCCTTAAAATATTTCTGCCTAAAATGCTATCGTTTCTGAGAAATGAGTAAAACAATAGTTTTTATCGCGCGCGATAATAAACTCGATGTTTGAAAAACAGAAAACACATAAGGTCTCTTTTCACTATTTTCTCGTGACCTCGATGACCAATTGAGCTCAAATTTTCACAGGTTTGTTATTTCATGTATGTGGTTGATTACACAAAACATGAACACTGTCTGTGATTATTTTGTCAGCTCTGCCAATCCTGTATAATACCTTTAAAGAGATTGTACAACATCTACCTCCAGGGTACATTATAGACAAACCTGAACTTCACTTTTTCAGTTGGAACAAGATTATCTTAAAATGTAAGAAAAAAATGCAAACCAGTTAACGCTTTCTCTCTCTGAGATATTTTCAATTCTCATCTCTAATTGGACAAAGAATTGAGTGTCACAAACTCAAGGAAGCTAGTCTGGCTATTTCCTCCTTAAATTTTTTTTTTTTTACATCCTCCTCTTTTTGAAAAACCCCAGGATGATCAACTGGTGTATTTTTAGTTTTCTGGCTTTTAAAAGAAAGTATTGTTTGAAGACAAACATGTCCTTAATTTAGAAAGGAAAGCGTTAAAAATTGAGGCATATGGGTCAAACAAAATACAAATGATGCTACGAAGTATTCAATGGGGGTATTATCGACAATTTATGTAGTTATTACCCAACAGATAAGAGATCAAAACAAAAATGCTGTACCTTGGTTTACCCCAGGGGGAAAAAAATCAAAAATGGCAGTGTGGCCAGAAACAAGGTTAGAAAAACTGAATGAACTCAGTGAAATCTAAGTAATCAGTAATGTTTGGTCTGTACCCTATCGGTACAATGAAAACTCTATCAAAAGCTGCCACGTCACTTTGCTTGCAAAAACTGATTTTGACCTTTGTCCAATATGACCCAAGAAGTAATTAGCCTACACCTTTCCACCAATTTACTCCCCAAAAAGAAGAGTAAGGTATTTTTGCCAGCAGGTGCAGATAGAGAAATCAATTATAACATCTAATCTTGTAACTCAAAACAAGCACAACTCACTAAGTATTCAAATGTGTGTGGGGGGGGGGGGGGGGGGGGCGTCAAACCTTAAAGGTGAACAACTGTACAGGTTTAATTGTGAATAAATTCAAATTTCCTCAGTCACAATGTTCACCTTTAAGCCACTGGTAAGAACACTAATCCAGCAAACCAAACTGTTTGGTTATTTTTTATACACTATTCCTATTAAGACTTACAAGTTTCTTGAAAACAAAATAACTTTATAGATTTTTAATTTCTAAACTCTCAAATTTGTTCTAAATCAATAGTCCTGCAGAAGAAAATTTGTTATTTAGTTTCTTCACAGAACTGCTCCTTGATACAAGCTCCAACGAGACACTATTCCTGCAAACATCGCTTTCCAAACAGTCTTCCTGCCAACAAAACTTTCTGTTTAGTTTTCAGACATCACTTCAGCAAACTGCTAGATGCAAATATAGTCAACTCTCGTTATAACCCCATCACTGGGACTGGCAAAATTACCTATTTATAAACAGGAACATTGTTATAAGAGGACAGCAAAACAAAGAACACAAAGCAGAATAGAGATTCAGGACTGCAGAATGTATTCTTTATAAGCAGAACCTCTATAATTATAACAGTGCTCATTTTATCGAGGCTTTACTGTACATGTACATGTACATGAAAACTCCCGATCCCATCCCCATCCCTCCCATCCCCATCCCCCCCATCCCCCCCCCCCCCCCCCCCCCGAATCCCAACTACTCCCTTTTACATAGCTGTTGGAGGTTTCGGTCTTTGGTCTGAAGTCCCAGGGTGCGCCTTTAAAAGCGGAAATCTCAGTCCCCACATGCCCACAGCCTCCGAGTGTAAACAATGTAGCATGGGGGCTACATTCCAAGGCAGCTTGAGCTGAATGCTCACTCATCAGTAGGGGTTCTTGGATTAAAGTTGGGGAAATAATCACAAGAAAATACACTGGGAACTGTGGCCTGTACTCTAAACAAGTCTTTAAGCCCCTGCTTCCTCTTTAGCTGCTAGCCATATTTGGGCAGGGGTTTGTAATCACAGAGGTTTAATCAACATCAGAAGTAGAGCAGAGTTCCTCTAGAAACTAGAAAATTTAGGGTAAGAATTTTTGTCTAACTCCTCTATTACAAGACAAAGTACAGAATTAGTTAATTATAAAACAAATTAAACTGGTTAATTTTAATCCTAAAACTCACTGACTATAAGAGTTCCATTGCCAATACTTCAGGGAAATATGTATGCCTCTGAAATACTACAAAACTAGGGGCAAGGGCCTTTTGTAAGACAAACCAATTTGATTGCAGCAACTTTCATAATCCCAATAATGTGCACGAAAAACTATCATAAAACTTACATTTCCGACCCCTGAGTTTGATAAATTTTAGATTATTATATTTTTTTTTGGACCGTTCTAGTGTTAAACCAGCAGATGATAATGGTGCTGAATTTACTCCTTCAAAAACCAACTGCATCTTTAAGGTGGTTACAGTACTGGTGTGGAGAATAGCTCAAAATTATCGTTGTGCGTGCAAATTGGATGCTCATTTACGGATTATGGAACCAAACCGTGAGAAATACAAGTTACCAACCAGGCTTGATCGTGGAGAAAATGATGACCATGTTAACAGCAAACAAGAAAACTACAACTAACCATTGATCTGGCATGAAATAATCAAGACCTGCAGAGTGTCTTCCATCACTGCCAGTGCCATGATCAGGCATGATATTTGGTACTTGGAAAAAAAGAAGGAATATTTTATTGAGTACAAAAGCTGACCTACATGTACACATTGGTATAGATAGGCTTAAAGGCACTGAACACGTTTGGTAATTACTCAAAATATATATTAGCATAAAAACTTACTTGGTAACCAGCAACGGAGAGCTGTTGATAGTATAAAACATTGTGAGAAACCACTCCCTCTGAAGTAACGTAGTTTTTGAGAAAGAGGTAATTTCTCACTAAAATAATAAAAGACTTCATGCATGAAGCCTTTTATTAGCATCTGAAAGCACACAAAATTGTGCAACAAGGGTGATTTTTTTCTTTCTTTATTTTCTTGGAATTGCGATGACCGATTCAGCCCAAATTTTCACAGGTTTGTTATTTTATGCATATGTTGGGATACACCGAGTGACAATACTGGTCTTTGATAATTACCAAACATGTTCAGTGCCTTTAAAGGTAGGGTATATTATACTCTTGGTAATTACTCCCCCAAAAAATTGTGACCATGAAAACTTACTTGGTAAAGAGCACTGGAGAGCTGTTGATATTATACATTATTGTTAGAAACAACCTCCTTTGAAATATTGTATTTTTAGAGAAAGAGGTAGGCTTATTTTTAACACACAAATTTGAATCCGATAAAAAAAAGCTTCAGCATAAAGCCTTTTCCAGTCATCTGAAAGCACACAATTCTGTGCAACAAGTGTGGATTTTCTTTAGTTTTATTATTTTCTTGCAATTCAATGACCAATTGAGCCAATAATTTTCACTGGTTTGTTGGGATACACTTAGGCCAAATAAAAATAAATACCAGTTGATCGTCCTGATTTTTCCAAAAAGAGGAGGATGAGGGCCTTTTTATTTTTTATTTATTATTTTTTTTCCAAGATGGCCGCCAAGTATTTCAATTCAAACAGGCCACCAATGCTCCGTATTTTTGACCGCGTGAGGGCGCTCTCAAAAATATTTCTATCACTTCCGGGGGTATAAGCGATTATCGTCTGCTCAGCTCTGTGTACAGTTTTAACGTCGGCTTCACTTCTGTGCGCGGTATAGTTTTTAGTTGCTTCTAAGGTGGGTTATAACGGCTCCTTTAAAGGTCTTATTGTACGTGATGGATATGATGTCTGGTGGTAACGTGTTCCAGTCCTTAACTGTCTACACACGATGTAGTTTAGGATCATCCAAGATAGGCATGGATGGACAGTCAATGAACGTGAACTGTTCGTTTACCTTTTTACAAGCTCCGTTTCATTGCTAGAAGTTGATGCTCCTCTTCTGCTTGCTAACCAACGTTTGAGCTGAATAACATGATGCTGCAGTGGGGTCATCAAGTTCTGGGTTGTCTTTTTGTCACACGCCAATCCAGACACAATCACATTCACAGCAAAGTGCAAGGCCTACATTACCAACTGTTCTCCGCAAACAAAGAGTAAATTTAGACTGCTTCAAATACTTCCCCCTAACAGTTATTAAAAAGACTGGAACACATTACCACCAGACATCATATCCATTACGAACAATAAGACCTTTAAAGGAGCCGTTATAACCCACCTTAGAAGCAACTAAAAACTATACCGCGCACAGAAGTGAAGCCGACGTTAAAACTGTACACAGAGCTGAGCAGACGATAATCGCTTATACCCCCGGAAGCGATAAAAATATTTTTGAGAGCGCCCTCACGCGGTCAAAAATACGGCGCATTCTTCTGTTTGAAATCACCGCAAACTTTCTTTATATCTATTTGTTGCATGAGGTAAGTTTACATCAAAAATTAAAATATATATGTCAAGGGTGGATTAAAAGTACAAACAATTTTATTTTTTATTTTTTTTATTTAGGAAAAATCGGGGAAAAAAAAAAAAAAAGGATGCGGCCTCAAAAAAGGATGCGGGAGGGGACGATCAACTGTTTGTTTTTTTACTTGGCCTTAAGTGAGAAAACTGGTCTTTGACAATTACCAAAAGTGTATTTTGAACTCCATGATGGTTTTGAACTTTCACTGTGTATAAGTACGGATTTTCTTCACCAACTCAGGATTGAGCCGGGATTTTGAGTGCCTGGACACTCTCCCTGTTTTTTTCCCTAGGAGTGGTTCCCCCTGTAGCCAATCTATGTTATGACAAGCACACTGTGGTTGGCTTTAGACCCACAGCAAAGTTCCGCATACTCTTCTCAGTGTGCAGTAATAAAAATGACTTCAGATTTGGGGGAAAAAGACTAGAGGAGGAATTTCAGTCATTTTCATGGAGTGGTGTGCATAACTGTGGACCCAATAGGTTTTTTGTGTTTAGTTTGTTGTGTGTCTTAACTGTCTGACAAGTGTGCAAAGATCATTTGGAAACTGCCTGATTACCTTCTTCGTTCTCATACAGAAATCAATGTTTTTACTACCAAACTTCAATACACCATCTATTCGCAGAGATATTCAAAATCCTTTACAAATCTATACTTTTGGGAGCCATATTTGATTTTTGCAAGATATGCAAATTTGTGTGGTGGGATGCCTTAGGAATGTTATGGTTGATGTTCAGGAGACCTCACTTAAATTCACTGTGGCAACACAAATTATGTTGCTTTTTGATCAAAGTATAGCGAAAAAGGGTCCAGATTATCTATAATAAGATTAATGGCCATACAGGGTTAAATCTTAAAAAGATGCTTAGCAGCTTAACTCAGAATGACCCGCGTCTAAGCATCTAAGCAAGATCTGTCTCAGTAACAAAATTGTGTCACAATGGCTGCTCACTCACAGTTGGTTTATCAGTTAAAACTTAAAACCCCCGATTGGTCAATCTTTAATTTTCTTCGGATGAATTGCTTTCACTGGCACTATGATTTCCCAACAAAGAACATATTTTAGTTTTGATGATATAAATTAACTACAGTAAGACAGTTAAAAACATTTATGTACACGATTCAGTAAAATCCAGCATAATGCAAAGCCTCCCTCGACTTCACGCTCGTTTCACTGAATTTGCAAAATTTTCAAGCCCAGCAGAAAAAAGCTGCCCAACTTAAGTGGGAAATATTTCTGTTTAATGGATAAGAAGAAAGAGAGAGACAGAAAATAAGGCTAGAAAAAATGCAGAGAAAAAAGGAAATGGTGAAAGGGATTGACTAATCCCTTTTTTGTTGGTCAATTGTGAGGAAAACGGAGACGAGTTAAGAAGTAACAAAGAGAGTTGGAGCAAGGAAAAGAGATTTTAATTGTCGGGGCTTAGGGGGTGAATTAGCTGATAAGTTCCATTTAGCCGGTATCATGCAGCAATGCCACCACAGTCAAAGAAGGATACCAATCGTTGGTGTTTGTGTAAGATGTCGAAAAACATCTTATACCAACAGCATTAGCCAACCGGCCGAACAACGACAGTCTTGAAGGCTGTGTAGTTCCACATAACGAACAAGACAGGAGTGACAAAGCGGCATATTTACTTAGGATAGGACTGCCAAAAAGACTACTTAAATCGTCTCCATTCTCTGCCTAATTTACACAACAGTTTTTTTTCTTTTCAGACCAGGGTCTTCGCTGACGCAGGTCGCTTCTCAGACTGATTTTCCAAACAGAGATTCTTGTTGGACAATCAAATCTTTTTAAACTTTGCTTTCTTTTTTTTCTGACACTTTTAGAGCTTTCTTTTTTTTCTGACACTTTTAGAGCTTTCTTTTTTTTCTGACACTTTTAGAGCTTTCTCTCCCACACCTTAAGAATTTAGAGTGAACAGGTGCCATAAAGAGGATCATTTAATGGACCCCTTTTTGATGACTCACTTTACTCCAAAGAAAAGAAACACAACTTCTTGACAACTATAGAGATTCAAAAATACAAACAATTGGAGTTGTTTCCATGAGATTTTACTCAAATTCAAAGCATTTTTTTACCCCGAAAAGTCGCATCACAACGGTTTGCTCATTCTCGTGGTTGCACACGTTCTGTAAAACTAAAGACTTACCACATGTGAAAGTCCAACCCAAGATTGTTGTTGTTGTTTTTTTACTTTTTTGATAGCAACTTCTTTATTTCACCTAACTCTGCTGTAGCGGAATGAGGCGTTTGTTTTTAATCGACCCCACTTCAAAGTTGCCGATTTTTGAAGGCAGTTTCTCCAGCATGTTTTAACAGAAGATGAAACCCTGTTAGACAATCTTTTTATCTACCAAGGCAGTCAGCCACAGCATCGGGGGAAGACTGTAAAACTGATAGCACACAAAAGACTTCCAATGAGTTCTCCCTCAGCTTGCACAAATACGTAATGATGCCCTAATTACAGGAGGACCCCAAAACAAAGTCATTCAGATGCTTTCTTCCTCAGCCTCCCATTTCTTCCTTTCCGTAAAAAAACCCCAACAACAACAGTTAAAAGCAGGGCAGTTCACATTCATTGATTCCACAATGGACTATTAAAGTAACTCGAGCACGCCTTGAGCATGTCTTAGTTTGGGTTGTTTTTTTTCCTTCTTCTCCCCAGTTTCTTTCCATCCACAGAATGTGGTTTTAAGACTCTAGTCAGGGAATTGCAAATACCTCCTCCTATTTTCACTTTTCCGTTTTTCATTACGTTGGGGGAAGTGGGGGCACAACTCTGCAACACAATACGCTGCCAGCTAATAGGTTCACAGCCAGAGCCTGGGCTGCTACCAGAGCTGTCCTAACCTATTACCATTCTCAAATGTTTAACCGGAGATTGCTTGCCAACCCCATGTTGGGCTCTCTGGAGGAACGAGAACAGTTATATAGAAGGGAGCGGAGAAATGTCAGGTTGGCCGCCGATTGTTTTCACACTAGATGGAGGTGGAATTATCCGACACCAAGACCTATCCAGCCAGAATTGCCTTGTTGTTTTTATCAATTACGACCCTGCATTTCTCTAATGTGAAGATATTATCCTTGTTTTTATTGTAAAAACCAGAAGGAGGAGAAAAAAGCGATAAAGGCCTTAAGACAACTCAAGGGTGTTATACAAATAACCAAATCAAAACATGAAAAGCTGTTGGGGACTCTTTGTTATATCAAACCCATTTTTGTCTGTCTGACTCTATCAGATTTAAACTACTTGCATCTCAAGGCACTGACACATGAAATGTCTTTCTCAAGTTCAAAATGTGTGGAAAAAACCAGAACTCAACAGATTGTGTACTTCAATCCATAGTTGAGACAGACTTACAACAAGTTTCGCAAATCAAACAATTCACCGACACAAAGGTGTGCATGAAAACAATTCAGAAATATTACGGTCAAGTCAAACAGCGTTGCAGATAAGTACAGCACTTCAAGATTTGCGACGGGTTACTTTTTTTTACCATTCACAAGCACGGAAAGTGTGCATAGAATTACTTCTTCAATATTACGGTCATGTCAAACAAATATAACGTTGCAGATAAGTTCAGCACTTAAGATTTGCAACGAGTTACTTATTTTTTACTATTCACAAGCACGGAAAGTGTGCATAGAAATACTTCCGGAATATTAGTGAAACAAATATCACCCAAGTCCAGCAAGTCTTCCTGAGCAACAAGTAGTTTTTTTAGATATTTTTTTTTTTTCACACAATTTTTACAATTCATCCGGGCACGGAAAGTGTGTGTGCATGAAATTAGGCTAATTGGATTCAGTTACCAGGATGAAAAGAGAAAATTATGGCTCAATAAACAGCCATGGGCATCATGATGAAATCCCATCTGATAAGCATCCCCAAGCCACTGGCACTGCCAGACCCCACATGCTTGGTCCAGGTAGTGGGTGGCTTAATTATAAGGCATGCCTCTTTTCTCACCAGATTGTGTATTGACCTGATCAATCCAATGTATGCACAGTACCCACATTACAAAGCCATTCTTCACATGCATGTAATGAGTTTACACACAGTCTGTACACTTCTAGTATTTGTTATAACACTTGCGTTGAGTGGCAGTGCAAACTAATGAATTCCAATGGGACATTATTAATGCCAATTCAAAGTCACCGCATCCAGAAACAGATAACTCAAAAGATTGTCTTTAAGTCCATTTCTCTCTTAGCTGAGTCAACAAACTGGCACTGGCTTTTCCTTGTAAGTTTATTTATTTATTTTCCCGTATTTTTTTACATCCATTCCGTGGACCGTGCAGCACGGTGGCCCGTTGCCTTTGAGCAAATAGCTGTCCTTTTCCCCTCGCAAACAAAACTATAAAGGGGGTTCGGAATTTGTTTAAACACCTGATGTGAGAGGAGAGCCTGTTTTCTGTACAAACATCATTTCTTGAAGTGTTTATGTCGGAAAATGGCTTAGCTTTATGCTCAGCATGCACACATTTCAATCAGTCATTTTTCCACAACAGAAAAAGTTCAGCTCACCCTGTTGGAATAAATGGTTGTGATGTCGGACGCAAACCTTTTACAGAGAAATCCATGGTAACAATCCCCATCTCAAAAATAAATCAAAACGGGAGGAGTAGAATCTGTGTTCTCATCAAAAAGTTTTCCAACCTTGTTCCAAATCTGTCACACTACATTTCGGTGTTTGGGTGTTATGGTTGATGATAGCGCTAGTTGATGACATAAAGTTTTACAAAAGCGAAACGCGCAAATCAGCTGTTGACACAAGCAAGCCAATCAAAATGACGGTATAAATAAAAAAAGTGGTTATGGCCCTGAAGTTCGGACCATAGGACAAACAGGTTCGGTGTTAATCATGGCTAGTAGCCCAAGAGTGTCCCAATGTTAAAATATGGACAGATATTTTAAGCAAAACAAATCCTAGAAACACTACTTTTAAAACCTTAAAATCAATCAAACAGTTCAGCTGGAGTTTTGGAAAGTGTTTACCCTTGAAATACAAATTACTCAAACTTTTTCGTCACTTCTAATACAAGTTGAGGTTTTTCTCCAGGAGGTTTTGTGTAACGTATTTGCATCAATTTTTATTTTACAAAGGGCACTTTCATTGGAAAATCTTTTGAAGGGGCACCTAGGCCAAGACCAGACAGAGGCAACAAAGCTACTCCATGGCCTTTGTGTAACTCCCAGCCTGGTATTACCTCTAATGTTGTCCTTAAATTTACCTTGTACATTATATCCAGAAAAACATGTTCCCAACTATGATTCATAAATGGGAGTGTGTTTTTTTCTTATGAAAAGACACACGACCTTGTTTATGCAAAAACAAAACTTCAAAGCACACACTTAACTTTTCTGTTGCACTTAAATAACGTTGAAAAAAAGAGAGGAAAAGTTGCATGCCTGAACATGTGCTTGGAGTGCCCCCCCCCCCCACCCCGACTAAATAAAAAAATTGTCCAACGAAGTGAAGAAGAAAAAAAACACCAAACCCTCCTTTAAAATGGTTTAAGGCCCTTCGTTCGTCCGTCCGTGACAAACCATGGGTGCCAAATTATATCAGGACTCGGGAGGTGAGGGATTATATATACAGCAATGGAATGTTAACTTTAAATCATTCATGTATTGGATTTATATCGCTCCACTTGGAAGTATGTTTGCATCTAAATTCCAATTTCTATTATTAACTTTTAAGTTAAAATTATCAGAAGTGTTTTAACAAATCAGGGGTATTTCTGTGCAAAAATCTGTTTTTAGTTCAAACAGAGTTCACTGGATATTAAGTCATTACTTAACGTAATGGGTTTCGATGGGGAATATGTTTTTAGCTAATAATCTATTTTTTTTAGTGCGGAGTTCACATAGAGATGAAATTCCTACAGAACAAAAATTAGTTGAAACATTCAGAGAGCTATAAACAGACATGCAACTTTAGTGTTCCAAAAAAAGAGAAAAGTGCCTGGAATGTAGAAGTTAGTGTACAGTAGTTTTGGTTATGGTTTTTTCCAGTTTTCTGTGGGAGAGGAAAACAGGTGGAACAGCTGAGAAAATTCATACCTGGTTACTTTATTATTAGAAAACACAGCTCATGCTTTCAGTTTTCTACGCTGTTTATTTTTTGAGACCCAATTATGTGGCTAAATGTCCCGCAGCACACCATAAACCTTTACAAGGTGTTACATGAATGGGTCTCATAATTCAAAACATTCAAAAAACTGCCTGGAAAAAAATAATGATAACATGCCTGTAAAGTAAAGCGCTATATAAAAACTAGTTATTATTAGGCGTGTTATTATAATGCTATCAAGTTTATTTTTATCAGGGTAATTTCACAATGAATACCACTATTAATCAAAGGAGTGTCACTTGAACATCTTGCTTTTATTTACAGAAGTATTGTTGGTGAGCTTTTTGAGTGTCTTATCTTTAAATTTACATCCCGTAAATTCGATACATTACTTGCTTTAATATTCTGGCCTAAACCATGCTTAATAATTATAATTATATCCATACATCCTAAACTGTACTTGGATTATTTCTCCAACATGCAAAGTTTCAAACCCTACTTATCAATGTTATCAAAAATTTACTAAGGACCAAGGTGTGCCGAGGCAATTAACAATGTTTTGCATTTTCGTAGGTCATTTTGGTTGGTCAGCAGTTTTGTTAGTCTCGAGGTCTGTTTTTCAAACTACAACTAAAAATGACATCATCACAAGAAACCTGCAGAAATACCACACCTTTAAAAGAATATTTAAATTTTAAATAAGCAGAAACTCTTCCCCTTTTGATCATGAACACAACTTGTTGACAATTTTGAAGCCTGACTGTTTTATGTGTGACTTTCATAACATGCTTTAATTCCGGGGGGAAAAAAACTCACATAATGCCATTTAAAGTGTTGGGTTTTTTCCACAGAAGATATTGACAAAACACCCACAGTGACTGTAGTTCAAAGAGACACCAAATACTACAACAAAACCATCTGCAAAAAGCATCACAAGAAACCCACACACAGTCCTAAAAAAAAAAAAAAAAAAAAGTAAATCCCCTAACTATTTCTTTCTAGTGTTTTCCCATCAATAATTGGATTCCTTCCACACTCGTGTTCCAACGACATACTGGGGCTCTTGGTTGCGGCTGTAACTAAGGTCCACAGTGGGGTCTTTTAGCCGTGGTCCTGTTTGTTGCCTTGAGAATTTACCGGAGTTCCGCCTGGCTTGACGCAGACCACACACGGGCATGAGGCCGGCCCAGGGTCATCGCATAAACATGGCCGCCTTAAATGTTGTGGAAATGCAATACACCACGACCCTGAGCCCAGTGTACGTGTGTTGTGTATAGTGTAATAGTGGTGGTGGAAACCAAACCAACTAATTTTTCCACGTGTCAAAAACAGGGCAACTGTTTTAACTCACTCGATTTGCTTATACTGCTGGGGAAGTAAAGTTCCATTTTGGTTAGCTGATTTGCATGTTAAGAGTAGTTTGAGTTGGAAGTGAATTTAACTCAAATTCGAGTTGTGACGTCAAAGAAAACCTGCGGGGGTAAAAAGCAATGAAGAGTTGAACACAAGATGTCCATCATGATGCAGTTGTTTTTAATGTCACTTACCTTCTACCCATAGTTTCTCCACATTTGTTTCGATTCTGGCTTGTTTGAGACCGACAGCGAACGCGCCCATTATTATAACTCCTAAGAAAAGTACTTTTCCACTGTGAAATTGGATGTAGCAGCCGAGAAAAAAGAGCAGAGCCTGGAGTTTCCCACGAAGCCAAAGTGCAGCCTTGTTCCCCTGTGCCCGGCCCTGTGGTTGGGAATCGAACGGGGGAGAGGTTGGGTTAGTCGGGTCGGCATCGGGCCCTTCACTTCCTTGGCCTCGTAGAGGCGAAATCGTGGATGAATTCGACTCAATACTGTCCCGTTCTAGCTGTGTATTTCATGCTCATAACTTTCAACAACATGTCTGGTGTTGGTTGCTTTTGATTATCAAAGATTTGTGCGTGAGAACATTTCACCACGGACTTATTTAACTTGACCATGGTGACCCTTGCCTCTACAGTGATATGTACGCCACCAAGCTATGTCTTGTTCGCCACACAAAATTGGCAACAGACGGTTTTTCAATTTATTATCAGTAACCAACAGTTTCGAATCACATACTATAATGGGTTTACTACAATTACAAATTAAAACTGCTCTACTTCCATTCAGAAAGTTCGCTTAGAAATGCATTCTGCAAAAAATTTATGTCAGTCAAACTTTACCAGAATACTTAACCGAAATAAGGTTAGCCTGATCGCACTAAAAGTTCGGTGTCTTAGCTATTATGCCACTATGGGGCAAATATGGTGCCGCACTTTGGTGAATATTCACAACTGAAATTTTATAGCTATCTTTGAAAATCCTTGACAAATGATACCATGTATACTCCCCAGGGAGCTGCGAAAGATTAAAGGAATGTTATTGGCCCAATGACCAGGGCACTAATGTAAAGCGCATTGAGACGTTATTGTGAAATGCGCTATATAAGAACTAGTTATTATTATTATTATTATTTAATAATATTATGTCCCATTTGGAGGTTATAATTACTGTTGATGAACTTCTTGAAAATTAGTTTTTCCTCCAACAGACTCTTGTGTCATAAAAACAAAATAAACTGTCAGAAAGAATAAGGGTGAAATTTGACTTTTTCATTCGAAAAAATCCAAAACATAAGGTTTAGCTTATTCCCTAACATATAATAAAGGCAGAGTATGTCTTTGGTTTTCGGAACGGTTCGGTTGTTCTAATCCTATATAAATGTAAAAATACACAATAAAACTAACTTGTGAAAATTTTATTTCAAAAGGTGGCAGTGTTTTTGAGATATCGCCGAAAATCTGGAGTGGTTATGTCCAAGCAGCAGGAGGAATAAGCCGTATTTGGAATACACAATCTGAGAAACGTTTCATGCAGAAACGTTTCTCAGATTGAAATATTTATGAATCCCTTTACGATCATAAATTGTCGGAGTAATTCAATTGCCAAAGGTATACCCTCCCTTTGAAACATCTTCATTCATCAAGCAATAGCAACATTTTGATCAGTGTACGTCAAAAAAACTTCCAGCCAACGTTCATAAGAGAAGATTAACTTTAATTTGTACTCCGTTGTTCTTTTGTGAGCTTCAATGTTTTCAACCAATCAAAATCTGCATGGCACCGAACTTCATTCATAAAAAATAGTTTCTCCGCGCGCTAACTCATTCATAAATTTAGGGATCCGAGCAACTGCCAAAGCAACATAAATAATCTCCCGACCTCGATATCTAAGTTCCCACACCCATTCCTCCCTGTGTTTTGAGGGGGGAACGGGGGAATTATTTCGAGCCATTCGGTGACGGGCACGCCGCATCACCTCCAGTGAATGGCTCCCCAAGAAGAGATTTCTCAATCGCAATTAACTCGGAATGCATGGTACCCTCCCCGTACCTATAATGGGCTCAACTCGGACAAAAACTTTTAAACACAATCGACTTTCCAATTCCAATCCATACCCGTTCTATTTCTCTGCTTGCGTACTCGGCATTGCACCAACTTGTTCTTGTAAGGAGTTCTTCGTAAACATAATCCTCTGGTGGCCCCGGTGTAGGTATTCTTCCATCCTGGAACATGTAAGAGATACAGAAAAAAAGAAAAGCCGTTAGCGAAGCTTCTGATGCTGAAGATCTCTGCATACAAAACGAAATCCTATTAAAATACCGTATACTCATGGTGTGTTGCCCCCGCACATTATATATACACGCATTGCAACACGCAGTGAGATCACTGTACATTTCCGTCAATAAGAACACTGTATAAAGACGGTAACTTTCCAGTGGTGTTTTGAAGCGTTTTCATCAAGACTCTAACCTGGGAATCCGGCGTGGCAGGAGCTGCCCAATGCTCCATCGTTGGCCATTCATGGAATCGGTGGAAACGCCGAGGAATTTTTCCTATTTTCCATAATCAAATAGAAATCCCCGTTTGTCTTGGAGTATCCAACGTTATTCAACTGGCACTACACGCACACACATACAGTCCTTGAGAACAGTTATGAATTACTATGCCTCGTCCACCGGCCTGCTTCTTGCACACACACGGTACATGTACATGTACAGAGAGTTGTACACACACAGCTCTCAGGTATCACGTCACATTGAAGAAACTGAATAACTGTGATGGAGGGGACTTGGGATCCGGCTGGCCTAAGCACCCCAAGCCCCGCCCTCCCTGTCACACGGCGGCCCTGACTGGGTCAGTTTCCCGCCGTCTGATTGGGCCGAGGACGGTCCGTTTTGTTCCAGCAATACGGCGTGTCATTAGTTGCTTCGCAACTGGCGGAGAAACCACCAGGACCACACAAGTTGAGGCATTCTGCATGCGAGAGAAACGGGCAGGGGCCTTTCAGCGCGCACCGCATAAACATCATTTACTTGGGAATGGATTAAAATATCTTCGACGGTAGCGGGAGATCTGTGGAGCTGCTGCAGGGAAGAGAGGCGGTAGAGAAGATGTAAGGCCTTGCGTCTTCTCATAACAAACATACATGTACAGGCATTGCATCCGAACTGATGTTCCAGTTTGGAGAATGAACGAACCAGTTTTACTCTCATAAAAACCTCTTCCATTAAAAAGAATTCCAAAGCCAAACAGTGGCGCCATACTCTGATAACCAGAAACTTACGACATTTTTCACAACTCATGATTAAAGTTGTCTGATCAATCATTCTTGCCATAGTTCCAGAACATACCACTTGAGTGACTAGTACCTGTACACCATCCACCATGATATCACTAAAGTAACACTCAAATCTTTCCAACTCTATTGTTTCCAAGAAAATACCTATACTGCATGACTAATATGAAAGTTATCTACTTTCCATCATGTTACATTCAAACCGTGGAGGAAGGATATCAACTAACTTGGATCCCAGAGAAATTCTGCCTACTCCTCGATAATTGGATTAAGATTTGTGGACTTCCTTTAGCATGTGCCAAACACAACACAAACCTGTTTCACAAAAAGCTACCACTTCCCTTAAAAAATTTGCTTTTTATAGCCCCGGTTGAACCTTTGGGCATGTAGGTCTGTAAGCCCCCTAAATCAAAACCTAAGCAAGACGTAATATAGTATAATACAGTGATGAATGTTGTCCAAAAATTGTTAAAATTATCAACGCTATTTCGAGTGAGAAATTGTAAACCCATGCTATCCAATGTTTTTAGGTAAAGGCAGGATTTTGGTCTTCATTTGTTTATCTTCATGGGGTGGAATTTGTCACCTTTACGCCCGGAGCAGACCGCAGCACGAATCTCTCTGTTTGGACGTAAAGTAAAGCATCGTAAATAATGAGATAGTGTAGTTTCTCGCGAGCGTTTGTTTCTTTTATACAGGGCGATGTCCCAGGTTGTATAAACCAGCGCAGCATACTTCATAAGCATCCAACAAAACTAAACAACTTTTCAAGTGGATTAAAAAAAATCCTAGATTCCATTTCGTTCGAACATTCCTGGGCGCGTCTCAATTGTCAAGATGGGAAACGGTTTCGAGTCACGGAGTTCGTACGTGTTCAAAATGAACTAAAGGGTTGATTTTATCTACTGTTTACACATTAATTTTGAATTAGTTTACTAGAAAAGAATAATACGATTGGGCACGGCTTGCCATTTCCATGATGTAATTGATCACTGTGCATGTTTCTGTTTTTTGAAGGGTTTTGATCAACAAAGTAGGGGCCTACAATATCATACATTTTCATTGGGTAATTATTAACAGAAAGAATCCATTAAAAAGAATCTATAATTATTATGTTTACAATTCAACAGTGGTTATTGCTAAATCACGGTTGCTCCCATCCATGGTTATATCCTTGCTCTATGCACAGAGCTAACCCGACCTCCACAGTTCCATGAAGAAAGCTTTTCGTTGCACTGGAAAAGTCTTTTGTTCATAACTATGTTTTAACTAAAGATTACAGTGTGCCTCTCCAGTGTCACAGTTTGACAGCTGATTGCCCACGAGTACGCCCACGAGTACATCCATAGCTAACTACAGCTAGCTATACATTAACTTTTTTTCTTTCTTCACCATAATTCTCTAATTACACTATCAGTAGCGGGGGACCTTGGCGCAGGCGCAGTTACTGCGCGCCATGCCCAACCGTCTTGGGTGGGCCATGGTTGGCCTTCTATGGTCAGAGCTTTACGGTTAGCCATCAATCGATTGGAGGCGACCGCAGAAACACGGGGGAACACCCTGTGTTCGTTCTTTCCTCTCAGAAACTTTCACTTTAACAATACAGGAATGAGTTACCGCAACTTGTGAATAACTTAAGGTAGAGAGAGACCTTGACCAACCGACCGACCGACAGATCATTTTCATTTTTGTAAGAATCCTGAGTTCGATATCTTTTGACAAGTGCGGTAGTTTGGTAAGAGACTATTCCATGTTTAAGTTTTCATGCGCGCACTCTGACGTCATGAAAAGTCATTCTCGTTAACTTTATCGTAATAATAATAATAATAATTAAAACTTGTAAAGCGCCATCTATCTAAGACTAAACTTATTCCGAGGCGCATAAAAACCAAACAAAAACAAAAAACAGAGAGAGTAACCAAAAAGATTACAAATTACGTAGCTTAGAAAGAAATAAGAGCACATTGAATAAAACAGATTTACATAAATGTGTCGACAAAAACAAGTGGAAAAAATAACAAACAGATAGTCAATAGTCAATCATAAGAAATATTGAACAGGGTACACTTATAGGAAGTTATAGGAAGTTATAGCATCCGATATTAGATTTTTATTTGGGGCCTGTACGACTGTTTAAAACTAGTCTTCAATGACAACTTCAAGTGTAATTTATCTTAATGTAAACTTGGACATTACAGTATCTGTTTGAAAGATAAAAATTGATACTGGAAACAGTCGTCGGGTCAGCATACATTCCTGAGTGTCACTGGTCATTTTGGTAGGGTCACTCACCACCATTCAGCCCCGTGCTCTTTTTTTGTGTGGTGAAGATGACCCTTAGCCGAGAGAAGACTGCCGAAATTGGGGGGATGAGCGAGCGACGACAAAGGGAACAAAAGGCATGGGGGGGCTGCAGCGGCCAAAAGGAATGCCAGTTTCGAGGAAAATCATCGTCTAAATTATAGGGAATATTACACTGTCAATACACACGCAATAGGCTTGCCTACGACTGCTGGACGGTGGGCACAGTGTCATATTTTAAGAAACATGCTCCATAATAATAATAATAATAATAATAACAACTGTATTTATATAGCGCCTAACACCTTCAGAAGAAAGTCTCTAAGCGCTCAGGAGAACAAGAAGAAAATTACATTACGATGAATTGAACAGGAATGTTTTGAGAAGAGTCTTGAAATGTGAGACGGTGGTGGCTTGTTTGATGTGAAGAGGGAGATTGTTCCATAGATGAGGTCCAGCAAACTGAAAACTACGTTCACCATATGTTTTGGTGGCAACAGTTGGTATAACAAGGGTGTCTTTGTTTGCTGAACGTAGATTTCTTGTAGGCTTGTATGCGGTGAGCAGATCTTTCAAGTAAATTGGGCCACTTCCATGACGACATTGAAATGTTAGGAGAAGAATCTTAAAGATAATGCGAGCATGAATAGGAAGCCAATGTAGTGATTGCATAGCCGGAGTAATGGGTTCATGTTTTCTTAATCGGGAAATGAGACGAGCTGCTGAGTTTTTAATGATTTGGAGTTTTCGGAGCTGTGAGTCAGGCAATCCGTAAGTGAGGCTATTGCAGTAATCAAGGTGACAAATTACAAAAGCATGGATGAGCTTTTCTGTTGTTGTTTTATTGATGAACTGGCGAATTTTTAAAAGTATAACCATATACACACAAGATGAGTTATAAAAGCAAACAATTTCAATCCCCCATCGGCTTACGGGCGATCATTTTTGAATTGCCGGATTACATCACAGATCTCGCCGATTACAATGAAGGTTTTAAAGTTATTTTTCACCCCAAAAGAAACAGACAAAGGAGGTTATTGTTATTCATGTGAATAGAGGAAGGTCAATTCGGAGGGTTATTGAGACTCGAGGGGGTTAGGCTGTTGTCACTGGGTTTGTTTGAGGACACCGGTGATTTTTGTTTGTATTTTTTATTTATTTATTTTGTCCATATGATAAGAAAGTTTAGCAAACTCGGTGTCAAATTTAACAAATTCTTCGAGGAAAACAAAAGCTTCCAAGAAAAGCGGTAAAGGTATTTATACAGGGTTGGTAGAGCTGACAAAATAGTCGCAGACAGTGTTCATGTTTTGTGTGACCAACCACTTACATGAAATAACAAACCAATTTGGGCTTAATTCATCGTGTGAGTCGGGAGAAAATAGTGAAAACACATTGTTCATACTTTTGGTTGTAACAACCGAAATCAGATGTTGTGGTTTTTTTTGGTTTTTTTAGGTTCTCAGATACAGTTTTCTGAAATATAATTTCATTTCAGAGGGAAAATGGTCCTAGTATGAGCTTCATAATCAGTAAGCTTTCGGACTAAAATTAAACAGTGTTTTTTTTATCCTTACTAAAAAATCCTGCATAATAACTTAAATTGCAAACTTCTGATCACAACACTTGGACATTTTCAGTACCAGTACTTTTCGACCGAAATTCTGGCCTTCATTAGCATCTTGAATCACATTTTTGCGTTTTTGCCACACACAAAAAGGCAAACATTGAAATGAGCTAAAAAGCTCCCATTGTTTCTCTTTGATTTCTCTAAGTGTGTGTAGAGAAAATTTGCCAAATGTTAACACCATGTGACCTGTGACGTCACATGTTTACAAACACAGAGCCTGAACTTCGTGCAGTCACAATTTGTACACAGCTTATTGGAGAAAAGATATCTTATGTTATGGACATTGCATAAGACGATTTTAATCAACTTTTGATATGACAAAGGTCACTGGGGTTTGTTTACAACTCTTGATTCCATGTTCTGGTAAAAGTAATGACCAAATGTTTGTTAATTTATTATACGAACAGTGTATAGATTCTTCAACCTTTGAAGTTTGATTACAAAAAGTGACCTCTTGTATAGTATGTACATTCCAGGGCCTTCCTGGCAGGCGAGATACAACCCATATGGAGAATTTGACATTTTGTGTCATAATTTCCACATTAACTCAAGAGTTGTGTAAAAATAACAGCTGAACATTTTTAAGACGTCCCCCCTTTCTTCATATCACAAGTTGGTAAAAAAAAACAGTGCAATCTGCATAAAATATCAGATTCTTCCCTCCACTGTGTACTGAAGAAAGTCCAGGCTTTGTGGCTCTTTTGTAAACGTGATGTCACAGGTCACTTGATGGTTTAGAGTATCTTGCCTGCCAGAAAATGCAATGTAAATGTAGCGTGCGAGGTCACTCTTTTTAAATACAAATAAAAGCAAATTTCTGCCTTTTGGCACCGTTCACACATCTATGGAGTAGGATTACAGTTGCATCGCCGAATTTTTGCCAAATTTATTTTAAAAGATATTCATCTCTGGCCGAATTTTTGACAGATGCTGTTTCAAAACGAAAAACATACACTGTATGCCAGCCACAGACAAATGCACAAAATAAATGTAACATTTAATAGCACATGGCCGATGGACGTGAGATAATGTCGGGATCCCAACGTAAATCTAGTTTTAGAGAAATTAACCATACCACTTATCTTTGGCTGATTTTTCGTGCAATACCTTAAATGAAACCTTATAACGTTCTCAATCTATAAAAAAAGCTATTTAAAATGTAAGTGTCTAAATTTTACGGATATCGGCCAAAAATTGGACCCAGCCAAAAAAGAAAACAGGAATCGAAATTCTGCTGTCACCTCAGAGTTGCATGGGTCACAAAATTGTTACTCAGGAGAAAATTTATCTGCAATTTTTTTTTCAAAGGAAACCATAGAGTATTAGGAACAGACCAGTCGCAAACAACACACATGACATTTTGGCTGTTTTTGCTGAGCGGGATTTTTCAGCCAAGCAAATTGCTGAGCGGGATTTTTCAGCCAAGCAAATTGCTGAGCGGGATTTTTCAGCCAAGCAAATTGCTGAGCTCGAAAGCTTTGGATGAAACTGGACCCCGGTTTTGAGACATTTTTGATTTGTTGAAGGAAAGGAAACAACTAATCTTTCCTATACGGTTGAGGTTGGATTTGCCAATCGTGGGTAAGTTCGAATCAAGGTAACTTTTAAAAATGTAACTCGTTCACGTTGGTGAAAATATCGCTTAACCATCAAGCAAATCACTACTTGGGGAAGATCTCATTTTCACTCTACCTCGAAAACTAACTGAAAACCTAAACGACATGGGGATTGAGTCGATGGTCGAAGAAACACATCACACACAACCCACAAGCTCCCTACCAAACAATATTTCCTTCTATTCGACCAATCCAAACAGTAATTTTCCCGCTTTTGTTATGTTGTTTATGACTCTGATTGGCGGACCACCCATAACAGCAAGGACATAGCATGGGCAGAGTGACAACTGGTTTATGTCAAAATACAGTGTTTGGATTATTGTACTACCCTCGGCATGATGGACAGCCATTGCTTCAGTGCGTGACGTATATTATTGTACGATTACCGACCGCGTGCGGAAAGGTCGCACTTGTTTAACGGCTACAGACGGTTTTGAAGATAAGTGATGATAGTTTCTGAAAAAGTGAAGCTAAGTCGATTCTCCATTCTCGTTTCGTTTCTTTTCAAAGGATGCAGAAAGAACATTTTCAGTCATTTGCGTGCCGGGAAAACCTCTTCAAATCAAAGTGCAGCAGAAAATATGAACGCCTTTAAAAACAAATCGACAAAATGATGCGAAAGAGGGCGCTATTAACAAAACAAACAAAAAATACATGCAGGAGCTGTGTGCATTATCGTATAATATCCATGGACGATGCATAGCGCAGTGCCCTACGTGTAATTGATATACTCATACAGCAATAAAAGCTCGAATTTATAGCTTAGTTCGCTTCGTGGTTATACTGAAATAACCGTATTTCGAGGATCAACGGTCCTCGAGAATCTACCCGCATTCGGCACGCCTCCCGGGCTCCACCGGCTGCTGCCGACACGATCGGGGAAACACATCCAACCAATGGGTCTAAACACTCCCACTTCGAAACAACATACGCAAGCCGTCTCTGACCACCAGCAAGGGCGATTTTATTTGTCCGTTGGCGCCGATCGTAAAATGTCACATTCCCAATCGGGGTTTTTTTTCTCTCTAGATTTCCCCGTTCAAATCGGAAATGAGAGGGGATGTTGCACACGCAAAACTTGTGTTTTATGTCCTTGCCATTTTGAGATATCCTTTCCGTAATTCCGTTTCACCGGGAGCCGACGAACCACCCACGCCTGGATAATTTCAAGCACCACGGGCACAGCTGAGCGGCTGTCTTGCGCCCACAACCGGCCGTTGGTCATGTGCAATTTCCCGCATCTATGTTATCACTTTACTCGCAATTTTCTCACACCTGGTCTTTTTTTTAATGGACTCAAAGACATACATCTGGATGTTTTAATGCATGTCTCTCCATCATCATTACAGTACGACTCGGCTTAAAGCAAGCTCTCATCACGTCCGCGAGAGGAAATAAAAATTTAGGATTGCTTCACAGTGACATGTCACTCTTGTTGGACGGTAATGTCTACCACACCGAACGCATTGTTGTCAGATAGACTCTATCTTGATCACGGAAAGGATTCGTGCTCGGACCAGCATGACCAGAGTCCATAAAATGTGTTCAGAAATTCTTCCCAAAGCTGTGTGAGTTCCGGTAGAACACTGAGAAAATAAGAAGTAACCAATAATCTTGCGGTTATAACAATTCAACCCCATGCTTAAAACTATTTTAGGAGAAGTGTTGGTTATACTATTCGAAACGTCGTGACCACACCGGGTTTTTTCCTCCGAACCATCACTTCTCTCAAACGAGTTTTATTCATGGTTGTACAAAGGTTACCCGCAAGTGTAGTACTACCCTGCATAGTTTTTCTTATGATCAACACCATGCAAATGTACACCTCGTTATTGGCTCTGAAAAGAGCTGTCACATGTGGGGGAGTACAACATTCGAAACGCCAACACTCCTACCAAAAAGAGAATAACAAAATGGTTGTACCCGCACGTTTACTGGTAATAATTACTTCATGTTAACCACACCTACACATCTTCAAACATCACGCATTATAGACAATGTATTGAACATACAAAATAAGGACCGGGACAACTTTGCAGACAACTTGTGGCAGCCAACTACTTAGCATTTCACCATGCAGCTTGAACCCTTCTGCAACAGTAGCAAAATAATTATACACTTTGTACAACAGTGTCCGACTATCCCCAATAATACTAGAAAATTGACGACTGCATGGATTTGTTCTTCTTTGAGATTGATGGGAGCGCCATTGCCTGTAAATTGCAATGATTGTAAGAAACTGGTGTAAAGGGTGAACCTTGTCCAGGAAGAGAGATTGTGTTGGGTGAGTCCACCCTACAGCCCGTTCGGGATGAACTTGGTGGTACCCACCCCCCCCTCCCCCGGTGGCGATTTTTTTTCCCCTGAACCTTTCGGGCAGAGTGCGTTGAGTCAGCCAATCAGAGCGAGGCTGTGTTGATGATGTTGCATTAATACCGCTTATTGATTGGTCAATGGCCCATGTACAGTGTACTGTGCTGCCCGAACGGTTCAGGGGAAAAAAATCGCCCCCGGTGTACCTCTTCATGGAACCCCTCTCCCTCTGTTCTACACCTCCGTGGTGCCCCTCCGTGCAACACTTCCGTGGTGCCCATCCGTGCTACACCTCCACGGTGCCCTCAATGTACCCCTCGATGGAACCCCTCTCCCTCCGTGCTACACCTCCGTGATGCCCCTCCGGTGTACCCCTCGTTTTCTTTCGACACATGTCCGAATTAATGGCTTCCTTCGGCAGTGGTAAATGTGGCTGAACAAAAAGGGGAGGCGGGAGCTATAGAGGAGCACCGTCCACATTAAATGAGACTGACAATTTTGCATAAATGCATGGTTCGATACATTGAAAAGACCCCCCCTCAAATGCCCTCAAATGAAAATTGTTTAAATGGTTACGCCACTGGGCTGGAACAGAGCCGTGTCTGAAGTCTTGTTGTAACTGACAACACGAGTGTGATTTATTGATATATGTTACAGCGCCACCACTTGTCCAAAGCAAGATAGGTGTATGTCTTGGTAGCGCAGTCTGGCCCCTCATTATCATCACACAAACCACACAATATACAACGAAAACTCCGCAAACATTTTCTCCGAACAAAGATCACAACTTGATGAAATTTAAAAACAAATATTGGATGTCTACATACTTTAATACAGAATTTAGGAATATGGTGTGACTTAAGTTAGAAATATGTTGTTCAAATTGCACTAGTTCGAAAAATGTGTAGATGTCACTGGACATTAGGGTAGGGTCCCAACTTTTGAAACTTGCAGGGACCGATTCCATGAAAACGGTTAGCAGGTTCGCAGTAAGGGCTGCTTTATAGATTGCGTCATTGTTAAGCAAAAACAATTGAAAAAGTTACCAGTTGCAACCATTTTTACGACATTTTGGCTGCTAAAACCTAGGCCTATCTCTGCTATGGTAATTATCAATTAAACTTGCGGGTACGACCAAGTATACAATCTCTTTTGGGAGAAGTGTTGGTTCTCATCAAAAGAATCGGTGTGGTCTCAGAACTAGGTCTCGGATTCATCACTTCTCTAAAGGAGATTTTATACGTGATTGTTATGTACCCACACTAGTTACCTTATCATTCACGCATCATACAAAGCTTCAAACATCACTAATCTCTCCTCAGCACATTTTTGTCTGTGCTTAGGAAAGACATTTTCTATGCAGTTTTAATTGGAGCCAGAAACCCCACAACGCACGGTCAAAAGTTTGGCAAAACCACCATGGCCCCCCCCCCCCCCCTTATCAACCGTCAAACGTCCGCAATTAATATTGACTTTTGTCATTTTGATTAATATCCTCTCGCTTAAAGATAAATACAACCTGAAGCACTGATTATTCCGATTCCAGACTGATTGAGCACCTCTCATACGAAATCAGGAAGATTAGCCGGTCTTTTTCTTTATGAATAAAAGTCGCCCAGGGGAACAGTTTCGAGAGCGGACGTCTCCGTTGAACTGGAAAACGGTGGATGGGGGATTATGGGCAGACGGGGAAGAATGCTACAATGTGACGGGAGTAAAATGGACGAGCGTTGTGGTATTTTCCTCGTACAATTGCCACCCAATTCCATACTTTATTAGTTTGCTTTCAGGATTTTAGTGGGCTAAGGCAAATTTGCTGGATGATCAAAAGGAAGGAAAATTACATTTTCATGAAATTGAGAATGTACCTCAACTTCATCAGTGAAGCAATTAAAAAGCTTGACTGAAGAAAGCAAAGCCTCGGTGTAAAGCGTAGTATAGGCAATGGACGTTGTTTTGTTAAGTTCACAGAAACCTCATTTCTGCCCTGGGTGCCAACTGCCAACAATGATTTCCATTAAATCATGAACTAATTTATTGTCCGATCTGAAAGCTTCAACTGCCGAGAATTTTCCTTAAAATGGGGGTGGGGTTGATTAGAAAAGTTTACACATTAAAAGGACACTTCAAAAGCAGAAAATGGTTCAAACAAGGGCGTTATGCATTTTCTGGTTCGATTTGTGGAAGCTTTAACTACGGGCCTACAGAGGTAAATCACGAGACGTTAGAGATGCAAAAGTTCTTGGAGAACTTTTGCCAAGTGCATTAGACAAATCGCACTAAGCAGAAACCAGTTACCAACCAAAATACTAAGACATGTGCTGTTTCTATAACTGGTCCCCTTCCAACTTGTGCTTTCTACTACAGTACTTAAGCAACTTTCTGACACTGGGTCCCCGAATGGACGAAATGACAATTAAATTCTGAGATGACACAAATACAGCCCAAATGCAGCAGTAAAAGAAACCACACGAGAACTTTCGAGAGATGTTCAAATTTCGCCCTGGATGAAACCCCAGACAACCATCGCCACGTTTACACAGCGTTCGTTTCTCAACAGTCAGAGGAGAGAGAAAAAAAATACTCGACGTTGATGTGAATTCGACTAGACAAGGCGAGTGACCTCATTTGACCCTCGCATTTCTGCCACCAGTGGATATTAGCACCGTGCTTCATTGGTAATTCAACAGGGTGCAATCAGCAGCAGAGATACCATCTAGGAATCGAAATAACAGCAATTATGAAATTGGAGGGGGGTTAGAGGGAGCTGGGATTTCATTTTCATGGGTGAATCAAGGACGTCAAACACTTTGATTCCATGTTGTTCACTTTATTTCCAGGATATTGTGTTTTCATATACTTCCATACGCCATTTTCCCAAAACGAGGCCAGCTGGAAATTGGTCTGGTACCTGCATTTGTAACCAACACGTAATAGTCGTACTAGCGGAACAAGATTTGCATGACCATGCTCTATATTTTGTATGAGAGCAGTTCGCTCAAACATAACTGTCAGTAACTAGAGAAGGGCGTCACCGAAATGTTTCCTCAGCAAACTCCCACAGTTTATGAAGTGTCTAATAAACAAAGACTCTCTCCTATTTTTGGAATAATTATTGTGACAAGGGGTTTGCCAGTTGTCAGGACACGGTGTTGGAATGTCCGACGATACTCGTGTATTTTCTTGTATAGAAGATATCGCCTGAGGGCGCTGCTCCTTTCGGACTGAATCAACAAAACAAAAGACCAGGGGTCCATGGTGTAACCTTGGACTCACAAGTCAAAGAAAGTACATGGAGTTGATCATTCAACCTCTATTGCAAAGCTGAGCGTGCTAATCAGGTTGCATGCTTGGTTGAAATGGTTGAACAATGGTGAAATGTGGACGTAACAAATTATGTTTTATGGCAGAATATACGAGGTAGTATACAGGATTGGTAGAGCTGACAAAATAGTCGCAGACAATGTTCATGTTTTGTGTTCTCTTGTTACATGAAATAATAAACCAGTAACAAATTTCGGATTCATCTGTTATGTGAGTCAGGAGAAAGTATTGAAAAATCATGGGGGTTAGGTTTTCATTCAGACAGTTTTCTCGAATATAGGCGGCGGCTTAACTTCATTTCAGGGGAAATATTTCACAGAAACGGTTCTAGTATGGACTATAATTTATGTACAATTAAACAATGATGTTGTTTTATTCTTTACCAATCCTGTCGATGAACTGCTAGAAAGTTTGTGGGTAACTAATTCGCGATGTGGTTTTGTGACCATTCGTTTGAGTTCATTTGAGCAGTTTACAGGCCATGTAGTTGTAACACGGGGCATTTTTACAAGCAACTTAGAGGCAACCATACTTCGGTTGCACAAGAAACTTTTCTTTCGGTTTCTTGTTTGTCCACAAGAAAATTATGTGAACGTTTTTGCCTGTTTATTGCCTCGTGTGGCATGGCACCAATAATAACTGATCAGAGAAGCTCATCAGCGACCAGAACAAAAGGAAATGGCGGTTGAGTGGCACGCCCGCTATCGTCTCGAAAGTTTCCCAAATTGTCAATCTAAAAAGCTTGCTCTTTATAAACTTGATGTATCAAAAATGTGTTTAGTTAGAAGTACTTCCGTCTGAAATATCGCAATGTATCGAATAACATACACACAAACCTAAGCTTCGTCTTTTCACTTGGAAACTTGAAATAAATGCACTGGCTTGCACTGAATCCTTCAAATCAATCGGTGCAGATGGATCTCAAAAGCGTGACAACAAAATTTCATGAGAGGGAGACGTTAAGAGGGAGAACATGTAATGAGAAATATAATTGGTAGAATGACAAGTTTTCAAAAGAATTGCTTGTTATTCTACCAATTTTTTTGTTTCAAATGACAAATTAATCTGCGACGGCCCTAGTAATAGCCAAGTATCTTTCTCATGGCATACCCTGACTATGTGCCAAATTCCATGCTTGTTATGTACACTGCAAAAACTGGGATATTGAAATTGACACCATTATGTTTTGTCACATATAGAAACCGAACAGAGAATCAAAACTTACATCATAGGCTTAAAAATAACGCAATAATTGTTTTGTAGAAATAAGGGTTAATTTAATACCTTTTGGTGTAATTTTTTTATTCTATTTCGGTATCTACATGTGACAACACCCATGATATAAATTTTAACAACCCAGCCTTTGCAGTGTATGCTATCATCAATGGCACAATCTCATCAACTACCTGTCGTACTAAAGTAAACGCAAAGAGAACATGGGGGGACGTGTTTTAATTATAGGGCTTCATCCCAAACCAAACTGATTGTTTCCTCAAGTACCAGCCTAGATTTGGTTCCATGGATGTGTATGGCAATTGAACAAAATGGCTGCATTCCCCCCAAAAATACCCTGTTAGTTCATACGAGAGTGCCGTCAATTTGTCACCGTTAAAAATGTTACATTTCACAATCAATTTGATAATAAGCCAATCAAATGTATTCCTCGAAAAAATGTTGCTCATCCCTCCGAACTACAAGTAGACAAAGTGGCACCTTTTTCAGAAATACTTTTTAGAATTCATGAGTTGTCCTTGGTCCATGGTCTGTCCTTGCTCTATGGTCTGAAAAACCAATTTTGGCGTATAATTATAAATACCCGTTGGGTGGGCCGAGGCTTTTGGGCAAGACCTGTTTGCATAAACGAAAACAACTTCTTTCAGAGCTATAGCAAGGCATTCACTGGGATGTAACCTATAGAAACCCGCACTTAATCCGTACCTCTGAGGTACAATACAAGCAGACACCCCTTCAAGTTCACTTATCTCTCCACTAGCCTACTTGATGGGATTTAAAGTGGATTAAAGGATTATGGTTGATGAAGGGCTTGTAATAACACTTTGAAGGGCTGTTTATACACTTTGAAGAAAACTAATTTGAGCACTTTCGGGGAAATTATTAGTCTTGGTGCAAGACGTTCTTACGTTGTTGCCAGTAAAAACATGCACACCTCAACAAGCAGTCAATACATGTACATACGTTGAGACTATAACCGTGATAGTCGAGTGAACCATGGAGGTAGCCTACCTCCATGAGTGAACGAACAACAACGTCTTGCACCGAGACTAGAAAGTGATACGCGTCAGCCAAGGTACAATTTGAATTTTAAAAGATGTTGGTTAGCTATGTATTCGGCTGTATCTTGGACCATAGAGTAAGGGATGGACCTCTGAGACGTACGCGGATCCAAAGTTGTGTTCACTTAATACTTTAGTGTAGACTCTCACTTAATATTTTCGTGGTGTAGGCTAATAACTTCACATGGAATTCACAAAATACAAGTTTGAAAAAAGTGGTAGGCCCTACACCGCTTTCCAAGAGGTTTCTGAAATTTACCACAGTGCACGTTATGGCACTAGCCACTGTGCAGAATCAGACTGCAATAGTCTTACCAGTGTCCCGCAACAGAACAATCCAACAGTTTTTTTGTTTTTTTAAAGGTTTATATTGGCTAGATTGAGAATAAAAATACTGACAGATTTACACAAAACTTACATGGTATAAAAATGGTCACGGTGGTAAACTTCCCCTGAAATACTTTTGCTTGAAGTGCTATAGTTTTTGAGAAACCTCATGGTTGAAATCAGTTATGGGGGGTTCACTAATTTCTTGTGACTCCGATGACCGATTGAGCTTAAACTTCCACAGGTGTGATATTCCATGTGCATGTTGGGTATACACAAAGTGCGGATACTGGTTGACAATTACCAAAGTTATCGCGTGCATTTTTGTATTAGTTAACTTGCAATTTATAATCTGTTTGAATGGAAGAGTCTGTTGTTTTGTAGAGCTAAAGCATTATTTGAGAGTCTCAAATGGATTTGACAATTCTGATCACATGTTTGCGTTCTCCTCACAATTATAAATCCCAATTGGTTCGTTGGCTTTATGTAACACTTTAATTTAAAGACCAGCAGAGGAATCCCAACAAGTGGTCCTGCTGCTGGTGGGTTTATTCCCCCCCCCCCCCCCCCAACTTAAACCCACTGCCCACTTCCTGCGTATTATTTGTCCTACACATGAGACTGTGTAAATGTTGCTGTTCGCGTGACTTTAAATCGAAACACTGAACACTAAACAATTTTAACATTGTTGAAAAGAAATCTTTTTATATGGATCAGTGCAGGGACAGTGTCGGTAGACTTCTGAAGTTGCAAATGTGTGTGTGACAGAATCATACAATAAAACCTGATAATTAGGCCTATTTTTATTTTATTTTTTTAACTTGATATTGTCGAATTGATACCCGAAGTTTGAAGATGTGGGTGCCTGAAAAAGTATACTATTTTAGGTACAAGAATGAACATGATTGGCATTGAGATTCTAGAATTGATAAAATAATTTGATTTATTCGAGTAGTCACTTGCGCTCACAACTATTAAAAAGTGGTTTATTTTCTAAATAATGACAATATACCGAATGCATCGTAAACGTGAAGGGCAAACAGTTTCGAATAGGACTTTGTACTATGTCACTCTATGAGGTTCGTGGAGACGATAGCAGATCGAACCTCATAGTTCTAGGAGTACATGAGGCATACCCCTCATA
Organism: Leptasterias polaris; assembly: GCA_037783415.1. NCBI lineage: Eukaryota > Metazoa > Echinodermata > Asteroidea > Forcipulatida > Asteriidae > Leptasterias > Leptasterias polaris. Next base: position 776,792 of record JAZGTN010000035.1, read on the forward strand.
ACACACACAAAATATCATACTTTTTCAAGTCACAAGGCCAGCGAGTATTCAGTTGAGTTCATAAAGGTGGGTTTTGTCTTTCACAATTATTCTCAAAATAATGGAAATTTGGCTCAATGGTCACATGACCATGGAGGAAAGAGCTACGACGAGTGACTACGATTACGAAGTACCGCATTCACCAACCATACCAACATGTCACACACAATAATTCTCACAAACTTTTTAAGTCACAAGACCAGCGGAAAACAACGAACAAACCATATTCATGAGTAAGTTGATATTGATTATCATTACTGTTCATAATTTAGCACCTTGAAGAAATTATGTTTATTAGTGACAATATCCAGACATTTAATTGAAATTGATATTTCCCCTTAAATGCTAACAACAAAGTAGTCTTCTAATCTCATTTCCGGTGACACTGACAACCTGTTTGATACCATTTCCCCGAAGACCAATTTACACCACGACCGAGGACGGTCAGCAGCAACGCGCGTGTGGTCGAATTCCGGCCGGCCGATTGCGCTCACAAGACGCACAGGAAAATTAAACAAGGCTCGGTTTCATAACATCCCGGACTTGCAGACAAAACAATTCCGGATATCCTTACAACAAACTGCCAGAAATAAATTAACCTGGTGCCTACGAAATGTAAACCAAATGCCAGAAATCAGTGGCGTCCTCCATTTTTTGTAAACATTTCTTTCCCAATATTACGCCTTACCTGGAGTTCCTTGTTTGCTAGGCACGACTCGCCACCGTTTTGCAGTTTCACAATTGAGGACCGGCTTTCGCGACCATCTATTCCTAGCGTCTTTGTCGACCACGTCATTTCTATCCTTCACAATTATATAATCCAAATGAATCCAGAAAAGAGGCGAACATCAAGGGCTTTCACATCCTTTGGTCGCTGATATCGCTTGGGTAATTTCCCATCAGGGGTGGTGCTATCTGGTCCATGTCCAAATCAGTATGCTCAAAACAGATTCCCTTCTTGTGCGGTCGCGTTTCATCCGTAGCGCCTACTGCACTAGTGCCCAGTTCAAGTTACTTCATTCGCCCTCACTACAGCACTGTGAGATATTTTTTTTGTTCTGCTGCCCCAACTTCAAGTTCGTCTTCATCACCCTCCGTCAGACTACTCCTGAAAGATAGACGTTAATCCAGTCGTCGAGTATTTCTCTTTCTGAACATTGTAATTCGGGTTTTCCTTTCCATTAGGCGATCGAGTGGGGAAGAAATAATACCGTCAGCTCGTGTACATACAAACCGGCGCTAGCGTTGACTTGATGAAGAATGTACATGTACATGTACACTCAAAACCCACAGATCTGAGCCACTGACTCCGCATTGGAAAAAAAATCCACCCTGCGCATGCTCTGACGGCCCCAAATGCTCGTTTAGCCAAATTGATGGTTGGGACTGCATGTGTCACCCTGGGCTAAATATTGTGTTATTTTTTCGGTAAGCCCTCTGACAGCGGCAGCTGACGCTCCGAGCGTGGATCAGAAACGGATAGATGAAAAAAAAAAAAAAAAAAAAAAAAAATTCGCCAGTCAGAGCCACTGGAACACCGATAGGGGAACACCTCAAATCCTGTCTGCCAGATCTAAGAAAACAGTTTTAACTCTTGTAAGTCCCGGGGAATCTAAGAAGGCAGTGGTTGTCAACTGCTGCAAGACCTTGTACGGTGGAACGCCCAGATGTTTCTTCTTAAACAGAGGCGTGTTTAAGAAGCGAAGCGGGGGAGGTCAGTTTCTTCTCACTTCTCAAGGTTTTCTGGGTTGTTTTTTCTACATTCAAGATCCGTTTCTCCTCGAGCCTCGAAAACACATGATGGACATTTCTCAAATCAAATGGTACTATCATAGAGAAAGGACACATCTATGGTACTATGCAACATAAGTTTTTTTTAAACCCCTCCCCCGCTCTCTCTCTCTCGCTCCTTTTCTATGATATTTTCAGCACAATGTACCAATGCTCAAGAAATGTGCCCATTTCGACGAATCCATCGCAGCAGATAGAGTATTTTAGTTGTTGAACAGCTCCCGGGACTGTCGCAGTGACTGGATTTTATTTGGTTCTACTTTCGTGTTGGATACTGTCCTGATGAGCTCGAACCATCCTGATCAGTGTAGGTTTCTTTACTCGAATTGCCTTCTAACTTTCTCGTCGTGATGAAATGTCCATCAATTGTCACTTTTATTGCGCCAGTCCAGACCGCTGGTCACTTATTATATCCATTGGCTTTTTGTTTTTTACCGTGCCCCTGATCAGGGAGATACGACTGGTCAGCAAGGCTGATGGGTCAATACGGGGATCGTCAAAGGGTCAGTAACTGACGGTCCACGGCAGCTCTACGACCATCCTTCATGATTGGATTGCTAAAAGCTGGACACTAAAGCACATTCCAAACCCACTCATCCACCTACTAGACGCCCAAAGTTTCATTGTCCCCTTCAACAACCCTCAAGTACACAGAAGTATGAATAGCCTTGTGGTGTGCCCCCCCCCCCCCCAAACCCTATTCTAAGCATCCCTCCATTTATCCCGACCACCGTGTCGGTCCATTCTCTTCCCTACCGGGCGGTGTGTCATTTGCCGGGCCCATTTCGGCTTCCACAACTGACAAGCCTTTCTTCTTGTCATTTTCATAGTAACAAAGTGGGTATCGTCATTATATGTTACCCACCAGACGTGTGACAACATAGAGGTGACGAAGTCGCAGATAGGGTATTTTTCGAAGGCAGAGAAAACAACGGTGAGCCCTTTTCTCAACTCCCCCCCCCCCCCAATGTCTTGGACTGTTTTGACTGTTGGCCTTAAAATAGAGTACTTGCGAGCCATCGAGGTTCTAAGAAAGCAATTCTAAACGCCACGGATGAAGAGAAATCCGTGTTCGTCACCATCGCGTTAGTCACCGATAAGATTTTGAATTAATTGGGTTTTTTTAGTTTGATTCATATGGAAAATACAAGGAAACTACAAGCAAACTACATACAAATACATACAATATTTGACAAAAAACAGAAAACAGCTAGAAAAGAAATATGCTTGCAGAGGGTATTACAAAAAAAAGTCGAAGAGTTATTGCTGATGTGGTCCTCGGAGTGGAAACAAAATGGATGTAACATTAAACTTGAAAGGAATACAACTTAACAAATAAAAAAAACAAATCTACAAAAGTACAAGTTAGATTAAAACTAAAGAAATTTATAAGGATACAAAAACAATTACAAGTAAATCCGAAAAGAAATTACATGGATAAAAACAAGAAAGTGCTTTGTAATGTAAATAGTTGCTTACACGACGGAAAATTCAAAAAGAAGAAAACAAGTCATTTTGTTGGGAGATCGAATTTCCTTAATGAGTGTCTTTTTACATAACAAAACAAAGTTATATAATTTTAAAAAAATCTGTATATTTAAAGTAGATTTTATGGCTGACAACACGTGTTGCAAAGAAACTAGGATCGTATCGTAAACATTTACGGGAAACGTAAATATTACACCGTAATGGCCAGTTTTTAATGGACATACGACACCGAATACGAAACCGTTTGCCCGTAAATTTTACGAAGAAAAGTTTGGCACCACCCATGCCGACAAGTAAATTATCGTTAAAGTACAAGAACTTGTCTGCAGCCAAGTTTGAACCAACAGAGTGCAGTGTGGAATCCACCCAAGCATTTTCTTTCAAAAAAAAAAAAAAACACCGACCTCCAACATCCATGAAGTCCCTTCACTGGTAGTCTTCGCTGTTATTGATATCCCTGTGCTTTCTATAAAGGGAAATGAACAAAAAGTAAGTGTCTTGAACTAAGACTACTCCTAGACTGCTTCTTGCCCATGTTTCTTGGGGACTTGGACCAACTTATTTGATGGGGTTTTTTCTTCACATGTTGTTGTATATAGTGTGTTATTGAAAACTCAAGGACTTAAATGTTGTTGTCTTATTTTTCCAACAACCTCAGGACTGTACATTAGGTCTCACTGTCCTTTGGTTGGACAAATGTCCGAACACACAGTGTGGTCCAAAACTGCTGTTAACACGAATAGCCAACATAGCGCAGTGCCACCAGCAATGCAACTTAACACGAGAAAACATACGACAGGAAAATTATACTTTAGTTTCGGAGCAATAACAAGTAATTGCTCGTATTTTCATAATTGGATAAGGAACAAAGATAGGTGTAAAGTTTAGCGGTGGCCGCCGTAAGCCTTGGTAGTAAGGCTTGACACGGTGGTAAACTTGACAAGAACCGATTTTAACCGTAAGAGACAAACACAAATATCAGCTATCTAGCTAATTTATATTTCACAAAGTTCTATCTACGTAGACCACATCCAGCACATAATAATATCTTCACAATGTGTTCTAAGGAAATCTTAAGATGGAGTGGTGGTGAACAAAATTACAGACGAGTGAAACAACTAGCTAAATGGTCCTGCTGGCTTGTCGCTGAAAAGGGTGAAGGCAAAGCTTTGATGCAAACAACTGCAGCAAATCGACTTTAAACAACATGGAGGGAAAGCAATGTATTTTTGGTTTCCCTACAAGGAGGAAAAACAATATAGTTTGGTTTTCGTCGTCCGACTATAACGAGCCCGAGACTTCTCCTGACAGTCAACCCCAGAGATCACCGTGGGGACACACTCATGTAAAGAGTCCCGAACATTAGCTCGTGGAACATGAGAGCGTGACCAATGTCTAGTCTCACAGGACCCCCCTTATCAACATAGCATGGTATATTAGCTGTTACGTGTACCGTCGCTGCGGGTGCCCAGACTCCCTCCCGGCTCTGTCGATCATTGTAATGAAGCAAATTGCCCAATTTGTCAGGGGTGGGAGGAGGTGGAACACCACTGAAGAACATACACATGTGCCAGGTATCATGTGACGGTGTTATATCGATTTGGGAGTATCGATTGTTGAGTAGTATCTACCTTGGTATTGATTATCAACATTCGAGGTTGCGATATCTATCAATCCTGTTGTAACACAAATCTGAAAACGTAGCTGTATTGGGTATTCAAATCAGAGTATCGACTATTGGATATGGTGTTGATAGCCTAGTGTATGATAGAGTATCGATTACCAACAACCCAAATTACTTTAACAAAATCCCTTTGACAAATAGCATTACACAACAGTTAAGAAATGGTTTTATTTCAAGATAATCGATTCTGGGGTACGGTAAATCTTGCTACTCGATCGGTTGTTGAGTATGATATATTAAATTATCGATAATCAACCTAGCAAAAAAAGTTTCATCATTGAGATTGGAAAGGAATCCTGAAAGGAAAGAACTGAACATTCAGGGACAAACTTTCTATCTGCAAAATTATTCATACTTTTTTGTTCTCAAGAGAGTGGTTGACAAACTTATAAGATTGAAACCGATTGAGAATCAAGCTTAGAGTGGCGTCACTCGCAACAGATGCCCGCCGTATACAGACACCAACTCCCCGGTCGAAACCCCGTGCAAACTCGCTAACTTTAGCCGTGTTTACTTTCGCCCACACACGTAGAATTTAAGATTTTCTGGATTTGTTTTGACAAAAGTGACAGCTACGATGGGCATTTTCATCGAATTTGAGAAAACAGTCTGTACTGTTCTCACGGTTGGCGGGAAGGGGAGGCTCGGGCTTTCGCCCCGGCTCATGGTGAGAACGAATTGTCTAAATAATCAGCGAATTCATACCATTTTGACGGCCGAGTCAAAACAACCCATCATCTTCTAATGAAAGCTTCACCGATTGATAGACTTGACAGTGAGGGAATAAATATTTTCTCTTCACTGTGAATGGATGAAAAACCCTTAGAATTTGAACCAAACACTAAAATAAAAAAACATTGTCCAGCAATTTTGCGGTGGTTTGGAGTGTCAAAGGATTATCGTAAAATTTACGCCGTAAAATTTACAAGTACCGTTATTAAATTAATATTAACGGTATTGGATGTTTTATGTGCTCTCTCCTTAAAACTTAACATGTTAGATCAGTGTAATGTGTTCGGTTGATTCCCACATCAGAGTTGAACAAGAATAAAATGTATCCGTAAATGTTACGATGGTTCTTTGACCAACCCTACTGAATTTTAGTATTTATTTCAGGCTAAAATATCGCATGTCACATTGTATTTCGAATTGTGCGTGTAAATTAAATCATTCTAATTGTCACAAATCCATCTAACTTCCATATTTCAATGGCTGATTGTGAACCGGATTCTGCTTTAATATGACTCAACTCGGTCAGTTTGAAACATTATTCCGTGTCATACTGACCTAGAAATGGATCAGGAGGCCCCACGTGACCCGCATCCGGGTCATTTCTGACCCGTTTCGAGTACGTGGGTTCGACTGCGGAAACAGAAAACAACAGGCCTGAGCGACAGTAAGGGTAAATGCTATCTTCAGATTTTGATTGTATTTTCAATGGATACATTTGTAATAATTGAGCTTTCATACTGAAAATATTCTTATATTAAGACCATACCAATACCAACCCTAAAATAAAATGCCACCGTTTCTGCCCAGTATGGTTGTAATTACCATCGTCCACACCATACAAAGCTTCAAACATTCTCACAATAGACCTTATGCATATGACGTCATTTGAGTAGGGCGCCCTCACCTAGAGGTCAAAAGGAAGATGTTCATTGGCCAATCCTGTGCGCCGCGCGTACAAATCAGCGCGTTTCCATTGTTTCATCATCAGTTTACCTCTAAGATGGCGGCTTGGTGACGTCAATGCATAAGGTCTATATGATTGGCTTATACCAATACCATAATAATCACCTCACAATCAATCAATGATGAATTCATCCGTATCACAATTACTAACGGGTCTAGTCCATTATATAAACTTCAAGCAGAATTCAACTGAAAAATCCTTGATAAACCAAGGCCTGCGGGCAAACCTGTTTACCAAATAGCCTAATATATATTTGAAAGAAACACCTCAAATTTTTTTTTCTCCAGAAACCAACCCGTGAAAAAAACAGCCCTTTCGACCGCTGTATGACGGCCGAGCGTTGACGGCATTCATATAAATATTTTGACATGTTAGCCATCAATATGTCCTTCAAATTCCCTCTCTCCCTCTCTCTCTCTTTTGCCGTCTCTCGCTTCGAGTTGTGCCCGGAGATTGGCGGGCAAATCGGCACTGCTGTAGGTCCGCAGGGGCTCAATCTGCCGATAACAATATTTTGAAGGTGCTGTGTCAGGTATGTTACTGTAAGATGACAAATTAGCTTTTGATTGGTGGCGTTTAAAGGCACTGAACACGTTTGGTAATTACTCAAAATATATATTAGCATAAAAACTTACTTGGTAACCAGCAACGGAGAGCTGTTGATAGTATAAAACATTGTGAGAAACCACTCCCTCTGAAGTAACATAGTTTTTGAGAAAGAGATAACTTGTCACTAAAATAATAAAAGACTTCATGCATGAAGCCTTTTATTACATTAGCATCTGAAAGCACACACAAAAATTTTTGTGCAACAAGGGTGTTTTTTCTTTCTTTATTTTCTTGCAACTTCGATGACCGATTCAGCCCAAATTTTCACAGGTTTGTTATTTTATGCATATGTTGGGATACACCGAGTGACAATACTGGTCTTTGATAATTACCAAACATGTTCAGTGCCTTTAAAACGAGAAGGCTTTCCGCGGAGTCGGTCGGCAGATGGCGCAACTTATAGACTCGCTCCCGCAAGACAGATGTTGGCGACAGACCGTCAACTCAAAAACTCGAGAACCTAATGGTGGTTGCAAGAACGGTTAAGGGGTGAAACAGCTGTGCAAGTCTACCCGTGACCGGGCACCAATGAAACGACAAGCAGGCGTTTTGGGTAAATGTATATACCTCCTTGGTACCGAGCTGCCTCAGGTTCATGGGTATGTAATCATTGTTGAGTCCCCTGGGGAGGGGAGAGCTAAGGGATTATAATGCATTCTGTCATTATCAAGTCTTTATACACACTAATGGGTATAAAGGCTGCGTTGAACGATTTTAGTTTTCTATAAATAACCTTTTAAGCCTCAAACCAGAAGATGGTAAACTGGGATATCGTTTGGGTCATGCCCCGGGGATCCCCCCTCCCGTCCGCTATTCTGACACCTTTCCATGGTATCATTAATGAGCCCTTCATTGGATGACAAATTATTGCGGTCGAGCTCAATAGGCAAACTGGTCGAACTATAACGTTGGTGGCGCCGTCGATATTCGTCTCTCTCTCAAACTTGGACCGTATCCGAATTGGCGGATACAGCTACGGCTACGACTGTTGCTAAGGGTGTTGCTAATGACGTCCTATACTTCAATGCATGATGACGCAGCGATCCAGCTGTAGCCGTAGCCGCCAATTCAAGAAACGGCCGCCATTGCAGCTCACAGAATTCTATCGGTCAAGTTCCCAATGTTCGATAACGGATTATGAGTACTTGACTTTCGTTTTAACTAAAAAGGGTTCTGATTAGTTTGACATTCATGCCTAGGTTTGAACAGACCTTTCAGGAATGAAATTCGGACGCATTTTCTATTTATACGGATTGATCACAAAGTCAAGTAAATTAAAATTTGTCTGGATTTTTCGTCACAACTGTTTTGTTTATAGTTTCATGCTTAAGTAGGAATGATTGGCGCCCAATTTCTGATTTTCTTGTTACTCAGATCTGCACAAAGTTGTTGCGGCTACCGGAATGCACATTATAAATACCTACAAGTAAAGAATCCGTCGAAGTGAAAGCAAACATACATGCTGTGTATAGACTGAGATGTTTGTAGGAAGGGCAAGAACGTCTAAGCCGCAAGACCGCAGAGAGTGAAGTCTGGCATGACCCATTGGGGCGGGGATGGAGAGGGGGGGGTGGGCGACCGTCCGCAGCAAGAACTTTGAATCCTTGATAACCAACTGAATGATCTGATGACAATCAATCGCTGGATTGATCAATCGAGATTGATAAATCGATCGACTGATCAATCAAGTAAGATGAGATCAATTCCAATCAGCATTGAACGTGCATCTATCATTTAATTAAAATTATACATGCCGGACAGGGACGAAAAACCAACAATTGTTTTGAGAAAACAAACTGACCGCCCCTTTTCCCGTTTTCAACAACTTCGGTTCAAAGTGCGACAAAAGGGGGTTTCCCTCCCAATTCATAACGTCACTTCTTTCCCCCTTCCCTTGAGACGCCCTCTCTACCCCCAGGGTCCTCTTTTTGTCACCCTGGATCAGCTCAGCCATTAAAATACAATAATACCTTGCAAGATTCCCTGGACCCATTAAACTTTCTTTCATGTATACAAATCTGGACTCCTTGTGGGTGGCCGAGGCGAAATGACAGACGTATAAATGTATTTAATCCTTGCATAAACATCTCCACTTCTCCGGCATATTTACACACACACCGCGATATATATCTCGGTGAGAAAGTTGTCGGCAACGATGCGAGAGACAAACTTGCCTGTCAGAAGTGAGAGTAAGATATCGAGTTTCCATTTTAGTCCAAGTCATTTATGTTTTAAATTCTAGCAATTGGGCCTATTGCATTAGTATATTATGTCCACTCCGCACACAAATTTAACTTATTTTACGAGTGCTATGGCTGGATTCCTCCAAAACTACATGTGATAATATCCTACCCTGCAATTCTTAAAATCTTCAAATTGGGCCAATAATGTTACTTTCCATACAACACTGTTCTAAGTACAGGTCTGTCCTTTCTCTATGGTATAGGAGTGAAAGAACTTCCAACCTAGTAAAGTGTGCACAACATTGGTCAGTGAACATTGGAGAGCTGTTGATAGTATAAAACATTGTGAGAAACGACTCCCTCTGAAGTAACGTAGTTTTTGAGAAAGAGGTAATTTCTCACTAAAATAATAAAAGACTTCTGGCCAGAAGCCTTTTATTCCTATCTGAAAGCACACTAATTTGTACAACAAGGGTGTTTTTTCTTTCATCATTTTCTTGCAACTTCAATGACCAATTGAGCCCAAATTTTCATTGACAAACTATAGATTAAAAACCTTGGGTTATTATAGTCAAGATTTCATAAACCTCTTCTATGAATAAACCAACGTAACCCTACATTATTTCCCACTTCTATCTTGACGATGACTAGAGCAAGCTAGTCGAAACATTGAGACCTATTAAGAACTCACTCCGCGGCAGTGTAGTTATTAACGAGAAGTCCCCTCGATCCACAAAGCGAAAGTAGTAGTCCCGGCCGATTTCCTACCTCCCGCCCAGGTAGTAGTTAATAAGCAGGACAGTTCTTTTCAGAACTGAGAAGTCTCCCGAATTCCGAATAATCTACTCCGCGGCAGAAGAATAAAAAGCAAGACAAGTTCTAAAAGAACAAAATCTACCTACGTAGATATACACATGGTGTTACCGCAAACCAAATAATTATACACCTCTATCATACGGTTGAATCTTAGAATTTGTTACACTTGTTGGTTACTTGCCCAAAGTATTTACTAAAATACACGGGTCATCCTAAAATAGCGATAAAAGGGAAATGGAATTCACGTTATTTCTTTCAAATAATCATATAGAAACGTTGTGCCACCCGACAGTTTATAATAACAATAATAATATTGTGCAGCGTACGCGTTCTGACAAGATCCTCATAAAACTGTCTTTACTATCAGGCCTCAATAGGAGCCGCCCAAAACCACTCCAGACGATGGAGGGGGGACCTTTGGGATGATTATTTTCATAGAGGTGAACACAAACGTCTTGGAAGTTTGGAATGTCCAAGCTGGAGTTATTTATCCAATACATATATACAGAGAGGGGAAATTTACGAGCAGAAGGCATCTTGTACATTTGGCGGACAGGAGAGGAGCTCCGACCATGGACGGACAGAGGAATAGTGAGGGCTCAAGGTGTTCCAGTCGCGGAACCAGAAATGAGGGCACTGGGGGCCTCATGATATCGAAGAAAAACATTATCTATGGAATTTATTTGGTCTACGAAATTAAACATCTTTCGTGAAGAACCCGAAGCTAATTAAGACCGTTAAATAACAAAGATTGTAAAATATGGTGGCCCTGAAGGGACATCGAATATTGACGTCAATATCTATGACAAATTTCAAGCAACTTGTGCCCGAAGTCGTGAAAATTGATGTCAATATCCATGACAAATTTCAAGCAACTTGTGCCCGAAGTCGTGTGAATATTGACGTCAATATCCATGACAAATTTCAAGCAACTTGTGCCCGAAGTCGTGTGAATATTGACGTCAATATCCATGACAAATTTAAAGCAACTTGTGCCCGAAGTCGTGAATATTGACGTCAATATCCATGACAAATTTCAAGCAACTTGTGCCCGAAGTCGTGATTATTGACGTCAATATCCATGACAAATTTCAAGCAACTTGTGCCCGAAGTCGTGAATATTGACGTCAATATCCATGACAAATTTCAAGCAACTTGTGCCGGAAGTCGTGAATATTGACGTCAATATCCATGACAAATTTCAAGCAACTTGTGCCCGGAGTCGTGAATATTGACGTCAATATTACGAATTGCACTCTTAAAAAAACTCCCAGGTTAGGATTCGACCCGGATTCCGTAAACTGGTTAAAAGACAAATTGAATTTTAACTCGGAAATCTACGTCAGTTTGATCTATTTCTGAGTCATTTTGACACAGATTCCGTGATTACTATAAACCCAGCATTGTTTCAGGCCCCATGGGACTCGGAATCCGTTTCAATTCTGACCCGGGTGTCTTCATTCAACGCGCTTCTGATGCGATTGGTTTCTTTTTGCATAAAATATAAAGCCCGCCACAATTTTTTGTGTTGTTGTCCCACCTGACCTAAACTGGAGAAAGCTTACACTCTGAAGTCAGCACAAACTACTCGAAACGTCTAGACTTATCTCACTTTTTGTGTCAATTCTACAGAATAGCTCAGATTTAACATAATGGAGTGTATCAATATGAACTGGTAAGCACGGTGTGACGTTACAATACACAAACCACAATAAACAATAGCCAACTTTTATGGCGAGTGATGGTTTGCAAAATCGATCCCCGTTGGTGTTCTTCTCTCCACGAAGAGATAACTTTTTTTTTATTCAGCCCTTGTTTTCAGGATGAATATTCATATCATTATACCGAGCATTATTATTCATTATTGTATTTGAATATTAATTTGTGTATTTGCATAACAGGGGAGCGAGGGAACGTGGCATTGTAGACGATTGGGATTGAGGTCAGAAACCAGGCGATCGTGAATATTCATGAAGTTGATCTATAGAGGGTCGCATCTTGATGGGACAGGTGACATCATAGTCAAACAGGTGCAGTACTGACCTGACCTGGGTCAAGATTTTGACCTGCAACCGGAAGTGCAAGACAATGGAACGGATCATACCCGCGTGCTGTTTCAGCTGTACCCGGATATACGTCACACAAGGAAGGTAGATCCCAATCCTAAACTCACAAGAAATAAGAAACCCTGAAGTGGAGTTATTCCAACATTTTGTTGGAACCTATTTTTTCCGAAAACCTGTGTGTGAAACTTAGCTAAGCTTCATCAAGGGCCGTAGTTTGCTGTCTATGGTCCACCACTATGTAGGCCTACAGGCGTGGGAACTGGAACAGCGTCAAAGCAAAAACACAAGTTTTTTGGGGGAAACTAGATCAACAAACTGGAGGCACTTTCTCGCTTGGAGGAAACAGGTGTAACGGTGTCATGGACCATGCACCGGATCCACTACTTACGAGTTAGTGGACTCCGTCAGGACTTACCGGGAGCAAAATAAGTGTCCTCCTCGCCCTGAATTAGAAAAAAACAACGTGGAGGTCCGTGCTTTGCGTCAGGTAACGCGAGTCACAAAATGTTGTTTTTGGTTCTACACCCGATTTAACCTGCCACTGTGTTTTTCGTAGCACAGACTATAAAACAAGCTTGCTCCATATACAATGAGAATAACGAATAATAATATCTACGGAAGCCCGTCAGCGCCACCAACAAATTTTTTTCCAACCCATTATTACGGACTAACAGTAACAGTTCGTTAGTACGGAATCACAATCCGTTATTACGGATTTGCAATCCGTTATTACAGGTTCACAATACGTTATTACGGGTTCACAATCCGTTCTAAATCCAAAATAACGGATTGTGATTGAATCCGTTATAACAGATTATAATTATATTTCTTTGTTGGCTTGGCGCTAATATAGGTTTTCTCGGTCAATTTCGGCAAATGAGCAGCCGATTTCATTTTCGTGCGTTCGAATTAAAGCTATTTTGCCTCTCCAGTTGTTACTGCGTTTCAAATTCAAAATTCGGGCATTCAATTTCGTATTGAGGCATTCAAATTCCTTTTGCACTGTGTTCAATTTAGCATATCGTCATTCTTTTTCGTGACGCACAATCATCATTCAATTTAGCAAAGCTGGTTCGACTGGAGATTTTACTGGTTTAATTTTTTTCAATTTCGTAAAGAGGCAATCAATTTCGCTAAATGAGAATTCAAATAAGTACGACTAAAGAAATACGAATAAACAGATAATCTGTATTAGGCAACTGTTTCGTATCTTCAATTTAATTCAGGCAAACCTTATTTTCTTTATTTATGGTTCCAGGAGACTTTACATGGGGCCCATGATGTTTTTTCTTCTTTGTTTTCTCCTATATTCTTTTTTGGGGGGGATCTTTATTGGTTAACTGGCCTAATTTTGTATTGTGTTTGAATGGGGTGTTTCTTTATGTTTTTCCTGGTTTTTGTTGTTTATGTTGTTTCTTCCTCAACCATCAATCTGTTGGCGTGCCAGACATTTTGGCGTATATGTTTAGGTATGGTTGTACCACAAGCTGCAAACTTATTGAAATATGCGTGTAAAACTGTAGCAAAAGCTCGTCTTCGAAGTAAAAAGTGACTCAAGTGCAAATAAGTGAACCGTATATGCCTTATTAACAAAGCGTTTTTAGATTGCACAAATTACAGAAATGACTGCCCAAAAATGAATTTGAATGACTAAACACACGCCTCAAAAAGCTCCGGCGAATTTGAATGCTGCTTTGATGAATCGTTAAATTGAATGATTATTTTGTTAAATCGAATGACGCAACAGTACATTTGACTAGTCATAAAACGAAATCGAATGACCCTTTTTAGTAGCATTCGATTTCGCGCGAAATAGAATAGCGTGGTGGTTAAATTGGCTGCTCATTTGCCGAAATTGACCGAGAAAACCTATAGTAATGGGCTTTCGAAGATTTCTCATTGTCATGCACCAAAAGATATTTTAAATCAAAAGATATTTTCCAGATATGTTACGTTGGTTAAGATCGAAGCAAATCAAGACCGTGCATCAGGATAACTGTCTCCAGGTGTACACACGGGTAGGTATAGTCAAATCCGCGGTTGTTTAATATGAGACGGTGCCTCGCCAATATAATGCCACAATTTCGATGAGTAATCTTATCAATCAGGTCAAATGACTGGCGTGAATCATTAAAAAACGAAACTTCTCAAATTGAAGAGGGTAAAGCTTTTAAGTATTACAGGTAATAGGAAAATTAACCGTGGAGAGGTGAAATTAAAACAGTCACACTATTTTGAAAAACTATTGTCCGATATTATTTTTCCGAAACGACTACCCGGTCTCTCCAAGTGTGCCCCCAATACTGTGCAACAAGATATCAACAGCATTACTGAACGCCCTCTCTCGGCGAAAATTCAACAGTTAGAGAAAGAGGTTTGGTACCGTACATTTTATTTAGCCTAAGTTTTTAGTTTAATTTGAAATAATTTTTTTTTTTTCATGAAACGAATATTGTTCATCTATTTAGAAAACCAAATTTCATTTGCATTACAACACACATTTTGTAGGATTTTTTCCGAAGCGATTTTTGTTTTTTACTTGTAGGCCTACTGTTCCAAAGGCTCCGGTTCCGGCTTAGGCTCCGGTTTAGACTACGGTTCCAACTTAGGCTCCTGTTCCGGCTTAGGCTCCGGTTGCGGCTTAGGTTCCGGTTCCGGTTCCGGCTTAGCCTCCGTCCGCCTGTATACTCGAAGTGTAAATTTGTCAAAATTTACAAACAAAGCCCAAGGCGTGAGTCGAAGCCGTAGATCAGGAGATGGCACCAGATGAAAGACAAGAAAGTTGCATAACAAGTTTAATGAACGGAAACTCAAAATTTGTATCCCCAGACTTTGAATTTAACCCCCTCCCCACCACCCGCCTTGTCCTTTCTACTGATAGCGCAAACTGTAGGCACTTGTGTGGTCTCATTTTGAGTAGGCTTATAGTTCCAATATCATACTATGCTTCATTGGTAGGACAATCTCTGCAAATGGTGTGGCAAAATTAATGGCCTTGCGTTTCGGCCCTACAGCAAAGTATTTCTCAAAGGCTAAATTAATTAGAAAGACCCTGGGGTGGATGTGCGAAACGTGCGTTCGTTACCACTAGTAGTGTGCCTTTCCACCACATAAGCAATTTCCAACAGCTACATCGTTTCACAGGTCAGAAAATGTGTAAGTTCGACAAAACATTCTTTAAGGCCACAAAATTAGTCTGTTACATGTTTTTACAGAAACTCAAAACACCGTGGTGTTTTACGGAACGTTTCAAACATGAAACCTCATTAGGAATGATACATCAATTGGTTTTGGGAAGAGTAAATTACCTTATAATAATATCGTCTGGTTCTAGTTATTGTGAAAGTAATGCAAGAAATTATGAACTGATAACACAACTGTTTCAAGTCAGTTGTCCAGATAAACAATTTCGGTCTATACTTTCACATGCAAGAAATTTGCTCTCATTTCGATTTACCAAATCGAAAAACGCACCACGATCCCACTAGTCCACTACTAAACATACGGTGAACCGATACTTGAAACAATTTGAAACATTTCCGATGTACAAAAACACTCATGATACCGTTTGTAACAGCACGGAGGCTGGTAGATAGTAAAAGTAAAGCAGAACTTGTAGTATTCTATCTCAAAGAAAGACACCTAATTTCCAATGACTTCTCAGAAAAAGGATAGTGTGTATCGTTTAAGCAAGCACATGTTGTATGTCTGCTACAACGTTGAAGGACATTCATTCAACTAATAAATTATTACTAGTCTAAATTGAATGCTCTTGCTAACTCTTGACGTAAACTTTATTTTGTTCTATTTACAATATTGCTGTAACCCTTCAATATGGCGATAGGTGTATGTTCCTTTTAGAATAAACGGGAAAATCAAATCAATTCAAGTTATTAAATCCCTTTCCATCAACGAATGTGTGATGAACACATTGTTTTATCTTAACAATACTCTTTATCCCCAACGCAGTTATTACACCAATTCAATTTGATTTCTTTTTTAACTGTATGGAACACTAAAAGATCAGAACGATCAGAACATTTCTCTTCATAAATTTGGGAACATTGATCATGTTTTTTCATTCACAGTCTCACGTCATGATAAAGCACAGGTACAAAAACTTCCAGAGGAGATATCTGGTTCGTCTAAAGCGTTCATTTCATATTTTTACACATATGCTTGAAAATCTCCAACAATTCTTTAAAGGTTTACACTCAGAATAAAATATGTTCCTACCTGTCGAATGAAATGAAAGCCACTGAACAACCGTCGTGCTAGTTTCAACTTCATGACGACCGTCTGATGACCCCCTCAAAACGCAATTGAATTCAGAGAAAGAACAAAAAACAAGTTCAACTCGGTGAACCCGAGCTGCGATGTAGGCCACCGAGGAGGCGGAAATGTCCGCAACTTGGTGGGTCTACCAGCGGGGTTCCCTCAGCCTGACCGTAGCGCGCCAGCCACAGCAATGCTGTGCCGTGTCCTCTGGAGTTTGTGGCCGCGGACTGGCTGCGACGAGGTATAGCCGGGTCGAGGTCACGTCTAAATGAGTACAGCAACGCTGGATTGATATAGATTGACGGGACTCCAAAAAGAGTCGAACCTTCAGTGCCTCGGGGAGAACACCGGTAGAAAACAGCGCTGAGAAATCAAATCTGGCTCGATTTAGTATGAGATAAGAATCTACGAATAGAGCAACCGCTTTGACTAAAGATGAAACGCGACTCGCACACCACCATGGAGACAATGTTCCAGAGAAATATTAGAGACCCCCCAAAATAAACAATAGCAGCCGCCTCATCAGCGAGGATGCATTCCCTGTCTCCAAGTTCCGGGTAATCTCACTCCTAAACTTGATCCGGACTCATTTTCTACAAGAGAACTAAGTAGTGGAGCGAGGCTGAGATCCCGGGTTTTTCTGACCGCCTCATCAGAGATGCTCTTTTAAAAAATGTTTATATACCGCGGTCCTGACGAAGAATGTGGCAGTGTCACTGTGGTATTTAAACACACGGGGAAGTGAATTTGTGGAATTATATACAAGTACGACAAGCGGCAGATGGTACGGTATGACACAACAGCAAAAACCATTTGTAGATGGCCCTATAGTGGATTTTTTCGTTTTTAGAGTGTTTCAAGAAATGTAACAGAAAAACGGTTGAGATTAATTCTTTAGTTCCGGACTCATTTTTGGAGGAGAATCTTTCGAATCACTCGTAGCTGAGTTCGACATGTCACAGCTTTGTTGAGCAGGTCTTGGACGACCTGCGCAGTTTACGGTCTTTTCAGATTTTTATGTTTGTCCTTCCCTGATCGAGCACGCGTTGGAGTTGTAAATCAAACCCCCTGTATAAACGAGACTGAAATTCGCTAATCAGGAATACACACATGGTGTTAATGCTCAATCATGGGTCCGACTACGCGCTCCTACGTAACCATGACAACCACTAGCGGTCCGACCAATCAGGGGCGCCGTTACATGGCGGAGTCAGGCCCCCCGTCCCCCGGACGTCATGTTGAGTTTCCAATCAAAATGCAAACGATCTTATATGACTGTTGTCTGGCGATCGGTTTTTCTGCAGAGCAGACGATAATTCCCGTTCGGACCTCCCTGGGAGAATAGAATAGGCGTTTTTTTATCATTCCTTTGGGACCTAAACAAAGCGTGGAGGTACCACTTCCGACAAGCTCGACGTCACATCTGATAAAGAAATCCGGAGTCACTGGCGTCTAGCATCAACACACACGTGCGTTTGTACTCCCATTAACCCATTATCAAAAAAATGCAAAGTAAAGTCTCGAAATACAACTTCAAAACTTTGTTTGGGGTTTGTCAAAAGTTTGTACAAGGTATTTGAGAATCCTCAGTTTATCTCGCTCCATTAAATCGGTTGTCAGTGAAGGGGGATGTTGTGTGTGAATTGGTTAATTGGATAAGCAAAATGTTTGTCAGGCGTCTGGTTTTAAAAGATGGTTTTGTAAAAGTGCTGATGACGCCGTCTTGGATATTATTTTTACCAACATGGTTTATTGGAGTATTGGTTGAACAAACTGTTCGTGTAAATTTTACAGAGATTGTTCAGCATTGGTGTTGCTTTTGTTTTAAATTGTATAGAGTGGTGAACAACAAGTGTTCACCAAGGCACAATTTCATAAAGTTGCTTCAGCACACTAACAAGTAGGTAATGACAAGTCTTTTTGTTTACCAGAATAAGGTTACCAGCTAAAATACTATTTTAACATACTGTCTGTGACTGTTTTCCTGCTATTTTTATGCTAAGCGATATTTTCTGTCTAAGCAGCTCTGTGCAATTTGACCCATTTTTTCGGGTACTCTACGCCGGTATTTTGACCGTACCTGAACGAACTGATCAAGTTCGAACTAAGAACTTTTGAAGGTCAAGAGTTCAACTTTGTACCCTGGGTAATACGTTGATGCAGTGTGATATTGTTGAGGTTGGTGTCTGTCACTATGACAAGAAGTATACAACCGAAAAGTTCTGCAGTTATTTAGAGAAAAGGTTATACCTATAATTGCTGTAATTATTGAGGGAAGGGGAACAAATCAACTCATAAACAAACATTAAATCGCAAAATATCTAAGTGAAACAAGGTTGAACAGACTCCCTCAACCCCACATAGCGAAATAGTGCTCTATGCTTGGACCATGCTTGGACTTGGTCGTACGTGTTCATACGTCAATCATCTTGCGTTTTTTCTATCATGAGGGCGCTTCAACAGGAATCTTTCGGGGCCACAGTTTCGGTTCCAGTCCCGTTTCCAATTCATCTCGGCTCTGGTCGGCCATTTTGAAACAAATTTCTCCACGGTTCTACAAGTTTAGAGGTAAAACTTTAGGCTAAGTCTGAGCCGGAGCTACATGGGGCTGAGGTTTGGAGTAGCCATCCCACTCGATCATGGAATCTCCCCCTATTATTAGTAGTATTATTATTATGTATTTTTATGACCAGTCAGGTCATGTCACAGTTTCTCAAAACAATTATTTTCGCCTTTAAAAATATTTTTTGCGAGGAAACACGTCTTTTAAATAACTGACGTAGCCTTAGCTCAAGCCTAAACCCAATCCTTGGTTTCGAGTGTGTAATGTGCCTAGGCGAAGCGGCGTTTACATTGTGCATGTGTGTCTTTACCACAGATTGAAAACAATTAGAGGTAGGTTTTATGTACCAGCCAGGTCACCGAAAAGAGTGCCATTCCGGGCAGGCAAGATGCTGTATTGTTGATATGGGAGACTTTTGGGGGCGTAGGTGGCGGCAGACTCACCTAGTAAAACCATTGTTCGAGGAGACATGATCAGCTTGCCCAGAACTAAGTAAACAATGGACATTACCTGTTGTGTCTCTGCTGCCACCTAGCGTTCCAAAGTGTACCATTGAAGCATCGTGATTTCAACATAATTCGATTATGTTAAAAGAATACATATACAAATAATAAAAATAATTTAATAATACGAACAGCTGACGAGTTTTGAAATGTGTCAACTTCTTCATATTAAAAATGGGGAAAATGTACGCTGCAACCTCCATAATGTTGTCTTCAGTTGCGCTGTGTGTATACAAATTGTTTCTGCATGAAATCCAGGCACTAAATTATTTTGTGTAAACTCATAAATAAATTTTACGGTTGGAGATTGTCCAAAGTAAAAGTAGATTTTAAGAGTAAGTCCTAAGTTACAATCTAGCACTGTCTGGATCAGAATTGTTCCGGATCTAGGTCCTTTGGGGCCCGACCCATTTCTGGGTCAGTATGACCCGGAACGCGTGTCAAAATGACGCAGAAACCGGGTTTGTTCGATTCGACTTGTGCGCTTTAAATTATAGATGTCATCAGAGGACTGAGGTCAGGATTTGAGGTTTTTCACATAATTTGAGGCTTACATGATGGAGATCAATTCTAGACTGATTTTACATCATGCAATGGTCTCTAAAGGAAGAGGCGATGCCTCTAAAGAGAGCTTGTGGGTTTTATTCTTTAAACGTTTTAACTACTGTGCTCCAGTCTTCGTCTCAGCGAGTTTAGGCCCCATTTATAGCGTTATCACCCATCGCTCCCTTCTTCTGCGTCTGCACATCTAGCAACTACCCCCTCCTTCTCGCCACCCCTAGCATCTCCCTCATCATTCATCACCTCCATCTGGCAGTTGTTCTCAATTCTCTCCATCTACTATAATACTCAGCTCCTCCCCCCATGCCTTTTGGATCTCATCCTTGGTTTACTTCTTTGAATTCCTTAATGCCATCATTGCAATTGCTTCATTACAAATATTATTCCTTCAAATGGACACAAGCATCCCAGGCATTGCAATGGACCGGTGATTGCGTGCCTCTGGCGGCAGAGTTTTGATGTCCCTTTGCATTCTCCGGATCTCTTTTCTAACCAAAAATGGTGACTTCCACCGGCACAACTTTGGTTGCAAAATGCAGAGGAGCTCTGACACTCTTTGACAAAAGTAAGTGCATGGTAGAGAACCATTCCCTCAACCGATTTAGTAGACCGAAAGAGTGACCTGTTTCAAAAGAGTGGCCTTGTACATTCCATGGCCTTTCTGGCAGGCAAGATAATGCACTGATCAAAGTATGGGAAATTGTACCATTATTTTGTGTCATAACTTCAACACAAGTTTATGGGTTAGGCTATATTACAGTAACAGCTGAACAAGTTTTGAGCAGTGCCCTATTTCTCCGTATCAAAAGTTGATTAAAAATCAGACAATGCAATCTCCATGATATAATATTTAATGTTTCTTCCATTGGGCTGTGTACAAATCTCGAAGTGAAGAAAATTCCAGAGGCCGAAAACTGTTAAGCTATATTTTGTGCTTAATAAGCAGCTCTATGAAATTGGGCCCAGGAGTAACCACCGAAAGCTCGTGCGATGATAATCGGCAAGCTCGTCCATTTAAAGGGGAAATTATGGTCTTATTAGTACTGCTTTTTGAGATAATGAGCGCTTAATTATTATAAAGAACTGATTATTATTTGCCCGCGACAAATGATGACTGTTGACGGTTTTGCATTTTTCTTAATTAGGCCTTTTCACACGAGCACCAGTATAACTATAAGGTCCCCTTGCTCTATGATAATATAGTTGTCTGTCTCTTAGTTCGATTGCGATTATATTAACAAGCTTTCAAAGTACTTAAACACTAATAATTACCAACGTTGGAGGGGGTGTAAAGGTTGCGATTGTTCGTTACTGAACACTTTCTTTTACTAATGAAAAGTTCTGTGCATGCAAATAATGATATCACCATATTATAGCAAGGGTCCTTGGTTATTGTAATCATTTCAAACTACTTATTATCGTGGTGAATTTTACATGGTTGTTATTTTTCTGGAGGTCTGGATCTCTGTAAATAACAAGGATCCTTGGTTAATATAAGGATAGCTTTCACACGACTGCAGTACGCATTAGTCAAGGTCTCTTTTTTATTTATTTTCGTGTGACAGGTTCCTTATTATTAGTTAGAGCATGGAGGTAGGAAATTTCTACCTACCAAGCAGCTTGCTTGACCTCTGCGAGAGCCCGGTTCGATCACCTTGGACGGAGCCTCAAATATCGATTGGCCATTCCGCAGTCCCTACCCGTGATACACTGATAGATTGTCCCTATTTGGCGGGTTTTCTTCCCAGTAAAAGTGAACATTTTCTTCACAAGGCTCTCGTCTTCAAGCCTACGGATTAGTGCCAGTCACATGGTCCCCTGGTTTAGTGGTTTCATTAATAAATAAAGTTGGTTTTATATGCGGACATACCAATAACAGACAAAGTCTGTCCTGTCTCTATGGTCAGAACATAATCGTGGGTACACTTAAAACCAGTGTTCATTGTTTGAAACAGTTTTCTTAAAAGTTTGGAGATGAGCCAATGAGTAATGGTTTATTACGCTAATTTGACATCACGTTAATCAACCATTAACCCTATCTGGCACACCACTCCTTGATTTTGATTATGGAGTTATCCCCAAAAACACCAAAACGATGTTGTCAGCCAGGCACGGTCTTCAAGTACAGCTTCGGACCTTGATTCACCAATATCGACCCATCGGTAGAATTAGAACAAATAAGAAGAAGAATGCACTGCCAAAAGCAACCACCGCCAAATGTGTACGCCACACATTTTCATATTGCCCTGTAATGTTTACACGATGTTTCAGTACCATCCCACCCAGGAGATTTCACCACGGGCGGTCCGACCGGGTCCCGGCTGCTCGACGTGTGTGGTCCGTTACGCCACCCCCCCAGCTAACACGGCGGTCCTGACGAAATATGGCCCGCCATAAACATCACAAAACTACTCGGCAAAATTTCCCAACATGATTCGTGTAAAATCAACAATGTCTGTTTTAGTGATGTCGGTATTTATAACATACTGAGAAATGGTGCATTTATAGGATACATAACATGTAAAATTCTACTTAATATGAACGTAAACAGCCGCCACAAAGGATGCTTTGCAAACGCAAGTGACCTTAATTTGTAGAGAAAATAATGCATGGCTCGCCATACATTTTTATGGTCGGAATAGAAATAATGAACGCAAGAGGGCCTTCGCACTTTACCGACTGCCACACTCTTTTACCGACCAAGACAGACGATACCAATTTGGCGCGATTCTGTTTCGGTGTTTGTTTATCTTGCTGAAAGTTTTTCTCAGAGGCTCATCTGATCGGTTAGATCTGAGGGAGAGGGAATAAATACGTGGTATTTTGTGACACATTTTTAGATCTGCTGCTTTGGATCACCGCCAAAGTCCTCAGAAAACATGAACGAGTCCAGTCTGACCAGCAGTGTGAACGCAACTTTAAAAAATCAGGATCAGAATTGACCTAGCTCCAGGTCCCATATATGGCCTGACCCACTTCTGATTCTATGTAAATAAAAAGTTCAGTCAAAATGACCCAGAAATAAGTTAATCTGATGCAGAATCCGAGCTAAAATCCTTTTTTCAAAAGCATATTTAAAAAACATTATGGTAAATTGGCTTTAATTTGCTTAATATATCCATTGACTTGTATTTTACATATGTATGATGTACAATGTATGCCATTGCATTTTTAATGACCGCATATTTATCGCTTTGTTTTGTTTCCAGCTCCTTGCCACAATCGTGGACCCAATGACCACTGCACTTCAGAGGGCCTCGTGGAAATCCTGTTGTTTGGACATGCCTGGTACTAGGCCTAGCGGGTACTGTTGGATGTCAGTAAAATGTTAACTTTTAAATGTCGGTGTGGCACTCTACTGTTTTACTGTTAAATTTCGTTAAATTATAGGCCTATGTGTGCCAAAACAACAAAATACTTAATTTATTTTCTAAGTGGTACAAGTACATTGTGTATTTTTAAACTAACAAACATCATAAAGTTATTTTTTATCGATGTTCGTTTTTTACTTTAAGAGAACACAGTAGGGCCTACTCAAGTTTATGTTTAATTTATGTAGGCCCCCTATTTAATTTTTTTGATATTTGTTTGCTAACTTGCAGTTATAAACGTTATACTTTTTATCAACAAAAGTGAAATCATTTAATCTTTTCTCCTAACCAATGTTTGCGTTTGCCAAACAAAAAAACCTCCTCGAACTCGAGGCAAAAAAGGTTAGTTGGTGGCGCTCAATTCCGATGCGATTGAGTTGAGTCGAGTCTAGTCACAACGGGTCAATTAACGAGACTTTGGCGGCGTGACACTCACGAAACGAGATAGAAATCTAGAATCGGTACGAGGTACGAGATGTCTTGTTAGAAAGTACGAAGTGTCTTGTAAAAGTTACGAAGTGTCTTGTAAAAGTTACGAAGTGTCCACCGAGGTACGAAGTGCTCAAAGTCACTTCGTATCTTGCAAAAGGTACGAAGTGTCCGGGTACGAAGTGTCCAAAGTCTCTTCGTACCTTGCAAAAGGTACGAAGTGTCCAGGGTACAAAGTGTCCAAAGTTTCTTCGTACCTTGCGAAAGGCACGAAGTGTCCAGGGTACAAAGTGCACAAAGTCACTTCGTACCTTGCAAAAGGTACGAAGTGTCCGGGTACGAAGTGGTCAAGGTCACTTCGTACCTTGCAAAAGGTACGAAGTTTCCGGGTACGAAGTGCACAAAGTCACGTCGTATCTTGCAAAAGGTACGTACGAAGTGTCCAGGGTACGAAGTGTCCAAAGTCTCTTCGTACTTTGCAAAAGGTACGAAGTGTCCAGGGTACGAAGTGCACAAAGTCACGTCGTATCTTGCAAAAGGTACGTACGAAGTGTCCAAAGTCTCTCCGTATATAGACCTTTCTTTTGCAACGTCACAGCCCGAGTTTTTGCCAACCCAGGTTGGAAAAGTATGGAAAGCCATAACTGCAAATCAAAAACAGATTGCCACAGTTTGTAAGTGTTACACAAATATTCAAGAATAGTGTTGAATTTGTTGGAAACAAATCAACCAATCAAGGTATTTCCGTTCATGAATCTTTACAGAAAATGTTGAATTTGGTCACAACATTTTTTAACACGATTGAATGTTTTGCTAACATCGGCCGTCCATGCCAACCGGCGTACTTTGTTTGTAAACAAAAGAAAGGTCTATAGGCCTACCTTGCAAAAGGGGACGAAGTGTCCAGGGTACAATGTGTCCAGGGTACAAAGTGTCCAAAGTCACTCCGTACCTTGCAAAAGGGACGAAGTGTCCAGGGTACGAAGTGGTCAAGGTACGGAAGTGACCTGACACCGGGGGCACGGGGGTATGTTACATATTATACGCTTTAAAGTTTAATGCAATATTTTCGATGTTTTTAAAATATATTTTTCCTTTTACACTTATACAATATTTTAGTTTTTTACACCCACGCCAGATTATCTTCTAAACAAATTAATAAATTATATAAGGGTGCTGACAACAAGGGGTTTGTTTAAGGAAAGGGCGAGCGGAAACTTGGCCAGAAAAGTGCCCCCCCGAAAAAAAAATTAAAAAAAATAAAAAAAATAATAATAATATAAAATAAAAAAATGGTGCACCCCCTTGTTCCCCCCTAAAATTTTACCTTAGTTATAGCGCTGTGTTTTGGGGAAACATCGAATAATAATATGCCTATCAGTTTATGTTTTGTCTGTCATTTTATGTACATTTCGTATAGCCATGTGTGCTTTGTATTAATAATAATAATAAAGACTTGTTATGCACACATCCACCCTGCTGGGTGTTCAAGGCGCAGTAAAACCAAAAACAATCGAAAGAAAACAGATACAACTAAATTTGTTGGGCCTTTACTTTTTTTCAGAGGGATGTATCTCAAATAAATTTGATTTATAATGAAAGTAAATAAAATACATAAATGGATAAATCAAATTCAATTTTGTTTTAATCGTAATCAGTCTTTGGGCCTTGTTCATAGGGATTTTGTAATTTTGTCGTTTTGATGATAGTAATATTATTAAGAAATTGCATTTTCCTTGAGTACATCTCCCGCCTATAATTCAGTCTGATTTTGCAAGAGGATGTCACATTTGTGTTTGTTTATAGAGCACCACGAATGTGTTTGAATACTAATTATCAAAGTACATAAATAGATTTTTAAAATATTGTTTACAACAAATAAATAATGATTTTTAACGTTCCGTGCCATGGTATTTCCCAGCAGGCAAGCACTGGTCGTAAACAACGATGTAGTTTTTATTATAATAATTACCACGACATCAAATCAATTTTAAGGACACCCCCCCCCCCCCCCCCCCCCCATTCAGAAGACGGAAAGTTTCCCAAAGGTCTTGAACTCGGAATGAGCAAAAATGTTTTTAAGTTCAAATTAACGATTTCCAATAGAATGTCATCTATTTGCCAGGAGAGGGCGCCCTTACAAAATTGGGGAATGACGGGCCCGGTGTCTGCGCACGCGTAGCAGGTTGTTCAAAATTTCAACGGGAGAAATCCTCGATCGCGAAACATCGTAGAGTTTTCCTCCAAATAGTGTTGAGAATTTACTTCCAAAACACACTGGCTCAGGTGGAAAGCACTCAAAATGGATGCCTGTACACTGAAAGTCGGTATGAATGTGGATATACAGCGAAGTGATGGTAAATTTATCCTCTTTTTGTTGTGTAGACCGGTGTCGATTATTGGTGTGTCAAAACTGTCATTTGTTATTGTGCGTTTTGAATAAAAGAGAGTTAGTTCAATAGTTGGTCAATATTCTGGATGTGTCATAGCACCGCCAGTGTGTGGCCGTGACAACACGATTAAACATGATTAGTTTTTAACTTTGTCCGTTCTATTCAGTCTTGTCTGCCGTATCAATGGAGGGGACTTCATCATCCATGACAGGTCCTAAAGAAAACAATACTTTCAGTTACAAAAAAATTGTCTGCCATTTTTTTCTAATGATAAAAATGACATGAGTCATTCTTGATGAGATTGAATGAGATGTTGAGACAAGAGTCTAGGCTACCCTGGAGTGTAGGACTAGGAGGGTGCCCAACTTTCTTAAACAGTTTAGTCTTGAATCCAAACTTAATTTGTCAACATTAATGTAAGTTAGGACAAGAGAGTCAAGGAGGGTTGTTTTTGTGGGCGGGGTCAACTAAATTTCAAACGCATTTCATTTGACTTGTTTATAAATTATAAAACTAAACTAAACCTTTGTACACAGTTCCATTTGATTGTCCCTTTTTGAGTGTGTGATACCAATTTGAACTAGCATTTTAAATTATGATTAAGCAGTATGATTTGCATACAAAATGAATAATTAATATTTTTATAAAATTCATATTATTGCTAGCTCAAATCAAAGTCAAATTGATATTCATAAATACCTGGGACAGTTTATTCATTCTGATTGGTCGAGAGGACATCACGTGGCCATGTTTAAACGTGTGATATAAACACGGCTAGAACTTAGAAGTCTTTAAACACAGTTTGCACAACACGGAATGCGCGTTTGGACATGATACGAGCCCTTCCAGTTTGGGAGTCAAACTGTACACAAGAATCATAGAGTTGACTCTCAAACTGGCAGGGCGCGCATCTTTCCGCGTTCTGCGTTGTGCAATGGGTCTTGAAATTTAACGCAGAATCGAAGTGAGCTGCAGACGACCGAAGGGGCAAAACTGTCCGATTTGTTCTCAACTTTTTACAGGTTTTTGTCTATATTTTCAAGGGGAAGATATTTAGGAATTGGAATCAAAGTGTGTTGAATCGGTTTTAAACTAGTGGTTTAAACCTGCCGGCTAAAATTCCGCAGCACGCCACCACTCTAGCTCCCTCAATATCTGGCCGATTACTCTAAATTTTAGTCTTACCTGTCAAGATGGGTTAACTGAATATATACAGCAAAAAACAGGAAAATTGAACAATTCTAAAGGCCTTAAAAAGGCGTCAGAAAATCGCAAAAGCTTCGTCGAAAATAAACACCATTTTGTTTTCGTTTTCCTGCTGTGTGTGTGTCCGGGTAAATGTGCAATACTCCAATGAGTCGGTCATCGTTCATGCGCATTGGAAAATTCACCAGGACTTGTTGATTTATGGAATGGGTAAGCCAGCTACAGTGGCCTCTGATGTGATGAACATACCCCCATTGAAGGATGATTCAAAAAAGGGAAAAATAGCCCAAATTCCACATAATCATAACTATTGCCACTACAAACATACCCCCATTGAAGGATGATTCAAAAAAGGGAAATAATAGCCCGATATTGCCCTTATGAACATGAACTTACCCATGACTTGTACTAATGAAATAATCCAAAAGAACCTTTCACGTGACTAATATGCAAAGCAGGTTTTAGTTCATAAACTCCTGAATATTCAGTTTATGCAAACTATTCGACAATAACTGCTGATTTTAATATTCATAGAAAATTAAATATTCATTATGACCTTTTACTAAACGGGTAATGGGAGAAATTTGTAGAACTATCAAACCAATTTTGGTATCAATCCCTCATAGCCTAGCAGTAAATAGGCTATGCTCTTGTGCATATAATTTGTTCTCTCTTGATACAGGTTCAATTCCCGGTAAGTACATTGCATGTATGAAAACTATTTATTTTACATTTTGGGGTACTAACCCTATCGATAGAATACACCCTCAGGTGTATATTGGTAATAAAAAAATATAAAAAAAAACGTCCAGAAGGTGATGGCGTGCTCCGGAAACTTTTCCAACCCGCCGAGGCCTGGGTCTCGATATTTTTACCTCGACTTTGTCTCGGTAAAATTATCAAGAACCAGGCCTCGGCGGGTTTAAACCACTAGTTTAAAACCTCTTCACCACACATTGATTCCCTTATTATACACGCAAAAAAAGTTTTCTTTTATAAATTATAAAACTTAAGTTTTTTTGACTGAAAGCATTTACTTTAGTCAACATTGTCTTGACAATTTTGTGTGACTAATTCATTTGGTGCTCGACATGTGGCAAAGTCTGGCATGGTAGTACCCCCCCCCCTTCCTAGTGTGTCTTCATTGTGATCTGGGGATCTCAGGAATTCTTAAAGAGGATTTTTTGAGGGGGCACTTCAATATGTCAAGAGGAAAAAAGTGTGTTAAAGTATGGGAATATTTGGGGTGGGGGGGAGACGTCCTCTGCCACATATCTGGCATAGTAGACTAAAATGCGTTTAAAGTCCACAGCAAACTTCTTGGCCTTAAAGCAACAGCTTCAGCTGCTAATTCGGACATATACCCTAGAAAATTATTTCCCTAGAAAATTATTTCCCTTACATAGCGTAAAAACTTGCCACACAAAACTTCAAAAGCTATCGGAAGTTCCTACTCAAAATTTCAATTTTCTAATTCATTATTATTAGCAATCAGATTCAGAGTGCACAAAAAATAGACTGTTCTTATGCAAAGTGGCTGAATTAAACCATTCCCTTCTGCATAAAAACAGTTTGGGCAATAACCAAAACATAATTATTAATTTGTCCAATAAACATTCTTGTTTTTGCAACACAGGGAGAGTTCACTCTGCGTGTATAAGCGGCATCAGCAAAGCCACCGACAGCGTCACTGTGGAGTGGTTTGAACGAGGAGAAACCAAAGGCAAAGAGGTACAAGAATTACCCAGAGGTCATGACCTCTGAACTGCTCTCATCTCAGTATCGTTAAAGGGGCTGTGTTGTCATAATCAAAGCAGGCATTGTGACTGTACATGGAATTATGAACTCTCACCCAGTTATGCTTGCTCATGCCCTCCATAGATATGATTCAGAGGGAGGGTGCACACGTGCAGTACCGGGTGAGAGTTCAAAGGTCTGCTTTGATCATGACGATAGTGCTCCTTTAAAATATGTCCATACCATTCCAATTGTGATTAATATTTGTGGTTTTGATAATATTTTGATTTAGTAATATTTTGATTAATATTTGTGGGTTTGAATCCCGGTCATGACACTTGTGTCCTTGAGCAAGACACTTATACACTTGCCTTTCTTCACCCAGAGGTAAATGGGTACCAGTGAGGGCAGACATGGTTCTTGTGATTGATTCAGCCTCTTCCTGTAATTCTTATTTTAGGTGGAGATATCCCAGGTGTACGCCCTAAACCCAGAGCTGAGCCCAGAGATGGTTCAAGATGTCCCGTTAACCCAAACTAAGCCCCCTGCCCCCGTGTCCAGTAACAGAGCCAGGCCAAGCAGTGCTAGGGTGCCTCTAGCTAACGTTCAACAGCAGCAAGCAGCCAAGCCAGCCAGAGAACAAAACAGAGGTAAGGCTAGGGGGACAAGGGGTTAATGACTCAACTTGATGATCATCCCAACTGTAGTTGGTTATGTGAAAACTATAGTTGGGCCTGTCCAAACTATAGTTGGGCCTGTCCAAACTATAGGTGGGCCTGTCCAAACTACAGTTGGGCCTGTCCAAACTATAGTTAGGCCTGTCCAAACTATAGTTAGGCCTGTCCAAACTATAGTTGGGCCTGTCAAAACTTTAGTTGGGACAGTCCAAACTATAGTTGGACCTGCCCACACTATAGTTGGGCCTGTATAACATGACCTGTTCCAAAAGTTTGACCTCTACAAAAAAGTTTATAACAGACGGGCCTGTCCAAAAAAATGGACTTGTACTTTCATCCCGTCAGTGCATAAAAAAAAGATCCACTAGACCACAGATCTTGTACACTGTACAGGTGTAGTTCAGAACTTCCACTGGATAACAGTTTGTAACTTAGTTTGAGGGTGAACAGTTGATATTAGCTCCCTGAGGTATATGTATTGGAAGTTGACAAACTAGTTACTGGAGAGAAAAATTTGAGCATTTCTTCTACTGTACAAACTATTTGGAAAACATTCAACTGCATGTCTTGTGCAAAGTGGCACAATAGCAGGGTTTGCCCTAGACTTGACTCAAGTCCCAATCCCGTGCAAGGCCCTTCCTTGCCTCATCGTCAGAAAACTATTATTTTGCGCTCTGCATTCCCCAACCTGTTCCGCGCGCGGGACAGGGACTTGACGAACCCGCAGTTGCCTGATATGTAAATTTATTCACTTACGAATATGCAAAGTTATGGCGCATTACTTGTTGTCCAATCAAACGCGTTCAAAAAGAAGACTCGTTGATTTTTTTATTTGCGGGGGTGGTAAAGTACTTTGTCGAGGATCGAAATGCATGAATATATATAAAAACTACAAATTTATTTGAATTCAAGTTAATATTACGTATACATTGGGATTGGTATTGTTTGCAAATGCATACTTTGAATTGTTGACAAATGCAATTCAGCGACTTAAAACACCCACCCCCTCTTCCGCCCGGCAGCCATTCTGGAGATGCTTACGTCCATAGATACATGATACAAACGTCACAGAGCAAGATGAATACTAAATGAAAGGGGCGGCACTTCCACGCTCCCATTGGATTTGTACATCTCCCCATTTGGGGAGATTTTTCTATTCAAATGCGTGGAGTAGGAAACGACCCCGTCAAGTCCCTTGATCGCCACCGCATAAATAACTACATTTTGTCGGTGAGGGCGCACTGGTATTCTGTGGCTGCATGCTGGCGCGTTACGTTAGGAACCTCGCACGAGAAAGGGACTTGAATCAAGTCTAGGTTTGCCCTGGCCAGCAGGACCAGTCAGCTTGTCATATTAAAAGTCTGTCACCTTTTTCACTGGTCCACATTTCAAACGAAATAGGGAAGCTTGAAACACTGAGCTAGCCAGCTGGAGCACTTGGAGTGAATTCTGAGTGGTCCTCGGGTGTTTTGTATATTTGGCCAGCAAACACTGGGGAGAACGCTGCAACCTATGTTTTTTTGTTTCAATAGATGGCTGGCATTATTTATTTATCAATCAAAACAACAGTGAATGATTTTGAATGGTCAGACAGTAGGAGGGTTGACTGTGCATTGTAATGATCATATCACAGGCTGACAAAGTTTATCTATCAATCAAAATCACAGTGGATTAGATTGAATGGTCAGACAGTAGGAGGGTTGACTGTGCATTGTACTCACTACAATGGTTATATTGCAGGCTGACAAAGTTTATCTATCATTCAAAATCACAGTGGATTAGATTGAATGGTCAGACAGTAGGAGGGTTGACTGTGTACTGTGAATTATGCATTCATTACTTGATAATGTAACCAAAGGCTGGCATCATTCGAAACCACAGTGGATGATATTGAATGGTCTACAGTAGAAGTAGATGGGTTAATATTCCTAATTATGTACAACAATAACACAAAGTACACATTATCACCCTCAGAGTTTTCTTAGATTTGTAAGCTATCAACTCATGAAGGAATAATTCAATATGGGACACTAAAGCGTGGGTGCGCTCAACCATGTTATTGAAATTAGCATACCGGTCGAGCGGACAGCAATGTTTTGCCACATACTGTAAACATAATTGCATTTTATTCCTCAGTAAATGGGAACGAAAAGAAAATTAGTATACTGATGTTTTCAAATTTAGGCTTAATTACTTGGAAAAAAAAAATTGCTCTAAAAGTGAAGAGGCAAATATATAGGCTTACAGTATGTTTAAATATTTATTCTAAATATAAATACTTGTATCATTGTTTTAATGCAAAAATGTTTATCTCTTAAAAAAGCGAGTTTGAAATTGTCAGAATATCTTGCTTAAAATAGCCTGGATATGCACAAAAAACAAGTATGCACCGAGATGCAACAATTTTGCACGGAACTATTTTATGCGAGATTCGATGTTTTTGCAAAATCGAGATACAACGTTTTTGCACTGAGGTAATGATTTTTTAAATGGTTTTTGAGTACATACTACATAGGCCTACATGTATTGTGTGGCATGCAAGCACAGAAATGCAATTTAATCATAATCATACCATTAGTTATGTAACAGCAAAAACAATGCCAGGTAGACAATTTTCAATATCTCATCATTTTCTTGTAAATTCTCTTTAAAAACAATCTGGTGCTGTATGTTTACTTTCATTTTCAAATCGGACAACAATTACATACATTTACCTTTAATAAACATCAGCAATAAATTGTGAAACAAACATTAAAATTGTTTACTTTTTGTTTCACACATTTAATGATTTGCATATTTGTATTTTTTTATTTTGTTGACATTATTTATGTATTATATCTGTGTTTAGTGATGTTTACTTTCAAGTTTTCACATAACCTTTTTTATTTACACCTTATAAATGATTGCGAAGGTGGCAATCTCTCGTATCCTATAACCTTCTTTGTCCGAAAGAACCAAACATAAAGAACCTGATTTAATTTCATGATCTGTTTATTCCCTCGATGTACATGTACACAAACTGCACACACAAAGCAATCACCCTGTGCTCTCAACATATGTACTAATTTCTCTCTGACCATTGTGAACGATCTTAGAATTTGTGTGTCAGCCGCTAACCAAAAAAAAATTCTTAGGACACCTTGAAAAGCTTAAAAGCTTTAGCTCATAATGTGCCGACTTCCAGTATTTTGAGTGCGCTGTATGTGACGTTGAGATGTTACATTTGTACTGTAGTTGGCAGAAGAACAAAAAAAAATTCCGAGTTCCGTTAGTTAGGCCTATGCTGCTGCAGATATTTTTGACTTGCTAGCCGAACCATTTGGCAAGGTATTTCAGCCGTTCCAAATTTATATTTTATATTTATTGGTTTATTTCATAAAAACATTAAAAAGGAATGAACAGTATGACAACCGATAGGGTTGAATTGCACTAGAACATGTACAATAAAAAAATTACTTAAAAAGTAGCTATAAGGTTAAACAATTTAAGCACACAATAGGAAATGAGCAAGTATTAAAAACAATCAAAACAACAAACAAACAACCAAGACAAAACCAAAAAGAAAGAGACTAAACAAAAATAAACGTAAACGTAATCTAAGGGACACATAGTGGGACACATCAAGGCCTATTATAGGGATCATAATTGCACATTCAATAATCTGGTTAAATTTGGAATGCAACTGTCTCTGTACCTGTTAGTTCTACATTTAATGGTGGTTAAGTGGTTCGTATTCCTTAAGCCATTGTTCCTGGTGGGTGGGAGCCAGTCCCGAAACCTGTTTGAGTTGAGGAGTGATGTGCCGAAATTTAATGTCAACTTTTCAAGTCTCTGTGATATGGGAAGAATATTTAATTCATTACAAATCTTCTCGTAAGGGTGACTCATACAGTAATCATAGTTGAGAATGATGCGAAATGCCTTCTTTTGTAATCTTTCCAGACACTGGAGTTGTTTCTTGGTTAGTCCTGAGAACCAGACAGGAGATGCATATTCAATGGCAGGTCTAATATATTGGACATACACAGTTCTCAGGTCACTGGCTGGTATATTACAACGTTTCAACTGTCTTAAAAAATAAAGTTTACGATTAAATGATTTACACATAAAATCAATATGAGTGTCCCATTTCAGATTCTGTTGTATGTGAACACCAAGGAGTTTAAGGCAAGAACTCTGGCTAATAGGTACGTCATTTATATTCAAATGTGGTTCAATGATAGCCCGCTGAAAACAAACAGTCATAAAATTACATTTGGTCGGATTTAAACGCATAAAATTCTTATCAGACCACAGTTTGAGATTGTCAAGTTCGTTTTGCATGACAGCTATTTTATCTAACTTCCCAAAGGGTAAAAAAAGAGTGGCATCATCTACATATTTATACTGAGAAACTTCTGCACTGATTGGCTGGCAGTCATTAATCATGGCAAGAAATGCAATTGGTCCGATCTTAGTTCCCTGCGGGACTCCAGCATTAGTAGTTTGCCAGTCAGACAGGGTACCATCAATACAGACACACTGAGAACGATTAGATAAAAAATCACAGATCCACGGTATAATGGAAGGTCGAACGCCAAGACTAAGGAATTTTTCAACAACAATTTGGTGACTCACTCTATCAAAAGCTTTAGAGAAATCCGTTGCCATGACAACACCTGACCGATTTAATTTATCAGTTTCACTAGCTACATCATTAAGTAACTTAACTAAACAGTGAGTGGTCGAGGATCCCTTTAAGGACCCAAATTGATTATTGTCCAATGAGTTCCCAATATCATTCATTATCCACTTGACAACAAAGTCCTCAAATATCTTCGCGAAGAAGCACGTGAGAGAGATCGGTCGTAGTTGATCAATAGCTGGGGGTTGTGTCTTTGGCACCGGAATCACAATGGCCTTTTTCCATATATCTGGTACGATTCCCGAGCTGAGGGAGCAGTTAAACACTTCAGCGAGGGGGGTACAAAGTTCGTATGCGAATTCCTTGATCAGACGAGGGGGAAAGTTATCTGGACCGCCGCTTTTGTTCAAGTTCAGCTTGAGTAGTCCTTTGTACACATCTTCAGGCGATACCGTGGGGGGAGGACTGCGTGAAGGGAGAAAAGCAGGTAAGTGATTTATATCCAGCTTCGGAATGTCTTCAGCTACGGATATAAAACGATGATTAACCTCATTCGCAGCTTCAAAAGGTGTCAACTCGGGTATGGACATCTGCTTACGAGTATTGTGACCGGTCATTTTTTTAATTTGTTGATGCCATTGTCTGGGGTTGGATTTCTTCAAGCGGCTGACGTTCAGTTTATAGAAGCTCTCCTTAGCTCTTTTAATCATCCTGATGACTTTGTTGCGCAAAAATCTCCACACCGCAAGACTACCCCGGTGGTAGGCTGATTGACGTTTCTTGATAAGTGATTTAAGGTGAGGCGAAAACCAGGGCTTATCATCACTGTGAGCTGATGTTGTTTTTGTTGGGAAGTGATTGTCAATGGCAACAGAAAGCGTAGTGTAAAAAGCTGATGCCTTGGAATTAGGCGAGGTGGCTCTCTTGGTGTCAGACCAATCATGGTTACAGATCCATTGTCCAAAAGCTCTTTTGTCTGATTCCCTAATGGGTCTAACCACCTTTTTATGAATGCAGTTTTTCTTAAAGTCACGAGTACGAGGTCTCCAAATCACAGCTTTATGATCACTCAGACCAAGTGGTGATGATGACTGGGGTTCTTGATAATAATGATGAATGTTTGTAAGAATCTTATCAAGTGTAGCTTGACACCTGGTAGGAATGTTTACAACTTGCTTCAAACCGCTAAGACGACATATTACGTCAGTGTCCAACTTGTTAAAATCTCCTAAGATGGCGGCACCGGCCCCAGGGTACTTGGCCAACAGGTGATCGACTGTAGAAGATATGTGTTCTATCAGGAGCAAGTCATGGGGAGATGCAGGAGGGTGATATACTACACATAATATCAATCCAGTAAGGGGGCGTGGAAGGCGCGGGGGATGGGCCCATACCCATAAAACCTCAAGTTCAGCCGGAACAAAAATGTCAGTCAAACTCCGGATTTGGACGTCAATGCTTGTATAGAGTGCCACTCCCCCTCCCCTTCTGTTTGGCCGGGGTTTGCTCTGTAGATTATAATTTGGAATGGCAAAATAATTACTATCGATGCTCTCAGGAAACCAAGTTTCTGTGACCGCTGCTATGTCAATGTGTTCAGTTTGGAGCATCAAATCCAGTTCATCAATACGTTGGACTAATGAGCGGGCATTAATCAGGATCATTGAGGGTGTATTGGCAGGGTTATGAGGTATAGTGTGGTTGCTCAAATTGGTAGAGGGTCTTACCATAATTAAGTTCGTAGGATCCATCACTCGAGGTTCAAGGCGGTCATGGTGCTTTTGCTGATCTCGCTGGGTTAACACAACGCCAATACGTCTAGCGTGGCGTTTTCCCGCTCTACATCCACGCTTAGTTTTCCTAAATTTGTTGGACTTGCACAGATCGAGTGATTTTAATGTCTTCCATTCGTTAATAGATAGATTAAGTTTAAAATCACCTGGTTTCAAGGCAATGAGTTCCTTACTGCTATACTGAAGACGATTTACGAGAATTGGGCGTTGGCGGCCATGTTCAGTTGGTTGCCGTACGTGGTTACTGCACAAAAGCTCATTCGCGTCTCCTAGCAGGGTACCAGTGGAAAAGTCGTTGATCACCCCTGCTGTTAGTAGAATGGCGTAGAGTACATGTGTGTAGCTATACATGGCGACGGAGATCGATTTTCAACTTGAAAAAGGCTAGTTTATCACTCAATCCGAGGTAAATGTTGGCCCAAAGTGCTACCGAGGCTAAAGCATCCAGGGAATAAACAAAATGACGAACATTTAGCAGGAACAAGACATACAAAAGACGTTAAAAAAGATTTAAAAACGGAGGTAAGGTCGCAGCGGTGTGTGCTTCGCGCTGACCAAACCATGTATCTGCAACTGACAATTTGCAACTGACATTTGGCCAGCTGACCACTGCTACGGTCAAACCTTGTGTATATTACCAGGTTTGCGTTGTGGTATCTTGCCTTGTCTTCCACCTCTAGGACCCCTGTTCAAATTTTTAGTCCCTGCCTGATTACGTGAGTTTTCCCTGGCATAAATCTCTGGGGTTTTCCTCTCGCATCTAAATTTAAAACTGAAACTTCCTTCATTGTCTTCTCTAATCATGGTGTTCTTGGCTAGTATACATGTAGTGAACTGATTAAGTTCACTTTTCTGAGAGTTCTTGGCTTCACAACCAGACTTAATAAATGAAATAATAAATTTAATTTGACTTCTTGACTGCCTTCAAGCATAATGTAAATTTACTGCCATCTACAGCTCACTCCCCCCCCCTGCAAAAAATTTCCCATTCCTATTGAATTGTACAGTCTAGACTTTTTAGAATTTCATCTAAAAAGATGCAAACCTGTAGCCTTATATGTAAATTATGCATTATCCCGAAACTCTTGCTAACATTTTCCAGTGAGTTAACGATCATTTGAAACCATTCAACTGCACAGGTTGTGGTCTGCAGTATTTACATACAATGTGTATAGTGTAAGCTCTCTCAAAATGATATCATATTCCAGACTGGAATATGTACATTTACATGTACTGTATGTCTAGGAAGTTCAAAACCACAGTGGATGATATTGAATGATCAGGCTGTAAAAGGGTTGACTGAAAGCAGTTAGCACTCTTCAAATTGTAGACTAGCATGTATAATGTAGCAATTTATCATTGAAAACCACATTGGGTGATATTGAAAGGTCAGACAGTAGGAGGGTTGACTGTATACTGTGTAATGCATTCACCAAGTGATATCTGCAGACTGCCATAGTTGTATTAACTGTTCAAAGCCACATTTGATGAGCTTTAAAAAAAAAAAATGGTAACTGTTAGGCCTGACTTGTAAAATGTGTTGCACCCTTATTATTCCTCCCAACCAAAAATCAATGTACTAACCAAACGGGGACAGACCAGAAGTGCAAAATAGTCTGGCTCCGCTTTGATCACAGTAGTAATCATCGCTATTGAGCACAGGGAGCATTATGGCCAGCATGTTAGAACCATGTATGTAGTGCAGCACCCGGTTTTGAGATCCTAACTCAAACAAACTGCAGTGTACATGTCATTCAAATTTATTCAAAAATTGTTTCATGTATTCCTGTCTTCGTGAGACGATTTAGAAAGAATTTTAATTTTCATGCTTCGGGTGATAAATGAATTCATGATGACACATGAAGGAACATTTTACATACTACTGTACATGTATGGGGGGGGGGGGGGTGTGAGTTCATTCACTTATGGCAGTAGTGTAGTTCAACCTGAATGATTCACTCACAATAAATGGTACATGTAAAGAGTGTTGTCATTATGATTACTAATGATTGGGGGGGGGGGGGGGGGGGGGTTGTCACAGTGTCAGCTGGTGTCATCATCAGAGGCACCCTGTTGACATATCACACTCATGAGTCATCCAGCCATCAATGGGATGGTAGTTGCTTTTGTTTATAAATGCTCACTCAACCTGTTTGGGTTAAGGCTTACTTAGGTTAGTAATTAATTTGCATAATTTTACAGTGGGTTAGGTTCAAATGGGTGTTTTGTGGAGAGCTCTCATTTGATGGCATCAATAATCTCTGTAGAAATAACAGTAAACAATTTCTCTTACAAGTGTACAATTAAGCATAGTATGTTAAACAAAATGGCAGTTTTTACTCGAAAGTGGTTATTTGCTCAGGCGTGTGATTTATTAGGATTTTTTCCTGATGTCGAGATTTTCTCAACATTTGTTTAGCCTTTAAATTGTTGAGAAAGAAGTATTTAAGCACTAATCACTCGGTCAGTCATCAAATGGAGAAAGTGATAGTGTCCAAACCTGTAGTTTTGTATTTCTAGTGATACATGTACTATGTAGAGTAAGTTGTAGAGTCTGTGCTTGTGAAACCTCCTGAATTGTATACATGTAGTATCTGGGAGGGAGGTTCTGAGGCTAGAATAAGAGGGGACCCAGGCCCATTAGTTACCCATGAGCCATTTACAATATCAGGATTTGAAATGGATTTATGATGTACTAAATCAGCTTGGAATTAGAAAAATATATATTTTTTTAAGACGTACGTATTATACTTTTATTTACAGTATGTTCGAATCTAATGATTGCCTACTGGTGAACAGATGGCAGTAGTTGGTTTAATATCCTTGATTTCACACGATTGTTAATTTAACGACTAGGTCATGGCTGGTGCCATCATTTCAAAAGAGATTAATGCCAATTATAGGCCCCCTATTCATTAAGAATTAAATGTTTGATGGATTCATACAAAAATTGAAGTACAATTTACAATCATATGCGATGCAAATTCAGTAAGACTTTACATGTAAAATGCGTACAGGTACATGTACTAATGTGCAATTTCAGTAAGCATTTGATGATATTGTAAATGCATATTCAGTGTAATTTGAATATGCAAATTAAGGAGGCTATCTGGAGTCGTGTTCTTGTTTTCTTATTAAGTGAAGAAATATGCATCATTGGTTTAACCATTATTTGCACTACAGTCATTATTTTGCATTTAATAAACCAAGTTCTTATTTCCCCTTGGAATCGCTCGCTACCCATTTCTGCATTTGTTAAGAGGGTAAATTTAATATCATTTTTCCTTTTTGATTTGATTTTATTTGATTTGATTTGCTTTTTAAATACAACACAATATAAATTGCCGTGTCCTTTTATGACTCTTTATAATACAATGTTTATACTTTGCATTTTGTTGGGAATTTAAAGGTCTTTTGTTGATTGTTCTTGTTGACTATTTTAAAGTGGTGATTCTTTGGGCAGTAAGCGTGGAAATTCCGTGGTCATAGCGGTGCCATGAAATTGGACCAAATTGTAGAGTTAGTTGTAGAGTTTTTGTGAGACGTACATGTAGTTTTTTGTAGTGCATGTTGTTTATGAACTTCAAATTTCTGAGCTAAATTACATGGGACCCAATTTTCTGGCTCTGCTTACCACAGAGGTTGGTCATCATTTTATGCTCGAAGAGAGTGTAACCAGAGCCGGAAGTTCATGTTGGTACTCACACAAGCATAAGCCCCTTGCAAACCTGTAATATCAGCAGGTTCTGGACGTATTGAGGGCAGCATTCAGGGCTCGAATTTGGGGAGAAAATCCACAAGACTACAGGGCTTGTAGCTCAAAATCTTTACTGGACCAGACATTTTTATACAAGACCAGATTCAAAATGTGAAGGAAAAAAAAAACTTGCTGCCACAGTTTAACATGCATATAACTGCTTTTATATGAACCTGAACTGAGACAAGTAAGAGAAGAGTATACTTGATTACTCATAGATAATTTATCAGACCCAAAGTCGACACTTGAACATACATGTAATGTGTTTCTGTTATTCAATTGAAAAACACAAGACCATCGGACTTGTTAGGTCATAAGTTTACTGGCCCAACACTAAAATTACTGGCCTCGGGCCTGTGGTCCAGTGTAAAATTCGAGCCCTGGGCATTTAAACGGACACCACAGAAACTTCCAAAAGTCACCTGCAGTGTGATCTTTAAAAATTCAAATTTGTTGACATACTTTTATTGATTTCTAATCGATGGGGGCATTTCAGACGAAAATTAAACTGCAAGATGCCTACTACAATTGCCAATACCATCTTTACAAGTGGGCTTTCAACAACAAAAATTGTTACAAGGTCATTACCAAAAGTACAGTGTACATTTTGTACATGACCTTACCTGAAAAATGAAAAAATTTATGGAAAGCATTTTTACCCATGAAAATTGGCCATGCCTCATCACGGATATACATGTAATTTCAATCTTGGAGGATGGATTACAGTGTATTTGTCAGCGGTTGCAGTAATACTGGTTCAGACCTAGAATACAGAAAGACCCATTTTAATAGAAAAAAAGTATAATGTAAAATGATAATGTCAATACTTGACTGAAAAGGACATTTTCGTTTGCAGACGGCACTTCTATCAGAAAATCTTACAGTGGAAGATTTATTTAAGCATGTCTGATCTTTTTATTCAGACACGAGGCTTACTAGGGTCTAAGTTCATGGCACTGCTTACCGTGGAATTCTACAGAAACGCCCTGCTACCGCCCATGAAAAAGCGTGCAGAATTTTTTGGTAACCCATGAAGTTGTCCCCAGGTCTGTCTGTCCACTGAACTGTTCAAACTGTATGTATTTAGCATGTTCTTAGGGGCATTAGAAATTTAGTGGTTTAGTGGCTTGTCTATATTTTGCTTCTTTTTTGTTTTGCTTTTTTCCCAGTTTTTATTTACTTTGCAGTAGACTGTATATTTTTATGAGTAAAATAAATGATTAATGTTCAGATGTAGAGCCTT
Source organism: Leptasterias polaris (assembly GCA_037783415.1). NCBI lineage: Eukaryota > Metazoa > Echinodermata > Asteroidea > Forcipulatida > Asteriidae > Leptasterias > Leptasterias polaris. The sequence goes on from JAZGTN010000035.1 coordinate 818,299, forward strand.
GCAGGCCATTTAGAATTATCATTGTTTTTAAAATTTCAGATTTTTTTTTCATTTTCTTTTTAATGTGGGTGTTTGTGTCAAAAAAGATATTTGAATTTTCTCCAAACTTTATTGAATCTGAATGGCCCCCAATATGTATTGTGATATGATGTGCCGATCTACCATCATGTAACACATATCATGTATAGCCGTACATTGTTATGAATTACATGCTTGATGTGCAAACTGCAGCATGAATTGTGTCTAATAGCGCAGTGTATGTGCTTGCATACTGTCCACTGTGATCAAGATGTTGTGTACAAGACTCATATAGACTCGTAGTCCTTAGACTCAGTCTGTGGCGAAATGTGTACAAACTGCATCTGACAAGGAACACAATAAGGGGACTAGTTTGTAACCGCCACAGTAGCAGTTTTTCCCAATGGTTGTCATTCTTTGTAAATACCTGAAACCACCCACAAAGTGTGTCAACATGTGAATGGACGTGCAGGCTCACACTGAAAATAAGTTGAGTTGATTAGTATTATATTTATTATTCTTATTACACAGATAATTTCTCTAATAATGGAATGGAAAAATTTGATTTAAAAAAATACTTTAAAAAAAACCCTGTTTGAAACGATTGAAAAAACTTTACTTATTATTGCTTATTCACATGTTGAACTCTTTTTTGGGTGGAGTTGGGTAATTAAACAAAATTGAAAAAACTGCTAAGGTAATGGATGCAAAGTGCTTCCTTTAATTGTATTTCTTGTATGCATTCATTTCGATACATACGTATCACACAATGACATTTACATGATCAGTCCTTAAACTCCATTCCTGTAAGGAGGGCGAGGCCGTTTATTTAAAAGCAAAAATCAAGAAAAGGCAGTCTTTATTAAACACATCATGGTCAAGACACGGGCAACGGGAACCATAAACTCCATAAATAGCCCAGGCCCCTGGGTGCTTGCAAACAATCGCTTGTTACCATATGCTGTAATTGTACAATATTACTTGTTGTATGTGCATTGTGCAATGTACTATGCTTGCATTAAAGATTTTACTTTGCTGAAAGGCAAATCCTTTCAAGACTGTCTAGCCGCATTCTAATGCTGGCATACATGTAGGGTGAACAAACTTGTTGAATAATAATAATGTTAAGCAATTCTTAGACGTACCAGGCCTGGGCCCAATTTCACAGAGCTGCTTAAGCACAAAAAGTAGCTAAGCACAACAAAACTATGCTTACCAGAATAAGGTTACCAGCCAAACTAGCATGTCACATGTACAATTTGTAACTGGTATCCTGCTCATTTCTGCTAAGCAACAAATTGTTAAGCAATATTTTCTGCTTAAGCAGCTCTATGAAATTGGGCCCTGGTATTTAATCTTTGAGAGGGCAGGGCCAATTTCATTTTGCAAAGGGCACTTCCTTTTGAAAAATTTATAAGTCTATGGGAAACTTTTGAAGGGGCACCAAGGCCAAGACCAGGGGCAACGGAGGCCTTGGTCTCCATGTAATTCCAGGCCTGATGCATACATTATATAGCACTTAGCATACCCGAGGGCGTTTCAAAGCACTCGTTGTTTTTTCTACAAGGTATAGGGGGGTACAGAGCTACATGTATGTTCAAAATATAAGACTCATTTATTTACTTATAATTTACAAGTAGTACCACATAATGGTTTACAAGGTGCTGAGGTGCAATCTGCAGGCAACCGTACCAGAAAAACAACTTTGCCTTTGTTTACCCTAACACAATTTCCCAGTACACCTGCTTACTTCTTACTTACATCTTTACTTCTAATGGCAGTTCACTGTCATCAGAATAAGTGGACTTATGAGAGAGAAATTTAATTTCTCTTTGATTTCTCTTTGAAGAGTTAAAATGCATTAAATTTGGTACGTATTCCCTAATGTTTAGTTCTCTCGTTTTATTCACCTAACCCTGCAGTGTCGTCAGCCAGAGCAGGGCGGCCCAACGCATTGCACTCTGCGGAGAATGGCTCCACCAACCATTCCCCAGCACCAGCAGGACCGGTGCAAAACCTACAGAAACAGTCCGCTAGTGGTAGGTTTCCAACAAACAGCCGTGATATTCTTCCTGTTTTTAGATTTGTTTTGCCCTTGGAAAAATCAGAAAAATTGTTATTAGTAAGGCCTGAAAAGTCTATTCATAAATACCTGGGACAGTTTATTCATTCTGATTGGTCGAGAGGACATCACGTGGCCATGTTTTAAACGAGTGATATAAACACGGCTAGAAGTGTTTAAACACAGTTTGCACATCGCGGAACGCACATTCAGACATGATACGCACCCCTTCCATTTTGGGAGTCAAACTGTACACAAGAATCATGGAGTTAACTCCCAAACTGAAGGGCGCGCATCTTTCCGCGTTCCGCTTTGTGCAATGGGTCTAGAAATTTAACGCAGAATCGAAGTGAGCTAGCTAGCTGCAGACGACCGAAGGGGCAAAACTGTCCGATTTGTTCTCAACTTTTTACAGGTTTTTGTCTATATTTTCAAGGGGAAGATATTTAGGAATGGGAATCAAAGTGTGTTGAATCGGTTTTAAACTAGTGGTTTAAACCCGCCAAGGCCTGGTTCTTGATAATTTTACCTCGACTTCGTCTCGGTAAAATTATTAAGAACCAGGCCTCGGCGGGTTTAAACCACTACATGTAGTTTAAAACCTCTTCACCACACATTGATTCCCTTATTAGAGCATACACCGTGTGTACGTGTAGGTCAGCCCATGTACTTGATAAAATGTTCCTACTTTTTTTCAAGGACCAAATATCATGCCTCAACAAATTAATCTTGCTTGAGAAAGAGACAGAGAGAGAGAGAGAGACGGTGAAGTTGATTAAATACAGTAACAGTTAAAGTAGCATTGCAGAATTTGTGTACTATCTTGTGGTGCTTCAATGACTAAGGTCGTATCTGAGTTGGTGGCTACGGCTACGGCTATGACTGTTGCTAAGGGTGTTGCTAAGGAGGTCCTATACTTCAACGTATGATGACACAGCGATCCAGCCGTAGCCGTAGCCGTAGTCGCCAATATGGACCAGCCTAACTCTGTGAATCACATTCTGTCTGTGCCTCTAACTATTTCATGCCAAACTACAAGTTCATAATTCAGACCCGAATCAGACTTGGAATTTGAAGAGACATGTGTATGGAAAGATGGTCAATTTGCCAACCCGTTCCTCGATTTGATGTTTTGATTTGACCTTTGCCCCTCAGCTGCTGCAGCAGCAGCTAACCGTCGGCGCAGCAACGTGGTGAAGGAGGTGGACAAGATCAAGAAGAACCGGGAGGAGAGAAGAGCAAAGCAAGCCGAGCAAGCCATGCAGAGAATCAACGTAAGAGTGCCTACCTTCTTGAATTACATCCTGTAAAACCTTAACAAACCCCAACCCTTCAAAATCCAACAGTATGTTTTATTTGATTCTGTTGGACTGAGGACTAAACTAGTAAGCCGATCATGCTATAGATGGGATCAGGCATACCACCATAATCAGAATTGAACAGTTTGTGTGTTGAGTTACTGTAGTGTGTTGGACTGAGGACTACACTAGTAAGCTGATCATGCTTTATATACAGAATCAGGCAAACAACTATATTCAGAGTCCAACAATTTTAACCCCATATCATCCCAAACCCTTAAAAATACATCTGCATGTTTTGTTTGATTCTGTTGGACTGATGAGGACTGCACTAGTAAACTGATTTATTTTTTACGTGGGATCAGACCTACAACCATAATCAGAGTCCAACAATTATTTTAAAATACTGAGAAATTGCACAGAAAATAAACATAAAAAAAAAAAAATCTAACAGTGATGGATTTTTCCCCACTTTTTCTCATGACTTGATGACTGATTGAGCTAAGACTTCCACAGGTTTATTTCATTGGCATGTTGGGTCACACAAAGTGCGGATACCGGTCCTTGACAAAAATTACTATTAATGTTGTCCATAGTCTTCTCATAAATCTATCATATGAGTTGTCTTAACCCTTGGGAGTGATCTTATGATTCTTGTAGGAGGGAGACGGCAACCACCCCCAGTGGGAATTCATCCGAATGATACGGGAATTTCAAGAGGACTTGGACTTCCGGCCGATCACAAACAACGACTGCGTAAGTAACTACGATTGGGAACAATCTCTGACATTGCAATACAAAAATGATAAACACTTATAAAGCGCCGGTATTCGCCACAGATGGGTGCTCATTGCGCTGATTTTGTTCAGAGCTATGAACTTTGAAACCTATTTTATGACGCACCTTGTGAGGTTTTACAAAGTGCTGTAGCCATCATGCCAGATACACCGGGGAAACCTCCCCTTCTCTTGACGATTACTGTAATGGGTTCCTTAGCATGTTGTTACACAGCCTACGGAACCGACAGCTTAACGTCTCATTCGAAGAACACAATTGCCAAGACCAGGACTCGAAATCCACTCTCTGCTGATCAGTAACACCAGAACTTGAGTCCGTTGTGTTAGACTTCTCGGCCACAACATGCGAACAGATCTTGTAACATGTGGCACCACATGTTTGCAAAATGGCACAGAGCCTGGACGGTGAGGTTATGCGGGGGACCCAGGCTTGTGACAATGTACTCTTTCCTCAAAAAGGCCGAGCGGTTAAGTGCATCAGACTCAATTTCTGGTGGCTGAGTCATCGGGGTGTGGGTTCGAGTCCCGGTCATGACGCTTGTGTCCTTGAGCAAGACACTTTACTATAATTGCTTCTCTTCACCCAGGGGTATAAATGGGTACCTGCAAGGGTAGAGGTTGAAATTGTGTTTGAAAAAACCTTCGGAGCGCTACGGCAGCACAGGGTTGTATACTCCCCAGGGAGCTGAGAAAGATTAAAGGAATGTTATTGGCCCAATGACCAGGGCACTAATGTAAAGCGCATTGAGACGTTACATTGTATTGTGAAATGCGCTATATAAGAACTAGTTATTATTATTAGCTGTTCCGAACTTTCAGTCGGAACAGCTTTTGAAATCGTCCAGATTTTTATTTTTTTTATTATTATTATTATTTTTCTTTCTTTCCCTCAAATCGTATTGACTTAACCTGTGTCTCTTTCGAAGACCATATGTTATTCTTAGAATTATCAAAAGCAGACAAATTCTATATCATATTAAAGCTTATGCCCTGACTTGAATTTTAGATGTAATTAGATTAAAATTCTTAATTAATTATTCACGTCACAGCTGTATGAATATTTAATTAGCCAATCTGATTGACACCATATCTCAAGAAGTAAACATCCGATCTTCAAACTTTTTTCAGTTATGGCATCGTCTTGTATTGTAGATGTCGATTCCGGTCTAACATTTTTCGTCACGTCATCATGACGTCATTTGTAGGTGTTTTTTCTTTTCGTATTAAAAAAAACGTTTTAGTAACGTTTTGGTGGTTCAAACACAAACCATGGCTACGAAGCAAATTGTGCCGTGATTGCGCAATCACGGCTAGGCGTCAAAGACTGCCGTGATATTGGAATCGAGAGAGGATATACGTACGTTCTAATAGGGTTTTCGTTAAAAGGCATTGGATTGGGATAAGTTACATACCATCGTGTACCTTATCAAATTTATTAGTATGAAAAACACATTTTTGTTACTGTGACGTCATCAGGTGTCAAATTACGGTAATTCAAAGCTTTAATGAGTTAATCTTTGCAGCACCATATCTCAAGAAGTACACAGCCGATTTTCAAACTTTTTTCAGTTATTGACTCCTTGGGCATTGGAAATTAGCCTTGGGTAACCGTGACCCCATGTTGACCTTTACTTCCGGGTCAACCGGAAGTGAGACCATATTTCAAGAACTACCCAACCGATTTTCAAACTTTTTTCAGTTATAGACTCCTTGGGCATGGGAGATTAGCCTTGGGTAACCGTGACCCCATGTTGACCTTTACTTCCGGGTCAACCGGAAGTGACACCGTAATTCAAGAACTACACAATCAATTTTCAAACTTTGTTCAGTTATAGACTCCTAATGGGCATTGGAGAATAACCTTGGGTAACCGTGACCCCATGTTGACCTTTACTTCCGGGTCAACCGGAAGTGGGATCATATCTCAATAACTACACAACCGATTTTCAAACTTTGTTCAGTTATAGACTCCTAATGGGCATTGTAGAATAGCCTTGGGTAACCGTGACCCCATGTTGACCTTTACTTCCGGGTCAACCGGAAGTGGGACCATATCTCAAGAACTACACAATCGATTTTCAATCATTTTTCAATTATAGACTCCTTGGGCATTGGAGATTAGCCTTGGGTATCCGTAACCCCATGTTGACCTGTACTTCCGGGTCAACCGGAAGTGGTACCATTTCTCAAGAACTACACAATCGATTTTCAATCATTTTTCAATTATAGACTCCATGGGCATTGGAGATTAGCCTTGGGTAACTGTGACCCCATGTTGACCTTTACTTCCGGGTCAACCGGAAGTGACACCATATCTCAAGAACTACAGAACCGATTTTCAAACTTTGTTCAGTTATAGACTACTTGGGCATTGGAGATTAGCCTTGGGTAACCGTGACCCCATGTTGACCTGTACTTCCGGGTCAACCGGAAGTGGGACCATTTCTCAAGCACTACACACCCGATTTTCAAACTTTTTTCAGTTATAGACTCCTTGGGCAAGGGAGATTAGCCTTGGGTAACCGTGACCCCATGTTGACCTTTACTTCCGGGTCAACCGGAATTGGGACCATATCTTAAGAACTACACAACCGATTTTCAAACTGTTTTCAGTCATAGACTCCGTGACCCCATGTTGACCTTTACTTCCGGGTCAACCGGATATACACAAAGTAATTAGTTCCATTCTCGTTATTATTATTATTTTTGATTGTGATTTATTGCAGCTAAGAAGGCTCAAAGTTTACAAAAATTACCGGAACAGCTCTGTGATTGTTCACAATCACTATCTCTAGTTATTATTATTATTATTATAAGAGCCGATTTTGTTATTATTATTATTAAAAATTAACTTCTACCAAGGGCTTTAGGTGAAAGTTTGTTTTGCAGTCAAGACACTGAGAATCATTCTCTTTTTAACTTACAGGTGGACGATCATCAAATCACTGTCTGTGTCAGGAAGAGGCCGCTCAATAAAAAAGGTGAACTTTAACCTTTGAACTTTCCTCCCCACAACTGTCAGTCATACCTTGAATGAAAAGTCAATTCAGTTTCAGTATAAAGCAGTACTGGTATAGAGTGCTTGATTTTCAAGTAGTCAAGGTTGACCTTCCGCAAGTTAACCCTCTGCTCTTGGTAACAGTGTCCAGTGAGTTGACCAATCATTTGAAACCATTCAACTGCACGGGTTGTGTACGGTGGAACAACTGCACAGAATTAAATACGTATGCGGGTGTACTGTTTATGCATTCCTCGAATGATATCATATTGCAGGCTGGCATAGTACATGTATATACATCGTTCAAAATCACAGTGGATGATATTAAATGGTTGGACAGCAGGTGGGTTGACTGTCTACTGTGTAGATATGCATTCAGCACATAGTATCATGTTGCAGGCTGGCATAGTTTAGCAATCATTCAGAACAACAATGGATGAGATTGAATGGTCAGACAGTAGGAGGGTGGACTGTGTACTGTGTATATGGTCAGACAGTAGGAGGGTCGACTGTGTACGGTGAAGATGCGTTCACCACATGATATTATATAGCAGGCTGGCATAGTTTAGCAATCGTTCAAAACAATAATGGATGAGATTGCTTGGTCAGACAGTAGGAGGGTTAATCCATACAATTGTTATTATTATGAACTTCTGGTAATGAAACCAAGGATGCCTCAAAAGTGAACCTAATCACCGTAACTCCGAAGCCTCAAGGAAACCTGTAGACGAGGGTGGCCAGACAGTGTGAGGGTTAAGTCCGACTTCGTCATTTTGCTGACAGCTAGTTCTTCCATTCTTTATAGAAAATGGCAAGCGAGACGTTGACGTGGTTACGATACCCTCCAGGGACATGACGGTGATTCATGAACCCAAACTCAAGGTGGACCTGACCAAGTACCTAGAGAACCAGATATTCCGTTTTGATTACAGCTTCGACGAGCACGCATCGAATGAGTTAGTTTACAAGTGAGTATAAATTCATGCAGTTAATAAAACTAAAAATTAGTTAGTGGCCTGACGTTTGGACCCTAGCAGAGTCTTCCTCGAAGGCTAAAGAGAAAGAACCTGCTTGGGTCGAAACATCAGGCCACTAACTATTTTTTGCATTTATACCATAGGTCCTTTTGGTTGGTAAGCAGTTTACAACGGCTAATTCTATTTTCGCAGTTAATAATGATAATAATTTGGGAGGCTAATCATCCTTGTGTACTTGCAACTTGGAAGCCGAATTGTGAAGGCAGCCTTCCACATCAACCCATATATAAACACGGAGCACAACGGGAGATCGAAAGTGTTTGGTTTATTGCCGGAGGGAGGACAACAGGAGGGCCCAGAGAAAAATCCTTGTGGCATAGGAGAGAACTAATGCACAAGTTTACACGCATAAAACCTTTGCCGGGTATCGAACCAGGGACACATTGATGAGGGGCGAGCGCTTTATGAACAATCTACCCATGCCACCCAGTTGAATTGTTTTGAAGGATTGGTCAACTCGCTGGCCAACTCGCAGAGTATCGAGCCAATTTCCAGGAAATAAAACCCAGGGATGAGATTCTTCCAACTTTCAGACTTTGAAAAACCGTCTTTTCTTTTCAGTTAAAAATCTCCGACTGTGGCAAATTGACTTTTGAAACTTTCACTTTCCAACATTTTAATATGAAGTTTTGAAGATTTTGAAATTAAATAAAAACTTTTTGATTATGATTACCGTTGCTTTGTGGACGTCTTTCTCAAATGTTGTAATAATAATGCCTTGCTTACGTCATGTACGTGCACGCTGTCTCTCTCTCTGCACGCGGCACGGCCACGTGCACGGCCGGCCGTCGGTAGCTTGGCTAGACTCCAACTCAATACACGTTCATGAGCCAAGTAAAACATAGCTGCACTGTTTCGCGCAGGCCTATGGATTCTGGACTTTACACAGCCTTGGATTAAGGCTATAACATTGACAACTTTTGCCGATGGAGGGCCTTGTGTGCGAACGATGCGGGGCAAAGTTGATTGGGTTTTCCCAATGTGCGTCATCGAGCACCTATCGTTGAATCACAAAGATGTCAGTGAAAAAGAAGCTATACAGAACCAATCCTCAAATCACAAATTTATAGACATTTGTGTTGAAGAAATTACCAATATATATATATATATATATATTTTTTTTTCGAGATGTTTCGAAAATTGTAAGCATGCGTACGTGCGGGCTAGTGCAAAACAAAAGTTACGGTTGGCGAGTGATGTTCAATTTTGAACCCACCGCCACCCCATGTTCACACTTGATGCGATTTTCCTGGGGAAAATGCAGACTCAAGATGCAAACCCCTAGGGTTATCTGGCTTAACCCTACTCCCAAGCAGGGGGAGCTATTTCTCGACAAATGGCTTTTTTCCTGGGAGTTTGCCAGGGTTAGCAACTCAAGTGTGAAAAGGTCAATTTTCGGGGGAATTTCACGTAGTGTCAAAGGGGCTTAAGAAGGTTTAGGACAATTATTGGTGGTTTGTTATTGGAAAGACGCATGTAACAGGCCTGGACTTTGATCTTTGAGAGGGCAAGGCCATTTTCACTTTGCAAAGGGCACTTCAGTTTGAAAATCTTAAAGTCTATTGGAAATTTTTAAAGGGGCACCAAGGCCGGATGTAAACAAGGAGATCTGTCTTATTTCTGCGTGGTGCAGTTTTTGTTTTCAGATCTTTGATGAATTTTTGTTTAACTCCCCAGATTTACAGCCAAGAAGTTGGTTGAGACGATATTCAACAAGGGTTTTGCAACATGCTTTGCCTATGGGCAGACTGGGAGTGGAAAGACGCATGTAAGTTGGATAAACCATAAATTCTGAATATTTATGAGTGCAATCGTGAGGGCACTTTCATGAGCTGAATTGACATTTTCAATGTTCCCAGTTTTGATATATCTTCAGATCAAATAAAACATGTAGTTCCTGATAGACACCAGCTTTACAGGCAACTTGGTTTTGGCTTGAAGCTATGCCAAGCGTTATGATTTTGTGACACAGTAAAGAGGTCCACCAACCAATCATGCAAGGATTTTGTTAAAACTGAAAATTTGTGGTTTATTATTTGATAACTAAAAAAATTATGATCATTGCCCGTAAAGATGGCAGACTTATCTATGCAAAATAAAAACTGGTTCTTTTACGGGATTTACACAACACATAGGATCTACGGCTTTACGTCCCTTCCGAAGGTCGAAGCAATTATGGTTAAGTGTCTTGCTTGTCAAGGACACAAGTTTCAAGACCGGAACTCAAACCCACACTCTGCTGATCAGAAACACCAGAGTTTGAGTCCGGTGTGCTTGACCGTTCGGATTTGACAGGCCACATCTTGAAAGATAGTACTGTACGTGGAGAACAGAGTTGCCAGCAGTGTGCACAGTATCATGTTGTTTACCATTTTGGGAAAGGTACAACCAAGTGAAATATTTCTGACCACTTTTGTCTCTCATTCTTTTTGTTCAGACAATGGGAGGTAATTTCAACGGGAAGAACCAAGACGTGACCAAAGGAATCTATGCCTTAGCAGCAACCGACGTGTTCAAGCTCTACAACAAGGCTGAGAATCGGAAGAAAGATCTTGTGGTCGGCTGCAGCTTCTTTGAGATTTATAGTGGCAAGGTGAGCTCAATCGTTTGAAATTTTGCTCAGAAGCTTCATGTCCAGAAGGAAGTTGCTACCCATTATCCAGGGTTTTCGGAAATGAGATGAAAATAAATTACATCCATTTGGAACCAAAATGAGACTGGAAGGCCTGTTAATGTCCGGGGCCCGTTTTATGCACAAAGAGAATCTGTATTACAAGCATGTGATTTGTCAGGATTTTTTCCCGATTTCAGAATTTTCTTAAAATCCTACTAAGCCTTTAAATTTTCTTGTGAGAAGTAATACAGTCACTAAAAGCAGAAAGGAATAGTCTGCTTTGTGTTCAAACCTGTAGTTTCTGGTGATGTGCACTGTCTGTAAATGTCCTGAATCGTAACATCTGGGAGATTCTGGGTCTCAAATAAGGTGGGAACCCAGACCTGCATGCCATTTGTCAGGAATGTTCACATTCGTCGAATCTCATCTCTGGTGTGGAAACACGACTTAGTTGATCGCAGTATGATGAATATCTGTTGCAGCATTTATGCATGGTGATAGAAGTCGCGTTTCATTATTTGCTCTTTCAGGTGTTTGATTTGTTGAACAAGAAAGCCAAGCTGAGAGTGTTAGAGGACGGTAAGCAGGTCGTTCAAGTGGTTGGTCTACAGGAGAAGTCAGTCAACTCGGTGGATGAAGTACTACGACTTATCACAGTTGGCAACAACGTAAGGTGAGTCACCATTATGTAGTTTCCGATATACGCAATCTTTACGGGCAACTTGGGTTTTGGCTTTTGGTGAGTAAAGAAAAATTGACTGGAACGGGATTTGAACATGCGACCTCCAGGTTAATTTGCCTGCGTACTACCAACTGAGCCATCTTGTCCCATGATTGTTTATAATTATTCCTTATCTTTTCCACATTCAGGACATCTGGCCAGACTTCGGCTAATAATCATTCTTCGAGATCGCACGCTGTATTCCAGATCATCCTACGGACAAAGAAAGCCAATAGACTCTACGGCAAATTCTCCCTCATAGATCTTGCAGGTGAGACAAATCTTTGAATTTCAATTTCAAAACTAACCTGGAGACTTTCAGGTTGTTTGGAAATAACTTTGGGAATTCTTCGATGGAAGTTTTGAATATGCTATAATATTAATAATGTTTGTATACTGGCATATCTACCAATGTTGATGATCATGGAGCATGAACATTATTACTCTGGTCAATTGGCCTTGTATTTCCGTTCTTAAATCATCTCAGCTCTCTTGGGAGTATACAGCCTAGGCTGCCAAGTATGTAGCACGCCAAGCTAAATCAATCACAAGAACAATCCCTGCCCTCACAGGTACCCAACTATCCCTGGGTGAAATGAAACAATTATAGTTAAGTGTCTTGCTCAAGGACACAAGTGTCATGACGGGGATTCGAACCCACACCCGATGACTCAGCCACTTGAGCTTGGTGCGCTTGGCAATCACACTGTTGTAGCTGGTGCTTTGCTATGTTTCGCTTTGTATACAGATTCAGCTTTTAAAAACAGCTTGTGGTTATGGGCATAGCTAGAGGGTCCATGCAAATGGTGTGTCTTAGCCGAGCAGTTAAGAGCACCGGACTCAAGCTCTGGTGTTTCTGATCAGCAGAGTATGGGTCCGAGTCCCGGTCATGACACTTGTGTCCTCGAGCAAGATACTTTACCATAATAGCTTTGTCCTTTGGATGGGACATTAAGCCGTAGGTCCTGTGTACTAGGGTTGGTAGTGCATGTACAAGAACCCAGAACACTTGTCGTTAACCCCGGTGTTTCTGGTTCACAATAGCAAGCACCCTTGTTTACAGGTTTCCTCAGGCTTGCGAGCTACAGTGATTAAGTTCACTTATGAGGCATCCTTGGTTTCGTTATCAGAAATATATAATAATAATAAATACCAACTGAATCTTGCACAGTGTACTCCATTTACATACACAAGATAGTGGACACTAGTATTCCCATGGTTTCCGGGTAAATCTTGGTGCCACTTTCAGACCCTCTGACTTGTGACCTTTTCTTGACCCCTGACCCACAGGTAACGAGAGAGGGAAGGACACCCAGAGCTCCAACCGGCAGACGAGGATGGAAGGGGCTGAGATCAACAAGAGTCTCCTGGCCCTCAAGGAGTGCATCCGATCCCTCAGCCACAAGGGGGCTCATGTCCCCTTCAGAGCCAGTAAACTCACCCAAGTACTGAGGGATTCCTTCATTGGAGACAACACTAAGACTTGCATGGTACGTACAGGGCTCAAGCCCCTCCAAATCTTAGATCTTTGTGAAATCGAGCCCAGGTTTAGTAAATTGATTTGTGCAGCAAAAATCTTTTTAAAACCTGTAACGACTGCAAGGGTTTAGTCGTACGTAACTACATGTCCCAACTGCAAGATAAATACCCTTGATTTTTCTTCATTCTCGCTCCCTTAGATTGCTATGATATCACCAGGCATGAGCTCCTGTGAACACACTCTAAACACGCTACGCTATGCAGACAGGTAAGTAAGACACCCAAAAAAGTACACACTTTAAACACACTCTAAGCACACTACACTATGCGGACAGGTAAGCAAGATGCCAATAAAGTACACACTATAAGCACACTCTAAACATGCTACGCTATGCAGACAGGTAAGAGAGCTACAAACAAAAATAGTTCAGAATATGAGTCGGGACAAATTTCATAATTTTATTCATGCCAGGCTTAGGGTTCTGTTTCAAAAGTTTGAGCTACGACCGTTCCATGTTATCTTTCAGGGTCAAAGAGCTGGGTCCAGGTGGCCCTGACGACTCCCCCGGAGGAGGTGACTACCCAGTGGATCTCGACCTACCACCGAGTCCTGAGAAATTCCCCGAGTGTCTGTCACCGAGTAACAGTGACCTGGCCATGCTCTGCACCCACAACGTACGTACTCACCAACTACTCGCGTTTAAAGACAAAGTACTGGGTTGGTCAGACTTGACAAATAAGTTGATTAGTTCAATCTGAAAGCCAAGTGTTTTCGGAGAAACACTGTTATTATGCAATATTTTCTGCTTAAGCAGCTCTCTGAAATTAGGCCCAGGGCCCAATTTCATAGAGCTGCTTAAGCAGAAAATATTGCTTAACAATTGTCTGCTAAGCAGAAATGAGCAGAATACCAGTCACAAAATGTACTTGTGACATGGCAGTTTGGCTGGTAACCCTTGTTTGGTAAGCATACTTTTGTTGTGCTTAGCTACTTTTTGTGCTTTTAAAAGCAGCTTTATGAAATCAGGCCCAGCTTGTAAAATTCTTGTTTGTCGTGTTGGTTTTTATCTTCTCCCGCTTGTCATTTCATATAAATATTGAGTCTTGGATTTGTGATCATTGAGCTCTGCTCGGAGGGGGTACTTAGACTTCTGATTTTGTCTCATCTTAGGAGGAGGAGGTTTCCGCTGAGATGTTTACGTTCCATGAAGTGATGAATCAACTCCAAGAGATGGAGGAGCAGGTGGTGGACGACCATCGAGTGTGCCTAGAGGTAAACATGAGTCCTTTTAGAAACCTTTTGCATGATAAATTCCCCCCCCCCCCAAAAACAAAAATATATTAATAAATAAATAAATACAAATTTAAATAAAAATAAAATAATAATAATATCAACGAATAATTGGCACCAGGAAAGAAAACATTCTCTCTAACTTTAATCATCAAATTAATATTGTCAATATTTAGGAGACGCAAAAACTGGCTGCTGAGGAAGCCCGACTGATTGAAATGAGTGATGAAGTGGACTACGATGTAGAAGGTGAGTACCCAAAAGGTCTCAATAGAGGGCGCTGCATAAACTTTGTGTCTTCTAACCAGTCCTTTGTCATGTTATGTTTTTCAATGTCGAAATGAATATTACTATTGATTTCGAATTGGTGTTGAACAAAGAAAAATTGACTAGAGCGGGATTTGGACAAACAACCTCTACCAACTGAGCTTTCTAGCCCTATGTTGGCTGTCTCCCTATTTTGTCACTATCTGGAATGTACACACAATGCATTAGGCGCTGAAACACAAATCTGAGCATTGCTCAGGTTAAGGTCGAGCTCTGTTTTAATGTAAAGAAAACATGATATATTTTTGTCTTCTTTGTCGTTGAAAATTTTTTCTTGGTGAATGCATAAACCAGAATACAAATTTTCCCATTTTCCTCACGCAGACTACGTAGCTAAACTGGGTGACATCCTAACCAAGAAGATCAACATGATGGTCGTGCTCAGAGACAAAGTCAACAACTTCCGCGGTCAGCTGCAGGAAGAGGAGAAGGCCAGCAAGAACATGAGGCCTGCACCTTGAAGCATTGAGGGAAGGTAGCTCCTCCCCTTTTTGCCCCCCCCCCCCCCCCCAATCTGGACTTGGAAGCATCACAGACTGATCACATTTTTGTTTTAGTTTTGCTGTCTTTCCGCAACTTGAATGATTTCTTTATTTGCACTGCAGTTCTACAGCTAAATGCATTGTTAATTTTTTTTCCTCAGTATTTGAGAGAATGTTTTGTGAGGGAGTCGGTGTTTCCCCCTGCCCAAGGGAATGTGAGGCGACACACCTTGATACTTCAAGTGGCAACCTCGCTAGTTTTTTCTCACAATATCACCGCCTCAAATACCGATCAAAAAACTAATCGTTTTGTGTCATTTTTGAGCTTTTTGCGTGACCTTTGATGTATCATAATTTGGACAAGTAGATGGATCTGTCGCATGTTTGTGTGAGCGCTGCATTCGTCTCAGTTTGCAGGCTGCGTAAATTTAGCTTCAATCTAATAATTTGTATCAAGGTTTTAGCCAAATTAACTGGAAATTTTAAAACTGCGTGTCCAAAATTGTTCACTTACAATACATTTACATAAATGACAGATTAAACAGGGTGTCAAAATTTTAAATAGGGTGTCCAAAATGCACCCAGACACCCCTCTGGCTAACACATTGTATTGTTACCAACTCGCCCTGGACATCGGCCAGGGGAAACACTGGAGGGAGGGAGGCAATGTAATGAATGAGGCCGCAATAGTTTTTGGAGGAAGTGGAGGAACAGTGGATCAATAAAAAGTATCTTGATTTTATGCAGGTGTAAACAAGATTGTTGTAGAAAGAAAATCGTGGTGTCAGAAAGTTGGGAACAAAATTATGGAATTTAACCCAAACTCAATCGCTGCATCTGCCTGGTGATTAAGTTGAACAAATGTTAAGCATTTGAACCAAAACGTTTTAAGTATAAACATGGGTCTGTGCTGTCAGGCTCCTCTGTCCCCAAAGATCTTTAAATTATTGTGTGGATTGTGTAAGTTTTCACGTTGCTTAATAGGAAGCAAAGGTCACCTCTCTGAGGTCATCTCTCAGTTGTCAACCAAGGGGTAACCTTCCAGGGGTCACCTCTGAGAGGTCACCTCCCCGGGGATCACATTTTGAGAGGTCACCTCCTAGAGGTCACGTCTCGGAGATTGGGTATGTGTGATGATAGTGTAAGATGTGTTGTTAAAGTCTATGTACAGTTTATCTATTTATTATATTTTATACCCGCCATGTTGTTGAGGGCACACTTTATGCAACACCATTGTGTATTATGAAGATGAAGTCTGGGTACAAGGTAGTGGGCCTTTATAATGGTGAGGCCATCTTGTTTTTCTTTCATTCAATCAAATGTAACCCGACTGAGGTCCGAAGGAAAAAATAGTCGGGGCCCTTATTTGTTTTATGAAATGAGCACCACAGTGAACTTCATGATTTGACCAAGCCGATAACTTGTTGAGTGTGGTCTGGTGTCCCATGTCCCTACACAGCCTTAAATCCATCCATTTGGCCAGACCGAGGCTAGAGGAGCAAATTAGTCTAGTTCCATATTGGTATCATTAAGTCAGTAAGTCTTCGTTTCCATTACCCACAGGAATCACAGAACAACTTTTTGCTGCATTGTTTAAATGTTCACCTCAGTTCTGCCCACAAAGTCTTGGATTCTAGCTGACAGTCTACAGCAAAACCCTTTGAAAATGATTAATTTTGCATACAGTTTTAACGTTATTTTTGTACGCAAACTATATACAGCTTGGTTTTAAGTAATTTGCTCAAATACAGCACTTGGTAAATGGGAAGAATTAAGGCAGAAGGAGACTTCTCCTGGCTGAGATTCCTGTGGATTTTTAGAAAAACTATTTCACATACATGTGATTTGTTGGCAAATTCTAGCTGAGAAGAGTCAGATACCTCCATGCCATACATATTCTTTGCAAAGTGTGTCTAGTTACTGGACTTCTCTTAAAGGGTGTTTATAACATTGGTAAGAGTAAAAGTGTAATGTTCAAAGACTCACGCACAACTTACATGGTATAAATAATGGTCATGGTAGTAAATTCCCTTTCAAATATTTTTGCTTGAAATGTTATTGTTTTTGAGAAATGAGTAAAACAATTAGTTTTGATCTCATCAGTCAAAAACTCAATGTTTGAAAACAGTGAACAAATTTAAGGTTTCCCCCCACTTTTTTGTTGTGACTCCAATGACCGATGTAGCTTAAACTTTCACAGGTTTGTTATTTCATGTATATGTTGGGTCACATGAAGTATGGATAATGGTCTTTGACAATTACCAATGTAGCTTTAAAGCCAGCTGCCACCAGATCACATGATATGTCAGAACTGTGTAAGTTTAATATACACGTTCAAATCAAAAGTAATGGTCTTGTGAAGTAAATTATCAAAATAAGCTTAGCAAAACAAAGCACGCTTAGCAAAACAAAGCACGCTTAAAAGTCAAATGTACAGCCTCCAATTATATCACTGTGTAAATGTCTTGACGTGTTTTGGGTTTGGTTTGGGTTTTTTCGCCCTCTATGTGTTTGTATATAAAGCGTGAATGCAATTTGATTTGCAACTGCAGGGTGTTCAGCTGTGAATGTGTTCATTAAAGTTGTAAATTAAAAACTAATGTACAAAGGCTTCATTTAAAAACAAAAATCTTGTGAATTAATAACTTTCTGCTGATTATGATAATGTGCACTTATGATTACGCCTCACAATGGGATACTCGTGGACACTAGGTGCAGGTCTGGGATTGCAAAGGCAAGGCCACTTTGGGGGATACCACCCCGTGTTCATCTTACGCCTGATGCAATGTTATGCAGAGGGAAATATTTCACACTGAAAAAATAGTCCTAGTATGAACTTTATAATCAGTAAAATCCAACAACGATGTTTTTTAACCCGACCAATCCTGTATAATGCCTTTGATACTAGAGGGATTCAAAGTGGCAATGGTGATGTAGAGTTGATGGACAGAGCAGTCTGCTCGAAACGCTGAGTAAACCACCAGTTCAATTTCAGAGTTATAAACAGAATTTATGCATGGAGGTATCTCCAACTCCAAGCCCTATCAGAAGAAAATCCCACACCCCTTTTCTTGTGAGAAGTTAAACACTAAACTCAACAAATACCCAACCATGAAGGATCTGACAGCTTCGTCAACAACACATTTTGGGGATTTTGTGCTAAGCCAAACCAATTGGATTTTGTGTCAACCCAGCAATGTTTTGATGCTGTTGGATGTTGTGTGAAGCCAACAATGTCCATTTTTGTTTTGTGTGAAGCCAACAACTTCAAATTTGTTTGAGTTTGTGTGAAACCAATATTGTCAAATTTGGTGTGAACCAAGCAATATCAATTTTTGTTTGGGTGTTGTGTTAAGCCAACACTTTCAAATGTTGTCGTATTTTGTATGAACCTAACAATTTCCAATCTTATTGGGTTTTGTGTGAAGCCAACAATTTCAAAATTTTGTCGGATTTTGTGTAAATCCAACAGTGTCAAATCTTGTTGGTGTTGTGATAGAGGCTAAAAATGTCAGTTTTTTGTGTGAACCTAAACAATGTCGAATTTGATTGGCTTTTCATACTCATGGTGTTGAATCCACATTTCAAACTGTAAGTTGTACAAGATGTTGTCATTCCTGATGTTGGGTTTGTAGATTTCAGCTTGTCTTCCCTTGGAGTTTGGTCAAGTGTTTTGTCAACTTGCTGGCAAACATTACTGAGATTTTGATCCGTGGGTTTTTAACTCATTTATGTAATAAATTGAGAGTCCAATGAAACTACCAAAATATTACCATGTTATGACATAAAAGAAAATGAAATTAACAAAAAGCATATTTTGCCGTAAAAAGATGTAACTTCCTGTTTTTTGGTATTCCTATACAAAGTGGCTTAGTTTATAGTTGACTGTTGGTATGGCAATGAATACATAACAAACCGGTTCACTTTGTTGTGTTTCTTTTCAGTTACCAACCGCCAAACATATTAAACCAGTTGCATGTCATAAATGTTATGATTGAGCCGATTGCATCATTATGCCGAGATGGAATCCAAATCGCAAGTGTCGTTGTCGTTGACAACTAAAAGCCTGTACCCATTAAGAGTGCATAGAGATACTAAAATGCAATTACTGTAAAACTACCTGTAAAGAGGTAAAGTGTGTGTATTATTGACACTCAGTTTTAGAACTGAGAGAAGTCTCTCGAATTCCGAATAATCTACTCCGCGGCAGTAGAATAAATAGCAAGACAAGTTCTCAAAGAACAAAATCTACCGAGCAAGTAGATATACACATGGTGTTACCGCAAACCAATATACATTGGTACATCACCATGCAATGCCTCAAATCCCATATACATCATATGGTGTTAAACTAACACTAATTTCTGCCAAAACAATTTCATTTGAACACCCTATAATGTTAATTTGGATTCTTTCTTCGGTATCGATATGTAACAACACCCATAGTGTCAATTTTAAAACCCCATGTTTTGTAGTTTACTCAATAGACTGACAGAGCTATACTCTTCCTGATTTTACAGAATGTTCCCTGGAAAAAACCCAATCTTTCTATGTTCTGATTTGAACAAATTTGAAAATCTCCCTGATTATGGAACCTTTTTCCCCTATAATGTTGAATGTCTAAATATCTCCCTGATTGTTGTACAACATTTTCCTGATTGCTAGATGCAAATGTTGGCAGCTCGACTGAACATTAGTCCTGCGCGTATTTGAACACCTTTGACCCGATAAAGAGCGCAATGTTGTTTTCCACACGAAAACTCATGCACAATGTCCCCCCAAATTCCCTTGACAAGGATGGGATGCCATTGAAATTAGAGTACATTCATTCCTACATCAGGGCAAAGGAAACAAAATCACCCACGGATACCAACAATCGAGTATTCATGGGTCGGTTCTATTGTGTGTTTGTTGACAAAATAGAGGATGGGATTGAATTTACTCATTCCAAAGAATAAATAGTGAATATAAAATGCATGGTAATTTTCTTTGCACTGCATGGCGTCCAGGCGTAATATAGTCGTTCCTGTGATGTTTAGACTTTTGTCTTTTCAACCAACTTAGTAACTATTTAAGTTATGGTTTAGTTTGTTTCATTTACAGTATCAATTGGGGTGGGGGGGGGGGGGGGGCGGCGGCGGCCTTAGTTTCATTTTGTTGATTAACAGTAGTCATGGTGATGTAGGCTCCTCCTAAAGAGTCTGTAAATCCTCTCTGCAATGTAGCATCCGGGAAATGCAGACTCATCCTATTGGCCCAATTCACCTTACGTCTTCATCACAAATTGTGGCTGTGTCATTTTTGTGAGTCAGTTTCCCTATAGCCCTTCTCAAAACCAGGGCTTGGATCTTGGCTTGGGTTCAGGCATTTCAGAAGACGTGCGCTTTCCTTCATATTCAATCAGGCGGACGGTCCCAATCCAATCAATAGTTTAGAATGGGCCCATGTGCTATACTGTGTAAAGCACATTTTAGGCGACGTGTGCGCGTTTACACGCCCGGACTCCCCAAAATGGGTCTACTCAATAAACTAACGGGAGACCAAGCCCCCCTGACTCGCCACCTTTTACAGTCATTCCTGGTAGGATTTCTTTTGCCTTTTGTCAAATGAAACAATGTGTTTTGTATGAATTATCACTGTATACACAGGTCTATCCGTCCGTTTTTATTCACTCGCATCACTTGGATGTAGACTTTATTCACTGATTCCAATTATTCACTTGTCGAGTTAACTTTTAATGCTTTTCAACCCCAACTTTATGTCCAGAAAACTAGAATTTCTCCGCAAACAATTATTTTTTTATTGTTTGATGTTTGGTTGTTTTTCTTTTAACCTTTTGCCGTGCAAACATCAGTAAACATGTATAACAATAGCTAGTCTGGTTTCTCAATTCAAGTACAACATTATTTATTAATATGTAAAATATAAGGGAATGATTTATTTCAAAAGAGAAAGCTAAAATTCCGGTAATATCTCGGCCCCCCCGTCAATGTTCCCTCTCCTCTCGAGAAACGGACAAAAGTTAGAAAACAATGACTTGTTCTTTTGTACACATGTGATGTCACAGGTTACATGGTCCTGCTTGCCTTCTTTGCTTATGGTAAGCAGTAGTACGAAATACTGTGCAAAGTACCACCCGTAAGCAGAAAACGTCTGAAATTGATGTGGGCCCAATTTCATAGCGCTGCTTAAGCAGAAAATATCGCTGAACAATTTTCTGCTTGGCGCAAATGAGCAGGATACCAGTTATAGAATGATACTTGAGACATGGTATTTTGGCTGATAACCTTATTCTGGCAAGCATAATTTTGTTGTGCTTAGCTACCTTTTGTGCTAAAGCAGCTCTATGAAAATTGGCACTGGTTATAGTTGTCAAACCTCTATGGTCAGACTGAAGCACTTGTTTATTTTTTACAATGCTGTACTTTGTCTTAATTCAACCTTTGAACAAAATATAAAAGGTACCACTGTATAAGAAAAAGACGTAGTGATAAAATATCAAATACTTGTGCACCGTTAATAGTTATTAAAGAATGTAAATTGTTTGTAAAACAATTCACTTATGTCCTAAACTTGCAATGTCTTAAAATTAACTGATAAATAAATTGACAAACTGCTGCAGTCAGTACTGTTAAAATGCATCCGTGATATGTTATATTTTGTCGTGTAAATTATCGTAGGAGGAGTGTTGGGTAACTAACCTAAAATAGAAGACGGTTCTCCTGAAGACGATCAGAGTATACTGTCCGAAACGTGGAAAAGAGACCAAGGGCGAACACTCCCCCAAAAAGATTTCTTCCACAGCGGTGGACGGGGGGGGGGGGGGGGGGGGGGCCATACCCCATTCACTTTCTTTGTTCCCACCTCAGTTTTTCTCCGATAGCCGAAATTGAATTTAACCCGAAATCATTGCATCCACAATGCAATTATGCTATCGTAACCCTAGCTCAAGTTTGAACGTCACCCCAACCTCTAAATTGAATTACCGGAAGTGTACGTTCTCAAAATTACTGACAAAGCCCGAGCCGGAGCCTGAATCCAAGACTTTGTTTCGAAAAGGGCCGAAAAACACCTTTGGAGCCAAAAGGCTATAGACTCCATCTTGGAAAAAGAGCCCAACGGTCGCGGGCAAAATCGGGCAATTTTCAGCCAAAATGCCTGTAGATCAAAGGTACGTTATTAGACTATATTTCAACAATACCTGTAAGCGCTTCAATTTACAGAAAACAGTTGTTGGTTTGCAAAATGTTGATGACGCGTAAAGCTTTATTCAGTCACTGTATAGCCACGAATTGACGGTTTGGCTCTCTGCGGCCAAGATATGCGTCCTGCTGGCGGCCAGGACAATTGTCGACAAGCGGCTGATATGTATAACTGGCACTCACGCTCAAAACGTGTATTGGTACCAGGCAATATCGACCTCTTGTCGACAAATGGTCTTTGTACTAACTACGTAGCCGTAGCCGAAGCCGAACCCTCTCAGTTGGATACAGCCTTCTGTTCATGTTCCACCACTCCATCATTGACGCCCGGCAACCAGCGAACGAAAACTCTATAATAGTTTCATTCAAACGGCTTATCTAGTTTCATTGTGCCTTTTGTGCTATACGATACATAACCACTTAAAAACGGCTGCTGAAATCAAATAACCATTGTATTGCCAGAGATAACATTCAGGTTTTATCAGTCTGCTTCTGATAATTTTTGTTCCTGAAAGTCTTTGCTCAATGATTTCGGGGTACTTTTTTGTTTCGTGGCATCATAATAATAAAATAGTGAATTATTTTTAGATGAATGATGCGTTTAGGCCTATAAGTAGAACAATTTAATGCATTAGTGGAAATGTTTCGTTGTTGTAAAAGGTGTATGTATTTTAAGACCAAGCATCACACCTCGGACTGGTGCCTGACACGTGAACTTGGATTTCAGTATTTAAACCCATTTGGGGGTTTTCCACCGACACATTGAAAACTGAGTTTGTTTGTATTCATCATTGATCTTCATAGAGTTCTATTCTCAAACCTACTGGCTACAGAGATAGCTCCTTTACTATTGATAAGGATCCCCCAGATCCATTGAACCAGATAAATATTTAACAAATAAACAAATCAATTTTTGTCATATAAAAAAAAAAAGGGTTTGTCCGTCGAGGCACCATCGCCTTCCTTTCCGCCATATTTTCCTCGCAATAGCAGCAACGCCTAGTCTTTAAACGTATGGTCATCGTTTGGTTTTTGAGAACAGTATGCTGATTTATAGGCAAAATTATCAAGAAAGATCAAATAAAAGTCATCTGTGAAAGTTTCAGTTGAATGCAGTGTCTACTTGTTGAGAAAGCAGCAAAAAACTGTCATGGTATTTTCTTTGAATTCATTCACGATTAGCGGGGACAAACCCCCGTCTCTGGCCGTATATAGTGGCAGCATTGTTGTTGTTAGTTTGGTGGTTTGGTGTTGTTTGTTTGTATTAATGGCATCATTTAAACGAAAAACATAAACATTTCAAAAAGTCGCCTGGGTGATCTTAGGAGATTCCAATTTGTCGACATACTTTTATTGATTTCTAACCAACGGAGGCTTCCGACGACATATTATCGTCGCAAGATGTTTACAACCATCACCCCTCTATAGACCCATTGCACAACGCGCAGCGCGCATACATGCGCGTAATTTTGGGGGGGGAAACGTGCACAAAAGGATGGTACACGTGTTTACGCACAATGCGCTTGTAAACACGTGTACCATTCTTTTGTGCACGTTTTGACCCCCAAAATTACGCGCGTGTAGATGATGACGTCATATGCAATGGGTCTATACCCAAGTATGACCCTACCTTTAAAGAATTGTAATATAAAAAGTGGTGCAGCATTTCTGTTTTTCTTCCATTCAAACCAATGTAACAAAGTTGAGGCTGGAAGGAAGACTATAGTCTGGTTCCTTTTTAAGTTGAAAATTGTAACTATCAGTGTCATCGTGTACACAGGGAGTCTGACAAAGTTGGCTGCACGAGTGATCAAGTTCTGTTACACTAAAAAGCCCTATACTACCAGACTCGATTTGGTTAAATTGACTTGAAAGAGAGAGAATCAAGATGGCGGCACCATAATGACGTCACTTTGTTTACAACAAGAGTGACCTTGTGCAATGAAGGGCATTTCCTGGCAGGCAAGATACATGCACTGCATGGTCATAATAATCATAATAATATGAACAATTGTTATAATATCATAGTTACCACATAACATTCAGAACTGCAAAAAGGGGCGAAAAAATAGCTGAACACATTTTGAGATGTGCTCCTTTCTTTATATCAAAAGTTGATGAAATTCGTACGGTGCAATCTCCACAAAATTGTGTTTGCCTCCATTGAGCTGTGTATAGAAATTGTCCCTGCACGAAGTCCAGGCCGTGTGGCTCTTTTGTAAACGTGATGTCACAGGTTATTACACGCACCGCCATTTTAGAAAAGATCAGAAAAAGGAATGTTCGATTTCGTCCTGTATGAGTATTATTTAGTAGAAATTAGTGGTATTTTCTTAACCGTGTCTTCCCATAATTATAGGAACAGCTATTTTAGGGATGTTTTACGCCTTCACTGAATGTGCACAAAGAGAGACTGTTATAATTATAAGATTATTATTGTCTAAGGAATGAGCTTTTTCTAAAACTTGGTGCACCGTTACACTAAGCCCGTACGATCATCGGCTTACAGTTTCCATGTGGATTACTGTAAAACCATCAAGCCTGGCTTCCCTTGAATGCAACAGGGGGGATTAACCCATGGGATAAGAGACCCAAGGATTATGGGGGTTTTAAGGAGCTTGTATTTTCACTCTTTGCCCGTGGGTAGCGAACGGGATCTCTCTTTCTCTTTTAAAAAGAACACTTTATTTGTGTTAAGTTCTCAAGGGGTTTGACTAAACAAAAAAACACCATGCTACAGTGGCCTTTAACGCATATATACAACTAGATGAGTGTGTAATAGTTATGCAGCATCCATCACTTGAAAACGTAACAAATCCTTGCGTAAATATTGCCTTATTTTGTTGGTTTTTTATTTGGAAATTGGCATTCTTGATAAGGTCAGCGGGTCTAACTGGTCAGAATTACTGCAAACCCCCTTTTACAAATTACAATTGGGTGAGAATTTTAGAATTTGATTCATTGTGCGCCAACCATTCGTTCAATCAGAAAACCATATGTCACAAATAATTATATACCACGTCATTACCCCATGCAGTATTCAACAGAAAACATCAGTATGTATTTTTAGTCTCTTAAAAAGAATTGACAGACACCCTCACAGCCTCGTTCTGGTTACGTTGATTATAATGTGAGGAGACAAATATCATGGCGGTACTTTGGTCAAGTTCTGAAACCAGTGGATATGCAGGTTTCATTTGAAACTTGACATGGAGGGAATACAATCTATGTTCGCGGAGACACCATTTGCATAAAACTCTCCGATGAGTAGCTAGTAGGCCTGGTGGTCCTGAAACCACAGTCCCTTTGTCAACGGTTCTTTTCACAACCACCACAACTCATTGAATATCTACTACAACAATAACTGAAAAATTAAACAGATTTTGAACCTCATACGTTTTATGCATAATTATGGTGTCTCCGCAAACCTACACGAGAAAACGAAATATATATTTTATAAGTTTTCCAAATGTGCTCGCTAATTATTTTTTGACACGCAGATTGCATGACTAATGTTCCAACTACTCGCCAGCCTGCCTCTATTGAGACATAGTTAATTATTAACGTTTATTCGACAGCAGCTCGTTCTCTCTTACATCAGACAAAATGAGTAAACAAGTGATTTAATTAAATTTTCGACAAGTGTGGCTTTTGTAGTATGGGCGTAGTTTTTTAGATATACAAAGGACTATCCACACGTTTTGGGGGGGAACTGTTTTTAGTTGGTTGATGTTTTTTTTATTAAAGGGTTTGTAGCGAAGAATGCTGAATACGAATACCACTTTTTCACTATTTGTGACTAAAACATACTCTCTTAAAGGCACTGTACACGTTTGGTAATTACTCAAAATATATATTAGCATAAAAACTTACTTGGTAACGAGCAACGGAGAGCTGTTGATAGTATAAAACATTGTGATAAACGACTCCCTCTGAAGTAACATAGTTTTTGAGAAAGAGGTAATTTCTCACTAAAATAATAAATGACTTCTGGCCAGAAAGCACACTAATTTGTACAACAAGGGTGTTTTTCTTTCATCATTTTCTTTCAACTTCAATGACCAATTGAGCCCAAATTTTCACAGGCTTGTTATTTTATGCATAATGTTGGGATACACCAAGTGAGAATACTGGTCTTTGACAATTACAAAACGTGTTCAGTGCCTTTAATCTGGGGGAAATAATAAGCTCTTTGTGATTACAATGAGTGACTAATAAGAGGCGGTTGGCTTCATTGTCATTTCTGTGAAGTGTTATGACAAATTTCAGAGAGAAATATGGTCTCTTTTAAGTGAAAAAAAAAAAAAATCTGACATGGAGGGCGGATGTATGTGGGGCAGAAAGATTTGCTTTTGATGGTACAAGCATGGAATTTGGCATACAGTCAGAAATGTCATGAGAAAGATATTTGGCTATTATAGGGCCATTGCAGATTTGATTTTCCAAACAAAATAATATAGGTGGCAAGCAGTTTTCAACATTTTCAAATTCATGTAAATGCTTGTTATACTATACCGGCATTTTTCAAAAGACAAACCTGCGATGGCGCTTTTCCGTTTTTAAGGTTTTTGATTGAGAAGAACAAAGTTGACCACCTTAGTGACTGTCTTAAATCATTCATATGTTTTGGTTCAAGGCACATATTTGTTTATATCAAACATTATGTAATGATCTCCGAAACAGAATATTAAAACTATATTCTGTGCATTTTGTACAAGAAAATTGTATCCGTGTATGAAACCAGTGACATTCATTCCGATCATCTAGTTTTCAAGAATCATATCAAAAAGGTTGCTACATCGGTGGTTTGTTTTTGAAGAGTGTTTTAATAATTCATTTAAATATTCGAGTTTTAAAGAGAAATTTCAGAAAGGGAGGTACGTCGCTTGCTTTTTGAAGAATAAATTTATTCCAATCATCTCGGGTTTTCAGGGAACACCATAAACAAAGCCGTGGAAATATCATCGCAGTAATCACTGTCAACAATGTAAGCATTACGACTTCATTGATGGTTTGGGGACCATTAAAATAATAATGAATAATTACATTCTGTCCTGCAAATCTGTATTTTCATCATTTTCTTAAATAGTCTCTCTTTACCGTCAATTACCACTCATTGTGATAGGTTTGTGCTACAACGTTACATGATTTGAGCTTTCAATTATTTCCCCAAACAACATTGGAATAGTCCCTTTAAACGCTCTGAGCATCTAGCTATAGCCCCCAGCTTGACACCTTAAGTCAACTACACATAGAGCCTGCCCATGGTTAAATATTTATTCATCCCTTGAATTGTACTGAATTGAAATCGACCGTCTGCTCTCATAAACGAAGCCAAACAATATTTAATTTGAACAGCCAGAGAGTCTGAAGTGAAACAAACCTAAAAAAGATATCATTAAATCTACGATTGCAATTTTTTTTTAATGGTCTCACGTTTCGACCCTAGCAGAGTCTTTCTCAAAGACTAAAGGAGTCTTAACAATTGTATGAAATAAATATATTAATTAAATTCATGAATTTCAAATTATGGTTTAATTATTTAATATAAGACCCCACCCTGTTATAAAAACTAAACCTTATTGTTTCAGTTTTTCAGTTTGCTCCAGTTCAATACGGAACATCAGATACTGTCAAAGTGGCAAAAACATTTTGGAGAATTCAAAAACTGAGCCAAAATAAATTTATTCAATTTGTGTCATTTACTCGTACTATATTGTTATATTTATTTACTTTTATCAAATAATAAACCACATTTGTATATACACTTGAGAAAAGAAAAAAACCACATTGGTGCATCTTGATTTTTAAGCAATATATACATTGACTCGAAGACTGTTATTATAACTTAGAATAATATTTACAAAGTTAAAATTGGGCAGACCAAACTGTTAAGCCCCGCCCAGTGGTTTAAGTAGCTACCAATCAATACCCGTGTCCGAATCGAGCGACTTTGGCTACGGCTAAGGCCGTTGCCTGGACAACAACGTCGGAGAATAGGGGTCTCAGCGTTCAAGCCATAGCCAATGCCGAAGCCGTTAAATTAGACACGGCCTTGGTTGTAGATTGTAAAACGTAAAACGTCCAGTAGCGGATCAGAGGTGGGGGAATTGTGCCTTTGGTGTTACAAGCTTGGAATTTGGCAAACAGAGTATGTCATAGAAAGATATGAAAGATATTTGGCTATAGGGCCATCGCAGATTTGTCCTGTTTGCAGGTCGAACAACAAGCAATACTTTCTAAAGCCCTTTTTCCCACGAGGGCAATTTAGCTGGGGTCCATTGCTTTATTTTTGCCTGGTTGTAACATTTGCAAATTGCACTTCGTGTGAAAGGACAACGAGGTTTGGACTGTCCAAGGTCCAGAGTGAAATCTTCTCACAATTGTTAAAACGGCTGCCATTGCTTGTTATTTTACCTAAAGGACAAATCTGCAATGGCCCTACTGTAGCCAATAATACTCTTTACTGTATGTCAAATTCCATGCTTACCATCAAAGGCACAATCCTACCACTTACCTACCGTACTATCATAACCTTTTTTGTGGGGACGCGTGACACGCGCGGCCGAAGCAAAGTGGGCAGCAGACATCAACGAGACCAAAACAATATGTTATTGTCAGTAAACCCTTACTAATAGTGTAGAGATATACATTTTATCTTATCGAGTGGTTTTATGACTGTGTGAACAAATATAGCCACTCTAAAGAAAAAGGTTATAGAGCTTGTACATCATCACAACAACATTAACTTGCGTTGTTATATTTTGTCAGTAAACAAAGTTATTGGTGTCGGCAAGGTAATGTTTTTTCGGTAAAATGCAATCAAGGGCAGCACTTTAACTAATGACTGATTAAGCTTTTAAAAATGGAGAAGCTGTGGTTTGCATTACATGCTGGTTTTACATGAATCTTTGGTACATTTCGACAGAACCAATTGGTTTACTTTTGTGGTTCACATTGCATGCTGGTTTTAAAAGAATTTTTGATACATCTCGACACAGCCAATTGGTTTATTTTTGGAGTAGGAATGGGTCACAAGTGCATTCTGTAGTTCTGAAGTGTTGAAAGCTCTAATAACCCGTTGTGACGAAAACGAGCGAAAATGGTAATATTAATAATTGTGAATTTGAATCAATCTTATATGACAGGTGGTTTTTGTTTAAATATCTACATATTACCGACTTGCTGCGAAGAACCAACCGTCACACTGCAAACCTACTGCCAGCCACAATTTTTCATATACAAAATTTGTTTCAAACACTCCCCGATATTCCACCGAGTTTCCTTCTGTTCACCACTTTAGTTCCTTCGGGTTTTCTTTGGTTTTTATCCGAAGCAGCGTTTCCGTCTGCGTTAGCTCTGCCGTACCTTCGATATAAATCCTGCTTGGCCTCTTCAAATTGAAACCGACCGTTCTCGATGAAACTCGCTCGCCGTTTCATCATCAGCCTGAACTCCTTCGCCTTGACCAAATCAGCGATGTTCTTGAAACTCAGGGGCTTGGAGTCGATACTGTCTCTTGGTAACAGGTCCGCGATCGCCCTAAGATTGTCTTTCACGAAGATCCAGCCCCGGCTGCGCGGATGCTTATCCGGGTCGTTGTTATTCCGCTCACCTGTGATGTCCGGAGTACCGACCCGGGACCTCGGGCTGTCTTTCCCAGTGCTGACCGGTGAGTTCTGCCCGTTGTCTCCCGGTGATCCACTGTCACCTGCGGGGTCCTTCGCGAGTATTGAAGTCTGAAGTGAGCTCCATCTTTTACTGAGTAAGCGTTTTCCAACTTGAGCGTTCTTCTTACCACCTGGAACTTTCAAGTCACCCATGACGAGCTTATACTCCTGGCTCACGTTAGAGTTGATCTGTTTTTTCCTGTTCAACACGTGCACGTTTTCACCTACGTGCCCATATTGGCCCTCCTCGGGCAGGGAGCGGGTCTGTAGAGTCCCCGGTGCACCGAGGACCCTACGGGAATCTGGCCCGAGCTGAGACGGTGTAGGGAGAGACATCCCCGGTGTAGCCTGTGAGATGGACGGCAAGACAGATGTGGATTTCCTCCGATTTCTTGCACTCGAGCTAATGAGTAGATTGCTTCCGAGAGATGAGGACACAAGACTGACAGATTCTCCTGCAGAGCTCAGTCTCCGCCTCCGGTTCTCTGCTCGACTGGGGTTGGTGTCAGATATTGACGGCGGTGATGATGATAATGACGGTGATGGCACATGTTGTGAGAGCAGCACAGTCGAGTCATCGATATTCAAGGCAGGTGTTCTGTCCCGTTGTTTCAACAAGATTGGCCTCTTCCTCTCTCGGGCCCCTGGCAACGCTACGTCTGTCAGCTGCATAACCACGCGTGGTCGATGGAGCCCGGTGTCAGAGTGTGACGGTGGGGAGGATGACGGGGAACTCTGGGCATCGAACCCGGTGCGACTACATCCGGTCCTGCCCCTGCTCGAGGCTGGACGACGACATGAACTGGTGGGGTAATGTTTGCCCAAACTCTCACTCTGCACTAAATCCGCACTTAAGAACCTCTTACTAAGTGAGGGCCGTTGGTTCGACCACTCTTTGGGATCCTCGGCTCTAATCCCCGCATAAGCCGTCTCCCCAGCGGGACAATCACGTCCACTATCGTCCCACCACAACACCCTCCGCCCCGTCCCAGGGACATGTCGACCTAGCTGGTTATCATAATCACCCTGGGCGTTGCTAAGTAACCCTGATTTCTCATCCAGTTGTAAATCTGTCTTTGTGGAGTAGAGCACTGATGGGACCGAGAACCTTCGTGCGGGCTTAAGTGAGGGTGGCCTCGGTACGTGGACCGGGCTGGCCCAGCGGGCTTCTCCGTCCATCCGTAGAGTGTTATCTTTGAGAAAACAACCAAACACAAAATGGGGATAATCTTACACTGATTCGTCAAGTTGTGACAAAAGATGTTACGAGGAAGCGTGAGTAATTGGGTTTGTACAAAAGTGACACAGACAACCTCATGTAAAAAAAAAAAAAACTCAATACATTTGTATGGGTTTTTTTTGGAACTAGTGGCGACAAGCTAATTTGGGAATCTCTACAAATACCATTGTGTACAGCCTAGTTTGACTTTCAGAAAAGTTCTACCAATTCCATACCTGCAATCCATTATGCGCAATCCAGTGCCGTAGGCCGGTTCTATGTTTATAGGGAGAACTGTTTGTTTTTACTCCCATGGAATACAACAATAATCCTTGATTTTTGACATGTACCTTCAGTGTATTATAAACCTGAACAGATTACAAACAAAAGAGTATATGCGAAACATGGATTAACATTTCTATGCCGTGAAACCTTTTCATCGAACGCTGTCATAGTTTGGTAAATTGCCGCAAATGATGAAGTAGGTATTCAACGCTATTAGTGACGCATTATCCTTGAGTAAATTATGCAACTCTCGCAAATGATTTTTGACTGATCTTTTTAAAGATTCTCATTAAAGGAGGGATGTATAAGGCCCCATAGAAACTATTTTGCATTTCGTTTGCTATGCTTGGTCACATAAGGTATGCAAATTCTTTGACAGTTACCAATGTTGAACTTGTGCTTCAAGACGATATTACCTATGGAAAAAACTGCCTGCAGATTATAAGGATGTTGTGTATGTGATGAGTCAGTGATGAGTTAATGAAAAAGCATTCCGGTTGATGTCTGTTTATAGTATATGTTTGCTTGTTAATTTGGTTGTACTTGTTCGGAGGTTTGTCTGTTTCTTCTGAGTTTTTCAATAGAAAGTCACATTTAGAATATTTAAAAAAATAAAAATGAAGCGAGAAACCGTAGTCTGGTAATATAAATATATAATCTCACAAGTTTTAATTGATGTTTTCGTTTAAATTAGGGATTCGTAGGACGGTTTTATTTTGAAATAGGGTAAAAACAACAATGTGCTGATTCACCAGTCGTTTTATGTTTAATTTTTCTAATTTCTACTGCAACTGTATATATTTGGTTTGCGGTAACACCATGTGTATATCTACTTGCTGTTACCGACCGCAAACCAAATATATATTGATACCTCACCATGCAATGCCTCAAATCCCATATATGTATTATTGTTGTTTTGAATTATCAATCACTGTGAGCAAAATGCTTCACCTTTAAGGTTACGAGAGTACCACTTAACTTGCCAAGGTTCAAGCCATATGATGCAACGTTTTAGATGCTTTAGAAAGTAGTCTGATTGAATTCATGCCGTCTTAGTCTGTTCTATGTACAGAATAGCCACTGACCCTGACAGTGTGCAAGTCATGTATTACATGTTGTCTACATGGAAAATAGTGTATTTTTAAATGTACAGTATATGCGTTCTTCATTGTTGTATTCGGTTTGTGCATGGGTTGCGTAAAAACGGTTGTTCATTTTTTTCTTGACCCCTCACTGCGTATTTTTGTGTTCCTTTTCAATAAAGTAGCAAAAAGGTCTCGTGACTGGACAACAATAAATTAAGGCAATTTCAATATCGGCTGCGCGCCGGGTTTCAAGCCTTCGAACGTGCATTACGTATGACTCTTTCACGGTGTCCATGTAAGAATTCCTAATTGGTCAAGTTAACTCGCCATTATGAAAACGTTATAAATGCTAGGCTGATGCCCGAGCTGAGAAGAGAGAGAGAGAGAGAGCAATTTGTTGTTGGTGAAATTTCGACAGCACGTATGTCTTACTTAAAACATAATTAAGTGTTCGAGCGAGTGCACCCGTCAACTACAAGTTGCAACGTTCGCTGTGACGTCATGCTTTGGAGTGATTCGCTTTACCCCTAGCCTCATTTTGATGTCATTGCTTCGGCTTTGGCTTCGGCTTTGGCTCTAACAGGACGACGAAGCCTAGGCCAAAGCTGAAATGTGATTTGGAAAAGGAACAACAATCATCATCAAATCACGTGCCCCTTCGACCAATGATATTGGCGCAAAAAGTACGAAGCGCCGACCCGCGACGCAAGACGTGCACGACTGCGTATAATTATGCGAGCATATACCTTGTAACCTGTGACATCAAATGTTTACAAAAGAACAACAGAGCCTTGACTTCCTTCAGGCACGATTTGTACACAGCTCAATGGAAGAAAACATTCACTTTATAGTCTATGGAGATTACACTGTCCAGTTTTTATTAACTTTTGATATGAAGAAAAGAGGCACATCTCTAAACTTGTTTAGTCGTTATTTTTAAAACTCTGGAATTTATGTGGAAATTATGACTCAAAAATTTTAACAATTTCCCATATGACCAGTTTAGCACCTCGCCTGCCAGGAAATGCCCTGGAATGGTCACTCTTTTTGTAAACAAAGGTTTCTTGGTCTACGTCCAAACAATAGCGGATAAAAGCAGTAGGCCTACGTTTATCTCAATTATCATTGATACAATGGGTACGGAAGATTTCGTGCAATGTGGATTAGTCTATAACATTGCCTTATCTAGAAATGGGGAAAATCACCCACACGGACTCTTTTGAGTCGAATTGGCATGGTTATCGCCGTGGTTGATGAAATAGTAGACGGTTTAACAACAACAGAGCAATATATTTCAGACGGGCACCGGAAATTATTAATTTGCAGCCCCCCAACAATGTGCATTTAACGACCGTTGTTTTCCGGCTCGTCATAATGACTCTCATTTAAGTTTTGTGATGATAAATTACCGTGGAGTAATAAACACATTGGATGGAGCGTGATTAGGAGTGGGGATTTGAACGTACACATAACAACTGCACGGGACGCAACAATGCAGTGATGTTACAGATTGTCATCCAAGCAATCAGTTTAGACTCGGCGTTATTTATTGGGAACTGCAGCGAGAGTGGATTGAAGCAATAAAAAGAAATTAGACGTGGAGGGAGACGGCATGCTTCAAAGATCACTCTCAGATTCAGAACGAAAAATGTCGATTATGTTTGTTTCATTGCTTTGCAAGGTAGAGTGAAGAGATTTTTTTCTTCATTACAATTAAAAGGACATGAACAACAATGGTAATAGTCAAAGGCTAGTCTTTGCGCATGGTGTCGTCATTGGAGTCACGTAAAAATAGTGGGGGAAAATAACTCGCGAGATATTTCAAGGGAAGTTTTCCACCATGACCATCATCTTTATACTACATGCAAATCTGTGATCATTATTTTTATTTTGTTCATTCAACCCACAAGATATTGCACGAAAAACATCCGTCGATGTTTAGTTAATAGTTAATTAAAAAACTAAAACAAATGAATCAATTTCGGCATCCCGACATTATCTCTCGTCCATCAGCCAGGTATAAACAATTTTGCATGTTATTATGTTGTATGCATTGTCCATGGCATATGCGAAAGATTTGTATATTTTTCGTTTTTAAACACGTCAGCAACATCTGTCAAAATTCGTTGCGAGAATGAACTCCTTTAAAAATATAAATAATATTTCGGCGGAAATCGGGCCACATGCAACCAAAATACTCTATTTAATACTATTTCAGCAACTCTGTCATTGAGGTTTTTGTTATCTTTTGTATATCCCCCCTCCCCCCCCCCCCCCCCCGATCGAGGCCACTCATTATACTTTGATTGGAAAACTGACTGATCTAAAAGTTGTGCACTTTACTTATTCAATGCACACAAGGACGTGTGAAGTTCTTTGTGATGTTGAGTTTATGTATTGAAAAGAAACTTTAGAAATTGTATCTGGTCGCTTTTGTTCACAGAAAAACAAATCAAATCAAATAACAAGGACATTTTGATTTCAAGTTTAGACAGTATAAGGTTCTTTCGAAACCAAGGATTCCAGCGTCGACCCCAGCTTTGGTTCCGTCTGCGTGTTGGAAGCCTCGTACCGACAGTGCATGTTTTCGCAAATACTGTCGGAGTCTCAGCCGGAGCCGTGGTATTGAAATCATTTCGTCCATTTTTTGAAATGATTTTTTCCTCAATTTGGGTTTCAATAGGTGATATTTCTGATGACAATGCTTGTCAAATTTAATCAACAATAAAAAACCACCACAACAGTAATACAATGTACTGGATAATTATACTGGTTGTTATAGGGGGGAAAATATATTTTCAAATGTTCATACCAGTACCAATTCTTAATAGAAAAATCCACCTGAAACTCTTAGTTGAGGAAAATACCTTTAGAAGGCTCCACAAATCATCATTTCTTATTTCGATTGTCGCAATCGAAAAGCCCAATATGATATCTTCCACTAAATCCCCACAAAAACGCACACAATTTGGGATTTTTCTCTAAAACTTGACCGACGAATTTTGAGAATTTGTCACGGGCTGTTTGAATGGTAATATGTTGTGTCACTTTTTTTTTAAATTGTTTACAAGAAACACCCATCATTCAACACAGATGAAACTCACCTCTTGCGCGTTCACGTCTAAATTCAACTTTTAAGATTGCTGGAACTTCAGGAACTAAACAAAGAGTGTCACCCACAAGTTCAGCGTTTTGTTGCTAGAAGTTGTTTGATAAGAACTAATCGAGTTCGGCATAACTCAACCCACCGTGGTTTTGTCATTCATCCACGGTCTAATTCACATACCGTCCCGTGAACTGGAACCAGCAAAAAGCACGAGTCGAGGTCTACATTTGTATACACACAAAGTGATATCACACCCGCCCATGTGTAACATGCAGACGTGATGATCGCTTGATTTAAACCAAATTTCACTTGACAACAACTGTTTACAAAATAATCAAATACACATAAGTCCGACCAAACACCAATGAGCACCAGTAGCTATACTGTATACACGTCCCATGTTATTTCAGTTGATCATTTCCAGCTTGCATAGTTGCCAGCCCGTGTGCCAGAAAACAAAAAATACAGACGACTGTGTTTATCACGTCAGTAATTAATCCTACTAATTACTTACTTCATTTACGGAATAGGCCTATAACAGTACACCAGCGAGGAATCAGTAACTGCATTATAAATTTGAGTAGAACGGATTGGCTAAAACACGGAAACCACAAACTCAAGAGCCCCGTTCCAACATTCAAGTAACACTCACAACTGCCATTGAAGTAGCCTGAAACTGGGTTAAATAGATAACTTGAATATATAAAAAAGAAAGAAAAAAAAACGTATGCGAAAACACTTTATTTTTCAATTTAAGCATTTATCGTTGATCGTATGGTGGATATTGTCGTCATCAAAATACAATTAATATTCTGAAAAAAATGTTTGTTTGCTTTCCCAGTCAAAGTCCCCTCCGCCATTGAGAAAAAGCAAAGGCTATCTATATTCTGTAAGCGTTTCTTTGGAACTTCTGAAGTGGAATTTGAAAATTGAATAAACATGGCATTGTCAGGCATGCCGATTCAACACCCCCCCCCCACCCCGCCCCGATTTCCAGTCCAGTCTATAGAGGGCGCTGGAGCTTTAAAGAGTAAGCCACACAAGGGTGCACCACACCATAGAGAAATGACCACTAAGACCACACTAAATAAACTCCCATAGTAACCAATACTAAATGCTAAATATTCGAAAAAAATCAAAAAATTGTTTAAGTCTCACGGCCGCTAGAAAACCAATCAAACATATTTTCGGACAACTAAACTTCACAATTCTTTAAAATTTTTGGCAGGTCAGCCGTTTGGAATTTTTGCTTAGGCCTACTACCCCAGAAAAAACACCCCTGAAAATGAGCTTTTTCCCAAACTGACTTGCTGCTAGTTTTCATGAAGCGCTGCTCCACTTCCTAAGTCAAATAGGGTCAACTTTAACGCCTAAATTTATCCAAGTCTCCCCAAAAGTTGAAGCACAGAACCCCCAGGTTGTGATAGGTTCTTATGATTACACAATCTATTAACTGTATTACCCCCAAAACGTTACAATTCAACAGATTTTGTTGGGTTACAAATTATGATAATCAGCTTGGCACATGACCTTTGGCCTATTTAGTGTGGTGCACCCGCAATAAAGAAATATTTGCTAACTTACTGAGTAATATTTTTCAATAAGATTAGTTAATGTTAGACCTTTAGCTTATATGAATTAATATATTAATATTCCATAGGTAAGAATTTTCATCAATTTAAATTTGTGGTTTACTATTTGACAACTGAAGTTTAAGTACAGAATCCTTTTGTCAGTACACTGCTGGTCTAAATAAGGATTTATAATCAGCTTGGGTTTAAATCTGATCTGGCACGCAAGCGGGTGGGAGTAGGTTTGAGTCCAAATGCTGTATTTTAAGAAGTTAATCGTGGCTTACCGTGATTCGCTTTATGACAAAACAAAAATATAACACGACACAATTTCAGTCTGCTCCAACTTCCAAGAAAGTTTCCAATGATTTGAAAGAAAAAAAAATAATAAAACAAGTCTAGAATAAATGTAAAACATCACTGGCCACGACCAACATGTTAGAACACCGGAAAATACCACATAGGGTCAGCATGGAACATGAAAGGACAACGTCAACGTATCAAGAAGGGGCGGGGAGTGATCAGGGAGGAAACTAAGTTAGATGTTCTCACCTTTTCGATGTCCCCAAGATCTTGCCCTACCTTTGTAGATCTCCAAATCGTCAGAATACCAATTTCAACACAATCCACAGACGCCTTCCTTGAACACGTTGGGCAAAGACAGTTCAGACAGAACAAAGCCTGCAAAACATAAATAATTCTTTAGATATAGTTGTATTAATTTGTGGTACCCCCTAACTATAGTTTAGATAGATAGAGTGGTTACCCCTAGCTTAGAGTTTAGACAAATAAAGTTTTCTTATTATTTCGTGGTAACCCCAAATTACAGAGTTTAGATAGATAGAAAGTGGTAACCCCTAACTTGTTAGCCAGACAAGGTTACTAGAGTTTGGATACTAGAGTTTGGATAGATATAGTGCATGGTTACCCCTAACTAGTTTAGATAGATAGGGTGGTTACCCCTAACTAGTAGAGTTTGGATAGATACAGTGCAAGGTTACCCCTAACTAGTTTAGATAGATAGAGTGGTACCCCTAACTAGAGTTTAGATAGATAGGGATTTTATAGTATTTTGTGTTGTGGTAACCCCTAACCATCTTGAGTGATAGGATCCTCCCTCACTCCAACAACACCTATAACTATAAGGTAATTCAAACAAAGAGAATACTTGTGGGCCATTTTCTACTAAATGGGGGGGGGGGGGGGGGATACAAAATACAAAATAAATAAATAAATGTATAAATAAAAACATACATAAATAAATAGTGTAATACAAAAATAGTAAAAATGATAATGATAAATAAATAAAAATTAAACAAATATAATTAATAAATCCCCCCAAAACATACACATAAATGAACAAATAAGCCTCTAAGTATATTAAACAAATAAGTAATAAACCAACCCCTACCTGACAAACTAGTTTGACTACCTCCAGCAATTATTTATTTTACCCCCCCCCCCCCCCCCCGCCCCCACCACACCCCCGGCATTGCACTCGTCTTCCCACCAGTGCTTCCCACTAGCTGATGGTCAAACCCATCCCCCTGCCAAACCCGCATGATTCTCAGAAAAGAAAATATGGCACAAATTCAGCGTTCTTTCCTTCAGAAAAACATTTCATGCAGAGTCCATTTATTTTCTTCCAGTTCTAGCCCCAAACCCGGGCAGACGACCCCCAGGACCGCTTCCTCTGATAAACACACACACTCACAAAATGCATGACAAAGTTCTGGCGAGGTATTACAATGATACTTTAAACAATTTAAATCAATACACATTATTTTGCCATCAGGCAAAGTTTAGTTTACCTCAAAAGCAGAGGCTGTGTGTGGGCGGTGTCCCTCGTTGGAGTCCCTTCTGCGCAAAGGCCCTGCCGTGCTCGCCAGCCATGTTCTCCCGGTGCAAGACCTCTCAAGAACTACCACAACTTCTTTAGCAAATTGTATTATTCTAAGGTCAATGTTATTGCCTTCATAGGTACGGTTGAATTCTATGAATTGTCCCGTAACTGGCAATAGTCGAACTGAGTTTGTCATCGAAGAGAAAAACATAACTCGCGGAGAAAAGCGACGTCCAAGTCGCCATGCTCCACACTTCAAGCGATATGTACACGCACAACACATCGTATAGGCCTACTTTCTGTGTCAAAAAGGGGCTTTCGAAAAACAGCGCCCAAACTCATTTGCATATCAATAGACATCTTCGCGAAAGTATGTGAGGGTTTTCGGCGGGAAAAATTAAGCCCCGCCCAATATTGCTCTCTGCTGCTTGAGGCTCGAGTTGGTGTGAGATGTTTGATGTGCACAGTCATTGTCGTGCACTTAAAGGGACACACCGGTTACCTGTTTACGTAATTTAGTCATGTTGAATCAAAGACAATTATTTCAAGATGGTTTTTATATTTTTTTTATACAAAAATATCACGTAATTAACGAGAAATTACCGAAAAAAACAAAAGCGGTCAAAGGTCACCGTATACGCTTTACCAGCCGTTGCAAGTGTCAAATGTACGGGATACATACTGTGCAATGTTGCAAGTAGACTGGTGCTCTGTTTATGTAAGTGTTTTACTACGACAAGGCATGAGGATCCAGTCCACGTTATCCATCTTAAAGTGTGTATAAACAACGAACACGGAAACCAGTAAACTCGCCCCCCAGCAAACTCGCCAATTACAAAGTCCCCAACTACAAAGTCGCCCCCTAGCAAAGTCGCCCCCTCACATACAAACTCGTCCCCTCTCAAAGTCGCCCCTCACAAAGGAATATGTAACAAATTGGTGTGATTGGACTTCAGGGGAACGAAAGCTATCTTGAGGGAACAAAAGCTATCTTGAGGGAACGAAAGAGGAAATCTGGGGAACAAAATCTCATTGCCAGAGAACGAAAGCGTATTTTTGGGGAGCGAAAGCATATTTCGGTTGAATGAAAGTATATTTCGGGCAAAAAATTCAAAGTCATATTCCGAGGAATCGAAAGCTTTTTGGGGGGAACGAAATCTCCTTTCGAGGGAAAAAAGCGTTCTTTAGTGAAGGAAAGCATATTTCGAGCGAACAAAAGTATATTTCTTGCGAACAAAACCATATTTTGAGGAAACGAATGCGTATCTTCAGGGAACAAAAGCGTATTTCTGGGGAACTTTAATTGTAGTTCGGGGGAAAGAAAGCGTGTTCAAGGGAACGAGAACCTATTTTCTAGAAATAATATATTTCGTTACCTAGAAAAACACACTGCGTTCATAAAATGAAAAATAATATTTTGTGAGACAAAATATTATTTTCATCGAATTAAATAATAATATTTTGAGGAAACAAAATAATTTTGTTGGAATTTTGTGTGTCGAGGGATGCAATAGAAATTTCGAGCGAGTTTTTTTTTCCACTTTTTAATTTTTAATTTCTTTTTCACTTGTCCCTTCTGAGGGGCTCCGTTTTTTGTTTTTTTTGGGGGGGCTCGTTTTTTTGGAATTGTTTGTCACAAATTTTGTTTAAACTAATTGTACCGTCAATATAAAAGTGGTATTCCTATGTATTGACATAAATCTTATTTAATTAACAAGAAACTCGGTACAAATCGGGTCAAGGAACGTACACAGAGCATTGAAAAGTTGCGATTTTGAAACAACGGATTCGATCAGCGAGGTGTACCGACTAGCAAACCCGCAATAACAACAACGTAGTTGGTGGTCTGGCTCCCTACCCCTCCCACATGTTCATGAGCTTCCAGGTATACAGCTATATCGCTTAGCTAGTGGGTTTCCGTCGAGGTAGCACTGCCGAGATACTCTGCTCGCAAGCGACACGACTGCCCCTGTGTTTGTGTAGCTAGCTCCACGCTGTGCACTGTAACTTGTAAGACACGCTTCCGTTGCTCGGACTCTCTGAAATAAAAATATTACGTTCGACATTTTGTATTACTTACAGCTTGTATCCATAATTTGAACACGTATTTTTGTGTGTCAAATACTCACGAATTCTTGTTAAAAAACAGAGTTGAATTCGGTACAGTAATTAATTTTTATACGGCTGGAAGTAAAACTAACTCCGAAGATCACGAGGGTTATCCGAACCAAAAAAGTGGTTCGGATAACCCATGTGACCTTCGTTTTTTGAAAAATGCTCAAAAACGACCAAAATTGATGGTTTCTTTTAGGAACCGTTCTTCTCCATTCCTGGAAGACCTTTGGAGTCATGTTTTAGTCTATTTTGTAGCCAAAATAGCCCAAGGAAGCCGGTGTGTCCCTTTAATAAAAACAGTGGTATACACAAGAACCAGTATTAAATAGACTGATCGCATGATGAAGCCAGGGCATTGCCAATTAACTGAAACAAGTATTACTTTAAGGTTTTGTGAGGGGTGTATAATAGTGGTATAATAGTGGAGTCTGTTCTTGTGCAGTCGGTGTACGCGACAACTGTATTATATATGGAACGCCAAAGAGGCATTTAATAATCGGTGATGGTCTTTTACAACCGGTGATCAAATTTTTAATCGGTGATGGTCTAACGCGATCGGTGATCAACTTTAGCAATCGGTGATGCATATTCACGATCGGTGATGGTCTTTCGCGATCGGTGATCAACTTTAGCAATCGGTGATGCATATTCACGATCGGTGATGGTCCTTTGCGATCGGTGATCAACTTTAGCAATCGGTGATGCATATTCACGATCGGTGATGGTCTTACGTGATCGGTGGTCAACTTTAGCAATCGGTGATGCATATTCACGATCGGTGATGGTCTTACGCGATCGGAGATCAACTTTAGCAATCGGTGATGCATATTCACGATCGGTGATGGTCTTACGCGATCGGTGATCAACTTTAGCAAGCGGTGATGGTCTTCTATTCATGACCGGTAATCAATGTTTTGATTGGTGTAGACTTTCACAGCTGTTGATTAGTTCTGCAATATCGGTATTATTTCGCTATTAATGTTTTATTTCACTTCATTAATTGAAAGTTTGAAAATCTGTGATTGTTCTTTACTTGGTTTCTAAGTGCACCACCCGCGTTGAATACCCCCAAATAAACACCAATAATTGTTAAAAAAGGCAAGTACCTTGGTTTTTCTCATCCCAGTATCTACATTTAGTAATTTGTTTATAAATGATTAATATGGCCAACTTTCGTAAATGTATTTTGGTCATACTCGCTGTTGAAAATGGCATGAGTTGCCTCAAACGTGAACTTAACATTTCTATGTTAACCTTGTCAACTTGTCATTTTGATAATGTGGAATCAACTGCATTTATTTCTTTTTAATGAGGGGTGTCTGACCACATTTTATGTGTATTATTTTGCGCACTTCACCAGTGACCTTTAAAAAAACAATATTATGTATTGTCGGTGTTAATGTTAGTTTGAAATTATGAAATCATACTAATAAAAATTTAAAAAGCTTTCAAAGTAGGCCAGTCAGTTTATGAATTTAGTTTTTTTTATTATTATCAAACTTTAGCGAAACGAAAGAAAAACAAGCAGAGCTATACATAAAATGTTAGATCGTTTTTAACAGTCACGTTAAGTAATCAAACAAATTCAAAATAATTTAGTTTTACAAATGGTAAGACTGGCGTAGCATATCGGTAATTATTCTACCTTTTTGAAGGCTACTGCGTGAACGATACAGTTAGACTGAAAGTTAAAACGCCCACGCCCCCGTCATGCAACCCCCCCCCCCCCCCCCCGCAAAAAAAAGGGGGGGAAGAGAGAGAGACACACCAAAACATCACATAAACCACCCACAGGCACTTCCCTCACTTTATAATGGGCTTTGCCTTTATTTCATAATAAAAAATAATAATAGTGTTATAACAGGTAATGGTGAAATCTCAACTGTTTACATTCCAAGGGTAATTATCTCCATACTTGTTTATAATTATGACATTATTTTCGTGGCACGGAATGATTACATTCCCCTCGAGTGAATACAAACGGAATTAAAAAAGTAATACATCCAGGCCTGGAATAAATAACACCGTGTATGTTATCATTAATGTAATAAAATCAGGTTTTTAAGTAAACAATTAAAGGAAAGTAAAAGTGAAATACTTACATATAGTATAGTTTTAAAATGGTACTCTTCTAAAATGTCTGACAAGTCAGTCGATGACCAGAGTGGTGAGTGGTGTGAACTAGATAGACCATCACCGATCCCTAAAGTTGATCACCGATCGCAAAGGACCATCACCGATCGTGAATATATGCATCACCGATTGCTAAAGTTGACCACCGATCGCGAAAGACCATCACCGATCGTGATACATCACCGATTGCTAAAGTTGATCACCGATCGCGTTAGACCATCACCGATTAAAAAATAATTTGATCACCGGTTGTAAAAGACCATCACCGATTATTAAATGCCTCTTTGGCGTTCCATAAAGCAGTGATTCGGATACTCGTGATTCAGTCCTTCGG
Source organism: Leptasterias polaris (assembly GCA_037783415.1). NCBI lineage: Eukaryota > Metazoa > Echinodermata > Asteroidea > Forcipulatida > Asteriidae > Leptasterias > Leptasterias polaris. Next base: position 861,986 of record JAZGTN010000035.1, read on the forward strand.
ATACTTATTGGTGTGATGTGTATAGCAATGAGCCCCATCCCAACCACCAAACGAACGTTGCAGAAACAGCATCTATGCATCAAGAGGGAGCTAAGCTATCTGTCCGAAGTTGGAATTTATCGACATTAAAATTAACCAACCATCCCATGAAATGTAACTACCAAGTAGCCCATTACCCCCAGGAGGAATATTGCGAAGTTGTTGGAACAAGTGTGTAAGTGAAATTTATAATTTTGTTTCAAAACCGTAAAAAATTGTCAGTCGGTGGTCTTCGTTTTATTATTTATTTTATTAAAGACCACACCTCACTGACTGACTGACGCATTTTTTTCACCTGATTGAGTAGTGGACTGTTGTCTTTGGTCGGTTACTCATCGCGATGGTATGGTCGACTTTTATACCTCAAGGTGGGAGGGCATTCTTATTTTTTCTTTTCTCGATATATACACAAGAAATTTAATCAAAATTAAAATGTATATTATTTTATTTATGGTTTACATGATTTGAAAAAAAAGTAATGTTTTGCTTTCACGGAGTCTGCTGACGTGACCAAGCTTAGATGACATGAACAGTGAGTAGTGATGATGCTGACACTAACATTTTATAACAAACCATAGAGAACAAACTAACACAAGTATAGTAACAGAACAGTCACGGTCACACTAACACTACAGACAGTACACTAACACTAATAGTAACACTTTTGGTAACATTATTTTTCGTCAAAATTCTGTATGTTAACATGAGATTGTACTTTGTAATCATGCTAAAGGATGTAATGATGTAAATAATCAGTGTAAATTAGTGACAACATTGAAATAAACGTAAACGTAATAATAATAACGTAAACGTAATAGTAATAGCATATTAAGGTCGGGTATGCCATTTTTCCATTTGGGTAAGATCCTTTTTTTTTGTCATAATGATTGCAAAATGTGAGGTCAGATTAGGAATATTTTCAGTCAAAGTTTGCCAAGAAAATAAATTTTAGAAAACGTATTTGTTGCAGGTTTTACTTCTGTTTTTAAATTTCATTTCCCATACTTGTAGTTGAAGTAACGCTTTAAAGCACATGTACAACATTGGTTATTGTCAAAGTCTAGTATCTATCTTCACTTTATGTGACCCAACAAATGCATGAAATAACAAACCTTAGCCCCACTTCTGTGGCCAAGGCTTGCTGAAACCATTTCTTTTTAAGCAACATTTCTTTTTTTTAGCGCATTTCCTACGGGCCAGTCGGCGGTTTAAACCAGCTATATGTGTTGACTTAGCTCTTAGCTTGCCTTGTGTGTTTTGGATGTTCAAACAAATAACTTTAAAAAAAGATATTTCAAACAATAATTGTGCGACTGACTCCGAATTACTTTCCGCGATGTGTACAAGGAGCTGCCATTTTGGAATGACCCCAATCATGCAAATCAAAATAGACGTCATCGGCCGGCATGGCTGTGGGCATAGCGAGGTAAGGGTGCGAACATTTCATTGGTTGCTTTGTGTCTGCTTAAAAAGAAATGGTCGGGACGTGTGGCCAAGGATTCAGCAAGCTTGGCCACAGAAGTGGGGCTAAAAAAAACCTGTGAAAGGTTTGGTTTAAAGCTCAATCAGCAGATCATCAGTTGATATCAGAGTCACAAGAAAAACCTAATAAATGTTTTTACTGTTTTAGAACATCAAGATCAAAATTTAGTCTGGCAAGATTAAAACTACAGGTTTTACTCATTTCTCTATATTAGAATTTCAGGCAAAAACATGTTTTCCACCATGACCACTACATTGTAAGTCAAAGTGCAAATATATAATTTATTTCTTTATCTTGACAATGTTGTGCACATTACATCCTTTAAAACAAAAAGGTATGACATTGACAAGCTTGTATAATACTAATCTAGTAATTTTTTCGTGTACTTTACTTAATCTTTTTACACATTCCAACGGAGTGAATGATAATGGAGTAAGAAGATTAAATGAACATAGTACACTATAGCTCCATGATTACACATACTTTGGGTCATAGAAATGCCCCCCCCCCCCCCAATCTCTATTTGGCTCACCTCTTTTGTTTGTTTATAATTATGCACAATTAAAGTAAATTATCTTGCCACCAGGTTTTGTCTGCAAATTTGAGACCGTTTTTAAAGAGAAATGTGCATTATTGGATATTGGAATTATTCGCATCCTCTAGTTGTCAATTAAAAGACCCATCTAGTTGACCGTTTGCACAACCATTTTGAAAATGTGTGTGATGCAAATAGTTTTATACTCAAAAGCTGCGCACAGTTGCATCAATTTGTCGGCTCAATCATTGTAGTTGTCCCCAGGTTGGTATGCACCTTAGGTTCATTTTGATTGCGGCCGTCGGAATTGGTCATTTCAAATTAAGCTAAAGTTATATTAAGGTGTCAGGTCACTTCGTACCTTTACCACTTCGTACCAAGGACACTTTGTACCTTTTACATGGTACTGTATGAAGTGACTTTGGATACTTCGTACCCTGGACACTTCGTAACTTTTCCAAGACACTTCGTACCTTCGTACAAGACACTTCGTACCTCGAAAAGAAATGGTTCTCTGCCTCAGTTCAAGAGGGTCACGTAGCCAAAGACTCATTAATGACCAGTTGTGACTAGACTTGATGGGAATTGAGAACCAACTAACAACTTGTTGCATGTAGTTCAAGTCGCTCGAGTTAAAACCAAACGGCTCTTCTCAGAGCCCCACATATTCAAAAGGAGATCTAATCAGTGATTTGTTATGTACAAAGAAAACAAACTTAACAAAGAAATTGTTAAATAAGCTTTAATTAATAATATTTTTTTTAAACTTTTGTCGAACAGGACAGTTAATAAAAAAATTCTACAATTTATCTATAAATAAAAAATGAGCATTTATAAAAAGATAAGAGGGCCGAAGGTACGAAGTGACTCGGCTGACGGTACGAAGTGACCAACTTTGCCAAGGTATGAACGTAGTGATTCAAAGGTACGAAGTGTCCCGGGTACGAAGTGGCAAAGGTACGAAGTGACTGACATCAAATATTAAGGGGTGTTGATTTCCTTAAATGTCATGTCATGGCTGAGTGGTCTAAAACATCAAACTCAAGCTCTGAGTCACCAGAGTGTGGGTTCAAATCCCGGTCATGACATTTGTGTTCTTGGGCAACAAGACATGACTAAAATTGCCCCCAGAAGTAAATGGGTTCTTGCAAGGGTCAGGGTTGATGTGAACTTGATTAGTAACTGTTGCGCCCATTTGGCTGCCGGTGCTGTGTTGTATAAATCAAAATGCAACTCTAATGACTTGTTGCAGTGCCCCACTCAGAAAAAACCCTGCGATGTACATGTACTCTGTTGGGGACTGAGAAAAAGTGCTGAGCCAAACACCACCATATTAAGCGCATCCAACACCCCGACTGGTCCCACCCTGTGGCACTCGGCAGTTTCCACAAACCCTCACCACCCAGTCCCTAATCTCCAAACCGGAGGTTGGCTTCGTGCTCTACACTGATGGTGGTTTGTACTCTCAGTCTGCTGCCCCGAGCCAACTCTCTGATCCCCTTTAAAACTTTTAATCCGCAATAGATTGAGTCAACTTCCTGAATTCTTCCTACCTCATAAAAAGAATCACGGGAAAAGGAGTCTCTTTCCCCTCCGTTGTCAATAATGCTATTAATAACTGGCATATCGCTGGCTTGCACAGCTGCTTTTAGTCAAGCTGAAAGGCAGAGTTAAATTTAGTTTTATGGCCCGGTTTCTATACATAAATGGGTGAGATGGTTTTATGCGATGCTGAGCATGCACTATTTTTGTATGCGCTTCAGACTTCATGTAAAATAAATGTTTGTTTTACACTCAAGTTTAATAATACATGACACTCTCCACATACTGCCTTGTGTCTTTAACCTTGATGTTAGCTGGAATTTAAAAAAAAGTTTCATTAGTTTTTGTGGAAATCGTGGAGAATTTGAAACAATGCGTCTGCATTTACAATGTACAATAGATATAGTTCCTGATAGATGTCAACTTGGGTTTTGGCTTTGAGCTGTATCAAAACATGTGGTTTGTTTGCATAATGAGTAGAACTACTCTTATGCACAACTTTGTGCATTTAAAGAGTGACTATGGTTGCCCGTAAAGATGGCTGACTTTATACTGTGTGACGTCAAGTGGGAAGTGTCTATACATGAATTTAAACTGTAAAATATTTTTTTAAAGAATGTAAAAAGTATACATGTTCTGTTTGGTTGTATCAATAAACTTGGGTGTGATCCCTGGCTGTACGGCAGTTACAGGTTGAATGGCTTCTGACTGGCACCCCGAACAAAGATATTGTCAAAATAGGGAGACCGCCAACATTTACTCCGCACAATACTCCGGAGGTTGCAGGTTCAAATCCCGCTCTAGTCAATTTTTCTCTGTTCAACCCAAAAATGTGTTCTTTATATACATGTAGTGCGCCATGTCATGAGATTGTAGAAATGGTTCTTTTAAAGCAAAACAAAATTCATCAAGGCCTTTTTCTTTACATCTAGTACTAAAATTATGACATTATTGCTACTTTGATTTTTTTGTTTATAAATGTTAAAAAAGAAAACGCAATTTATGTTTAGGAGAGGTTGGAAATCAGGAGGCTTCAGTTTGCCATCATCATAAAGAAGCACCCTGTGTACAGGCATGCTCTCTAAACATTGAGTTGTTGTCTCCTCTATTGTTGGAGCTCTTTTTATCCAGTTTTTGGTCAAGGTTTGTGTTCAAAGAAAAATTTGCAAATATTTTGGCACAAAGCTGACGAACGACGAATAATGATAATAACAATAATAATATTGGCTTCTTATAAAGTGCCCATATCCGTCACTCAGTGATGCTGAAGGCGCTTCAACATTTAGTATTTACCTGCAAGGTATGTGGAGCTATGTTTGGAAGTATGAGACCTATTCCTTTACATAGCACCATGTAATGGTTTACAAAGTGCTGTGGCGCAATATGCAGCCAATCAAACCAGGAAACGCCGGGGCGAACTCCTTCACTTTTCGATAAGTGCACTGTTTTTGTTTACGTGCATTACACAACACGCGGGACCAACAGCTTTATGTCCCATCGGAAGAACGAAGCAATAGTGGTTACACAACACGTGGTACCAACGGCTTTACGTCCCATCGGAAGAACGAAGCAATAGTGGTTAAGTGTCTTGCTTCAGGACACAAGTGTCACGACCGGGACTCGAACCCACACTCTGCTGAACAGAAACACCAGAGCTCGAGTCCGGTGCTCTTATCCACTCGGCCACGACACGCCACACACACATGTAGCAGGCTTATTTGTCGGTTTGTCAGTTTTACAATGATTTGGTTCCAATCTGTGAACAAAAATGTGTAGGTAGTAAGTCTGTATGTTTGTTGGATTTGATGTTGATGTTAATGTAATGTACTTTTGTCTTGACAGATGTGCAGGGTCTATTGCTGTTAGACCCTGAGATCCCATGTCATAATTCAACCTACCATCACTACATCTTCGAGAGGAATTAGTTTTGATTTGGTCACAGGAGGATAGGTCAAAGGTCACCATGGCTCTTGTTGCAGGTAGGTTTACATGTACATCTTTGTTTTGTTTTATTCCATTCATGTCAGTTTGACCAAACCAAGGATGTTTCTGAATTGGCTGCAGCTGTTTAATAAGGGAGTTGCTAAGGCCATCCTATGTGTCAATGCTCGTTCATGTGACGATCAAGCCACAACAGCTAATTCAGACAAAGCCCAAGGCCAGAATGGCAGATAGTCTGGTCCCTTTGTGGAGTCAGTATTTTATTGCTGCGATTGAACACGGGAACATGAGAAAGATGGAGTCAGTGAGTTAAGATTTTCCTTGGTTATGGTTATTTGTGATGACAAATGCTACTTGACTAGCTTCAGCTCTATGCACCTATGTATCTCACAAATAGTTGGAATGAATAGTTCATGATTGTAGTAAGCATAATTGACAGGAATTCCTGGCTTGGTGTTTGTTTGCAAACACTGGTTCTTTCATATTTGTAGAATAATATTGATTTTGTCAAGTATAGACCCCTTGCACAACGCGCAGCGCACTCACATGCGTCTATCCTGTCCGCCATTTTGGGGGTCAAAATCTTATACAAACATGCACAAAAGAGAGTTGACTCCCAAAATGATGCACATTGTTCGGAGGTGCGTTCGGCGTTGTATAAGGGGTCTATAAGGGGTCTATAAGGGGTCTATAGAAATCAATAGACCCCCTTGCACCTTGAGAGTGTGACGTCATATGCAAGGGGTCTATAGACCCCTTGCACTGATGTCACATGCAGCTACTGTTTGTCCATGGTCTGCCATTTTGGGAGTCAATTTGCATGTACGGATATAGTACGACTCTCGCCTAAGTGCATTTTAGCGAAAATGCACATTGCACAGTAACACACGGGTAATCCGAGTTCCCAAAATGATGCAACCAAGATTTATCAGGAGTAATGACGTCAAGTGATTTCGGGTCAGTAAAGTGTACAGTTAATTTCTAATATGTTATCGTTTTTAATATGGTTTTTACCCTTACACTAATGTGTTTTAAGCACTTTAGTGTAATACTCAGTACTTAACTGAGTTCTGTGAAAAACTCCACAGGCAAATCACTTGGGTGGGATTTCAACCCACGACCTTTGCTTTGCTAGAGCAGATGTCTTACCACTAGACCACCGAGCTAGCCCAATGGCTAGAGGCAGTTCAAATCCTTACATTAAAGTAAGGAAATTTACTTCTATTAAATGTTATTGTTATTGTTAGATACCCAACATGCCGTGGAGATGCTTTACGGCATGCAGACCGAGCTCCAGCAAACAGGTGACGAAGAGCTCGGCCAGCAACTCAGCGACATGATCAACATGATGGAAAGTCCCCTCTTCACCCAGCTGCTGACCCTCCAGCAATCCATGAGGCAGCTCAGAGACCATGTGGAGTCCACTCCGCCCGGTCAACCCGTCGGAGAGTTTGACTTCACCCCGAGCGGTGACCTCGTCTTTGAGGAACCACCCAAACCAGAGCCGGTCGAACAGCCAGGCCCGGCTCATCCCTATGCTTATGAGAATGAGATCAACTTGGAAGACGAGATTGGGAAAGTCGAGGTGGCTGCCAGGGAGGAGAGCGCTCCGCCGCCCGTGGTAGCAGTAGATGAGTTGGACACTGACGACGCCTTGTTGGATTCTATCGCAGAGCTGGCCATGGGACGGGAGGTGACCACGGTGAAGCTGATGAAGCCAGAGAAGGGTGGTCTCGGGTTCAGTGTGGTTGGGCTGAAGAGTGAGAACCATGGGGAGTTGGGTATCTTCGTTCAGCAGATTCAGCCCAATGGTGTAGCAGAAAGGTGAGCTCTTTCAATCAACATGGTAAAGTTTTGATGAAAAACATTTGAGACTAAACATTTTTGGTGAAATTTCAACCTACAAAATTACATTATTTAAAAATCCTACCGATCAATCAGCCTGATAATTATTTTGTGTCCATAATTCAAGAAAATTTCTTAAATTGGTTTTTAAACTATCTTGTTGAGATTATCTCACATTTGGTACTTGATATGTGGCATGGTGTACCCTGCCCCCTATTGTGTATCGTAGGACGCCCTGTATTCAGGGCGTCCCTGAAATCGAGGCAAATCTTTTACCTCTCTGCGCGCGATGTAAACAGTCCCTAGATACAATTTTTGTGGTTTGACTTGCCAAGCAAAGAGTCTCCTCTCATTTGACCAAAACTTAGAAACATGTAAGGCTCCACTGGTTAGTTGCACTTGCAAATGCAAAAAGTTGTTTGATTTTAGGCATTTCTGCAAGGTACAAAAATATGTCATACTGTCGGGGCCATAAAAATAAAAAAAATTCCCACCGAAAAAGTTTAATCAAACACTTTTTCAATTCACAATTCACGATGATCAAATCATGTGACTGAACATTCTGCTGAGCATTCTGGGGGAAAAAATACAGAGGCTTAAAGAAGCCACGTGCCTTATATCATTTTCTAATAGTCTGGATAATTTTTTTTTGTAACACTCTATCATTTTTGTTATTAATATTAAAATTTAAACATCAGCTTTGTGATTCGATTATCACTGTTTATTTATATGCTTTATTATAAATGTTAAGAAACATAAAAAGACACAAAACTAAATAAAAATAAGATTTGAAAGCCAAGAATTAGTTACATTATTTGTTTTGGTTTTTTTTGTTTAAGTTTTTGAAAAATACCATGGTTATTTTTAAAACTAAATAAAAAATATGTTGAATAAAATGAAGAAAACTGCTGGCTATAGAGTCATACACTAAGTCTCACAGAACACTTGTAGTCACTGCAGATGTTTCTTCCACGTATGGCTTCACCCGGACACCATACTTTCTTGTTTGCATCGAAAACAGGTCAAACTCAAAACAAATGGGACGCTATTGAAGTCATCGAAGATCGGTGCGTGGTGTGAAAGTTTCAATGTCCATCACGTTTTAATATATGTTTGCATATTTCTTATAAACAAAGGAAGGTAATTAGGGCATCAGTTGATTATGGAATTTTTTATTTTTTTTTCAATTCAAAGAAAAAGGCATACTACATCGAAAACCGGACAGGGGAGGATACTCATTGTGTGCTTGCAATCTCAGGAATTCTTTAGAGGGGGGAGGCACACGGACTTCATTACAAGAAGAACAGAGTGTACGGGAACTGAACATGGCGGGGGGGGGGGGGGGGGGGGGGGACCCAGTGCCCCATATTTGGCCTACCTGATATTATCTCATCATGAATATACACCTACTTCATCACTGGTTAGTTTGAGACGTCAAACGGTGGACGGTTTTAATAAATATACTCTTCCAGAAACCATGGTCCGACTACCCTTTAAAAACTTCCAACACCCTCACCAGCACACAAAATAAAGATTCTACTATTTAATATCATCCTTTATGTAAACCTGTCTATGATTTGTAACAGTGCCTCCCCTAGGCCTGCTAAATTCAACAAAATGCTCCAGTTGGTAAAAGTTGTTTTCATTTGAATTGTACTTAGCAGTCAGCTCAAATCCCAAAACTAGATGCAGTTTGTTGCATTAGCAGCCATACATGCCGTATGATTTAACTTAGGTGTTGGATTTGTTGTATTTAGCAGTTGTTGTTTTTTGTTTTGTTTGTTTTGTGGGGGGGGGGGTAGGTGTGTGTGTGTTTTTTGTTTATTTATTTATATACATATATATATAATATTTTTTTATTATAATTTTTTTTGAGGGGCAATGTTTTGGGGATGGATTCTCATGTACTTGGCAGTGTGCGTGGCTAAAGTCACCAGACTGCATAGTGTTGCATGTAGCAGGGAAAGTAACCAATGGCAATCCTAACACTACAGATCATTTAATGCATAATGCAACAAACTCACTTGTTGCATTTTGCTGCATTCAGCAGGGTTTTCATTTCAACTGTGGTGCATGTGGTTGTATTTAGCAGGGTGTTTAGAGACAACCTAATGGGGGTGTAGTGTTTTCAAGATACTTAATGATGAGTTTTTTCTTTGATTATACGACAGGAATGGAGATCTACATGAGAGTGATCAGATCTTAGCTATAAACGGCCATCTCCTGGATGCTAGCGTCTCTCATCAACAGGTATGCTGCAAACAAACAAAATTAGGGAAATGAACTTGAAAGATTAAGGTGCAGTCTACATGTTGTAGCTTGTGACTAATACAGGCAATTCACAATACATTGCGCCCTCTACAGCTTACCCCTAAGCAGCAATGCTCCCTAAAAGCGGTCGATTTAAAACAAACAAGCTAACAAATTTCGCTCATTTCCCAAAACTTGAAGCATTTCAGGCAAGAAAGAAATTTTATGTAAAAATTTCCATCATTCCACTCTTTATACCATGTAAAGTTATGTGCAATTTCTTTTTCTTTTTTCGGAGCTTAATTTGTGAAAGTGTTTCAGTTAACTGTTCAGAAACTTTGTGTTGGCTCACGTTTTGAAACAAATTTAGGGGGTGAGAAGTGGAAAAAAAAATCTAGATATTGGAATGCAGCTTGATGGTTGAGTAGTTAAGACATGTGCTCTACGTTGCTGTTTTGGGGGGTTGGAATCCTACCCAAGTAGTATGCCTGTGATTTTTTTTGGGCAACAGAACTCAGAAAGCACCGAGTATACACATCTGCGTGTGGGTAAATCCAAGAAAAATATTCTATATCCACGAGGCAATTCTATTATTACATCTGTGACATTTTTGTTTTTCCATTAAAACAAAATATTAAAAAATTGCATTTTATGATAACATTGTTTGGATTACAGTTCATTTTGTTTGAGTTATTTTTTCATTTTTTATTATTTGTACAAGGCCATTGAGATGTTGCAGAAGGTTAAAGGTCTGGTGGAGCTTGTTGTGGCCAGGGGGGTCTTCCAGCTTCCTGAAAACGCCAGGAAAGACGCTGACCAACCCAAGGAGGAAGAACAGCCGACTAGCCCCGAAAAGGTAAACGATGGGTTTTAAATGAGTGCCATTAATTACTATTAATACTATTTGTTCAGCCATTACAATCGCAAAATAAAGATATTTAGTGGACTGAGAGTCAACATTTGAACAAAGACTCAAGACTTCAGTCATGAATTTACTGGCCCCATGCTAAACTCACTGGCCCTGGGTCTGTGGTATTTCTAGCCCTGAGGACATCAAATATTTTAATGGAATACCCAAAAGAGCAAACATAATAAGTCATGCAAGTCGATAAAAGTATCTCAAATTTTGTAATTGACATCCCTTTTGATTGGTCCGAGAATGTGTCTTATCTTAACCCCCTACAATTTGTAATACATTATTTTCAATCCCATACAATTTTTTATACATTTTACTTTGTATGCCCAGCTGAAAACGCTACAACAGCACTCAAAGGATGTGCACAGTTTTGTGACGGTCAAGACTGGGTATAGTGTTATATTTTAAATCCTGGAAAGTAGGCTAACATCTGCTCCTTTTAGGGGTCGGCTCACAGTTCTGATTCTTAATTTGGATTGGAAACAGCTAAGCGGTTTAACGGAAGTCATAAATTCCTTTAAACTGTTATTTTAAGAAAATAAATGTAGATGCATAACCCTAAATATTTATATGAATAACATATTCAATTTCACAAGTACCAGTAAAAACAAGATGCAACTTGTTCAGAACGTTCTTTACGTACCACATTTCGTCCTGTCAATATTCACAGCAGCCTGAGGATGTCCAGATTGAACCACCTCAACATGAGATCCAACAGATTGAGTTATACAACGACGGCTCCGGCTTGGGATTCGGCATCGTCGGTGTCCGTGACGTTGGAATCATGGTGAAGACCATCCTACCAGGAGGCACTGCCGACAGGGTAAGTCCAACCATAATAATAGAGTGCCTATATGTACATTGTAAAAGCACTTTTCACAATTAACTTTACAAAGTTAAAAAGCAAGAAGTTGAGTACAATGTTGTAAAAACACAGATGAAGATTGAAACTGATTTTAAGAACACATGTGATGTGTTTCCAAGAATGGTACTAAAGCATGCATATATTACTAAACGTGCAATTTGAATGCTTAGCTGTAATTTGCAGGGCACCAGTCACAAACTGTATAACATAGTGTATTGATTGGTAAGCTGTTTTTGCTCAGTAAAGTGTTTTCTGCAATTGGCAAATTTTTACGCTGAACAGCCTTAAAATATTAACTCCGATGGTGACTAGAGGATAGTAATTCAAACCATCTAGAATAAAATTTGACTCATTTTAAACTCACCAATTCTTTCCAATTATTTTACAATGAACCCATAACAACTTCCTCTCAATAATGGAAAAATCTCAAATCCTACACCAAGTTACTAATCTTGACGTAGTCCATAAAGTCTAACAACTCACCAGTTCTACCTAATAATTTCTGTCGCCACAGGATGGGCGTCTGCAGAGCGGAGACATCATTCTACAGATTGGCGACACGCCCCTCCAGGGTATGACCTCTGACCAGGTTGCCATGGTGCTGAGGCAAGCAGGAAGCCATGTGCGACTGACTGTAGCCAGGAGTGCCTTTCCTGTGGTGGGGGCGCCTAAAGACACAGAGCCCCCTATCCAGCTAGAGCCGCTCATACAGCCTCAACAGATGACCGAAGACCATTCACAGCCACCGCCCCAATTAGAATTGGTAATGAATGTTTCTCCCTTTATTTAATCATTACTCTCTAGGCCCATTTGCCAACTGGTGACCCCAATTATAGTAAATGTGCCACCAGTGTGTCCGACCTTGTTCCTCCTATCAGGATGTTTGAGCGTGAAACCAGGCTTTCTGCTTCTTCTCACTCACCCCATACACTCTTGCTTTGCTGAGATGTAGAACAAAGAACCATTCCAACAGCCTTATTCCATATATACTGCATCTCTTTGGAACTCCTTGCCTGGTGCATGTTTCCCTCCATACAACAATCTAGACTGTTTTAACAGGAATATCAATTTATACTTTCAGCTATCCCCGAGTTATTTCCATCTTTAGTACTTTCTTCTTATAGCCCCTTACCAAGACAGGCTTTTTATATCGTTGTTTTGGGTGAACTTGTATGTGAACAATTTGAAAAATTAAAATAATCCTCCAATATTCTCCTCTCTTATGTAACTCCACACAAACTTGTTTGCGTTAGGGTAAGATTAGAATGCGTGATCCAGTGATAAGCAATGGGTCTACAGCCATCATTCCTTCTTAATCCTTTAATTTGGCAAAGAGGATATAAAAGGATTTGTGAGGTGAAGGATTAATGATCAATCTCATAAGACTTTGATCGTGCTTTCAACTTTTTTGTCGTGCGACCTCTCCACAAAAGCAACAATGACTACTGTTTGTCACTTAACCACCTTTTCATCGGCTATGTTTATAGTTTTCTTGAAACTAGGGAGACCGCCATCATTTGGGGCTAGATGGACCAGTTGGTAGAGTGCTGGAGGTCGCAGGTTCAATTCCTGCTCAAGTCAATTATTCTTTGTTCAACCCAAAATTATTTCAAATTTACCCAGTCAGTTTCCCTTGCGGTTTATTACTTGAAAGGAAACTCGATAAGTAAAAGAAATATTTATTACTTATGCTCTAAAGGTAATAATAGAGTTTGTAAAATTGACCTTTGAACACAAGCTTTTTGCTGTGTAAGAATGCTTGAGTGGTCAAACAATGTGGGCACCAGTGGTTGGTTATGTCAAAAGAATTCAGTTATGAGAGGGTTAACAAATTATTATTATTTTTTTAAGTGTTGTATTTGTCTCCAACAGGAGGAGGAATTGGAAGGTGTTAAGATGTTTGATGTTGTCTTAGAGAAGGAAGCTAAGGGTCTAGGTATAACCATCGCTGGATACGTCAGAGATGTTGCCACAGGTCAGTTCATATAAGATCAAGGTTTCCGATGACTCCCTGTAATCAATCTCTTTTATTGAGTGCTTGGTTCTGAAAAGAACCGGCAGTTTGCTTGACGTTTACTTGGTTTGAGGGTGGACAATCAATATTAGGTATTGGAAGTTGACAGTTTGTCAACTTCCAATACCGAGGGGAGCTAATATAACCTATCCACCCAAAATAAACCATGTTATATTATGGTTGGTTGTTTGTTTGGTTTTTGTTTGTTTGCTTGGTGTTTTTTTTTGCGTTTACATTTACACTGGTTTTATAATTGTGGTTTTTTTTTTACATAAAAAGGTAAGTACTTAAGTGTACTTTTTGTACAGGTAACCAACGCCTGTGAAGCATGGTTTGTGTGCAGCTAAGATGTTAGCACAAAGCCTGTACCGTGTGTAAAATAAAGGTTCTCACCCCATACACTCTCGCTTTGCTGAGATGTAGAACAAACAGCCATTCTTCCAACAGCTTTATTCCCTGAACTGCATCTCTTTTAAACTACTTGCCTGGTTGGTGCATGTTTCCCTCCATACTAGAATCTAGACTGTTGTAAGAGGAATATCAATTCCTATTTACAGCTGCCCTGAGTTTCGTTTCTTTCATCTTAAATGTTCTCTTCTTGTAGCACCTTACCAATAGTGGATTTTAGCCTTGTTTTGGGCAAACTTTCATGACAATTTATAAATATATATTTTTTTAAAGGTTCAGATCTCTTACAGGTGTTAAGAGGTGTGGTAGAACTCAAAATCCCAAAATCAATTAAGGTTATTTTTTATGTTTTAGGACAAGTTTCTGGAATCTTTATCAAGAAGATTGCGGAGGGGAGTGCTGCTGATCGTAACGGCAATGTCAAAGTCAATGACCAAATTATTCAGGTAAGGAGAAAACATCACAAACCAATGTCTTAAAATATTCCAAACTGCTAACTCGAGTGGTACTTCTAGAAAACAAATTCATTTAGGTGGACAAGGAAGTAGGTTTGGAAGTAGGTTTGGAAGTAACTGGGGCATCGGGTTGGCTCAGTTGTTTCTTGCCCTGCATTTCACCTCTCTCGACCCCTGGTTCGAATCCCACCTCAGACTGGAGCCTTGCATATGGATGGGGTTTGTAGTCCCTGCCTGATTGCATGGGTTCCCCCCCCCCCCCCCAATTTGGGGTTTTCCTCCAACATCTAAAACTGAACATCTCTTCTCCTTTCCTGTTCACCATCCTGTAAGTGGCGCTTGCGCTGTTGGATATGTGATAAAAGAAAATACATTTATGTATTTCTTTTACATTTATAAATGTTACTAGTACTCTTGCGGGTCCAACCGTGTAAATTTCTTTTGGGAGGAGTGTTGGCTCTGAAAAGAGCGGGTGTGGTCGACGTTTCGAACGGTGTACTCGGCTCATCTTCAGGAGAGTCTATTGATCGAAACGTCAAGACCACACCGGCTGTTCTCAACCAACACTCCTCCCAAAAGAGATTTGTAAATGATTGTACCTGCAAGTTTGCTTGTAATAGTCACTTCCCCCATTCGTATAGACTGTCAAGCTCCCTGAATTTGTTTTTATAATTTATGGTTTATTTCTTTCAGAAAGCATGACTGCCTTTGAATCATTTGTTTTTGGGACAATTATGCATTCATATAGACCTTTCTATTGCAACATCACAGCCCGAGTTTTTGCCAACCGAGGTTGGAAAACTAAGGAAAGCCATAACTGCAAATCAAAAACAGATAGCCATAGTTTGTAGCAATGTTACACAAATATTCAAAAATATTTTTGAATTTGTTGGAAACAAATCAATCATGGAAGGGAATTCAGTTCATAAATCATAACAGAAAATGTTGAATTTCGTCAGAACTTTTTTTTAACACGATTGAATGTTTTGCTAACATTCATGCCAACCGGCGCACTTTGTTTATCAACAATAGAAAGGTCTATAGACTGTTTAAAGCGGGGTTCCAAAGTCAAACTGAGTTTTGTGATGCAATCGATTCCCAGTAGATAGAGTCCTTGTGAAAATCAGGAAACAAATTACAAGTCTATAACCACGGGTTAATATATGGTGTGAAGTGTCATTTTATTTGATGCTCTTTCAAAATGAAATTTGAAACATGACGGCATCGGACATCAAAAACAAATGGGTCTTTAGATTCCAAAGAGGAATTGTTGTGCCATTCAGAAGGTCAAATTCAATGCTGATTCGATTGAATATCATCAAAACTCGGGATTGAAAGCTACAAATTCTCTGTACAGGTCATACATTTGAAATGTGACATCATTGAATATTTTGACAAAAATTGCACTTAAAGGATATCAAACACAGTGGTATCATTCATTCATGTCGCCCGCAGGCGGGACCCCCTACGGCGTTTCCAATCTTCTCTATCCTTTATACAGGCAGCCAACTCTGATGTGGTCTCCGTCCCGGTATCTCTCCTCAGAACACCGACATAATACACACTTTTAATGTGAGGTTAGAGACTTGTAATTTTCCCCCCATATTTGTTAGGTCTCTATCTTTTGGAAAATGGAGTGGATCCCAAAACTGAGTTTGACCTTGGAGCCCCTCTTCAATTCCCAGAGAAATATGATATAAACTCATAGTATGTTTTCATAAGGAAAGCAAGACAGTTTCTGAGTTGTTTTTTGTTCTTTGTTTACATTGATCTCAGGTGGATGGGCAGAGCCTGGATGGATTCACCAATGTGGAGGCAGTCGATATGCTCAGGAATACTGGCAGTGTAGTTCATGTCAAGCTAGCCAGGCATCCTGAAGGCACTCTGGACATCTCCAATGTTAACA
Source organism: Leptasterias polaris (assembly GCA_037783415.1). Taxonomy (NCBI): domain Eukaryota; kingdom Metazoa; phylum Echinodermata; class Asteroidea; order Forcipulatida; family Asteriidae; genus Leptasterias; species Leptasterias polaris. The sequence continues at coordinate 878,185 of JAZGTN010000035.1, forward strand.
TGGAGCGTAAGTTCATAAGTGAACCTGATAATCTATTTTATTTTCCAATTTTATTTTATATGCACCCTGGTAGCGGCTATCCCGAAGGCTGTGCAAGTTTACTCATTGGAGAGTTGGCTGAGTGCCAATAATGATAGCCATTGAGGTCCGTGTAACATTTGTTACTAACGTTATTATTCACTTCCTGTTAATGTATCAGCTAGTGGTTGGTACAGCATTTTTTTTCCTAGGGTGACTTCATGTTTAAAAGATGTCTGGGTTTTTTTTGCTTTCTGAGTCCTGTGGGAAACAAATCTACAGGCGCCTACAGAGGGATTTGAACCCACGACCTGCAACCAAAGTTCCATCAGATGCGTCATAATGTTTGTGACTTGGGGTCTTCAGTGGGATTCGAACCCAAAACATTGATACAAAGTACTTAGTATACAGTGCTACATCGGTGTGAGGGTAAAGCCAAATAATATTCTAAAGCATATTTTAATCCTGCTGACACGTTCTTAAAATGTGCATTCTGAAACACTCCTTGCAGAATCTGAGGCAACGGTCAAAAGTGAACACATTCAGCCCACACAGGTTGAGACTGAAGAAGAGGCCCCGCCCGTGGCCCCGCCCGCCTACCCACCCCCAGGGGGGATTCTGGAACCTGTAGAGCCCGACCCGGAACCTGAAGTACCAGTGAAGACATATGGTTAGTTTATTGGGGAAAAAATTACTTTCAAAAAAGACAATGGTGACGCAGAAAATAATAAGATTTTTACATAAGAGTGCAAGGTTTATCTATTTATATAAAGTCAAGAATTTGATAAGAAATGGATTTGTGAATGTTTTTTTTTTTTTTTTTTACTCCAATAGACGGTGAATTGAGTACTGAGACTGAGGTGCGACTGATCTCGGCGTGGCAAACCATTCTTGGTGACGATGTCATGATTGTGGTGAGTTATAATCACACAAAAAAAAATCATTTTCAGGCGGAACAAAGAAAAAACGACTTTGAGCGGGATTTCAACCTGATCTTTGTTTACGTACTGGGCCCAATTTCATAGAGCTGCTTAAGCAGAAAATATTGCTTAACAAATTTTTGCTTAGCAGAAATGAGCAGGGCTCAATTTCATAGAGCTGCTTAAGCACAAAAAGTAACTCAGCACAGCAACATTTTGCTTACCAGAATAAGGTTACCAGCCAAACTACCATGTCAAATGTACAATTCTGGACTGGTATCCTGCTCATTTCTGCTTAGCAGACAATTGTTAAGCAATATTTTCTGCTTAAGCAGCTCTATGAAATTTGGCCCAGGATACCAGTCACAAATTGTACACGTGACATGCTAGTTTGGCTGGTAACCTTATTCTGGTAAGCATAATTTTGTTGTGCTTAGCTACTTTTTGCGCTTAAGCAGCTCTATGAAATTGAGCCCTGGGGTCGATTTCACAAAGCACTAAGATTCAGTCCGAAGATGAGTATCAGTATCAGATGTCAGTATTACCATAGTGATTTGTATTGTGACATCACTCTTTGCTAAGCAACTACGATGGATTTGCACTGAAGATCAATCTTAACTCCTTGTGAAATCGAGCCCTGGAGCTCTACCAGCTGCTAACTAGCCCTCTGTTGGTGGTCTCCCTGTTTTGTTGGTAATCTTTGTTCGGGGGGCCCCAGTCAGAAGTCGTACAACTGATAATTCAATATAGCCAAGGATTTATCCCAGTTTACGATACAACCTGGAAGGCAGCAGTAAGGGGATCACCTTGAGGGGATGCACATTTTTCTTTGATTATCAAAGACAACCAACATTTAAGTTCTTTTGTCAAAATGCAAAGAATCTCTCTGTAAAGTCAATGTTATTTGTGTACTGTTTTTTTTAGGGGTGATTGCATAAGAAAGATGGGAACATCAATTGTATATTTAGTTTACGGTAATACCATTTGTATCTACTTTGCTGTGTAGATTTTGTTCTTTGAGAACTTGTCTTGCTATTTATTCTGCTGCCGCGGAGTAGATTTCAGAATTCGGGAGATTAATTAGTTCTGAAAAGAACTGCTGCTTATTAACTACTACCTGGGCGGAAGGTAGGAAATCGGTCGGGACTACTACTTTTGCATAGTGGATCGAGGGGACTTCTCGTTATTAACTTCACTGCAGCGGAGTGAGTTTTTAATTGGTCTCAATGTTTCGACTAGCTTGCTCTAGTCATCGTCCGGAGACAAATCTACACAGCAAAGTAGATATGTACACATGGTGTTACCGCAAACTAAATATACATTGATACCTTAACCATGAAATGCCTCAAATCCCATAATCATCAATTGTATTTAATCATTCATGTAATAGAATTGGGAGAGCAAATTACCTTGAGAAAAAATAAAAGAACAATTTTATTAAAATCAAAAAATGTGTTTCTTTAATTGATTTTTGTTGTTGGGGGGGGATGGGGGGATTCATTCATGTGATAGTATTGTGTGAGCGAACTACCTTGAGAAACAAACTATTTTATTTTGAATCAAAGGTGGCACAGCTAAGCAAGTTCCGGGAAGGAGGTGGACTCGGCATAAGCCTGGAAGGCACAGTAGATATTGATGAATCTGGGGAGGAGGTTAGACCCCATCATTACATCCGCTCCATCTTAGCCGACGGTCCGGTGGGTCAGAATGCACAGCTCAAGAGCGGGGATGAACTCCTTGAGGTAGGCAATTGGTCACTTTTCTTAAGGGAAAAATGCAGATCTAAACAAGTGGTAACTTGAGGTTGAACCCCGAATAGCCCCTGAAAACCTCAAAAAACCTTGAGGCTAGCCTGTAGTTACCGTCTGTTTAATTTTGCATTCCTTCCTAAGACTATTTGTGTTTTACCCATACAGCGATGTATTCATCACTGTATACTCCACAGGCATATTACTTGGGTGGGATTCTAACCCACGACCTTTGCCATTCTAAAGCAGACTTAGTTATCATTAGACCACTAAGCTTGACCAGTAGCTAGAGGTAGTTCATTTTAGCATTGGGGATAAAGAACATTATTTGTGTTTCACCCAGGAAGGTACTGAGTTTATCGTGCTTGACGCTCATTGGTGTAAGGGTAAAACATAAATAATGATCTTCCTCCACGATGCAAATTTAACATCAAATTAAGTTATTTAAATTTAGCCATTGCTTCCTGATAATTTTTATAATTAGACAAATACCTGTATCGAAAATAGGAACAGGTGATTTCAGTTTTCACTTCTCAAGTACAATCAGAAATCAGAACTCTTCAGCTTGGCACCGAAGTGTTAAAACCAGTCACAGACAGTAATTTATTTGTCCCTTTTTTTTAAATTTTGGCTTCGCCATATGCCCCATTCCAAAAGTACAAGTTTTATGTTCAAGGAAAAATTTTATGTTTAAGCAGAACTAATGTTTTTTTTAAAATTCTTTTAAAATGACCCTCAGGTGAACGGAGAGCAGCTGCTTGGTCTCAATCACGTCGACGTCGTCAAAACCCTCAAGGAACTCCCCATGCACGTACGGATCGTATGCGCCCGTCATCCACACCCCGTCTTCCCAGAGATGACCGAAGTCCCACAGCCCAAGATCGAGGAAGTTGTCATCGTCACCCCCGATGTTGTAGAGGAAGTCTTCACCACAAGCCAGACCAATCTCCAGGAGTCCCTTCCGTTCCCCGAGGTGGAGATGGCTGGTAGTGTGCTGGCCGTACAGACTAGCCTTGGGGAGAACAGGGTTGACAGAGTATCACCACTCTCCAGGGAGTCTCTGGGTGGGTTGGCTGTCTGGGACGACGAGCTCCAATCGGTGGATCTGATCAAGGGGGAGAAGGGCCTCGGCTTCAGTATCTTGGATTACCAGGTTAGCCTTGTAGATGTTTTATTACATTAATAATGATTGGAAAACAGGGGGTCTTTTTCCTCAGAATTTCTGCTCATTTCATTTCATTTAGTATTTCTGGTTTTGAAACCAAGGATTCTCAGATTGTAACACCACGTAACACACATTGTAGTTCCTCAGTGAAGAAACATGTTGAGGAAGAACTATTTATTTGTTTGTTTATTAATTCTGGTTGTGAAATCAAGGACTCTAGAAAAAGCGAACTTAATCACTGTACTAGCCAAGAACCCCATGGAGAGAGGACAATGAAGGAAGTTTCAGTTTTAGATGTGGAAGGAAAACCCCAGAAAATAATTCCAGGAAAATCCAAGCAATCAGGTTGGGACTCCAGGATGGCGAACTGGGGTCGAAGAGGAGGAAGGCGAGGAAAGATACCACTACGCCAACCCCACCGCCCCAAAGAAAACTTTTATACTTGACAAATTAATTCTTTCGGGAAGTTGCTTTTCTAGAGGACGCACTACCAGCTAGCTACTCATGATTTTTAACATCAGAGGTACCTGTAATGAGTACAGTATCTTACCTAAAAGATTGTTTTATACACATATGTTTCTCTTTTGTGTTCTGTCAATTAATTTGTGTACCAACGTTTCCAAGGGGCATGTCTTGGCTGTTGATTTTGGCATTTTAGACTTCATCATCAACTTCCCAGACCTCAACTTCACTTTGTCTTTACACAGGATACCAAATTCCCTTTTCTTTTCTTTCTTATCTTTGTCATAGGATCCCCTGAATCCCACTAAGACGGTGATAGTGATCCGTAGTCTAGTTCCAGGAGGCGTGGCCGAGTCAGACGGGCGACTCATCCCTGGGGACAGACTAGCCTTTGTTAACGACAACAATCTTGACAATTGCTCACTAGAGATGGCTGTCCAGGCCCTGAAAGGAGCTCCTGCTGGCGCTGTGCTGCTGAGAGTCGCCAAACCGTTACCTCAACCCATGGATGGTGCATTGGAAGGAGAGGAGGTCAGTTTTCCCAGTAAACTCCTCTGAATTCACCCCACATTTACAGATCCACAAACTCATTTTCCTCTGGAATTTAGTACTGTACCATCAGACACAGGGCTTAAGTAAGAAATTTGCTCAAATCTGATAATCTTTTTTCATTTTCTGTGACTTTCCTTGTTCTTCCCTCCCCCCAGCCTATGATAATGCCACAACAAATAGAGTCTGTTCACCAAGCACCTCCGTCAAGTTCCCATGAAATCTCCTTCCAAGATGAAGACCTGGAGAAGATACGAGAGCTACAAGCTTCCCTCCACACGTCCCAGCAAACTCCTTCCTGGGATGCAAGACCAAAAGAGGATGACCTACTTGTAGAAGGTAGTTCCCTTTTTTTTTTTACCCTTTCTGATTTGGGGCATGGAACTCCAAATCATTAAAAATGTACCCAGTAAGTTTCCCTTGTGGTTTATTATTTGATATTTTAAAATCCTTTCTGGTAATGAAACCATGGGATTCCCTGAAGTGACTAGCACTGTGACTCGTAGGTCTGAAGACACCTGTCTTAAGACGACGATGAAGAAATGCAAAGTTTGATGTGGGAGGGAAATCCCAACTGGGGAAAACATTACGTTTTTATCTTTCTTTCCCTGCGTCATAAGCTAGAGGTATAAACCTGATAATTTTACCTTTTTTGAGAACTTATACATTTGTTATGACTTCAAATGTTGGGTTTATAATTACAAGTGTTAAATTTGTTCCTCTTTTGTTTTAAACCGTTCAATATTTTCCAGAAGTCATTTTGAGTGCCAGTGTGTCTTCAAACGTTGAATCCAGTATGGATCTCAGTCAGATCTTGAGCGATAAACCGGAACCAGAGTCAGCCCCTCCTGCTAGCACTGCACCGCCGGACCTAGTGCTAGCCTCAACACTCTCGCACACCAAGCCCCAAGATACGGTTGTAGTCAACGCTGCACCGGTAAATGTTAATAATAATATATGCTTCTTTTTTATAGCGCACATATCCCAGTAGTTAGATCAAGGCACTTTACAACATTATTATCCCTGTTCATCGGGTTAGACAATTCCTCAAATTTTCTCAACTCCCTGGGGAGCATACAACCCCAATCTGCTTAATAAGTGCTAAGGGGTTAATCCAACACAAAACTATCTCAGCCCTCGCAGGTTTCCATTTGTATACCTTGGTAAAGAGAAGCAATTATCGTTCAGTGCCCTGCTCAAGGAATCGAACCCACACTGGGATGATTCAGCCATCAGAATTTGGAGTCCTTTGCATGAGACCGCTTGGCCACCAACAGTGTCACACCGACTAATCTGATGAACACTGATTTTCCACAATTACTGCAAGGTACCGGGTAGGGTGGGACTTCTAGTAACAAACTTCCTCTTCACACTGTTCCTACTGGTTCAAAATCCCTCGGCGATCAACCTGTTTCAATTAATTGCTGCCCCAAATATGGGAACACTATTCCCATCAACACGTGGCGTGTCGTGGCCGAGTGGTTTAGTGCTTCAGACTCGCATTTTGGTGGCCGAGTCATCAGGGTGTGGGTTCTAATCCCGGTCATGACACTTGTGTCCTTGAGTATCTCCCTGCAAGAAAGTTACACTGCATAAATGTTTTCCTTTGTATTGCAGGTCCCACCAGTACAGAGTACCCCTCCTGAGCCCCGACGCCACCCTCCTGCTCCCCCTCCCAAACCAAGCCCACGGTCGGGTCTTGCTACAGCAGCAGCACCTGCAGCAGTAGATGACTCCCAGATGAGTGAAAAAGACCCACGAGTAGCGGCAGTCGCAGCCTCTCACTCGCCACTGTCGAAACGAGTGTCTATCGTCTTGCCTAACTTTCTTGAGAAGTCTATTGTCTTGAAAAAGGGGAACGCTGGACTGGGTAAGTTAGATCTTCGTCAGTTGTTCAATTTATACCCCATTTACCTCCCCTTTCCAACTTCAGTTTGAAATGGGATTGTTAATTTGTCGCGTCAGTAAAGTCAAATCTTGATTTTGCAAAACTGCTCCGTGCAAAATTGTATCTCTGTGCACACTTGTGTACATCAGGGCTATTTTAAGAAAGACACTATGTTTTGACAATTTTGTTTAACTTGCGCATAATGTAAGTGCTATTTTAGGAGAGACAACATTTTTGCACTGACCAGATGAATTAATCCTCCTGTAGGTGCTTACTGCAATGTGTCTCAAAAAATGTTGTGCACATAATAATGACGTTAACCCGTGCCACACTTTCCTGTCGTTGTATTGGTATGTTCGGTCGATCAGCACCATAGACTGCCTCTGCAGAAATTGACCACAGTCGAGAACTTTATCTCTTCCAACAGCGGCCCAAATGGTGGTAGCTTGTTGCATGAACACTCATCAACCCAAAACAAAATCATGGAAGAAGAGCTTTCAAGGATTCATGGCAGTCAAGATTGAATTCAATTTCGGTGCTTGCAATGATACAAAAACAGCTGCAGTCCCTCCCTAGTTAATTTGCTCAATCAATAAATGTACTGTTTGGTCACAATTTTCTCTGTTCTATTTTTAATGTACATTATCTTGCTATTGTATATTTGTAAATATCTATAGTTTTATTTATTGATCCCTAGTGTAATATTTTACCTTGTAAAGTTTCTTCCCTTTTTTTTCTTACAATTCTTAATCTGTGATGTACTTTTCCTGTACTTTGAACACATTTCAGCCCCTGGGCTGCAATGTCTGGTTTTTTAATAAACCAATATCAATTAGTAATAATAATTCTTCTTGTCCTTGTAGGCCTGACAGTTAATGCAGACAAATCGAACGGCGTGATGGTCAAGAGCATCATACGTGGCGGGGCGGTACATCATGACGGACGACTCGCTGTGGGTGACTTAATCACATCGGTTAACAACGAGTCCGTGCGAGGCCTGACAAACGCTGGAGCTCGTGCCTTGCTCAGAAAGGCCTCTCTGAATGGCTCAGATATCAGGTATATTAATAATTGTTCATTAAGTGTTCTCCCTTAAAAGGTGTTTGTAAGAGAAAAATTATAAATGTTCACAGATTTGCACATAACTTACATCGTATGAAGATGGTCATGGTGGGAATCTCCCTTTGAAATATTTGAGCTTGAAATTTTATAGTTTTTGAGAAATGAGTAAAACAACTAGTTTTGATCTCGTGAGTCAAAAACTCAATGTTTGAAAACAGTGAAAACATTTAAGGTATTTTCCCACTTTTTTCTCGTGACTCCAATGACCGATTGAGCTTTAACTTTCAGAGGTTTGTTATTTCATGTATATGTTGGGTCACATCATGTGTGGACGCTGGTCTTCGACAATTAGCAATGTTACACATGTGCTTTAAAGGGGCTGTTTGTTGTCATGATCAAAGCAGGCCTGTGGCTGTACATGGAATGTTGAACTCTCACCCAGTTACTGCACCCTCTGTATGGCATGTGGAGAGAGCACGCGCCCAGTAATTGGGTGACAGTTTATAATACCATGTACACTTACAGGCCTGCTTTTATCATGACGACACAACCCCTTTAATAACAGTGGCCCATTCAGGGCTCGAATTTTACACTGGACCACAGGCCCGAGGCCAGTAATTTTAGTGTTGGGCCAGTAAACTTATGACCTAACAAGTCTGATGGTCTTGTGTTTTTCAATTGAATAACAGAAACACATTATGTTCAAGTGTTGACTTTGGGTCTGATAAATTATCTTTCAATTCTATGAGTAATCAAGTATACTCTTCCCTTACTTGTCTCAGTTCTGGTTCATATAAAAGCAGTCAAATGCATGTTAAACTGTGGCAGAAATTTTATTTTTCTTTCACATTTTGAATCTGGTCTTGTAAAAAAAAGTCTGGTCCAGTAAAGATTTTGAGCTACAAGCCCTGTAGTCTTGTGGATTTTCTCCCCAAATTCGAGCCCTGGTTGTCAAATGCTAGTTGGTCCTGCTGGCTAGTTCATTGGCTTCCCACTCCTACATTCAACCACTAATTGCACACTACTTCAACTAGCACAAGTCTCATACAAATGAGTGTGGATGGAAAACTGTTAAGACATGGACCAGTGAAAAGGCTGGCAGACCAGTGCAGTGACAAGCCATCTGGATAGTCACTAAAAAAGTGAATCATTTCATTTCCAACGTCAACACGCACATAATACTTGCACTAAAGAAAGCAAAAAGCCAGAGTGTACTGTGATTGGAATTAGTTCGGAGCAAACAAAGTGAAGTCGTCTTTGTTTATTTACTCCACCAGCATCACGTATATTCCAGCTAGCGATGCGTCAGCGTACCGTGAGAATCCCTCCTCAATCTCTCTAGAAGTGACTGAACCAAACATCTCACAGTCGGAGGGCAGCGCAGTCACTGCACCCACAGTACCAACATCACCCTTGCCAGCCAAAGATGGGTAAGCAAAGAAAAGTTTTTAGTGGCAAAAAAATCGATCATTTTCTTTGTCGGATAATTCCTGTCTTAATATAAAACTTGAAATAAACAAAGGATGCCTTGACCACTTCACTTTACCGTGCCTCTGCGTGATGATATTTTTCACATTTTTTCAGAACTTCCTAAAAAATAATTTTTTCTTTTGGGAGTATCATTGTCACAATGAAACCCTGACTAAACTAAGTAAAGACAACAAACGTTCTCATAAAATGCACTGGGATTTTTCGTTCTCTACTAAGATATGTGTGCTATGTTTACGCATATTTGAAAGATAAAGTTGTGCACTTTTAGACATATAAAATAATTACAAACTGGTTTGCACTGCGCCTTGGGTAACCCCTGAATTGATTGTTGACAAAATGACAGTTTAAGGTACAAGTTGTTGCTCTTTCTTCAGTTCCGAGTCAGAGAAATTTGCCCTACCTCTAAGAGACCAGCCCTCGGATTCGGTCAAGCTTGCCTCGGTGGCTCTCTCTCCTGTCAGCGTATCATCAGGGAGCGAGTGGGAGGCTATCCGGACCGTCAGACTCACCAAAGAACCAAATAAGAGCCTGGGGATCAGCATCGTTGGAGGTGAAGTGACATTTTCTTTTCTTTTTTAATTATAAGAAAATAGAGTTAGCCGTTGCAAACTGCTTACCAACCAAAAGGACCTATGGTATAAATGCAAAACAAAATGGCCTGGCGTTCCGATCCTAGCTGAGTATTTCTTGAAGGCTAAATGACAACATGACACACAGTAATACTAGTGTAACGGAAGCAGTCAAGTGGAAAGAGATGAAAAGAGATAAAGATAGGCAGAAAGTACACAGCAAGGGGTGAACAATGAAGAAGGAGAGGGGAGGGGGCTGGTTTAACCACAAGAGGTTGGAAACACAAAATCAAAGGTGGGAAGAGGGAGCACAAATAATTAATTAGTGAATGAGAAAAAGGAGAAGGCAAAGACAAGAAAATGTTACAATTTCACTTATAATCCAAGCACAAGCTCACTGAAGGTTGGCATTACAAGAAAAGGATGGTACATCATATACATGTAGTACACAAATATTGGATGCATACGACATATGAGTACAATTTGAGCAGAATATAATCATGGACTGTTCCATTTCACTCAGCGTTTGTGTGTTCTACTAAAGGAATTTCCATCGTTAGGCAAATATTAAAGTTAACTTTAAAATAAAATATAATATTCTTGTTTGTTTAAAATGTGTCTTCTATTTTTTATTTTTTTTCATCTTTTCAAATGTTCAGTTTCGAACAGATATGGTTAGTATTCGAAATGCCTTTTTAGAATAGAAGAACCTTGCATCATGGGGGATCTTGCTACTGTATAGGCCTGGTACTTCGTTCTTGTAAAGGCAAGGCAGTTTTTTTTCTATACAGCAATCCTTCACCGATCTTGAACTCTTGGTGGCAGCAGACATGCCTCCATTACTGCGGTGTACCTGGGTGGTACTGCGCTGCCTAGCGACTGGTATAAGGTTTGGGCTACACGGCGATCATTTGATCAGTCACGGGTTATTGGACTTTTACTTTGCAAATCGCTTAAACCCGTCGCTAGGCAGCGCAGTACCACCCAGGTACCACCGCAATAATGGCGGTATCTGCTGCCACCAAGAGTTCAAGATCGGTGAAGGATTGCTGTATAAGGAAAGGACTCCTCTATAAGGGATGTACAGATTTGTACAGAAACATTTTAAAAGCCAAGAATGCCTCCATCGCCTCCAGTGACTCTCTGAAGTATCAGGCCTGGACCCAATGTCATGGCTCTGCCTAGCGCTGAATTCTACGCTTATGATCGCCACGCTTATGATCGCCATTCTTCACTTACAGGGCGAGCACCAAATTTCTGCACTAGCTGTGTAAGCGAAGAATGCCTAGTAACTCGGAGTACGCGCGCGCACAAGCAAAAACTCCCTGCTAACCTGTGAAATACGCTTGAATTCCCTGCTTCCGTACGCGTCAATTATTTGCTTACGGTAAGTAGAGCCAGGAAATTGGGCCCTGATTGTGTTTGCCTGTTAACCTTAGCTATTAATTAATTTAAATTGGTTTTTGTTTTTTTAAGTACAAAGGTACCTTTATTATTAGCATATTGTGCGATGATGAAGCGAGGTCGACAGTTTCTGCATAGATGATTTCAATGCATTTGATGCATGTTTTTTCTGCTTAGTTTGTTACAGATTGTAACATTAGTATTATCTCTATACCGTAGAAAAAGAACTCGTAGAATGCTGCATGTATTCTGTTCGTATGTGTGACGTATTCCGCTGTAAGCCACGCCCACTTCACATGGTTCCACTGATTACCAGAAGCCAATAGGAGTTGCGTTGAGCTAGGTTTTTCTTTAATGATCTGTGCAAGAAAAGTTTGGCTTTGACGTACGTTCTTCAAAGACTACTGCCTTCTTAGAATTAAAAAGAAATGCTTTTGATGAATGAAATGGGTGATTCTGTGTAAACTTACACACAAAGGTTTGTCAGCTTTGCCGGAAATAGACGGAAAACTTTGGGTTTGCAGATACGCCCACGTGTGACACAATGACTTACCAATAGGGTATAATCATGCACTTCTGCTTCAAGGCAAGTAATGCACGCCGCCATTTTAGCTGTATGGCATCAATGTCAGCATTCCCATTGGTTGACGTGGGTAATGTTGGCATTAACTCGGTATTCTGAGTTCAACTGCTCTGTGATATAGGGCCATCGGGTCATAGGGTCATATATCTAGGCTGAGAAGTTTGTATCACAATCGAGATTCATGATTTGAATGCAGGGCTGGAATTTTACACTGGACCGCTGGCCCGAGGCCAGTGATTTTAGCATCGGGCCAGTAAACTCATGACATGACAAGTCCGGCGGTCTTGTGTTTGTGTTCAAATGTTGACTTTCAGTCTGATAAGTATAATTCTGCTGATTATCGAAGACTACTTACCCATAATATACAAATGAGATAAATCTTCCCTTAGTGATTTTTCAAATTCAAACAGTTCAAAACCTGTGTAGGCTTTTTTTCTTCTCACTTCAATTCTGGTCTTGTACACAAAATTCTGGTCCAGTAAACATTTTGAGCTACAAGTCCTGCGGGCTTGTGGGTTTTCCCCCCAAATTCTAGCCCTGGAATGGCTTCCTTATTTTGCCTATTTAAAGTTTCTGGACTAAAATTGTGCGGGTTTTGAGGTAAAATGATTTCTGACCTTCTGAGTTCATCAACAAAATTTGCGCAAAATATTCTTTTATGGCCTCACATTTTGACCCTAGTAGAGTCTTTCTCAAAAGGCGCAATGACAAAACAACAGAATCTTATAAGTATATTATAGACGCAGTCAAATATATATTTTTTATTTAAAATGTTATTAATGATTTTAATTTGTGCTTGTATAAGCTTTACCGCATGGCAGTATTTCAGAGCCGTTTCAATCAGTTAGAAATTGTTTGTCGGAATTAGGGTGTGGTTGAATTTTGTTTTGTGGTGTTTGATCTCCAGGACGTGCTGGGGACGGCCAACCCGTACAAGGAATCTACATCAAACATGTGTTGGATGACAGCCAGGCTGGTCGGACACATGCGCTGAAGACTGGAGATAGGATCTTGGAGGTGAGTCTTATTACTGTTTATTTTTATTATATATTTCTGGTGGTGAAACCAAACATGCCTCATAAGTGAAGTTAATCACTTTAGCTTGCAAGCATGAGGAAACCTGTAAACAAGGATGCTTGCTATGTGAATCATAAACACCGGGGTTAACGGCATCAGTCGTTTTAAACTTTTAAATAACCAGATTAGTATTTTTTTAGATTTTGTTTTTGGGTGGTTTTTTTTCACTTTGCTTTCTTAAAATAACATTGTAAAAGGTTTGTGTTCTTTTTTGCTGTTTAATTTGGGTTGTATCTCGGTACAAGCTGGGTCCCCATGGGAGACCAGTGGTTACCACTGAATGGGCCACCCAGTTGAAATAAGAAATAAATAAATAACCCCTACTCTTCCACATTAAGTGTTCTGGGTTCCTTTATGTCAGGGACCAAGCGTCAGGCCTGCTTGAGTTTTGGCTGTAGTCACCTTTGTAATGCTCATTTTATTTCATTTAAATTGAGACAATATCCTGAAAAATTTAATCTTGTAACAGGATTTAAGGTTTGGATGTTGCCTTTTTGTTGTAGGTCCCTTGTATCTATCTATCTATCTATGCTGGTACTCGTCAATGCCTTTCAGCAACTAAACTCTTTGTTTAGTGTTGATAAGTAAGAGGAGCCTGACTATTTCTGCTCCAGCCTTTTTTTATAGTCGCATGGTGAAACAAAATATTGTTCCACTGTGATCGTGGTGTTTGTTTATTTTGTTTGTTTTTTGTCTAATTAAGTTACATTGCCACATATCTCTTAATATATATATATATACTACATATAACCATGATGGAATCGAGGCTGCAAGGAAATAGGCAGGCATCTCTCACTCGAGTATTGATAAATAGTGCTCTGTCATACAGGGCACCCAACCAAGATGGATGCTCGACTAGTAAATATATATATCAAAGAATTTCACCCAAACCAACTGACTCACGATGTGTTTTTTTCCGGCCATTAACAGGTTAACGGATGTGATTTGCGCAACGCCAGTCATGACTATGCAGTTGCCATCATTCGCAACGCCGCCAACCCGGTGTGCTTCATTGTACAGAGTCTGTCTGCCGGCGCCAATGTAAGTCCCGAACCTCCACTCAAACAAACCAATTCCTACACTAGCAGAGTCAAACAGATCAGTGGCTTATTCCAAAATTCAAGTTAGCCCTGACCTGGATAGTTCAACCCTCTAGAGGGAGCTCTTTAGCTTTGTGCATTTTTTTCTTTCGTTCCAATTTAGAGTTACTATTACATTATTGCAGTGTACCAGATATTTCACTTGGCCCCCACCGGTCTCTTCCAAGACTGCCGGGATGGGCTGATGAGCTTGTACAAGTTCTTGTAGCCTCCAATTGGGATACGGCCTTATGAATGATTATTTGTACCCGTATCTCGGATCATTACAAAGACTTCATTTTGTTGATATCACACCAGGGTGGATATAAATTAACCGCAGCAGAAGGCTCTGCAATACTTTGTACATGACCTTTGAACTTTCTCACTCTGCCATTTCACTATGGGTTCGTTCGATTAGCTTACACGTGTAACTAAAACTTACACGAGAGCGTTCGATTAGCCATCACGTGATACTTGTGTCTGCCCCGGGTGTAAGCCACCACAACCCCAGCTCGCGAGCGGGTCTCTGGTGGATGCACAGGTGTAATGACGTATCATACCAAGATGGCGGGGACAAGTTGAATTTGGCGTGAGTTCAAAAGTACACAAAGACACAGATTTATCGTCGTGAAACAATTATGGGAAATGGAAATGAAACGTACTTCCAGAAAAACAAACAGACGGTGACTGTGTGCAAGTTATTTTATATTTTATAATTAAATTGTGTCGTTACGGACAACGACATTTTCCAAGTGAGAAGACGACGGAGCTTACACTTATTTAAGTCCTGCCGCTACGCAAAAACGTTTGACCTTAATTTTCCCAGAGTGCCAAGCGAAAACACCACAGCGTTCGATTAGCCTCGTTGCGTGGCTGACACGAGTGTAAATCCCCGGTACACACGGGGAAGCTAATCGAGCGCACCCTATAATTGACTTTTATGGAAGTGTCCAGAGCGTAGAGCGTGGACTAATGCTTGTATTCAGCAATCTAACATTACCATTTTATAGGAAGGAATAGTAAAGTGACGGTTCAGGGCCCAATTTCATGGAGCTGTTAATAAGAAGACGCTTAATGATTTTAATTGCTAAGCATTAACTAGCTGAGAACCAGTCACAACTCACCTACGTTATACACAGTACATTGGCTGGTAACCCATTTCTGAATAGCAAAACCTTTCTGTGCTTAGCAGACTTTTGTGCTTGACATTGGGCCCTGACCTGAAGACTGAAGAAGTAGGGGGCCCATTTCTTAGAGCTGCCCAATTGAGAATGTGGTTAATAGATTCTTTTGCTGTAGTGTAATTTTAACTCAGTGGGGGACCAGTCAAAAGAAACATACATCACTATATGGCATTTTGGCTGGTGACCTCTTTTCAAATCGGTTGCCAGCCAAAATACCATTTTCGTATCTGTGACTGGTATTCTGCTCATTTATTTTGTTAGCAGAAAATTCAATTGGTGAGCAACATCTTCTGCTTTAAAGTGGCTTTTATGAAATTAGGCCCAGTAATTTTATTAACCCTTAAACTTTTTTATTAAACAAATTGCAGTCCAGTGTTCTCAACACACTTACTGTACAAGTTCTTGTCAAATGTACACTTCAATTTCAAACCTTTTGAAAAGTGGAGCTTTTTAATAATTTTTTTTTTTTTTTTTTTAAGGCAGAAATATTTATTGTGCAGTGACAGTTTAGAACTACAAGACCTGTGGTCTAGTAAAGATTTGCTTGAAATCCGAGACCTTAAAGATGCTGCTACCATTTTATTTTTTCAAGCTTAGCCAACTTCTTGATTTTGTTTTATCGGCATACAAGTTTGAAGTTCACAGATCATTCTGGTAGTCAAATTGTTCACACATGCATTATATGTTGGTGAAGTTTCCACTCACCTCTAGTCAGTGTTGTATCAACAAATATGGGTAATTCGCTTCAGTGACATTTACCACAGTGACCCTAACGGCTTTTGTGAGGCCCCTAAGCCCCTTTCCCCCTTACCAGCCCCCCAATTGCTTGTCTTAGAACCACTACCCTTGAAGGTCCCCCTCCTAGTTCCCTGGTTCCCCTCTTTAATAGCTCCCTGGTGCCCAACATAGTCGTCCACAGTCGAGGCATGTTTTAGTTTTTCATTTTTCGTTGCCTGACCATTAACAATTTACAACATATGTTGTGTACACGTTTCGTTTTGTTTAGTTTTTTTGCTGGGTGTTTTTGTTGCTGATTGTTTACTATTGGCTGCTTACTTGTCTTTAACCTGCTTGCCTGCTTGCTACTTGGCTGGCTCCTCAATTTGTTTCCATGTTGTAATGATTATTGAGTAGCAGATGAAAGAGAGCTGATGTCTTCAAGATGTTTTTCGTAATTTTTGCTTCAACGCCATCATTACAATTATCAACCCTTCAGTTTGTTCATCCAAACTCACTTGCCCATACGCAAAACAAAGTAACACAGTTCTGTTTTAAATACAGTTTAAAATAATAAAAAAATTATAATGCTAATAATGCAGATTTCCATTTTACCGAAGTTGTGTTCTGATGTTCTAACATTTTGGAAAGTAGGCCTACTCCACGAGACTTGCCTTCAGGAAAGTCAATTGGAAAACCTGGATGAAAAAATGGGATAGATGAACGGAGACTTAATGATTGCATAAACAATACATTTGCCATTACTGTGTGGATAAAGGCCGTCCACAACTTGTGGATAAAGGTCAGCCACAACTTGTGGATCCACAACTTGTAGAAAAGGGTCATCCACAACTTGTGGATCCACAACTTGTAGAAAAAGGTCATCCACAACTTGTGGATCCACAACTTGTGGATCCACAACTTGTAAAAAAAGGTCATCCACAACTTGTGGATTCATAACTTGTAGAAAAAGGTCATCAACAACATGTGGATATAATGAACCAGTCATCCATAACTTTCATCAATTTAGTGGAATATACCATTCTATTGGGCTGTTACACAAGTATAATAATAGAGCTGTTGAAATTGATGAGGGTTTACCCCTTTGGAGTCTTGTGGAATGTAATCCTGAAGTTTTCATATTGCATGAAATATGGTTCCCACATCAAGACTAAAAGATGAACATAGCTTTAGCAGGCTACCATCCTAACATCAACATTCAGCTAATATTCCACAATCAACTAACATCCACAAGCACCACCTGATTAATCCACAGTTCAATTATGTTTATTATTACAGCCTTTTACCATTGAACACAGCAATGAGTGAACGATGCTGTGTGCCATTGCATGAGCTTCCAACCCTTTGTTGATCCGCGTGTTGAATTTTGGTTGAACCCACTACCATTTGCATGCATGTTGATCCACTCATTTTTTAAACCTGGAGGGCTTTCAATGACTTTGACATCAGCACATCACCCAGTTGGAATTTATTTGTTGACACGCATCTCATGGTGTTTATCATTCCATTTGTTGAACTGATCTGAACTTTACCTCAACGACATGTTGGTGGACATCAACTAGTTTTGAATACTCAGTGTTATACTCAACATGTACCATTCTACCTCAACGCCAACCAAAGGACACCCATCCACGCATGATTCCCCAGGCTGCATGTTCCCCGTTGTCCACACCCTTAGTCCACAGCATCCACTAATTTAATGTGTGGATAACAAACATCAGCAACCAGCCACTGCATCCACTCGTCTTGTTTGTGTTGACCTCCACCGATTGATTATCAACCAATTTGTCAGCATGTGACATCCACTCAGAACCCTCCTCTTTAGTATCCACTAGAAATCAACCATCCTTCCCCCCCTTTTACTTGTCTTCCAGTCACAGAACATTTTGCTGCTCATTTTGAGGCCATAAATTCCATCCAATCACAAACAATCTTCGTTCATGTACAGCCAATCACAATTTAGTATTTATCTGCATATTCGTGGTTGCTTTAATAAGTTTAATTCATTATATATTTAAGTTATTATATTTAGTGTCATTATATAGCATTATATTTATTTGGGAGATAGAGGAACCCACACACAAATATTATTTAGCAAATAGAGTTATATATTTAATCGCTTGTATTCATTTCTTCAACTTAATCAGCCTCATTAGTTTCAACTAATTTTGGTCAAGTTTCCGGAAAATGTGTGTATATCTCAAGTTATGACTATAATGTCATTAATGGCTCGTTGAAAATGACCAAATGCAAACCTCACTACAAAGTGTCTAGGTATTCACTCATTTGTAACACTTTTTGTGGCAAAATATTCACAAATAAAAGTTTGGGATTTATTTTCTCTGTATATATTTAGAGTTCAAGCCCGAAGCCACTTAGTAACAGAGAGTTAGTGTAAATATTTGTTCTGTTTCATTTTTTTTTAAACAAAACTTTGTGAAAGTTGTTTAGGACTCAAATTCATAAGGCTGCTTAGCACAGATGATTTTTTTCTCAGCAAAAACAGGTTACCAGCTGAACAGGTTTTGTGATGCACATACCTTGCCACTGGTTCCCTGCGTATTTTTCGCTAAGCATAATTTTCCCCCTAAAGTTAACTGCAGGACTTGGAGAAGAAAACAAAGTTTTGACTCAATTCACTGATGTCATCATCCACGATAAATCCCTATTTTGAGTCAGATGCCCTGTGTGGCGCGTATTACTGTGGAGTGCGCATTTTAGGCGAGGTTTTTGTGATGATACGCACACCATATATTGACATGCAATTTGACTTCCGCAATGGGCGGACAATGAGGGCAGTGCAAGGGTCTTCACATTGCTTTCAAATCTCTTAAATACTTGCTGTTTGGAATTACTCCTTATCCTTTTTTAAGAGTTTTTAATGCACTAAAACACCTACAGTGTGTTGTAAATAGTGAGAAGTGATTTAAAAAAAGATTGCATCAGGAAATATAACCAGCGGAACATACGGTCTGCCATTTGGTTGAGTCAGAAATGTGGTTCTACAAAGTAGCGGAACGTTTTCTGTCATGAAATTACACACAAACCACACAATTTCAAGGTATATTTATGTGAATTATTATATTCTACTTTTAAAATATCTTTCCAACGGTGTTCATTTCATAACAATAGACAATAGCGCCCAATCCGAAGCCGTTAATTTAATTGCTTCTTCAAAACTGACAAATTTGAACATAAAACAAACATATTTTGTGCCGATGAAATTGAAGCAATAGAGTCCCAAATCCTTTTATTATGTCCAATTGCCAAAGTGAAGGATTCAGAAGGACTCGGGCCAGTATGCCCAAATAACAGTTGCTTTCACAGGGTCAAGCAAACCGATCTTACATAAGTCCAAACAATTTGGAGTGGAGTGACATACATGTAGGAGAAGAAGAAATGGGAGGTTTGATGCCTCATGCTTGCAAAAATGTCTAGGTTGTAAAGGTTAATATGGTTTTCCATCTCAAGTTTCAAGTTTTTCACTCATTAATCATTTCTACCGATATGATGTATATATTATTTTTGTAGCGTACCTTGAATAAATATATCACGTGTACCAGTGCTGTTTCATATCTACATGTTATAACTTCTCCTATTACTTGATATTTGAAATGAAAAGTCACACTCTCTTTGATGTGATCCCTCTGCTGCCGCTTCTCGTATTGTATCGTAATCTTGGCTGTGATCCCTGGCTATACGGCTGTTACAGGTTGAATGGCTTCTGACTGGCACCCCGAACAAAGATATTGGGATATTGAGAAATAGGAAGATCGCCAAAATAAGGGCTAACACAAACAGCTGGTAGAGCACCGGCTAACAAAAAAAGGGCTAGATAGCTCAGCTGGTAGAGCACCGGCATGTCAATCCGGAGGTCGCAGGTTCCAGTCTCACTCGAGTCAATTTTCCTTAAAACCCCAAATCACTTAATAACAAGAGAAGATAGAATTAGTTTTGGCGTGTCGTGGCCAAGCGGTTAAGAGCACCGAACTCAAGCTCTGGTGTTTCTGTTCAGCAGAGTGTGGGTTCGAGTCCCGGTCATGACACTTGTGTCCCGGTCATGACACTTGTGTCCCTGAGTAAGACACTTAACTATAATTGCTTCTCTCCACCCAGGGGTAAAATGGGTACCTGTGAGGGCAGAGATGGTTCTTGTGATTGATTTAGCTTAGTAGCGCATATATTGCAGCACAGGCTGTATACTCCCCAGGGAGCTGAGATGGTTTAAGGAATGAAATAAATGGCCCAGTGACCAGGGGTAATAATGTTAAGAAGTGCTTTGAGACGCCCTTGGGTGTGATAAAGCGCGATATAAATCCATATTATTATTATTATTATTAGTTGTTGCAAAATGCTCACCAACCAAAATGACCAATGGTATCAATGCAAAAAAAAAATAATAATTATAGACTCGGGTTTTACCATAGCAGAGTCTTTCTCAAAGGCTAAATGAACAATTAAGAAACTTTTTTGTTATAGTTTAAAAACATACAAACAACATTTTTGAAACGAAACAAGCAAGGCATTGAAAGGCGGTTGCTAACACAGAGAAATATTGAAACGGTAAGTCAATTTCTCTCAATTTAAATAAAAAATTAAATAATTTAATGATTAAACAATTATTTCATTTTTTTCACATGATATTTTAGAACAGTTTGTAGTATATAACCCCCAAAACACCACATAGCTTGCATTTTTTTTTCATTTCTAAACATTGTTTTAAACAAACGTTGATTTTTTTGAAATACAAACTTCATGTTGACCTTTCATAAGTAAAAATGTAAATTTCCTGTCAGCATTTGCTCAAATCATATCATATTATATAATTTTTTTTTTTAATCCACATATTTGTTCCCCTCATCATTGTATTATTTCTTTACCACCGCCCCATGAGCCAACACATCAGTGCCCAGGATTTATTCCATCACCCTCCATCCAGCGAGCGAGATCTAGATTAGCAGACTCTTGTTGCCGTAGTAACCACCGTCAGATGATGCGGATATGTGAGCACATGTCTTTCTCATGAACACCGCCATCTTGTAGTCTTCTCGCACTCTTATATACTCCTGGTATGGAATCACTTTTTTGGTTTTCCGCATGTTTGCTGCTTTCGGTGCCACGATGACGCTTTTGATTTGTTTTCTTTCTTTCTACACATGCATGCTCTGCTGTTTTGGGTTGCCAGCCTTTAGTTATTCTGTTCTTAGCAAGCTGCTTATATTAACCAAAGCTACTTACATGTTCCACGGTTTGTTTTTAATTTCAGTTGTTTACCTTGTAATCATTGGGCTCCCTTAACCCTTGCTCTTCAAAATCCTTTTATATCCTCTTGCTAAATGAAGGATTCAGAAGGACCAAGGTCTGTAGAACTAATTGCGTATCACTGGGTCAGGCATTCCAATCTTATCCAAGTCTAAACAATTCGGTGTAAAGTGACATAGGAGAGGAAGATGTTGGAGGACTGAGGTCAATTGGAGGCAAAAAGGCCTAAGGAGTAAGGGCTAAAGCTCCATCCTAGTCTTGTGGAATCCCATCACAAGAGGGTGTTAACAACATGCACTCTTAAGTGACTGATTAAAGATATCAGTGAAAATGCATTTTCGTCTAACTTTGTTTAGAACCACCATCTCTGTTTCAATCAGCCTCACCTCAACCTCTCACCAAACCTCACTCCCCTTAACCCAGTTTCATACCAACTTCATTCTCGCCTCTCATGTGTCGCTCTTTGAAACATCTAACCAAACCTCACTCCCTTTAACCCAGTTTCATTCCAACCTCATTCTTACCTCTCAAGTTTGTTCACATTTTTACCTTGGCTCCATGTATGTAGCTCGCTAAAACTTTGCCCCAGCCTCCCCGTTCTACATTATTGATACCTTACCCTATCCTCACCGCTCAATATCACTGATCCTCACCCTAGTCTCCCAAATCAATCTCACTGTTACCTCACCCTAGCCTCTCCTCTTAATCTCAATGATACCTCACACTAGCCTCCCGCTCAATCCTACTGATATCTCACCCTAACCTCCTCACTCAGTCTCACTGATACCTAACCCTAGTCTCCCTGCTCAGTCTCATTGATACCTCACCCTAACCTCCTCACTCAGTCTCACTGATACCTCACGCAGCCTCCCCGCTCAATTTCACAGATACCTCACCTTAGGCTCCCTGCTCAATCTCACTGCTACTGCATCCTATACTCTCCTCTAAATTCACTGGTACCTCACCCTAACCTTACCACTCAATCTCACCAATACCTCACCCTAGCCACCTTGCTCAATCTCAAAGAAACCACACCCAAACCTCCTTGCCTCATTTCTCACCACACATTCACCCTCAAGTCTCTGCTGGTTCGCAACTGAACCTTAACCAACCTATCTCATCAACCTCTCAAAGGAAACCCACCATACCATCACCCCTCCTCACCCTGGCCCCACGCCATACACTCCATCCTAGCCGTTCCCTTTTCTCACCTTGTCTTTACACCGATGGTTCACATATTTCACCCTATCACTCCGCACACACCCAAGATGCTTCAAATTATTCCCTCAGTTTCTTCCACCATCTCCCATGGCTCATCCAAATTCGTCTCAAGTCTCGCCCAAGTCTGACCCCAGTCGTGCCCCCCCTCCCTACATGTCACCCCAACTTTGACAAAGTCTTATCCCAGCATGGTTGATAAACAGACCCCGTACTAGCATTGCCAATACCCAGCATGGTTGATAACAGACCCAGTACTAGCCTTGCCAATACCCAAAACTGTCCTTACCTTGGGCCACTTGAATTGGCGGCTACAGCTATGACTGTTGTTAAGGGTGTTTCTAAGGATGTCCTATACTCAAAGCACAGTGACGATCTATCCGCAGCCGCAAAGTCAAACACGGCCTTAGGCTCAGTCTTGACACAGATCAGCCATTTTGAAGTTGTAACCTTTAGCATGACTGTTGAAAACTCTTGACAAAACTGAAGCATCGATGATAGTTTTACAAATCACTCAACACGTTCACAGTGTTTGTTGAAGTTCTCTTTCTTCCAATGCAGCCCACCGAATAAGAACCAATGCAAGCCAGCTGCTTACCTTGCCATAGCTTGAACGGTCAATTCAAAATTGCCAAGTTAATCATCTGCGTTTTGATCTTTGTGTGGTTTTTGTTGGTTTGGTTTTGCACATTTACTTCTAGGCGATAATGAACCCAAGCCCAAAGTGAACTAGTTTTCAATATTAACAGACTTTAATGTACTTACGCTGTGTTCAAATTGCTGGCTTCTTCAGTTGCTACAGCTAGAAAGTACCATTCCTCACTGTTGTCCTTGCATCCAACAGCCATGGCCATATCAAAAGTTGCTAGTATCGGGCACATCCTCAGTATATTAAAGCAAAGACTATCTGATTATAGAGCGCCAAAGGCTCAAGATGGGAAACTCGGCCTGAACTGTGAAATGTGCACAAGCCATTTCAGCAAGCAACTCTTTTGATGCTACAATAGATCAGTGCAGAAAACAACCTTTGCTATCAATGGTGTAACAAAACATTCGCTTGCTGAAATGGCACCCATGCGTAGTTCACCTTCCAACAATAGATAAGCGTTCCAGTTGCCCATCTTGTGCCATCGGCTTTGGTATAAAGGTACTCACTGGCTGCAGGGAAGGTATTTCTATGTATTCTCTTGGACATTTTCTCGGGGCATTTGAAATGTTCTCAAGACTTTCAATATTAAGATGGAATGGTTACTCAAATCCTAGCTGCCACCCAAGTAATCAGGTCTTGCCAGGAAATAGTTACCAGCCAAAATACCTTGTCATGTGCCGTTTACACTGGTATCCCGCTATTTTTGCTCAGCTAAGCACTCTTGTCTGCATGAGCACCTTTATTATATTAGACCCAGGTATCTTTATAAATACATGTAAATACATACAGATGATTCAACAAATTTGTTTTTTCCTTTTTGAGTACTGAATTTGAAAAATTAATGCAGTACATGTACATGTAGTTTTAACATAAAACTATTTTGTTCTGGAAAGTGTTATTTTCCTTGAGCTAGTATATTTGCGTTCAGTGGTGTGTCGTGGCCGAGTGGGTAAGAGCACTGGAACAAAGTTCTGGTGTTTCTGATTAATAGCAGAGTGTGGGTTCGAGACCCAGTCGTGGCACCTGTGTCCTTGAGCAAGATACTTTACCATAATTGCTTTGTCCTTCGGATGGGACATTAAGTTGTAGGTCCCGTGTACTAGGATTTGTAGTGCACGTAAAAGAACCATGAACACTTATCAGGGAAGAGTAGGGGTTAACTCCGGTGTTTCTGGTTCACGTAGCAAGCACGCTTGTTTGCAAATTTCCTCAAGCTTGCTAGCGACTGA
Organism: Leptasterias polaris; assembly: GCA_037783415.1. Lineage (NCBI taxonomy): Eukaryota > Metazoa > Echinodermata > Asteroidea > Forcipulatida > Asteriidae > Leptasterias > Leptasterias polaris. The sequence goes on from JAZGTN010000035.1 coordinate 902,480, forward strand.
TTAAGTTCACTTATGAGGCATTGTTGGTTTTATTACCAGAAATGTATAATAATAACAATAACACCACCATAAACATTGTAATTCTAGGAGAACTAGGCTGTGTCTTAATTGGTGGCTATGGCTGTGGCTATGGCTGCGGCTGTTGCTAAGGGTGTTGCTATGGGCTTCCTATGCTTCAATGCATGTTCACATGATCAAGCCATAGCCGCTAATTTGGGACATGGCTTCAAAAAACAGCACTTCATCATGCTGATTCTATCTTTAACATAATCCCTGCATGCAATGTTCTGCAGTCTGCTAGTAAACCCTGGACTTTTGTGTTATGACTAGGGAGCACTCCTTATGCTGGCCCACCATGGGCACGAATCCCTATGGGTAAATTACATACATATGTCCACTTACAAAATGTTGGTTGTGTGAACACTGAACAGGTGTTATACGATGGATCAACACCATTTTCTCAATGGCCAAAAAAGCTTCTCGTTGGGTCGTGTCACGTGGGTTTGTATACCCTCTAGTTCTACTATATAGCTTCAATGCAAAAGGGATAGATGTTTTTTACCATTCAGCCATGGTTTAGTCATACTGATGTTTGACTATATAGCTTCAATGCAAAAGGGCTAGATGTTTTTTACCATTCAGCCATGGTTTAGTCAAACTGATGTTTGATAAGTGAAGAATGCTTGCTTATTGACTTTGTCACAGGATTGTTTGAGACAGCAATATCACAATCTGTCCCAAAGGAATTTTGTGCGTATGGTCGCCATTCTCCACTTAAAGGGTTATTTTGGCGCTATGTAAGCGAAGAATTCTAAGTAACTTGAAAGATGCAGAAAATAGTCAATGGCCTGACGTTTCCACCCTAGCAGAATCAATAAGTTGAAAGATGCATGGACACAAAAATTCAAAAATTCAAAAAAAAAAAAAAAAAAAAAAAATGCAAAAATTCCATGCTAACTGGTAAAATACACTTACATACAACTTTTTGTTTCTATTCTGCAGAGTAGAGCCATGACATTAATGATAAAAAGAAAATTAGTTCAATAAATGGCAACTGCTTGGGAAGGAACTATTCCAGTAAACTTGCTGCAAGTCCCTTCATTTGCTCTAACTCTTAAGCTTTGATCCTTGAAGTGCACAATGCAATATTTAATAACTGCTAATAAGGTTTTAACAACATGTTGCAAGTCTATTGTACATTTCCAAAGAGAGGTGAAGGGTAGAGAAGGAATTATATAAACTGGGAATGGATTAGGTGATGGGGACCACTCGGGTATAAAACACGGGAGCAAGTAATGTTAATTAATTCATTAAATCAGTGGTAGGTTCATGATGTGGGGTTTTTGGTCACAAATATTCTCATGACATTTTTTATTTTCAGATGTTAACAAGCAAGCATGGTTTTCTTCTTGTTTTAACCCCATTTTCCTTTTTTGCTTATTTGTTGTTTAGTTTGTTTAATTGTTGTGTTTTTGTTTTTTGGTTGTTTTTTGTGTTTTTTAGGGGGGGAGGGGGATGGGAGAGTTGGGGGGGGGGGAGAGTTGGGGGGGGGGGTCCCGCTCTGAACATTAGTAAGATTGTTATTACAAATTTACAAGAAGATTGAAATAATGATGATTTGTATAGATTACTATTCCGCCAAGTAATAATTGAAAATAGAATAAGCAAAAAAACCAAAAAACCGCTTTTAAAACAAGGCGATTTTTGAATGAAAATATAAAGGAATTGTTAGTCCAAGCAACGTTGGTCATGTGCATATTTTGACCCAACCAAACAAGCATTGCTACTGACTTAACACTATTGCTGTAGGCTTGAAGTGACTGTGCCCTGTGCATACATGTACTGTGTGGCTGCCTTCAATTAACTTCTGCTGAAATGAAGTTGAACTTTTTTAAATTTCAAATGTAAACAAGAAGAGACTGTTTGAAATATCTACTGAAGGAAGGGATTTGAATAGATTTTGTTATAATTATGTTCCAGCTCCTCCTTTTCTAAATCCATATTTAGACGGCAATTAGTTAAATGTTATTCTTGTTTATTTGTTCTTTTGTTGTATCAGATGCCCACTGGTGCTGTCTCCATCATCACCAATGAAGACGAAGTTCAAGTGGTTGCCGTGGCAGCCGAGTCTTCAGAGACTCTCCCCACGGCATCAGATGACAAAGAGGAAGCAACAACAAAAGACCACAGGGATGAATCAGAGGTAGCGGCTGGTAAGGAAGACTACAAGGGTGAGGAGGAGGTTGCGGCTGGTAAAGAAGACTACAGTGTCAAAGAAACCGCGCCAGATGGGTTAAAGGTCACTGACCTTGAGTTGCCACCATTATCACCTCTTAAGGTATGAATGACTCCATTGAATTACTCATTTTATTTCATTTGTTAACTTCAGAGGAGGAAAACAGAATCTGAACAGTATCCAAAATATTTATTACGCAAATTACTCGAAAGTATATACAAAACAGAAAGTACTCATATCTTGTGTAATTTATGTCAAGTGAGTGTAACTTGATAACGTAAGTATTCATAATGCAAACTTGAATACTAACATGATGGCTGTTTGAGTGGAGAAAACTATCTACACATTTTGAGTTACTTCATTTGTTTGCCAAATGAGGAGTACCATTATGCATGTTATGCCGTCAAATTTTTTATCAATAATCAACCTCTTTCCTAATAATTTCATATTGCAGCACCAGTTGTCATTGAGTGGCTCTGAGGATGAGGATGATGAAAAGAAAGGCGTGGACTCTACACAAGAAGCTGAAAGTAAGGCTGTGTTTAAACTTTCTCTATGGCCTGCATTATTGGCTGCGGCTGCAATTGTGGCTTGATCATCGTCATTAAACTGAAGCATATGAGACCCCTAGCAACACCCTTAGTTACAGTCATAGCCGCAGCCGCTAATACGGACAAAGCCTAAGTGTTGTAATAATGTCTACAAAATATCTGATTTAATTAGTGCTTGGTTTCATAAAGCACCTTGTGACATCACACAGTGCTCAGCAATTAAGATTGATGCGTATCTTAAGATCAATCTTTAGCTCTTCGTGAAGTTGGCTTCAGTTTAGGTGTAAATCTAAAATGTCGTCAGTGATGTTTGAAGCTTTGCATGCTGTGGATCATAAGAAAAACTATAGTAGTAAACTTGCGAGTACAACCATGTTTAAAACTCGCTTGGGAGACGTGTTGGTTCTGAGAAGAACCGGTGTGGTCTAGGCGTTTCAAACACTATACTCTACTCGTCTTAAGAACCTGAAGACGAGCAGAGTATACTGTTTTGAGACTTCACCGGTTCTACTCGGAACCCAAATGAGTTTTTTTTACATGGTTGTACTCACAAGTTTACTGCTGTAGTTTTTCTTTAAATTTCTTAATTTTCTAAGGACTTGTCATTTTTGCCTTTTTTCAGTCGACAGAGAGTATGCTAATTTAGATGGAGAAATCTTCATTGTAAATCTCACCAAGTCATCCAAGGGGCTTGGGATCAGGTAGGCTCCTTGTTTCAATTTATGAAATGCCACCCCCTTATCTTCTGGCTCTTTTTCCCTTTTTTATTTTACTTTTACTGTTTATGTTCTTTTCCACCTTAATCATGAATTTGGTCTGTGTTGTTTCTTTCTTTGAATGTATAATCTTATTTAGTATAACAAATTCTTGGGTTCAAATTCACTATTTGGCTTTGATACTTTTGTAGTTTGGCTGGTAACCGAGACCGTTCCAAGATGAGTGTATTTGTTGTGGGTGTGGATCCAGCTGGTGCTGCCGCCCAAGACGGAAGACTCCTTGTTGCAGATGAAATACTGAAAGTAAGTTTTTAGCTTTCATGGTCTTGTGCCCCATATGCAGTCTCGATAATTCCCCGTTATGACCATTAATTTTTGGAGTATTTAGGAGTCTTGTCAAAATATAATAATTATAATAATATAATATTTAAAATTTATATTGCACCCCTTACATACAAAATGATCAAAGGCGCAGAACACATGTTAAAAAGCACAGAATGGAAGAAAACGACAAAGAAAAAAGACTGGTCAGCAGGCCAGTGCCCAAACAAAAGTATGGGGATACGTCTGTCCCGCCAACAGTGAACTAATAGTTACTTATTACATAGGCCTATCCCTGCTGGCATCGGTAATGTTTTGACCTTTTCAGGAGACAGACGCCTCTAACCCTATCTATGCTAAAAATCTAAACTAACTGGCAAGGTGACCATAGAAGAAAGACACACTAAAAAGCGGCTTTAAAAAGGTGGATTTTTACATTACATTTAAAAGAGGTAAGTTTCTGTTCGCTACGTATATGAAACGGTAGCGCATTCCAAAGCTTAGGGGCTGCCACAGAAAAAGCCCTATCACCAAATGTAGTCAACATTTTACCAGAAGGATAATCCAAGAAAATACCATTATTCCCTGACCTAAGTTGATATGAAGATACTTTTCCGGATGGAAACAAAATTAATCCAGGACTGGCAGTTGGATAACAATTTTGATGTCAAAATTTTGTTGAATTTCCATCAGACTGAGTGAGCCATGTAGAGACTCCCTACTTGTTTTCCAGTAGATAGCGCTCCAACTCTCTGCAGTTTGTAAACAAATGTGACCTCAGGCACTGTGAACTTCTCCCATGGTTCCCGACACCCAATTTCTAACAAGGTGAATTAAGGGCGGGTAAAAAAAACCTGTCCTGGACGGTACTTATTTGCTGGTTGTCCTGGACTAAATTTGACAAGGTCCCTTACCAACCTATGACTCTATCTTTAAGCTTTTGATTGAATCGCGCTCGTTTTTTTTCTTGTCAACTTGAAGATCAACAGTTTATCGGTCTTCGGCAAATCTCACCAGAAGGCATCAGCCGTCATCAAGGAGATTCCCAGAGATGGAGAGGTTGAGCTGATTGTTAGACGCCACCCTCTGGCAATGAATGAGCTGGCTGTTACACCACTCACAACTGCTCCTACTGACAAGGTAATAGGCATCCCTTGTATTACTGTTCTGGGGTTTTTTTCTGCCCGTGGTCTTCCATTTTGAATTCAAATTGTATGTAAAGGTATGTGGGAACAATGCTGGAATTTAAGCATCAAGATTCAATATACCCATCCTATATTTATTTCCATATACAGCGGTTACGATAGTCCAATGTCGCGGCAGTAAATACATGGCAAAATAAAGGATGGCACATGACAGGATGTTCCACCAATCAAATGACAAGGTTCTATGTGCGAGTTATATAACAAAGTTGATTGTATTTCCTCCTATCTTACAGCACCGAACAATTGATTTGATTCGAGCGGATCTAACGCCAACAAAACCAGAGTCTGCTCAGAATGATATACTAGCATCGTACCCGAATGTTCGCACTGTCATCATAAACAAGGTAGGTATAAGTGCAGCATGTACTATGGAAATACACATCCCTTGTGGGCTTTCAAGTTGCCTGAGTGGTTTATATAAAATGTTTAAAGATTTGCACATTGCTTACATGATGGTCCTGATGTAAAACTTACCTTGAAATATCTTCGCCTGAAATGCTATAGTTTTTTAGAAATGGGGAAACAATTAGTTTTGATATTTGTGTGTCTAAAACATTTTAATATTGGTTTAAAATTTGTGTGTTGAAAACAGTGAAAATAGTGATGGGATTTGTCACTATAGATAGGTTGCAGTATGACGTAAGTCGGCCATCTTTACGGGCAATTTGGAACACACATTCATGCGTTACGCGTGAGAACGGCGTGCAGGACGCGCACAGGACGCGCACATTTCACCAAACTCATTGCGTGATTGGTTAGTGAACAACGCGGCTGCGTTAATAATTAGAGCGCTTGACGCGCCTGCAAGCCAAAATGCGATTTGCCCGTAAAGATGGCGTCTACTGGGAACTATCTATTTTCTTGCAACTCGGATGACTGTTTGAGCTTAAGCTTTCACACATTTGTTATTGCATGGGTCACACAAAGTGCGGATACTGGTCTTTGACAATTACCAACGTTAGTGGCATGCTTTATCTATTCTGGACTTGCTATGTTAAGTTTACAGATGTTTAGACAAAAATGTGAATATCATTGGTGTACCCCATCTTTACATGTGATATTGTTTTTCTTGTGCAGGGCACCGGTGGGCTTGGGTTTGCCATCTTTGAAAAGCAAGATTCATTCGGGAAGTGTGGGATTTTCATCCGAGATGTAATACCGGGAGGAGCAGCTGATGAGGTGCATTTTAAAAACAATGCTTCGCTGAGAAGAGTTTTATACTTGTCTCTTGGAACTCCTTGTATGCTTTCTATAAAGATAAGAACAAAATTAGTTGTTACAAACTGCTTACCAACCCAAAGGATCTATGGTATAATAGAAAACAAATAGTTGATGGCCTGATGTTATGACCCTAGCAGAATCTTTCTCGAAGGCTAAATGACAACACAAGTGGAAAGAAATGAAAGGAGAGAGAAGCAGAAAGCACAGGAAAAAAAGCCAAAGCAATTATTTTTTTTAGAGGCAGGAATCCTGGTCATTTAAGACATTGCAAGAAAGGTTTAAATGAACCCAAAGATAATAATGAAAACATGAATTCCTTTTTCCCCCAAACGGGGGAAACCCACATGATCAGGATTATGTGACTGAAGTGCTTGTCTTAATACACAGGAGGGCAGTCTGCAGGGTGGTGATCATATCCTCTCTGTTGATGACAACACACTGATTGACACCAAGAAGAAAGATGCCATAGTGGTACTCAAAGCAACTGCAGGAAAGGTAAATTTACTCCTCTAAACCCCCCCCCCCCCTCCCCCCCAAAAAAAAAACCAAACAAAACTACACACCCACCCACACAAACACCTTTTTCGACTTGTTAAATCGAGGACTTCTCTTTGTTCTCCCATTGTTTGGACTATCTTAGTGACGCCCCATTCGTTTTTGTACCTGAAAGCGTGCGAAGATGACCTTGCTCTGTCAAAAGATCCCTTTGTCAAAGCATCCCTTTGTTAAAGTCCTCTGTTTTCAACATGCCCACACAGACTCATAGATTTGGTTTGTGGGGTCCTCCCATTGTTTCTCTATTCCGTTTTCTTTAGAATTCAGGGGTGGGGGTTACAAGTTGAACAAAGAACACCTTGTTTGGAAGCATTTGTTTCATTGTTTTAATTACCTGCAAGGCCCCTTGTGTCGGCTCACCCAGCAGAAAAAACAAAAAATTACTGCTTTGAACATCTGGAGCGTTTTACCCAAAGCAAAAGAAACCTTTGACAGAGCTGCCAACTCTCCCCTGCTTCTGCAGAAAGTTCCCTGAAAATTAACCGATCTTTCCATGTTCTGATGAACAGATTTGAATGTCTCCCTGATTCTGGAAACTGTTTCCCTATTGACCCCTTGCACAACGTGGAATGCACCTCCGCAAAATGCACGTCTGTCATTTTCACCATTTTGGGATTCAATTTCTACGTGTACATAATAATAATAATACAAGGCATTTATATGGCGCGCTACAAAGAACACAGCGCCTCGACTACAAAATTGCAGACAGGATAAGCGCGTGTAAGTGCGCTCTGTGTTGTACAAGGGGTCAATTATGCTGAATGTAATTCTAAATATCTCCCTGATTGTTGTACAAAATCTTCCTGATTACAAATGTTGGCAGTTCTGCTGTTACTATGTGACTATGTTCAGCTAGAAGTTTGTAGCTAGCTATGTTCGGCTAGTAAGAAGCTTTCATTTTAATAATAATCAGAATAATAGTGGCTTCTCATAATGGCGCTCATATCCGTCACGCAGTGACGCTAAAGGCGCTTCAACATTCAGTATGAGACCTATTCCTTTACATAGCACCATGTAATTGTTTACAAGGTGCTGTGGCGCAATATGCAGCCAATCAAACCAGGAACACCGGGGCGAACCCCTTCCTCTTTACGATAAGTGCACTGGGTTCTTTTACGTGCATTACACAACACACGTGACCAACGGCTTTACGTCCCATCCGAAGGACGCAGCAATAATGGTTAAGTCAGACACTTTGATATGACAGCCTGCAGTAATTTAGACAATTTATTTAAAGATTCGGTTGTATTTATTTATTTTTTGTTTTCCTTGTACTCAATCTCTTCCCTCAAGGTATGCTTAACAGTCAGCTCCGAGAGACCTCTGGTGGATTCACATTCAGAAGACGGAGACACGGAGAGCAATGAGAGAGACAAGGAGGAAGTGATGGAGGAGGAAGAGATGATCGTCGCTGCGGAGGTCACAACGGAGGAGCATGCTCTACCCTCGTTGATGGAGGAACTCGTGAATGCCGGGGTCAGGGAGGAGGACATGGAAGAGGAGGAGGAAGATGAGGAGGCGGATGGAGGGATGATGGAGGAGGAAAGAGACGGGGAAGGGGATGACAACACAGAGCAGGAGGAGGATGAAGTGAAAGATGACAGAGAGCAAGAGGAGCAGACGGAGAGACGGGCGGAAGATGTAGATCAAGTCGTCCAAGCTTCAGTTGTTCAGATTCAACATCACGGTGAGAAAAGTATTTATTTATTCATTTATTTAATTTGTTTTTCCTCATATGCAAGTTTGCCCCGAAACGCGGCTAAAAGCCAATCTACAAGAAGAAAATATTTAAGATGAAATTAACTCGGGGGAGATGAAAGTAAGAATTGATATTCCTCTTGAAACAGTCTAGATTGTTGGATGGAGAGAAACAAGCACCAGGGAAGGAGTTCCAAAGAGATGCAGTACGTGGAATAAAGCCCTCGGCAAAGCAAAAGTGTCCTTAAGCAAAACACTTGACCATTATTGCGTCGTCTTTCAGATGGGACATATGCCTGGTGTTGTGTAATGCAAGTAAAAGAACCCAGTACACTTTTCACTGAGAGATGGGGTTTGCCCCAGTGTGTTTGGCAGGTGCTTTTGACTGCGCTGCAGCACCTTGTAAGCCCTAACAAGGTCTACATAAATTAGTTTCATAATTCAATTACTTCAAAACATGTCTTAAAGAATAGTAATAAGCGCTTTGTGACACCCATAGATAAAGTGCGATATAAAAACTAGTTATTAATTTTAGAAAAATTGACATACTGAAAATGCAAGTGATTGATATAGAAATTTAACAACATTTTAAAATCAATCCCCCAGAACCCATCAAGGACATTGAAGAACCAGCACCCGATGTGGAACCCAAAGCAGACACCCCTACAACCGATGTGGAACCCAACGCAGACACCCCTACACCCGATGTGGCAGACACCCCTACACCCGATCCTTATACCCGTCCCATACTCCCTGGGGTACCCACTGATATCATCGTTGACAAAGGGAAGACTGGTCTGGGGCTGAGCATTGTGGGTGGAGTGGACACCCAGTTGGTAAGAAAACCTGTAAAATTCATCTGTAGATATGGACGTATTTCCCCCCATTTTAACCAGTTCGCTCTGGGATGTCCGAATTATTTACCCAGTACCATCCATAGTATCAGTTGCATAACCAGACATTTTCATTTGGGGTGAGGGGTTAGTGGGGGCAAAGACATAATTTTGGGGGAAGGGGCTATTTGTTGTATTGAACCATTCATTTTTGTGCATTTTTTTCAATCTCATTTGTTGGGGGGGGGGGGGGAGGGGGACATCACTACACTGGGAGAGGGGGCTACGTCACTGCGTGGTATTAATTTTCAGAACACCAACCACAAATTTTGGCTGTGGGATTTTGTGGGGTAGATGGAGGACATATTTGTGCCTTTGATGACACAAGCAGGGAATTTGGCACAAAGTTGGAGTATTTGGTTATAAAGTCATTGCAGGTTTTTCCATTGAAAAAATTAGGTAGAATAACAAAACATTTGCTTACATTTTTAAAAGAGTTGCTAATACTTGTTGTTATACCTATATTTTTTCAAAGGACAAATCTGTGTGGCCCTAATAGCCAAATATCTTCCCAATGACATACTCTGACTGTATGCCAAATTCCAACTCTATACCATCTGAGGCACAACCCCATCACCTACATGTGCCTGCCTTGCATGGAAGCCCCCCCTTGTTCACAGTGACTCGGCCTTCCCCAGCGCCCATCGGCCATGTTATGCAGGGATCTTGAACCTCCCTCGTTGATGAGAAGTATGGGAAACAATTATGGCATCCTTGAGCAGACGGTAGCAAAGTTCTGTATGCACCGTGTGCTTGTTGTGCTGAAACTATCCAACTGTTTTCTTTGTGTGTATTGGGTTTTTTTGCCATTTTGGCAAGGTCAGAAGGTGTCGCGTGACCTTGGCTGGTGGCTGGCCGCTGCTAATGGATCTCACCTTCGGCTTGGTCCATTAATAGCGGCCAGCCACCAACCCGGTCATTACCACGCGGTGAAGAATGTGAATTATGTCTGTGTATTTTTTTTATTTTAATATTTTTATAAAAATATGTGCAAACCGAGGTAACGATTTTCATGCTGGCATGACGAATAAAATAATTGAATTGAATTGAAATTGAATTGAATTGAATTGAATTGAATTGAGTTATGTAGGCCCTATTTACCATGCATATTCTGCTTGTGTAAAATAAATGTCAGTGGTTAATAAGATCCATAGAAAAAGGGAAATTTGTTGTTGGTTTATTTCATTTATACCAATCTTTTTAAGACTAAACTTAAAACACACTTTTTAAAGAAAGCTTTCGAGCAATCCCTGAGGTTTTAACTGTATCTTTATTGTGTTCATAAACTGTTGGCATGTGTTATCGGTGGTATTTTATTATCATTTAATTTTTCAATTGTAATTTAATTATTCCTTTGTACCTTTAAATGCTTATGTAAATCATCTTTGTGCTTTTTATGTACCTTTTTATGCCTTTTGTGATAAAAGCGCCTTAAAGCATTTTACACAAATAGATTTGGCGCTGTATAAATGTAATATTATTATTATTAATATCAAACTGTTTTGGGTTTTTTTCTCTTCAGAATATCGTTGTTGTTCATGAGGTGTATGAAGAAAGAGCAGCTGCTAGGGATGGACGACTCTGGCCGGGTGACCAACTCGTTCAAGTCAACGGTGTCGACTTAACCAACGCCAGACACGACGACGCTATCAACGCGCTGCGGCAATCCCCGGCCCATGTACGCCTGACTGTGTACCGGGATCAGCAGGCTACCAAGGAGGCGGCGGCGGTAGTAGTGAAGGAGCACGTGGAGGAAGAGGAGACGGTGCAAGATGAGGAGGAATACGACAAGATGCTGAGTGTGGAGCTCAAACAAACACCGGGGAGAAGAAGTCTGGGTGTCAACATCATGGGCAATAGGTATAGAGAAAAAGGACAGATATTTTAGATAAACGCTTTCAGTTGGCGAGCAACTCTTTCTGTGAGTCTGAACTTGAACCCTTACAAGGTGCTATAGAAATGGGCCTCAAAATTCAAGTATAGCATGCATACCTGTCTTTTAAAAGACGAGCACTTTGAGATGCCCACAGGTTTAGATGTATAGCAATATAGAAAAATTATAATAACTATCATTGAAATATTTATGATCAAAACAATTTTGTACATGGCCTCTGGTTGACGATAATATGTGAGTAACTGGAATTGTTCCTTGGGTTTTGAAGAACAAATTTGTCATTGTTATTTTCTTTTACCCATACAGTACTTTCCGGATTCCTGTGAAAAAACCCGAAGGCTTATTACTCGGGTGGGATTCAAACCCATGACCTTTGCCATTCTAGAGCAGATGTCTAACCACCGAGATTGCCCAGTAGCTAGAGGCAGTTTGAATTATTTACTTTAGCAGCAGGTACCTCCACAACTTCCCACTATTGTTGTCATTATTTCAAGGTCTGGACAAGGCGTCATCGTCTCCATGATTCTGAGGGGTGGGGCTGCTCATGCCGAAGGTACCCTGATGGCCGGTGACCACATCCTGTCCATCAACGGTAAAGATGTACAGAATGCTACTCGGGAAGAGGTCGCTGCACTGCTGAAGGTCAGTATCTGTATGTCATGTCGAGGTCGTGTTGGGGTCGTGTTGGGTCTGTCAACCTGCTTTGGTTGCCCTTACAAGTTGACAACCCATTTGAAACCGTTGAAATGCAGTGGTTGTGTTAAGTGGCACGTGTGTGTACTGTGTAATTGGATTCACCACATGATATCATATTGCAGGCTGGTATAGTTTATCCATCATTCCAAACCACATTGGATGATATCGAGGATTCAAAACGCATTGAAGACATAAGAAATTGTTACTGGTGCCAAATGTCATAAGAAATTTTTCTGTCAGAATTTCTCTCATATCCAAGGAAATTTGTTTGTATATTTGTACATTGTTTTTAACCTTGAAACCAGATAACTGACTTCATTATAATAACTGTATGCATTTTACGAATGTATTATTTTTTGCTGCAATTATTGATTTGTTAGTCAATTTCTGTTGTATATTGTTGCTGATTTGTATTGTTCCTATTGATATATTAATGTTTTCTATGTATCAGTTGTTGACACTTCTCTTTTCTTCGAGGAGTAATTTTGTTTGTCCTCCCTGCTAAGTTCCTGTTTTTCTCTTTAATAATTTAATGCTGTAATTTTCCAGTGCATTGTATGTATTTTACTGAAGAATTTGTATGTAACTTTTCGCTTTTTGGTTATCCGCAGGCTTGTTCTCTGTAGTCTTATTTTTAGTGTTATTTTTCTGTATGTACTGTTTGTGTGATGCCTGGAAATAAATAAATAAATAAATAAATAAATAAATAAATAACTGACAAACTGTTTTAGTATTCAAATTTGCATTGGGGATATAAAAAATAATTTGTGTTTTGCCGACACACTGATGCGTGTAAAGCACTGTATACTCGGTACTTTCCCCAACAATTATAGAAGGATTTGAATCACCTCTAGCAGCCGGGCAAGCTTGGTGGTCTAGTGGTAAGCCATCACCTCTAGCAGCCGGGCAAGCTTGGTGGTCTAGTGGTAAGCCATCACCTCTAGCAGCCGGGCAAGCTTGGTGGTCTAGTGGTAAGCCATCACCTCTAGCAGCTGGGCAAGCTTGGTGGTCTAGTGGTAAGCCATCACCTCTAGCAGCCGGGCAAGCTTGGTGGTCTAGTGGTAAGCCATCACCTCTAGCAGCCGGGCAAGCTTGGTGGTCTAGTGGTAAGCCATCACCTCTAGCAGCTGGGCAAGCTTGGTGGTCTAGTGGTAAGCCATCACCTCTAGCAGCCAGGCAAGCTTGGTGGTCTAGTGGTAAGCCATCACCTCTAGCAGCCGGGCAAGCTTGGTGGTCTAGTGGTAAGCCATCACCTCTAGCAGCTGGGCAAGCTTGGTGGTCTAGTGGTAAGCCATCACCTCTAGCAGCCGGGCAAGCTTGGTGGTCTAGTGGTAAGCCATCACCTCTAGCAGCTGGGCAAGCTTGGTGGTCTAGTGGTAAGCCATCACCTCTAGCAGCTGGGCAAGCTTGGTGGTCTAGTGGTAAGCCATCACCTCTAGCAGCCAGGCAAGCTTGGTGGTCTAGTGGTAAGCCATCACCTCTAGCAGCCAGGCAAGCTTGGTGGTCTAGTGGTAAGCCATCACCTCTAGCAGCCAGGCAAGCTTGGTGGTCTAGTGGTAAGCCATCACCTCTAGCAGCCGGGCAAGCTTGGTGGTCTAGTGGTAAGCCATCACCTCTAGCAGCCGGGCAAGCTTGGTGGTCTAGTGGTAAGCCATCACCTCTAGCAGCTGGGCAAGCTTGGTGGTCTAGTGGTAAGCCATCACCTCTAGCAGCCAGGCAAGCTTGGTGGTCTAGTGGTAAGCCATCACCTCTAGCAGCCGGGCAAGCTTGGTGGTCTAGTGGTAAGCCATCACCTCTAGCAGCCGGGCAAGCTTGGTGGTCTAGTGGTAAGCCATCACCTCTAGCAGCCGGGCAAGCTTGGTGGTCTAGTGGTAAGCCATCACCTCTAGCAGCCGGGCAAGCTTGGTGGTCTAGTGGTAAGCCATCACCTCTAGCAGCCTGGCAAGCTTGGTGGTCTAGTGGTAAGCCATCACCTCTAGCAGCCGGGCAAGCTTGGTGGTCTAGTGGTAAGCCATCTGGGCCCAATTTCATGGCCCATTTTCATAGCCTTGCTTACCACAGAATTCTTTGCTTACACAGCACCCTTTAAAGCGCATGGTTCTATGGGCTATAAGCGCAGAATTCTGTGGTAAGCAGAATTGAGTCCTGCTCTAGAATGGCAAAGGTCGTTGGTTCGAATCCCACTTGAGTAACTCGGGGAAAGTACTGAGTATAGACCTTATGCATTGACGTCACCAAGCCGCCATCTTAGAGGTAAACTGATGATGAAACAATGGAAACGCGCTGATTTGTATGCGCGGCGCACAAGACTGGCCAATGAGCATCTTCCTTTTGACCTCTAGGTGAGGGCGCCCTACTCAAATGACGTCATATGCATAAGATCTATAGACCCATTGCACAACGCGCAGCGCACTTGCACACGCGTCTCCTGTCTGCCATTTTGGGTGTCAAAACGTGCACAAAAGGATGGTACACGTGTTTACACAGGCATTGGTGCGTAAACACGTGTACCATCCTTTTGTGCTTGTTTTGACACCCAAAATGGTGGACAGGAGACGCGCGTGTATGCGCGCTGCGCGATGTGCAATGGGTCTATACAGTGCTTTACACACATTGGTGTTTGGGTAAAACCAAATTATATTACTAATGAACTGTTCAATATTTTGTGCAATATAGTATAAAAGTAATTGTTATTACCATTATCATTATTATTAGATGTTAATTTTGCATTGGTGATTTAAAAGGAATATTATTTGGTTTTGCCCTTTCACCGATGTGTATTAAGTACTGTGGACTCAAAACTTTCCTTGAGTCCTGTGAAAAAAATCCACTGGCAAATCACTCGGATGGGATTAAAACCCACCACGTTTTGCCATGCTAAAGCAGATGTCTTGCCACTAGACTACTGAGCTAGCCCGGTAGCTAGTGGTAGTTGGAATCCTATATTTTAGCAGCGGGTTCCACCACAGTTTAATAGATGTTAATTTTGCATTGGGAAGAAAGAATATTATTATCATTATTAATATTATATATTATTATTAATATTATTTATTATTATTATTATTAATACTATGGCTGGAATTTACCCTTCTGCCTGGTAATAGTTATGAAATATGAAATTAGAAATGTGTTGCATTATCTAAATCTTAAATTCATCCCAAGCTCTCAGATTTCATGCTTTTTTACCATTGACATTCCAACTCCAGGCTACAGAGGGACATGTGCTGTTTGAAATCGGCCGGAAGAAGGAGTCATCGAGGTCGAGCCAACCGGCGGAGCAGAGCGCCAAGACGCAGGTACAGCCTGCTGGGACTGCAGGCAAGCCAGGTAATGTCACTCATTCATAGTGTCTGTAGGCGTACAACCCAGGGGGTGGGAAGGGGTGGGGGCAACTGCCCTTCCAAATTCAGGCAAAACATTGGGGAAAATTCGGGCACAGCATGATGAAAAACAACTTGACCAAAGAAAAGCAAAAAATATATACATTTAGCTGGTATTAGAAATTAGTGTTTCTGTCTCTGTACAATTTCAGGCAAATCAACCCCTCTGCCCCACTTAACCAAAGCATCCCCATACGCCCATCATAGTGGCGTGGTTCTGCCATAAAGTAGTGGGTTATCGCTGCCTGAGTGTAAAAGACAGCCTGACATCAGTGATGCATTTTTGGTTTACATTTGTTCTAGTTATCCAAAGATTTTAAAGTAAACATATGTTAGTTTCTTGTATATATTGTCGTATATTTGTTGAAATCTTGGCAGAATAAATAATAATAATGTTTGTAATAAAAATATAAAAAACAATAATAATATTAAACTGTTTTCATCTTGAAAAAACAGTGAGACATGTGGAGTTGAAGAAAGTGGCGGGCAAGTCTCTTGGATTGAGCATCGCTGGAGGGAAGGGTAGTGAGATGGGTGACATACCTCTCATTATAGCATCCATCACTCCTGGTAGTCAAGCAGATGAAATCAAACACCTCAAGGTTTGTTCATGTTAAGCTCTTCTCTCTTGTGCGTCAGACCTTGATCGTCCTCCTTTCCCCTCCCCCCCCCATCTTGTCTTGTACCCTGTCTGCAATAGCAAGCAAACGCTGATTGTCATTCAACCAAAAAGGGGTCTGACTGTGTTTCACCTCTTTTTGGTTACATTGTTTGGTTACAATGTGGCTTGGCGTGGCCGGGCGGTTAAAAGCAACGGACTCAAGCTCTGGTGTTACTTATCAGCAGAGTGTGAGTTCAAGTCCTGGTTGTGACACTTGTAGTGTCGGATGGGATGTAAATCCTGTGTGGGGTGGGCTTTAGGTCCCGTGTGTTGTGTAATGCACGTCAAAGAACCCAGTTGCACTTTAATAGAGAAGGGGTTTGCCCCGGTGTTTCTGGCAGTGGCTGCCGAGTGTACTGCAGCACCTTGTAGACCCTTATAAGGGGATACACAAAGACTGTCACATTTGTAGTTGGAACAGACCCAATTTAAGTTGGGATAGGCGCAACTATAAACCTTTATCATGATGCGGCCATCTTGATTTTCGCTCATTCAAATCAATGTAACCAAACTGAGGCTGGAAGGAGAGATAGTCTGGTTCCTTTTTATACAATAAATATAAGCATCCATTACTGTTATTGGATACAGGGAACATGACCAAGATGGTGGCAGCATGGTAAAGGTCGGTTATTGGGACGATTTCTCAACTTAAGTAAACTTTTAAAACAATCTTTTGAACAAACTCCCAAGATTAACAAGTATATATATTTTTTTTCCTGGCAGGTTTTAGACTGCATTGAGGGCATTAATGGTCAGAGCGTGGCTGGTCTGAGCTACGCCAGCGCCATCAACCTCTTAAAGTCTTCCCAAGGGGTCATCAAGCTGGCTGTCAGTGAGCTTAACCCCACCATGAAAGAATGGTACCTGAAAAGCCAGCGAGCTAGCAGTAAAGGGGACAGTATGGTCGCTGTCAAAGCTAGCGTTCAAAAACCTGTGGCAGCAGTTGCAGAGGATGCTGGGTGAGTGGGTCTTAAAAAGTTAAATCCTCTCTATTCCCCTTCGGAGCATCTCAGAAGTCAGGTTTGTTGTAGGCTCAAAGGAACATTCCTGTAGGCATACAGTTTGAGTTCTGGTCTAGACACTTGTGTCCTTAAAGCAAGACACTTAACCAGTATTGCTTCGATCTTTGGACAGGTTGTAAATCTGTTGATCCGATGTGTCGTGCAGTGCACATAAAAGAAACCAGCTATACCTATTACTGAGAGAAGGGGTTTGCCATGGTGTTTCTGGCAGTGTCTGCTGAATGCACTGCATGAATGGGTCTCAATTCATAAACCTTTAAAATAAAAACTTTCTGGAAATAAACAATGATAACTGCTTTGAGAAGCCTGTAGATAAAGGGCTATATAAAAACTAGTTATTATTATTATTATACGCCCACAATCCAGTGGACTGCGTGAACGTTGTGCCGAACTACGGGAGCAATGCTACTTGAAGATTTATGCGCCTTGGCGTTTTGAACGTTCCCTTGAAAGTTCTAGTGGTCCAATTGAATACCTAACGTTCCTACTGTTTGGACTTTTGAGGCGCTTTTTGACAGAAATCATTGTTTGATTGCTGCAAGCTTGTATAAAAATGCTTGTTGTGTTCAAAGAATGTAAAATAAGGGCAAGCTTGTAGTGAGCTTGTTGTATGTATACTGACAAATGTGGATTGGGCTAGCAATGTTTTGTGGCAATCTTGCCACACCATGCTTGACGGTAAGCTTGCCAATAAGTATGTGACAAAACTGTTTCCCAAGAATCCCGTGGCATGTTATCACCATAGATAGTTTTTTTTAGATAAGATTTATTAATCTACGTCTTAAATTTGCTTACAATTTGATTATCTTGTGTTTTACACATTTTTTTGTGCAAAGTTCCTGACAAAATTGTGCAAAGATTATTTGAACTGTTTAGCTTTGGTGATTTTCAAGTGTACATTTGTTTTGTCTGTTGTTTAGTGCTGGTCGTGTGAAGACTATTGAGCTTCAACGTGGTCCAGACGGTCTTGGGTTCAGCATCGTTGGGGGTTTTGGCAGCCCCCATGGGGATCTCCCCATCTACATCAAGACGGTATTCAATAAGGGGGCTGCCACGGTGAGCGGGGAACTCAAACGAGGCGATCAGATTATTGCTGTGAACGGAGAGAGTTTGGATGGAGCCACTCACGAGCAGGCTGTGGATATTTTGAAGCGTGCTAAAGGGGAGGTGATAATGACCGTCTTGGCTTAAGCCTTGTATGGGTCTGGCTAGATCTGTCATCAGCCACAGCCGTAGCCAAACGAGCCACTCACAAACAAGCCGTGGATATCTTCAAGGAAAGCAGCATAAAGATATTTAAATGGACTTTTAACAAAATTGAAATCAAGTGAGTCACAATTAGAGTATATTTTTAAAATTCTTATAAAATTGAAATAACGCTTTTACCCCGATGTTTTGCTTATTGCGGGTATTTCTAGCAAGAACTTTAGTGAAAATGAATCCCACCGCCAGTGAAATGTTTTCCCCGCTAATCGCTGACAAAATATTGACACTATCTTACTCGGTTTTAAAAGCAAATATTTTTTACACAGTCTGTACATTCCAAATTAAAACATTTCTTAAATAAAGTGTCCACCTTGATTGTTCAGAATTTTAGGCGTTATAATTTTACAGACATATTTTAATACTGTGTATATATTCAGTAAGCGTTTCTTGTAAATTGTTGATAATTTCTCTAATTTAATAACAGTAAATTCACCTTGAAGACTTATCGATTATTATGGGTGCTTCTGTATTCACTATTTAAATTAGTAACCAACAGATTGTTTTTGTGTGATTGATATTTAAATGAAGTACTTAGATTTTAGTCAGAAATACTTGTACTCTAGACTTTTAGTGATAGTCTTTTATATAGCTTATATTTTCAACAGATTTTAATTGTAATTTTGTATTTTAAGTGTAATAAATACAACAATAAAATAGTCAGAAAAGCAATGGCTTTTATTTTAGATGATCAACTTTGATTTTGACTTGTTCCCACAAAACCAGGAGACTAACGACAAAAGACGATTCATGTTTCATGTTATTTCTTCTTTTATCAAAATAAAAAGCTGCGTTGAAGGGATGTTACAGCATTGTGGGTTATTTATTTATGAATTTTGTTATTTATTTCTAAGTTTTTTATGTATGTGATTCTCCAGTTCTAAGGAAACTTATCATGAGTTAAATCTAAAAGTTTTCAGTGGAATGCATTTTTTCACTTTTCAAGAAAACAGCGGTTTCATGTTTTGTGAATTTCATTGTCACTAGCGAATGTTTGATTTGGATTTCTCCCGATTTTCGGTTGAAGACTGTTAACACTAAACATTTGAAAAAGTAAATTTAATAAATATCATATTGCGCAAATATTATGTGAGTAAATGTTCAGAATGGTAATTACATAACCTATACTCGCGCTGAGAGAGGGCGCATTTTACAGCTGATGCAGAAACACCGGGCCAAGCCCCTTCTCTTTCAAGTGTTCTGGGTGATTTGTGTGGATTACACAATGCACAGGATCTACAGTTTTAGGTTCCATTGGAAAAAATTCATCAAGGTTTTGTGGGAACAGATCTGTATTAATTACCGTAAGATTGTAAACTGCCCTTCAATCCGCATAAAATCAAGCTGAAATAATTACAATTATCAATTATATGAAAATAGAGGGTTGTGGAGGAAATTTTATGGTGTTTTTTACCACAGAATTCTGCGCTTACGGCGCCCTGTAAAGCAGATGATTTTACCTTGAAAGCCTGGAAGTTGCGCCATATTTTACCCTTTAAAGACCATATTGACCACAAGTGACTTGTGAATTTCTGGTTTATATTGGATTTTTTAAGGAAAATTTTTACAAGAAAAATATAGTACAAAATTCAACAATAGTAGCCATGTTTGGGTGTGTGGTGATGATTATACAGAAATGAGTGGTCTCTAAAACGGTTCAACTGTACTCTCAGATTCTTGACGTTTCATGTTGAAATAATTGTTGAAATCCGTAAAGTTGCACAGCAGTACTATTGCTACC
Organism: Leptasterias polaris; assembly: GCA_037783415.1. NCBI lineage: Eukaryota > Metazoa > Echinodermata > Asteroidea > Forcipulatida > Asteriidae > Leptasterias > Leptasterias polaris. The sequence continues at coordinate 922,533 of JAZGTN010000035.1, forward strand.
TGTATGTCATTGTTGTATATGTTAACCTGGTAGTAAATTTATATATCGTCCATAATCCGTTTAAGGTCAACAAATGTATTTTTTGTAGCAGAAACTTGTACATTCATAAATATTGCAATACCAAGTGCCTTAAGGACCTACTCTTTTCAAATGTTCATTCCATGTCTTTGATTACATCTAACAAAGTTTCAATATTTTAGGTATTTTAGTTTTATCACTGAAAGTCTGTACTGTTAAATGTAAGCACAGAAGTGTATGCTGTCCTAAACATTGGTTTCCAGAGGACAGCTTTGAATACATTGTAGGGGTGTGGTGTAGAGAGTTTAAAAGAAATCCCTGAAAAGGGCGTGGCTCTTGCCCTAGTCTGGAGGCATAAAGGTAGGGTCATAGATTGGTATACTCCAAAATTAATGACCATAAAAACTAGCTTGGTGAGAAGCACTGCAGCTGTTGATAGTATAAACTATTTTGAGAAAGAATCCCCTTCAAAGTATTATGGTTTTTATATTTTTCATCCCCAAAAATTTGAATCCGAGAAACGATTCATGCATGAATCGTCGTTTCTCAGATTTCTCAGGGGTTGGTGTCCATTGGCGAATGCTGCGGCCGGTACCCACTGTCACCTCACTATTCGTGGATGGATTTGAGGTGCTTGTGAAAATATTATTACAGTTTGTTGCTATTTTCGCAAGTACACACTGTATTCAGCTGAAACTTTTATTGTACTTTTTGCCTATAAATCGGCATTATTTATAAATGATTGTTGGAAAGGCCGAAATGAATTTCCCGTTTGTGGATAATAAAGAAACAGTATAGTATCTACGACCCTACATTTAACCTCCAGGGTGTTATATTTTGAAGACATTTTCACTGTGACTGGCTATACGCAGTCACAGGCTATACGCAGTCACAGGCTATACGCAGTCACAGGCTATACGCAGTCACAGGCTATACGCAGTCACAGGCTATACGCAGTCACAGGCTATACGCAGTCACAGGCTATACGCAGTCACAGGCTATACGCAGTCACAGGCTATACGCAGTCACAGGCTATACGCAGTCACAGGCTATACGCAGTCACAGGCTATACGCAGTCACAGGCTATACGCAGTCACAGGCTATACGCAGTCACAGGCTATACGCAGTCACAGGTTGATGGCTTCTGACTGACATACCAGAACAAAGATATTGACAAAATAGGGAGACCCCCCCAACATTAGGGCTAGATAGCTCAGTTGGTAGAGACCGCCGGCGTGTTAATCCGGAGGTCCCAGGTTCAAGTCCTTCTCTAGTTAATGTTTCTTTGTTCAACCCAAAATAATTTCTCATCATATAGAATGCATTACATCACATTGATGGTCATGGCTAATGTTTCAGTTGTCTTCACTTTGAATATCATTTTACTTTTTACTGAGAACTGTCTAATTTTGGTGTGGGGGCGTTGCATATTGTCTTGGCTCTCTCATAAGAGCTGATGGTGTAACGACTCCATGTTTTTAGTGTGTCCTAATCGTCTCCAGGATCAATTCTTTTTATTATAAATATAACGTTGAACAATAACAACAGTAACATGAAAACACTTTAGAAATTGTCTTTAATAAAAAATAGAGTTTATTCTTACAACCCAAGAATATTTGTGTGATTCTTTCACATCTTTTGATTCCTGTTTGATTCCTTGTGGGGAGAGGGGGAACATCAAAAACTCGATAATTTGTCAAATTTAATGAATATGATATCTTAAAGAAAAATTAAATAATACAAAGGCAACTGTTTTAAATATATTTACTTCCTTCAACAAAGGGAATCATTTTACCCCGTTTATTTTATGTTTGTCAAAAATGTTTCCAATCGTCATAATTACAAAAACGTTTTAATTTATGTTAAATTTGCATCGGGGATATTGAATTTTTTGTGTTTTACCCATACACCGATGTGTACTAATTGTCTAGTGGCAAGACATCTGCTCTTCAATGGCAAAGATCGTGGGTTCGAATCTCACCAGAGTAAATAATGCCTGTGGATTTTTCCACAGGACTCGGGGGGGGTAATGAGTGTACAGTGCTGAACACCCGCACATCCCTTTGTTTGGACTTAGTTTATTTTAGCGATGTACCGATTGGTTTTGTACATGCGAGGACTGTCCCCCAGTAGGTAATTTTACCAAATCCCATTTGTTAAGTCTTCGGTTTAAATGCGTAGACATGCCCACAGCTCTGTTACATACCCTTTGTTTTGTGCACTTATGAAAAAAAAATTATCAACACTGTGTGGACATGTGTTTCAAGTCCCTGCATTGTTATGAAAAAAAAATTATCAACACGGACATGTGTTTCAAGTCCCTGCATTGTTTGGACCTCTTAGGTCAACACTTGGTACCTTATGCTTGCCCATCAGTGTATGGAAAAGACACAACACACAAGATTAAAACCAAGCCCTGAATTCAATTCATTGTTCGAGGGGAGCGGGTTGCCTTTTTGAAAGGAATACAATTGGATAAAACACTAATGTCTATGGGTGCTTCCCAAGGTGACCAAGACCGGTGGCTTCTTTCTTTGCATCACAATTACGTTTCTATCTTATTTGGACTGCATTTATATTGTATCAATAGCCAAATTAATAACAATGACAAAAAAGAAAAGTTTGTTTTACTTGTTTTGCATCACGTAAATTCGGTTTACACACGTCCTCATGCGGTCAAAAATACTTCAAATTGATACTCTGTCTAACCAAAATGAGTCTGATAACACACGGAAATGTTTCATTAATAATCAAAAGGTCAAATTCAACGACATTTTGATTGAACATCATGAAAATTCATGAATTAATTAAAAAATACGTACCCCACCCAACCCGAAAACAATCAAAAAAGTTACAGACCCTTGTATTTAAAAAGTGACGTCGAGAAATTTTCGCACCAGGAAGGGTGTTTAATGTCGTTTAAAAGAGATTAGAGATGGAGGTTAGAGACTTGTCATGATGTTTTAACACTTTCATAAACACTCTTATATATTGGAAAATGCATGAGTCAATTTAACCATATCACCCCTCTTCAAACAGCATAGATAAGATTTGGGAGGCAAGGGAGGGTATTTTGGGGTTAGGGTTAAACCACGGTTAAACCTCATACTCCAGTTCTGGCTAAGGCCTTGCATATAAGAAGCTCTGGTCTCGAGAGACTTACACAAGTCTATATTAATTTTTCTGTGGAGGTTCTTCCATACACTCGAGCCTCGCAGGGTTTCAAACCAAATAATGCACAAACCTAGCTCGAATTAGGGGTTCGATCCTCAGGGTTGGGAAGGAGGCTGCCATAGATGGATTCGGGGAAAGAGGGAGTCAGTGTTGGTCTTAAAAACTCAAATTAAATACTTCAGTTTGTCTTGTGGTCTTCTTGTATTGATAAAATTTACATCGTTTAAACAAACTGCGAATACAAGTGTGAACTATGTATTACGTTTGTACACTACAGCAAATAGTAAGGCTTTAATGTACCTCTTTTACATTATTTAGATTTTGTAATACTTGCAGAGAATTAGTCTGGTCTCTTGAATTGATTACCAGTGCTGTGATTACAACATGTATACGGGGTATAAGACCAAAATGGCCGCAGCCTGATACTGAGGCTAGTAGAGCATTAGTCTGGTATCTTAAATTATTCCCAGTGCTGTGGTTATAGTTGGTATACAGGGAACATGCCCCATAGGGCTGTTGCATTATGCAATGTATATTTGTACAAAAAACAAACATCCAAATTATAAAATCTGGGAGTTTTGCTTTTCTTATTCCAGAAATTGTCTTCGGAGAACTTTTTGAAGCTAAAAGGCATGAAAATACGCCCTTTTCGTTTGAATAAGTGAGATCAAATGGATTGGACAGATTTGTCCTTACTATATGTCATTCTAAATCATAACTGAACTTTTTTAGTAACCAAAACAACCCACATAAGAACAAAATAATGTCATTCAAAAGAAGAAAAAAACCAAATGATTACATAAAAAAGAAATTTCTGTATCAATAAATGCCCTTACCAAGACCTGCAAATACCTCCTCATATGAAAAAGAAATTATTATGAAAATATGTAAAATCACGATCTACGCCGGCACTGTATGCCAGAATTACTTTTAAAGACTAGGTACAGTATTGGTTACTTCATAAAAACAGAATACCCCACTGCCCCACAGTATTTGTTTCAAGCAAAGGATTTGATCATCCCGGTTAATGATTTTGTCGTAGGTTTCATTATTCGTTGTTTTAAAGGATGTCAGTCACTTTGTACCTTTACCACTTCATACCCGGGACACTTTAAACCTTTGAGTCACTTCATACCTTCGGCCCTCTACTGTTGGATGTCAGTAAAATCTTATCTTTGTTGAATTTTTTTATTAACTTTCCTGTTCACAAAAGTTTTTTGTTTTTTTTTCTTACTAATTAAAGCTTTTTTAAACAATATTTCTTTATATTTATATTATTTAAAAAAACAAAAGAAAAAAAAACACCATTATTTTTTTCTCAATGTTCTTTTTTTATTTTAGATACATTGTGTAATTGTTTTATTAACTGTTTTGTTCAGCAAAAGTACGTTTTTTTAACTTGACGTATTTGTTAACTTTCTTTTTAATTAATTAAACATTTAATTAATTAAGGCTTATTTAACAATATATATCTTTATTAAGTTTGTTTTCTTTGAACTGATTAAATATCTGAGAAGATCCGTTTGGTTTTAACTTGAGCGACTCGAACTACATGCAACAAATCGTTAGTTGGTGCTCAATTGCGATCGAGTCTAGTCACAACTGGTCATTAATGAGTCTTAGGCAGCGTGACCCTCTCGAAACGAGGCAGAAAAACATAATCAGTTCAAGGTAAGAAGGTACAAAGTGTCCTGGGTACGAAGTGTTTTAAAGAGCAGGGAAATGTCAAACTCAATTTTGTTATTTACTCATCTTCCAATAGATAGAGTCACGCTAAATTGGTGTAAATTATCATTGCATACAATACCCTTCTGGGGCAAAATTTGTCAACATCCAAAACATCCGATGACATCATTCTGAGAAAAATGGGTCTGTACATTTTTGTACGGGGACGTTTTGAATCATTCCCGACTTTTAATGATAGTCAATCAAAAAGGCCTAGAATTTGACATTTTGTCGGACGAAATATTCCTCATTGAACATGTTGGAATGTAAAGACCCGTTGCAAAGACCGGTTGTTGATATCCAATGACGTCATGTTTCAAATTTCACTCTGAAAAAGTCAGGAATGAACCGGTAAAGACCAATTTGTTTTTGATGTCTGATGATGTCATGTTTCAAATTTCGCTCTGGAAGAATATCAACTAAAATGACATCTTACACAACTTTAAAGGCCCTGTACACTATTGGTAAGATCAAAAAACACAAATATTCACAGATTCACACATAACTTACATGATTTAAAGTAAGTAATGGTAGAAAGGGTTCCTTAAAATATTTCTGCCTAAAATGCTATCGTTTCTGAGAAATGAGTAAAACAATAGTTTTTATCGCGCGCGATAATAAACTCGATGTTTGAAAAACAGAAAACACATGAGGTCTCTTTTCACTATTTTCTCGTGACCTTGATGACCAATTGAGCTCAAATTTTCACAGGTTTGTTATTTCATGTATGTGGTTGATTACACAAAAAATGAACACTGTCTGTGATTATTTTGTCAGCTCTGCCAATCCTGTATAATACCTTTAACGTGAAATTGGAAACTTGAAAATTTCCCCCCCACTTTTATGAGGACTTCGTGAGTGCATCACAAAACTTAATTTAACCTTGGAGCCCTCTTTAACCAATACTGTACCAACCACGTAGGCCTAATTTAAGCATCACCTAATTTGAACACATAGTAGAAAGACAGTCATGCTTTGGTTATAGCTCGTCGTGGCTGTCTGTCTCCCCCGTTTGGGGATCTGTTTTTATTGTGCATAATGCTGGAGTTTCAAACTCAAACTCGTAGGTGCAGCGTTCTGGCTCGCTGGCTGCTAGCAGTTTGTTTTCTGTGCCGCATCGTAGTATAACCTGTGAGGGGTAGAGTTTAGAAAGAAGAATGAAACTTAAAGATTGTTTAGCAAGGGAACCTCTTAAAGAATGACCAAAACAGAAGTCACACAATAAGAAAAATGGAAACACCAAACTGTTTCGAAGTAATGTTTTCATTTATTTTAAGTTCTTCCTCGATAGGGAAAGAGTTTAGAAAGAAGAATGAAACTTGATGAGTGTTTAGCGAGGGAAATACCTCTTAAACAATGACCAAAACAGAAGTCACACAATCAGAAAAGTACAATCACCAAACTATTTTGAAGTCATGTTTTCATTTATTTTAAGTTCTTCCTCGATAGGGAAAGAGTTTAGAAAGAAGAATGAAACTTGATGAGTGTTTAGCGAGGGAAATACCTCTTAAACAATGACCAAAACAGAAGTCACACAATCAGAAAAGTACAATCACCAAACTATTTTGAAGTCATGTTTTCATTTATTTTAAGTTCTTCCTCGATAGGGAAAGAGTTTAGAAAGAAGAATGAAACTTGAAGAGTGTTTAGCTAGGGAAATATCTCTTAACCCTCTTGCTGTCTGACCATTCAATACCATTCACTGTGGTTTTGAATGATAGATAAGCTATGCCAGCCTTGCAATACCATGAGGGAATGCATGTACACAGTACACAGTTAGTTCTGTGCACAGTTGTGCCACCATACACAACTTTGGCAGTTGAATGGTTTCAAATGGTTGGTCAACTCACTTGAAAATGTTGCGAACAGTAGGAGGGTTAAAGAATGACCAAAACAGAAGGCACACAATAAGAAAAGTGCAAACACCAAAGTGTTTTATCTTTTATTGATTTGTTTTTACCTCATGTGAGGGCCCCAAATGATAAGCTGTGGTGGATGGGTCACCCTTATTGAGTATGGTTTAAACTTTCACTATTCCTCTGCTAGCAGTAAGTATCTGTAAATCAAACTTACCATCGTTGATCTGTCCGGTCCATTCCAGCAGTTTTTACCATTAGCATATTTCATCTTTATATATCTATTATCGACTGGACCTTCCCATTGGCCCCAGCTCCTGCAAAAAAAATCATCAAGAAATATGTCTTTAAAAAACGATAACCAAAGGTGGGCTTGATTTCACAAAGGACTGCAAGATTCATCTTAAGACGAGTTGTCATATATCGCCATGGTGATTTGTATTGTAACATCACACTTTGCTTAGCTCTATGTGAAATTGGACCCTGTAAGTCTCAATTAAAAAACATTTAAGTTTCATAAAACTTAATAAACCCCAATTATTTCCGTTTTTATTTTCTTATAGTTATACTTTGTGTACTGTAACTTTTATTTACTAATTATTGTTTTGCCTGTGTAAAGTTTACTAAAAAAATAAAAAATAATAGACTGTGCACGTATTGCGCGTATTTGAACATTGCGACCCGTTAAAGTGTGCGAGTTTGTTTTCTTCAAGCATTAAAGTAACATAGACTTGCACGTTCTATAGGCCAGGAGTTATACAAAATAAAAAAACTCACCCTAATGAGGTTTCTGAACCTCCTGATTTTTGCCTCTGACTAGTTCGGTCAAAGGGGCACAGTTTATAAGTATATCTGTGATGGAGAAACCAAAAGTAAGTGGTTAGAATTGAATCTAGATCTATTGTTGCAAATGAACATTTGTCGTTGTGGGGAAAACTCATCACAGGGGATATGTCGACATGTGACATTCTTTCACTGGTATCGTTTGTTTGCTTAACCTTCCTACAGTTGGTACCATTTTCCCAGTGAGTTGACCAACTGAAATCATCCAACTACGCGGGTTGTGTATGTTGGAGTAACCATGTACCAGACTAAAACTGTGTACATGCGTGTACTGTGTGGATGCATTCAAAACATCATATCAATGTTCAAAACCACAGTGGATGATATCGAGTGGTCAGACAGTAAGAGGGTTGACTGTGTGACGTACTGTGTAGACATATTCACCACATGATATCATACTGCAGGCTGGAATACTTTGTGTCATTCAAAACCACAGTGGATGATATTGAAAGGTCAGACAGTAGGAGGGTTGACTATGTATTGTGTAGACGCATTCACCACATGATAACCTATTGCATGCTGGCATAGGTCATCTATCGTTTAAAACCACAGTGGACGATATTAAATGGTCAGACAGTAAGAGGGTTGACTGTGTACTGGGTAGACGCATTCACCGCATGATATCATATTGCAGGCTTGCATTGGTCATCTATCGTCCACAGTGATTTTAAACAGTCAGACAGTAGGAAGGTTAATAGAGTTTAAATATTCAGGGAATGAGTTGAAATCTAACAGGTAACTGTTTGACAAGGGATTATTCCCGCTCATAGCATTAGATTTTCCTTTTCCGAAAAAGAAAAACAATTGTAATCAGAGATGTTTTCCCAATCTACTTACTCTCTATCTGTAAATTCAAAACATTGGTTTTGTAAAGCTTGGAATTCTTGTTGTGGTCCCAGGTCGACCTGGAGCAGTTTTTCCAGATCTTCGATGGATCGTATAATATCGTTGGATCTCCTTTCAGCTTCTTTGAAATCTTCTCGGGCTTTGTCGGCAGCTACGAAACATCAACAATCAACAAAATTTAAACCCAAATTAATATAAATCTGTGTAGTGTCTCACCTGCCAGGAAATGCCCTGGAATGTACAATAATAATAATAATAATATGGACTTATAAATGCGCACATCTCCGGAAACCGATCAAGGCGCATACAAAAAAACAACAGAGTGACACAAAAGTTATGTTCAGAACAAGTGAAGAGAAAAACCAGCAAAACAAATGGAACTTCAATTCTCGCTTGAAGATGCTCAAACATGTTGTTTGACGTAGTGTGGCAGGGAGCTTGTTCCAAACGGCAGGTGCAGCATTGGCAAAGGCACGCTGACCATAGCGAGAGGTTCTAAATTATTGGTTAAGCTAATGTAAACCCTGAATCTAGCTATCATCACCATTAATTGTTTTAATAATTATAGTTTCTAGAAGCTCAGCCTCCTTCCAACCTTAACCCCATTATCCCCAATTATCAAGATTCCGTTCACTTCCTTGACCATGCACACAAGCCCATAAATCACCCATGTTGTAGGCCCACCTGATACCACCATGGACTTGCACTGACCTCCACTATTATCGGGTCAGTGACCAAGCTTTACCAATCCCCTATATATTGTCCATAGTTTAATTCATAGACCATTCTCTGCTTTTCTGGTTAGCCTGGTGTGACACACTTATACACTGTGGTCCAATCCAGGTTTCTTCTTCTCTCTCTACTCTTCGTTCTATACGAGTACCCAGCCCAGGCTTGAATAAATAATCTCCTGTATTATACAGCCAACTCAAGAACGTTTCCGTTATCTTCTTTCTGTCTACATCTATCGGCCATACCCTGTAACACCCAAATATTTAAGTGTTACACTAACATATATGAAGTTGAAGATCTTAAAAGGTCTTACAAGGTCACTCTTTTCAAAAACAAAGGTTACATGGTCTATATTTAGATGCATTTGAGATGGTAAGAGGGTGGAACAAACCAAGAGTTACTTTCTCAGGCATGACACCAGGGCCCAATTTCATAGAGCTGCTTTAGCACAAAAAGTAGCTAAGAACAACAAAATTTTGCTTACAAAAATAAGGTTACCAGCCAAACTACCATGTCTCATGTACAATTTATGACTGGTATCCTGCTTATTTCTGCTTAGCAGACAATTGTTTTAAAAGCAAAATTTTCTGCTTAAGCAACTCTATGAAATTGGGCCCAGGTCATTGGAAAACAAATAGGCATAATTGAAAATCGAGTACAAGGGCTGACCTACATGTATACATGGTGTAGACTTTTATACAGATTTCAGGCTATTTAATCACAGTTTTCCAGGTTTTTTTAAAGAGCAAAACAAAATGGAAATCAGACTAAAGTAGAAACAAAATCATGCCTTTCTTCTTCATCATACTCTGGCATTGCTTGGTCCCCCAACACACTCTAACGGAATGAACATTTGGATGCATTGGTAGGGGGGGGGGGGGGGGGGTGGGTTGGAACAAATCAAACATTACCATCAATGAGCACCTTAGTGGCCTCATCCTACTCAGGCACTCAGGCATTGACTGGTCATCTTCAAACTCTAACAGAATTAATATTTGATTTTGGGTTGAACAAAGGAAAAATTGACTAGAGCGGGATTTGAACCAACGACCTCCGACCTCCGGAATTAATATTTGGATGCATTTGAGACGGTAAGAGGGTGGTACATACAAACCAAACATTACCTTCAATGAGCACCTTAGTGTCCTCATCATACTCCGGCATGGCTTCGTCCTCTTCCTCTCTTTTCTCTTTGTTCTCTTTCACTCGTTTATTCCGTTGATATTTCTCCATGATGGCCTCCTGGTCCATGTCCTTGTCATACTCCTCGTCATCTTCCTCCTCATCATCCCCAACATCTTCATCCAAGTCGTAGTCGTCGCCGGGGTCACCCATTTCACCTTCATCTGCCTCTCCTCCATCACCTACTTCTTGAGTGGCAGGGGGTGTGGTCTCATCTGACTGATTATTGTTATGCAAATTACATTTAAATTCAGTGGGTGTCAACTAAAACCTCTCCTCCATCACCCACTTCTTGAATGGTAGGGGGTGCGGTCTCATATGGCTGACCAATTGTTATGCAAATTATATTTAAATTCAGTGAGTTTCACCTTTATAAAACTCCATCACGATCTTCTTGAGCACTAGGGGGTGTGGTCTTATCTGACTGATCCTCATTATGCAAATTATATTTAAATTGACTGGGTGTGGTTTTACCGTATGACACCTTGATAACCTTTTCATCAATCACCATCTTCTTGGTTGGAGAAAGCGGTGTTGTTTGGTTTCTGTTTATGCAAATTAAATTTCATTTAATTCTACTCGGCAGTTTTGGAAACACAAATATAAATATATGACCCTTTGGATTTGTTTTGAGGCATTGCATGGTGAGGTATCAATGTATTCAGTTTGCGATAACACCATGTGAGTAAATCTACTTTGCTGTGTAGATTTGTTCTTTGAGAAGTTGTCTTGCTGTTTATTCTACAGCCGCAGAGTAAATTTCGGAATGCGGGAGACTACCTTGTTCTAAACGGAACTGTCCTGCGAATTTAAGTACAACATGGGAGGTAGGAAATCGGCCGAGACTACTACTTTTGCTTAGTGGATCGAGAGGACTTCTCGTACATGTACAGCAACATTAATGGAGGGATGTATACAATAAAACAAGTTAACAAGCAACAAAAGTTAGTAAATTTGTGTTCATTGTATGTCAGCGCATTGGAATTACCAAATGGTAAACTAGAAGATTCACAGAACTAACCTTAAATGTTATAACAAGGGGTGAGATGATGTTGAATTAGTTTTAATAAGCAAGTTGGGAAGGGGGGGAGTATCATCCACCCCCAGAACAAACATGGAACTGTCCTCCGTAACAAGTTTGTTGCTATTAGGATAATTTTTTCTAATTTTTTCTCACAGAGAAATTTTTGGCACATTGTTATTTAATTCTGGCTAAAATCCTGCAATAGAGGAAAACAGGAGGCAAACAATAGACCGATCCATTAAGCCCCGCCCACACCATAGCAACTGTCCATCAATGACACCCCGTACCCCCCCCCCCCCAAACACACACACACAAAACAAAACACGACACAGCAATCCAAATAGCAGGAACTCACATACACTTTGTAGGATTTCAACATGTTAGGCTTTCTGCGCGCATATCCGTAGCTGTGATTGGTCAAATGCATTAAGGGGGCGGAGCTTAGTGGATCGGTCAATTAATAGGAACACAATGAGTTAATACCTGTTGCAGTGATATGAACTTGCCCTTGATGGATGGCCAGATAATGTCAGTGAATGTGGGTTTATGAGCTTGATCCAAACCTTTAAGGACGGCCTGAAACAGAGAGCCATGCAAAACGGAATTTTAATAATACCTGATCTAACGCTTTTAACCGGTCCCTGAGGGTGTCCCATACAGGACCCGACATGGTTCCCTTTAATTGCTCCACTGCGGCTAGTACAACCTGAAAACCGGTTTACGGAGATTGTAACGTTTTAAATTGATGGACTGGTTTAGTTTAGGTTATTGGATAGGATTGGGACCGATGCTGGTACAACCTGAAAACCAGTTTACGAAGATTGTAAGTAACGTTTTAAATAGAAGGACTGGTTTAGTTTAGGTTATTGGATAGGATTGGGACCGATGCTGGTACAACCTGAAAACCAGTTTACGGAGATTGTAAGTAACGTTTTAAATAGAAGGACTGGTTTAGTTTAGGTTATTGGATAGGATTGGGACCGATGCTGGTACAACCTGAAAACCAGTTTACGAAGATTGTAAGTAACGTTTTAAATAGAAGGACTGGTTTAGTTTAGGTTATTGGATAGGATTGGGACCGATGCTGGTACAACCTGAAAACCAGTTTACGGAGATTGTAATGTTTTAAATAAATGGACTAGTTTAGTTTAGGTTATTGGATAGGGTTGGGACCAATGCTGGTACAACCTGAAAACCATTTATTGCGATTGTACTGTTTTAAATAGAAGGACTGTTTTTTTAAGGTTATTGGATAGGATTGGGACCGATGCTAGTATAACCTGAAACCCAGTTAACTGAGATTGTTACGTTTTAAATAGGTGGACTGTCGTTTAGTACAGGTTATTGGATAGGGTGGGGACCAACTAACATTTCAAATCGATTGCTGCATTCAGTTCTTTTACAGCATATGAACCATGTACACTGATGCACGTACAACCTGACACTGTTTATGGAGATTGTAATGTTTTGCTGGGTTCAATATCAGTTCTTGAGAAGAGTTGGGGTGGCTCGTAAAGTACAACGTGAAAACTGTTTATGGAGAATGTGATGAATAAATGGGGAGGATCAATCGCAATGGTAACTTGTTACATCACATGAGATTTTGATAACTTCTTTTAAAAAAATCACCTATTCAATTGTTGGGTGACATTTCCTATAACAGAAACTGTCTCGTTGAAGAACATTATGTGAAAGAAAAGTATATTTTGTCAAAAATATTTGTTCACAAATAAAATCTGTTAAAAAATTTAAATGACAGCCTCAACGTATTTCCAATGTGCTTTTGGTAATTGTCAGAGCCATTTTGTGTATAGAGGGCGTGGTTAATAAGAAAATCACGGCAAACTTTAGAACAGAGTAATCTCAGTTTTTAAAAATGATGACTTTATTTGATTGGATGAAGGTTACATTTAATCCAAACTGAACTGATACGTCTAGTTTTAGAAGCTGGGAAAGATACTTTGTATTGAACCAACTCTCACCTTAGCCTCATCCTCGGACACTACACCGTCCCCGTCAGAGTCAAATTCTTTGTGATTTAAAAGCTCATCTGGAGTGACTCTGCAAACAGGAAAATAATAAAAATTATAATAATAAAAGCACTCAAAATTGACATCATTTTTTCAATTTTTTGTTTTATTGCATTTTGTGGCCGAGCTATTAAGAGCACCAGACACGAGCTCCGATGTTTCTGATCAGCAGAGTGTCCCTTAACCCTAACCCTCCCATACCCTACAAATTCAAACAGGGCAAAGTGTTTAATTTTGTTAGGTTAAGTACAGTGAAGTTAGGATTGGGTGTTTGATTCTGTGGGATTGTGTATCCTTGCTGACAAGTAATGGTGTTGGAATTTGATTGAGTGGGTATGGTGGATGTGTGAAATGTACATGTCTGGCATTGCTCTTTCCTCCATGGTCTAATGAGATAGTTGTTGGATTATGTTATGTTGGGTACTGTGTGATTTCACTGATCAAATTTTTGCACATGCCAAGTGTACACACTCCAACAAAATCAAACAAAAAAGGCCTGTTGGAGTTTGTTAGGTTGTGTATCGTCCCCCTAAGATTGGGCACAGTTCCCATCTCATGGTAGTATAAGCTGTTGGAATGTGTTGGGTTAGGGGTGGATTCTAGTAAAAACGCTTTGGGAGTTAGGGTTAAGCAAGACACTTAACCATTATTATTAAAAGTATTATTGCTTTTTGCATCATTTTGATTCTGGTCTTGTGAACAGAATTGTGGTCCAGTAAAAGTTTTGATTTACAAGCCCTGTGGTCTTGTGGACTTTCCCCAACAATTCGAGCTCTGTAACTGCATCATTAGAAGGTCACACATACAAAACCTACGGATTCTATAATTGAACTTATCATCAAAGACGAATCAATTAATGAGCTTAAAATGGCAGGGGCAACAAAATAAATAAAATATAACAAACAAGTTTGTAAGGCAACAGGTCTTGGGCAAATTTCACAATATCAAAGAAAACAATCTTGCTTAACAAATTTGTACATTCATCAGTGTAACACACTGAGGGTTTTTGGGGGGTAGGGCAAGCAGGAGTGGGGTGCACAGTCAATCTCTCAGACTTACTGTCCATTTCCGTCCAGGTCTAGTTCATCAAAAGCAGCGCTAGCCTTTTGTTTATCCTTTGCTGCTTTGATGACTTCCAGCTGTGCATCCCAAAGTTTCTTGTGGGCATCTTTTGCCTCCGTTTCGGGAGCTTCTGCCTCCTGCTTGAGCTCTGTGTGAAAAATATCAAATAGAACTTCATCCTGATGCCTCCATGTTAGTGTTGATCCCCGACTACAAACTGTTACTTAAAACAAAATAAATCTGAAGGCAACAGTCTATGTTTGGACACCATGCCTCTTTATAAACATAGGTTTAAAAAAAATGAAAGATAGTATCTTCACTTCATCCTGATTGCTGTTTGACAAACATGGTACGTCAATCAACTTGCTTTTCTTTTCAACTTAGTAGTGATGTTTGTTTTTGTTGGGTTAGCGATGTTAGAAGTGTAGCCAACATACATGTGTAATAAACCACACGGGAAACTTTGGAGTAACCAAAGAAAAATTGACTAGAGTGGGATTCGAACCTGAAACCTCCGGGTCTATGCAACGGTGCTCTAACCTTGTCCCCTAATGGCAGTCTCCCTACTTCGGCAATATCTTTGTTCAGAGGGCACCAGTCAAAAGTCATACATCCGCATACTGCCGTACGGCCACAATTTGTTTAAAGAAAATCCAGAACACTTATTGTGGAAGAGTAGGGAGTTAACCCAGGTGTTTCTGGTTCACATCAGCAAGCACCCTTGTTTACAGGTTTCCTCAGGCTTGCGAGCTACAGTGATTAACTTCACTTATGAGGCATCCTTGGTTACATTACCAGAAAATGTAGAGTAATAATAATAATAACGATAATGAAAACAATTGACAGTTTTGATGAGTTGATCAAATGGTTTTAAAAGTGAATTACTTACTGTCTTTTTCTTCCTTAATCTGATCAGCAATTTCTTTTTCCTCTCTCAGTTTTGTAATCGACTCCTACACAAATAACAAAGAGAAATTGATTAGTAAGACGTAGGGAGGGATCCTTGTCTGGAATTTGACCTTTGAGAGGGCAAGGTCTTTTTCATTTTGCAAATGGCACTTACGTTTGAAAATCTTTTAAGTCTATGGGAAGCTTTTGAAGGAAAACAAAGGGCAAGACCTGGGCAACATGGGTCATGGTCTCCATGGCATCAGTGTTAGACCCCTGGGTTCTAGACCCCCAGGATCCATGCCTGCAGCTGATAAAATAAACTGGGCCCAGGTTCATGGCTCTGCTTACTGCTAAATTCTGCGCTTGTGATCACCATTCTTCACTTACAGGGCAAGCCCCAAATTTCTGCACTAACTGTATATTAGAAGAATCCTAATAACGTGGAATACGCACGCGCACAAGCAAATATTTCCTGCTAACCTGTGAAATATTCTTGACTTAAAGGCCCTGTACACGATTGGTAAGATCGAAAAACACAAATGTTCACAGATTCACACATAACTTACATGATTTAAAGTAAGTAATGGTAGAAAGGGTTCCTTAAAATATTTCTGCCTGAAATGCTATCGTTTCTGAGAAATGAGTAAAACAATAGTTTTTATCGCGCGCGATAATAAACTCGATGTTTGAAAAACAGAAAACACATAAGGTCTCTTTTCACTATTTTCTCGTGATCTCGATGACCAATTGAGCTCAAATTTTCACAGGTTTGTTATTTCATGTATGTGGTTGATTACACAAAACATGAACACTGTCTGTGATTATTTTGTCAGCTCTGCCAATCCTGTATAATACCTTTAAGGGCAGGATTCCCTGCTTATTCTGTAAGTGTCGATTCTTTGCAGAGCCATGAAAGTGGGCCCAGACGAAACCAAGTCAGTCAAACTTTTCCCTACCTCTCTCTCAACCTTCTTCTCAGCACCCTGCTTAATGTATTGCTGCCGGACTTCAAACCCCTGGTTCATCAGGATAATTTCTTGCTTTCTGCGTTCCAGGTCCGCCCTTCCTAACTCGCGGCAATTATTAACGCATCTTATTGCCCCTTCCCCCCTGTATTCATCGGAGGCATCGCAGCAATCTGTAAGAACACAAACCAGAGTTGATGTTAGAGTAGTAGTCCTGGCCGATTTCCTACCTTCCGCCCAGGTAGTAGTAAATAAGCGGGACAGTTCTTTTCAGAACTGAGAAGTCTCCTGAATTCCGAAAAATGTACTCCGCGGCAGTAGAATAAATAGCAAGACAAGTTCTCAAAAGAACATAATCTACACAGCAAGTAGATATACACATGGTGTTACCGCAAACCAAATATACTTGATACCTCACCATGCAATGCCTCAAATCCCACAGATGTTAGAGTACTTAAATAATTCTTTTAATGTTCTGGTGGTTAGGTCATCAGGGGAATGGGTTCGAATCTCGGTCATGACACTTGTGTCCTTGAGCAAGACACTTAACTATGATTGCTTCTCCCCCCCCCCCTCCCAAGGATACCTGTGAGGGCAGAGATGGTTCTTGTGATTGATTTAGCTTGGTGCGCTACATACTTGGCAGCACAGGCTGTATACTCCCATGGGACCTGAGATGGTTTAAGGAATGAAATAAGGGGCCCAGTGACCAGAGGTAATAATGTTGGAGCGCCATGAGTGTCACTAAGTGACAAATTTAAGCGCTACATAAGAAGCCACTATTATTATTATCATAAAGTTTTTTTCTCAAGCAACTTGTGACCGAAGAAGTTTAGCTGATTTAAAAATGAAAAAAAGTTAGAAGCACTCAGACATCCAGTGATGAATTTTGCAGCAGCTCTGCAAGGAGGTGTGAAAACCTGCGACAGCGGGAAATTACTAGCAACAAGACACAAAAAAGTAATGAAATTACCACATATGCCATCGTTGACTCTGGAGGAGGGGATATACTTAGGTCGGAACCCCCGGTTGTTGCAATGGAATTTCCCAAGTGGACAAGCTGAAGTACCTGAAAGACAAAAGGAGAATCATAAAACAAAAATAGTATCCAAATTTGTCCATTAAGCTTGATCAGAATTGTGGTTTTTTTGGTTAAAGGTAATATACAGGATTGGTAAGGATAAAAAACATTGTTTAATATTAGTTTGAAAGCTTATTTCGTGGCCGAGCGGTTAAGAGCACCGAACTCAAGCTCTGGTGTTTCTGTTCAGCAGAGTGTGGGTTCGAGTCCCGGTCGTGACACTTGTGTCCCTGAGCAAGACACTTAACTGTAATTGCTTCTCTCCACCCAGGGGTAAAATGGGTACCTGTGAGGGCAGAGATGGTTCTTGTGATGGATTTAGCCTAGTAGCGCATATATTGCAGCACAGGCTGTATATACTCCCCAGGGAGCTGATATGGTTTCAGGATTGATAAAAAAATGGCCCAGTGACCAGGGGTAATAATATGCGCCTCAGAATAGCCTAGCTAGATAGATGGCGCTTTATAAATGCTTGATATTATTATTATTAAAGCTCATTATGAGGACATTTTTCTTCTGTGAAATATTTCCCTCTGAAATAAAGTCATATTCGAGAAAAACGGAATCTGAAAACCTAACAAAATTGCAACAGCTGATTTTGGTTTTGGAGATGAATTTTTGAGAAATGTAAGATTTTTACATGACAAGTTTTTCCTTAACAGTTACAAATTACAAAGATTCCATAATTCAAACCCAAAGCATTTCCCCTTTAAGTTCTTAGGCCAGGAATTTCATTGGAAGGGCAAGGCCCATTTTCATTTTGCAAAGGGCACTTACACTGGCATCAAGAGGCCAAGACAAGGGCAACAAATAGAGGCCATGGCCTGAGTTCTATTGGACATTTCTTCTTTACCTGGTTCATCGGATGAATCAATGCAATCACAGTAGTCATCGTTCACTAGACTCTTGCGGATCCGTCTTGATCCATCTAAACAGGTGAACCATTCTGTATCATGATAAAGCGGCTCGTCTGACATGAAAGATAGAAATTACAAATTGCAATTATATAATAAAAAAATTAAAAACTCCACTTTCAGATGCAAAACATTTCAGTGATAATCGTATCCCTCCATACTCCTGACGGTTGTAGAGCAGAGGGATATATAATAATGAGAAATTTATAAAGTGCAAACAGTAGCAGATCGGCTCCGCCACAAGGTACTTGATATAAACAAATGGATTAAACAAAATAAATTACACACAAAGATAATAAAATTGACATTTTAGTTAAAAACGAACCAAGGGTGTATACTTTTGGCAATTTTTTGTTTCAAAACAAATTGTGCAACACTTTAAATGTACACAAATGCCGTGGAATTAACACAAAAGTGGTCTTTATGTAAAAAAGATATAAATCCAATCGGGTTTTGAACATGGGCAGAACTAAAATTAGGCGAACACAGACGGAGTCGGAGGAAAGAGCTTCAGTCAAAAGATCAACTTTGCTTTGCATCAATCATGTTAATTTGCTAAGCTATCTGAGTGACTATTTCACTTGATTTTGAATCTAATAATAATTAATAATAAAAAAAACAATTCCATTTACGGCCTTTTTCCATACATCTATTACCCTTTAGAGACCATACAAAGCGGCCACAAGCGGCTTGTACCAAAACGCCCATATAGCGGTTGCAAACGGCCGCAAAGTTTAACCTACTTCTATTCACGTCAAGACAAGAGATCAAAGTAAAGGTCATGGCCACATATGAAATTTTCCGATGAAGTAAGTTGACATAGTAATTACGTATCCCAATTTCTAAAACAAGAAACTTAATTTTCTCTTTCATTTTATTCATGCTGAGATTTTTACTGAAAACATTTCAATATAATAAAGAAACTAACACAATAATAATTATTACAAAATTTTAGCAATGTCTGGGCGTTTTGTGTTAATTAAACGGAAATGAATGGTCTCTAAAGGGTTAGAGTCTTGGTTGTAATTGAATCTATCTTTTGTAATTCGACCCGCTTGATCTGTGTTGTTGCCCCTGTACCGTGTGTTGCGATTCCCCGGTCAAACTGGCAAAAAATGCCGGTACATTTTTTAGCGTTATTCTCCTTCTTCTTTCTTGATCTGCACTCTGACTATACTCACTCGTTAAAGAAACACCACGTGGTCGAGGCACAGATTCTGTGGCAACACTAATCACACTCCAAAAACAAATTATTGTCAAGCAAATATAGGATTTAACATTCATTTTCAGAGTGTTCGTTGAGGAACTAAAATTACTCATTGCATTTTTTGATTCATCCACGCAAGTCGCCATCTTCCCGAATGTTGAAACCTCGTATCCAGGTACTTGTTACTTTCAATGGAAACTGAGTAGGGGTTTGGGAAAGAGGTTTACACAACGTGTTGAATCGGTAGCATGAGAAAAATTTGACGCAAGCACGATATTGGTGCTTGGTGCTTGCATCAAGTTTCAAGTTTTAGTCAAATACCACAAACGACCGTCAATCGAGGCAGTTAGTACTGGAGGTAGTTAGTACTGGAGGCAGCATCCATGGTACATGGACGTACATGTACTACAGTAGTGTAGCATGGTACTAGTACTAGTAGGTTCAAAGGTTATGGGTCAACTCGGTCCGAGTCAACTCGGTCTGAGGTCAACTCGGTCCGAGGTCAACTCGGTCCTAGGTCACTCGGTCCGAAGTCATCTCGGTCCAAAGTCAACTCGGTCCGAAGCCAACTCGGTCCAATTTTTTTTAAATAAGTGTCATTGTGTGCTTACTTTGTAATGTCATAAATTAAAAGGGCCTAGAGTAGTAATAATCAGCTTTTAAAAAAGAAATCTTTTGCAATTAATGTATGACCTTTTTTTTTCTTCCGAAAATAGGAGATATGTTCCAGTAAATTAAAACCCCTTAAAATAAATGGTGTTGGACAATAAAGGAAAATGTTTGATTGAAAGTAATATAAACAAAACTTTCAAGTAGTAAATTTACACTTATATAATAATAATAAATAATACAAAATCAAGAATACCAAATCTACTTAGGAAACTTAAGCAATACTTATAATAAGAAATATTTCATAAAAATTAAGAACCATAAAGAGCCTTGTTTGGTTGTCCAATTTAACTGAACTTAATTAGGACTATCATTATATACCTATTTTTTATGTAAAAAATACAAGTAAAATTCCTCTACATAATAAATAGTAGACATTTTCAACCATACAAAAATTTAAGGGAAAAAAATGTCTTACACAAACTTCAAAGGAAAGTTCATTTTCTACCATTTTGTTTCACTTAAGTTTACCTAAATTATGCTTTAGAAAGATGTCTTTTTTTAAACGGTGATTATTATTAATTTCACACACGTCCCGCCACTTCCAGACCGAGATGACTTCGGACCGAGTGGACTTCGGACCGAGTTGACTCGGACCGAGTTGACCTCGGACCGAGTTGACCGGTACCCGGTTCAAATCCCCATAATTATGTTTTATCCCTTGATCTCAAACAAGCCATGATGGCTATAGATGACCATCGTTGACGAATTATTGGAAATTTCCTTCTACACCCTTGTAGAACGAAATTTCAAATAATACGTCAACGACCATCAATAACCACCATTTTTTTTACCAAGACCTACAGCGCCCTCAATCGTAAAAATATTATTTCGAACCAAGATGGCGGCCTCCACTGGGAAATGTGTGAAACATATTTCTTCAATGTTTTCACCTTGTTTATTCAGAATAAATTCTTCAAATAATTGTGGTGCTTCTTCAAGAGTGTATGGAATAAGGTTTTGTAGCAACTTCAAGTCCAAATCGGCAGTATATGACGGTCAGAAAGAGACAGAAAAAGTGAACAAAATTGAGCAACAAGAAGAAACGCCGAAATGGAAGTCAACGAGGCAATATTTTGCGAAACGGTATGCCATGGAAGGCAAGGCTTCAGGAGTCGACCCGAGTATTGTCTGGCCAACTCGGTCTGAGCTTGAGAACATTATCAAGGATGAAGAAGATTGGAGTCCTTCTCTGCAACAAATGCAGTCAGAAATCGCTGAAGAACAACATGCTAAAGATCAGAAAAGAAGGAAACGGTCAGTGTTGTTTTTAAATAATCCCTTTTCTGTTTTAATAAAATAGTGGATATTTTTAACGTTGGCCAGCTATTATTCAGCTATGGCAGTGATCAATATTGCATGTATTCAAGGCATAAATAGGCATTTCCCTGGCAATCTGACTGAGTCATAGCCACCCGGTTAATCTATATATTTAGCATTCATCATCTTTTTTTAAATATGTCTTTGTCGTTGTCTTTTGTAAAGTGATTCATGATATTTAGTTCATAAACTAAAGCACTGTAAAGTTTTCCTTACAATGTAGCCTATCCCACTACTTTAGCACAGGAAATTAGCTAATTTTGAATTGTTGTGTGCCTTTAACCTTTTTAATATAGCAGTTTTATATTCTGATTCTTTATACACAGGGAAGCATTGATTGCAGCTAACATGAAAAAAATGCCCCAAATGGTGGAAGAGTATTACAAAAAGCTGGCTCAGAAACAAGTAGTGCTGGATGAGCAGACAGCCAAACGCAATCGTCTCCTCGAAGAAGCCAAGGACAAACTTGGATATGCCATTGATCCAAGAAGCAGCCGCTTCCAGAAGATGGTTCAAGAAATTGAGAAAGAGGAGAAGAAAAAGAAGAAAGAGCTGAAGAGGAAAGGAATCAGTATGTAGCAAGGGGAAAATGTCAAAACAACGGAGGACTTGTTCTACTTGTGCAGTGTAATTTATCTTGCAGAGTCTTAACTCTTACCTTGTTGTGAAACAGGGATTGATGGCTAAGTGTGATCCCAAGATGATATGAAGCGAAAGGAAGTTCTTTCTAGACTTGAGTCTGCCTTGTTTGATTTAACACTCTACTCTTGGTTACATTTTCCAGCGAGTTTGACCAACCATTTGGAACCATTCAGCTGCATGGAATTTGTATGGTGGCCAAACCATGCACAGAACTACAACTGTGTGTATGTTCACCACATGCTCTCAGATTGTAGGCTGCATCATTTATGTATCATTCAGAACAACAGTGAAAGTTATTGAAGACTGAAGAGTCAGACAGTAGTTGTCTGAAAAAGCACAAACACTTGGATATTCGTTTAATATTGCAATCAAATAAAATTAACAATTTAACTGTTACAATTGGAGTGTAAATTACTTTATGATTTACCTGCATAGCTGTGATTTTCTAATATTTCACAGACATTGAATGATTCACAATTTTATTTTTACAACAAGAGACATTTGAAACCTTTAACAACTTTCACTGACTTAAAAGAAATGATACTAAATGAAAACCAACCAAGGGAAATCACAAAGTGATGTAAACTGTCAATAGTAACATATGTGTAGTTGAGGCAGAAATAAAAACTAATGGAATGAGGGAATAAAGTTTATTTACCCAAACAATTGAAATCTGATTGTGATAAATTAGGTGAAGGAATAACCAAGAAAATACATAAGTGCTCTAAATTTCAACATTTAACAAAACTTTTGCCCACTTATATCAAGTTTTACTTTTTCTCAAACTTCTGAGTATTTCCCCAAAATTTTGTCGGCAGTATGGTAATTCTGGAGTAAGGTTGCAAAGAACAAACAAAGATTCCTAGCTAAGCCAACTCTTGGTTGCAGCAGCCGATAAAATTAGACTGTTAAGTTCAGTGTTGAAAGCATCCCTATTTCATTTGAAAGAAGGAATAGCGAAGAAAGTGATAGACTAGTCAAATGACAAGCTAACTGTTCCTGCTGGCCAGTCACTAAAAAAGTCAGTAAAATTGTAAAGTGTGTTACAATAATCAAATAAATGATGGACTAAATTGAATTGTTTTTCTTTCTTTTGTAATTTGTAGTAAGAGTTCATGAAATTGGTTTGTCTGTCGAGAAAGGGGACTCATGCAATATGTGTAATATCAATTCAGACTTGGAATTATATGGAGGCTACTGAGGGCTGAGGCCATGGCCTCTGTTGCCCCAGGTCTTGGCCTCAGCGTCTCTCTAAAAGTTTCCCATAGACTTTGAGATTGTGCGACGAACATGCTCTTTACAAAATGAAAATAATGGTCTTGCCCTCTCAATCATTAAATTACAGGCATGTAGTTATCATTCAGTAGCAGAACACCAATGAATAATCTCAGAGCAGGTCTGAATGAATAAAACTCCCCTGGCAACCCAAATGACTACGCCCCCCCCCCCCCCCCTCCAGCTCACTTTTCAAATAAATTGACTACCTATTAAAACTACACCTCACCCTATTCTCATGCACAAAACCCCACTCCACAATCTTGCTAAATCCTTCCCCTGTTTAATTCCTTCCCCATTGCACTTTTCCCTTACATTTACCCCTACTTCCCAACCTAACTTTCCCCAAATCATCTTAGTTGCCAAACCCATAAAACCACACCAGACTTCAAACACACCTATCAACAGTCAACCCCACCCCACAAAGCTTACTCAATCCCAACCATTGTCAATTCATTCCACATTTACATCTACTCTCCATGGCATTGTTCCCTTCTCCCTCTCAACCTAGTACCATGGAGGAAATTTCCTTCCTCCATGCTAGTACCTACCCCCACCCACCATCCATCTTCAATTCAAATTAGTTGCCAAACCTATCTAAACTACCCCTTACTTCACCAGGCGCGGATCTAGGGGGGGGGGGGGGGGTGGGGCACGTTCCCCCGGGTAAAATTTGAAGAAAAAAACAGTGTTTTTTTACTATCTGCCTGCTTAAAAATTAGCCACAAGTGTGTGTGTGGTGTCTTTTCCACCAGCGGCAGGATGGATTTTGGATCAAATTTGTTTCTATCTGCCAAAATGAATCTTTCATGATATGTCACTTGTAATTGCTTAGATTTGCACGATAACATAAGCGTTTGAAACCTGACGTGCCAATCTGTCCTGGATAAAATATATTTCATGTCGTTCTGGCATTCAAGTGTTCAGACTACACTAAGCTTGAACTATATTTTTTGAATGAATATGCATGAAACCAGCTATTGCAGCGACCAGATCCAAACGCGAGATTTGTGGGATTAACATTTTCTTTGAGTAAAATTAGAAGATTGGTATGGATCAGAAGTGCTTTTGAAAAAGTGTGTCTATTTCTCGGTTTCAGGCACACAGAGGCTTGATTTTTCACCCCTCAAAATGCCAAAAGCTCAGAGCTTCCGAGGGGCTTCGCCCCCTGGACCCCCACCGGGCCTAACCCCTGGACCCCACCATCGATGTTACAGAAATTTTTCCAGTAAACTTAGAAGATTTATATGGATGATTTCCAATAAGAATGTGTCTCTGTTTTAGGCACATGGAGGCTTGATCTTTCACCCCTCAAAAAGCCAAAAGCTCCGAGCTTCCGGGGGCTTCGCCCCCTGGACCCCCACCATCAATATTACAGAAAATGTTCCAGTAAATTTAGAAGATTTATATGGATCTGATTTCCTATAAGTGTGTCTATTTCTCTGTTTTATAGGCACATGGAGGCTTGATCTGTCACCCCACAGAACGCCAAAGGCTCAGAGCTTCAGGGGGCTTCAGGGGGCTTCAGGGGAGCTTCAGGGGACTTCGTAAGGCCGGCCCCTGGACCCCGGCCACCCATATTTTGTTTACCCTCTAATACAAAATCCTGGTTGTGCCATTGTTCACACCCATCAACACAACCTCCACCCGGCCCACAAGCTTACTAAACCCCTACCATGTTTAATTCCCCATTTCCCTCTCCCCCCGGCATATAGTCCCTTCCCAGTGGCGTAACTAAGGGGGGGGGGGCACGGGTGGAACGTACCCCCCCCCCCCCCCAAATTGATGTCAGTGCCCCACCGGGTGCCCCCCATTTGAAATCCGAACCTTTGAGACTATAATTACCTGAATGTAAAATGTTAAGTTTTATAAACTTTTATGGAGCACTGGTGGCGTATACGCTCAATGTTTCAAACTATTTGTTCATATATTTACACATACTTTACTTTGTTATTCAGTGTATAGGCCCTAGGGTAATTATTTTAAATTATTAAATAGTTTGTCAATAGAATATGTAAAAATCGAAATTGGGGGGGGGGGGACGGATGGGTCAAAACCATTTCCAAAACCCCAAAAAGATCAAGTTTTTAACATTGATTAGGACTACTGTGCATGGCCCCAAGTGTGTAATAAATAAATACTAGTGCCAGTCCTCAAATACATAAAATCCCCATAAACTGACTCCGGTCTCGCAATCCAGTTATGATTTACTATTTCTACACATTCAAACGGTAACTGCATGGTTCTAGATGTTGCGAAAAAGAAGAGAGAAAAACAAGAAAGAAAAAATCTTTGTTTCATTATGATGTATTTTATAGGCTGCAGGATCTGACACAAAATAAGGAAGGATGCAGGCTGTTTGGAACCCTCCATTGCGTAGATTAAGATCCAGTTTTTAAAAAGTGCAAAGGAATCTATAGTTTATTTGCCAGCAGTGCCCCCCCTAGAAAAAAAGGTGCCCCCCCCCCCCCCCCCTTGTGCCCACCCCCTAAAAATTTACCTTAGTTACGCCGCTGTCCCTTCCCCACCCTCAAGCCCCGATCCCCAACCCCCAAAACCCACCGTCACTATTTCTCTACTACCAGCTGACCCGACCCCCACCCCCCCGGGGAGAGCACACTTGGAGAATGATAATCGATTTCCGATGGTAACCCGACCGAGTGCCTTCGCACCTCGGCACACCGAGAGACGTCGCGACGTACCAGTGGCAATACAATTCAATCACCAAGGCGCAGTTAGCTAACGCCACACACGCACCCAGCAGTGTAGAGCAGCCACACGAACACACACAGGGGGCACCGCCGTAGAAGATTGCTGCGAGATACGGTACACTACTCCTGAGGTAGCTACCGTCAAGAAAAGTGATCCAACCTAATTACCTACCGGACTGTCTATTTTGAAAAAAACTAATATTGTAATAACCTTTTCTTCGTAAAGCGACCGTTAAATGTGAGTATACCCTCGTTAGTGTCTTGACCATGATAGTGTCATGACTTTATTTGTTTGAACATACAGGTTTTCATTTGTTGAATTTGACAGCCGTTCTTGACTTGTTTGCATGGCGAAAAAGCAATGCCAAAATGCAGAAAATGGCGTTGAGATTTTAATCACAATTTTTGTCCAGTTTACGGACAAGTCAATGATAAATATAAATTCGCACTCACACAGTTCGGATTATTATTTTTACACGAATGGAATTGTTCCAGTAAAAAACCAGGCATTGCTTTACTAATGTAAGTTGACCAATTGTTTAGTAAAAACATGTCAACAATAGTCTCTCCTCACATCTATTCAATGCATTACAGTAGTGGAAATCACAAAATTTGAGATTTGATCTGATTGACTCTGAGTTGTAAGTGGTCTAGTTGGATAGAGCTCTTTGAGACATTCATTTTGATACTTTACTTGTGGGGATCGGTTCATGAAAACCGGACTTATGGAAGGTCAAAGTTAAAAATATTTGACCTTGTTTACATTACAATTTTTTGTGACCTTGTACCAGCGCAAAGTTTTCGCGGTTGCGCACAACAGCCAATTCCCCTTGCGTAATTGAACATTTCCCAAGGGCCGTATCAACGTGTTTGACAATCAAGCGCGAAAAAGCGCGACAACTAATAGTTTTAATTCAAAAAGTAATTACATAATTAAATACTCAACTAACTGTCATTTTTGGTTCATTATTATGGGGCCCTAAGAGGATAACTACTTACAGTTCACAATGAATTTGAGCGCAGAAAACAAGATTTCTTGTGATTTGACATAAAGTTTTTCACAAATACTCCAACAAAACGGATGTCAAATTGCATATCAATCGCGAGAGAAAAACTCCATCTTGAAAGTAGTTCCGTTTATTTTTATGAATGAAACGATTAACATGGGTTATATCTATATCCCTCCGCACCACCGATCTCTCTATAGCGTTGTACACGTTGAGGTGGTCACAGTTTCCCATTAACAAAAAGTGGCTGCGCGGTGAACAGCGCCCTCACTCGGTATTGATTGACACTAATTACAGTTACACAATTTACAATTACAAATAAATTAAAATAAGAATCTGTATACAAGTTTGGAAAAATGTGCGTATCCTGCCACCACTGTTTCATTCGTTATGAAATGAAATAGTATCTAATTTACTCAAATGATATATTCCTTTTGGTAAAAATGAGTGAAAAGGTGGTGGCAGGATACGGAAATTTACAAAGGTTTACCCATTGTTTAGTAAATAATAAAATACATTAAATAGTCTCTCAGTCTCACATCAATGATCAATGGGGAATGCATTACAATTACAAATAAATTAAAATAAGAATCTTAATAATTTGACTAAGTTGGTAACTCGCTGTCTTTTCATTTGTTTACTTAATGTTATTGTTATATGTATAGTTTATGTTAATAAATATTAAGAAAATGAGTATAGCTATAGTCTTAACAGCAAGTAAACTGGGGTGATGTACTCTTTTTGTCAAAAGTTTGACATCTTCTGTTCTATTGTTCTTGTAGTACGACCGAAGATGTCAACATTTTGTAAAAAGGAGTACAGCACCACAGTTACTTACTGGGTCTACTCTGAAGACTAATTCTAAGAGTAAGAATGATTTTTCATTTAAGTAAACAAATGAAAATATATGAGGAGGGGAGCGACTATGCCATGCCAGGGGGCCACTTTCTTTGCAGGGAGGAGGGGCAAGGGGTGACTTTGCAGGGGGAAACTTTGCAGGGGGAAAGATGACAAGTTTCCGTTAAGGATGCCAGTCATCTCGCCCCCGGCCTGTAATGTGTTGCTGTGACCCATTTTTTAAAAAAATGCAACATTATGTGTAGGGTCTTCAATAACAACTTTGACAGGATTTAAAACAATAATATTTCTCTGGGCTGGAGAGTTGATACTGGTGTGTGAACTTTATCAACAGGATCAATGATTAGCTTTCGCTCTAATAACCAAGTCTTTGCATTTGCAAATTATATTGCCAGAAAGAAAGTGTGGGCAAGAGCTATTTTTTGTCAGCCAAGTTAATCGCAATTTTGTATAATGCAAATATCTGACACAAACTGTAGTTCAAGTTACTTGTTGTTATTGCAGTGTCCTGGGAAGATAACAACAAGCAATATTTCTCACATGAACTGTACCTTGAGGTGTTGTTCAGGTTTTATCAAGTCCTGTCAGGTGACAGTTCAACCATAGAGCTATAAAGGATAGCTCCACCATGGTTCAACTATGAAAAAGATGCTACAATTAGCTCACTCATAACACCCATAGCAATGTGTCAAAATTGCTGGTGCAATGCTATAAATGTAATGTTGAGTTTTTCTCACAGTTTTTACAGCAAGCCTGATTTGTTCTCCCCATGCACAAGCTAGCTTATAGAGCTGATTTGCGTGAATCGCTTGCTGATACGCACTATTAGCCGCGGCCGATACACAAATAATAATTTTTATTTTTTATTTTTTATTTTTTTAAGGGGGGACTTCAGATCAAATTCCCCAGATTCATGAAAAAATAATTTAGAATGCCCCGAGTGAAAAACATTCTGAGGACCTTGTTTCAATTTAGTGTGCTAAGGCCAAACTTCCAAAGTTTGGTTCAAGAATGTCCCACAGCTATGAAAACATCCTGGAGAGAACCCAGCACAGTTATTTACCAAAATACTGCATACTTGTATGTTTGGTGACTGTCCCACTGTAAATTTGGCTGACGGTACAGAAATTGTTTAGCCCAAGTGTTATCAGCTATTTGGAAGAATGGTTTTACTGAAACCGTTAAAGATTTTAACAATTTTGTTTTCTCTTTTGCAGGCAAAAGTTTAGTTTTTGTAAATGAGGCTCAAAAACAAATGGGAAACATCAAGGCATTGGTAAAAAAAAAGGATCAACAAACTGACTGCATCATTGGACAAGATGTGGTTTGAGTCAGTGGAAATCGTCATTGTTTTATGTGTCTCTCAAGTGTAACTTTGATGCCAAGGAGGGCATCCAGCCACAGTACCAGCGAAGATGCGATTTCATCCTCGTTGCCATGGAAGCAATATTGAACTCACCGAGGAGGACACGAGGGCCACTCGCATCAACAGTTTCAGCCACGCGATTGTTTACAGCAACCGACCTCTGTCCGCGGGGCAGAAGATTTCCTTTGAATTCTGCAAGTACGAGACGTGCTGGAATGGAGCGCTACGAGCGGGTTTGACCAATCGGAATCCAGATAGCATTGACCCAGGTGCCTTACCACAGTATCTACTGCCGAACCTCACAGAGCTACCAGGAACGTGGGCCAAGCCGCTCCCGGAAGACAAGGCCAAGACTGAGAACCTTTTCTCATTTTTCTACACGGAGGAGAGAGTGGTGCATTTCTTTATAAACAATGAACATCTACAACAATATGAAATACCGGACAATTCGGTTGACATTAGGAAACCAGTTTGGGTTTTGCTGGACCTCTATGGATGGACTGTGTCTTTAAGATGTGTTCAACCAAGTAAGTACAACTTAAATCTTATTGTTATTATTAGTATTATTGTATCTTCTTTGTGAGGAATGAAACCAAGGAACAGTCAAAAGTGCCTTGCATTGTAACCCGTAGAAACCTTTGAAGAGAAGATGAAGAAAGTTTTAGTTTTAGACGAGGGTGGAAAACCACCAAATAGGGAAAACACAATCAATCAGATAGGGACTGAAAACTCAACCCATATGCAATGCTCCGGTCCTGTGTGGGATTTGAAGTGGGGTTTGCAGAGGTGAACAACAGTGAAAGAAACCACTGAGCCGACCTGATCCCCAATTTTTTATTTTGTTCCAGAATCTAGATGTGCACATGTATAAATAGGGGCGGGGAAAGGAATACAAGTCTGTAAATATTTAGAGGGCAACTCTCAGCAATAATTTGTTTATTTGATTGGTATAATTTACACAAATTCTTAAATCAAAATTAAGTAAATCATAAAAACCTGTTCAATAGACTGTGTAAGTCTCGCACTTTTGGGACCACTTTGGTCCCATGTACATTGCTTTATCGCTTTAACGGGTCCCTATTTTCAGGTATGTGGGTCATTCCATGGGGTTGGGAAGCAGTGCGGTGCAACACTACATAGAATTTAAAATTGCCTTATACGTTCCTACACACGCACATTTTCTCAGCTGACAGTAAGTCTTCTCAAGAGGCAGACCTAAGCTAAAAAACAAGACAAAAGTTTGCTGCGTCGGACAAAATTACATGGTAAAAACTGGCCGACAAATGATGGTGTCATGAGCTGTTTTCCTCATAAAATGTGTGACATGCAAAATACAACATATTAAAGTGTTTATTTCACATTAAAATACACCATATTCTATTTTTCCGCGGTATTACGTTCAAGACAGACCCCTAATCTGTCCATAAAGATAACCTTCGGTGTGTCAAAATCCCCAATACAGCAGCTACGATCGTACAAAAACCATCCACTTCGACGTAACATTGGTGTCAAGACAAATTGCAAATGGTTGCATCCATACACGGGGGTGTAATTTACTTTCACGGCGAAACAAATATAATTCATCAAATGTAATGTGTTGTTTGTATTTTATTAAGTTTAATTATAAAGAACATATGACAACAAGTCGTTTTTCTTTCAAAACTTATTGATATTTGAACAAAAATACAGGCGATGGTGTCATTCCAAAAATTGTTGCGTCGAAGCATGTTTTGTAGTTAAACTGATGCAACACCCCCCGCGCAAAATGAAATCGTCTGTTTATGTTCAATTGGGGCACCCCCCAATTGCAAACAGCTAGCTGGGGCGCGCGTGGCCTTGAAGCTTCTCGAACGTATGGTTGTCGAAAGTTGTGGTGTCAAAGTTACGTCAGATTATTTTTGTCACATCGAAACGCAGAATATTCAGTCTGGTCTCCATTAAAGGTAAGTAATTTCTTCTTTATGGGGGTAATTTTCAAAGAGGGTGTCTTGCCTGTACATCGGTGTTCGGTAACGTTTAAAAAAAGAGTGTTTGCCCTCCAACGCTCAGTTCAAGTTTGGTTTCGTGTGGTTCCTTATTCCGTGTCAATGTTTGTCGAAGTCACGATCTTGCTCTCTTGTTGTCTGTGAACGCAAATTCTACTGCAACGGAAGTACAGCTCAAATTCCCCGTTTATTTTAAAAGTTCAGTATGTCTCGGGGTTTTACTCTGTGCAATATGAACTTGTGAAGTAAAAGATTATAGTATAACACTTTGAATTAATTGTTTGAAAACATCGACGCAACAAGTTAACAAAATGACGTCGTGTCAGATTTTACATCGAGCAAACCTTGCATCTTTCTTTATACATGTCATAGTCATGTTAATAATACTACTAGTACTACATAGTACATGTACATGCATGGTACATGTACATGTGATGGAGACACTGTTTTATTGTTTTTTATTATTTAGGCTATTTATTTATTTTTAAAGCTTACTCAACAAACTTAAATACAAGCATTATTAAGTATCCAGTTACTGATTAAATAACCTACATGTAGCAGAGAAAGGGAAAAAAGAACAATAATACTGTAATCGTAATATCAAGTACAATTTGGCAAATATTTCTGTGACACAGGCCCATGCTACATGTACATTGAAAGGCATTGCTTAACAGTGTAGATGTAACATTGACACTGTGTTGGTGCACTTCTCAGAAATGCTTATGTGTCAATTTATGCTCCCCGATTTCCTCTTTCAGGACTATAAACCATAATGGCACCACCACCACTGCAGTTAAGAATACACCTACGATCTAGGAAACAGGATCTGCATTCAACTGGGTCCCAATCTGAGTCTGCCCCTTCCTCATCCCACGCATCTGCGATTGTGTCACCTAATAGCTATCGCCAACACTTAAAACAAACAAACGGCACAATATATCAACTTCGCCTTTTGGAGGATGCTGAAAGAAACCGTCAAAATAGGAAGAAATGGTCACTTGAAAGAAAACAGAAGGAAAAGGAATCATCAAAGATCAGAATGAGAAAGATGAGACAGCAAAATCAAGAAGCCAAAGAAGCAGCAGCAAAACAAGCCAAACCACCTCCAATTCCCAGACGGAATACTAGAGCAGACAAAATCAAAGAACGCAAAGAGTTGGAATTAAAACGGCAATACAACAGAGAGTACCAAAGAGCACGGAGAGCACAGTTTACGAAAGCCCATACCAATGAAATCAATGCGAAAAGAAGAGCGAAAAGGAGACAAGAAAAACAAGAGCTGCTAGCACTTCGAAAACAACTGTCACACGCGAGAAAAGAGGACGAACAAAGAAAAAGAAGAACTAAGGAAATGGTTGAAATAGAGGAAATTGAGTTGATGCAAATGCGAGAAGATGAGAAAAGAATTGATGAAGCTTTTGAAAACATGGACAAAGACCCATCACTGCCAAGAAGTGCCAGTGCTAGGCGTCAGTCGCTGGCTCGTGCACGAAGAGCAATACCCAAGTCACCAGAAGCATTTGCTGATACACTGGAAGACCTGCAGAACAAAGCCTCACCTAGAAAATCTGCCATTTTGAAGAATCGTTCAACAACAAATAAGATTCCTGAAATAGTCCTTTCAGGGCTGAAGACGCGTCTTGGTGAGCTGCAAAGTAAACGAAGCGCAAAAGCCAGAGCCGTGAAGAGAGAGCTGTTAACCGTTCTTGGCATTAGCAAAAAATACAGGCAGCAAAGAGCAGTATGCAAAAAGTTCAGAGTCTCTACAAAAAACATCAAAGAGAAAGTAAAGGTATTCAAGTACAAAAACCCAAGCGCAGTCCAAGCAAACACCAAACATGTTGTACAACAATTCTATGAAATGCACTCCGTGGAACTACCAGACCAAAAGGGAATAAGCAAAAAAACTATGCAAAAGACAAGAGTTTTGGAGAACCCAATTAGAGTACTTTACTTTTCCTATTGCAAGGAATTTCCCACTCACAAAATAGGACTATCAACCTTCTTCAGTCTCAGGCCTCGCCACATTCGTAGAATGACTGACATTAAATTCCGTGCCTGCCTTTGTGAATATTGTGAGAATGTAGCACTCAAAGTAAAGGTACTGAACAAAGCCTGTCAGGCTCAGCTGAAGCCTGGTTGCAAGATAGCTGACATAAACAAGGCAGTGGAAATCACAATGTGTTCCAAAGTGGGCAGGTACAATTCAAAGAAATGCATCGAAAGAGATTGTGAGGAGTGTGGCGTGGAAGCCATATCAGCACATGTGCAGTCTCTGAACACGAAGGAGCAATGTTCATGGAGCTGCTGGGAGACAATTAAAACCATTGTGGGAATGAAGACAGGAGAAAAGATGGTGACCAAAAAAACACGGCTTAACAAAACAGGAACACTCGAGCAGCTGGTTCAGCAGTTGAAAAAAGAGTTACAGTCACTCTCAAATCACATATTTCTCAAGAACTGGCAACAGCAGCAGTTTACCCGGCTAACAACATCTAAACTGCCAGAATGTTGGTGTGTGATGGTACTGGATTTTGCAGAGAACTATACCTGCAAAACGCAAGATGAGGTCCAAGCTGCACATTGGACGCAGGAGCAGGTAACAGTTCATCCAATTGTGTGTTACTATAATTGTGCAAAATCGTGCAAGAAACCAGTCATGCATTCAGTTGTCGTCATCTCTGATGATCTTACCCATGATCACAACGCCGTCTATGAATTTTCATCGCGAGCAATTGACGTGATGAAGGAGTGTGTGCAGCCACTAACAAAAGTTATAAGATATTCTGACGGTTGCAGCACGCAGTATAAGTCGAAAGGCCCATTCGTTGATATCTCGTATGCAATTGCTGATCATGAAATTCCAATACAGCACGAGTTTTTCGGTTCAAGGCATGGCAAAGGCCCATCAGATGGGGAAAGTGCAGTTGTTAAGAGGATGACATCAGTGGCCGAGGCATCGCATCAAGCATCAATAACAAATGCATTTGACATGTTCAAGTATTGTGAAGAAAGTCTTACGAGAAAGGGTGATGGGCAGACATGTGGGCATTTCAAACGCACGGTTGTGTTTGTTTCCAAGAAAGACATCGACCGCAAACGAGGAAGAGACGGGGAAACGCTAAAAGGTACCAGGAAGATACACAGCATCAAATGTGTAGAACCAGGAGTTGTGGCAAGTCGCAACATTTCATGCTACTGTGATGCTTGTAGGGAAGGGTTTGGAGGATGTGAAAGTGCTGATTATGTGGAACCATGGAAGGTGACGAGGATCCAGAAAACATTGCCTGATGATGATGTGCAAACCAATCACAATGACGACCTGCAATCTAATCAAGGTATAATAAAAATACAACCTACCTTGTCATTGCTCCTCTTAAATAACATCTTTATAGGAAGACAAAGACCCTGCAAGTTGAATTTGAAGTAGACCTAAACAGTATTTCATTGTGTTATTTCTTTCAACAGATGCTGATGGTAATGGAAACATGGACACCCTAGACCTGCCTTCATCCATACCCGTAGAAGGAGCAACATCTAGAGCCGAACATGATTTCAAAGGTACATCTGACAGTGTTAAACTTCTTTACGACAGTGTCTTTGTCATATAAATTTTTTCAATGAAGTTTTAATGAATACCAATGATAGTAATATTATGCATTTCAGCTGTACTAATTTCAATGAATAAAAAAGTAAAACTTTATAATACATTTTCTTCTTTTAGTTGGAGATTACGTTGCTGTAATTTATGATGACGTCTGGTGGGTTGGCCAGGTCACAGAAACTGATGAGGACCGCTGCAGCATTAGCTTTTTGGTGACCAAAGGAGAAAATAAATACATATGGCCAGACAAGGAAGAGAGGGATTGGATACCAAAGAGTGGTATATTTACACACTTCCCATCCTCACCAGTACCTGTGACAACACGCTACATTGGGTTTGATGCTCCAGTCTATCACAGTGTTGCATCCAAGATCAAAGACTACCTGGAAGAGTAAATAGAGTATGTGCCTTTTAATCAAGTTAAGAAACAATATCCCAGGACAGCCATGGAATCACTGGCATGATGTTGAACTATGTTAGTGTATTTTCTGATGTTAATGAATTTTCTGAATTTGTGACGTTTTCTGATGTTAATGAATTTTCTGAAATTGTGATGTTAATGAATTTTCTGAATTTGTGATGTTAATGAATTTTCTGAATTTGTGGTGTTACTGAATTTTTACATTAGACTATGTCAATGTATTTTTGTGAATTTTGATGTAAGTTAAGGATTGAAAATTTAACTCAAACATTAGACAATACTAGACAGCAACTTTAATTAAACAAAAACTTACGACAACTTAATGTTACTTACCATTGCTGCGTAAAGTATTGCCCACTCACATTCTGAGTGAACCCTGACACCTCTAGCATAACAGTGTAGAGCAGAACTTGAAATGATGTTTGTAGGATGCTTATTATGAATACAGTAGTTTTGTTTGGTTAAATGGCCCACATTTTATATGAAAAATGAGATGTAATATGAGAGCAGTGTCAATGTTACATCCGCAACACTGCTCTCACAAATAAACCATGTCCCTAAATGGAAGTTTTCAAAGGAAAGAAGAAGAAAATAATACTGTGTTTGATGAAAACATGTAGTTGTTTTTCTTGTGTAGAATCATCAAATATTACTCTCTTTAAATACATGTGTTATTTGGCGAAGACTTTGACTGGATAAGCAAGTAAGTCTCCATGGTCCTTTCATCAAACAACCAGCAGAATATTTGGAGATAAACCAATTCATGCATCATGTCATGAACTTTTTATGAGGGAAGCATTCTCGATCATCTGTGATTTAAATGGAGTAGTTAAATAAAACCCTACAATAGTGTTTTTAAAAACATATGTGCTGAGATTTAGATGTAACGTGCACACGGTGTCATTGTTACGTCCGTAACAGTTCACCACAGTTGTAGTTTTTCTCAATTTATGTTTCAGATATTATAAAATCTTCAGTAGGTGGTTGACCATGGTATGTAAGCTAAATATAACCCATGAGTTGCAATCTTTGAGCTGTTTTGCACCTGTAGGACAACTTTCAAAAATAAATACAGATCTTTTTTTTAAAGTAGAAAAACAAATCCACTTGTCTTGTCTAATTTTTTATTCAGGTCTTTTTCATTCTATTTAAAATGTATTATTTACAAAAAAGCATTCTAAGGGATCAATTTTAAATGCATAAATGCCCCCCAAAATTGTACAGCTTAAAAGTTATTGAATTTTAAGGTATCATATATGGTGTCAATGTTACATCCACAATTTCTGCAACAGACCATCATGTTTCGTGCACTAACAAATTGTGTGTACATCTTCAACCGATAATTGTTTCAAAATTTTAAAGTATGATATCTTCCTTTTATAAAAAGCTATGGCAGGTAAATTTTTGAACACTTTGAAAATGTTACTTTTATGTAACACTTTGCTTCCCAACCCCATGGAATGACCCATATGCGAGACTGACTGGCACAGTCTATAGGTGATGTAACCTTTGACATCATGTTTTTCAAAAGTCACTAGGCTATAGACTTCAAGCACAATTTGTACACAACACAATGAAGAAAACTTGAAATATTATGCTTCATAAAGATTGTACATCTCAAAACTTGTTCAGCTGTGTTTTTTATAACTCTTGTATTTATGTGGAAATTATTACACAAA
The DNA here is from genome assembly GCA_037783415.1 of Leptasterias polaris. Taxonomy (NCBI): domain Eukaryota; kingdom Metazoa; phylum Echinodermata; class Asteroidea; order Forcipulatida; family Asteriidae; genus Leptasterias; species Leptasterias polaris. The sequence continues at coordinate 959,620 of JAZGTN010000035.1, forward strand.
TTTTAAAATTTCCCATATCATGACTAAGATACTAATCTTGCCTGCCAGAAAGGCCCTGGAATGTTCCAGGTTACTCTTTTTGTATACAAAGGTCGCTTGGTCTAAAGAGTATCCACCAAAAAGCATGTTGCAAAAAGACGTTTCAACCCTAGCAGAGTCTTTCTCGAAGGCTATAAACTTGTTTGAAAAATCTTGAGAGGATTCTTGTAAGTGTTTGTTCTTTTTTTCATAGTTCAAGACGATGTCCCGTCAGAGGTGATTTCCCGAGGTCCAGAAGCAACTGCTGCATTTCAAGTTGCTGCTAACTCGGGAACTAAGGCGGTACACAACACCCGTTTGATGATCATCGGGCAGGCTGGAGCGGGAAAGACCAGTCTGAAGAAAAATCTACTGGGGCAAAGGTAATAACTATCAGTTTTTATACAGTGCATTATCTACAGGGCGTTATCTACAGGGCGTCTCAAAGCACTTGTTGTGGTTATTATGACGGGTATGTAACTTGAGGCCTGCTGTAAATGGTTGTTCCTTCTCTTACTGCATACTTGAAAGGAACCTCTTCAACAATGGGAAAATGGCCTTCAATTTCTTTCCAGAAAAAACCCCGGCCTGATCCCCCAGCCTTTGCGTAAAAGCATCCCTGATTTTGAAGTCACAAAACCACATGTCTCAACATTTATAATAGCAACCATGGAGGTGGACGTGTTTTATTGGTTCTCAGCCAAGTTGGGCTGCCGATGCTCTGCATGGAGACCTTCAAATCATAAACAAAAAAAATGAGGGGGAGAGAAATGGCATACAACGGGCAATATTTAATTAAAATATTGAAAAGATGAAAGGACAGCTATTCAGATGATTCTTAAGAATTTTTTTTAAATTGAAAAAATGTAAATTGAAGGATGTTTGAGTTGAAAGCAACAACTCCTATTTATAAAGTGTGTAAAGGTAAAAGAGTGTCCAAAAAGATTTCAATTTTTGGGTCCAGTTGAATATGTTTTTTATGCTTTCGTGGAGCTTTTAAATTTGCCTTATCACAGGCGCATTTTGCTAAGGTTTAGAAACATTCAATGAGGGAGAAACCACAAACAATGCACTGATTGTCTAGCAAATTAGATAAGTGACTTCCGCAAATGAAATAACAAAGTTAACACCCACGCTTCGGTGACTTCAGAAACTTCAAAGGCAGGTGAAATAACGGTTTATGTCTCAATGTCTGTAAAATAACTGTGTTGTCCGAAATATTTGTATTTATTTATTTATTTAGTTTATTTTTATTTGAAAAATTAGAACCTTGTACCGAACAGTCCTTTACCCGGGTACCTGTCACAGGCTTCGTGACTGTGTATATTTTGAACACCTTACCTAAGTTGGACATCCTATTCCAAGGTGGACACTCTATTTTAAGTTGGATGCCCTATTCCAAGTTGGACACCCTGTGCCGAGGTGGACACCCTGTGCCAATTTGCACACCCTACTTTGTCAGTTAGTTTTACAAAGTATTAATACAATTTTAAAACCCCTTTGCTGAACTGTTGAACCATTCAATATCATCAAAGAGGATACTATCAATAAATTTTGTTTTGTAGTTGCTTATCATATCCAATCAGGGTGTATTTAGTGCTCATGGAAATTTGCTATCGGCTGGAGATCTGGAAAATTACCCAAAATAAAAAAGAAGAAAAGTAATTGATTATAATCTAGCTGCAGGTCCCCTGCCGGGCATGTCACATCATCAAATTATATTCAAGAGCACTACACATATGTACTACAGTACACACTTTGCTGTTTACACTGTTTAGTAGTGATGGCTATCTTTTTGGAAATTTCTATTACATGTATTTCTTTGCAACATTTTAAAGTTGCATGGCCATATTTTTGCAGATTTTTAGATATTTTTTACAGATGATGCTGTTTTTTAAAACGAAAATCATACAAAAGCGTTTTCATACGAACAATGCCCAAAATACATAGCATGCAAAATTGTTTGTACATGGCTGATGAACATGAGATAATGTCAGGATCAATTATTAGTTTTTAATTAACTATCACTTATAATTGGTGGATTTGTTGTGTGCAATGAAAGCCTAGGGCCTAACTTTCTTGAATCTATCGAATGCAGTTTACATGTATTTCAAATTTAAATCCAAATTTTGCGGCAAATTGGCAAAAAATTTGACCTACATGTTAAATGTAGCATCTTTAAAAGTGTGGGGGGATGTAATTTGGAAGGACTGTATGAAACCCCAAGGCTCTTTGAACAGTTGTGTAACCTATTTACTGTTTTGCTAGAATGTGAAAATAAATAACATTTCGCCATCAATTCCTGAGTCACAAACATTGAGTTTGTGTCTCGACTCAAGTCCAAGTCCAGGGCCCAATTTCATAGAGCTGCTTTAGCAGAAAATATTGCTTAACAGTTGTCTGCTAAAAAGAAATGAGCAGGATACCAGGCTCAAATTGTACATGCGACATGGTAGTTTGGCTGGTAACCTTATTCTGGTAAGCGAAATTTTGTTGTGCTTAGCTACTTTGTGTGCTTAAGCAGCTCTATGAAATTGGGCCCAGGTGGTCGAGACTGAGTTTGAGTCATTGACCATTGTTACTCGGTTCCGAGTCATCAAACATGCCACCTAAGTCTGAGTCACAAGTCATATTATCACTGAATATTGAACCTAAAAAAGGGTTTAATCGCTAGGTTATATAAAGCATGAGCATCAGACATGTGTCAGTACACTAAAAGGGCCCACGGTAACAACCCACCTTCGTAAAATGTATGGCGCTCCTATCCAGGCACTAGGCACTTCATGACAAACTCAAAACTGGGTTTATTTGCTCATCAAATTAGACGAAAATAAACCAGTTTTCAAATAATACATCTAATGGGCCATCTAACCTTTGTTTACAAAAATAGTGATCTTGTACACTCCAGGGAATTTCTCGGCAGGCAAGATAATGCACTGGTCATAAAGGAAGTATGTCAATTTGTGTCATAGATTACACATTAATTCCAGGTGTATAAAAAAAACCAGCTGAACATGTTCACTAAGGCTTACATTTGACTCAGTTGAGGAATTTATCACAGCATACCCCAAGCCATGGACACAAATATTTCACCAGGGCCCAATTTTACAGCAAAAAAGAGCTTAACAGTTTTCTGCTAAGCAACAAATGAGGAGGATTACCAGTCACAAATTTTACATGTTTGATGGTGTTTTGGCTGGTAACCTTAGTCTGGTAAGCATAATTTGGTGTGTGCTTAGCTTCTTTTTTGTGCTTTTAAAGCAGCTCTATGAAGTTGGCCCTGGATGCATCATGTGAGCTTTATTTAATACCAGTTCAGCCTATGATAACAATCAAATGAGGTTTCAAAAGACCAGCTTATCAAGGACAGCTTTATCAACAGTTCCTGATATGAAGCAGAAAATCAATAAATACAAGGACCAGGTGTTTGATTCAGCTTGCCAGAAATAAGTGACCCCCCCCCCCCCCCACACCACCACCAGCCCAGGTGTTAGCACAAATAAGGATATTCAACAGTACCAAGTCAAGGTACCAAAGTTGTTGACAGTTTTTCCGTAATAATGAAGCTTTACTTTTCCCCCTAAAAAAACCCAACATGGCCCTTGAAAAACAAAATATATATATATCAACACAAAACCATATGAACGTGTTGTTGCATCGTTGTTAATTGCGACCTACAGACATAATGGTGCATGGGAAAAATATTGACTGGTGATTGGTTTGGTGGTGATAAACAAGGCTGCCTTGGTCTCCATTCTGGTTGCCATGGAGATAGATGCAGGCGCGGTGGAGGGAGGGAAAAAGAGACCACATATAATTGATGCCATGGAGTTGCATAGGGCTTCTGAAATGATGGCTATGTCGATTTTACAGAGCCTGGTGTGAGATCCAGAGCTGTGTTCATAGAAACCAAGGAGGACACGGGAATGCAGTAATTGAATGATAATTACCGATTGAAGGACCAGGCTGACGGCAACCGAAAGACGGACAATAAAGTCTGATGCGTAATTCCTATGCCGTTTCATTATTGAGAAGATCAAACATGAAAACGCCCCCGGCAAGCGCACGATAAAATATTCATGAATTTAGGAACAATGTACATTGTATATCGATTAGATTACATACACTGTTGAGTTCAACATATGAATTTTTCAGGAATGTATTATTCATTGTTTGAAGAGTCATTACCAGATATGCCAACTCTCCCTGATTCTGCAAAAAAGTTTCCTGAAAATGAACCAATCTCTCCATGTTCTGATAAAACAAATTTTAAAATTTCCCTGATAATGGAAATGTTTTGCTAACTACATGTATGTTGAATGTAATTCTAAATATATTTTCGAATGTTGGCAGTTCTGCATTACATTACACTAACAGATCTCAAAATTTTCACTGGCCTGAGGCCAATGATTTTAGCATCGGGCCAGTAAACTCGTGATCATACAACATGTACAAGTCCGGCAGTCTTGTGTTTTTCAGTTGAATAATACTACCTCAAATTCTCTGTAAAAATATCTTGGGAAAAAAAACATATATATCAATATATGTTGATTTTTAGTCTGATCAATACTCTTCTCTTAGTGCTTGTTCAAATAAAAACTAAACTTTGCAGAATTTGTTTTTTTCTCATTTTGATTTTGGTCCTGTGAAACAAATTGTGGTTCAGTAAAGTTTTAGCTACAAGCCCTGCAGTCTCAGTCTGGTGAATTTTCCCCCCAAATTCGACCCCTTGACTAAAGTATTTTTCTAGGAACAAATTGCAGACAGACTGTGGTTCTGTATTTGGAGCTATTATACACCTATCAATTGTATGACGCACTATCAGACCCCCGGGGATGGTGCGTCACTGTCCATATGTGGGGTAGGATTTGCGTGTCCAAAGACCCACCCTGAGTCGAAAAATTGACACACTTGTTGCAGATTTGGACGGTCTTCCGAACCATTTTTTGACTCACCATTCGCGGATAGCAACGCACCACAGACGGACAAATCGACGCACATAATTCCTTCGTATGCTGCAAACGATGCACGCGCAGTGAATACCAAGTATTTCAACCTTGTATGTACGAGTTTCCCGGCACACATGCTGAAAATACATGGCAAGTGTATGCACCAGGCGAGAATGTACTACTTGATCTTCGAGACGTGCGGTTCCCAACGCACTAGCTATCAAACAGACGAAATAATAGAGAGGGAACCAGTCTACTAAATAATGCATCTTCGTATCCATCCATGACTCGACGATCGACCCCCAGTAACGTGCATGTGAGAGATATAATATACCACGGGGCAGAGGTTGACAAAACCACCGCGCCATGAATTACATGTGACTAAATAACACACATCCTCGTAATAACTGGTAATGACTGGCCGCTTTCCGATTGGCCGATCGCGTGAATAATTATTTATGACGTAGTGCTTCTCACAGCGCTGTATTCATCACCGCGATCCCGCGGATGTGCTTCCGCTTGCTCTACCTAACGTGGTAAACTTTTATAGTTAGGGGGCGAAGGAATGGCGTGTAGCTGTGGGAGCGATAAGGCAAGGGAAATTCCCTTGGTGAGAAATAACTACTGCGTGTCAGAGATGTTTTTACACGTGCGTGAGCAATACTGTAGTTTTCGTTTGTCAAACTCAAATACACACAGAAGTGATGGGGGATATTCACACGACGTCGACTCTGCGGGATATTGTGCTTATAAAGATCGTGAAGGATTATCTCTCGGTCGGCACATTTTTTGAATCAACATGAAACAATACAAAATACACTGACACAGGTACATGTACAGTCTCGATGTTAATTGTCAAAACATTTGGGCTTCGTTATACATCGTCTTTGTTGTTCGTGTATTTTAGAACAAATTCACTTGCCGCCGACAAACGGTTAACCGTTTAGAAAAGTTTGAAACGGATAGTAAATTAAACGTATGGTCACAGGCTTACCTCGTATCCATCTATGACTCGACAATCGACCCCCACTATCGTGCGTGTGAGAGATATAATATACCACGGGGCCGAGGATGACAAAACCACCACGCCATGATGCACATGTGTATTGGGCTTGGGCAAAAGGCTTGCTACACATGTATGTGCAGTGTGGAAAATAAACGGCCGTCTGAGCTGGCATGTGGTGATCGCTGACTTTCATTCCCGACCCTCGGGCAACATAAATGTTAACAAAATAATACCAACATCATTTTACACAGGCGGGGAGGGTAGGTGCATTTTTATTCTCCACTAAATAAACAAAATAAATGTTGAAATGGACATCGACGGACCATGACGTACCTCGATGGACCATGACGTACCTCGACGCACCGCTCGAAGATTTTTTTGACTGACCACTATTGGACTTGACGTACCCACAGTCACTTTTTCCGAGAGTAAAGACGCAAACTTGACGCACCATCCCCGGGGGTCTGATAGTGCGTCATACAATTGATAGGTGTATAAAGACCCCACAAAAAATATCGACAAATAAGACAAAAATAAAACATCAGATAAACAATAATTTTGGCTCGAAAATAATTTACCAGAGCGAGAATTGAACCTGCAGGGGAAAGACACACAGGCTTTACTTTAAGTAAGTAAAAACTTAACAGACATTGAACAATAGAAATATTTTATCTGTTTCCCTGAAAGCGGAAAATGAACCATATTCTTCATTTGAAAAATTGAAACTATTTAAGTATCATTTTTAACTAAACCAATAAAAGTGGATTAAAGACGGGCTCCAGGGTCAAATTCACATTTGTGATGCACTCATTTTCAATAGATTGAGTCTTTATGAAAATGGAAACCAAACTTACAAGTCTCTAACCTTAGGTTAAAATGGTGTACAATGTCATTGTATTTGATACTCTTTCAGAGCGAAATTTGAAACATGATGTCGTTTGATATCAACAACAAAATGGGTCTGTCTGTACATTCCGAAGAGGAATTTTTGGTTTCAGTTAAAAGGTCAAATTCAATGCCATTTTGGTTGAATATTATCAATTTGGGAATGAACTAGAAATTTCCTCTACAAAAATGTAACAGGCCCTAGGTGAAATGTGGCGTCATTGGATGTTTTTTTAATTTTGCACTGGAATGGTATCAAATACGATGAAATTTTATACCATTTTAACATGAGGCTAGAGATTGAGTGGAAATGATTGAGTGGAAATAAATTGAACTATGAACTATGAACTATGAACTATTGTGATTGTAAGGACTCTATCTGTAATATGAGTGCATCTCAAAACTGAATACAACCTTGGAGCCCCTCATTAACCCTAACTCCCAAAGCGTTTTTACTAGAATCCATCCCTAACCCAACACATTCCAACAGCTTATACTACCATGCGATGGGAACTGTACCCAATCTTAGGGGGATGATACACAACCTAACAAACTCCAACAGGCCTTTTTTGTTTGATTTTGTTGGAGTGTGTACACTTGGCATGTGCAAAATTTGATCAGTGAAATCACACAGTACCCAACATAACATAATCCAACAACTATCTCATTAGACCATGGAGGAAAGAGCAATGTCAGACATGTACATTTCACACATCCACCATACCCACTCAATCAAATTCAAACACCATTACTTGTCAGCAAGGATACACAATCCCACAGAATCAAACACCCAATCCTAACTTCACTGTACTTAACCTAACAAAATTAAACACTTTGCCCTGTTTGAATTTGTAGGGTTAGGGATTGTTAGGGTTAAAAGAAAAATTAGTGTTTCTACCCTCACACTGAAGAGCACTTCATTTCATTTCATTAATTAGGCTATTTCACAGGGTACGAGAAAAGCAGTTACAAAACAAACGGACATTAAAAATGTTTAAATGATTTAAATGATGTTTAAATGATACAATGATTACACAAGACACAATTATACAAAGTAAAACCTGTTTCGATCACCCCCCCCCCCCCTGTGGTACTACCAAATGCGAACTGAATCATAATCGAGTGGATCTCTTTAAAATACTGCCAGCAAACCAAACAAAGAAATACAAAAATACAAAAATAAATTAATATAAACAATTTAAACTGATTGAATATCATCAAAATTCAGAAATGAACTAGAAATTTCCTGTACAAAAACTTACAGACCATAATTGTTTATTTGAAATGTGTACCATCCAGTGCAAAATCCAAACATCGTCCAATCACATCACATTTCAAATATTATAATTTTGGTCTGTACATCTGTGGGTATCACTTTCCGAGCCCTGCTTTAAGTAGAAAATATTGCTTTAAAAAAAGTCTGCCTAGCAAAAATAAGCGGGGAACCAGTCACAAACTGTGCACATAACATGGTTTTTTGGCAGGTAACCCTTTACCAGTAAGCAAAACTGTTTAGTAGTTAGTAAATTTGTTCTGCTTTTAAAGAAGCTCTGTGAACTTGGGCCAGAAAGACCACTGAGCATGCCCAGTACGTGTTGAGAGGCCAAGTACGATTGTTTTTTACGAAACTGGGAAAAAACAGAAGAGAGACAAATTTGCAAATAATAATGAGCAGGCAGAAAAAATTGATTGGTTTCTTGAAACCATCAAAGCATGGTTTCACGACCTTTTTATTCATGCTTTTTTGTCCGATTTGGGGTTGAACAAAGAAAACATTTTTAGGACGGGATTTGAACCACTGACCTCTGGTTTAATGCTATCTAGCCCAATGTTGGCGATCTCCTTATTTTGTCAATATCTTTTTTCGGGGGTGCCAGTCGGAAGCCATGGATCAACCCCAAATTATAAAAAAAAAATTACTCTTTGTGGTTTATAACTTGATCAATAGACAGTTTTTGTTTGGTGTCACTACCTAAATCTCTTTCACATTTTATATGCGTACATTCCTTCCTATATCAAAATCAAAATCTGGGTTTAGGTTGGCTCAGTGGTTTCTTTCTCTTCTTTTCACCTCTGTGGACCCCAGTTCGAATCCTGACACATACCAAAGCCTTTCATGTGGATCAATTGGGGTTTCAGTTGATTGCATGGGTTTTCCCCAATTTGGGTTTTTCTCCAACATCTAAAGCTGAACATTTCTTCTTGTTTCCTATTCATCCTGTTATTGGCGCTAATTGTGTTGTTGGATCTGTATCAAAATATATAAAAATAATAACTAAATGGATAAGTAGGTGTGCATTTTGGATTTATTTCAGCATTCATTGTTTTGTTTTTTTACAGGATTTCAGAATCATTTCATGTTATGTCCACACCATGTCTAGACAAGAGCATGCACAAGTGTGGTTCATTTTTTGAATGCTGCACTGTCACAATAAAATGTAGATGCATGTTTATGCTCACCCACGCGTCCAATATACACTTGATTAACATGTTTGAAGCTCTTTTCTCCCCCATCACTAAGGAAACGCGCAAATGCCGGCTTGATGTTATATCAGCTTCATTGCACAATGTTCCATTTGTTGTTCGACAGTAGCAAAGCCAGTTATTGACTGCGGTGCTCCTCAGCATTTCATACTAGACTGTTTAATAATGCATTAATTGTTCACACACTGTTGCTTTGTACAGCTCCTGTGGAACAATAATAATAACAATAACTAGTATGTATAGCGCATTTTAAAGCGCTTACCATTATGTTTTTTCCAGACAGGTTTTTGAAGTTTTTGAGTTTTCACATCCATTTATGTAACTCCTTGATTTACAAGGTGCTGCGTCGCATTCAGCAGCCACTGCCAGAAACACTAGGCAAACCCCCTTTATTAGTGACAATCAATAAAATGTGACCCGCTCTACGAAAATGAGTCTGATGTCGCAATTACTGTTTACACGTACAGGGCGATTGAATGTAGTGGGGTGATTTTTTTTTCATTAAACAAAAAATTTTTTTTCTGTGTATTCTGTTTCGTTTGTATCCATTATTTCAGACAAAAACCGAAATAAAACATTATTTTGAATCTTACAGTGTTTTAATAAAGGATTTTGTCGACTGTTTTGTTTCAAGTTTAGTTCTTTTGATCGTTGGGATACGTTAATTTGCGCATTTTTGTCCCTCCTGCGAGCTTCTTCATGTTTACCCCCGAGTCGTACTATTGGTATCGACAGAAAGCTGGGACCTTCATGTATCCAAATATGGGCGTAAAAGGTCGAAGGTCCCATGCAAATTCCCTCTAGAAAGGGATTTCCCCCATAAACAAAGCCCCCCCCTTGTTGCTATGCACGGCCATGTTTTTACACCATGTGATCAAAATACTGGAACGCAATAGGCCAGCACGCCCGCTACGTCATGGAACGCATGCGCAGTGGGTAAAATGATGTCGTCAACATCCGTCTTTTTTGCCTGTGTATACGACGTGTGTACGACTACACGCTTCGTTTTCCGAATTTCTATGAGCCAATTTTACAGTTTTTCCTGCGCTAAAGTTACCGATATTATCGAAGTACTGGTTTTAAAAATCAATTGAAAATGGCTGAACGACCTGCGGAGTGTCAATCTTCGCGGTGTAGAAAATGCAATGGCTCAGAGTTTTGTCGAAGAATATTTCGCTCAGCCAAGTCAAGAGAGTTTGGACAACGACAGTACAGTGATGGTTCCTTGGGCTCCGATGGCCATACCGGCAGTGACCCCGAAGAAACTGACGACGACGAAGATCCAGAGGATCAGCCCTTTGTACAGTATTTGATGTTTAATTCATGATAAACTTTTTTTCTCTAAGGAAAGTACAGTCAGGGACAGGAATCTCTTCTTGTTTCCCTAATAAGGCTCCTTTTAACCCAAATAACGGAGGAAAGTAATTGAAATCAAAGGGTTCTCCATGTGCATTTATAGTTTGGAGTTGTCGAAACATACAGTCCCAAACGTAAATCTTTTTAACTCGGTTACAATGTGTTCTAGATATTGTTTGTGTTTTTTTACCAAAAATGCAAAAATCAGTATAATTACCCCAAAAATCAGTATAATTTGAAATATCACTGGTAAGGTGGAAAAGAAAGATTTGATTAAAATATTTTGAATGCATTGCAGGATCTCAAATTGTTAACTGTGTGGTTGTGAGTTCTATTTTCTGTCTGTCAATTCTGTGTTTGGTTTTATAATCATTATAGAAGCATTAATAATAACTACTTTTTAATTAATTATTTGCATAATTAATCAATTATGTAAATGCTCCGATGTTTTCAAGAAGTGGTTACTGGACACTGATCAACATCCCCTGAAAATTTAAACATCATACGACTTTGGCAACACTTTTGTTGCTAGGTACCTCTTTGAAGGATACTTATTGGGCAATATGAAAATGCACTGCAATTTAAACAGCTTGTTTTCTCTTAAAAGTGGTTGTTTGACACTTGAAAATTTAATTATTTAAAAAAATCATAAAAAATTAATGCAGTACTCTATAGCGCTCCAACATACATCAAATTGAAGCTTATCAGATGCTCTTTCAAGCCCTATGAATAACTCCCCAAAAATATTTTGCCACATCAGACTCATTTTTGCAGAGCGGGTCACAATTGATAATGCACAACACATGGGACCAACGGCTTTACGCCCCATCCAAAGGACGAAGCAATAGTGGTTGTAAGTGTCTTGCTTACGGACACAAGTGTCAAGACCGGGATTCGAACCCACATTCCGTTAATCAGAAACACCAGAACTTGAGCCCAGTGCGTTTGACCGCATGGCCACTTCTACACATGGCATTATTGTAGGTCATTGCATCCTCAGTAAAATCATTGGTCAAGCGAAAATAACCGATACATGTAGTACTCAAAAGTTACATGTACCAAACCATGCAGATAATCTCCACTAGACCACAACAAAAAATTGCACTGGACTAGAAGATATGAATGATTTGAACTTGTAAAGACTAATGATAAATGAATAAATTGACAATTTATGCAGAAAAACACACAGCTCTGTGTTACATACTCTTCGTAGACATTCCTTTGTTCTGTGCACTTCAGAAAAAACATCTTCTTCATATTCAACACTGGTGAAAACACTGTGTGGACGTGTGAAAGTCCACATAGTGTTTCAAAACCCTGCCTTGTTGGACATCTCTTTTGTTCTGAGGTCCACACTTAGTATGTGATGCTTGCCCAAGACTGTATCACTTTAATACTGTTTTACTGTGATAGAATTACTAGACTCTGGCTGGCCAGCGATCTCTGGTTGTGTTAGTACAGGGCCCAATTTCATAGAGCTGCTTAAGCACAAAAAAGTAGCTAAGCACAAAAAAGTAGCTAAGCACAAAAAAATTTTGCTGACCAGAAAAACGTTACCAGCTAAAATACCATTTTACCTTTAGCATCTGTGACTGGTTATCTTATTGTTGCTTAGCAGAAATTTTAAAGCGATATTTTCTGCTTAAGCAGCTCTATAAAATTGGGCTTTGAACTGGTGATTAAAAAAATAAAAATAAAAAATCTGAAAGCTCACTGATTATAAAGTCCATACCAGTACCAATCCTCCCGAATAATAATTCTGTTCGACAAAATGCCTAAGTCAAGAAAATAACATTTGAAGACCCCCAAATTGTGGGTTGTTTATTTCGATTGCCACAGTCAAAATAAGCTAATATGAATGTGCACAACAATTCCTGACAAAACATTTTGGTTTTTTTCCAAATAAAACCTGACCACCAAAAGTGAAATTTTTACTGGTTGGTGTGTTTAGAGGATGTGGATTAATTGACTCTCCAAAAACAATGATCCATGAACTTTCCCTGAAAAACAATTTTTGAAGAGAAGGGCTCTTTTTAAGGGGTGTGTACGGCAAAGCTATTGTAAGATTGAAAATATAAAAGCAGGCCTGGAATTAAGCAGAGGCCACAGCCTCCATTGTCCTTGTCTTGGCCTTGGTGCCCCTTCAAAAGTTTCCCCGTAGACTTTAAGATTTTGCAATGGAAGTTCCCTTTGCAAAATGAAAATTGCCTTCAGGGTTTGCCCTTAACTCTTTCAGTGACTAGTCAGCAGGATCAGCCAGCTTGACATTTCACCAGTCTGTCAGCTTTTTCACTTGTCCATAGTCGGACCACTTAAATAGAGAATTTAACTAATCCTCAGGTGTTTTAACTGGCATTTGGCCAGCAGAGCGATGGCCTTGCACTCTCAAAGATAAAATTTTAAGCCTGAAATATTCACAGATTTTCAAATGACTGACATCATTAGGATGGTCACAGATTCCTTAGAAATGTTTTTGCTGGAAATGTTATCAGTTATTGGTTTTTTTGAGAAATGAGTAAAACATTTTTTTTCCATCTCTGGTCAAGAGTCCAAAACCCAGTGTTTGAAAGCAGTGAAAACACATTTAAATGTTGTTGCTTTTTCGTTTCCCCCCCCCACTATTTTTTTGCTTGACTCTGATGACCAATTGAGCTTAAACTTTTAAACTTTCACCGTTTTTTTAATTTCATGTTTATGTTGGATCACATGAACTGCAGGACACTGGTCAATGACCAACGTTGTCCGCATGCATTAAAGAAACGGCATCAGCGGTTTTGACTTTGCCGGGTCCCACATTTGTCCACAGCAGACTCTTAGGGTGTTTCCAGACAAAAGGACCCGCCATCTGAACATGATAATTTGTTTTACTCCAGCTCTTACTTAAGAGGCATTTTATCTTTATTATGAAGAACATTTGGTTTGTTTTGATAGATGTGAGACTGAGGAGACATCAACAAGCGGAATTGACGCTACCCATCTCTGCCACATCCTTAATCAAGACGGAGCGCACATCTGGCAGGAACAGCCCATAGAAAAGTCAGACCTGGAAAAAAACACGCTCGGTGAGTGTCTCCGAGAGAGCCTAATGGAGTCTGTGTGTATTTTTGTTATTAACCTGGAAAATATACACATAATTCCATTATTTAATTGGGTTAAGTGAAGTCTTGAAAACATTTCCCCCCCCCCAAAAAAAACACATGTATGAAAAACCTTGTAACTCATAATTCAATTGAATTCTCGTTTACTTTGTATCTTAAAGGTATTATACATGATTGGTAGAGTTGCCAAACATTCGCAGACAGTGGTCATGATTTGTGTGATCAACCAATCATGAAATAACAAATTTGTCCAAAAAAAATTGTGCCTAAGCCATTGTGTGAAAAAAGAAGAAGTGAAAAACCATGCACGATTTTCAGCTTGTAATCACATTGTCCTTAATTTTGGTTGTAACAACCGAAACAACCAAAATTAGCTGTTGCGTATTTTCAGGTTTTCAGATACAGTTTTCTTGAATACAAGTTCAATACTGAGGGAAATAGTTCACAGAAAAAAATGAACTTCAGAATCAGCAAGCCATCAGACTAACATTGAAATTTGTTATCCTTGCCAATCTAATAATACCTTTAATTGTTTTTTTTTTTTAAAGGAAAATATTTGTTGCAAAAACCAGAAGAAATAAGATCACCTCAAATAATGTGTAATTTTTAAAAAATCTGTCTTCCTATCAAAACAGTAGAGTATTTGTGTTTGCGCCAAGGTTCTGCATACCATTGAATTCTGTGCTTACATTCACTGCTCGCCATTTACTGGGTTAGCACTAAATTTCCGCGCTAGCTGTTAAAGCAAAGAATGCTTAGCAACACGAAGAGCACATGCGGAAAAAACCCACCTAGAATCCTTTCTGACCTGTGAAATATTGTACATGGTTCTCTCCAGGATTTTTCAAAAACTGTGGGGTATTCTGGACCCCAAATTTTTGATGTTTGGTCGTTTGGTTTTGATGTTTGAAGCACGCTGAATTAAAACAAGGTCTTCAGAATGTTTTCTACTTGGCGTTTATCTTTGTTTTACTGTGCAAGCTGGAGCATTCTCTTAGGTTATTCCCAAGTTTTTTTTAAAATATGGTTTTTGGGGTGGGTTTTTTGGCATATCGGCTAAAATGTGTGCATATTGACACGCAACTCGCGTGTATCGGCCCGATACGCTTACTTGTGTATCGGCCCGATACGCTTACTTGTGTATCGGCCCGATACGCTTACTTGTGCATGGGGAGACTGCTGTTGTTCGCTCATGTTAAGGGCATACATGTATCTGCCATCAAAAGTGACAAGTTTGTGCCTGCGGAAAGCAGATCCATAAAATTTGGCTCAGTCATATTCCATTACCCATCCACTCAACTGAGCTTCATCAGTTTTCCCCTTTTCCTGTCTCCTCGAACAATTCTTTTTACCAAGGATGTCACCTTCTCGTCTTGTCCTGAGATAACCAAAGAAAATAATCGAAAAGAAAATTGAAACCGCAAAATTAACATGATTTGTAATCAAATATGAGTTGATTTTCGGAGGTCTCTGCGGAGGAGAAAAAAAATCTCAATGGATACTTTTGTAAATTTTCCCGGGATGTATATTACTGGATGCCTGGAATGAAATTACTATTGGAGGTCAGATATTATATCAAATTTTTGCTATTGCAGTCTTGCAAACTACATTATGTATAGAAAACTCAGACTGCAGTTTTGTATTATTATATTTCTGGTAGTGAAACCAAGGATACTGTGACCTGAAGACTTACCTGTGTATAGAAGACCATGACAAAATGTCAGGTTTAGATGTGGGAGGTAAACCCAAAATAAAGAAAAATAGTATTCCTGTGCTTGAGACGCCTTTTTTAACCTCGGGGGGCTGCAGTTCCTGTGCTTGAGACGCCTTTTTTAACCTCGGGGGCTGCAGTTCCTGTGCTTGAGACGCCTTTTTTAACCTCGGGGGCTGCAGTTCCTGTGCTTGAGACGCCCTTTTTAACCTCGGGGGCTGCAGTTCCTGTGCTTGAGACGCCTTTTTAGTAGTATTCCTGTGCTTGAGACGCCTTTTTTAACCTCGGGGGCTGCAGTTCCTGTGCTTGAGACGCCCTTTTTAACCTCGGGGGCTGCAGTTCCTGTGCTTGAGACGCCTTTTTAGTAGTATTCCTGTGCTTGAGACGCCTTCTTTAACCTCGGGGAAATCGCCAATCTAGTGCGCAATGACCTCTGCTACCTCAACGGTTCCATTCCAAACGGTCTCAAAACTACTACTATTGGTGATCTACTTCCATAAGCTCCGTAAACGCTTCTATTAACCTCTCAAAATAAGAGTGGTCAGTAGTATTCCTCTGCTACCTCTGCAATCGGGTAGAGACTGAAAACACAATCCACATGCAAAGGCTACCGTCTGGGGTTCGAACCGGGGTCCACAGAAGTGAAAGGCAGTAAAGAAACCACTGAGCTAAGGTTACATCTTGTTGCAGACCAATCAAAAGACTACATGTTCATGTATATGTATGAATACGGTATCGTTTACATTGTGCAATAGTGCTTAACATTCAGACGTCATGCACTCAAAGTGTACAGTATCAACTGTCGCCATGGTAGCATACAGTGTACAATTTATATGAACATTTCAAAGCCTCAGAAAGACTCTAGGGTGGAAACGTCAGGCCACTAACTATTTTTTGTTATTTTTTGCATTAAACTATATAGATCTTTTTGGTTGGTAAGCAGTTAGCAACAGCTAGTTCTAATGTATTTTCAACATTAAAGGAAAGAACATGATTTTTTTTTTTTAAAGTAACTTTATTCCTGTATTAGATTTTTTTTGATGAAAGCGCCATTGAGGGATCATGTTGGCTCAGTGGTTTCTTTCCCTGCCTTTCACCTCTTTGGACCCCGGTTTGAATCCCACCTCAGACCGGAGCCTTGCATGTGGATTGGGGTTTCAGTGCCTACCTGATTGTGTGGGTTAATTACCTACTGTATTTGGGGTTTTCCTCCCACATTTAAAACCAAACATTTCTTCTCATTTCCAATTCATCCTGTGATTGGTGCAATTGTGCTGTTGGATGTGAACAATTTATGAAATTTGGTGGCTTTTCTTATCTTAATTCCCTACTACATGTATTTGCACTCCATTATTTTCAATCCCCTATAATTCGTTATACATTTTCCTTTTGGACCTTACCAAAAACACTACAAAGATGTCTATAATACTGTGGTTTTGTAACGGTCAAGACTGGGTATAGTGGGATTTTTATATATTTTTTTAATTCGCTTGATTATTGTCACAGTTTTTTAAAATAAAAGTTCAGATTCTCAATTTGCCACCACCATAGTTCCAATTCTCAATTTGGATTGGAATACTTAAACGGAAGTCACAAGCTCCCTTTAACCGTTTAGGAAAATAAACATAGTATGCACAACCCTGATTTTGATTATTGACACGGTCTTTTGTAATAGTTTCGATTCTCAATTATTTGCACCATAGCTCCAATTCTCAAGTGGAATTGTAATCAGTAGAAACGATTAAACAGAAGTCACAAGATTCCTTGAACCATTTAGGAAAATAAACATAGATGCGCAACCCTACAATTGATTACCCTGATTATCAACATAGTTATTTATAAATAATGAGGACCCCAGTGACGGCTTTGTTTATGAGCCGACATTAACGCCTGAATGGAACTCCTGGGGGAGATTATGAGCGACGGCTTCCGATCAAGATTCGATTTCAGTCCAAATTAAACATAAACCCGAGCGGATGCAGATGTGTGCGATCTTCACAAACTCATCTACAATGTACAATGTATAATGAAATAGATTTTGTACGGGAGAGATCAGATGATATCTTGCTGCGATTGCATCCTTCCCCCCCCCCCCCCCATCCCCCCAATCACCAACGAAAGTTTAGAAATGGGATACTGAAAACCAAATACAAATGTCATCATTGATTTAGAAAACATACTATTTCAGTTCATTTTGTTATTTATTTATTTGTTTGTTTCGGTTTTCTTTATTTCTTTAGGAATCTTTACGCCCAAACATTTAAAACTGGTTTCCTTTGGGGCCCTGCAAACATTTACTGCATAAACAATAGCACTCTGCACTAATTACGTCACTTTTGCTTAAAACACCTGGCTTTCAGACAAACATTCCACCACTTACACAATCACTGCATCATCGGTGCGCCAAACTGCACTTTAGTTGTATAGTCAGTACACGTGAGATACAAAAAACTTGGACATGTACATGTACGCGCATGTATGTAAGTAAAATTGGGCACGATTGTCTGAGATCCGAGAACTTAGCTTCTATTTTTAGCATTAATTCAAAGTGCTGTTGATAATTAGTATGATTACTAATTAATCTAAGTTAATTACATGTACATGTAGTTACACGTTGGATACTTGCCTTTATCATGAACACAAAGAATCAGCAGAGCTACATGTAATTTATGTATTTGTAAAGAAATAGCAGGATTCTTGTACTTGTCCCTATTTGCTGAAGGCGGGTGGGCTACATTCCGCTTAAAAAACATTGATGGGGAAAAATGTAAATTAAAAGTCAATTTGTTTTCCTGTCTATTATTGTCATAAACGAAGACAATTCAATTAAATAGGTAGTAAAGAGCCAGATTTCAATACTGCCCCCCAAAAAAAAAATATATATATATATAACAAAAAATTCAAAAAGATACCAAAAGTATGATAGGAAATGCACATAAAAACATTCATGAGATGCTTTGCAAATCAATCCTAGGGTTGACAGCAGAAGAAAAGAAAAAAAATTAGAAAAAAACAAACTGAACCATCAATTGCTTTCTCTGTACTCTCACAACGCTGTACCACTAAAAGTCTGTTTAAAAAAATAGATGTAACAAAAAATAATAAAAAAATCCTATCCAGCTCCATTTTTTATGACATCAAATTTAGCTGTAAGACTCCAGGGCTCGATTTCACAAAGAGTTAAGATTGATCATAAGTGCAAATCCATCGTAGTTGCTTAGCAAAGAGTGATGTCACAATACAAATCACTATGGAAATACTGATAACTCATCTTAAGATGAATCTTAGTGCTTTGTGAAATCGACCCCAGGCTTCTCCCCAGTATTTTTCAAAACTGGGGGGGCATTCTGGACCCATATTTTGGAAGTTATGCCTAGTCCAGGGATGTGATTTCTCCGTTTTTAACCGGAAATCCATTTTTGTTTGCCTCTCAAAATAAGAAATCAAGTTTTTTGCCCCCCCCCCCTTCAAAAACAAAATGTCAAATTCATAAAAAGGGCTTTTGAAACCAAAGATAAATGTTATGAGTGGGCTTCGTGCTCGCAAGTTTTCGAGCTCGCAAGCTTTCGCGCTTTGTTATTGTTATTGTTATATATTTGGTGTTATAATTTCGTTTTACTTAATATGTTTATTTTTATAATCTTTGTTTAATAAAATATGTACTGAGGGCCCCCATGGAAAGCAGTGCTGAGCACTGATTGGAGTTTACCCTCATTAAAGATGACATAAATAAAAATAAATAAATAGAGTTCAGTTTTTTGGTTTTTTTCAACAGCCTATCACATCCCTGGCCTAGTTATACTCACTATGAAAAGAGATCCTCTCTAATATATCAAGTAGTTCTTAAGAGTAGTTGTTGAGTTCCCATGGTTATTCGAGGCTCAAGATTCATATTACAGAATTCGAAATTCATTTTTGCTTTTTCTTTTGTCATAGATGAATCAATAGAAATAGAAGAGGAGTACGCCAAAACTATAGCCCTCAACATCGCCCATGAGTTTCTAAGACGACAGAAGACCCACAAGAATCTCATCATTGAAGATGAGAGAGGCATCGCAGAGACTGAAGAGGCAGGCAAAGACACTGAGAAAGGAGCCAAGGAGGAGGTAGAAGGGATGGAGAGGAGCGATGGGAGGATCAAGGAGAAAGAGGCAACGGTTGTAGTCGGTGAGGAAGATGAGGACAAGCATGAAGCTGAAGTAATCAGCGATCTGGAGGTGACCGATTCAAACCGGATGTTTGAGGTAGGAAATTTTTATATTTGTTTTCTTTCTTTATTTTCTTTTTCTTTCAATTTCTCTGTTTTTTTCAATACTACTTGTATTTAATTACTTAACTCCTCGAGTCGGGCTACATCCCGTAGCCTTACATCTCTCAGAATCATTGCGGGTTCCCCAAAGCGCCGCCTTCTGTAACAGATCTACCCTCAAATTTGACCCTATGTCATCTAGATGTTTCCCCGGTGCTTTCGGAATAGTGCCAAATGCTCCAACCACCACAGAGACTACTTTCTCTTTCACCTGCCAAATCTTACCAAGTTCCCTACCCAGGTCTTTGAATGATTGTACTGCTGATCAGCTCAATGCGCACATATGCAAATACAGGATCTGATAATGTATGGGGGCTCCAAAGTTGCAAGACGATTGTTGCAATCGACGCCTTTTTTAGTACAAGGCAAATAATGACAGTAATTATGGTTTGTAACTTAATAATTATTTGCAACATATTTACGCAATAGAGCTACATTATTACTGCTAGTCGACCTAATCAGGAAGAGGTGACTGGGGTTATTTTATTAGGTTAGAGGGGCATGCATGCATACGTCAGCCCATCCCGGTGCCTCTGGGATCGAGCGAAACTGTGAAGATGCATTCACTAAATGTTATCATACTGCAGGCTGGCGTATTCTATTAGACAGTGGAGGGGGGGGGGGGGGGGGGATAAATATAAATGTTCAAAAAGTTTGATGAAGGATAGTCAGTTCTGTGTTTTTCTTACTGAAAGCAAAGTTTGGTCATAGACTACATGTAGTTCTTGAATGTTGAAATTGATTGCCATCTAAAAATTCTGTCTAAATTGTTTGGTTGGTAAGCAGTTTGTCAACAGCTAATTCTATTTTCTAAATTGTTTATTGTGTGACATGTAACCTTGCTGTTTATACTCGGCAAATGAATGTCTCTAATTATTTCCTGTATCACAGGAAATTTGACAGGTACATGTATGTTGTTGACAGTATACAACCAGTGCTGCCGAACAATTCCAATTTATTACTCTAGCACTTCCCAATTAAAAAAAACCAAAAAACCACCCCAGTTTAAGTGCTTAGATCTAAGCCCATCTACCGCTCCTACATTCTGTCCCTCGTCGTCGTTGATGATCATAGTCTGGGAGTAAATCTATCAGCTGACCTTGTCCGTTGCCATGGCAGCCAGCCAGGCTGTCTTTGTCAAAAATTGCGTTTTTGTCAGCAATCTCTTTGACTTCCTGTATGAAGAGAGTGTGGTCCTTTGCAGACCTAAATTGTTCTGTAATGTCCAGTCTCCTTTATTCCAAGCCCGTCGCGGCGGGGAATTCTGATTGATATTTGGCTGTCATACCTGACTTGATAAGTTAAAGCAAAAATGAAGCCTTGAAATATATTTTGTAAACAGGTTTCTCTCTGTTCTAATATTAATAGTAATAAAAACAAAAACAATATGCAGTTCTTATTATATGTGCTTTAAGGTATGCAAAGCTATATTCGAACCAGAAAACAACACGGCAAACCCCTTCTCTTAATGATAGTACACTGGGTTCACTTTACAATTCATCCAAAGGATGAAGCAATAATGTTTAAGTGTCTTGCTGAAGGACACTAGTGTCAAGACCGGGACTGGAACCCACACTCTGTCAGTGAGACACACCAGAGTTTGAATCCTGTGTGCTTGACTGGTGTAAGTGTGATGTAATGCCTTTGTAAGCCACGCCCACTTCACAAAAACTGGCTTCAACAATTACCAGAAGTCGCTAGGAAATGCAATGCCCTGTTCTTGTGTGATGTACATGTAGTTCCACTGTAAGCCACGCCCACTTCACACAAACTGGCTCCATCCAACATGTCCAAAGCCAGCCTAATCCTTCCCAGTTGTTGATCACCTTTTAAAAGACGCAGACTAAAAGTAGAGTTTTGTGGACGCTACAAATACACAGTCTGTACATAAAATACATTTGAAACCCAGTTTTGGTGCAATCGTCATACTTGGTTGGTCTGTTCATTGAAACATGAGGAATTCAGGCCTAGAGTTATATCTTTGAAAGGGCAAGGCCATTTAAATTTTGCAAAGGGCACATTGGGAAATCTTATTGTCTATGGTCAACTGCTGAAGGGCAGGCATGCAACTCTTCCGCGGATCGGCGGATTTCCGCTTTTTATAAAATAGAATACCGCCGTTACCAAAAAAATCTAAGTAAAAAAAAAATCCCGCTGAAGGAAACATTGCTTATTGAAAAGAAATAAATGTTCAGGATTCTTAAAGTCTGGCTCCGCGGAGGTTTACACATACAAAAGCATTACACAGCCAGACACAAGTTCTCCTCGTACAGCATACCTTCTACACTATTTTTTGCACAGTCTGGCTCCGTAGTGTTTTTATTGCCATTTGTGTAAGGGGATGCGGCGGAAACCAGACGCTGTAAGAGTGCAAGTGAACCATGCGATTGATAGGTGTTTGCTCGAAAAATAACGATGGCGTTCACTAGGAAAGACATCGTTGATCGGTAATTTTCCGCTTTTTTTTCGGCTGAAGAGTTGCATATCTGTGAAGGGGCATGAAGGCCAAGACCAGGGCCGACAGTGGCCAAGGCCTCAGGTAGTTCCAGACCTGACTCTGGACAAACTAATAGCTGGGCAGGTGGCATTATTGGATTGGCTAGACAATAGCCAGACCTTCTAAACTGGCTTTGGGATGCCAGTCAAAAGCAGAATTGTATAAAACACATTTTATACACCCCCCCCCCCCCCTCCCGTTTTATGATAGAATTGTCATACTACAATATTGGAGATTGGAATGAATTTATGGAGATTTAAAAAAACCAATGCTGTGAAATCCCATCAAATTGAATCATAAATGCATAAATTTTATTAAATTTGTTTGTATTTATTGCCAATTGTTCACCTTTTTTCTTCTGATACAAAAATTGTAAATGGCTTCACGTCTTTCTCAAAGGAATGAAAACACATGCAATTGTAGGAGTGTAACCGAGATTTTAACAAATTTGTTTTTATAGTTAAAACAGTTTAATATTTTATAAAGTGTACACTGCTTCCAAAACATATTTAAAAGCAAAAAAATTGTTAAGTAGATGTCAATTTTGCATCGGGAATAAAGAAGTTTATTCGGTTTTTGCCTGTTCACCAATGTTTAAAACAGATTTGTTTAGCATTATAAAAACACATTTCTTATGCCTAAGGGTTAATGTAACGTTTCAGTTTAAGGTCATCATCATTTTTGAACCCTTGTCGAACAGTAAATTTTGGGGGAAATATTCTCCTTCCCCGCCCCTTTTTTCTGTCTTGCTGCCCCCTCCCCATTGCCCCATCTCCTTAAGCATCTCCCTTCTCGGGTTGAGCCAAACACACGATCTTGTTTCAGGATCTTTTATTAATAGCACAATTGTGTATTGTGGGTAAATGACATTGTATTCCAGTCCAGGTCGTTTGATGCGAACAAAACATCGATCAATTTAACCCATATCCCCAAAGTAAACAGCATGGTAAACACTTGTGAATGGCGGCTTTGTAATGTGCACAGGAACAGACGGAGTATGGCTGTCGTCATCGCTCCGACCCCGCACCACACTAATGAAAATATATTTATCGGTTGCAGCGCTGCCAATTTCCAATGTACGTGCCGTCGTACCTGTATGTGTAGTTGAATTTCATTAAATAAAGATTTTGTTACGCTGGCAGAAACAACATTTTTAAACAGATGTCAAACATAATGTGTTGGTTTTTTTGTTACGATGTACATGTATGTCAATTGTCATTGGCAGTTGTGTACAAGCGGTAGATATGTACAGTTAAGAAGAATTTGTTTAATTGACAGGATTCTATACGGACCTGACGGAGAAAGATCATTACAAAGTCACACTTTCTTGTTAGATTTTACATAATTCTGTATTCAAACACTCTTTTTAATACTGTAGGGTTGTGACTTTTAAAGGTACATGTAGGGTCTGTAGATTGGTTTTTGTCAACACAATGCTGATTTAAAGGCAATGTACAATAAGTCACATGTGAAAGTTTCAGCTGAATACAGTCTCTACTTGTTGGGAAAACTGCAAACAACTTCCAAATTAAACTAGATTAGCTTCTATTATTAACCTGATGAAACTGACTGGAAAATGTTCGGCAAAGTCCCAGGTATCATGAATGGCCACTGCCAGACATTTTCAATGGTGGGGTGGGGTGGGGTGCCTGCCAGACACACCCAAAAGGCTTGTGAGGTATTGAAATGTCAATGTTTTGTCTTCTTCCTGGAATGGGTTGTTGCCTGTAAAATTGCCCTAAGTTAACGAAGATGAAACAATTCTTTTATAGATCAACTTATTTTCTTTCAGTTTTCCGTGAATAAATACTTCTTGGAATAAAACCAGACAAGTGGTAAGCTTGGGCGATACCACGATATTATCGAAAATCGCGATACAATTTTTTAAACGATTACGATATCGTGTCTGGTTTTTTTAATCGCAATATCGGCAACGCGGTTTCGATGAAGTATCGCGATGCATTTCCTAATCGAGCTGATATGAGCTGTTTAAAAACATAAAAAGGCACCGACCGCAACCGCAAGATTCCCTACTATTGATCCCCGACTGGGATTCTTCGAAAAAGCCGACATCAAACGGACGGTCTCATACAGACCAACATCAAACAAACGAAAACTGTGCGGTATTAACTCACGCACGTACATGTATAAAAACGTTCGTCTGACGTTTCCCGACCACGAGGTGATTTCTCACAAAGGGAATTTCCCTTGCCTTTTCGCTCCCACAGCTACACGCCATTCCTGCACCCCCTAACTATAAAGTTTACCACGTTAGGAGCATGCAAGCACATCTGCGGGATCGAGGTGATGAATACTATGGCAGCGCTGTGAGAAGCACTACGTCATAATTATTCACACGATCGGCCAATCGGAAAGCGGCCGGTCAGGAATCAGCCAATCAGCCTGTGCCAATTGCGTTCGTGGTGCTTCGGGTAACATGAAGAAATAAAAGCCTCTTTGCGCAATATAAAACATACAACTTTGTTACAAAAGTGTAGATTTAAACAAATGGGTCTTTAAAGGTCCCTTGAAAATCAGAACAACTTAAAATTGACGAATCAGCTTGACCAAAATGAACTGGTAAGTTATTCCATAATGATGGTCCGTTGACCATTTATTGTGGAAACAGTACATGTAGTTTGCGTCAGTAGGGATTTGTTAGCAATACGAAGAGGACACACAGGAATTTATTTTTATGCAGGAAATCAGAAACATGCCCCCCCTCTCCCCTTAAATTATATCTTTGCCCCCTGCTTGCACCCCCCTCTCCCCAAAGAAAGTGTAGTTATTCCACTGTTTGCCAAGATGTAAAACATCAGAAATAAAAGTCTTGACATGCCTACATGCACCATGATGGAAGTAGGACTTTACCTTCTTGTATGTACATACATTGTACTGTACATAGACAATGTTCTTTGTAGCAAGCATTCATACGTCTGAAGAAAGATCCCCTTATAGGCCCATGGAGTGACCTTGCGTTGGGATGTCTTTATTTTAAAAGCCAATGAGATGACAATGCAACAAGAAGTTAATGAAGTTATTTGCACACTGGGCAAACATGTTTACCTTAAATGTGTGTGTGCACTATACCTTGTGTGTGTGGCATTGTTTGTTGCAAATGCAAGCAGAAAATAAATGACCTTTGCAAACCATGCAAACCTGGCCCAGTTTTATAATTGCCTATTATGTACAGTGTGTAGGCTACAATCAGAAAATATTTTCTTAGCAAATTTATCTACATGTACATGATTATTTTTCCCCCCCCAACCCTTCAAAATCCAACCACATATTTTGTTGAGCTTGTTGGACTGAGGACAGCTTTTGGTCATGCTTTAATAATACATGTAATCATTAGTAATAATAGTGGCTTATTGTACAGTATAGCGCCCGAATCTGTCAATCAGTGACGCTCATGGCGCTCCAACATTATTACCCCTGGTCACTTGGCTGTTTATTTCATTCCTTAAACCATCTCTTCCCCCAGCCTGTGCTGTAAAGCACCGAGCCAAATCAATCACAAGAACCATCTCTGCCCTCACAGGTACCCATTTACCCCTAGATGAAGAAAGGCAATCATAGTTATTGTAGGTGTCTTACTCAAGGACACAAGTGACATGACCGGGATTCGAACCCCACACCATGATGACTCAGCCACCAGAACTTGAGTCCGATGCTCTAAACCGCCTAGCCACGACACGCCATACATGCTTTCCATGCTTTACACTGGATCTGGCATACCATCAGTGTCTAACAGTTTTTGTGTAGAGTTACCATGATTTTTTAAAGATTTTGTTGGAGTGAGGAAGGATCAGAATAAATCACCTTGAGGGAGATAGGATTATTCAAAATTTACAGAGAACTAGTGAAAAAATAAAAATGCAAAACATGTACATGTTTGACTGGTAACTGGAGCCCAATTTCATGGACACCTCAGGTCCTTATGTAATTTCATCCACTGTGGTTTTGAATGATAGATAATATCTGCCAGCCTGCGATATGATGTCATGGCGGTATTACAAATGCATCTAACAGTCGACCATGACCATGCCAGCCTGCAGTATGCTACCATGTGGTGAACGCATCTATTATCAGCCACTGTGGTTTTGAAAACTATGCCAGCCTGCAATATGATATCGTGTATTAAATCCATCTACACAGGAGACAGTCAACCCTCCTACTGTCTGACCATTCAATATCAGCCACTGCGGCTTTAAGTGGCGGATAGAGTATGCCATCCTGCCATGTGGTAGTGCACACATGCACAAAATTAGTTCTGTGCACAGCTCTGTGCCACCAATGATGTAACCCATGCAGTCGAGTAGGTTAACAAATTCTCTTGAAATTTTACCAAGAGTAGGAAGTTTAAGGTGGGAAAAGCAGATTGCAGTTAGTTAGCCCATTGTTTATTTAATTTGGTTCCTATTAAGGGAATTCCTGAAGGAATTGAACCAAATTGTAAAAAAATGGTTTAATACTGGGTAAGAATTTATTTTTGTTTTTTATTTCATCTTTGATTTATTTAGATTGACTCCAGTGACATGAGTGACAACAAGGAAACCCCACCCACCAGAGACCCCACCCTTGAAGAGTTCACTGCCTCACTAGACAAGGCTGTGGCCGAGAGGGTAGCATCCCTCGTCGATGAGTATCTGAAGAAGAGCGAGAAGATGGAAGATGACCTGAAGGAGAGACATCAGGAGGGTGAAAGAAGCTGCATCGATCTCAGCATATGGGACTTCACTGGCCAGTCTATGTACTATACATTACATCAGGTGAGACATTAGATTCCCCAGGGGGGAGGGGGAGATGCTTTGGGAGGGGGGCATGGGGGAGGGGGGGATGCTTTGGGAGGGGGGCATGCTTTGGGAGGGGGGCATGCTTTGGGAGGGGGGCATGGGGGAGGGGCACATGGGGGAGGGGCACATGGGGGAGGGGCACATGGGGGAGGGGCACATGGGGGAGGGGCACATGGGGGAGGGGGAAGCAAGACAGAAGAAAGAGGATGACTTGGTCGCTGATCCTACCATCCAGCTTCCAGGAATGGACCTTCCCCGTGGTCAGTGGTGCCTCCTGAACGGTTCCGCACTGATGCTGGGCTACTCCGCATCTCTGCTGTGTGACTGTGGTGAACCCCAGACGATGCACCATATGATAGTCAACTGCATCGCAGTCCTTCATCAGACTGGAGACCTGGCCGTCAACTGGCTGAGACACTTCATTAAGAGATCAACATCACATACGACATCATCGAAGATATCTTCAGTAGGGGTGCAATCTGCTATAGAGTTGAGGGGTCAGGTTTAATACACCTTTATCATGCTGCCACCATCTTGGCCTTGCTCCCAGTACCCAACAGCAGTAATGAATGCTAACACTCATTGCACAAGAAAGGAACCAGACTATTTTTTTCTTCCAGCCTCGGTTTGTTTACAATAAGTTGGATTGGAGGAAAATTAATATGGCCACACCATGATAAAGGTCTATTGGGAGGGATTAAGTGAGGAAACTCAGATTTCTGATCGTGCATCGTTTAAATATCTAACAAGGTGTGTCCAGCCGTCTGTATTTTAACTTGCGTTTCCGTTTGTCATCAGGTTTACCTGTCATCCAGAGCCATATACCTCTTGACCTTTGACCTCTCCAAGGACCTTGAGGCGCCAGTGGAGACCCATTCCGATACATGTCATGAGCAGGTAGGTCATTATAGTACTTGGTTCTTATATAGCGCTTTATCAAAATGCTAATTACCTGTTCTTCAACAGGGTATGCACAGCTAAATTTTGAATTATGTGACGCGTTTATGTAGCACCTTCTAATGGTACATTAAACATGGAGTATACATGTACTTGTAAAAATAAGCTTTTATTGGGTACTTTTGAACTATTTTTTTTATCAAAGTGCCTTACACTATTATAAGGTTTTTGTTTTTTCATTGGGCCTTATGGCTAAACAAAAATTAAAACATGTTTAGCGTCCTGCCTTTTTGAAAAAAGGAAGGAAGATGTTTTGGGGGTTTTTTGGTTTGTTTTTTTCAAAAATGGCCGCCCGACTTATTTTTCAAGACAACCGGCCGGGCTATTTTTTGAGACGGTTGTCAGCATTTTTTTGGTGTGCTTTTTAGGTGTGTTAAAGTCTAAAAATACGATCTTATTTATTTTAATTTTTTTTTTTTTTGTCAGATATTGTTAAAAGGAAGCGGGCGGGGACGTTAAACATGTGTTGTTTTTTTATTTGGCCTAAGCAAAATTTTGTTTGGCCTTTTTTATAATTCAAAGGAGTTGAATTATCTCAACTCCTTTTGAGTATGCAGCACCGGCAACCGAATGGATACTTAGAATTCTAATGGCTCTGATAATCACTCACTGCCCTCGCCGGTAGCGGATAAGATAATTAGCTCAGTTCTTGCTAAAAGGTTGTTAATTGCAATTTCATCCATAATTATAAAAAAGGCGTTTACTGAGAAATAAGTATCAATTAGAAGAAGAAAAAAAATCACACTCCACAAATAACTGTTTTTCTTAGAAGAGGAATGTTTTTTTGTTACCAGAAAAATTTACATTCTGAGAACATTCTCGCTCCATTTACCGGGAACTCCAAAATATGCAAAAGCGATTTTATGAAATCCATACAAACTGCTCTAATGACCTTGTAGTTCTGAGCCGACAAAATGTACATACTCAGATTAATCTACCCAATAGACAGATAACGGTTGTCATTCTCCGTTTCTCAAATTGATTCTCCATCTGTTCGGCGGAAACAAAAATGACAAATGGTGGTGTTTAAATGGGGGGTGAACATTTCAGTTTCTCATATTGATTCCTCATCTGTTTGGCCCAAACAAAAATGACAAATGGTCACGTTGAAGCGGTGGAGTGACCATATCCTTTTTGTAGTCGCATCACAACCGCAAAATTCTGAGCTTACGATGCCCTGTAAAGTAAGTGATTCTTTGGGCCACAGAGTTAAAGGAGAAGACAATCAGTGTAGTTGAAATAGAAGCTGAGAACATTTTTACAACCAATTTGTATGATGAATGATGACTTTGAGATTTGTAAGGTAGACATGGCAGCATATCAGATGGAACTTAAAGGGGCTGTGTCATCATGATCAAAGCATGCCTGTAGCTGTACATGGAATTATCAACTCTCACCCAGTTACTACAAACATGCGCCCTCCCTCCATATTATATCTATGGAGAGTGCACGCTCTGATTTGATCATTACGACACAGCCCCTTTAACTATTCGGGATGTTTGAAGATATGTTCTATGTCAAAAGTGATGATGCTATGCTTGTCGTAAGGATGAGGGGAAAACAAGTTAATGGCCGATTGTTTCAACCCTAGCAGAGTCTTTCTTTTGAGAAAAACTCTGCTTGGATCAAAACGTTAGGCCATTAACTAATTTTGACATTGATACTATAGGTCCTTTTGGTTGGTACGCAGTTTGCATTAGCTTATTCTATTGTCTCACAAAATAAATGAAGATATCAATTAAAAAAACACAAGGGAAACTGACTAGGTATATTTTAAAATTATTTGGGGTTGAAAAAAAAAAAATAATTGATTAGAGCGGGGTTTGAACCAACGACCTCCGATTGAACGTGCCGGCGCTCAACCAACTGAGCTATTTAGCCTTAATCAACTCAAAATTAATGAGGTGCGCATCCGTTAAGTAATAATGTCATTTCGTAGACCCGAGAAACCTTGTTGAGTCATAAGCTGGATACGCTAGTTAATCTTCATCACCCACGCAAGCGAGGTCTTCATGGATCTCAAGGACTTTGTCCATTCTTGACGATATTACTCTACCTAGGTACAGGTCAGTGGTTTTACTCAATTCAATCAATTATACTTTGTTAACGAAAACAAAACAGGTGGAATGGAGTCAGGGCAAGTTCACTAACCTCAACTACCTAGACTTCTGGCTGAGATCTATCCACGCTCACACTGCTAAGAATACCTCCAACACCCCTGATAACACCGCGCTGTCCCCGCCGATATTCATCGTCGGGACGCATAAGAATAGTCTCGGAGCAGATCCGGTGGAGCGCCAGAGAATGGTAAATATACTGATGAGATTTCACAAAGAGCTAAGATTGATCTTAACTGTGTATCAGCCGGCCTTAATTGGTAAGCAAAGCGAGATGTCACAATACAAATTACTATTGGTGATAATTGGCAACTCATGTTAAGATGAATCTTAGTGCTCTGTGAAATCAAGCCCTGGATATGCATAATGTAAAACACCCAAGAATAAGATACAAAAACAGCCAAAAACAATACGAAATGAGATTTGTACATTCTAAAAAAGGAATTTTTGCATTATTATTATTACTATTATTCAGTATTATTTATACAGGGTAGCCCCATCAGTATCAAAACACTGTTCTCCCTGGGGCCCTGTAGAAAAAGCAATACACAGAACAAGGGGGAAAAAACATGAAAGAACAAACCCCATATAAAGCAACAACAGCAATCCAAACCACCAGGAACAAAAGCAGAGAAACCGAGCAAAAAATAGCAAGTTGGAAACAAATCAATGACTCCGTAAACGCCAGTACATAGAAGTGAAAGAAGTCAAGGTGGGCTCATTACGCAATCGCTCAGGTAAACCGTTCCACAAAAAGGAACCTTCGTAACAAAATTTGCACTGAAATTGTATCAAATAAAATGGCATTTTGTACTTTTTTAACGTGAGGTTAGAGAGTTGTGATTTTTGCCCACATTCATAAGGACTCTATTGGTAAATGAGTGCATCACCAAACTGAATTCGCTTCTGTCTCTACCATGCAGAATAAGTTTTTTGAGAGTATCTCTTTCAGTACAATAAATCACTTTTTGAATTTTAAACGTTAAGATTGCAGATAAGTTCCGAGCGATCCGCACCTGTATCCAAGGCAAGCCTTACCAGTCACACGTTCTGCCGACAGACTTTGCCATCGAGAACTGCTCCGACGAGGCGGATGAAGAGGTATGCAGAAATAAACTCTTTGCAATCTTCAGAAACTTTATTTTCCTACACCTTGTACAGGGCTCGAATTTTGGAATAAAATCCACAAGACCGCAGGGCTTGTAGCTTAAAATGTTTACTGGACCATAATTTCTTTGTTAAAGATCAGAATCTAAATGAGACTTTCTGAATCCTGACACAGTTTACGTGCATTTTCTCTTTTTTGCAATAACGAGGCTGTATCAACATTTGTATGGTTAGTGTCGTGGCCGAGCGGATAAGAGCACCGGACTCAAGCTCTGGTGTTTCTGTTCAGCAGAGTGTGGGTTCGAGTCCCGGTCGTGACACTTGTGTCCTTATTAAGCAAGACACTTAACCATTATTGCTTCGTCCTTTGGATGGGACGTAAAGCTGTTGGTCCCGTGTGTTGTGTAATGCACGTAAAGAACCCAGTGCACTTATCGAAAAGAGAAGGGGTTCGCCCCGGTGTTCCTGGTTTGATCGGCTGCATATTGCGCCACAGCACCTTGTAAACCATTACATGGTGCTATGTAAAGAAATGGGCCTCAAAATTCAAAAAGTAGCTCCACATATATACCTTGCAGGAAAATATTGACTGTTGAAGCGCCTTGAGCGTCACTGAGTGACGGATATGAGCGCTATATAAGAAGCCATTATTATTATTATTATTATTATCTTACATTACAGGTCGTCAAGCTACGAGAGTGTATTGAATTAGTGGCGAGGAAAGAATCGTACATGGGTGAACATATTCCTTTAAAATGGCTACGATTTCAACACAGCACAGTTGAGCTTGTTAAGAAAGGCACCAACTACCTGTCCTATGAAAAGGTTGGTTTTGATCCCAAACTATAACTTCCAAGTTGAGAATGGAAAGGGAACTTTTCACTGAAAGAAATTTTACTTTGGGCAAACAGACCTTTCCGTTGATGATAAACAAACGAATTCAACATTTTCTGCAAATTCTCTATTAAATAAAATACCTTCCATTAATGGTTTTTCAACATTTGTGTAACATTGTTGCAAACTGTGGCCATCTGTTTTTGTTTTGCATTGATGGCTTTCCATAGTTGTCCAACCTCAGTTGGAAAAAAACTTGGGCTGTAACGTTGCAATAGAAAAGTCTTTAGACTCTATGCACATAACCTCAGTGCAGTGAGGCGCATGCATGTAAAGGTCAAAAGAAGGTTGCTTATTTGCTCATATCATGTGAGCAGCATTTACTAAGCAGCACATCATTATTGTTTCATTATCGGTTTACCTCAAGGATGGCTGAGGGAAGATGTCAATGTGGAAGGCCAATTACCTCATTTCAATTCAATTATGGCTATGCAGCAAGCAAAAAATAAAAAGTGAATAAATAAGAAAAGTTGTAAGAAAACACAACAGAAGTGAGTATAAGGGTTTTGAGGCATTGCATGGTGAGGCATCAGTGTATATTCAATTTGCGGTAACAGAGTAGATGTGTATACATCTACTCTGCTGTGTTGATTTTGTTCTTTGAGAACTTGTCTTGATAATTATTCTACTGCCATGAAAAAAGGCCTATGTTGTAATGCCTTTTGACAAAGTCAGAGGAGACAAGGCAATTAAACATTGACCAATGGAATGAACAGGGGAACAAACCAAAGAATGAACTATTATGGGAATAAACAAAGAAACTAATGAAGGAACAAGCAATTGAACGAACAAAATAATGATCAAAGGAACAAACAAATAAACAAACAAAGGATCGAACAAACGAGCACATAAACAATAAACAAAGGAATGCACAATAAACAATCAAATGATGTAACAAAGGAACATACAAAGGGAAAAGAACAAACAAAGATGAAAACAAAGATGAACAGAATGATTGAGAGAAACGCACAGTTTTTTTGCAAAGTCCTTTGTCCTCGCTGAAATGTCAGGTCTGTATTAAAGAACCAGACAGAGAGCTTGAGAGAGCAGAATCTATGAATAATTGTGCAGTTATTAAAAAAATGAAACGGCAGATTGTTGACTAATCTACTCCTCTGTCTACTTGTAGCTGAGGAGTGTCTGCCTCATGAAAAATATATGCATTTGACTGAACGTCAAACCTTGGACATCATGAGTGGGGGGGGGGGAGATTGACCGTGGCATTTGTTTACGTCTAATGGGAATCAGGCAGCTTTTATTAGTAAAAGGTTTCTTCACATTTTGAATTGCTCAGGAACATTTTTTGATGGAAATTGAAGCAAGGTACTACACATCTTTTGAAAAAAAAATCTTCTTTTTAACCATTCTTTTTATTTTTTCTGGGGGAAGTTTCATTTTACTATTTGATCTATTATTAAGAGAAAAAAAAATGAAAGTCTAAATTTTTATTTTACCAGTACTGTAGTATCGTTCTTAAATTTATTTTTACTTTTTTGCCTTTACTGATTTATGTTATACATTTTATTTTCAGTTTATTCATTTATTTGCTTATTTATTTCAAACGATAAAATAACTCGATGAGTATCCGCCATGCAAGAATTCCGTCATACAATGAACTCACTACTATTTGTTCAACCTCAGGTGAAGCAGTTAGCTGATGAAGTAGGTATCTCATCCGACCAGGGCGTGGCTACGATGCTTCAGTTCTACCATGATCTTGGAGTCCTCATCTACAACCCTGAGCCTGGAGCATTAGACGCTGCTCTTCAGAATATGATTATCCTGAGACCTCGGTGGCTGGTGGACGTCTTCCGGAAAATCATGATTTTCAAGCAGGCTGATACAGAGGTGAGGATGGAAAAGCCAAAGGCAATGTACGGGGATAAGATATTTCAGACGTGCATGACTTAGACAACCCCACAGGTTTTGGTGGGGCTCTTTTTGTATTCTTTTTTTTCTTTCCCCCAACCAGTTTGCTTCTACCCTCCCTCTTCCCCTCCCTCTTCCCCAACCTCTTCCCCCAACCCTTCCCCTTCAACTGTGGTAGGATGGCTCTGTTGAGGTGCTGGTCACCTGTTCCATCTTGCCACTCACTGGCGATTTGTTGTAACTTTTAAAATAATTGTATATCATGGTTACTTTTGTTTATTCTATATTCTTTTTTTTATTCGTTTATTTTTTTTCCCTTGTTTTTCTTTTTTAATGTTTAGCCAGTAAAGAAGTGTTATGAAAAAATGTAAAAAATAAACTACTGTTGCTTATTTCAAATGAACAGGGTTTCTCAAAATCACGGCAAAATCACGTTTTAAAGGGTGTTTACAACATTGGTAATTGCCAAAGACCTGTATCCAAACTTGATGTGACCCAACATGTACATGAAATAACAAACCTGTGAAAGTTTAAGCTAAATCGGTCTTAGGAGTCATGAGAAAACAGTGAAAAACCCCCTTATGTGTTTTAACTTCTTTTCAAAAATCAGAATTTATCCTGCAGGATGAATACTGTTATTTTACTCATTTCCTAAAAACTATGGCATTTCAAGCAAAACTATTTCAAGGGAAGTTTTCCACCATGACCATCTTTATATCTTGTAAGTTATGTGCAAATCTGTGAACATTTATATTTTCATTCTTACCGATGTTGTACACACCCCTTTAAAATGACCAGCGAATATGATGAAGTGACGGGTTTTCATTGAGTGCTACAGGATGAGAATGAATGTTTGCTTCTGGAAAATATGTGTATTGTACAGGATTGGTAGAGCTGACAAAATAGTCGCAGACAGTGTTCATGGTTTTGTGTGATCAACCATCCATGAAATAACAAACCTGTGAACATTGGGCTTAATCCGTTGTGTGAGCCGGGGGAGAAAATAGTGAAAATGATGCACAATTTTCAGCATGAAAACTCATTGGCTTTAATGTGGGTTTTAACAACCAAAATCAGATGCTGCGGCTTTTTTTGAGAGGGGGGGAGGGGGGTGGGTGGGTTTTGTTTTAGGTTTTCAGTTACAGTTCTCTCGAACATGACTTTATTTCAGAGGGAATTGTTTCACAGAAAAAAGGTTCCAGTATGAACGTCATAATTAGTGAGGTTTCAGAGTAAAATAAACAATGATCTTGTTTATCCTTACCAATCCTGTGTAATACATTTAAAGAAAGAAAGAAAGGACTAAAGATTGAAATTCTAAATCAATTGGCAAAACTTTCTCAAAAAACATAACTTGTCATAAAGAAGAAGAAAACATTAAATTGTGGGGGGAAAATTGATCTTGTGCACATTACCTGGTGTTATTTGTTTTCTTCAAATGTCTTTTTTCTTTAATGACGCCTTCCTTTTGCCCACACAGTTTGCAGCATCTTGGAAGAGACTTCAGGAGCAAGGAGTCTTGGAGGACAAACTGGTGGATCATCTGTGGGCGGAGACGATCGAGCAGAAGCCTGCCCTCCTTGGTCTGATGGAGAAATTTGATCTGCTGTGTCGAGACAACAAACAGAAAGGAGTGGTAAGGTCACAGGTCAATAAAAAAGCAAAATACTCTTGGGTTCACCTCCAGTGAAATGATAGTAAAACTTTCCAACCACAAGGCGGGCATCTGCTCTTGTTGATGGTATAGACGATAGAGTAAATATGAGCATGCCCACCTCCATTATTTAAAAACCAACACAGGCCCTCAACCCACCATCTTCTGTGCCCATTGCAACATAGGTTTCAAGGCATGCGTCAGCCTAGTGTTATGTATATGGGCCAAGTTTACAGGCATGCAACTTCTCAGCTGATTAGCTGATTTTCTCGTTGTTGGTTTTTCAGCTGTTCCATTAAAAATTAGAAAAAAAGAAAAAAGTACAAAGTCTTCATGTCCCTGGCACTTTTCTCTTCTTTTATTATTATTATTGTTATTATTATTTATTCAACCTCAACAATACAAGAACAAAAAATACAATACCAGGCAATAAAAGGAACACAAAACCAAAGCAGAAACAACAAAGCAAAAAATATAAATAAAAAATAGATTAACAAATAAGTAAATAAATAAATAAATAAAAAATGGTGATGACATGAGGGCAATTAGAGAGAACAATGAACAATGAGTCTATGAGGGTAGCATAACTGCAGTCCCATGCCTGATAAGGAACACCAGCATTCTCTCTTAACACTGATCCGCTGATCAAATGCTAGTTAAAACACCCAAGGACCAGTCAAAATTCTCTCCAAATTAACGGTCCGGCTGGCTAGTTCAGTGCTGCAAAGCATCACTATTTAACATAAAACTACTGACATTATGGACGAGTGAAAGAGCTGGGGGACTAATGCAATGACAAGCTAGCTGGTCCCAACGACTAGTCACTGGAAAGTTAAGGACAAAAACCCTGAACACTCACCTCAAGTCATCATCACATTAACAGACTTCAGCTGACGGAGTAATTGAAAAAATCCACGAACAAAAATAGGAAGGAAAAACATTTGGTAAATAAAAAGTTATTTTTTTTCCTTCCTTGCACTAAAAAATTGTAATATACTTCTTTGTTTTCTTTGTTGTAGCTTTATTACATGCCGTCGTGTCTTAAGGAGACCCCGAACAGGGAGGAATTAGTGCCTGACCCTAAGAATGCCGTCATCTTCTACATCACCTTTGGAGGTTTCCTACCAGGTCAGGAGGATTTTTAGGGATGGGTAGGGTAGGAGGGATGGCCCTCCTTCTTTGGGGTGGGGTTGGGGTAGTTGTAGTGGTGGCCCTCTTCCTAGGGGTGGGGTGGGGTAGTCGTAGTTGTAAAACACGTTGAAGGTCCCTGGTATTAACAGGCTAATCATCCGATCTTCAATCTTTTAAACGACGCTTGCATTTTAAAATTGATGACTTATAAATTTAAATGGATGAGATAAGTGAGAGAGCTAAGAAAATCAAATAGCTGGGAAATGTTCATGGATGTTTTAAGATTGAAAAATGAACATTTTGTTGCATTCATCCAAAGTTTTTTAACAAAGATACTACCTGTTCAGGTTGTGGAAAACACATGTTAATTCGGTTTGCAGTAACACCATGTGTGTATATAATAATCTACTTTGCTGTGTAGATTGTGTTCTTTGAGAACTTGTCTTGCTATTTATTCACAAGGAAGTAAGTGGTAGCACTTAAAGACTAACTAATTAATTAGTTAATTTTTTAAGTGCTACCACTACCTTCCTTGTTTTATCTATCAGAATATCACGGCTATTTTTATAATTATTTATTAACATGTCTACATTCATTCAACATGGCTGCAACAAGGTCATAACCCATTGTTGCATTGATGAAATGACTTCAGTCAGTCGTGTTTTTCAGTCGGTTTGTTTTTTCACCATCGACTTACTTAAACATTTCAAGAACTGTGTTTTATTGGATTTTATCGTTTAGTCGGTTTGTTTCATCGTCTTGTTGTCCATGCATCGAGATGGTCCCAGGAGCACGGGGACCAGCCTCCCAAGCTAACCTTCAGACAGACGCGGCTCTTCGTCGATGAACATCATGATTTTGTCATTGAGATGGCGCCAGTGCGGTTCGCAAGACTCAAGGTATTGTTGCTTATTATTTTACCGGCAACTGATGATGTAGCTTGAAAAAAGACGAGATCATCACGTGATGTAGCCGTAAAATCAAACTTTGATCGAGCCGTTTTTTAAGAATGTTCACATTTGTCAAATCTCATCCCTGAAGTTCATGTACGTGTAAGATTTGAAACATTTCGTGCTGGGAATACCATGTTTACGGGGACACCATGTACATATAAAACTCTCTCTATGTGTTGAGCAGAGCTGCCAACTCTCCCCGACTCTGCAGAAAGTTCCCTGAAAATAAACCAATCTTTCCATGTTCTGGTAAACAAATTTGAAAATCTCCCTGATTATGGAAACTTTTCCCCTATTATGTTGAAAGTAATTTCTCAATATCTCCCAGATTGTTGTACAAAATCTGCCTGATCGCAAGATGCAAATGTTGGCAGCTTTGGTTGAGGTGGTTCTGAAAAAAACCCGATGGTTTAGCGCTGGAACCTCTATTATGTTGCATTTGCCAATTGTGTACAATACATTTTCTTCTTGCAGGTGACTGTGATGAAAGCAGACCGTTCTGAGGATAGAGGTTCTAGGAAAATGTCGTCCAAAGCACCAGTCAGTCAAAAAGCATGTGCTAAGGTCAGTCACAGGATTTCTTGAAATACTTTACTTTAAACCTTTCAGCCCCAATGGCGACTTGAGGTGATTGATCCGAAACGCAAAACACTAAAGGAGCACCATATGGTTGTGTCAAAAAATATGTATGAGTTTACTGTTCACACTGACAAAACAAAGACCAGGAACATGGACATTTATCGGTCGATTTTATATTTTTTTGCATGATATAAAAGGAACTTCAGTAGGCAATACATTATTTTATATATTTCTGGACAGGTCCGTAACTTCTTAGACTCGGCTCTCTCTGATCTCCGAGCAGTCTGGATGAAGAGACTAACCCATCGCTTCTCGGTGACCTGCCCCTGCAGCAAGCAGTGCGCGCTGCATGGTACAGAGGGCTGCGATCGACCGATGTGTCTTCACTTCTTAAATCTAGACGAGTGCCTAGCGAGCAGCTTCGTCATGTGTGAACACCGCCAGGTCAAGACCAGCCTGTTCAGGAAGTGGTTCCCAAAGGAAAAACCAACAATAGGTAAATAGTCTGGTGGTTCGAATCCTGGGATAGTTGATATGGGTCCTTAGCAGGGGTTCTCCCCATGCACAATCTACCGTATCGAGCAGATATGTGCAAATTGTTAGACGATGTACGCGAATTGCAGGACCATACGCCTGCATTGCAACCTATTCAGACTTGTTGTTGTTTTTGTTTTGTTTTTACTTCAGATCAAATTTTAAATATCATAAAGATTAAACCATTTAGAATGCCCCACATTGCACAGTAGGGCTTTTAAAACCAAAGATAAACACCAAGTAAAAACATGCTGAGGATCTCGTTTAAACTTAGCGTGCTTTGGCCAAACTTTCAAAATAGGGGTCCAGAAAGCCCCACAGTTTTTAAAAAACCTGCGGAAAATGCTGCTTTAGCGAGACACTCTTTTGTAATTGCGTTTTTCATAGGGCAAATTAGGAGTTACCCCTTCTTTTTATAATGCTTAACGATGCAAATTTGTTTAATAACTTCACTCATGAATGCTTAAATGGTTTAAAGGTGTAAACAATGTAGAAGAGTATTTGTGTTTCTTCTTGTTTGCAATCAAAATAAAATCGTGATTGGACATGTTGGAGAAAGAAAGTCATACAACCTGGTTGCACTGGTATGACAATTTCTAAATCAATCTACTTTGCGATGGGGTGCAGTCTTAACCGTCACAGTCTCTCTCTCTCTCTTCCTTTGATCGCAGTGCCTCTAACATTGAACAACCCGAGTCGCAAAGACAAGATAACGGAGGAGAACATTCCAGGCTGGATCAAGGCTGCAGCAAAGCTGTTGAACTCAGGGTGTGAAGGAGCCGACTGGCTTGCGCTGGCAACTAAACTTGGTAGGTTACTCAAAACTGTAGGGCACACCTCTTGTCTAAACCTTAGCCCAATTTCATAGAGCTGCTTAAAAAAAAGTGGCTAAGCATAAAACAACTTTGCTTACCAGACTAAGATTACCAGCCAATATACGGTGTCACATAATACCAACTGTGACCGGTATCCTGCTCATTTTTGCTTAGCCCACAATTGTAATAGTAGTATTTGCTGACTTAAGCAGCTCTCTGAAATTGGGCTCTGTACGTAAGTGTGTTGTAGTTCTACTGTAATCCACCCCCATTTTACACAAACTGGTTCCAATGATTACCAGAGCCCGTACGATAAATGCATTGAGCTACTTTTTCTTAGAGGATTTGCATTTGAATCAAAAAAAAAGTGTTTGGACTTTTATTTTATGTATGTTTGGCAAAGGCTCAAAAGCCTGGGCCCAAATTCATAGAGCTGGTTAAGCAGAGAAAAGTAGCTAAGCACAACAAAATTATGCTTACCAGAATATGGTTACCAGCCAAAATACCATTTCCCATGTACCATCTGTGACTGGTTTCCTGCTCATTTTCATGCTTAAAGGTATTATACAGGATTGGTAGAGCTGACAAAATAATCACAGACAGTGTTCATGTTTTGTGTAATCAACCACATACATGAAATAACAAACCTGTGAAAATTTGAGCTCAATTGGTCATCGAGGTCACGAGAAAATAGTGAAAAGAGACCTTATGTGTTTTCTGTTTTTCAAACATCGAGTTTATTATCACGCGTGATAAAAACTATTGTTTTACTCATTTCTCAGAAACGATAGCATTTCAGGCAGAAATATTTTAAGGAACCCTTTCTACCATTACTTACTTTAAATCATGTAAGTTATGTGTGAATCTGTGAACATTTGTGTTTTTCGATCTTACCAATAGTGTACAGGGCCTTTAAGCAGCTCTATGAAATTGGGCCCTGGTCAAAGATGTATATCTTGTTATTGTTTTTAAATGGTCTCTGGGTTCATGTATGTTTGTTGTGTTTTACTCTTTCAAAT
Organism: Leptasterias polaris; assembly: GCA_037783415.1. Lineage (NCBI taxonomy): Eukaryota > Metazoa > Echinodermata > Asteroidea > Forcipulatida > Asteriidae > Leptasterias > Leptasterias polaris. The sequence continues at coordinate 1,000,358 of JAZGTN010000035.1, forward strand.
GTTGGAAATTTGTTTGATTTGAATTTGATATGCCCACGGGAAACATTCTTTGCGTTTTACTCGTCGACTGTGCTGTGATGAATTTAATTTTATTTAATTACTACCAGTGTGGATCTTATGCATTGACGTTATCCCACAGCCATCTAAGAAATGAAAAGATGATGAAACAATGAAACACAGGGCTATGTAGGCGCAGTGCAAAGGATTGGCCAATGAGCAACCTTCTTTTCACCTCTATCAGAGGGCACTCGACTCAAAATGACATCGTGTGCATATTAGGTCTATACTTGTTTGTAAAGTCAGACAACAACGTGTTGTATTCAGTTGATGAGTTTCTGATGGAATCTTCTTCCAGGGTACAAGAAAGCCAAGATACAGAAGTTTCAGGACGAGCTAAACCCCGCCCTAATCCTCATACTGGATTGGATCCAGAACAGCGGCAACACAGCTCTATCCCTGGAGATGATGATCTCATACCTAGAACAGATGCAGCGTGAGGATGTCATTGATGTTATACAGAAAGGTCAAGGTCAGTTCAACCTCCATTTGCTTAAGCCTCACTCACTCCAGCACCACCTCTAGCACAACATCTCTCTGGCAACCCCCAGCACCTCCTCAAGTACCCCCTTCGGCATCCACTCCACCACCCAACCCCTTCAGGTTTCCCTTGATCCCCTACCCTTCCAGCACCCCATTCTCCCAAGTACCACCTCCAGCACCACCTCTAGCACCCAATTCCTATGGCATCCCACATTACCCCCTCTAGCACCTCCTCAAGTACCCCCTTCAGCATCCACTCCACCACCCAACCACTTCAGCATTCCCTCGATCCCCTACCCTTCCAGCACCCCCTCCAGCACCCCATCCCTCTAGCACCCCTTCAAGTACCTTGTTCAGCACCCCTTCTAGCACCCAACCTCTTCTGCATCCCCTTCAGCACCCCACCGTCTTCAACACCCCCTCAAGCACCCCTCCATCACCCCACCCCTCCAGCACACACATCCCCACCCCCTCACAACTACACAACTGGTAAAATCGCCACAATGGAAACCAGTTTTAACTGGGGAGGCTTTTTTTTTTTTTTTTTTTTTGCCCTATATTTTATTTGTGTGGCTCCTTTCGCCTCCATTTACAAAAGATTTCAATGCATTTTTTCATAATTGCTTTTCCTCAGAGTCCAATACTCCCTCACCCGTAGTGTTCATCAGCTACAACTGGAGTATCCAAGAGGAGGTCTGCCTGATGAGAGATCACTTAGAGAGGGCGGGCTTTCCCTGCTGGATGGACATCGGTCAGATGGGCGGAGGAGACGCCCTCTACGCCAAGATCTACGAGGGCATACGGAACGCTAAGGTACAGGGTTTCTTTTGTTCAAATTTTTGATGAATGTTTTGCTCAACTCTAAAACGAGGAGTTGTTAAAAGACCGATTCATTTTTCAAAACCAGCACTCAGTCTTGGGCAGTGTTAGAGTCAAGACCTCAAACTCTGAGACCGAGACCTCAATCAAGAACTCCCCTGGTCTGTAGTTCACTCAGAGACATTGGTGTAACTAGACATTGTTGTTGTTTTGGGTTTTTTAAGGTGTGCGGGGGTGGGGTTGGTGATTTTGGCGGGGGGTTTGTTAATGATGTATTAAACCATTCATTTGTGCAATTTTTGTGGGGAGGCAAGGGTTCTGGTTACCACCCTGCTTAGAGACCATGGCCTGTGTTGCCTGTAATCTTGACCTTTGTGCCCCTTCAGAATAATCTCATGGAAGTGCCCCTTCCAAGAGAAAATTCCAGGCCAGAGCGCTACTCACCAAAGTCGGGTATAAGAATGGATTCCTCCGTGAAGATTTTCATAAACCTAAGGTTTGCATTCTTAAAGCGTATTCTATGATCTGTTCTTACTAACCACTGCGATATTCTACCCCCCTCTAGGCTATCATTGTGTGTGTCACCCCGCAGTACGTCCTCTCAGAGAGCTGTAACCGTGAGGTATGCCTCGCTGACCTCCTCAAGAAACCTATCATTCCGGTCATGTTCAGCAAGGTTCCTTGGCCTCCGCCCGGGGGTCTAGCTCTCATCTTCTCCAGGCTGATCTACGTGGACATACACGGTAGGTTTCTCTCAAGTTAGGGTTTAAACAATAACTGTGGCTTAAACAAAACATAGGTTGAACATTCCCCAAAATTTTAGGCCAACATGTCAGGATTGTTTTTGCGAAGAGATTTTTCCATTTAATATCGCGCATTCCATATCAATGATATTTTTTTCTTATTTCTGTGTGGCCAAAGGGGTCGGAGGTCATGGCGGGTCAGGTCGCAATGCAGACATCGGGACCAAATATAATGACATCGTCACACAGATCCGACCGTACGTCAACCCCATCGATCCGAAGCCTATCCTGCAGACCGACCGGGCGTCATCGGATCATTGTACGGTAGAAACGCCCTCGCTGAACGGTTCCCAGGAGTCGCACCCGTCGTTACCGACCCCTCCTGTCCAGAGAGACACCGAGTCGGTGCAAGGGGAGATAAGGCAAGCACCACAGGCGGCTGTGACGAAATGCGTGGTCTGCTCGATTCTCTAACTTCATGGATGCTGGTCATTCTGATGTCAGTTGGAAACAAATTTGTTCACTGAGTGCAATGAAGCTGATGAGCTGAAATCTTATTTATTTGGTAAGCAGAGGTTATTCGGTTAGCGGAATTACAGCCGGTAATCATCCTAATGATAGTAAGGACAAATTGGCTGGTAATCGGTAATAGATTCTGCCAATCAGGTTATACTGCTGGCAACTCTATGAAGCAATGTCGCCGAGAACGAGCGGAGTACAAACCTCAATCCCGTTATGTGTATCGATCTTGCTGGAACCTTATTCCCAGCTCATGGAAGTGTTGAAAGTAAATATGCACATTTTTGGCACAGTTTTCTTTGACTTGGTGTCAATCCACTTTGCAAGCCTGATAGCCACCAGTAAAGGAGGCATCAAATCATAATATGAAAATTGGTGATGCATATTGGTGCATTGTTGCTGAATACAATCACGAGGTGAAATCTGAATGTCCATTTCACAGGGTCGAAGCCGGATGAAATGGAAAAGTCAAACTTCACCAAGTGATTATATTCTGTGACAATGTACGACTGAAATACATACAATAATTGTTTTATATAACTCACGCATAGATCATTGTCATTTGACATTTTGTCATAAGCACAAAATAGACGCGGAAACTCGCCACCCTACACTCTAAAAACTGTTATTCTTCTTTGATCTTGCAAGGCATTCAACTAAATGTAGTTGAGTGTGACTGCATAAAAGATGATTTCTTTGAAGTGCAACGCATCAAAATACTTGTATCTTTGACATGCGCATGCATTGGTATGCGTGTCTTTGACATGAGACATGCACATTCAAGTGCCTAAAAGCTTTCAACAAGCCGGTTCTTTCATGCAAAGCTGCCGCTTTGGGAACCAGAAACTTGTGTACACCATTCCAGGGGTCAGTGAAGGAAGGGGATCGATTCATCATGCTGCCCATGGGAATGAGGTTGTAAACTGGATGTTTAATTTGTTTCTTTTAATTTTATTTTTTTAAATTTGTGATTGATTTGATTGTGTACAAATTTCCATTAGTTCTTCTGGTGCAATACATACGTATGGAGATAATTCAATAAGAAACTGTGTGTTTCAACCCTAGAGACTGTCTTTTATGAAATTTTCTATCAGCTACAAACTAATGTGACTTCAAGAGGGTACAACTCTTTGACCTTCCTTGTCATTTGCATACCATTTGCATATAAACTCTACCATTTGCAAATCATTTGCATTTGACTTTGGATCTCTAACGTCATAATGCAGCCCTCAAGAATGTTTTTTTATAAGAAAAATCATGCTTAATAAAGTTAATAAGTAAAAATCAGAAGGGAACCAACTGGGAAGGATAAGTGTTACAAAAGCATTTAGGTTGAGCCGTTGTCTGCTGAGCAGAAAGTGTTGGATTTTTATTTTATTTTTGTATTATTATTATTTATTTTTTTTGGGGGGGGTTTGTGCTTGACAAAAGTTGTGTTCTGGAGGTTTTGTTTTTGCTCCTTGGACCTTGTGTCAAATCTAGACTTGTCGTTCTTCTACTTGTACTTGTACGGCGCTGGACGCTGGTGTAGTTAACACTGGCTACAATGAATAGGAGACTAATGAGACAATAGCGGTCGTCCCACTCACCGGTCTGTTGTTCTCATCACTCAGAACAATGGAAAAGGACCGGTGAGTGGGACGCCCGCTATTGTCTCAAAAGTCTCCCATTGTCATGGAGTCTCGTCTGGCATTCATTCACTCTTCAGACTCCTGAAACAGACTTAATAATGGGACCATAAGTGAAAGTATTATAGTATTATAAATGTCTATTCATCGGCACTATTTCTGATAGAATTCTTGGAAAGGGAAAACATAACTCACTTTTTTTTTAAACTAAAGACTTGTATAGAGCAGGACTACCTAATTTCAATTGCTGTAACTACTGGGAGAATACAGCCAGAGATATGGATATGGAGGATAGACAAATGGTTTAAAATGATTTAATATTTTCAGAGGTGTAGAAGAAAACAATAATGTCTGATCATTCCGATCCAATTGTATTCAAATATTTTATAATAGTTTATGAGAAAAAAGGAATTGACAAAATCATATATTATGATGTAGGCGATTTCTTAAGCCATTTTGGTTTCGGCTGTGACTTGTTCAGACAGCCCACAGAAGCCATAGCCAAAGACATTGGTACTTTTAGCCACCTAGTGTTTGCCCCAGGGAGGTCGTACGTCACATAGCTTGAACGTCTGACATCACACTTCAAAGCTCACAAATTATGCCAGATACCGGCCTTTAGAACCTAGCAGTTTCCTGCCAGATGTAACCTTTGACCTCGCATGCCATCATATTGTGGTGTATATATCACACATACACACTGGTGTCTATCAGTCTCTGGTCAAATTCATAGAGCTGCTTAAGCGAAAAATAATGCTAAACAAATTTCTGCTGAGCAAAAAATTGGCAGGAAACCAGTCACAAGTGGTACATGTTCCATTTTGGCTGGTAACCTTATTCTGATAAAGCAATCTTGTTTTGTGCTTAGTTCTTTTTTGTGTGTGTGATACGGAGCTCTATGATATTAGGTCATTGAGTCAATGCATGTATAATGTCTATCCAATGAAACCATTGGGTTTGTAGGACCAGTGCCTGTCTTTATCAGATGAAGACAGGGGACCAGTCTTTATTCACATTGCATTATGGGGTGAAACTTGACATCCTCATTGACTTACAAATGACACTTGAGTTTATAGATATTAAAACAAAAGACAATTCTGTTCAATTTGAAAACTCAATTTCATTTCGGGAAATGAAGCTTTTTTGTTAGAATGTTTTCTCTGTGGGAGTGTATGTAATAATAATATTTATGTTCACAAGGCTTAGAGTTGCTTTTCTCTGCACAAAACTCGACATTTCTTGTTTATTGCGAGTACTGGGTGTTGACATTTGAAGACAACCTCTCCCCGGGGCGAATTCTTTGTGGCGTTCAATATTGCATAATGCTAGACACCACTTTTACTAGAAAGATGTGCCTTTTATTGTACATAGATATGCATATACATATATACATACATAAATATGAATACTAAACTACTGTGCAATGGATGTTTTTGATGTAAAATGTTGATATTAATGTGTTAAAATTATGAAGTCATCTGAACATTTTCTAGTTTCTGATTGCAAGGCATCGTCCATTATAGGCCAGAACTTTAGTTTGACAAATTGGTATGTTGAGAGTTTCATTTTTTTTAAATGTAAAATTTCCTCATAGTTTTGTATGAAATTCTTTCATTTATTAGGAAGATGAATGCACTGGTTGGAATTTAGGCGACTTTATTATTTAACACCAAAGTGTTTCATTTTTAGAGAAAGAAAAACGACCAGCTTTTTTAGTGGATTAAATTTGAAGTGGGGTTGATTCATTAGCTTGACTCAAGAGAGTTAGTCATTGAACTATCAGAAGTTTCCAAGCTGTACTTTAACTTGATGAAAGAAATCAAGCACATGCATTTGGAGCAGGTACCTATGTTGTACCTTATCTTGATGCAATGTGTAATCATTGAAGTTACCATTAATTTACCATATCTTGATTCAAAAACATAAGCATTTCATTTGGAGCAGATGATACTTATACTGTACCTTATTTTTGATTCAAGAAAGTAAACATTGCATTTGGAGCTGGTAGTACCAATGTTGTACCTTATATTGGTTCAAAGAGAGTAATAGCGAGTCCAGCATCAATAACAACCAATGCCGTACCTAATCTTTAACTATGGCTCATGTAGTCACAGGGCTTGATTTCACAAAGCACTATGAGTCGTCTTAAGATGAGTTGTCAGTATCGCCACGGTAATTTGTATTTGTGACATCACACTTTGCTTAGCACTTAACTCTTTCAGTGCCAAGGTCGTACATGTATGATCTGTTTTATGTATCCCAAATTTGTCAAGTATGATCCATGATATACATATTATCACAAGAGGGCAGTATCACTCAATGAATACTATTGACTTTGGGATGTACCAAGTCAACACAAATCAGCAAGATACATTTTTTGGGGTGAGAAAGACTTATTTTTATATATATTTTTTACAGAATTTTGAAAAAACTCAAAAAGCTGGGCATTTTAGGTTCAAAGCGTTTAAAAAGCGGGCACTGATGGAGTTAAGATTGATACACAGTTTTAAAAAAACCTTAAATCTTTGTGAAATAAATCTTAAATCTTTGTGAAATCAGCCCCACTGGAGAACTTTTGGATGACCACTACATAACATGTGTAGTTTTAAAAAAGAACAAGCTGGCTTAATGTATGGTGCTGTGTATATTAAATAATGTACTATTTTTCTTGAAGTGTGTTAGGTTTAGTTTCGAATGTGTGAATTTGTATTGATTGGAAATGCCTTCATTGTCACTGTTGTGAGATAATTTGCTTAAATTCTGCCTTGCTTTTATTAATGCTTGGAATATTGGGTAGTTGTCACCATTTAGAGCGATCAATTTAGATGTGTTGAATAATGTCACACGCACCTTTTTTAAACCACTTCTCAGCGGTAATCTGAAAAGTTTTCCGCGACCACCTGCCGTATTATTTTGATTAACTTCTTGGGAGCTTCTTGAGTGATCGTTTGGCATAGTGAAACCCTGACTTGACAAAGAAAGGACAAAGGTTCTCAGTCTTGAGTCACATTGATTTGAGTCCTACATGAGTGAATAAGTGGACGACATGTGAAACTATTTTGCATTTACAGCTTCTTGTATTTTAAGAGATTGGTTACACTCATGCCAATCATAATAAGCTAAAAAAACATACCCTTCTCAATAAACTTGACCCCAATTTCTGAAAGCTGGTAAGCACAAAATAAATTGCTAAGAGCCAGAGAAATATTGCTTAGCAGAAACAGCTTACCAGTCAAAATGCCATTAAGTTTACATAACTTTGATCGGTGCCCTGCAAAGAAATTTACTAAGCAAAAATGTTGTGCTTAACAGCTTTCTGAGTTCAGTCCCTGTTTTTGTGATTCCATCATTTTGGTTGCATTCGCTCTAGACAGAGCCCTCAAGAGTTGTAATATGTGTCAATATTTCTTTTGTTTGGTCGTGCTGGATTAGTTCGGGTTGACATTTTTTCATTTCGCTAAAAAAATTACAAGTGCCTTGTAAAAGTGTATAGCAATTTGTGAAGCGTGTGCTATGGTAGTTTTTACCAAGTTTTCTAGAATTGTTTGTAGAGACATTGTAAAGTAAAAAGTGTATTTTTGAAAAGTTGATGATGTCAGAATAGACTTGTGCAAGTCATTTCAGTGTCTGATGGGGAATTTGGAAACAAAAACTGAGATTTGTTTAAGATAAACCAACCATGTGTTTTGGGTTTTTTTCGTTGTTTTTTTCAATGTTATGCTTTCAATTGATTCACCGACATCACATGCGGCTAACTGTCTGCCACACTCGCTATTTTGGGTTTCAAATTGCTGGTAATAATTATATGGTTAGTTATAACGCCTCGTGGCCTAAATTGTACACTACACTGTATAACACACAGGGACAATGACTCCCAAAATGGTGCAGTCAAATTGTTGTGAATATGACATTTTGGTGTTGAGTTCCCATATAGTGGAGAATTTTGCTGAATTGGGGACATTGCATTGCCAGAATACTAAGGGAGTTGGGGATGAGAATGAGGAGGGGGGGGGGGGGGGGTGGGACCTGTTTGAAATGCCCTTACAGATTCATGTGGTCCTCCTGCCTGAAATGGAATGCGGAAATGACTTGAGCAAGTCTACTCAATGAATGTTTTTCAATGTACATGTACATATTGTTTATAAAATGTTATAATTTAATTATATAAATGTATATATAAAAACATTAGTGTGTGGTTTTTAGAAGAGAAAAAAGCTTAGAGACTCACGTCCAGGCAAAATAAATTATTATTGGTTTGTTTTATTTGATTTTTTTTTTTTACGTTAACCTAAAAATGTAATAACCAGAGGTGGGGGTGGGGAGTGAGACTGTGGAAAAAACTGTTTCCTGCAAGCGATTGTGTTTGATAAATATATATTTGTAATGTTCACCATTTTATGAAATTTTGTTGGTTGTTGTTTTTTTTTTTTTTCAAAGTTAATATTTTTACAAATTATTATTAACTATCAGCCAATTGAATACTATACTTAACAGAATAACCCTTAACAGAAAATTCTGTATAATCGTCACCATACATGCCCAGTGAATATTTTTTATAGTGAAATTTTCTGGAAATATATCATGAAACAAAAAGATTAAAATACATTACAATGTTAACAGTGGAACCATTAAACAAACTTTTAAAAAATCGAACTTGACCTTTACTTTCACGTTTACTGTCAAGTGAAAGTAGTTCAAATGTTGCAGCCAGTAGCCAATATGCATGTCTTGCTGTGCATGATCAGCGCGCAAAGGATTACTGCCATTGGTTGATCACACATTGATAATAGCAACTAGTGTCCATCTCAAAGGGGTTAGGGTTGGGTTAAGGGTTAGAGTTAGGGGTTGGGTTAAGGGTTTAAGTTGGGGTTAGGGTTAGGGTTATGATTTGTGGTTAGAGAGTTGGGGTTAATAGGGTTTAGGGTTGGGGATAGCCCTTGTGGTTAGGGCTTGTTGTATGGGTTGACTTTGGGGCTTGAGGTTTGGGTTGAGGTTAGATTGGGGGGTTAGGGTGAGATTTTGACAATGAATATCAAGCATTAATACAACAATTTATTCTGCAGTTTTGTCTGCATTTGAAGGTTTAATGATCAAGCAATCTGACTTTTTCATACAAACATTTTTTAAATAAAAAAACCCTCAAAAATTAAGTGAGTGTAGCAAGGCCTGACAAACTTTTGGATTTACAGATAGAACTAGTAGTTAAAATGGTATTTACATCAATCATGTGGCGTCAAAAATAATGGCAGCCTTAATGACAACCTCTACAATGGCCAGTATAAATATTGACATTTCTTGTTAGGCGTCTTTTTAAAGTTATCTTTATTTCTTTTGAGTCACTGACAATAAAAACTATTGGCAAATAAAAACCTGGGAAATGAATGAGTCGAGTTCTGTTGTTTCGTTTATAAATTACCAATCACCCCGATATCTATCAGAATGGTAGGGGCTCGATTTCACAAAGCATTAAGATTCATCTTAAGATGAGTTGTCAGTATCACCATAGTGATTTGTATTTGTGATATCACTCTTTGCTTAGCAATTAAGATTGGTACAATCGGCCCCTGGTGTGACGTAGTGCATACCTGCCAACTGTTCAGATTTTTTAGATTACAGGCCGCAATAAATCAGAACATTCCCATTCTGACATTGACAGCAATGGAAAAGATCAAAGAGATGTGGCAAGAGAGGGTGCAGTTTGCTTGCGATAGTAGAGATTTTCTCATGGGATACAATGAGTTATGTACATTGTCTGAATTAGTACATAATCTGTACATGTATGTGTACATGTAATTTATTAAGCTTTACTCGCACAACTTCTTGCGTTGCTGTCTGTGGACTCGTAAAAACTGGTGTTCCTATGTCCGAGTTTTCAATAATGACCCGTCTCACCTGACGTCATCATCACAGTTATTTTGATTGCGCCACTCAGTCAGTAACAGGCCGTATCTGAGTTGGCGGTTACAGCTAACGCTACGACTGTTTCTATGAATGACAGTTTCACATGACAGTGTTGTGAATGCTGTTGTTATTTTGCCTATATATTTTTTCAAAGGACAACTCTGCGATGGCCATACAGCCTCATATCTTTCTCATGATGACATACTCTGACCTCTGACCTCTGACACTGTGCCAAATTCCATGCTTGTATCGTCAAAGGCACAAATCCCCCAAATATTTCCTCTATCTGCACTTCTATAAACGTACTCGGTTGTTAGACATCATGCAAAAGCCTTGAAACCTGAATGATAGATTGCATACTGGCATCATGGCTTTATCACACACATTCATTCAAATAACTGGACCCATTGCACTAACGTCACATGTGGCTACTGCCTGCCACTATCTCCATTTTGGGAATCAAATTGCACGTAAAATTCATGGTGTTTCAGCATGTAAACACCGCGTTGCCTTAAATGCATCCCTCATGGGGGCACTGACTCCCAAAATGGCGCAATCAAAATAACTGTGATGATGACGTCAGGTGAGATGGGTCATTATTGAATAATCTACTAGGTTCAGATACATTGGTATAGTAGACTACTTTAAATAATAGAGAACACTCGGTCAGTAACAGGCCGTATCTGAGTTGGCGGCTACAGCTAAGGCTACGACTGTTTCTAAGGGAACTTCAACGCGGAAATCTAGCCGCAGCCAGAGCTGTAGCTGCCAATTCCAACATGGCCATAGTATCTTTAATAGGGTCCTCATCGGCCTTTGTGTTGGAAGAAGACAAGCTTCGCCTCGTCCCGTCGCAGATTCTTGATATTGTACAAGTTACCTGTGATGAGAACAGAAATGGACACGGTTAAAGTTTTTGACATTATCATTTGTGGGAGGATATTTTATCAACAAACGGATCGCCTGGCTGCAGGTTTTGCTCTCAGTATTGTACAAGCTGGGACTTAAATGAGCAAGTTCAGGTGGGTGACTAGAGTTGACTCGAGTTAACCATAGTCGATCTAGATGTTAGCCAAATGCTGCGTAGTTCGACTAGCTAGTCCAACTGGGTCAGCCAAGCTCTAGAGCACTGTTCCTCGAGTCAAATTTGCGAGTTACGTCACAATTAATGCGAAGTTTAATATTAATTGTAGGTTTTGTTCAATATGACAATAACTCATATTTGCATTGAGATAATAAATTCATAAATACACTCAAGTAGAGAAAATAATAGAAAATGAAATGCAAACAATTTGCTTTGTTACCGTATACTTTATTCCTAGTGTCTGCTCAACAAAATACAATTACTATTTTGACTAGTGGATTGAATAGACATGCGCAAATGACAAATACAGTGGGGAAGTTCAACCATAAACAAAGACGTTTCCAAATGTACTTAATGATTAAATGAAGCCGACAGAAGAAAAAACAAAAAACTTATTTTTCTTTAAAAGCAGTAACTGGTGACTTAGCAAATCATTGTACCATACAATTAATGCCTGGCCATTAACTATTTTGCGCACATACACCATAGGTCCTTTTGGTTGGTTGGTTGGTAAGCAGTTTACAACAGCTAATTCTATTTTCTCAGACATTATTGAAATCTAACTTGCGAATGACTAATTGTGAAGCCCCCTCACCTTGCGGCACAAAAAACATGTCTCCGTTCTGCATGATACTGGTAGTATGGTGGATGGTAACCGCTACCTTGCCTCTGGTGATGTAGAACACCATGGTGTCGTTACGGACGAGCTGCAATCCCTTCTCACTTAACGGCCGGATGGTCAGAATGCCTAGGGGTAAAAATCGGTCAAATAGTAACGATGATACTGGTTGTAGCAGACATGCAACTGTAGTTTTGTCAGTGAAAAGAGGAAAGTGCCAGGTACAGCAACACTTTGACTTGGTTTTTCTATTTTAAATGGCACAGCTGGAGGAACCCTAACCAAGAAAATCAGCTGATCAGCTGAACAGTTGCATGCCTGATGCAGGCATAACACTTCACAGAGGCAATTGCCTTCGTTGCCTTGATGCCCCTTGTTCAGAGCTGTGTAAATAGAGAGTTGCGACATAGAAGGACCAGTTTTCTTCAGCCACGTGGTTGCTGGACACCGTTTTGGGTCCAAATGCAGCACAGCCTAATGGGCAGCCTAGTCTGGAACCCTGTATTTGCCCATGCATTTGCTTGGACACAAAATGTTTTCTAATTACAAGTTGTCCCAACTTTCTAAATATATTGCTCTGCCCCTGGTCATTGCCTTGATGCCCCTTGAATGTTCAAATAGAAATTTACAATTTTCTCATAGAGGTGCCCTTAACCAATGACAAAAACGCCTTGGTGCCCTTGCCCTTTCAAAAATGAAGCATCGGGCATGCTGATGTAATAGTCACTTACTGAGCAAGTGGGAGACCAGGGTAAAAAATGTCATGAAGCTGTTTAACAGAAAATTGTTGTGTACTGAACAGAAACAAATTGCTAAGTACCAGGAACAAAATTTTAATCACATGGCGTTTGGCTGGTGTCCCGTTTGAGCATCAACAGCGAAAAGTGAATCACATGGCATTTGGCTATCAACCTTAGACCTGGATAAATGTGACCTATAACATTTTGCAAATTGACCTACCTGAGGAGAAGGCTTTCTGTGAGATGCACTTGCACAGTGTTATCGGATCATCATCAGTTGCCTCTTTGCCGCTCGGCCCAACAAACTTGTACATCTTGGCCGTCTTTACAGTGTCTAGAAGTAAAGAACAGATCAAAGAAATGTAAAAAGCTCATCCAAGAAATATTCATACCATTTACCTCTCCCGTGGTGTATCTAGCTTGTTTTTCATCTATCTTTGATTTCATCTCTTGTTGAACCAAGGCTCTTGTCAAAACTGTGGCTTCAACTCAGTCAGTTAATTTGTAAAAATGCAAGTTTAGTTTTTACAACTGGTGGACTGAGTCTAAAAGCAAGTTTATACTGAATAGTACATACACAGAATGCTAACCATTTTTCACTTTCGATGGTGCATATACATGCAGTGCATATACATGCAGTTGTATAGATGCAGTGCGTATACAAATTTTGCTTTTGTTAATATTTTCCTTGTTTTAGAAGTCACTAAAGTTAAACAAACTTTTGTGCACAACTTTTCACATAACAAACCCTTGTTTTGCAGACAAACTTCCTAACTTTGGTTGATCTGTCTCATGTTTTCACCCTCAAAGCTTTATTTGTGCGGGGCAAACAAAATAACTGAACAAATTATTCCAAAGGTAAATTCATCCTCTATACAATAAACTGAAGTTGTAACAAGAAAATAATCACAACGAAAGTTATCTAGGGATTTCTAAGTTCTGTAGATAGTCCTGTGACTTTCCCTGCCCTGTTCAAGGAGTGAATGGCTCGATGTTTAATTGTGTGCAAGTTTTAAAGGGTTAACCAACACTCCTTACGAAGCAACACTTAAAAGCATGAAAGATTTGTTAAAGCATGAACACAATTTAACCTGTGCGTTTCCAACCACATATGCACTCCCCTATTTGCGTATTTATCTTCGTTTTTGTACTGAACCAAAGCCACAGCCCTAATTGAAGATTTGAAAATGGGCCGTGAAGTCATGATGTCAGACTGAGGTGCTTTACGGTTGTACGGTGAAAATAAGACTAACTACTTACCAACTACTACCTCTTCTTCTGTGTCAGGGTTTACCACCGTCATTGCTGGGTGTTCTGCCACTTTACCCCCTGGGGGTGGGGTTGCATGCATGGATATATTAGCAGGTGTCAGTGGCAGTTTCTTCTTGCCTTTGAGATAATGAAAATAAGAGACTATTTACAATGTCAATGTTTTTACGTTTTTTGTGTAAATTATTGATGTATTCAATTCTATTAATATTTCCACCAAGTTTCAGGACCTGACACAACAGTTTCATAACTAATAAGCATAAACAATTTTTTTTCATTTTTTTAGATTTGTTGTGAGCGGGCACGGGTCCAAAATAGGTTTGGTTTGACATTTTTCAAAGTGATGAAACCAGTCATTTACTGCTTTTGTAGTATGCAATGGTTTGTACACGGCTGCAAGCAGGTCCGGTTTTATATGTTTCTTTTTTTAATGAGTGAAAAAATGTGTCAAAACTTGTCAAAACAGTTACAAGTTTTTGTTTAATTCTGGCAGTTCTGCATGACTGAAGAATTCAGTTTTATTTTGATAATAAACTTTTTAAAAAATAAATAAAAATAGTAAGTAGAGTCCTAAACAATGGTTTGAAAATAGTCCAATAGTTTCTAATCCAACTGAAAGCGCACGTTTTCAAAATTATTGACAGCACTTGAGCCAAAGTAAATTTTTCCTAAACGAACCATAGTTACCTCTTTCTGCCTTTTGGGGACGGAGTTCGGGACTGCTAAACGCCGGTGAATCCACCCCAGCCAGAGCGAAACCACCGGACTTCCTACGCTGGTAGATGGCTCTCTCATTGCGCCAAAACTCCAGAGGGCGCACTCTGTTACGCCTTGTCCTCCGTTGGCCGTTCTCCTCATGATCTGGTTGCACTGCAAAACAACAAACAGTCCGAAAAAGATAACAACATTTTGTTGTCTTCCTGTTAGCCATCTCCTTGAGTGGCCCTTTGGCATTGTGTTCGGCTATTATAAATAATTGTACGGACAAAATTAACAACTTTCACTTTCATGTTTCTCCTCTGGATAAATCCTTAGATCTTACTGCTTTTGATAAAAACTATGAAAAGAGTGTAGTGAATTGGGACTCTTCCGTGGTCAGAAGAAACCAAGGTTCTGCACATGCAAAAGCTAGTGTATCGGGCCGATACAGGTGAATTGAGGCCGATATAGGTGCAAATTAGGGCAGATTGAGAAAGAAAAAAAATATATATATATATATTTATTATTATTTATTTTGTTTGGGGGGGGGGAGGGGAACTTGAGATCAACTTCACAAAAATCATTAAGACAACACCAATTAGAATGTCCCAGATTGCACATTAGGGCTTTCAAAACCAAAGATAAGTAAAAATCATTCAGAGGACCTGATTTCAATACAGTGTGCTTCAGCAAAACTTCCAAAATTTGTCCCTCAGTTTTGAAAAAAAAACCGGGGAAGAACCCTTGAAACACTCCAGGACTTACTTATGATTGCTTTGGCTTTGGGAACTTCAAAAAACTGCAGTGTTAGATTCTTCTTCTGTCGATTATTGGTCTGTTTTGACGTCGGGTCCTTCAGGATAGAGCGAGGTGTCGGCTCGGGGTAGACTGAAAAAAACAAAACCAATATATAAATTAAAATAAAATGAAAGTACAAGATTAAAACGAATCAAAGATTGTTTGATCCGAGTGATAAATCTATTTATATTAGAGATGAGATTTGCCAAAAGTGATCTTTCCTAAAAAATAGCTTGAAGGGCAGATTTCATTATTTTCAAATGTAACTTCGCGAGTCTACTTGCGCAACATTCTTTGCGTAAGTTGTGCACCACTAACACAAGAAATCTTGCACAAGTAGACTTAAGCTGTTGTGTAAAGTTAGGTGAAATCAGCTGCTGGGTTCACCCTAATATTCTAGATCAGGAACCTCCCTTTTGTGACTGCTTTAATTCTTTCAAGAACATTACGGGAAAGCTCCATTAAAGAAAGAGGCTAGAATGAAACATCCTTTTCGACTGACAACTAACACCTGTTATCTCCATAAAATTCCTTTTCCAAACAGTGAACTTATTAATTGGATCATGTATAAACCAGTAGGGCTGCTGACTGCCCCAGGCAGATTAACTGCTCATCCATTAAGTTTAATGACCCAAGTAATTCAATGTAAACACACCTTATGGGTGAAAAGGATGTAAACTTTCCGAGTTTTTGTGGCCAAACTCGGAAATTCTTCAATGCAGTCCCGTAATGAAGATTTAAAAGCTCAAGGAGATTTTGCAAAAATCCTGAAATCAGGAATTCCTACACCTGTCTCCCCCATAATCCCTACCTGTTGTGGACAGTGTTTTGGGGGTGATCGCAGAGTGAGAGACGTTCCTGATGGCTCCTTCTGAACTCCCCATGGGGCACTCCGATGGATCATCGCTCGACTCGCTGGACTTCTCACCCTCAAACTTGCTCAGGAAATCCATCACCACGTCAGTGGCTGGTTTGGTTAAAGAATTTTTATCTTATAAGTATAACATTTTAAAACACAAATTTTCAAAACAAATCAGGAAAATAATTTGTATGAAATTATTGCCTCTCCCTTCCATCCACTTTTGGGAGCTGAGAAGGTAAATTTTACATCAACTTAAAATATTTTATTTTTATTTTTTTATTTCATAATACATCAGACAGCACAAGCACCATTAACATGATGAATCTGAACCAAGAAGAAATGTTCTTTTTTTTTTAGATGTGGGAGGAAAACTCCAAATAGGGGAAAACCCAGTCAATCAGGTATGGACTGAAAACCAAATCCACATTGCAAGGCCCCGGTCTTAGGCAGGGTTTGAACCAGGGTCCACAGAGGTGAAAGGCGGGGGGGGGGGGGGGGGGGGGAACCACTGAACCAACCTGATCCCCTAACCACTTAACCCTTTAGAGACCGTTCAATTCTATATTATTGACACCATAGGCCCAGACAGGGATTACAATTTATTGGTTTTTTTTTACACAATTTTCCAAGCAATATCTAGATTGATTCCTTTTGCTTACCTTGAGTTTCTGATGAGGCATCTTTAGTGGAGTCCAACCTTTGAGCTTTCCCCTTCCCCTTCCCTCTGCTTCTAGTTCTACTTCGTCCTTTTCCCGACAACAGGCCTCCTTGTGGAACTTTGAACGAACCCTCTGCATCAGGAGAGAGGCTAGAGTCAATATCAATAATGGCAGCCGTGGGTTGGTTGATACTCTGAGAGGGTTCAGCTAGGAAGATGCTTGAGAGATCCCCAGAGTATAGCTTCCGCTTGCCTCGTCTTCCCTTCCCACCTTTTGTTGACTCCCGCGGCTTCTTCACTTCGACAACGGCCTCTGACCCATTCTCGATGCTCCTCTTTCTAGACTGCTCACCCGGTTTGGTGGCATCGTGGGCTGCGCTAGAGTGGCTCTGGCTTTGGTTTGCTCTAGGTGTCCCTTTGTACTTCTTTCTTGGGAGACTGTCATCATAGTCTGGAGCAGCGAGAGATGTGGATGGAATGCTTCCTGGGGTGGCTGCACCCTCTCCATCGGATGGGACTACATCAACACTGCCAAAGTGTACACTGACACGTTTGTTTCCGAGGGATTTTCTCAAGGATGTGTGGTTTGGGATCTGCTCCTGGGGCATGGCCTCTAATGTGTGATTAGAACCTGATGAGTTGCAGACAGTGTTCTCAGACTCTATTTCCTTGACATCTTCAAGACTAGATTCTGAACCATTCTTGGTTGTATCCAACCTGTTCGTTTGCCTTCTTGTCTTACCACTTGATACGCCATCATCTGCATCCCGGCGAGAGTCTCCATCGACCACACTGATGTCCTCACCTCTCACATGGACTGCTACTTTCCCTCCTCTAGATTTCCTCCCCGTTCTTTGACCGCGTTCTTCATCTGCTCCCGTGGAGCTCATCTCATCTCCAGCAACAGTTGAGTTCTGCTTTGTCTTTTTATTTGGTCCACTCCTAGATCGATTTCCTCTCTTGTTGCTAACATCTGGTCCTGATTGCTGTGACTCCTGGCTACCGTCTCCGCTACCACTACTGGCTTCTCCCGCAGTCCTCTTTGATTTATGCATCCGTGAGGGTCTTGAGGAAGTTGTTGATTTTGTACCAACAATATCACTGTCTTCACTTGAGGCGCACTTGGCATGCGGCCTGCCCTCCTTTTTCGACTTAACAGGCTCAGACACTGGCAGCAGCTCTTCAACTCCACCATCAGTCAAATCCACTATGGACATGTCCTGTTTTTTACTTCTTCTTGCTCTTCCTTTCTCCTTCTTGGCTTTAGAAACTGGCTCATCCTGGGTTGAAGATCGACCCTTAGATTTTGAAGAACCTCTACTCTTCTGTTTTTTCGTCCGAGTCGACTTGTAGGAGCGGTTATTCTGAATGATTTCGACAACCTCTTCATCATCGGCATCCTGGAACGACTGATCAGTCAAGACACTCTTGATTAAATCTGACACTGTCTCCTTAGTCCCGTCGTGCCGGGAGACTAGAGACTTCTGGAGCGATATAAACATCCCTTCTTCTCCTGAGAGATCTCCATCCTCCTCTACATGTGTCTTGTTCTGCTTCCTCCGCCTGGTTGGCTTCGCCGCATCTTTCGTGACACCGTCGGACCTCCTTTGCTCAGGAATTATGCTTTTATTTCTGTTCGCTCCTGGCTGTGAAGCAACCTCGGAAGCTTCTGCTGGAATTATTCTGCAAGAGGACAGGCAACCATTTGATGGTCAAGTACTACAAAAATATGGTTTCTTGGGCACATAAAGAATAGGCCCCCAAAAATGCTTTAATCATTTTGAAAATACTAAGGTTAATCTTCCAGTATACTGCAAACATTATACTTTACTTTTACATATTGCATTAAATCTGTGGTAGAATTTGGTAGCCAATTGAATAACTAGCTTCGGAAGTGCTTTCCCACATTCAGATAGTTTGGCCGTGCAATGGTCTATTGTTATATTATTCCTAACTAAATCTTCAAAATTTACTCTTTAAGGTAAGAAAAACAACAGAAAACATGTCTACACCTTTTCTGAAACACAAACCTTTCCTTGTCCAAAGTTTGATGAGTTGAACCAAAATCAGACATCAGATTCTCTTCTTTGTTCATCATCAACGAAGTCATCCTCTCAGTGGCCGGAGACATTTCCTTCATCGTCTTAGACGTTGGCTCCTGCAAGGGTGTTTTAGTCTGGATCAAAGTTGAACTTCTCTTTTGTGGCTGCTCTTCTCCTGCCGATACAGACTCCGTTGCGGTGCTTAGCTCCTCCGAACCTTCGGTGGTTTGAGATGTTTTAATGGTTTCCTCCGAGGTGCTGCCTTCTTCGCTCAGGTTGTCCAGACCCTTCCCTCCGGTGGGCTTTGTGCGAGTTGATCTTCGTCTAGGTGGGTCTTCCACATCTTCATCAAATTGTAACCTGCAGATTGAAACCAAAGCAAATTCACTCGGATAACATACAAGCAAAGCTCTCCTAAGTCTGCTTAACAAATGTTGAGTTGAACAAAGACAAATTGACTACAGCGGGACTTGTATCTGCGACCTTCAGATTAACGTGCCGACGCTCTACCAACTGAGGTATCTAGCCCTTTTGTTGGCGGTCTCCCTACTTTGTCAATATATTTGTTTGGGTGCCAGAATTAAGCCATTCAACCTGTAACTGTCGTATAACCAGGGATCACAACCAAGTTTACAATACAACCTGGGAAGCAGCAGAAGAGGGATTACCAATACTTGATATTAAAGATAATAACAAAAATATTATTATGCAGTTCTCATAAAGCAATTTCTCCATTCGTCTCAAAGCGCTCATTACTTTTACGACAGGCAAGAAGAGCTATGTTTGAATTATGAGACCCAGCATCCCGTTTGTCAGTGTGAATTAATTCCACCAATAAAATAAGCGATGTGAGATGGCAGTCAATGACCTCAATCTTAACCTTGTTTTTGTCTTGAACTCCTGCAAAGCAGAATGAGGCGCTTGGAACGACGTCCCTCCCTTGATGATGCTCCCCGTGATATCCGACTCCTGTACCCCTCCCTCCTCCCGAGATGGTGTTGCCACGGCAACCTCACCGCCATCTTTTCCAACGGCAACCTCCTCGCCGGTTTCCAGCTGTGTCAATTGAGACTCTGCGGCGTTGTCCTCTCCGGTCTGGACACTCTCGACGACGACTATTGAGGCAGAGTGCGGCTCTGTGGTTGCAAAAGAATTCGACGGCACCTTCATGGAGGGGACTTCTGAGAGAGGTTCGGCGTCTGTGCTGCCACCGCGGGAGCTCGGTGTGAAGGCTGGCATAAGCTCGACAGGTGAGCTCCGCTGTGGAGGGTTAAACCAATAACAAAGCTAATAAAGGGTACATGTATATGACCAAGGGGTTTCAAAACTTGAGAGCAATTGCTAACAAAAAGGTTTGAAACTAGGATCCAAAGTTTAGGATACTTGTTGAGGGTTTACCCATTACTTTGTCATTGACTATTCAGCAGGACCAGCAAGCTTGCCACTTCACTAGTCCGCCAGCTTTTTTCACTAGTCCAGTGTTCTCCCTTAACAGTAGTCTGCTTGCCAAATGCCAGTTTAAACATAGAGGACCAGTCAAGATACACTCCAAGTGGTCCGGCTGAATGTTGAAAAGGATCCCTATTAAATACAAGTGCAAAAGCTGAGAGACCAGTGAAATGAAACGCTAAGGGAAGAATGCAAAATTAAACGTGCGGTATTTACACCGGTACCGGTGTTTTTTGCGGTAGCACTTGATGGCTGGGATTATAAAGGACAAACATATGTAGTCCATATTTGATATTGAATGGGATGCTTTTCAAAACTGAACCAGCCAGCCCAAACAATTTTTGACTGGTCCTCTCCTCATGAGTTTTAACTAGCAATTGGCAAGCAGACCACTGGCGAGAGAGAAGGCTGGCATTTCTACTTTCTGGTAACCAATGAAGTTACAAGATTTCAAGGAGCTTCTAGGAACAGTGTCCTATCCTCAGAGCTACAGAAGTAGATTAAAGAGCATGGTTTCTCTCAGAAATTTAATTCGAAATGGATTAAGTATTCTGTACTCTGTGAATATCCTACTGTAACCAGTTTAATTCTTATTTGCTGTAAGATACGCTGTTTCATTTATTCTGTTTTCTATGTTAATGTATGTTGATTAGAGAACAATAAAATGTTATCCGGTGAAAAAAGAAAAGGAAAAAACGAGCATGGTTTCCTTAAGACCCTACACAGACACAAAAAAAGTATAAATTTAGATACAAATCTGAGATTTCTCAACCCTGTAAAAAGGATCAGTTGAAATTAAGAAGTGTGAGCCTTGTGATAAGATTAGCTTGTGGCTAGATTTAGCTAAGGAAAAATAAGCTTAATCCTACTATTAAGCAATTTCTTTCCTGGGAATACAGAATCCCAAATTTTCAAATGTCTTTTTTGAATGAACAGATAATCTTTAGATTTGATTTCCTTCGTTAACGGCAGTACCAAATTATTTGTATTTATTAAAATTTAAATAATACAAATGTCAACTACCTTATAGCGTTTTTCATTATTTCCTTTGTTGGCATGAAGAGAAAGATCATCAATACCTTCTTCACCTAGGACCAAAAAAAAAAAAACATAAAAAAAATTAAAACAATGAATGACAAATAGAGCAAGAGTTAAACAGATTACACTAGTTAAGACCCTGATGGAGGACAGTGGCGCTGCGATTGCTGACGAACTCAAGACACTGATGATGGAACGGGACATGTGGCATATCCGTCATCGTGCCTGAGGCAAGCTCACAACGTAGCTCACATCGACTCTGAGCAGAGACTAATCAATGCAGTCCGAAATTGTCACCCTGGTCACTTCCACCGTCTCTGGCCATCGTGATACTCCCATTCAATAGTCAGGGATGGGTACCCCTAGGGTTCTGCGTTGGAAGGTGAGGGCGCTGTCTAGAGGAAGATCAAGTGGTTGGACTGTGATTATATCCCATTGTGGTCGATCAACAATGTTGATGATGATGAATTATTCATGTCTGGGATGTATTTATGGTCAGCAGTAAGGATTTAAAATGTTGTCACTTATCATGAGTGGATTAGTAGAAAAGCATCTCCAGGCTTGGATTTTCATCTTTGAGAGGGCAATTCCATTCTCATTTTGCAAAGGGCACTCCTACATATACAAAATCTTTGTACATACAAAGTCTTTGAGAAACTTTTGAAGAAGCACCAAGGCACAGACAAGGGGCAACAATGCCTCCACAGTGACCTTTGTGTAATATCAGGCAGGTGTATCTCTCTCTCTTTGACCCTAACTGAGTCAAGTGAACTTACCAGAGTCAGACCAGTAGTCATCAAACACCTCAAAGCCCTCACTGTCTTTCCGTACCTCTTTGTTCAACACCCAACCAGTGCGTCTGAAACACAACATGTCAGTTTACTAAAAATTAATAAAAATTATATTTGTAAATTACTTTGTAATGCAAACTTACAGCTGAAACCGTGTACATTACTGCATACAAGTTATAGCGGCTGCAAGCAGCTTGTACTGAAACGCCCATGGTGGCTGCAAGATTTGACCTATAATTTGGTTTTTACCCTACACCGATGTATGTTCAGCACTGAATACTCAGTACTTTCCCGAGTTCTGTGGAAAAAAATCCACAGGCAAATCACTCGGGTGGGATTCGAACCCATGACCTTTGCATTGCTAGAGCAGATATCTTACCACTAGACCACTGAGCTAACCCGATGGCTAGAGGCAGTTCGAATCCATTGCAGCGGGTACCGCAACAATTTAATAGGTGTTAATTTTTGCATCGGGGATAATGAATATAATTTGATTTTTTACCCTTACACTGATGTATGTTAAGCACTGTATACTCAGTACTTTCCCCGAGTTCTGTGAAAAAATACACAGGCAAAACACTCGGGTGGGATTCGAACTCACGACCTTTGCATTGCTAGAGCATTATTATTTTCACAGAACTCGGGAAAGCTCTGAGTATACAGTGCTTAACATACATCAGTGTAAGGGTAAAAAATCAAATTATATTCATTATCCCCGATGCAAAAATTCACATCTATTAAAGATTTGACCTATTTCTACTCAAACAAGAGGGTCAAAGAAAAGGTATCAAACCCAATTGACATTTATCACTGTTTCCTACATTAACACAGATTCCACAGAAAGTACAATTTGAAGAAAAAAAAACCTGTGTATTTTTGTTTCTTAATAATTGTCCTGAATGTTTTTCCTGAGAACAGGGCAAAACATGAACAAGTTAAACAATGTCTGGGCTGGCTTATCTGGGCAAATGGTGGTAATACAGACATGAATGGTCTCCAAACGGTTTAAGTAAGTAGTAATGTCCACAATAAAAATAATTCTTTTTCCCAGGCCTGATACTTCACAGAGACAATAGCCTCCAAGTGCCCCATTGCCTTGGTGATCCTTGAAATATTCCTGTAGAAATTTACATTTCAAAGGGAAATCTTTTAACCGTTTCACCAAAGAGAAACTGCCTGTTACCAGTCAGCAATTGAATCCAATACAAGCTTCTCCTTCTTACATATAAGTGCATCAGTGGCTCTTCACCTGAGTATCTTCAAGAACTCATTCACACTCACAAACCATCTTGCAATCTTCGCTCTGCCTCTTCATCACAACTCCAAACACCAGTCACACGTACCAAGACATACGGTCATCGCTCTTTCTCACACTCATCACCTGTACTCTGGAACTCTCTGCCACAGCACATAAAAACTACCAAGACTGAAAATCAGTTCAAATCCCTGCTGAAAACTCATTTATTCCAGTAGTCCACAGTTGTTTCTGCTGCTTTTCGTGTTTATGCTTCCTTTTGTAAATTTTTGTAATCCTGTTATTAGCTGTTCCGACCTAGCTGTCGGAACAGCTGTTGTTTTCGTCGAGATTATTATTATTTTTATTATTATTCTTTGTTTCTGACCTAAATCCCATAGCAATTGCACACGTTTTTTGTTTAAGCCTAATATCCTAGAGCGCAAATACGAAAGAGTTAAATCATATATCAAATTGAAGCTTAGAACATAAACTTAACTCTAAATGTAAAAAATGTTAAAATTCTTAATTAATTAGCCACTTTTTACCTTTTTTAAAAAGTTAAAAATGCACCGTTAAACTCGTATAGCGCCCTCAATCTATATGAGTTTAACGGTGCGCTTGAGGGGTTTCCTAGACTCGTTCAAGTCCTAAACCCATTTATGACCCGTGTTGTTGACGTTTTTGTAGAATATACATAGAGTCATCATTCCTGTCGCCGACTGACACAAGTCTACGTTCATTCACAAGAATCGAAAAGAATTTGTCTTGCTATCAACGCAGCGTGTGTAATCAGATAGTTATTCAGATTTCAGCGCGGACGTAAAGAATCGGAGCGCCGCGTTCTTGGCGATGTCTACGGCCTTGCAGACTTGTCTGCGCTTGGGTCCCGTTCGCCGGAAAACGATGTTTAAAATTTCTTGTGCAAAGGCATTACTTCAGGAAACCGCGATGTATCAGTTACAAAACTTGATGGCGCTTGCAATAAAGCAATAAAAAGAGCTGATTGAGGAAAGGTGTGGTAAAGAGAAATTAGTTTTTCCATGGCTAAATGGTCAGTGTTGGATTTGGGGGTGTGAAGAGACAAAATTACAATACAATAGTATCCCATATGAATTTACTGTTTTAGCCTAAACAAATATAACATACTCGATTGGCATTTCAGGGTAGAAAAATTGTTACGATTATGAATTAAATACAACATCATTTTGTTTACATGCATTTACAGTTATTTTTTAGTAAACTCGTAATCATTTCTGAAACGGTCAGTTACATGTGTAACCGTTCACATTTATTATGGTCAAAATTTCGCGACACTTTTGGAGGATGATTTTTCAACATTTATCCGAACCGTAATAATGTAGATGTTTAACCGGTTGATCGGATGGTTAACCGTGTGACCGTCACAGGCAGGCTTACAAAGCCTCAGCATTTAAATGTAAACGTAAACATTTAAACGTTTAACAGGATTATCGTTTGGTTAACCGGGTAACCGTGCAATCGATTTGTTGTGGAACGCCCTCTAGCGTTCAATGTTTCTTTCAACTAATGCCGCACGCAAAGTAATGAAATAACAAAGAATTAAGCCTGTAAATTGGAAACGATATAGGTGTGTTTGGCAATTATTATGGTCAGCATTTCGCAGCACTTTTCGAGTGAATTTTTCAAGGTTTATCTGAACCGTACAAATGTGAACGTTTAACCGTAAGATCTGTCACTTAACCGTGTAACCGTCACAGGCTTACGTATAAGCCTGCGCATTCACGGTTATTTTTTTGTAAACGTGTAACCGTTTCTGAAACAGTTGATGACCCGTGTAACAGCAGTTTCATAAAGAACATTTCAAGTAAAAAAAACTGTTTCGTGATCGCAGTTGGTCAGCATAACACGGCACTTTTTAAGGGAATTTTTCAACGTTTATCCGAACCGTACAAATGTGAACGTTTAACCGTAAGATCTGTCACTTAACCGTGTAACCGTCACAGGCTTACGTATAAGCCTGCGCATTCACGGTTATTTTTTTGTAAACGTGTAACCGTTTCTGAAACAGTTGATGACCCGTGTAACAGCAGTTTCATAAAGAACATTTCAAGTAAAAAAAACTGTTTCGTGATCGCAGTTGGTCAGCATAACACGGCACTTTTTAAGGGAATTTTTCAACGTTTATCCGAACCGTACAAATGTGAACGTTTAACCGTAAGATCTGTCACTTAACCGTGTAACCGTCACAGGCTTACGTATAAGCCTGCGCATTCACAAATTGTTGTGGAACGCCCCCTAGCATGCAATGTTTCTCACAAATATTGCTACACGCACAGATGTAATGAAATAACAAAGACTACGAGTCTGTAAATTGGAATGATATGTGTGTGTGTTTTATGGGATATTGTGCTGTGAAAATCGTGATCACAGTTATTATGGTCAGCATTACGCGGCACTTTTTAAGTGATTTTGTCAACGTTTATCCGAACCGTACAAATAAATGTAAACGTTTAACCGTAAGATCTGTCACTTAACCGTGTAACCGTCACAGGCTTATGTATAAGCCTGAGCATTCACAGTTATTTTTGGTCAACATACCGTTTCTGAAACAGTTGGTGACCTGTGTAACAGCAGTTTCATAAACAAAATTTCAAGTAAAAAAACCTGTTTACACAACCTTGCATGTGACCTAATATCCTAAAGCGTACAAATATGAAAGAGTTAGATCCTATATCAAATTGAAGCTTAGTACATGAACTTAACTCTCAATGTAATTTTTGTTTAAATTCTGAATTAATTTGCCCATTTACAGCGAGGTGAATATTTAATTAGTGGGACCATATCTCAAGAATTACACAGCCGATTTTCAAACTTTTTTCAGTTATAGATACCTAGGGCAAGGGAGATTAGCCTTGAGTAAATGTGACCCCATGTTGACCTTAACTTCCGGGTCAACCGGAAGTGGGACCATATCTCAAGCATTACACAGCCGATTTTCAAACTTTTTTCAGTTATAGACTCCTTGGGCAAGGGAGATTAGCCTTGAGTAACTGTGACCCCATGTTGACCTTAACTCCCAGGTCAACCGGAAGTGGGACCATATCTCAAGAATTACACAACCGATTGTCAAACTTTTTTCAGTTAAAGACTCCTTGGCATTGGAGATTAGACTTGATTAACCGTGACCCCATGTTGACCTTTATATCCGGTTCAACCGGAAGTTGGACCATATCTCAAGAATTTCACAGCCAATTTTAAAACTGTTTTCAGTTAGACTCCTTGGGCATTGGAGATTAGCCTTGGGTAACCGTGACCCCATGTTGACCTTTACTTCCGGGTCAAACGGAAGTGGGACCATATCTCAAGAACTACACAACCGATTTTCAAACTTTTTTCAGTTATAGACTCTTTGGGCATTGAAGATTGGCCTTGGGTAACCGTGACCCCATGTTGACCTTGACCTATGGGTCAACCGGAAGTGGGACCAGATCTAAAGAATTATGCACAGCCGATTAAAAAAAAAAATTCAGTTATAGACTTCTTGTGCATTGGAGATTAGCCTTGGGTAACTGTGACCCCATGTTGACCTTTACTAATGGGTCAACCGGAAGTGGGACCATATCTCAAGAACTACACAACCGATTTTCAAACTTTTTTCAGTTATAGACTCTTTGGGCAGTAAATGTTAGACAAGGGTTACCATGACCCCATGTTGACCTTTTTTGGTTGTTAATTTATGTTTATGAATCAGAAAACCGGAACAGCTTCGTGTTTGTACAAAAACACCTAATGTCTAGTTTTATATTTATTTTTCTTTTTAAGCGCTTCGAGACTCTTGTGTGAAGCACTATATAAAAGTTGTGTAGTATTATTCTTCTTATTATTATTATTATTATTATTGCCTTTTGAAAAATGAAGAATGAAGTGTCATGCCGCTGCTTTTTGTACAGTTCATCCACCAGTTGTGCTCACTTCAAATGTGCCTCAGTCGTCAAAGTTTGAAGTTGGCACACACATTTTGGAAGTGGAATATTTGTGCAAAATTTGTTTTAAGGAAAGGTTGGTTGTTCTTACCTTCCCACGCCTTGGTCAATGGGATTCACAAAGCGGTTCTTGTAAAGCTCCTGGTACTGGGTACGGGAATAAACAAGCAAATTTATATTTGTTAAAGGGTGTGTACAACATTGGTAAAGGTAAAAATATAAATGTTCACAGATTTGCTCATAATTTACATGGTATAAAGATGGTCATGGTAGAAAACTTCCATTGAAATAACTTTGCTTGAAATGCTATAGTTTTTAAGAAATGAGTAAAACAATAAGTCTTTATCACCAGTGATAAAATCCGATGTTTGAAAACAGCGAAAACATATAATGGGATTTCTCATTGACTCCGAAGACAGATGTAGCTTAAACTTTCACAGGTTTGTTATTTCATGTATATGTTGGGTCACATCAAGTGTGAATACTGATCTTTGACAATTATCAATGTTGTATTGTCTTTAAAGTAAATAAGTTACGATTTAGGACAAGTAAAAACAACACCAGTAGAATGTCTCCACTCGCATCATTTTTTTGAAGCTGCATCCTTTTAAAAATGTTTTTTATTTATTTCTCCCCAAAAGACTTTAAAGGATAGATATACATTGTTAATAAAAATAGTTAAATAAATGAAGCCATATTTGTTAATTTAGGGTTTTTTTTATGAATAACTTATTATTTTTTTGATCATGTTGGGCGCAATCTATGAAGTTGTAATTTTTTTTTATTCGCGTGGTGTGCCATTTTGTGACGGCGCAAACTTTGATTCCTCGCATGATTTTAAAATTTGCGCAGGATAGCAAACTGTGAACACCACGCGATCTTTGTCGTTCAACCATAAATCTCGATACTTGTCGTGAAATATATGCTGTATGAAGAGAATGTATTTCCAAAGGTTAAAGGAGGTAAGTTCAAAAAAGAATTCTGCCGGTAATGATACTTTTGTTCAAAAACTTGGGAAAATTTCTAGAAACGGGTTTGCTCAGGAACTGTGAGTTCAGAACTTCTTGTGACATAACACAGGACAATCGTGCTGGCAGACTCCTATAAAAAAACGGTGCTGCAACTTAGTGATAAATTTTCGGTTACAACAGAAAAAAACAAATGCATTTAAAATGCATCCCGTTTTTGTTTCTAGTCTGACCATAGACTAGAAGAAAGAATTTCTGACGATGACAACAACCGCCGCTGATTCCCAAAGAGAATTATTCATGCAAAACACGTAGTTCGTGTCAATTTCGTGCCTCTGTCACGCAATTTTTATTTGAGTATTAAGCAGACTTTTAGTTCAAAAATTGCGCACGCGCGAATTTAAAAAAAGGACACTTTCAATGATCGTGCTCATCAATTAATATTATATGATCAATAAATTCAAACAGTGAACACTGAATAAGATCAAGATTTGGCTTGTGCCGCGCTCGAGTACTTCCGGGCAACACACACACACACAGTGACAAAAACACAGTCATTCAAACTGACACTCACACTGTCCCTATGATATGAGTGTGAGCATGGTGAGTGTGTGTCGGGTGTCACTATTTACCGGAAAACACCGGAAAACTACCGGAAAACACCGGAAAACTACCGGAAAACACCGGAAAACTACCGGAAAACACCAGAAATTACCGGAAAACACCTGAAAATACCGGACTCAGATAGAAGCATTCCAGAAAAGCGTGAGTTTGAAATAGCACTGACACAAAAGACGGCGCGGCGGGCGTAGCTACACAGGAATACGTATACGAAGAACTGAGGAATAATTAAACTTATCAAAGTCCTTCCTTTATCTTTCTCGATTATCAGTGCAGTTTATAAAACGTACAACTTTAATGTAAGAAGTTGCGTCGGCATTACTTTTTGTGTACGTGTTAGTATTATTATTATTATTAGCTGTTCCGACCTTTCAGTCGGAACAGCTTTTGTTTTCGTCCAGATTTTTATTTTTAGCTGTTCCGACCTTTCAGTCGGAACAGCTTTTGTTTTCGTCCAGATTTTTTTATTTTTTATTATTTAGCTGTTCCGGCCTTTCAGTCGGAACAGCTATTGTTTCTGTCAAGATTTTTATTTTTTTTAGCTGTTCCGACCTTTCAGTCGGAACAGCTTTTGTTTCTGTCAAGATTAACCTTAGGTAACCATGACCCCATGTTGACCTTTACTTCCGGGTCAACCGGAAGTGACACCATATTTCAAGAACTACACAACCGATTTTCAAACGTTTTACAGTTATAGACTCATTGGGCATTGAAGATTAGCCTTGGGTAACTGTGACCCCATGTTGACCTTTACTTCCGCGTCAACCGGAAGTGAGACCATATTTCAAGAACCATACAATCGATTTTTAAACGTGTTTCAGTTATAGACTCCTTGGGCATTGGTGATTAGCCTTGGGTAACCGTGACCCCATGTTGACCTTTACTTCCGGGTCAACCGGAAGTGAGACCCTATCTCAAAAAATTAACTGTTCTTTGTGTTCCATAGTCTACAGAGATAAGGTACAGGACTGTTTTTATACCGGTTAGTTTTGGAGCGAGGAATGGAGAGGTGATTACTGTTTCTTAATTTATGACTATGAGATTGTGTTCTTTGTTCAGGAAGCCAGCTACTAAATGTATCATCTTTAAGTAGGTTACACACAAATTTATAACAAAGTTCGCCGCAAACACAGGTGGTGGCAGTCAGCTACTGACACAGTGTCATAGTGTAAGTGCATGCGGCTTGCAAGCACTATGACACACGTACACGCGTTTCCATGTGTTTTCCGGTAGTTTCCATGTGTTTTCCGGTAGTTTCCATGTGTTTTCCGGTAGTTTCCATGTGTTTTCCGGTAGTTTACATGTGTTTTCCGGTAGAAAGATAAAGGAAGGACTTTGATAAGTTTAATTATTCCTCAGTTCTTCGTATACGTATTCCTGTGTAGCTACGCCAGCCGCGCCGTCTTGTGTCGGTGCTGTTTCAAACTCACGCTTTTCTGGAATGCTTCTACCTGAGTATTTTCCGGTGTTTTCCGGTAATTTCTGGTGTTTTCCGGTAGTTTTCCGGTGTTTTCCGGTAGTTTTCCGGTGTTTTCCGGTGTTTTCCGGTGTTTTCCGGTAGTTTTCCGGTACTTTCTGGTGTTTTCCGGTAAATAGTGACACCGTGTGTGTCCACAATCATCAATAATTATTGGTAATACTAAATTAAATAGGCCTAAGTAATATTTAATAATAATCACCATCTAATTCTAATAGTAATTACTAATAATCAGTTATTGTCAATTTGAATTTGTGTTAAATTAAAAACAAACTGATTGTTTGGAACAGATTGATCCATTCTGAACTTGACATTATTATAAAACGAATAAAACAGTACAGTGTGTCGCGTCGGGGTCGCGTCAGGGAGCTAGACTTCCACCCCTCACAAATTCGAAAGAAGAATAATTTAGCGACGCACAGAATTGGTCATAAAACACACTCTAAATATATCCAATGAGCTAGAATTCTATACATACTCGTCTTTCCTTCTCAGCAGACATAGTGGCAATTTTTCTCAAGCACAAATGAGGAGAACTCTCCAAAATCACAGTCTGAAAAAGCTCTCAGCAGGCATCATAACAACCGAACAGAACGCCGCCATTTTTACTTTTAAATTTGTATTGTAGGCATGTTCAATAATAAAAAGTAATAACGTCAGTATCGAATCTAATATTGTAAAATAGAATAATTAAACCAGTTTTAAATATAATTCTAAGTATGTTAGTTGTTTTTTCTTATAAAAAGTGAAATAACTTGTTATTGTTATATCAAATTAATAAGTATTTACATTAATACATGTTGACCCTGGGTAGGCGCGAACCTCGAAAATCACTGAACACTTACTTCCGTGTCGAGTTCACTTTCTGCTGGATGCGCTGCGCCTTTGCACAGAACAGTTCAGACTTTATTATATCCACAAACAACACCTGCACAAGCTTTGACGTAAATACATTTTTACCCCCAAGAAATTGTAATTCTACTATGAATATAATTTTATTATTAAGAAAGTTATTTTTTGTGAGGATTGTATTTTACCTAAAATAAAATGATTGTGTGGACTTTAATTGTGTTGACTCATGACTGTGTGGATGTGTTGTCCTTTTCCGAATTCCCCACGCACCATGCACACTAGTTGCGATAATCGTAACCCTCCATCCACCCGACCGTCGGGAGGATGGAGGATTACGATTGTCGCAACTACATGCACACCAGTCACTGTCTCCACCCACTTTAAACTAAGTCCAAACTTGTGTTTTGCAAATGGCAGTGTGAAAAACAATTTTAGTGTGTGTATATTATTATATTATTTATATTAAGTAGGCCATGAATTTGTTTATTTTATTATAAAATATTTACTTTGTTTTATTTATTTTATTTTTTATTGAAGGGGGCTGGGGGTAAGATTGAAAAATAAAGATGCCAAATCCAGCTGCCACTTTTTCACTGGTGCCTATGGTGGTTTTGATTAAAGAAGAGTAAAGACTAAAATAAAAAAAAAAAATCATTGGCAGAGTGAATACCGGCAGAGTAATACTACTTTAGTAATGCAACTTTAGTAATGCAACTCTTGTCTGCTTGTATGTGTGTTGTGTGTTGTCATTTAGCCTTCGAGAAAGACTCTGCTAGGGTCGAAACGTCAGGCCACTAACTTATTTTTTGCATTTATACCACAGGTCCTTTTGGTTGGTAAGCAGTTTGCAACAGCTAATTCTATTTTCTACTTTAGTACTAGGTAGAAGTAAATAACACACCTACCTAACAGATTTTTCATGCCAAAAATTGTATCTTGCAGTCCGATTTGGCATCTTTTTTTCTTTAGTGACAGTTTTTAATTATTTTTTACATCATATAGTGCTCTTCTCTATAGTGAGTAGGGTTTTTTTCCTCAAATTTTGGTGTATAATATTGAGAAAAACATTAAACAAGTTTCTTTTGATTTTCAATGCAGGCAGACAAACAGGAAACACTGAGTGAGTGATACTCAAATTCAAGATGAGTGGAGGCAGACGATTGGTCGAGTCCTTGCAGCGGATTGGCTTTGGCGAGGCACATGACCTTCAAGCGGAGGGATTTGATTGGATGTTTGACAATGAGCAAGTAACTCCCTTCTTGGATTGGTTCTGTGATAATGTTGGACCAGCTAATCTTCTCTCTGAGCATGAGATTAAAGAGTAAGCTATTTGCGAAGCGATCGTCTTAACCCTCCTTGACGATCCCCGATCGGACTGTCAGGAGGAGGAAGGTTACGATCGATCATCTCAACTAAGAATCAAAGAAAAACGTGACAAATATTTCTGATGATTTAACAAAGTCTATGTCACAACACATCACTTGTTTTCAAAAGACCAGGGCCCAATTTTGAAGAGCTGCTTGTGAGCACACAAAATTTGCTAAGCATAAACAAATTATGCTTACCAGAACAAGGTTTCCAGCCAAACTACCATGTCACGTGTACGATTTGTGACTGGTATCCTGTTCATTTCTGCTAAGCAGAAAATTGTTAAAGCAGTATTTTCTGCTTTCGCAGCTCCATGAAATCGAGCCCAGGTCAAAGGTAAAGCTCAGGTCACAGTGAACATCTTTGCGAGGACTTTTTCTGTAGAAGTGCCATTAACCAAGGATAAACTGCCTTGCCCTCACAGGAACGAAGAATTATGCCTGATGTCAAAGGTCGACAGGCACAAATTGTACACGTGGATGGCAGGAACTTGAACAATTTGTTAGCAGATGCCATTATGCAATTTCATGAATATAGAGGGCATGTAACTCCACATACCTTGTAGGAGAAATACTGAGCGCTTTGACACGCTCATCGAGAGTAGATAAAGCGCTATATAAGAACTGTGTGTTATTATTATTATTATTTAAATGTTAGTTTTTGCAACGGACCATGCAAGGCTTGCGCGTACATTCAAACATTTCTGGGAAACTGTGATGGAGGCAAAAACACTCTCTTTAAAAGGAGTCCCAATACATCTACGTATGAGAAATGCATAGTTTAGACAGGATTTCACCACTATTCTCATTATTATCTCCAAGGTTTAAGTTACTGGATTCCTCTGGCGAGGGGATCTTGGAAGGAGCTCAACTTGAAGACGCTCTCAAGAATTCATCATTAGCAGAAGATGATGAGATGTCACCGGAGATGCTAAGGTAAACTGATGCTTGGAAGTTTGCGTGACTTTTGCTTTACTTACGGTTAGCAGTGTTTACAGAAGTTCTGCTAATAAACCCCTGGCATATGATATCACAAGCCCAAAATAGCGCCCTCACTGAAGTCAATTAAGACCTATAAGTGGCTGAGAGTTGTGCGCAGCGTGTACCTTCTTGCACGTTTCCATTGTTTGATTTAAGTGATGGCTGCCAATGCCAGGGTCTATGGCTGCTACATAAGCAGAAACCATCTGCTTACAGGCTTTTTATAAAATTTTCACCAGGACAGACAAAGCTGGGTTACCTTCCCCGCAGCTGCCATCTCGACAGTACCCCTAAGGCCTGAGCGAACAAGACTAAGAAGAAGAAATCAACTTTTCATGTTTCTGTTTGCAGAGAGAACATTCTTCAGATGGAAGAGGAGCTTGAGGTTGCTCGGATGAGGAAGGAACATTTATTGCAGCAGAGAAATAAACTCAGGTCAGCAACTCTCTTCAAACTTTAACACTCACCATGAGCCACAACCGATTATCTGCCATAGTTTGATGGAATTTCAAAAGGCTCGGACTTGCCTCCCATTGAGCCAAGTACAATGAGAAACAAGCCTGTCCATTCTTGTATGCCACATTTGTACAACAACAGGACAAAGGTTTGGATTCGGGGGTTACAAAATAACCCCCAGAAAAGGGATAATACGAGGCATGTTTTCCAACACCTGTTGTCCCTCTTTGTACTGGTGAAAGGACGGTAGCACGGTAGGTGCATACATGTGCACGCTACTCAATGCAATGTCAGTCCGTGTGGACACTTTCATCAGTCGTCCGGCTGCCAGCAAACGAATTTGCAGGCTATAAAGTTGTAAAAATAAACTGTCCGCTGTTGGCCAGTCCAGAAAAATTTGGTGGATATACACGTCATCAAACGTAAAATGGTTAAGAGAAGGGGTTTTCCCCCGGTGTTTTCTGGTATATGGTTGGCTGCAGATTGACCCCTTGTCTAAGCAATAGACTGCAAGTCTCGCGCGTATCCGAACGAGAAAACACGTCAAACGAAGAACATGTTTATTTCTGAAATTAAATCTTTGTTTTAAATTATATCTCATGACAAAATCTGAAGAACAAAAATAAATCATTACAATTTTATGAATAGTGTGTATATTATTATTGAAAAAAAAATTAAAACTCTGGGACAAGGATGCCTATTTGATGTTAACTTTTTAGAAACCCCTTACGCGGATTTCGTGAAGGTCAAACGGGTCTTAAATGGACCCGTATCGCAGTGTAAAGAGGATGCTGACGCCTCAACAACCATAGACTGCAATGAAAAGGGTTTGCTTTGCAATTACAGCTTCTGGCACTTATAATTGCACATCCAAAACAAGCGTTTACGTAAGTTATATGATGGGAGGCGAGCACAAAATTCTAAATTTTTTGCAATAACCGGAAGCTGAGGTCAAGTTTAATTCTTGGGTTTTCTTCGTTATATTGTTGAATTGGTTTTACTTTCATATGTTGTTATCACTTAGTATTACATTCCCAACAACATGTATACTTTTCTAGGTCATAACCTACGTTAAACTAAAATAATTGACGAAACAAAATCTTGCCCACGTAAAACTCCATATGGTTGGGACCACTATGGTCCCGGAAGTTCGATTACGCGCAAGACTTGCACAGTCTATAAGTGTAACTGGGCTATGTTCTTTGCGTTACACAACACACAGGACCAATTTGAATGGCTTTACTTCCCATACGAAGGATGAAGCAATAAGGGTTAAAAGTGTCTTGCTTAAGGACACAAGTGTCAAGACCGGGACTCAAACCCACACTCTGCTAATCAGAAACACCAGAGCTTGAGTGCGGTGCGCTTGACCGCACGTGGAAGACACCCCTCGACACGGCAGTTAAATAAAAAGCCTTTGAATTCCTGTGAACTATGGAACCCGGGAAGTTCTAAAAGGAGAAAAGAAACCCCAACTAAACAGCGACGTGGATGATCTTAGTTTTTATTTTCTGCTTCTACAGTGTCCATCACACAGGATTGACGCATCGACTCACTAAAATTGGAACGGTGGAGTCCGCAACGAAGAAACGCTACAAAAAGAGTTTGGAGAAAAATCAAACGGACAATGCTCGGGTATTTGCAATAAAAAGGGATTTAACTTTTTGTTTTCTTTTTAATGTGTTTTTATTTGGGGGTGGGGGAGGGGAGGGGGAGACTTCATCTAAAAGAGTTTAGGTATCATCTTTTACTTGCATCTCCTTTCTCATATCCAATTTCACATCCACCCTAGTGACAATAATTACGAGAAGGTGATGATCCACTCAGACAAGTACTTATCAGAACTAAGCAAGTGCTTTAAAAACAATTTGTATGCAAGTTCCCCCCAAACAAGGCTTAAAGCCATTCTTGGTAAGGGGCTACAAGAAGAAAACATTTAAGATGAAAATAACTCCGGGGAGCTGAAGCTAGGAATTGATATTCCTCTTTAAAAAGTTCAAGTTGTAGGATAGAGGATAGTGATTCTTTTTAAAAATGTTCTTATTTCCAAATAGGTGAACACAGCACTGGAGAGACTTGGCCAGTCTACAAAGGACCTCGTCCAATTGTACCATCAAACAGCGTCGTCCCCCTCCTCCAGTCGATCGACAAGCACATCCCATGATGCAACATTTCTATCCCAGCAGCCTTTGGGTCAGTACCACGTCACCGAAGAGCGTTTTACACAGGAGTTGACTGGCTTTACCAAAAAGCAGTTCTTTGAGGTATGGCATTTTGGTCACATTTTTTATATCTGAAATTTCGTAAGTCACCACATGATATCATATTGCAGACTGGTATAGTGCATCTATCATTCAAAACCACAGTGGATGATATTGAATGGTCAGACAGTAGGAGGGTTGACTCCATACTGTGTAGATGCATTAACCACAGTGGATGATATTGAATGGTCAGACAGTAGGAGGGTTGACTGTGTACTGTGTGGATCATTCACCACATGATACCATATCACAGGCTGGCATAGTGCATTTATCATTCACAAACCACAGTGGATTATATTATTGAATGGTCAGACAGTAGGAGGATTAAGCTATTTAATGGTAAAGTACAGTAAATATATATTTTTTTTCATTTTCTTGCGTTTGTTTCAGGGTATTGCTGACTTGGTCGGTCACGATGAAGGATCACGCTACCAGATACTTGACATCAGTAACCCCAGCAGCTTGGTGATCAAAGGAGAGAAAAAACACGTCACTGACATCGATTGTAAAGAGCTCGGTAGACTGCAAACGATGTGAGTTTTTCCGTCTGTCGCTGTGTCTGCTAAAGATTCAAGCTGGCCCCTCGTCACCAGGAAAGCTTGGCAGTGTAATGGTTAAGGCATCTGCTCTCTATTTACACTCGGTTTTACCGCAAACTGAATATACATGTACATTGAAACATTGTTGAACGTGCTTGCTTAATTTCAATCTTTCTCTAGTTATCCAGCCAATCAGAGAAGACGTGTCAAAGCCAAAGTGGAAGAAGCGCGTCTTCTCGCAGCGTGTAACTTCGCTGGCGATAAGCTCCAGTCGTTAACCCATGGTGGATATTCCAGTAATGTCACTGAGCTCAGGTGAGTTTATTAACGCTCAAACCAAAACCCAATTGCATGTTTTGTTTGAATCTGCTTTACCGAGGGCTGCACTAGTAAACTGATCATTCTTTCAGGGATGTGATTTATCCGTTTTTAACCGGAAATCTGTTTTTATGCTCCCCCAAAAAAGAAATCCGTTTGGATTTTTATTTTATTTTTTCACTTAAGACTAAATTCATCAAAAAATTAAGATTGCAGAGTAGGGCTTTTAAAACCAAAGATACCTAAAAATGTTATTAGTGGGCTTCGTGCTCAAGTTTTTGAGCTCGCAAGTTTTCGCACTTTGTGCTCAGAGTTTAGGGTTTTTTTCAACAGCTTATTACATCCCTGTTCTTTACATGGGACCGGGCAAACCACCATAATTTTAGATGTGGGAGTGACTATCTGGGTTATATAATATGAATAAGTCAACAAAGTACTTTAAATACACACACATAACCATGTTGGCCCACCATGGGTTCGAATCCCGACAGATTAATTACATACAAAATGTTGGCTGTGTGAACTGGTGCATGATCTGTGTGATACGATGGGTCGGCACCATTTTCTTAATGGCGAAAAAAGCTTCTTGTTGGGCCGTGTCATATGGTTTTGTATAACTCTATGGTAGGGACTGAAAACCCAATCCGAATGCAAGGCCACAATCGCAGGTGGGATTCAAACCGGGGCCCAAAGAGGTGAAAGGCCGGGAAAGAAACCACTGAGCCAACCTGATCCCTGAGTTGGTGGCTTGATGGACCAGCCAAGAGGTGCCTTGCAAATTTGACTACGCTATTATTTCATCGCTTCTTCACTTTGATTTCAGGGAACGGCTGAAAGAATCACAGATGAAATTCCAGACCATACAGAGGCTGGGGGCAAAGATTGCTGAGTCTGACCTCGGTGACCTCATTCAAGAGAGTGCAGTGTTACAAGCAACTAGAGTCTTGTACGGAGACTACAATCTCAAGATCATGAGACAAGACTACTTTACATCTAAACAAGATCAGGTAAGTGTAAACAAGACCAACCTAGTCTAAACAAGATTGGGTTAGAAATCAAGCAACTAGAGTCTTGTATGGAGACTACAATCTCAAGATTATGAGACAAGACTACTTCACATCTAAACAAGATCGGGTAATCATGGCCGAGTGGTTTAGAGCATCGGATTCAAGTTCTGGTGGTTTAGTCATCGGGGTGTGGGTGTGGGTTCGAGTCCCGGTCATGACGCTTAAGTCCTTGAGCAAGACACTTTGCTATATATTTGCTTCTCTTCACCCAGGGGTAAAAGGGTACCTGCAAGGGTAGAGGTTGATATTGTGTTTGAAAAAGCCTTCGAAGCGCCACGCGGCCCAGGGCTGTATACTCCCCGGGGAGCTGAGAAAGATTAAAGGAATGTTATTGGTCCAATGACCAGGGCACTAATGTAAAGCGCATTGATACGTTATTGTAAAATGCGCTATATAAGAACTAGTTATTATTATTATTATTAAGTGTTTGAATTTCTACTGGAACATTTCAAGGAGCACCAAGGCAACGACCAGGAGCATGGAGGCAATCGCCTCTGTTGCCTCCGTGCAATATCAGGCCTGCAATTGTTAACGATCATGTTTGGTGCAAAGGTGTCAGGCTGTTTGACTTATCTGAAAGCTGCAAGACAAAACCCTTGTACCACACCCTGTGACATATCTTTGGCCTTAGTCGTATGGCTTCAACAACCACTTTAAATCATCATACCATTCGTTGTTTTAAAAAGCAAATTCTTCAATTTGTCTGTAGTTGATAGAGCAACTGACAGCACAGCAGTCCCGTCATAAATTCCTGCTGATGGCGTACGAGGTGGAAGCTCACCGACATCGAGAAACTCACCGTCTGCTGACGGCAGCTGAGCAGCTACTCAACAAGAACTATCATGCCCAGCAAGCCAGAATGGTAGGTGGTAGGGTTGGGATGTTTGACTGGTTAACTGTTGTGTTTAAAAAAAAATAAAAAATAAAAATAAAATGCGTTTCCGAATTTCGTCAAAGTTTAAACAAAGCCGACTGTAATGAGACTTTCATTTTCTTTAAAATGTTAATCCCAGACACTTTCTAGGGATAATGATTGACATCCCTTTTGTTGGTCAGAATGTGTCTAAATCCCCCACAATTTAAACTGTAATACATTTTTTTCAATCCCCTACAATTTGTTGTACATTTGAGCGAAATGTCAGTGAGATCTGTTGGGGTTTCGTCTTTTGTTAGGGTTTTTTTTTTTGGAAACGGTGTTTACTCATATATATTTTTTGCTATGACCAGGATTGAGAAATTTCGGATTTTATCCGAGTTCAGACTTTGTTTATGTCTGCTTAGTGGAAAGAATTATTTCCTTCAGGTATAAAGGAA
This sequence comes from Leptasterias polaris, assembly GCA_037783415.1. NCBI lineage: Eukaryota > Metazoa > Echinodermata > Asteroidea > Forcipulatida > Asteriidae > Leptasterias > Leptasterias polaris. The sequence goes on from JAZGTN010000035.1 coordinate 1,039,977, forward strand.
ACCTGCTGTTTTATGTGTTTTTCTAGTGCTGGGGATATTGTTCCCAAAAGCACTTAACTTCAGGGGTTACCAAAAGGTGGAAATGCCATCATTTCAACATTCTTCCTAACATTGGGATCCTAGTTTCAGACCTTTTAGTCAGCAGTGACTCTCACCCCTAAACAGAGTTGCTTATTTCAAATTTGCTTAATTGTGGGGGAATTTTTAAGGTGTTTCTTTCTTCATTTTTTGAATTACAGAACATGATGTTAGATCCGAGTCTATCCCCATTCTCTGGTGTGCGTAACACCATCGACAGCCGAGACGTTTTCATCAACAGATTACACAGCATCATCGGTAAGTTTGTATCTCTCAATTCTTGTCAAGGAAACCGGTCCTGCCACGTACCCCCTGAGGCACTTTGAAAAGCCTGGAGCCATAAGAAGTTAGATCTTCGGAGATTCAAAGTTTTCAGCATACTTTGATTGATTTCTAAACAATGGAGGCACTTCAGACCAGGGTCCAATTTCTTGGCTCTGTTTACCATAAGCAAAGAATCGGTGCTTATGGACAGAAGGGAATTTCGCACGTTTCACGGGTTAACAGAGAATTTTTGCTTGTGCGCGTTCGTACTTCACTTTACTAGGGATTCTTTTCTTGCACTTGCCTGATAAGGGGAGAATGGTGATCGCAAGCGCAGAATTCGGCGGTGAGCAGAGCCATGCAATTTGGCCCAGATGTTTTCGCAGGATAACATTACCATTTTTATAACAAGTAGGCTTTTCGATGAAAAGGTCAGTATGACCATACCTTAAATCACTGAAGCTGAGATCCACAAAAAACTAAGATCCACAAAAAACTAACTTCATGACAATAAAATATGCAGTTTTGGATGATGATTGTACTGACATTGACATTTGATATTCCTTGGTTGTCAAGTTAACGACACCGATACAAACGGTCGCCAGCAGCTGTTCCTGACCTACAGTGGCCTGAAAGAGGGCGCCAGTCAGGTGGCTGAACGACTCGCTACCTTGAAACAACTTCTCTCGTCCACAAACAGTAGTCAAGACAGCAGATTAGCCGACTTGTAAGTATAGCAAAGATTCCTAAAAAGAGTGTGTAAAGAAAAGGTTTAGCACAAAGAGATAGAGCGTGAAGAATGTTTTGCTCGAACGGCAGCTGATTTAACAATACACTAAGATTTATCTTGAGACGAGTTGTCCATATTTGTATTGTGACACCACACTTTGCTTTTTGCAATTAAGATTGATGCACAATGTGACACAGTTCACCATCTATTAATGGAAATGTTCAACTGGTTTTACTTGTACAGGGAATTGACTCTGAAAAGATGTGAAGAAATGGTGTACGCTGGTTCAGCCACGATAGACGGCCAGCCCGTCCTGAGCCCCCCTCAGTTGATGAATGGAATCATCCGGTTGGACCAGACATTACAGAAACTGGAACATACCATAAGGGACATTATAGGGGATTACAATGGCAAACTGAAGGTGAGTTGGTTGGTGATATTTTGTTTCACTGCCTGTACATATAAAGGGCTCAGGTTTACAATCTGGTAGTTGAAAGGGGCATCATCATGTAGACAAAGACATGTTCATGATTTTTCACTTTTGTTTAACTACACCCCTGCATTTGTAATAATGAATCAAAATTTGTTTTTCTTGCAGATGTTGAAGGGAGACCCTCTGCTGGCCAAACAGAGGCACTTGTTTGTGTACCTCTTCACTGACCCATCGCGACTGCGCCGGGCTGTGAGTGAGCTAACACAGCGACTAGAAGCACAGCTTGTACAGTGATTATGAGTTAATAAAATTAGCTAACACAGCAACAGTTTATTGTCTCCATGCTTCCGAGCATCAGTAATTTAGTTTACTTTTGTTGTCCCTCCTCAGATTAACTTCTTATACGTGCATGCTCCCCTCATAGGCTCATTTTCATTGCCCTCACGTCATCCAAAAAAAAAATTATATATTTGTTTTACTGTTGGTTTAATTCCATTTTAATTTATTGACTGATTTGTTTGTCATTAGGGTTTTTTTCCCCTCCGTTATTGTACTGTTGAGGTCGAATAAATAATAATAAAGGAAAATGATTACTTCAGAAGCCCCAAAAAACTGGTCGGCATGGAAATTTTTCTGAACACTGATCTGAAAGTTTAGAATCCTTAAAATAAGCATCAACTTCATAAATTACTGTGATATTTATATTTATTATTTTCCACGATATAAGATTGAATAATCTTTCATATTTAGTGTATACAAGGGAGCTTAATACAGCTGTACAAAATGAACAGTTCACTTGGAATATATGTATATAACGCAATGCTGTACAAAGAAAGAAAAATCATTGGAATTGTTATAATTACTTTTTAAAAGCTCTTACATCAATGTGTGATAAGCGAAGTGCTCCGAGACCGTCAGAAAAAAATCCATTTGTAAATATTTTTCTTCGCAAGACTATATACATTGCTTAGCACACAACGGTGTAAGAGTAAAAACAAAATAATAGTCCTCAACCTCGAGGCAATTTACTGGAAATGTTTCAATTTTTACACCGGCTTGACACTTCAAAGCTGCATAGTTTTACTTTAAAGGTTTGAAGCTCAATCAACTTAAAACTTGTGTACTTTGTTGGAAACCAACACATTTTTTTCATGCTTACCAAATCCATGAAAGCTGTTTAGCGATAATTGGCTGGTACACATTTTTTTCATGCTTACCAAATCCATGAAAGCTGTTTAGCGATAATTAACTGGTAACCAGCCAACAGCAATGTAAATAACATAGCATTTTAGCTGGTGTCTACAGCTGTTTTACTAGATACGCTTTGAAGAACCTACTCTTTTTGGTGGTTCCAGAAAATAAATTATCATCAAGAATTAAATAGTGATCGTTTGTAAACATTTATGTGTGGTCTACTATCACTTTTTACAAAGTAAAATGTACAATGAAAGTCTTTTGTGGGAGAATAGTTCAACTATAGAAATAGAAATAACCATCTGTGGATTTAGGCGACAAGTTCTTAAATGGCTGTTTAAAGGTACATGTAGGTTCATAGATTGCTTTGCAAAAATTAATGACCATAAAAACTTACTTGGTGAGAAGCACTGCAGTTTTTGATTGAGGGTTGGTGTTCATTGGCAAATGCTGTTTTTCTCTAGAATATAAATGAGCAATACGTTGACATGAACCTACCAAACCAATTTAGACTTGTTCTGGTAAGCATAATTTTGTTGTGCTTGAAGAATTTCTATGAAATTGGGCCCCAGTCTGAAAGAGAACCTTAATACTGGAATGTTGCGAAAAATAAACCTTTGTTTTCTTTCATTATTTTCCTTTCATATGGGTGAATAGCTACATACATGTATCCCTCAGGCAAACTTGAATCCTTGCTTCTGATTGGTCAGCAGCAATGGGATATATATTCCTACAGCGCTAGAATCTGTCACTAGGCCATTTATTTTATTCCTTAACGGATTGGTAGATCTGACAAAATAATCACAGACAGTGTTCATGTTTTGTGTAATCAACCACATACATGAAATAACAAACCTGTGAAAATTTGAGCTCAATTGGTCACGAGAAAATAGACCTTATGTGTTTTCAAACATCGAGTTTATTATCGCGCATGATAAAAACTATTGTTTTACTCATTTCTCAGAAACGATAGCATTTTAGGCAGAAATATTTTAAGGAACCCTTTCTACCATTACTTACTTTAAATCATGTAATTTATGTGTGTACAGGGCCTTTAAACCATCTCAGCTCACTTAAAGACACCAGTGTCATGACCAGGATTCAAACCAAAACCCTGATAACGCAGATTTGTAACAGACACCCATCTATTTGTTCATCATCTAAATGTAAGCTTGTGTCAAACATACCAAGAGGTTTGATCTAGCAGTGTGTACAAGTACATTGCTGACCAGTTCTTTGTAGACCTAAAAACGCTGCACCGTTAAATCACACGAAAGACATGAGCACAGAAATTGTTGTCCCGCTGACTGGCACAGCAGTAAAGTCAATTTTCATGAATTCTGTTCATTCCAACTGAAACAGTTTATCACCATCTAGTCTCGATCAAAGTCTATTTGTTTTTCAGTACAATAAATACATTACAACAGCTACGTCGGCAGCAGGTGCTAAGTACCAATTAATTAAAAATTTATACTTGAATTATTCAAAATAATACGTTAAAAGGAGGCCTTTTACAAACAAAAATAACATAAAATAATTTAGTACAGGGTGTAAAAATTGAAAATTTCTGTTACTTGTAGACAAATCAATTGTTTTGTTTTTAAGTTTAGGTAACTTCACTACAGATTGGAGAAGATTGGGCAATTACAGTCTTGCACTGCACACAATACCACACATTTCTTATTATTTTTTTAAATCTTTGACTGTTTGTACAATTGAATGGGAGGAAATACAGATGAACTATTTCAACAATTTGAAACCTCTCACAGTGTTTACGAACGGAACCAATTAGATTAAATATGTTGACTTGGTATTACTGTTTCTTTGTGGTAATCTTTGGTAAAACTGGGTGTTTTCATACTTCACATTCTACGACCACTTTTTGTACATGGAATCAATAAATTACGTCCACCAAGAAGGAAATGGCTGAACAATAACTGACCCAATCAACATCACAACAATCTTGGTTGCGCCATTTTGAAGGTCCATGGCCTTGTGTGTTATACAGTGTAGTGCGCATTTTAGACGACAGGGCATTTACATGTTTACGTGTTTGACTCCCACAATGTGAGCTTGACAAACAGTACCCATGTTTGTCATTGGTGCAAGGGGTCAACACAGGAGTCGCTAATTTTTTAAAAATAAATAAATATGGGCAGGTCTGGAATTTCTTTGTGCTTTTCATTTTATTTATTTCATTTGAATCAAAGTGTTCTCAAAAAAGTGAACTTAATCACTATACTAGCCAAGAACCCCATGGAGAGAAGACAAAGGAAGGAAGTTTCAGATGTGGGAGGAAAACCCACTCAATCAAGTAGGGACTGAAACCCAATCCACATAGTGCATCCTGCGGTATTCAAACTAGGTAACTAGAGGTGAAAGGCAAGGAAAGATAACACAACCGGCATTACGGGCTGTGGTCCTTGCCTCTCTGCCCCTTAAAGAAATGTTTCCATAAAGTTTGACCTTTCTGTAACAGACATTTCCGTTACTCAGGGATGGGTTTAAACAAGATCATCACACACTTTCATTTTCCAAATTACTGACAATTAACCACTCACTGTTGATTTACAAATCGTTTAGACCATGGTAAGAAGGTTGGACGGGTGAAATAGCCTCTTCCGAGAAGAGGACAAATTCTAAGAAGGGTTGGTGGTGTAAAAACTCTTCACAATAAATACAATACTGTTTTGCATCAAAGACAATTTACTACTTGGAATCCTTCCTGCCAAATTCAGAGGACTGTAGTTTTTCTTTTTCCGTTTAATTTTTTCCCTTTTTTTTTAGGGGAAGGTAGGATAAATATAAATTGATAAATGAAACAATCTGGTGTAAACGTTCTTCACAATAAATATAAGATATACTGTTCTTCATCAAAGACAAATCACTACTTGAAATTCTTCCTGCCACATTCAGAGGAATGTAGGTTTTTGGGGGGTTTTCTTTTTGGTTTTTTTTTAGGGTAAGGTAGGATAAATATAAATGGATAGATAAGATGGTATCCTCTTGGCCTACAGTAAATCTAACAAGGATTGGTGGTTTAAACATTGCTGATATTTACAAATATTTCCTTTGATAGTTACCAAGGACTGTATTTATCTACCTAATTTTTATAGTATTTTTTTCAAGGGGGGGGTTCCTTATCAAATATATTATCTTTAAAAGTACAGGGTGATCTGGAAACAATAAAAAACAATCAAAAGTGTTAATTTCACATAGTACAAAAATAAAAAATAAAAACAAAAATTGACACATGTAAAAATCTGAATCCGTCTTTGTGGAACCTAAAATTGAAAATAAAAAACCCCAACAACAACCATTCACCAAAATAACCTACAAAATATAACCTGACAAATGAGAATATTAGTTTATATTTCGTGGTGTGTGGCCAGTTTCATAAATTTATTCACTGGTAATCATTTTGTTTTCTTCAAAAATTTGTGTAAGCATTTTAGCGTTTCATACATGGTCAAGAAGATTTGACGGCATGTGTGTGCGTTCAAATTAGATTTGCATTGTTGCATTACTTGTCTGCTAACGAGAGCCACTAGCAAACTTGAGTCACTTTTGCTTTGTTTACGCTAGGCAGATATTTTGAAATAGGTACTGTACGCAGAAAACATCAGCTGAAAGGCTTTATGAAACTTCACCCATGATTCACACTGAACTTGAAAGCGGAATCAAGAGATTCATGAGGAAACAAGAGCCACCAGCAAGTCAGCGTGCCTTTCGCTTTGCTAACGCTAAGCAGGTATTTTGAAATGGAAACTGTAATAAGTGCCCCTCTTTAAGCAGAAAAGATATGCTGACAGGCTTTATGAAACTTCGAGATTCACACTGAACTTGAAACGCAATCTCAAATACTGATGTGACTGCTCTAAACGGAACCACGAACCCACATTTCTTGCTTCAACAATTTCTTCCTAGAAGTCTGTTCGTAGTTTAATGGCATTCCATACTTTTAACAAATCCCACTGTGACATCATAAATAAGGTTTCCAACGACTAACACCATGTCAGAATCAAGCGACTCTGGCTGCAACAACAAATAGACCTTTTCAGCAATCCCAGCCATAGCCAATACCGAAGTCATCAAGAAAGCTCAAGCAAATTCCAACTTGGTGCTGATAACTTCCCTCGACTTAAAGCCTTCCATTGTTTGTTTGCCTTTGTGCGGAGTACATTTGCTGGCTAGTATAATGATTTAGCGCCCGATTCCTCAAACTCGGCCCAGGCATCGTTGAGCTCCATGAAGATTAGTTTGGTCAGCTCCTGATGGGGCGTACCTGTGTGTTTGTCTGGATGAATGCACAGACATGCTTTTCTGTAATATTTCTTAACCTGTTGAGAAATGAGAAGGACATCAAAGAAAATTGTCATCTTAAAGACCAGCTTGAACGAAAATGGCAACAAATGATCTTTGCTGAAATTTATTTAAAATGTATTCAACCAATCAGGAAATTAAGTGAATAAGAGAGTTAATAACATATTTTAATTGTAAGATTTCTGCAAAAGCCCTGTGATGGCATCATTCATGTTAAGTAATTTGTGGGAGCTCCGTTTTGTATAGCTGCTTAGTTGAAATAACAAATAACATCCCACATATGACGTCAAAGTATATTTATTATGACGCACGCCGTCAATGGCAGAAGTGTAGCAATTTTTTCAAAACCTTGAGGTTGGGGCCTAATTTCTGATTGATAATTACCAAAATTCCAGAAGTGTAAAAATATCAAAATTGCAATTAAATGAAAAACAAACACATTACAAACAAGTTCAAATAGCATCCCTATTAACAATGTTTTGGCAGTGGGCAAGTGAACCCATACAGTAAGAATTAATCAGAAATAAATAAATAACAGTTTTAATTAAACACAAATAAAATTTGTTTTACATATAATAAGATATATTTTTACAGTTCCGTACAAACAAAAATAAAATATAATATAAATATAGACATGTAACTTGGTCCTGTGTATATGGTCTTGGGGGTGCATTGCACCGCATAAAAGCCGAGTGTCAAAGCCCACCACAGCGCTTTGCGGGAGCGCCTTGACCCGACCTGGGATGCAGATTTTTATTTTATTTTTTTTGAAATCCCTAACAAAGATGCATCAATAGAAAAAGTTGTTTTAATTGTCTTACCTCGCCAGCTGTAACAAGCTGGTGCATCCCGACTTGTTTCCATCTGTTCTCTTCCTCCCATAGTACTGTATGTAGACTGGATATCAGGGTCCGGATGTTACGTTCCTTTCCCTCGGTCCATTCCAGAATCTGTCGGCAAAAATAATTCACAATAAATCAATTTAAAACCCTGCGGGTCGGCAACCCTGCTGTAGCTAACTAAATAATAACTAATTCATCTGTGTATCAACAATGTTAATTTTTTATATAGTCTATCCTCATATCCACGCAAACAAACAGGAAATGTTTCACTCGTCTGCGAAACTTCGTTCAGCCTACTCAGCTGTGTAGAAACACCAGGGCAAACCCCTTCTCTTCACGGTGTCAAGACAGGGACTCGAACCCACACTCTGCTGATCAGAAACACCATAGCTTGAGTCCAGTGCGCTTAGTCGATCGAGCACAACACGCTGATCTTAATTGCTAAGCAAAGTGTGATGCCACAATTCAAATCAAAATGGTAATACTGACAACTCATCTTGAGATGAATCTTAGTGCTTATTGAAATTCCTCCCCCGAACGCTTCTCGCTTCAGGGGTCCAATTTTACCTTGAGTTTATCAGGATCCATCTCTCTGACTAAATCTTTCTTTTTTATTTCGTTTATCGTTCGATGATCATCTTTCTTGTGAGTGAAGCCTTGAGAGGAGAGCAGATCTTCAAAGTCGCTTTTCTTGGTTTGCCCTGCGAGGAAAACAAAATGAAAAAAAGGAAAAATCTAAAAATGTTAACCCCCTTAATTCAGGAAGTACCACATGAGTTACACAAATGCAGAAAGGTTTCACTAGTGACTGGCTCCACAGTGAGCTAAAACGTTTGATTGGCAGGGGGTTGTAATGTGTGTTTATTGTAAACCAGACGATCGGAATGAACCTACTCTTCCAAAAACAAATGATTGCCCTTAGAAACAGCAACAGCCACAGGAATGCTACGGCTACGGCATGATTTCTGCATCATCATGCATTGAAGTATCGGACATCCTTGGCAACACCCTCAGCAACAGACAAAACTGTAGCCGCAGCCACTTATACGGAAATTACCTTACTTAATTTATATTGAGCATATGTAAATAAATTACCGGCTCCAAACGTCGCAAACTGCGTCCTTGTTCCTCTCTCCTCCCTCCCCCCAATCACACTGGAGAAACCGCTGGCATAGTAGTTTGGTTTACTCTGCTGGGCCTGGGGTGGAGGTTGAGCCATCCCTGGTGATGGTGATGGCTGGCGTTTCGGTGACGCCATACCATGGCCTTGAGATTGCTTGGACTGCCATGAGCTAAATGAGGAGGACTGTGCAGGGGGAGGCGTGGTACCAGACGCTGGTAGATTAGAATTCAAATTACCTGAAGATCGGAGCAAAAGTTAACCGTTAACCTATGGTGGTACCAAGCTAACAGGAGCAATGATATTAGGAAAGTTTCCCCAAAAAGTTGTACAAATTTAAATATTCCTGTGTCGTAGACAAACGAAGCGGTATAGGGCACCAGTTTCAAGTTTCGGTTTCTGATTAGCAGAGTGACTAAAGCAGGGTTTTAACCTGCGACCTCTATATTAACGCACCGACACTCTACCAACTGAGCAATCTAGCCCTAATGCTGGCGGTCTCCCAAACTCAATGCTACCAACTGAGCAATCTAGCCCTAATGCTGGCGGTCTCCCAAACTCAATGCTACCAACTGAGCAATCTAGCCCTAATGCTGGCGGTCTCCCAAACTCAATGCTACCAACTGAGCAATCTAGCCCTAATGCTGGCGGTCTCCCAAACTCAATGTCTTTGTTCAGGAACTGAAGCAACCTGTAATAGCCAGGGTTCACACCCAAGTTTACGATACAACCTGGGAAACGGTAGCAAAGGGATCACCTTAAGATTTGACTTTTTATTTCAGTGATTCCAGTGATTCAGGAGGAGACCATATGCTAATGCCTGTGTCTACTATTTATTTATTTAAACCGCAAGGGAAACTGACTGAGTAAACTCACTATATTCTTAATGAACTTATCGTCAAGCAAACTTGGCGCACTGCTTAAAATAGCTCAATACACAGAGTTAGGGTTAGGGTGTTAAAACATGGTGTAATATGAGATGTGTACAGTAGTTTATAATACACCTTTGTTGCTATAGATCGACATAAACATTTAAGATGGTTACAGTTGATACAATGACACAAGAGATGAAATTGCTGCCTACCGAAATCAGCAAAGGGGTCATGAGAGTTGCTTGGTGTTGTCTTTGCTTGGTGCGTGGGTGTGCCGCTGTCTTGTTTGCCCATTCCAGCACCCTGAGGTCTGCCCATAGGCTGGGAGTGGGTCGGTGAGCCGTTACCCCATCCTGCTGCCAAATTGGGCCCACTCCGACTCTGTGAAAACAGACAATACATACAATACATACCATTAACAATAATGTATTAATTAATGTATGAAACTTGACAAATTGTATTCTCTTGTGATTGACCCTCCTATTGTCTGGCCATTGAATATCATCCACATGACTTTTGAATGATATTGATAGATAAACTAGCCAGCCTACATTAAGATATCATGTGGCAAATGCATCTTCACACTAAACAGTCAACCTTCCTAATGTCTGACCATTCAATATCATCCACTGTGGTTTTGAATGATACATAAATTACGCCAGCCTCCAAAATAATGTCATGTGGTGAATGAATCTATACAACAACACAAACACATGTACACAGGTAGTTCAGCGTACAGTAAGGTGACCATACACAATCCGTTCAGTTGAATGGTTTCAAATGGCTAGTCAACTCACTATTTTTCCAGATGCATCTTGCGCCTGTGTGATAACTCATATAACCAGAGTGAGTGATATTGAATGGTCAGACAGTGGGAGGGTTAACTGTGTACTGCGTAGATGCATTCACCACATGATATCATATTGCATGCTGGCATAGTGCATCTATCATTCCAAACCACACAGTGGGTGAAATTCAATGGTCAGACAGTAGGAAGACTGACTGTGTACAGTATTCACCACTGGCACGATGCACCTATCATTCCCAACCATGTGGATAATACTAAATGGCAAACTATTGAAAGCCATTTAAGACAAAATGACTGACAGTAACAAGCGTCTTTAACAAAGTAGAATGTAAAAATTGTTTTTTAAAACAAAAACCCTCCCTTTTAACCCAAATTTGTTATATTTACCTGCTTCAGGGTTGGTTTTGATTTCTGAGGTGACGATAGCGTAGCCCCCGACGAGAAACCGCCAAAATCACCGAGCAAATTATCGCTACTGTGAGACATCTTTGACGTATTCTGAAGACCACTCAGAGGTGGCGATAATTGTGTCGGTGACGTCGTTCCGCCTCCAGCTCCAAAAGGATCAAATAGAGTATCCTCGCTCGCATCGCCGATGTTAAACAAGACACTCGTCTCCGGGCTAACAGGTGACTTTCTTCCCCCACTCGCCGCAAACGGGTCAAAAAGGTCCTCTTGTTTTTTCTGGCTCTGGTGCACCGAAGGAGGTGTGCCCGGGCTCGGTTTCTGCTTTTGCTGTTGGAATGGATCGAATGCATCACTGGGGGCATCTTTTTTGGAGGTTCCTCCAAGTAACGATCCGGAAGCTGCAGGATCAACTAGTAGGTCCAAGTTGCTTGGATCTTTCGGTCCAGGACCCATAAGATCAAAATTGTCAAAGCTGGGTCCCCCTGCTGAGGTGCTGTCTCTTGATTGACTACTTCCACCGATATTCAACAAGTCTACGTTATTTGAGGTTTGCGATTGGTTTGAATGCACTGGTGAAAATTTCGCATCAAAAAGCGGCTCTGGTTGTGCCTGACTTGTTGAGCTTTCACCTTCCGTCTCAAAAGTGGCAAAGAAGGTGGAGTTACCAGTCCTGACTCCATTTTCCTTCATGTCTTGGCGAGTCTTCACCCGCTCAGCTCCAAAATGTCCAAACTCATCATCCGACTCCTCAAGGAGAGTTTCTTTGGCTTCCATGTCGTGTTGATCCTCGTCTTGCCAGTTGATGTTCGCCATGAAACCGACTTTGTTGTCGGTGTCAGAAGTGGGATTAGACTGTGGTTGGCTAGACTGCTGTTGGGATGATTCTTTCGGTGGTCTTCTTTCAGTAGATCCTGTTGCTGATTTAACTTTCCTCTCTTTGGCTTTAGCATCCATGTGAGCTGGATAGGAACAAAAGAATGAAAATAGATTCAGAATGAGGACATCCTTCTAAAAGACCTAAAATGCTCAAAAAGTTAAATAAATCAATCAATCAAGACAATAGAAAATAATGTATATAAAGGCAGGAAGGATTAACAATAAAAATAAAGCATGCAACCACTGAACAGCCATGTTTGCATTCCTCCTCCTAGGACCTTTTTAAAGCATTACACCCCTGACCCAATTTCATAAAGCTGTTTAGCAGAAAAACTGTTAGGAAAATTTCTTTGCTTAGCAAAAAATGAGTGGGGCACCAGGTGCAACAATATAACTTTATGGAATGTTGGCAGGTTACCTGTTTCTGCGAAGCAAATTTGTTTTTGTGCTTACAGGCTTTATGAAATTAGGCCCAGATCACAGCCTAGGCCGTATCTGAATAAGCCATTTGCGAGTTACATTTGAATAATGTCTGGTACAATGACTTGTTTAGTCACAAGTTACCGCTTAAATTTGAATTCCTCAGACTATCGAGACAGTTGCTATGTCACATGATTAGGGGCAAGCTTTTGCTTAGTTACGTAAGAGACGGTGAACACCCATACACAATTCTGAATGGATGTGTATGGCACAATGGTACCAGGGTTTGCTCATCTGGAGGTTGCTATACAAAAGCTTGCCCCGAACCATGTGACATAGCAACTGTCTCGATAGTCTGAGGAATTCAAATTTAAGCGGTAACTTGTGACTAAACAAGTCATTGTACCAGACATTATTCAAATTTAACTCGCAAATGGCTTATTGGCTGCTACAGTTACGGCTATGACTGTTGCTAAGGACATCCTCTACTTCAACGCATGATGACCAGGAAATCTAGCCATAGCTGTAGTGTAACTGCCAATTTGGATAGATAGATAGATAGATAGATAGATAGATAGATAGATAGATAGATAGATAGATAGATAGATAGATAGATAGATAGATAGATAGATAGATAGATAGATAGATAGATAGATAGATAGATAGATAGATAGAAGGGTTATTCACAATAGTCATTACAGCATCAAAACTGAATTGCAACTATATTACATCATTAAAAATCTAAAAACTACATCCTTAAAAGGACATCAAGATGTAAATATCAATTGAATAAAAAAACAAAAGGCTAACACACACCTACCTAAGAAAAAACACAAACCTGTGCTCGTTTTCACAAAACGCTAAGATTCATCTAAAGATGAGTTGTCAATATTGCCAGAGTGATTTGTAATGTGACATCACGTGTTGCTTAGCAATTACGATCGAGTCAGATTTAAGATCAATCTTGGCTCTTTGTGAAATCGGTCCCTGATCATACAAACACATAACAAACCCACAAGCGCCAGCCAACGCAAGCACCCACACTCCCTCACACGCCACAAAACACCATGCAGTTACCATGTAACCAATGCATCCAAACACAACAAGGGCCAACAAATGTAAATTCATTAAATCAAGAATTGATACTGGCGACGGTCATGGAGTCAATTTTAGCCAGAGCCATGACTTAACCCCAGGCCAGAGCCTTAGCCATAGTCTGATCTATTGGCTTGGACCATAGACTCTACCCTAGTAATGTCAGCCCCGTATCTGTTTGTGATGTATTATCTCCAAGCAGCACAGTCTTCAGAGGGCGTTTTTTAATTTAATCTTGGGACTTCATGAGGCCGATATCATCAGTACTGAAAAGCTGCTATCTTGCCCAAAGTCCCGATCCAACAAAGCAAAATTACTCCCAACAATTCTTCTTCCCAAAGGAATCATTTAAAAGGTAGGGTCATTGATTGCTTTCTGTCAAAGTACCAATAGCTTATTTATAGACAAAATTATAAAGAGAGATGCAACATAAGTCACATGTGAAAGTTTCAGCTGAAAATGTTTAAAATTCGCTCTGAAAGAGTATCAAATAAAATGATATTCTTTAGCCTTTTAGGGTGAGGTTAAAGACTTGGAACTTTTTCCCAACTTTCATGAGGACTCACTCTCCTCTACTGGAAAATGAGTGCATCACAAAACTCAGTTTGACCTTGGAGCCAACTTTCATGAGGACTCACTCTCCTCTACTGGAAAATGAGTGCATCACAAAACTCAGTTTGACCTTGGAGCCAACTTTCATGAGGACTCACTCTCCTCTACTGGAAAATGAGTGCATCACAAAACTCAGTTTGACCTTGGAGCCAACTTTCATGAGGACTCACTCTCCTCTACTGGAAAATGAGTGCATCACAAAACTCAGTTTGACCTTGGAGCCAACTTTCATGAGGACTCACTCTCCTCTACTGGAAAATGAGTGCATCACAAAATTCAGTTTGACCTTGGAGCCAACTTTCATGAGGACTCACTCTCCTCTACTGGAAAATGAGTGCATCACAAAACTCAGTTTGACCTTGGAGCCAACTTTCATGAGGACTCACTCTCCTCAACTGGAAAATGAGTGCATCACAAAACTCAGTTTGACCTTGGAGCCTATCTGTAAGAAAAATGTCCTGGTAAGACAACTCACCAAACTGTGCAGCAACACTGTCCTGCTCTTCTTTATTACTGAAGCAGTACTTTGGTGTGATACGCTGAGTCTCAAACGTGGCCCACGGGGGCTGTTTGTCGGGCAGCGTCGGCCGATCCATCAGCTGCACCTCCAGGGTGACGTTGAAGAGGTCCGGGAACTTATCTGGCTGCTCCATGAAGTCTACATCGTACCTGGGGGTTGGCGATTCACAAGAATGAACAACATGTACATGAACAACTCAACATGATCAACAAACGTAGCAAGCTGTAGGCTCTAAAGCCTGGTTCAAACTCCATGTGAAACTGGATTTTAAGAAAATTACCCCAAGGCTGAAAGTGACTGCAAAGAAATTGACGCAAGAAAAACTGTTTTGGTTTCGCATCCAGGTGAACAGGGATTAAAACCATGACTAGAGAAGTGAAGAACCATTGTTTATCTGATGGTTCTTTTTAATTTAAATAAAAATACAAAATAATTTAAATTGCAACAACAAAAAAACATGAAAAGGCAAACAAAAATGCACTTAATCACAATCTTAAAAGCAATTTACATTAGTTAGTTTCAACAATAAAATATAAAATAATGTAATATTGGAAATATTCCAATAATAACTGAATATCATATTCATATACCAGCTTAAAGTATCAAAATATAAACAAAACAACAGGAAAGATCATAAAAACACTTTTCATTACAACAATTGCACAAAGAAATATGAACAACATTACTGAATAAAGACAAATAAATGTGAGTTACAGAGCAAGCAATACAATCAAGTCAATCTACATGTACACAACACCAACCTATAACTCAAAGCTCAACTTTATATCGTGGGTTCGAATCCCACCCCAGCAGAATGCCTGTGGATTTGTTTTTCTCCACATGATTTGGGAAAGTACTGAGTATACAGTGCTTAACGCACATCGTTGTACGGGTAAACACAAGTAATATTCTATAACCCCGATGAAAATCTACTAAACTTTTGATAATGCATGTCACAAAATATTAAAGAAGAACGGCTATTGAGTACAATAGAACAAGAATTGAGACTGCTTTCAGCATTGGTTCTCATCTGTACACATTGCTTTGTTGTTGGATTCAACAGGGTACCTGTTATTAAATTTCCACTGCAATGATAGGATATTTAAAGGGCATTACTTTAAAAGGGAAGTCTTACTTTGTGAATTGTACCGTGTGGGATCCCTCCTGCACAAAACCAGCATGGAACTGGAACTGAAACATTTTCATCGCTGTCACCTTTAAATGAAAAAATGGAGAATAAAAAAAAAGGAATTAGCTGTCAAAACAAAATTGATCTGTGGTATAAATACAATGGAAATTGTCTCCACCTTTTGACAACAGCAGAGAGTCTTTCTCAAAGGTTAAATGACAATCTGGGTTCTTGTGTATGAATTACACAATATACGGGACTTGCGGTTTTACGTCCCATCCGAAGGAAGAAGCAATAATGGTCAACACCAGAGCTGAGTCCAGTGTGCTTGACCGGACCACTCTACCACAACAGGCCATAGAGTTAACCCTTTAGAGAACATTCATTTCCGTATAATCATCACAAAACACCCAGACATTGCTAATATTGTTAGTTTCTTTATTGAAATGTTGTCAGTAAAAATGTCAACATAAATAAAATGCAAGAGAAAATTTCTTGTTTAGAAATTGGGATACTATGTTAACAAACTACATCAGAAAATTTCATATGTGGCCATGACCTTTACTTTGACCTCTTTATGGGAATAGAAGTAGGTTAAGCTCTCCGGCCGTTTGCAACCGCTATGGGCATTTTGGTACAAGCCGCTTTTGGCCGCTATGGTCTCTAAAGGGTTAAACCACAAGTACCAACCTTTCCCTGAACTTTGCCTCCAAACGTTGATCTTGCATGGTACACCATCAGCATGACATCTCCAAAGATGGACTTGTCTATCGGTATCTCTGCCCAACCATCGTCAACGACAAAACCCCTTTAATAAAAATGACAATTAATTATTTTGGCTGTTTGGAAACAATTTCAAGTTCATTTTATTCTTCTTGGCCATCCAAAGTTTTTGACATTGTTACAGTCGTACAAAGAATATGACAGGGTGGAGTCGGCTAGGGGCTGTGTAAGACTTTTAAAAGGTGGACAAATGTTGATATTTCTACAGTAGAATCAAAAGATGTATCACCAGGGATGTGATAGGCTGTTGTAAAAAAACAAACTGAACTCTGAGCGCAAAGCGCGAAAGCTTGCGAGCTCGAAGACTTGCTAGCCTGAAGCTCACTAATAACATTTATCTTTGGTTTTAGAAGCCCAACTCTGCAATCTGGGGTGTTATATATTGTTTTATCTTCATTTTTTTATGAATTTGATCTCAAGTAGAAAAAATAAATAAAATGACACACAATTTTAGAAGAAGTAATGTCAGCCCCGTATCTGTTTGTGATGTATTATCTCCAAGCATCACAGTCTTCAGAGGGCGTTTTTTAATTTAATCTTGGGACTTCATGAGGCCGATATCATCAGTACTGAAAACCTGCTATCTTGCCCAAAGTCCCGATCCAACAAAGCAAAATTACTCACAACAATTCTTCTTCCCAAAGGAATCATTTAAAAGGTAGGGTCATTGATTGCTTTCTGTCAAAGTACCAATAGCTTATTTATAGACAAAATTATAAAGAGAGATGCAACATAAGTCACATGTGAAAGTTTCAGCTGAAAATGTTTATAATTTCGCTCTGAAAGAGTATCAAATAAAATTATATTTGACACAATTTTAAGGTGAGATTAGAGACTTTTTCCCAACTTTCATGAGGACTCTTATCTATATTTCATTCTGATGACCGAGACACAAGTTGAAAACTGAAACAATAGTTTGGTACTATGAAGTATAATGACTGCAAGTGCATGACAGGAATGATCAGCGTTGCTTCAATGCTTACTTTATTTTCTCATACTCCTGTGACGTCGTAAGGATCCGATCCTCTCCAAAGTACAGCTCAACAAAAGGACGGCAACCATTCCTAGAACGATAAAATGGGACAGGACATCAGGGCCCAATTTCATGGCTCTGCTTAAGCACAAAATTTGCTTAAGCACCAAAAAACCTTGCTTAGTAAAACCAGATTACCGGCCAATACTCCACTCGATTGTTATGCTAACTAAACAACAGCTAAATACAAGTCACGAGCAATGTACATCGCATGGAGTTTTGGCCAATAACACGAGTATAATAAGCAAGCTTTTTTCGTGCTTAAGCAAATTTTGTGCTTAAGCAGCTCCATGAAATTGGCCCCTGATTTAGAAGCGAAACACCAGGGCCAATAAGCACAAAAAGTATCTAGCCACGGTTAAACAGAAGTCACAAGTTCTGTTTAACCGTTTAGGGAAATAAACGTAAATGCACAACTCTGGCAAATAAGAGATCCTGAAGTCTTGCTTGTTTTTGACTCCCTCCTGATGCCACGGTGAAAGAGGCAGTGAAACTGAGTAACTGTCACATGACATATTACTAACCTTACTTTATTGTAGAGAGGAACGGGCATCATCGTCAACTTCTTAATGTTCAAGACTTTGTCATGAGGGAAGATGGGAGACTCTGGGTCCATCATATTACAGATGTACTCCATGTATCTAGAAGAGAATTAAGATATTATTTATAGATTCTAGGCTTGATTTTTGGCCGACTTGACAAAACAAATTAGATTCATTTTTAAATAGCTATATCTATAGATTTTAGGAAGTTACAAGCTTTCATTGAAGGTACTGCAAGAACAAAATCCCCATTATAAACGGCAGTTAATTAAAAACTAAAAGTGAAGTATTGTCAGGATCCCCAAAATTATCTCTTGCCTTCAGCCATGTTACTTGTGTTGTGCGCATATTGTCCATGGCATATACAAAAGTTTTTGTGTATTTTCGTTTTTAAACAGTACCATCTGTCAAAATTCTTTCCGGCTGTGCAACTTTAATGGATAACCAGAATCTACAACATTCTTGTAAACTTCAGAGGATTTCTTCCATTCTATATTATATTTGTCATTTCATCCAAAAAAGTTACATTTTCTTTCTTGATAAGAAAAAAAACACACATACATAAAAAATACCACTTATAAAATGTTGACTATTTACAATTGCAACAATTTAAAAATATTAGACTAAGAAATTTATAACACTCGCTTCTTTATAGCGCTCAAATCGGCTAGTGACGCTTATGGTGCTTCAACATTGTTACCCCTGGTCACTGGGCCATTTATTTCATTCCTTAAACCATCTCAGCTCCCTGGGGAGTATACAGCCTTGGCTGCCAAAGCGCACTAAGCTAAATCAATCACAAGAACCATCTCTGCCCTCAAAGATACCCAATGAACCAGGGGTGAAGAGAAGCAATTACAGTTAAGTGTCTTGCTTAAGGATACAAGTGTCATGATCAGGATTCTAACCAACACCCGATGACTTAACCACCAGAACTTGAGTCTGATGCACTAAAGTGCTCAACCCCTACATGCCAGATAATTAGAAAAGTATAAATTCAACAGTAACACAACAATAACTATAATCTTATAACCTTGGGGAATCTGCACTGATTTCAAAATGGCACAAAAAATACTGTCAAAGAGGTTTTGTTGACAAGTACCTCTTTTGTGATGGGATGACGCCAGGAGGGCCTCGTTTGCTTGTGAACATGTATAAACTCGCCTCTGTCGTCTTGAAGAATCTACAGAATGCAAAGAATGCCGTGACGACTGTTGCTGATGATGCTTTGCCATCCTGAGGTAAAATGACAAGTGAAAAAAAAAAAAAAAGTAATTATTGCAGTGCCAAATCTTCAAACATCTCTCCTTATATACATGTATCACTCAAAAAGCCTCTTTTCTAAAGTAAAGTCTGTCCCGAACCAATATGGCTCATCAGGCTGGTGTTTATATCCGTTTCATTGACATTAAACAACTGAGAATATTTCTATGCCCCCCCGGACAGGATGCCAGTCCATCGCAGCCTACTCCCCAGCTTTTGCCGGTACCCATTTCCATTTAAATTCCTGGGCGGAGAGAAGCAATTATGATAAAGTGGCTCGCTCAAGGACACAAGTGTTCGAGGCTGACCAGGCCAGGATTTGAACCTACATTCTGCAAATTACAGAACTTGAGTCTACCGCCCTAGACCGCTCAGCCATGACACTTCACCATACATCTCTTCATTAATCTCTATCAAAGCCTCCTATTCAAAGCAGAGACATAATTCTCCACAGGCAAGCTGAAAAGGAGGTCCCTTTTCTATTTTACTGTCAGTTCTGTAAACGTTTGGGAAGTTTGAAAACGAATTTCACTGTTGTAGTTTTTTCGGTTTAACGATTGAACATTCAACCCTAATGTCTATCATTCCTTAATGACAAGTTCTAATTAGATTTAAAAAAGCAGCCTTACTAGACAGTGAATGGCGCAGACATTGTTGGGATCTTTCTGCAGCCACAGGTACATATTCCTACAGACCGTATAGAGAAGAACCAGACTAGGTGCTCGTCTAGCAGGCCAACCACATTCCAACACCTGCAGAAAAAATCAAATAGTAAATTATTGACATTTATCTTCCCTTGTAAAATTTACCCTCTTACTCTCAGAAACAATTGGAAGAAAGTTGGCAAAACAGTCAGAACCATTCAACTGCTTTGTTTGTGTTTGGTGTTGGCAACGGTGCATAGAACTACCTGTGTAATGCAAAGCTTCATTCAGTATGTGATTTCATATTGCAGGCTGGCATAGTTTATATATCATTCAAACCTTGATAAATGTTATTGATTGTCAGACAGTAGGAGGGTTGACTGTGTACTGTGCAGTGCATTCACAACATGATATCATATTGCAGGCTGACAGTTTTGTTATCATTCAAAATAACATTAGATGGTATTGAATGATTAGACAATAGGAGGGTTGACTGTGTACTGTGTAGTGCATTTGCCACATGCTATCATATTGCAGGCTGGCATAGTTTATCTTTCATTCAAAACCACAGTGCATGATATCGAATGGTCAGGGTTATGCATAGGTATTCTGCCTGTGGATTTTTTTTTTACGGAACTCGGGTTAGTACTGAGTTTACAGTGCTTAACACACATCGGTGTAAGGGTAAAAACAAGTTATATTCTGCAATGGTACAAGTTTTTATTTTAAAGAACTTTTTCCCCTCCTGAAAACTATCAAAGCATACTGATCCAAAAGTCAAATTGTTACAACACCAGAGCCTAATTTCAAAGCGCTGCTGAAGTACAAAAAGGGACAACGCTCGTGCTTACCAGAAACAGATAACTAGCCAAAATACCACATCATGTGTACCATTTGTGACTGGTTTCCTATAAATTTTTGCTCAGCAGAATTTTTTTCTGCTCAAGCCAAAGTATGAAATTGGGCCAGATTTTGAAATTGAAACAGTTCAAATATGAAGATTTCGTCAGATGGTGTCACTGCAAACATAATAATCTCAAACACATCAGACTCCAAGACACTATTTTCTTTTCTCTGACTCACCCTGTTGTTGAATTTCTCCTTCCTGTAGGACCTTGGGGTAAGATTAAAGACATAGTAACGATCATTATGTCTGGAGTCCAGGTAGTTCTTCACATCATCGATGTGGTTCTTGTACGCCGACTCTAGACCCTCGGCTGGGAATGACATCACGATGATGCGACTCGTGATGTAGTTAAGATCTAGCTCCGCCTTGGCATAGCTGCAAGAGATCAACGTCACAAACGATTTTTTTAAGTCAATTATTGTGTATTATCAGTTCAATTGTCTATACTTTGTAAAAAAGTAAAGGCAGACAAAAATATTTTCTCTTTAATTTGAAAATGATAATGGGTTGCTTTTTACAAGACCAAACATAATTGTCATTAATAGTGTACATTTATACAGACCATAACTGTCGTAAGTGCCACTCGTGGAGACAAATTATCAAATCAGGTGGAACTTTATACAGCAATCCTTCACCGATCTTGAACTCTTGGTGGCAGCAGACATGCCTCCATTACTGCGGTGGTACCTGGGTGGTACTGCGCTGCCTAGCGACTGGTATAAGGTTTGGGCTACACGGCGATCATTTGATCAGTCACGGGTTATTGGACTTTTACTTTGCAAATCGCTTAAACCCGTCGCTAGGCAGCGCAGTACCACCCAGGTACCACCGCAATAATGGCGGTATCTGCTGCCACAAAGAGTTCAAGATCGGTGAAGGATTGCTGTATATTAGTCATTTTACAGGCGAAGCACAGTATACAACGTCTTGAAAGGGATACAAGGTGAGGTGGTGCATTTTGCTACCAGACCATGCCAGAAACACAGGGGCAAGTGGCAATCCTCTTCTCAATACGATAAAACTGTACTAGGTTCATTGACAAGTAGGACATTACAAGGTACAAGGTACAAGGTACAAGGTACAAGGTACAAGGTACAAGGTACAAACAAGGCAGGTTCAAAACACAACTGAACAACTATTGAGTTATGTCAAAATTTATCAGATTCTGTGTACTGACAGTAATCATAAGTCTCTCCGACCCTTGAGGACAGAGGTCAAAGTTCACCTTGCAACAGTATGAGCCACTTTACTGGACGTGTCTTTGAGATTTCTGAAGAGATTGCCAGCTCCTCCTTTCATCATCCCCAAGAAGCTGCTCCCGTTGGCGGTGTCAGCAGCGGGATCAGCTGCAAAAAACACAGGCAAAACAATCTTGAAATTAAAGGGCAATGATTAGGACTGGTGATTTTAAATTTTTAATTTAGAATCTGAAAGGTTATCGTAATAATCCAAGAAACACTAATTCAATTATTTTAATTTGGTGTTATAATTGAGGTGCTCTGCCAAGAAATTTAAGTATTGATTTAAACGGTAACTATTACGCACATTCTCCAAAACTATGAGTCTTTTGCTTTTACAATTTCTCAATACAACAAAATTATAATGAGAACTTGATCTCCCTTTACAAAAACACCCAACGTACTATCATCTCTCTTTAACCTGTTGAACACACCACTATTATCAGTGGGGTAAAGATACTGGAAAAAAAATCCAGAAAAGTATAAAGTTTTTGACCCAATGATGTCCTTGAGCAAGAACACTTTGAAGCCAGCTACCTGAGGTCTCGGCTGGCCTCCTTGCGGGACTGGCTGGTGTAGCTGCACTCCTTGCCGGTCTGTTAGCCAGCAATGCCAGGGGACATTTTAGGACGGTGTTCCGTGCGGCTGCTATTTCTTGGATCTGAGCCAAGACGACAGCGATCGGTGGTCTGTTCCGTGGATCCACCTGCAGCATTGCACCTTCAGAGACAAATTAGGATTTGAAAGGAAACAAATTAATTGCTTGAGAATTGAATTTACAATGAATCTTAACTATAATTTAAATAAAATAGAAGTAGCAAGAGATGCGAAGATTGTAAATAATTTTTGAAATTTGTGTGGAAATGTATCAAAATTGTGTCAATTTTCCAGAAAAATCTGACAGAAATGGGTATCTGTAGATTCTGCTTCTCTCTTATTCACTGATAGTTATATGTTTATGCTACAATTGAAAGCGTTCATTGTAATTGAATATTATTTTCAGGAAATGAAGGAATACAATCTGAAAGCAAGTTTGGGCATTGACTGAAGTCAACTAGATTTCACTTTCGGACACTGCATAGTTTTCATTGCTAGTCAAACTAGATCAACCTAGCCCCAGAGTACTGTTTCTCTAGTCAGAATTAATTTACCACTGACGTCACTGTTTCAAGATGGCGGAAAGATAAACTAGGGCAAGTTTTGTAAACCTTTGTTATCACAGTTAAGATGTTATTGAGTTTGTTCAATATGAAAACAATTTATCTTTAACAACTAAATTTGACTAATTAATCCACTAGATGCATTCGAGTGAAAACAGACCACGCATGTGTGATTTAAACGGCAAATTGACAAAAGGTCAGCAGCCAATCAGCAAAAAGAAATTGTCAATCTTACTACAGTTAACTTACGAATCAAATCATGTAGTACGGCGAATTCCTTATCAGATTCTGGTATGGAATAGTTTGCATTGATGATTCTTAATTTGGCAGAATCCTCAAATGGGTGCTGACCAAAACACAGCATGTAGAGAATACAACCAAGCGCCTGCAGAAGAAACCATTGATATTAGGGTGTATCTGAATTGCCTGCTACAGCTACGACTGTGACTGTGACTGTTGCTGGGGGTGTTGCTAAGAACGTACTGTACTTTAATATTTGATGACGCAGAAATCTAGCCAAACCCATCGCTGTTGCTGCCAATACACCGATCCATTAAGCCACGCCCATTTCTCATTGACCAATCACAACCGCGAAATCTGATCACCAATTGAGCCGTTTGGTGATCTTTGCACTAATGGTGATCGGGTTTCGCGGCTGTGATTGGTCAACTCGTAAGGAGGCGGGGCTTAATGGATCGATCTATTCAGACACAGCCTTAGTAATGAGCAACAGAAAAGCCAACAGGTGCCATCTCGGTCAGGTTCCCAAGAGACACAAGTATGACTGTAAGGCTAACTCTGATACTGGGACCAGCCTCTGTTTGACTGTAATAATTTGTATGGCAACAAAGGGTGACTGAGGTTTGTGAAAATCAATCGTTCTTTTAAAACGTAAATTTTACATATTCATTTCCATCACTTTGTTTTCAATAAACACACCATCCAACAAATCTGTAAATATTTTATCAAATTAGGTTCCCAAATCAGCTTGTTTTGTAGTGGATTTTGTTCACATCCATATCAGGCTTATTTCAATGATATGCAACGGTGATAGGGAGGTTTTCCTCCCACATATATAACTGACAATTCTTTTTAGTCTTCTTTACCCAGGTATCTTCAGACCTAAGGGTTAAAGTGCAAGATACTTTTGAAGGTTCCTATGTTTCAATACCAAAAAGATGTACAAATCAAATACCAATTGTCAATAGTCAATTATTAATTGATAATAGTCAATATTCAATCATCAATAGTCAAACAATAGCCAATAATCAATAGTCAATATTCAATAATCAAACGTCAATAATCAATAATCATCACTCATCAACACTTAACAATTAACGATCAACAACAAATAATTAATATCTATTAACCAGTAAACAGAAATCAGTTACCAATAATCAGTAATCAAAAATCAAAAATCAAAATTTACAAATCAGTAAATGTAACTTGGTAACCAGTAATCTGTCAGTAATCAGTAATCTGTACTCAACTTTAAGAAATCAGTTATCAAATTAAATTGACAGTCAATAATCAATGATCAATAATCAATAATAAGCATTCTAATGATTCTATTACTGTGAATTTGACATGAAGCCTAGTTCTCAGGAGGTCTTCCCCATCACTTACCCATATGTCCATGTTCTCATTGATGGGGAAATTACTGTAAAGATCCAACATTTCCGGTGTGCGGTACATCGGTGTGGTATGCCGAGCAAGCTGAAGAACAAAAAGATAAATCAATAATGCAGTCATCTGACATGCAGATTGTATAAATGTGGCTTTCAAAATGTTTGGACAACTTTGGACAACCCCAGAGCAGATAATAGTCAGGTTAAGCTACACGTTATTGCATGACGCGGATTAAAAACGTTTTGAAGTATCATGTTGCTGTTTGGGTGGAAGCTCAGATCATTAAGCTATGCATTGCATGTTACCTACATGTATGTCGTGAAGAGGTACACATAAGTCAATATTAATGAATGTTTATAAAATCATTCCCATACAAATATATTTAACATTGAGATTTATAACATTGTTTTTCAAAAAAAAAAACAACAACAACCAGAATGTCTTTCTGACGTTGTGAACACCTAGCTAGGCATAATACGTGCGCAGCCAACACACACTTTTATGACAACATATTTGTATCCATGACATAATGCTGTGTTAAGAGAAAAAAAAAAGGGTGACTCAACCTCACAAGTATTGAACGACATTAACTGTTGCATGACTGTACAGCACTGCATATTTTAAAGCAGAAAACCAGCTAAACTTGTGCCGACATCAAAATTTGCCACCGCAATACATCTAGCCAGAAATCAATTGTAAACACAAAAGAAATACCAACAGTTGACTGTTGGTATTTCTTTTGTGTTTACAATTGATTTCTGGCTAAGGGTTCAAAAGTGTTGGTTATGGTGGTATGCCTGATCCCCATGTAAAGCATAATCATTTTTACCAAGTGCAGTCCTCAGTCCAACAGAATCAAACAAGACATGCAGTTGGATTTTGAAGGGTTGGGGTGGTTAGGGTCTCCCTTACCTCATCTTCAAGCAAGCTTCTCTTGAGTGACGTCCATGTCTCGTCTGGGGTGTATGATTTCATACTGGCACTTCCAAAGTCACAGAGTTTGATTGTTCCCTTCGGACCAACTAAAAGGTTCTCTAACTGGGGGATGCAAAAACATTGACAAAAGAAATTCACAACTTCTGGAAATCAAACAAACGACTAAATAAACTTGAGTGAGCTGCTTTTATATGGAAATTATACACATTATACTTTATAGTATTTTAAAATTAGTAGGGTAGATGGCCTTAGCTTTCGATCCAAACTGGACCTTTTTCAGAGGCATTAACAAGTACAAACAAAAACATATCCATTTATAGCAAAAAGAGGAGCAAAGGATTAGGGGAAGGTATCCAGAAAAAAGCGGGAAGATTATAGCCAATCAAAGTTATTAATTTACAGACAATGGGTTGGCTAAGAACCAATCAGAGTAAAGTAGTGAGGACAAAGGATGGTCAGTGTGAAAAGGGTGGATTACTGGACCATAAAGGTGGTAACTGCATTCTGGGTTATAACAATGCGGGAAGCATGAAAGGGTAGGATTAGAGGGCAAGTTGCATCAAGATAATGCAACTCAGAATAGGGGGCAAGACAAAAAAAACTAGTGAAGAAAGTTGAGTAAGCATCAAGAAAATTATGTGAATAGGAATGTAATTCTAGAAGATTATAACCAGTGTATAAGATGAAATGTAAGAAATTAAAAGTAGGCAAGAGGTACCTGCGGAGAGAGCAGGTTCTTAAATACCCTGCAAAAGGAATAGGTTATTAGCGGGTTGATTTTAAACAACTTGTTGAGAGAAAGAAGAGTAAAAATGGGTTAGGGGATGGGGTAGGGGATGGGATCAGGGTAGGTTAGTTTTGTGGTCCATCAATCGCACAGCACTGAACTTATGCATGATCGACCAATTGCCCTTGTAGAGCTTTTGAGCGATCAACCATCTGTGTAGGGCAGAATTTTGGTGGTCAATTAGTCAAGCAGCACAGAACCTTGTGTTATCGCCAGATATGGCCATGCAATTGCCCATGGCTGCACGATCAACCGCTGACTGCACTAGCAACCGATGCAAGCACGAACAATAGATCATCCAATAGCACAGCACCATCCGGCTATCGCGCAAATTATTGAATGTTCCCAACACATACATGTATATCACCTCAGTTCCTAATGAAATTCAATGAATATTCATACTTGACACTACACGAATATTCATGACCCTGCCCACTCACCTTCAGATCCATGTGTGTGATCGGTGGCTTCTGCTTGTGCATATGACCCACAGCCCGACATGTCTGGAAAAAGATCTGAAGAACCTCCTCGCAGGTCAAGGGCGCCCCCTTGGACTGAATGGCATCCACAAGAGCGCCACCCGTACACAGCTCCATCAGAACCAGGAACTCCGACTGCCCGTTGTCCGATTCCTCTTTCCCGATCGAGGCAGCCGACACAAACTGGACGATGTTGGGATGGCCGGATAATTTTTTCTGAATGTACTTGTTAAGGTGGATTGACACATGATGTTACTAGCTAAACAAATAATTAAATTAGCACACGTACATGTACAAACCGAGATCTGCATATTTATTGATCTACTGTTTGCTTGCGTCTTTCTCTATTGATCAGAACCCATAAAGGATTAGTGCACCAATCTAATAGAGCCGCAATGACCAAAAAATCTGCTTAGATAGAAAAACCTTGCTTAGTCCATGGAAAACAGGCTAGCCACAATGTCATGAATATTTATTGCTAGGTTTAGTCAATGTTAAAAATTTGTAAAAAGTATAAATAAATTAACAAACAAAAAGAAAAGAAAAAGTACCCATTTGGCCAAGATCGTCAATTTCATTCCTGATTAAACTACAAAGTTGTTTGTTTAAGCCAGAAAAAGCCGGTGAAAACTACTGATGTTGGAGACCTTTGATCTAAAATAGCTGGTTCATTTTATGCATGACTTTGTTCTTCAGTTTATAGATTGTATTATGAAGCCATCAATATTTTTAAAAAAATGAAACATTGACTATTCTGAATAGCCCCTTAGCAAATAAAATTTAGCAATATTCTAATTATACACATACATGTTGGAAAGTTTGCGCATGAAGATACACTGGGTCCAATTGGATAGAGCTGATTTTAAGCAGAAAACGGTGCTTAAACGTTTTCTGCAAAGCGAAAATAAGCAGGATACCAGTCACGAATGAAGTTTTCCTTAGAAAAAAAAAGGCACCTTCCCAGTGGAAAACCTAAAGATCTACTAAAACAATTCAAGCGACAGGGCCATGGAGGAAATTGCTGCCATGAAGCTCCAGACCTTAATTACACAAACTTGTAATGAATACAACAAAAATGTATCCAGTCAGTTTCCCTTGTGGTTTATTACTTGAATAAAATGTGAATAAAAGCACAATGAAAATTGACCAATGCAGTTCAAGTCATGGTCAAACCATGGAGGTAGGAAGTTGTCAAACCAAGGAATCAAGTCATGACACAGGCAGGAAACTTGTCTGGGTTTTATCTGTATTTGTCTGGCCACAAACTGACTGTGTACATAGCTTTGTTTGGATGATTAACTTCAGCCAGAAAGTGTGCTGAGCAATAAAGCACACAGAGAAGTAATCTTGAGTTTGTGGTTATTGCCCCATTATACGCATAATAAACAACAATGCCTATTTGTATAATACAGGCATATGTACACATTTTATGAATTATATACAAGAATACACATTTTCGAATACATGTACATCTAGTTGGACTATGTTCTTCCATGGATGGACTAAGGACTGCATTACTAGACTGAGTGATGTCCTTGGTAATCATGAACATGTAAATAATGCGTATTAGACTTTGTTAGAGCAAAGGCAGATCCAAACAAACAAACAAACAAACAAACCTGGGGGAATTTCCTGTAAACAAAAACAATGTTTTGTCTTGACACAATGCCTCGTTTTATCAAATTGAATAAAGGTCAAGTCAAACATTTGTTTAAAGCAAACTTGCCAGATGTTTGAAACTAACTGCATTTTTATTACAAGATTTTCATAGTTTCAGAGTGCATGATTTGTTTGGCAGTGGTGGTCGAGTGGTTCAGAGCACCAGACTCAAGCTCTGGTGTTTCCTGTCAGGAAAGTGTTAGTCTTGATTGGCGACGTTCATTTTGTTTAACGTAGTGCGATATCGCAACACGAATTACTGTCCGCAACACAAATCACTGGAGAAGAGATATCTGTATCACACGAACATCAACATGAATTACTGTCCGCAACACGAATTACTGGATTAGAGATATCTACATCACATGAACATCTCGATCCAGATTCATAGACTTGCCCAGTCCTCACTGAGTCAGCCTCCCAAACAGTCAATGTAGCGCCCTCTACCGGTGGCTAATACAAAAAACAGCGTCGCCAATCAAGACTAGGAATATGTCGGTTTGAGTCCCAGACATGGCACTTGTGTCAATTGTTTGTAAAAGCATAGCTCACCCTTAACACTATCCCGATGTACAAATGTCTAGTAAAAACTGCTACAGGCTTGTAAACACCACTTCTCATCTTGCCCTGTGGGCTACTAAAAAACTGTGCAACCCACTTGTTAAAAATGCTCATATCTCTTCCTTTTCAATTGTGAATAAAACCAATTTTAAATGCGTTAATTTATTTTTGAGTCTTTGAATTTAACTTCATTTGGCCATAAAACTGGTTGTGATTGTAACCATAAATCAAAAAGACACATTTTTGACAAGTTTAAAATCTGGGCAACCAAAACTTACTGGGTGCAAGTAAAGCGCACAGTTTACTAGCCCGGTCGACTACTTTACAAAAAGCTTAAGTGCGAGGCCTGGTCATACATGTATCTACGGAGTAGACAAACTTGGTTGCCATAAATATTAGGAACCGGAGGGGAATTTCCCCGTGTTTCTCTAAAAGAGTTTTTGCGGGTTTTTTGCTCCTCCCATAATCAGCGAATTTTAGATTTCAAAATTGTATATTCACCCTATACACTTTTTCTGAGTTCATTTTACCTGAGTAATAGTTATACGTGTACAAGTTTTATAATGTAATATTTCGATGTGCTTTTAATTTACCGTATTTGTAATTATGCTGTATGTTGTAATGTATGCAGGGCCCCAATGGAAACCAGTTTTAACTGTTTGGGCATACCCTGGGTAAAGAAATGTAATAAATAAATAAATAAATAAATGTAGTCCTGTATCAGTCCTCTCAGCTCTTAATTGATTTGTAGCCATTTGGCTCGATTACTTTACATGTTGTTTGTATGTAATGGGTTGATTGCCTGCCTCAGGCAGTGTATCAGGTTTAGGCCAGCTCATCTGATCACAGACAGCTTGGACAGCATAAATATCACACTGATGAATGCAACTGTGAGGGGAAATTAATTAATCAGATGTATACATGTTTACTACTCATATTATTAGGCTACACTGTACATGTTCAGTATCATCCACTGTGGTTTTGAATGATGGATAAACTACATGTACGCGCCTGTAATCACACAGATCTACACAGTACTACATGTATCTATGCAGTTCTGTGCACAGCTGCACTAACGTACACACAGAGCTGCCAACATTTGCATTTTGCAATCAGGGAAATTTTGTACGACAATCAGGCAGATAATGAGAAAATTACATTCAATGGGGACAAAGTTTCCATAATCAGGGAGATTTTCACATTTTTTCACCAGACAATGGAAAGATTTTCAGAGAACTTTCTGCAGACTTTAGAGAGTAGGCAGATCTGCATACACAACCCATGCAGTTTTCAAATGGTTGATCAACTCAATAGAAAATGTTACCAATAGTTGCTATTAAGAAATACTCATAATAATCTCCTGTGATGTTCACTGATTTGGAATAATTACCATTTTATATTCACGAATCCCTTAATAATAGATGCAACCATTGATGCATTCGTAATGACCCTGGGGTATCCCTGGGTTTCCTTGCAATGTCCAGGGGGATTTTGTAAGCCACTTAAGCGATGGAAGCTTCATCCCTCGTCTTCCACCAATAGTGACAGTTAACTAATGACTGCAGGTCTAACAAATACAAAGCAGTCGGGCGAAAACTACTTTAGGACTTTAAAAACCTTGCACATTTTCACAGAGACATTAAATAATATCTCAAGATTACCTTTTCAGATTTGTGTTAACTGCAGTACAGATGTGCCTGATTACGTGCCTGAGTAAAAAATTGCTTGATCAGCAGAAGCCTCTGTACACTGTGCGATACATTCACAGAAGTGGATGAGCTTGCCTCCGTCATTGCCTTGATGCCCCTTGAAATGTTCCCTCACTCATTACCCTCATACATGCAGAAGTACCTCTTGCCAAGGAAAAAGCAGCCTTGCCCTTACAAGATCAAAGTATTAGGCCTATTCACTATTGCTAAACGGTGTGACTTTTTCCGAACTCCACGATCCACTCCCAATATTTATTTTAAACTGACCGCATTGACAGCATCAAGCCTTAATGACGACAAAATTGTTTAAAGCAGAATTCTTTGTAAAGGATACGAGAATTGTGATCTCTTGAAGGATTGCCTTAGAATTTTCATCATCATTGGCCAATAATCGCTAAAAGAACGAAAACAAATTTTTAGTTTTAAGAGTGTCGACAAAAATACTTTTCTAAGTCAGATCAAGATGTTAAGAGAAATCAACCATGTAGAAAACTCATTCCTAAAAATATAAATGTTATTTTCTTTTTTTAAGAACTTCTGTTGTCCTCATGACAAATTACCAATGAATTATTTTTTTTACTTTTAATAATGAATTCTATTTTTATACTCATTCTGCGAAAGGCAAGTAAATGTTATTATTAAAGAATGGCAGTGTGCAGATAATACAGATATTGAAAGATGGTGAAATACATTTAAAAAGATAATATACATGTATAGGCCTAGACTAGTCCCATAAATAGTGCCAATACATTTGTACGCTGGGCTCCCTCCGCTTCCTGGCCCTACACCCAAGTACCTTCAGTTCAGAAGGTGAGACAAATTTTAGAATAGAAACACATGTTCTTATGTTAAACTTTTCCCCCCAGTTGTCACTTTAATACTGTTGCTCAATGCACCGTATTTTTGACCGCGAGAAAATATTTCTATCACTTCCATCTTCCGGGGGTATATGCGATTATCGTCTGCTCAGCTCTGTGTACAGTTTTAACATCGGTCGGCGTTCTGTCATCACTTCTACTGTGCGCGGTATAGTTTTTAATTACTTCTAAGGTGGGTTATAACGGCTACTCTAAAGGTCTTATTGTCCGTGATGGATATGATGTCTGGTGGCAATGTGTTCCAGTCTTTCACAGTGTTAGGGGGAAGTATTTGAAGTAGTCTTTACTCTTTGCTTGCGGAGAACAGTTGGTAATGTAGGCCTTGCAGTTGCTAGCGTGAATGTGATTGTGTCTGGATTGGCGTGTGACAAGAAGACATCCCAGAACCAACGTTTGAGCTGAATAACTAATGCTGCAGTGAGGTCGTCAAGTTGTGCACCTGGGATGTCTTTTTGTCTCATAATTATATAGACGGAAAGTGGTAAGACTCTCCACCACGGTCAGGCTGCCGTCCTGATCCCGGCAGGAAAGTTTTTAAATTTACAACCGGTCACACACCAATCCAGACACAATCACATTCACAGCAAGGCCTACCAAATGTTCTCCGCAAGCAACTAAAAACTAAGAAGCAACTAAAACTATACTGCGCACAGAATTAGAAGTGACAGAACGCCGATGTTAAAACTGTACACAGAGCTGAGCAGACAATACCCCTCACGCGGTCAAAAATACGGCGCATTGTAGAGCGCATTTATAACACAAAAAATGTGCAGGCACGTTTTGGTGTAATTTTATGAAAATCTCCGTGCTGGCAATCACTCCATTAAACGTCATAAGCAGCACCATGGTAATGCTGCCGTTTAAGCAAATCAAAATGTGCTTGCTCTCCACAATTGTGACAAGGGGAAAATCTCAGCATAAAAACGCGGGTTTCTTTTCAAAAAATTATCTCACCTCCTGAAAGTTCTTGGGCATAGGGCCAAGAAGGGGAGTGAGTCCAGCGTACTGGCATTGTTTATGGGGCTAGGCCTAAACCAAAAAATAAAGAGCTTTAAAATGTGACAATTTTACCTTCAACGCATACTCTCTGCCAGAATTGTCTGCAGCGACAAAAACGAATGCAAAGCCACCTGCAAGCACAGTCAATAACAACGGTTTTTAGTCTTCCTTATTTGATCAAATCAATTTCTCAAACGATTCTGAGATTGCTGAAGCAAATTTTATATGTTTTTGTTTTGTTTTTGTACAGGCAGGACCCTAAACTTTTATTTTTTTAAATGAAATTTTTATTATAAGTTTTACTACATTTTAGTTTTACTGAAAAATAAACATTTTGTTTTTCCCTTCAATGTGCTTTCAATGCAACCCCTGATGATTTGTGAGAGAAAAAAAGGTGTAATTTACTAATTGTATTGTTGTTGGTCGCACTATAGTAAAAGCCGACAACTTATGATGACGCCTGAAGACGGAACTGCCGACAAAATTTTTTAAATGCATTTTAAAACGTCTGAACATGATTAAACCATTAAATCTATGTTAGATGGTCATATATCTAAATCACATTTTATCTGTTGAAAAAGTTTTATTTTTAACTGTAAAAAAAGGGGGTTTTTTTACTCAGTAACGACAAGGTGATTTGGCATGTTTGGATGGAAACATATGACTCTTTTATTATAGATTTAACGGTTTATTTTTGTTCAAACATTGTTTGAAACTGAAAGTGCATTTAAAATTTGTTGTCATCAGTTGTCGTCAGGCCTTGTCAGTCACTGAGTCAGTTGTCGGCATTTTTCAGTGAAACCCATTGGATTGTTGTTAATATTAATAATTAAATGTTAGAAATTAATTAGTTAGAAATAGAATACTCATATAATAGAGTCATACTGAATAGATGTTTCTTGTAAAAGTTGTAGTTGTAAAGTCTCATCTCATTCTAGCACAGTCATGACAGTGCAATGAGTGTTACTCAACTTTTTACAAACAATGAATGTTTGCTTTTCAAAGGACAGCATTGACATAAATGTAGGCCTACCTGAATTTAATATAACTGACCAGTTACCCCAAGACCAAAATTACTCTAAATCAACAATAAAGAAATTACTCGCAGCTGGAACTCACCTTCCGCAATGACTCTCTTCACCCTCAATTTCGTCTCACCGAGCTCCACTTGTGAGCCAACAAAATCACTCCCTCTGTCGCCCTGGCCGCCTCCTAAAAGGCCAAGCGCAGACCTGAATAACTCAGACATGATTTAGCTTCAAAATGTATGCTTTCCTTGGTCAATTGTGGTTCATTTTCTTAACATTTCGGGGAAAGAACGTAGTGCCGTCTGTCTGGTCTCTCCCACAAAATGTCGGCGTTACACGTGACGTCATCATATTTTGGTAACCTTTGACCTGAAATCCACATGGGGAAGCGGTTAGTCTCGGCAAATCGTCGTACAGTAATCGCGGTTTTAACAATAACGGCCCTCACGAAGGAGAGACTAGCATGTCATAAGTAGACTTGGCAAAGTCAAGTGGGTATTATTATTTCACTTCATACAGCTTATTTTTATCGACCATCGAAACAACACAAAGTATACACGGACTCCGTGTGCAGAGTTCTTGATTTACTGATAACCAAGCAAGGGTCATCCAGGGACGCACTAATCGGAGCTAGTCTATGCCCAGGTTAATAATAATAATAATAATATAATAAAGACTTGTTATGCGCACATATCCACCCTGCTGGGTGTTCAAGGCGCAGTAAACCAAAAAAACAAACAAAAGAAAAACAGAAACAACTAAATTATTCCTTGAAAACCTGTGACATTAGATAAGTTTTGAGAAGTGATTTAAATTTTGTGCTACAAAGACAAGATCTAAGATTATGTGGTAGAGAGTTCCAGATGCGTGGCGCAGCTACAGAAAAAGACCTGTCACCCCAGGAGTGTTGAGACTTGGGTTCCTTGAGGAGAAGCATGGTACTGGATCGAAGATTCCTTGACGGAGTGTAAACTTGAAGCAGTTCAGAGATATAGTGGGGAGCCTTGCCGTTAAGTGCTTTGTGGACAATGAGCATCAGCTTGAAGATGATACGTTGAGAGACAGGGAGCCAGTGAAGTTGTTTCAGAATGGGGGTGATAGAACAAGACTTTTTAGACAGTGTCACGATGCGGGCTGCGGTGTTTTGGAGGCGTTGAAGGCGGGAAATCTGGTTGTTAGGAAGACTGTAGAGAAGAGCATTGCCGTTGTCAAGACGAGAAGTTACGAATGCATGAATGACTTTTTCAGTGGCACTCTTGTTCAAGTACTTGCGTATCTTACCAATATTCCTGATGTGAAATGATGACACACGTATGATGTTGTTGATGTGTGGTTGAAGTGTCATTGATGAATCAAAAATAACCCCCAAGTTCCGAGCTTGCAACGAGGGAGCTATCC
The DNA here is from genome assembly GCA_037783415.1 of Leptasterias polaris. Taxonomy (NCBI): domain Eukaryota; kingdom Metazoa; phylum Echinodermata; class Asteroidea; order Forcipulatida; family Asteriidae; genus Leptasterias; species Leptasterias polaris. The sequence continues at coordinate 1,075,334 of JAZGTN010000035.1, forward strand.
GAGCATTACCAATGGAAATGTATGGCACTGAAACCTTTGTTAATTGTTGACGAGACCCAAAAAGAATGAACTCTGTTTTATCATCATTCAACTTCAGGAAGTTCTGTTGGGTCCAACGTCGAATCTCTTGGATGCAATTCTCAAGTCTTTCAATAGAGGTATTGGCATTTTCTTGAGTAGATTTAAACGTGATGTATAGCTGAGTGTCGTCTGCGTACACATGGTAATTCAGGTTAAATTTCAGGATGATGTCACGAATCGGTAAAGTGTACAGTGTAAACCACTGTGGGCCCAGTACCGACCCCTGTAGCAAATATAACAAAATACAAATAATAATACAGGGTTTATAGGAACAATAATGGAACACTAATTTTTGTATTAATCTTTGGGGTAAAAACGTGAAGTAATTATTTGCTTGATGGTTTGGTCATGGAGGAAGAACCCCCCCTCCATGGTTTGGTGAACTCTTTAAAGGGGAGGGTGGTCAGTGGGTTTTTTTCCTGAAAAACAGTTTAATATTGGTAGTCATAAAAATATAACCTGAAATCTTGCTCTTTACAAATTTACTTATTAATTACGGTGTATCATTTATTATTAATTATTACTTATTAATTATAGTGTATCATTTAGCCAATTTTCTGTGACACAATGCCAATAAAATTTATGTTAATAAAAACTACCCAAAATGCTTTGAAACATAGAACAACAAATTACATAATATTGATACAAAAAATGAAAACAAGATACCAGTAATCAAATTTCTATCAAAAACATTTTGTTTTATTGAACACACACCTTTCAATAAAAGAAATCAATGTTATTCATAATATGCAGCCCTTTCGTTCAGCCCGCCTCCTATCAAGCCACGCCCACGATTTATTATTTTGGAATTAGAACTTCAGAAACCATCACGAAACTGGTTGATTAAAAGTAAGGTGGTAAACATATCCTCCGTTTACACTCAAAATAGTAGAGGCAACAGGTTAAAGAAAAAACCTCTTCTAGTATTAATAATTTGGAAGGCATATCATCCTTAATGCGCAGCTGAGAACCCGACTTGCAAAAGACCAGCTACAATGTGTTCGAGCTGCAAAGTTGCCTTTGGCAGCCAGCCACATCGACCCCTATATGACCACGGAGCACAGCCAGAGATTGAAAGTGTCACATTTCTCCAGGGGGAGGAAAACCGAAGGGCCTGCAAGAAAAACCCTTGTGGAATAGGAGAGAAGCAACACACAACTCTACTCAATGTATGGCCTTAGCCGTGAATCGAACCCGGGCCACAGAGGTGAGAGGCAAGCGCTTTACACACAACAACCATGCCACAGGATAAATTGTTGTTCAAATCTTTGTAAGATGATGTGTTTCCAATACAAATCCACATGTACATGTAAATGTAAAGCCTGCTCTGCTCGAAGCCTATAATTATAAAAGTCTTCCAAAGAAATGTCATAGTCCCATTTAAAAATAGGGGAGCACCCCCTCCCGAAACGATTCCTCATAACGTTGTCTTGCTGAGGTTTGTAAATCCCACTCCGACACATGTCAGGAGGACCTTGTCCCCGCCCACTCTCTGCCCTTGTTCCCCATCCTCTGTTGCATCATCGCCTTGTTTAGATTCCTGTGACTCCATCTTAAACATCACTTGGAAGAAATCTCTCATGTGTCGAAGAAACTGGATCCTACATGAGAACAATTAGGCCATTGAAAAAGTTTCACTTACCACTTCTTGCGTTTATACCACATGTTATTTTGGTTCTTTAAGGTAAAGTCTTACTTTGGTAATGACCACAAAAATAAATTGTGTACTTTTTATCTGAGGGCCTACTTGTTATAAAAATTGTAATCTTGGGTAGTTTGCGAAATCCTTTCGTCTAAAATAGGGGCAAGCAGGGCAAAGACATAATTTATATTTATTTCATTTTATTTTGGTGGGGTTTTTTGTATATAAACTTTCATCTGTGAAATTTTTCAATCTTATTTGAAGGGGGGGGGAAGGGTTCTGAGCTCCTGCCTTTTGTGAATGGTGCCCTACTCCATTTTGATTGTTAAAGTTTTTTTTGCTCGACAGCTTCATGAAAGTGTGCCCTGGTGAAAAAATAAATCCACAAGCAGGAAATGGAACCCTTTGCCTTCCATATTCTATGGCTGGTACCTCAGTGATACTTACGTGTGAGGTGAGAGCGGTCCAGTTAATAATTTGGAGACATCCGATTGGCCAAGAGCCATGAATAGTAACGCTAAGCTCTGGTGCCTGGAATCAACACATCCTCCCTGAAACCCGAAAAACAAAACAAGATGAATAAAATCTGAATCATGGGCATTTTTTAAATTCTGCAATTCTTTGTTGATTTAGAGATGTGGTTAAATTTCAGTTTATTCATTTTCTAAATTGAATTTTTTAACCCAGCGTGCTTCGCAGGATTGGGCATTTCAAAATTTTACAATGGGTTAAAAATAATTTTAAAATGTTTTTGAAGTGTCCTAGCTTGCACAAGAGAGCATTTAATGTTTAATGTTTTTCCCTGGGCCTTAAAGCGACCCCCGGAATCCCTACGCAGTGATACATAACTGACAAATTCAAACCAATGGCAAAAAAATGATGCAACCAGAGGCGTAGCTGCAATTCATGGTGCGGGAAGGGGGGGGGGGCAAGGTTAGAGGATGGTGCCCCTACACTCTCTTTATCTTTGAAAATTCTTTGCTTTATTTTGAGATATTAGTAGAAACCATGACCCACACCCTCCCACTTATCCCTTACAGCATCAACAACACACCTTCACCACCCACCTCCCACCAAGTGGGCACCCTGGGCAAGTGTATTTTTTCAATAATAGGGCAACTCACTCTGTAGATTTCTTCCATGAGCAGCATCGCTGTCTGCTTGCCCAGGTCTTCGGGAACCGTAGGGGTCTGACCCTTCTGATTCGATGACAGCTCCGCACTCAGAAAAGCGCCCTCTGTTGTTTCAGCGACTAACGACAAACCAAACCCTGGTGATCTGAGAATAAAAGATTAATTGAGATAAAGGTATTTACAAAAAATGTTGTAAACTTGTTGTTCATGCCAAGCTTATAAGCAATTCTCAACATCTCCCAGCTACTATATATGGGAACAATTGAAACCAGCAGCTTTGTTTTAGTGTAAGGTTGACGGTGTTTCAACGTGGGATAATTAAAAATTCAAGACATGAACATGTCTTTTTGAAATATGGTGGACACTGTCTGTTTTAATACACACAAATTTTGTCACAGCTACATCGTGTGATAGTATTATGTACGCAATAGCTCAAAATGGCTCATGGGTCTGAAGTCAAACAATGAAGCCGTTTGTTTCCTGTTGGTGTTTTGGTGTGAGCTGCTTCATTCATTCAGTAACATTTATTTCAATGCTGTCATTGATTACAATAATGCACATTTATGTTGAAATTACACAAGTAATACATTAGCATGAGATATGATTTATATTTAGTGCACAATGATTCAATAATAATCAGCAAATTAATGACAACATTTAGGTGTAAGGTTAAGCAAAATGCTTTTGTGCCCTAACCTATGGACAGACAAACATACAACCAAGGAATCGTACCAGGACAATGGACAAATAAAACAGACAAAACAGACAAAACAGACAAAACAGTGTGAGACAAGGCCAACACAACTTACAAGTTACACCTTATTAGTTTATGAATAAGAGTCAAGGAACTGAGCTCTTAGGTTATTAACAAACACAGATGCTTCCAAATGCTTTTATCTCAAAGGGATAAAGAATTACAGGCAAGTAGAATAATGGCTGATGATAACAGAAATGCTGGTACGGTACTCTCCAAATAGTGAATAATCATCTTGTAAAATTATCTGATTATCAAATTATTGATACACAAATAAATGTAAAATGTGAGGTTTTTTCTTTTAAAAATTACTTCTATTTCACCTACACACATGCACCCAATTATTTCTGCAAAGTGCAATAGCATATCACCTATAAGGACATTTGTTTTTTAATTCTCCTACCGTCTGAATATTTACTATCATCCACTGTGGTTTTGAACGATGTATAAACTTTACCAGCCTATATATGATATCATGTGATGAATGCATCTACACAGTATCAGCGAATGATTTCCCTTGTAGAGCAGAGCAAAATGCTACACAAAATGTACCAGTTGCTACTCTAATAACACATTGGCCACTCAATATTAGCATTAAATGTGCACAAAACATGTTCAATCTAAATATTTTGCTATGCACAATTGCTGGATGAAATCGTTCCCTGAGTACACATGCATCATACAAAGTTACTTCTGTGCACAGTTGTGCCACCATACACAACCCACGCAGTTGCATGATTTCAGAAAACGTTACCAAGAGTACGAGGGTTATAGTTCATGTTTTTGTCTTACTTTCCGGACTGGGGTCCCTTGACGTGGTCTGTGTAGATGTAGATATCTGGGAGGAATTGATTGAGAACACTGCGAGCAGCATCGACTATTCTGTTGGCAACAGCTGGGGAAACTCGCATCGCGTATCTTTTATTAACACAGTCAAGGAAATGTCAAAAATAAACAATGTAGATTTCGTGCATCAGTTTTCTTAATCTTCCAATAATAGTCATTCCCCCAACTCCTCCCCAACATCTAATTGCCATTTTCATGAGAAAAAAGAAGTGATGATTAAATAAGAGGCGCGCCAGGGCCAAGCGGTTTAGTGCACCGAACTCAAGCTCTGGTGATTATGATCAGCAGAGTGTGGGTTTGAGTCCCGCTTTTAACACTTGCAAGGCATACCATCATTGCTTTGTCCTTCAGTGGGACGTAAAGCCGTAGGTCCCATGTGGTGTATTAATAACTATTAGTGCCCGTAAAAAGAACCCAGTACACTTGTCACTAAGAGAAGAGGTTCGCCCCGGTGTTTCTGGCATCAACTTCCTACTGCCTGATAATTTTAATATCATCTACTGTGGTTTTAAACGATACATGCACATTGCTAGCCTGCAATATGGTATCATGTGGTGAATATATTTACACATTACACAGTCAACCCTCCTACTGTCTGACCAATCCACATGGGTTTGAATGATGCGTGTATTCTGCCAGCCTGCAATATGGCACAATGTGGTGAATGCATCAACACTGTACACAGTTCTGTGCACCCATGTTCTACCATAAATACAGCTCTTGCACTGCAGTAGAATGTTTCAGAATAGTTGGTCAACGTGTATTATAAGTGGGTTTAAGAATGAATGAATGATTTTATTTTATTTTTTTATTTTGTAAAGGATACGCCACTCCCCGTATTCTCTTAATTTTCCCTGGTTTGATGAACTGAAGTGGACGGAGTGTTTTCTTGGAAGGACATTTAAAGATGACTTCACCGCCTCCACCAGGGGGTGCTCCTCTTCTTGTTATCTGGAATTTAAACAAATAATTAATTTTACTTCATGGTGTCTTCATTACATTAGAATATGTACATAAAAAACATTAACTATCATGTTACTATGTGTCCTTCAGAATAAAGTTGGCAAATCATTTTACAGTAATTAATTGTACATCAAACCTTCAAGATTAAAATCAGAGATATTTTGAAAAATGTATTATATTTTCTAAATATTTTCTAAACATACAATCATTTCATGAAAACAATACCAACAATAGTTACCATAATATTACAAACAGTGAGCGAACCTGCTTCAAATTGTATTGGAGATTACAAAAATGTAATTAAAAATTTCACGAAAAAAAAAGAGGAAAAAACCCCATCATGTCTGTACCTTTAGCTCCAGTCCCTCATCAATGTAGAACTTTCTGAGTATTGGGAAGGATGCTGTTTTGATAACGTCAACCTGATTATAAAGAAGAAAACATAGTGAACTTCTGGTCAACAGTAAACAAAAATATAGTACACGGCATCGTGAACACTTTAAAAACCTATTGTTATTACTGTTCCTTGAGACAACCAACCCATACCTTGCTATGCCACAACAGCGGCACTGAGGGTGGCAAACTGGAGAAGCCACTAGCTGTGCTAAATTGCAATGAGATTCAGGCCACTGTTGGTGGAGATGCAATTCTCACACTTGGTCACTCTATCATTCATAAGAACCTGGGAAAGTTCATCCATTGTGATTGGATGAGAGGAGGTCACATGGTCATGTTTAAACGTGCTATATAAAAACAGTGTTTAAACATGGCCCGAGGAAATTAAGTCAAAAGAGAGCGCTTTCAGATAAATGCGTTGAGGCGCTCAAATTTTTTCGACCTAATTGAAGTTGGTAGGTTGCATATTTGGCTTGCAAAATTTCAAACTTAAGCGTGCAAGTTCTAAACTTACGAGAGGAGCTACTTTGCGCTCAAAATAGGTATAAACTCAATGCGGAGTTGACGCAAGCTGAAGCTAAACTGTCAGATTGGTTCTCAACTGTTAAAGTTTTGGTGGGGTTTTAATGGCAAGGTATTCATGTCGTGACCGAGCGGATAAGAGCACCGGACTCAAGATCTGGTGTTTCTGTTCAGCAGAGTGTGGGTTCGAGTCCCGGTCGTGACACTTGTGTCCTTAAGCAAGACACTTAACCATTATTGCTTCGTCCTTCGGATGGGACGTAAAGCCGTTGGTCCCGTGTGTTGTGTAATGCACGTAAAAGAACCCAGTGCACTTATCGAAAAGTGAAGGGGTTCGCCCCGGTGTTCCTGGTTTGATTGGCTGCATATTGCGCCACAGCACCTTGTAAACCATTACATGGTGCTATGTAAAGGAATAGGTCACATACTTCAAAACATAGCTGACTGTTGAAGCGCCTTGAGCGTCACTGAGTGACTGACGGATATGAGCGCTATATAAGTAGCCACTATTATTATTATTAATTAATTATTAATTAATTCATGAATTGAAAAAAGAGTAGTGACTCGGCCTTAAACAGTCGTTTAACAACCTTGCACGCACATGGCTGTGTGAGAAAGGACCAAGCCGAGGGAGAGGTCCTTTATTGCTTTGTCATACCACTGTTGGTTTTTAACTGCCGTTTAAGACCTCGTCGCCCACTCTTTTATTCCCCTATTTAAAACCACAGTGGATGATACTGAATGGTCAGACAGTAGAGGTCCTCTCTGCTCTGAACTAAAGACCAGGCACTGTGAAGGACACCTACCGATGGATCCACTTGATCATTAGTGACGCCTCGGAGTACAGCTTTGATTGGTTTCTTCATGAAGGGGGCCAGTTGTATCAACGCCTCCAGGTAGTATCCTATAGCTCTCTGTGTGTTGCAATCATGTTCAATGGTTCCCCCGCTCAATAGCCCTGGTTGATACGTTACACTGGTACCTGTGGGTGAACAGAGAAAGCCATTGTTACAGAAAGCCATCGATCACAACAGCAATAATTTACCTGAATAGTTTGATTCTTTCTGCAACTTTGGTGTTAAAAAAAGAAAACCAACTTATCGTTTACATCATCGTGTGTGTACGTGTTGTGATTGTGCGCATTGCGCCGATCAGCAGTACAATCAGTCCCATCATGCATCATAACATCCTCAGCAAAAATTTGAACAAGCTCATCAATCTATCCCAGCAGTCTTGAATGTAGCCTTTTGTCAAGGCCTTCGTGGGTTGAACAGCTTTGTAGAGCCGTGATCCCAAGCGACTGAAATGGGAGACCACGCACGCGAGTGGCGAAGCCACGAGGGCCTTTTCCAACTTGTTTGCGGTTTCTTATGTGTTTCTTTATAATCTCGACTTTTGCTACCCGAAACGGTAGCAAAAGTCCAAACCAATCAGGAGTGCATAAAGCATGTTTCATACTTCATGAATAATTCATTTAAAAAAACGCAAACAAGTTGTAAAAGGCCTCGGCTCGCGCGCGTGGTCTCTCGTTCCAGTCGCTCCACTGTTTACAAAGCTGTCCAAGCCACAATGGCCTTGACAAAAGGCTATCTTGAATGAGACCGGTGAGGTGGAGCTAACCTTCATTATTGTCATCATGTGTTTCTGTGTCTAAGTTCATTGAATCAACTACAACTTAAAAGTTTCATACCTGTTTCATTGACTTCAATGCGCGATCCGTTTGTGACTCTATCCAACAGTCTGATGAAACTTGCTTCAAAATCTGTTATTTAAAATGCAAAAAAAATTATACTTGTACTTGTAAGTTGTAGTACTGTAGTGTAGCGCTGTTGAAAAAATTAATTTAATAATTATAGTAAATTAATAACTGACAACACAAACAATGGTCAACATCTCAAGATGAATCCCTCAAGATTACTGTAACTGTCCCCTTCCTCCATACATCATGTCCATGCCTTCCCATCCCAATCAATACAAAAAAGCGGTCACACTAAAAGCCAACAACTGACGACGCCTGACGACAACAAATTTTAAATGCACTTTCAAACAATAAACCGTTAAATATATGTGTAAGAGTCATATGTATCCAAATCACCTTCAATCTGTTGAACAAGTTTTGTTTTTAACTGTAAAAAAGGGTTTTATTACCACGATTTAGTAACGAAAAGAAGTGTCCGCCATGATGCATCTGGAACGCACTTGGACGATACCATTATGCAATGAGTAAGTTCTAAAGGCTTAGTTTTTGTTTGTTCTTTCCTTTTTTAAGACATAGAAATATTTACTGGCTGTCATTTTACTACTCTAGTACCATGTTAGTTTGTCCATGTTGTAAAGAAATTTTTTTTTCACACAAGAAAGAGAGAAGGGCGGGGGGGGGGTGAACAAAACATGATTCATAAGAATTCTGTGTCACCAGATTTGTTTATTTTAACCACTAATTTCTTTATAAAATTTGAATAAAATAGTTACATCAAACAAATTACTGGTCAAATAACTTGTATCTCTCGAGACTACAATTTATTTCCAAAGACAACAAGGCGGACAGTACTTGTCGTTACTAATTCGTGGTAAAAAAACACATTTTTAACAATTAAAAACAAAACTTTTTCAATAGATTGAAGGTGGTTGGATACATATGACTCTTACTCATATATTATTATTATGCTTTATTAGTCCATAAAAGGAAAATTGTTTCGTTACATGCAACAAGATAAAAGATTATATTTGACGGTTTATTTTTTGTTCAAACATTGTTTTAAAGTGCATTTAAAATTTGTTGTCGGCAGATGTCGTCAGGCCTTGTCGGCTTTTAGTGCGACCCCCAAAAAGTGTACTATGTTGTTGTAGAGTACTAAAACTGCACTGGTGGGTAGTAGTACTACTACTAGTACTACTGTACTAGTACTCTAGCCTCTTTTATGAAAATGACACATGATTGATAATGTGTGTGTGTATCACGTCCGTCCGTCCTGCTGCTCTCACTTTCGGTACAAAAACAAAAAGGAAAAGGTCTCCACATGGAATTTCTAAAGACCGGGGTGCTCCACAAGGAAATCTGTGTACAACGTCTATGGAAAACTATTAAGTGCAGGCACGGCAGGGACTACTCCTAGAACTATGAGGTTCGATCCGCTATCGTCTCCACTACCCTCATAGAGTGACATAGTACAAAATCCTTTTTCTTAACTTTTTGCCATTCACGTTTACATGCCTACAGTTCTTTTGTGAAATCAGATATTGCCCAAATTAGGCTCTATACGTTCTTTGTACTCTCATTAAGCGTTGCACGGGTCCAGAAAATCCACTCCGGAAAAAACAATTTGAAAAAAATGATAAATTCTCACTGTTTTTCAGAATCCTCGCCTTTCGGTAACAATATGGCCGCCGCTGAAATTTTCCAACTGGTAATGCTGGTAACAAAACCAACGGTTCACGTATACAATCATAGGCGCAATGCTGGTTCTCAATAACCAATGTTCTGTACGTGAACCGTTGATAATCGTTACCAGCGAAGCGCGCAGCGAAGCGCGCAGCGTAGTGCGCAGCGTTACCAGTTGGAAAATTTCAGCGGCGGCCATTTTGTTACCGGATAGCGAGGATTCTGAAAAACTGTGAATATTTATCATTTTTTGTAACTTTTTTTTTTGCGGAGTGGATTTTCTGGACCCGTGCAACGCTTAATGAGAGTACAAAGAACATATAGAGCCTAATTTTGGCAATATCTGATTTCACAAAAGAACTGTAGGCATGTAAACGTGAATGGCAAAAAGTTTTGAATAGGATTTTGTACATGTCACTTTATGACTAGTTCAGGTGAAAAATAAATAAAAGGTTTTCACTTCTGAAACAATGCAGAACTTTTCTTCTTAAAATTATGCCATTAAATATACAGCCAAATCAAATGTAAAATTATGGGCAAAAAAGAAGACTTATTCAACTTATATGTGTGAAATTTTTGTGCAGCATTATTAAAAACTGTTTAGGCGAAAAGAATTTCACTGCAGATACTTGTTATGCTTCCTCACGCGAAGCATAACGAACCATCACGAACGCATGGTGTCAATAGCTATTGCGCAATAGCTGAGCAATCCTTGACACAGAGCGCGCCCTCTTGTGTCGGTAAGTTTCCAATCCATAGGCTGTGTGTTGAAGCAGTGCCGCAGCGGCTGATAAGACCTGCACAAGATTTTACTCCGCGTTTTTTTACGATCCTAGCTCATAAAAAGAGGTATATTTTTGCAACAAAACATCCGATTTTCAAATTTTAAACGCCAGTTTACTTCTTTAGGTATAATGAGACTGCAATGTTTCAGAAGTAAAACCCTTTTATTTATTTTTCACCTGAACAGCCTACTACTATGAGGGTAGTGGAGACGATAGCGGATCGAACCTCATAATATAGTTCTAGGAGTAGGCAGGGACAAAGTAAAGAACAAAAGAGTGCTCCACAGGGATGCATTTTTGAGAATGTGTGTACTTAATTTAGTATTGTACCTACACTACAGACAGTACACAATACAAATCAATTACGTGCTGTGTCACACCATGGAGGAACACGACAGTGTGTGTGTAGACTGGCATGTGTAATCTTTAGTCTTAGCCCAGGTTGGACTCTTCCGTTGCATACAACGCGACGGAGTCCAGGGTATAAAGGTCCCGTACTATTGCGAAACATTTTATAACAACATTTTTTCACATTTGTACCTTTTTGAGGAAGCTGAAACTTCACTCACATATTCCTTGTGTCCTGAACTTTAAGCCTGCTCGATTCAGAATTGTAAATTTTATCCTTGGATGACATTATTGTGAAAATAAAATTGAAATTGACCCATTCGTTGCGACAGCCTGAACTGACAGCTTGTGAACCGCTTGAGAATGCTTACGCGTATGCACGTTCTTCGTAGATGCTATGCATGTCGCGCATGCGCACATGAGCCTTAACAGTCAATTGGTACACGACGGTCACATCGCCATGGCGCCAGTGCACAACTCGGACTTATTTTCGGAAATAATGTCATCCATGGATGTATTTGTTAGTTGTGAACTCATCAAAAGTGTAGTTATGGACACCAAGAATATTATATGAATGGAGTTTCAGCTTCTCAAATCAGGTAAAAATATGAAAAATTTGTACCTAAAATTTTGTTCGTATATTAAAGTATAGCTAGCTATAGGATTAGTAGTATAGTACAGGATCTTTATATACCCAGGACGTCAGTGCAGTGGCACTGACTGACGTCCTACCAGGGCTAGTGTACTGTTAGCCCCACTTTTGTGGCCAAGGCTAGCTGAACCACCTAGCCTTGGCCACATGTCGTCGGCCACATAAGTGAGGCTAGTGACTGGGTGGGTGTATGCATGCAGTATCGTAGGACGCCCTGTATTCAGGGCGTCCCTGAAATCGAGGCAAACCTTTGACCTCTCTGCGCGCGATGTAAACAGTCCCTAGATACAATTTTTGTGGTTTGACTTGCCAAGCAAAGAGTCTCCTCTCATTTGACCAAAACTTAGAAACATGAAAGGTTCCACTGGTTAGTTGCACTTGTTATGCAAAAAGTTGTGGTATTTTAGGCATTTCTGCAAGGTACAAAAATGTGTCATACTGTCGGGGCCATAAAAAAAAATTCCCACCGAAAAAGTTTCATCAAACACTTTTTCAATTCACAATTCACGATGATCAAATCATGTGACTGAACATTCTGCTGAGCATTCTGGGGAAAAATATACAGAGGCTTAAAGAAGCCATGTGCCTTACTTATATCATTTTCTAATAGTCTGGATAATTTTTTTTTGTAACACTCTATCATTTTTGTTATTAATATTACAATATAAACATCAGCTTTGTGATTCGATTATCACTGTATATTTATATGCTTTATTATAAATGTTAAGAAACATAAAAAGACACAAAACTAAATAAAAATAAGATTTGAAAGCCAAGAATTATTTACATTTGTTTTTTGTTTTTTTGTTTGTTAAGTTTTTGAAAAATACCATGGTTATTTTTAAAACTAAATAAAAAATATGTTGAATAAAATGAAGAAAACTGCTGGCTATAGAGTCATACACTAAGTCTCACAGAACACTAATAGTCACTGCAGATGTTTCTTCCACGTATGGCTTCACCCGGACACCATACTTTCTTGTTTGCATCGAAAACAGGTCAAACTCAAATCAAATGGGACGCTACTGAGTCATCGAAGATCGGTGCGTGGTGTGAAAGTTTCAATGTCCATCACGTTTTAATATATGTTTGCATATTTCTTATAAACAAAGGAAGGTAATTAGGGCATCAGTTGATTATGGAATATTTTTATTTTTTTTCAATTCAAAGAAAAAGGCATACTAGTACTACATCGAAAACCGGACAGGGCCCAGGGGATGGAGGATATAGATCAGAGTTACAGGAGTGTAGACGATCGACCACGTGTCGTCGAAATAAGGAGTTTTATTTTGCTACATTTACTCCCAAAAATACTTACCACGTAATCCTGGATCGTCATCTTTGGATCTAATTTTAGTAATTCGTACTGACTTCCCGCTCAAAGTGGCTAAAACGAGTCTTTGCCGGAAATAATTGCAACCCTCGTACTTCAGCAGCGTGGACGCCGCCATCTTTAAATAGTTCCAACTTTCAATAGAGGGCGCTTGTCCAAAGTTAGTTTCAGGAAAGTAGTTGGAGCAGACGACACAAGACGTAGACAGCACACACGTGGGCCGCACTACTGAACAAAATTCAGACCATCGTTTATTCGTCTCTATTTTCAGCACACAACCATGTCATCGCAAGATAAAGTCCTTTTTTGGAATTTGTCCAGATTTTTTGAGGAAATGTCAACACCCGAATCAACAATTGAATTCTGCAAAAAACGGGGTCTTATTGCCGAAAAACCGTTGTGTCGATATTGTAGACATCTACTGTCAGTAAGAAAGGACGACAGGAAGGACAGAATCAGTTGGAGATGTCATTATCGAGGATGCCGCAAGAGGGGGCACAATCGCAGCATTCGACATGGTAGTTGGTTTACAAACACTAAGCAATCTCTTCGAAAAGCCCTGTTGCTGACCTACTGCTGGGCTTCTCAAATGTCAATTGAATCAGCAATTAGAGAAAGTTGTTTTGAAAATGGCGATACCACGACTAGTAAAACAGTTAACAGCTGGTTCCAGAAATGTCGTAAAGTTTGCCTTCATGTTGTCCAGAAAGAGAAAATCATGGCAAAAGGATCGGGAGAGGTGGACAAATCCCGGCTGGATCTTGCCGAGGACCAATGGCGTCATCTTAATGCAGGGAAAGACAGCTTTGACCAGCTCCTCTGCGACATTTTACTGTTGCATAAACCCCCAAAGCACTTTTAAGCTCACCGCCAGGCCGACTCCCCCAGGCTTCTGCTTTTACACAGAAAGCCACCAATCAAAACAAAAACAAGAAACGCAACCCAAGGAACTAAACAAGTCAAAATCATACACGAGTTGGAGATTGACATCCCTGTCTACCCGCCCATTTAGGACACAAACTTGAAACAAACTTCCTTCCTTCACACACAAAAACCAACATGACCAAACAGCATCAGGCCCAGAATTTTATCTTCGAGAGGGCAAGGTCATTTTCATTTTGTTAAGGTCACTTCCATCAGTCAAGTCTGTGGAAAACTTTTGAAGTGCCACCAAGGCCAGGGCAACAGGGGCCAGGGCAACAGGGGCCAGGGCAACAGGGGCCAGGGCAACAGGGGCCATGGCCGGCCATGACCTCCATGTAATTACAGGCCTGCAATTCATTTTGCACAAGAATATCACGAAAAAGAAAATCGGGGCTTCTACATTTCTTTCATCGGCTTTATTGCAATATTCCATTCCTGAGAGAATTTCTTTCAATAAAACAACCTTTTCTTTCAAAATTAATAACTTGACATTAAACTCTTGGAAATTGTTAAAGATTAATACTTTAACATTGACTTTAATTGCATTGCATTGTAAGGCACAGTACCAGTGCAAAGATAAAATAATTACTTTTTGTTAAGTGCTACTTCAAAATTTGTACTTATTCTAAAGTTCCTCTTAACCATTGATTACTTATTATTTATAAGAAGTAACTAACTTACTCTTTCTAGAAAATAATTTAAAATACTAATTTCACCCATTTGAAAAGTTAAAAGTAACTATCTTTAAGTTATCAAAACGAATTGTGGAATGTGTATTGGTTATTATCAAAGTAATATGGGAATATTATCAAGAAAGATACAATAACGATCACCTGTACAAGAGTTTCAGTTGAATACAGTGCCAACTTAGTGAGAAAACACGTCAGTATTTTCATCAAGAACTTTGAATCCACATTTCTGGCTGAATTCCGTGCAGCATTTAAACAGACACCACAAACATTTCCATTATTTTTGACACGCATTTAAATTCAACAAACTGGCAGTAAAAAAAAGCGAGAATCATTTGAGAAATTAGATGCTTTATATTGGTTGTCATGTTTTGCATGTTACGCTGAAAGTCATTGTAATTGTTTACAGAAAACTAAGTCTATCTGATACAAATTATTTATTTTCTACCTATACACAAGCAGAGTGATTTAACAAGATAACTTAATTGAAAAATCTCAATTACTTTACATACCCTAAAAAAACTCTTCAATTTGCCAAAAATTATTCAGCAAGTTTTTTAAATACTTGATCATTATTTGTGATACACAATTGAAATCAACAAAAGTAACTGGCACCAGAAGAAAGTAAACAGGTGCATAAAAAAATGTTTCATGTTTAGTCAAAATGTTACAAATGTAACGATAGTTTGAACTTTCAGCCTTATTTTGTTCATGTTAACTTGAATGTAAATAACTGTAGTTATTTACATCAAGCGAAGTCTTTTTGTTAACAGTTATTTTACAAAAACAAATAGCGCTAATCAACGAGATTACTTGACTTTAAAAAGAAGCCTTCATTAGTTTTACATTATATAAAAAAATCTTCAATTTTTACAAGGCCGTAGAACAATACTCATTATTATACAACTTACAAGTTATTTCTCATTTTGTTTTGTTTACCTTATGTTAAATTTCAGAAGACCTAAAAAAATTGATTTCAGTTATTTGGGCGGTAAAGTTAAAGTATTGATACTATCATGTGATGCTCTGTGCCAAAACCGGCCACCTGCCAAAAATGGGTTGTATTTTCTCATCAAATAGACCAGGCTAAGAGCTTTCAAATAACACTTAGTTAGGGCTGAGGCCTATATCAATAACATAAGTATTTCTCAACATACAGAATTGTTAAGACATCACATCACATTGATATCAAGGCCGATGTTTCAGTTGTCTTCACTTTGAATGCCCTTTTCACTATTTTCGACGAGTGCCTGACTTTGGCATGGGGCGTCATGTATACAGATTTTAAACATGCCCAAAAGCTATTCCCTTAGTTGAATTGAGTTTAAATTACTTTGTTGCAAATGCATTTCACAAGCCTTGAAAATAAATTGTAGTCTCGAGAGATACAAGTTATTTGACCTGTAATTTGTTTGATGTAACTATTTTATTCAAATTTTATAAAAAATTAGTGGTTAAAATAAACAAATCTGGTGACACAAAATTCTTATGAATCATGTTTTGTTCACTCCCCCCCCCCTTCTCTCTTTCTTGTGTGAACAAAAAATGTCTTTACAAGAAAAGGGCTTTACAAAAGCTTGCACCAAACCATTTGACATAGCAACTATCTCTCAGTCTGCGGAATTCTACTTCAACATTTACACAGCTACTTAAGCGAAATATTGTTATGGAGAATGCTATTTAAAAGTTTGATATTTTCACACTTCTTGATTTTTTATTTTGAAAAAAAAAAAAATGATAAAAATAATGCCCCCAAGCTCAAGGTTTTGAAAAACTAGCTACAATTCTGCTGTTAACGGCATGCATCAAAATGACAATACTTTGATGTCATCTGTGGGATGTTGCTTTTTACTGCAACAAAAAGGCTATACAAAAGGTAGCCTTTTGTCAAGGCCATCGTGGCTTGGACAGCTTTGTAAACAGTGGAGCGACTGGAACGAGAGACCACGCGCGCGAGCCGAGTGGCGAAGCCACGAGGGCCTTTTCCAACTTGTTTGCGGTTTTTGTAATGAATTATTCATGAAGTATGAAACGTGCGTTATGCACTTCTGATTGGTTTGGACTTTTGCTACCGTTTCGGGTAGCAAAAGTCGAGATTATAAAGAAACACATAAGAAACCGCAAACAAGTTGGAAAAGGCCCTCGTGGCTTCGCCACTCGCGTGCGTGGTCTCCCATTTCAGTCGCTTGGGATCGTGGCTCCAAGACACGAAGGCCTTGACAAAAGGCTATACAAAAGGGAGCTCCCACATATGACGTTACCATGAGTTACCACATAACAGGTCTTTTTGCAAATCTTTCTGAAAAGCACTGGAAAAGGGTATTTAAAATAATTGTTCTTTTACAATTAATATCTGTTTACTCCCAAGTGAACTCAATTTCCTTATTGATTGAAAACATTTTAATTGAATTTTAGAAAAAATCACTAGTTGCCAGTTTTGTTCTAGCTGGTGTTTAATACAGGGATGATGAAATTTGACAACTGTGAAAAATCCTGTAAAATGTCTTGCTTGCCTGAGATCCCCCTTATTCTGGAACCAAAACCTCCCGAATGTTAAAATTCAGGAGGTTTACAGACTCTGTGCAGCACCAGAAATACAAAGCTCAAGGTTGGACACAATGTGGACTATTTATGTCTCCCTTTGGTGACTGATTTACTTGTATCATGAAAATTTGAAGAACCAAGGAGAGTTTGAGAAATCTTAAAATCTTGAGAAATCACACCCCTGTTAATCTTTCTCAAGAATGAGGTAATTTCTACTCTTTGCTGTAGCAGTAGTCAACCTGCTGGAGATCCTGGGAGCAGGCAGCAGGTTTGGTTCCTTGGTAAGTCTCGCAGACCAACTTCTTGAGGTTTTCCGTCGCCTCATCTTGAATCTTCTCCGTGTGAACCTTCAGGAACAAAATAAGAGCGAGAATGAGACACTTTGGAACACAAGGTGGCAGCAGACTCACCAGGTAAATGTCAATTGTTTACAGAGTTCTTAGCATGCGCTCATTTCCGAAAAAACAATATTTTGAATAATAATAATAATATCCGACAAACAATAAAGTGGACAAAATTGCCTGCAATGCATACCTTGATTTCACAAGCAATAAGATTCATATTGTGACTTAAATTGTGACATCATGTTTTGCCTAGTGATTAGGATCGATTCATTGGCTACGATGAATGTTGGCACTTTCTGGAAACGGGCACTAAGCCCAATATCATTGGATTTTTAAGCCAAGATATGAAGGGATCAACAAAAGTTGTCCACATTTTGAAGATATTACAGGGACTACAACTTCTTAAGATGCTCCCCCCTTCAAAGTAGTACTTAAGGGCATTTTTGTAAGTGTCAGTATCAAGTCAATGTGCAGTGACAGTCCCAGCCCCAACCCCGCCCCCGACCCCCAAACAAACAAACAAACAAACAAACACCCCAATCAATCCGAGGACCTCAGGCCAGGAACTTCACCTTTTTTGAGAGGGCAAGGCATTTTTGCAAAGGGCAGCTCTATTGAAAAATCTTAAGGTCTATGGGAAACTTTTGATGTGGCGCCAAAGCTGATTAGACCAGGGGCAACAGAGGCCATGGCCTTTGTTTAATTCCAGGCCTGGGACCTGCTAGACTTTCCAGTAATAGTTGTCCTCAATAACTGTGTTCCCTCTGATTCTAAAACTATGGAAATACCACCATTTTAAAACATTTTTTAAAAGTCATACACAGCTTCATCAAACTCTTTGTACAGACCGTGAATGTGTTGAAAACCTCAAACGGCCCAAAACTTACCCCATTTAGTGTCACCCATGGTACAAAGGTGTGCTTGGGACTCAATGCATCAGTCTTGAGAGCCATCTGATGTTCAAGAGCGTTACCTTCTGGGCCCGTTGCACACGTTGAGACTTGATCATAGTTTACGTTGTTCTTTGTCATGCACTTTGAGTGGTGAGCAAAAAAAAATATATATATTTAAACAAATATCAAAGGATGTACAAGCAGGCGTGAATTCAGGGAATGGGTTCACGGGACCTCTCCCTGCTTTCTCCCTCATTGCTACCTTCCAGTTACTTTTTTTTCCAAGTTTTGTTGGGAGCCCTCTCTGTTGAAAGTCCTGGATCTGCATCAGGGTGGGTGGTTTAATTTAGCTGCAACTTATTTCTGTTTCAGTTGTGTTCTCTAAATGAAAAGAAAGTAGTTGTTTTCTGGTAGAGTAAATTAATACCTATTCATAAATACCTGGGACAGTTTGACCATGTTCTGATTGGTCGAGAGGAGATCAGCTATAGGTGGCCATGTTTAAACGTGCCATAAAAACACGGTGAGGAGTTTTTAAACATGTCCTTGAGGAGTCATAAGAGGGCGCTACCAGATGAATATGCGGAGTGCGCACATTTCACAGCCCAATTCAAGTTGGTAGGTCCAATATTTGGCTAACCTAAAATTAAAACTAGCATGCAATAGTCTGAAACTTAAGTGCACAAGTTCACAATTAATAAATTGAATCTGGAGACCTACAACAATGCTAGTCTGCCCTTCCAGCCTGTAAAATTCCCTTCAGACCAATTTGTGATATGTTTAATGCTTCAAGCTTGTTCAAATTAAAGTGTCACGTCCCTTGTGCATGCTGCAATTCATGTGTTTACCAATTGCCAATAAACAATACTACTTGGTGAACACAATAAACTAGGCACAGATTCAAACTTTACAACCTTGGGACACACCAGTTTATGATATCTTTTAATTTTACCTGTTCAACCTTCGTCACATCTTTTGTGCGTGATCTGCATTTAAATTCATGTGTTTACCATGGCCAATATTCCTTTAAACAAATATTACTTGGCAATACATTAAATAAAAGGCATAGATTTTAACTTTATAACCTTTGTAGTTTGCACCGAGGCAATTGTAACACAACAAACACAAGCACCTTGTCAATGTTGAAGCCATAAAGTACTTGATCATCTGATTTAACATAATAATAATATAATGCAGTTCTTCACCCGATTACATCTCAAAGTGATATTTTTTTCCTACAATGTATGCAGAGCTATACATGTTTGAATTATGAGACCTATTTATTTACATAGCACTATGAAACAGTTTACAAAGCCCTGTGGGGCAATCTGCAGCCAACCATACCAGAACCACTGAGGCAAATCTCTTCTCTTAATGATAATTGTAATGGGTTCTTTTACATGCATTACACAACATACGAGACCTACATTTACAGCTTTGAGCCCAATCCGAAGGTCGAAGCAATAATGGTTAAAAAGGGTCTTGCTTAAGGACACAAGTGTCAAGAGCGGGATTTGAACCCACACTCTGCTGATCAGAAATACAAAATCTCGATTGAGTCCAGTGAGCTTGATCGATCGACCATGACCCGCACAGTATACCAGTCTTTGCTGATCTGGAGGTGGTTTTACAAAAACTTGTCCGAATCATGCGATATAGAAAGTCTTTTTTAGTTCGAGGGATATAAATTGACTATTGAGCATTCACAAGCTCTCAATGTTGTGTACCCCGCCAAAAATTCCGTCAAAAATCTCAAAAATTCCAAATTCCCTACAGAGACCCAGCTAAATATGAGTAAAGAAATCTACGCCAATTGACCGCCCCAAAAGAGTTAAACTACTGTACAAATATATTTTGTTCTTAAAAAACAATGCCTACGGAGCAATCACAATATGCACAAAAAATAGATCACGATTTCTTTTAAATCAAAACAAACAAACCAAAAGCAAAACTAAAACAACCCATTCTGTGTACCCTGTAACCACACAGGTCAAAACACTTAATCAGAGTAATAAACTTTTTCCAGCTGATAACAAAAAGTTCCTTGATGACAACAATGGCACATATATACTCCACTCACATTGGGTCAAGGACTTTAGTGAGGTCAGCATGTTTCAAACAATGGGTTTTTTCTGTGTTTTCTTTA
Organism: Leptasterias polaris; assembly: GCA_037783415.1. Classification (NCBI taxonomy): domain Eukaryota; kingdom Metazoa; phylum Echinodermata; class Asteroidea; order Forcipulatida; family Asteriidae; genus Leptasterias; species Leptasterias polaris. Next base: position 1,095,711 of record JAZGTN010000035.1, read on the forward strand.
TCCATTCTTCCCCTATGGGATGATGATCTTGTTTAGATTCATGACGGAAGTTTGTATTTCCCTTGTGAAGTTCGCATTGTCCTTGATCAAAAAAATGTGATGCATTCTAAAAATCAATTGTGGGCTGAACAAAGACAAATTGAATATTGCAGGGCTTAAGCGGAACTTGAACCTGTGACCTTTGGATTAACGTGCCGGCGCTCTACCAACTGAGCCATCTAGCCCTATGTTGCAAGTCTACCTATTTTGTCAATATCTTTGTTCGGGGTGCCAGTCAGAAGCCATTCAACCTGTAACAGCCGTATAGCCAGGGATCACAGCCAAGATTACGATACAATACGAGAAGCGGCAGCAGAGGGATCAGCTTATGGGGATGTGACTTTTCATTTCAAATTAAGTTATAAAAACAACTTTAGACAGTTAATATTCTTTACTCGATGCAATGATTGTATCTTCTAAATTAATGCGGTACCCGATGCTAACTACAGAACTCTGGTCTCTTGTCTCCGGGCACACACGGTGGTCTAGTGGTTAGAAATAGACTCTAGAATGGCGGGGGGGTTTTGTGAGTTCGAACCCCAAACCGATTAGTCTGCCTGTGGATTTTTTTTCCACAGGGCTTAGGAAAGCACCTAGTATATACAGCAAAATCATGTTTTCTATACCTGCATTTGGGATGCAATTCATTACAACTTCTAGACTTTGTACAGCATAGGAGATGGTGTTTCTTTTCCCTTAAGGATGTAAAAACGGTTTGCTCAAGACAACTATTTCCTATATCAGGCTTGAAATTTCATCTTTGAGAGGGCAAGGCCCTTTTCATTTTGTAAAAGTCACTTCCATTGGAAAATCATAAAGTCTACAGGAAACTTTTGAAGGGGCACCAAGGCCAAGACCAGGGCAAGAGGCCATGGCCTCCATTTAATTCCTGCCTGCTATATTGCATGATGAAAGTCTCAACTCATACAAAACATCAACGACAAATAACTCAAGTTAGAATAATGCCCAATATTTTGAGGACCAAATAATCACCCTCTCTCATCCTAACATTCTAAGTGTTAAACTTGCACTAAATTTAACAGAGGAAAGCTCCAAGAAGTTAATTTAAAAATAGGCTGGCTTTTCACATCTTACCAGTTTTGAATGCGGCACAGGCGTCCCGGATTTCTCCATGCAGTAGATAGTATTAAACGCTGTGGAAAAGTCTGCATAGTGAAGGATACAGACTTCGAGAAGGTTGCCTACACATTCTTGTTGGCCGTGTTGACACTCGTAAGACCATCCCGTGGAATTCTTAGTCTCCTGATATGAAGATTAAAATGCAGTGTTAAGAAAATATTTTAACCCTTGCAGTGTCCTAGGCCAATTAAAGCGGCAACAGGGTTTTCATCAGGATTTTTCCAAACTGTGGGGCATTCTGAACCCAACATTTTGGAAGTTAGGCCTCAGCATGCTGTTCTAAAAACAAGGTCCTTGGAGTGTTTTCAACTTGGTGTTTATCTTTGGATTAAAAATGGCATTCTAAATGACTTTATCTTGATGATAATTATAAATTTGATTTGAAGTAACGCAAAATAGAATAAATAAATTCATAAATATATTTTCAGACTGAGTATCACCAGGACTGATTTAATCTCTTGTTACCAAACTCTTTTGACCGAACAACCACTGGTGACTTGATTATTGAAACAACAGAAAGCTTGTGCACAAAGGACGTTACAAACTCTATTAAATACCTTGAAGCTTTCATTTTATGGCATGATAAGTTATAAAAAGAATGTCTTACTTATTGAATTTCCTTTCATATAGTTTAACAATAATTGAGATTGGCCAATAAATGTTCAAGTTATTGGTCTTTCTTTCCTCAGTGTGTTCTGTAAACCCGAACACTTATTTGTGCACAACCATATGGCACTCCATAGGTGTTTTTTTTCTTTCCACTGACTCCAATATGAAGGGATTGAATAATAGAAACCTTTATTTTACCATCATTCGGTGTCATTGGAAAGATCTGATCATTCTCTTTCCAATGATGGTAAGCTTGGGTGTGAAGGGTGAACATGGACAAAACAAATTACTTTATTACAAATGACCTTTGAGCTCAGGCTTGAGTGCTTTGTGTGTGTGTCATCTTGGTTGACTGAAGTCACCATTGTGGCTCAAGCAGGGTATAGTGAACAGTTGACTATTGAAAGGGTTAAATCGGCCCTATTTATAACATATTTGTTTTGGCTACAACAAATCACACAACCTTAAAAGCACCTTTGTCATGTTCAAGTTGTGACCAAAACAAAGATTTAGATGTGAGCTTTGAAGTTGTGAATGTATTGACTGCAGTCATTGGTTCTATAGTTTTTATTTGCAATTGATAAAAGTTGCAATTTACAGATTAATACAGGATTGGTATGGATAAAAAAAAATCATTAAAAAAAAAATCCGAATTTTAGTCTGAATGCTTATTGATTATGAAGTTCATACCATTTGTCTGTGAAATATTTCCCTCTGAAAGAAGTCATATTTGAGAGAACTGTTTCTGAAAACCTTAACAAATGCAACAGTTGATTTCAGTTGTTACAACCAAAATTAAGGACAATGTGTTTTGCTGAAAAATGTGCATGGTTTTTTCACTATTTTCTCCCGACTCACACAATGGATTACACACAAAATATGAACACTGTCTGTGACTATTTCCTCTCCCAATTATGTAAAAGACCTTTAGAGGGAGTGTACACTCTTTGGTTATTGCTCCAAAAACTAATGACCATAAAAACTTACTTGGTAAAAAAGCACTGGAGAGCTGTTGATACTATAAATTATTGATAGAAATGACATCCTTTGAAGTAATGTAGTTTTAGAGAAACAGGTACTTTTTCAGGCATCTGAATCCACCAAATTCTCAGCAGCAAGCGTGTTTTTTCTTTCATTTTTTCCCTGCAACTTTGATGACCAGTTGAGCCCAAATTTTCACAGGTTTGTTATTTTACACATATGTTGGGATACACCAAGTGGGGATACTGGTCTTTGACAATAACCAAAAGTTAGCCCACCTTGTTGGTCTGTTATGGCTCCCTTTTAACATAGGTCTTATCATAGTCGCCATTACATTTAATGATAAGACCGACGTTGAGAGAGCCATAACAGCCCAACAAGGTGGGCTAACCAAGAGTATACACTGCCTTTAAAATGAATGGCATTACACGTTAATACAGGGCACTCAGGTTTGGAAATAACTACACGAACCCGAGCATTTCCGTAAGGGACAAGTGACACAATCATGATGCTGCTAAGCTCAGTCCACGTTGGATAAAGCTGACCGGTGATAAACGCTTGACATCCTGGGCAATAAGATTCAAAGTACAGGGTGATATTCACCGTCGGTGCATCGTTGATTATTGGCCGTTGCCAGTCGGCGCATTGTTCTTCCACCTGGAAACACAAACAAAAATTGACAAGTTGGATTTCCAAGCTTATCTTTTTGCTTTAAATATTTTTCTGTATTTTGGAAATGATGCCGACTGTCATGTTTGTTTTCAATCATTTACGACCACAAAAAAGAATAGATAATATTTACAATTTTTGTTTTGTTATGAGGGAAAAAGTAGCGGCCGTAAGATACAGCACTTAATTTTTATTACAAATTCTATTTTTCCATGTTTTTCTTATTTTTACTAGGGAGGAATAACGAATATTGAGGAAAGCTGATTTCAGAGTAAAGTGGCATTTGCATTGTGTTCCTTCCTCTATGGTTTAATATAACTCGTTCTTTATATGTATTAATAATTAAGATTAAAATATTACAAAAAACGACTTCAAATTTTCAGAAAATAGCATGAACATTTTGACATAATTTAAGAAATTTCAATTCCACCTCTCTCGTATACAGTCTCAGTAGTCTCATGCTGTCTTACTCTTAATCAAAATGGGCCATCAAAATATAATAGAAATGGTTTAATTTCCCCCAAAACATTAAAAAACTTACGTGACATGCTCTCGCTATTTCTAACGAACTGCACCACAAATCTGGAGGAAAACGACAAGGTGTCGCTGACACTGACAGACCTGCAGAAAATCCGAACACTGCTAAAAAGCAAATCGACAAAGCAAATCGAGCAATCATTTTTGCGAGAGGAAAAAACAAAAGTATTATTTACGACGACACGAAGGAACAAACGGCCACCTACTGCTCCTGTGCTTGAACTTTTCTGTGCTTTTGTTGTATAAATTTGCAATGCAAGTTGCCCGCTTTGTGTTTTTGTGTGTCAGGTGACAGCGCTAGCGGTGGCCGGCTAAATCGCCACGTGATGCTGTCATGTGAGAAATTTCTTATCAGCATAATATGAATATTCATGATAATTAAATAACCCTTGACCCACGTAAGGCAACACACGTAAACACGCAATGCACGTGCGGCGCCATGATGAATGAGCAAGGAATCTGCAGGAATCTGTGTCTAAATAATGAAGAGTGTGGAAGAGTGTGAAACTGAATGCGAATTACCCAAATATGTGGACATCATGACAGTGGAGAAGCTGCAGAAGTCTTTGGAGAATGTCCTTGATCCTTTGGGATTTGAGGTGCATCCATTTAAGGTAAACAAAGAATGAAAGATTGGCAATCATATTTTCATACACACAATCATAAATTAAATGTCTATTAAACATTACTAATGATGTGCATTTTCTTAGTTAGTCTTCTTATTTTTAGCCACCTTGTTAGGCTGTAATGTTATGGCTCTCTTTTAATACTGGTCTTACCATACCTTTCATAGTCGCCATTACATTACACCCAACAATAAACAATGTGCGCTAATATTATTAGTATTAAAAATACTAACAAAAATAGACTTACTAGACTCTAGAGTAGACTACTGTACTACTACTACTAGTACAGTAGTAGTTAGTAACTAACTAAGTAAAAAATGTTAAGTTTTTACTAATTAGCAAAGTTAAGGCCAAGTAAGAGGTTTGCACTAATGCTAGTCAAAAGTAGTACTGTAGAACCCCTTGCATTGCATCACACATGGCTACTGTCTGCCCATGGTCTGCCATTATGGGAGCCAAACTTCATGTGAAAAATTAGTCCCACTTGTTTGAGTGGCCAAGCTCCGAATCCCAGTAGATTATGGTGCATGTCTACTCCTAGAACTATGAGTGACTGAGGTTCATTTAGCTATCGTCTCGACAGCGGAACGAACCTCATACTAGTTCTAGGAGTAGTGTACGTCTAGCTCTGATCTTGTACTCCATGGAGTAAAGGGTTCAATCAGAGCTAGCGCATTATGAGTGTTTGTCATCTAAAGGCCAGTTTATATTTTGCCCAGGATGAAAACTTGACACGCAATCATAAAAAACATATCTGGACATATGAGTCAAACTGTCATCTCGTCATTGTAACTGATTTTTCTATTTTTTCCATGCCACAGATTGGTTGGTACAATGAGAAAGTCCAGACATCATTTCATCTATCGTACCATGAGGACACTATGGCCTTTTGTGTGATCAGTAGTCCGTCCATGTTTGAGAGAGCCTTCCAACCGTACGTCAAGTCCCTCAAGGTGTTAGGTAGCAGGGATCCGTTGGACGACAGTGTAGGCAAGCAGTATCAACTTCTGAAAGAGGTGGGGCACACTTCACATGGGCAGTGTCTCAAAAGTTGGGCATGTTATCTGTACCCCCATATTTCGGTGTTGCTATTTTATATCTTTAATCTATCTGCAATCGTAGAACTGTTTGTCTGTTGCCAAATTTTGGCTGAGTATAAGAAGCAAATATTTCTCATGGGAATTATGACTGCAAAGAATAACAAATTGTTCAATGCAGCGCCAAAATGCAGCTTGTATAAACAGCTTTAAGTGTCTCTTTTTGCCCTTTCTCCCTTCCTTCCATTTAGTCCCTGCCAGAGCACAGAATAGTAACAATTCAAGACTACGAGTTGCATCCTAACAGACGACCCAAGATTCTTGTGCAGACGGTTGGCCATGTGTCAGGTGGGGCGTATTACTATCAAAGATCAGACATGAAGCAGGATCCATGGGGACAAAAGGTAAAAGGTTACCGAGTTGTGTGGGAAGGAAGTGGGACATAAGCTACCTACATTATTACCCAGGCTCTACAAACTTCCCCCGTACCAAAGTAGGGGCTGGAATATAGCCCCCCCCCCCCCACCCCGGGGATTTAAACATGTGTACTCTGTAAATGCAATGGGCCTAGCTTCACCTGTGCACTTATGCTTATTAACTTTTTGGGGGGTTAACTTATCGAGCAAATGGGTAACTTGACCATTTTAAGTCCAGTAGTTTGCCTACATCAAATAATCCAAGTGCGGACCGGTAATATTTACCCATTGGAATGTTACCTATGGTCTTGGTTAAATATTAATGCAATTCAAAGGCGGCTTAAATTTCATTATATTTCATTCAAGTTTTGTGTTTTTGTGATTTTTTTATTGCGGAACTTTACAACCAGCTGGGCCAAATTTCATAGAGCTGCTTCAGCACAACAGAAATATGCTTACCTGAAAAAGGATACAAGCCAAAATACCATTTTACTGGTATCCTGATTATTTTTGCTTAGCAGAAAACTGTTAAGCAGTATTTTCTGCTTAAGGAGCTCCATAAAATTGAGCCCAGGTCTTTACGGACTAATTGGTGTTTTTTTTTCATCACTTTGCAGAAAATGTTTGGAGTTAGCATTCATCCGAGGTACGGAGGGTGGTTCGCCTTCCGTGGGGTACTCATCTTTCCGGACATCCACTCCTCAGATCTCCCCAAAAGGGAACCTCCGAACGTGATAACGACGGATGAGACTCTGAAGGACCTTCTTGAAAAATTCAACGACCACTGGGAGGATAATTCTTACAGGGACTGCATCAAGGTCGAAGAACGTTATTCAGACGAGCAGGTGGAATATTTTGGCACGTTACCAGCAGAGAGAGGGAAACTTCTCGGACTGAGCTCCAAGAAAACGACGGATGAGACCAACGATGGATTTCATTAGGTCCCCTTTGATTTTTATGGTGTTTTGTTTAAAGGAATGATGCATCAGTGTGTTTGGGAAGAGGTTATTTATTTTTATTCTAATCATCTTGTTTCCAAAAAACAGTTAAAGTACGTGGACACTGGACAACATTGGTAATTGTAATTGTCAAAGACTAGTATCTGCACTTTTGTGCTCCAAAATTTACATGAAATAATAAGCCTGTGAAAGTTTAAACTCAATCGGTCATCCAAGTTACAAGAAAATGGTGAGGGAAAATCCTTATATTATGTTTTGCGCGGTTTTCAAAAATTGGGTTTTGGACTTTGGATTTTGGATCAAATATAACTTTTCTCTTTCAATGCCTTTTTAAGCACGAGAACCAAGACAATTTCTACTGTATACTTGTTTACAAATAGCAATAAATTAAATCAATCAACCAATCAAAACTATAGCATTTCCAACAAAAATATTTGAATGGAAGTTTTCCCACCATGACCGTCTTTAACCCTCTTGCTGTCTGACCATTCAATACCATTCACTGTGGTTTTGAATGATAGATAAGCTATGCCAGCCTTGCAATATGATACCATGAGGGAATGCATGTACACAGTACACAGTTAGTTCTGTGCACAGTTGTGCCACCATACACAACTTTGGCAGTTGAATGGTTTCAAATGGTTGGTCAACTCACTTGAAAATGTTGCGAACAGTAGGAGGGTTATACCATTTAAGTAAAGCAATAAATCTGTGAAAGTTTTATTTTCAATCTTACTGATGTTGTGCACACCCTTTTAGTGAAAATTATTAAGGCCCCCTTTTTTGCCAACAGCCTGTAACATTTTCATATTTTATTTTCTTATTAATTTTTAATATGTTCATTAGTTCCCTGTCATTAATTTTTTTAATTTCCTATTGCACTGTCAGCTAACAGTGCTAACTAAGCAGCTAACAGTGCTAAGTTTAACCATTTTAAAAGTATTCTTGTCTACCAATATTGTGTACTTGATCTGTTTTAATCTCTGTCACCAGTATGAAGGAGTTTTTAAAAACCAGTACTGAATATTTTTGGATGGACGCAATGTTCTTACACTATCCTACCATTTATTTTTAATGTGTAATGTCAGTTTAGAAAGCCTGCAATAATTTCTGACCGACGTATATTTGTTTTGAGCCTTCGAGAAAGACACTGCTAGGGTCCAAATGTCAGGCTATTACCTATTTTTTGCATTTATACCATAGGTCCTTTTGGTTGGCAGGCAGTTTGCAACAGGTAATTCTATTTTTTCAAATTTATTTTTCTATAAAAGATAAGTGTATTCATACTGCTTTTAATGGGTTTTTTAAAGATTTGCAATACACCATGTTTAAAATCTCCCATGCCCATTATTTTTCACTTGGTTTGTCCTTTTATTTTTGTTTTAGCAACTTGCTATTTGATTTGATTCTTGATTATTTTTGACTGATCAACCTTGTCCAAGGCGGTTGCACTGTTTCCCAGAGAATGTTTCGCTCTTCACAACTAACTTGCAGCGCCCACGGTTGTACTAGTGTCTGGGGCCACATATCTCTGCATGTCTTTAAGCACTGTGACATGTACAGTATACATGTACACGGCAATTCAAACATTCACAGCATCAACCCTACAGTACTTAAAGAGGGGCTCCAAGGTCAACTTAAAGGGACACGTTGCCTTGGATCGGGCGAGTTGGTCTATAAAAAGCGGTTGTAACCGTTTGTTATAAAATGCATATGGTTAGAAAGATGTTTTAAAAGTAGAATACAATGATCCACACAAGTATGCCTCGGAATTGCGTGGTTTTCCTTTTACATCGTGAACTAACACGGTCGGCCATTTTATGGAGTCAAAGGCAACGGTTTTTTTTGCACTCATTTTCCAAGAGATAAAGCCCTTATGAAAATGGGGAAAGAATTACAAGTTTTTAACCTCAGTGTAAAATGCCACTATGTTTGATAACCTTCAATGTAATGTTTGTCAAAATCGAAAAACGTTCGATGGCGTCACATTTTAAATATATGGTCTGTATATTTTTTTTGCGGAGAATGTTCAGTTAGCTCCTGAATGTTGATGATATTCAATCAAAACGGCATTGAGTTTGATCTTTTGACTGTCTCCAAAAAATCCTCTTTGGAATGTATGGGGACATTATTTTTGGATGTCCGATGATATCATGTTTCAAATTCCACTCTGAAAGAGTATCAGTTCAACGCGAGGCTTGAGACTTGCAACTTTGTCCTCACTTTTATAAGGACTCTATCTATTGGAAAATGAGTGGATCACAAAACTGAATTTAAACTTTGGAGCCCCTTTTTAAAACGCATTTCGTCGGCTCAGTGCTAAAAGGTCATTAATTGCAATTTCATACTCGTAATGATCAATAGGTCACTAAATGAAAAATGCATATAAATTCAAAAACAAATAAATCAAAACCAACAAATAAATGTTTTACTTGAAAGATGAATATTTCTTTTTGCCAAAACCATTACTCTGAAGACCAGTCTTGATCAATAAACCCCATTTACCAGGAGCTCCAAAGTATGCAAAACAACTTTATGAAATCCATACAATTTGCACTAATGACCTTACAGTCCTGAGCAGACAATTTCATGTACATGATGACTGCCTGGATGGTGTGGTTGCAACTTGCCATGCATGTCTACGGGCGCCATTTGTTGAAAGAGCCTTGGACAAGGCTCCAGACTTACTGTTTGGGTTTTTTGTCTGTTCTGTTTCATTTTCACTAATGAGGAAATTGAGTAAAAGTAAGTTATTAAAGATTCAAGCTTTCAAAGTAACACTGATCACATGAGTATTGTAGGTAATATCTCCACACAGTTAGAAAAAACGTAAACAAAAAACAAATAATGAATATCTTAACAATTGTGTTACCTGTAATTATTCATTACAAAGAGTTGTAATTTTTCCAATAATAATCTGCACAGTAAATCTTAATTTTTCTGTAAATAAAACAATTGTTACAAATGAATACTATAAATATTTTTATGTCTTGATTGGACTCCAAAAATCACTAGCAGCATTTAATTAAATATATAGATTTGGAAAAACTAATTCTCAATGGCGGCGCTGGGGGGGGTGGATTCCACCCCAGCTACTTTGTTTACCCCCTCCCACAATTCCCACATACAAATTTTTTTCCCTGATGGCCGCGATTGAATTTAGCCCCTGACCAATGCACCCACTTGAATGCAATAATGTTTAAGTTACCCAGCTCAAGAATAACCCTGGTGTTATCTGTCATTGTGGTAAGTCAATGCTTTTACAGCAGCACAAAATTAGACATTAAACATGTGAATATTCACCCCCCCCCCTTAAAGTTGAGCCTGCCCCCCCCCCCAATTAACAGATCTGGTGCCACTCCTGTATACCTATAACCCGCACTTTCTAAAATATCCACTAAAGAATCTTGAATAGTTCCATAATAATTTCTAAATATTAAAAAATATATTGCTATTTTAAATTAATTATCAAATCCGCACTAAAATCTCCCAAAATAGTACTAGCACCGATTCTTGAAAGGAAATACCCCGCTCTCTGAATGGTTGACAAAAAGGTCTGAAAATAGGATCAACATTTTAGGGGGCATGTTGAAGTGCATTTCCATCTTCTGGTAACCCCCTAGAGTTATAGCTTTCAAGGAGCGGCTTCTTGGAACAGTATCTTCATCATTAGAGAATACACCGATCCATTAAGCCCCACCCATTTCTCATTGACCAATCACAGCTGCGAAATCTGATCACCATTTGAGCCGTTTGGTGATCTTTGCTCTAATGGTGATCAGGTTTCGCGGCTGTGATTGGTCAACTCGTAAGGAGGCGGGGCTTAATGGATTGGTCTATTAGATCTAAGGTTTGTTTTTGTCTGGAGAAATTAAAAGCTACTTTTGCAACGGGCATTTAAAAAAAAGTCTGAATACAAATAACAGTGAAATTTCTCATTCCTGACCTTTTAAAGAGTGTCTACTTAAAGGCACTGAACATGTTTGATAATTATCAAAGACCAGTATTGTCACTCGGCTCAGTGTATCCCAACATATGCATAAAATAACAAACCTGTGAAAATTTGGGCTGAATCGGTCATCGAAGTTGCCAGAAAATAAAGAAAGAAAAAACACCCTTGTTGCAAAATTTTGTGTGCTTTCAGATGCTAATAAAAGGCTTCATGCATGAAGTCTTTTATTATTTTAGTGAGAAGTTACCTCTTTCTCAAAAACTACGTTACTTCAGAGGGAGTGGTTTCTCACAATGTTTTATACTATCAACAGCTCTCTGTTGCTGGTTACCTAGTAAGTGTTTATGCTAATATTTATTTTGAGTAATTACCAAACGTGTCCAGTGCCTTTAACACACTGAGGAAAGATTGAACTCTCATGATGTTGCTTTCTTTTTAATTCCTCATAATAAGCCATCAGTAAACACACATTTCAATTAACTAGACCATGTGACCTGTGACATCGTGTGTTTAAAAAAAGAGCCACAGAGCCTGGACTTCCTGCAAGCACGATTTGTACACAGCTCAATGGAAGAAAAAAGATATACTCTATGCAGATTGCACTGTAGGATTTTTATCAATTTTTGATACAAATAAAGGGGACACGTCTTAAAACTTATTCAGCTGTTGCTTTTATAACTCTAGAATTTATGTGGCAATTATGACACAAAATGTAATTTCCACATAACCAGTGTGGTATCTTGCCTGCCAGAAAGGCCCTGGAATGTACAAGGTCACTCTTTTTGTAAACAAGGGTCACATGGTCTATAGCCGGCCTGCAAGATGGTACCATGTGTTCAATGCATCTACACAGAACACCCATGTACACAGTTTATAGATCCGTGCAAAGTTGTGCCACCATACACAAGCCGTGCAGTGAAACGACTTCACACATGGTTGACAAACTCACTGGAAACTTGCCAAGAGTTGGAGGAATTTATTAGTATCAATATTCCAGTAATATTACCTTATGGGGTTCGAGGAACAATCCACATTCTTATTTCACTATTGACTTTCTACACACAACCTCCTATTGCTCACATTACAATGTCATGATGGCCTTTATGCCAAATTTGCTCTGTAAAATACAATCACTATATCAGGAATACTGCACTTCACTAAACCTACAACACCCAAACCCCAATTACATGGTTTGTTTGATTCTGTTGGACTGAGAATTGCACTTTGTAAAGGTGATTATGCTTTACATGGGATCAGGCACACCACCATAACAAAAGTCCAACAATTTTGACTCAAACTGCCCCAACCCTTCACAATCTAACCGCATGTTTTGTTTGATTCTGTTTGACTGGCGACTGCGCTAGTAAACTGATCATGCTTTGCATGGGATCAGGCACACCGCCTGTACAAAGTCCACCAATTTTGACTCAAACTGCCACGACCATTCAAAATCTAATTGCATGTTTTGTTTGATTCTGTTGGACTGATGAGGACTGCACTAGAAAAACTGATCATGCTTTACATGGTATCAGGCATACCACCATAATCAGAGTCCACAAATTTTGACTCTGTCCTCCAAGAACCCATCAAAATCCAACTTAATGTTTTTTTTATTCTGTTGGACTGATGACTGCACTAGTAAATTTATCATGCTCTATCACATGGGATCAGGAACACTACCATAAACAAAATCCACCAATTTTGACTCAAATTGCCTGAACCATTCAAAATCTAATTGCATGTTTTGTTTGATTCTGTCGGACTGAGGACTGCACTAGTAACTGGACATAGGACCAGGCATACCACCATAGTCAGAATCCAACAGTTTGAATGTTGACTTACCATATGGTGTTGGTTTTGTCAAGTGTAGAAGAATCCTGGTAAATCACTCGAGGGGAGTTAGGGCAAATGTTTGTTTCAATACAAAGGATTGTTTTTCTCTTTTGACTTTTTTTTTTACAGTTGCCCATACATTAATAGCCACTCAAGGTGGAAAGTACAAAAAAGGGGAACTGTAAAATCAGAAAATCACAAAATAAAAACATTTATGGGTGACTATTTGAGAGAGATTCAATCAATGATTATATTGGGAGGGAAAAAACACCATTTGACTACCAACCTATTACTATTCATGGAAAACAGTGAAATTTCCATTTTCAAAGATGGAAGGATTGCCGAGTGCCTAACGAGGGTTGGATTGTTGAGCATAACCAGGTGGAGCTTCTACCATACCTTACAAAACAGCCCTTAATCCTTCCTTAAGTGATAACCGTAGGTTCTTGACGACCGGTGAGCTCTCGCAGCTGGGAGATTTTTAGAGCGATATTGATGAGAGGTTGGAGAACAATTTGTGCGTCCAGAGGGAATTTGGATTTGTCCGATTCGTAGCTGTCGATGTACATGCGGACCGTAGCCCCGCTGCTACCAGTGCCGCTGAGTCTGAAGATGATCCTTGAGCCATCTTCAAAGATGATACGGATGCCCTGCGAATAAAAGAATTTACCAGGTAAGTAATAATAAAGTACATGTATTTCATAGTCCACTATTTGTAAAAAACAGGCGTGATATTTGGTCCTTAGGAAAAAGGTAGGAATATTTTATCAATACGAGGCGAGTCGTGGCCGAGCGGTTAAGTGCATCGGACTCAAGTTCTGGTGGCTGAGTCATCAGGGTGTGGGTTCGAATCCAGGTCATGACACTTGTGGCCTTGAGCAAGACACTTAACTATAATTGCTTCTCTTCACCCAGGGGTAAAATGGGTACCTGTGAGGGCAGAGATGGTTCTTGTGAATGATTTAGCTTAGTGCGCTTTGGCAGCACAGGCTGTATACTCCCCAGGGAGCTGAGATGGTTTCAGGAATGATAAATGGCCCAGTGACCAGGGGTAATAATGTGTGAAGCGCAATGATTATTCTTTGGAATTGCGCTATATAAGAGCCGATATTATTATTATTATTATTATTATTACAAGGGCTGACATACATGTACATGTACACATGGTGTAGGCTTTAAAACATTTCAGATTATTTTATCACAATTTTTTCCAGTTTCTTCCCAGGGCAAAAACAAAATCAGAAATCAGACTAAAGTAGGAAGAATATTATGCCTGAAAAAAGCATGCTGGGAGGTGGTGTTTTCTACTCTTTTTGTCAGATCTAGGTCCCTTTCACCCAAGTTCCATTTTCTGATAACAAGTATTTTAACCATGTGGTGTGTCAATATACTGCAATGAGAAAATGAAACAAAACACTGTTATAGTTCAAGTAAACAAAGTAAAACAAGGCCAGTTGCTGACAAAGGTAAACAAGATTAAATAGCACAACTATCTGTGGTCACTGACTAAGCATTCTGCAAAACTGATAGTACCTGTTTTTTAGACACGCTCTTGTCAATGGGATCCGTGTACTCAAAGTCGTCCGCCTTGGCAACCTTGTATGTCTTGTCGCCCTCTGTGAACTCCTTACTGATGAATGCAGCTACGGTCTCCGCCGATACTTTACTTCGTAGATCAGTCATCATCTGCTGTGCCGGTTCAGACTCAACATTCTCATAATCGTACCTGGATGAAGTCCAAGACAATTTTATTTTGGCTATCCACAAAACTATATCATGTCCTCAAATGAACTTATCAAATAAATAAGTAAATAATAATAACTTAGATAGTAAAGATGCAAGGCACAACTGTGAGGGTAGATCTGCTACTGAAGGCAGTTGTTTTGGGAACAACGAGGATCCTGCGAAAGACCCATGAGATCCAAGGCTACGGGACAAAGCCTGACTCGACGAGTTACTTGCACAAAGAAAAAAGTGATCTTTCTTTTGGATGCTGTGACAAAATCAAGTGATAATAGTAATAAGGGAGTAAAAGAGTGGTGACGAGATCTTAAACAGCCATTTTGAATGAGTCACTTCTCTTTTTATATTTCCATTCATAAATACCCATTTTGTTAAAGGCATGGGGAATTCTGTAAAACTGGTCTGGGGGTCGATTTCACAAAGCACTAAGATTCATCTTAAGATGAGTCGTCAATAGCACCATAGTGGTTTGTATTGTGACATCACACTTTGCTTAGCAGTTAAGATTGATATACAATAGACCTTATGCATTGACGTCACCAAGCCGCCATCTTAGAGGTAAACTGATGATGAAACAATGGAAACGCGCTGATTTGTACGCGCGGCGCACAGGACTGGCCAATGGACATCTTCCTTTTGACCTCTAGGCGAGGGCGCCCTACTCAAATGACGTCATATGCATAAGGTCTATTAAGATAAATCTTAAATCTTTGTGAAATCGAGCCCTGGTTTGTAAATAGTCAATTCCTTTCCTCATCTCAGGTTCTGTTTCTAGTTTTTTACACCGGGCTAGTGTTAAGGGTGAGCCCTGCCTGGGCTTATTACCCACTCACTCCTCGTAGGATCCAGTTCCAGTACCAGCCTATCTAGGTGTACCATTGAGCTAAGATGACATGTTAGCTAAACCTCATCAGCAGTTCTTAAGCTAAGCCTACCTATTAGATACATCTCTTTGGCAGTACTCTAGTAGCAAACAGTAACAGAGTCCAGCCTTAATCCTGAAGATGATCAGAGCACACTGAAAAGCTGAATTGTTAAACCACCGATTCTTTTCAGAACCACCACAACTCACCGTGGTCCAGTGGTTAGGCTGCAGGACTTGCAGTCACAAGGTTGTGGGTTCAAATCCTACCAAGCTAACCGCTTACTTCACAATGACAATAAGTGTTGTAGTCTATTTACCAAATCCCAATTTCTTGATTTGTGCAATTCATAATCATAGACGTTAAAACAATGTTTGTATGAGAGAGATTGGCTGTTGCCAGCTTGGTGTTTATATCCCCTTGTGGGAGTTTGCCAGGTTCCCTTGACGGGAACATCATCTAAACTAACAACAGAGAGTTTATGTACATGGTGTCTCTGCAGACCTCACTACAAATTACTTACCTATGTCTTTGAAACAAACAAATATGTGTTTACCTTGTGAAAAAGTTCCTGCCATATTTCCCCCAGTGATCCATCAAGAGCTCTTCAACACTCATTTGCCGGGCGGCCATGATGGACAGCCACGCCAGCACGGCCCACAATCCATCCTTCTCCCTTATATGGTCGCTGCCGGTCCCAAAGCTTTCTTCTCCACAGAGGGAGAGCCGGGAAGCATCCATGAGGTTCCCGAAAAACTTCCAGCCTGTTGGGACCTCAAAGAATTCCAACCCTTCTGCTTTGGCTACCCTGTAGATTTATAAAAGTAGATGGAATAATTGGAGTGACAGGCTCTTTACAGTTAATCTCCATCTACTAAAAGTTTCTGTCCTACACCGGGTAAGAGTTGCGTTAGCCTAAACAGGCATGACATTTGCTCCTTGAAAAAAAGTAGAAACACTTCAGTGGTTACAAGGGCTGACCTAGATGTACATGTACACATGGTGCAGGTTTTAAAGGACTTTCCAGGCTATTTAATCACAATACTTTTCTGATTTTTCCCAAGGGCAAAAAAACTGAAAATCAGACAAAAGTAAGAAGAATATCAAGCCAAATGTTTACAAACTAAGATTACAAGAGATTGATAGGCTTCAACTATTGCATTCAGGGTGGGAGGTTTATCCAGACTGAGACTCCAGCATGCTGTGGCTGATAATCGGCTGTGGCTTACAGCCAAGATTTGGTCAATTCATGGTGAATACATTTCACATTTTCTTGAAAGAGTACAAGAATCCGGGAAATATTTCGGGAAAAAAAAAATAATAATCCCACCAGTGAGAATGCAAAAATGTCAGAACTCCCAGCGGTAAGTGATTGTATGGTCGGGTACCCTTTGAAAATACTGTGTCAGTCCAAATATACCTATGTCTTTAAGCAAGATCCATTACCATAATTGCTTTGTCCTTTGGATGGGACATTAAGCCGTAGGTCCTGTGTACTAGGGTTGGTAGTGCATGTACAAGAACCCAGAACACTTGTCGTTAACCCCGGTGTTTCTGGTTCACAATAGCAAGCACCCTTGTTTACAGGTTTCCTCAGGCTTGCGAGCTACAGTGATTAAGTTCACTTATGAGGCATCCTTGGTTACAATACCAGAAATGTATAATAACAATAATTTTATAATAGTACGGTAGTATTAAAAAAGAAAGATACGGATGTGCCAGGGTGATGGCGGGGAGACTTCTGACCTGTCTAGAGCTCCACTTGTGGGCATGCTGCGTGCAAGACCCTTGACTCCCGTCTTCTTGAAGTACGGCATACACTGAGCATTAGCCGCAATGACAGCGATGGAGTCACTAGGAGTTACAAAGAAGCCGTTCTTTCCAAGAATCATGTTACGATCCTGAAAATCAACAAAATTATCAAAGATCATGCAAATCTGAGCATTCATAACAACTACTAAAGAAACTTAAGTAAATTTATATTTCTATTAGAGCTTCACAAAGGCCACGACGACACTTGCCATAGGTGCCAAGGATAAATACTACCTAATAATGGTAATAATTTGGGATGCTAATCATCCTAACTCGCTGCTGAGAAGTTGAATTGCGAAGGACGCGTCTACAAAGTGGTGGAGCCACAGGCATGTAGAGGCGGATTTGGCAGCCAGCCACATAATATAACAAAGGAACACAGCCAGAGATCGAAAGTGTTTGATTTTTCCGGAGGGAGGAAAACAGGACGGTGCGAAGAAAACCCTTGTGGCACAAGAGAGAACCAACCCACAACTCTACTCACATATGGCCCCAGCTGGGAATCAAACTCTACACACTAGCCACCCAGACAACCTATATGTAATGTATCTTACCCCATCCCCATCAAAGGCGGCTCCAAAACCATGGATACCTTTCTTCATCAAGGTCACGAGGTCAGCTGCATAGGTCAAGTTGGGGTCAGGATGGTGACCTCCAAAGTCCTCCTTAGGTATACAGTTTAGGCAGCAATCCTCCTGTGCACCCAGCTCTTGGCAGAAGATGCGTTTGGCATAAGGGCCGACCACTGGAAATATAAGTGTAAACATTTCATTTTACTTTCTCAAATTTTTAGCGACATTCTCACAAATGACAATTAAATGACAATTAGCATAAGTTTGAATGTGTATTTTTCGTTATTACCTCCGTGCATCGAATTCACAACAAACTTTAACGATCCGCTCAGCTGTTTCTTCAAAGCTTCAAAGTCAAATATTTCTTGCATAAGCTGGAGGTAGTCTTCCACTGGGTCAACGACCTAAAATGTAAATACAATACAAACAGAAATGCTAACCGGTTCTTTGACGTAAGGCTATACAAAATTAACCAAAAATCTCTCAAATGTTAATAAAACTTTATTTGGGTTTAATTGTGGTAGCATCATTATCATCCACTGTGGGTTTTTGAATGACAGATAAACTATGCCAGCCCACAATATAGGCTATTACGTGGTGAATGCATCCAAATCATACACAGTCAACCCTCCTCCTGTCATACACTGCATCCACTGTGGTTTTCAATGCTAAATAAACTAAGCCAGCCCGTAATTAGATATTATGTGATGAACACAGAGCACTATCAACCCTCCCACTGTCTGACTATTTAATATTATCCATTGTGGTTTTGAATGATAGTTACACTATGCTAGCCTGCAACATGATATCATGTGGTGAATGCATACGTAAACAGTACACAGTCAACCCTCCTACTGTCTGACCATTCAACATCATCCACTGTGGCAGAGCTCAACCTTAATGTTAGGCCAGCGGTCAATGTCTCGTAAAAACTTCTACGGGCTAGTAAAAAAAAACTTCTCATGAAAACTACGCCAGTCTGCAATTTGACGTCACACAATCTACATAGTACACACATGTACCACACCTGGAATTTCATCTTTGGAAGAGAGAGGCCATTTTGATTTTGAAAAGGGCACTTTCATCGGAAAATCATCAAGTCTATGGGAAACCTTTAAGGGGCACCAAGGTCAAGACCAGGACAACAGAAGTCACAGTCTTTGTAGCCTGCATAAAAATCCAGGCCTTCGCTGTACACATTTGAGTTAGTTCTGTGCACAGTTGTTCTAATGCACAAACCTTGCGGTTGAAATGTTCTAAATGATTGATCAATTTACTTGTGAAATTTACAAAAAGAAAGAAGGTTCAACAAAACACTCTTTAAATCAAATTTTCTTGTCATTAAAATGCACTTCTTGATGGATGACATTACCTCAATGACAAACTTTCGACCTTCGACCTCACACTGCTGAGTGCCAACAGCACTAAGGTCCACTTTGATATCTGGGCAGTGCCTGATAGTTGAAATCGTCTTTGTTATCTCAAAGATGGCATTAGTCACACCCTCCGGTGCCGGACCTTTATCACAAAGGGTGAAAAATTACGAAAGTATTTTATTAAATTGACCATTGTTCTCTTTTTGATGCAAGAAACCAAAACAGATCCTCTATACTCCCAACTCTCTGAAGGGTCCAGAAGACGAGGCCACTCATGCCTCCACTACAAGGATACTATTAAGAGATATCTAGCATGGGGGGAAATCTGACACAGAGGGAAATCGACACAAAGTCATCCCTAGCAACTCAAAGAGCCGCCGGGAGAGCGGCTGTTCAATGATAGAAGCAGTCTTTGTTGCTAAAAAACTAACAGCATGATGATGATGATAATGATATGGCAGGGTTTGTCTTTAACCTTTTTTAGTGACCTGCCACCAGGATCTATTAGCTTGCACTGTCACGTCAGTCAGTTGTTTTCATCATCACCATCATCATCATTGGCAGCCACAGCCAGGGTTCAATTTGACCGCCCCATTCCCTCCGGCTTGCCTTAAAGGCGGCAAGCTCGCAGGCCATCTCCACTCCCGTGTCTATCTTCAGAACCCGCATGGAGGACACAGCTTGCCTACCTTGCCTCTTCAGCTTTTTTGCTCGTCCATAAATTTTAAGGTTTCCTTTCGGAAAGAGAAGATGAAAAAATTACTATTTCTGAATTGCCCCTAAGTTAAGGTTCTTACGTGTGTTTTAACCTACCTCCGTTTGATGTGTTGAATTTGATGCCAAAGTCTCCATCTGGGCCCCCTGGATTATGACTAGCCGTTAGGATGATTCCTCCCTCTGCTTCGCACTTGCGGATCAGACAAGATATCGCTGGCGTTGACAACAAACCATTCTGACCAATCACAAGCTTGCCGACCTAAATGTCCAAAATGAAAATTATAGATTAATCATTCTGTAGTCAATTGTCTTAAAATGTTTCTGTTTGTTCAATCAGCAGAGTGTGGGTGCAAATCCCAGTCATAACACTTGTACCCTTGAGCAAGGCACTTTTAAAACCATAATTGCTTCGTAAAAAGTTGGGAAGATAGTGCATTCTGCTCTACCAGCCAGGCCCCTAGTGGATGATACCCATGCCTACATGTACATCCTTACGGACTGTGAAGAGGGTAACGCTGTTTCAGCCCCAGAAGTACATGTAGGTGGCAACGTGCCCCTGGTGGCAGTTGATTTGAGTCGATAGCCTAAATTAGTTAAGTGTAGCCCTCACCTTGAGGTCGCCGTCTGTGGCCTTGTTATGTTAGGCGATCTCTCATGAGAAAAAACCCTAGGCCTTCAATTATAATTATATCATTAGTTGTAAGTGATAGGCTAAGTTAAAGCAAGAGAATAGTGATTAGTGTTTGGAACGTAAATTTGTTCAAGTCCTCCAATCCTAACTGGTACTCTGCTATTTTTATGCCCAAACTTCTGCTTCAGGAGCTTTGGGCTTTATAGCATATTGATAGGCATTTCCACATACTATAATTTTTTAGGTCTAATCATTTCTATGTTCATAGTTTTTTTCATGTCAATAATTATTATTTTGAAACATTTATTTACTTAAGATTAGGCTGTGTCTGAAGTAGAGCTACAGCTAAGTCAGCTATATGGCTACGGTTTAATATGGCTTGATTTCGCAAACTATAGGACCCCCCCCCCCAGCAATTCCCTTAGCAAAAGTCGGAGCCGTAACCGAAGCTGCAAATTCAGATACAACCTTATACTAAGCTGTTGGTTTGGATTCTGTGTAGAAAGCAGGCAAAGTTATTTTGTTCTTGGAAGGGCATGGCAGTCTTTTCTTTAGCAAGGGCACATCATTCTTAAAGTACATGAGAACATTTTTCAGTTCTACTTGGGCATTTTTAATTTAAGGGGCACCAAGGCAATGACAAGGCCAATATGGAGGCAAACACCTCTACTGCCTCCATGAAGTATCAGGCCTACGGAAGTTGTTTTTTAAAGGGTACCAGCATCGTAGAATTTGCTGATCATTAAGCTGATGAGTCTATGGAAGTGTCGTCTGCCGTGCAATATTAGAACTGGTCTCTCGAAACCACTATACAACTATTAATAATAATATACCAGCTTAAATAAAGCTCCACATGTACTTCAAATGCTTTGTATTTTGTTTTCCTTCCTTCATGGTTGGTTCATTTCCTGAACTAAACTAAACATGCAGCAAACAAGTTAATAATTTGTAATTTTGCATACAGAAAATTGTTAAACAAAAAACCTGAAGGTTGACTGACAGTTAGTTGGGCTGGATCAAAAAATTAAATTGAATAATAATTAATTACTACCTAATAGATTATCTTAATCAATAAACCTTTCATGGATGTTAATTAAAATTTATATAAATTACTGATATATCAATTAATAATAAAGTATAGTTTATATACTTACAACTTATAGTTTTTATACAAGGCTTGTCATATAAACAAAATTGTATTTCCAAAAAAAAAATTATAATAATGTCTAGGCCTCATAAAATAAAATAGTGTCAATACACTCCCTCCCCGGACTCCCTCGACACTATTTGTCAGTGCTATTTTTTTTCAATAAAAACGAAAAAATAAATAAAAAATAAAACAAATTTATTTTACAAATAAATCACAAAAATACTGATTTATCAAATATGGTTTGTCAGGTAAGTGAATAAAATACACACTTTTATACTGATCATAATTCTTACCCCGTTTGCGGCAGCAATTTGTATGATAATTTGGACGGCCGTCTGCATGAAGAACCTCCCGTCCCCGCCCACCACCAGCGTGCATCCATCCCGTCGTCCGCCGTCAATCGCGGCCAAGATGCTCTGTACGAAGTTGGCCGTGTACCGCCATGGTTGGAACACCGAAACATGCTTCCGGAGGCCGCTGGTGCCGGGTTTTTGCCCCTCGCAAGGGACTGTGGACTCGACTTTTACGCTAAATGTTTTTGAGGACATCTTGAATGTGAAAAAATAGAGGTCTCTCTCCAATTTCCAACAACTGTTTTTTTGCCGGTAGTTTGTGTTGTGTGCGTAGTTTTTGCACTTGTCACGTAGGCCTACAAAAATTGAATGTTTGTATACAGCGCCCTCTCTAGACGAATAAGCCTTTAGACGAAACGAAGCCTGTGTGTATTTTTATCACACGAAAAAAATACCTTTCTTACTGTTGTAATTTTAAGAAAGTGTTATAGCCCCAAAATTATACCGAAAAATGATAAACAAAACTCAATTGAAATAACGAAAATTCTAATCTTCTTCTAAATGATTAAACGTAGCTTCTCTTTGTTAATTCTTGTTTAGTTTTGTTTCTCCATCTTCCACACATAGGGGAGGACTACAACAAGTACATGACTGTACAAGTTTTTACAGCAAACGGAAGGACCACTGTCTTTTTCGTCGATATTTTGCGTTCGCAAGCAAGCATGATTGCGTAATAGTAAATGCGTAACATCCACACTATGTTCATTGATTAGTTGATTTGATTGAATTTATTCGGATAGAATACAGCAAGAACATGGCAAAAATGCATACACCAGGAGGTAAAACAATGAAATAAATTAAACCAAAATAGAACACAAGAAAGAAAAACTGCACAAAATATTATCCAAGGATGGCCCCAAAAAGCCAATAACTTAGAGTTATTTCCATTGGGGTCCTTAGACTTATTTCCATTTGGATCCTTATTCTTAAATTTATTCACACAAAACGCATACAAAATATTGTCATCGCGCATCGGTGAGGACGATCGAGGTCTCCAAGAGAGCCTCAATCAGCCCAATCTTTGTTGGGAACCTAGAAATGAAAAGCATTTCTCAAAGACAGACTTTTCACAAAACAAATTCTCAACTGCAAGTATAATGTATCATTATTCTGATTATTTTTTTTTGCGAAAAAAAGAGAGTTTATTCTATTGTATAAAAAGAAATCCAAATGCAATGACCTTTTGTCTGCATCAGGCTCATCAAACAAAAACTATTATTAAGAAGTAAAAATAACATTTTAGTAAAAATTGCGGGTACAATCTTGTGTAAAATCTCAGAGAGATTGTACACATAGTTGTACCTGCAAGTTTACAATTCATAGTTACTTCTTATTTAAAAACAATGAAAAGCTTCAAACATTACTTACAAAAACTATACTTTCCCGGTAATTTTCGGCAAATTAATAAGCGGCCAATTTCAACATCACGTTATTCTATTTCGCATGAAATTGAAGCTCCGCAAAACTCGTTAAATTTCACCCTTTGAGTATTCCAACATTTGTACTTTTTTATAAGACGACAATTCAACAATCCACTCGAACAGCATTCAAATTTGCAGAAGCTTCTCGCTGAAATTTCCAATTGCACCTATACTCTGCCAAATTGAATGCCGATTTCGCACGGTCAAAAAGGACTCCTTATAAATATAAGTTTAAATGGATAGAACGCTGTATAAATTATCATGCCTTTAAGTAAAATTGATTGACGATTTCAAATACAGCAAAAAGAATGCATGAAAATGTAATTACTGGAAAAACTTATTATAAACAATAACACACGATGTTGAGAAAATGTTTACATTTTTAAGTCATGATCGAAACTTTTAGTTAAATGGAACGTATTGGAACCGTTCGATTGTTTGAATCCTATATTTTTTTATAATGTAGATTATACGATAAAACTAACCTGCAAGAATTTCATTTCAAAGGGTGTATGGTAGTGTTTTTGAGATATCGCCGAAAATCCGGAGCGGTTATAATGTCCACACAGGAAGAATAATCCCTAATAATAGGAATACACGATCTGAGAAACGTATCTGACAGTAACGTTTCTCAGATTCAAATTTTTGGGGATACAAATTAAACTAATATCTTTGTCCATAACCACATACTCCAAAGTGAAATGATTCTCAGTATGCTTCATAGCCTACTATCGAAAGCTGCTGCACTTCCAACCAAGTAAGTCTTTATTGCCATTAACTTTAAGAGTGATTACCAAACGTATACCATCCCTATCATATAATCCTAAGCCGAGGTTGCACAAAGCCATTGGATCACCTTAGGTTGGGTTCAGTTATATTATAACTAATGATGAGGGGAACGTACCGCCCTATTGATGCCCGTGCCCCTCCCCCAGTTGAGGGAGGACTTTGTAAAATGTTACATTTTATACGCTTGAATGTGATTATAGATAGGTTGCAATATGACGTAATTCGGCCATCTTTACGGGCAATTTGGAACACACAGTCATGCGTTACGCGTGAGAACGGCGTGCAGCACGCGCACATTTCACAAAACTCATTGCGTGATTGGTTAGTGAATGACGCGGCTGCGTTAATAATTTGAGCGCTTGACGCGCCTGCAAGCCAAAATGCGATTTGCCCGTAAAGATGGCGTCTACTGGGAACTATCTATTTCATAAAGGGTATATTATGCCTACATCAGTTGAGGTGTGTAAACATCTCACAGCCAGCCAACTTCAGTACATTCTTTCTTAATAATAATAGGCTCGAAGTTCAAGTAGCAGAGACAGAATCTCCAGAAAAAGGTTAAACCATAATCTCGGTCAGACCTTATTAATGACAATGGACTATGATCGGCCTCCACAACAATGCTGATTGCACCATTTTAAGTACACCTGATGGGGGGGGGGGGGGGGGGGGGGCACAATTTTAAGCCTGGTTTCGGACGGGTTTGCATTCACAAGAGACAAAATGAAGTATCTATGATAATATATAAAAAAAACATTGCAAAGACTTTTGTTTGATTTTCTACCAACGAGAAAGAGAGCTGCTCAAGAAAGTATGGTTGTTTATACCAGTGGCGTAACAAAGGGAGGGACACGTGCCCCCTAAAATGATGCCCCTTTTGAAATCTGGACTTTTGAGAATATGAAATACATGAAATTTTTCCAATTTACTAGCTTTTATGTAGTAATTTCAATATTTGTAAAACTATTTTATTCATGCAGACAATGTATTTGTTTTTACCACCACGTCTAAATATCTTAATGTCATAAAAATGAGCGTTGAAAAGGGGCTCGTTCAAGAAAAATGCAAATAGAAACTACAGTTTTATTGGTCAGCCGGTGCCCCCACCCGGAAAAAAAAATGGTGCACCCCCTTGTGTCCCCCTAACATGTACTCATCGATGGGTATTACAAAGCTACGGAAGCTTTAAAGGAACATTCAAAGAGAAAGAAAAAGACAACCATAATACGTCAGCTCCTCAGTGCTCAAACTCAAAGGTCATTCATTGCAATTTCATACTCGTAATGATCAGACGGTCGTTACATAAAAACACGTGTACAAATTAGAAAAATACCTAAATCAACACATAAATGTTTTACTAAGAAAATGAATGTTCTTTTTGCCAAACAAATACTTTGAAGACCACTCTTGATCAATTAACTCCATTTACAGAAAATCCAAAATATGCAAAAGCAATATCATGAAACCCATACAAATTGCACTAATGAACTTAGTGCAAATTCATAGTTATGATATACTTATAATGATATTTATATAAGAAATACAACTTAATTGGCACAAGTCATGATCCTGTCTTACGCCAATTCATATGAGACGAAGTCATGCAAATTCATTATTATGAGATATAAGTCATAATTATTACTTTCTTTCTTTTCTCTCAATATCCATTTAGTATGGTGGCCCTGAAGGGACATCACACATATATATTTACGTGAATATTTACGTAAATATTCACGTAAATATATATGTTTGATGTCCCTTTAGGGCCACCATACTTAAGCGCTTCCGTAATTAGCTGGAAGACAACATACTTAAAACAAACATGATATTAAAACAATATCATTATACAGAACGTAAAATATTTGTATGCAATAATATGTCGAAATATTTACAGTTATGTAAAACCTATTGAAACACATTATTGTTGACTTAGACACAAGTGTCCCAACATTCTTTGCACAGAACTTGTAAAAATCAACTGTTGTTATTTAGGCAACAAAATATATTATATAGGCCTAGGAAAGACTTTTGAGTGACTTTGAGCCACATTTTACCACCAAAAAGCTACACAGGGAAGTTCTTACAATCAAATAACACGCCTATCAAAACTCACATGTCTCGGGTCGGAGAAGGCACAGTTTTACACACTTTATAAGAAAAACAAACTTCCATTATTAAATCACTCAAATCTAAAAAAAATAAAAATAAAAATACACGCATAATTTATATGTTTTGTTTTTTAAAAACAGAATAGCATTTCCAAATTAAAAACTTTAACAAGTAAAATTATTTCTTTCATCAAGCCACTGAAAATAGTAAAGGTCAAACGTTGACAAAATAACAATAGTGGCTTCTTATATAGCGCTCATATCCGTCACTCAGTGACGCTTCAACAGTCAATATTTTCCTGCAAGGTATATGTGGAGCTATGTTTGAAGTTTGGGACCTATTCCTTTTACATAGCATCGTGTAATGGTTTACAAGGTGCTGTGGCGAAATATGCAGCCAATCAAACCAGGAACACCGGGGCGAACCCCTTCTCTTTTCGATAAGTGCACTGTCTATACACAACGCACGGGACCAACGGCTTTACGTCCCATCCGAAGGACGAAGCAAAGATGGTTAAGTGTCTTGCTTAAGGACACAAGTGTCACGACCGGGACTCGAACCCACACTCTGCTGAACAGAAACACCAGAGCTTGAGTTCGGTGCTCTTATCCGCTCGGCCACGACACGCAGTGGCACACATTGGCACAGCCGACATTTTTACCTCTCCAAAATGAACACATGAAATAACCAAAGACGCGTGATAACTTTTTGATATTTAACTGTTTTAGAGGAATTACAACAAGAAAAGTTGGACAGAGAGGAATTGAAACTTTAAAAGTTCTCCTTCCGGAATCCGAAGCCATGATCTTGGCACTTTCTCTTGATGACCTCACCGAGGGTGGGTGAGCCACAGAAGAAGACGGTAATCTTGCCCCGGTTTTGCCTGGCGAGATCGTCGAATACCTGGTCCCAGTCCGGTCTACCCGCCTGGGTGCGCGTCATTAGCCCCGTTATGGTGTCTCGTTGCTTCTTCTTGTGGATTAGATCCAGGGCCATGTGAAGACCAATAGCCTTTTGTTGATGATAAAGAAACACACAAAAAGACAGTATTAGTAACCGATGAACGTCTTGAAGCTCAAATAACCAACGGGACGAGTGTCACACAGCGCCCTCAGTAGTCATTATAAATGTGATGAAACATTGTAGAACTAATGGTGACACATGGTAAAACAAAAAAGTGCACTGTTCGGTTTGGGTGCATACAGACTTACCCAAACAATAAGTGTCATCCTGTGTCCACTATATCTCACAATGGCTACATGCCCGATATGTTGAGGAGGGAATGCCCCCCCCCCAAAAAAAAGTTCCTTAACCCACAACACACCCTTCCAGTTTCCCTTCCAGAAGTACGCAACCCCAGAAAACTATCTAAAGAATCACTGTGATTCACAGAACACAAGGTGTGGGGGGGGGGGGGGGGTACATCAGGCCACATTATTATCGAGCACTTGATGATGGGCATTGCTATTTCTGCCATTTCTCATTTTGAAAGGGGGCAGTCAAACTCTAAAAGTCAAAACCACCTGAGTATAACGTCGCCACTCAGTCTTCTATTAGTTTCATCCACATGTTTGAGGACTTACCAGTTTTACAAACAACTATTTACGTCACTAACTTTTTACCTTCATGTCATTTTTCCCCAACGCAGCTGTCATGTATAAATTAATATCAATAAAGCGTCTTGATGACGCCATTTCCTGCTGCTCCACCTCGATGTGGTTTAGGAGGCTAAGAAACCATTCAAATGAACGTTGCTGTCGCGTTATCCAGAAGAAATCCACCTGCAAAAAGGATCGAGCAAAAGGAGGTCACGTCATACGGGGTCATATTGTTTTGCAGATATTGCTCAAATAATCATTTGCTAAGAAAATAATTTGCAGGGAACCAGTTATATGTATTATAAGTTGCATGTTTTGGGCTGGTTACCCATTGCTGTTTAGCAAAACATTTAATTGCTTTGAAGCTAAACGTTTGCGTAAGAGATTTCTAAAGTCTGGTTGGATCATCACCGTGAGAATTGGAGCACTGACTGGACGGTGTTCTAAAAGATAACCGGTCTATAGCCTGCGACATTTCTTGACCTACCAATAGCAATATTGTGAGCCTCATTGATGAGGTCGAGCGAGGTCACTGCTTACAGTGACGTATTTCCGGCTACATAGCATTTATGTATTCTCGTTTCATTTGGACTTTTGTCAAAGCAAGGTGAGTTTGTGAATTTTACTCCCTTGCACTACATTTTCATCAAATCAAATCTATATCGAAGCCAACTTGAAGAAGAAAAAAACACGAAGAAAGTTAAAAACACAACATTCTGAAAAATATTACTTATATAAAAGTATCACTTAGCAATAATAGCAATGTATTCAATAATTGGTTTCAGAACAATATAGTAGTAAGAATGATCTTTGGTTCCAAGCATCCAATATACAGACGCGTTTTACCGCCAATTTTTAAAGCTCTAACAACTGCACGTGGTGGAACTTTTACAAGCTCGACAAACCTTCTTGACCCTTAGCAGCGACGGGGCTTCCTCTTTCCAAGAGTTTCCGCATCGCCTACACATCTTGGTCGCCATTTTGTGCTGTTCGTGTATGCTTTGGAGGATGGAGGCGAAGGGCGTGATGCCGATCCCAGCACCGATCAAGACAGCGTGATCCGAATCGAATATGTGCTGAGAAGGCGCTCCATATGGGCCATCAATGTACACCTGTTTTCGCAAACAAAAATAGAAAACAGAGCGAGAGTGATGTAATAACTTGACGATAGTCGGCCACCAGGACAAATGGATGGCGCATCCATCAATACTTACCAGGCACATCCAACCAATATACTTATACGAGCATTCAAAAAGTGATTTAATTAAAATATAAGTTTGTCAGAAAAAGGTTTGTGCAAAACAACAAAATATAAATATATATATACACCAAGGCCGTATTTACCTCCACCCCTGTGTGTTCAGATCTGTCTTTGCTGAGACAGTGGGCAACGTCGAGCGAATGTTGCGTTAGTTTCCTATTGAAGCTACGGGTCCGTCGTCGAGGTGGCGGTGGGGACGAGGCTAGAAATGACCTTGAGTGCACACTTGGTCTCCCACTCAAGTCGGTTTCACTCAACGATGTGGACCCATATTGCAGAAACCTGTGTTCGCTCGACACACCACTGTCCGTCCGATCCGGTAATACAGAGTTAAATTTCACTGGCATCAAGTGTTGGTTGATGGTGTTGCTCGTTGGTTTAGTATTTGACGGTTTGTCCTCATGGCGCTTGGTAATCGGCGCCAGAGAAAGCGGTTTCGGCCTATTCGGCTCCACCAATGGTATGGTATCGATTCCGCTCTCGGCATCGCTCATTTTGGATATCCGATTCTTTTCCAGAAAGGCTAAGTCATCTGACGTAACCGTTTCACCATGGTGACGCCTGTAGTCTGTTTGCTTGTCGTCGTTGTTGTTAAGAGTTCCCGGAATATTGACGTCAGATAAATTCTCATCGAAGTCCATTTTTCCTTTCTTGGTTGGTGAGACGCCATTTTGTGACGTAAGTGAGCCCTCTTCGGCCAATGCTTCCAGTGGCTTTTCCCTCCCCTCCATGATAAGGTTTTCGTAAGATGCTGTGTCCTTCTGTTGACGCTCCTTAAAGACGGTCATCAGGCGCTTCGTCCAGTTTCCTATTGACCGGATATGTAGGGTGATAAAATCTGAAAGAGATGATAAGATCAATAATAAAATGTATAACTTGTTGTCTTTGCCTGTCTCGTTCACTCTGTTAGTTTCTCTTCTTTGATTCTGTCAAGTTGTGTTTCCGCCACCAAATGTGAAGCTGAAACCACGATTTTGAAAAAGGCCATCACATTTGTGATTCTTAGTATACCTTTCTGCTCTGGGGCACTAGTAATGGTGAATGGGTGCCACTCGTTTTGTGCTATCTCTGGGATGTTGATGTGTACGTACTCGCCGGCGTGGTATCTCAACTTGGGAGGGCGCGGAATTATCAATAGAGTCACCTGTATGCATACAAACCAAACGATGAAATACATTTCAAGATTGACAGACGAAACAAGTAAATTCAACTCAAAACAAAAAAAATTATTCACAGATTCTAGATCAAACTTTGGCCGATTTTACAACAAAAACATGTTTTAAATTGTAATACCTAGGCCTAATTTTACAGAGGAAAAATCCACCAATGATACGTGGTAGCCCATTAAAAACTAGCAACGAACTATTGTTTGGATCCTCGAACATTATCTCGTGACTATCAGCCATATAGAAAATATTTTGCAAACGTGGCAGAGAGAACCAACGCACAACTCCACTCTTATTATGACCCTAGCCGGGAATCGAACCACGGTCACAGTGGTAAGAGGCGAATGCTTCATGCAATAATATAATAACACAACTTATATAATGTGCACATTATCCGTCCTTAGCGTGCTCAAGGTGCCTACAAGATTACAATTTAAAAGCTTATACAAAAACTTACAAATAAAATGTGACGAGTGTACAAAGTAACCCCCTCCTGATGACGTAGCATGCTAGTGACGTAATAATACTGGTAATAATACGGAGCTCATTTTATTGTATAGCGCCCTCACATCAAAATACTATCCTTTGTAATTTTCGCGGGGTTCGCCTTTATTTTCTGAACGAAGACACTTTGACATCTTGAGTTATTTTCAGATTAAATCTTCCGTAAACCAAGTTGTTGACTTGCCGTGTCCAAATTGTTATATTTAACGACCCGTCACAAAGACATACACGGAAAATGACTGTGAAAATGCACTGAATGCAGTATACAATAAGCAAGAAAAGGCTAAAGACATCAAAATGCATTTTTAGTTGATTATTTAAAATGTTTGTTAGTGCATCTAGATGATCGTATACCAGGACGAATGACAGAAGGGGAATGATTGAGGCAAGAAATGTAACCAGGGGCTAAGATATTGAGGGCACGATATGAAAACAGACAAATTTTGCAATAGCAACCAATGTCACCATATTGAGCCGCCTAAATCACTAAGTGAATCCCAATAAATAACTTTAACCAAAACACATGATCCTACGTTTGCTGGCAGCACTACGGCCTTTTTGATATACGTTCTTCCGTCTCTGGCTCTGCGAACCAACTTGAGTCGCAGTATTCTCTCAATGGTGTACAGGGTACCAGGCACGATAAACCAGATCCAGAATGTTGACGCGTGGAAGATGAGGATAATCCAGAATAAGATGGAGAACTGATGGGTCATATGGAACACCTATGAGGCAAAATATTCAGTCATTTTATGGACATGATACATACTAGTACGGATTCATAAAAAAACGCAGTATTAAGTAATAAACCATAAGAAAAACTGGCTGGGTAAATTTTCATTCAATTTTGGGCAGAACAAAGAAAAACCGACTAGATCGGAAATTGAAACTGCAACCTCCTGATTAACGTCCAGGTATCACAGGGAAATCTGTCCCAGTGAGATTCGGTCCCCCATATTGGAAATTAACATGGGCTGGAGGAGGATGGTTCAAAAGAGGGCGCTATCAGAAGAAGTTTGTGCACAGTTCGTCGTATAGGGGACAGAGTCTTGGGGGGGGGGGGGCGGAATCTCCTGACACACTAGCGCTCTACCAACTAAAATATATCTAGCCCTTTTGTCGGCGGTCTCCCAATATGTTTTGTCAATCTTTGCTCGGGCGCCAGGCTGTAGCCATACAACCTA
Source organism: Leptasterias polaris (assembly GCA_037783415.1). NCBI lineage: Eukaryota > Metazoa > Echinodermata > Asteroidea > Forcipulatida > Asteriidae > Leptasterias > Leptasterias polaris. The sequence continues at coordinate 1,127,758 of JAZGTN010000035.1, forward strand.
CTGCCGTATACCAGGGACCACTGTCCTGAGAAATGTAACATCGGAAAAACTTTCAGTACAGGAAATTGTGCTTATATAAACACGCAGTTCTTATTTCGAAATAAGCTTGTATTATGTGCACCTTATATAAAACATGAACTATTCTGTATCTTCTTGTAAATGTGACCAATGTTGCATTTAACCTTATAATAATACTAAATTTTATACGGGATTTTTCGTCAAGCCCATTTTGCAATCTACTTAATTTACATCTCATGCATAATTCAAACTAGTCAGAGGAGATGGAGACTCACCTGAAAATAGCCACGGCGTCGTATACATGAGAAGGAGAAGACGAATATGATAATGAGGATGAGCGTGAGCGCGTGACCTGTGACGTTGGCACTCCCTCCGACCCAGCCAATACCAGGGTTGAATGTGAACAGGTATTCCACTAATGTATAGTTGGAGGCACCGCTAGAGAGACCAACTGTTTATACGGGAAAAGAAAAAATTATGACTTATCAACTATCGATAAGGTTCTTGCCAGACGATTTAAGGGACACAACTGACCTGTCATCATTCAAACGCCATCTTAAGACTCATCTGTTCAATCTTTCGTTTGAATCAGAGTGATTTGCTAGCGACCGGCGCCTTTGAATGGTCCTCCAGATAATGTGCACCATATATACATTTTATGTTATTGTTACTATTATTCTCAGTGGAATCAGCTTGACGAACGATTACTTTTCGAAGAACTCAAATGTACACTGGAACAAATCTGTGAGAGTTCTCTGTCATATGGAAAATTTTACATTTTGTGTCCGAAATAACGGCTGTGGCTACGGCTACGGCTGTTGCTAAGGGTGTTGCTATGGGCATCTTCCATTTCAAGGCTTGTTCACGTGACGATCAATCCATAGCCGTGAGCCGCTTATTTTGAAATGGTAAAAGTATCTATTAGGCCAACGTACTATAATTTTGCAAGTGACCAACGATGTGCACTGACGTCAGCACAACGATGACGTAGCCAACCAGCTTATGCAAATCGATGTGCTGGTCGATCAGGACGAGGGCAAAGGTCAGATTGGTGCTCCGGATGAGGGTGAGGCATTTGCGAAGCATTAAGAAGAGGACGAAGACGCAGTCAAAACTTAAGCACCGGCCTGGAGATGGAGAATCAACAAAAACATGATTGAATCATTTTCGGCAAATACGCGGCAACTTTAAAGGTTGTGTACAACATTGGTAATTGCCAAAGACCGTGTATCCAAACTTGATGTGACCTGACTTCCCATATACATGAAATAACAAACCTGTGAAAGTTTAAGCTCAATCGGTCTTCGGAGTCATGAGAAAACAGTGAAAAAACCCATTAACATTTATATGTTTTAACTTTTTTTCAAACATCGGATTTTATCCTGCAGGATAAAGAATATTGCTTTACTCATTTCCTAAAAATTATGGCATTTCAAGCAAAACTATTTCAGGGGAAGTTTTCCACCATGACCATCTTTATAGATAGGTTGCAGTATGACGTAAGTCGGCCATCTTTACGGGCAATTTGGAACACACAGTCATGCGTTACGCGTGAGAACGGCGTGCAGCACGCGCACATTTCACCAAACTCATTGCATGATTGGTTAGTGAATGACGCGGCTGCGTTAATAATTTGAGCGCTTGGCGCGCCTGCAAGCCAAAATGCGATTTGCCCGTAAAGATGGCGTCTACTGGGAACTATCTAAACAATGTAAGTTATGTGCAAATCTGTGAACATTTATATTTTCAATCTTACCAATGTTGTACACACCCTTTAATAAAGGTATTATAAAGGATAGGTCGGATACAAACAAAAACATTGTTAAACCTTAGTCTGAAAGCTTCATGATGTTCATGCATATACCAGAATCATTTTGTGTGTAAATTAATGTTTCCCTCTGATATACCTTTAAACTTTGCGTTGTTCTATTTCTCGCGAAACTGAAAGCTCCTCAAAACAGTCATCCAATTTCACTAAATGTGTAAGCAATTGTTGGCATAATTACAACCCTTCAATTTAGGAATCCACCCGAACTGCATTCAAATTTGCAGCAGTTCGCAGAAAATATTTCTAGTGTGCCTATACTGAGTGTTAGATTGAATACCGATTTCGCATGGCTGTGTAAGAGTTCATAATTCCACGTACAGCCGGAAGTCTGCTTTGGATGGGTGCATTTCTCTCGAGGATTGGCACGGTATAAATTTTACAATCAGTGATCTTTCAGACATAATTTTTCCCCGATTTTGTATTGTTTAGCAAAACCACTTTGTCTTTAAAGACGCAAATTTCCAGATTCCAACTCCTGGTTTACAAACTGCCACCTAGAGAAGCGCACTGTACCCCTAAAAGCATTTCTCCCTTTAAAACATCGACCGCCATGAACCCCATTGATGTGGACTCATTTACAGTTAGTGATGACAACAAAGTCATATTAGTCAACGTTCAGAGAAACTGTGTCACGATCTTGTGTGTCTGCATCCCCAGAGGGTCTGCAGTCCAGACTAATTCGCCTGTAGTAGCTGATAGCACACAAGGGATCTGAGCTGACCCGAAATAGGTTAACAAAGTTAACACCTTGTACTCATGGGGAGGTCTGGCAACAGACGCTGTCACCACATCATTAAAAGGGGCAAACAGTGCACATGCAGCCTCGCTACCATGGGCAGCACACCGTATCGATATCTCTTGTCACTATAACCCCTGGTTGATGTGCTGAAAACCGCGTGCTATGACAAAAATGGCGCTGCGAGATCGATCATCCCTGGGAACGGGGCTGACTGCGCATGTGATGTAGCTAGGCTTCCCCCTTGAGATTTTTCACGAAGAGCCGCACATAAGAAGGTTTTTTCTTCTTCGTCTAATGCAGTGCCAACTTTTATTGTATGTACCATAAATTGTTGATCAAAGACATTTAATGATACTTTTTATCTGGAACGTGCTTTGAGGATTTAGTATGTGGAATAGCAAAATAGTAGGCCAGATTTACAATCAAAGTTACAACCTGAGCACAGAACAAAATGTCACAGACCTTTCTTTTGTATACAACATGAGCACCATTTTCTATAGGTAGCCCAGAGCAGATCTTCAGCATGTTTTAAGTAACTGGATTGGCACAAAGTTTGCCTTAAAAACCCCTATTATATATACCCTTTGATAAGAAGAATATCAAGTACCTCGATTTCTTTTGGGGGGGGCTAATTGTTAAATCGTTAGTGATTTTGGCTCATTTGATAGAATTGATAAATGAAAAAATTTGTAATTTGTTTGCTGTGAAGGTCACCCATACTTTTGCCAAGCGGCAAAACTTTCGGCTGTGGCGTTGCGAAAAAAAGGTCTATACTTTAATAAATTTGTCTTTATACTGTAAAACATAGTCATGGACCTTCACCGGTTTGTTGGAGTAAAACTCATCATAGGCTATCTCAAGTCGTCAGAAATGAAAAACCACTCTATGTGCCAATAACTTATGTTTCTGTGAGGAAGTTCAAAGTCTTACAAGAGATAACATTTTTTTCTGACAGCTGTCAGTTTGCTGCTGTAAACGACAACAAGCCCCGGGGGGTAATACGTCAACTTACCGGCACCTCTCGCCACCATCAGCCAATGCCGGTCCGAGAACGAGCCCCATGACTCCAGAACACCCCAGGTTATCAGCCCCATGTGTGCCACCACGTATAAAACTACGAAGGCAATGATGGAGATGTTATTACGGACTTTTGTCCAGCGGCAGATGCGACCGGTACGGCAACGTCCGCTCGCGTTGGATTTCGTCGCTGCTGACGGCGGTCTCATCCAGTCAGCCGCGCTGAATAATTTACAAGAGAAAACGGAAATAATGTCAGATAGTATAGCCTAAGTAAGATATTTCTGTCCAATTTTGTCTTAAGAATCCAGCAGCATATCTCCATCTTTTTAAATAAAAGAAAAATTTGATACTCGATATGTGGCCTCCTATTGGGTCTGAAGTTCATTGTGTATGGGAGTGTGTTTAAGTATGGGATATGGGAACAATTGGGGAAAGAAGAAGAAAAACTCAAATAAATAAAAACCGCCCAATCTGAGATGTTGAAAAATCCAAGTATTTGACTTAAACAAACTTACTTTTTCTATGGTACAGGGCTTGGCAGTGTTTAAAATAAATGGCCTTTTACTGTCAATTTACACAATTCTGTGTTAATATTATTACTTATTTATATCACCGTGAACTCAGTCAAAATTATTTTGCATTTCAAGAAGTTGTATTTTCTCCGAAATAGTGAGAGCCTGATTGTGTTATGGTCTAATAGACTTTCCAAGGGTGAAGGGACTGGACCCAACTCCATAGAGCTGCTTGAGCACAAAAAGGAGCTAAGCACAGTAAAATTATGCTTACCAGAATAAGGTTACCAGCCAAATTACCATCTTACATGTAACGTTTGTGACTGGTATCCTGCTCATTCTTGCTAAGCCAATAATTCAAGCATTATTTGATGCTTGAGTATCTCTATAAACGAGGGACCATGGTTGGTCCCGGGTTCTGATCTGATGTTTTCCCGATATTTACTGCTTCAAAAATCACCTTATCGTAAGATTATCTGCGATATCAGGGTACTTTTCCAGCTGGGCTTGAAGCTCCTCGAAGCTGATGGTCCCGCTTAAGTCCGTGTCTGCCTCCTCGAACAAGACCTCAGTGAGCTCGTCCAGCGTCTCGTCAGAGAGCTGCAGCGCGCTCTCTGCCGTGCATGACTTCAGGACGGTCCGGAGCTCGTGGAAGTCTATGGATCCATTGCCTGTGAAAGAGGGGGTAACAGTTAGAGGAGATTAGTGTAAGGGTAGTGATTGGGATTACACTCTAAAAACTCATGGGTTAGAATTGACCGGATTCCGGATACAAGGAGGCCTGACCCGTTTCGGGTCATGTTGACCCGTTTCGGGGTCGTGGTGACCCGTTTCGGGGTCGTGACCCGTTTCGGGGTCATGGTGACCCGTTTCGGGGTCATGGTGACCCGTTTCGGGGTCATGTGACCCGTTTCGGGGTCATGTTGACCCGTTTCGGGGTCATGTGACCCGTTTCGGGGTCATGTGACCCGTTTCGGGGTCATGGTGACCCGGAAAGTGGTTCAAAAATGGGATTTTATTTTGAACTATGTGTCAGTGTGACCCACGTCTGGGTCACACTGACCCAGAAATGGGTCTGACCGAAAGATTTTAGAATGTAAACTTAAATGGATGAGGGTATCTAGAAGGTGGGCTACATAGACCGTGTAACCCTTACACAAAGAGTGACCTTGTACATGGCAGGCTAGGTCATTTCCCGGCAGGTCATTTCCCGGCAGGCGAGATACTGCACTGGTCATAATGGCTAACTTTACATCTTGTGTCATAATTTCCACACAAATTCAAGACTTATAAATTTAACAGCTGGACACGTTTAGAGATGTGTCCCCTTTCTTCTTCTAAGTTGATAAAAATCAGACCCTCCAGTTTCAATAAAAATTTTGTTTTCAAACATCGCACTTATCGATTGTTGTCATTTGATTGGTGGAACACGCGTCACGTGTCATATTTTCTTTTATACTGTTTCGTTCGACACTCAAAAATTCCGACACTGCAAAATGTTTATAAAGGTTTGGAGTCCTTCGTGAAATCGAGCAGATCTTCAGCATGTTTTAAGTCGCTATTGACCACACAAACGTGCTACACATCAGTGATATTTTCAATTCAAGTTTTCCCTCGGAAAAACACTAGTTGAACCTTCAGTTGATCTGCAGTTGAAAACTACAGTTGATCTGCAGAGACCGAGACCCATCAAGTCTTGAACTATTTAGCGGGTTTTGTTTTGGCATACCATCAACGTCGTAGACTCGGAAAAGAAAGTGGAGTTTGTCAGCGGCCGTCCCGTGGACGAGGAGCCGAAGGGCTGTCATCAACTCGTTCAGGTTGATGCTCCCGGATTGATCTGTATCGATCAGGTGGAAGAATCGCTCAGCAAAGAAAGACTGCAATCGATAACATGATCAATACAATTATTGGGAAATACATTTCTTAGATGTAGTCGGACAATTACAAATTAAATTTGAAACATTTAATTGTAACAAGTAATAATTATAGTTGAAACATATTGTTTATGTTGTGCATTTAAATTTAATTTATATAAAGAATGTGATAAAAAGGGAATATTATTGTACTTAAAGGTGCTGGATACGTTTGGTAATTGGAGCCTACCGATTGTCTTAATCCTATATAAATGTAGGTAGGCCTATATACAATAAAACTAACCTGTGAAAATTTCACTTCAAAAGGTGGTCGCGTTTTTGAGATATCACCGAAAAACCGGAGCGAATATTTCCCACGCAGGAAGAATATTCCCCATAGGAATACACAGTCTGAGAATCGTTTCTGACAGAAACGCTTCTCAGATTCAAATTTTGGGGGATAAAAGTGATATATTTTTCCATAACCGCAGCTCTTCGAAGTGAAAAGTTTCTCAAAATGCTTTATAGCCTACTATCGAAAGCTGCTGTACTTCTTACCATGTAAGTTTTTATTGCCATTAATTTTCAGAGTCATTACCAACCGTATACAGACCCTTTAAGTATTGGATTCTGCGTCAGAATTGACCTCTACTCCTGGTCCCAGTCAGCCTGACCAATTTCTGAGTCAGGCCGACCCAAAAAGTGATTTTAAACAATAATAATAACTTGGATTTTGCATCAGTTTGACCCATTGCTGGGTCACTTTGACACCTGGGTTACACCCACTCTGAATAGGGTCAGGCCTTCCTGAAACCTGGAGCCGAGTCTATTCTGACCCGTTTTTTTTTAAAACCAGGATGGCAAGTTTGACCCCACCCCATCCGGGTACTTTCATAGGGTGATGACAACACGAGACAAGGGGTCAAATTGGCAAATAAGCAAAATACCATAAATTTCTCCGATTTGAAAACTCACTTTTTTTACACCCAGTGCTTTGGTGAATTCTTCCATATAAATGAGGCGATCGTCTCCTGCGACTTGGCTGAATTGTTGCTCGAACCGTGCCAGCCATTTTGCGTCTTTGTCCAAGCTACAAATCAAAATAAAACACACAAACGAAAATCAATAATTAAACACTTTAAAGGGGCTGTGAGGTCATGATCAATGAAGTTCTTTTTGACTGTACAAGGTATGAACTCTCACCCTGTTACTGCGCGCGTGCGCTCTCCCTCCGTATCATTATCCAATAATGCTCATGGGGAGCGCGCGCGTGCGCGCATGCTGTAACTTGGTGAGAGTTCATAATAGACCTTATGCATTGACGTCACCAAGCCGCCATCTTAGAGGTAAACTGATGATGAAACAATGGAAACGCGCTGATTTGTACGCGCGGCGCACAAGACTGGCCAATGAGCATCTTCCTTTTGACCTCTAGGTGAGGGCGCCCTACTCAAATGACGTCATATGCATAAGGTATATTCGTCTACACTGACAGGCCTGCTTTGATCATGGCCACACAGCCCCTTTAAAAAAAGTCTGCTTCCCGAACATACAATGTTTGAGAAGTTGTCTAACGAAGAGAATAATATGCTGAACAGATTTGTGATTTTTGTTTTGGAAATTCCTTCTAAAGTACCCTCTTGAGACGAAGTGGAATTGGCACTTAAGTGGGCTCCTTATAGTAAAATATGAGGTCAACTTGTCAAATAACGATTATCGTATCTTAGAAAGTTTACAACAGCGAACGTAATCTTGCTCCGTAAAGATTGAACCGACCGATAGGGTTGGGGATCATCTTAATGGCTGCCGAACCACAAAAGTTAGCTAAGCACAGATCAATTTGCATCCCAGTAATGGTTATGTTGAAGTACACGTGTTTTTGTATCAGTGTACATGTACATGTATAGCAGTTCTCGGTAATACTCGAGTACTAATCAAGTATTTTTTGATGGCACTCGTACTACTCGGCTAGCCAAGTACTCGTACTCGAAGTCCATACTTGATATTGTCATCACTTTGTATTTTGGTATTGTAAAAAATTAGTATTCAAGTTGTGACAGCCACGTTGTCTCAACATTCTAACTCAATTGTATGTTGTGACCATCACGTTGTTAACTTTTTAGGCCCATTATTGTTTTATCACAACGTATCTTTAATTTTACCGGCATCGTTGTGAAAATGTATTTTACTTTGACTACAACGTACATGTCATGAAATTATGATCTTTGTGCCGTATTGTACCTTATGACACCTTTGACATTTTATTCAAAAATGTTATCCTAAACTGACCTTTCTTCCGGTCCAAACAGGAAGTTCAAATTTAAAAAGTCACATTTCCAGAACCAGGTGGCGTGAGGGTACAAATTAGGGTCCTATATCACATGATTCAGTTAGAATGAAGGTAAACGTTGAGGTTAGATTCAGGGTCAGTTTTAAAAATCAGTTTTAGAGTCAGCATCAGAATGAAGATCAGTTTGATGTTTTTAGCCACACTTAAAGTCACAATCAGGGCTTGTAGGTGAAAGGTCATCTATCTCAAAGTCGGGCTCACCTTAAAGGTATGGAGCGCTGAATCAAAGTGAATCAACATGGAACAGCTTTGTGTATGGAGCGCTGAATCAAAGTGAATCAACATGGAACAGCTTTGTGTTTGTTCGATGAGGGTTGGACACTTAGGTATACACTGCAAAAAGGTGTAAAAATTGACACCATGGGTGTTGTCACATACCAGTAAAGAATCAAAACTTACACTAATTTAAATTTATTGGGGTTGAAAAAAAGTAAATTTGACTAGAGCGGGAACTGAACCAACGACCTCCGGTTTAACGTGCCGGTGCTCTACCAACTGAGCTATCTAGCCCTATGTTGGTGGTCTCCCTATTTTGTCAATATCTTTTTTTCGGGGGCCATACAACCATTAACTGCCGTGTGGCCAGGGATCACACCCAAGTTTATGATACATTCTGGTCAGGTTCACACAGTCAGTTTCCCGTGTGGTTTATAACTTGATAATTCATTCATTCATTCATTCATTCATTCATTTTATTTCCACATCAATGCAAAAAATAAGAAGCAGAGGTACATTCTTCAAATACATAAACAAGTAGATAAGACTAAACAAAGATGTGGAGGGGATTTGCAAGAAGTAAGCTTGTCGAGTGCGAACCCCCTCATTTATATTATATGTGCTCCAAGTTAAATCTACTTAAAGCGCAAATAACAAAAAACAAACATTTTAAGTTATCGAAATGAGTATAAAATAAACATCAATGTCAATGAGGAAAATACAATGAACAAATAAATAAATAAACCTAAGCAAGCAAACAAAATTAGTAACCCCAAGAAACAAACAAACAAAAACAGACAAACAAATAAAAAACGCAAAGCGGTGAAGCTATAGTAAATACGGTTCAAGCACTGAATTATGTGATAAATAACGAAATAGTCTCAGTTAAAGTTAAAAGTGGGGGTAGCGAAGCTTTGACAGAACAATTATAATTATAGATGTGTTGGGAATTATTTGTATTTAGACCTACTTGTATTTATATAAAAGAGTTTCCTTAAATTTGTTTTTAAATGACTTCATATTGTTAAGTTTCTGAAGAGAATTGTCGAAAGAATTCCACAGTTTGGGTCCTGTATAAATATTTCGTTGGGCAAGTGAAGAGCGAGTTAAGGGAATGTGAAAATGGGATAATGTGAAAATGGGATAATTCAAACAATAAACACTAATTGTTGCAAACAAATTACAATGGTGTTATTTTTACACCCTATGATGTTTTGATTCTCTCTTCGGTATTTATGTGTGAAAACACCCGTGGTGTAAATTCTAACACCTCAGTTTTTGCAGTGTAGGTGCCAGACACATTTATCTGATATCAGTTATTATATGGGTTTTGAGGCATTGCATGGTGAGGTATCAATATATGTTTGGTTTGCGGTAACACCATGTGTATATAATTGCTAGGTAGATTTGTTCTTTGAGAACTTGTCTTGCTTTTATTCTACTGCCGCGGAGTAGATTATTCGGAATTCGGGAGACTTCTCAGTCTCCTGACGATGACTAGAGCAAGCTAGTCGAAACATTGAGACCTATTAAGAACTCACTCCGCGGCAATGTTGTTAATTACGAGAAGTCCCCTCGATCCACAAAGCGAAAGTATAGTAGTCCCGGCCGATTTCCTACCTCCTGCCCAGGTAGTAGTTAAAAACCAGGACAGTTCTTTTTCAGAACTGAGAAGTCTCCCGAATTCCGAATAATCTACTCCGCGGCAGTAGAATAAAAGCAAGACAAGTTCTCAAAGAACAAATCTACCTAGCAAGTAGATATACACATGGTGTTACCGCAAACCAAATATCAGTTATTACTGTAAGGTTTTTAAAACTGAATACGTTTTAGCGTGGGTGCCTTTTTCTGTAAGGTGACACTGAAACACATTTGTTAGATTCTGTCAATTTCTATCAACATCTTTTAAATAAATTCTCCCCAAAGAATATTTCTTTTTTTCACACACACAAAATAAAGTGTTACTGTTTATGTTAAATGCATTACAAAATGGTAACTTTATACGGTCTCAAATTTCTTTCAATCTCTCCACCAAATTACATTAGTTTCAAGTTTCGATTGTCGCCATCATACTGCAGGCCAAGGGGACCTTTCCAAATGGGCACGTTATTTGCTACGAGTCAATGATTTGTAGTAAGGCTTCAAACGTCAGAGGTTGTGTGAAAAATTGCAAGGGTGAAGAATTTCGGTCACTCGGCAGTGTTCTCATGACGAGATAGGCGCACATGGGTCGGCAACAAGGTTGTTGCAATGGTTGACATGGAGAGTATTATATAAACATTGGGTTTGAAGATTACCAGTTTTTACCGACACACCGTTCTCAAAGCTGTACTTGATTTACCACCAAGGTCAGAGGACAAGTTCAACGTCATAATTTGAGGAGTGCATTCCACATTCTGCATCAATCTAACTTTCTACGGGGCTGAAGGAATCGGGCATACCGTTACCAGATAATTTTAACTCACCAAGTCAACCAATGAGGCCAAACCAATACTTTAAAGAATTACAACATTGATAATAGACCTTATGCATATGACGTCATTTGAGTAGGGCGCCCTCGCCTAGAGGTCAAAAGAAAGATGTTCATTGGCCAGTCCTGTGCGCCGCGCGTACAAATCAGCGCGTTTTCATTGTTTCATCATCAGTTTACCTCTAAGATGGCGGCTTGGTGACGTCAATGCATAAGGTCTATTGCCAAAGACCTGTATCCACACTTGATGTGACCCAACATATACATGAAATAACAAACATGTGAAAGTTTAAGCTCAATCGGTCTTCGGAGTCATGAGAAAACAGTAAAATAAAACATTAAATGTTTTAACTTTTTTTCAAACACCGGATTTTATCCTGCCTGCATGATAAAGACTATTGTTTTACTCATTTCCTAAAAACTATGGCATTTCAAGCAAAACTATTTCAAGGGAAGTTTACCACCATGACCATCTTTATACCATGTAAGTAATGTGCAAATCTGTGAACATTTATATTTTCAATCTTACCAATGTTGACTTCTAGCTTACAATGTACAACAACTCCCGTGTCAGAATTGACTCAGATCCGGGTCCTTTGGGACTTGACACATTTCTGAGTCAGTACGACCCGAAATCTGTGTCAAAATGACACAGATGGGTCAACAAACAAATTTGATGCACCTACCGGGTCAACTTGATCCCATTTGTGTCCAGTTTGACCCAGAAGTTGGCCAGGCCCCCTGGGATACGGAATCCGGGTCAATTCTGACCCGGAAGTAGAGTACCGGTATGTTAGTCTTCTTGGCGAGATAAATTATCTCGGTAAAGTCGTATAATAACAGTTACAAGAACTAGAGGGAACGCTCGCTCTCTCGCGTGGGTACTAACATTTTGGTTGGCAAAATGATCGAACATCAAGCCTGTTTGTATATGGGGCTAATGGTCGCGTGACGCAGACACGTTTTTGCGTCTGCTTAGTGCACACCTCTATGGCGTTTGCCACCAATAGTGTCTGTACGCATGCGTAAATGAAATTAGCATATCTCATGGGAAGGGTCTATTGCATACGAATGTCCACTTGGAAAATGTTTGCTGTTTCGATTGATGAGTGATCGTATGATGGGTCAGCAATATTGTCTCAATGGGCAAAAATGTTTTTTGTCATCGGCCATGTCGCATTGGTTCGAACGCCCTGTGAAGCTCTTATATTGTACAACTCTTATAAATAAGTTGACTTGGTGAGGTAAAGTAACAAAGCAAGCGACCTTGTTTCCAGGTTTCCTCAGCAGGCTTGCGAGCTTCAGTGATTAAGTTCGCTTGTGAGGTATTTTTAGTTTCATTACCAGAAATATGTAAGAACTATAAACGATGAGCTTTGCTTTACAAGTAAAGTGAGCCCAAATGTACCCCAAATATGTAGTGTGATTTCCAGTTTATACCCACAAGGTTTAATGCAATCCCGCTGATTTGAGCTTCACCATTTTCACCCATTCGTCCCCCTGGAGGAATTCCCTCGAATTGTCCTCACACCTCATTGGTGTTAAGTTACCGCCAAAGTGTCCGTGGGAAGATGGATGCAAATTAGCCGTGACGTGGGAACGAGCGTGTGATGCCCGAGGTTGTCAGGGGAGGTCCGATCCATTACACGGGACAGTTTTGGTTTGTCAAGTTCACGTCTTTAGCACGCTTCGATATAACGCTTTGTCAGTTCATTATTGCGATGAGAGATGCATGGACCAGGGGTCAGAAGCGTTACCATGGTGATGACCTCAAAGGTTTCATACACCAGAACCAATTCTTTCTTTCTGTAAATTGTTGCGGTAGTAAATCCTTCTCGCACTTCATAATCCTTGCAAAATGTTAGCTGATGAACAGTGACACTGTTCAATGTTTGTGATAGGCTGATGTGGGGGTTCGAGGGACAGACAACTCATTGTAACATGATTGTGCAGTTGTTAACGTGACGACGACCTAAAGCGACCACGGAGGTTTCCTACCTCTATTTTATGACGAGTGTAGGTGATAAAAACAAGGACAGAGAAACACAGTAGCAGAGAAAAAGATGTGATGGTGAGCGGCAGGGCTCAATTTTACCAATTTATTGAGAAAATAAATACTTGGCATAACTTGGCAGGGAACTTGGCAGTACGTGGTATCTTGGCTGGTAATTCATGTCCGTTACAATACAAGATGTCTCCGTTTCATTCTTTGTTATTTTGCCTTAGAGGCTTCACAAGGTTTGGCCCTATTATTGACCAGCAGTCTTGCCGTGATTTTGAGCTGGGAGATTAATAGCCTTTCGTCAAGGCATTTGTGACTTAGAGAGCAGTGTAGCCGCGAAGCGACTGGAACCGAAAGGCTAGGAAGATCAGGGGGAAGAGTGGCCGAAAAACCATAATTAGAATAGAAGATAGAAGAGCACAAGTCGTGTAGATCCTTACACTATTATTGGAACGTTCTCTCAACTTCGCCCGGGAAACACCTCTCCTCGTGCCTTATGGTAGGCCTACAGGTGACTGTTTCAGAGGCAACGAACTGAAAATAGGAACACTTCGATAGCATAAGACATACTTTTACTTTTACTGTGTCTTTACCCCCCCCCCCCCCCCCCGTCCCTAATACAAGATGAAATCAGAATATTTCATTCTTGATTTAAATTACCTGGAACTGGTTGCCCATGAAATGTCTCGTGTGACATTGCCTTATTGAAAATAAATGGTGTGCCTATAGACGATGTGACCTCTGTTTACATTCAAACCGCCCTCTGTTGACAAGTCTGTTGTCCAAGTCATGTTCCGCCGGGCAAAAAGACGCGTAGTCATGGTAATATTGCGTGTACTTTCTAGCTGGCTGTCAAGTACACAAAAGTTTTGCCCTGCGACATGCGCGCGCATCATGTTGTGATTTTCAAATGACGTCAGAGGTCACATCGTCTATTCTTTGGATGATAAGGATATAGAAATACAAATGTAATGCACAACAATTTAGATTGTAAGATTGAAGTTGTGGGTCAAACACAACGGGCACGCACTGACCGAAGTGCCCAGTCCATGTTACAATGCGAAAACAAATACATTAACGGAGGCCGGTCTTTGTTCACCCCATCATAAAGAGATATAACATTTTCGTGACTACTGTGTCAGACGAACAAAGGTTGAATGACCTTTGAAAACAACCCTTTTGAAATGTATTGACATAAAAATACCTAGTAATTTATATACAAGTTACGAGTTTTGCAGAGTGTTCGATTCGTCCTTCGATGACACGGTAAACAGGAGAAGTTGGAGTGGTGCAGTGTGCTTTGGGGAGAATGGTCCCAAGTTATAGGTTTTCTCGGTCAATTTCGGCAAATGAGCAGCCAATTTAACCACGACGCTATTCTATTTCGCGCGAAATCGAATGCTACTGAAAAGGGTCATTCGATTTCGTTTTATGACTAGTCGAATGTTCTGTTGTGTCATTCGATTTAACAAAATAATCTTTCAATTTAACAATTCAACAAAGCAGCATTCAAATTCGCAGGAACTTTTTGAGGCGTGTGTTTAGTCATTCAAATTCATTTATGGGCAGTCATTTCGGGAATTTGTACAATCTAAAAAACGCTCTGTTAAACTTTTGTTTCCTTTCGAATGTTAAGGGCATAAATAGGGTTAACTTATTGGCACTAGTTTAACACGCATATTTCTAGAAATGGCAGCTCGTGGAGATGGCACACTCTGCATTCAAGGCTGCAGTTAAACGCATCCTTGGGTTACCTGAGTGGCAACAACGTGTCGGAGACAGACAGGCTGCCCAACAAGCAGGAATGAACATGCAGCAGTGGAGGTGCAATCTCCTACAAGCAGCCATTCAGAGCGTTGATGCCATCACCCAAGTGAAGTGCATGCAGTGGTACAACCATACCCAAACGTATATGCCAAGATGTCTGGCACGCCAACAGATTGATGGTTGAGGAAGAAACAACATCAACAATGAAACAAAAACAACAAAAAATTAAACATAAAGAAACAACCCATTCAGACACAAAAACAAATTAGGTCTCGGTCAGTTAACCAAAGATCCCCCCCCCCAAATAAAATAAAAAATAAAATAAAGAAGAAAACAAAGAAGAAGAAAAAAAAACTCAAGGGCCCCATGTAAAGTGTACTGGAAACATAGGCCTAACTAAAGAAAATAAGGTTTGCCTGAATTAAAGTGAATTAAAGTTTATCTGTTTATTTGTATTTCTTAAGTCGTACTTATTTGAATTCTCATTTAGCGAAATTGATTGGCTCTTTACGAAATTGAAAAAAATAAAAAAACTCCAGTCGAACCAGCTTTGCTAAATTGAATGATGATTTAGTGTCACGAAAAAGAATGACGATATGCTAAATTGAACACAGTGCTAAAGGAATTTGAATGCCTCAAAACTAAATTGAATGGCCGAATTCTGAATTTGAAACGCAGTAACAACTGGAGAGGCAAAATAGCTTTAATTCGAACGCACGAAAATGAAATCGGCTGCTCATTTGCTGAATTTGACCGAGAAAACCTATATCTTTTCCAGATGGTCAATGCATTTCAAATTTGGTCAGAATGTGCATCATTAAGTCAATCATTTACTATGGACACCGTGTGCATAATTCCGTGTATACATGAACGGGGGTGGGGCGGAGGTTGGGGAAGATCCGAGAATGTTATTTAGTATTTTGTTTGTGTGGGGTTTGCAGGGAGTTAATCTAGTAGGCCCTACCACTGCCACAAAGCCTTTATTGCTCACGTCATTCTTCGCATCGCAGAAAGTAAACAAAAGAAAAAAGGGAAAAAAATGTGCACATTCTTTTTGAGTTTTTTAAAGAAATTTTTATTTTAAACTGAGGCCCGAGGAAAAGAAATTGTCTGGTATCTACATTGGCCTAAATTATAATTATTCACTTACTGCCTTATTAAATATTGACAATTAAAAGATATTTAAGTCAATCGGCACTCATTGAATACAAAAGAAACCTCTAACCAGTTTTGTCGTGCACAATGGTCTAACTTTATGGTTTGTCGGACATAATTTGGTTCGTCTGTGACATTGCCTTTTCGAAACCACAGGGTTCCGAACAGGTGGACATCAGAGTCGAAGCCGGGTTTTGAAAGCAGTGGTTGTTGTGTCGAACGTAATGGTTTGTCGGTCGGTTTGTATAATGCTCCACAAAGAATGCCGGACCGTACCACCGGTCCCTGTCGAACATAGCAGTCCGTAACACACGTTGCGATGTTTTAACCCTTAAACCTTTAGAGCAAAGCTTCGGATGACATAAGCCCACCTATCATAACATAATGTCATTGGACACCATTGAGTGATCGGAGACGCTGAAATATCTCAACAGCAAACTTCTTGAATTTATTTGTTTTGTGCTTATGGCTTACGTGACTCGTCGATTTAGTTTCTTCGGTCTAGTTTCGCGCTCTTCAATATATGCCTACCCCCCCCCCCCCCCCCCCACCCTTCCGTGTGACTTGTCTTCCAGATTCAACATTAGTTTTTGCTCACGGGAAAAATAGGTTTCAATAAAATTAACAACAATAATATGAATATTTAAAAGTTTAAAAGTTAGGATAAGAGACTACTCACAGCATATCCCCATATTTTGTTTAATCAATTAGAAAGTTAATCTCATAATAATGGGTTTTGAGGCAATGGGGTATCAGTGTATGGTAACACTGCATCTGTGTAAATTTGTTCCTTGCTATTTATGTCTTGCTATTTATTCTTCTGCCATGGAGATTTCGGACATCGGGGCAGAATGTAGGAAATCGGCCGGGACCTACTACTTAAAAGAGGATCAAAGGAACCTGTCAATTGTTTCTTAGTACAAAATTAATCTCAGAGCGTTTTGAGTAGTTTTATTTTTTTTCAATAGTTCTTCATTGGTGTCAACGTTTCGACTGGCCTGATTTAAGCTAATGCCGTTCCAACCAAAATTAACACTTCGCCACGATCATATCTCCATAAAAATGTGAACAAGTTTTACAGATTCGATTCATATTTCTTGAAATATAGTGATAAGAATGCAATCGTGTGAAAATAAATGGGTTATCATTCTTTTGTAGTTCAGGTAATAATTATAACTTTATAAGCCACAAGAGAAACTGAGTAGGGGGAATGTGAGCTTTGTTTGACCCAACTTGTTTGTGTTTCTTGAAATAGGCATGGCGAATGTGGACAAAATAGTTGGGGACAAACATAAAAACAACTTTTTGTTGTTTTCATTCAAACACGACCACCTACATCGATAAAACATTCATGGCTCGTTGTATATGGTGTGTATATTGAAACTTATTGTTCACTAACCAATGACCTCTTGGCTGGATAGCTCAGTTGGTAGAGCGCCAGCACATTTATCCGGAAGTCGCAGGTTCTAATACCGTTCTAGTAACTTTGTCTTTGTTCACCAAAACAATTGAACCAAACCTACATAGTCAGTTTTCCCCCTGGTGTATTACTTTTTTAATAAGCATAACGAATATACAACAATTGACAAAAAATAAGCTGCTTTTCATTCAAACATGACCCTAGTTTGACAAAACATTTACTTTCTCGTTGTTTGATGTGTATTTTGGCAAAACTATAAGGGAACGCAAACAAATTATTTTCTCTCATTGACTGTATACAAATGACGTATTACCCTTATTGACACCAATTCCAGACATAAATTTTAAAGAACTGGCCAGACATAAATTTTAAAGAACTGGCATAGCTGATAGTGATAAAATAGTCGCAGACAGTGTTCAATATTTGTGTGATCAACCATATACATGTACATCAAATAACAAACCTGTGAAAATTTAGGCTTAGTTAAAAAGGGTGTGTACAACATTGGTAATTGCCAAAGACCTGTATCCACACTTGATGTGACCCAACATATACATGAAATAACAAACCTGTGAAATTTTACGCTCAAACGGTCTTCCGGAGTCATGAGAAAACAGTAAAAATAAAACATTATATGTTTTAACTTTTTGTCAAACATCGGATTTAATCCTGCATAATAAAGACTATTGTTTTTACTAAAAACTATGGCATTTCAAGCAAAACTATTTCAAGGGAAGTTTTCCACCATGACCATCTTTATACCATGTAAGTTATGTGCAAATCTGTGAACATTTATATTTTCAATCTTACCAATGTTGTACACACCCCTTAATCCGTTGTGTGAGTCAGGAGAAAGCAGTGAAAAACCATGCACACTTTTCAGATACAAACGAAACACGTTGTCCTTAATTTCGGTTGTAACAACCGAAATCAGCTTTCAGATAGTTTTCAGATAGCGGCCTACAATTTTCTCGAATATGACTTCATTTCAGAGGGAAATGTTTCACACAAAAAACAAAAGGTTCTAGTATAACATCAGTGAGCTTTCAGACTAAATTATGGTTTTTTTGTCCTTACCAATCCTGTATATATTTACCTATAATACAATGGTTTTCTTGTAATGTTTGAATGGAATACAAAAACAGCTCCGTTGTCCACTTTCTCCATCAAGGTGAAACTTATCTTCAGAATTACATCCCATTTTCATTTTGTATCAACTCCACTTTACCCCGGTCGTAAACTCTTTCTAACCGTTTGCCCTTGGGTGCGATAGTTACACGCAAAACGAAAAAACAACTCCGCCAACACAGTGCTGTAAATTGTCTCCAAATCGTGAAAAAAAAAGTCCAGGAAATGTTTGTTCCATAACTTCGGGTACAGCATTATGGGGGCTAATTGGCAACAAAGTGGACCTATCGTGTACCTACACGCCATCTGGTTGATTTACTGGCAAGACGAGTTATTCACTTCAGAAGAATGTCACGCACGCATAAATAAATGCGCCAAATTGTTTTTTAAGAGAAAGCGCGAATGCATACGTCATTATTTAGAGATATAAATTTCTCCCCATCATCTAGTTTTCAAAAAAAACCACCATCAAACCAAACTGAGAAAAATTGTCACGGGTAACACTTTGGTAAACAACGAACAATTTTTTGATATCATGGATTTTGTACACACATATTTTGTTTGCGCTTATTTCAGTCGTTGTCATTTGAAAAAGCAAAGGTAATTTTTTGGTGTATCCAAATGCCATTTCCTCAAATGTGACAGTATTTCAGACATGTCTCTCTGGAGGTTTGGTTACAGGATTTGTTCGAACTTTTTAATCAATGGTACTGGGATAGCACGTTTAATAAAACATTTTCTTCTTTTTTTGCTCTCAAAACCGATCATCTATGGGACTATAGCTATTACAATTAGCTTTCAGGTTAAACTACAAGGACAAAATCCCGCCACCCCCACACACACAATACCGCCCCTGAAACATTTCAGTGTGTGCCCAGGTATGCGTGTTTATGGTGTCAACCGAGGACTTCTCTTTGTTCTCCCATTGTTTGGACATAGTTTTTTTTTTGAGACGTCCCCATTGGTTTTGTACACGAAATCGAATCGAGGACGTCCTCGATGTGACTTTTTCCCGGATCCCTTTTGTTAAAACCCTCTCCAAGTCCTCGGTTTGAATGCGTGAACATGTTCAGCGGAAGAAGGCCGTAGCAAAAACGACCGGCAAGCAATGATTATTGCTGCCCAAAAGTGCGTGTGATTCGAGAATACTGAGTGTGAAAGTTGTGTCGTTTCTTCTGCCATTTTATAAGTCATTGCAGGAAAGTTAAATTCCACACAGGACGGGAAAAACTAGTCGTAAGTAATTCTAGCATTGAATAAATAACAGTCATGTCAAATTTTTTGTTCTCTCAAAGGAACTAGAGGGTGCGTTTTGGCGGTCGTAACCAATAACTGTTTCAGTTTCTGACTAGTGATTAACCAAGGGCCAAGTCAACCGAAACAGTTATTGTTCACGCCCGCGAAAACGCACCCTAGGATTGCTCAGTGTGACCATAGAGAAAGGGGTGTGACCTTCTGCTGCGCAAAACGTTGTACTTTTAGTGCGCCTGGAAAAAGGTACAGCCTTGCGACCTTCTTCCGGCGATTCTATCATCGTGGTCTGTGACCATGTCAGCAACCGCCACTTTGTAAACGCATTCCTTTCCAAGAGTCGTGGTCGGTTGTGGACCAACGATCAAGATTCAATCAAAAGTCATAAGAACACTATGCCGAAAGTCTGCAGTTTGTCATCGAAATGCGTAATTAATCTGAATGAAATCACATCAGAAAGATAATTCATTCTATGTGTGGGGTGGGAAATGTGTCGCCGGGAGTGCATGTAAATCAAGTTCAGTAGATTGCTGTGTCATGTTTTGGTAAAATGCACTGTTTTCTGTATTTGTTTACCGAACATTCAGTGTGCACAACCGTTGCCAGAATAAAGTCAACATTAGGCTTAGGCCTATATTATTTCCAACCCGATCAAAATAACACCAACAGAGAGATATTAAACAAGTATTCACACTTCTACGACGAGAAATTGCATTTTCACTGTCAAAAACCACTAAAAATGTATGTAAAAGAAATGTGACCGTTTTCCTTATTTCAAATAAACAAACCTACCTTATGGATGCGCGTGTCCCCATGCTTCATTCAATAATCTTTGACTAAATAAACCAGTTTCTTACCCTGATATTTGATCCATGTTCCCGGCAGGAATCCAAGCCTTTGTGTTGGTGATAAGACGGTGCCAATCACGGGCTCGACGCGTTGAGGACTCCGGGAGAAATCTCGAGTATCACTCCGGTAACAACCGCTGAGGCAAGGAATGACTCGGCGGTGAAAAAAAAAATAGCAACCACGTACAACCCGTCAGCGCTTGGTCCTGTGGTGACATAGGTAAACAAAACAAGCACTTGTCAGTAGATGACTTAGGGTCTGCACATTGTTTCTATCATAATGTTTGGTGTAGACCGTGTTTGTAGACATTCTCTCGCCGGTTTCCTTGGTTTCCCTCCAAGGAGCTATTGACTGGTTCCCGGCTCACAGCAAATATTGACCCGTGGTTAATGGCGTTATTGTATCCAAGTTTCGTACCTGATTGTTGCCATAGTTATATTAAGTTATGCCATACACACACCTGTGGCGGACATTGTTCATAAATATCCACTTTGAAGTCGATCGAAGTCTCACAACTGATGACAATAATGAATAAACTTGAAGCAGCCCCTTCAAAATATTGTCAAATTGAGGATATCAAATTGCTTTGGTGATCACGAAAGCGGTGTTTGGTAAAGTTACCTGGCAGGACACAGAACATATTGGTAGAGTGTTTGAAGGGCTGGCCCAATATTGATCCATTTCATTGAGTCGAAAATATGATCAACGCAGAAAACGGTGATGTTAACCTCAGGGCAACAATGCGGGGAAATAACTGTCAGAGGCAAGTCAATGCCAGATAATGTACCACTGTCTGTTTTGAGTTTGATGTGATTCTTTATCTTTATTTACTTAGCAAGGTCAATAGAGAAAAAATAATCCATCGAAAATGACACTGAGACCTTAATGTTAATAGAAGACAATTGGAACCAAAACAGTGCCACCCAGCGGTACCCCACTTCGTATGTCCGGGTCATCAGCTTACAGACTACTCGATGATTGGTTAGAATCCAGAGATCTATTATATGCGTCACTAACTTTTCCTCTGAAATGTCCTAAAGAGTGAAATGATTTTTTTACCAAAATTTAGGGTAGGGCTTGCCTAGAGGCTAGGGGGTATAGCTTGGCTGTAGGTTAGGGGTATGGCTTGCCTCGAAACTAGTGGGTATGGTTTGGCGGGAGGCTATAGGGGGTATATATGGCTCGCCTGGGGCTAGAGGAAATGGCTTGCTTCGAAGCTATCGGGGTATGGTTTGGCTAGAGGCTGGGAGTATGGTTTGGCTGGAGGCGTGGGTACGCCATGGTTTGGCTGGAGGCTATAGGGGTATGGCTTGCCTGGAGGCAATAGGGTATGGCTTGCCTCGAAGCTAGGGGGTATGGTTTGGCTGGAGGCTAGGGGTATGGCTTGCCTGGAGGCAATAGGGTATGGCTTGCCTCGAAGCTAGGGGGTATGGTTTGGCTGGAGGCATGGTTTGGCTGGAGGCTGGGTGTATGGTTTGGCTGGAGGCTGGGGGTATGATTTGGCAGAAAGATAGGGGGTATGGCTTGCCTGGAGGCTGGGGTATGGTTTGGCTGGAGGCGTGGGTACGCCATGGTTTGGCTGGAGGCTTAGTGGATGGCTTGCCTCGAAGCTAGGGTATGGTTTAGCTGGAGGCTGTGGGTATGGTTTGGCTGGAGGCTGGAGGTCTGGTTTGGCTGGAGGCTGGGGTATGATTTGGCTGAAAGCTAAGGGGTATGGCTTGCCTGGAGGCTAGGGGGTATGGTTTGGCTCGAGGCTAGGGGTATGGTTTGACTGGAGGGGTGGGTGCGCCATGGTTTGACTGGAGGTTATAGGGGATATGGTTTGGCTGGAGGCTGTGGGTATGGCTTGCCCGGGGGCTAGGGGGTATGGTTTGACTGGAGGCTAGGGGATCTGGCTTGCCTGGAGGCTAGGGGGTATGGTTTGACTGGAGGTATGGTTTGGCTGGAGGCTGGGTATGGTTTGGCTTGAGGCTAGGGGGGTATGGCTTGGCTAGAGGCTCGTCCACCAGATGCAGCAGTCTCTCAGACATTCAATCAATAATTTGTTACTCAATACTTTTTCAGCAACTTGAAAAGACACACAGGATTAAAAACCAGAGATAATGAAAACCACATGTGAGCAACAACTCTGGAAAACATTGTGGCTGTCAGCTTAATGTACTTCGCTAAGTTTATAGTTTTTGATATTAAAGGGAAGGTATACGTTTGGAAATCACTTTTAAAATTAGTGGCAATAAAAAACCTATTGGTTAGAAGTACATCATCTTTCAATAGTATAAGGCATTTTGGGCAACATTTCACTTCGAAGCAATATGATAAAATTATGTAAACAAAAACAAAAATCAGTTTTCATGCCCAACATTTGATTCTGAGAATTTGCTGTCAGAAACGTTGCTCTCAGACTGTGTATTCCTATATCTGACTCTCTGAGGGATTATTCTTCCTATGTTGACATAGCTCCGGATTTTCGGCGATATTTCAAAAAAAGAAATTTTCACAGGTTAGTTTTATTGTGTATAGGCCTATATCTATTTATATAGGATTACAACAATTGAATGGTTCCAAACACCAAAGGGATACCTTGCCCCCAATCAAATTTGTCTGATCTTTTTCAAATGCATTCCAGTGCTCTTAAATGAGCCGAAGTCACAAGCTAGAATGCCCTACAATGCTTCCATCAAAATGCTTCCCATTTGCAATTTGCCACACCCTCTTTTTGTCTCTTGCATACCATTACTTCGGAGTGCATTATTTAACTGATCAGACAAGTGTTTCCTGATAGCTCCATGCTGCTATACAACCGTAAAAACACAGGCAAATAGTCATACAGATTTTGTGTGTAATATATTTGGCTTACCTACTTTGAGATCTCTCCGGGATCCCGTGTGAACCTCTATCTATAGCTTCAATACTTGCTCTATGGCCTTTCTACCAACCTTGTGTTTCTGTCTCAATATCCACCAAATAAAAGATAAACCAAACTGTTTATGACTGGAAATTTCAGTAATGTATATGAGTTATCACAGGTTGTCACACCATGCACACCACGCAGCAGCGGGAAATCAACAGCGTGTGCCTATACCCGGCAACACGGGCGAGTTCTCCCACGACTGATTACGGACATATGCACGCTTCACTGATCGGCGAAATAAACTAAAGAGGGTGTAAAGTTGACGTGGAGAAAGCGAATAACGCCTGCCATTGTTTTTACCCCGACTGTAGAACATATCAATTTACACTTTAGGTTCCCAAAATAGGTCTGGACACGTTTAAAGGGATGGCATACCTTTGGTACTTACTCTAAAAATTAATGACCATAAAAACTTGATAAAAGAGAGCACTGCAGAGAGCTGTTGATGTATAAAAGAATTAGAATTTGAGAAAGGCTTCAGGCATGAATTAGCCTTTCTCAGGCATCTGAAAGCATACATTTTATTTTTATAATTTTGTTATTTCATTATTTACTTGCAACTTTGATAACCAAATGAGCCCAAATTTTCATAAGTTTGGTCTTATCTCGAGTTAGGACGAGTTTTGAAATCGATTTTAGGATCGATCTTAGCTAGGATCGATCCTATGTCTAGGACTAGCCCTAACTCCTAGGACTAGTCCTAAGTTAGGACTACCTTTGTGAAAACCACCCCGGGCCGGTCTTTGACAATAGACCTTATGCATTGACGTCACCAAGCCGCCATCTTAGAGGTAAACTGATGATGAAACAATGGAAACGCGCTGATTTGTACGCGCGACGCACAAGACTGGCCAATGAGCATCTTCCGTTTGACCTCTAGGTGAGGGCGCCCTACTCAAATGACGTCATATGCATAAGGTCTATTACCAAAAGTATACCCTGCCTTTAAAGGTATTTCCTCGTGCTATGACATTACACACTAGAAGTTCCACTGTACATTACTTTGCCTGAGAAAAAACACAATGCGGCCAGCCAGTCAAACAAGACATCAGATTCAAGCGAAAGAAACCAGCGTTCAATCGCAAAGATAACATAATTTTGTTATAGCTTAGCTGTGGGGTTTTTTTTAAGACAGAAAAAGGTTACCAGCCCAAATACTTTGTTTGTAACTGGTTTGTAATTTGTATATTTAATGCAAGGTTCAGGATTTTGTAATTATCAAAAATAAATTACTTTTCAAGTTTCAATCCGAAATCTCACTAATTATAAAGTTTACCAGGCTTTGCAAATCCTCCCCACAAATAGTTGTTAAATATTTAAACTTCATATTCTTTGCGATTACAGGAACTATAATCGAAAGGTCCCAACCCCGCAACAAACGTTGCACTTTGCTTCCAAGAGGAAAAGGGCGTATTGTGATTGTCGAATAAAATAAGGAATTCCGCGGTCTCTAAAATGCCCTGAGAGCGATTATTCACCTTCCCTGCATGCGGTTGCTCTAAAGTCGAGAAAAC
The DNA here is from genome assembly GCA_037783415.1 of Leptasterias polaris. NCBI lineage: Eukaryota > Metazoa > Echinodermata > Asteroidea > Forcipulatida > Asteriidae > Leptasterias > Leptasterias polaris. The sequence goes on from JAZGTN010000035.1 coordinate 1,152,764, forward strand.
ATTTGGAGAGTTTACCAGGGTTTAATATAGTTCAGTGTTAATATTCTCTCGTGTAGCACACCCGTCCGTGTGTGTATCAAATACACCGCACAATCATTTATAACAAGAGGCTTAACAAAGGGCACTGCCATATAAGATTTCTTTGCCATGACGACAGACATCTCGAGTTTGTTTGAAATTGGATTTAATTTCAGCACCCGGAAGGGCGACTTGTCACACTCGGGTGACGATACCAGTTTAAACACAAACACAAACAATAAAACAACTGTGGAACACAACATCCTTTTATCAGAATGATGTCCACAAATTAATCACAATTTGAAGAAAGTCTTGTTTAAAGGCACTGAACACGTTTGGTAATTACTCAAAATATATATTAGCATAAAAACTTACTTGGTAACCAGCAACGGAGTGCTGTTGATAGTATAAAACATTGTGAGAAACCACTCCCTCTGAAGTAACGTAGTTTTTGAGAAAGAGGTAACTTCTCACTAAAATAATAAAAGACTTCATGCATGAAGCCTTTTATTAGCATCTGAAAGCACACAAAATTGTGCAACAAGGATGTTTTTTCTTTCTTTATTTTCTTGCAACTTCGATGACCGATTCAGCCCAAATTTTCACAGGTTTGTTATTTTATGCATATGTTGGGATACACCGAGTGACAATACTGGTCTTTGATAATTACCAAACGTGTTCAGTGCCTTTAAAGGTAGGGTCGTCTTTTTGGTTCTTGACAACGTAACGCTGATTTATGGGCAAACCTACCAAGACAGATACACACAAAAAAACTCCCGTGAAAGTTCAAGTTGAATACAGTGCTTATTGGGAAAACAGGGGGGGGGGGGCAACAAAAATTGCCACGTTATTTTTACAAGAACGATGTACCCATCCACGTTTAGCGAGGTGACGCGGGTACCAACCACATCTCCGGCCTCAGCATTATTCACAAACTCACAACGGAAATTTGACTCTCCACAAGTCGCCTTCAGGTGATCTTTGGAGATTCAAATTTTTATGAACTTCAAAAATATAGGACTGGGATCGCTTCACAGCCGTCTCAGTGTCCATGTATATGCGGTTTTTATTTGTATACATTAAGCATTTGTACGCAAACCTAACATTTGGAGGACTCTTACGCCTGTTTTTAAATGTAAATATCTAAATTCGTCACAAATGTAAATGTATGGGTGGTAATTCGTCATTACGCGATCATCAGAGGACGATGGCCATTTCATGTCACACCCTGAGGGCTGTAAATATTTCATCCAAACTAGATCAACTGCCCTGAGCCCAAGACCCTTGACGTCCGTTGTTGAGCTCTATAACTTCAGCCCCAAAAATGTTTTCTTTTCCTCCGGCCAGTGAATAAAATAATGTGCTTATTTTTTGTAGAGGGACTAGGGTATGTTTTTATTATACGGCATTAACATTATCAAAGTTTTGTTATGTACCGTAATAATACACCGATCCATTAAGCCACGCCCATTTCTCATTGACCAATCACAACCGCGAAATCTGATCACCATTTGAGCCGTTTGGTGATCTTTGCACTAAATGGTGATCGGGTTTCGCGGCTGTGATTGGTCAACTCGTAAGGAGGCGGGGCTTAATGGATCGATCTATTGAAAATTGTGGACATGACTGGTTTTAAATTGTCTCTGTAGAGCTTCTTTGTGTCCCGCAATGGCGTCACAAGCCAGCGGGGTCGGGGACGTGATAGGCGGGAGCTCCCACCCCTTCCGCTCGAAGAATATGAATGAATGGTTTGATGCATCAAAAGGCCCAATTTTTTAAACTAACACAAAAACAAACAAACAAACAACCCCCAAACAAACCCCCAAACAAACAAACAAACAAACAACCCAACAAACAACCCAACAAACAAACAAACCCCAAAACAAACAAACAAACAAACCCCAAAACAAACAAACAAACAAACAGACATACACCCCAACAAAAGGGCAACACTTACTATAGAAAAAGTTGTTTTAATTGATTAATAAAACAGAGTATAAATAATTACAAAAAATAAAATACAGCTAAAGTATAGACAGACCCATGATTTGGAGAGTAAACCTGAAACTTGATTAAGAATACAAATAAAAACAATTACTAATTTCTCGTATGTTATAGCAACAAATTAATGTGAAAAATAAATCAAATACAGTTAAAATATCGACTTTGACAAAAATGAAGAGAGATCCGATGACAGGAATGGTTTTGAATTATTAAGAAATCCTGAAAGTGCCTAGGGTGGTAGGTGTCGACGTTGTAACTGTTCTGAACATTTTGACTAATTTTACTGAAACAACAGACCCAGAGATTCTTCCAAAGAAACAATTAAGGGATATTTGAAACCGTCGGATTGGATTTTCCAGATTTCCAAAGTTTAAAAGTTGCCTCGGGTATACGGAGTGGGAGTCAAGTTCTGTCAGACACCTGTGAAATGTTTTCACAAGTGTTTGAGAGTGACCCGTGTTGACCTCGCGGTCGTGAATTACGATACGTAAGATATCGTGAATCAATTAAGTTCTTTGAACCGTCCCGGCTTATGGGTTGTTTAATTTTGACTAGAGACAAAGGTCACTGCCTGAATGCAGTTAGAATTGTTCTTTAAATTTCTATAAATTTTATATATTATAATATCAGTCACACATTATTGGGGTTTCCACGCTATAAGCTTGCTTTTACTAGAGGACCTCTAACACTTAATCCGTATTGTTTAGATAACTATTGTCGAAACAAACTGATTGAGTGGAAATAAACCGACTGAAATTATTGAGCACCCCGCCGTACACACACAATTCCTTCGCCGGGTGCCCGGAAGAAGGGCGCGTTGTGATGTGAGGCTCCACGACCTTATTCGGGCACACAACTGTACTTTGTTGTCCAAGCAACAGAAGGTTAAGCAATAAAATGGCTTTAAAATGTGGTGGTTAATAAAAAGCTAAAAATATATTACTGTCGGGATCCTGACAGTATCTCATATACATCAGCCAGGAACAATTTTGCATGTTACACGATTGTGTGCATTGTCTGTGAAATAAATGAAAACGTTTTGGTTTGCTTTTCGCTTTGAAATACAACCATCTGTCTAATTTCGGCGTAAACCGGGCCATGTAATTTTTAGTCGAGAAAATATAACTTGGGCCCACTCCTCTCCACATTACTGTATGCTTATTTCGATCGCCACAAAATCGAAAAGAATTTGGTAATCGAACTAGCTACGAGCACAAATGACAGAACTAACTATATTTTGTGCTAATTTTCATTAAAACGTCGCCACCAAATTGAATGACATTTTCACAGATTGGCTGATGGGGTGTTGATTGGTGTTTTTTATTAGGAAATATTCTCTCAAAGTTACGGAGATTTATTTTAGTTTTTTAAACAAGGAAGCGACAGAAAAACAAGGCCCAATTTCATGGCACTATCTCGGCGCAATTCTGCGCTTACTGTCCAGTTTCGCATACGAACGGATACGGTTAATGCGACGGATACGTCATCATTATGACGTCATACGCTACTCGCTATCCGCTATACGTGCAGACGACACTGATATCCCGCTTGCTACACGTAAGTAAAAAACACGTAGGAAAACTCGAACTTCTAGTAATTCTCCTGTATTTGTTTCCAAATATGTATGAATATAGTATCAAAATAAATGAATCACTGAACATGTACGTGTCATTTTGTTGATTTCTAAAGACTTTGAAATACGAAAAAATGCACTGTTTCTTCGTCATTTTCCTCTAAAGCTATGAACATAAGCTCGTCTATGGAGGATGCCATGTTGAACAGCGCCACCAAGTGCTGTGCTGGAACAGCGAACAGTGGCACCAAAACGCTGGAATTGCAAAAACAACAGAAAGGCTGCTAACGGTTACGGATAGCTAAACGTATGCGTATGCGTATCCGTTCGCGTGCGAAACCTCCCTATTATGCACTTTCGGGCACCGCAAGCACATAATTCCGGATAGCAGTGCCATGAAATTGGGCCATAAATACTAATAGGTAGACGCTACTCACCTCTAGCTTCTTCGATGTTTGCTCTAGGTACTTCAAATGTTAGAATGGGGAACTTATCAAGGGTCAAGAGGGTGTATTAGAAAGTTTCTATAAAAACGAGTTTAGAAATGTGAATTCCTATGATGCGTCAGTGACTTGTGTGATAAACAGGTGGACAAATAGGGAAGAGGGCGAGAAGGGAGAACAACGGAGGAGGAGGGCGACGGGGTGGGTGGGTGGCACAAAGCAGATGAGATAGAGGGGGAGCTGATACCAGTAAAGGGAAACAAGTAGGGTGGGGTGGACAATGGTTGAGATATCGTTGACGAGCCTGCAATGAGGTTTTTACACACAACACACATGACGTGCGAGTATTGGCTTAATCAAGGCACCTCTCTATTTTGGGTCAATTTAGACGTAGTGGAATGGAAGAAGTGAATCAAAGAAAGCATAAAGGGATATGGTGTCATCACGTGATTCTAAAAGCTTCTAATTTGGTTGCGAGATTCAACTTGAAAAATGTACAAGTGAGATCGGTTGATTGAAAGAACACCACATAAGGGCCTTACGCAATGAAGGAAAGAGTGAATTTGTATGCTTTCCAATTTGCACTTTTCTAAAGACGTAAACACCCCAGTCAGGAATAAAACCAACTTGTTTCTGCTATTGAAGTTGAGTACGTTCAGCTCAGAGTAAACCGTGATTTCATTAGAACAGGGGCTTATTGGCACTAAAGACATAACATGCCACTCATGTGGGAGCTTAAAAGGAGGACAACGTGTCTTAAAAAGATAAAAAAGGAAATAACAAAAAGTAGAAAGATTACCGTTTTGAATTAGGACAGATTTGTGGCAGGGATACACTCTAAAAACGTCCAGGTCAGAGTTGACCCGCATCCGGGTCCTTTTGGGCCTTACTGACCTAAACAAATTAGAGTGACCTAGAAATGACCTAGAAATGGGTCAAACTGACGCAGAATCCGAGTAAAAGACCCTTTTTAAATACGTCACTTTTTAAAAATTATTATTGACAATCCGCAACATTTTCGTTACAAGCGACCGCTTTTCTTGTTTCTGCTATTGAAGTTGAGTACGTTCAGCTCTATGGCTCAGCTCAGCACAATGCAACAAAGCGCGGATAATAGGTGAGTGACGTATAGCCTTCACTAACTACAAAGTACAGGTAACCAAATATGTTTAAAAACAGCTTTTGACCTAATTCATATGACGTCATCACCAGATTAGTTGGCTGCACCATTACGGGCGTCAGCTGACGTTATCACAATAGCTTTAGGCCTACATGCAATTTGATTTTCAAAATGGCAGACCTTGAAAACAGCAGCCGCGTGTGTGACTGTGACTTCAGTCAAACGACTTCGGGAAAAAAATTCACAATTAACAGGCCCCTCTTATATAGGGTGGGTATTCAAAAAAGAGTTACATTTCGAAAGCTCACCGACTATAAAGTACCACTAAAACTCTACAGATCAAAGTTTCCGTCTGAAATAATGTCTAATTAGTCAAAAGATAGCGAAAATGTTGCTGGTTGCTGAAATAGGTGCAATCGAATTGAACGTGCGTCAGCACGACGACAACAACAACAACACCAACAACAACAGCAACGACAAAGCAACGACAAAGCAGCAGCAGCAGCAGCAGCAGCAGCAGCAGCAGCAGCAGCAGCAACAGCAACAGCAACAACAACATCATCATCATCATCCAACAAGGCGTGACAGCAGTTTAAAATCAAGATTTATTATCAGTTATTAAACAACTATTTAACATCCCTTAAACCACTTTACTTTCTGACATCGGTTTTTTTTATGCGAAGATAACCTTTCCATATCCACTCGAACAGCTTCAAACTCGTAGTTTTTTGCAGAAATCTTGATTGCGCCAATTGCTCCGTTAAATTGATTGTCAATTTTTCATGGCTAAACAAAATGCCATAATAAGTTCAATTGAATAAAATCGGGGCAAAAACGCTTTAACACGAATGCATGAAAGAAAAATAGACTGCTTCTCTGTTGAAAATGACCGGGGAAACATATACCAATGTAGTATCTTGCCTGTCAGGAAATGCCTAAGAATGCTAAAAACATCACCTGGTAAACAAAGCTGGCACGGTCTGTACAGTCACGTACTGTTCCGAAACCTATTCCTATACCAACCATTTTTGTCTATAAAAACTACAGGATTAGAACGTCACTGTGCTCCTCTAGAACACATTACCGAACCATAACCCTCTGTCCTTTGAAGACATCAATGTTGATGTTTCTTTAACCGATTTAAAACATGGGTGCCCTTTGACCCGGAGCCAGTTTATCTTGTGACTATAAATCTACCTTTCTCCGTTTCCTAGAGCCGATGGCTTAGACTTGACTAATTTTACATCAATCAATGTGGATAAACGAAGCTCACTTTGATCGGAATAATTGGTCACATCACTCAATCACGGGGTGCTTAAAAACCTCTCCCCCAATTTGGGGGAGGGGGTGTAGAAAGGTGGCCCAGTATCACCTCTCAAATGCCCCATGTGCTTGTCCCAATGTGCATGATCGGATCTCAAAAGCGATCTCTCTGAGTCTCTCTGAGTCCAAGCAGCACCGGCAGCCATCCTAGCGTGCTGATTTTGAAGCAATGCTGTACACGACTACTTTATAGACCTTTCCATTGTTGATAAACAAAGTGCGCGGGTTGGCATGGACAGCTGAATGTTAGCAAAACATTCAATCGTGTTAAAACAAATGTGACCAAATTCAACATTTTCTTTAAAGATTCATGAACTGAAATACCTCACACGATCGGTTGATTTGTTTTCAACAAATTCAACACTATTTTTTGAATACTTGTGTAACAATGCTACAAATTATGGCTATCTGTTTTTGATTTGCAGTTATGGCTTTCCATAGTTTTCCAACCTCGGTTGGCAAAAACTCGGGCTGTGAAGTTGCAATAGAAAGGTCTATATGAAACCTGGTACCATGGAAGAAGGAAAGACGTCCATCTTGGCAGCTTGATCTATTTCAATTTGTTTAGATGTAACTCGTCTTCCCAAGGTACTTTGCAGCATATTTTCAAGATGGCGCTGGTGCATATTGGCTATTCAAATTTCCAATGCAGCGAAAACAAAATGAGTGTAGCATACACCAAGACGTCTTTGGGAAATTACACGCAGGCTTCTACATCAATCTCATTGGAATATCAACACTGTTCGGCCCGCTTGGAAAACATGTTCTTCTATCAACTGTCTAACATGCAAGCCTTTAGCTCGCTGCCCCACATGGATGGGACTTTGGTTTTTCCCCCACTGAACTCCATTTAACTGAACCATCCAGTGGTGATTAACATCGATATTAACCCGGCCCAGTTTCAACGCGGACTTTGACCAGAATAGAAAGCGTACCAGCATTCATTGGCAAACATGGGGTCGGGTTCGCACGCACAGATAAATGTTCTCAAAAGACAAAAAAATAAAAGTTATGGAAAAGTACCAACCACAACAGACATTTACCGATACGCAGTTCGTTTACCACCTTGTTAAAAAGGGAAACCGTACCGTTGCATCTCTGCACAACTGTCAAAAATGCAGTACCAAGTCACAGCACGTAAACAATGCAGCAAACAAAGTAAACCGTGACGTCATCAGAACGGGGGGGGGGGGGGGGGTGGGATATTGACCCTATTAGTATTAGAGTCAGACTTAAGCCCCCACATTGAGTGGCATTATAAGGAGGGCAACGTATCTTTAAAAAGACAAAAGAGGAAATACAAAAACTAGAAAGATTACCGTTTTGAATTAGGACACATTTTGTAGCAGGGATACACTCTAAAAACGTCCGGGTCAGAGTTGACTTTGGATCCGTGTCCTTTTGGGCCTAACTAACCTAACAAATGAGATTGACCTAGAACTGACCTAGAAATGGGTCAAACTGACGCAGAATCCGATTTTTAAATCCGTCAATGTTTTACGTTATTTACAATCCGTAACGTTTTCGTTACAAGCGACCGCTTTTTTTGTTGCAACCCGGAGGCCATTATACTGTCGCAACGTCTGTACATCATATCTCTCCGTTGACCTTTCGACTTTGTTATTTTTTAGCGTGGGCAACAGATGTCACCGATGTGAAAAAAGTTACCTCGGTTATTTCTAAACAAATTATGCTGGAAACAAAAACTCGACCATGTCAGGTTAAATTTTTAGGTACTGGATGATCGCGTGGGTAGACGTATTGTGGGTGAGTTTTGTGAGATTTAAGCGAGTCTTGTTTTTAATAGTCTAAAATTGCATAATAAATGGTATCCTTCTAAACCTCAAACGAAATGTGTGCTCGAGCTAGTTTATTTTGTGACACCGGGTGGGGGGGGGGGGGGGATTTCACTTTGGTACGGATAGAAGAATCGTTGCTTAACAGAAATAATGTAACAAATGAAAATACCACGACTCTGTTTGTGACCGAATTCCAAGCAATGTTTTGCTAAGTAGGCAATACTAACATTTCCGCTTGGCCCTTCTGTGTGGCATGGTCATGCTATATCGGCTCAATAGCAGGCGTTTTCTTAAAACTCGTACAGTCATGCTAAACTTTGCTAAGCACAAACGAATCTTGCTAAGTAAAATTGGGTTACCAGCGAAACACTTATTCCGACTGCATATAAATAAATAATTTATTACAATATTTTCAAACACGTTTACCTTTCCCTTCTATCTGTAGGGCGTACTCTACATTCGAAACTGTTTGACTGTTTCGGAACAATTCTGAGTGACATTCACGTCGTTAAAAAGAGGTGCAATCGGGTGGTTTCTTGATGCAAACCGACCAGGCCAATTTCAGAAAGCTATTCAAAGGCAAAGTATACCTTTGGTTTTTGGAACCGTTCGACTGTTTTAATCCTATACAAATGCAGATACAATAAAGCTAACCTGTGAAAATTTCACTTCAAAAGGTAGTCGCGTTTTCGAGATATCGTCGAAAAACCAGATCGAATATGTCCACACAGAAGGAATACACAATCTGAGAAACGTTTCTGACAGAAACGTTTCTCAGATTCAAATTTTGGGGCATAAAACCTGAAATCTTTTTCAATTACCACATTACTAAGAAGTGAAATGATTCTCAAAATGCTTTATAAAATCAAAAGCTGCTGTACTTCTTTCCACGTAAGTTTTTATTGCCATGATTTTTCAAAGACATTACCAAACGTATACACAGACCCTTGAAGACTGCTTTTTAAAAAAACCTGCAAAGCAAAATTTAAGCCTTGTACGAGGAGAGAACGAGGGAAAAACCAGGAGAGGATGGAGAAGGACAAAAGGTGGGTGTCGAAACCACTTACAAATGGTACATAGGATATAATTGTTGTTCTCAGCAACTTTTCTTCTTGGGCAGTGCTCGGATTCACCAAATACTAAGATTCATCTCAAGATGAGTTGTCAATACTACCATGTTGATTTCTATTGTGACATCACACTTAACAATTAAGATTGATTATACACAGTTAAGATCAGTCTTTTAAGACTTAAAAGCTCTTTTTGAAATCGAGCCCTGGTCTATTAATTTGGCCCTTCACTGGTCACCTCTCCCCCGTTAGTCTGCCTCTTTTGCATCAGACTTCTTTATTTTGTTCCCTTTTCTTATATGCTTTTTCATAATCATGGTAATAGGCCTTATTTGTTTTATTTCATGTTGTTGTTTTTGCGAGCTACTGGAAATTAGTAAAAATTATATAAGTATAGTGGTCTTTTATGAACACTGTCACATAGTGACACAAAGGTCAAGTTGCATAACAATTCTACAATATTAAGACATCAAGAATATGGAAAACACTTCATAAAAAAAATAATAACTTGGCTTAAAATTGTAAACTTAAATCAGGAGATGCTTTTAACTTAAACAAAACATGATGTTCTTCCCAAATGTCGGTTTAATAAGACAGCCTTACAGTCACAGTTTGGTTGGTTACGTTGACTTTCGAATAAGAAAACAGGTGGACTGCATGCACCATGGTAAGATCTATAAAAAAAAAAGGAGCAGCTAGTATGCTTCAAATATATTTTAGGACATCCGGACATTGTGATAATGTTCACTTAACACGAGGAGAAAGTTCAGCACCGACGGAGTACAGACTTGCCCCATTCATACGAAGAGAAAGTCACAGCAAGAAAAATAAAGTTCGTTTTGAGCTCTGAGTCTACAGTAAGTCTAAGTTTGGCCAATAAAAAAGACAACAGTCACCAATGCGGCATTACGTGATGGAACATGACGGGAGCTTTAACTGTTGTTATTTTCAGCGGGGTTCAGAGTAAATTATGCCGATGTCCAGTGGGAGGTACGGGACCACGGGAGGTGGCTCTCCGTTGGGATCTCCCCCCTCATGTACATGTTTATCAACATTGACGTTTACAACGTGTCAACCGAGGCCTATATTAAATAGAGGGCGCCATGAACTGCATTTTAGGCAGGCTCTGGCTGTGGCTAATTCACCACACTGTTGCCACTGCATCTGACGGCCAAAGCTGTAGCCAGAATGGTTTTTATTTGAACACGACCATTTCACTCTAAAGAAAACTCCCTTGTCACAATTACTCCGTATTCCAGGCTCAAGGTGACCTAACTAAGGGTCAAGCTGACCCGGAAAGTGGTTACAAGATAATAATAATAAACGGGACATTTATAAAGCGCCTTTTACCAGAGGATGCAAAGTGCTGGAAAATGAAAAGAACAGAGAGCCAGAAAGGTGGGCAGACTGGAGAAACCCGGATTACACGCGAGCAGAGAAAAGATGACCGAGTCTTGAGTGAGGGCCTTTTTAAAAGGGGTGAGACCAGTTGAATTTCTAAGATGAGTGGAAAGGTTATTCCATAGCCTTGGGGCAGAGACAGAAAAAAGCTCGATCACCAGCCTGTTTGCGAGAAGGATTCTATACGTCATGTTGACCCTTTGCTGGGTTATTTCAACACACATTCAGGGTGAGGCCCCACAGCAGCCTCGCTACCACTGAGCAGCGCGACGAAATCGATCCTCCCTGGGAACGAGGTTGGCCCCACGGGTCCCGGATTCGGGTCAATTCTCACCCGGAAGTTGGAAGTTTCTAGAGTGTACTTTTCTCATCAACTGTTGAATTGAAAGTCTTTCAGATACGGGGGTGGGCTGTTTTACAACACTAGGCCTATTGGATGGATTCTCATGCCTAAACTTTGGATTTCTGCAATATTAAACTCAAGGAGAGGTGAGTTCCTTGCCCTATGGTGTGAGGGAGTGGCAGCACATGCTTTGTAGCCCAAGGCCCTAAGTGATAATATTCATACACGCCTCCTAAGTCACGTATAGTTAACGCCCCCTCCTAAGGATGTGGTTTGACGGCACAACTATCTCTTTTCGTCACACGAGAATGGGACCATGTAAAAACAATACATGAAACCAGCTTTACATTCTCCGGAACTAAATGTAGGAGACCCTGAAGAATTCCAACATATCGAGGCCTCGTTCGGGTTCTCAAACTCGTAAATCACTGCGTTAAGGGGCTTGCGTGCTGGCAGTGAAACAAGATATGACTCAAGCTCCGACTCGACATTGTCACGAACGGGAACAAGTTCACGGTCTTCGCGAACTGAGAACTTGTCAAAGGATATACGCTGTAAAGGCTGCGGATTGTCAAGATTGACACATAACGAAATTTGAGGCAACGTGTTATGATGCTGTAGTTTGGGCCTTGATGTTTCGTTTACGAGACATTATTGAAAAATTTATGACCAAGAGAGGGCGCGTTGTATAGTTGCATTTGGGATTTCCATCATTAGTACAGTCTATGATTTCCATAGACTACTTCGTAAAATTGGGTGCATTCAGGGGTGAGTTCCACATGCGCAAACGTTTGCAAACGTTTGCAAGCAATTTTTAGTGGAACGAGTTTTGCGCCACCAACGTTGGGAACGTTCGCAACCAAAGGCGAACGTATTTCTGAGGTGTTGGTGGGTGGTTTTTAAAATAGCAGACAAAACTTAAGCAGACGATATAATTTTCTTGTCACGAAAATAGTTATAAAGTGTTTTCAGTGGTTGGTAACGCTGTTAGGTGGAGTTGAAATAACAACTTAATTTGTTGAAGTCGTGATGTACAAACGAAGACTAAAATTTACCCCCAAACAGCAAAAACCAATTACAAGTTACAAAAATTAAAACTCCTACGGTGTCGCCATCTTCATTACAGAGCGCCGCCATAGTTATTGACATCAGAAGTGCGCAACCAATCGTCCCAACGACCACAAACGTTTGCACGAACGGTCGCGATCTGTTTGCGCAAGTGGAACACACCCCAGCTGGTCTAGAAAATTGTCATTATCTAGACCAGCATGCACTTGGCTAACTCGTGCGTAAAAGGTATTTGCGAAGTACACGGCTACAAAATAATTTCCTAATTAAACGAAATGTAATACAATGAAATTGAAGTTTAATTTTGATTCTACCGAAGTGCTATGTGGTTATGAGGTAGAATTAACACTGCGGGTCAGATTATTGACCCGCAATCCGGGAGCTTCACCCATTTCTGGTTCAGGCTGACCCGGAATCTGCTGGTTTTTAAAATGGATTTTAACTCTAATTCTGCGTCAGTTTGACCCACTGCTGGGTAGGCCTACTATTTTGACATACCGGTAGATTCTGGGTCACTGACTTTAGAAATGGGTCAAGCTGCATGGCACCCGAAATCCGCGTCAATTCTGGCCTGGGAGTTTTTAAAGTGCAGTATTCTGAAAAATACTACAGATACTTTTCACGTGCGTCTCAGAAGAAAAAACTATTTAAAAAAAAATACACAATTCTCGGCCATGATGAATTAATACATCTGGGGAACAGACTGAATGGTCATACCCCGCCCCTCCCTCATCACGCTGACCCCAGGCCTGCGTAATTAATTGCACCCTACCCCCACCCCACCACTACCCCCACCCCACCCAACCCAACCCCCTTCATCTCAGGCAAATGACTTTAGATTGGTTCATGTAAAAGAGATCAATTCTTAAAAACGGTCGGATCTCCGGACCACCCTAATATTCACGGATATCTATTGCAGGATCTGTACCATTCAGTATCGAGCTTTTTCCAAGCGTAATCGAGTGTTAAATTTAGATTATCGACTGTCGATTTGTTTTCTTTTCGATCTTATCACGGTTATGTACAATGTGAAGAGTATGTTCTTCTGTGAAAAGTAATTTATGGCAACCAAGTGTTTTTTGTAAGCGTGGATGGTGATTAACGATTCCGAAGCGGCACATTCTAGTCGAAATTTGATCAGACAGCCCAGATAATTCCTAAATAAATCAGACCCCGCAATTGCCCTCTAGAGGTTTTCCATTCGGAACTACCGGGCTTGAATATGACGGAAGTTAATAGGAAAGACGTATCAAATTTCTTAACAAAAGCAAAACCCTTTTTTGTAAAGAACTTCAATGTTGAAGATCATCCAGTTTTACAGAACTGGGTCTTGGGAAAATGCTCCAAGCATCAAAACAAGTATGAACGAGTTAGAAAACAGCCAATGCGTATGACGTGTCCTACATCGAGCACCAAATGTGAACAACGAAGTTACAAAATGCGAAATAGTGGACATTGGAACCCACCCGCAAGATACCATTTAAAAAAAGTCACATCTTACCTAAAATAGCCTGAGTATTTATCAGATCAGTTAACTGGACCCATCGAGTTTAGCTTTTAAGTTGATCATACAATCCGGTTATTATGCTTTTCTGAAATGAACGCCTGCGACTGTATAACTCGAATTCAACATCAACTTGGAACTCGCAGCCGATGCAAAATAATCACTTTCATCTATGACGTCAAATACCAGCGATACGCCAGATGTTTGGAATTTGTTTCTGAGAATGAATTAGTTTTTATTACTGCCATTAGTGTATTGTCATAACGGCGATATTTTTGGATCATCCCTTTTTCCGTAGGGGTTGGAATCAAAATTTTGTTTCAAAATGAAACAAAGCCAATACAGTTAAAACTATATATATTGGGTGTTTAAAGCTATTCCGTTTTTATTTTACTATGATTACATGATCCAGATCCTGATAAATCATGATTTTGAGACAGTTAGACATGACCCTAATTCTAGGCAGACATTAAATTTATCGTTCATCCTATATGATTTTTTTTTTACTGAACGTAATTTTTAAGGATAGGCCTATATTTGTCGTTCCTGAAAGTTAAACAAAATCCGTCCGTACATCCAATATATATTTAAGTTCATGATTTTGTAGAAGTTTGTTTTGTTTTGAGAAAATAGTTTTTGCCTATACCACAACCGAACTATCTTTCGTCGCTCAACGGACGGGAACATTTGCCGATTGTGAGGCAACGTACACATCTTAAACACACATGTATGTGTTGCGTACCAAACACTGCGGGTTTCGTTTGTTGGAACAAAAAGAGAGAAAAAAAAATTTCACATCTAAAATGCTTTTAGGTTTGGTCGAAAAACCCGACACCTAATTTGACACCTAATAACGTCACGATGACGAAAATATCTTTTTCATTGTACGTTTGTATAAGCTACAATATGGAATACGATTTGGCCACATGCAATGCCTTCGAACGAAAACCCTCAAAAAAATACAAACATACCGCCATTTGGTGTATTAGATTTTACACACATTGATAGAAAGCGCTGTAAAATGTGATGAATTGGTCACCATAATTAGTAGTTAAAAGCTTCAAACATTACCACAAGGAGCACATAGCCCTTGCATCGCGGGGTTTTATGGAGGATCACGTCATGGCTCCGTATTTACCAGGCCCCAGTTTCACAGAGCTTCTTAAGCACAAAAAGTAGGTAAGCACACAAAGGGTTACCAGCCAAACTATCAGGCAACATGAAAAATTTTATGACTGGTATCCTGCTCATTTTTTCTTAGGAATTTTTTTTTAAACAATTTAATTTCTGTTAAAGCAGCTTTATGAATTTTGGCCCAGCTGCTGGGAAGGTGGGTTTGTTCATTTCTAGTGTGTTTCCCGTTCCTACGTGAGGATCGGCATGGGGCCGTTTGTGTTTCTCGTATTTGTTGTAATTGTGAGGTCTGAGTCTGTAGAGAGAACGATGGCTCACTAGACCTAGTAACTGTCTTCAACTGTTTTTCCTTGATTTGGCAGCGAAATTGATCTTCCATATGAAACGATAGGCTATTACAGAAAATTTTGCTACCATTAATTAGCCTTCAGCCAAACACAAATCGTCAAAATTTGAATTACAGTGTCCAAAATACTCACAATATATAATATTCTTTCAGTTGAAGAGATGCATTGATATATAATAAAAATTTCGTTTATAACGACACTTTTGAGAATAAGCGCATCGTCAGTTTTGGAAGAATAAAACCATTTCCATCCCCCACCTGTTTTCAATCATCACATCATGTTCAACAACCTGTGAAAATGTCATTAAGTTGGTGTAAAGGTTTATTTAAAACAGTATTAATGTTTTTATGGATTTTTATGCTCGTTTGTGTAGCACTTATTTCGACTTTAATTACTGCATCTTTATTCGTTACTTTGTTTATGGTCTTTAACTGCTTTTCCTCGATGTGGCAGCGAAATTGTCCTCTTCTTATCCAGTCTATATTCATAATTAATGGTAGGCCTAAATGGAGGGTCCGTACAACTATCAGTTAGCTTTTAGATTGAAACTCGGATTCAATAATTCCCAATTTCCACGTACTTTTCAACTGAGAGATGTAAAAAGTAGTTAGGCCTAGGTTCAACATGATATAAATGTCGATACATCCATTAAAATGTTGACCATTATGGTTTAGGGGACGACGTTTGCAATGGTCTTTACGGGGTTTCATCTTTGGTTGGGCTAAACCGCAATTCAAGAGCTGATTTTTTTTTACTGTAACCTGCACAGTTTTTTACATAATGTTTTGTTTCACTGGGAAGATGTCGGCATTTAATGATGCAGGCAAAAAGTTATCAGTTTTTAGTTACACTTCTGAAGTTTCACTTTTTGGTTGCATAGTTTGAAAACTGAAGATTTATTGGTTAAAGTTTTTTTTTTCCACCCATTTTGATCACCAAACTTTGAAACACAAATTCACAATGCCTCATGTTTGTCAAGAATACTCCTACCGGATGTCCATGTTTTTCCGGGCGATGTAGGCCAAAACACACTACGTCACAGTATGTCTGTTGATGTTTGCACTCGGTGTCTTTCACATACCGGGCCATGTTCTCCTTTGAAAACCATTGCATTTTCTTGAGATAACTATACCATCTTTTAAAAAAATATATAAAAAAAATAGGGACATCAAGTAATCACCGTTTTTGTATCGGAGGAATATTTGTCATCTAAACGCGCCAACATTGAAGATGAAGATGTAACACTAACATTAACAACCAGAACTGAGCATACCGTATGATGTACGCCTTGAAAAATATCTTGCCGAAAGGGAAGTGATTACAGAAAATGTGTGAAAGCCGTTTAAAGTTTAAAGCAAACAATATTCAAACAGAAATGTTCAAAACGATCTAAACACCATCTTCATCCTGTAAACAAAAGCCTCTGAAAACAATCGCAAAACATTAAGGGCCTTTATTTATAAAGTTAATTTCTAACTTGACAGTGCATAAACCAACCCGAGACCCTATAGGCCTTATAGTATACACTAATAACTTGGCTCTGAAATGTATGGTTTGGGAAGAAGAAACCTCTACCAATCTATAGACAATTTACCCAGGAAAATAAGGTAGTTTTATATATTTTAAACAATTCCCTAAGTTCTGGAAGGAAATAAGTAGATAATCATGAGGATTGTGACATATATATCGTACGGTATTCTTAGTTGTTACATCGTCAGTTTCAATGTTGGCGCGTTAAAGATGACTCAGAGTGGTGGGTCAGCACATACAGTGGGCCATTGCAAATTTGGCACATTCAAAGTCGGAATACAGGCATCGTTTTGATGGTTATGTTTAACTTGAACATCGCAGTTAGAACTTAACATAGACAATGGGCTAGTTTTGCAATGTTTGTATTACTGAAGTATAATAAAAACAGAGAATTTTATTACTTTTCTCACCTTCAAATTTGTTTACGCCATCACTCCCCGGGTTCCAGTACTCCATCGCTGCACGCATTATTTAAAATTCACGGTTTCTAGTCGTCATGGTAAATGCCTCTGTACAAAAGTTACAATGGTGGGAATTATCTCTCCAGTACAAAACACAATTTGAATAACTGAAGGATGAGATTCAAAATTTGAATAACTGTATATAGGATGGGGGTACTTGATGCAAAGTGAGAGGCTAGTTACATGCAGCTATTCTACATGTTCCATATATGCTTCTCCGCTGGTACCCTGAAGGTTCGAGGTGTTTTTTGCATTATAGGGGGAGCCTCTCTCCAAACGCACCTGTGTACCTCTGAACAATAAAGGGCAATTCTACAGAGGTAGTCAACCAAATGAGGGGGTGTGTTCATACCCTATCTTGTGGGGGGGGGGGGGGGGGGGGGGGGGTGCAACACGACATCTATGGTTCTACCTCGTTATGACTTGTTGAGATCCTGAGATAGTTTACTGCAGGATGATGACATCATGACTTTCCCGATATTATGCCATCTCAGGATGTCGTCATCTTACGTTTATGACGTCATCATCCTGCAGTAATCTCAGGATTTCAACAGGTTTGATGGCACTTCCAGAGTCCCGTATATAGCACTTCAGACTTACTTGAGATTGCACTAACCAATCTAATCTAAGTAACTAGGGTAATTTGTATTTATTTACAAAATTTACTTTTTTGTTTTTTATTTTTTATTTTGTTGGTGGGGCTCAAGGGGGTGCAATTTTTTTTCCCAGGGTGGCACATCTCGTCAGCAATTTCACGAAGGGCCAAAAACCTGAAAAATCGATAAAAAACTAATTTTTACTTTTTGGGTGAATTCGACTAAGGTGATTGGGATCTAACTATTTACGAAGTTATAGGTCTCAAAATCGTCTAGTTTCTTAATTACGCTAAGTTGATGAATGACAAAAACCTCAAGAACCTGGAATTATGTTTTCACGAAGAGCCAAAAACCTTTTTGTAAATTGTTTGTATACCTTACCAATCATGAGCGCCAATCATGAGCGCGCCGTCTTTTGCGTTTTCACGAAGAGCCAAAAACTTAAAAGGACAAAAAATAAGCACAACCCGGAATTGCGTTTTCACGAAGTGCCAAAAAGTGTATTGCTCTAACGCGTGGAATTATCCCTTGGCACGGTGCCAAACGTGGGTGCTCCGGCTTTTGCGTTTTCACGAACAGCCAAAAAGTTTATACACGACGCGCTGCACACAGAGCACGGTTTGTAACGTTTTCACGAAGAGACAATTTTGTTAATTAAATAAATAATTTGTGATTATTTATTTAACTTTTGTGTAAATTGTTAATGTCTTTGTTACTTCTCTGGTTTGCCATTATATATTCATTATCATGTACTTTTACCTTAACGATATACACAAATGTATCTTTTTTGGCAACATTGAAATAAATGTAATGTAATAATAATACTCATTAATTAAACACGTTATGGACAAAATTGAAACAGATTTGTATGATTTAGGATCTCTACTTTCCTGACATGTAAAAATTTCCAAGATAAGATTTCGAATAGTATACCAACCAGTAGTTTCAAAATAAGCTAAACTTCAAACGCGGTTTTCTCTGACTTTTTTGCCCTTCGTGAAATTGCTGACGTCTGGTAAAGTTTCCCTTTTTAAAAAAACCTTCACCCTGTTCCGCTCTTTTTGATGTAATTTACTATTTTTTATAAGATAATTTGGGGTTAGTGTAAAATTGACTGCGTGTAAATGGAAAATTACTTTAAAAAACGTTTTAGGGAGTTGAGATTGCGTTCTGGGAGTCTGGGTTGCGTTTTGGGAGTTGGGGTTGCGTTTAGGTAGTTGGGATTGCGTTTTGGGAGTTGGGTTGCGTCTTGGGAGTTGGGGGGTACTGCGTTTAGGAAGTTGGTATTGCGTTTTGTGAGTTTGTATTGCATTTTGTGAGTTGGGATTGCGTTTTGGGGAGTTGGGGTTGCATTTAGGTAGTATGGGATTGCGTTTTGAGAGTTGTGGTTGCATTTAGGTAGTATGGGATTGCGTTTAGGTAGTTGGGTTGCGTTTATTGCGTTTAGGTAGTTGGGATTGCGTTTTGTGAGTTGGGTTGTGTTTTGGGAGTTGGTATTGCGTTTTGGGAGTTGGTATTGCGTTTTGGGAGTTGGGGTTGCGTTTAGGGAGTTGGGGTTGCGTTGAGTTGGGAATGCGTTTAGGGGAGTTGGGATTGCGTTTTGGGAGTTGGGGTTGCGTTTAGGGAGTTGGGGTTGCGTTTAGGGAGTTGGGGTTGCGTTGAGTTGGGAATGCGTTTAGGGGAGTTGGGATTGCGTTTTGGGAGATGGTACTGTGTGTTGGGGTTGGGGTCGAGGTTGGTTTTGGTTTTGGTTTTGGTTTCGGTTTTAATTATTGTCGGTACCCGGTGTTCCAGGAGATTGTGTCCCCCACGGAGATTCTTTCCCCTCATGCGGCACTCCATTAGATAAAATCGGCCCCAAATCGGACCTAGCATCTTTGATAGACTTTATGTCTTTTTGGCACTCCATCATAGCGACTCGATAGGAAATCCCCGTCATACATGTATTTTTAGATTATGCCGAACAATCACCATGTACTTTACAACAACGTAGGACGCCTTCAGTGTATGTTCCTTGCTCTATGGTTTGTTGACGTTCGATACCCACTGTAGGTCACGTGACTTGGAGAGAGCACAATCGGTCTTTTGACCCATTTCACGACGCGAGGTATTCGTCCGCCATTTGGGAGTCTAAATCATAGAGTTATGTATCGAATCTACAAAAATATATTTAAAATTTGAATATCGAAATTAAAAAACGAAATCTTCGGGTCAAATCGGCCCCAAAATCGGACCTAGCATCTTTAATGGAATTTATGTTTCGACGGCACTCCATAGTATTTCAACGAAGGATCGGAAGGGATGCCTCTCTCTATTTCTAGGGCTCCATGGATATATGCTAAAACGGACACCAATATGGAGGGAAAGAGAAACTAGATATACATGCAGGCAGCAGGCTATTAGGCGTCTCAAGTTTTCAAGTTGTCATTTGTCAGGTACAACAGTCATGCGTCATGGAATGTAATGTGGTATTTACTATTTAGCCTGAGTTTTTAGTGTACTTCGCAAATTTGCACAGACAGTTTTACGATAGAATAGACCACACGTGTATCGTAGGACGCCCTGTATTCAGGGCGTCCCTGAAATCGAGGCAAATCTTTTACCTCTCTGTGCGCGATGTAAACAGTCCCTAGATACAATTTTTGTGGTTTGACTTGCCAAGCAAAGAGTCTCCTCTCATTTGACCAAAACTTAGAAACATGTAAGGCTCCGCTGGTTAGTTGCACTTGTAAATGCAAAAAGTTGTGGTATTTTAGGCATTTCTGCAAGGTACAAAAATATGTCATACTGTCGGGGCCATACAAAAAAATTTCCCCACCGAAAAAGTTTCATCAAACACTTTTTCAATTCACAATTCACGATGATCAAATCATGTGACTAAACATTCTGCTGAGCATTCTGGGGGAAAAAATACAGAGGCTTAAAGAAGCCACGTGCCTTATAGCATTTTCTAATAGTCTGGATAATTTTTTTTTGTAACACTCTATCATTTTTGTTATTAATATTAAAATTTAAACATCAGCTTTGTGATTCGATTATCACTGTTTATGTATATGCTTTATTATAAATGTTAAGAAACATAAAAAGACACCAAACTAAATTAAAATAAGATTTCAAAGCCAAGAATTATTTACATTTTTTTTTTTTTTTTTTTTTTTTTTAGTTTTTGAAAAATACCATGGTTATTTTTAAAACTAAATAAAAAATATGTTGAATAAAATAAAGAAAACTGCTGGCTATAGAGTCATACACTAAGTCTCACAGAACACTTGTAGTCACTGCAGATGTTTCTTCCACGTATGGCTTCACCCGGACACCATACTTTCTTGTTTGCATCGAAAACAGGTCAAACTCAAAACAAATGGGACGCTATTGAAGTCATCGAAGATCGGTGCGTGGTGTGAAAGTTTCAATGTCCATCACGTTTTAACTAGATCAACTAGATCAACAAAGACACTAGCCCTTCCACAGTACTCCATTCATGGATTCCCCTTAACCATAGCAACCACCTACAAGTACCTTGGCGTCACAATGAACAGCACTTTAACATGGAACGACCATGTAAACACTGTGGTTACCAAGGCAAATAGGACACTCGGTTTCATCTGGCACACCGCAGGAGGAACTTCTACAAAAGCACTGATGTCGCTATACCGGACACTTGTCGTACCAGTTCTCGAGTACGGGTTGCCTGCCTGGTGTCCATACACAGCAGCTTTGTCATCAAAACTAGAACGGGTCCAAAGGAGAGCCACAAGAATGTTTCTGAAACAACAGAAAGGAGCTATGTCGTATGAGGAGAGACTACAAAAACTGAACTGGCAAAGCCTAGAATCTAGACGGCAAAGACTAGTCATTCAATTCACCACCAAATGTTTATTCGGTTTAATTGACTGTCGCACAATAAACTCTAATACCTTTGTTAATACCCGGCACTTACACACACTTACCTTTAATCATCGGTATGCTAGAACTCTTGGCCTAAAGAACACATCTATCCATTCATTTCCACGTATTTGGAGTAGTCTGCCTACAAATGTTAAGAATTCTCTCATCATTGATTCGTTTAAGTGTTTTAATGTTTACTTATGCAACCATTTCCAAGATGTCTAGATTTTCATATACTCGAAGTTGCCATTTCTTGCCCTTATTGATTGATTGATGGCTGCATCGATTGTTTGTCAGTGCATTACCCGTTTGGTTGTCTGTCTATTTTTCTGATGCTAGTTTGCTACATGTATTCTGTTTTTTTTTGCTAGTCTGCTTGCATATTTTTTGCTTGTTCACGTACATGTATGTTGTCAGCCATCATGTTCTTGGTTTTTTATGTTTTTGGTTTATCTGTCATCAAACAAAGGCCTGTTTCTATTTTTTAGTTGGCCTGCTACATGTAAATCGTTTTCTTTTCTGTCAGTTATTTAATGTTTGGCATCCTCATGTTATTTCCCCCAAGGTTATTTACTTGACTAGTTGACTAGTATAGTACATGATTATGCCATATTGTTTTTATTTATAAATTAAAAATAATATTATATTTACTGTGTTCATGTTTTATTTATTTTTATTTAATATTTTTATTATTTAATTATTTAATTATTAATTATATATATATATATATATTTTTTTAAATGTTGTTCACTGATTATTTTTGTTTTCAGTGTTCCATTTTAAGATTGGATTGATAGGCTTTCGAGTCATAGTGTTTAAATTCACTTTTATTAATCCTGGCCATCTTATAATGGGTCTGTTTTTGTTCTTGTATTGTCTTTCAGCCTTTACTTCTTTTTTGCTATTGCTGCCGTATTCAATTCCTCATTTAATTGCATGTGGGTTTTTTATTGATTTTTTATTGCTTGTTGTTGTTCATAGACTCAGCAGCGAGCATTTAAGTTCACCTTTATTAATCCTCCATTGTTTTGTTCTTGTATTGGCTTATCAACCTTGATTTCTTTGTTTGGGGTAACTGATTTGCTGTAACTCTCCTGTACAATGTATTGTTGTTTGATTGTTACAATTCTTGGCCGAATAAATAATAATAATAATAATAATAATATATGTTTGCATATTTCTTAAACAAAGGAAGGTAATTAGGGCATCAGTTGATTATGGAATATTTTAATTTTTTTTCAATTCAAAGAAAAAGGCATACTACATCGAAAACCGGACAGGGGAGGATACAAGTAACCTACTCCCTAGAACCATGGATGCTAGAACTAATTATGAGGTTCGTTCCGCTATGTCAAAATATTACTAATAATTAAAAAAAAATAAAAATCTATACTATAGAAATTTTAATGGGTATGTTCCTTGACCCTACTCTTTAATTCTTATGTAGTGACTACTGACTAGTGCAGTGGTGCCCGGCCCAGTACAGTAGACATGTGAAAATGCTTTATAAATACAGACTCTAGACCCAGCTAGAGGGCGCTGTACTTGGTTTTTCACAATGTTGACATCTGCGGTCGTACAGTTAATAACAGTGCCCCAGTTACTCGGTCTAGCTTACAATTACATAGTTTAGTTGGTTTTGTGCGTAAATGAAATTTGAATGTCAAACGAGTAACTCAACTGGTACTTGTTTGACATTAGAATGTCGAATATCGATCGTCAAACGAGAAACCAACTTCACACCGGGTGTATACAGCAGTAAAAAAAAAAATTACAATTCACTGGGTGCGTTCGATCATACTCATAGCTTACACAATGTGTACCGGGGGTTTACTCCAATGGTAGCCACAAAGCGAGGCTAAGTGAACGCTGTGGTGTTTTCGCTTGGCACTCTGGGAAAATTAAGGTCAAACTTAAGATTAAAGTTTAAAAAGTGTAAACAGACAACTCCGTCATCTGCTCAATTGGAAAATGTTGATGTCCGTGATGACACAATTTAGTCATGTGGTAGTCATAACACAAAATGTAAAATCTTAATAAAATGACCAATGGTTTACAAGTGGTAGTTCTTGTAAGCTTGTAGTCTTGTTGCACCTCATAATATTATGGGGCACCTGTTGGCTTGCGAGACTGGTGGGGGGGGGGAACGTGGGGTGCAATAAGAAAACAAGCTTATAGTTAGCTTACAGTATCTTGCTCAGTGTCATAACTGGGGGGGGAGGGCATGTGCTCCCCCGATTGATGTCTGTGACATTCCCGCGAAAAAAAGACATGGAAAATGCGTCTTACAAATCTAAAAATACATGTAGCTCTGTATATACCCATAGACAAAATAATGAGCAGTTTGGGGTGCCCTTTTGGTGTGAAAAGGGCTATTAACTGAGTATTGTCTGGAATAAAGACTTCCCATTAGGGGCCTGTGGCCGAGCAAATAAAAGCACCTGACTCAAGCTCTTGTGTTTATGATCAGCAGAGTGTGGGCTTGACACTTGTGTCCTTTAATGCAAGACACTTAACTAATACTAATAGGCCTAATAGATTGCTTTGCCTTCGGATGGGACTTAAAGCTGTAGGTCCCGTGTGTTCTGCACGTAAAAGAACCCAGTTATCACTAAAAAATGGGGTTTGCCCTGGTGTTTCTGGCAGTGGCTGCTGAATGCACCACAGCACTTTGTAAACCCTTATAATTAAGGTGCTACACAAATTTGGTCTCATAATTAAACAAATTTAAAAACCTGTCTTGAAGAGTGTTTCTGTCTGTTCAAGTGCCTTGAGTACCTTATCGGTAGATAGGTGCGCTATATAAGACTATTTATTATAATAATTATTACCCTTGTTCAAATTTCAAACATGAAAACATTTTAAAGCTACTGTATGTTTGATATTTTCCTCTGCAGATTTTGTTGCGTTCTCTACTCTAATCCACAGTATATCGGACCTTGGATTATCAAGAATTTCCACATCTGGACTTGTAAATTCCTGACCAATGAGATACCTACCAATTTTGAATTGAGTTTGAATTTTCAAATATGTTTAGTTCAAACCTAGCTCAACATTCAACAGACTAATTTCCATGACTCCAAACACTCAGTTTGAGAAGACTGGAAAAACTAAGACTATGGAAGTACGGACTCCAAGTCACTGTATAGACACTGTGGCTAAAAAATGTCTGATATTTTTATCATGTGCGGGGATGACTCCAGGAAGTGGGGGCAAGAGATGCAAGAGAGGTTGACCAGGAAAGGGTATCGCTGCTTTGACCAGGAGGACAAAACCACCCTTGGGGAGAGCATCTTCAAGACGATACCAAGGTGCACTCAAGAATGTGGTGTATGCCTCGTTGCGCTAACTACAGCGAGTCTGGAAAACATGCGTTATATGTTCAACATCGATATGGCCCTTCATAGTCACATTTCTGAGATCTGCAGTATGGTGGTGATTAAAGTTGAATCTTCTTGTAGGGTACCTGATGCATTGCAATCAACATGTGTTCTTGATGTCCAAGATCCCGACTATTTTAGTTACCTCCTCACCCAAATAGCCAAAGGTAATGAAGCTTTTGTAAACTTTTTTTTTTTTTTCCAACATCAGTTACAACCATTAAAGGCATTGTATACTTTTGGTAACAGCTCAAAATCAGTGTTCACATTTTGTGTGATTCAACATTTATGCATGAACAAACAAACCTGTGAAAGTTTGAGCTCAATTGGTCATCAAGGTCACGAGAAAATAGTGAAAAGAGACCTTATGTGTTTTCTGTGTTTCAAACATCGAGTTTATTATCACGCGTGATAAAAACTATTGTTTTACTCATTTCTCAGAAACGATAGCATTTTAGGCAGAAATATTTTAAGGAACCCTTTCTACCATTACTTACTTTAAATCATGTAAGTTATGTGTGAATCTGTGAACATTTGTGTTTTTCGATCTTACCAATAGTGTACAGGGCCTTTAAAGAGTATAGAATCAGAAATTAGAAGGCAGAAACAATTCAACACCTTGCAGACATTATATCAAACTTCTGCTGTATGAGTTAGTTTACTTATTTTGATTTAATCTGGGGTTGAACAAAGAAAAAGTGACTAGGGCGGGACTTGAACCAACAACCTCCGGACTAACACGCTGGTGCTCTACCAACTGACCTATCCAGCCCTATGTTGGCGGTCTCCCTATTTTGTCAATATCAAGTGACTTGACTGCAACTCTGAAATGACGTGTGAGATATTGTGAGTTTCAGATGAAACAGTGGTTTTCATCTGGTATTAAAAAAACCTATTCTCTTTCGTGTGTCAGGTCTGGAGAGAAGTCAAAATAGAGAAGTGACGGTCAACAAGGATACCATTGGAAGTAATGGTATGGAATTAAATACATAAAGAAGAACTGAATTAGCAATTTTTTTCAGAAAGAAGTTGGGTTAATGGAAATAAATAATGTTGAAACATTCTGTTCCAACTTGATTCCGCAAAATTCAGAACACCAAGATACTGTGTGGGAAACTTAAGTTTCACATTTAGTATTAGTTTCTTTGTTGGTGGTAAATACAATATAGAATGTCGGTTCAAGTAATTTGTAACAAGTTGTGATAAATTTTCTCGACAGAACTTCACAGCAACTTTCTTCCTGCCCACTTTGTATCCCGTGACTCTGATGTGCAGATAATTCTCAGCAGACTCTTCTTAGAAGAGAGTAGCTCCGTTGGAATCATAGAATGCCATCAACCAACTCCAGATACATCAAGAGATTCTCTAGGTATTTGGGGCATTGGGGGCCTAGGGAAAACTGTTCTGGCCAGGATGGTTTACACCGAAGCCAAGGGGAAATTTCTTATGCATACAGCTTGGGTTGTATTTGGTCAGAATCCATATCTTGTTGGGATCTTTGAGGATCTCCATTACCAGCTTGTAGGAAACCGTTGCAGCTTCTGCAATCAGGAATCCGCTCAACAGTGGTTAAGATCGTGGAGTCAGACTAAACGAGTATTGATAGTACTTGACGATGTCTGGAATCCTGAACACGTTGAATTTTTTAATGTGCTGGGGCTAAGGGGTAGGTATCTGATCACAACTCGTGATCAGCGTGTCCTACTGCAGATCAATTCGGGCATTCATGAACTAGGACATTTCCAGCGACACGACTCGGAGAGGTTGCTCTTAAAATTGGCAAACACATCTGAAGAAAATATTGTAAAGAACAAACTACAAGAAACAGTTTCAGAAATCCTGGAAATATTGAGTGACATCCCACTAGCCATTGCAACTGTAGGTGCATCTCTTCGAGTGGTTGAGTCAGAATCCTTTCAGAAGACCATCTGGGAGGATGCTCTTTCAGATTTAAGAGAAGGTGGGGAATCCACATTAGAGAAGCTGGATAAGGCCTTTGATCTCAGTTTCCAAGCTTTACGCCCAGACTTACAAAACTTGTTCATTCATATGGCACTCTTTCCAGAAGATGTAGAGATTTCCAGTGAAGTAGTTTCACTGGTTCTGAGCTCGAAAGATGGTTTTTGTGCAATCAATAAAGATAAGGCCCACCGCCAAGTACGCCAAGGTCTGAGGCACTTAAAAGAAAGATCTCTCCTTCAGTTTTCAAGAGAGGCTGAGGGGGTGACATATTACTTGATTCATGACCATCTTCTTCGTTTTGTGAAACAAAAGGCACAAAGAGCAGAGCCCAATGGGTTACAAGTTCTTCACCTCTCATTGTTGGAAGCATACAAAAAACATCACAGAGACAACAAAGATGAGAACAGAAACCAAGCAAGTTCATCTGATGAAGAGGAGGAGGAGGAGGAGGTGGAGGAAAGGGGGGAGCAGCTTGAGACTCTGAAAGAAACATGTGATTTTCCCTGGTGGGAAATCAAAGATGATGGCTACTTTTACAACCATATTGCCTTCCACTTGACAAGTGCTGGTCTATCATCTGTATTTGAAGGCCTTCTTCTAAACTATCAATGGCTGAAAGCAAAGATTACACACACTAGTGTCCCAGGACTTCTTGCTGATTTTGATGCTTTTGTGAAGATGAATAAAGTAAGAAAGCCAATCAAACTGCTCCACGGGGCTCTGCTTTTAAATGCCGACTCTATATGTCAAGATCAAAATCTTCTAGGACCTCATTTAGTTGGAAGCCTTAGAGAAGTCAAAAACCAAGAAATACATAGGTTTATTTGTGAGACTCAAAGTTGTTTTTCTGGGATTCCTGTATTTATTCCTCGAACACAATGTCTCACCCAACCAGGCCAAGTCTTAAAGAAGATATTTTGTCGCAGCTTGGGAGCAGCAATACTATCTGCAACTGTAAGACAGTCAGGAGTAGAGTTTCTGACAGGCTCGTCTTCGGCGGCAGGATCTGTGCGTATTGGACAAATGACCACCGGAGAGTCATTCTGTTTGGGTGATGCAGCATCATGTCACAACAGTCTGGTGACTTGTCTAGCTTTAGATCCTCATGACAGATTCGTCATCAGTGCTTCTTGTGATTCGAGCTTGAAACTCTGGCCACTACCTGACAAAATTGGTTCCCCAATTGAAGGGAAAGTCATCACAATTGGGAACCATAATGAAGACGTGTACTGTGTTGCTGTTACCAAGGATGGCCTTCATGCAGTATCTGGTTCACTAGACCAAACGATTAAGATTTGGAATCTTGAAACTTGTCAGTGTACCTCAACTTTATCTGCAGGTGCAGTCATTCGAGGAGTCTGTGTCGCAGAAAATGATTCGCTGATAATTTCATGTGGTGCAAACTCCAGTGTAATTAAGTGGAACTTGAAAACGGGTAACCTAATCAAACGTGTCAGAGTGGGCACAGGGAGTACGGTGTATGGCATCACAAAATCATCAGATGAATCAAGTTTAGCCTTGGCATGCTCTGATAAGACTGTAAGAATAGTTCAGTTGTCAACTTTGGAAGAAGAGGGAAGGCCTTTTGAAGGCCATGTTGATGACGTCATCTGTTGCTGCTTCTCTTTGGATAAGAAGTTACTTTTTAGTGGCGATAATGCGGGCTTGATGATCATTTGGTGTGTGCCCTCTCGTGCTGTGCTGCAGGAGATATTTGCCCACAGTGCTGCAATCAGGACCATCATGCTAACTCCAGATCAACAAACTATCTTTACCAGCTCCACGGATGATTGTATAAAGCTCTGGAGGAACCAGCACATGAAGCAGACAAGGCAACCTCACCAGGGAAAAGATCCTGGCAGTATTCACAGGGATGTGGTTACTCACTTAACTATCAGTCCATCGGGGAAATTGGCAGCATCAGCATCTCGTGATAAAACCATTGGAATCTTGGATGTAGAGACGTCTAAGTTAATCGAGCGCCAATCAGGATATGATGACTGTGTCAACACTGTTGAGTTCCTTCCTCTTCAACATTCAGGAGGCCATGATGGCCTTGATCAAAGTGAATACAAACTAGAGTCAACTGTTGTGTCTGGTAGCAAAGATGGGAAAGTCATTGTCTGGAATTGGCAAGAAAGAAGTACATACTTACTTGGTAGTCATCCCCACAGTGTAGAGTGCCTTTGTGTCTCAAAGAGTGGCTCCTTTGTTTTCTCAGGATCTGTGGACAGCTTCATCCTGATGTGGGATCCGTGGGAGAGGTTTCTTGTTTGTAAACTTTCTTGTGGCGACAGAGCTGGGATTCGTCATTTATCCTTGATGTCTAATGGTCGTAGACTTTCAGCTGGTTTGAGAGAGTCAATAGTAGTTTGGGATATTGAGCCCATTGTTAAGAAATATCAGGGATGTAAACTTGGTGGAGAAACTAGATCAGAGACTCAACGAAGTGGCAGCTTAGAGATGTATGTACCACCTTCTGATGTGCTGTTTGAGCCTGAACCTATACCTCTTCCCATTTCTGCATTACCAAAGAATGAGATCTTTATTCTCGCCAACTCACCAAACAACAACCTTCGGGTCTGCAGGTCAAAGGTGAGGCGTGAAAGCAAGCTGAGAGCTGGTCATCAAAAGGGAGACACAATCACAGCCCTCTATGTTTCTGATGATGAGACCATGATATTTTCTGGGTCCTTGAACGGAGGTGTGAGAATCTCTTGGCGAGTTGGCTGTAAGGTCACCAAAGTTCTCGGTGGTCTCTGGCAAAGCGATTCCAAGACTTGCGCAATTACTGCTATAACAGCATTATGTGCAGGTCGCTTTGTTCTTGCAGGATGCCAAAACGGAGAGATTTGGATGTGGGATTGTAAACATTATGGTGCGACCAGTGACGATGAAACCACAAGAGATTCCCCCAAGCCATATCAAATTGGTGTACTTGATTCAGCTGTCGATTGTTTGAGAAACTTAGGAGAGAATATGGTTGTATCCAGTAATGACAGTAAGATAAACCCTGTCATCCAACTATGGGAATTATCATCTCTCATAAATCGCATCGAAGATGAAAACCCAACAGCTGGTCCTGTTGTCCCGTCAGCTCATTTGCTGAAACGCCATTCTGGATCAATTTTTGATGTTCTAGTTGTAGATGAATCACACCTGGTGTCGTCCTCTGAAGATGGTGAACTGTTAATGTGGACAATAAGTCGTCATCCTGGAGGTCGTGTTAAAGTTGAATGCATTACCGTGTTTAAAGCTGAATTATATTCAGTCCGTTGTCTCGCAGTTACTCCATGCAGGCAGATCATCTTGTGTGCTACGTGTCAGAACTATGTAGAAATGTGGACCATCGAAGAGATGGAGTGCAAATCCAGATTGCCTGTTAAATTCAACATCAAGAAGATGGTGGTCTTGGCTGATAATCAAAGATTTATGTGTGTGTACGACAACTTGGGTATTGAAGTACGCTGTCTGAAAGGGGGTGACTGCCTGACGGAGTTCCGCGCTTTTCAAAGTGCCTTGGGACATTTTTGCACTCTCTGTGAACATACCGCCATCTCAGACAGTGTGTACTGCTCAGTTAAAGTATGGGACATGAACACAAGTAGAGTTGTGTGTCATGTCGGGGCTAAATCAAGTCCGGACATTTCGGAAGCATCGCCATCGCACCGTTCCAAACCAGCATGCAAGTCTCCTTGTATTCACAAACATTCCAGGAGAATAACGGCTCTCGATTGGTTGGGGATGAGTCATGTGGTAACTGGTTCTTACGACTGTCACTTGAAACTCTGGGATCTATTCGACGAGTTGGCTGATTGCATTTGCCAGTTTGTCTTTGAGCACACAGTGACAGCGGTACAATCAGTGACCAGTGAGTCGGTCGCAGTTGGTCTGAGTGATGGAAATGTGTACTTTATGGATATTCTTAATCTGGGTCCTTAAAACTGTCCATCTTTGAATAGGTGCCATAAGGTCCAGTAGGCCACACCCCTTGACAAATTGACCGATCACAACGCGTGATTCAAGGTCCGACAAATTTCTGATTTGTTTGTATTGTTTACTACACACATTTCGTTGAATTTACTTTTGTGTCATTTGTTCAAGGCTATTCTTTTATAAACTTGATTTTTTTTATCCTTAACCATGGTCAAGCGGTGTTCATATCCTAATGGAAGTTCCTACTCCCGAAACCCTGACAAGAGATCGAGGGAATGTATATTTTTGGCCATTTCCGAAGCCGAGGTAAGACAGAGAAAAGTAGTATCCGCTGGGTTAGTGTGTGCGTGCGGTGGGCCGAATACTCGTCTGGCTGTGTACAAATCCACAACGACGTGCCACACACGACACGTTCGGTCGTTGCTAGGTAGTTGCTATGGTGGGCGTGGCCTACTGGATCGGTGTATTGTGTAGTAAGGTCATTTATTTACCATTTGCCAAATTGTTCAGTGCCAATTTAATTAGTTGCATGCTTTTTTTAATAGTATTTGTTGCCCAGAATAAACTATGTACGACAACAAAATCTTCCAAAAGGCCAGAAACATAATTGTACAAGTTATTTGAATGAGAAATAATTATACTAGACGCTTGTTACTGGCAAGCATTTTAAGGACACCAATTTAAGGATGCCCAGATTCTAGATTTAAGAATTCCTTTTCAATTAGACCTAGCTTAAAAATGCACATGGTGGGGGAGTTTCCAGAATGGTTCAAATATTTTTAGTTAATGTAGGTATGTTATTCATGATTTCACATGTTTACAAACGTGTCAAAAAGCCTAAACCAGGCACAAAAATCTACAACTCAACAACAAATTTTGAAGAATTTTTGTTTACAACTCTTACCAACTGCTGATAAGGAGAAACTTATTAAGCTGTTATATTTATATTTTAAAGACTTTATTTTGAGATGAAATAAGGGTACAGTGTGTAAAACGTATCATATGTTCAAGACCAATGTAGCATCTTGCCTGCCAGGAAATGCTATGGAATGCACAGGGTTGATGTTTTTGTTAACAAGGTGAAATGATCTGTTGATTCAAATCACCTTTTCCTAAAAAATACAGTTTAGTAAAAGTTGGATTTGTTAGGATGGGATCACTTTTGTAATACAGTGAAAGTGTAAATATTTGTATACTTATCGTGCCTTTTACCTGTAGTGCTGCACTACATTTCTTTAAGAAAAACAATGCATCTTTATGGTATGTAAAGCCTCCTTTCTGTTCCAAATTTTACTGTTCAGTTTAGTATTTTATTCAAATATTGGATGCAAATGAGTGCAATGTCGCTGAAAAAAATCATAAGTGTAATCTGGACCACTCTGATTTCACGAGGCGAAGCCGAGTGAAGTGAAAAGGCCAGATTTTACAGAGTGATCATATTCTGCGACAATGCATGAATGAAATGCACTCAATATTTGTGTTATATTTCTCTCGCATACAGATCGTTGCCATATGAACAATTATTCACAAAAAAGGCACAGAAACTTGCCATTATACACTCTAAAAACAAAAACCTCAACAACATGATGGATGACTCTATGTATACACCAGCCTTGTCCGCTTGGTAGGGTGTTGCCTGTTTTTGAAACGACACTGTGAAGCGTCCAATAATTATCTATATTGGACAACATGTGATGCGTGTTCCACCAATTAAATTACAAGGATCTGTGTATGAGGTACATAAAACTTGATATTAAAAAAAATATATAAAAATTTTTGTGTTATTTCAGGTCTAATTGCAGCAAATATTAATATCTTTTGAAAATATTCCAACCAAATGCAAATGTTTAGTTTCAGTAACATTTATATATGTTTCTAATCAAATCTACCTGTGTTTTTTATATGTGTGTGTGAAAAAAGTTTTTATATAAATTATATTTTCTAGCAAAACTTTCTTCAATTTGCTTATTCCTAATAGTAAAAGTTGTTGTATTTTGTTGCAATTTCCAGTCAACTAAATGTCCATGCACTGTGCTGAATTTAGCAGGGTTCTACATGGCCCTGACATGTCTGTGTGCAATCTGAGTCTCCAGCAACAGAATCCGATGTTGCACTTGTTTCTGCATTGGGGCATTCTACTGCATCCAACTCAAGTTCTGACCATTGAAGCAGTGTGGGTTCGAATCCCAGTTATGGCACTTTAAACCTAACCTCGGAAGGGTGACACAGTATCGCATGGAGTTAACCCCTTACAAGTAGTGCTTATTTAAGCAGCTTGGGGTTGTACGCTCCCTAAGAAGAGCATGGGTCTAAAAGTAAGCCCGATTAACAGGGATAATATTTTTTAAAGCAACTTGATCTATTTACTAGGATGTGTGCGCTATATAAAAACCAATATAATTATTATTTAACAGTTTTGCACTTTAATGCTATTTGACAGGGTAACTAGAAAACACTTGATGGTGGATACAGGGTTTTTAAATAACTGATAGCGCTTTGTGATGTCTATATGTGAAATGGAAAGCGTTTTTAAATAATAAATAATATTATATGTTGGATTGTCCGCGTGTTTTAAGACTAGTGCCTTGCTATTTTTGACTGGATAGATACAATGTATACAATTTTTCTCTCGGGCATAAAAAAAGGAAATACATACTCACGCGATTTTCCACGTCTTAAGGCCAAGTAGGGAGTAGCCATTTTACAGAGAGGGTCTTTTTTTTATTTTGTATGTTTGGACCAACGTGTGTGTTTTTCAAATAAAACGGCCATTGCAACTGAATTTGTCTTTCAACTCACAAGTTTCCTTTGTCCCTGTAGTTAATATCCTATTCCTTGTGGACCACCCCAGTCTTTCTATGGAGACCTTTTGTTTTCTCCATAAGGTAGCGGATATTAAAACAACTTATCAGAATTGAGCATACGCTTTGATGAATCAAGGAAGAGAGGGGTGTGCAATTTAAAACAATGCATATAAATAATCGATTTTGTTCCATTTTGCATTTTTATATAAGAAAAAGACTTGCTTAATTCAGTGCAACAAACGCACAGCTTCCAACATTTGCATCTTGCAATCAGGGAGGTTTTGTCTAACAGTCAGAGAGATATTTAGAATTACATTCAAAATAACAGGGCAAATTATTCAATAATCAGGGATATTTCAACATTGGTTTATTTTCAGGGAACTTTCTACAGAATCAGAAAGGGTTGGCAGCTGTGCAAACATGACCTCCAAATATTTTGTTTCCCCTTTCATTTTTTATATTAATATTTAATGTTATAAATCAGAAAAGGACAACGGGTACAACAAAAAGTATATCATGCTAAAATATGAGATATGTAATTACAAAATTGATAGATAAAAAAAGTAAAAAATGAGAAGATATATAATACACCATGCACACTTTGACTTTAAAAATATACACACTGAGGCGATTTGTGCAGACAAAATATCAAGATCAAGATAATTTCTGCGTTTAAGCAGTTATTTTTAAAAAAACTTTCAGAGAATGACCTTCCTAAGTACCGATAGGTTAATCAGACCCTTTATAAAACAATAGTAATTACTTGCACACATTTAAGTTAAAACATGATTTTAAAAACAAAATTATCAAGATGAAAGGATTTCATATCAAAACTTATTTTCGATTGATTTAAATACACTCGTCATTCCTTAAGAATAAAAACATTCAACGTTTTTCTCTGTTATAAAAAATATATCCGAGTACAAAAATCCACATTAAGGCATTATTCAATGCTGGCATATTTTACATTGCCACACAATTTGTTTTTCTACCTCCATGGTGTAACACGTTTGATACATTTATACATGAAGTACTTAGTGTTGTAAATACTTAATCATTCCTGTTAAAAAGATCTTCTAGAGATGTACTCCCAAAGGGGCTATATACCCCAATTGTCATGAAGTTGAACTCCATTAAGAGATAATATTGTAGTGATACACCCCACTGGGATATATATATATATATGTGGGTGATATAACTCAATGAGGGTATACCCATATGGGTGATATACCCGATATGAGATACACCCCAACAGGCAGTATATTTCAATGATGTAAATATCCAATAATATACCCCTATTGGAGAACATAACACCCAAAGGCACAAACCCTTATTTGGGAATAGACCCAAACTACAGATATCTTGTATAGATTAAAGGCACTGTTGTAAGGACGGAAAAGTGAAAATGGCAAAAAAAATTACAGCAACAGCACACTTCAACTACTACAGATGTTGATGACGCTTGGCAAATTAAGGCCAATCAACGAAATAAGTACAAACGTTTTCCTTGCTATGCAATTAATCCCAAATGGCGTGGGTGACCTTCAGAGAACTAACTCTGTGATGGATTCTACAGCAAATTCATCAAGTCCAATAAAACAACCACCAACGACACTACAGACCTTCGATCACAAACACTGAGTCATGAGTTTAACAACAAAAACTAAAATTCTGATAACATATTTACTGGAATGAAAACTGTAAGCATTATGGATTTATTGGTAAGGGGAACGCATCTCCCTCGAGTCAATTTGAGTCAACAATATTAGCCACGCCTGGACGTACGGTGATGATTGTACAGAAATGATCATTTCTGAAGGGTTAACTGAGTGAGGACGTGTACACACTGTACCTTTTAAAAGTCTCTCCAGGCTTCAATAAATGTTTCAGCTAAATTCATTGAACCATTTGGCATTTCTTGAGTTCATTCAACCTCAGAACTGAAATAATTACAGGTCCAGAATAGATTTCACAGTTTATTAACATTTCAAGTTCACTTTCTGTCATAATTTCTTTTACAGACAAACTTTGTAGGCGGGATAAACTTCTCAAGATGTTCTTCAATCACGTGAACATCCAATATTTAAATTTGATCAGAATTTGTCCATCTGATTGACAGAAGCCCTGTTAAGAACATGTTGTTATCCCCGCTCCGCCCATCGGATCGGTTTGGAGGTTGACAGAGGGTAACGTCTGGCTTCCTGGATTGATGGCCGTGGCAAACTGACCGATGCAACCGACTAGGCCCTGATCGAAGTAACCCCCAGTCAGCTGCTGGACATCGTCAGGATGCCCACCTTAAAAAAGTGAAGAAGAAAAAAAAGTATTGAGCATGTATTGAGAGAAACATAATAAATAATCTTATGGGGCAATTTGAGTTTAAGTGAAGTTCGCTTTTTACAGGTTATGAGTTACCCGTCTTAACACCAGGGCAAAATTTCATATGTAAGCACAAAAACTTGCTAAGCACAGAAAAACTTTGCTTAGCAGAAACAGGTTACCTGCCAACATTCAAAAAAGTTAACATTAATGCGACTGGTGCCCCACTCATTTTTTTTGCTAAGCAAAGAAATTTTCCAAGCAGTATTTTCTGCTAAACAGCTTTATGCTGGGCCCAATTTCATGGCACTGCTTACCACAGAATTCCGCGCTTACAGCGCCCTTTAAAGTGTTTGATGCTACGGGCTGTAAGCGCAAAATTGTAACAATTTTGGAAGTAAACTTTTGATGTTTGCTTTTGTTGTGAATGTTTTGGAAATTATTAGCGGACGGTTTACCTAGATACAGCAAGCTGCCGAATGCGTTGAGTCCCGTCTGGGAACCGGGACTCTGCGAGGTGACCGTCTGTTGGTTTTGCTGTAAACCTTGTACCGTCATGGCAACGTTCCTACCCAACCTGTGTAAAAACAAGTCAACATTTTTATTATGTAAAAAACATCAGGAAAATAAGGGATTCCAATCCGCTAATGGCAAATCAATGGACATGAATATGCTCATATGTGTACTCCCTAGCCTTCTTACTTTTTAACCATGTATACACCCCATGAAGATACCCAAGCTCCACCCCTTTACTCACAACCCAAACTGTACATTGCTTTTATAGACCTTATGCATTGACGTCACCAAGCCGCCATCTTAGAGGTAAACTGATGATGAAACAATGGAAACGCGCTGATTTGTACGCGCAGCGCACAGGACTGGCCAATGAGCATCTTCCTTTTGACCTCTAGGTGAGGGCGCCCTACTCAAATGAAGTCATGTGCATAAGGTCTATACTGTCATCTATAGCTCACCAATCCCAGTCTCTTAAAGTTGATCACTTTGCAACTCATACACAAGACAACTTACTCAAATTGATTGCAATACTCTCAACCGTAACCAAACAAACCCAGTTCCTCTACCCATCAGCTCTCCACCCCTTCCACTTTTAGCCAACTCAAGCTCCGCCCCCTTACTCACCTTGAAACTCTTACATTATACCACATATTGGTGTTTATTGCTATATTGTTGGCCGTGACCGACCCTACTCCGTCACCGAGCTCATAGCGAAACTCCACCCTCTGATTTTTGATCCCAAGGGCTATGAAGTCATCGTTGGTGCTGGCCCCGTACCACACGAGTAGGGAGTTGGTCGAGGGGCTGCTCGTTCGGAACATGAGGGTGAACTCGTTTGATGAGAAATCACTAAAAACACACAAAAACAAAGACAACAACAATGTAAATATATTATGGAACAGTGTCATCCACAGCACTTGAATACTCTTATTCTTAAAAATTATCTCTTTGAAACTATGCCTCATATCAGCTGATAATTTGTACCACTACTAATCTAGTTATTATTACTATTGAATTAATAATATCATTATTATGAAACGTAAAAGTATTCAAAAAAGAAATTGGTACAGATATCGTTAAGAGAAGGGGTCTGCCCCAATGTTTTTGCTTGGTTGGCTGCAGATTGCGCCAAATCGTTATATGGTGCTATGTAAATAAATGTGTCCAAAAATTCAAACCTATCTCCGCATACCTGTAGAACAAAATAATGAGCGCTCAGAAACAATGCATTTGAAGCTCTGTTTAAAAGTTGATTATAATCATTATTATGTTTTTAACTAAATGAATGTTCTATTCTTATGTTCCAATGTCCAATGGAAATCAAATTTCTGTATTTTTATGATGCAGACAATAACAATTTAAAAAAAAATTATAATTCAAAAAATATATAATAAAATTCTAAAGGTAAACAATTATTAATGTAATACACTTTTAAGGTGATACAAATTTGGAAAACAAATTATCATCTAGGTTTTGCCTTCATAGAATTCTGAGTTAACAGTGAGTTAGAGGGAGGATTTAACAACTTTATACATCAACACAAAACAAAGGCAAACACAATGAATACAGTACATGCCATCTTTCTTTCCTTGGCAGTAAGTCAAGCTTTAAGGACATTTTAAGGCAAATAAACGTTCAATGGATTACAATTTGGTACTCATAACAACCTTGAGTTTACAGGGACTTACAAGGAGAAGCAAGAAAGGCAAGAAAACAAAGGCAGAAACAAAGGCAAACACAGTGAACACAATACATGCTGTGTATATTTCATCCCTTCAACTTTACTTATTTCAGAACAGTTACAAGTCAAGGAAGATTTGCAACAAGGAATAATACTAATAATAAAGCATTTATATAGCTCCTTATGCAAGTGCTCAAAGCAATTCACAAAAACACATATATCAGCAACTGCATATTACAGAAAGTACACACACATAAAATTATCAATATGCAGACTACGCAATTAAAATACATCAACAATCAAATTACAGGATTTTAGTAAAGATTTCCCCCAAAATCCTAAGAGGGGAGAGGTTACCAGCACGATTCACTCTCAGCCAAGATCTTCAGCATAAACCAAACGAAAAAACCCACAACCTTTGCCATTCCAGAGCCGGGCCCAATTTCATGGCTCTGCTCACCGCCGAATTCTGCGCCTGCGATCACCATTCTCCGCTTACCAAGCAAGTGCCGAATTTCTGCGCTAGCTGTGTAACTGTAAGCGTAGAATGCCTAGTAACGTGTACTATGCAAGCGCACAAGCAAAAATTCCATGCTAACCCGTGAAATACGCTTGACATAAGCGCGGAATTCCCTGCTTCAGCGCCGATTCTTTGCTTACGGTAAGCAGAGCCATGAAATTGGGCCCAGATGTCTTTACCACTAGACTACCGAGATTGCCCGGTGGCTAGAGGCAGTTCAAATCCTATATTTTAGCAGCGGATACGGCAATGATTTAATAGATGTTAAACTTGCATCGAGGATAAGGATATTATTTGGTTTTACCCAAACACATAATTGTTTTGAGAACTATCTTTACCTTGCAATAATCTCTGGGGAGAACTCTAGATAGCTGCGTCCCATAAACTGTGGTGTTAAGTAACTGAGGGCTGTAGAGGTGAGAGAACAGAAAATAAAATTATCATTACTACCATTATTCCTAAAACTATTATATATTTCTGGTAATGAAACCAAGGATGCCTCATAAGTGAACTTACATGCAAACCACATGCAAAGTTTCCTGTCTAAGGTGGGATTCGAACCGGGGTCACAGAGGTGAAAAGGCAGGGGAAGAAGCCAACCTCATCCATGTTGTTACATGTAAAAACTAAGCAAATTCTACAGATTTGCTTCAGAAAAGTAAAGTAAAGAACTACTTTTTGAGACAATTTGAGTTTGAAAAATAGGAAAAACAAAAACAAGTTTGAAACTTACCATCAGAACACGTCAAGCCAGTAAACCTAAATGTGCACAGACAGATAGCTACTCCATTACTGTCATGGTAACATGTGCCACCATTCTGGCACTGTCTGGCTGGAGGAAGAGACTCACACGGCGTGACCTCACAAAAGTCACCTAAGATTAAAAAGCAGAGTAATAAACATTGTTACAAGATCTTTAGTACTTCCCTGGACGACTCCTGGTAAAGATGGTTTAATAGTCCGAAGATTTAACATAAATAAATAAAATAACATTTCATTTGACTGTAAGTCAGTCAATGCTCCAAAAGCTACTTATAAACTTGGGCGGAGATCAAACCCAATGACCCTGCCTTTCTAGAGCAGATGCCTTAACTACTAGGCAACCTAACACGCACAGTGACAAGAGGACAGTGATGTCATATGTCGTACAATTAACAAACTAACGAAAGCCAAAGTTCAATCTTACCTG
Organism: Leptasterias polaris; assembly: GCA_037783415.1. Classification (NCBI taxonomy): domain Eukaryota; kingdom Metazoa; phylum Echinodermata; class Asteroidea; order Forcipulatida; family Asteriidae; genus Leptasterias; species Leptasterias polaris. The sequence continues at coordinate 1,192,693 of JAZGTN010000035.1, forward strand.
TGTACCCCGGTGCACAGTTACACCGGTAACCCTTAGTATCTACAGCGTCATCGGCACACGTGGCTCCATTGATGCAAGCATTGTTGAGATTACAGGGACTGGAATCTTGACATTGGGCTAATCCTAATCCCACAGACGGTTGATCCAAGGCATGTTGCTGGCCATTGATCTCCAGTCGGCGGATGCAGCCAGAGAAACCTGTTTACAAAAAAACCAAGTATGTTTTGTAACAAATTAAGGGTTTATCCTTTACTGTTAGGGCAGCTACTCGGTTAGATGTTTTTACTAGCCCAGCGGGGCTCAATTTCATGGCCCTGCTTACTGTGGAAATATGCGCTAACGGCGCCCTGTAAAGCGTGTGAATCTATGGGCCGTAAGCACAGAACTTAGGGACCATGGATTAATTAAGAACGCGTTCGCACGCGTGCTGACGCGTGGCTACACGGAGTAGTTCCAAAATTGTCATGGCCCCGTGCAACGATAGGATTTGCGGTCCAGTGATTTTTAGGTTCCCTCATTATCGAACTCTATTGTTGGTGCCTTTTGTTGGTCGGATTACACAGACAAGGCAGCACGAAAGTAGCCCACAAGTATGCTAGGGTTTATCTAGTAAGCCGATTATAAGTACACAGTGGCATTAGGCCAACACCATTGTTCCTTTGTTATACAGTGAGTCTCCCTCAAGACCAGGCGATTGCAGAAGAACGCGTGACGCTGTGTGGGTTTTCTTTTATTTGAGCTTGCACGCATAGGAACGCGTGACATAATTTATCCATGCTCCCTTACAGAATTCTCTCAATGAATTAAAAAACCCCAAAACAAACAAGCGTTTGACCCACCTCCAGTAATACCAGCCCTGCTTGGTACGACGACACCTTGGCCCACACCTCCGATGTAGGTCAGGTTACCGGCACTCAGTCGGTTGTTCGGACCCAGTGACTGACCGGTAGCCATGCCCAGTTCATTGTCCAGTTTCAGCTGACCTCCGGTTGAATCACGCACAGCGTAAATCTCATGCCACTCACCATTACTCACGGGGGTGTTGCTGATGATGTTGGCTTGGCCTAAGAAATTGTTCAGTGTTCGTTAATCCTCTTTATTTTTCCTACTTCTCTCGCTTTTATAATAACTTATAATCTGTGAAGTTTTCACAACATGTAATGCTCAATTTTTTTAATAAAACTGCAAAAGTAAAATAAATCTGCCTACTTAACATTTTCAAGTTTGTCTAACCATTCAACTGCACAGGTTGTGTATGATGGCTCAACTGTGCACAGAACCAACTGTGTACATATGCATACTGTGTGGATACATTCACTACATGATATCATGTTTTAAGCCTGGCCTAATTTATCTATCATTCAAAACAGTGGGTAATATTAACTGGTAAGACAGTCAAAGGGTTATAAGGTTGAATTAAACTGGAAAAATTACACTATAAAATAGAAGACAAAAGAGAAAAATAAACGAATCAAACACATTCTGCAAGTTTAACAAACACACAATACTCAGATGTAAGTCTTTTTACAATAGCAATCACTTCAACCACTTCACTTATATTAAATAATAATAGTGGCTTCTTATATAGCGCTCATATCTGTCACTCAGTGACGCTCAAAGCGCTTCAGTTTTCAGTATTTTCCTGAAAGGTATGTGGAGCTATATACGCGTAAGCGTATTTCACAGGTTAGCAAGAAAATTAGGCAGCCAGCTTGCGCATTCACCAATGGATTTGCATTGTTACGTCATTCATTTTCATGCAGTAAGCACCGGAAGGTTGGCATACCTTTTCATGTGCTATGAAATGGAAACACAAAATTGGCCGGAAGCAGCTTTATGAAATTGGCCCCAGTACTTTTTAAAAAATATATTATTCTTGTACAAACCTGAGCCCAGATCAAAGGTGAAGTGTACGTAGCTATTGACCAGACCGATCCCAATGAAGTCGTTGCTGTCAGCATTCCATAGCAGGACTCCACTGGTACCCGATGGTTTAAACTCCATACGGATCATGGTGGATGATGCCGGGACGAGGATGAATGAGTGGGCCTGGTAAGATGGTGGCCTGAAGGACGGAATGGTTACGCTTGTCGCTACAGGAGGTAAGAAATAACAATAATATTCACTCTCACACAGTTCACTGCCTTCAATTAAGTACACCATTATATCAGTCATTTATTAAGCACCTTGGAGCAAGTTTGAGTGCGCACCATGGTTAACTATAGGTTGACTATTTTGACTTCAACCCAGGCTGGTCGACCATTGGTTGACTACTGTGGTCGACCATTTGGAACCAGCCTCAGGACCATGGTTTCTTCCGTGGTCCCGATAGCCTCATTTCATGCTAACATGTGTAAAGCGCAGAAGGGAACCAGTGACACTATAGCAAAAAGGCAGAAGGCGGCAATGGAAATGTTGAATACCATACCGATGGTTGACTAGACTTTCAAACGAGTCGTACACGTGAGTACGTCACTGCGCATGTACGGTGCTAGTCAGTGGGTCGACTAAATGTGTGCACTCGGAACTTGCTCCATGCCTCAGGAATTAAAGACAGTGACAGGTATGTTTAATATCACCTTTTTATAGCATAATGTAAAGGTTTACAAGGTGCTGCAGTGCAATCTGCAGCCAGTCATACCTGTATAATACCTAAAATGGCCAAGTGTTTTTAGACAAATTTCTGATTTTCTAGATTTTTCTCATGGTGCATTCATGTTGTTCCTTTTTAGTCTGTCTTAATCTTGTCAAACAGAAGGAACAGCAAATTAGATGCAGTGACCCCATTTTACAATACTTTTTACCCCTCCTACTATCGCACCATTCAACCATGTATTCAATGAAAAAGCCTAGTATAGAATGGAAGTGACTCTTACCTATTTGACACGTTGACCCCGTCCATCCGACCGGGCAGCTACATCCAAACGCGTTGTCATTGATGACACGGCACTGACCGTTACGCTGGCAGGGATTGGGGGAACAGGGGCTGTTGTTACACTGACCGATATCAACACCACTTATAGCTGTCTGCCATAGGATGGGAGAAGCTACGGTCCCGCCAACCTGCACGTAAGAAATAAAGTCCGAAACAAGTTGAACACACAGATCTTGTTTTTTTGAACAAAAAAACATCCATTAGAAGAATTGCAGTTTATGCAGAAAATATTTACATTCAAGTCAATTTTTCTTTGTTCGCCCCAAAAATTTAAATTTTTTCAATCAAAACTGACCTGTAAATCTTGCATGCACCCTTGGAAACCAATGAAGAAGCCTGTATCAAGATGCAACTGGCTGTAATCTGGCGCCCCGCCAACCAGCAACGGTCCAGTAATGGTCAGGGTGTCCACACCGCTACCCTTGTACGTGGCGACTTGGTCATCTACAAACAGGTCAGCTGAGTGACCGTTACGCTGGAGAGAAGCGGTGTGCCACTGGTTTAAGGTGATTGGCTGGGTGCTTAGAACTACCGTGATGTCACCTTTGTATTGTTAAATTAAAGATAAGAACAAATTGGCATTTGGTTGTTTGGGGTTATATCACTTAAATATCTGTGGGTATACCAGGATTTTCCTCCTGTTTTTATTTTTTATTTTATGAACTCTGATAAATCCATGGTTACGCCATTTTGGAAGTCAGTTTTCATATGTTTTTTAGGGGATCAGATTGGCTCAATGATTTCTTTCCCTGCCTTTTACCTCTGTGGACCCCGGTTCGAATCCCACCTTGGACCTGGAACCTTGCATGTGGATTGCGTTTTCAGTCCCTACCTGATTGCGTGCGCTAATTGTGCTGTTGGATGTGTAATAAATTACAAATATTTTGTGGTTTTCTTTGTTCAACCCCAAATTATTTAAAATGTACCCACTCAGTTTCCCTTGTGGTTTATAAATTGATAAACTAATAATATGTGTTGTACCCCTTTCCTAGTTTTAACCATAGCACTAGAAGCAGTCAATATTTGTATACTATGTAGAACCGAGTGAAGTTGCTAAAACCAAAGTAGCCTGATGGGAAGAAAGGCTTGCCAGCCTTCCAACAGTAACATCCATGTCCATAAAAAGTGCAAAAGAAGAACTCCCACCCGGTGCTGACTCAAGCTGGGCTGTATTGAAATGCCCCAACCAACTCAGATTATGTACCAGTCACTACAAAGTAACGCTCAAGAATTGGGGGCTATCTGAACAACCAGGATGTGACCTGCATAAAATGCAGTTCTGAACCATGAGCCACGAATCACCTACTTAAATAACCCCTACTGGAGCAGAAATGCTAGGCAGGAGATCTCGCTGAATTCAACAAAAGTGCCAAAGATTGTGTTTTAACGCTACATACGAAGTGTGGACCTGAGAACAAAAGAGGTCCACATAATATAGGGACTTGAAACACTATGTGGACTTACACACGTCCACACAGTGTTATTTACAGTGTTGAGGAATAGAATTTTCCTGAAGTGTATAGAACAAAGGAATGTCCAAACAGTGACTGCAACACAGAGCTGGGTGCTCAATCCTGGCTGAAACACAACATCTAGCGTGTGTGGACACGATAAGAAGAAGAATTCTACACTGACCTAGGTTGTATCTCATCTGCACCATACTCCCGAGCATGCCGAGCGCCAGGAAGTTTCCCGTCGGAGAATTCTCGCCCATGTAGATCAGGAGTCCGTCGCTTGCCGAGGGTCGAAACGTCAAACTGATACTGGTTTGTAAAATTGCCGACCTCACCGGGTCAAAGGTCAAGTGGGAGGCACCTGTGAAACTGGGACTCAGGTTGGTGAGATCTGAAAACGGGAAGAACTATTTTTATGAAGATTGGGTGGAAATTTGAAGGCAAGGGAAAACCCTTTTTTGTTTATCCTAAAATCAGGGGGGGAGGGGAGGAGGGTTGGTCAATTCACAGCTCTGGTTTATGTTTCAAACTATTTACAATCACTCGAAAAACTTAATGTCAAACAACTATCGCATCACTTTTGTCTTTAGACAAAATCAAAGATTGATAATTGTTGCTAAAATAATTGATTAGTTTCTCTGTCTGAAATACTGTCAAAGTCAAGAAAATAGCATTTGAAGACCCCCAAGGCACCATTGTTTTTTACAATAGCTGCAATCAAAATAAAAAATGTATTTATATATACAAAATCCCTAACGACGAACCATATTTCTTTGTTTTCACTAAAACAGAATCACCTTATGTGATGTCATTTTCACAAGTTGGTTGTATGGTGTGTGAATTGAAAACTACAGAATGGAAAAGAATTCTAAAAAACTATTGACGTAACTCTCCCTTATTAACTTTCAGTCTTACCCTGATCGGTTTCACAGAGATCTCCAGTTTTATCGAACGGACACGAGCAGCGAAAGCTTGTGCCAACGGGAACACAAGTTGAGCCGCTAGTGCACCGTGTGTTCTCAAAACACCCGTCATGAGAAAGTTCACAGTTGCTGCCGTGGAAACCGACGGGACACCGACATGTGTACGAGCCCGAGGATGGAACACAGATGGCGCTGTTCTCGCAGGGAAGCGCATTGCAGAGGTTCTCGTCACATTGGGCGACATTCGCTCCACGCAAGGCCTCTGATTGGTTGAAGCTTTACATGAGTGTAGAAACAGGAAGTTAATTTTAAGAGTGAATGCACACACTGGGTGAAACAAAGAATTCTACAACTTTGATTCCATATTCTCAATTTTATACCCAGATGAATCAAAGGGTATACAAATTTTATACCCAGATGAATCAAAGGGTATACAAATTTTATACCCAGATGAATCAAAGGGTATACAAATTTTATACCCAGATGAATCAAAGGGTATACAAATTTTATACCCAGATGAATCAAAGGGTATACAAATTTTATACCCAGATGAATCAAAGGGTATACAAATTCAATTCATACAATTCATTAATAACGCAGATGTTAAGGGGGATAAAGAATATTGATTGTATGCTTTACATATACATCAAAATATGCTAATCGCTTACACATACTCAGTACTTTCTAAGTCCTATGAAAAAAAGGCACAGGCATACTTGGTGGGTTTTAGGAGTCATATACTCTTTATATATAGTTCATTTGCATTTAGGTCTATTCTAGCATTACAGCCAATAATTCTAAACATTGAATCGATGAGGAATACCAACCTGTAGGAATACCCTTGTATGGTCAGAGACAGAATACAGCCTGTGAATCCTACATTGACCCCTGACCTCAAGGTCGCAGGGGTCAGGTCATCCATGCCACCGACAAACACCTCTGGTTGTACATTGAGTGAAGAGAGCTGACCGGGGGAGGTTCCACTTTTTGTGCTGCAGGGGGAAAAACACAAATGGACTCAACACATGAACGGGGTCTAATTTCATAAAGCTGCTTAAAGCAGAAAATACTGCTTAAAACAATATCTTCTAAGCACCAATGAGCAGGATATCAGTCATATATGGCACATATGACATGGTATTCTGGCTGGTAACCTTATTCTGGTAAGCATAATTCCATTGCTAAAGCAGCTCTATGAAGTTGGGCCCATACATTATACTCAAAAGGTGAATGCCTGTGATAGGCACAATTTCATATAGTGATTTCAGCTAAGCACAAATTTGCAGAGTACCAGTCATAGATGGTAGATGTGGCATAGTGTTTTGGCCGGTAACCTTATTCTGATAAGCAGACATTTGTTGTACTTGTCTACCATTTTTATGCTTAAGCAGCTCTATGAAATTGACCCCAGGGTTTGCCAAAGTTTAACTGTGATCACTTTTGTAAATGTTTTGTTTTGTAAGCACATTAGCACAAGATACATGGCTAATTAAATCAAAATATGGGATTTGAGGCATTGCATTAAATTAAAATAAATACAACTTATTTCTAAAACAATGAATGTACTCTTTCAAATACCACCAATATATATTTAATTATCATTAATGAGCACGCACTGTGGGAATACATTGAAACAAGACTAGCAACTGACCTTTGACCCGAAACTGTCATCTGACTAGATTTGCCGTTTCTCTGTACGTCTACTGTGACCCAACTATTGAGGGCCACAGGGTCACTGATTACTCGCACTGTGTCGATACCTATACCAGACAGAAACAAGAAAAATAACACTTTCAAAGACATATTTCAGAGTTTTTATGAAATATAAGACAATTTTTATGTAGCACCTAATAGGGGTTTACAAGGTGCTGTGGTGCAAACTTTATGCAGCCTACCGTGCCAGAAACACCGGGATAAGTGTAACTAGGTTCTTTGACGTGCATCACACAACACATGGGACCTATGGCTTTACAACCCATCTGAAGGACCAAGCAATAACGGTCAAGTATTTTGCTCAATGACTGGGACTCGAACCCACACTCTGCTGATCAGAAACACCATAGCTCGAGTCTGACTACACCCTGATTAGTAATCAGCCCGCCAAATCTGAATTTCCTTATTTTTGTAAGAGTTTTACCAAGTTCATTGCTAGAAATTGATTGTCAACGCAAGCAGAGTTTTTCTCGAAGCCTAAATGACAACGCAACACACTGTGCTTTCTGTCTTTTCATTTCTTTCCACTTGACTACTTCGGTTACAACAGGTTACCTGTTCATGTGTGTTGTGTTGTCATTTAGCCTTTGCATAAAAAGATTTGTTTAATAAATCCGCCGATCATTTGCAAGAATCCTCACCAAGGTTGTATTTAAACTCCACCCTGCTGTCCGTGAGCGACAGAGAGAAGAAATCCCCCTGTATGTTTTCCTGCGTTGCGTACAGCAGGAGACCGTCCGGTTCCTCTGCTCTGAACTCCATGTTGATGGATAGGGTGCTGAGTACCGGCTGGAGTGGTGGCAGAGCGTACTTGATGTACGACGCGCTGGTGAAATGAGGAGCGTTGAAACGCACCGCTGAAAGAAACAAACATATTTTTCATGAAAATAGCAATTTTTCAATAAACTTGACCTATGAAATTTCAAATCGCACTGACCATAAGAAAAAGTGTTTTTAAACTTATTTTTCATCATTGTAGATAAGCCTGTTAGCACCAACGCTATTTTATTTTAGATAGCAGTTATTTTTTTTTTCAAAAGCAGTTATTTTTATTTAAAGAGCAGTTATTTCTATTTTCGAGTGCAGTTTTTTAAATTTTCAAGAGCAGGTTTTTAATAATAATATTACATCATTTGTGAGGTGCACTTTCCTGTAAACTATTCTAAGGCAGGTTTAATAGAAATTAACTTTAAGTTTTATCAAAGTGTCGGGGAAAGCAAGCGTGAACAAACATAATTTTTATTTTCAAGAGCAGCCCAGGTGCTCGATTACCAGTGAGCCCCAAGGCAACCTTTGCCTGGTTGGGGCGAGTGCTTGACATGACCTTGTTTCCTATGGGTAATAGACCTTTCTATTGCAACGTCACAGCCCAAGTTTTTGCAAACCGAGGCTGGAAAACTATGGAAAGCCGTAACTGCAAATCAAAAAACAGATAGCCATAGTTTGTAGCAATGTTACACAAAATATTCAAAAATAGTGTTGAATTTGTTGGAAACGAATCAACCAGTCATGGAAGGTATTCCAGTTCATGGATTTTTACAGAAAATGTTGAATTTGGTCACAACATTTTTTAACACGATTGAATGCTTTGTTAACATTCGGCCGTCCAACTGGCGCACTTTGTTTATCAACAATGGAAAGGTCTATTCTACCTATATCTATTAAAAACTTAAACCTGCAATGGCCCTATAGCCAAAAATCTATTTCATGACATACACTGACTGGATGCCACATATCTTGCTTGTATCATCGAAGGCACAATCCCCACAAATATTTCCCCTATCTGCCCCACTAGTTTGACACGATTCTGTACCTATATGGGATTTGAGGCATTGGTGAGGTATCAATGTATATTTGGTTTCCGGTAACACCATGTGTTTATCTACTTGCTAGGTAGATTTTGTTATTTGAGAACTTGTCTTGCTATTATTCTACTGCCGCAGAGTAGATTATTCGGAATTCGGGAGACTTCGGAAGACTTCTCGGTTCCGATTCTGTACCTGTTTCACAGACTGGGCCAGCATAGCCAAGTGGACATCTACAGGTCGTCTCGCCAAATTGAAGGACACATGTGCCACCTTGTTGACAGGACATGGAGTGGCAGACGGCTAGCTGACAGTCTTTGCCTCTGTACCCTACGTCACAGCTACACTGATAATCACTACCACTCTGGAAGGAAAAAAAGTTAACTTGAGTTATCTCTTGGTTTTTACCCTTACACCGATGTGTGTTAAGCACTGTATACAAGCAAATCACTCGGGTGGGAGTCCAACCCACGACCTTTGCATTGCTAGAGCAGATGTCTTACCACTAGACCACCAAACTAGTCCGATGGCTAGAGGCAGTTCGAATCCTTAGCAGCGGGTACCGCAACAATTTAACAATTGCATTGTCAGTGCAAATGTCTTAGCCATAATGACCTTGACTTTTGGCTTACAACAGGCTTCTGAAGGATCCCAAGACCAATCCACACACAAAGTTTTGAGTTGATATGCCAAGTTCTTCTTGAGTTATAGTCAATGATTGTACACACACACGCATACAGGCAGGCAAGCACACACACACACAAGTGCCCTTACAGATCCGGTTTGTGGGGTACTGCTATTGTTGTTCTATTATTCCCTTTTCTGAAGAATTCCCTTGTGGGGTCCAATTGTTCCTATTGAAATGACCTTGTGGGGTCCATTGTTCCATTGTTGTCAGGACCCCACAAGTGCCAATCCGTGTGAACACACAAACACACCAACAGACAGTACACCCATTTGGTGGCTTCGCAACTGCAGGGCATCAAAACAACAATTAGGGGCTGCTCAGAATAATCAAAGTTTAAACATTTCAATCTTCTTCTTCTTTTCTTTTTTTGTAGGTGGGTGGGTCAAAAGAAATAACTGGAAATCAAAATTCAGTTTACAATAAAAAATAATAGAAAGAAAACCCAGGTTTTCACAGGGAAAAATACCCAGCTGTCCCTACAAGATCATTTGTCATGACTGTGCTGTTTATCATTATTGGTTTATTTTTAAGAGAATTCTCAGAAAAGTGAACGTAATCACCATACCAGCCAAGAACCCCATGGAGAGACAACAAAGAAGGAAGTTTCTGTTTTAGATGTGGGAGGAAAAACCCCAAAGAATTATTCCAGGGAAAACCCACACAATCAGGTAGGGACTGAAAACCCAATCCACATAGTCCCCTAGGTGAGATTCAAAACGGGGTCTTAGAGGTGGAAGGCGATGAAAGAGACCACTACAACCGACCGAATGACACTACATGAAATGGTCTCCCATAAAACTACTGACCACAGTCAATGGTGCTTAACTTAATACCACTAGATCTTCCATTGAGCTAACTGTCTAGATTTAGAGCCTGTTTATGTTTCTGTTTTGTCATTGCTAGCTCAGCTAATATTCTTACCAATTCCACACAGCTCCCTCGCCCGTTGCAGTCCACGTTATCGCAGGCAACAATGAAGCAATTCTCAACTTTTTCCGCGGTGACAAAATCCCGGACAAGATCGAAGGAATTGTCTCCGAGCTGTAGATCCTGAATGCATCCGTTTAGGTTCCTGGTGGAGAAGGCAGCTGGTTGGGTCATACCCTGGGGAAACAAAACCAAATTGATTGAATAATTAATTAATTGATTAAATGGTGGCCCAAGGTGAAATGCAGTTTAAGATCAACTCATTTTCCCAATAGATAGAGTCCTCATAAAAATGTGAAAAATGCAAGTTTCTAACCTCACGTCAAACCTGTTTAAAACCCTTCAAGTACAACTTTTGTCCAAATCTACAAACGTTCGATGACATCACATTTCAAAAACAAGGTCTGTATATTTTTTGTACAGAGAATTTTGAGTTAATTCCTGTATTTTGATGATATTCTATCAAAACGGCTTTGAATTTGACTTTTTTTGACTGGCGCAAAAGCTTTTCTTGTACAAGACCCATTTGCTTTTGATGTCTGATGGCGCCATGTTTCAAATTTCGCTCTGAAAGATTATCAAATAAAATGACATCTTCCATCATTTTAACATGAGGTGACAGTAATACTGTCTTTAGTATGAGGAATTATAGTTGTTTATGCCCACTTAAGGTGGGAGGAGGGGGGGGGTTTGAGGGGGTGAGGTAGATGGTGTGGGGGAGGCAGGAGGCTTGAAGTGGGAGGCAGGAGGCAGGAGGCAGGAGGGGAGAGGTGAGGGAGTCCATACCAGTGGGATTCCTCCAATGAAGACGTTACTTAGCCCCGTGATCAGATTCCCTGAGAACCCCAGCGTTGTCGTGTCACTCCCGTCTACAGTCAGCCCAAGATTCTGCACTGCTTGGTTGACCGTAATCACATGGAATGCCCCGTCGCTGTACGTATCTTGTTGGCTGGAAAATGTTGTCACTAAGCCACTCAGATCCTGCAAGCTGAGGACCACTCGACCAGCTCTGAATAAAACCGCCAAATAACCTGGAAAGATACAATATACAGCTCACAAAATCAACCGTGGGCTCTTTTAAGATCTCTTTCAAAGAGTATCTCATCTCCCAATATGTAGCATAGTTTTATCCCTTTGGTCTATTCTCCAGAGTTGCCTCCTCCCCTGCAGTTTCCCCGTTTTTTTATAGTTGTCACTTATCTCAACTTCTTTCTTGTCAGATAATTTGTCCCCATGTATATCTTTGTCTTGTAATAATTAATTAACTAAGTTAATTAATTCATTAATTAATTGAGTATTTTGTTTGCTTTTTTCTTCTAAAGGCAATCCGCTACAAGCCTTGGCTTAATTAGGATCGTGCCTCCACAATATTGTCTTTTGCATTCTGTTATGTACTGTTCAGGATGGAAATAAATGTTATATTGAATTGAATTGAATTGAATTGAATTGAACATATATATCAAAGGCAAGTCCAGTAATCCTTTTTTTTCCCTACATAAATCCTCAAAGAAAACAAACTCAATGCATTTTTCCTATAGGCTTCTGACAATCTATGGACCAAGTTTGTGTGAAGGGGGTTTGGCTTCAAGCAAAGTTACAACGTGCTTCTGAACAGGTTCCAATAGACCCTTCTACATACACAAGAAAAGATGGCAGCACATGTAAAGGTCAATCTATGTTTTCCCAAGCTCACTGATGCCAAACAATGGGTATAGTAAAACAAAAATAACAGGGTTTATTTTAGGGTGGACAGTCAATTTTAGCTCTGCCGTGTGCTGGAAGATGACAAACTAGTTCCCGAGGCAAAGCCGAGGGAACTAGTTTGTCAACTTCCAATACCACGGGGAGCTATATTTTGACTATCCACCTTCAAATCATGTTATAATAATATTAATAACAACAATCTAAGCATCTATATAGCGTTCTTACTCAGAAAAGGTACCACAACGCTTTACAACAATAAATATTACAACAATCAACAATTAGGCCTAACAGCACAAAGGAATGAGAAAGAAATAATAGCCAAGTAAGCAAAATAAGTCTGGAAAAGATGAGTTTTAAGCGATGTTTAGAATTCAGTAAGCAAAATGGCATGACGTATTTGATAGGGAAGATTGTTTCAAAGGTTTGGAGCAGCTGCATAAAAACCTTTGGAAGATGAAGTGTATATATGTGATGCAGTCAAACAAAATAAGTTGTTTGTCGGCCCAAGTCATAACTGAATGTTGTTAAAAACCCCATGTTGATACCACTTTTGGTTCAAAAGTTGTGAAAGTAGAAACACCAAGAGATGCGAGGGCATGAACCTGAGAAAAGGTGGTTTAAAGTTGAGTTGTTTATTAAGCATACATCGGCAGTCTAATCGGCACTTTTTCTTTTAATGCTAGTTCTAACCCCAAATTGACACTATTTTAATATCAGGAAGGAAGTTGCCAATATAAAATAAGATATGATTTGGCATTTAAATTTACAAAACAAATATTTTAGAAAATTTCACCCCTCTTGGCCTATTTTGGCTCATTTCTCCATAGTGACATTTCCGACAAACCACTCATTTAGCTTGATCGCATCACATACTTGTACAAATATGACTCAAAATTTCTCAAGATGAAAAATAAAGCCCACCTGAGGTGAATGTAGAGACAGCGTAGAGGACCATCCCATCCGGATTGGTTGAGCGTACTGACATTTCCATTCTGAGCAGCCCGTTGAATGTATGGCTGTATTGCATGTGACTATTCACCCGAAATGACGGCACGGATATCGATATACCTACAGAACAACAACACATGGTATAGACAGTGTTAAGTCGGCCATCTTTACAGGTAATGGTAATAAGTTTTTAAATAAGGTTCAAGTCCTGCTCTAGTCCCTCTCTAGTAAATTTACCTTTGTTCAACCCCAAATTATTCAAGTTTAAGAGAATGGATTGACTTACTCTGGGCACACAGCTCCCCGGCCGTGCCAAACGGACACCGACAGACAAACTGGGTGATAGACAGGGGGACACAGGCTGCCCCAGCCTCACACTGTATACTGTTACAGACGCTGGCTTCACATCGCTGACCTGTATATGGCAAGACGCAGCTACAACTGAACCCATTCAACTGTAACATGCAAATATGACAAGTATTAAATTCAAGAATAGTAAAGTAATTCAAGTATGAAATTCAGACAGACTGACAGACATTCCAACAGCCCGCCAGCCCGCCAGCCCGACAGACAGACAGACAGACAGACAGACAGACAGACAGACAGACTGACCAACAAACAAGGGGTAAATGGGAGGTTTTGACTGACCACATTAGTGCAGACTCCACCATTGATGCATGTAGTCGGCGTACAGGCACTGATTTCCACATCACAAAGAAGTCCCATGAACCCGTCGAGACAAGAACATGTGAAACCCTGGGCTGAGGAGGCATCGTTGGAACACACTCCTTCATTCAGACACGGATTACCTGACAGAGAAATATCAATTCAACTTTCAATTTATATTCAGTTTGCGATAATAACACCACGTGAGTAAATCTACTTTGCTGTGTAGATCTGTTCTTTGAGAACATATCTTGCTATTTATTCGACTGCCTCATTTCAGAATTCAGGAGACTCTGAAAAGAACTGTCCGGGGTTATTAACTACTACCGGAGCGGGGGAGGGGGAGGGGAGGCTGGGATTTATCCGCTTAGTGGATCGAGGGGACTTCTCGCTATTAACTTCACTGCCGCAGAGTGAATTCTTAATTGGTTTCAACGATTTGACTAGCTGTCTGTAGACATCACCAGGTGATTTTTAATTTGATGTCAAAAAAAGATTCCATCACATTATCCTGTGACAAAGTCAGGTGTGAACTCGGCCAACGCTAAACCCGAGGGCTTCAAAATCAAGGTAGAAAGATTGGTTGTGAATTTTACACGCAAATCTTTTACGGACACACAAACCGAACTCAGATAAACTTGTTCTATGCATGGATGCCCTCGAAAGAAATGTAAGCATGCCCAGACATTCTATTGTGTAGTGTGCACAATGCATGCACTCACCTTGTTACACTTTGTAACAAAGAAGAGACAAAGTGTACTGGAATTCCTGCTCAGAAATCTCCCTTTTTTAGGGGGTTATTGTGTAATCCCAAATTTTACATCTTCGACCTGAAAATGTTGCTTAACATTTTAACTTTTGCTATAAAGCCAAAACAAGTTACGGGGCACCAGTCGGCTGCATAGTGTTCTGTGTGCGTTTACCGACTTTCTATGCTACTTACTTGAGCAGTAATCACACTGAAAGGAGTTCCCGATGTTGGAACACGGCACGTTGAGAGGGCAGGGACTTGCCGCGCAGAAATCCAGAGTCTCGCAATTGGCTCCAATGAAATTGGCCATGCAAGAGCAGGTGTAGGCTGTTCCATATGTTGGATTAGGGGTGTTCACACAGGCTGCTCCATTTACACACGGGGAGGTAGAGCAGCTGTCCGTTATCTCACAGAAGGTTCCACTGTTGCCTAAAGCGCATTGACATCTTATGGGTACAAAACAAAAAGTGGGTTTTTCTTTAATGGAAATATTTTGCAACTATATTTGATGTAACGTTAGCAGAGTTTTTCTGAAAGACTAAATGATAAAGCCGTTTTTCAATGGCACTGAAAAAGAATCTGCTAGGGTTGGAAGATGTGGCCATACCAATATTTGGGTTTAAAGCAGAGACTATTTTTGTTGATTAGCTGTTTGCAACAGCCATTTCTTTTCTTGGTTTTTCTCTTCTTCAGATGCATCTTCTTCCTTTCTGCTGCCTGCTAATATTTTTTCTGCGATTGACAATTAAGAGGCTATCTTTGTGGTGTTGCCATTACTGCAGGGAAATCGTTTAAATCAGCCTAAGCCCCTTTCACACTAGTCTATTCCCCGGGGGCATCCACAGGGAACAATGTAAAAAGGGCTTTCTCCTCTGCTGGGCCAAAGCTTTGGAGAGCAAGCAACTACCTTCGCTGAGATGCTCGACAAAGCAGTCAAGGCAGGCCTGTAGTTGAGGCCATGGCCTTCATTGCCCTGGTCTTGGCCTTGGTGCACCTTCACAAGTTTCCCAATAGGATTTCAGATTTTTCAATGGAAGTGTCCTTTGCAAAATAAAAAATGGCCTTGCCCTCTCAAAGATGAAACTCCAGGCCTGTCATTGATTTACACTGATTTACTCTTTTTGGACAATCAGCATGTGACAGTTAATGTTCCGACTCATGGAGTGACGCCAAACAGCCTTTTTAAATCCGTTGGCAAAGGCGCTTTATAAATGACAGGTATTATTGTTATTTGTTAACTTACCTGTATCCGTTGACCTGATCAATGCACATGCCTCCATTCCGACAGGGATTACTCACACACTCATCAATGGCAATCTCACATCGTGTGCCCACAAAACCTAAAGACAATACCAGAAAAAAATAATAATCAGAGTTTAAAAAGATAAACAAGGCTGTCATCCGAAAGAAAAGAACAATCCAGACAAACAATCAAGACAGACGACCCCCTGACCTTCTGTGCTGATAATAACATTAAGGGGTCTTGTCAAAATTAATCCAGGACAAGTGGTCGGATAACAATTCTCCAATGGCAAATTTTGTTTTGTCTTTGAAATGCCTGTTATTATTATTATTATGGTTGATTAAAAATACTTCAATACAGCGGCTAAAAGCCGAAATGTACAGTTTACAAAAAACAGTCATTGAAATCTAAAAGGAGCACCAGCAAGAAATGACATAAACAGATAGAAATATCAAACAGTTATTAAGAAATACATAAAAACACACGCAACGAATTTGTGATAGCACAATATACTCAAAAAGGCCAAAATGGTTGGGTTAGATTATAATTCATCCATCATTGCTCAATGATCCGAAGAGCCTGTCCACAAGATTAAAAGTATTAAAGTGGGGGAAAAGTGCATCATTTTGTAATGCAATGTGACTATCTACAATACAGCTATAATTGCTTCTCTCCACCCAGGGGTAAAATGGGTACCTGTGAGGGCAGAGATGGTTCTTGTGATTGATTTAGCTTAGTAGCGCATATATTGCAGCACAGGCTGTATACTCCCCAGGGAGCTGAGATGGTTTAAGGAATTAAATAAATGGCCCAGTGACCAGGGGTAATAATGTTAAGAAGCGCTTTGAGACACCCTTGGGTGTGATAAAGCGCGATATAAATCCATATTATTATTATTATTATTATTATTATTATTATTATTGCATTCATTATACTTAGAAGGAATGGTAAGTAAAGGAAAACAAAAAGACAAAACTTTGTTTTATTAACAAAAAACAAAAAAATTATATTCAAGTTTTTAAACTTGTTTACCTGGCACACAGAAACATGAATAAGACCCATCCAAATTCAGCATACACGCTGCACCGTTCAGGCACGGTTGGCTGGTGCATGCAGGACCCACAATCTGACACGTCACCCCGGTGAAGCCTGGCAAACAGTTGCACGTAAACGCCCGGCTGTTCGAGCTGCACGTCGCTTCGTTCTGACAAGGTCGGGATGAGCAGGGGTCGACGACCTCGCAGAGATCACCTGTGTAACCTGGAGGGCACCTGAGCAGTACAGATGAAGAACAAAAAATGATTGAACAACTGGGTTTGATTTCACAAAGCACTAAGATTCATCTTAAGATGATCTGTCATTATTACCAATGTGGTTTGTATTGTGACAATACACTTTGCTTAGCAGTTAAGATTGCTTTGCGGTTAACATCAATCTCAGCTCTTTGTGCAATCGATTTCACAAAGCACTAAAGGCCAGGTCCAGTTAGAAAGACTAAATGATAAAGCCGATTAGATTTCTAAGAAAATTTGGCATCGAAACGGCTTAAACATTTACCTGCATTGGAAGTTCCCCCTGCTGTCTTCGATACAATCTCCATTTATACAGGGGTTGGGTTCACATCCCTGGGTGACTTCCAAGCAAAACTGTCCAGAGAAACCATTTTTACAATCACAGTAAACCTAAAAAGGAGAAAATATACAAACAACAGTTCATCAATCATCGCCATAGATAGATTTTACATTTCGACCGGGTTGGGTTCATATCCCTGGGTGACATCCCAGCAGAGCTGTCCATAGAAAACACTCTAACAATCACAGTAAACATGAGAAATACAAACACCATTTTATCAGTCACTGTCTATAGATTCTACATTTCAACCGGGTTGGGTTCACATCCCTAGATAATGTCCCAGTAGAACTGTCCAAGCAACCACTTTTCTAATCGCAGAATAAACCTAAAACAGAACACACAAACACTTCATCAATCACAGTATCTATACTCTACATTCAAATCGGTGTCGGCTTACATCCTTGAAAATTCGTCCACAGAAACTGCTTTTGAAAAAGAGAATTATAAACAGTTCAAAAAAAGTACAGGAAAACCCGAATCCAAACAAGAACCCTGAACCAATATTAGTGAGAAAATGTATTTTGGACCATACATGTACATAAATGTCTTGCAACCACAATTTGTTTTATCTTTAATTTCTAAAAAAAATCACACTAGAAAACAACCAACAACAAACATTTTGCACAAAAGATTCAAAGACTTACTTGGCCGTTCTGATTCCAGCAGATTCCATCATTCCGGCATGGGTTGTTAGGGAAGCACACACCGGGAGTCAACTGACACCAAAACCCAGAGAAACCTTCTGGGCAGATGCAGAATGGCCCTGGAAAGAGAATGGCAAAATACACTAACTTGTTGACCCCCAAAAATATCTAAACGACAGGAGACACAATAAAGGTACCACTTTGCATCCATCATAAAAGCAATTTTTCCCGATGGTTGTAATTTTTCTTTAAGAACCTGAAACCACCGAAAAAGTCTTCCAACATGTGAATGGACATGCAGGCTTACACTGAAAATTAATTTGAGTTGATTCATTTTTTATTTTTATTTTTTTTTAATCCCACTCAAATTTCCATCAAAATTCGACGGAAAAAGTTACCTGCCTTTCCAGCAATTTTTTATATATTGAAATTTGAGAGTAATTCAAATTTTAATAATTAAAATCCACACAAATTCTTTAAGCCTGCATGTCCATTTACAGGTACACTTCATAGTATTTCTAATATTTGGACTTGTTTATCTTTTCAATATAAAAGTCATTAAAAACTTTTAAATTCTTTTCGACCCAATTAAAGCTGGTAGGTCTCATATTTGGCTCGCGCAAGTTTGAAACTTGCATGCGATAGTTTGAAATTTAAACGCACTTAAGAGCACAAGTTCAAAACTCTGAGCTTCTCAGCACTCAACACATGCATAACATTTCAACGAAGAGTCAAGGTTCGCTGAGGCTAAACTGTCAGATTTGTTCTCAAACTTAATATTTTTTTCCTATTTAAGAAACTCCACAGGTTGGGTTCGAACCCACAATCCTCTGTGCTTTTACATTGTTCCACGCAACCAACCTATAAAATCTTCAAAGCAAGTGCCACCGTTCCAACAAACACCGTCCCCACAGGAGGTGATTTCATCTTGACAGTGGTCACCGGTGAACCCTGCTTGACACTGACAGCGATAGGCGTCAGTACCAGTCACCTCGCACAGACCATTGTTGAGACAGGGTCGACTGGCGCATGGATCTCCGACCTCCATCTCGCACCTAAAGGAAAACAACAAACAAACAAAGCTCATTTTAATATCTGTTCAAAACACCCCAGACAGTTTAGGCAGTCCTATTGGTTGAAAGGTGGTCACATGCCAATGTTTAAATAGCTGATAAAGACATAGCTGGAGCTGTGACTGGTTGGCTAAAGCACGTTCGGCGTTCAAAGCCATACGTGTGTTGGCACGAAAGCTTATCCAGGTCATAACAACACGTAATGCAATCAATACATACGGTACTCAAAGAAAATCTATTAGTGCACAACTGTTGAGCATTGCATGCAATGTTATTCTTGGCGAGGTGGCCAGATGACAGGAATTAAAACAAATTTTACAAAAATACAAGTTCAATATTACAGTTTTTCCTTTATTTTTATTCTTTCCCCAAAAAGGGAATTTATGAATCTGAATAAAAGAGTAGCGACTCCGTCTAAAACTTTGCCAGGTCGTGGCGGTGTGATTAAAGACCCTGCCTTCAGCTCAGTCCTTTATCGCACGTCCCATGAACCTGGCGGTTTTAAATGGCATTTAAGACCTTGCCGCCACTCTTTTATTCCCTTAGTAGCTTGCATCGAAGATAAAGATAAATATTTTGAGTTTTACCTTACAGTACACAGGTATGTGGTACACAATGTATACAAATTTGGTTCAATAAAATAGCGGACTGTGTTCTGTCACAAAATTACACAAAAACTACACAATTTCAAGGTATATTTATGTGAATCATTATTTTCTACTTTTAAAATGTCTTTCCAATCATTTTCATTTCCAAACAAATACTTTTTACAGCCCCAATCCAAAGGCACTATGACCCATTAAAGACTGGCTTATGCACACTAACCTGTCCCCGGTAAAGGCAGCAGTGCACTGACAAAGAAAACCAACAGCTATGTTGACGCAGTCACCGTTGTTCAGACAGGGAGAGCTGAGGCAAGGCAGCGGAGGGGGTACAGTAGACTCACAGTTAGCCCCAATGAACCCACTATCACACTGGCATGTATAGCCGTTGTTCACCTCTACACACTGACCGCTGTTGCACGGGTTACTTGAGCAGGGGCGTGGTGGCGAGATCTCACAGTTTATACCGGAGTAGCCGGCGTCACAAGCGCAGGTGTAAGCGTTCACCTGGTCCGAGCACTGACCATTGATGCAAGGATTACTGGCGCAGGGTTGCTGAGGAGGGATGTCGCAGTTCTGACCGGTGTAGCCGTTGGTACATTGACACGTGTACCCATTTGCAAAGTTAAAACACGAACCACTGACACAGGGGTTGCTGGAGCACGGCTGGACGACAACATTTGCGCAGTTCACCCCAGTGAAGTCCGCACTGCAGATGCACCTGTAGCCCGTCACAAGGTTCAAGCACTCACCACTGTTAAAGCACGGGTTACTTCTACACGGAAGGGTTATGATGATGTCACAGTTCTGACCAGTAAAGCCTGCGTTGCAGACGCATCTATAGGAACCCACTTGGTTGAAACACTCCCCGTTGACGCAAGGGCTACTAGAGCACGGCACCGTAATGACAATCTCACAGTTGACGCCGGTGAAACCATTGTTACAAATACACAGGTAGGAACTCAGCTGATTCAAGCACACGCCGTTCTCCTGGCAAGGGTTGCTGAAGCAAGGTTGGAGTACAATGGTCTCGCAGTTCGTGCCCGTAAACCCTGCTTCGCAAATGCAACTGTACGAGTCTGGCTGGTTGACGACGCACTGACCGTTGACGCAAGGGTCACTTTGGCATGGTTGAGTCACAACCACGTCGCAGTTCTGTCCAACATAACCAGAATCACATGTGCAGCTGTAAGTATCTCTGAAGTTAAAACACTGGCCGTTGACGCACGGATTACTGGAACAGGGTAGAATTATATCCATCTCGCAGTTCTCACCCGTGAATTGAATGGGGCAGACGCATCTGTAAGAGTCTTGATCAATCAGGCATGCACCGCCGTTCACACAAGGGTTAATGGCGCAGGGCTCGATGTCGCAGTTTTGACCAGTAAAACCAGCATCGCAGTCACAGCTGTAGGAGTTGAGAAGATTGGAGCACTGACCCCTGACGCAAGGGTTACTTGAACAAGGTACATGTAGCGGGGGCGCTATTGTCGATTCACACGACAGACCTGTGGAGTGGAAAAACTTGAGGTTTGACTTGGTGTGTACAACACTGGATGGACTCAACATTTCGGGGGACAAATCGTTGGCTCAGAGAGAAAAAGGATTTGACCCAGTCGGCTCACAGCAGGAAGGATTTATACCCCATTTGTGCATGTCTTATTATTCCTTTAGCTCTGAGCTGACTGTGTCTGTCTAGGTCTTATAAGTTATTTCTGCTCTGAGCTGACTGGGTCTTTCTAGATCTTATTAATCAGCTCTGCTATGAGCTGACTAAACTCTTATGTCAGAATTACGACTTGCAAAGCAGAAACAGGTATTACCACCCTGATGACCATGCCATGTGCATTGATCCTGACTGGGTACCGGTAAGCTTCTGCTTTGCAAATAATACATGCTTAGCATGATACTGTGTCGAGGTACGTCATAACCTGGTGGGTCAAGCAGTTGATATAATTATGCATACATTCACTAATTCATGCACTACAGACAACAGCAAGAGAAAAAAAACAACCAGTGATTAAGAATATTATGCACTGCATCAATAACTTTGACATGGCACCAGGAAGTGGTTCACTTTTATACCATCTCAAAATCCGCATCCACTTTTAAAAGCAAAGAACTTTTTTCTTTACCCGACCGAAAACTTTTAAAAGGTATCTCCTCTATCGGCTTTTCAACTTTGTCGTGGTCTGCAGGGAAAATTTTACTTATATACTCCTCAATATCCAAATCTGAAAACCCCTCAATTTCCACGTGAGTGAAGGGCTTTTCAACAGTCTTAACAGTCCTTTGAATATCCTTTCTACAATTTAACTGAACTTAACTGAATTTTATTTGTCTAAATCCAGGAATGAGAGCAATTGGTGACAAGAAGGTCTGAAAATCTTTTCACAAGTATATGAAGCAGGCTTCTTTAGATCTGAAGAGAATAACAATACGTTTTTTTTCGCCACACGAACTCAAAAAGGGAAAAACCCTAAAAATTTGTCATCCCTGTAAATCCGGTAGACTTGCCGGCTATGTTTTTTGTGGTAAACTTTGATTGAAAAAAAAAACACAACAAGTTTTCAGTGCCATAATCAAATCTTTAAACATAGGGTCACAGACTGGTATAAATACTCCAAACATTAATGACTCATAACAACTTACTTGGTGAGCGTGCACAGCAGCTATTGATAGTATCAACTATTATGAGAAAGGATTTCCTTCGAAGTAATTTGGTTTGGATAACATTTCACCACAAAACATTCGAATCTGAGAAACGATTCATGCATGAATAGTTTCTCAGATTACTGGGGGTTGTTTCCGTTTGCGAATGCTATGGTCAGAGATGCGGTTGGTACTCGCTGTCACCTCGTCACGCATGGATGGAATTAACGCTCTTGAGAAACTACTGTGACAGTTCATTGCTGTTTTCTCAGCAAGTAAACACTGTGTTCAGCTGAAACTTTCACATGTGACTTTTATTGTATCTTCTTTCATAATTTTGCAAATAAAGAAACATAACACGGACAAAAACCAATCTATGACCCTACCTTTAACATCTGACTGCAAAACTAAACCCTAAAATAC
This sequence comes from Leptasterias polaris, assembly GCA_037783415.1. Lineage (NCBI taxonomy): Eukaryota > Metazoa > Echinodermata > Asteroidea > Forcipulatida > Asteriidae > Leptasterias > Leptasterias polaris. The sequence goes on from JAZGTN010000035.1 coordinate 1,215,476, forward strand.
ACACCTGTAAAACCATTGTCACATAAACACAGGAAAGCATCACCCTGGTTCGAGCACTGTCCATTTGAGCAAGGGTTGGAATCACAGGGTTGGGGTGGAGGAATTGTGCTTTCACAGTTTTGTCCAGTGAAAATTTCACTACACATGCATGTGAAAGAATCACCAGCATTCATACAGGGCTGGCCATTCAAACAAGGATTGGAATCACAGGGTAAGGGTGGAGGAATTGTGCTTTCACAGTTTTGTCCAGTGAAAGTTTCACTGCACATGCATGTGAAAGAATCTCCAGCATTCATACACGGCTGGCCGTTCAAACAAGGATTGGAATCACAGGGTAAGGGTGGTGGAATAGTACTTTCACAGTTTGGTCCTGTGAAAGTTTCACTGCACATGCATGTGAAAGAATCACCAGCATTCATACAGGGCTGGCCATTCAAACAAGGATTGGAATCACAGGGCAAGGGTGGAGGAATAGTGCTTTCACAGTTTGGTCCTGTGAAAGTTTCACTACACATGCATGTGAAAGAATCAGCATTGTTTACACATGGCTGACCGTTCAAGCAAGGATTGGAATCGCATGGTAAGGGTGGAGGAATTGTGCTTTCACAGTTCAGTCCAGTGAAAGTTTCACTGCACATGCATGTGAAAGAATCACCAGCATTCATACACGGCTGGCCGTTCAAACAAGGATTGGAATCACAGGGCAAGGGTGGAGGAATAGTACTTTCACAGTTTTGTCCAGTGAAAGTTTCACTGCACATGCATGTGAAAGAATCAGCATTGTTTACACATGGCTGACCGTTCAAGCAAGGATTGGAATCGCATGGTAAGGGTGGAGGAATTGTGCTTTCACAGTTTGGTCCTGTGAAAGTTTCACTACACATACATGTGAAAGAATCAGCATTGTTTACACATGGCTGACCGTTCAAGCAAGGATTGGAATCGCATGGTAAGGGTGGAGGAATTGTGCTTTCACAGTTCAGTCCAGTGAAAGTTTCACTACACATGCATGTGAAAGAATCACCAGCATTCATACACGGCTGGCTGTTCAAACAAGGATTGGAATCACAGGGTAAGGGTGGTGGAATAGTACTTTCACAGTTTGGTCCTGTGAAAGTTTCACTGCACATGCATGTGAAAGAATCACCAGCATTCATACAGGGCTGGCCATTCAAACAAGGATTGGAATCACAGGGTAAGGGTGGTGGAATTGTGCTTTCACAGTTTTGTCCAGTGAAAGTTTCACTGCACATGCATGTGAAAGAATCACCAGCATTCATACAGGGCTGGCCATTCAAACAAGGATTGGAATCACAGGGTAAGGGTGGTGGAATTGTGCTTTCACAGTTTTGTCCAGTGAAAGTTTCACTGCACATGCATGTGAAAGAATCACCAGCATTCATACAGGGCTGGCCATTCAAACAAGGATTGGAATCACAGGGTAAGGGTGGTGGAATAGTGCTTTCACAGTTAAGTCCAGTAAAAGTTTCACTACACGTGCATGTGAAAGAATCACCGTTGTTCACACAGGGCTGGCCATTCAGGCAGGGATTGGAATCACAAGGTAAGGGTGGTGGAATAGTGCTTTCACACATTTGGCCAGTAAAGCCGCTGCTACAAATGCAAGAATAAGTCATGCCGTCATCTATACATTGTCCGCTAAAACAAGGATTAGAATCACAGGGCTGAGGAGGAGGAATAGTGCTTTCACACTCTTGTCCAGTGAACCCATTGTCACACAAGCAAGAATAGCTATCACCATTGTTCATGCACTGCCCACTAAAACAAGGGTTAGAGTCACACGGTAGAGGCGGTGGAATGGTAGCTTCACAAATCTGACCTGTGAACCCCTGAGCACATGAGCACAAAAACAATGTGCCGATATTCTGACACTGTCCTCCGTTCAAACATGGGTTTGAATCACAGGGCATCGGCGGCGGCACAGTGGTCTCGCAGTACTGCCCTGTAAAGCCAGCCATGCAATTGCAGGTGAAAGAGTTGCCGTTGTTGACGCAGGTGCCGCCACTGAGGCATGGTTGAACGTCACATGGTAGGATCGGCTGATCGCAGTCTCTACCAGTGATACCACTGGGGCAGTTACACATGTAGGACGCTCCAGCCTCCAGGCAGACGCCATTGATACAGGGATTGCTGTCGCACGGTCGTATCTCACTTTCGCATCTCAGTCCAGTGTAACCCTGCAAGCAGAGGCAGTCGTATCGGGTGGTACTCTGCACACGACAAAGGCCCCCGTTCAGACACGGGTTGCTGTCGCAGGGTGTTATTTGCGTCTCGCAGTTAGTGCCGATAAACATACTTCCGCAAATGCACGTATACAGATTTCCGGAAAACAAGCATTGCCCTCCGTTGATACAAGGCCGACTGTCGCAGGGTGTAACCTGAGTGTCACAGTTCTGACCAGTCCAACCGGCTTGACAGACGCACTGGTATCCCGCACCAATGATCTGGCAGGCCCCGTTCACACAGGGATCAGGTGTGCATGGGATGTCATTCTCGCAGCGATCGCCCGTGAAGCCCGTCTGACACACACAGCGGAACCCCTTAAGCATGTCGATGCACTGCCCGTTGTTAAAACACGGAGGCTCCGATGCGACGATGCAAGCGTCGATCTCTATCTCGCAGAAGTCGCCGCTGAATCCATCCACACAGAAGCACTGACGTTCCCCTGGTGACAACGGCGGGCAGCTCGGTACCCCGACTTGGCAACAATAGCTGTTATGCTTACAAGGATTGGGAGTACAAATGTCCAGGATCTATGGATATGAAGGAGAACAACATACACAATAATTTTGCAAATATAATAAAAGTACAGAAAATTTAAGCTCAAAGAAGGTATTTTAAATTAAAGTTAATAATCTCCAAGATGTCAAATAGAAATGTGTCAAGAGATAATAAGATATGCAACTCTTCTTTTTTTTTAACAAAAGAGACAGCAAATCAAACAAAAATTAGGGTTTTTTAGTTTTCTATGGCACTATTAACAAATAAGGAAAAAGATGAAAAAATATTGGCCCAATTTCATGGCTCTGCTTACAACTTAATTCTGTGCTTACGATCACCATTCTCCGCTTACAGAGCAAGCATGGAAGGTAAGCGTGGACAAAATTACAGCTTTATAACAAATGGCCTTTGTGCTTAGGCTTGAGTGTTTTATGTGCAAGCTTGGTCAACTAAAGTTGCCAATGGCGAGGAAGAGGGGGTATGAGTGCAGTCGCCTAAAGTTGCCTATGGAAAGGAAGAGGGGTATGAGTGCAGTCGCCCAAAGTCGCCTATGGCGAGGAAGAGGGGGTATGAGTGCAGTCGCCTAAAGTTGCCTATGGAAAGGAAGAGGGGGGTATGAGTGCAGTCGCCAAAAGTCACCTATGGTTAGGAAGAAGGAGTATGAGTGAGGGGGTATGAGTGCAGTCGCCTAAAGTCACCTATGGTTAGGAAGAAGGAGTATGAGTGAGGGGGTATGAGTGCAGTCGCCTAAAGTCACCTATGGTTAGGAAGAAGGAGTATGAGTGCAGTCGCCCAAAGTCACCTATGGTTAGGAAGAAGGAGTATGAGTGAGGGGGTATGAGTGCAGTCGCCTAAAGTCACCTATGGTTAGGAAGAAGGAGTATGAGTGAGGGGGTATGAGTGCAGTCGCCTAAAGTCACCTATGGTTAGGAAGAAGGAGTATGAGTGCAGTCGCCCAAAGTCACCTATGGTTAGGAAGAAGGAGTATGAGTGAGGGGGTATGAGTGCAGTCGCCTAAAGTCACCTATGGTTAGGAAGAAGGAGTATGAGTGCAGTCGCCCAAAGTCACCTATGGTTAGGAAGAAGGAGTATGAGTGAGGGGGTATGAGTGCAGTCGCCTAAAGTCACCTATGGTTAGGAAGAAGGAGTATGAGTGAGGGGGTATGAGTGCAGTCGCCTAAAGTCACCTATGGTTAGGAAGAAGGAGTATGAGTGCAGTCGCCCAAAGTCACCTATGGTTAGGAAGAAGGAGTATGAGTGAGGGGGTATGAGTGCAGTCGCCAAAAGTCACCTATGGTTAGGAAGAAGGAGTATGAGTGAGGGGGTATGAGTGCAGTCGTCTAAAGTCGCCTATGGTAAGGAAGAGGGGGTAAGGAAAGGGTTGAGAGCTGAATGTCACATACCTCATTGCAAGTTTCCCCTGTGTATCCGAATGCACAGTTACAACTAAACCCGTTTATTTTGTCAACACATGTCCCTGTAAACAAAAGAAAACAAGTATTAATAGTCAGTTTTTCAGATCCATTTGAAATCGAAAATGAAATCAGAAAAAAGGAAACTTTTAACTCGCAGTCTGAGCACCTTTGCTTGTAGTACCCGCTTTGCCGCATCTTATCATCCCTTCAGTGTATCTGTTCCAAAAAGCCAATAGATAGTTCCCAATAGACGCCATCTTTACGGGCAAATTGCATTTTGGCATGCAGGCGCGTCAAGCGCTCTAATTATTAACGCAGCCGCGATGTTCACTGACCAATCGTGCAGTGAGTTTTGTGAAATGTGCGCGTGTTGCATGCCGTTCTCACGCGAAACGCGTGACTGTGTGTTCCAAACTGCCCGTAAAGATGGCCGATTTACGTCATACTGCAACCTATCTATAGTGCGAGATATTCAAATAGCATTGTCCTTGGTCCTGCTGACCTTTGGAACTCCCTACCTGTATCTTGCTTTCTACCATCTTAAGATCTACTCCAGTTCAAGATAAACGTGGACAGAATATCTTCTCTCCCTTTTAACTCTTGCCCTCTAAGCCCAATTTCATCGAGCTGCTTTAAGCACAAAAAGAAACTCAGCATAAACCCCTTTTTGCTAAGCAAAATAAGTTTACCAGCTGAAATGCCATGTCACATGTACCATCTATGACTGGTATTCTGCTGGTTTGTGCTAATAGCAGAAACTTGTTAAGCATTATTTTCTGCTTAACCATCTCTATAAAATTGGGCCCTGGCCTTGTGTGTGGCGATTTATCAAAAAAGGGAACTAATTTCATCAGGGTATGAACTTCACATTCTGACGGTTTGATATCATAATAATACAGCGGACTCTCGTTACAACAAGATCACTGGGACTGGCCAAATTCCCTCTTTATAAAACAGGAACAAAGTTATAAAGAGGACAGCAAAACAAAGAACCACAAAGCAGAAATAAGATTCAGGACTTCAGATCATATTAAAGCAGAATCTCTTTATCAAAGTGCTCTTTATAAATGAGAGTTGACTGTAGCTGTTTCAATTTGAGAGATTCACAATACAGTGAACTGCCACAAGTCTGTAACAGTCATTTACATGCATAAAGGCAGTTGACATGCAGTTATCGCAGAAATTTCAGTATCACATTGAAAAGAAACACTTGAAGGCTTTATGTAAAAACGAATTGCTACTCACAAACTCACTGAGAAAACTTTTAAAATAGAAGTTCCTTTTTTTAAAAAGCCAACTCAAACTTGCAAGAACAGGTCTTTATTGTGCAACTAAGGCAAACTCTGTGTATACATTCCGGAGAATCTCTGCTCTTTTCACTGGTACTTTTATGAGAAACCGCCTCTCCATGACAAACTCTTGGTGGCGCTCTATATTGTGAACTACTCAAATTATGCTAATATACCGTGAGGTCCGCAGGGGTTCCCAATACACTCATCAATGTTGATGTCGCACAACTCCCCAGCGAATCCATCCAGACAGGTACACGTCGGGGTCTCAACCACCCCCTGCACCTTCCTACACACGGCTCCATTCTGACATCGATTGACGTCACAGTTTGAGGGGATCTCGCAGTGCCAACCCCCCCAGTCTGAAGGGCATGAACAGGTGTATCCGTTCAGGACGGGGTTGCAGATGCCGTTATTCACACATGGATTGGAGAGGCACTCATTCTTCTCAAACTGACAGAAGCTTCCTATTCAGGGAGAAATCATAATCAGTCCCATTACTTTGCCGGCCAATATCATAGGATCACAATTTTAGGGGGTAAAGACCTTTCTATTGCAACGTCACGGCCAAAGTTTTTGCCAACCTAGGTTGGAAATTAATGGAAAGCAATAACTGCAAATCAAAAAACATTGTAGCAATGTTACACAAATATTCAAAAATAGTGTTGAATTTGTAGGAAACAAATCAACCAATCATGGAAGGTATTTCAGTTCATGAATCTCTACAGAAAATCTTTTAACACAATTGAATGTTTTGCTAACATTCGGCCGTCCATGCCAACCGGCGCACTTTGTTTATCAACAATAGAAAGGTCTATATAAAAATGATGGCATTTCAACCTTTAAGTAACCCTTCGAAGTAATAGATTCCAAGGAGTTTCTTGGAACTGTATCCTAGTGTTAGAGGTGTGGATCAGCCCCAATGGTGACTTAAGTCCACTGTGCACTTTACCCTGCTTGAGCCACTGACTATTTCTTTGCATCAAAAGATTTCAGTAACGAAAAAGTTGAAGAGCATGCTTTTGGTATACATGAAGAAAATCATGGCTCACAAAGCATAGACTATCATTGGTTTTACTAAAATATGACTGCCAACTTTGATGAAAATTTAATTACGTTGGTTTAACATTGTGTTTCTTGAAAACTAAAGAATGTAAATTGAATCACCCTTCCCAAGAACAGTGGTGTACGATCCCTTCTAAGCAACTGGTTCACGAACGAAAACCTCACAAACAAATATAACGATTCTACCCACCTTGGTAACCCGTACCACAAAGGCACTCAACACCGTTTACCACATCGTTACAAAATCCATCGTTAGTACAGGGCTGACTCTGGCACTCAATGATCTCCTGCTCGCACTGTATGCTGGTGAACCCCGCAAGGCAAGAACAAAGGAACAGACCGTCGCCGGTGTTCCGACAGAACCCGCCATTCTTACACGGGTTGGACGAGCAAGCGTCCAGGAAGACGTCACAGGTGAGACCGGCAAAGTTTACTGGACAAATGCAGCGGAATCCATTGATTTGATCTTGACAAAATCCTGATGAAAAAATTGGAAAAACGTTTCTATAATTTTTTTATTCAAAGGAAAACGACACAGTTTGTAGTAAGACAAATTGTTCACTTTCTCTTTTCGTAGATGAAAGGGTAAAATGGAATCTTGGGTTAGACCGGCAAATGTTCAACGGATAGATGCAGCGGAATCCACTGATTTGATCTTGAAAAAAACCTGATGAAAAATTTAAATCTTTTTAATTGTTCTTAATCTGAAGGAAAAATACAAGGTTTGTAACAAGACATATTTTTCACTTTACATAAAAGTGGGGCTGTGACCGAGCAGTCTAATTTACAGAATGTGGGTTTGAATCCTGGCCTGGTCAGTTGCAACACTTGTGTCCTTAGGCACAGCACTTTATCATAATATCTTCTCTCCACCCAGGAGTACAAATAGGTACCAGCGAGATCTGGGAAGTAACCTGCAATGGACTGGCATCCTGTCCGGGGGGAGTAGAAATAACAGGGCACCAGTCCCAACAATGTGAATGACAAGCCTTCTTCGGCGGGTAACCCGTTTCTGCTTAGGAATATTTTGTTTGGTAAGCAGTTTTTTTGCTGTTAACAAGCTTTTTAGAAGTTGGACCCTGATTTGGTCATTCTTCGTTTCATAGAAACGATTTATAAATCATCAAAACAGACTGTGCAAGTCTTGCACGCTTCAAAACGAGAAAACAAGTCGAAACGAAGACTGTATTTTCGTTATGAAATCAAATCCGTTTTGTGCCCGACAGCTTTATGAGTTAGAACTTATGCACATGACGTCAACTGAGTAGGGCGCCCTCAACTAGAGGTCAAAAGAATGTTGGTCATTGGCCCGTCCTGTGCACTGAGCGTCTTTAGATGCCGTTTCAATTGTTTCATTACCGTCTTACCTCCAAGATGGCGGCGTGATGACGTCAAAACAATGAGTGAATTGGGCCCATGTAACTCACTGACTATCTGACTTGTAGTGGTTCTATAAATAAACTATTGTCTGTTACCACAAACCTTGGTTTTTCATTACTAATAAAGTACTATAACCGTAAACAACTACAACATACCACCATTTCTGCACGGAGTGCTGAGACATTCGTTGATTTCGGTCTCGCAGTTTACACCTGCGTATCCAGACTGACAATCACACTGGTACCCACCGATGAGATCCACACATACTGCGTTGTTCAGACACGGACTACTTGCGCACTCTTGAATGTCAGTCTGACAACGGTTTCCCTGGTAGCCCACCAGACACTGACAGCTGTAACCGTTCACTTGGTCGGTACATGTGCCAAAGTTTAGGCAAGGATTGCTGGCGCACTCGTCGATGTTCTCGGCGCAGAATGTCCCGGTGTATCCAAACACGCACTCGCACATGAAGCTGTTTAACATGTCCCGGCATACAGCGCCATTCTGGCACGGATTGCTTGCGCATTCTTCAATGTCACTGGCACAAGTTTGTCCTTCAAACCCTGGGGTGCACTGACAACGGAAACTGCCAAACAAATCCACACATGTAGCCCCATTCTGGCATGGGTTATTGGCACATTCGTTAATGTTATTCTGTAAAGAAGAAAACATTTGACAATGTTGTACAATTCTACTGCAAGGGGAAATCGTTCACAGAGCTGGCAACAAAATTTTAACAAATGCCCCTGGTCTAATCTCAAGGTCCTAATGACTATCAGGCATGCATGAATGAAATATTTTACAAAAGTTGTTGTTAGTTTGAATCCAACCCAAGCTGTGGGTTTTTTTTCCGGCAGGACTTGGAAAGCACAGAGTGTACAGTGCATAACACACATCGGTGTGAGGATAAATCCAAAACAATGTTGATCTCAATCCCCAATGTAATTGTTACATACATTGAGGCGGGTTGATCATTGGTAAATACTAAACAAATAAATGACCATAAAAACATACTTGATAAGAACCACTGCAGCTGTTTGATAGTATAAGCTATTTTCACACAGAGCATTTTTATGCGAAATATTAAGTTTTTGCAAAATCAAGGTACAAAGTTGTTTGCACTGACACGACAAATTGTGATATCCTGAAGGAATTCCTAAGTAACAGTACAGCGTCGTTATCCTAACCCATTTTCTGTGTAACCATGGTAACCATACCTGACAGAAGAGCCCCTCAAAGCCCTGAGCACACTGGCAAGTGTAGCCATTGATCCCATCGATGCAGATTGCACCAAACTCACACAGATTCGTGACACAGTCATTAATGTTATTCTCACAGTGGGCACTGGTGAATCCGTCGGCGCAGTTACACTGGTACCCGCCCACCATGTCCACACACACCGCGCCATTCATGCACGGGTTACTGGCACATTCAAACAGCTCGGAGTCGCAGTTGGTGCCCGTGTACCCCGGTGCACACGTGCAGGTGTAGGCGTTTAAACCATCTGCACAAGCTGCTCCGTTAACACATGGATTGCTAAGGCATTCATCAACGTTGGTTTGGCACTGAGGACCTGGAAGTGTTGAAGGAGATTCAGACTCAAAAATATCAAGTGCATTCTTCATTCATTCAAAAATAATATTTATTTTGTGTCTGTGGTAATTATCTTCTAACACTTATTTTTCAACCTTTATGACTTTTGACAAATTTCTAAAAGCAGGCCTAAATTTCATTCAGCTGGTAAGCACCGAATTTACTAAGCACAGAAAAATCTCTGCTTAGCAAAATTTCTGCTTAAAAGCTTTAAGTGATAAGGCACAATCCAAACTTTGCGCCCAGCGATTTATAATCATCACATGCATCTTTGTCCAAAAATGATGATGCAACAAAGTAAGAACTTCCTACACAAATGAAAAATGAAAAATGGAGTTTGAGATGTCGTGGGAATTTTCCCAGCGAGTTCTACAACTTACCTTCAAAACCAGAGGTACATGTGCATGTGAACCTCTGTACCCCATCCATACATGTTGCACCATTTTGACACGGGTTGGATTGGCACTGGTCACCATCTAATTCACAGTTGACACCGAACCACTCCGGGAGGCACACACACTGGTACGCTCCGGCAAGGTTCTGACACGTTCCTGAGAGAAAAGCAAATTGTCAGGACTGAGTTCTACCAAATTCTAATCTGAGATCTTTAAAGGTCTTATGCAGGATTGATAGACGATAAAAAAAACATCATTGTTTAATTGTAGTCTAAAAGCTTACTGATTATGGAAGTTTATACTAGAATCAGTTTTTTTCTGTGAAATATTTCCCTCTTAAATGCAGTAAAATTCCAGAAAACTGCATCTGGAAACCTCAAGAAGGCAACAGCTGATTTGATTGTTACAACCAAAATTGAGGACAATGTGTTTTCGGAAAGAGCCAATGAGAACAAAAGTGAGGCTAGTGTTGAAATAGACTGGTGTCAATCAAACTGATAGTTTGTGAGGCAATTATCAATAGACGTCCATGGTACCAGACCAGATGGCACCCTAATCTTACCTCCATTGATACATGGATTACTGCTGCACTGGTTAATTGTATCAGTCTCACAGTTGAGTCCACTGAACTCGGCTGTGCAATCACATCTGTAAAGACGGGATTTATTTTGTGTGAAAATGTGTGTTCAGCGTACTGTTAGATTGAAACATACAGGAGCCAAAGTTGGCCATGGTAGTCTTTTAATGCCATCAACTTTCAAGAAAGTATATGATGGCGAGATGAGATCTGTCAAAACAAATCCTGATACCAGGAACAATCCTGACAAATCACAGACCAGGACCCATCAGTTTCATAGAGCTGCTTACGCACGAAAAGCAGCTAAGCACAAAGAAATTGTGCTTATCAGACATGTCCGAGTAAGGTTACCAGCCAAAATACCATGTCACAAGCACAATCTGTGACTGGTATCCTGCTTTTTTTTTTTTGCTTAGCAGCACATTTGTATGCAATATTTTCTGCTTAAGCAACTCCATGAAATTGGGCCCTGCTGATGCCGAAAATTAGCTAAGCTCAAACAATTACGCTTATCAGAATGCGCCGCAGCACCTTGTAAACCTTACTAGGTGTTACACAAACGGGTCTCATAATTCAAAAACTTCAAAAACACTTCTGGAAATAAATAAAGACAAGCACTTTGTGACGCCCTTAGATACAGTGCAATTTAAAACTAGTTATTAAGGTTACCAGCTGAAATACCATGTCATATCAGTCATTTGTGACTGATTTCCTGCTAATTGGTGCTCAGCAACAATTTGTTAAGCAACATTTTCTGCTTAAGCAACTCTATGAATTTTTTTTTTCACAAGGCTGACATAAAGAGTTTGAATTTAGACAAAAAGTCTGAAAAATCTCATCCCTTGCATAATTTTGAAGTGCTAAGCTACTTTTTGTGAATTTGGTCCCCGTCTGATTTTTAAGTGGAAAAACTCACCTGTAAGCCTTGACTAGGTCGACGCACGTGGCTCCGTTCAGACACGGATCTGGAATGCACTGGTCCCCGTCTATCTCACAGAGTATTCCGTTAAAACCCTGAGGGCATTCGCAGCGGAATGCATTAAGCAGATTAATACAAACACCTGTAATGAATTAGAAGTTCAATAAGCCATTTGGGAGTTTAGATTTGAACAATTTCTGGCACAATGACTTGCTTAGCCACAAGTTACCACTTAAATTTGAATTCCTTGGACTATAGAGGCAGTTGCTTTGGCGTATGTCTCCTGAAAAGATCAAAACATTACCGATGCCAGTAGGGATAGACCTATATGTAATTGTAATAATTGTAATTGTAATAAGTAACTTTTAGTTCTCTGCTGGCGAGAAAGACGTATCACCATACTGTGGTTTGGGCACTGGCCTGGTGACCAGTCTGTTTTCTTTACCTTTTTCTTCCATTCTGTGCATTTTAACATGTGTTATACGCTTTTGATCATTTTGTAAGGGGCGCAATACAAATTTTTAATATTATTACTATTATTATATTGCTTTGTCAACTGGTTTGAACGGGGCAAGCCTATGTATAGCAACTTCCAGATGGGCAAGCCTTGGTACCATTGTGCCATTCACATTTATTTAAAATTGGGCATGGGTGTTCGCCATTTCTTACGTAGTTAGTTTATAAAAAAAAAAAAAACAAAAAAAAAACACTAACCTCCATTTATACATGGGTTACTATCACATTCATCAAAGTTGGTTTCACATCTCGTGCCAACAAACCCGGTCAGGCAGGCACACCGAAAACCTGCCAGCTGATCGGTGCACGTTCCCTGGTTCAGACAGGGGTTGGAATCGCACTCGTTTATCTCCACATTGCACTGGGCACCGGTGAATCCCGGCAAGCAGACGCATGTGTGTGTGTTGACACCATCCAAGCACATAGCGCCGTTAAGGCAGATTACGCCGACGCAATCGTCCACATTGATTTCACAATGTGTACCTTCAGGAAGAGGGAGAGAAGAAACAAACCACTTCGTAAACCTGCAACCTTTTTGTCCCTGGTAATCCTGTCATACCATTGGATACACCATTAAGTACCATTCACTTGAATGAAAACACCATTGGCCGCAAATGGTAAAATAAGTCCACCATTTAAAATACCATACAGTACCACACTACCATTGGGCACACCATTGAGATACCATTGGGTACCATTCAATTGAATGAAAACACCATTGGCCACAAATGGTAAATAAATTCTACCATTTAAAATACCATTCAGTACAACACTACCATTGGGTACCATTCGTCACCATTGGGTACCATTCGTCACCATTGGGTACCATTGGTTTACCATTGAATACATTGGCTCTTTTTTATAAGGAATCCATCAAAAACAAACAAAATTAATTATATTCTGTTGTGTGCCTGTTAAAAGGGAGCACTTCTTCCAGACACACACTTTATCCAGTAACAGAAAGGCCTTAAGCAATAAAATGGCTCCTGACAAAGAAATATTGCACTGTTACATTTTTAGTGTTGTCAGATACATGTACATGTATACCCCATTCTCATGCAGTTAAACCCTCCTATAATGACTTATGAATGGCAGATATCCAATCTTGATCAATCAATTAATAAATCAATCAATCAAGCTTGTCCTCTGGGAGCCCAAGCAAGGTCAAGCCCAAAGAGATCGAGGTCACCTGACTTATGTGGACGTACTGAGAAGGGACACTGGGTTTGTGACAACAAATGAAATATCTACGTGCACGAGGGACAGGGAGATCTGGGGACAACTCTGTCGTAACATCATTGACCGAGGACACCACTCGAAATAGAAGAATCAATCAATCAATAATCAAAAGGGTCAATCAATCACACAATAGACCTCTTGCATTTGCCACTGCAGCCAACTAACCAATAGAAATATTATCACTTACCGGTGAAACCGATCACACACGTACACTGGTACCCGTTCAACAAGTCCACACACAATGCGCCGTTCATACATGGTCCGCTGAGGCATTCGTTCGTATCGAGCTCACAATTGACACCACTGTATCCCGCAAGACAAGCACACTCGTACTGGTTGACGCCATCTTGGCAGACAGCTCCATTCTGACAAGGGTTGGACCCGCATTCATCAAAGTTTATCTGACAGCTGTCACCTAAATAGACGGTGATTCAAAATGAAAAACAGTGCATTCAAAGTCATGGTCGCTTCAACGTCAACTTGAGCTTGTTGTCTTTGTTGACCAAATAGTTTTTAGTCCTTAGACTTTTTCGTTTGGTGAATAAAATCGAAATAAATTGAATTGAGTTCCATGAATTCTGTGATCTAATTTCATGAAGTTGATTAGCAGAAAAAATTTGCTTTGATTTATTGATTGGAAGAGAACCACTTAAATCGTTTACAGAATTGACACAAACAGGGCCCAATTCCACAGAGCTGCTTAAGCAGACAATGTTGCTTAACAATTTTCTGCTAAGCTAAAATAAGCAGGATACCAGTTATAGTTGGTACAGGTGAAATAGTATTTTGGCTGGTAACCTTTATTTGGTAAGCATAATTTTCTTGTGCTCAGCTTTAATTTTGTGCTTAAGCAGTTGTGTGAAGTTGGGCCCCGATGACTTGGTAATTTCATTGATACTCATTCACATCATAACATCTTCCAAGCAAAGAAATGGTTCGAGTTTTTAACATAACAGCAAAACCATGATAAGAAAACAAGGCAATCGCATCAAACACCAACAATATGATACAAAAAAGCAGATCAATAGTCTGTTTGAAGGGAATGCAAACAGAAAAATGTCAAAATAGTAAAAAACATATGTAAAGAATCTCAAAAAAATCAACAAAAAGTATTCTACACAACCATGACAACACCATGATCTACATGTTAATCAAACCAAATTCCAGCAGTACACACTTCAACTCAACTCAACACTGATGGACTGCTAAGCATTTAAATAAAATAAGAAACAACAGCAAACATTAATTCAACAATCATATCCCAGGTGTTACGCCTAATTTCATACAGCTGTTAAGCAGATAAACTGAAGCCAACATTATATTCAAAATACTGCACGTTATCACAAAACAAAAGAATTCATGCTTTGGTGCAAGAATGAAACAAAATCTCTGTAGTCCGAAAACAGATGAGTGCATGGTAATTGCAAACAAACTGTGCACGGATGATTTGGTGAATGTGTTGAGGGCAGTATGTCTGAGAGCAGCCACGCTACCATGGACAGGGTGCCAGATCGATATCGCTCTTCAGTAACCCCTGGTAGAGATGTGTTGAAAAACAACGCCGATTGACCCCAAAAAGTGACTGCTCTGAGCAAGGCGTACTGGGAAAGAAAATTATTCCAAGAGATTGTTCACCTTTGGGAAAGAGGTTGGTCTGAAAGCCAAGATGGTGGCCGGACAGCCAGAGAAGAAGGAAGAGAGTCAAAAAGGACAGAAGGTGGCCAGACAGCCTGGAAAGAAGGCAGAGAGTCAAGACAGGCAAGATGGTTGCCAGGAAGCCGTGGAAGAAGGCAGAGAGTCATGGAGAGGACAGAAGGTGGCCATGAAGACAGGGGAAAGGTACGGAGTCAAGAAAGTCGCAAGGAAGCCATGGAAGAAGGTAGAGAGTCATGGAGAGGACAGAAGGTGGCCATGAAGACAGGGGAAAGGTAGAGAGTCAAGACAGGCAAGATGGTTGCCAGGAGGCCGTGGACAAAGGCAGAGAGTCATGAAGAGGACAGAAGGTGGCCATGAAGACAGGGGAAAGGTACAGAGTCAAGAAAGGCAAGATGGTTGCCAGGAAGCCATGGAGCAAAGCAGAGAGTCAAGACAAGCAAGATGGTGACAGGGAGCAGATGTACACAATTTTACACAGCAGTGCTGATTACTACTCAAGCCAGTGATGTACAATGCCTATATCTGTTACAACAATCCCAAAATTAAAGATACAATGGCAAATAGAAACACTTTGTATACCAAATTGTTACAAATACAAATTAATGCAATATATGTTTAGTGTGATTTACTTAAAAACAAGAAGTGCTTAAAATGCTGTTTTTAAACAGCAAATTTCAATCACGATAAAAAAACTGTTTATTTTGAGTGTCAGTTTAATGATTTTGGGGGGTGTTCTTGCTAAACCAAGCATTAGTAGTAAACATCACACGTGAGGCACCTACTTCTAAAAACTCAAAATAAAAAAGGAACCAAACACATGGCAAACCGGATTAATTTGTGCAATGTTTTAATGGATTAGACTATGATGAATACAGGAACTTTGTTCTCTGGGCATAGATGTGCAGTGGAATACAAATCAGTGCAAGGTTACCACAAATTGCAGAAGAAATTTGATGAGGTTTCAAAACTGTGGGAGTAATTTGATTCCAACACCAAGTGAGAAGCCAGTGGTTTGTTTACGAAAGATTCACACCATATCACCTGTGTAACCAGCCAGACAGTCGCACCGGTATCCGTTCACCATATCAACACAGGTTGCACCGTTCAAACACGGGTCACTGATGCATTCTGGGTTATCGACTTGACACACGTTCCCAGAGAAACCCGGTGCACAGCTGCACACGAAGCCATTGAAGACGTCCTGGCAGGTGGCATTATTCTGGCACGGATCACTCTCGCATTCGTCGACGGGAATCTCACAGCGCTCGCCGGTGAAACCTGGAACGCAGCTACAAAAGAAGGCGTTGAGTTGGTCAACGCAGCGGCCACTGTTCAGGCAAGGGCTGCTGTCACATTCTTTGGTCTCAATCTCGCAGAATACGCCCTGATAGCCTGGAATGCAGACACACTCAAAGCTGTTCACCAGGTCCATACACGTCGCCAAATTCTGACACGGGCTACTGCTACATTCATCGACATTGACCTCGCAGTTCACCCCTTCAAAGCCCAATAGACAAAGACAGGTGTACATATTGATGTCATCTTGGCATGTTCCATTCAAGCAGGGGTCTGAGGCACACTCGTTTATGTTATTCTCACAGCGGATGCCATTGTAACCGATCGGACAAAGGCAGGTATAGCTCCCAATCTGGTCCACACACGTTGCCTGATTCAAACACGGGTTACTTGAACATTCATCGATCTCAGTCTCACAGTTAACCCCCGTATAACCGAGAACGCAAACGCACGTATACCCAGCGATGACGTCAACGCAGGTGGCCGAGTTCACACAAGGATTGCTCCCGCACTCAAACGTGTCAGTCTCACACCTGTTACCATGGTAACCAGGTAGACACAGGCATTGGTATTGGTTGACTAAATCTTGACATGTTGCTCCGTTTTCGCATGGTGTACTCTCACATTCGTTAGTGTCGGTCTCGCAAGTGTCACCTTTCATGAGGAAAATGTTGCATTTGAAAAAATTATGTTACCACATGTATGTATTAAATTGGCATGGAAACTTGTAAAAAATATATTAGCAGATATGATATTTGATCCTTGGAAAAAAGTATGAACATTTTATTGAGTACAATGGCTGACCTACAAGTACATGGGGTGTAGACTTTAATAGAATATTCAGGGTATTTAATCACAATTTGTCTGATTTGTTCCAAGGGCAAGAACAAAATTAAAACAGACTAAAGTAGGAAGAATGCCTGAGTTAGGTAATATATTGACTTTCCTTTGCCCTTTCATGATAACTTTCTTCTTTAGTTTTTCTTTTTTTGAAATTCAATACCACAAAAAAACAAAAAGTGCCAGAAGAGTTTAGATATTTCTAAAATGAAGACAAATTCTGAGATTTTTTCTGTCTTTGAATTTTAAATATCAAAATAGTATTGTATAACAACTGATAAAGGAATAACTCTGAAAATGATGTTGAAGAAGATGGCAAGAATGGTGGTTATATGGTGTTAATGATAATGAAGAGGGTGTGGGGGATGGCTGTGAAAATGAAAGTGAAGACCCAAAACACAAAATTTACTGTAAGTCAGGAAGGAATGCACTTGAAAGTGCTAAAAATCGAATCTTGTCAATAATCTCTTTGGAAAAAACATCATTCATAACAAAGACTTTGAGTTAAACAAAATGGTGGCACTTAAAATTTGTTTACCAAAACATTTTATCAAACATGTCAATTTGGCAAAATAAGTTTCACAAATTTTGGAAGTCAAATTCTCTTTGTTGGAAATTGCCTTTGAAGGAAGGTAAAAAACAGCTTAGGCCCCCTTGATAAATGGTCAGAAAGTACATGTGCTTCAAAAACGATACCTGTAATACATCTGTAGATTTGGTTTGAAATCAAAGCCTTGCCTAGTTTTCATGTGATTAAAAAACATACATGATGTTAAAGTTGACCAAAAACATAGTGCAATGATGATTAAATGTTGACGATGTTAGAAATGGTAGGACAGAGAATGTGTCAGTAAAAGATACAGATGATCAGAAAGGCTGTTAATGATTGAAACATGTAGATGATGTCAGTGATGATGAAGCAGACCATGTTATTGTAAAGACCATGTAGGTGATTGCTCGGGTGTTAAAGTTAAGCGATGAAAATAAAAAAAGTAAATTAAATTAATTTGATGATGGAAGCCCAAGATGACAAAACTTACAAAGGATAATTTTAAAGAAAACCCAGTCATCCAAGAGGTGTTAGTGAGTAGATTCACAAAAGCACACTAAGAGGAAGAAAGCAAAACTGCCAGGGTGAAGAGGAAGGACTGGTGAACAAGTCTACCATGTTGACCCATGACACACCATTTAAATATTCATATCACACTCAATAGGTCACCTGTATAGCCTTGTATGCAGTCACATCGGTAACCGTTCACTAAGTCCACACACGCTGCTCCGTTCTGACACGGTGTACTCATGCATTCTTGGAGGTTGATCTCACAGTGGGTACCAGTGAAACCGGCAACACACTGGCAGCTGTATCCATTGAGTGCATCTTGACATGTTGCGCCGTTCAGGCAAGGGTTGCTCAGGCACTCGTCAAAGTCAATCTGGCATTGGTCTCCGACAAAGCCGCTCGCACATGTACAGAAAAAGGCGTTGATCTGGTCCATACACTGCGCACCATTCACACATGGATTACTAGCGCATTCATCGATGTTCGTTGCGCAAAGTACACCGCTGAAGCCGTCCACACATTCGCATACGAACATGTTTAGCAAATCGGCACAAGTTGCCAAATTCTGACACGGATTACTGGCGCACTCGTTTATATCAATTTCACAATTAATACCCTGAAAACCGGCAACGCAGAAGCATATGTACATGTTGACGCCATCACGGCATGTACCGTCGTTTAAACATGGATCGGATTCACACTCATTGATGTCGTTTTCACAATGAATGCCGAGGTACCCATCCGGGCACAAACAAGTGTAACCGTTGACGTCTTCAATGCAAGTCGCTTGATTTAAACAGGGATCACTTGCACATTCTAAAATTTCTATCTCGCAATGAGTTCCGGTAAAACCCGGCAGACAAGTGCAATCATATCCAGCGACTTTATCATTGCAGATTGCGGCATTAGCACATGGGTTACTTAGACACTCATCTATTTCGACTGCACAATTACTACCGCTAAAGCCGTTTGCACATTCACACATGTAAGCATTGATTAAGTCTACACAGCGAGCTCCATTCATGCAGGGACTGCTGATGCATTCGTTAATATCAGTCTCACACAGCTTACCTTCAAACCCGGCAAGACAAACACAAACGAACGCGTTTATCTGATCGCGGCAATCAGCGCCGCTCTGGCAGGGGTTGCTGGCGCACTCGTCGATATTCACTTCACACCGCTGCCCCTGGTACCCTGCAAGGCACTGACACTGGTAACCGGCTACCAAGTCAGTGCACGTTGCCCCGTTGATGCATGGAGAGCTTTCGCATTCGTCGATCTCCATTTCACAGTGAGTTCCCCTGAAGCCTTGACTGCACAAACACTGGTAGCTGTTGACACCGTCCATACAAGTCGCCCCATTCTGGCAAGGCGAGCTGCCACACTCCGCAACATCAGTCTCGCATTTGTCCCCGACAAACCCGAGAACACACAGACACCTGTAGCTTGCAATTAGATCCTCACATGTTGCCCCATTCTCACATGGGTTACTGGAGCATTCATTAATTTCAACATTGCATGTGGTCCCAACAAATCCATCTCCACAATTACATTGGTACCCTGCTAGCTGGTCTACACACTCAGCACCATTCAGACATGGGTTACTCAAGCATTCGTTGATGTCTTGATCACAGATTGTCCCTCCGAAGCCGTCGATGCAGAGGCATGAAAAGCGATTGATCTCATCCATGCAGGTAGCACCGTTACGACAAGGATTACTCAGGCATTCGTCCACCTCAAACTCGCAGTTTGTACCCTGAAAACCCAAGTTGCAATCGCACTGGTAGCGGTTGACAAGATTTGTACAGATGGCGCCGTTCTGGCAAGGACTGCTTGAACATTCATTAATATCAAGTTCACAAAACGTTCCGTTGAAGCCGTCAGGACACAGGCATGAAAACTGATTGAGTTGATTGATGCATTGAGCCTCATTCAGGCATGGGTTGCTGGAGCATTCGTCTATGTCCAGCTCGCAGTGGACACCTTCAAAACCTGGCAGACACACACAGACGTAGCTTCCAACCTGGTCCAGGCAGTTGGCATTATTCATGCAGGGACCACTGTCGCATTCACGGATGTCCTGCCCGCACTCCGACCCCTGGAATCCCACTGGACAAGTGCAGGTGAAGCCGTTGACAAAATCCTGACAGGTGGCGCCGTTGGTACACGGCAAACTCGCACACTCATCAATTTCGATGTCACACTGGGTACCAGTGAAACCCAGCAGGCATTCACAGACGTAGCCGTTGACACGGTCTCCACAGGTAGCTCCATTTTGGCAGGGGTTACTTGCACACTCTAAAGTTTCCAGTCCACATCTTAATCCCTCGTATCCCTCCACACAAATACACTCAAAACTATCCACAAGATCTTGGCAGGTAGCATTATTTAGACAGGGGCTACTTGTGCATTCATCGATGTCTATTGCACAAGTTGGGCCTGCAAAACCAGACAGACAAGTACAGCTGAAGCTATTGACTTCATCTGTACACTGTGCACCGTTAAAACAAGGCTGTACTTGACAATCGTTGATATCTGTTTGGCACAGATCTCCTTCAAACCCCAGCTGACAGTCACAAGTAAAGCTGTTCACACCATCTGTACAAGTCGCCCCATTCAAACAAGGGTTGCTGGCGCACTCGTTGATGTTGATCTCACAGTGCGTTCCCTGGAACCCTGCGTTACACATGCACTGGTAACGGTTCACCAAATCCCGGCAAAGCGCTTGATTCTGGCATGGCATGCTGGCACATTCGTCCGTGTTCACCTCGCAGTTGGTTCCACTATACCCAGCGAGACAAACACATGAATATCTGTTGACACCATCTACGCACTCTGCACCGTTCAGGCACGGGCTGCTGAAACACTCCTGAATGTTGGTCTCACAGCGCTCACCAATGAATCCAGGATTGCATACACAAATGTAGCTGTTGGGCCTGTCCTGACATTCAGCCCCGTTCTCACAAGGACTACTTGAGCATTCATTTATCTCCTGCTCACAGTTTGTACCCAAATACCCAGGAAGACATGAACACAGATATCTGTCGAGGAGGTTGGTACAAAGGGCTTGGTTCAAGCAAGGGTTACTTGCGCATTCATTGATATCGGTCTCGCAGTTGATGCCTTCATAGCCAGCTGGACAATCGCAGGTGTACCCTCCAATGGCCTGAGTACAGGGAGCGCCATTCTGACAGGGGTTGCTTGCACATTCATCAATATCAGTCTGACAGAATGTTCCTTCCCATCCCATCAGGCATTGACACGAGAATCGATTGATCAGGTTCAAACACACTGCATTATTCAAACATGGGTTACTGAGACACTCGTCGACTTCCATCTCACAACGGATCCCCACAAAACCCGCCTGGCACTCACACCGGTAACCGTTGACCTGATCGATGCATTGGCCGTTGACGCACGGGTTGCTCTCACATTCGTTCACGTTAATCTGACAGTTAACACCCGAATATCCAACAGGACACTGGCAGCTGTAACGATCAAAAAGATCTGTGCACACGGCTCCGTTCTGACACGGATTACTGTTGCACTCATCTACTTCCTCCTGACAGAGAGTCCCCTCATACCCAGACAAACAAACACAAAGAAAACCCAAGAATCTATCCTGACAGTTTGCAGAGTTTAGACAGGGTGAGCTTAAGCACTCATCTACTTCCCTCTCACAGTTAACACCTTCGTAGCCATTAGCGCAGGTGCAGGTGTATGAGTTGATTAAGTCAGTGCAGGTGCCCCCGTTCCGGCAGGGATCGCTATTACACTCAAGAATCTCTAATTCACAAGCCATGCTGAAGTAACCCGGTTGACAGCGGCACATGTAGCCGTTGACCTCATCCAAGCAAACAGCCATGTTCTGACAGGGTCCGCTCAAGCACTCGTCTATATTGATATCACACTCACTGCCCGTGAAGCCGCCTTCACAATTACAGATGTAGCTGTTTGCGGCGTCCTCACAGACCCCTCCGTTTTGACACGGATTACTGAGGCATTCATTAATATTAACTTGACACTTCTCACCTTGGAATCCAGGCAGGCAGGCACAGCTATAGCCGTTAATCATGTCCACACATCCGGCTCCATTTGCACAGGGACTGCTCTCGCATTCATCTATATTGATCTCACATCGGGCCCCACGAAATCCTGGCTCGCATTCGCAAGTGAAAAATCCAACCCCTTGCGTACAAACACCTCCAGAGAGACAAGGCTGGCTGGCACACTCGTCGATATCCTGCCCACAGTTTACACCAGTGAAGCCACGTCGGCAAGCACAGCTGTACGCGTTGACCTGCTCCACACAAGTACCACCATTCAAACACGGTAAACTGGCACACTCTCTAATCTCACTCTCGCAGTTAATCCCGGCAAATCCATCAGCGCAAGAGCACGAATAGCGACCCACTTCATCGATGCACTCAGCGTTGTTCTGACATGGGGAACTATCGCATTCATTCTGATTGATCTCACAAAGTGTTCCAAGAAAGCCAAGGACGCATTGACAGCGGAACCCATTAATCAGATCTTCACAGGTGGCTCCGTTTTGACAAGGGTTGCTTCCGCACTCATTAGTTTCAATCTCACAGTTTCTCCCGCTGTAACCTAAGACGCAATCGCAGATGTACGAGTTCACTCCATCGATACAAGTTCCTTCATTCTGGCATGGGTCACTGATGCATTCTGGAATGTTCTGCTCGCAGAAGGTTCCCCGGTATCCAGCCTGACAAACACAGCGAAACATATTCACAAAATTTTCACACTGGGCACCATTCTCACATGGCCCGCTGGCGCATTCGTCAACATCAATCTCGCATCGAGTCCCGGTATACCCCGGATCACAAAAGCAGGTGTAGCCATTTATCAGCTCGTTGCAGACACCGTGACTTCCACACGGTGAACTTTGACACTCACTGACGTCCGAGCCGCAGAGGGTACCGGTCAAACCAGCAGTGCATAAACACACAAAACCAGCAACCACGTCTTGACATGTTGCCCCGTTCATACAAGGGTTACTCAAGCATTCATTGATGTCCATATCACAGAGGTCTCCTTCATATCCAGGCTGACAATTACACTGGAAACTGTTCACCATGTCGCTACACTCGCCGTTTACCCCGCAGGGATTACTTGCACACTCATCGATGTCAATCCCACAAGTGGTTCCCGTGAATCCCGGCAGACAGGCACAAGTGAAGACGTCCAGGCCCTGCGTACAGATACCGCCATTCAAACAAGGAACACTTGAGCATTCGTCGATGTCGACTGTACAGGATTCTCCTGTGAAGCCAGCCGGGCAGAGACATTGGTATCTATTGATGAGATCAAGGCAGGTTGCTGTCTGATGGCAGGGACTGCTGAGACACTCATTAAGGTCTTGCTCACAAGTCGTACCTAGAGATCAAGACAAACAAATTAGAAGATCAACATACGATGTACAAAAGAGAGCAGGGGTTCACCATCACAGATAATACTAATAATAATACTTGCTTTTTATATAGCGCTTTATAACACCCCTAGGGGAGTATCAAAGCGCTCAGAATGTTTTCCTGCAAGGTATGTGGAGCTAGGTATTTAAGCATCAGGAGCTATGTTTTAAAGTATCAGACCTATTCCTTTATAGCACCATGTAAAGGTTAACAAGGTGCTGTGGTGCAATATGCTGCCGATCAGACCAGGAACACCAGGGCAAAACACCGGGGCGAACCCCTTCTCTTTTCAATAAGTGCACTGGGTTCTTTTACGTGCATTTAATACACAACACACAGGACCTACAGCTTTACGTCCCATCCAAAGGACGCAGCAGTAATGGTGAAGTGCCTGACTTAAGGAAACAAGTGTCACAGCCGGCTCCCAAACCCACACCCTGCTGATCAGAAACACCAGAGCTTGAGTCTGGTGTTCTTATCCACTCGGCAACGACACGCCACAGATCTTGCCTATTGCTGCATTATCTAGCTTTCATTGTCTTGCATATGTTTTTCTTGTCAACACGTATTACATTAGCCTCTGTCATGTTTGTATATATCGAGTCTGTCACCTTGTACTATGTTTTTGTCTTGTTCAGTTTTTATTTTTGGGTTATCTGTCACCAGGTGAAGGAAAAAAGGGCCCAGCTTCACCTTAAACCTAATTGTTGTCCAACTGGTTATTCCATATTATATAATGCGCTCTTCATTTTCATAATCTACATCCTCGATGGTTTGCCACACTGCAGCCTACAACATGTTTATATGTCAATACATCACATCATACAAACAGGATAGAGGGCAATGAGTTTTACCGCAAACCAAAAATATAAGTCACCAACCAAAAACACACTGCGGAGTACATCAACAGTGGCAGGGTTCCTGCTGGGTTTTTAAAACTAATCTCAAATTACCTTTTGACATAATATAGGATTCCTCGACTAAACTTATCAGATAAAGTAAAGATCCAATAAGAGTTAAATATTTCTTCGATTCATACTACAACATTGGTAACATTCAAAGTTTAAGACGATAAAATAAGTACGTTTAATTAGGAGCACTACTTTTTAATTGTGAAAACAAAACAAAAACAGGAGATATTCACAACACACAAAATGGCACCTCTTCAACTATCAATTGCACTAAAAAAAAATAAAACACTGAATTTTATAAAAGAAAATTGATTAGTTTTGAAGACGCACCATTGTATCCTGGTACACACTCGCAGGTGTAAGACATAATGCCGTCGACACAGGTTGCATTGTTCAGACAGGGGCCTGAGGCACACTGGTCCCCATCATCTTGGCAGTTGGTCCCAAACCATCCTTCTAGACAGATACACCTGTACTGACCGATGCCATTCACACAAGCACCTACAAGAAAATTAATGAAAACTAAGTTTTACAGGGCATATTGATTTGGATGTATGGTTGGACAAACCCACTGTACTAACGTAGGGCATCAACATCGTTGTTCATACATTCAACTTTTGTGTGAGGCTAGCAGCCAACTTGGCACAGTCCCCTACATATTGCATATATCACAGCACTTTAAACTATGGTGCTCAGATATAGCCTCTGGGTTTATGACTCGCTAGCCCTCACACTGTGCACCGTGGAACAAACTTCCCGCTGCACAGACTCTCTAAATTAAAACCTCACATCCTGTTTTTTGATAATTATTCATACATTTTATCAATTTCTGAATACAAAGTCTCTTGTGTCAAATACTTATGAATAATGATGAGAAAAAAAGCAGAGCTGAATTTGGAGCAATAGTTAACTTTTATACGGCTGGAAGTAAAACTGACTCCAAAGATTTTGGATTTTGTCAAAAATCTTGTATCAATTTGAAGAGGATAGAGACTTTGAAGTTATCCCCCATTTTCACAAGGTCTCTATCTATTGGAAAATGCGTGGATCGCAACACTGAATTTGACCTTGGAGCCCCTGTTTAAAATTTGGTCAGCCTTATGGCAAACAGGGAACTTAACTGGTGCTTTCACTGTAGCTACAAACAGAGAAAACCTAAGCTCAGGAGTTCCTGATGCAATCAATGAGGCGATCTACTCACCCCCGTTGACGCAAGGCCCACTTGAGCACTCATCTACCAAGTCTGTGTCACATCGTAACCCAGCCAGCCCCAGCGGACAGATGCATCGATAGGCCTTGACTAGCTCCTGGCATGTCCCGCCATTAATGCACGGATTACTTGCGCACTGATCACCATCGATCTGGCAATTAGCTCCGCTGAAGCCTGCTTGACAGTTGCAAGAATAGCCATTGATGCCGTCAATGCATACACCTGTAATAATAATAAAAATAGAGCGACTGTTTGGCTGAGTATGAGTAGGGAGAAACTGGGGATAAGGCACCTCCATACCATTCAACCCCATGGTCTAAATATACAAGAAGGAGATGACTAACAACTTTTTGTCTTTGCCTTCCACTTTTTCCACTGTATATCCCCCTTTTTAGTCAGTCTCATTCACTACTTAAGGTTTGTTTTCCCTCTACCCATGTTTGATTTTGTCTTTTGTGTTTCCGACCTTTTGTGGTTAAACCAGCCCCTTCCCTCTATCCCCCTTTCTTCTTCTTCATTGTTCATCCCTTGCAATTTTCAGTATGTTTTCTGCCTTTTTTTTTTTCTTTTTTCATTTCTTTCCACTTGATTGCTTCTGCTACACCAGTATACCTGGTTATGTATGTTGTGCTGTCATTTAGCCTTCGAGAAAGACTCCATGCTAGGGTCGATTCAGGCCATTAACTATTTTTTGCAATAATAATAATAATACACAGTTCTTATGATAAAGGTCATTATGTGCAACCTCTATATAAAACACTAAAAATCAATAAATATATTAACAGACTACAATACTACAAAATCAACAAAAGAAATGAAAAAAAAAAAAAAAAGGGCAAGGCAAGGAGAAAGTAGGAACTTGATAAAATAAAAACAAGATAAGGGTTTCACATCTATGTTTATTTTCCAAAATGGTTATTTGGAACATGTAACTTCCTGTTAACCATTTCTACCAATTCCAATCAGCCCACAAAAAAGGAGATTTCCAAGATGGATCAGGATTAAAAACAGAACACTATACCTAAGTCTTCACAGTCACATAACAACAAACTACAAGTATCCCAGCGTATAAAGCAAAACAAATCCTCAAAACTGATTCAAATTCAAATAACTGATTCTGCTTTTTTTCTAACCTTTTCCATTGAAAAATACTACCAAAAGAGAATTATTGTTTAGGTAAGTCTGAGCACTCCAACATTCCAACATTCCAGCATACCGTGGCAGATTATCAATCATGGTTTACGGCCAAGGTTCTGCTTTTCAAATAGAGTGCCTACTCAAATTTTTCCACAAGACTACATCAAATCCAAGTCCTTATTATGAGAACCTGTGTTGTCTTTCTGTTGTCAAGTCAGGGTTTTACTGTGGCAACGATATTTTCAAAGGAAACCGATTACTCCAGATGCTAAAAGATTTACCAAAAAATAATACCGTGGGTGGGAACAGAAATTAAATTTGTTTACTTGAAGTGGTTGATTACTTACCAGTGTTCTGGCAGGGACTGCTATTGCATTCATCAATGTTCTCCTCACATGTCACTCCAGTGAAACCCAGGATGCACTGGCAGTCGTATCCCCCAATCCTCTCCACACACGTCGCCCCGTTCATACAAGGCCCCGACCCGCACTCACTGATCTCCTCCGAACAGGTCGGTCCAAAGAATCCTGCTGGACAGACACAGGTGTAGCGGTCCACAAGGTCCTCGCAGGTGGCCGCAGGGCTACAGGGATTGCTGGCGCACTCATTGATGTTTGTTGAACAGTTGGTTCCTGAATGCCAAAACAAAACCAGAACAAAGTCTGAAGGCCATGTCACACGAGGCAATGTACAGGCAACCAGTTCCAGGCGATTAAAGGGTGTGTGCAACATTGGTAATTGCCAAAGACCTGTATCTACACTTGATATGACCTAACATATACATGAAATAATAAACCTGTAAAAAATTTAAGTTCAATCAGTCTTCGGAGTCATGAGAAAACTGTGAAAAACCCCATTATATGTTTTTTATCTTTTTTTCAAA
The DNA here is from genome assembly GCA_037783415.1 of Leptasterias polaris. Classification (NCBI taxonomy): domain Eukaryota; kingdom Metazoa; phylum Echinodermata; class Asteroidea; order Forcipulatida; family Asteriidae; genus Leptasterias; species Leptasterias polaris. Next base: position 1,243,034 of record JAZGTN010000035.1, read on the forward strand.
AGTCGAATTTTATCCTGCAGGATAAAGAGTATTGTTTTACTCATTTCCTAAAATCTATGGCATTTCAAGCAAAACTATTTCAAGGGAAGTTTTCCACCATGACCATGTAAGTTATGTGCAAATCTGTGAACATTTATATTTTCAATCTTACCAATGTTGTACACACCCTTTTATTGTCAATAAGAATATTCACTCACATTTTGGTTTTTCTCTTTAATTTCTTGGGGATAGTGAGTTACAGCTAAGTTGCCTCTAAGTTGACATGGCCTTACTGTTAGCAATACTGGGTCTACTGTCACTTTTATTATACTTTGTTTATTATATAATTTTTATTTTTTTTTACCCTTACACCGATTTGTGATAAGCACTGTATACTCAGTACTTTCCAGAGTTCTGTGAACAAATCCAAAGGCAAATCACTTGGGCGGGATTAGCACCCATGACCTTGCATTGCTAGAGCAGATGTCTTACCCGAAGGCTAGAGGCAGTTCGGATCCATGGCAGTGGGTACCGCAACAATTTATTATTATTATTTATTAATAATATAATTGTTTATTATTATCATTAATTTCTGGCAATGAAACCGAACATGCCTCAAAAGCAAACTTAATCACAGCAAAAACTCGCAAGGCTGAGGAAACCTGTAGACAAGGGTGCTAGCAACGAACCAGAAGCACCAGGGTTAACCCCTACATATCCAGTAGGATCTACACAAGCAACAGAATCTACGGCTTTATGTCTTATCCGAAAGAAATTGGGCCACTGATCGACTCACCTTCAAACCCAGGTGCACAGATGCACCTGTACTGTCCGTTCTCAATGATGCATGTTGCGCCGTTATCGCACGGACAAGTCCTTTCATCAGTCTCACAATTCAAACCTGAGAAACCGAGGGCACAAACACACCGGTACCCATTCGTTTCAGCAATGCAGGCGGCTCCGTTAGTACACGGATCACTGGAACATGCTCTACCAACAGCTTCAGCACAGGTTACACCTAAAATGTGGAAAAACGTCATGTGTAAAACACCTTTACAAACAATAGCAAACAGATTTGCTTTGACAGGAATAACATGTAGATCACTGTTTCTGCTGCCTTTACACCTCAGAAAAGTGGCTTCTAAAGCAACAAACAGTCCAAGTCACAGCCAATGCTAAGTATGCCCTTAATTTGTTCAGTGACTAGCCAGTTTAGGTGAGTATGGCAGGTAGGTGATAGGGATTTGTGCCTTTGATGATACAAGCATGGCACACAGTAAGAGCAGCCCTGATACTTCACGACGGCAACGACGGCAATTGCCGTCGATGCCCCTACCGATTGCCGCAATGCCCTTTAAAAATCCCACTTTCCACGGCAATTGTTGCCGTGCCCTTTTTTTGTTATTGCCGCCGTGCCCTTTCTCCTGAAAAAAATATATTAAACGATATTCTGCATGCGACATAAATCTCAAAAAATGACACCGAAAATGAGCTGAAATATAGCGACTGTCAAAACTTCCGATGTCTGTGTGATCTATCTGCAGATCCCACAAAAAAAATTAACGCAACGAACAACTTACCTCTCATCACACAGTACACGCACGCACCGACGAAAACCATTGAGCATGCACGTGTATGTACATATCATGTATGTACATGTACGGTGAAATAGTCTGGTAAAATAAGCTTCGACCGTCGACGTCACGTGTATGCAGCACTGCGCGTGAACAGCCCATCCGAGTCGGTAACCCAGACATTGTTTCAACCTCGTACGCGCTGAGTATTCGACCCAGCAGGTGGGACCGTGCGAAAAAGAAAAACAACCGAGAAGGAGTGTGTAAGAAGTTGTTGTTAAATGCAGGCAGCATGCAGCCGGCTTGTTTGTTTTGGCTTGGGTGATGCGTCCGCCGATGACCCGACAGTCCGAAGTTAGTTACTTTTTTTGATATTCAGAAGCTTCAACATGCCGTATCAGGAAAGAACCAAGCAAAAAAAATTATCCCAACTAAATGTTGCAGCATCAAAATGCTGCAAATTGTATGCAATGTTTAAAGACGAATAAACTACGTGTACAGTATGTCATGAAGGAAGTAAGCAGAACAGAATAACTGAGTGGTGTGTATTTATTGTGTAAGATTGTATTATTTATGAAATATGTGTTTTTTCAAAAATTGCCTTGGTGCCCTTTGCAAATTTTTGCAATCGCCTTGATGCCCTTTGGAATTTTTGAAAATTGCCTTGGTGCCCTAAAAAAAAATTTTAAGTCAAGGCAAAACTGCCTTGCCCCTTTCAAGCTGAAGTATCAGGGCTGTAAGAGTATGTCATGACAAAGATATCTGGATAAAGAGCCAAGACAGATTTGTCCCTGTGGAAAATATAGACTATACAGCAATCCTTCACCGATCTTGAACTCTTGGTGGCAGCAGATATGCCTCCATTACTGCGGTGTACCTGGGTGGTACTGCGCTGCCTAGCGACTGGTATAAGGTTTGGGCTACACGGCAATCATTTGATCAGTCGCAGGTTATTGGACTTTCGCTAGGCAGCGCAGTACCACCCAGGTACCACCGCAATAATGGCGGTATCTGCTGCCACCAAGAGTTCAAGATCGGTGAAGGATTGCTGTACGAGCAATCGCAGCCATTTTGACAATTTTGAAAACTGCGGTTATTCTACCTATATTTTTTCAAAAGACAAATCTGCGATAGCCCTATGGCTAAATAGTTTTTTATGACATACATGTACCAAGTCTGTGTGCCAAATAGCACTCCGCACTAATGATGTCACTTTTGCTCAAAATACCACTTTGTCAGACAAACCGAGCTTCTATTTTTTGCTTCTCGAAACGCAACACACCAGAATGAACAAATCAAACCTCACAATATTAAAAAACAAGTGAAAAAAAATAGGAATCCAAAAGACTACCAAAAGAAACTACCAAAAGAACACTAACTTGAGAGTCTTTGCTGATATAAAATAAATGGCCTCTTCTAAAACCGGCGTACTCAGCCATCCGGATGACCAAATACGGTATCATTACGTCATGCCATGCCTGCGCACAGCAAGCAAAAGTTGTCCGGTTTTAGTGCCGCCCTGAGTCGTGTTGCGGTTGCCCCAACCAAAAAACGAACTCAAAATTTGGTCTATATAATTTACCCTTCACTAATTTAGAACTAACTTTCAAATGAACAATTAACTCAGAACCCCACCAGCCTATGACCATGGACTGTCAAACAAAACAAATAAAACAAATTAAATGTGAAAAATTAAAAAAGTAGGATCAAGTAAAATATTAAATCCATTGCACATTCCAAACCTTCAAAGCCTGCAGGACATTGGCAGGTGAAACCAGTGGGTGTGACTTCACAAGGTGCACCGTTACCACAAGGATTAGGGTTGCAAAAGTCATTATCTGTAGACTGGGTTACCAGTGGTACCTCCACTGTCGTCTCTGTATTTTGTGGAGGTGAAGATGTGGTCAGCCTTTCTGTAGAAATGCTTGTGGTGGATAATGGCTGGCTAGTGACAGGTACTTCTGCTGATGTATCGAGTGATGTCTGGGTTGTGATGGGTGCCTGTGTTGTTGGAGCCACCCCTGGCTGGGTGGTGATGGGTACCTCTGCTGTCGTAACAAGCGGTGTCTGGGTTGTACTGGGTACCTGAACTGTTGTCACAAGGGGTGTCTGGGTTGTAGCGGGTAACTGTACTGTTGTAACAAGTGGTGTCTGGGTAGTAACAGGTGCCTGTACAGTTGTAACAAGGGGAGTCTGGGTTGTTACGGGTACCTCTGTATTATTAACAAGAACTGTAGAAGGTGCTTCAGTCTGCACTGCTGTAGTAACTGCTTGTGTATAAAGTTTGGTTGTGGGAATATTCGTTGTGCCCGATGTTTCAGATGTTGGCATTAATTCGGTGGATGATGACAATACTGGTGTAGTGGTGATTAAATCGGTGCAGGTTGGGCCACTATAAGGCGATGGGCAGGTGCAGTTGAAGACAGCAACTTGGACGTCTACAATGAGATCAATATGTGTACAGGTTCCACCATTCAAACATGGTGAGGAATCACAGGCTGTGGCTGAGGAACAAAAATTGATGATAATAATTGTATTTGTTTTCTATTTCAATTCAATTTCAATTCAGCTCACTTTATGTCCACATCAAAACAAGTATTTATAAATTTGAAGTCTTGGAGTAACACATTGAAAAAATTATTAAAAGAAGACAATTGTGATAAAATGTGTTATTTGCACAACATGAGAAAAGTGACAGAAAACAAAAGAGCGGCAAAGATGTGAAGAGAGCGCAAAAAGAAGTGCTTGTCAAATGTGCTTGTCAAATGCACTCCCCCTTCATTAAATTTCTGTGCATAATTAAATTCAGTTTAAAAATTACCATACTATACTCCCATACATTTCCATAAAATAATGCAGAAAGTAAGTGAAATAATCTTATGATAAAAGTATCAGGGGTCCATCCATAGTTATAAAAACGTTCACGGTCAGACAAAAGCATACGAAGTGGGAGAAGTGGGAAGAACCGGAGTACAACTTAAAATGTGAATAAAAATTATGATTTTTATACCGAAGAAATAACAGTGGAAAAATTCAACTCACACAATTATACCAGACTTTACCAAACAATAATCCATATCACCATATAAATATGAATAAATATTTCATTGACGCGATGTGATTGTCAATTTTTTGTGGGAATCGTAAAAATCTTGTACAGAAAGATACAAAAGGAGACTTTTGAACGCTAGGTGGCAGCAGACTTACCAGGTAAATTTCCCTTGTTTACGTAGTTATGAGCATGCGCACATTACCAAGAACGATGGATTTACCTGGTAAGTCTGCTGCCACCTAGCGTCTCAAAAGTCCCCCATTGACTCATCGATATTTAGGTTTGCGATGGACTGTGGATTTTGACAGCGAGATGAGGAGCAAAACAACAAAACATTTCTAATTGTTTTATTTTTTCAGGTTTGCGAATATGATATTTTTTCATAGTCACTAGCTCAATAATTAAAAATTCAACATATTGTGACACTTGGCCAAAAAAAAGTGTTCTGTTTCCGATTACCTGGCATTTAAAAATAGGGTCAGTAGGTCGGAAAGTTTTTTTTTTTCGCATTTTTTTAATTTATTCTGATACGTTTGGCGATTGTTTAAAAATACCCTAGTTGCCCGATTCAAAACTAACAGCAAGTGAAAAAAAACTTCTCCGAAATCCATCAAAGACCTCTTCAGTAAACTCACATGAGGTACGCAGGAGATGTTTTTGGTTTGGAGGTATGATTGTGTCAGATATTTTTCAAAAAAGAAAAATTTTCGGCTAAAAGGTTGCAACTTCTGTTGAGTCCACTCTCGTTCATCTGTGGAGCGCAATCAACAGATTTGCACAACGAATTGGACAAACTCTTGTGCAATCTGCAGTTTGCGCTATGCAGAGCAAAAGTTTGCGCAATCTTCAGATTGCGCACGGTGGTGTACACACGTGCGCGCTGTGCTTTGAATGGCGGGTATTTTTCGCTGGGTACTTCAGGAAACACGACGCGACGACCGTGGATCACAAATCATGAGACCCAAATCACGGAGATATCAGTAAAATTGTCTGGATGTGTTCGGGTTTTTTAGTTCAATTTTGTTAAAAACATGTTAGTTTGGTCAAAGTCTGACATTTAGTCCATGGTACCTTCATTTTTTTATATAATTTTAATTCTTTTTGTTTTGTTTTTTTCAAACAAAATAAAAAGCTTAGGGTCGCGGCATAAAGTTAGGGTCGGTCGGGAAACCGGAAACAGAACACTTTTTTTGTTGGCCTTATTTGGCACTTTTTAGCGGGTACAAAAGCATAGTACATTCACAATGTGTGTGCATCAACATTGAGACAATTTTTTTTTATAAAGAATGACTTTTGGGGAGGGGGGAGGTCTTGAAAAGTCATACTATCGGTATGACCTTGAAAATGTTGAAAGCTTTAGACGACTCCTTAGATAATATTATTGCAAGGAGCTTTTAGAGATTTATTGAATAAACTAAGACTTGGACCTAATCTTGAGGCAATAAAATGTATACATGGACTGTACCTCCGTTTCTTCCACATGTTGCATTGGACTCATCTGACATATCCGTGCAGTCAGGTATGACATCACAGACCCAAGCAGACAAGATGCAGTCTCCATTTGCACAGGCCGTCTGACGAACTGCACTCACGCCAGGACAGAATTGAGCTGAAATGAGAAAGAAAAATCACTAACTTCATAAGGGATAGTTGGTAAAATGTATAGTTTGAACCACCCAGACCTACTTTCATATAATGCTGTTAAGCACCAAAATTGCTATATAACAGAAAGATTTGGCTTAAAAGAAATGGATTACCAGCCAATATACTGTGTTTATCTAAATTCCTTTTGACTGGTTCCCTGCTTGATGTTTGTTTTAGCAAATAAAAGCATTAAGAAAAAAAAATTCCCCTGGTGGTTTATTTGTTGATATTTAAAGAATAACATTACATCCCCTCATGGAGATCCCCTAATTGCCTTTTCTCAGATTGCAATTCGAGAAAAAAACGGGAAAATATCTTAGGTGTTTAAAAATTGTTTCTGTTCCAGTGACAGTTGTGTGTCACAAACATGTGGTCTAGCGGAGATTTTCTTGAAATTTAAGGAGCAGAAAAACAACAAGGTTGTTATTGACTCAATGCTCGAATTGTTTTTTTTTTTTTTGGGGGGGGGGGATCTACAAAACCACAGGGTTGTACTCGTAGTTGAAAAGTTTTACCCCACCCAGATTTCTTTCTTACAAGGCCAGAATCAAAATATTAATAATAATAATAAAAAGCATTTATATAAGCGCAAAAATCCGCCTAAAAGGACGCTCAAGGCACTTTACAGATATGAAGATGTAAAAAAAGCCAATAAACATACCGAAAAACATAAAACATAAACATGAATTCCATGAAACCCTAAAAAACAAGAAACTACTAAAAACGTAAAGAAACTACTAAAACTAAAAATGAGGAAAACATTTCACAAAGTTTAACATAAACTCTTTTTATTGGAACAAGCACGAGGGGAAGATTTATCTCATTTGTATTTTTAGGTGAAGTATGTTTTGAATTGAAAAATACTTGTCAGGCTGAAAGTCAACATATTATTAAATAACTGACAGTGAACGATTTCCCTTGTATAGCAGAGCAAAATGCTATACAAAATGTGTCAGGTGCTACTCAAAAAACAATCAGTTGCTACTCAATATTAGCATTCAGTGTGCAAAAAACATGTTCAGTCTAAACAGTTTGCTAAACTGTATATACAAAATTGCTAGACAAAATCATTCACTGTAACTTTGTGTTCAATAAACATGTTAAAGATATTACACAGAGAGGTTGGGGGCCTATATTATTCAATTTTGAGCCCTATAAACATGGAAATTTTTGTTTTATTTCACTGGATGTTTCAATGCCAGGCGCAGATCCAAGGAGGGTCCAGACCCACCTGCTCTTGACTTTTGAAAAATATTTGTAAATTTATTTTGCCTTTAATCTTTTTCCTTTTTAAAACTTGTTCCATTAGTCTGGGAAACTAAACTACAGTAACACTTGGGCTTCAAGCCTTTGCCTGTGCAGTTGAATAATTTTTGATATTTCACCTCCTGATACTATTACTAACCATAGAGAAAGTCCTTTCTCTGTGCTATAACTAGTTTGCTACATTGTATTGTAAACAAGTTTCAACATGGGATGAAACCTAGACTGGGTGCACTCATCATAACACATTCATCATGTCGCAGTGAGCATTTAGAATTGTGTGTCAACAGTCAGCGTTTTGGATCACAGCTTTAATAAAACAAATCTTGTAATTTTCGACTTGGAAACCCCCCCCCCCACTGAAAAAATCCTGGATCCGCACCGGATTGCTGTTTTCTAAAATGAACGAACAAATTACCATCCCTGTGAAAAAGCTACAGAAACACGGAAAAGCAAATGAGGAAACTCTGAGTCCAATGATTCATGAACACTGCATTGACATGATGAGCATCAGTGAGCTTACACAATGCTGATTGTTAGTTAACATAACAATGAGACTGTACAAATTAGAATCAAAAATAGTTGGATTACATGTACATGTCAGTGGTTTTCTAGGTCACGAAAACAAAGAGGTTGGGTGGAAATGCTAAATACTTTAATTCAAAGGTAGGGTCATAGATTGGTTGTTGTCAACGTAATGCTTATTTACATGTACAGACAAAATTACAACTAAAGTCACATGTGAAAATTTCAGCTGAATACAGTGTTAACTTGCTGAGAAAACAGCAAAAAACTGTCATGGTCCTTTCACAAGAACATTGAATCCATCCACATTTAGTGAGGTAACAGCAAGGTACCAACCAAATCTCTGGGCACTCTGGCCACAGCATTTCCAAATGGACACCAAACCTTAGAAATCTGATAAACAATTCATGCATGAATCATTTTTCAGTCTCAAATGTAAAAAAAAAAAATTAATATCCAAACTATATTACTTCGAAGGGAATGCTTTCTCAAAATAGTTTATACTATCAAGTAAGTTATTATGGTCATTAATTTTTGTAGTATTTACCAATCTATGACCCTACCATTAACAAAATATTTACATCAGAAAATTTGACAATTTGAGTTGTGCCCTTTCAACTTGATAATAACAAATACTTAGCTGGCAATCTTTCAAACTCTTTTTCAGTAAATAGGGCCTTGTCCTTCCCTTAAATGCACTTTACAATGGGAAACAAAAATCATATTTGGCCTATTAAACAAATTGTTTATTGCTTTGGGGAAAAACGCAATAAAAACGGTTAAGTACACAATTTCTTCTGCTTTTAAAACAGCATAAAAATAAACACACATCCCCACATACTTAGCATTTTTTCTATAACGATATTTGGTTTGCAATTTGTTGACTTGTTTTGGTCTTTAGTAATAGTTCTTCCCATATTAACCACTTTCCAAGGGGAAGGGAATTCGACATAAAATAAACAAATTAGATATTGCTTTTAAAACAAATTAGGCCTGCGAACTCAATTTCTTCTGCTTTTTAAAACAAATAAAAAAACAAGAAACACACACCCCAACCCACAACTCCACAAGTGAAAGTGAACACAATGGACACTAGGGGTCATTTATCTCAAATTCCTGCACATGGCATGCACTAAACAATTGTCCCTTCTTTGCATTATTATGCACTGATGAAACCATTGTAAGGCAAATTGGTGTGAGTACACTTGCCCTATGTAACAGGACCAGCTGCTTTGTAATCAAGGTGGGGTTATGTTTTTACGGCTGGCGAACACAATGGCTTCATCGATTATTGGTTATTTATGGGTGGAAAACATTGCAGGAATTAAACAGATCTGGTTAATAGCAGTTTGGGTGGGACAGAGGATGTGTCACTGAATTGTATATTGTACTTTGATGGTGAACATGTGTGGGTGTGTGTGTGTGTTTGTTTTGTGTGTTGTTTTAAAAAGCAGAAGAAATTGTGAATGTTTGTGATAATTTCTTATTTCATAGCAATAAACAATTTCTTTATGATGATGCAAAATTCTCCTCCCTTCCAAAAGTGCATTTGAAAAGAAGCTGAAAGATTGCAGACTATTATTATTTGATAGTAAAAAATTAATAGTACACTACTCAATTTGTATTTTCGGTGTAATTTGTTTTCAAATCATTACTCTGTAACTGTAAGTTATTTTTAACTTCCAAAGATTACTTGCAACTTGATTAAATTATTTAAGTGATACTTTCATAAAGAAAAGGCATGATAGTAAAGAGCTATTTTGTTTTCCATGTTTCAGTGATAAATGTTTAACTAATTACAATAATTATCATTTTATAAGTAAGATCATGCTATGCAAAGGAGTAAACTTAATTTAATTGTGTTGAATGTCACTCATCCTTTATTTCATTAATAATTATTTTGTTCTTCTTTTGCTCTCGGTCTGTAGTAAAGTTATAAATTAACTTCATTATATTATTACTATTAATTATAGATAAATGGCGCATTCTTCCTTGCCTCATTTCCAAACCCTTACTCCCTAGGCCATTTCTGCCTACAGGTGACCTTAATCCTCCATTACTCTTAGACTAACCTAACTGACACAGGAGACATTGAGGCCATGTAGGCCTACAGTTACACACAAGATTTAACTACACACACGTAACCGTGTGTGTAAAGACTTTGGGCAAACCATGCCAACAAAATATTGAGTGAAGAAATTATTTCAATATCAATTCAGAAATGTAATGATTAAGCACAAAACTGGGGGCGCTGTACTCCTTTTTAAAGTTTTGACATCTTTGATCGACTGGGTCTAGGAGACAACATCATCATATCCATGAGAAATGCTTTAGAGGAGCTAAAAGACTTCAATGGTTTGAGTGTAAAATTTGAATATTTACTTTTATACAAAATACACTCCTTGGAATAGCTGCGATAATTGTAACCCTCCATCCTCCCAAAGGTCATGAGGATGTAGGGGTACGATTATCGCAACTATCCTTGGATGTAAATTGTAAGAAGTGTTAAGACTAAAGGTACGGTGGTAGTTGTTGGAACTAATTTTGATTTAAAGGCAAAGTATACCTTTGGTTTTTAGAAATGTTCGATTGTTTTAATCATATATAAATGTTCTTGACATACAATAAAACTAATCTTTAAAAGTTTCATTTCAAAAGGTGGTCGCGTTTATGAGATATTGCCGAAAATCCGGAGTGAATAATTATGTCCATGCAGGAAAAATAATCCCTTACAATTTAGCTCCCAATTTAGGAATACACAATCTGACAAGTGTTTCTGAAAGAAACGTTTCTCAGATTCAAATTTGGGGGCATAAAAACTGATACATTTTTTTACCAAACCGCCAAACTTTGAAGTGAAATGTTTCTCAAAATGCTTGCTGTAGGCTTCTAACCAATGTTGTTATAAAATACTTACTGCCATTGATTTTAAGAGTGATTACCAAACGTACCTTCCCTTTAAAAACAATCAAGTAAAAATAGTAATTGTTACTCTGATTTTTTACAATTATCTTTTTTAATTTTGTTATACTTTTTTCTTGCAACAAAGGAATAAAGGTAAAATTTAATGCAACATAGTTGCGATAATCGTAACCCTCCATCCTCCCGAGTTACGATTGTCGCAAGTAAATGCAACACTGACAATTTTTACAAATCACTAAAAAGTAAAATATTATGGTTTTCTTCCCTCCATATTTTTTAACTTTAAAGTTTTAGTACCAACCATTTTGAGAAAATTTCCATCATTTAACACCTCACCGTGCTTACCTGAAACTGGTTGTGAAAAACTGCCCAAAATAACCACCAACAAAACGACAAGGCAGACCTCTTGGTGATGCCGCCCGGTGGGTCCGGACGGTTGTCTAGGCGAACGACGCTCCGTCATCTCATCCGTCAAATTTGACCTCTGCTCCCGGACAAGCGTCTGTGGAAACACGCTCTCCTCGCTGCGATGATCGGTTTGCGGAGACATAACCACACTTGTTTTACCTCAATTCCGAGCCTTTCACTTTCATTATCACCTTTTCATTATTGAAATCAACAAACTATCTCTTGCATGTAATAACAGTTTTCATGGATATGAACTGGAACCGAAACAAAATTAGAATTTCTGTCAACTACCATCAACTCAAAATCTACCAGTTTCACTTACTGAGGAATTTCAAACATGAGTCATTCATAAACATTTGGTGGACCGCCACACACGTACACGTACGTAACACGCACGCACGGTGGATGCATGACCTGTGCCACCTGTAATGTTTGGTTGAGAAGTAAGTACGATGTCTCAACGTCAGACAGCTACGGAGCCCCTAAAGGGACAGGTAAAAAAAAAAATTGAAAAGGGGGGAAAAAATATATACATATTTCGTTCCCTCGAAATATTATTTCGTTCCCTCGAAATATTATTTCGTTCCCTCGAAATATTATTTCGTTACCTTGAAATACTAATTCGTTCCCTCGAAATATTATTTCGTTACCTCGAAATCATTTCGTTACCTCGAAATCATTTCGTTACCTCGAAATATTATTTCGTCCCCTCGAAATATTATTTCGTTCCCTCGAAATGTTATTTCGTTCCCTCGAATTATTATTTCGAAGGAACGAAATTGATTATTTCGATCGAACGAATTAATTTATTTCGTTCCCTCGAAATCATTTCGTTCCCACGAAATCATTTCGTTACCTCGAAATCATTTCGTTCCCTCGAAATCATTTCGTTCCCTCGAATTATTATTTCGTTACCTCGAAATCCTTTAACTGCTACGGAGTCCATGAAATGCCGTTTCATTTATTTCAGTATGCAAATAATATTCAGATTAGGCCATAATAATGAGCCATTGAAGAGATAGGTAAGAGAAACAATATTGAAATGTATTTCGTTCCCTCGAAATGACATTTCGTTCCCTCGAACACCTTGAACACCGTGCCCGAATCGTACCCCGATCTTGCATGGAGAAACACGTGCAGCATGCAACAGTTGTTGTTTTTTTGTTTTCAACTAGGAATGCTATTTCGAGGGAACGCAATATTATTTGCATACTGAAATAAATGAAACGGCATTTCATGGACTCCGTAGCAGTTAAAGGATTTCGAGGTAACGAAATAATAATTCGAGGGAACGAAATGATTTCGAGGGAACGAAATGATTTCGAGGTAACGAAATGATTTCGTGGGAACGAAATGATTTCGAGGGAACGAAATAAATTAATTCGTTCGATCGAAATAATCTATTTCGAGGGAACGAAATAATATTTCGAGGGAACGAAATAATATTTCGGGGGAACGAAATAATATTTCGAGGGAACGAAATAATATTTCGAGGGGACGAAATAATATTTCGAGGGAACGAAATGATTTCGAGGTAACGAAATGATTTCGAGGGAACGAAAAAATATTTCGAGGGAACAAATTAGTATTTCGAGGTAACGAAATAATATTTCGAGGGAACGAAATAATATTTCGAGGGAACGAAATATGTATATATTTTTTCCCCCCTTTTCAACTTTTTTTTTTACCTGTCCCTTTAGGGGCTCCGTAGACAGCCATAGGCCTAGGCGATAAAAAAAATTAAAAAAATAGCACTGACTGATTAAGACACTGAGGGCGCTATACATGGGCTCCATCTGTGTTACAAAACTTTCACTGGGGGGGGGGGGGGGGGCATGCTTTTCAGTTATAGGGCACCACATTATGTTTCTGGATTTTATCGTGAAATGCACCCTGGAGGGCATTGACAAAAACTATGTTGGGTGGAAGGGGGGCAAGCTGCGCTTGAGAAATCAGGTTAGAATATCAACGTCCAGGGGATTAGGGTCTGTTATCTTTCTTTTTTTGCGACAACAATAATTAACCACTCGGCATTTTAGAGCTGGCTTTCTTCACTCTCGATTTACAAAATGGGATATAAGTTCTTTAAGATTATGCGAGACCACACCCCCCTTTACTTGGAAAAGCCATTGTTTCCAAATACATTCCCATATTTCAACCTCTTTTGTCAGAAGCATGCGGGTACACTTTCGAGTACAACCAGGTGTCAATATTTGTTTAATGATCTCTGAAACTTTTCGGGTTGATGAAATCTTCTCAAAACCGCCGCTGCCGAAGGAAGACAAATATAAACTTTCGAGAAGTCATGGGGATAACACCCGGTTCAGACAGGCGCTCTAGAGTCGCGCCGAACCAAAAGTACATGAAAAGTTCGACGTCTGAAACAGTTAGGAGCGACTGGACGCGCTAGAAGTCGAAAGATCGACAGTTGCAGTCGTTCGGAACGCCACTCTGGAGCGCCTTGGTTTCAGACGTCGATCTTCTGTCATGTGAGCCGAACCTAATGTAAATGTTCGCCTGTCTGAAACCAAAATTTAATTGGGTCGACCTAGAGTCGCTCCTAATCTATTTGGTTCGGCGTGACTCTAGAGCGCCTGTCTGAACCGGGTGTTATAAGCTCCATCAGATCGTCGTAATTCGGGGTGCTTTTCATTCACCAGCAAACTTGTTAATATGTCTTAAAAGTGAAACGGTTTTAAGTTAATCTATCAGTATGACTTTTTGTACAACTTAAGCTATAATACACAAGATGTACATATAAAATATTCAATTCAATTCAATACAAAATCAAAATGTTGCACTATGGATGAGTGCTGTCTCAACACTGCACTGGCTAATTTTGTTAAACTGCTGATAGTATGAAGAAAGGAGGCACATCCTAAAACTTGTTCAGCTGGAATTGTTTTTGCGTATCAAGTAACTTTTGAATTTCCTCTGACACAAAATGTAAAATTCCCAGTAAGAGCAGTGTAGCATCTCGCCTGCTGGAAAGGTCCTTGAATGTACAAGGTCACTCTTTCATCCAAAAAGTTTACATGGTCGAAACGTTTTGAATATTTTATGGGGGTCGGGGAACATTAAAGTTTGTCAAACTAACATCAGGGCTAATATATATATTATCATAAAAAGAGAGAGACATTGTAATGCAGTTGGAAAAATAAATATACTCATTTTTTAATGGGATTTCCACTATGAATCATGCCCATGCAGAGGTTTCTGTAAGTAAACCACGCTTAGAATGTGGTGCATTATCCTCCGATCAATGTGCGATTGGCGTGCCAGCCACCCCCCCCCCACCCCCCCAACCACCCCCCCCCCACCCCCCCAACCACCACCCAGCCAAACCCAAACCCCCGATTTCCGCACATGCGCAGTCTAATCAAAACATGGATCGCCATTTTGCAGACGGACACATTTTACGCACACACGTACATGTACGTTATGTAGGAAAGCGACACCGGATTTGCCATATGAAAATCATTGGTAGTGCAAAATGGATTTCATGGAAGAGTCGAAAACGACAGCCTTCGAGGACAACTTTTGGGTTAGTATTTCATCTTTTTCAAACGTGATAGTTCCTAGTGCATTGTCAGATCTTGCGGTCGAATAGATGGTTGGGAAATATTGGGAAATACGAGAGGCAAGTGCCGGTAGAATTCAGCCAAATTGTCCCCGCGCCCACCGTACCGCCGGTAGCCAGGTAGGGCGCCCCGCCGGTTATCGGGTCATGCGTTCCGCCTGGCCACTGATGTCTGATGACGAGGACAGCCCACACCGACGTTGATGTGTCCAGAGTGTGGTAGAACTTATGTTGGCTTCGTGTTGATATATTTATAAAATAGTGCATTTTTCTACATCGCAGTTTATTCACTACATACAAGTGACTAAGTCTAGTCGCGGACACGGTCACCCAGAATGTGGCGCAGTGCAGCAGTCGGGTCGGGATAGTGTCAGTGTCACTGCACTGTGGGAGTGTGTGACTGTCACTTGCCATTGTGATTGCAGATTGATCACTGTCAATGTCAGTGTCATCATCAGTGGACCGTCGTCTTGTTGTCTATAAACTCTAATTTCAGTGTAACTTTAACCTCTTCCTTAGTTAAAAGGGGTGGCGAGTACGTAAACTGCTCACATCTCACCAATGTAACCTTGGTTCGATACCCGGCTAAAGGGGAGTAAAGGTAGTGGAAATCACAAAATTTGAGATTTGATCTGATTGAGTTGTAAGTAGTGTAGTTGGATAGAGCTCTTTGAGACATTCATTTTGATACTTTACTTGTGGGGATTGGTTCATGAAAACCGGACTTATGGAAGGTCAAAGTTAAAAATATCTGACCTTGTTTACATTACAATTTTTTGTGACCTTGTACCAGCACAACATTTTCGCGGTTGCGCACAACAGCCAATTCCCCTTGCGTAATTGAACATTTCCCAAGGGCCGTATCAACGTGTTTGACAATCAAGCGCGAAAAAGCGCGACAACTAATAGTTTTAATTCAAAAAGTAATTACATAATTAAATACTCGACTAACTGTCATTTTTGGTTCATTATGGGGCCCTAAGAGGATAACTACTTACAGTTCACAATGAATTTTGAGCGCAGAAAACAAGATTTCTTGTGATTTTACAGAAAGTTTTTCACAAATACTCCAACAAAACGGACGCCAAATTGCAATCGCAAGAGAAAAACTCCATCTTGAAAGTAGTTCCGTTTATTTTTATGAATGAAATGATTAACATGGGTTAAATCTATATCCCTCCGCACCACCGATCTCTCTATAGCGTTGTACACGTTGAGGTGGTCACAGTTTCCCATTAACAAAAAGTGGCTGCGCGGTGAACAGCGCCCTCACTCGGTATTGATTGACACTACTAAAGGCCATTGATTATATGTGAGTAGAGTTGTGTGTTGGTTCTTTTCTGTGCCACAAAGTGTTTTCTCCGGGCCCTGTGGTTTTCCTCCCTCCAGAAAAATCAAACGCTTTCAATCTCTGGCTTTGCTCCGTTGTCATATAGGCCTAATACTAATAGGTCTACATATATGGGTAGTTGTGATAATCGTAACCCTCTCCACGAAGGTCGCTTGCGACCTGAGGGTTACGACTCGGTGAGCACAAGATTCGACCATTCGTGCCAAAACGTGCAATTTCGACCAATGTTGACAGACTAGTCACCAGATTTGCCCAATTTTTACCACTTTAAAAAATCATGAAACAAATTCTAAGAACATGGGCTTAACTCGTTGACTGCCGCCTACGAGTATATTCGTAGTAACAGGTGTAACGGATTCTGCCACTACGAGTATACTCGTAGAGAGTGAAAGGCTTTTGTATAGTGAATTGAATACACTGGCATCGCTGAGAACGCAACGAATACGCTTCTGGCAGTGGTGAGGACACATCAGAATTTGTATGCTACAACATGTAGACACAAAAAAAAATACCTATTTGGTGTGCGCGCATGCGCACCACACTTAGATGCTTGGCAAATGGGATGCCCCTATGAATTTATGACCGGCAGTCAACGTGTTAATCTTCAATGTCTAACAAATCCAACCATACTACTCAAAACATAATTGAGAAAATATTTTAAAGAAAAAAGGATAAAAACTTACCAGAGACGGAACAAATGCTCGTGAAGCGAACACAGACGATGGTTGAGGTTTTAAACCCCGCACTTCTCTACCTCTCGACCAATCAGCGTAAATTCCCGACCAATCAGCACAAACCAAGGAAAAACAGACCGGCCTGCCGCGGCTGTAGCCCGCGAACCGGCTATGCCCGCTCGCGGACTCACTGCACGGGTGCGCTTGTGTGTGCTGGTGCTGGGCTGTACATGTACATGTATGCCAACGTCAACCTCGTCCCCAGGGTGTGTCGAGCACTACCATGTTGACCGCTCTCTCATGGTAAACAATGGTTGGAAATAAAGTAAAACATGGGGACGAGGTTGATGCCAACGTATGACTGTGTGTGTGTGTACAATGTATTGGGGTTACATACATGTACAGTAGTTTATAGCTCCATGCTTGTACACATGCATAGAGCCGCGCAGTGCAGTGAGTCCACAAGCGAGAACAGCCGGTTAGCTGGCTACAGCCGAAGCTCCGCCCAGTCTGTTTTTCCTCGACCTCAACCATCGTCTGTGTCTGCTTCACGAGCATTTCGCTCCGTCTCCGGTAAGTTTTTGTCCTTTTTTCTTCAAAATATTTTCTCAATTATGTTTTAAGTGTTATGGTTGGATTTGTTAGACATTGAAGATCAAGCCCATGTTCTTAGAATTTGTTTCATGATTTTTTAAAGTGGTAAAAATTGGTCAAATCTGGTGACTAGTCTGTCAACATTGGTCGAAATTGCACGTTTTGGCACGAATGGTCGAATCTTGTGCTCACCGAGTCGTAACCCTCAGGTCGCAAGCGACCTTCGTGGAGAGGGTTACGATTATCGCAACTACATAAATTATATGGGTTGATGTGGCTGGCTGCCAAAGGTGCCCTTGCATGCCTGCTTCTCGAAACACGGTGTAGCCACGTCCTTCGCAATTTAGCTTCTCAGCTGCTAGGAAGGATGATTAGCCTCCCAAATTATTAACATTGCATAGTTCAAGCCTCTGGGAGTACTAGACAACCAGACTAGGGTGCTGCCCTCCATCAGGTATTAATATCATTTACAGCATAAAATATGTTGTGTTTTTCTTCTTGGAAGTCATCCATGCTATTCATTACTAAATTCTTCATATGACATGTATGACTACAGACAGCCAGCTCTTTTACATTAGACTACATGTACAAATATGTACTACAACTGCTTGATGACAACCTCAAAGTATTAAAAGTCAAATTAAAAAGTGATCAGACTTTTGATAATTGAAGCGATTCTCCATGCCTTGTGTGCATTTATCTCATGAGCAGTAACACCACCGCTACTCCTTGTAATTGCCTATAGATCATGTATGACATCACTGTTAATTTGCTATTTTGGGAATATTAAAATGGATTCGTCATAGAGAGAATGCTTTAATTTAATAAGCCATGTTTGGAAACATGAGAACCAAGCATACACTTCGAATAAATGAAAGAAGGGGCTTGTCCCTGTATTTTTTGCCACATATTTCACCACATCACCTCACAACCCAAGAAGGCCATTGAATATTTCTTTCAAACAATTTCTTACTTGTACCTTGTTTATAAACAAACATCAAATAAACATGAATGAAAGCTTGCAAATGTGCAATGTTGTATAATGTATTGAGATTAATTAATGGAGTGTCGTGGACTCAGTTCTAGTGTTTTCGAGAGTATGTATTTGGGTTCCAGTCATCATGGCAATTGTGCCTTGAGCAAGACACAATAATTGCTTCGTCCTTTGGACTGGAGGTAAAGCATCGTAGAGCCATAGCTCCTGTTATGTGTGTTGTTTATCATGAAGAAACAAGGTTCACTCATCATTTAAGAGAATGGGTTTGCCCCTGTGTTGTTAGCATGTTTAGCAGTACATGTAGATTGCACTGCATAAATCGGTCTCATCATTTACAACTAGCACCTGTCTTTAGAATAATACACGCTTTGAGATGCCTGTAGATGAAGCATTATAGTTATACATGTGAGAAAGGAGTTTGTGGCATGTTGTTGCCAAGCAGTTAATTGCGCTGGACTCAAGCTCTGGTGTTTCTGATCAGCAGAGTCTGGGTTCAAGTCCCAGTCTTGAAATTTGTGTCCTTCAGTAAGACACCTAACTATTATTTCTTCGTCCTTTGAATTGGACGTATAGCTGTACATGTAGGTCCCGTGTGTTGTGTAATGTAATTGCATGTAAAGGAACCCAGTTACAACTATCAATAAGACATGTAAGACATGTAAACGTAAATTTGCTGCTCGTGGGGTCAATTTATTCAACCAACTCCCCCTTACACTTAAGAATCCCTTGCCACGTACTGTAGCAAGTTTTAAGACACAGTACACAAGTTTGAAACTTTAATAGATGGGGCATGTGGTGCTTTTCCTGGCTGGCCCACATTTTTAATCTTTGTTTTTATTGTACATGTTTTTGTGGTAACGATTCTATGTTGTTGTCGTTTCTCCATGGCCTTTATTTAAATTTGGCTGTTTTTATATTTTAATAATGTTCTCAATCATTTAGTAATTTAATTTTAACTTTGATGTTTGTTTGTAGCTGCTGGGCACCTCTGAAAAACAGTGTTTCACTGAGAGGTCTCCCCAGGGTAAAGAAGAAATAAATAAATAATAAATAAGAGAAGGGATCTGCCTGCCTTGGTGTTTCTGGCGGTGGCTGTTGAATGCATGGCAGACAGAAACTACCCTCAAGTGAAACCCAACTGTACACTAAACAGTGTGTTTTATTCTGTGTATTGTGTGGACTCAAGTGTACCAAGCTCTTGAATGTAAATATTTTCACTCGGATCAAATATTAACAGACTTGTTGACTTGGTGGTCTTGTTTTTTTCTTTTTAAGCTTATACTACAACAGTCTCATTCGTACACTTATTGGATTAACCTATTGGATTAACCTTGATTCAAATATTTGTGGGATATATTTTATCTTAAAATAATACATGATACACTTGTTGCACATTGTCATGGGGCAGGAGTCGAAATTAACGCTGGCCCGATGGCCCGAGACCAGTGAAAATCTCTCCGGGCCACCGATTACCCCAAAACCAAAATAGCGAGTGAAAATAAAACTGCTCCGAAATCCATCGAAGACCTCTTCAGTATACTTTAAACTCACATGAGGTATGCAGGAGATGTTTCTGGTTAATATGAAGGTATGACTATGAGTGTGTCAGATATATTTCAAAAAAAGATAAATTTTCGGCTGAAAAGATGCCCCAAATCGTCCGCTTGCGACTTCTGAGGAGTCCACTCTTGTTCATCTGTCAAGCGCAATTAACAGATTTGCACAACGAATTCTTCAGTTTGCGCTGTGCAGAATTGGCAGCTCTATTAGCCTATCAAGCAACAATTTGCGCAATAATCAAATTGCGCTCTGTAAATTGCGCTCTCTTGTCGTGTACACACGTGCACGCTGTGCTTTGAATTTTGGGTATTTTTCGCTGGGTACTTTTGTAGGAAACACGATGCGACGACCGTGGATCACAAAATCATGAGACTCAAATCACGGAGATATCGATAAAATTGTCTTGATGGATGTGTTCTGGTATTTAGTTCAATTTTGTTAAAAACATGTTAAGTTGGTCAAAGTCTGACATTTTGTCCATGGTACCTTCATTTTTTTTATATTAAAAAAAAACCCAATTTTTTTTTCAATCCGAATAAAAAGATTAGGTTCGTAAAGTTAGGGTCGACAGGGCTCGAATTTGGGGAGAAAATCCACAAGACTACAGGGCTCGTACCTCAAAATTTTTACTGGACCAGACATTTTTTTACAAGACCAGATTCAAAATGTGAACATACAAAAAATTGCTGACCCAGTTTAACATGCATTTGACTGCTTTTATATGAACCCGAACTGAGACAAGTAAGAGAAGAGTATACTTGATTACTCATGGAATTAAAAAGATAATTTATCAGACCCAAAGTCTGTTATTCAATTGAAAAACACAAGACCATTGGACTTGTTAGGTCATAAGTTTACTGGCCCAACACTAAAATTACTGGCCTCGGGCCTGTGGTCCAGTGTCAAATTTGAGCCCTGGTCGATTGGGTAACCATTTAACATAATTTTTTTAGGGGGCCGGGGGCCTTTTAGAAAGTTAAATAAGTACAATATATATTTGTTTTAAATAACCACCCATCTGTTTTTGATGTTGGTTGTTAAAATAATAGTTTTTTTGTATAGGTAGAGTGTTCGAGGTTTGTACATGTGTGCACTGACTGCCCGTCGAAAATGATGCTGGTCGAGTTTTAAATTAAAAAACGGGGGGCCACCAAATCTTCTGGCGGGCCAGTAAAAAAAAATTCTACTGTCCCTGCTGGCTAGTGAGCAATGTAGTTTAATTTCGACCCCTGTGGGGTCCATGGTGTTTTGTACACCCGTACACTTCACCTCGGGTGCCATTTGCTCCTGAGGGTGTGCAAAACATTTTGAACATGATTTTTATTTAAAATATTACACATTGAGGTGTTATAATTCAATTGAGAAAGACACAAGACTACCGGGCTTGTCTGGTTGTGAGTTTACTGGCCTGTTGCTAAAATCTCAGGTCTTGGGTCTCAGTCCACTGTTAATATCGAGCCCTGCGTACAGATTGCGTATGGTGGTGCACATACGTAAGTTTTTATTTATCATTTACATTTGTAGGCCTACATGTTTATCCAAAATAAGACATTCCCCCTTCAAAAATAAAATTGCTGACCGTTTTATTAGGCCTACTTTCTTTGCAAACATTGCAAATTAAGTCTGGAACATTCAGTAATGTTACAGTCCTAATTCCTTCTGCATCAAATTTTGAAAGTGAAGGATTTTGAAGGATTTGGGCCTGCAGACCCATGTATCCCATTGCTTATCACAGGTTCAGGCATTCCAATCTTATCCAAGTCCAAATAGTATGGTGTCCAGTGACATAGGAGAAGAGAAAATTTAAGGATTTGGGCCACACTTTAGCCAAACTGCCTAGCCTGTCAGGGTTTTAAGGGAATAGATTTGTGAAGCAGTGAAATTAGTTTGGTGGATAAATCTCTTGCATTTGCTGCCATTGCTTAGGTCAAACAATGGAAGCGTGCATGGGTGTACTGTACAAGTAGCGCACAAGTCTAAACCTATGAAAGGTCTTCACTGACCTCAGTGAGGGCGCTGTTTGGGTCTTGTGACATCATATGCAAGGGTTTCTATTTGGGGAGGAGATGATGAACAAGTAAGCTGAAAGAACAAAAGTTGATGCCAAATTCCGAGAGTACAGATTACTTGTATTGCTTGTTCAACCTGACCTTTCCCATTTTGCTAATTCAAAGTAGTCTGTATGTACGTACATGTAATTGTTAATACAATTACGGAGTGACACCCATTCTGTTTACAAATGAACAATGCAGGTGGTGATTTTATCTGGAAATGGGCCGCGATTAGATGCTTCCTTCCTAAAAGCCGTATCAACCTTCCTGTCCTTGCTGAAGTTCATTCGATTGTCCCAAGATGATTAAAGGGGTGAACCACTCTATGGTTTGCAGAAGATATCACACATTCTCAAATATGCATCCCTAAACATCCCAAATTGAGGGGGGGGGGGGATCTAGTACAAGACCACAGGGCTTGTAGCTCTAAATATTTACACCAGACCAGATTTTTTTTTTGTAACAGGAGCAGAATAAAAATGAGAAAAACATTGCACAGTTGAACATTATTCAGACTGTTTTTATTAGAGAAGGTTTGTCGCATTTGTGCTATTGGTGAGTATACTTCTATACACAATAACATAATTTAAAGATACTTATCAGACTCAAAATTCAGAATTTTGAACATATTTATTTATTAATTTTAAAAGATTTTACAGAGTGAGGTGTTAATATGCAATTGAAAAACATGAAACCACCAGACTTATCCAGTTACGGTTTACTGGCCCGTTGCTAAAATCGCGGGCCTCAGGCCTGCCGCCCGGTGTTAAATTTGAAGCCCTGCTGTGGAGATTATTTCCTTTTGTCCATTGTCAATGTTTTTAACATCTTCCCATAAACTAGCAAAAAATTCCCTTTGGAGCATCTTTAGAATTTTCCTGCGGAGATCTTTCATTCCGATTGTCTTATATAAGAAACCAAATATAGGGGCATCCGTTTAGACTCTCATGTTTCCTACATGTATCTCCCCCCCAAAAAACAACACAAAAAAACCCAACTCAAAATAAAACCTTGTAAAAATTAAACACAAAAAGGTGGATAGATTTTGAGGAAACAACATGAACTAGGTCAATGTTTTCAAAAGGTTTTAACAATATTAAATGTAATGTAACTGATTTTAAACGTTAACGTACTATACAGGATTGGTAATGACAACAAACACCATTGTCTAATTTTAGTCTGAAAGATCACTGATTATAAAAGTTCATACCAGAACAATTTTTTATCTGTGAATTATTTCCCGCTGAAATGAATTTATGTTCTAGAGGATAATATTTTCAGCATGTAAACACACGTAAACATGCTGAAAAGTCTGTGCACAGTTTTCACTATTTTCTCCTGACTTACACAAAGGATTAGGCTCAAATTTTCACAGGTTTGTTATTTTATGTAGGCCTATATGGTTGATCACACAAAACATTAACACTGTCATGCTCTACCAACTACACAATTTTCTTGGAATATTTCTCCATAAATTGTATGATTGATACTGGTATCCGTAAACCTTGTGAGCCGTTTATTGATTTACTGATGATGAGTTTACCAATGTCAACAGTTATTTTAAGAGTTCGGTAGGCATTTGAGAGTCATCGTACAGTACAAGAACTTACACAGCATAATTATGATCACAATAGTACAAAGCATTTGAATGTAGACACACAAGATAATCAGTGTGTGATGTAAATTTGGAATTGTGAATCAACACCAGGCCTGGAATTACAGGGAAGCCACTGAGGCCATGGCCCCTGTTGCATTGGTCTTGGCCTTGGTGCTCATTCAACAGTTTAAGATTCAATAGACTTTAAGATTTTCCAATGGGAGTGCCCTTTGCAGATTGAAAATGGCTTGCCCTCTCAGCCCTGCAACATTGTAAATTTGACAAAGGGCCAATGATGAAAGAATTGTAGAACGAGGGCACACAATTCTGTGCACTGTAAACAAAATACTAAACAAGAACGAACATTCTGTTTAGCGGAGGTGACAACCTCCTTTAGTCTAGCGCGGGTTCACTTGTAGTAACTGAGGTGACATGTCCTTGGCATACATAATAGGTTTTGTGAATGGTGCGGTATGGTAATCTCTTCATAATTGTATGTGCAGGTACATGTGTAGTCTGGTGTACTAATGTAAACGTCTGACGCGTAATTCTATAGAATAACATGTACGTGTAGTGTCCTTGAACCCTATGGGGTGTCATCTTAATTACTCTTGATTGATTCTGGGTACCAGACTGTGATTGAAGCGGTTGTGATTCAAAAGGGTGGGGAAGGAAGATCAATTTTTACTGTCGGCTTCGGCTTCAGCTTATCAATACAAGGTTGAAGGTTGATAAACAATTATAGGTTTTATAATGTTCAATATCAAATTGCTCTATTTCAATGACCTTTAGACGCTATACATTTATGTTAAAAGTTTTATTTTATGAGCAAGATAATTTTTCATTTCTTTGAATCAATTACCAATAGTAGTATTGTAATTTTTTTCATAACTGTGTTGTATAACATGTTCATTTACATACATGTAGTTGGCCTACCTGTTTCTGTGTGGTACAAAAAAACAACCCAATTGTTTTCTAAAAATATAATTTGGTCTCTTCTCATTCATTGTACCCTTCAATGAATATTTGGTGCGCGATATGTGGCATGGTGTACCGGCCCTCCCCCATATCGTGTCTTCATTGTGTTCTGGGAATCTCAGGAATTCTTTAGAGGAATTTAGGGGGTACATCTGTAAGTATAAAGAGGAAAGTGTATGTTAAAAATTTGGAACATTTTATTTTTATTTTTTTTTTTGGGGGGGCACCCTCTGCAACATATCAGGCTTGATATAATGAAAGGAAGTTTGTTGAAATTCTGTCTGTGTCACTACTACAGGTCCTATTTTTTGTGTGATCTTGATGTACATGTACAGGTACTTGAAACTAATGTATTCTACTTTAAAAATATCTTTCTAATCATATGAATTTCTTAACGGACGCTTTTTACAGCACAAAGCGCCGAATCCGAAGGCAGTTTTCTCCTTTAATTTAAATTGTGTGCGATAATAGTATGTACTGGTAGTTAAAACAAAATCAGTAGTATCCCTTTTTATATGAAATTAATTTTAACTTTCTTTTGATATTTCCACAGGGGGAAAAGAATCAAGGTTTTGGATGTCTCTACCATAATATGAAACATGGACAGATATCAACAAGGGAATTAGCAGATTTTATACGAGAAAGGTAGGAAACAACTCGGACGGGATTTGAACCCACAACCGTTGACATGCTAGAGCAGATGCCTTGCCACCAGACCATCAAGCTAGCCCGGTGGTTAGCAGTCAGTTTAAATCCCATAGATTTAATTATCAGAACTAGGAAAAATTGTCCCGTTTAAAAACAATAATTTGGCGTTGAACACAGAAAAAATTGACTAGAGCGGGATTTGAACCAACGCCCTCCGGATTAATGTGCTGTTGCTCTACCAACTGAGCGATCTAGCCGTATATTGGCAGTCTCCCTAATTTGTCAATATCATTGTTCTTTCCAGGGTCTTGTTTTTTATCAACCTCATCCATGAATTGCACTCTAATCTCTTCTAAATCAATCATAAAATCATGACAAAGTTTTGTCATGGACTGTGAAGGAATAAAAACCTGTTGCTATAAATAACCTGTGACATCATCAAGGTCTTATCATAAACTTTGGTAAACAGTGTGATTTGTTCACCATTGTGTTGGCACAGCCATAAAGGTTTATAGTTGCCAGTTTACAGGTGAACTTTGATCCCTATTTCTTTGTTTATTTTGAAGTCGGGTCTGTTTTAAAGAAAATCAACAAACATTGAACAATAGCAGTGTGCGCATTGAAAGTTCACAAAAAACAGGGCCATAATTTTAACACTTTGTTTCAAAATTTTCTATTGAATGAAAAAT
Organism: Leptasterias polaris; assembly: GCA_037783415.1. Taxonomy (NCBI): domain Eukaryota; kingdom Metazoa; phylum Echinodermata; class Asteroidea; order Forcipulatida; family Asteriidae; genus Leptasterias; species Leptasterias polaris. The sequence goes on from JAZGTN010000035.1 coordinate 1,269,120, forward strand.
GATGTGCTCGATTACATTGTTGTGTAGCTTGCTTATGTACACATAAGAAAAAACGTTGTATCGTATACTTGGGTGTGATACGGCAGTTAGACTATAGGTTAAAAGGTTCTACCTGGCATCCCTGAACATAACCAAATAGTTTTGTTGGATTTGGCGCATTACAAATACTCTTTATTATTATTATCATTATGCGTTATGTAAAATATTTTCCAGCTCTGGAGCAAAGAGCTGACATCCCTGTGAAAAATAATGTACATGAATTGACTCAATTCACCACAACATTTCTTGGTTGCGCCATTTTGAGGTTCAGTTTCCCTCGTGTGTTCGCGATTGCAGCGAGCACTTTAGATGACGCGCACGCGGTTGGACGCTCACCGTATCTTGACATGTAATTTGATTCCCAAAATGGCAGACCTCAGGCAGACAGTAACCGCGTGTGATGTCAGTGCCAAGTGTAGCTCTTTTCACACACGAGTTACTTGAATGGGTTAATAATTAAAGTGATAGTCCAACGTCAATTCCCTGGAAGAGCAAATTCATTCCTATCGTCTAGCTTCAATGAACAAACCATCAAACCAACCTGTGAACAATTCATCCAATTTGATAGTCACGTTTTTATCAGCAAAAACAACGCAAAACGGTATATGTTTTGTCGGGGAGTTTGTGTAATATTCTTACTTAGCTTATTTCAATTACCATCAAAATAAGCAACAGTAATGTGCAGGGTCCTCTTCAAATGCCACTTTCTTGACTTTGACAGTATTTTAGACGAAAATATTTCGCCGAAGGATTGTTACTGAAGTCAACTTTGAATCAGTGACAAAAGCACATTTCCCTGATAACATCCAATATTTTTATTTTATTTTTTTAATTCCATCAAAAACAAACAAACAAACATGAATTTAATTTAAAAAAACTAAACCACCCATATGAAGTAATCATGTAAAAGATATCTTAGGAGAAATCACCACAGACCCTTGTTATTTTGCGATAATCTTGTCTGAAAGATAATGCGAACACCTCATGTGTTCTGCCTGAAACCAATATCAAAGAAGTAGCAATTAACAGTCAGGTCTAAGTATTTGTTATGTACTGTAGGACATAGTGGTATAGCCTGTCGGGTTTTGAATTGCACCGAGGCCAAGAAGGCCATGAACTCAGCCAGATTTCTTGGTGCAGATTTTGTGTGCACACTTTATATTTCAAAAACACTACTAAGCAAGGCACAAGGCGCGCTAGCTTGCCAGCGGTTCTTGTAGGCAGATAAGTGATACGACCACGCAAATCCATTGTGAACGCGAACGCGCTCTGTCAAACCTTCTTGACCTTTTATAAAATACACTCTTTGCTTGAAACACTTGTTTTTCTGCTAAACTGTACATGTATATATTTATAGCAGGGCTCAAAATTTACACTGGACCCCATTGATGTTCAATGTTGACTTTAGTCTGATAAATTTTCAATTAGTTGAGGATATTAAGTTACACTTTCACTGAACAACTGGAGGCATCAAATTCTTACCTTTGACATACAAGAAGGTCAAAACATTGAAGCCCAAATTGTGAAAAAGAACACATGGGACATACATAGAGCAGGGCAAAGGTCAAATTGGGCGCACAAAATAGCAAGGATAACAAAAATGGAAATGAGATAGGCCACACTATTTATAATATGGTCTTGTAAAAATATTTCTGGTCCGTACAAGTTTTTAACTGCAAGCCCCATGGTCTCGGGGGGGATTAGCCCACCAAATTTGATCCCTGTATAGTATTAGTAGGCAGCAAACATTTGTTTGAACAGGTTCATGAAATTGGGTCTTGGTGCCCCTTCGAGAGTTATCCACAGACTTTAAGAGTTTCCAATGGAAATGACCTGTGCAAAATGAAAATAGCCTTACCCTCTCAGTCTCAAAGATGATATAAAAACAGAAACCTGAAAATAGAAAAAGAGGCAATTGCCGCCCTGCCCTTGCTCATTGTCCTGGTTGGTGCCCCTCCAAATCGTTTAGTAGAAATTTAAATTTTCCTCACTGAGGTGCCCTATAAAAAAGGAAAAACTGCCTTGCCCTTACAAGAACAAAGTATCACTCAGTCGCAGTGTACATGTATGTGGTTATTTATGCAGGCCTTGAATTTCATCTTTGACTGTTTGAGAAGGCAATGCCATTTTCATTTTGCAAAGGGCACTTCCATTGGAAAATCTTAAAGTCAATGGGAAATGCTTGCAGGGGCACTAAGGCCAAGACATGGGGCAACAGAGGCCGTGGCCTCAGTGTAATTCCAGGCCTGATGTATGCACCGTACTGCCTGATTGATTTGCAAGCCTTATGAACACATGTGTTCATTTATAATCAAATTATTCTGATTCAGGTTGAAGTCAAGAATCAGCAGGGTGGCATTGTAAACAATATCACATGAAATTATAATTCATACATAGCGGGCGTTTACGCTTATGATGTGGCTACATCATACATGTGATCTACATGTACTATGTACTCTGTACATGTAGTTGTACATGTACATGTAGTTGTTCGGCTGAGCAATAGTTTTGTGTGGTTCTTCCACCATGGGGCTTCATGGGTTCAGGGAATGTGTGCCTGTTTTACGAAACTTAAGACCAAATCCAAATTTGCAGCTATGCTGTAGCTGTTGCTAAGGGTGTTGCTATGGACATCCTATGCCTCAATGATTGTTCACTTGATGATCAAGCCACAGCCATTGATTCAGACACAGCCTAATACTTGTTAGGGTGTATGCATTGTTCCCAAACACCATGGCCCAATTTCACTGATTTTGTGCTTACTGCTAAGTAACCACAAGCACACAAAGACTAAGAGGCATGCTAACCTTCATAATCATAGACATAAAACTAATATGTTTGTATGGAGAGAGAGATTGGCTGTTGCTAGCTTGGCATTTATATCCCCTTGAGGGAGTTTTGCTGAGTTCCCTTGTTGGGAAGATCATCTCAACAACCAACAACAAAGATATGGCCCACATTGTGTTGCAGGTTCAGAGTTGGATCAATCATGTCTTGTCTAGTGTTGAAATACAGGGTATTTGTGTGATGTGCATGAATTGTTACCGCTACATGAACCTCTCTAAATACCCCTATTTCTCACCCCTTATCACTGCTAGAGGTCCTGCAGGGTTTAAGATCTTAACAGGATTGACAAAGTATGGGAGCTGAGCTGCAGAATGGTGGATTTAAAGCTGCTTTGAGGAATCGTTAAAGCAGAGATTTATCAGGATTTTTCCTGATGTCAGTTTTTATTTGTTTAAGCATCATTTGCCTTCAATCAAGCTGTCTGGGAAGGTATTAACTGTCCATCAAGGGAAGGGAAGGAGGACAAACTTATTTTGTGTCCCCTGTAGATGTTTGTAATTCTTTTTTGGAAATGCAGTGATCTGGGTACTCGTTGGTTAAAGGGGGGGGGCAGAAGGGTCGATTTGTCTGAAATGTTGCACAGATAAAAATTTCTAGTACCGTGTAAACTGTTTATTTTACTTTCTCTGTCCATTTTCTTTTCTTCTTGCTTTGTCCGAAATTTCCTTACTTTTTTGCAAACATTTTAATTTCGGAGGGCATTCCCCACCCCCCCCCCCCCTTGCCCCGAGGGTTGATGGTCTATGGCATGTACAGTATGGTGATCTGCACTTATCAGTTTTACAGTTTTTCATTTTTGTCCAACCACATCTCTGTTATGAAATTATTTGCAAATTAAGTGAATCATCCTTGAACCTGGTGTAAAGTAAACACCGGGAGTTAATTTTAAGATACAATTATTAAAAAAAATAAAAAAAAATAATAATAATAAATTTCTACACATGTCTGACATGCCAATTAAATAGTATCAATAATTTTGGAATAAAAGTAAATTAACAAAAAATCTCTTATTAAAACCTACATTGTGTGTACTTTAGGGAAAGAGCATCTGGGTTGTATAGAGAATACATGTAATATGTAAATTAATTTCCATCCTGTGGTTTTTGATTAAAACACACTGTGAAACCAACCTTTGGAAACTTTAAATGGTTTTTCACAGAATTTCTTATGTTGATATTGTGGATTTATGGGGTGTTTAAATGCTGTCTATTTCTCAACATTGACACTATTTCAGATGGGAAATATATCTCTGGAAGATTGGTACTGATTTTTTTTAAAATCAGTATTGCGATTGAAACTATGTACCCGTGTTTCCCTGATTGGCCAATATGCAAAATATTTAATGATAGTTTTAATATCGATTAATATTGATAAATGGTTGATAATTAAAGTAAATCAAATATCATTAAAAAAGAATTTAAAATGGCACAAATTGATCAACAGGGTGCTTAACTAAGTCAATTCATTAAACATCCATTTAAAAAAACATGAACAGGATCAATTGGAGGCATCACACACTGCGCATGAACTTTTGCTTCTGATCTCATGGGAAGAGATCCCGCTGTCGCTTCTTGAAGCTAACACTTTGTTGCTCTCAGGTACATGGAGAGAGGAGTTTGACACCCCGCACCGATACTCCAGGATTGAGCAGTAATTTGGCATTAATTGACAGTGTCTTTTTGAATGAGTCTGCCAGTAAAACAGAGAGACAGTGAAGAGTGGATTACAGAATGAGGATTCAGAGAGACGGAAAAGAGTAGATTACAGAATGAGGATCCAGAGAGATCATGGCGAGTGGATTTCAGAATGAGCATCCAGATATACAGTGAAGAGTGGATTACATAATGATAATGCAGAGAGACAGAAAAGAGTGGATTACAGAATGAGGATCCAGAGAGACAGTGATTAGTGGATAACAGAATAAGAAGACAGAGAGACAGTGAAGAGTGGATTACAGAATGAGGATTTAGAGAGACAGAAAAGAGTGGATTACAGAATGAGGATCCAGAGAGACAGTGAAGAGTGGATTACAGAATGAGGATCCAGAGAGACAGTGAAGAGTGGAATACAGAATGGGAATTCAGAGAGACAGTGAAGAGTGGATTACAGAATAAGAATTCAGAGAGACAGTGAAGAGTGGATTACAGAATAAGAATCCAGAGAGACAGTGAAGAGTGGATCACCGAATGAGAATGCAGAGAGACAGTGAAAAGTAGATTACAGAATGAGGATCCAGAGAGACAGTGAAGAGTGGATTACAGAATGAGAATCCAGAGAGACAGTAAAGAGTGGATTATGGAATGTGGATCCAGAGAGGCAGTGATTAGTGGATAACAGAATGAGGAGAGAGACAGTAAAGAGTGGATTACAGAATGAGAATGCATAGAAACAGTGAAGAGTGGATTACAGAATGAGGGTCCAGCAAATCACCAGCCTCGCTATCATGGGCAGTGCTTGGGAGGGAAGTGCTGAAAATTACTGATTGGCTACCAAATATGACTGCTCTGCACGCACGCTTGTTAAAAACTTTCAAGCACTTGTAGTGCGCTTAGTACGCGCGTGTCAAAATGCAAGTATTTTGACACAGTCCACTTCAAATGTATCATGTTTTTACGTGGTCACCTTGAACTGCATACAGTTAGACATATCACAAGATCAAAGAAGTATCAGAGGGGACCAGATGCTCTTTGATATGATGGCTCTTTCGATCGCAGATAAGATCAACCACAGGACAGATTAAAAATATCCAATATATTTGAATATTTCAAAGTCACACTGTCAGGGGTAATGATCCAGCAAGGCATTCTTGGAAAAATTGATGTGGTGAGATCGTACACTTTGGGAACGAGGTTTGCAAATCTCTGTCTGGATGCCCGTTGTTGTGTAAAATTTTGTACAACCGATTGAATATACCTCAGGGATGAGTCACGACTTACCACACAAGACTCATTGTACCTCCTAATAGCTGACAGCAAATTTCTTTTACAATTTTGTTTTTCTTCACCTAATTGTAGTGAGGATCGCTTACTAAATGTACTATGCAGAATACACAGTTTAATATGGAGTCTGTTATTAGAGACAGGGTGAAGACATACATGTAGGGTTGGCAGTTCATAAGATAGCTAAATTGGGGATTGTGATTTGTGAAGCTTGAGTTGGCCAGACAAAAATATATGTTTGTTTCCTGTAACCCAACCCGATCATTGAAAAACTTGCTGACCGTAAAAAAAATGTTTATCAATAATTTGAATTTATTATTTTTTTAATATAAACTTATGAATTGGTTTATTTTAACAACATTTTGATCAAATGTGATGTGTATAGAATCTTGTATTTTCTATCAGATCCTTAGATGTAAATTATAGCCCTCAAATGGCCCGGTAATTATTGTGTTGTTCTGTGAGCTTGTTGGGGGTACTGTTCCTCGAACCCCTTCAAGGGGCTCCATCCCTGAATCCTGCTGGGAGAGGTGTGGGGGCCTTAGGCGGCCTTAGGCGGCCCCCTGGATCCTTTGACGAGGGTGTCCCTACATGTACTTCCAGAATTTAAATGTTTGCAAATCTGATACTTTGGTGATGACCCCAAAATAAATTTGTGTACTATTCATCCAAAAGCCTAGTAAGCACCCTGTGCAATTATTTAAAAATAACTATAAAGTGCCCCCATTGATTATAAATCAATAAAAGTGTAGTCAAACTTTAAATCACCACAGATCGCCTACTACGAAATGTCTATGGTGTTCATTTGAATGCTGCCCCCTATACGACCAGAGATGTGGTTGGTACCCGCTGTCACCTTGCTAAAAAACTAGGATGAATTTGCCCAGTCTTTATAAAAATAACGTGACAGTTTTTTCGCTGTTTTCTCAACAAATAGACACTGTATTCAACTGAAACTTTCACACTTTCGGGCGACTTGAATTGTATATTTTTTGATATTTTTGCACAAAAACCAAATGATGATCCTACCTACATGATTATGAATACACAGTAAAATGGAAATAAAAAGGAAAACAATCAAAGTGTGGTACAAAAATTGTCATTGTCTAAGATCACATTGAAAAAGGAAAATATGAAACAGATTTTGATATCATAATTGATGTCAAACTGTTTGAAAGGGTTTCAGGTTTGTTCTATATGTACACATGTACATGACATAAAATGGTACGGAGGAAGGATGTATGTACAGTATGTGTGTGTGGACAATGTACATGTAGGTCAGGTACGGTGCAATGCTGGACCACTGAATGCACAAAATGTGCACAGTTCTGTACTACAATCAAGACTTGATGGGGGAATCACTCATAAAATGTACAATGTACGTGAAGTACATTTACTGTACATGTTCCTTAGTATTATGTTAATCATATGTCTGCTATGATTTAACACAGGGCTAGTATGTTGATCAAATCATAACGTTGATCTCAGACTTTGTCTTTTCTATAGCTACTTCTCTAAACCCATGCGCATCCTTCAACTAAATGTCTAAAACCCACTCATCATTTGTCAAGACGATGAAGAGGGGGAAATCTGTTGACAATGTTTGGTTTGAGTTTGTAGAATTTTCTATGAGGAGAGAAAATATGGCTCGGAGGCTTATTATTAGCATAGCATTAGTGACATGACAGGTTGGAGAAAAATGTAACCGTATTGTGTTGTGGACCACATGCCAATCGGTACGACTGCGACCCCAGGAGAAGTGTATTAAAGGGATGATGTTACCACCGATCCCATTTTTCCCGAAAAGAGATCGTGTACACATTGAGCATTAAATATTTTAACCATTACAAATGTTGTTAAAATATTATTATTTTTAAATAATTTGTTTTGTTATTATTTATCTTTTGATCTGGTTTCCGATGACCTTTTCACCCCAGAAAAAATCTGTGAAATTATTCTTAATTTGCCTTAATATTTTTGGAACTGTTTGATTGTTTTAATTCGATATAAATGTAGACATATAGATGATGTGACCTGTGACGTCACATGTTTACAAAAGGGCCACAGAACCTGGACTTCCTGCAGGCACATTTTGTACACAGACCAATGGAAGAAAACAACAAATCTTATGTTTTATGGAGATTGCATTGTCTGATTTTTCTCAACTTTTGATTTGAAGAAAGGGGGGACATCTCAAAAGCTGTACAGCTGTTGCTTTTGTAAATTTTGAATATATGTGAAAATTATGACACAAAATGTAAATTTTCCCATATAGCCTGTGTAGTATCTTGCCCGGCAGGAAACGCTTTAGAATGTACAAGGTCACCACTCTGTAAACAAATGTAACATGGTCTATACATTTTAGAGATATCGTCGAATATCTGGAGCGTGTCCATGTATGTCCACGCATGAAGACAAATCCGTAATTTGGAATACACAATCTGAGAAAGGTTTCATGCAGAATTGTTTCGCAGATTGAAAAGTGCTGAACCCCTCTCTCAAAAACCACATTCCTAAGAAGGGAATCGGTTTCTGAACATGGTTTATCAACAGCTGCAGTGCTTCTTACCAAGTAAGTTTTTATGGCCATTCATTGTTGGAGTATTTACCAAAGGTACGCCCCTCCCTTTAAAAAAAAAAGCTTGGCAAAGCCTGGATTGACCCCTTGCATTAACTCACGTGTGGTTGCTGTCTGCCATGCTCACCTTGCAGGAAATATTGCAGGAAAATTTTGTTAATCATGTGAACTCTGCGGCGCCTAAAATGCACTACATTGTTTTTACATTGACTCTCAACATGGCTCGACCAAAATTACTGTGATGATGACATGTACTGGGCCCAATTTCAAGAAATATTGCTTAAAAATTCTCTGCTAACCACAAATAAGCAGGATACAATCAAATATGCTACAGTACATGGGACATGGTACTTCTGTGAAGTATAAGTCTGTTGTGTTTAGCTACTTTTCTGCTTAAGCAGCTCCCGGTACTTCATGGAGGCAACAGAGGCAATTGCCTTCATGCCCTTGGTCATTGCCTTGGTGCCTCTTGGAAGGTGCCCTTACCAAGAGAAAACTGCCTTGCCCTAATGAGGTACATGTATCATGCCACGCTTCCTTATAAAGAAAGGGTTATACTTCGATTTTGACAGTGAAAACAAATTCACGCCATTTTTATCTGAAAGCTTGTTTATAAAGATGGTGATGGTAGTAAGTGGCATAGACTTTAATATTTTCCATTGCACCCCATTGCAAAATAAACCAGGCCTTGCCCTCTTATAGATGAAATTCCTGGCCTGAAATAAACAAAAGTACAAAACAAAATATTAATTTCAAAACAAGTAACCACCAAAGCTGTGTATGTTTAGACTAGGGGTGGGATTTATGAATGGCAACTTCCCCATTGCTGTAATTTATGTGCACCTGCTTAAATGAATTATTCAAACTGTGCCTACAAAATGTGTCATCTATATTCCTAGTAGCATGAAATATTCATTATGTGTCAGTTGAAACAAATTAGAGGTCTCAGCATTTTTGAAGGATTCACACTTCTTCAGGAATTCCTTTTTTGTTTTGTTTAAACACGGACTTGATTAATCGCCCAAGTGACACATAGAAACAATAATATTTTATCTTTGTCGTAAATTATTGTTGTGGTAATTTATGTATTAACATCAAACATACAAACTTTTAACTTGAGTACAGTGTACACTGTTCGTAAAATACTCTTGTTGAAATTTAAGTTTAAAAGCATATTTTATGACATTAAGAAAAGTTAAGGGTTGGGATCAACATTACAACCTCTTCCCCACCATAGGTCTGTAGCCAGCCTCTGTCCTTTCTACAGATATTTTGTTCATGTAAATGTGCCACCAGTGTGTCCAACCTGGTTCCTTCTATCAGGGTGTTTGGGCATGCAACCAGGCTTTCTGCTTGTTCTCATCCAAATATATTCTTTGCTGAGATGTAGAACAAAGAGCAACTCAAACAGCTTTATTCCACGTAATGCATCTCTTTAGCACTCCTTGCCTGGTACGTGTTTCCCTCAATCCTACAATAAAGACCGTTTGAAGAGGAATATCATTCAGCTCCAAAGAGTTATTTTCTTCTTAAAAGTTTTCTTCTTGTAACCCCTTACAAAGAGTAGCTTTTAACCTTGTTTGGGGCAACTAAAAAAATATCAAATAAAAACAAACCCATCTATACATAACAGGGTTCTGCCCACAGTGGTTGGTGCCGGAAAACTCGACCGGCACTCATGATTCCCCGACCGGCACTCGCAGAATTTTTTCTTTTTCCGACCACCACACATTTATCCTTTTTTTTGCCCATTTCCTTCAAAATATTTTGAACAACGTGTAAAACAAATTATTTACCAGTAAACAGTTTTATCCAAAGTTTCGAGTAGCCTACTTCTTTGGTTTGAGTCTATTTTAATGATCCAGGATCGAGCATTCCTCCCGCCTGTACGATGTACAATATATCCAACGCACGAAACCCGCATTGATTTTGCAATGGTTTCCAGTCATGCTGATTATAGCTTTACGCTTGGAATAACATGATACCAGTTTCATCATGTTGCGAACCCTATTCTACAGCGTTTTATTCAACGGAAATGAACTGCAGAGTAAGCACCATGCTATAGATGCTGTAAATTGTTTTCCCATGGCGGTAAAGGCGTGCGCGCACTGAGGGCCTACACACAGCTGCAGGGCGCACGTGTGTAACCACTCCGTGCACGATCGAAAGGAAATTGACTTGACTGTACTAGGAAAAAAAAATTTCCGGCACTAAACAAATCCTGGGCAGAACCCTGACATAAAAAACTGTATGTTTTTTTTCAATACACTTTTATTTCCACATACAGAACATGTGTTGATGGAGTCTTGCTTCTGTCTTATGAGTCATCCAACCAGTAGTGTACCTGCTGTATTAATTTCAGTCTCAAGTCAATTGATAGCACACACTTAGCACATGTGGATGCATTCAAGTACTGTATTGTACAAATGTGCTGTGCATAAAGTCGATTGCTGGCTTAACAAATACATGTAAGCGCAATGTTTGCATGGTGAAAAAGTGCAGTGTTCAGGCATGTTATTTCTCAGGATTTGTCCGGTTGCCAGGATTTTTTGTATTAAAATCTCCTGGAGCCTTCAAATGTTCTTGAAAGAAGTACAGCAGTCACCCCAAGGAAAAAGAAATGCATGTAGTCCACATTGTGTCCAAGCCTGTTTGGCACAGAGTCTGTAAACCCCCTGAATGCTAACATCTGGGAGGTTCTGGGTCTAGATCAAGGGGAAACTTGGGCATAAAATCAATTTTCAGGAATTTCTTAATTTGTCAAATCTTATCCATGAATGCTAGGTTTGCAGAAACACGGTCCTATCACTGTTTATCAATAGCCGTTTTCATAGCACAGTGCAGAGAGGACCAGTTATCAGAAAAATGATAACGTACGTTGATCCAACATTATTTTATGGTCGCATTTTGACATGACGTGACTAGAATCGTTCTCCCTTTAACTTCAGTGCGCATGTCCTACGTACGTCACTAACCAACCACTAGTTAACCATTGTTTCTTACACGAACTTGCTCCATTTGTGTAAGTCTTTAGACACTTGACAATTATCAACAATGTTTGAGAATATTTACATGTAGTACATTTTACGGTACACATGTGTTGTACAATAACAGGCCCATCATTTTTCCCCTGAGGCCTTTCACATTTTTATTTTTATTGTATTTTATTTATCAACCAACCAGCAGTGATAAATTGCCAATTACAGGAAGGGATTAAACTATAAAATGTCTCCCATACCCCAGTCTTGACCTGGTTATCCTTGGAAATATTTCCCTTAGACTTGTCTCTTAGACTGTGTCATTGTATTACTCCATGAAGGCCTGTAATGCAGTTCAATACTATTCATTATTTAGCCCTCACTATCTTGCGAATTTTCAACACACTCTCTAAAATCCCAGAAACTGACTGTAGGATCTGAATAAGGATCTGTATCGCACATCCTCTTAGCAATTTATTCTCTGATCGTAATAACTTTCTAAATGAGATTTTCCCCTCTTATATGTCTCACAAATATTGCGGAGTTTGTACGATAACAAACCTCATCTACTTCCTGGTTGATTTTGTCATCAATGTTTAGTTTTTTGCTTCCGAAAATTCTTTGAATTTTTTACCTGGCAATTTCTGTGAACTTGTAAATGAATTCCCAACATTTACAGCTGAATATTTTACCCTACACTGATGTAGGGTTTGTGACAGCAGATGAAATATCTACATGCATGAGGGACAGGAAGATCTGGGGACAACTCTGTCTTAACATCATTGATCGAGGACACCACTTGAAATAGAAGATGTGCTTTCCCAAATTCAATGGACAAAATCTCAGGCATGCCACTCGAATGGGATTCAAACTCATGACCCCTGCCATTCGAGAGCAGATGTCCTACCACAAGCATGCCCGGTGACATGAGGCCAGTTTTAATAGATGTAATAATTAAAGAAAAGTCATGACTGCATAAGGGATAAAGACTATCATTTTTAAATAACCCAAAGAATTGTGGCAATTACCCCTTTTTTTTGCAGTACAATTTATGTACATTAATTTGTGTAAAAGATCACCAATTCCAGGGCAAATTACTGCTCTACTTTCCAATCAAATTTAAAGTGCAAAGTTAGACACTTTTTATTCACTGGGAAGTTGAAAAGTATAATTCATTCGTGATTATAGCATCGGGCCAGTAAACTCATGACTTGACAAGTCTGGCGGTCTTGTGTTTTTGTCCAAATGTTGACTTTCCGTCTGATAATACTCTGTCACTTCTGTTGAGTATTGAAGAATTCTTTCCCAAAATACAAATGAGATCAATCTTCTCTTAGTGATGGTTCAAATTAAAACAGTTTAATTGTTAAACTGTGTAGGTTCTTCTTTCTCTCATTTCAGTTCTGGGGCCGATTTCACTAACGCGTTTTGATCATCGCAAACGCTGAAACCGATCGCTAAATCCAAAAACCATCGCAACTTAGCGATGGATTTTGAATAACGATTTCACTAAATCTTTGCGACGAACTTACTCATCGCAAAACAATTATTAGCGATGAGCAACTTGCGATGACTCGTTAGTGTCCGCAAAGTATAAGTTCATCGCAAATTTATGATAAATTGCGCCGTTTTGTGCTTAGATGTTATTATTGGTGTACGTCTTGACGGTAGTTTGTCCGTGAATTAAAGAGTAAAATTGCGTTATTTTCATTCCCAGTCTTTTACTGGGAGACTCGGGAAACCCTTAATCTCTTAACGAGAGATCTTAAAATCGGTAAAAAGGAGATCTCCATCTATTGGGTTCAATTATTTTAGCCAGCATTTTTGCATCAAGAATTCAGCCTTTCCAATTTAATATCATGTACCAATTTTCGGTGACAACACTTTTGACGTTATCTATACATGATTTAACCAGTTTTGTCAAATGTTCATAAATCTCTACGTTACATTATTATTATTTACAAAATGTTATAACATTAATTATATTAATAGGCCTACAAATGAAACAAGTTGAATATGATTTCATGTGAACCTTTTTAAATGAATGCTTAAACATTAATATAGTCCACCTGTTGTTATTTTTGATGCACCAGCATGAAAATTATTTACATTTAAACTGCAATTTATGCATTTCGTTTTTAATCGAACCGCGGCAACAACATTTTGACATTCAGACGTCCACCATGCGAGGACCGACGATTTTTTGGCGGGCTATGTCAAAGGTCACTACATTTAGCCTCGTACAAAACATTTATTTTCCTCTTAATATCATCGCAACTGCGATGACTTTAGTGAAACGCAAAATCATCGGCGTCGCAAGTGCGATGGATTTGCGGTTTGCGATCTCATCGCAAGTGCGATAGCGATGATCGCAAATGGGGACTTTAGTGAAATGGGCCCCTGGTCTTTCATGTATAAGAAAAAGAATTCTGGTTCAGTAAAAAAAAAATCGCTACAACTCCAGGCCTGGAAATTACACAAAGGCAACAAAGGCCATGGCCTTTGTTGCCCTGGTCTTGGCCTTGGTGCCCCCTCAAAAGTTTCCCACAGACTTGACGATTTTGCAGTGGAAGTGCCCTATGCAAAATGAAAATGGCCTTGCCCTCTGAAAGATGAAATTTCATGCCAGCAGGCCCTGCAGTCTTGTGTTTTTTCACCCCAGAATTCAAGCCCTGGCCCGCACTATTATTGAAAATATTTAACAATTTAATCGCACTACATGTAAATATTCACAATTGCATTCATGTATCTGGTTAATGTTTATAGTTTGACCTTAAAGGGAAGGTATACGTTTGGTAATCACTCTTAAAATTAATGGCAATAACAAACTTATTGGTCATAAGTACAGCAGCTTTCGATAGTATAATCAAAAGCATTTTGAGAAATATTTCACTTCGAATTAATGTGGTTATGTAAAAAGATATCAGTTTTTATGCCCCAAAATTTGAATCTGAGAAATGTTGCTGTCAGAAACGTTTCTCGATTGTGTATTGCTATTGGGGATTATTCTTCCTACATGTACAGCATGTGGACATATTCGCCCCGGATTTTTGGCTGTATCTCATAAACGCGACCACCTTTTGTAATGAAATGTTCACAGTTTAGTTTTATTGTATATTTCTACAAAAACCAAAGGTATCCTTTGCCTTTAATATTGATATGCTAGACTGATTTCATCTCAATGTCAGACGGGGCCAACCAAGTCTTCAGAAATGTCTCAATGATCAATCAAACAATTTGACATGACCTAGAGTTGCATAGAGGCATGGATCATAATGAGTTATTGGCTCCCTGATTGAGGGGCTGGTTGTTACTCAAGGTGAATGGCACGAAATTGTAATGGAATTGACGACGATGCTGTCTTGTGCGTTCTGGCTGTTAGCGATTGTTTTGAAGAGTGTTTCTCTAATTGAACAGATAAATCTTTTCAAAATTTACTCAGTAAGATAGATAAAATTTAGATGAATTTGTCAGGAGCTGAAAATTCCTCTGACTTGTTCTGGTTTGTTAAACCCTGCAGTGAGGGCCGCTGTCGGGTGCTGACATATTTTAATATTTCCATTGTCTTATCCACATCGTACACACTGGTCAACTCATATGCCATGATATCCTAAGCTGGACCATGCCACATGTCCTGGAGGGGGTGTCAATCAACAGGGGTCAGTGATTTGGTTAGGAGGGACAGTACAAAACTCTGCCAGCATCCTTTGTGTACAAATTTGTATGTCAATTGTCAATGGTACTTGGTAGATAAAACAAAATTATCAAACTTAATAAATTAAGCAATAAGATTAACTAGACATGAGTTTGTTACGAACAAACACTGGGGTTTCGGCTTTATTATTGTCAAGAATGAAGGTCACATTAAAAAAAAAAAAGTTACATGTGCCATAAGTGTGTTCAAATACTGCCTTCTGTAATTCTTGTGTCCATGAGAATTGTTTCAGAAATAGGTATCTATGGGGTTGTGGTGAACGAAAGATGCAAAATAATTGATAACCCTTTGGGCGGTTAGAATTCTGAGAAATATTAATGGTCAGCTTGTATAGCACCCTCTTGTGTTTCCCTATTTCCACGCTTCCGAGAACTATAAAGGAGCAAGAGGGCGCTATATCCTGCCATCGTTAGATAAACCATGAATGGAAGGATCAAAGGTCAGAACGATATCGCGTTGCACTGACGGGCTCTCTATACATAGCTATGTGACGAGACCGTATGCTACAAGCAAAGTATACGGAAGCAGAGAATTCCGCACTGACGTCAAGCGTATTTCATGGGTTGGCAGGGACTTTTTGCTTGTGCGCTTGCGTAGTCCACGTTCTACTCTTACACAGCTAGCGCGGTAGGCGGAGAATGGTAATCGCAAGCGCGGAATTCGGCAGTAGGCAGATCCATGAAATTGGGCCCAGATGCAGTAGGTTATAACCATAGACTGAAGAGATTGTGGAGGCCATCAAGAGGTGACTGGGTAGAAAATGCATCGTGGACGTGTGTCCACAGAAAGTCTTGAAATTCTGCAAAGTTTAAACGATTTTTATGACATCACACTCGCCAGGAAAATATAGATTATTTTTAGGAATCTACACATGTACATGTAGTATGTATAGTAACGGTAGATTCAGTACACATCTAAAGTTTGTGGTAGATTAGTCACGAATCAACAGTTAATTGCTTGATCTCAATCTGCAGTAAACTGCTCCTTTGGAAAAGACCAATTGCAAATTTTATAAAGTACACCTTATACAACATATACAGTCAGATTTGTTTATTGTGGAAGCAATACTATGTTGCAAGAAAAAAAGAAAAAAAATGAATAACATTTGACAAACTTATACACAAAACTACATAAATGAACAGGAAAAGAAATTCCAAGGTTTGGGGGAAATAGTTCCAAGTCAAAGAATAAATAGATGATGTAGTTTCAGGCATAGAAGCCTTTGGCTTGTACATTTTGTGCACGAATCTACACTGTCTGTTTTATTCTCCTTATACATTGCTCCTCAAAGGGCCGCACTTGCTATGTTAAGCATTGCCTGCCCATACATGTGTATTATTTCAACTCGAGATTCGTTTATTGGGAACAAGTTGTAAGTCTTCATTTTTGGGGGAAATCATGAGAATAAATTGATGGTAAATTTGATGTTTCTCCTCTCCTGTTTCTCTCCCCAGAGCCGTAATAGAAGAAGGCTACTCCAAGAGTATCAGTAAATTAGCCAAGACAGCGAGTAACAGCTCTTGCTTAGGGTAAGACAGTTTCTCCTCCTTAGGCCTTGATGGGAATCAACCGGAGTGGTAATTTGTGTATGCCTGACCTGAATCGCTAAAAGCTTGATAAGGAACTTTGTGTAAACATGGTTAAAGAAGAAGTTCTTAGCTGACAATGTTTTGAAGAAGTGTTCCATTTTGATGGATACAAAATAAAATTTGAATAAAAAAACAAAATGTTTCTTGAGACCTCGAGTTGCACAAGCAATTTGGAACCAGTCAACTGTATGGGCTGGATAGGTACAACTGTCCACAGGACTCAAATGTGTATCGTACATGTAGATCTGTGCATTCACCACATACATGTAGTATCATGTTGTAGGCTAGCATAGCGCATCTATCATTCCAAAACACAGTGGATGATATTGAATGGTCAGACAGTGGGAGGGTTGACTGTGCACTGTGTAGATGCATTCACCACATGATATCAAATTGTAGGATAGCATAGTGCATCTATCATTCGAAAACACAGTGGATGATATTGAATGGTCAGACAGTAGGAGGGTTGACTGTGCACTGTGTAGATGCATTCACCACATGATATCATATTGCAGGCTAGCATAGTGGATAATATTATTTGGAACCACGATGGATCATAGTGGCTGATCGTAGTTGACTGTGTACTACGGTCGATTCTTGTTATAACAAGATCGCTTGGACTGGCCATATTACCTCTTTATAACAAGAACATTGATTATTCGTAAGCGGATAGCAAAACAATGAAACTCAAAGTAGACAAGAGATTCAGGACTTCAGAATGTACTCTTTATAAGCAGAACCTCTTTATAGCAGTGCTCTTTATAAATGAGGTTGAATGTCATACATGTACGTGTATGCATTCGCCATACGATATCATATTGCAGGCAGGCATAGTTTATCTACATAAGCCATAAATTAGTCGACAACAGGAATTTTTCTGTAAAAAAAAATCAGATATGTTGCTAATATACCAACAGCATCAAACGGATCACTAGGTTCTGCATTAACGGTGCCAATGACTTGACAGGAAGTCAATGAGTATTTTTTTTCAAATTCTGTACACATGTAATAGAAAAACAGAAATTAACAAAAACATTAGTAATACATGTAGTATGTTTGCGTCACTTAATTCTCTTTTGCTTAAGTATGAATCGTGCTTAAGGGTTGTTCTGAAAAAAACACTAGCTTCAAGGACTTGGTTGTGAGGTGACAGACCTGATGCAAAAATTAACTGGACTCGGTGCAGTGTGTAATTGCAGACCTGGGCCCAATTTCATAAAGCTGATAAGCAGAAAATACCACTCGGAAAATGTATTCGCTTTGAACAGAGTTAAAAGATTGCTGCAAAAAAGATGCACTAGCGTGAATGGATACAGCCCCTTGACATGCAATGCAAAAGGTCACACAAAAAGGTTGCCACGCATGCGCAGTGTGGGAGACTTCACACAGGACGTCGTTCAATAAACAAAGTTTCCCTTCACACGATGATTTTGCGTACGTCCTTGGTCAAAACTTCCGCTAGCGGAAGATTTTGTCGTGTGTCCGGACCTCCGACAAAATGTAGCAATGTTGGACAAGATTTTACAAGGGACCCTGGACAGTGTAAAAATTGTTTTCCTTTCACACGAGGTACATTTTGTAAAATTTTACAACCATGCTACAATTAAGCAAGGGACCCTTGCTAAATTGCTCTCGTGTGAAAGGGGCTTAAGTGGAATGTTCGAAGGTAACCTGTTTCTGCTGAACAAAATTTGTCTGTGCTTAGCAAATTTTTTGTGCTTAAAGACTTTATGAAATTGGGCCCTGACTAACCTTACCGTGTTTACTCATAGTCCACATGTTTTGTGTTGCACACAGAACGTTCGCCCCCTTCTGGCAACTGATCAAATCAGCAACAGATAAGCTATCGGCTGCCCATCACAAACTGATACAGAAACTACAAGACGTTGTGAAGGAGGTCCAGAAATATGGAGAGGAACAACACAAGAAACACAAAGCGGTAACAATTTTCTCATTGATTTATTTCGATTTGTCCAGACTAAACCTGCAGACTGTACACACATGCAACCGGGGGGGGGGGGGGGAACTCGATGCACACAGGTCTCGACGCTTGATATCTGATGCTGATTGTCATAAATAAGTATGACACTATTTGCTATTCATTTAAAGCAATGACAACAGCATCTGTGAAGAAGCATTACAAAAGAGGGCAACTTAGGTAAATAAAATATGCTGAAGAGTCATAGTTCTCTACAGACGAGGATGTGCAGGGTTCTCCCAAAGATTTGTCAAAACTGTGGGGCGTTCCCAAATTTTGGAAGGTTGGCCTAATCAAGAGCTTATTGCTTTCTTGTCCCTGGCTTTGGCTTGGTGCCCTTTACTAAAAATTAAATCTGCCTTGCCCCTACAACGCTGAAGTTTCAGGCCTAATAGTAATCAATTTTAAATCCTGTATTCACAAAACCAACGAAATTGATTTGATGGTACAATTCGTCGCGCGTACCACGAACCGACCTAACTCGTACACAGTATAAAAAAACATGTTTGGAGAAAATCACGAATGAAGTTGCACTATTTTTCAAACTGCTGTTTCGGGTTCTGCTAACTATTTGTATACAATTTTTTAAGACAAAAATAAAGCCGACTACTTTATTAATACAGAACTGTCAATTTCATGTAATCCCCGCAACTATTTTAATTAGTAAATAATACCTAAACAGATAGGTCACTTTGTGAAAATTAAAATCTGAGTTTTGCCCGCAGAGCGCCGTGTACAAACCAATGCATAATAGAGACGTATCTAGTTAGGTCACTTTGTGAAAATACCACGCTTTGAGTTAGGTCAGTTCGTGGTACGCAAATTTTACACGCGCGCCCGAACTACGCGCGCTGTAGCGCATAGTACATCATTGGTAAAGTGGCGTATCTAGATAGGTCACTTTGTGAAAAGACAAAACGGCAAATCTAGTGATACGTCGTTTTTAGTAATTAGTGTAATTACAAAACTACTACGTATTTAGTTCTGAAACTTGCTGAAAATGTTAACAGTAATGAGTATATTAATAATTTGTAAAAAAAAAATTTTGCAAAAGTGTGTGATTTTTGTCAGTTAGGTCGGTTCGTGGTACGCGCGACGAATTATTGGATTTTGTGAAACATGTTAGTTGCCCATTTAGCTACTGTTGGGTGATAAGAAGCAATTGCACACAGTTACGATATAGAGGAGCAATTATAGTTATTGTCTTGCTCAAGGACACAAGTGCGATGAGTTTGATTTGAAGTCCACACTCTTTAAAAAATTAGAATCCTTTAAGATTGAACCCGCCGAGCGGATTGAATCAAAATTGCCATATTGCGTTTTATAAAACAATTTAAGCTGCTCATTTTAGCTACTCTTGGGTGTTGAGAACCAATTACTCTACCTAGTCACAGTATAGAGAAGCAATTATAGTGGCTGTCTTGCTCAGGGAGACAAGCGCATTAGACCTTATGCGCATGACGTCATTTGAGTTGGGTGCCCTTGGCTAGAGTCAAAAACAAAGGGGGGTGAGTGGCTGATCCTGTGTGCCGTACGTCAGAGTTGTGTGTTGTCCATTTTTCTTCGTAGTTTTTTCCTCCAAAATGGCGGCTTGATGACGCCAATTCATAAGATCTATTAAAGCCCACAATCTTTTTTAAACTAAAAATGTTGAAACCCCTTACCTATTGAACCCACTGACGTTGTTTTCAAATTGCCATTTGCACATATTTTATTTATTAATTTTGGTTGTTAGGCCAAGGACTCTCAGAAAAGCGAACTTAATCACTATAATAATAATAACTTAATCAGCCAAGAAACCCCATGGAGGGAAGGCAAAGAAGTAAGTTTCAATTTTAGATATGGGAGGAAAACCCCAGAGAATTAATCCATAGAAAACCCATGCCATCACGTAGGGACTGAAAACCCAATCCATGCAGTGCCCCCCGGCGAGATTCGAACCAGGGTCATACATGTAGAGGTGGAAGGTGAGGAAAGACACCACTATGCCAATCCGACCGCCCGGTACATGTAAAGTTGATTGATTAATTCATCTGCAGCAATTAACTGTGCCGAATCTTCAGTTGCAAGAACTACTTATCATGGAAGAACGTTCTAATTTCTCTTGAGATTTCCTTCATCTTATCCATTTGAAGATTTTTAATCAATGGGCCAGTTGGTGTGCTTGATGTTAATTTGATAAAAACGGCCACAGGTCACCAACTTCCGCAGTTCATTGTATCAAGTTACACAGGCCTAATACTTCATGGGGGCAACAGAGGGAATTGCCTTCAGTGCCCCTGGTCATTGCCTTGGTGCCCCTTGAGATAATCCAGTTGAAATTTATAATTTCCTGTTAGAGGTGCCCTTTACGGAGGAGGAAACGCCTTCTTGCCCTTTCAAAAACGAAGCATCAGGCCTGGATACACAACCAACATGCAAGCACTGCAGGGGTTTTTGTGTGTAAAGTGAACCCCCCAAAAAATTCATTTTCAAGAGTTAGGAATATTTGAGAGCATTGTGTCCCGAGTTTCGAAAAGTTTTTTTTGGTCTTATTCATTTTTTCATCTTGATACATGTATTATAAATTTCAAAAACCGCTGACCAAAATTTTCTTGTACCAAGTGATAAGCTACATCAAGGGAGACTGACTGGATAAAGTTTAAATAATTTTGGGTTGAAGAAAGACAAATTTACAATTGAACTTGAACCAACGACCTCCAGATTAATATACCAGTGCTCTACCAACTGAGCTATCTAGCCCTATATTGGCGGTCTCTCTATTTTGTCAATATCTTTTTGTTTGGGGGTTGGGGGTGGGGGAGTAGCCAGTCAGAAGCCATTCAATCTGTTACTGCTGTACAGCCAGGGATCACACCGAAAATTTATCTCGGGCAGATGCATACCATGATAGTGTTTTCAATCAAGTAGAGTGAGACAGTTTCCAGTGACTAGTGTCCAGTTTCCTGAAGCTCTGGAGGCAGCACAATGCGTGTTTTCATTTCAAAGGCCTGTTTCACTGCATGGGAAAATACTTGCTCTGGTATGTGAGTAGGCCTTCTGCATGTATTGTAAATGCCTGAAATTATAGGGAAACCACGGAGGCCATGGCCTCTGTTGCCCTGGTCTTTGCCTTGATGCCCCCTCAAAAGTTTCCCATAGACTTTAAGATTTTCTAATGCAATTGCCCTTTGCAAAATAAAAATAGCCTTGCCCTCTCAAAATTGCAATTTCAAGCCTGCTACTAAAAAAAAAGTAATAGGAAAATCAGCACACCCTCCATTAAAAATCTTAGCTTTTTATTGATAGTCATTCATGGTTTTGTAGTTTTCTTCTATCGTAAGCTTTACAAAAATTGCTTACCAATAAAGAGTAACGATAATAGGCTACTTGTAAGCACTTTTAAACCATGTATCAAAGAGCCTTAAACTATTACTTTCTCTGTTCAATGGGCCTTGAACATTCATGAAACCGTCTCAATTCCTTAGGAGTATGCAGCACCGGTTATCAGATGGGTGCGAAGGTTGCAAATTATTCACATCAGCAAACATTCACATCAACTCATTTACCCCTGTGTGATGAGAAGCAATTATAACTGATGGACACAATTGTCATGACCGGAATTTGAACCCACACACAGTAAACAGCTCTGTAAACCACAGTCTAATCATATTAAATACAATTTAAAAGCTCTTAATCAGCAAAGTGAAATAAATAACAAATCTTAATTCTGGTTGTATTTTGTTTTCTTCCTACCCACAGATTAAAGGAGAAATCCAAGGCACTGCCGATGTTGTTCAAAGTTTACATTCAACGAACGATATGCTGAACAAGTCTAAAGAACTTTACAACACAAGGTGTATAGAGTTTGAAAGACTTAAGAAAGAGAACGCTAGCACCAAAGAGCAAGAAAAAGCAGAGGCAAAATACAAGAAAGCAAGTGAGTGCCTTTAACTAGCATTTCTTTATTTCTTAAGCAATTAGTCAGAAATGCACATGAATGTAATAAAGGGGGTGAGTTTAGAGTGCCCCATAACAATACATTATTCAGTTTAGTTCAGTAAAGGTTTTACTGCCGATTTGCAAGTAAATTTTCAATGGTTTAAAAGGTTTAAAGGTACAATCGTTGAGTGTCGTATACAATTTGGCCCTTCGCAAAACGGAGCCGGAGGACGTGACAGGAATTGAAAGTTTACAGAAAAGTTTTACAGATTTTCCAACATTATTACCCATTTTAACAAAAAAGGGCATTTATGAATGGGATTAAAAAAACACAGACTCGGTCTTGAACAACCGTTTAAAACTTTGTAGGATCGTGGCATGCGTTAAAATACCGAGCCGTGCATGGCCACAACCCTGCCAGTTTTAAACAGCCGTTTGAGACCTCTTTGCCACTCTTTTATTTCCTTAGCAACTGAATACCCTTGCAAACAAAATATAAGGCACGCTACATGTAGCTTGCGAGCAGTTCTACCGAACAGATGAGGGATGCAACAACGCAAATTAATTGTGAACGTGCAGATGCTATCAAATCCTCTCGATCGTTTATGAAATACGGTTTTGCTTAAAAAAAAAAATCTTCTACAGTAAGCACAAACATTTCTTACCGGTGAACTGCTTTATAAAATTTGTCTCTGATCAGCACCTTAGCATTATCATGTCAGGCCTGGAATTTCATCTTTGACAGGGCAAGGCCATTTTCATTTTTAAAAGGGTACGTACTTGGAAAAATCTTAAGGTCTATGGGAAACTTTTGAAAAGGGCACTAAGGCCAAGACCAGGGCCATCAGAGGCCATGGCCTTGTGCTAACTCCAGGCCTGTTATGTATAGAGGCATCAATTCAAAGGTTTTCAGTGCTAAATGTTTTGTCCTCTTTTATTTTGCGATTTTGCAGCGGAAGACTACAAGTCCTATGTTGAAAAATACGCACATCTCAGAGGTGATTTTGAGAAGAAGATGACCAAGTCTTGTCAGGTACAGTAAACTCCCTGTCTAGATTTTAAGCACACTCTAACCAACCCGGCACAATTTCATACAGAAAGCAGAAAAATATTGCTTAAAAATGTTCTGGTGAGCAAAAAATAAGCAGGCTACCAGTCACAGATGGTACATGCCATGTGGTATATTGGCTGGTAACCTCATTCTGGTAAGGACGTTTTGCTTGGCTCCCTTTCTTGCTTAAGCAGCTCTGTGAAACTGGGCCCTGCACATTGTCTCCTGTAGTTTTGCAAAAAATGTTGCTTATAATGTTACCTAGCAAATTTATGCTAAGCAAACAAAATTAACAAAAAAGGAACCAAATTGTGAGCAATATATATATCCCAACTCCTCCATGACCCACTTATTTAACCCTTTCATGCACCATTTATTTTAGTGATAAATTGATCGTATGGACACATTAATTGTTTACTGTTTTTTGTGTGTGCAAATGGCGACCCCCACTGTAATTAAAGTTTGTGACTTTTTGTTTGTTCAAGTACATGTAATACACAAAATTAAATGCACTGATTAATTAATAATTTCAATGTAAGGGATGCCCAAAGCAAACTGTGTCTTTCCAATGACTTCTTTTTGTTGTAAGCCCTTTTTAAATATTGTCTTTTGTGCACAGCAATTACAATCCATAGAAGAAGGACATTTACAGCAGCTGAAGGAGTTTATCAAGCAGTACAACATAGCGCTACGAGAGTGTGGCTGTAGCGTTGAGCAGGTAAATCACTGTTTTGAATTCTTGATATGTGATGCCAGACGATATCAGACACTTCTCAGAGATATTGAAATGGCAATCAAAGTGAAGACAACTGAATGATCACTAGGCCATCACCATTGATATTGATGATTCCCTTTCTCTTAGGAAGTAAATATATGTAGACAGTTACCTTTATATTATGTAACTTTTTTTGAAAATAACATATTTAATAAAAAATGTGTTGAAAAATTCATTAAATTTGACAAATTATTAATCGGAATGAGTTTTTGATGTTCCCCTCTCCCCCCCCCGATGTAAACATTAATTTCATAACAAGGAATCAAAGGATGTGAAAGAATCACACAATTATTCTTGGGTTGTAATTAACACTATATTTTATTGAAGACAATCTCTAAACTGTTTCACGGTGCTGTTGTTATTGTTCAATGTGGAGTTGTTACACCATCAGTTCTCAAAATATGCGCTTGTTGGCAAAAGGGAAATGGCATCAAAAGTAAAGACAACTGAAATCATCAGCTACGATATGAGTGTGATGTGATGTCGTAAACAATCAATATGTTAAGAAATACTTATGTTAAAGGCCTCAGCCCTAATTAGGTGTTACTTGAAATCTCTTATTCTCATCTACTTGAGGAGCAAATAAACCCAGTTTTGAGTTTTGGCACAAAGTGCCCGGTTTTGGGATGCAGTGTCACATGTGGTGTTGTATGGGAGCATATGGAGGGTAGTTCCACATCGCGGCCGAGCAGTCAAGCACACCAGTACACCAGTCTCAAGCTCTGGTGTTTCTGATCAGCAGAGTGTGGGTTCAAGTCCCGGTCTTGACACTTGTGTCCTTAACCAGTTAACGCCAGGGATCTTCCATGGCATTTCCCTTCCACCCTGACGGGATGATTTTCTTTAAATTGCCGGTGTAGCAGGAGATTCTGGTGTGTGTACCCCCCCCCCCCCCCCCCCCATACGGCGAACTGTGTACAAACTTCTTCTGATAGCGCCCTCTTTTGAATCAATCTCCTCCAGCCCATGTTAATTTCCCCATATGGGGGACAGATTTCCCTGGGACCGGAATAGTGGATCCCAAATTGAGAAAACCACCCAAGCTTACCCCTGTATCGTCTCTCTGCAGGTACAAGGGGAATTCAGCCAGCAATGTGAGGACCTGACATCAGTCAAACTCATCGAGATGTTCTCAGAGACTAAAGGGACAGGAAAAGAAAAACCAGGTAGGTTGATGCTGGTGAGAGAGGAGGAATGAAAAACATAATATTAACAGTAATAATAATAATTGTTAATGTTTATTATTGAATCAGGGATAAAGGATATAATATGTTTTTTCTCTTACACTGATGTGTTTTAAGCACTGTTCCGAGTCCGTGAAAAAAACAATCCACAGGCAAATCACTCAGGTGGGATTCGTACCCAAGACCTTTGCATTGCTAGAGCGGATTTCTTACCACTAGACCACCGAGCTAGCCCAGTGGCTTGAGGCACTTCGAGTCTTATGTGTTAGCAGCGGGCATCGCACTGATTTAATAGATTTTAATTTTTGCATCAGGGTAAAGAATATAATTTTTAAAAGATGATGTGTCCCTGATATTGATGGAAATTGTGTTCCACAGTTTGGAACAAGCAATTCTACTCATTTACATGGTGTTGCCGCAAACCTTATTAGATTGTATCTCCACTATGCAAAGTTTCAAATCCTACTCATGTACATGGTGTTGCTGCAAACCTTATTAGATTGTATCTCCACCATGCAAAGTTGCAAATCCTACTCATGTACATGGTGTTGCTGCAAACCTTACTAGATTGTATCTCCACCATGCAAAGTTGCAAATCCTACTCATGTACATGGTGTTACTGCAAACCTTACTAGATTGTATCTCCACCATGCAAAGTTTAAAATCCAATCATGTACATGGTGTTACTGCAAACCTTACTAGCTTGTATCTCCACCATGCAAAGTTTCAAATCCTACTCATGTACATGTGTTGCTGCAAACCTCACTAGCTTGTTTCTCCACTATGCAAATTTTCAAATCCTACTTGTCATCTTTATCGAAAATTGTGTTTGATCCTGATCTTGCATGAGTGTTTTTATAAAAATTATATCATAAAAAAATAAATGTAAAAACACATTTTGAAATAAAATGTTCACGTAGTTATTTGTCTTGCAATGCTGTGAGAGTGAATGCACTTGCTGTCAAAATCCAATACTGTAACATCCTCGCAGCAAAGTGCAATTTGTGAAGGACCCAGTGACATTCATGAATGCACTATTGATAGGCAATCGGTCAAAGATGGAAATTTGACTTGAAATTGACAGTGAAATCTCTGTTGAATCGAGGCTTCAAACGGGGGTATATGTCTTAGAAAATTGCTTTGAGCATACCAATTTTAGTTGGTGAAAACCGCTTACCGGACAAATTTTATGTGCTTATAGATTTGTCTTGTCCCCTGTTTCTTTTGCTTAGGAATACTTCTCAAATTTAGGGTTCTCCCCATGCACAAGCTAGAGTATCGTGCCGATACGCAAGAATTGCGGTCCGATACGCGCAAACTTAGGCCAATACACATCAAAATTTAATAATTTAACAACTTCTGACTGGCACCTCCGAACAAGGATATTGACAAAATAGGGAGACCGCCAACATAGGGCTAGATAGCTCAGTTGGTAGAGCGCCGGCACGTCAATCCGGAGGTCGTTGGTTCAAATCCCGCTCTAGTCAATTTTTATTTGTTCAACCCAAAATCATTTAAAACTTAACCCAGTCGGTTTCCCTTGTGGTTTATTAATTGATATCAAAATTTAATAAACGGTTAATTTACAAAAAATTAAAAATTAAAATAATTTCTCAGCCAACATCAAGAAAAAACCATTTAAGAAAACATTCCAAAAACCTTGTTTCAGTTCAGTGTGCTTTGGCCAAACATTAAAAAATATGGGTCCAGAAAGCCCCACAGTTTTGGAAAATCCTTGGAAGGACCCTGATTTGTATTCAACTTTTTTTAAGATACTGCGATGATATAGCTTCACTTTAAAAGAGACACGAAGACGTAAAAAGTACACCCAGGAATGGGGAGGGAAATGTGAAGCATTGATTAGATTAAAAGAGTTGTTAAACCCCAGGGGATGTTGGCCGTGCACAATAACACCGCCTGTGTCATCAAAAGCCTTCCTCAAACTGCTCCATTATCTCCGGGGAGAGTTTCTGTTTTCTTTTTGACAATGTGACGAAACGTCCAGCGATTTTTCTAAAGCTGTTACTGTTCGTGATAATAAGGGCCTTGTACAAATCTGAAACCTGTAGGGTTTGCACATTATGCTAAAATGTGCAATTTCACAAAAGCTGATGTTGCAGTTCAGTTGGTATCTACCTTTGCAGAAATGTTATCACGTTGGCAAATATTATATTTTCATAATCATTTAGAGTGAAGTGGGCAGCCATTTAAAGTCTGCCCTTTGAATTCTTGCCGCTAAGTAATCTTGCTCATGGCTTTCATCAAGAAACTTCTTAGATACCATCTTTTACAGTATTTATATTGTTTGTTTCATTCAGTTTGTGGCCCACAGGCCAAGTTAAAGAATGTTACCAACAACAAAACATTAAAATACTCAACAATAGAGTCAAAATAAAATAATCAAAATGCAAGAGTTATTTTTCTGCCCAAACAAATTCTGAGATAAATAAAATGGCACTCGAAAAAAAAAAAATAGACAGACAAAAATTGGCTATAAAATCCTTTCCACCCAGGATTTTTCAAAATTGTTGGGCATTCTGGACCCAGCAGTTTTTTTGCCAGCGTCAGTCACCATACAGTCTCTTGAAATGGACTGAATTATTAAAATGTTGACCCAACATGTACATGAAACAACAAACCTGTGAAAGTTTCAGCTCGATGGGTCATCGGAGTCCCAAGAAAATTGTGAAAAACCACATTGTATGTTTTCACTGGTTTGGAACATTGGGTTTTGGACTTGTGACATCAAAACTAATTCTTTAACTCATTCATCATTTCTCAAAAAGTACTATTTTATAGTGGTAAGACATCTGCTCTAGCAATGCAAAGGTCAAATCCCACCCGTAATTTGCCTGTGGATTTTTTTTCACAGAACTCGGGACAGTACTTGTATACAGTGCTTAGTACAAATCAGTGTAAGGGTAGAAACAAATTGTGTAGCATTTTAGGCGGAAATGTTTGAAGGGAAGCTTTCCGCCATGACCGCCTTAAAACCATTTTACTTATATGCGAATCTGTGAACATTTATATTCCAGGTCCAATAGTATTTGAGGAATGCGATGTCTCCAACATTCCCAGTCCAGATCCAGATAATAAAAGCAAGAAGCGAAAGACCAAGAAAGAGAAGATGAAGAAAACCAAGAAGGACAAGGAGGAAAAAGAGGGGTAAGTTTTAAAGTATTTATCAGTGAACAGTCACGTTGAGGCACAACTTAAACATTTGGTTTTACAAAACTCATGCTCAGGACAAGCGTGTCTGTTTTGATAGACCTTTGAGTACATGCGTGAGACTTTCAAAGTGTAGGAAACATGTATTAAACACGGAGACAAGTTTTATGTTGTATTGATAGTGCGGCAGGTAAGTGATGGGATTGTGCATTTGATAATAAAAAGCATGGAATTTGTCACACAGTCAGAGTTTGTCATGAGAAAGAAAGATATTTGACCATAAAGCGCATTGTTACGTTATAGACTGTGCAAGTCTCGCGCGTATTCCGAACGAGAAAACACGTCAAACGAAGAACATTTTTAATTCTGAAATCAAATCTTTGTTTTAAATTATATCTCATGACAAAATCTGAACAAAAAAAATAAATCGTTACAATTTTATGAAATTAGTTTTAGCTTTTGAAAAAAATACACCAAAGTGTGTTAATTATTATTTAAAACAAATTAAAACTCTGGGACAAGGATGCTTTTTTGATGTTAACTTTTTAGAAACCCCTTACGCGGATTCGTGATGGTCAAACGGGTTTTAAATTGACCCGTGTCGCAGTTTACAGAGGATGCTGACGCCTCAACAACCATAGACTGCAATGAAAAGTGTTCGCTTTGCAATTACAGCATCTGGCGATTATAATCTCGCATCCAAAACAAGCTTTTACATAAGTTTTATGATCGGAGGTGAGCACAAAATTCATAATTTTTTGCAATAACCGGAAGCTGAGGTCAAGTTTAAAGCTCAGGTTTTCTTCGTTATATTGTTGAATTTGTTTTACTTTCATATTTTGTTATCACTTAGTATTACATTCCCAACAACATGTATAATTTTCTAGGTCATAAACTACGTTAAACTAAAATAATTGACGAAACAAAATCTCGCCCACGTAAAACACCATATGGTTGGGACCACTATGGTCCCGGAAGTTCGAATGCGCGCGAGACTTGCACAGTCTATAGTAAACTGCACTATATTATAACTATTTATTATTATTATTTCAACATACCTCTTAAGGTTTGGATCTTAGTTTCAGACCTTTTTGTCAGCAATGACTCTCACCCCTGAGTAATGAAGGAAATATCATTCTAAAAATTTCTTCATTGTCTTCTTGTTTTCTTCTACAGAGATGTACCTGATGTGGTAAGTTGAGATTCAATTTTCCTTCTAAATTTGTTTGGTTCTATAAGATTACATTTAAAAAGACAATGCAAGTGCAAGCCAAGTCGAAGACAGACATGTGGTTTTTCAGTTGTCTTCCTAATTTTATGGTTTTTCTCAAAATCTCCTTTGAGCCTTCAATTTTTTTTGAAAGAAGTAAAGCAATCACCAAAGGGAGAAAGAGATAGTCCACATTGTGTCCAAAGCTGCAGTTTGTATTTCTGGTGATGCACAGAGTCTGTGAACCGCCTGAACTTTAACATCTAGGACCATTTTCATAGAGCTGCTTAAGCTCAAAAAGTAGCTAAGCACAACAAAATATTGCTTACCAGAATAAGGTTACCAGCCAAACTACCATGTCACATGTACAATTTGTGACTGGTATCCTACTTATTTTTGCTTAGCAGAAATTTGTTAAGCAATGTTTTCTGCCTAAGCAGCTCTATGAAATTTGACCCTGGGATGTTCTAGGTCTAGAATTAGGGGAAAGCGAAGCCAGCAAGCTACTTTCAGGAATGTTCACATTCGTCAAACCTCATCCATGTGAAGAGTACAATCTTATCTGTACAGAATGGATTATGGAATCTTAGATTCCGAGGAATGAGCAGGACTGGGGTTTTATTTTGACAAATTAACCTTATTATTTATATTTGGGTGGATGGGAAGACTTTAAAGGCAGTCCCCGGGCCCAATTTCATAAAGCTGTTTAGCAGAAAATACTGCTTAGCAGAAAATACTGCTTAGCATATTTCTTTGCTTAGTTAAAAAAAAATGGGCACCAGTCAGAACAGTGTCAATTTTTTGTAATGTTGGCCGGTAGCCTGTTTCTGCTGAGTAAGATTTTCTTGTGCTTAGCAAGTTTTGTGCCCACAGTCTTTTATGAAATTGGGCACCGGTAGAAATGCTGTTTGTCAGATTGCGTCCACGATCAAGTTAGGACAAGGACAATCACCATCTTTAACTGTTGAACTAATGGTGAAGATCAATTACTTACCGTTGACAGAGAAACTTTCTCTTAGCTCCTCTGCAATATTCTTTTTTTTCTTCTTGTCATTAACTACAAACTTTCCTCCTTGCATTCTAACCCAACTCACCCATGTCGTTCTACACTTGCCACTGTACCCAGCTGGTCTCGAGCAAGTCCAGCACCTTTGGTGCTGTTTCCCCAACCACCCCTACTGACTCGGCCATGGTGAGTGGTCAGTGTTGTAGTTTGTCTGTCATCAATTTAGATGACCAGTCATTATTTTGGTCACTTTGATGTAGAATTGGCGCTAACCTTTTCAAATCCTCCAAAACCCTATTCCTGAAATTGTCTGACTTTGTAGGATATGGTACTGCAGCAAAGCTACCAACTCTCCCTGATTCTGCAGACAGTTCCCTGAAAATTAACCAATCTGTCCATGCTCTGATGAACAAATTTAACAATCTCCCTGATTATGGAAACAAAATCTCCCTGATTGCAAGATGCAAATGTCGGCAGCTCTGCTGAGGGCCCAATTAACTAACACATATCATTGGGTCAGAAGTACAATCTTATCAGAGCCCAAACATTGGGTGTTGAGTGACAGTAGATTGAAAGGATTTTGGAGGGTTTCAGCCAAAGACACCAGGGATTTAGCTTACAAGAAATTATGATTTGCCTGGTGAAGTTTTTCGCTTGTGATAACACCAATGTGTCTAATTTTACAGTCACTGTTTAAAAGCGCTCCACACTAATGCTAAAAATAGGAGCGCAGTAGCCGGATCTCAGACAACGTCTCAAAATTCACTAACGTACGCATGTGTACATGTGCAATCGTTGCATGTACTGACTGTGCTAATGCAGTCTGGCATGCCGATGCAGTGATTGCGTGAGAGCTAGGTGGTGGAATGTTTGTCTGGCAGGTTTTTTTAGCAAAAGTGACGTCAAAAGTGCAGAGTGCAATTATATCCCACCCAAGCAGCACTGCCAGAACGTTTTCTTTGAATGTGGTTGAAAATGAAATGTTCCCAACCATGGCTCTGAATCAAATCAGATTGGGAGTGGCCAACAGGGGACATGCCTAGTCCCTGCTCCCTTCTCGAACGCTGTAATTCCAGGCGTGTATATGTTCTCAACAGTCTTGGTTAAGGCGCAGCGTCATCGTGAAAAGTTACCGTATTTTCCTGCGGATAAGACGCTCGGCGGACAAGACGCAGGACCCTAAAATGACCCCCAAAAAATTCAAACGTCAACAGAAAAGGCGCACCGCCGCATAAGACGCATGTTTAACAGCACACAGAAGAACACCAGGCGCCACCCGGTGTCGGTACATTGACACAAAGACGTCATTTTTTTGCCTTTTGGAGCGTTCACACTATTCGAAGCATGAATGAAACTGTAACCACATGGGCGTGTACAGCCATGCAGAAAAGACCAACGTAAATTGATACCGACCTTCGTCCATCCATTCAGCCAACGCTGTGCATTGTTAATAATATGAAGTCCGGCCCAATCAGCGGCCAGAAACGATGGTCCACGCACTGTCTGAAGATATTGCAACACGAACCCAGGCCCTCCTAGCCTGAACATCCGACGTCCCACAACGAGGATCCTTGCTGATAAAGACAGGTTACCAGTCTAAGTCCCTCCGAGCCAGTAGATGTTGCGCCCTCTACTGGTGACTAATACCAAAACTAGCGTCGCCTTTATATATAGGCGCGGCCTACCTTATGCAAATAATCCCGTCACACCCGGGAAGACGTAACAAAATGTTTCATTATATATATTTGTTTAAGTTTTTGTAATTTATTTTTTTTGTATATAAAATTCTTTTCCATTATTTCAAACCTTTAATTTGTTAATCTCGTTCATAAGATTTTGTTTTAAAGTTCTTTTTATTTATTTCAAACTTATAATCTCGTTCATAAGATATTTGTTTAAAACATCTCTCCTCTTCTTTAATAATGTTAGTTTTGTTTTCAAGGATCATTACCTTGTTTTCAAGGATCATTTTTTTATTTGATAAATGAAATAAACGAAACAGACACATGAACCATCTCTCAAATGAATATTTGAACGTTTAATCAAACAAACGAAAGTGCAATTCGTATAGGTAGGCCAACAAACATTGGTACTTAATTATCCCATCCTTAAATAGTACGTCAAGCCTAAAGCACACTTCGGAGATATTCTGTACAATAAAAACCCTCAAAGTTCACCACACAATAGAGGTTGGGTGAATGCCGTTTGTACAACAGCATTGACAGTAAATCTGATTGCAGCATTTTCAGAACGATTACGCGGCCACACAGAAATACGTTTGTACGACGCCGACGTCTGTTGGACCGAAAGCACCAACGCATTGCGGCATTGTTGGAATGAAAGCACGGTCATGGGGGATCAACACGTTGCGGCATTGTTGGAATGAAAGGACAGTCTGGGGGATTGCGGCATTGTTGAAACAAAAATACGGTCTCAGTGTCTGGATAGTTGAGCCTTGTTTGACCGCATTATTGAGTAAGGATTCTTCACACAAAGACCGTTGATTTGAACTGGACAAAATAAAGGTATTATTTTACGCAGTGATCATCAAAAAAAAATCAATCGTCAGCAGACAAGGCGCATCGAAAGATAAGACGCACCGATGTTTTGGGGGTCTAAAAAGTCAGATAAGACGCGTCTTATCCGCAGGAAAATACGGTAGTCGCCGCCTGTTTTTGTGTCATTGCAAGATCGACCTGAGGGTGGTTTTAGACAGCCTGCCAAATGCCAGCAACACCTGCGAGTTTAGTCGAAATCCAGGCCAATTGGCTGAAGGGGCTTTGCCAAATGCTGTTTGTAAACTCATCGCTGTCTGATCTGTCTGTAATCGTTGCTAGATTAAGCGTTTATTTTGGCAACATGCCAGCATAGCTTACTCTCGCTCTCATTCTCTCTCATCCTTCTCTGTGTGTTTATTTGGACGCCAACACGTAGTTGGAATGAGTCGGTATCATTTTAAATCATACAGTTCATGTGCACTGTTTTGTCATGTGGGTAAAATATCGTGTTGACTTTCAGTTTTCACCATCTTTATTTTCTAAAGTTATTTAGTAAATACTTGCATCAAACATGTCTGGTTGTGCGATTTGTTTTAGTGGTGCCTGACTGTCACCATTGTGTCATCCCATGTGTTGCCACTTTTCTATAATGTAATTAATTTAGTGTGTATGTAATTTGTTATTGCACAAAGTTTGTATTTGTGTCAGTATTTGAGAGTTTAGTGCACTTAATAATCTGCATATATATGTTGAGGAAGTAGATTTCGTGAGGAAAGTGGTATAAGTTCTTCGTCACAAATTTGCCCAGTTATTTCATTATAGATAAAAGTAATTGCATCAAGGAAAAAGAAGGTTTTTTTAATTTATTTGTTATCCTTACACCGATGTGTGATAAACTCTGGTTTGGAATCCCACCAGAGTAGAATGCCTGTGCAGGTTCAAAACCCACCCAAGTAGTTGAGGATTAACGGTAAATTAGGATTAACAGATTAAAATTAGGATTAAGATTTGAGGTGTACAATGTTCACCATAACCATATCACTTCTTTAATAACTAAGATTTGAAGATTCACATTTAATCATCTTACGTACTAGCCACCTAATGCACATTCCCCTTAATGTCAGCAACAATATGTGGTCCACTCAACCTGTCTAACCTTTGCCCTTTGACCCCCTACAGTCTCCAACCTCCTCGACCTTATCACAGCAGAGTAGTATGCTACCCTGCAGTTCCATGCCGGATGTAAGAGTGGTGAGTCAAGCAGTGTGCTTGGTTTATATTGCATGCGTCTACCACACACTACCGATAATCTAGTCTGGTCGTTGCACAAAAATTGCTGTACCTTCTCTTTCCACCCCCTTATTTATTTGTTATCAACCTCTTGCCATATATTCAGCGCACAGTTTTGCTTAGGGCAGAGAAATTGTGGTAAGCCGTACGAATAGCGCCTGAGCTTTGGTCACCCACTCAAGACCGACATTTCAAGAAGAAAAAAATCGCCACTGGACAGCGTCAGACTGCCGGACTTGTTCGGTTGTGAGGGTTACTGATCAAGTGCTAAAATGACTGGACTCTGGCCAGTGGTTCGGTGGATATTTGGATCCCTCTTTCAGTGTTCCACTTTGGACTTGGTTCGTCGGTTCCACTTGACGTGATTGTACGGCAAAAGTATACCACGTGAAACGCCAGTTTGGCCTGTTTGCACATGTGTAGCAAATTGTAACAGTGTACTTTTTAGTGTTTATTTTGAGTTTGATCAGTTGTGTTGTACTTTTTATTTTCTTGTTTTGAATTTATTTGTAAGTTTAACTTTTTTGCGGCTGCAAAGATTATTTTCATTTTGGTTTTGTGTACCCATTGTTTGAATATTTTTCTTTATTTAATTAATTTGTTTACTGCTATTTTTTTTACATTTTGGTTTGGATAATTTGCTTCCCAAGAAAACTGTAAAACTACACTTCCTCCACTTCAAAATGCTGATGATTTTAACTAGAGTTTAACAATTTTCTTGTTGTACAATCCAAACTCCTTATGCACAAGTTTGTTTTTCACCCTCAATTGTAATTTTCTTTTGCTTTTTAATGTAATTTGTTTCCTTGTTGGAGGCAGACTTGCGACAAAGGTGTAATATCCCAAATGGGATAGGTATGATGCCCCAAAAAGGCAATTGGGATAGGTGTAAAATGCCAATTGGGATAGGTGTAAAATGCCAATTGGGATAGTTAAAGGTAATCAGGATAGGTGTAATATGCCAATTGGGATAGTTCAAGGCAAGCGGGATGGACGAATATCCCAATTGGGATAGTTTGGTTTTCCCAGTCACACTTGTTTTCTGATTGAGGACAATTGAATTCCTTCTTGGGAGAGGAGAGTTCAAATCAGGATGGATGCATATCCCAATTAGGAGAGTTGAAGGCAATAGGGATAGGTGTAATATGCCAATTGGGATAGTTCAAGGCAATCAGGATAGGTGTAATATGCCAATTGGGATAGTTCAAGGCAATCAGGATAGGTGTAATATGCCAATTGGGATAGTTCAAGGCAATCAGGATAGGTGTAATATGCCAATTGGGATAGTTCCAAGGCAATCGGGATAGGTGTATTATCTCAAGTGGGATAGTTTGGTTTTCCCAGTCACGCTAGTTTTCTGATTGAGGACAATTTAATTCCTTCTTTGGAGAGAAGAGTTCAAATCAGGGTAGATGCATATATCCCAATTGGGAGAGTTGAAGGCATAAATATCTCTAGACTTTGCTTGACTTACGATACCATTTTCTCCAGCATACAAGAAAAAAGTTTAATCCTAGTCTCCACGCCTCGGCTTCATTTCATTACGGGGGATACAGTGCCCTGGTGAGTCGGCATGTTGGCATGGCAACGCATGAGGCACAGTTAGCCTCGTACCCAGATGCGACTGTTTGGCGGTTTTTGTTCAGATTATCAAGGAGAATGAAAAAGCTCTTGTCAATGATGGAGGTCTCTGAGGGGTTATATAAGATGAACACTTTGATCCGTTTTGTGCACATCCTTATGGTGGCCCTCTTTGCACCCGTTGCTGCCTGTCATTACACTGGTAAACATCCCCCATTGAATCCAAAAGTTACAGAAGTAAAAGTTACAGAATACCAGGAAAGACATATTGTAGAACGTGTAGGGTGATCAGTATAGTAGAGGCCATGTCACACGAGGCAATGTACAGGCAACCAGCTTCAGGCAATCTCCGACAAGAAAATTCAATCAGATTCCAGTTTTCTCATTATTTTCTTGGGGATATCATAGTGAGTTACAGCTAGAAGAATGTCTCTTGTGCTGCTGATGTGTTTCTTGTGCATACAGTGCAGTTGGTTGCCCCCAAGTGCCTTCAGCGTGTCGTGGCCGATCGGTCTAGCACACCGAATTCAAGTTGTGGTGGCTGATTCATCACAAATTGGGTTCGGGCACTTGTGTCCTTGAGCAAGACACCTTAACTGTAATTGCTTCTTGCATTTATGTCCTAACTTATGGATCCTGCCGAGTAATGCAGAAGTAGTAGAAGTTGCCTGAAAAAATGTGTCCTGTGGCATTGAGGATTCAACAGTTTATGTTCAACATTGTCATGGATTGACAAAAGTCCTTTTAGGAACCATTGTTTTGGCTTGTGCTCCGGCTTAGGCTCCGGCTAAGGCTCTGCTAGTTATTTTTAAATGTCATGCTTTCGATATGGGGCTTCAAGCAGACAGACAGAGCCTAAGCCAAAGCCGAAGCCTTGTTTCAGATAAGTGCCAGAGTACCGGGGTCTGTTACAAAAGACTAGCCAATTTTCTCCAATAAAGGGCTATGATCATAAAGGCCCATTGGAATGATAGGAGTCGTGTATGAGTTTCAGTTTGGTCATATGATGAATGATTTTTTTTTTTTCTTTTTCTGTTTTTAGTTTTCTCTGCTCAATTTCATAAAGCTGGTAAAAAACACATTATATTTAGCACAGACAATTTTGCTTAGCATGAACAGGCTACCAGCCAAATTGCCATAAAAGTATGATGAAAAGTGCTTGGTACCGGTTACCTAGCTTAGTCTTTGTTAAGCAGCTCTATGAATTTGGACTCAAGGCCCAATTTCATGAAGCCTGTAAGCACAAAAACTTGCTAAACACTGAAAAATCTTGCTAAGCAGATACAGGTTACCAGCCAACACTTCATGAAGTATGCATTGTTACGGCTGGTGCCCCACTCATTTTTTTGCTTAGCAAAGAAATTTGCAGAAACATGTTGAGCCAAGACAAAGTAATTTTTGTCACAGCATGCACCAATAGACCAATTTATGAAGCTCCGCCCAGTAATGCATGGACCAATCACAAATGGTTCCACAAGTCTGACTTGACCAATCACAAACGCTTCCACAAGTCGGACTTGACCAATCACAAATGTTTCCACAAGTCCGACACGTTAAGATTCCATTACAAAATATGAAAAACTTGCTGCTGTTTGGATATGTTTGTTGTTCATTTGGAGTCTGATACAGCATGCTGGCTGACCCAGTGATGGAGATGCATGCATCCATCTTTTGTTAGCACCATCGCGATGGTGGGCGGGGCTCACTGGATAGGTCTACTGACCACTTGAATCGCATGGTGCTGGCCTGGCATTTGATAAATTAATGGAATTAAAAATGACATGACCCTCTACACAGCGGCCGATCCGTCAGCACAGCCCCAGTATGTTCTCCTTCCGCTCCTACGTGAGTAACCACAATTCCACCTCGGTGAGTAAACACGCACCCCATGCATGGGTTGGGCTGGAATGGACAGGTGGCCAGAGTGGCATGTATGGCCAGTAAGGTTGGCCGGAATGATCTATTGACCACTAGATTGGCATGGTGCCAGCCTGGCATTTGATAAATCAATGAAACTAAAAACTGACATGCCCTCCACACAGCGGCCGATCCGTCATCACAACCCCAGTGTGTTCACCTTCCGCTCCTATGTGAGTAACCACAATTCCACCTCGGTGAGTAAACACACGCACCCAATGCATGGATTGGCCAGAATGGCATGTACGGCCAGAAAAGGCTTGACCGAAACGGACAACACTGGAATGTGCTTGCCTGGAGACTGAAAGATCTAGATGAGTTTTTATGATTTGAAGCGAACCTGCATTCAGAGTACCAGTATTGCTACCATCACCATCAAGGTCTAATATCATTGTGCTGTTTACCATGGAACTCTGCGCTTACTGCGTCCCACAAGCACACCGTTCTGTTGTCCGGAAGCGCAAATTCCACGCTTAGCAGCACCATGAATTTGGGCCAAGATTTGAACATCAATGAATTAATTTTTTTTTTTTTTCAACTCTCGGCATTTGTCATTGCTGATATAACTTGCATCAACATATTAACGGTAACCATGAGTGTGGACTCTGGCTCTACGACAAACTGAATGAATAATTAGCTCTGAAATGATTGTGTCTTGCATTCCGAGGTTCCCTTACCCCTTGGCAAGCTTGTGGTATTAATAGCCAGCCCTAAACAAGTCACTTGTTGGAAAAACGCACCGAATTGTTCAAGAAAAGCGT
This sequence comes from Leptasterias polaris, assembly GCA_037783415.1. Lineage (NCBI taxonomy): Eukaryota > Metazoa > Echinodermata > Asteroidea > Forcipulatida > Asteriidae > Leptasterias > Leptasterias polaris. Next base: position 1,308,145 of record JAZGTN010000035.1, read on the forward strand.
GACTTTAAAGTCTGCTTCATCCAAAAGCTCAAACATCGGTTTGAATCATTTATTAAATTCACATTTTAAGTTGTCCTGTTTATGTTTTATTTTATTTTATGGATTGATGTTAGTTGACCCAAGTTCCATTCTATGCATGAATTGTGTTTTGTCGTCTTGTCATTTTTCTACCTACAGGGAGAGCGCCGAGTTCAAGTTGCTTCAGATACAACCGTTAGAGGCTTAACTAAAATTCTTTGAGTAATCTTTCAAACAGCGTTACTCATATCCGAACGCTTTTAAAATATTTGGGGGACTCGCAATACAGTGCGCCCTCTACAGTTGGCCCCAGAGAGGCAATTTTCCCCAAAAGCCTTCGACCAAAAACAATCGCACTCGTAACTCGGCACCGCACGTGCAGTTTTGGGACCTTCAAATGGCCAACGTGAAAGTTGAATACATTCACCAGCCTCACCAAAAATATCATCTTATGCCTTAAACACACACAAGTGCGGCCTTGCTGCTTTGCAAACCATGACCAAAGCTAAACAGTTTGGGCGCTGCGAGACGACTTAAAAGTTGCCAACGTTTTCCCATGATGCACTACGAAAATGACCTCTCCTGGGCAAACTTTAGAGGGCGCACTGCATTGTCCGTATTAACATTGTGTGGTAGATTTTTATGTTTACTCAGAGGGAACAATTATGTATTTAGTCGATCCATCATTCAATATAATTAGAGTAATCCCAGAAGTGGTTAATAGTGATGTAATAAGTCATGTCTGCCTGACCGGTCACAGTACTTCAAATACTGTTCCTGCTGAAGCCCATATAGGGCTCATTGCTGCAGCATTACAATTAGCATTCATTGTTTACTACATGTACATGTACCTTGCAAACAAACTGTATACTAAGAAGTAACTATAGATAGGTTGCAGTATGACGTAAGTCGGCCATCTTTACGGGCAATTTGGAACACACAGTCATGCGTTACGCGTGAGAACTGCGTGCAGCACGCGCACATTTCACAAAACTCATTGCATGATTGGTTAGTGAATGACGCGGCTGCGTTAATAATTTGAGCGCTTGACGCGCCTGCAAGCCAAAATGCGATTTGCCCGTAAAGATGGCGCTACTGGGAACTATTCATAATTAGTAAACTTGCGGGTACAACCATGTGTAAATCTCTTTTTGGGAGGAGTGTTGGCTCTGAAAAGAGCCGGTGTGGTCTCGACGTTTCAAACAGTATACTCTGCTCGCTTTCAGAGCCAACACTCCTCCTAAAAGAGATTTACATATAGCTTTACTCGCAATTTTTCTAATTATAGTGACTTTTTTGTCCACACCATGCAAATCTTCAAACATCTCTAAAAACTGGTTACTGTTGGGAAGGGTGCATAATTAATGTGATATATATTTTGCCATGTTTACTGTCTCATGATATCACTAGTAAGGAGAGTTTATAAAGAAAGGCGCTAATTTATTGTTCATCGGAATTTCCAGTAGGTAGGCTTTACGAGGCTTGTGTGATCTCAAGAAGTCCCAAAGTTAAGCAGATAATTAGAATAGAGGAATACAGTCAGCAGTTTAATGCATTGCTATTTGACTAAAGCTGCCGTGGCCAAAACCAGACTGCTATTCCAGGCTTTGGCTTTGATTGGCTGTAACTTTCAAAATAGCTTGCAGGCCAGGACTGAACCCAAGACACCTTCCATCTTGGTTTTTGTCTGCTTTTCAATGTAAACCATTGAGTTTAACTGTAGGAAACCAGACTATAAGTAAACCATAAGGTTTATAGTGCGATGAGTATTTTGTGACTTGGCTTTGCGACCTTCCAATTTCATAGACCATTTAGGTGAAGATTCAAGCATTTTGACTACTACCCTGGGCCCAATTTCAAAACATATTGCTTAATAATTTGCTGCTAAGCAAAAAATTAGCGGATTACCAGTCAAATTTGTACATGTGACATGGCATTCTGGCTGGTAACTTTAGTCTAGTAAGCATAATTTTGTTGTACTTGGCTACTTCTTGTGCTTAAGCAGCTCTATGAAATTGGGCCCTGGTGGTTTACCGAGTTGAGATTGGTCCAAGTTCTGTTAAAAAATACTTGTGAACAACGTACAACCACAGGGGTAGAAATATGATGAGACACATCGAAAGACCACAACCCATTAAGCACACATGTGTTACTCAGAACAGTTTTTCATTGAATCCTGGCGACATCATTAGTGGAAAAATGTTTCGTTATCATTATCATTACCTAACTATGTTCTTATTTGTTTGTCCATTCCGCAGAGTCCTCAGGTGGATGACGAGGGATTCAGCATCCGACCGCAAGAAGCCTCTCCAAATATCCTTCATGACAAAATATTTTCGATTAACCGTAAATTTGCACTCAAGGCATTTTGCTTCAGGTGCATGCAAACATTTTTTTGTTATAGCACATTTGCTAAGCATTGTCAAGCATTCAGTTTGCTGTAACACCATGTGTATATATCTACTTTGCTGTGTAGATTTGTCCCTTGAGAACTTGTCTTGCTATTTATTCTACTGCCGCAGAGATGTCAAAATTTGGGAGACTACTTAGTTCTAAAAAGAACTGCCCTGCTAATAAACTTCTACCTGGGAGGTATAAATCGTTCGGGACTACTACTTTCACTTAGTGGATCGAGGGGACTTCTTGTTAATAACTTCACTGCCACGGAGTGAGTTCTAGTTGGTCTGAGCGTTTCAACTAGCCTGCTCTAGTCATCATCAGTTGAAATGCTGGTCTCTTTGTAGGGATTCAGAGGTTTCAGTGTTTCATGTCTTACACTCTCCTTTCAGTCTCCTGATGATGACTAGAGCAAGCTAGTCAAAACGTTGAGACCAATTAAGAACTCACTCCTCGGCAGTGAAGTTAATAACGAGAAGTCCCATCGATCCTATAAGTGAAAGTAGCAGTCCTGGCCGATTTCCTACCTTCCGCCAAGGTAGTATTTAATAAGCAGGACAGTTCTGTTCAGAACTGAGAAGTCTCCCGAATTCCGAATAATCTACTCCACGGCAGTAGAATAAATAGCAAGATAAGTTCTCAAAGAAAAAAATCTACCGAGCAAGTAGATATACACATGGCGTTACCGCATACCATATATACATTGGTACCTCACCATGCAATGCCTCAAAACCCATATCTGCTAAACAACTAAATCAATCCAGCTCTTGTCTGGAACCAGATTGTTTAAAATTCTTCGGAGTTTGTATTTTATGTCCTTGACCTCAGTGTACATGAACCACCGGCTCGGGATAGCTTCTACTCCGAGTCAGACTCGGACTCCGATAATGAAGACAAGACCAGGAAGATTCACGTGGAGATCAAACCGGCCGTCATCACGGACGCCAACGGGGTCCAGACGGCAGCGTCCGTCGACGAAATAAAGAAATCTTTAGGTGGCCTGACGCTATCACCACCAATCGTAAGTTAGAAATTTAAGAAGAAATTTCTGTGTGTGTGTGTAGGGGGGGGGGGGTGGATACATGTTTTTTAAAGCACAGACTTACTCAAAGAGATGAGGTTCAACACAGATTTTAGAAGAAAGTTTTTGTTCAGTTTGACTCTCGCGATTTTGAAAAAAATTGTTTGTTTATCCAGTATGAATAAAAGTGCATAAAAAGAAACCTACTGTGTGGTATGTGGGAAATCACCTAGTTAGGCCAATATGGGTTAAAAGCACTTCACCATTAACTAGATTCAACATTGGTGTATATTTTGCTTTTAATAATTGACGTTTTTTTATTGTCGTTTGTTTTTCAGCTGAGGAAGGACAAGTCAAGTAAGTTTTTGTCATATTTAATTTGTAGATATTTAATTTATAGACCATGACCCATGTAATCTGTGTTTACATACAGAGTGACCTTGTACAATCCAGGGCCTTTCTGGCTGGCAAGATTCTACACAGGTCATATGGAAAATTTTACGTTTTGTGTCATATTTTCCACACTCATTTCTGCATCTGCATCTGTTGAAAACTGTGCAAACTCCTTACGAGGATATCCCGCACAGGAATTCAAGAGACATAAAAACAATGGCTGTACAAGTTTTGGAATGTGCCCTCTTTCTTCATATCAAAAGTTGATAAAAGACAGACGGCGCAATCTCCATAAAACATAAAGTTGAATGTTTTCTTCCATTGAGCTGTGTACAATCCGTGCCTGCAGGAAGTCCAGGCTCTGTGGCTCTTTTGTAAACATGTGATGTCACAGGTTACATTGTCTTTACCATTGACTGAAACATTGAGACCAATTAAAACACTCAATCCGCAGCAGTGAAGTTAATAACGAGAAGTCCCCTCGATCCACTAAGCAAAAGTAGTAGTTCCGACCAATTTCCTATCAACCCCCCACCCCCGCCCCGGCCCCGATGTGACAGTGACCTGTCATTTTGACTCAACTTTATTTTTCCATTTCTCTTTATCTAGATGGTGATCTGAAACGTAGGAATCAGTCAGCATTACGAAGCAGGTAACATTGACGACTTGAGCGTATTGTCTGGTTTACTACCAGGCTCTCTCCGTAACTTTGTCAAAACTTTGAATTTCAAAAACGAGTCTTGCTTTTTCTAGTAGATAGAAATCTTGTTTTGGATTGGACAACCACTTGTTATAGTTGTTGTCTCCCTGTCTACCCCAAATGGGATGTATAGGTATTATACCCTTATTGTAACCCACCTCTCCCAATCAGGACCCAATTTCATAGAATTATACTTACCAGAATAAGGTTACCAGTCAAACTATCAAGTCATATGTACAATTTGTGACTGGTATCCTGCTCATTTCTGCTTAGCAGAAAAGCAGAAAATAGTTAAGCAATATTTTTTGCTTAAGCAGCTCTATGAAATTTGGCCCAGGAACCTACCCATCCCAAGTTCTCCAATATTCCATCTGCTTAATGCTGATGGATCTGGAAGGTGTATCTTCGAGCCACCTACTTTTGAGGCTAAGGCTGTGTCTGAATTGGCGGCTATGGCTATGACTGTTGCTGAGGGTGTTGCTAAGGATGTCCTATACTTCAACACATGATGGCGTGGCTATCCAGCTGTAGCCGTAGCCATAGCAGTCAATTCGAACACAGCCTAAGCATACTAATCTCATCAGAGCTCAGGGCCCAATTTCATAGAGCTGCTAAAGCACACAAAGTAGCTAAGCACAGAACAGTTTTGCTTACTAGAATAAGGTTTTAATCGATTTTCAATTTGCATCGGGGATAAAAAATATTATAGAATGAGGTTACTTGTAAAAATACCATTCCACATGTGCTTTCAGCGACTGGTTTCCTACTAATTTCTGCTTAGCAGTCGATTGTTAAGCAACATTTTCTGCTTAAGCAGCTCTATGAAATTAGGCCCTGACCTTTGGTGTGTAGTTACATTATTACAAGAGCGTTTCGATGGAGTTGGTTGGGTTGGATCTGTGGGAGTTAAAGTTACATAGCAAGATTTTCGCTGCAAAGAAATGTTTTTTAAAGAAATTTGTTCTCTTATCTTTGGAATTTTTTCAAATTGGCGGAGTACGAAAATAGCTTTTCATAAATACCCCAGACAGTCCTATTGGTGACATGACCACGCTTACCCTGTATTAAACGGCTGATAAAGACATGGCTGGAGCTATTAAAGTTTGGTTTGCATAATGCAATGAATACCCTGAACCCAACCTCTGGTGCTGTCAGCAGCACAGTGTGGGTTCGAATCCCGGTCATGACACTTGTGCCTTTGAGCAAGGCACTTAACCATAATTGCTTCGTAAAGGTAGTGCATTCTTCCCTACCAGCCAGGCTCCTAGTGGATGATACCCATGCCTACATCCTAACGGACTGTGAAGGGGGTAATCTTGTTTCAGCCCCAGGAGTAGGTGGCAATGTGCCCCTCGTGGCAGTTGATTTGGGTCGATAGCCCAAATTAGTTAAGTGTAGCACTCACCTTGAAGTGGCTGTCTGGCCTTGTAATGTTAAGTGATCTCTCTTTAAAAAAAAATCTTCTTTTTAGTTTAAGAAAAGTACAGTATGGTTACTCGATGTTATATCTATTTTTATAGGAAGCAACTTTATGAAAGGAAGCCTTGGTTTTTTTATTTTGACTGACCCCTTGACAAGTTTTTTGAATTGCTGTTGGTTTCTTGTTTCTGTCTGTTGTGTAAAGTCTGTGTGCTCTGACTGCAGTTTGCCTCTCTCTCTCTCTCTCTCTTTCTGCTCAGTTTGTGTATCGGTTCATCCGTCTGTTTGTCTGTCTCTACCCCTGTCACTAAGAATTTCAATGACTCTCTTTATGCCAGCTATGGGGCCTCGCCCACGCATTACGCCCGCGTGCTATCGTCACGGGAGAGCTTTGCGCGCCGGAGGTGGGATCGATTTGTTTGATTCGTGTTCTGGGCATGTCCGTCTCGCTTTGTGGTTGTTATGAATTGAAGCATTTGAATGGAGAATGAGTCTTTGATTTGTACTTATAATCTGCTTGCTGTTAACTTGTCCCACATTGTGTGTATTGATTTGTATGCTTTAATGGCCAGTGCTTAACACAAACGCAAAACTATGAGAACAAAAGTTGAGATTCACACAAACATTTTGTAAGAAAAAATCAGAGAGCCAAAACCCATTCCGAAAAAAGGGAAACATTTTTAACATCGACTTTCCTGAATGACCCCTAATTTTACAATGAAAGGCTACAGTCCTGTATTTTATGGTACCTTTCAAACCATCTTGAAGTATATACAGCGTATTTTTTTGTCTTTTTACACTGTCGGTGTTTTTTGCAGTTTTGTTCACCTTAAGCATGTTAATACTGGCCTAAGCTATGACAGTTCCCTACCAATACATTGCATTTGTCCTCCCTTCTTCTGCCCTTTCCCTTATGTGTATTTGAGTCTCCTCCTTTCATAGCCCCGCCCATTCCCTTTAGACCCCTTTTTAGTTTCAGATGATTTATTTTATTTTCTGCATGGAAGAACAATTCATTGAAAACTTGAATCCGAAATAATCTGATACAATTTGGTTTTTGAAAGTGGAATTCAGAAAATGTTAACTAGGTTTTCCTACAGAGCTGTATCAATAGACCTTGATTATGCTGTGGTCATTTGGTCTTGCACACTGCATACAACAGTCACAATTTCAGTTCTAATAGACCCCTTGCATAATGTGAAATTCTACAGGGTCGATGAGGTCACGTTCACGTTTTTACACTCAGAACAGCTTTCATCCAATGATTTGCCTCAATGAGGGTGCTTTTTGGCCTCAGTGAGGACTTTTTTTTAGAGTGTGATGCCGTATGCAAGGGGTCTGTACGAGGCAGAGGGTATCCCCCCACCCCCCCAATGTTCACATTTTTAAAGACAATTTTTTCCTCTTGTCCTAAACCTTTTCCCATACTGAGAACCAAATGTTTTGTTGGGCCATATTCGAATTGGAGGCTACGGCTACAACGAACTATTGCTAAGGGTGTTGCTAAGGACGCGTGATGATGCGGCGACGTAGAGCAAGTTCGAGTGCCCACAATTAGTCGACCAGTGATTGACCACTGACTAGCAACGAACATGCGCAGTGACGTACTCACGCGAACGACTCATGTGGAAGTCTAGTCAACCATCAGTACGGTATTCAACATTTCCATTGCCTTCTTCCGCCCTTTTGCTACAGTGTCACTGGTTCCCTTCTGCGCTTTGCACATGTTAGCATAGAACAAGGCTATCAAGACCATGGAAGAAACCATGGTCATGAGGCTGGTCCCAAATGGTCGACCACAGTAGTCAACCAATGGTCGACCGGCCTGGGTTGAAGTCAAAATAGTCAACCTATAGTTAACCATGGTGCGCACTCGAACTTGCTCGTAGCCGTAGCCACTAATGCGGACTTGGACTTGCATTGGATGGTATAGAAAAAAGCAAGATGGCCGCACCATAATAAAAGTCAATGAATCAATGAACTGTATGTACAATGTTTAGTTTATATTATTTGTAAGGTACAATGGCGCCAACCGTTGAGGGCCGTTACGTTATTTTGTGGTGTGGAAAATGTACCTCTCCCAGATTTTGTATGTAACTCTTGTGAATATTTTTTTGGTTCTCCTGTAGTGCTTAATAGACTTGGCAAGTCTCTTGTGTATTTGAACATTGGGACCCGCTAAAGGGCGTGAGTTTGTTTCCTTCACGCGTTAAAGCAATGTATGCGGGATCAAATTGGTGCAAATATTGTTCAAATTCGCGAGAGACTTGCATTATCTATACGCATGCTAAGCTGCCAATGTCGTAATAAAAATTCCTGTCGTGTTAACAAGAACTCTCTAACAACTGCTCCTTTAAATTGGTTTGGATCTCCAAAACTCAATGTTTGAAAACAGTGAAAATATTTAAGGTTTTTCTGTTTGTTTATTGTGACTCCAATGACTGATTGAGCTTAAACTTTCACAGGTTTGTTATTTCATGTATACATGTTGGGTCACATCAAGTGTGGATACTGGTCTTTGACAATTACTAATGTGACACATGTGCTTTAAATTGACAAAATATTTGCATCAGAAATGTTGAGACCTTTAATTATTTTTAAAGAATAAACAGGGATTTATTGAGTTCTGTTGAAGTAAATCAATTAAAATATGAAGTAACTTTTTCACTGATCTTTGTGAAGTATACTTTGTTCTTAAAATGAAACGAGTGGCAAAATTGTTTTTGTACAAATTCTAACATCAAGTTTTAAGAGGAGAAGTTTTATCAATATTGCAAAAACTATGCAAATAGTTTAAGCTTGAAGTAACTTTGTGGAATTGTTTGTAAAGCATTTATTGATTGGTTTTTAAGTTTAGAATTCGTTTTATTTTTATGAATTTATTTTGTTTCTTTGCAATACTTTAGGTTTTGTTCTTTTTATTGTGTTAAGTTTGTCGGTTATTTGTTTTTTGGGGTATGTAAGTTTGTGGCAATATTATTATTATTTTTTCTCTGTTTTGTTATTATTTCTAAACATTCATGCTTGATTTGAACTTAAAAGTTTGAATCATGGCAATCAATTATACAATTTTAATTATTTCAATTTGTTTCCCTCCAAAAGTGCACAATCTAGTGGGAACCTGTTAGACTTAGATTTCTTTTCAACGTCACCGCCGACCTCTGACCTGATGTCACCGACCAACAATACCAGCTCTGCCACCACACCCAGTTCCACAGATGGTAAGAAAATTATCTTTTTGATTTCCTCGCTGTACTTGTCATTGTTTTTAATTTAAATGTAAAACTATTATAAAAAATTCGGCATGGTTATATTGTATGCTAATCAACGGGGCCAAATTTCATGGCTCTGATTAGCGGCACCATTCTTCCCTTATAGGGCAAGTGCAAAATTTCTGCGCTAGCTGTGTAAGAGTGCCTAGCGACATGGAGTATGCACATGCACAGGCAAAAATTCCCTGCTATCCTGTGAATTACGCTTGACATAAGTGCGGAATTCCCTGCTTCTGTAGGCGCCAATTCTTTGCTTACAGTAAGCAAAGCCATGAAATTGGGCCCACATTGTGCAAAAGTTTGTTTTTCCCCTCCACACATTTTTGTTGTTTTGTAGTTTCAAGCGGTTATGCAAATACAGAACCCCAACATGTTTTCGTGCTGAGTTTTTTTACAGCAATAATAATTTAAGATTTGCCATTGCTAAAAGATTCAAACCTAAGATTCATTTCACAGGGTTGAGAAGCATACAAACCGACTTAGCACTCAGATTTTGCTAAGCATAAACAAATACCGAAACTCGGCATGGTTATGTTTTAAGATTTGCATTTGCTGAAAGATTCAAACCTAAGATTCATTTCACAAGGGTGTGAAGCACGAAAACCTACTTAGCACTCAAATTTTGCTAAGCAGAAAAGGTTAAGCCACCAAAACACCTTGTGGTATACTTGTAACTGGTTTCCCACTGGAATCATATAGTGCCCAATTACAAAAGAGTACAAGGCGCGTACCCAGGGGTGATTTACTAGGATCCTTCCTCACTCTAACAAAATCCAACACCATATGGTAAACTCAACACCCTAACTGTTGGACTGTGATCATTGTGCTATGCCTGATCCCATGTAAGATATGATCAGTTTACTAGTTACTGCAGTCGTCAGTTCAACAGAATCAAACAAAACATGCAGTGGATTTTGAACGGTTGTATATTTACAAGTCGGCGATAGGCCTTTATTATGTTGTGGCAGACTCAGTATGTTTTGTCGATACATAATTAACAATGATTTTTTATAAGGAGACCAGGTCGTATTTCCGTCCAGCAATCGGTTTGGTTCCATTCAGTTAAATAGGACAATTAAGACGCCTGCACAACGATAAATGCTTATTTTCACTAGCCCCCATCCAGCCCACTCTTTATGTGTAGTGACTCCCTTCTGATTAACTCCGATGTTGTTTTCCTTCCAAACCTGCCCTTCATTCTTCCTTTGTTTTCTCTCCTCCCACTGGTCAACCAGCCCCTGATAAGTGGGCGGCCTTGAGGTCCGTAGTCGGTCTAGTCCGGCCGAGGAACACCTCAAATCCTGGCAATTTTCCCAGGGGCTCAGCAACAGCTCGTCAAAGAACAAAGTCGGGTAACGAAATAAAAAACCACTACAGAAACTGATTCCCAGCGATTCTTGTGCACTGCTTCAACAATCCTTCTCATTGCAAAGCAGATTTGGCATAACTCTTTAAAAAGTCGCTTTTTTAATACCATTTTTGTTAGCTTCGGTATTAGATATATTGGCATTAAAGGGGCTGTGTTGTCTTGTGTAAAGCAGGCCTGTGGCTGTACATAGAATAATGAACTCTCATCCAGTTGTTGGATGCGCGCATGCTCTCCAAAGATAATGATATGGAGGGAGGGCGCGCGTTTGCAGTAACTGGGTGAGAGTTTATAACTCCATTTACAGCCACAGGCCTGCTTTGATCAGGACGACACAGCCCCTTTAAGGGATGTGCACAACATTGGTAAGATTGTAAGAATAATGGTCACACAAAAAACATTTCGATCTCATGAATCCAAAACCTGACGATTGAAAACAGTGAAAGCAAAAATATGATTCAGCCTTTTGCACTGTTTTCTTGTGACTCCAATGACCAATTGAGCTTAAATCTTCACAGGTGAGTTCTTTCATGTTTACGTTGGGTCGCATACAGTGCGGACACTGGTCTTCGACAATTACCAATGTTGTCCACGTGCTTTAAGAAGCATCTTCACTACTACTCATTGTATTTTAGATTACACTGAAAGTTACTCATCCTTTTCTACACTGATATTCGCATGCTCAACCTTTGTATTAACGGACACCTTTCTGATGGTATTTACATGTAAGATGAAAAGGCAGCGTTTCATCAAATATTAAATCCTTTTGTGTTGAGGACATTATAAAAATCAGGGCCCAATTTCATAAAGCTGTTTAGCAGCAAAACAAATTTCTTCGCTAAGCACAAAAATGAGTGCAGCTACAGTGTGAACTTTATTGCTAAGCAAGACTTCTGTGCTTAGCAAGTGTTTGTGCTTACAAGCTTTACGATATTGGGCTCAGGAAATTAATGGCAGCATTCATAGGCGTGGGGAAGGTTTCGTGGTTGGGTGGGGGGGTGGATGTCTCTCCAGCCCGCAGACTGGCAGTAGTTATACCTGCTAATTCATATAACTCTAACAGGTCTTTCATTCCCAGTCTCATTTGAATATATACAATTGGTGTTCTCCCTTAACAGTGGTCCGCTGGCCAAATGCCAGTTAAAACACCTGAGGACCACTCAAAATTCTCTCCAAGTGGTCCGGCTGACTAGTTCAGTGTTGAAAAGCAAAAAAGGCGATGGACTAGTAAAATGACAACTGGTCTGCTGGTCAGTCGCTGAAAAAGTTAGTAGGGAAAACCCTGACAATGGTACAGGCACAAGTCCCTTTAACAGGCATATGACTTAACTTTTCAGCTGATTTCCTTGTTTTGGGGTTTCTCCAGCTGTGCCATCGAAAATTATTTAAAAAACACAGTATAAAGTCTTGCTGTGCACAGCACTCTTGTCAAGTGGGCTGTAAAAAAATATATATATACACAGTTTCTCTGACTGAAAGAAAAGAGACTTTTAATACACAAGCTTAGTGGATGAGTCAGTGAGATATTTGATACTGCTTACCATGGAATTCTGCACTTACAGCCCATTGAATCAAATGCTACACAGGATGCTGTAAGCTCAGAATTCAATTAAGACCCTGCCACCGGTTTGAAGATTTGTCTTCCACAAAATATAGTAACAGGGCCCATTTCCATGGCTTTGCTTACTGTGGAATTCTGCGCATAGAATCACATGCTTTACTGGGAGCTGTAAGTGCAGAATTCTGTGGTAAGCAGAGCCATGAAATTTGGCCCAGTTCCTGTAGCCAAAGCCGCACAAAGTCCCCCAGTTCATAACCCTTTTGAGACCATAGTGGCCGTAAGTGGCTTGTACCAATATACCAAGAACGGCTGCAAATAGCTGCAGTATTCAACATATTTTGCCATACTTGAAATGTTCACCGTAGTTGATCTTTGCTAAACTTTTATAACTGGTTCAACATGCAAGTTTGATGCACATAGGGGCAATGTATTCCCCTGAACTGCCCTGAACTTTTGCGAGTGCTGCAGGCGAGTTTTCATCTTTCTGGCATCACAGTTTGCTTGCTATAACACCCATGAGGGTATTCACTGAGTTTGGTGTGAGCGTGATCTTTAGGTTTATTGATCCAACTCACCTGATGTCAGCGCTACAAATCTTGGTCACGCCATTTTGGGAGCCGATGTCCCTGTGTGTTGTACTGTTAGGCAATGCGCTGGTTACATGTGTAGGAGTTGACTCCCGCAATGGTGAGCGTGAACTGTAGCCGTGTGTGATGTCAGGGCAAGGGATCAATAGACGGTGTTGATTTTTATATATACGCATTCATCCAATCATTTACTCATTGGTTGTGCATGTACCTCAAATCAAATTAATTGTTCTCATCCTCAGTCACAAGTCACAACTTCACTCACCAAGCTTTTAAATCAGGATGTGATTTCTCCGTTTTTAACCGGAAATCCGGGTTTTTTTTGCCCCCCCAAAAAAAAGAAATCCGGTGGGTTTTTTTGCCCCTCAAAAAAAAATTAAAAAAATTATATATATATATTTTATTTTATTTTTTCTACTTGAGATCAAATTCATTAAAAAATTAAAAAATGAAGATAAAACCATATATAATGCCCCAGATTGCAGAGTAGGGCTTGTAAAACCAAAGATAAATATTATTAGTGGGCTTCGTGCTCGCAAGTTTTCGAGCTCGCAAGCTTTCACGCTTTGCGCTCAGAGTTCAGGGTTTTTTTCAACAGCCTATCACATCCCTGTCAAATAGATGTATGACAATCATGTGTTTGCTCATAGATGATACGAGTGATGTAGGAAAGATATTAAAAACTACAAAAAATAGTTAATGGCCTGACGTTTCGACCCTAGCAGAGTTTTTTTGAAGAAACACTAAGCTACACAGAGGGGCAATTTTTAAATGCAGAGCTGCCAACTCTCCCTGATTCTGCAGAAAGTTCCCTGAAAATAAACACATTTTTCCTTGTTCTGATGAACAAATTTGAAAATCTCCCTGACTATGGAAGCTTTTTCCCTGTTTTGTTGATTGTAATTCTAAATATCTCCCTGATTGTTCCACAAGAAAACCTCGGATTAAAGAACAATCTAGAGGTACTTTGTTACAAAGTTTGACAATAGGAAACCAGATTACTTTGTTAGACAGTTATTAAGAACCTTTAAAAATATATAACAATTGAGATATCTTTGTAGATGTACCAGTAGACTCTCTGTAGAGTGCTGTAGACTTTCTACACATTTGGCGATAACAATTACAAAAGATTTAGTAAGAAATGCATACTTTGAAATTGCTATCTTTCATCGCCTCAGAAGTTTAGTTTGAATTTAACTTCATTTTCTGGAGTGGATTGCATTTCGATTAACCAGTAGAGAAGAATATCATCAAATCTCATTAGTAGAGAATTGTAGAATCATCTTTTATTAGATTTTGCTTTCTGATACATTTTAGAGTTTAGAATGCAACTGATCTTTCCAAAATCTACGATTTCTCCATGATGTCTAAAAAAAAAAGACAGAAAAAACTACACATCAAACTCACAGATTAAAAAAAAAAAATCTGTCCTAAATCATTGATAAGAAGTCATAGTTTGCTATCATCTTCTCTTGAAGACAATCGGTGCATACTGATAAGAACTGTGGCGTGTCATGGCCGAGTGGTTAAGAGCGCCAGACTCAAGCTCTGGTTTTTCTGATAAGCAGAGTGTGGGTTCAAGTTCCGGTCGTGGCACTTGTGTCCTTAAGCCATCCGTGGCCTTGCGATGTTAGGCGATATCTCATAAATTTTTTTTTTTAAAGCAAGATCCGAACTGGAAACTGTCTCTTTAAGTCAGAAATTTACAAAGAAATTTCTGATTTTAAAAAGAGAGGATATTCAAAGCTTTTATTAAGATAGACGCACACTGACTTCTTATTGAACAGATTGAAGAGGTATAAATACAAACTTTTGAGTTGCTGTTTCTTTTTTCAGACATTCTCTTTGGAGTAAGAGCTCAAATGCTACCCATGAACCAAATACTTCCTAATTAAAAAGCTTAACTTTTCATTTTCTTCCCTCCCCAAACCATCCAGCCGCGGACCTTTTACAGAGTCCAACGACCACCAGCGATAGCTTGCCCCCTGCGTTACCAGTCAAACAGAGGCACAGTATGATAGGCAGTACTTCATCCACGCCCACAGGGGGCGTTCCGACGCCTCCCCCCAGGTCAGGCAATCGGCCTTGGAGTGGCGTACAGGTGAGACCGGTGACTCATTATTGTCAAAGAGGGTGTCTTATATCTGCCCGGTGATGAAACCTAGATTCAGGAGAAGCACTTATGATTTGTCTCCCTCGTTAGTCTGAAACCTTAGATGACGAGGAGACATTTGAGAAGTCGGTGGGGGTAATGTGAGGGATTTTTCTTCAACATGCAGGTGGAAAACCTCATCTACAGATTCAAGGGGAACTCATTTTTGAATCCGTTTAAGTAACTTTTTTTCCTGATCCGACATCGACTAATGATGTAGATGCTATTCTGGGGTTCATGTGAAAGCTATGGCTGCATGTCAGCGATTATTAGAAGTTGTCTCAATTTTATAGAGCTGCTAATGCAT
This sequence comes from Leptasterias polaris, assembly GCA_037783415.1. Taxonomy (NCBI): domain Eukaryota; kingdom Metazoa; phylum Echinodermata; class Asteroidea; order Forcipulatida; family Asteriidae; genus Leptasterias; species Leptasterias polaris. The sequence goes on from JAZGTN010000035.1 coordinate 1,323,338, forward strand.
AAAACTTTCCTGAGCATCAAACAATTTTTGTTACTGGAAAAGGGTTACCAGCCAAAGTACCATGTTATGTGCACAGTTTGTGACTGTTTCCCTGCTAAATTGTGCTCACTGGAAAAGGGGTTACCAGCCAATACAATGTGTTTATGTGCACAGTTTGTGACTAGTTCCCTGCTTAATTTTGCTAAATGAAAAATGGTTACCAGCCAAAATGCAATGTTTATGTACGCAGTTTGTGGCTGGTTCCCTGCTAAATTGTGCTCACTGGAAAAGAGGTTACCAGCCCAAATACAACGTGATGTGCACAGTTTGTGGCTGGTTCCCTGCATATTTTTGCTTAAAGCATAAATTTATAAAGCAATATTTCTGCTCAAGTAGGTCTTGAAATTGGTCCTGATTAGTTGTGCTGCATACAGGTGGTTCATTTACTCAGCAAATATTACGCTAAAAATACTTGATAATACTTGATGACATTCCAAACGGAAAAGAATGAAATTTGCTTGAGGAGGGCTTTACCAAACACTATATGAAACGACTTGAAAATTAAGGAACTGAGAGCAAATTTTGACAGGAAAAGAGTGAATTTGCCATTCTGTTTGACTTTAACTCTAACATTGACAGATATTTATGAGGTTCGTTTTTCAAATCAAAATGAATGTAGATGTTACCTACATATTATTTTAGTTATGTTTCACTCCTAAAGCTAGGAGCTATATCAGACTAGCAACCATGTCCAATGCTCGACTGCTTTTTATACCCTTTCTTGGTCGTCAAAGAGGGATTTGTAGGCGTGGTTTGGACTTGTTCACCATTATTCCCCTTCTCGGACATTACGTTCATCTCTACAGTCATTGCTTACCACAACTACAAGAGCTTCTTCCATTTTTTATGGTCAAAGATCATTTTCTTACGCTGCTCCATTTCTTTGGAATAGTCTTCCTGTGCATATTCGCCAGGCTAGTTCTTTTCACTGTTTTAAGTCTCTGTTAAAAACTCATTTGTTTGAAGCTGCTTATTTGTAATCTGCTTACTTGTAATGTATCTTTCACTCTTTGTATATTTTATTGTTCTCTTTATGTGCTTAGAGGCTTTTGCATTAGGCGCTTTACAAATGTCTTTATTATTATTATTATTAGTCAGTAATAATGTTCTGGAGCTTGAATGCCCTGTGGTCTTTGTTGATGGTGTTCTCCCCCTGCATGCACACACTAGTTTGTAAGAAACACACCCAGAGATGTTTTCACTCTTCTTTTTACCACATTGTGTCCATTTACAGTCGCCCATTCCTCGTAGCGAGACTCCGAACATGTTCCGGCAGGACAGCTCTTCGTCGTTAACCAACTCATCTTTCAATGCCTCCTATGTCATCGGCACCTCGCGAGGGCCGAGTCCGTTGACGCTGGGCATGTCGGACACTATTCCAATTGCCGCCGCTTTCACGGAGTCGGTCAACGCTTATTTCAAGGGAACGGACCAATCCAAGTAAGTCGAAGAACCTTTCTGGTGTGTATTTGTAATTCCTCAGGATTTTTCACGATTACAGAAGTTTACCCAAATCTTCTTGAACTTTTAAACTTTCTTGAAAGAACTGAAGCAGTAACTAAATGGAGAAAGATCAGGTCCTGTAGGTTTGTATTTCTGGTGATACACAGAGTCTGTAAAACTCCTGAATTGTAACATCTGGGGAGGTTCTGGGCCCAATTTCATAGAGCTGCTTAACCCTTTCAGCCCCAACGGCGACTATAGTCGCCCGTGCACTATACCCCACTCGAGCCCCAACGGCGACTATAGTCGCCCGTGCACTATACCCCGCTTGATCCCCAACGGCGACTATAGTCGCCGCGCGCATATCGTCTTTTTCGAGATGCAGTAATATTTTTATTTGTCGCCCTCTGTAGTTGAATTTAGTATAGCCAGAAAGTTCGTTGACTCCTCTTTCGACTGGTGCATTATTCAATAGGGGTTGCCATTGCTATTTTTCGAGAAAACGACGCGCGAAAAAAAAAAAGCCTTCCGAACAAACCCAGATTTACTTCCGAAATTTCAGCAAAATGAGTGATCGAAATGCCGATTTACTTCGGGAGTTGTTTGCAGACAGTGATTCTGATATGGAATTATCTAGTTCTTCTGAAGAATCTGGTGTAAGTAGTGAGGATTCTTCAACTTCAGACGATGAAAATGCTGCTGGTCCGAGCGGCGTGACTGCTAATCATGGGCGCAGGCAGACCGGTCCGAGGGCTACCGTTGCCGGTGCTGCTCGTCGTGATTTGAGCTCTCGTGTAAAAACCAAAACTCAAATCAAGATATATTCGATATCATAAAAATCACCACATTGTAGCCATGAAATAGCATGCACAAAGTTTTTTGATGCAATAATTAGTTTGTGCAGAAAAACAAGTTTGAAAAACACGTTTAGTTCAAGCTGCAACTTTTCAGTCCTCTAGAAAAAAAACTTGGGCCACAGGAACTCCGTGTGCGTAAACAATGTGGTCACCACAGGATGCATGTAATAAACAATGTGGGGCTGAAAGGGTTAAGCACAACAAGTAGCTAAGCACAACAACATTTCGCTTACCAGAATAAGGTTACCAGCCAAACTACCATGTCTCATGTACAATTTGTGACTGGTATCCTGCTCATATCTGGTTAGCAGACAATTGTTAAGCACACTTTTCTGCTTAAGCAGCTCTATGAAATTGGGCCCTGGTCTTGATTAAGGGGGAACCCAGACCTGCTAGCTATTTTTTCAGAAATTTCCAGCCTTGCTTCCATGGACAGTGTGCCATATTGAAACCTCTTGCCACTAACCCCATGTAGGGATGTACCGACAAACAGCACTGATTGGATCCTCATAGCAACTTATTTATGTACACGCTTGTTCCGAACTTTTGAGCACTCTTATGGCACTTATAGGGTGTCAATATGCAAGTATTTGATGCGATCCCACTTCAAATGAATCATGTTTTACAAAAGTCAGATTTGAGTATTTATCATGAATTTTTACAATGTTCCAACATCATTTGAGATTTTTGAGGGGGTTTTTCCCAGTAGAATCTAGAGTAAATGGTCTATATGGTGACATGAAAATCTGAAATTGTTCTTGAAAAAAAGAGTGTTTGTTTTGATTTGATTTGTAGGTGCATGGTGAAGATCACTGGTGATCTGATGCTGTCATTCCCTGCTGGTATCATCCAAGCGTTAACCGGTAACCCTTCCCCACCTGTACTTAGCTTCAAAGTCAAGAATTCCGATCGTCTTGAGCAGGTCTTGCCAAATAAGCAGCTCATTACCAAGTAAGAAATATTCAGACCCAATCGAGAATGATTAGCCCAAATAAGAATGATTAACCTAGATATGAATAAATTAATTTGATTATGAATGCCTTGACCTGAGAAGGAATGCTTTAAGTCATAAAACTTAGTGAGAATGTCTTAATACAAGAAAGAATTCAGTGACCTAAGTAGAAATTCCATTTGGCCAAGTTTGAATACTTTCACCCGATTAAGAATACTTTGACCCCAGTAAGAATGCTTTAAGACAAGTAGTAATGCACAAAACCAAGATAGAATGCCTGTAACTAACAGATTAGTCATTTATAAAAATAATGTCGGAATATTTATCTATGAGAGGTCTTAAGGGATGCTAGACGGCAGCATACTTGTCAGATATGTGCCCATGCTCAGAACTCTGAGAAACATTGGAAAATGACCAAGTTTCTCTGCTGCCACCTTGCATGTTAAAGTCACATAGTAAGAATGAGCAAAACCAATACAAGACCGGTCCCCTGTCTTAATGCGCAAGGATAAAGACAGGCACTGGTCCCATCTTCTTAGCTGTGCTTACCATAGGCAAAGAATCGGCGCTTACGGTAGCATGGAATTCTGCACTTACCTCAATCAAATTTCACAGGTTAGCAGGGAATTTTGGCTTGTGCGCATGTGTACTCAACGTTACTAGGCATTCTTCGCTCACACAGCTAGTACACAATTTTGGTGCTTGCACTGTAAGCGAAGAATGGTGATTGCAAGTGCAGAATTTGCTGGTAAGCAGAGCCATGAAATTGGGCCCTGGTCTTGCAAACCCAATGGTTTCACTAGAGAGGCATGCAATGACGCACTGTGTAGTGTACACACAACATAATGTGCCGACTGGTACTACACACTTGTGTGGGTGTACACACACACACCCATATTTGTGTTGCAGTCACTGTGTTGACATTCCTTTGTTCTATACACTTAAGGAAAATCCTTTTCCTCAACACTGTAAATAACTCTGTGTGGACGTGTGTAAGTCCACATAGTGTTTCAAAACCCTGCCTTGTGTGGACCTCTTTTGTTCTCAGGTCCACACTTCGTATGTAATGCTTACACACACACCCACGTGTGTAAATACCGGCAATCGTGGACCCTCCTTTGTTCAACTCTTTGTGATAGCAACCGTGGACCACAATGCTTTCCTTTGTGATAGCAACCGTGGACCTATTGTCCCTTTTGTTATAGGTGCCCGGTTTGAATGTGGATACCTACCCACACACACACAGCATTATAGCCTGCAAAATTTAAGTGGGTCAAAGATACATCTGGCAGGCAACCAGCAGGTTTTAAAGGTTGATATCTGGAGTTATTCCCACGCCTCCAAGCGTCAGATAATCAGGCTAGTCCAATTTGGGCAATACAAACCACAATGGTAATACTGACAGTTTATTTTAAGATGAATCTTAGTGCTTTGTAAAATTTGAAGCCCTGGGATTATAGATGTGGGAAGGCAAGTGCACTCAAACAAAGAGCATGAAGAAAGCTTGTGACTGACCCTCCCGGTGGATCCATTATTATTCTGAATATTATTCGCTCACAGTGATGCATCCCAGACCACATCCGATAGTCAAGCCTACACCTTTAACATGAGTAACCTTGTAGTTCTACTAAAGAGGCAAGCAGAGAAGAACGTAGCTGCATCTTACTTCAATGTAGACATCCTTAAATATCAGGTAACAACAAATTCACAGTATTTTTGACCACGTGAGGGCATGTGTGAACTGAACTTACATGATGCAAAAACATCGATTTCCTTTTGATTGGCTGGGTCTTGAACTTGAGACCTCCGGAGTAACGTACTGGCGCTCTACCAAGTGAGCTATATCTACCCGTATGTTGGCATTCTCCCTGTTTTGTCAATATTTTCAAAGGGTGCCAGTCAGAAGTCAAACAACCTGCAGTATAGCCAGGGTTTACACCTGAGTTTACGATACAACCTGGGAGGGAAGTGGCAGCAAAATAAACTTCTTGTTTTCATTGTTATTATTGAGAAAAAAAGAACTAACTGCTGCAAACTGCTTACCAACCAAAATGACCTTTAGTGTCAATACAGAAAATAGCAGAGTCTTTCTCGAAGGCTAAATGACAACACATTACACATAAACAGGTATATTGGTGTAGCAGAAGCAGTCAAGTGGAAATAAATGAAAAGAGAGAGAGGAAGAATGCACACACTAAAAGCTAAAATTAACAACAAAGAATGAGACACTATTTGGTTATTGATTCAAGAAAACAATGCAGTCAAAATATGATAAAACTGTAGTTGTGATGCAAGGAAATTAGCCATTAAAAGCACCCTCATATGGTAAAAAAAAAAAAAGTAAATTACACAATCCTAAACTAACCTTAGAAGTTAGAATACACATTGCAAGCTCCACTCTTTATCTTATTGGTGTGTGAAGAACACATATATTAATTTTCTCCTCGTGCCCTAAATACGAACTCTGTATAAAAAAATGGAAATAAATTTTGGTTGACAGGTTAAAGTTGAGCCGGAGGGCCAGTCCACCCCGCTCCATCTGATCAGTTACTGGAAGTGTGAGCCGACAACGACTGATGTCAGAATAGACTACGCCTATAACTCAGTGGCCATTGAGCAAGCCGCGCCTCTTAGTAATGTCACGTTAATAGTTCCTGTGGATGGGGGTGTCACGGTCATGCAGTCGAAACCGGCAGCCACATGGTAAGAGAATATAACATGACAGGGATTTTTGGGTGGTCGGGTTGGCTTAGTGGTATCTTTCCTCGCCTTCCACCTCGAGGAGTTGGATTCAAATCCCGCTGGGGGCACTATGTGGATTCGGTTTTCAGTCCCTACCTGATTGCATAGGTTTTCCCTGGATTAATTGTCTGTGGTTTTCCTCCCACATCTAAAACTGAAACTTTCTTCCTTTTCGTTCCCAAAGGGTCAAACATCATGCTTGTTTAGATCACCTACTTAAAAAGTAACTTTCTCAGAAATCTTGTTTTGGTTAATGACTTTCTGTTGGTCCACAGGTCTGCAGAAAGTAAACGTGCACTGTGGAAAATTGGCGACATATCAGCAAACAGCGAAAGTGGACTCTCCGGATCAATCCGTGCCAAGTTTGAGTTGACCGAGGGGCCGAGTAAGCCAGCAACGTTAGCGGTCCAGTTCAGCAGCGACGGAACGACGTTATCCAATCTAGACATAGAGCTTCTCACCACATCCTATAGGTTATCACTGGTCAAGAAGAGATTTGCCACAGGTAAGTTTCTGTTAATAATAATAAGATTTTGGGTTGAACAAGGAAAAATTGACTAGAGCGGGATTTGAACCAACGACCTCCGGATTGACGTGCCCTTGTGGTTTATTATTTAATAATAATAAGAGTTGCTACTTATAAAGTGCTCAAATCCTTCACTCGGTGACGCTCATGGCATTCCAACATTACCCCTGGTCACTGGGCCATTTATTTCATTCCTTAAACCATCTCAGCTCCCTTAGGAGTATACAGCCTGTGTTGCCACAAGGACAATCACTGCCCTCACTGGTACCCATTTACCCCTGGGTAAAGACAAGCAATTATAGTTCAGTGTCTTGCTCAAGGACAAGGTCTTGTTTCATGACCGGGGTTCGAATCCACAACCTGATGACTTAACCACCGGAACTTAAGTCCAATGCACTAAACCACTTGTCCACTACACACCACTGTTGATTTGGCTGCATCTTGAACTAAGGCCCAAGTTTGTCCAAGGCCGCATTAAGCACACTAAAGGTTGCTTAGCACAGAATAATCTTGCTTAATAGAGACCATCCAAAATACCCAGCAATGTACATCATACTCGCAGTAGCTGCTTAACGCAAATAGGCTATCACACAAATTTATTTTTGTTTTGCTGAGCAGAACTGGGTTACCAACGAAGTCACAGTGTTTTTATGAAATGTTCTGTGCCAGTCAGGCATGATATTCTTCCTACATTTGTCTGATTTGGAACACTTTCGGAACAGGCTCTTTTGGTTGGGTCGGTCATGTCGGGTGACGTACAAGTACACCCAGACATTTCATTGTGGAGTGTGCAAAGGCAATCCCTCATTGTGTAAAATTTACATTTCCCCAATACAAAGAAGGGGGGGGGGGGTTGGGGGTATAGATTAGCCCTTGATTAGCCCTTGATTCAAGACCTTCGTTCTTTTGTTGTGCAAATGAGAGATCGATAGGCTCCCACAATTGTTTATCATTGTATTTTGCATATGGGAGTCAAGTCAAAGATTCCAGCATACCTTGGCCGATTATGGGTCGTGGCTTATGGCCAAGGTTTTGCCGATTCAAGGTGAAGAAACTTTCTCGAAAGAGAAAACTAAAAATCATGGCGCATATTATGAGACCGTTTGTTGTCTTTACTTTGTTTAGTCAAGGTTTCATTGTGACAACGATATTCTTGAAAGAACATTACACTGGAAATTTCTGAAAAAATAGTGCAGTGCAGAGGTGCGGTCTAGTTTGTTTAATACTGCGATGAAGTGGTCATTGATCTCGTCCTAAGTAGTCTTGTTTGCTACAGTTGTAGTAGGGCTTGTAATTTACACTGGGCTGCTGGCCCAAGGCCAGTAACTTTAGCGTTGGGGGGCCAGAAAAGTCAACTGAACAAGTCTAGGAGTCTTGTGTTTTCCAATTGAATAATAATAATACCTCGGTAATATTCAAATGTTGTGTTTGAGTCATATAAATATCTTTCAAATCCTTTCGCATATCAAAGTGTACTTACCTGTACGACAAATGGGATCAATATTCTCAAAGTGTTTGTTCAGATAAAAACAGTTTATGTTAAAATGTGAAAAAGATTTATTTTATTCACATTTCAATTCTGGTCTTGCAAAGGAAATTCTGGTAAAGCAAAAAAGTTGAGCCTTCAGTCTTACTGCCCCCCCCCCCCCCCCCAACAAAAAAATTTAATTAATAAATTCAAGCCCTGGCATAGCCTCATGGGAATGTGATGAAGTCAGGAGTGATGTTGATTTTGGGAAAAAGTGCAAATATTTTAGGTTTTACTAGTGGGGAATGTGTTGATAAAGTTACTCAGTGATTTATTTCAATTGATGATTTAGTTGTCTTTTATTGTCTTAATTGTCTTTTCTTCTGTAGGTAAATACCTGTCGGAGAGCTAACATCAGAACAACGTCACCTTTCACAACTGCCTTGAATCTTCAATCTTCATCAAACCCGAGCTAGGATTTTAGCTTTTCTCCTTTCTTGATGATACAACTAGACTGGTTTCTTTTCCCCCCAAAATGGAGATCCTTGTAGACCTGTCACTCAATTCGCCCAATCATCCAACGCACAGTTTTAGTCAAGGGTGATGCCTTTTTTTCTCTCAAGAAGTCGATTAGAGCATGCTGATAGAAATATCAAATTGTTACAGAACCGGTTCTGGAAAGAACCAGTTCTAAAAAGAATTGGTTTATTCTAGAACTGGCTCTTTCAAGAATTGGTACTGCCTGGAACCAGTACTTTCCAGAACAGGTTTTGTCTAAAACTTGTTCTTTCCAGAACCAATTCTTTCCAGAACCACTGCAGCTCAAAAAGAGAGAGAGTTCATCACACAGTGTCGCCGCAGACTTTTAGTTTTGAAATTGGGAACTGTAGTTCCAAAACCATTCATGTTCCATTCCTGTCTTAAGAGTCTGGTTATTTAGGTGATGATATAAACCATAAGACTGATAAATTAGGGGCGTTTATAGGATATAAATTATAGACTTATCACAAATTTCTATCTCCCTTTTTCTTCATTTTAATCTCAAAGCATACCACTGTAATGAAGAGCGATCAACTTGATACGTTTGGCCAAAATAATTTATTGGAAAATTATCAAGAAATGTAACATTTACATTGAATTTGATTAACATGCCAAAGATATATCTACTTGGTCTGAGAACAAAGTGAAAACAAGTATCGAAATGCTTGTTCTAAATTCTTAGAAGCAAAATGTGAAAAACTGCTAAACTAAAGTATCAAAAAGCCTGACTTTACCTTGAAGATAGGTATTTTAGAGTAAGAATCGTTTGTTATATTACTTCCAGTGTTCATGAAAGCACAAAAGCATTTCCCCCGCAATGGAGGTGATCTTTGTAAGAGATTTATTATTTTATGATAAAGTTGGTACATGCATTTTATATTGAGCTGCTGGGCAGCGTTGCTTTGTAAGTTTGTCCACTAAGCAAACAATTGCAGGGTACCAGCCACAAACAATATTCTGGCTATTTTGGCTGGCAACATTTTTTCCTGCTAAACAAGATTTGTTTGCACTCAGCAAATTTGTGTGCATGCCAGCTCTATGAAGTTAGACTGTGTGAGTCTACTTGAATGCTTGGCAGCGACTTAGCTCGGCCATCACATAAATAGGCATTGAAGAACAGACATTTCTATTGCAACGTCACAGCCCGAGTTTTTGCCAACCGTGGTTGGAAAACTATGACAAGCCAGAACTGCAAATCAAAAACAGATATCCATAGTTTGTATTAATGATACACAAATATTCAAAAATAGCGTTGAATTTGTAGGAATCAAATCAACCAATCACGGAAGGTATTTCAGTTCATGAATCTTTACAGAAAATGTTGAATTTGGTCACAACATTTTTTAACACGATTGAATGTTTTGCTAACATTCGGCCGTTCATGCCAACCGGCGCACTTTGTTTATCAACAATAGAAAGGTCTGTAGAGAGTTTTCGATTGACGCCATCTTTACGGGCAACTTAGTTTTTTTCTATGCAGCCAAGTGGTTCACTGACCAATCGTGCAAGGAATTCCCACATGTCTCATGTGGTATTTAGGCAAAACGCATAGTTGTGAGATAAAATGTATCATTGCCCATAAAGATAGCTGACTTTACTCTATGTGGTTTCAAGTGGGAACAATCAATAGGACGCCCATAGCAACACCCTGAGGAACAGCGGTAGCCGTAGCGGTAGCCGCCAATTTGGACAAGGTCTTTGGCTCCTTTACGCGTTTACGCAATGTATGTGGACCGGCAATAATAATTTTTTTTAATTGGGTACGCGCCAGACTTGCACAGTCTATAGACCTTTCTCATGCTGCCACCATCTTGGTCATGTTCTTGTAACCATTACCAGCAATGAATGCTGACATTCATTGTACAAAAAGGAACCAGACTGTTTCTCCTTCCAGCCTCGGTTTGGTTACATCGATTTGAACGTGAGGAAATCAAGATGGCCGCACCATGATAATGGTCTATTGTGGAGAATAAAAAGCATCAAGAACAATAGGTTGTAGATAGTTCTGGATAGACGCCATCTTTAAGGGCAACTTGGGTTTTGGCTTTGAGCTGCGTCAAGTGTTCTGATTTTACTAAGCGGCCAAGTGGTGCGCTTAACCAATCGCGCAAGGAATTTGATAAAACTATTACGCTATTCATGCAAAATGCATAGTTTGCAATCGAACAAATTATGAGTATTGCCCATAAAGATTGCCGACTTTACACTGTGATGACGTCAAGTGGGAACTGTCTGTTGTGGCCCGTAATTATATTTTTGACGAGAATGCTCAAGACTTATTGAGGCCTGATTGATTGATTAACTCCTGCCTAAAAGAATACTTAAAACTGAATACACTGAAATTATTGTCAAAATTTAAACAAATAATTGTAGATAGCGTAACCGATGATAGCTGCTTTAGACTGTACATCCTTAACTCTCTTGTAAATATTGCAGATGCATTCGGAGGAGCCAGAATTGTTGAGATAGGATATTTTTGTACATAAAAGGGAGAAACAGAAAGAGTTGAATCATAATAAGATGGTTTAGGATCCAAGAACTGTTTTTGCTTTGAATTAAGGGCCAAGTATTGCACTCTGTAGTTTGTATAGCCCCCTCTATGGGTTTTCATCATTCTTCACGTGTCTTTGAGTTTCTTTCATCCATTCTAATCTAGTGGAAGCCATAAAGAGGCTGGAAGGAATTAGTCTGGCCCTTGCGTTATCAAAATATTGAAATCAATGCTATGAATACAGGATGCCAAGCTGTGGAGCTGCTTAACACATTATTTAGGTGTTGCAAACTGCTTATCAACCAAAATAACATATGGTATAAATGCGTTTTTAACAAAAGTTAAAATGTTTGAAGGCCTCATATTTTGACAAGGGCTAAAACACAACACACTTATATATAAGAATCCTAGACAAACAGAAGTAGTCAAGTTGAAATGCAGGGGGCGTGGGTTCACATTTCACCTGGGTAGCGTTTGGATTTTGGAAGAAAAAAAAATTCGCAGGATTTTCAAAGCATTGAGTAAACACACAGTGTAAGGGTGAAAACTGGTGTGGATCATAAGAAAAACTATAGTGAAATTTGCAGGTACAATCATGAATAAAATTCCTTTGGGAGAATTGATAGTTCTGAGGAAAACTGGTGTGGTCTCTACGTTTCACTGCTCTACTCTACATTCTCTACATTCTCCAAATTCTTCTTCTTTCTAGCCTATTTCACTCCACTGCAGGAGGAAAGCCTCTTCACCAATTCTTCATTTCCTTCTATCCTGCGCTGTCTGTTGCCAAGCAATGCCCCTATATGTACTTAGTTCATCTCTCCATCTTCTGTTTTATCTCCCTCTTTTTCTTGTACGGTTTCTTGGAGTCCAGTTGGTTGTTTTGCGCGCCCACCTGTTGTCATATCTCCTTGCTAGGTGACCTGACCATCTCCACTTCTTCGATTTGATGGTCTTAATGATATCCTGCACTCTTGATGTCTTTCTTAGGTCCTCGTTCGTCACCCTGTCCTTCTTTGTTACTCCTATCATTATTCTTTCCATAGCCCTCTCGTCACCCTTAGTTTTTTCTCAAGTCGTTTGGTGGTTGTCCATGTCTCGGCACCATACGATAGGACAGGTATGATGCACTGATCGAATACCTGCCTTTTCAGGGATATAGGAAGGGTGTGGTCTCGAAAGATGTGGCTGAGTGTGCCAAACTTCACCCATCCTAACTGGATTCTTCTCTTTATTTCATCTCCTGTTTCGTTATTGAAGGTGATCTTCTTTCCCAGATAGATGTAGTAGAGTATACTGTTTCAAACATCGAGACCACATCAGTTCTTCTTAGAACCAAGACTTTTCCAGAAAAAGTTTTATACATGTATGCACCTGCAAGTTTACTACTGTAGTTTTTCTTTCTCTTACAATAACATTCTTTATCAACGATGCAACTATTACATCTGTGAAGTTCTAGGGATATTTTCCTGCTCACCAGCCTATAAAATAGGAACCATATTGTCACCAACTCCATAAAGTAGTACACATTTAATGACTGGAAACAAATTGTTACAATCAAAGAATACAGTTCACAATCTCTGTCATGCAGCTGTTTGCAAACACAACCAATCATTTGAAAGTTGATGAAGGGGACTGTCATCATGATCATAGCAGCCCTGTACATGGAACTATGAACTCCAGCCAAGTTACTGCGTGGCGTGCGCGTTACATCACAGTTAAATGATGATGGCACATATTGTGATGTGTTGGCCAGCACAGGTTCAGTAACTGGGTTAGAGTTCATAATTCCGTGTACAGCCACAGGCTTGGTATGATCATGACCACAGTCCCCCTTTATTCCCAACTCCCTTGGGTGATTTACTCGGATCCTTTCTCAGTCTGACAAAATCCAACACCATTTGGTAACTCAACATCCCAAACCGTTAGACTCTGATTATGGTCGAGATTTGAGCAGGATCGTAGAAGAAACCATTTAAACTATTGAAACAGAGAGGCAGAAAATAAATTAATATAAATTATAATAATCGAGACCCTCTTTCCTGCCGTCTTATTTGAATTTGAATAAGGGGGTAGAATTGGAGTGGAGGTCACTTTTTGATGTACAAATACAACTAGCTGTGGCCACCATTTTTATGCAGTTAATTTATGAAGTGTTTATGAAATGATGTAGTTATATATTTGATTCGTATGTTTTATATAAAATATGTGTATATATTATATTGTTATGAAAAAAGTATGTTATGTTTTCTTTATGTTACACATGTAAAGGATGACTTTACAAGGTGTAGTTTAGGACAAATTTTTAGTGAATATTTATCCCATGTATCTTTGATAGTTTGTTGTGACAGTGATTGGCCGTGTTCAGACAGAGTGGCTGCTGCTGTACTCGTAAAGAATAAGTGATGAGCCATAGTCGCAGTCCAAACCCATCAATTTGAACACGGTCATTGGCTGTGTCCGACTTGACGGCTTCGGTAGTGGCTTTGGCTAAGGCCTAATCTTCAACACTGTCGCTGCTTCCAACGGCCATAGCCGTTAGCCAGAGTCACTTGATCCGGACACGGCATTATTCAAATACTTAAATCTGTACTCTATTTGTAGTCCAGTACCCTTATAATTATATGCACAGTAAGAATTCACATGAAGTAAGTCACATCTTCAAAGGCACCAGACTGTAGGCCAATGACATTTTTATAGATTCATGTAATACTTTGCTAAGAATCACTGAATTTTGAGCTTGACGTCCTTGTACTCATTGTTAATTGACCCTGACTTTCCCTGACTTTGTAAGAAGAGGCACTTCAAGCCCAAATTGCTTATCATTGGAACCGGCAGAACAATCGCACATCAATATAACTGGGTGTTGAATTATCATAAAATTGAGGTTTTTTGAAAGAGTCTAGCCAAAAACACCAAGGACTTCAGTTTTTTATTGTATCTTAATGTAATAAATATAGGTAGTTTTTTATTGTTATTAATTTGGCAGCTGTTAAAGTTTCTTATAATTTTGTGATGGTCACATGATTTGATCACATGACATGTTTGAAAAGAGGGTGGTTGCAAATTTTTGACTTCAAAATTCGTATCGCATTCGCATGAAGTATGAACTGGGCTTTAGTGTTGACTTTTTTGTTTGTTGTCATCATTGTACAGTTTTTGGTTTTTTTTAAGTAGAATGGATTGTTCTTCTTTTGTTTTGTCGTGTTGTTTTGTTTTATTTTGTATCCTTGCGGATTTGTTACTGTACAGTTTAGGTTGGCCACTTTTTGTGAGAGTAAAGCGGAATGTGAATGTTTTTGTTTTTATCATGATATAGGGAGGTTCGAGTTAAAACATGCCCCCCCTCCAACGATACTTAATTCAAAATGCCAAATTGAAATAAGCTCATGTCATAGATAAAGAGGGGCTTTAGGTTCAAGTTAAGTTTTGTGCTGCACTTAAAATGTGTTCATCACAAAAATTACTCTGAACTTAGAACCCCCCTCTTTAATTTGCATAAATTCTGTAAGAAAACAAACAGTTATTTGTGGTACCTTGAAAAAAGAATTCCAATTTGAAATTTACCCAAGTTGGTCTAATGGTGTTAAACTACAGGATGGGAATAATCCAGAACTACTCCAAGAGTTAATGACCATAAAAATGATGGGCGGCACTGCAGCTGTTGACAGTATGAACTATTTTGAGAAAAGATTCCCTTCAAAGTAACTTGGTTTGAGTAATTTTTCACCCTAAATCATTTTAATCTGACAAACGATTCATGCATGAATCGTTCCTCAAAGTTTTGAGGGTTTGTGTCCATACATTATGTGAAATGTGCGGCTAGAGATGTAGTTGGTACTGACTGTCACCTTGCTAAGGTCAGATGGATTTGACGTTCGTGTGAAAATACTGTGATAGTTTTTTGCAGTTTTCTCGGCAAGTAGACTAATCAGCTGAAACTTTCATGTGACTTTTATTGTATCTTTCTTTATAATTTTGCCTATAAATCAGCATTTTGTTGACAAAAACTAATCTATGATCATACATTCAAAGTACATGGACAATATTGGTCATTGTCAAAAACCGGTATTTGCACGTTATGTGATCTAAACATCATGAATAACAAATCTGTCATTGGAGTCAACAGCCTTATTTTAAAAAAACTTACACATTTTCAATGTTTTAGAACATTGAGTTTTGGACTTGTGGGATGAAGACTAATTAATTTGCTCATATCTATAAAAAAAATAATAATATAGCATTTCAGGTCAAACTATTTCTAGGGAAGTTTTCCACCATGATCATCTTTATACCATGTAAGTTATGTGTAAAACTGTTAACATTTATTCGTTTTGTAATTCTTACCAATTGTTGTGAACATCTTTAAGGGGACAACAGCAAGAGGGTTGAAAGGGTGAGCTATTCTTGAACTGTAACAGAGGACGGTCTATTCTGCATGTGTAAATTCCCCCAAATATTTTCTTCTTAAGTGGAACATGCAAGAAGAACACCTTATGTTTGTTTGACCAACATACCAGACTTGATTACCCAAGTTGAGAAGAAAACTGTTAATTTAAGAAAGAGTATTTATTTTTTAACTGAATCTTTGACGTGTGCATGGATAAATTGATTGAATGTAAAATTCTGGCATTTAAAAATCTTGATTTCAGACATTTATTTTGCATAATATAAAAAAGTTCACCGTTTCATCTTTTTACATGCATGTTCTACATCTAGCATCAGAACTACTAGACCCACTATTTTAGACATAGTTGCTAACTTGTACTATACTTACAATTGGAAGGAATTATTCATGAGAGATTAACATATTCATGATTGAGATGCATAATTCATGAGGTGGGTAGAATTTGTCAAAAGCTGTTTTGACTTGTTCATACAGAGTTTGACATCTGCAGGTTTTGTAAGAAAAATATATAAATATAAATGAGAAGATAACATTGTGCCTGTATATGTCAGTAGAGAATTGCTAATTAATTAATAAAAATGCGAAAGCATTAAAAATTGAAATCAGATCAAATTGATTTAGTTTCTATTTTAATTTTCATTCATTATGTTTTAAATGTGTAGTTGTTTGTTTTTTAACCCACCCCCCCCCCCACCCCACCCCGAAAGTGGTTAGTGTTTTGTTTTTGTGTATAATTAAGGACATATGAAAATGCCCAGAAAAACCTGAAAGACCTTGAAGTACTGAGTTGACAGGTTGTATGTGTGAGGTAAAAAAAAAAATCATGCATTCCAAAATTGTCCAGATTCCATTTACTGCCCTTACTTTTTCTCTAAAAGAAGCGACATACATTATTGTGTTCTAAATCATCAACTATTATGTCCCAATCAAAACTTAATACTGAAATTTGATGATACTGACTGCGACTTAAATTACTTTTGACTCAAAAGGCAATCCCCCCATTGAAAACACTCAAAATCAAAGGTGTCATATTGCTGCTCCATCCCCCCCCCCCCCTAATCTTTTTGTTATTATGGCCCTCCTCCTCCCCTCCCCCTCGTCCTCTTAGCATTTCCTCCTCCGTAGACGGGCTCCTGGCCGATACAGGTGCCATCCCCTATCGCATTTCATGCAATCTCCCACTAATTCACTCGTCGCCCGCGGCGCGCTCAAACCAGTAAACTGTTGTAGTCTGCTAGTAGTGCTTTTACCTCAGCATTACCAGCGGACGACCGCGCTGTACCGGTGTGTCTCATCATCATCGGGGAGATTGAATGTTGTATACGGTACGCCAGTGTGTTATTGGAGCTGGTAGATTAGGGTGGTTGACTCACGCCTTTCACTGCTCAAACAATCCAGGATTTGCGGAGAAATTGTCAAAATACACGACGCCTTGAATAAATCCTTAGAGAATGATGAAAACATTGAACTCTGCCAAGCTGAAATATTATTTTAGTTTATTTGTTATTGTAAAAGAAACCCAAGCTCTTGTCATTAACACTGTATGGCGAAAAGATTTGATCTTACCTTTTGGAGGCTGGAAATTTGATAAATTGAAGGTATAGATGCGGATAAGCGCGTCAATGTTTTCACTGCCTCTGGATTGCAATTTATCACTTCGTCGCCATAGTTTTATCAGGTTCCTTGTATTCTCATTAAGAACTACAAGGACTGATTACCTATATTACGCACGAGGCCTGACTATTTCTCACATAGCCTCTCTCCCGTTTTGTATTGAAATCAAGGCCGCGTGCATGCCATGAGTGTAATGTCATACGTCAGACATTTGTTACAACCCTCTAACAGAAATGTGATTATAAACGGCGGTTTTCCCTCGGGAAGTGTTCGCCTATATTTGACTGCCAATTGTATCGGCCTCAATTTCACCACAGTCATATCAGATGTTGTAGGTGGCCATGAAATGTAGTGCAATTTACCCGTGACTTTTTACGGTCGCACTGACAATAAAAACATCGAAAAATCGAAGAAGATGAATTAAAAATGAGAAATTGAAGATAACAAAAAACAGTTAGTACTCCCCTAAAAATAGAGAGAGAGTGAACACAAAAGATTAAAATCCAAGATAAGTTGACGAATATACACCAAGGACGCTAATAAATGCGTGCGTTCATTCACGGTGGCGCTCTACGGGTTCCTTCACAATGGTTTACAGATATCGCATCTTGAATCTGGCCGTTGCCATAGAAATGCGTAATAACCAGTGGCCACTTTCCCCGCCAGATAAAAGTTGACACGATGTCAGTCGTTTTGCACGTTAGGCTGATGTATACGGTACGGGCCGAGTGAATGTGCGTGCCCTGTGTGCCAAAACACTAAAAGCTGTTTTAGGATACGCGTAAATCATGGCTGACATGGCTCCTGCAACTTTTCAAAGGTTTTAATGAATGGTGTAATAATGATGTCATTTACAATATGCTGACAATTTTGGATCATAAAACGAATCGAAATTATGCTCACGACGACGCTCTGTCATTAACGATTATCGAAATGGTTTGTGATTTTTCTTCATTAATACTTATATAGGCAGCCTTACTTATTTCCTTCTTCCATGCTTCCACTAGGCATTGAACTGTTACTGTCTTAAATTTGTAGTGGGTTTAATATTGGATTGCAGTTTTTCAACATCATCTGCCGGAACTCATACGAGAATGAAAGTGAATACAGACACAAATAAGGTGCTGTTGTTTCAGCGGAGAGTTTATAGTGCTTTGTAAATGGCAGGTTCGCTCATTTGGCCTTCCTGAGAATTTTGCGCATAATGTTTGTTGTGATTCCTTTGTCGCCACTAGAGGGCCACGCGGGGCTTATAAACTGATTGGTACGCACGCGCACTTGGTGCTCGTGAGCAGACGATATTCACAGATTTTCGTACACTGTGAACGTACGTTGGATATTCTGCAAACTTCGGACAAAATTTGTAGCCTCAAATTGCAGTTTTATCTGGCGGACGAACATCGTTTATTTCGGTGAAATATATCATCCACAATCTTCCTTCGTAGAATTTCTGATGAAATTTATAAATGAACACGAAAAATACACCGGAAAGCGTTGCCTTTAATTCGGTCAAGTCGGGTGAGTTTATCGTTGTCACGTAGGTAACTACGTTGTGTTGCACGTTGTGTGAATCGATTTCGCAATTCTGACTAAAAAAAGAAGCGTGGCATGTGGCTACCCGGCATGTGCATGCTGAAGCGCTGTAGTACTCAGCGAAATTGCCCATTATACTTGGGTGCTATGCCTTTCAGGAATTCTTGCTGTAGAAAGTGGAAAGAATTTTAAAGGAATATTGAAATAACTGACACTTTGTTATACGTTGGTGGTGTGTGCACTGTCTGTACTGTCTGTGTGTAAGTATTTACGGTCGATGGCAAACGAGGGAGATGTTTTGTGTAAATGCCATCATTCATAATCAATGCTTAGCTTTGGGTCTCTAGCTTCTGCCCATTGTTAATGGCATTGGCTGAAAAACACAACCTTTACTTTACATAGCATTTATCCCAAATAGTATTAGTATTAGCAAATTTCTTTCGTCTGCCAGTATTTCCTGTTTCTTGTATTCATCATTTGCAATACAACTACGTACAAGGAAGTACACTACAAGCATCATTTGCAATTCAGGCAGGAAGTTTACAGAATTGTTAGAGAAAACCTCTGAAGGTCATCTCCTACTCCTATAGTTGTGCATTGATGAAGCTCTGACCTTTGAATAAAGGCATTTTGACAAAGTTGTAAATTAACACAATAATAGAATTGAGTGCAATCATGGCAATAATGTTGTTAGTCATAGGTTCTATTCACAATGAGTATTTGTTGTCAATTTATTATAAGTTCGAGCAAACAACTCTCTGCGTTCAAAATCCAAAGGTATTCTTTGTTTGAAGTATATAAGATATAAAAGAAATAATAAAGGGGAAAGTAATATTATCAGGTCCTTGATCTTTGGAATATAACAAAATATCTGAATAATTTAAATGCAAGGCTGCAGGCATTTCAAGTAACTTCTCATCTATAAAACCTTCTTTGTGTCTCATTATCGGTCACACTAAACCCGACAACAAAAATAAACCGTTTAATCTATGTAAAGTTTAATAAGTTATTGGGCTCTTTACATTGCTTGGACAATTTATTAGAGGAAATGTTTGTATCTGTTTTCTGTCAAAAGGTGTACTGTAAAAAGAAAATAAAACCAAATAGAAACTAAACGTTTATGTACATCTGTTTGATAAAAAGATCCTGGCAATTTTCAGAATTATTTAAAATTCAGTAAAAAAACAAAACATGGCGTCATCTCAATTTTCACCTATCTCTGTCTATGGACATACTAAGAATAAGATTCAATTCAATGAGACTTGTACTTCCGTTTGGTGATGTCACATGCTCATTATTATGTCATAATGACATCACACTTTATGACCTACCAAGCCTGTTGCAAGAAGAATATAGATTGTAACATGTTTCGTTCGCAAGATATAAGTTAAGCAGTCAGATAACGTCACCATGACTCCATCTAAATGTTCACATTTAACACGTCCCTGTCTATGGACATACCAAGATTCAACTCGGACTTCCATAGATATACGACTTTAAAAAGTGAATCTTGAATGTGACGTCATGTGACACATAAATGACATCATTCTTTGAGATACAACATCTATATTAGGTCGATGTGATTGAGCAGCCTTTATTTGCAATGTAAAAAGCTAAGCTAAGTTTGTTTTTAAAATACCACAGATTTATGATTCAATAGATCTCTGGTTGTTGTCTAAATGCTGCAAGATCTTCAACAAATACATGTATACCATACATGATGAACCAGTAATCAAATTAATTACAAGCAATTACCAAAATCTGTGAAGTCATAAAACATGGCATTAAGACTGAAATTGTCTCAGACAAAAGCATGCATTGAGGAGTGACTGGTCTATGAGGATTGTATTGTAGGTTAGGTATGCAGTGGGCAGAACATAATAGTTTACTGTTAGTATTACTTTCAAATGTTTTACATTGTATCAACTAGTAATACTATATACTACACAAGTAGCAGTAAACAAGCAGCAGAAGCAACAGAATCAAACCATTTCCTTTTCCATGTTTTCAAACAAGTATTTTTGTGTGTCATCTTCAGTTTATTTAGGGTAGGAAGTGCCTTTACCCACCACCTTTAAATATGAGTGGCTCCGGGAAAAGCCTTAGTGCCTCGCTGTCCCTTGAGGAGCTCAGTGTGGATATGAACCAGCCAGCAAGAAGAACTAGACAGCCCTCAACAAGCTCTTTCCATTCCAGCCCTGGACCAAGCTCTCAACAAACCACCAGGCTCATCTACGATGGATCCAATAACACCATACCAAGAACTAAGAAAAAAACCGGTGGTTCATCAGGGGGAGGGGGAAGCCCCGGACAGACCTCCAGGGCCTCCCTCAGGAAGACGGTATCCTCTCCCATTGGACCATTCCATGGAAATGACGTAGTCGGTGCGAGACTTGCCAACTCCTCAGGATTGGAATTACAGAGAGTCAGCCATCATGTGATTGATGTCGACGAATCAGATTCTGGTAAGTGTTTACAAACTTTTGTCAGGTTTTGGACCAGGTTTTAAAATTGTGCAAAATATTTTGGGTACTTTATTTAGTTGTAGACCTGTATTTATTCTGCCATCTTGTTTTTCACCTATTAAAACTGTGGCAAAATTAAGGTTAATTTGTGGGGGGCACAAGGGGGTGAACAATTGTTTTCTTGGATGGCGTTTCCAACCAATAAAAACCTTAATTTGCTGATGAATATTTCTATAAACAACTTGGTAGATTTTAATCCTCACAATGACAGGTAGTATGCCCTTTTTAATTTTTCACTGACATGAATGGAAAAACATAGATTTTTGTTTCTAAACATCACGCAAAAGGCCGACTCCAAAATAGCTTGTCCATTGTTACATTTGTAAAATGTCTAGATTTCAAATGGGGTTGGTGGTGGTCATGTGGCTGGAACATACTCTTCCTTATTCTACTAGTGCTCTGCCAACTCAGTTGTTACATCTTGTAACCTTGGGCGGCCTGACCTTGGGGATACATGGCTATTGTTGTACACTATTAACCCTCCTACTGTTCGCAACATTTTCAAGTGAGTTGACCAACCATTTGAAACCATTCAACTGCCAAAGTTGTGTATGGGTGGCACAACTGTGCACAGAACTAACTGTGTACTGTGTACATGCATTCCCTCATGGTATCATATTGCAAGGCTGGCATAGCTTATCTATCATTCAAAAGTGAATGGTATTGAATGGTCAGACAGCAAGCGGGTTAATAGCCTAAATTTCTCTATGATTGACAGTAAATGACATTAAACTGTTCAGTATGAAATCTACAGTAAAATCTATATTGAATAAATGTAACTTTATAAGGATAAAAAGGTGAATGTCATCTGTATTATTGGATTGCTGGTGGGTTTCACAACTTGAACAACCTACATGTATGCATAAATAAAATGTAATTACTTTTACCCTTTAACTTGTTTAAGATCAAGCCCCTGTGTTGGTCTCATAAAAACTGTACAGAGATATTATATGTCAATAATTTTGTTAATGAGTTGTGTTACTGACATCAACTTTGACTTAATTAAAATGTAAACTGATGTTTTAAACTGTACTAAATTGTTCCTGTAGAATACCTGATAGATTTTAAAAATGGGATGATGTTTTCATTTTAAATTTACTTTGACAAGTATTTATTATAAGTTCAGTACCCATTTATTATTGGCGGCCAAGAAAATGAACATCGCTCACTTTCTGATGTCCATTTTAATCACAAAAAATATGTGGCTGAACAAACTGTGCGCAATTCTAAATTCAGAAAAATTATGAAATACCTATTTTATACTTCTCCTTCAATTGTTGGTTATGCAACTGCATTATCAAATGATACAAATTCCTAAGACTCTGACCGCAGGAAAATTATCCTCCTGGAATAAATTGTTGGAAAGCGAGAGAAGAGCCAAAAAGGCATTGAGCATACTGAATGCACATCCCTAAATAAATGTCACCTGCATCTGCTTAATGTGGGAAGATTTCCCTCGACGGGTATTTTTAGCCCAATTTCCATCCAACCCACGAATCAAGGGGTTATTGTTTTTCTGAATGAACAGGTGAACTCTTACACTAGGAGGCACACGTTTACTCAAAAATTGATTTTAATGAATGAAGGCGAACAGGTTGGCCCAATCAGTGTTTCTCCCTGCACTGTATAAACTCAATAAATATCTGCATTGCCTCAAGGCTACGTAGAAGCTGTTTCCTTCTGGACAACGTCTTGGCCTACAGTTCTGTTCTCGCTTCAGCACACGCTGTTGCATGCTTGAGTAGGTTGTGGAAATCTGTCATTCATTCATCCATCCTTACTCGGTATTGATCTGTAGTTCCTCGTTCAAACGGCAGGGACATGTACGCGCTTTGTGCTGCGTGTCTGCCGTAATA
Source organism: Leptasterias polaris (assembly GCA_037783415.1). Lineage (NCBI taxonomy): Eukaryota > Metazoa > Echinodermata > Asteroidea > Forcipulatida > Asteriidae > Leptasterias > Leptasterias polaris. Next base: position 1,346,329 of record JAZGTN010000035.1, read on the forward strand.
ATGTCATGCAGCGTGTACCTTGTAACGTGTACCGTATAGTGTTTCTGCGGAGCGCCTCATATAAAATCTCTGTTATTGATCATTGCAGTTTCACACTGGTCAGTCAATGCCTGACTTTGTATTTCACAAATTGTCATCGTAATTGTTAACAGCAATTATAAGCCTTCAAATTTAATGAAGCATGTAGGTTTGGAAGCAGCACAATGCATGTTTGTGAAATAAAGATGTCACAATGGTTCATGCAAATTGGACAATAATCTTCTAATGTTAGTACTTTTGTACATTCAAAGCCATTGGCCATAACTTTAAATTTTAGCAGAAAGTAGCCTGAAATCTACCGTATGTCACGCAATTAATCATTTTGGTGTAGATATTCTATCATCTATCCCCCATCTATCATCTTTTGAAACTACTGAAGGATCTTCAAGATGTTTTCTAACTTTCCAACAAATTAACAATAAGCTTGATTGGGGTGAATACTGAAATAACAAACTTAAACCTTGGAAACCAGAGGACTAGAAAGAAGTGCACTGTACACATCTTTAAAACCAACAATGCATTTCACATTGTATGGTATTCTAACTGCTGTACAAATATCCTAAGTATAAGATTAGAGTATCTCTCCACACAAGTCCATCTTCATCTACAGCAGAGCAGTTTGTTCAGTCTGGACATTTATTATGTGGGTGTTCCATTGCTTTCTCCAACACAAACAAGTTACCTTCTCCTCTTTTATCACAAACATGTTACTTAACGTTGTTATGCCACTAATAAATTAGCATTTACAAGGCATTTCAGTAACTGTGTTTGTTTTCAATTTCATTGTCTAAGTGTATTTTTAGCTTGTTGACTTTTTCCTGAAACGTAACTCACTGAGGTGGAGGATGTTCGGAAATACCAAAGTGCATGAAGTGAAGGAGAAAATTTAGGTGTCGTTTCTGTAAATATTTCATTGCCTTCAGTTTACAGGAAATAGCATTTTGATTTCTGAATCTTCAGTTCACAGAAAATAGCATTTTGATTTCTGAATGACATTTTGATGAACAACCCTTTAAAAAATAAAACAAAAAATAACTTTCATAAAAAGCCCTTAACAAAAAAAACCATGCACAACTTCAAACACACACAAAAAAATACACAAAAAAGAAACATAAAATATGCGAATTTACCACACATGAACAAACACATCATTTAATAGCAAAACTATTGCTTAACAAATTTATTTTGAAGACCTTCAAGAGGTTACTAGTCACATTGTTTTTGTTTATATAGCTAGCAGCAAAATATTGATTTAATGTTAAGCAAGTTATGTGTGCTTAGATCAGCTGGCTATGAAGTTTCCCAAATTTGAATTTTGTTGCCCTGCATTTAATTCTGCAAGTAAACATTGAATTGGAAGCTCTAAGCAATGGGGACACAGATGGATAAAGCCTACAGGTATCCATTTCATTCTCATTTAAATTAAATCAATTTCTCCTTCCATACTAATCTAATATTGTGCTGCTCCGTGTGCACAGTTAAAAGGAAAGGTACATATACATGTGCACGTCATTATAAAAACATCAATGCAGAATTAACATATAATATGGTTATTGTAAGCTCTTGGATGTAAAAATGGTACAGCGCCAATTGTCAGAATTGTTTTTCTTTCTCCTGAAATTATGTCAGAAAATATGAATTGGAATACACCATGAAAAAAAACCATCATAAAAAATAAATAGATAATAAATAAAAGGCAATGACTAAATAAAGAATGCAAATTAAGCCTGGAATGGAGTGATTGCCCAATGTTAAGTGTTATGTAGTAATGTATACATTAAAACAGAAACTTGCCTCAAAACGTTCCGCACAGTTCAACTGCGGCAAGTTTTGTCGCATATTTATGATTCCAAACTTGCTCTTCATTGCTCTTCACAGTTGGCTTATATTAGCCAAAATACTAAACAAGTTATACAATCTGTACTTTATCAATAGCTAAATTATCAACTCTTTGATGTTATGGGAATTATTACATACATTGTATTTTCGACTTTTCGTTTGCCCTTACTCTGAGTTTGAAGTTAGTACTTAGTAGGGTCATACTTTGGTAGTGAACCCTTAAAAAAAATTGCGCAATTTTTATCTTGAAGCCTACTTGTTATAAAGATGGAAATGGCAGTAAGCATCCTGTGAAATTATTTTGCCTGAACTGCCCCCGTTGAATAGAAATTAATAAAAGTATGTCGAAAAATTAGAATCTCCAAAGATCCCCTGCAGGCGACTTTTAGAAATGTCTATGGTGTCTGTTAAATTGTTGCCCTCAATACATCCAGAGATGCGGTTGGTACCCGCTACTACCTTGATAAGCATGGATGGATTCGACGTTCTTGATGAAAAAGACTTAAAGCCTATAAGCTGAAAATTTCAAAGGTAACTTTTATTGTATCTTTCTTGATAATTTTACCTTTAAATCAGCGTTTGACATTGACAAAAAACCCAAAAGGATGTCCCTACCTTAAAAGAAAAGGAAATAACTTCTTTTCAAGGGTTATAAGTTATTTCATATCACACTTTCTATTGCCAACATTTTGTTCACTGATCTTTTGTTCAATGAAAAAATACAAAAATTACACGTAAGTAGTTTGATTTAAACAAGAGGTTTGGAGAACAGGAACGTGCACTACGTCCACACATACCAAAATGTAGGGAAGGAAAGTCTGTATTTTAAGTGGAATGTGACATTTGCAATACTAAGTTGTTCACCAAGATTAGAGACATTAGATTTATGTGATGAAAAACCCTTTCAAGCACAGGTACAATGAGCACAATTGATGCTATTCTATGGGTTAAGTGCGATTGTACATGAAAGCTAAATGCCATTCAATAAATCTTAATCACAGTGATGCTTGTTGAAAAGGAAGACGGGAAGATCCATTGAACGAACTCGAGCAACTGAGTGCTCTGCGTAAATGGGAATTTATCATGTCTTCCCAGGCTGTTTTCAGCTTCTGAATTGTTGGGCAGTCCACGGGGAGCGACTAAAAGCAGGAGAACCATGTACAGCATGAATTTAAAGTATAACAGTGATTTTATTAGCGCTGGACCCAGCTGTTTCAATAGGTCAGGGGAATATCAAAACCCACTGCTTCAGTGACATTCAAAAGTTTGAATAAAAAATGGCAATGAAAACAAGCCTCTTTCACCAATGTACTGATGTAACTTAATACAATTTCTTACTTTAGATTTTAGATTTTCCTCCCCTTTAAAAGCGTAAAGCAAAATCTTGTAAATGCAAATCACGTGAATCACTTGTATGTGACTCACTGAAGTTATCTAGATTGGTTTGACTGATACATTTATAATTCATTATGGCAGACGAGATTTGAGAGGACTGTCTCCTTCATCATCCTTCGCTGATTGCAAATAAATATTCAAATCGTTAAAAATCTCAATCCGTCTGAACCCTCCCAGTTATTTCAGTGAGACTCCACTTTTCCCCCAGTCAAGCAACCTCTTCACAGATTGAACTGTATGAGATAATGTATCACTCTTATTGATCAACAGACAAGCGTGCAACTATAATAAAGAGATAGTTGTGGACCCTGTGGCATTGGGCTTTTGTTCAGGGGTAGATGATCTCATATTCTTGTTGTTGCAAAAAGTGAATACACTTGTTTTGGAGTCGTGTAAATTAACTTATTCTGTTGGTTTTTGAGAGGTTGTTGTTCCAGCTTGATGAGTGCGACTCAGGGGATTTTCTTGAAATAAATACATTAATATAAATGACTGAATCAATCAATCAATCAATCAATCTGATCAATCAATCAATCAATCAATCAAGTCAAACACATTTTTGCAGAAAACAATGCCATTATCTCAGACCCCTTCAGATCGTCATTTAATTACCCGGTTTTAAGAAGTAATTCATTCTCTCATGTATCTTTCTGGGTGGAGGGAAGCACTTATGGTGGAGTGACTTTTTGACAGTAACCTGAACTTACTGTAACGCAAGCTTTGATTAATGTTAGTACACACAAAAGCTCTTGTGCTCATAGTCCACAAAATACTATTACTAATTTGTCTTATGCTGAATGCAACTGTCCAAATGTGACTTCCCCACTGTGGTGTTATTCAAGTTTGTGTTAAACTGATTTTGTCTAAAGCAGATCACTAAAATTTTGTAGGTTCTCTTAGCTGAGGGTACTTGCACTATCTAAAATTTCACATGGCCCCCCACCCCCCAAAAAGGGAAGAGATTTATAGTGAGTGTAACATCTTAAGATGCAGTCACTAAGATTTGATGAAGGTCATTAAAGCCTCGCACTCTATTAGTATTTTTTTTCATATTTCATTGTCTGTACACAATATTTGATTATCACATGGGAATGTATCGACATTCATGTCAATGCATACATTGTACATGTTTTTGTTTGAAGGTGTTGTCATAGTAACTAGTATGTTCCCAGGAAGGTTGAGTCCAGCTCAATTGAAAAACATGCATGCTGTGAACAGCGTGGATGATGTACTGGCAAAAGGGATGCTTGTCTCCAGGTTTAAATCTGTAACCATAGTAACCTCTTCCTTGGGTTTTCACCCTTTCGATAAATAAATTATACCTACTATACTTAAAATATGTGTCTGCATGCCTTTTTCAAATACTTGTAAAGGAATTCAAGTAAATTCACATGAGACATTCTGTTGTCAGGACATGTAGTTTCTGTTTACAGAGTAGTCTCATTTTATTCAATGGAAGAATAAATAAATGTCTTGAGTTGTGGTAAACATAGCGGAATTCAATGCAAATAGAAGTCTCATCTCTCAGTCGGTGGCTCGCCCTTGACTGATATGATGCTAATGACCTAGAATACAGCCCTCCAGATTATTTTTCTGCCATAGGGGAGGAGGATCCAGCAAGATCCCAAATGAAAACCGAACCACCGGATCAAATTACGGCAGATTTGCTATGATTTTTTTCATTAGGGTATGACTTGCCAAAGAAGAGTCTCTGAAAGAATACCGTAGGTTTCCCCCCTTGTCCGTCTGTGCGAGGCTGTTAACAGGTTGGATGGGATTCTACCTGTCATGTCAATTGACAGAGGGGTATTTCAGTGATAGTACAGTAATGTGAGGCAGTACTCCTTAAAGGCTTCTCTCCAAAGCATGGGAAATACTCGGCACTGATTACTTAAGAGCCTTCCAAACCAATGTACATAATACCTTATTTTAAAACGCTCTGTCGCCATAGTTACTTGACAGGTTAAAATGGCCATTACAGTCTATTGATGGATGTATATGCAGACAACAGTTGACTGATCTTAATGTCAGACAGAGTTCTTTTTTTGTGTGCTAAAACATCAGGGCCTAATTTCATGGCTCTGCTTACCGCCGTAAGCAAAGAATCGGCCCTTACGGAAGCAGGGAATTCCGCGCTTACGTCAAGCGTATTTCATGGGTTGGCATGGATTTTTGATAGTGCACGTGCGTAGTACACGTTACTAGGCATTCTACGCTTACACAGCTAGCGCAGAAATTCGGTGCTTGCTCGGTAAGCGGAGAATGGTGATCGCAAGCGCAGAATTCGGGTGAAGTTGGGCCCTGATGTGTACAAGAATATTCTTTATTTTTACCTCTCAAATCTAATAAGTAAACAAATTGACAGGCCTACAAACACCACTGCATTTGGTAACATTTCAATCTGTGTATTTACTGCTGAAGTGTTTACTCATAAAAAGTTCTGTAAGTAATTTTCAGAACATCCAAGGCCATGTAAGAAGTATTTGTTGCAACCCTAACAAACAATTAAAGGGCACTATCATTCTCGATAAAAGCAAGCCTCTCACGTAGTTACTGCACTTTCGCACCCTCCCTCTGTATCATATCTAAAGAGGGTGCGCGCGCATGCAGTAACTTGGGTGAGAGTTCATATTTCCATGTACAGGCACAGGCCTGCATTGATCATGACCATAGTTCCCCTTTAAAGATGGTCCAACTATAAAAGATATTTTAGATATTACACAAAGTTCCAAATAAAAAAGCATTAGTTCATAGTTCCAGGCTGAAAACTTGTCAAGCAATGCAAGGGGGAATAGAATGTGATAGCAAAGCAAGCCCTTTAATAAGTAACCTTGTAAATAACCCATAGCTCATGACAGTTTTTCTGTTATGTTTTATTTAGGAGCCCTTGCACTCCGTATTCCTAAAAAAAATATCCTGTCCCTCCCATGGTAAAGTTTAGTTAACATACCGATCCAATTACTTTGTTATATTTGACCAAATAGATGATGTTCAATGTAAACTTCCTGATCAACTGTTTCCTCTCTAATTAAGAGTAATCCTTGTGTTGATATTACCTCCCAAATAAATGCACTTCATGCAACAATAAACCATCATGTACTGATGACAAGACAGATTGAAATAGGCGAAACAATACGAAGGAAAATGCCAATGACTAGTGTAAGCATAGAGTAAGCAAGCAAGCCAAAGCGGTTTGTTCCTCGCACTGATCAAATAATCAAATAAGAAAACCAGACCCGGATTCCTATTCATTCCCAAGCACACCTGCTTCATGTGTTCACATTACAAAATTCTCCTCCAACACTTGAAGAAAAAAGAAAAGAAAATGCCCCTCTTACACATTCCAGGGGGATTTCCTGTACATTCTCCTTGCCCCCCATGCAACTTGCCTGATTAATATTTGCCATGGGTTTATTTAGGGAGGAATCTTCGCTTTACTCTCCAACGAGAACTATGATTCATTATCCAGTGCCAGGGGTGTCGTCTTTGAAGAACCACATAGTAAAAGATCGTTAAGTGAACTTTTTTGTTGTGCGCATTGGATGAATTGTCAGTTACGTTAAAGCGATTGTTGAGTAGGTAATTAGCCTTGGGCTGTTGGAGTTGGTCTTATGACGGTGCATGTGAGGAAGCAAAAAGTGTTTTCTCGCACTCTGTACTCATCCTTGCTCTTCATATAGGCCTATATAGTTTTTTTGTCCATTTGAATCACAAAAGAATTGTGCTTGCAGTGCATTTCCTGCTCTCAAAGTTTTTTGTTTGCATCCAATTTGACAAATAGGTCATCCGGAAAACTGTAGTAACTAGTAGCAATATTGGGGGGGGGGGGGGGGGAAGTACTGACTGCTATGTATTATTTGTATTCTTGATTACTGAGAGACTAGATGTTTACCTTGGAAAAACTCCTACTTAAAAAATAGTTTGATTTTGATTCCTGCTTAAAAACAAAATTTGCAGGGAATCATTTGAATATTTTAAAAAAATAAATTTTATTTTCGGATTACGCCCGTTTGTTCTATGCATACGAGAACTCAAAAGTACAATATATGGCAGCTTTCAATAAGATACTGGTAACAGGCTGATCCTGCAATAAGATTACTTCATGAATAATGTATTTAATGCTTTATTACTACTGCACTTGGTTTAGAATCTTGATTTTTTATTAGTAGACTAATACATCATTCATAATTCAACCTGTATTTGCCATACGATTTTTGTGTACGAAAGAGAAATACATGCAAATAATTAAGCGCTCAGTAATCCCCCATAAAAAGTGATCTTATGAAAAAGACCTAATAAGCCTGACTGTGCATTTATATTTCCAAATGACTTTTAGCACCCCCTCTTGTGCTTTCTGGTGGTACCCCTTAATGTACTCCATACTCACTGATGAATTGCGAATCCAGCAAATTGTCCACGGTGCGGCTATGATTATGAAGAGCCCAATACAGTTTAAATTGAGCCCCTTCTCACACGCACACGCTATGAAGTCAAAAACTGCTCGGCATGTGACATTGATTGCTTGTTAACAATTTGATAGCACTTGAAGTGGTACGTGTCTACTTATGATCAAATGAATTATTTATTAAAAACAATATTAAAAAAATCACAATTGATTGTATGGGAATAAAATGGGAAATTTTAAGTGGGAAACTCTTCAGACTGCCTAAGCGATTGTTCAAATTATTCTGCTAAAAATAAATTGTTACTAGCGTAGAATAACCAATATTCTTCACCAATTTCACTTTATGATGATTTAAGGTCCTGATTTGTAATTGCAGTGAACGGGCGAGGCAGCTTTGACTTGGACCACAGGGTCATACATGTACAAGGATGAGAATTTTATTAAGGCGAAGTTTTAAATTAGAATATATTGGTGACTGAAAGGCACGAAGGTAATTGCCTATATAAAATGCTGCACCTGGTATGGGTGCATTTCAATGTACTTTGAAATTCAATAGACTCATGGGAGCGAGTTTTGCTGTTTAGGAAAAAAGAATAATGCAAGTTAAGTTTGTAGAGACAATTCTAAATGATAGTAACAATTCAGTCTTTAAAATCCTGTTTTGTTTGTCCCTTATCTTCAAAATATGGGGATTACTAGTGAAGGATGGGTTTCGTTTGCAGGTTTAATTACCACATGGGCACTTTTGGAATAGTGATTGAGATGAGAACCGCAAACACACTCTACGCAAACACGTAAAGGGTACCAGCCTTAAGTTTCTGCCCAGATTCAATTAGTGGAGGTGGAGATCCATACATCTTTTTTTTCTTTCTTCTTTCTAGGGCAAAGAAGTGTTGCGCGGGGACTTAGTCTAAATTTGCGATAACCTTTCAGTTGAGAGGGGCTGTAAAAGAGTGTAAATCCATGAAGCAGATACTTCACCACTGCAATGCCATCGGCGTTTCTGTGGATGACACATGCATACGTAGCTAGGCGTCCATCTTCCATTGACAATGGCATTTTTTTCCCTTTATATTCTGGTCTCTGAATATTTCTAGTAATTTGGCTGCACTGCACCACGATCAATACATGTTATGTTTTAAAAACATTACTGTCTGCACATCAGTGCCAGGTTACAGATATGAGATGGTACATGAATAAGTAGTACATTTGTTTCCAAATCAATAAATTGTATCAAATTTTGCCAATCTGATCTGAAGATTTAGCAATGTTTTTCTTTTAATGTTTCTGGTGTGATTGTATTCATGGTTATCATATAAGGAATTTTGCTGTCAAAAATATTGAATTTTTAATCAAAAAATTGAATATTAAACCTGTTTTGTCAGTACTACATTTTTTGTTCTCCGCTGTATTGTAGGGGTTATGTGCTGTATTAACAATAACATATCATTTGCTTCAGTGTGAGATGTAATTAATCTTGAACATCCCTGTCACTGACTAACATAAAGGCTCATTGGCATACTTTGTGTTTCCATAGAAACACAACATACTTCACAGATTTGTGTGTGTGTGTTTTTTCTTTAACAGCATTCTCATTTGTTTTGATTGTCAGATTCTTGTAATTAAAAAATATATGTATATATTATTATTAAAAAAAGAAAAAAAGTGTTATCAACTTCATCAGATTTCAGAGGGTGGTGCATGTGACCAGTGAAAGCTGAGACAAAGTTTCTATGGTTAATGTTAGTGTGTTTACATATTTTTAATCTCAGCAACAGAGGGCTCACTGTTAAACAGAGATATTATGTAGAGTGTAACCGTTTCAAGTTAAATTTGGCATAAAACCAGAAAGAATTGCTTAAAAATATCACTCTCAACCAGGTTGAGCCTCAATCAAATTGTTCTTCAATCTCTGTTTCACCAAGCATGATCGACTTTGCAAATTTTTATAGGTCACATAAATTGGCGCGGTTCCACTTTTCATCTAAACATGTGATCTGAAAGTGTGTGAAAAGCTGTGATAATGCCTGCGATAAACATCAGGTTGACCCCCAGTGGCCATATAATAATGCTTGAGACTTCCCCATCTAGGACAGTACGCACAAGCTCCTCCAGTTCAAGTAGGCCTACATGTACCCCAAGCCTGATTCATGGAATAATGTATATAGATGTGGGTCAAGAATGGAACGCGAGTATAAAATGATAATACTTGAGAAAGCCTCAAGTGTTTCGTTTGTATAAAAATGTGTGTGCTATATGTAATTCACTTGAAAAGTAGCTAACTATAAATTTGAGCGAGGAGTTAGTTTTGTTGGTGTTTTTTAAATTTATTTAACTATAAATGAATCTGAAGTGGATTAAATAGCTGATTTTTCCTAATCAAAAAGGAAAAGGACACCGTATCGTAATCATTTTGAGGTTAAAAATAGTAATGGCAGTTAACAAAGATGAGTGTTGTAAGGAGAGAGAAATACTGAATAATTTTGCATTCATCGTTTTGTGTCTTTTAAACAAGATTTGTGCAGGAGTTGACTTGTAAAAATGCCTTTGTCCGGTGTCAAAAGCAAACAGAGAAAATTGCTTATCATTAATCACAGAATTTGAAGTGTCGGGCACATTATGTTGCTTGTATACTTGCTTGGGAAGATTGTCAACTTGACAATGTACTTCAAAATATGGCAGCGTTGTCACTACGTCGGTCGGACTTGCCCGGGACTTTGCCTTGCTAAAGCTTTACCGACCGGCACTAAATTCGACCGAAAATGCTGAATATTAAATTATTTTGTCATCAGAAGCCAACAATAAATTCCAGTATTTACATGTACGACAAAATACATCAGGTTTCGTTTTAGTATCCATTCCTGACAATTTCTAAGAAAATTTTACTCACTGATAACTTCTCATTTGCGTGCATCGTGATTTATTTTGTCCCGGTCTGGTTGTTGTACCGTTGGTTATTGTGACCAGCTTTGCGCACTGCATACCATTGATCACAAATATGGCCTGCATGCCGGAGAGACCAAAAAGTTATGCTACGCGCAGGGTCCACGATAATCAACGGTCTATCTCCAGGGCGCCCGGCTGATCTGCCAAGTCATAAATATGCATAAGTTGACGTCGCGCTGTAACTTACGTCACTCACCCAATGAACATGCAACTTGTGAAGCTTCATGCAACGTCACGGGTGCTTGCATATTCATTAGATGGGCAAGTCTCAAGCTACAGTACCGTGCGACGTCACCTCATACATATTTATGGCTTAGCAGATCAGCCGGGCGCCCTGACTTTCTCACGATCAACAGGCAGCGAACCATAAATAAGATTGCGGCCCCCAAGCACGTCGAACTTCAATGTAATTTTTGTACACTTTTTTGTTGTTGCCATTTTCAAAACATCACATCTGGACGAAGGCATTATTTGGTGAGCCCTGGCATGTATCATAATAATTCGCCAGATGTAAGGAATAAAATAAAGTAGGTTGGAGTAGTATGGGATGTTTATAAGTGGGAAAAACTTATCGTACTTTGATCGTACTTTTAAAACTTGGCGCTTTAGACATGTAATGTATAGATGGTGGGCTGTAATTGGTGACTGTGATAAGACCAAGGTGGGCTACTGGACCCCCCGGCCATGAGGCGCGATACTCCGCGATAGGCGATACTACGTTCCCGAGCAGAAAATTAGCCGGCACTAAATTTCAGCTAGCGACAACCCTGAAATATGGGTATCGGTGGATTGGCTTAAATGATATTGAAGTACCTATTTATCAGCAACAGCTATAGTGCTGCATGGAGGCAAGTTCAGGGATAAGCTAACGAGCTTGCTTTGCATAAACCTAAATATAAATTTTCAAATACAAAAACAGTAAGCGTTGTTTGGTTGTAAAATCGTTAAAAGCCTGTTTCACACGAGCGCTCAGAACGATGGTCGTTTGCAACAAAATCGCATCGGTGTAATAAAATCGCAAATTTGCGTCGTGTGAAATGAATCCGTGTGATGAAATTACCACGGACCCGCTTTAGAAGCAACCGGGATCAAGACCTCAAAAAATCGCACCCCTGTTTAGAATAGCCAAGATCGGTCGTGTGAAACGACGCCCCGCATGATACCAAGGTCCCAAGTGATCGCACAACGACCACGCATGCGCACCGGGTGAAATGTCGTTTGTTTGTTCGAGGTATATATCCTATCAAAATGGCGTCAGTGGAAGAAATGTTCGTGTTGCAAATTCTTTTAAGTTACCTTTGTTTTGGATTTCCATCTCTGATAAAATACTTTCTGCTACTTTCATCTTAGGAGTGACTAGTCAGGACGCTGAGAATTCGCACGAAAAAGCAAAAATGTCGCGCCGAGAAAGCGATCGATGGTACCCTAAACGCAATCACATAACATTAAACGGGACACTGACAGAGCACCAGCGAACTATTAAATAACCAATGATGACCTTTGACCCAATACATAGCGATCTCACCGAAAATGAGGGACGTTGGGAACCCGAAGTGTGTGATCGTGTGAATGTTTGTCATGATATCGCTTACAACCTTTGGGACTGACAACTGGTGCCCAAAACGATGGACGTAAGTTTTCGGTTCTCTTGTGAAAAGGGCTAAAGACCCCATTGAGTGTGGCTTTAGTTAAAGTTCAATGTGACCTTTTATAAGCATATATTTGAATTTTGTGAACATTTTTGAAACTCAAAATGATGGTGAATATATTGGAAGGAATGATTGTGTACCTGCAATGATATTGTGTAAGGAAGATTTCCCACCAATAGTTGTAAACATCTTAACAGGTGGTCAATATATCTCTGTCATAACAAGTCTCATGCCCAACTTATGGTGGCCCTGAAGGGACATCGCAAACGTGTGCGCATACGTATGCAATGTCGTGAAACAATTCGCGAATATATGCGCACACGTATGCAATGTCGTGAAACAATTTGCGAATATGTGCGCACACGTATGCAATGTCGTGAAGTAAATCGTGAATGAGTACGCACACGTACGCAATGTCGTGAAACAATTCGCGAATATGTGCGCACACGTCTGCGAATATATTTGCGATGTCGTGAATTTTATTGCATACCATGTCGCATACCTTTGAATAAAATGTCTAATGATCGGGGGGGTTTCTTGCCTACAGTGAGATAAGCGGTAGTCATTGCAGTGGTAGTCATTGTTGTGAGGCAATCGAGGTGGGTGGTCTTCGGTATGGCGAGACTTGGCCTGGTGCGATATGTGATGTCCCTTCAGGGCCACCATACCAACTTTATATTTACAAAACACATTCCCAGGCTACTATCTCAAGACCCCCCAGTACTGACCATTACTCCCTGCTGACCATTATCTCATCTTAATCTTGTTCTAGGAAATGATGTAATTGGTTTTATGTATCTTCTCTGTATCTTCTCATTTCTAAATATAGACCTACTCCACTTTCAGAAACCCTTTATAACCTCCCCCAAATTCTCATTTGGTGTTTTCGTTCTTATCCTGTAAACCAAAGACTTGCCTCTCACGTATCTACAAGCTAGATTTTATTGAACATTATTTTGTTGTATGTTTGCAACGGTTGTGGTTGTTAGAATAAATCACAACTGAGTTTTGACATAGCCACACTTGCTTTTGTGCATCATTTATATTTGTTTTCTGATGTCCACACTCCCTCTCTGCTCCGGCACGTTCATCGAACATTTTTAACAATTAACCAGGGAAGTGGAGAATTATCATTCAAGATACCACATTATTTCCTACGTTACAATACATTCAAGTCAAGCAAGTAAATATAAGACTGTAACTATTGCTTAAAATATACCAAATAAAGAACAAAGATATTGACCAAATAGGGAGACCACCAAACATTCGGCTAGATAGCTCAGTTGGTAGAGCGCCCGCACATTAATCTGGAGGTCGTTGGTTCAAATCCCGCTCTAGTCAATTTGTCTTTGTTCAACCCCAAATCACTTATAATATACAGTAGAGGCAAAATCCGAAAGCAGAGCTTGTTGTGGATATGCCTAAAAAATCAAATACAACAAAAACATTAACTAAACAGCATTGTACAACAAATGGATAATCCACCAACAAAAACTACATATGAATCTACAATCTATTATTTTTGTATTGTTTGAACCAACAATATTGAGAAGTACTTACATGTAAGTAATTTTATCAGTAAAGATTTGTTACAAATATGTTGATCTGTGGCCAATAAGTAATTAATTTACAGGAGTTACAGTCCCCAAAATAGTGTTAGTGATGCTGTCCTAATGCTTCATTTTTGAAAGGGCAAGGGCACCAAGGCATTTTCTCCTTTGTGAAGGGCACCTCTATGATCTATGAGGAAATTGTAAATTTCTATTGGATTATTTTAAGGGGCACCAAGGCAATGACCAGGGGCATCGGAGGCAGTTGCCTCTGTTGCCTCCGTGAAGCATCAGGCATGGTGATGGTAGAAAAAGCAACCAATTCCTATGCTCAAATATTGACTATGCAGAAATGGAAGTGAGCCCTCTTGGGTTTCACATTGCTATAGAGTGATGTACGGATTACTCTTATCTAGACTGGTCCCCTGTCTGATAAAGACAGTGACGTAAGCTGTCCATATCTGTGTTATGATTGGTCCGAAGTGAGTGATGTAGTTTGTCAGCCACATCTCGCGTCAGAGATTCAATAGCACCCATGAAACTTTTAAAGGAAACCGAATTGGACAAATTTGTGTTCTCAGCCTCATTTCCAAGCGCTAAATTCTTAAGTAAGGCCATTCCAATTTTATTAGTTGGTTTACGGATTTTTTAGGTGTTGAAAAAAGTCGTCAGACAGGAAAAAAATAAAAATAAAAATGATGTTGATAACAGATAAGTGTCGAAATCCGTTGGCCAACAACCAAAGATCTGCTTAATACTGGGATGTGCCTCCATATCCATCTCGCTATTCCATGTCAGGTCCAATAAGCCTATTAAAGTATTTTGCATCTTTTAAATTTCTGTTTAATACCATAATTATTTTTATTTTTTTTAAATCTCTTTGTGAGATTTATTTATTATTCTGCCACCGAACACATGAATGGATAGAAAATTTTATTTGACACTTAAAAACTCTGGACTACCCAACCCACCCAAATTTATAAAATGAAGATAAATGGTTCTGGACTGTATATTAAGAACAAAAATGAATTTAACTGCTGCTTAATTTTAAATTGCTTCCTAACATTTTGGACATTATCTGGCGTATGGTAATGTAGGGTCGAAGTGAATGCTGATGTGTTTGTTGCACTGTCAGATGCCCTACAACAAGATTCACAACCCTCAAACAGAAAGTGACAAAGAACTGCTCCAAAATCCATGAAAGACCTGTGTAAAATACTTTAATATGGTGGCACGTTGTGTGTAAGATACATTTATCCCCCCCCAAAAAAATAAAAAATAAAAAATTGGCTTTGTGCGTCGTTCCTCGAGAAGCGCATTCTTGGGATTTGCACATCCTGAAGATTGCACTGTGAAGGTTAAGCAGTTCAATCTCATATTGTGCGCTATCTAAAGATTGTGCAAATCCCAAGAATGTGCTAAACAAGTAAAGACTCACAACAGAAATTTTGAGTTCACATTTTCGAGAAATGTACCCGACACAATCGTACCACCATGTTAACAGCAACATCTCCTGTGTTCCTCTGGTGAGTTTAAAGTATTTTATAGAGGTCTTTGATGGATTTTGGAGCAGTTCTAATTGTCACTCAACTGAATTAATTTCCACGCTAAATACTAAATAGCCGTTCCGCAGTCGGAGGTAGTCGTCATGTCGACGGCACTTGTTGCAGTAAAATTGTACCTGAAGTTCTGAAGGGACTTTTTACTGACACCCGTTGCATTGGTCAACGAACCGATCATTTAATCCAGTGAGACAGCAATCAATAAGGGGTTTATCCAGCTTTCCTCCCTCTTTTACAGTCACTGAACAAGTATTTTTTGCTCGGATCGTGCTTGCCATTCATTGTGATTTGGATCGACCAAACTTTGACAGAACGCTGAATCTTGCACTTGATCACATGCGACATAGCATTTTGTTTACATCATCAAGTATCAGACTATTTCGTTTACATCGCGTATTACACTTCCCGTCTAGCACACAACCCCAGAGCCGCCGGTATTGCACTGATCTACCGAACGGTCCACATGGGCTGTTCTCTCTATTAAGCACAGCCCCATGCGCTGTGTGTATTTGATATCGAAACATGAGGGAGGCACAGAGTTACATGTAGCTAGCTCTTACAATGGAGCATACATGTAGCTCCATGCTCTCTGTGCCGTGCGCTGCCGGCCCGCGAAGCACTCTGTATCCATCGGACCATGATCGACCAACGCAATGCGTGATCGAAACGTAACACGATGTTTTGGGGTTTTTTTTCATGAGCTTTTTCTCAATAAAAAGTCGACTAATTATTTTAAATAATCTGACCAAAGTTTGAATATTCGAAGCCGGGGAAAAAAAATTTAAAAAAATGAATGGATTTTCCAATTTTTATTTTTTTCGTTTTTTCAACAAAACGCGTCGCCGCAATCCGTAAACCAACTAATAAAATTGGAACGGCCTAAGCTACAGAGACTCTGAAAACAGAAACCACACAGCCTTTCACAATTAATTGACAAACTTAAATTTTCTTTTAAGAAAAAACTGTATTGGTCTAATTTTCTTAATACTTTTCTAAAAAGCACTTGTTAAATAAAGTGTTTAGTTTTTTCTCAGCCACAAATCAAACTACAAAATAATTCCAAGTAGCTTGGTATTAAAGCCCCCCCCACCCAAAAAAAAAATAATTAAATTAAAAAAATCAGGCTTGTCTAATATTTGTAATTATGGACATATATAATCCCCAAGATGCAGAATATAAAAATATGAAAATGTTTTTCTTTATTGTAAATAGAAACTCAAGGATTTGGCCTGCTATGGGCATAGAGTTGGTGAAGTGAGCCATCTTGTGTTGATGGTTGATGGTTAATGCTAACTTCAGAAGATATTTTGCATAACAGATTTTCCATCCAGTGTTGCATGTTATCAACCTGTTTAAACTGTTCATGATGTGACATCGTGTTGTGACATTTACATTATTAGGTGGCATCATGTATCTTCATTTATCTGTGTTTATACTTTCCAGCAACTACAGCAGAATTACTTTGGTATAAATATTGGACAAAAAATAAGATTTTCAATATGAATGCTTAAAATTTATGATTTGAGCTGGAACTATCTGTGGATGGATTCAGTGGGGAGGATCTTAAAGGATGGTCCTCTGTCAAAATGTACTTTTTAAAAAGGTATAGGGTCATAGATAAGTAAATACTCTGATTTCTTAGAGTCCGTTGCAAATGCTGTGGTCATGGATTGGACGTTCTTTTGAAAATACTGTGACAGTTTTTTGCTGTTTTCTCAGCAAGTAGACACTGTAATCAGCTTAAACTATCACATGTGACTTTTTGTGTATCTGTCTTTATAATAAGTCAGCATTACGCAGACAAAAAAACCAATATGTGACCCTACCTTTAAAGGGAAAAGAGTAGGAAAAGTAATTAGTGGTGAATGGCCGATTGTTTGAAACCATGCAGGTTATTTCTCAGAGGAAACAAAGTATTGAAGAGACTAAAGGTCTGGTCCATTTAGTGGTACAGATTTGAATCAGTATACATTATTAGTATAGACCTTATGGACATAAATTAATTTGAGTAGGGCGCCCTCGGCTGGAGGTCAAAAGAAGGTTGCTCATTGGCCCATCCTGTGTGCGATGGCAGCGTTCCCATTGTTTCATCATCGTTTTACCTCAAAGATAGCAGGGTGATGACGTCAATGCATAAGGTTTATTGCACACAGGGG
Source organism: Leptasterias polaris (assembly GCA_037783415.1). NCBI lineage: Eukaryota > Metazoa > Echinodermata > Asteroidea > Forcipulatida > Asteriidae > Leptasterias > Leptasterias polaris. The sequence continues at coordinate 1,363,870 of JAZGTN010000035.1, forward strand.
ACTTGACAAAGATGGTGTTGAGATGATAAATGTCAATAGTAAATGCAACTTTTTCTCGTTGGACTTCTAAAAGCTGAATTTTATATACCGCATATCTACCAGTATCTCACTATAAACATGAAATTTTTCACTCTGTGTTCAAATCACCTTGAGAAAAACTAAAAATATATTTTTTCCCCCCCCAGATATGATGAATTACAATCACATAAATTCAATTGAACTAAATCCATCCCATCAAAGCAAAGGAACATCTGGTCTTAGAAATGATTGAAAAAAGTTATTCATGCACAATGAGCGAGGTCGACATCTTAATTAAAGATCAACATTGATCTTTTAAAATCTCTTCAATATGCCGATACAAACTTTATTAATTCACGCACTCATGTGTTACCGAGGCCAGGCCTGCGCCTAAAAGGCTACGCTGTTCGTGCAATTGAATATAAAGTTTTTACCAAAGTTCGTGAAATCGCGCACACATGTTGTGAATGCGTGGGTATGCATGTAGCCAAAACATGTATCCAACACTGGAAGAAATTCACTAGACCATACATAAAACTTATACAACATGAAATTCCCATGGACCAGAACAAAAAATAATGAAGTAACTTGTTGTGCTTTTTTGTTGTCCCCTCGCTTGGGGAAAAAAGCTGAGAATCTTGCATTCTAAAAAATCTACAGGCATCCTACTTGGGTGGAATTCGAACCAAGGACCTTTGACTTCAAGGCAGATGTCTTACCACTAGACCACTGACCACTGCCCGGTAGCTAGAAGAAGCTCAAATCCCACACAAGTAATATGCCTACAATTGGAATGTAAACACTGTGTGAACAGTGCTTAACACACATCAGTGTATTGATTAAACATAAAATATTCTTAATCCCCTAAGCAAAATTAACATCTAAAAAAAAAAAAATCATTTTGGAACCTGCTGCTGCTAAAATAAAGGATTCAAACTGCCTCTAGCTTCTAGTTCTAGGCAAGCTCGATAGTCCAGTGGCAAGACATCTGCTTCAGAAGGCAAAGGTCGTGGACCGAATCCCACCTGAGTAATGCCTGTGGACTGTTTTTTTTACAGAACTCAGAAAAATACTTAGTACAGTACTTCACACGCATCGGTGTGTGGGTAAAACACAGTGACAAATAATAATTGCAAAGTTGGTTAACATCACTTTGATCTTTTATGGATAGTCATAAATGTTAGGGTTTGATTTTGATTTTGGGTGTGTGGTTTTGTTTTACTTCCACTGTATTTAATAGCATCTGCAACAACAATACTGAGTAATAGAAAAATATAATAAAGGATAATTTAAAAAGACATAAAGAAAAGAGACTGAGACATTTATTTTTCCCTAATATTTTGTCAAATTTAAACATGAAAACGTACACCCATACAAAAAAGCCACACACAAAATAATCCCCATGCACATGCATCTATTTATGCTATTCGCACCAAATTGGAAACTTGTTAATGAAATACAGTAAATGACTTTTTGCATATAGTCAGTAACTTACAGCTCTATTTACACAGCTGCGTTGCTAGCATAGGCTACAATAGACCTTATGCATTGACGTCACCAAGCCGCCATCCTAGAGGTAAACTGATGATGAAACAATGGAAACGCGCCGATTTGTACGCGCGGCGCACAGGACTGGCCAATGAACATCTTCCTTTTGACCTCTAGGCGAGGGCGCCCTACTCAAATGACGTCATATGCATAAGGTCTATTATAGAAAATTTTGTAAATGTTCACATGAGGGTGTAGAATATAGAAGATGTCTTTTATGTGATAAAATAACAAATTGTGTCCATAGGAAAATTACATTTAAAATATTAATTTAAACTCAAGTGAACTTGATTCAAAGTGGTTAGAAGTTTTCCATTCACACTGGGAAAATGCTGCAGGTTGAAGTTCTGTTTGAAAAAACCCCAACTAAAATTGCAAACAAAACATGAGGGCAATATTTTGAAGGAAATTTTTCAGAAGCATTTTCAGAAAATTACTACTGTTTGATTACAAGTTAATCCTGTATACGCTGTAATGTTGGTTATACACCCCTCTTGTTTTTAACTTCTATGAAATGTCTATCCCATCATAATGAGCACTTCTGAGTGTTCTCTAGGAGAACTTACTCAAACATTTTATAAAGAGTAAACTTTTTAACAGCAACAATGCTTGAATAACAGACAAACTATTGCAGATTTGAAACGTTTGAGTGAAGAATTTTTATTTGATGATCAACCTTGCTAATTTTTGATGCAATTTAAGAATTCATACGGTACTTGTTATGTACTTAAAAAATAATAATGGCACGGGGAATTAACCTGAATTTTCAGTTAAAATCAATGGAAAAATTTACTCCCCATCACATCATGAGACAATGACTCAAATGCGTATGATTTACTGAACAAACATCAATTAACAAAACAGTTTTCAAATAAGGCAAACTGAGCTTTGAGGCATCCTGCTTTATAAAAGAGATGCTTTTTAGCGAAAACACAAGAATGAGATTAGAAAGTGGATGGAACAAAATTCAATAAAAATGTAATCTGAAACGTAATGCAGAAACCTTTAAGCTTGGCAAGAAAACAACAGCCGGTACTTACAAAAATGGAACTGTTCGAAGTAAGAAAATATGAGAAAAAGTAATCAATTGAAGGTATTACCGATCAGAATGGAGTTAGGGAGTTTCCATGTTTCACAGAAAAATATCCGACCACAAAAACAACTTGTTCATATCAATTTTTTAAGAATAATTTGAAGTATTTCATTAAGTCTTTCAGCTTACAATGCACATGTACAACTTCTTGTATTATGTTGTTTTTGTTAATTTTGTTGATTGTTTTCTTTAACCCCTTGTTTTTATACGCCTCGGAATGGGTTATCTAGATTTACGGCACATTGTAAATACTGTTATTACTATTTATTAGTATAGAATGAACACCAAAGATGGCACAAAACAGCATCTAAAAGTAAACTAAAGATTCATGAAAACTATGTTTTGGAATATGCAACTTCAAGGAATAGTAGAATGAAGATAAACTTGTGTTATTTGTGTTCCTGATTCAATGCAGATTACCATATAATACAAAAAAAATTAATTCTTTTATTTATTGTTCTAAGAGGAAAAAACAACATGTTTTCTCTCTTCATAACACTCCCTCTCATGAATTTTGCAAGATGTTCACCTTGTGAAGTTGATTTTAAAACTTTAATCGTTCACGATCTCTAAATTATGCTTTAAATCAAAGAACCAAAGATTAATGCATTTGTTTTACCATTGACACTCTAATATCTTTAAATTGTCCTGGGAAGCAATTTGTCATGCCATCAATTATGCGATCAATTGGAAACTTTTAATGTGCAGGCAGAGTTTTTATGACATGATTACAGAGGCTGAAGTCTCCTTACCCATAGCTCTAGCCCATCAGTCACCCTCAATTCCAACCCCCTCCCATTTATAAAAACCCATCTGAATTCATCTTATTCCATTCGGAGGTTTTGTTTTTGCGTTTTAAGTGAACAGAAGAAAAAGGGGAACCTTGTTTGAACCATTAATTTTTTCTTTGGGATGGCACAAGAGCATGCAAGCTCAAGGGGCTATTACATGCATAAACGAGGCTGATGGGTAACATCAACACAGTAATTGTCTCAAATTGTCTGTCCTTGGAGACAGCAGCTGGTCCATCAAGACACAGCAGGCTTTAACAACACTCTAAAGACAATTGAAACCTATATGTTGACTGTTCTCATTGAAAAGACCATCTTGGGATACGCATGAAAAATGCACAAAACTGCCATGAAATAAACCTTATTGCCTTATATATAAAATTGATTTTTCGGTAAACGTATTGAAGGAACATCTTGTGTTCAATGCCAAATAAAATAGGCTTCAAAATAACAACTTCATTTATTATTTGAACATCAAAATAAGCCAAATGACTCAGATTCTCACAGAGGAACATATGGTTTTATTCACAGCGGTGTGGTTTTTATTGAAAAAGGTGTATGCATTTTAATAAGGTAACCCAAAACATGCTGAAGCTCAGTTGTTGCCTCAGTTTAATTGTGATTGAAAATAATTGACAAGAATTGCCTTAAGGGTTCTCATTGTATAGTGCAAAGAAGGTCAATTCAGGGCCTTTGGATTGCTATTCAGACCATTTTTAATGATTTGGCCATAAGGTATATTCATTCTTTTAAAAATACTCACTGACTTAACTTTTATTGAAGAATCATATTCACAGATAAATGCTAATTTTAAGGCAGAAAACATTGCCATACCGTCTTTGAAAACCAAATATGATCCAATGAAAGCTTACAATTCAAAGGACAAGGACAGCTTACAAATTTCTTCAGAGGTTTTGCTGTTTTAAATCATGTTATTATCCATGATCATCCTTCAGAAATGAATTTTGATTTAGATTCTCTTCTTTCTGCCCAATAAATTAGGCAAGAGTAATGAAATATTTCAAATAATGTTTGAAAATACCAAGGAAAGTTATTAGGGATACTAAAAGATATCAATGAAATTATCACAGGTTAGTTGTATGTGGAGTTTCTAACCAAGACAAGTAATACACCACCAGGAAAAAAAGAGAGCAATACTTTAGAATGATGTTCAATCGATGTACATGTAGCTAATTAATTGTGTTGAATCTGTCTTTTGACTTGAACATTAGTTTGATAAGTCAGTAATCTAAATTTGTCAAAATCTTTCGAAATTTTATAATCATGCAAGCTTTTGATAAAAATATTTGTTTTCATATAGGGAATAGCCTGTTTATTATTATTTTTTTATATTTTTATATAAGGGATTTGTAAACAAAGGCGTTTGGGTCAAGCATTTACACAGCTGAACAGACTGAACAAATTTCTCAGACATGTGAAATATTTCCTGGTTTTTGTGTTGATATGAGGATAGACTATACAAAGAAAAAGGAAATAATTTGATCAAAAATTAGTTAGTTATTAACTAATTAGTGATGTTGTGGATTAGCGAAACATCAAATTAAAATGTCATGCTATAATTACCATTTATCTGCAATGTTCAGAAAAGCCATTTTAATTTATAAAAAATATATATCATATGTATAGTTGTTTTAAAAAATTGCAGTAGAAGTTGTGGGGGTGAATAACACAATCTGCTACAGTTTGCTAGTGTTGAAAACTTAGGTTTGGACTTACCATGGTATTTTTATCATGTTTGATAGTCTCAGTCAACGTCCTGCAAAAAGCATTAACCTCAGTTCCCCCAAGCTAGCAAATATTTACAGTTTTTTAAATTGCACATTGAAGGTGCCCTTACTTGAACAAAATTGGTTGACTTTTAAAGTCTGCAAGTGACAGATTCATAGAAGAATACATTAAATCTGAGATTATTCACTAACATATCGATTGTATTGAACTTATACACCGGAGTAATTACCGATGATATTTGAGATCGTCTAGAGACTGTTCACTACGTGCATGCCATAGACAAAGCAAGCAAAAGCCATCAAGTACCACTTGCACACTGCTCCCCCATGCACGTCATGTTTGACAAACACCGAGTTCCCCTACTCACAGACTTTACACATCCCCCCCATGCCAGAAGAATGGTACAATCCACAGCACTCAGTTGAAGTAGTGCATTCGTCGGTACCGGAGCTCATCCAGATGCAGGAAGATTACAGTTCAATTGGAACATCTTCTTCGCTAACCGTGCACTCTCTTACAAAACACGTGTGTTTACCACACACTACAAGTAACCATTCCATATGATACGCATGCAAAGCATCAAAGAGGATGAAGCCAAAAATGGGAGCTATGTTAGCGCCCCTAAGGAAATACCGGACAAGGCGGCATCCACGGACAGGGCGGCCACCGACGTCCTGCAGGAGTTAGAACTGGGAACTGGAGAATGTACCTGTAGCTGCCAGCTGTACTGTAATAACAACGACGTGCCTTCAAGTTCATCTCCAACGACAACGAGCATCACCATATCCAATAATAACGGGGATCTTTTAAAAAAGAGGAAAAGTCTATGGAGTCGGTCGCAACATTCCCGCCGGCTGAAGATGGTGGTGCCGGGCAAAAATGGAGGTGGGTCTACAGATGATGTTTGTAGTATTATTGTTATAATTGTTATTATAATATCGTTCTGGTAAGGGACCCTCAAAAGCGACTAGCACTGAGGCCTGCAGATACCTGTGTAGAGAAAATGATTAAGAAATTTCAGTTTTAGATGTGGGAGGAAAACCCCAAATGGGGAAACCCCCACACCATTATGTAGGGACTGAAATCCCAATCCTAATGCAAGGATTCGAACCGGGGGTCACGGAGGTGAAAGGCAGGGAAGAAACCTCTGAGCAAACCAAAATTGCAACAATTAGCATAAACTGTTTATTATTAAGTGCATTAAAATGGTATGAACAAATTTAATTTATAAGCTTTTTAGACGGAATCAGCTTTATTTTTTTTTGGGGGGGACTCCTAAGACCTCTCATTCCAATTCTGGCACGGTTTAATTGAGGACAAACATATTTATTACTTTTAGGAAAGCACGTTTACAGTTTTTTGAAGTGCTGGCGATTTTATTTTTAGGGAAAGGCTGTTAACTTAGTTAACAAGTGGAGGTAAATCTTTGCTCTGCTCTTTCCACAACTCCATTTTATTTTAAATATGATATTCAGCTCTCATTATTGTTATTATAAGTCTTTATTTTTAGCACTCTTAACACAGCAACCACAGGAAAGATCTTCCAGTAACAGGTCAGATTACTCCAAATATGTGCCATCAATACAGCGTCAGGTTTATAATTTGTTTTCTTTTGTAAAGTGTGGCGCCAGATGCACTGAGGTGCTACAGCATTGATTTCCCATCTCACTCTAGTGAACTGCAGAGATTGCATGAGATGCTGTCCAACCACGCAGCGACAAACACTCATGTAGCGGTCATCCTGTTTGAATCAAATGTGTGAGAATTTTCTTCTCTTCGTGTGTGACGATGACATTTTGTATTGTTTGAGTCTGCAGCACAATGTTGTGACAGTTACTCCGGAAATCATCATGTGGAGATGGATTCTGGTTTACATAATTTATTTATATTTTGGTTTTCATCAGCGCCCCCCCCCCCCCCCCCCCCCCCCCTCTAATTTGACATTAACTGCACATGATGGAGTTCACTCTCTCTCTCTCTTTCTTTGATTTGGTTTTAATTACTTTAAACATGTCCTTTGTCACTTTTGTTGACCGGGGTACTGGGCTGAGATTCACCCACCCGCCCACCCTACATACAGTCTCCTGATGATAAAGCATCCATGATAAACAAATTTTTCTCCTCTCAGAGCCACCACATCTTCCAAGAATAGGTTTCACCTGAATTGAGACTTTAATAGAAAATGAAAAACAGTTGTCATCGACCTTAAGTCCACTTCAGTCTTCCTGATAACTGTTTTGTTGAAAGCCTGAAAATAAACCAAATCTACTTCTCAAGCTTTCCATCAACCCTGCACTAAATCATTTCTATTTTCCTGATGGCAAACCCAGAATAAACACACCAACTTCACTTGAATGTTATTATTCAACAGGAAGGCAGTATTAAATAAATATCAAAGAATCCAACTTCAAACCAAAATTCAAAATGTCTGTTAATCCAAGAGACTTCCGATCATGTAAATACAGAAGGGCTTCTCATACAGCTCTTACCACTGTCAACACACAGCCCCAGCTGCCACTTAGCTTCAGAGATCTCCAAGTAAACTCTAAGGTTCAATCAGCTATTTAGCATTATCAGTGGATTTTAAATCACTCTTCAGCATATATAGCTCTGCAGCTTTACTGTGTACACATTTGTGGATTTCCAACCATGCTTCAATGTCACAGGCAAAGCTGGACTCTTTTTATAAAGGCTGTGACAAGCGTTTGATATAAATTTTCATCCATACTATCTCACCACGATTAAAACGCATTTTGTTGCACCTCATTCATCACCTGAGTGTAATTTGTTTTTCATACTGCGGACATTTTTTCAGATTACCTATATAATGATAGGAGATCAACCTGATAGTAATTAAATACCCTTTTTTGAAATCCATGAGGTGCTACCTTTTTCTTTAACTGTTTGGTCAGTTCGTATCTTCCTGATTGTTTTTAGCAATGTACTTTTGTATCCTTACCTGTGAAAAGAAATGAAATGAAAAGAAATGAAATGAAATGAAATGATAGTAATATTGTATTCATAACAAGAGACACTAAGACTACCTTTTCCTTTGTGCCTCAATTTGTTTTGTCCTTTTTTATAGTCAACCAGCATTTGTATTAGCTAATTAAAGTTGTATGCATTGTTCGAATAGTATAACGTTTTAATTTCCCGCACTGCATAGAAAGGCTTTCCATGTAGAAGGTCGGAAGAATTTGGAACTCCATCCTACCTCAACACACTTGGTTAATTTCCTCTCCTAAAAACCTATACTTGTTTGCTTTCAATTCAAGGGTATGCTCATACTTGTTTTGGTGTTTACTATTTGTTTCTGACTATCACAGTGAAGTCTTGATGCGCTTTGAATCCTTTGGAAAAGGCGCATGATAAATCTTATTATTATTTATTATTATTACAAATTCAAAGTCACTTTGCTTCCATTGCATTGAGTTGAAATAGAACAAACACATAATGATTTTATTTATTGTCTATATTTAGAGAGACAAAGACAATCAATTATAACTGCTTTAGGCTTGTAACAAAGGGATTATCAGTAATCATAACATTGCCTGCATATTTAACAAGGACAATACAGCAGAATATATCCCTATATGCAGCCTCTTATTCATTCCTAAATATGTTGTGAGAGCGGCACAGTTACAAGTTTTTGTTAATCTTTAATGCACAGATTAATTTGATTAGTCAATTCTACAGCCTTTTGTTTTGATATATTTTTAATTTTGTTGATGATTGCTGGTGGCCACCCTGTGGGTCTTTGTAAAAAGGTCAAGGGTCACATTGAGTGGACCAGGTGTGTATTCTTAATGTTATAAAAACATTTCTGAAGTCTGATACCATTGAACAGTATAGTCTGAGCTCCTCGGGTAGGACAGTCTGTAGAGTGAGGTAGAAGCTTATAGCCTTCGTAATGGCTAATCAAACTCAATAAACACCTCTGCCCCCAACAGTTCCCTGTCTATACTCCTGGGTGGAGAAAAGGACTTAATGGAAGCGTGACGAAGGCTGATCCGGAAGACTCGGCCATTTCTAATAAGAACTGTCTTTGAAATTTATCAGCACCAAATATTGAATTATATTTAATCCAGTCCTATGTATTTATTATTAGCTTTGTATTTTTGTTTCTGTTGCTTTAGTATTGTGTCCTTTGGCATCAGACTGTTATTGTTGGTGTAGTACCCTGTGTGACGTAATTCTATTATAAGCCATGCCCAATTAACATCCTTTGGCTCCAATGATTATGTGAAGCAAACAGGAAATGCATTGAGCATTTTGTTGTTGTTGTTAGACTCTATTCTCAGAAAATAGTGATTTTTTTTGTAATGACTCAAGGTTTTATTTTAGATGTCCACTTGTGTTATAAAATCACTTTAGTTTAGATTATACACAAACGTTTTCCAGCCATGACTTAACCAACAATTTATCTGACTACTCTTTTCCTGTTTCAGTATCCATCTTACAAAATATTTGTTCTCTCCCAATCCCCTGTTTTGCGTCTGTTTTCTTTCTCCCTCTCATTATTCCTCCATATCTTTCCATATTAGTTATTATCGCCTCATTTTACTGTACATATATTTTTCTCTTGTCAACAACTGCTTCTTCCTGAAACCTCCACTTCCCTTTTCTCCTTCAGCGTCTGTCCATGCTTTGTTTCTTGTTTTTGTTAATCTATTTCCTTTTGACATTTCACCTGGACTTCATTTTGGACTCCCTTTTTGCCTATTGTCTCTTCGGTATCCTTTCGATCTATCTCAATTCCTAATCTACATGTATTGGCGCGCTGCATTAGTATCTTTCGTTTCAGTGTACACATGTACCTTAAAAGGACTTGGTGTTTGTTTTGTCTTCTTCGTTCCTCCTGTCTCCTTTTGTTTCATAATCAGTCCATCTTCCTGAACCTAACTTTTCTTCCCTTCACCCAAAGTTTCTTTTCCCACTTCTGATCTTTTTATTCATTTTGGCACATCGGACCAAAACCCTCTGTATCCTCAAAAGTTTTAGCCGATTTGACCCCAAAAGTTTAGATTTAAATTTTAAGTAACAATTTTTATAAATTCAAGAAAGTTATTAGCTTTCATTTAAAGGTGTTGCACAAACAAAATCTGACACTTACAGGTGGCATGTTGTTAAAAACTAAAAATGAATTATTGTTGTGATCCCAAAATCATCTCATGTCCATCAGCCATGGACAAGCAATTTTGCACGTTACATGTATTTTGTGCATAGTCCATGGTATTTATTCAAACATTTTTCTATGAACAAAATTTCTATCGGCGAAAATCAGTCCATGCATATTTAAATTCACTCTCATTTTGTCTGATTTATCTTCACCTTCTTCTCCTTTCGTCTCTTCAACTATTTCTCTGCATCCGTGTCTTAAAAGCTTACAACTTGTTTGTAAAGTTGACTCCCAAATTTGCTCCCTCTCTGTACATGTATGTCGAGAAATGAAGTGTCAAGTTTGTAAACAAAACGGACAGCTCTGTAACTGTCTTTTACTTGCAGTATTTGTTCTCTAACTTTTCATTTTATTTTTTCTTTGTTCAGTTTCATGTCAAACAAGCTTGGTTCCACTATCAATCAGCCAATTCCCATTCTCTAATAGATCTTTACCATGATATTGTTATTAGATATTTGATAGTGATAATTGCTATTTGGTAGTTAATATTGATATTTGATTTTGATATTTGATATTCGATATTTGATTTTGATATTCAATATTGTATTTCTGTCAGTCAATTCAACATATAACCAAAGCGAGACTCGCAGGTCCAAATAGTCTGACCCCATTTTGGTTTGATCAGAATCAGTATCCTTTATTGCATCTGCACACAGGGAATATGATCAAAATTATGACCGCATGATAAATGTCTACTCTGCCAAATGACGTCTGTATTTGCTTTTGTCTGTCCCGAACCCGGCCCCTAAACTTAACCATAGGCACCGAACAAGGAGAATTTATCCAATGCCATAATCAATTCCGTCTCGGTTACCTGGCAAAGCTATGGCCTTTCTCTGGTTGTGTCCCTCTCTCTTCAGTGAATAAGGAGTGTAACGTTACATGCTGATCATATTAGAGTCTGTGCTGAAATTATTTACCATCAAGGTGGGAATGTTACTATTGATGAAAATGACTAATAAGGATATATCTGTACCATCTCAGTTGCAGATGAACATCTCCATACTTACCAAGAAAATCAATAATTCTTTTAAAATAATAATAATTTGCTGGAGGTCCCTTCACGTGTTTTGAAAATATTAGCGGGTGAGGCATGTTCTTCTAAGGATAAGTACACCTGTGGTAAAATGTCTTCTAATGACACCATTGATGATGCTCTATGAGCATAAAATGATTTAGGGATAATTGTTTTGCAGATTCAAACCTTTTTAGGGTAAACATTAATTCAAACACTATTCATGTTTTCACTCATGGCAACAAAGACAATAAAATATTAATATCTGTAATTTTCAGGTGATTGCAACTTGTTCAATTACTTCAGTTATCTATTTCATTTTCACATCCTCAATATTTCTCAATTTTCATAACACCCATCTCATGATCTGGGTCAGCCTTTTTCCCAGAGCCTTTGGAAGAGAACTCCCCCCTCCCTTTGAGAAAAAACAAAAAAACATTAAATAAAATCAAAAGTTAAAAGCTGGAACATTTATTCATCTATGTGTCAACATCCATACAGACTAGCACATAATTAACTGCTCAGTCGACCTCACAGCATCGTATTTCTAAGCCGTCCATCGCAGACAGGCAAGTCATAAGATTCCCTCAATAACTTTACTCGTGCCGCAGGTAGCATTTGTATAATATATATGTGTGTGTTCTTATATTCCTTGGCAGCCCGCTCCCATTGATAGTGCCCAGATAATAGTGAATAAATAACAGCAACTCAAAATATTTGAGCATCTCTTCAAAATTTGTCTAGTTACAGTCAGGTTTGTGACCCCCATTGCTAGTTAAAATGTTTCAAGTTTGTTATAACATGAGTGGTTATCACAAATTAGATTATTGATATTAAATCTTACTTGGTATGAAGTTGGTGTTGTCATTCTGTAATACTTTCCATCTGAGACGTCATTTTTTTGATAAAAAACTGTCTTAATTTGGGCTTAGTTTGTGAAAAATTATTGGATTTTAGCAGCTTTTGTCATTTGCAAAATGTTCCCGCTGCTTCCCCACTTTGTCAATTCTCACCTTTTCAAAAAGTTGCATTTTGTCCACATCAAACATCAAAGGGGTTTTAAGCATGCCTCGTGGCTGAGTGGTTAAGAGCAACGGATTGGAGCTCTGGTGTTTCTTCTCAGCAGAGTGTGGGTTCGAGTCCCAGTCGTTGCACTTATGTCCTAGCACAGATACTTACCATGATTGCCTTGTCCTGCGGATGGGTCATTAAGCAGTAGGTCCTGTGTACTAAGACTGGTAAGAACCCAGAACATCGTGGAATAGTAGGGGTTAACCCCAGTGTTCCTGGTTCCCCATAGGGAGCACCCTTGTTTACAAGTTTCCTCAGGCTTGTGAGCTACAGTGATTAAGTTCACTTATGAGGCATTCTTGGTTTCATTGTCAGAAATATATAATAATAATAAATAGAAGATGAGATTGCTGTTAATCAGTATTTGTGTTTCATGAAAAACAAACTAATGGGCACACAACTCACACATTGCAGAGCTGTCAACTATCCCTGATTCTGCAGAAAATTCCCTGAAAGTAATCAATCTTTCCATGTACTTGGACTAAATTCCCTGATTAGGAAAATTTACTCCATATTATATTAAATGTAATTCTAATTATCTCCTTGATTGTTGTACAAAATCTCCCTGATTACAAGATGCAAATGTTAGTAGCTCTTATGACCATTGCAATATTTAATTTTTTTAAATATTACAAAACATGTAATGCGTATGTCTTGTTTTTCTGATAATTTAATGTCCTCTCTTGTCAGTAAAAAACAATGTAAGTTTAAAGATAATCCTTAGATACTAGGTGCTTTTATCAATGTATTCTTCTCAATCCAAATGCCATAAAAGTAATTGCTATTCCAAAAGGTTGATAATCTAATTCATTCAGCGAGCTATTTCAGATAATAGACAGGCTGTTTTCCTGTAAACAATGTCTGAAAACAGTGAATATTCATTTTGCCAAGGGCAATAATTTCTCAGTAGTAAACAGCACACAATCCCTGAAATCAGTTATTGTTTTCTTCCATTCTTGCCTTTTGTTTTAATCTGGCAATGAAATAATTTCCTTCCCTTAATCAAGATGGATAGCGACAATTACTAGCCTTCCATCTAACCACAGCTTGCCAATTTCCCAAAGGAGAATGCAATAATTTGCCATCGGTATTTGCTTTCACAAAATACATTTCTAGACTGATCGAGAAGTACCTGGGATTCCTGTAAAGCAGATATATGCAATCGTGGTTTTACCATCAGCACCAATATCGGCAGGTGCATGCAGTTTCGTGTGCAAGTGAAACCCAATCCTATGTTCCCTCTTGTTTCAATTTCAAGACACCAGCAAGGTCTGAAGTGTGTCAGCGAGCATATACACCGCGTACACTGGGTAATATGCAGACCCCAATGCTGCATTTTAATTCCAGCAGTCTGGCGTTGTTGCCCAGTTTCATTGGGTAGACTTGATCGAGGTGATGCAGCCGCATGTCTCATGTACTGCCGTCGCCTTCTCTATGTTTTCCTTTCTGAGGCCCTAAAAAGGGGGGGGGGGGGGGGCTCTGAAAGGGTTAGTTAGTCAAACTGTCTCATAGCGGAAAAGTTAATCAAATCCCAGCCAGCCAATAAAATACAATAAATTTGACGTAGCAAAAATTAGACATATCTGTGAAGCTTATATTTTAAGGATCTTGTGTTTGTATTTTTCAGTCGACAATGCTTTCTTGCTTTGTAGATGTCGTGGACGAAATATCACCCTTTGTAATTTGTATGGTGCAACTGATTCTAGATGTTTTCTTTCGATGCTGAAAATCATTCACTTCGTGCTCGGCGATGTTTGTTACTGAATAACACACCATTGAGAGGCACTCTGGTTGGAATGTTTTTCACCAGTATGGCATCCCACCGAATCAAACCAAAAAAGTACCCCTAGGCCTGTAATGATAGCGTAGCAAGTTTATGGAGCCAATTTCACCTGGCAATGTGTGTCCCAGTTCAATGCCAAGTGCTCCATTTTAATCTTGTAACGAATCTACGCAGGTGATTGTCTATCCCCCCCTTAACTATTGCCTCCTTGAAAAGAAGTCAATTAGGCGAACTATTTTTTACAAAGGAAACTGAGCTCTTTTTTAATTAGCTGGTTGGAGTTTGTTACGTGCTTGTCCAGAGATGTGGTGTAGCTCGATTCCTTTCAAGGGTTATCTTTCAACCAGGGTTTAAAACGATACAGGGACACTTTCCCTTTAGGCCTCATTTGCATACTTTCAGGATCAGTAAAAATTCCAAAGCAGAGATTCCAAAGCAGAATAAAACGAGTATTGTTGTAGATTGGCAAGGGAATACATTTGTACACTCCGTAAATCTTTCTGTTTATGAATGTGATAGTCAACATATTTCTGTTTACTACCCCACTTGGCAACAACTAATTACCCTGGTGATATTTTTGAAATTTTCGGTGTGTACAGCCAGAACCGTGAGAATACTGAGCTTCACACATCTGTGTATAGGTAAAGCACAATATTAACTTGGGTAAAATTTCATAAAGGACTTTAATTAGCAGTGTGCTGTTTTAAAAAGCACAAATTGTGATTGATAGTAGAAACAAATTACTATAATTTCCGAACAAACATTCTCTTTGCTTAACAAATTTATAAGCTTCAAACTTGGTCAAATTTGGCCCAGTGCTGTAAATTATGTACACAGGCAAGTCAACATGCACGATTTGTTTGTGTGATGTCAAACTTGTTTCTATGTGAATTAATGATGGCATAATGCCTTCAAAAATACCAAGGTCAAGTCGTCTTGTTAATTTGATTGTTAGCTGTGGCATCCGAAATGATGTAGCCAGGCAAAATAGGGGCTCGGGACACTTTATAAATTATTTTGATTGTAGCGATCTGTGCATTAGCATTCTTAATCCTGTTATTTCTATTTAAGCCTGAATGTAAAATCTGAACAGAATTTAAAGTACCCTTGTCCTTGAAAATTGCATTTACATTCTGTGAAGTGAAGGACCTCAGTTTAAAAACAATTCCTGTAAACAGACCAACAAAACTCTCCCAATCTTCTTGCATTTTAACAATTAATCAAGTGTAAATATAATAGATTCACTTTTAAATGTAATTTGTTTTCTAGAAAATATGTTTATTAGATGAATACAAAACAAGGTCACAAATCTAGAAAGGCGGAAAAACAAAATATACATTAATTCATTGTTCCTGGAAAAAGTTATTGCAAAGAAAAATGCCCACAGCATCAGTGTATTTTGAAAGCAAGATCTCTAAATCAGTAATTGAATATAGGGAGATAGCTCACAAACACAAACAACTAAACAATGTTTCCTATATTAAGTAACTACAGATAAAGGAATTAATCAGCTTTCTTGATAGGTTTATACTTGCAGCTCAAGAAAACTGACAGTAATCATAACAAGTGTATTTCTTGAATTTCACAAAACAGGAGGCCATTGACTGAAGGGATTAGAGGTATTTGATTGATCAGCTTTCCACAAATCTGATTAGTGCCCTTGGCAAACTCATCATCAATGAGAGAATCACAGAAACGCTGAAGGAAATGCTCTCTCAATGACAATGACAAGCTCATGCATTAATGTTATCTTTAGGAAATTGTTGTGGTGAAGTCTTTTTTCTTATCTTTTCTTTTGTTGTTGTTGAGATAATGTTGTCAAAAAGACAGCAAAATCAAAACTGATTGGGTAACTTTCGGTAATAACAATCTCTGTGGTTCAACTTCAATGTGACCAGCATATCGTCCGGCTCAGGACTAACCGTTGTTGGCGCAATTTGTATGATTTTTGTTGTATTGCTTAATGCATATTTTGGAGTTCCTGGTACACATGTAAATGGTGTTTATTGATCAAGAGTGGTCTGTAAAATATTTTTGTGGCAAAGGAACCCAATCATTTTCTAGTTACAACACAGTAGATTATAATTTTGTTTTCTATTTTTTCTTCTTCAAACTTATACGTATTTTTTCGTTTATGGTCCTGTTTATCATTTTGGATATGAAATTGCAATTATAATAAAGCCACACTATCTCACCTGCAGAAACGTGCTTCCACTATCTTTAATTTGGTCTTGTTTTACCAGGGTAGTCCCATCAGTTGTCAAAAAGCTGTTCTCTTGAGGTCGCGTGTAAAATGTCTCATTGTTAGTTGTAGTAAATTGCGCCCAGGTAAAAAAACATATTCACTATTTCACTTTACATTATTTAATATTTATACCTGACCAATGCTGAGAATCGGACATTATTTCAGTGATTTGTTTTTATATCCAACGATAAGTAGTCTCTGCCAAGCTACTCATCTCGTTTTTTAAGTAGCACCCAGAGCAGATTTCTTCATGTAGAAGGAGAGGGAAAATAAAGTAAGCGATGGTGGTTTTGATTTGAATTGGAGATTTCTTGCGATGATAGATCTATCTACTTTTATTCATAGTTATTAAAAGGTAGGGTCATCATTTGGTTTTTGTTAACATTATGCTGATTTATAGGCAAAATAATTAAGTAATTAACTTTTATTGTTTTCTAATCAACGAGGGCACTTCAGACAAAATAATTCCTCAGGATTTTTACAACCATTACATCTTAAGGGTTCTGTACATTAATTAGCTCCACCCTAAAACTAGCTGGTTACGCCACTGTTTGTAATGAGCCGGCTTTCGGATAAAAATTACACAATTTCTTTTCAGACATTACTAAGTATGACCCTGCCTTTAACCCTTTCAGCCCCACATTGTTTATTACATGCATCCTGTGGTGACCACATTGTTTACGCACACGGAGTTCCTGTGGCCCAAGTTTTTTTTCTAGAGGACTGAAAAGTTGCAGCTTGAACTAAACGTGTTTTTCAAACTTGTTTTTCTGCACAAACTAATTATTGCATCAAAAAACTTTGTGCATGCTATTTCATGGCTACAATGTGGTGTTTTTTATGATATCGAATATATCTTGATTTGAGTTTTGGTTTTTACACGAGAGCTCAAATCACGACGAGCAGCACCGGCAACGGTAGCCCTCGGACCGGTCTGCCTGCGCCCATGATTAGCAGTCACGCCGCTCGGACCAGCAGCATTTTCATCGTCTGAAGTTGAAGAAACCTCACTACTTACACCAGATTCTTCAGAAGAACTAGATAATTCCATATCAGAATCACTGTCTGCAAACAACTCCCGAAGTAAATCGGCATTTCGATCACTCATTTTGCTGAAATTTCGGAAGTAAATCTGGGTTTGTTCGGAAGGCTTTTTTTTTTTCGCGCGTCGTTTTCTCGAAAAATAGCAATGGCAACCCCTATTGAATAATGCACCAGTCGAAAGAGGAGTCAACGAACTTTCTGGCTATACTAAATTCAACTACAGAGGGCGACAAATAAAAATATTACTGCATCTCGAAAAAGACGATATGCGCGCGGCGACTATAGTCGCCGTTGGGGATCAAGCGGGGTATAGTGCACGGGCGACTATAGTCGCCGTTGGGGCTCGAGTGGGGTATAGTGCACGGGCGACTATAGTCGCCGTTGGGGCTGAAAGGGTTAAGGTAGATGCCTATAGACTGTCATAAGTAGGTTGACGGTCAGACGAATCTGAGTTTTGAAATGTACATTTACAATGTAAAGTGTCTCTGGATATTATTATTCTGCAAAATGAATAAATTAACAAGTGGAATGGAAACATTGGCTCAGTATGATAAGCCTATTACTTATCCACAAAAGTCAAAACGGTTTAATATTGCTGTAAAACAGCCATCAGGCACAATTAACTGTGATACTTTAGTTGAACAGCCATTTTTTAATTTTTTTATTTATTATGACTGCCGATACCTATAGTTGGTTTTATAACTGCAATAAATTGCTGAGAATATAAACGTGTTTCTTGAATTGCATTTTACAGTGAGAGTCACTTCCTTTAAAAAAAACCTATTATAAACCTTGAAAGGTTAACAGTGGATGGAAAATAATTGCCATTGATTTTGGTTTAAAAATACTTTTTGAAAAGCTAGCTTTTCATCGCAAGCTATTTTCTTTCTATAAACACATTCAGCAATGTCGCTATACCCCAAGCTTGGAGTTTTAGTCTTATAGGAGCAGGGGATGGTTCCTTGAGAAAGGGGGCACTTCCAGGTATGAAATCAGATAGACAGGAAAATTTATGCCTGGCACCAAGGCTAAGACGAGGACAATACAATATAACCATGGCCTTAAAACTTTTTCATCTATATGTTATAACAATTGTATTGGTCCGCTCTTGTCAATTTTTCTTTGTTTAAACCAAAATTATATATAAAAAATTCCTATGTGGTTTATTACCTGATATTTGAAATAAAAAGTTGCGTCCCCTTGAGGTGATCCCCAGGCTGCTGCTTCCCAGGCTGCTGCTTCCCAGGCTGCTGCTTCCCAGGTTGTATCATAAATTTGGGTGTGATCCTTGGCTACACGGCAGTTACAGGTTGAATGGCTTCTGACTGGCACTCTAGAACATAGACCGCCAACATAGGGCTAGATAGCTCAGTTGGTAGAGCATCCGGCACATTAATCCGGAGGTCGCAGGTTCAAGTCTTGCTCTATTCAATTTTTCTTTGTTCAACTCAAAAATAACTATCGGAGAAATTGGACGGTTGATCAGTAAATTAACACATGATGAGAAGCAATCTCTCAATACATTGGATGTATCTCTGGACATATTCTTCTCTGTGTAGTGATGTTTATTTACAGAGCAGATGATGTCCATTCCTATTGGTACGGTCAAGGTCTTTAAGTCGAAGATGCGGATTAAATGATACTCATGTTTTTGGCGAGCATCACATCTGTCTCTGTAATGCAGCTTCCTTTTCCTAATCCTCGTCTCTCCCAGCGTAAGCTGCTTTGTGAAAACATAAGAGGAGCTCACATGTACTTTTTGCTCATCAGACGTGGTAATTTTAGAGAGGAAAATGTTCTTCTAATCTTGACATCAATATTCTTCAGAGCCTTAGTGAACAATCTGATTGTGTGTACAAACTGATGGTGTTTAAGACTTTACCGTGGTTCGGCCATGTTGTCTTCCTTCCATTTACATTCTTGTAACCAAACTGAGGCTGGGAGAAAATTAGTCTGGACCCTTTGTATGAACTGATAATTAGTACTTATCGTTCTCATTTTGTATACAATGATCTGATGATAATGAATAAATGTGTACTGAATAAACTCCTTGAATATGACGTCACAAGCCCCTAAACAGTCCCCTCACTGAAGTCAATGAAGAGGTGTCATTGGCTGTGATTCGTACGCAGCACGTACATGCATGCATGTTTCAATTAATTGACATCAAAGATGGCGGCCAATGTAAGGGGTTTATAAACAGTTTAATATTTTGAACTTATTGCGTGCAACATTAAGATATTGCCCATCATTGATGAAATCTTCAAGATGATGATTCTTACGACAATATGAAATGATTTTAAAGATAAAACTGTTCTTTTTTTAGTACTGTAACACTTTATTAAGCCTGCTATTTTTACATTCCTCACGTTTTAAAATTATTAGTTTTTTTTACATTACCATAACTCTCCTGGAGGTTGAAGCTGATTAAATTGATATGAAAAGAAAATGAATTCCAGGGTCATTCCAATTGTGGTTTGCCTTAATGATTTCGCGCTGAGTCGGAGGGACACCATGGAGTGAATCTCTGAGGTCCAGGTGCCAAATATACATCCAAGCTTACTGCTCGGGTCACACCTGGTGCACAACTGTTTCTATTCGATTAACAAGGAGAGAAGCTCCGAATGCCATTTCGATTCATTCATGCAAGTTACTTAGATATTGGTGCGGCACGCTAATGCCTGATCATATTGCACGCTTTATGAGCAAGGCATGTATTCAATCAATAGTATGGAAAAGCTTGAAGGTCAGGCTCAGTTATGATCAGGGCCCAATTTCATGAAGCTGCTTAAGCAGAAAAAGTAGCTCAGCACACCCCAAAATATGCTTACCAGAATAAAGGTACCAGTCTAAATATAATTTCTTGTGAACCTTCTGTGACTAGTGTCCTGCTCATTTTTGCTTAGCAGCAATATGTTGAGCATTATTCAGTGCTGAGACAACTCTATGGGCCCAATTTCATAGAGCTTCTTAAACAAAAAAATATATGTGCTTACCAGAAATAGGTTACCAGCCAAATATGATTTCATTATGTACAATTTGTTACCGGTTTCCTGCAACCTTTTGCTAAGCAGTTAATGAGCTTGGGCATAGAACCTTATTCTAAAGCAATATTTTGTGCTCGGGTACTTTTTATGCTTTAAGGAGCACTGTGAAATCGGGCCCATGGGTGGGCATCCAGGAATGTTTAAGCTTGGGCGTGAAATTCATAGTTTGTCCTTTTATAATGTAAAGTTAAATGCATCAGTCAAAATTTGAGCGTTTGAAAAGGCAATACGTGTGTTGGACTATCTGCACAGAGTAAGGATAAATTCGGCATAAACAAACACCTTTAAAGGTTGAAATACAGCCAGGGGAAAACGTGTTTAGTATTTGGCAAGATACAATAACTTTCCAGTGTATTCATGTTGTATTTGCAACTGTCACCCCCACCCCCTCCCCCATCACATTTTGTAATTTGGGAAAGAAGATTTAGGTCATCAAAATAAAGAATTTGAAAGGTGAGATTGAGGTTTACATTTTACACTGTGCTTAGCTTACTAAAGCCACAGTTTGCTCCTTAAGACTTCTCATATGATGATTCTGTGAAAGTTTAATTAACCTCTCCATTGACAAACAAATATCTTTTTTAAATATTGGCTAATTGTCGTTAGTAATTAGTCAAAGATATGTGTCTCTTCATAAAACCTCAAAAGTGATATGAATATGACCTACTGTACTCCTATCTGAATAACATGTTTTTATATAGGAAAGAGCCCGCATGTCTTGGGATCACGCGCACACTGTATATACGTGACTCTTTGTGAAACAGTAAAACCGATTTGACCTACATCTTCACTCCTCTGCTGCTCTTGTGTTACATGACTCTTCGTGAAAATGCAATTATTGAGATATATACCCCTTCCTGTATTAATTAACCCTCCTACTTTTGGCAACATTTTCAAGTGAGTTGACCAACCATTTGAAACCATTCAACTGCCAAGGTTGTGTATGGTGGCACAGCTGTGCACAGAACTAACTGTGTACTGTGTACATGCATTCCCTCATGGTATCATATTGCAGAATGGCATAGCTTATCTATCATTCAAAACCACAGTGAATGGTATTGAATGGTCAGACAGCAAGAGGGTTAATCAAAACTATGTCATTTTTAGCATTAAAAGGTGTCTCTTTGTGAAAACGGTGACAAATTGTGTACAATTTCTGGACTACTCGTCTTGTGTGAATTCCTCATTACAAATATCAAGTATTGAGGAAGTATTTGTCCTTTATGTTAAAGTAATGATTAAAAAGCAATTTTTACATGATACGGTATCCTCGACAATCAAATATAAATACATGTAGTATCCTTTAAAAACTTGCATTTTGGCAAAGTTATTACAAGTGATAGTCATAATGTAGAGCTTTAAGTGTTCAATTTGTGCCCCCCCCCCCCCCTGTTTTCAAGTGTAGGAATAAAAAGCACCTAAAGACTGCGAAGACATTCCTGGGAGAATAAGGAATGATCTGAAATAAAAAGCCACTTATGTTTATTAACCCTTGAGGATAGTCAAAAGTGGCCATAGCAATACCACAGAACATGGCTGAGGATTATTTCTTTCTTTTCATCAGAAAATAATTGAAACAATGAGGCCTAAACTTAATATCTTACTTTAAAATGTCTTGTCATACAGAATAATTCATGTGAAATGTCGATGTTATCACCTGTTTTGAAGATGATATTGTCGTTCTTAATCTCTCGTAGAATTAATGCATAATCTAATGAATGCATGGACGGGTATCCTGAGAGATCCGTATGGTTTCAACAATCCGCCATCGGGGAGCCGTGTGGGCGAATATAGAAATTCATCTTGAAAAACACATTTTCCTCTTACCGTAATGCAACCCATTCTTGTTGTTTTGAGTCATTCTGCATCACATTGTAACAGAAGAGGAAGGAAGAAAAGAGTAATAACTAGAGATGGAGAGATAAGTGTGCCTTACCACAAGGGATAATAATAAACACATTGGGACCTTGCAGTGATTCCTAGATAAAATGAGCTAGTAACTGATAAGTGTTAGTCATTGTTACAAACCTGTTGGTTATATATATTTTTCTATTTTTATTTTTTTTCAGAAACATGGATTTTGAAAAATGAATTTAAAGATATTATTATACATGATTGCTAGAGCTGACAAAATAGGTGCGGATAGTGTTCTTGTTTTGTGTGATCAACCATATTACATGAAATAACAAACCTGTGAAAGTTTGGGCTTAATCCATTTTGTGAGTCAGGAGAAAATAGTGAAATACCAAGTAGAATTTTCAGCGTGTATAAGTGGAGATCCTAAATCATGCAAATCTGTTATTTGTTTATTATAGTAAGTTGTCTCTGCAGTGAAAATTGTGCCAATGAGGTCTTGGTGCAGTGCAAGAACTTATGCATAAACATAATTTGCTGTTCTGGAAAACTCAGACTTATCTAGGTCATACAATTTTCTCTACTTGAAGTTTGTCGCTTCATTTTAACATCATGCCAGCGCTTAAACTTCAATTAAAAGATTTGCAAAATTGAAGATTTTCTGTTAGAAAATCAAATCAAAAACTCAAAACTGTAATCTTACACTAATTATTGTGCTAATAATTAGTGTAATTACGAAACTATGACATATGGCTTGAAACTTTGGAAAAATGTTGATGTCTATGATAAAATCCCAAATGTGCAAAAACACCAATTTGCCAAAATGTGTAGTTTTTTAATGAATTTGTTGTTTGTGAAAGCGATGATGATTTGTTGCAAATTTAAGAGAAACCATGGTGCCTTTATTTTCTCAAAATAATATATTAGAGTAAATAAAACTGTTTTGTCCCACCAGGGAAATTGTTTATCACCTTTTGGAAAAATAATACAAGCCTAAAGAAAGTCCAAGGACTCAAAAATATTTGGTTTACACTGACAAAAATTAGGCTTAAATATAAATAACATTGACAACTACAAATTGTTGGGAGTTAATGTGTATTAAGGTTTTAAAAGTAGTAGGCATACAGTAAGAAACAATTACAGGGAAACATTTCAATCAATAAAAATAGTAATTAATTTGGAAAAAATCGATAGACATAGTCTTGTATGGCTTGGACCCACCTCACATGGGAGATTGTGGGTTTTCTTACTGTTGTTCACATTTTTCCTTTTTGAGACAAAGGGGCATTTGGGACACCATAGTTCCCATTGTATAAGACTAAGTACTTGATTATGATTGTTGGCGTTCAAAGCCGATCGCTCATACTTCATGCAAATGCGAGCGTGAAGCGAATGTAACATCACTATTTCGCAGCGAACATTCGGCGAAAGTTGAGCACATTTCCACTCGAGCAAGTTGCTCCCTTGCTTGTGATGTCAGATTCGGATTCGCATGAGGTATAACCATGGGCTTAGGAGCAATTTTTGCTGCTGCAGATTTGGGGAATATCTTTGTTGCTCTGGTTTTCTCTCATCATTTCTCTTTATAACTCCTACCATTTGTTTCCTGGGGCTTTCATCGTACAGTCTTTTTTTGTTCAATTTAGTGTATCACCAAACCGAACCTGGAGGGGTGGAATAGTCAGACACCCTGCTGACTATAATAACAATCAGGTTATCATTATTGCTAACACACACGGGGAACTTGACCAGAAATGGCGGCAGCTTGATAACGGTGCTTAGGGCCATCACTCCAATCACTTTCACATCTATTTATGGCATTTGTGGATTTTGTGTTAAAGGGAGAATCTAGAGGCCAGTGTACATAAAACTGACAGAAGCAGTCAAGTTAATTGTAATCAAACCAATCAATGATGGAAACTGCTTTATTTATGGAAATAAACAAATCAAACAAACAACAGGGTTTAAAATTGGGTGAAAATCTACAAGACTGCATGGGTTGATTTTACTGGACTAAATTGATTTTACAAAGAGCTGAGAAAGATTGATCTGAAACTGAAAATCACTCTTTAATTGCTAAGCAAAGTGTGATGTCATAATACAAATCACTATGGCAATATTGACAACTCATCCTAAGATGAATCTTAGTGCTTTGCGAAATCAAGCCCTGAGTTGAGTCTTTAACAAGATCAGAATTTAATAGATGATAAATTTGCATAGGGATAAAGAATATTATTTGTGTTTTACCCATACACCGATGTGTGTAAAGCACTGTATATTCAGTACATTCTTGATTCCTGTGAATAAAGGGTTGTGGGTTCGAATCCCACCGGAGTAATAATACCAGAACAAAATGAGAAACCACCATCTATACAGTTTAACTTATATTTGACCAAAGCACTAAGGGAAGATCCATCTAATTTGTCTGATGGTTCAGTATTCTTCAGTACTCAACAGAATCAAAAGATGTTAATCTGACTCAAATTTACCATTTGAGCATCATTTTATTGAAGGTATAGACCCCTTGCATATGACATCACACGCTAAAAAAGCGCCCTCACTGAGGCAAAAAAGCGCCCTCACTGAGGTCAAAGGAGGCAGATGATTGGACGATAGGTGTTCTTTGTGCGTAAAATAGTGTGCGTGACCTCAGGGTCCATTTAGCGTTCCGCGTTATGCAAGGGGTCTATTACACATTGTGGTATTACTGGTCAATTGAAAAAGCCAAAGCCTGCTGGACTTGTCCAGTCTTGAGTTTACTGGCCTGAGGCTAAAATTATTGGCCAGTTTTTGATCCAGCATAGATTTCGAGCCCTTTACTACCATGTCTATCTCACTAAAATCGGAAAAAATATATTCGCAAAAATGTTGTTTAACAAGTCATGAAATTAAATTGAAAACATCTGTATTCCAAGCATTCATAATGTTAACATTCAGAACTGAGGGAAATGATTGGAGTCATGTCATGAAGAAGCTGCATCGTCAGACGCAGCGCCTTGCATCCTTTTCATTAGCAATGCCAGCCATGGATGAAATGAGGCAACGGGGCTATTGTAAACCTCGGAGATTAATCAAGCAGAGCCGAGTAAACTTTAACAGGAATTGGAACCCAACAAACAGTCAATTTCCATCACAAGACGAGAAGAAGAGTGGACAAAAAATCACTGCGCTGTGCTTGCTCATTGCAATTGTTTCTTCGTGGACACTTGATATGCAAATTAAATTCCTTCTAAAGTTGTGCGATCATAAAATGACATGATAAAAACCTCTAAAGCAACCTCAGTGCTGCTGAAAGTGATGTGATAAGGAGTTTGTTTTTAAGGGAAAGTACTACAAAAACCTCTTGCCCTGCCTTTGCTGTGTTTCCCCAGCCTCAAACATTTATCATGGGGTAGCTGTTTTTGTCTGGTTTCCTGTACAAACACATGACAATATCATTCTACATTGAGGAACCTGACTATTTTTCCTTCCAGCCTCAGTTTGGTTACTTTGGACTGTATTATAGAAAAGCAAGATGGCCGCCCCATGATTTACATCTGTAGGTGGCTTATTATAGTATTACCACAGGAGAGGTACATGTAGACGGAATGTCAAAGTTTAACATACTGAAATGTCAGCCTTTCTCAGGCTTCTCAACATTTTGTATACATTACGTTCCCCACATGTTGATCGATAGAATGACTTTATCAATCTAAGTTTGGGGACAAATTAAAATCTACTGAGAGGCACTTTTAGTATGGGCAACATTTCTGCTTATCATGACACTTTTATGGTGTTTGGCCCTGGTCAGTGATGATCATTGTGAAATCTTTCTGGTAATGTAATTGAGGAACCTTCAAAAGTGACTAGCGCTGTGATGATGAAAATATCAGTTTCAGAAGGTTGAGGAAAGCCCCAAATAGGGGAAATACTACACAATAAGGTAGGGACTAAAACCCAAATCCAAATGCAAAAGGCTCCAGTCCGGGTTTCTAACTGAGAGTCACAGAGGTGAAAGGCAGGGAAAAAACCATTAATCCAACCTGAATGCCCAACCTAAATGTTGCCTTGATTTACCAAATAATAAAATATCCAGCGCATGATATATCTATATCTACTATCTTAAGGGAAGGCAATCTTTCCTTAGCAAAGAGTGATCTCATCGAATGACAAATTTAATTGTTCAGGGTCTAGTATCATGGAGCTGCTTAAGAAGCAAATACTGCTTAACAATGTTTCTGCTCAGCCAAAAATAATAAGCATGATCATACAGTTACAATTGGTCCATGTGGATTGGTATTTTGCTTGTGACTTTATTCTGGCAAGCAACAATTATTATTGTTCTGGTTTATTATTAACAGATAAAGAATTAAAACAGGTGCCACAAAGGCTAAATTAACCTCAATATGTACAAAGTTAACAAATTGTTTTGTTCTAAGCTAAATTATGTGCGTAAGTAGTTCTATGGAGTTTGACCCTGTACTATTCTAATGGGCACCAAGGCAGGAGCATGGAGGCAATTACCTGAGATGCCTGATTATCTGAGGTCCTTTTTTACCTCATTCCATCCAAGTCTGATGACCCTATCAGTCTGACCATAGTCTGTCCCTAATCAAATTAATTGCCTTATCAATGTCAGAGACGCGATTAATTGACGCTATGGTTAGAACAAATACTGTGGCCTTAATTACTGTATTTGTAACTGATTAGCCGTCCCCCGCCTGCTCCACTGTGCAGCTTTAAATTGACAGGGTTGGTTAGCATTGCAGACAAAAAATTATTGGTCAATCTGAAAGCTCACTGATAGACCTTAGGGAGCGTCTCAAAATGTCTGAACGCTAGGAACGTTCTAATTGGATCGGATAAGTATACTTGCACTTGTTCATTACCTTTAAAATGGGGGAATATGATGTCAATGCATCAGGTCTATTCTTAGGTTCATGGTACCAATCCTCCAGAAAAACATTCAGACAAAAGTCAAGGAAGTAGAATAGAAGACTTCTATCTAAAACCACCGTAGCTTATTGTGATTGCTGCAATCAAAATAAGCTTTTTTTTCAGTTACTGAAAATACCTGATGAATTGTTTGAAGTTAATTTCTCTTAAATGTGACCATTGAAATTGATGAAATTTTCACGGGTGGGTTTCTTGAAGGAGTGTTTGTTAAAAACCAAGAGTATGGGAATAAATTCTACCAATGATATGATGTACCTCTCAGCAGTTATGTCTAGCAATTTGTTTAATTTTGCTGAAGCCCCCCTGTTGCCTGCTCCAAATGAGTTTTTTTTAAATGCTTGGAGAAAAAAGAAATACAAATGGTTAGATACAATTAATTGCCTTCCCCCATAAAAACAAATTATGTCTTTGTCCTCACTTGCCCCTGAAATGAAAATGTTTGGTTACGCCAATGTTTCCATCGTCCCCCACAAATTTATCAATTGGAATTTCATCTTGAAATAGATCCCCTGAAAAGGAAAGTGACTAGAATGTCTGTTCGGCTGTACTATTTTGCAGTTAACGATAACTGACCTGAAATTTAAACAGCAAGTTAACTGATAAATGGGCAGCCAGTTTACTTGGATTTTTGGGGCTCATATTACAAGTGCTATTTTTTCCCCTCTTCAGTTATTAAAAATTTATTGTTCCAACTTTGTTCAGCAAACAAACAAATGTACTCTAATACAGAAGTTTTACACCAAGTGAGTCAATGTATATAAATGTATCCTAGTCTGGTTGGTATTAACAACACATGTATTGGTACTGAGTCATCCATGTTATAAAGCAATGTGTCAATTGGTACTCAAAAAGCATATTTGTTTAGTCAATGTTAGCATTCAGTGTGCACAAAACATGTTCAGTCTAAATATTCTGCCATACAAAATTGCTGGACAAAATTATTTCCTGTAAAGCCAAACCATGTGTTGAGTATCAGAAAGAAGATTTTGAATATTTCAGCGACACAAATACTAATATCAACTGGCTGGATGACAGCCTTTCGTTATTGAACAAACAAAACTGTGCCACAGTAAAACAAGCTCCAAACAAAGTAGGTCTAGCTTTTAATGAAAAGTAAAGTCTGCACAGTGTCAATACTGAATATACCCTGCGTAAAGGCTAAACCATGTTATAAGAGTCTGAATGTTTTATACGGTTTATGCATTTACACAAAACATGTGTATTGTATCCATAAAGATTTAATGGCAATTTTGGTGATCACCGTCTCGTTCCATGGCTACTGATTAAATATTAAGCCATCATAACTCGTTCTCGTCATGGAGTACGTATTATTCCCCCTCGGCTTCTTCGAAAAACGTGCTCCTAAAATAGCCCATCCTGCATTGATACTCTGGCTGTAACCATCCCATAAAGCCGGGCTGACAATGACGCGCGTCTCGAAAGACGTAACAACACCCAGTGAATCCCAACCCCCATGATGATAGCATTCACTTCGACTTGCCTCTACCATGCTGCACAGGTTTCAACCCCCCCTCCCCCATTTTTGTTCATCATGAAACCCTCTCTGACAAGTGGATTGATTTTTTAGGTCAGGAGAAATGTCACTAGTCCGAGAGAGGATGAGCCTGTGTTTCGATGATCAAGAGAGTTTTCCTCATCTCCAACATGTTTTCCCCCTTCTTCTTCTTCTTCTTCTTCTTCAAAACTAATGTCTGCATGTTACTGTGATTAAAAAACCTAGGCTGTCAGTGTTTGATTGCTGGAGAGACTTCATGTCATGTAATCGTGTTTGGGGGGGGGTGGGGGTGTGGGGCGGAAGGAATTTTCGAGCAGCTAATTTTCTGCAAGTCTCATGTTTTGCTTAATGCAATTTTGTTAATAATTGAGTTGTCATTGCCAAGAGTTGTTATCATCAGCGTAATACTGATCGAGATAACTTGAAATCGGCAAGGAGGTAAAACTGAGCATAGAAAATGTAGTTATCAATTATCAAAATAATTGAATAAATAAACACAAACTTTTAAATATGAAACCTTACTTGAGAGAAGTTGGGTGATACGCTGTGTTTTTATAAATATTTGTTTCTATTGAACCATCAAAAGAGTTTTTTTTTATTTATAAAGTCTATCTCTGAAATGCACAAAATACATGTAATATGCAAAATTGTTTGGCTGCAGGACTTGCAGGACTTGCAGGACTTGCAAACACAAGGTTGTGAGTTCGAATCCAGCCAAGCCAACCGCTGATTTCAAGTAGTGTCATCTAGTTACTGAATCACAATTCGTTGATTTGTACAATTCATAATCATTATACCAATGTTTGTATGAGAGAGAAATTGGCTGTTGCCAGCTTGGCCTTTATATCCCCTTATGGGAGCTTTGCCAAGTTGTTGTTGGGAAGATCATCTAAAACAAACAATCAAACATGCAAACAAACAATCAAATTCTACAGGATTAGATTGCACTCATTCCTCCCCCACAAGTTGCAATCTAACTTTTAAGATGTGACATGGGAATGAGTACCTTGTGTTTTCACGCTTCACTCTGAAATGTTTAAAGTTCATGCTGTCCCTCTCTCTTTCTGAGCAAACAACATGCGTGGGGAGCGTTTTCTAAATTATGCTATTCTCCAGACATGGCATGGTTTAGTTTTATTTTTTTATGTGAGGGGGGGGGGGGGGTGGGGGTGGGGGGGGGGGAGGAGAGGATTTATTATTAGTGGTTCATTCAAACACTAACTGCAATTCAGCGGCTAAAAGCTGAAATTTACAGTTTACAAAAGCAGTCATTTAAAACTAATAAAAACAACAGCTAAACGTTACATAATATAAAATTGTCATTTAGAAATTTAAATATGATTCAATGATGAGTTTGGGTTGTAATCTGTATTGAAGACATCTCTCATAACATAGCTTAATGATTTGTTGTGTATTTTAGACATGCATTGTTTTCTTGGCTTGTTGCTTACATATGATATGCTTACAATGGCAACTTGTAGAGGCTGGAGACTTCTAGTTTTGCATTACATTATTGGCATCTTTTCATCACAAAATGCCATGGTTGTTAGTTTTTGTGGGGTGTGTGGTCATTTTCAATGAGTTAGGGGCTTATTTTCTATAGACCATGTACTGTACATTCCAGGGCCTTTCTGGTAGGCAAGTTATTACACCTTGGTCATATTGAAAATTTTACATTTTGTGTCATAATTTCCACATAAATTCAAGAGTTACAAAAGTAACCGCTGAACAAGTTTTGAGACGGCCCCCCTTTCTTCATATCAAAAGTTGATAAAAATCAGACAGTGCAATCTCCATGAAGTATAAGATTTATTGTGTTCTTCCATTGAGCTGTAAACAACTCGTGACTGCAGGAAGTCCAGGCCGCTCTGTGGATCTTTTGTAAATGTGTGATGTCACAGGTCACATGGGTCTATAAAACTATGCACGTCTCTACAACATATGCTCTATATTTTGCTCTGAATCCTTTGCTGCCCCCCGCGCCCCAAATGATATGAGATCGAAAGCATGCACAAATAACTGGTTTGATACATTAAATAGCCCCTATAAAGTATGTCTTTTCCCCCGCTTACCCGCCCCCTTCCCTCAATGAAAATGTCTGGTTAAGGCACTGATCCTAATTATGCGCATCATTGTAGCTCATTTCATAGATTTAATATAACATATAAATACCCTTTCTACATGTAGATTTTCATGTCGTTGTGTTTGAGCGTGGGCCTCTACTTTAACATGTGGTTGTTGTAAAGGCTAACAACGATCGCACACTCTAGGTGTGTCTCGACATAAGTGTTGACT
This sequence comes from Leptasterias polaris, assembly GCA_037783415.1. Taxonomy (NCBI): domain Eukaryota; kingdom Metazoa; phylum Echinodermata; class Asteroidea; order Forcipulatida; family Asteriidae; genus Leptasterias; species Leptasterias polaris. The sequence continues at coordinate 1,395,053 of JAZGTN010000035.1, forward strand.
GTATCATGTTTTTAATGTATACTTTTACACGTTAAATATACATACATTCCAGTCCGGGTGTACGCTGTACGGAATTCCTTAAGTAGCCACCCTATGGGGGCCCCAAACAACGTCTTGTTAAAATACTGAGGACTTTGTGTTGAGTTTTAAACAAAAAGTCAGTTGAGTGTATTCACTCGCAGTGGATGAATTGTACTTACATGTATATAATTCCCCATGGGTGCAAGTGCATTTTATATCATTGCTTTTTAGGGAGAGAGAGGGACAGAGAAAGAGTGTGGGAACAATTCGATTGAGACTCATAAGAAGAGAAAGGTACAGAAAGAGTGCCAGGGAGATTCTCCATTTGAAAGGCCAAATGGCAAATGGATGGCTGGAAGGGATTGGAGGTCATTTTATCTCGATTTCTCCTCATACGTCGTCGGCTGTGCTGCTGCGGCTCTTGCAGTTGTCTGCCGGGCCTGGGACCATTGCCGCTCATCGACGGCATATATTTACATTCCCCTCTCGCGAATACATAGCAAATTTACTGTGGTATCATCTTTAAGGAGTTAATTTGTGTACCAAACGACCACTGAATAGACCACTGAATAATTCACCGTGAGACGTTTAATCACTTCTACTTATAAGTTGGCTTTGGCTGATGTTTTATGCTCACTGTCAGTGGTCCATTAAGGGTTACTTGTTCACTTTAGCGGGTGTAAATCTTACTTAATACCAACATAGTGTTTTAGAGATAAGGCCGATCAATGCTACTGCTGCTTGCTCACCGATGATTCACTGAATCTAATGTTGCTTACAAACATGAATTTTCGATTCCCCTGCACTGGCTTGTGGTTTGAAGCAATGAATTGAAGGGCAAATCAAAACTCAAGTTGCACATATTCTACCATAATTGAGAGAGTACATCCTTTTCAAAATGTCAATTTTATTTCAGTTTTTTCTTAATGTTTTTCTGGGGAAAAAAGGTTACAAATCATAGTTAAAAACCCAAATCATTCCACCCACCCTTTCCTATAACTCAACATTTTTATAATCCTAACCCTAACTTTAAACCTACAACCTAAACTTTAACCAGCTCTCAAAAGTCTCAAGCCCAAATCCTTAACCCCTATTTCCCATTACGCCCTCATAACCCAAATCCTAGCCCTAACTTTAAGTTAACCCTATTACTCAAGCCCAAATCCTTAACCCCTATTTCCCATTACGCCCTCATAACCCAAATCCTAGCCCTAACTTTAAGTTAACCCTATTACTCAAACCCAAATCCTTAACCCTCTTTTGTTACTTTCTCTTAATTTCTCTTGAATTTGATGACATTTTCACGGGTGGGTTCTTGGAGGTGAGTTTATTAAAAACCATTGATATGATGTAGGCCTACCTCTTATAAGCAATGTCTAGAAACTGGTTTAGATGTACTTAATGTCAGGCTCAAGATCAATGAACCAAAGTCCTTCACCAATAAACTCTGATACCAGATTACTGATGAAGTATGTCAAGCATTTAGACTCTTGTCAGATCCTATCAACTTGTTTCATAAATTGTCTCATTAAATCACTTGAAATAATTATCCTCTGCTCTAGATTGGATTTGAGGTCCATACTTGTGTCTGGTTTTAACTGTAAAACCATTTTTCAATTAGGCCTATTGAATTACCGTCCCCTCCCCTCCCCTGAGGTTTTTCCCATGGTTTAAAAGAGTTAAGGCTTTCTGTAAATGATGGTGGATGATATTGTATTCAGTTTGGAGTACACCATGGTGGATGGTAATTTAAATTCAGGGCCCAGCACAAAAACTACAGAAAAATCTTGGCCCATTTGCCAATCAAGCCCAAATTTGAGCGATCATTACATAGGTCTAATGATAACATGAACGTCAGTTGGGTAAAATTCTTAATTGTTTACAAGTAACCCGAAACGAAGGTCAAGTCTTATTCTCAGGTTTTCTTTGTTGATTTGTTAAATCAATTTTACATTCATATATTTCATGACTAAATTTTACTTTCCCAGCAATTTGTTACAATTTTTATAGCTATAAACTCCGTTAAACTGAAGCCTTTGAAGAAACAGAGCCACGCACTAGTAAAACTCAATAGTTGGGACCAACTTGATCCCGGAAATTTAAATACACGCTAGACTTGCACAGTCTATTATGCCCTTTATATTATGCACAAAAACAAAGACATTTCAAGTTCATGGCTGATCATTATTCTATAAAAAACAACAACAAAAAACCACAAAAACATCCCTGCCACCCACAAGGTCTTTCTCACTAAAATGTGACTCAAAGTTTTAAATTTCAGATTAAAATTTTGGATTGACTGCAGGTTACTGAAGGTAAAATTTGTTTCTCTCCCCTGATACCCACTTCTCAGAACAAATTTGTTATGTATAAAGTATTGAGCCCTTTTCACACGAGAATCGAAAACTTACGTCCATCGTTTTGGGCGCCAGTTGTCTGTCCCAAAGGTTGTATGCGATATCATGACAAACATTCACACGATGACACTTCGCGTTCCCAGGTATTGGGTCAAAGGTCATCATTGGCTATTTATTAGTTCGCTGGTGCTCTGTCGGTGTCCCGTTTAACGTTACGTAATTGCGTTTAGGGTACCATCAATCGCTTTCTCGGCGCGACATTTCTGCTTTTTCGTGCGAATTCTCAGTTTCCTGACAACTCCGAAGATGAATGTAGCGGAAAGTATTTTGTCAGAGATGGCAAATGGAAGTGCCAAATCCAAAAACTAAGGTAACTTAACATAATTTTCAACGAACATTTCTTCCACCGACGCCATTTTAATAGGATACATAAACGACATTTCACCCGGTGCGCATGCGTGATCATTGTGCGATCGCTTTGGACCTTGGTATCATAGCGTGCGTCGTTTCACATGACCGATCTTGGCGATTCTAAACAGGGATGCGATTTTTGAAGGAGGTCTTGATCCAGTTGTTTATAACGCGGGTCCCGGGAAATTTCATCACACGGATTCATTTCACACGAGGCAAATTTGCGATTTTATTACACCGATGCGATTTCGTTGCAAACGACCATCGTTTTGAGTGCTCGTGTGAAACGAGCTATACTCACAATCTCACTTACCTTGTGAATCCTACATGACAATGAGGTTATAAATAAACAATTTCTTGGTACTAGTTTATTTCACTTTCCCTGAAGGGCCTAATGGATACAAATTATAGCCGTGACAGTTTTGCAATATTAAGTGATGCTGACTTGGTTAGTCTCCCATGCGAAACATTATCAAGTAATCAGGCAAAGTTTTTTCTTCTCAGGTGATTCGGATTAGTGTGATATTTATTGTGATTTCTGAAATGATTACAAATTAAGTGTCTTGTGGTTGGTGATCTTGTTAACACACTAGACATGAGTTGTTGGGCTTGAACCAAATACTGTTATTTTTGAGATATTTGTCTTTTTGAGTCTGATCTGAATTTATGTCCCATGCCTGCAAGGTGGCAGAATTAAAGGCACGGCCATACTTTGGTAATGACCTAGAGAAGAAATTGTGTAATTTCTATCCGAAAGCCTCCATGTTCTAAGGTAGTAATAGTAGGGATTCGTATTAATGTGTTTTGTGCACAAAAAAGCAGCTGGCCAGTAAGGGTTGAAAACTGCAAAAATCCTTTATCCCCGATGCAGTTATCAAATCAATTTAAGGTTACATCTTGTCATGGTGGGGCCTTGTTCACTCTTTACATTCTTGATTCGCTGTCCTCTTCTCTTTGGATTTGAGGGGCGGGGGGGGGGGGGGGGTGCTGAGGCAACAACTTTATTCTTAGTGAGAGAGAAGAGCAGAAAGCAGAGGATCTTTAGGCGCCCTGGATAGGTGTAGATTCATTCCGGACAATTTGGACCACACAATCTTGACCGACAGTCTGCAGCATTTCCTGACAGATCAATAATTGCTAGCCCATAAAAAGCAGCGATTTATTTAACAGAATTGATTTTTATTGCACCACCTTCCGGCCCTTTCTTTTTTGTAAACTAGTCTTTCTCTAATACATTACCCATAATACGAAATGGTTTTGTATCTTACCCCAGGGCCTAGAGTCTTGCAGACAATCAAAACAACTCGGACCTTTTTTTGAAGCGATTAGCGATGTTTTCCTTTCTCTCAGACTCCCATTTTCATTAGTGTTCAAAAGACTTTGAGATATTGCTATAGGGCATTCAAAAGAGCCCCAACCGTCCCCGGGGGGGGGGGGGGGGGGGGCAGTTTCAGGATTTGAAGTTCTAGTTTAGTATAACCATGAGAGATTGATTAATCTCCTCGGGTAAACTGGGCAATTAATTTGAATTAAAAGAATCCACATTCTTGACTATAATTCTCAAGGAGCGACAGTGACAGGGAGTTAGCTTGCTCATGATTAGCATACTCCAGGCGTACAAATCATTCTAAGTGTCCTGCTGGCCAGCTTGGATCTCTTGCTCACATTATTAGTACTTCTAGCGCCGCGTCTTATCCTGGATTACATGATTTTATTCCCCCCCCCCCGCCCCGTCCCTCCTCCCCTCCTTCAAAAGAGGGGCTGAAGGAATAAAATGAGAAGTACATTTTAATCTTAAGAATGTCATTCTCCTTTTCCGCTTGTAGCAAACTTTCACTTTCTGTTTTGCCCAGTTCAATTTGAGTCATTTTACTTTTATAAGCAACTGCTGCACAAAATATTGGGTGCATTATGAGTGCATTGTCGCAGAATCTAATCACAAGGTGAAATCTGGACTATTCCATCACTTCATGAAATGGAAAAGCCAGGTTTCACCAAGTGATTATATTTTTCAACAATGCACAAACAAAGTGCATTCAATATTTATTTTATGTAACTTAAATATAATAAACACAAAGTAGCCCGAAAAATGAAATGATGCTGCAAAGGGTCCAACAATTATCCAAATTGGACTCCCTTTGGAGCGTCTTTGCTGAAAATATGTTCATGACAAAATAATGGACGACACGGGACATAACTGACAAGGATCTCTGTATTTCCATTATTACAAAATGCTTGATACAGAAATTAAGAAGAAGAAAAAGAAAAAAAAGAAAAACAATCTATTGAAACAGTTACAATTATGCATTTTTATTGCATGACATGCCACAATGCCAATTGTGACAAAGCATCCCATCACCCGAATCCAGTATCCTTGCCTTTCATCTTTTTGCACCCCGGTTCGAATCCCACCTCAAACCAGCGCCTTGCATGTGGATTGGGTCTTCAGTTCCTCCCTGATTGCGTGGGGTTTTCTCATTGGAGTTTTCCTTCCACTTCTAGATTTGAACATTTCTTCTCGTTTGCTTTTCATCCTGTTATTGGTTCTAATTATGCTGATGGATGTGTAATGAAATAACAAAAATAACAGCAGAATTTTAAATTGGATTCTAATTAATTTACAAAAACAAATCTGCGGAAACAACTACATTGCCACATTTTTGTTGTGTACAATAGGCCTAAAATCGTGTTTATTTAACGCAAGTGATCCTCTCTCCCGCATAAAACCCCTTGTTATTCCCCCTCAACTTTATGGTTTTTAAATGAGTGCAGAATCTTCAGTGCACGGTCATGATTTCTTTTATTGCCGTCATAGACTCCCGGACCGTGCCCCGAGTGCGAAAGATTAATTCCCCAAGTCAGGGAGTACACCATTCTGTCGTGACAAAGCCATCTTTTCCAATCAGTGTGTGGTCTGTTTCATGCCTGACTCCGCAGCTATGCACTGTGCATTATTATCATTTCTCAACGCTAGTACTAAATCGCACGTATTTAATATTAACGGTGCCCCCCCCCCCACCTCCCCCCCCCCATGTAACCGATTTGGATTAATTTATCAACTGTTGAGGCAGTTATGGGGTTTGTTAGTTTGAGATCCACATTAATATTTTCAAATAGGATATACAATTGACGCGCCATGCCAAAACCAGGTCACATTGCATAAACTCAATTCCCCCCCCCCCCCCCAATACACTTGGCAAATTCATATTGATATATTTAATAGACATACATGTATTTGAAGATGGTCTGACAATTTAAAACATTTCCTGGATTGGAGGGGGATGCTGGCATAACAAGAAGACATGTTGACAACCAGGCCCCAATTTCATGGTTCTGCTCAACTCTGTGCTTACAGCCCAAAGAATCATGCGCTTTATAGGGCGCCATAAGCATTGCTTTCTGTGTTTCAAGGACACGTTGCCTTGGATTGGGTGATTATGGCTATAAAAAGCGTTTAATATGAAATGAATATGGTTGGAAAGATGTTTTAAAGTAAAATATAATGATCCGCACAAATATGCCTTGAAAATGTATGGTTTTCCTTTTACACCGTCTGCTATTTTGTAGAACCAAATTTTTGTCTCGCCAAAGTGGTGGACCGTGTTAAAAGGAAATGGTGAACCATGTTACAAGACAGGGCACTGCCACAGATTTAACCCTGGAGTGCACTAGCTGGCACAAAGCACTGAAAATGTCATAAATTTATAACAACGATCGAGGAAGAAGGCATCTATGATGTGTCAAGATATCTGCTGGTCATACCATAGGGCTTGAACTTGAAGGGAATGTAGGGCTTGTAGGGCTTGCAGCTCAATATTCTTGCTGGACCAGAAAATTTGTTACATGACCAGAATCCGAATGAGAAAAACAGAAACGTTTCTCAGATTCAAGTTTTGGGGCATAAAACCTGATATCTTTTTCCATACCCACATTACTTTGGAGTGAAATGATTCTCAAAATGTTTACATACTATCGAAAGCTGCTGTATATTTAACCAAGTAAGTTTTTATTTCAATTAATTTTCAGAGTCATTACCAAACATATACAGACCCTTTATGTAAAAAAAACACACCCCAAAACATCGCTTCTTCTTGTCTGGTCATGAGTTTGCTGGCCCAATGCTGTAATTACTGGCCTCAGGCCTGCGGTCCAGTGTAAGTTTCAATCCTTGCACCACAATTGGAAAGGGGATCCAAGTGCCAGGGGAAACATGCCCTATAACCAACGTGGCCCATGATCTTTAAAATATGATTATGATTTTTCCAATCATAATTCATTCCAAATTTCAATCCTAATCGTAAGCCATGTAAATTAGCAGTGCATTACCAACACTCCTGTGGCATTTTATATGGTCATTAATTGCTTAGACATCACGGTGCCTTTTTGAATATTTAATTTAATAATCACCTCGTGGTGGCCTGGGAGGACATGCTTCCCCTATGGGCGCACTGATTTTATCAAAGAGGACCAATGGGTATGGCAAAAAGTCTGGCTCACTCCTTCGATTAAAGGTGCTGTGTAGTGTTTAAGTTGGGAAGGTAGTGCATTCTGCTCTACCAGCTAGGCTCCTAGTGGATTATATCCATGCCTACATCCTTACGGACTGTGATGAGTAACCCTGTTTCAGCCTCAGGAGTAGGTGGCAATGTGCCCCTGGTGACAATTGATTTGAGTTGATGGCCCAAATGAGTAGCCCTCACTTTGAAGTGGCCTTCTGGCTTTGTGTGTTAGGCGATATCTCATTTAAAAAAAGCAAAGCATGAACAATGAGAGTGTATTATTTTATTTGTTTTAAATGTTTCTGGTAATGATGTCAGGGGACCCTCAAAATAACTAGCAATGTGGTGGCCCGTATGCCTGTTTATGTGTTACATACAAAGTGTGGACCTGAGAACAATAGAGGTCTACACAGTGTAGGGACATGAAACATTATGTGGACTTATACACCTATCAATTGTATGACGCACTATCCGACCCCCGGGGATGGTGCGTCAAGTTTGCGTCTTTACTCTAAAAAAATTTGACGGTGGGTACGTCAAAAGCCAATAGTGGTTAGTCAAAAAATCTTTAAGAGGTGCGTCGCGGTACGTCATGTTCCGTCATGTTCCGTCATGTTCCGTCGATGTCCATTTTCAACATGTAATTGCCATTTTGTGGAGAATAAAATAATGCACCTAACCCTCGCCGAATATGTAAAATGATGTTGGTATTTGTTAACATTTATGTACCTTGGGGTGGGAATTTACTGCCGGAACGATCATCACAGCTCCGACGTCCAGTTTATTTTTCTATTGTTATGGTCATTGTCAGTGTTTGCTTGTTACCTTTTTAAAAGGGCTATGGGGGCTACTTTGCAGGACTCCATTTTAAAACAGATTTTAACTGGGTGTATAGCATTAATAAATGGGTCAAAGTTAATCCTCGTCGTTAATCCTCGTCTTCCATTGTGTCTACCCTGATGCTTTTCTTATAGACTTCGATGCCATCCAGCAAGAAGGTCGCCAAGACGAGTGGTTTAGACATCTTAGCAAGCTGTACATGAAACAAAATAATTCAGTCCATTAACAGGGGTATAGAAACTGTATCATGTTAATAAAATGGTATCCCAGCACAAAAAGTTACAAAAATATATAACCATTTATCATTTGTTGGCGACACAAACACATGATGAAGGTTGCAGGCTTTGACCTAGGTTACACATTTTTAAAAATAAAACATGGAAAAAATAAAATCAAGAAATAGGCCCCCCGAAAATAGTAATAAAAAATAAAACAAAATATTAAAATCATATCTATTTGCTCTGCCCTCCAGGATACACGACCAAAAACTCTTGGGTTGCCCTTTTTCTGTCATTCATATTATGAATTAAATGTACACATTGTCTGTGTATTTCTCCGAAATCCAGGAATTGTAGTGCCCAAGTAGTACCAAAATTATACTTCAAAATGTGAACATCATAAACGGAGAAGAGGCTTTTTTACAGTAAAAATCTTTCAACAACTTTATTTACAGGCTATCATAGTTTATGGTAAAGTTATGGATTATTTGAAACAAGAAAAGTGATATTAGAATTCCCTCGAATTGGTACCAATATGTGAAATTTCAGCATCTGGCTCCATACTACTACCAAAAATAAACACATTATAAAATACGTTTTGTCTTGCGAAATTGTTGGATGATATTGATAACTTTTAATTTCTTTTTCTCCAGGCCAAAAATATTTTGTAACATAAAATACAACAATCAAAATGATCAATGATAAATAAAGACCAGTTATGTAGATAAATGGAAGTTCTGACTAAAAGGATGTCGCAGGATTGAAGTAGATTGTGGGGGGATCGTTTTTGTTTTTGCGTCGAAACAGACACACACTCGTCCGACTCCAATCAATCGAGTCACGAAAAAGCCACGATTCACAAAGCGGCATACGTTTCAAGTAAAAATACTTAAAAATGCATACATTATACAACAATACGTTCGTGAAAGCATGGTCGCTAATTATAAAGCGATTTGTGCATACAAAAAAACAAGCAAAAACAATATTCCTACCTGATTTTTTCTCACATCTGACATCTGACATCCAATTTTATCGTGCGGCGTTATATAATAGTTGTTGTCTTCGATCGTCGACTGGCTCTCTCCTCGGGCCCCTCTTTTTTTCTGTGCGTTTTAATAGCTAGTGCGCTGGGAACCGCACGTCTCGAAAATAAAGCAGTACAACCTCGACCACCTCACCTCGTGCGGACACTTGCAATGTATTTTCACTATGTATGCCGGGAAACTCGTACGTAAAAGGTTGAATTATTTGGTATTCACTGCGCCTGCGTCGTTTGCAAGAGATTTTATGTGCGTCGTCGGTGTTCGTCCGTGGTGCGTCGTTTTCTGCGAATGGTAAGTCAAAAAATCGTTCGGAAGACAGTCCAAATCTGCAACAAGTGTGTCAATTTTTCGACTCAGGGTGGGTCTTTGGACACGCAAATCCGTCCCCACATATGAGCAGTGACGCACCAGCCCCGGGGGTCTGATAGTGCGTCATACAATTGATAGGTGTATTACACACGTCCACACAGTGGGTTTGTTTTTCGTGTTGAAGAATATGATTTTTCTGAAGTGCATAGCAAAGAATGTCCACAGATTGTATGCAGCACAGAGCTTGGTGGGGATACCTGTGTAAAGAGAAGTCAATAAAGAAATGTTCAATAAAGAAAACCCAATGCACATACAAGGCTTCGTCCAAGGAGGGATTCAAACCCGGGTCCACAGAGGTGAAAGGCAAGACGAGACACACTGAGCCAACCTGATCCCCAATCTTGTGTCCCTGAGCAAGAATTTTTAAATCATAATTGTTTCGTCCCTCGGATGAGATGTAATAATACAACTATAAACAATAACACTTATTACACGCTGGTATCTGTCAAGTGTTGACGGTCATGGCGCGGCACAAAACACTGTAGTTCTCGTGTCTTGTGTAATACACACAAAACAAAACCGGTACACTTATTGCTAAGAGAAGGGATTCGCCATGGTGTTTTCTAGTATAAATGTGTCTCATAGAATTGAAACTTGGCTCTGCATGCCTGTCTTCAAAAATTAATGAGTGTATTGAGACGCCAGTTGGGCCGTGCATAAAGTGCTGTATAAGAACTGATTATTATCTTTCGTATTGTTATTAACTTTTTATTATTATTTAGTTTGGGACATCAACTCATACCAGACTAACCAGACAGTAAACCAGACTAATATTCTTTAACATTTTGAGCTGGCAGCTCAGAATCACTGTGTGCTTAAAAGCAGTTGTTCGATATTCATTTCTATATAAATATTTTAAACTTTTTGAGTCAGAGGTTTATATTTCAATAAGTGAAAGAAACATAACAATCTTCAATTTTTATTTCCCCTTTCTTTTCATTTGTACAGAAGCTGAAGAGGAGGTTACACTAATGTTGGCACAGCATGAAGTAAGTATACAGAACATTCTTAACCACTTCATGTGGGTATTAAGAAATATTTATCCTGCCTCGGCAGGTGTTATTTTTCTGTACTTTTCAGAGTTTCAGGAGTAAATTAGTTTTTGAGAATACATCGTTGTCACAATGAATCCTTAAGTAAAGTAAAGACGACATTAATGTTCTTTCTTCTGCAACAAAAAAGAGACTCTCCGAAGTTGTTACAGGCGTTTATGAATGTCAACCATATTTTTACCCAGGACTATTTTCTTGTATACGTTTATACCATTTTCGATGTAAAGTGGTTAAAAGAGATAATAACCTTAGACCTCTGTATTATGTTTGTTCAAGGCCTTACCACAAGCCTTGCTGGGTGGATTTTTCTCGGGAAGGGGGGGGGGGGAAATAACATTATTTCAGATTTCAACATGCAAAACCTGAACAAAATGTGCAAAAAAACAAACAAACAAAAGCAAAAGAAATACTACATTCAAATTACTAAAACACAATCAGAATTAGTTAAATATTCGTCTTTTTTAGCATCACGCCTGGATTGGGATGCATGTTCCTTTCCACTCAACCTGATGTTATGCCCTCCCTTAGTTTAAATTGAATCACAGCCGAAGAATGTTTCTCCGTTTTATCCAAACTGCCAACATTGATTTTACCTCACCGTGTAATGTTCGTAATTCAAGCAAGTAATGTTAGAAAAATTCTGGGGAATCAAAACTGTATGTAGTTGAATATTCTGCCACCTGCTGTAAGTCCATAACAGTTTGGTTTTTTTTACGGTGGGAGTTTTAAACTAACGCTGTCTCATCTTGGCCTTGGCTACCACTCAAAGAACCACCTGTCAATTTTTTACTCGGCTTTCTCCAAATGATGTAAAATTTGAAACACTAGGGTTATATGCCCAAATTTTCACAGATTGTTTTATTTCATCTATAAAGTTGATCAAAAAACATGAGCACCGTCTGCGACTGTTTTGTCAGCTCTTCCAATCCTGTATATCTTTAAGTATTGCATAGAAATAAAGTCTCCAGATAGATGTACACACCCAAGCCTTTATCGGCTGTTCTGAAATATTCCAGATGAAAAGTTGTTTATGAAGATGATTTTGATGTGACTTTAAAGAGGGGCTGTAAGGTCAAAATCCGTTTTGTGATGCACTCATTTACCATTGGATACAGTCCTTATGAAGGTGGGATAATAATGACAAGTCTCTTTACCTCACATTAAAACGGTTTAAAATGCCGTCGTATTTTATGCATTTTCAGTGCAATTTTGTTAACATCCAAAAACATCCAATGACATCACATTTCAAATTGAACAGTCTGTACAGTTTTTGTACAGGGGATTTTTAATTCATTTCTGAATTTCCATGATGTTATCCTGTGTGGAATGTTCAGACCAATTTATTGTAATAGCATCCAATAAAGTCATGTTTCAAATTTCTCTCTGAAAGAGTATCAAACAAAATATTAATTTACACCATTTTAAAGTGAGGCTAAAGACTTGTAAATTGTCCCCTCTTTTAAGGAAACAAAGACTAATGAAAGAATAAAACATATTGTCAAGCAGTTTTGGTACTTTGATGGAGAAACATCATGTAATACTATAATTGGCAGGCCAATTTGAATAGACCTAAACAAAAAGCAAAATCACATTTGATTTTCCTTCATAAGTACTCTATCTAGAGCAAAATGAGAACATCACATAGCTGAATTTGACCCTCGATTCATTTGAAACAAGATTTTGTTTCAAATGCTCATTTTGTCTGTGTACTCCAATTCTTTCCTTCCTCGCAAATTTTCAGAGGATTCCAATGAAAGATTTCAGCAATGAGGTTCGAGCGACCCTGGACGTAGATAACTTTGTTGGTCAGGCCTCGTTGCTTCTGGACGTCACGGAGACCACAGTGGAATCCATCATGGACCGCCTCTTAGAGAAGCTACTGGAGGGAGATGAGAAAGAAGAACTCATCACCAAGGAGGCTAAGTCCGTCCTCTTCAGTCATGACTCAGGTAGGAGTTCAATTCTCTAGACGCCTTCAGACCAACCACTCTTGATTTAGCTAATTGAAGATCAGAGGCATCCTCAGTATTAAGAAGTGACTAGTTGATGGGTAACAACCTATCCCTGGAGGTGACTGCAGTGACGTCCTGGATATGAGGATCCTTTTCTGGAGCGGAACAAATTTCATAGCTCCATAATTCAAATTTTACCTGTAAGAAGCTACTAATATCACTGGATTAATATTCCATGGCAGCATACTTTTTTCGTGGTTGGTTTTGGTTGCCAGATATTCCTCATAAATCCGTAATTTTTGTGAAATAATTCAGCTCTCATTGTAAAAATATTCATGTTTGGTTCGTTCTCTCAAATGTGCCTGTCGCGCATTCGTGTACAAACATGAGCATGTTAAGTGCAGGATGTTCATTTGAATTGACAGTGTACTGCGGTATGCGTTATTGGCGCCAGTGCAAACATACGCATAATAGGTTTGCATGATGAACTGTGTTCAAAATTTGCAAAGCTGTTAAATGTTGAGAGCTAGATTCGTTTACAAAAATAACCGATTTACAAGGAATATCTGACATCTGAAACCCTCCGCCAAAAAATGTTCGTGACCATGGCATTGGTAATCCGGTGAGATAAGTAGCTTCTTACAGGTAAGATTTGAGTTATGGAGCTCTGAAAATTTTCCACCCTGGAAACGGACCCTCATATCTAGGACTCTGTATCTGTGTACAGTACAGAGGAAGAGTCCCACATAGGCATTGGTTACAGCCATGAAATAATATTAATAATATATTTTTCTGAGAGAAATGATGGTTCTGAGAACAACCCAAGTAGATTTGAGATGCTTCTCCAATCCCCCAGCCTCCAATCTCAAATAGATTTGAGATGCTTCTCCAATCCCCCAGCCTCCAATCTCAAAAAGGTTCAAGTTTAGGTTTAATAGACAATTATAAGACAATATACATGTAATATATTCTTTGTCAAGGTACAAATACAAAATTGGACAGTTACTCAAATCACACGTTTCCAGCAGTGACTCGGACAGTACTCAAAATGGGACACCCACAAAGCACAGAGGCCATAATTAGCATTATTTTGAAACCTACTTCACACCATGGGAGAGCTGTGCCCTAATATTAAACACATATCTTCCATTCCCATGAAAAATTAAATGCACCCTGTCCAATATGATACTATGTCACATTTACTCATTTCCAATCACGTCCTTATCAACCCCAAGACCAAGGGCAGGCGGTTACGCCATCACCATGTAGAACTCTGACAGAGACCAAGTGGGAGCGTAGACATTCTTCCCAGCAGGGTCGTCATACACTCTCGCATTGTTCAGATTTCGCAAGAGCTTACCAATTTACCAATCCATTCTAGAAGAGGCGCACATTTATGGGTCAGGCAGTCCATCTGTCATCTCAAGTCTGTCAGTAACCTGCCAGTCTCTCAGCATCTCTCTGATGGGCCACTGCAACATAAAAAACAACTGATGAGAGATCCATGCACAGTTTCGATACATTGCGCTAGGAGAATTAAAGACATTCAGTGATTGTTGGAAAAAAATCAAATAACAATTTTTTAATCTGCAAGCCAAATGGTAAAAACTAGAAGATTGGATAAAAAAATTTGCTATCTTCCCAACAGGCCTGCAATTTCATCTTTGAGAGGGCAAGGCTATCATTCATTTTGCAAAGGGCACTTTCTTTGGGAAATCTTAAAAGTCTGTGGGAACCTTTTGAAGGGGCACCAAGGCAAAGACCATGGCACGGCCTCCATGGTCTCCATGTAGCTCCAGGCCTGTTCCCAAACCAATGATGTTAATCTTTTATCGCTGTTAATAATTGTAATCTCCTACAGCACAAGTGTGGTAAAGATTTATTGTTGTTTACTTTACTTATTGATTCAGGTTTTAAACATACTTACAACACAAAATACAAAAAGACAATCACAAACAAACGGAAGCCTGGGGATTGCCCAAAAGCAAAAGAAAGCACTATCTAAAAGAGCTACCCCCTTGCAGTAACTACATAAAAAGACAATCAATCAATTAATCATAAACATTTATTTCCATACATAAAGCAAAATAAACAACTAGGTTAGTTAACAGAGACCGAGACTGTATGGAGTCATGACCCGGAAAAGCTTGTAGGCTGGGATGCCTTACAACAAAACAAAGATGGAACGTAAGGAATGACACAATATCAAAATCACAAAGTTGCAAAGATTCTGGGAAAGGTAAAATGATCAAACAAAATTTAATTTAAAAAAACAACTCGGGCCATACATTTTATGGAAATAACTCTGGCTTATGTGTGAGTCAACATTTGTTATTGTTCAAAAGGATAGACGTTTTTCACCGCAGGATCTGTTGCGTCACATCGTCATCACCAAGTCCCAGATTTTGTTGTCAAAGTAAAGGGAATGGCACATGAACACCTGACCTTTAAACCAATTATCGCGGCTACTCCATGTCTAAATGTATCATCCATAAATCACATCACGTTGTGGAAAGCTAAGTGTTGCCCACTTTCCGGAATTCCACCCTTATCAGTTACCATGGTGTCAATCATGTGACGGTCGCTATGACATCATAACCATGGATGATGTGATGTATCCTCCACTGAGCTGATCACGCCCCCCCCCCCCCCCTAATTTTGGTAGGAATTAGCTGTGTACAAAAACAACATAAACATGATCTTGGGACAAGTAGTAAACTAATTTCAACAAGCTTTTAAGCAGAAAAATTCACCAAATGAATAAGCTAAGCAAAATGTGAGGGGGACCAGTCAAAAGTAATGCACATTATATGACACTTGGGCTTAGTAACCTGTTTCTTCTAAGAAAGATTTGTTTGTGTTAAGCAATTTGTGTGTTTAACAGCTTTTTGAAATTGGACCATAAGCTTCAAACAAAGTTATTTATTTTCATTTGTTTGTTTTGGGGTTTTTTCTTTCTTTTCTTTATTTGTAGTCCTTTTTTAAAGTTTGTAAATCCCTCAGCATTTCCCAAGTCCCTTCTCGTCTTTGTTAAGCACATTGGGGTTTCATGCTTTAGATGTTAGGTGCTATTTAAGTTCCTTTTGTTTTTAATGATGATTATAATTATTGTTATAGATGCAGGGGCTCAAACCATATTTTGACCAACAATTTGTTTGTCTCAGTCCCACTCAATCTGTGATAACATTTACGTTTATGAGGCCCTTGCAAAGTCTCAACTGAAAACTTACCTTTTTTTGTTTACTATGTTTGGATCTGGAGTCAAAAACCGAATGGAACTGGGGGTGGGGTATTGGCGACAAGGGGGGGGGGGATGAGGCCACTGATCCAGAGTGCTATCACATGAGGAGCAGTGACACTCAGATTTAATTTTATGTTTTTATTTATTTATTATTATTATAAAATTTTTGTTTGGGGGGTGCAAGCAATCGGGAGCAAAAACATAAGTTCATTAAATTTGTTGATCTTATTTGGGGTCTCTTTATAATGTGTTTGTATTGGTTACAACACATCACATGACTTTTAAATTACCTTTCACGTTGTGGCCCAAATTAAATTGGGGAAGTCAGCTTTAACTTTAAGCTTGTGTGTGCCTTGAAAGGAAAAGTGAGAAAACAAAGTTGTTACTGAAATGGATGGCATTACATATTTAATACAGGGCACTGCTCTAGGTTTTAACAGAAAAAAATTATTAAATTTACTCCATTGCTTCAGTCCAGTCATACAGACATCAGTATTTTGAATTTAATAATTATGATATCCTGGACATTGAGTTTTAGCCATCAAGTTTGTCTTTTTCTATTTTCTGTTTTTTTAAATTTATTTTGTTAGTTTTGTTATTGTCATGCCATTCTGTCGCCTGAATCCATACGCTTCAGCACGATGATTGTGCAATTTGAAAAACAAAAACTATCTTTGCCTGCCTAAGAATAGTTCTGTGATACTTACACTGTCAACAGAGAATGAATAAACATGCTGTACAAATCAAATCCCCTGTGATAATTGCCATTCATATCTAAGATGAATGCCAAGATGGGATGTAAAACACCTTAGGATATCTACACAGCTTAACACTTGGTACTGTACAGAGAAGACCAAGCTTCTGATCATAATTATAAGCCAACACGTGTATTACATTACCATAAGTTCAAGTTCT
Organism: Leptasterias polaris; assembly: GCA_037783415.1. Taxonomy (NCBI): domain Eukaryota; kingdom Metazoa; phylum Echinodermata; class Asteroidea; order Forcipulatida; family Asteriidae; genus Leptasterias; species Leptasterias polaris. The sequence goes on from JAZGTN010000035.1 coordinate 1,411,971, forward strand.
CTGTTGAAAGTTTTTAAAGGGAAAACTATTCATCGTTCGTTTTTGGAATCTTACTAAATTCATTCCCATCCTCTAGTTTTAAACTACACACACTAGAGATCTTTATCATGGTGCGGCATCTTGATTTGTTCCCATTCAACTCAGTGTAACCAAACCGAGGCTGGGGGGAGAAATAGTCTGGTTCATTTTTGTACAATGAATATAGCATCAATTTCTGTTACTGGATACAGGGAACATGGCCAAGATGGTGGTAGCATAATAAAGGTCTATACATTATTGACCCAGTTCACCTGACGAAGCCATCGCAATAATCTTGGTTGGGCCATTTTGGGCAGCATTAATCCCAGAGTTTTACAGCGCAGTGCGCATTTTATTCAACAAACATAACATTATTTGAAAGTGCTTTCTTCCATCTAGTCTAGTCTCTATGTTTCAGAGAGTTTTTTCTCATAATATTTACTCGTGAAACTTTCACTTACCGAATCCATACTCTGTACCACTACTCAGGCCTGTGAGCTGTCAGGATTTTTCCCTGACCGTTCTTCACCTTCAGATTTTCTTGTAAGAGATGAAGATGTCAGAGGGAAGAAAAACACAGCTCCTGATATGACCTTTAGGTTTGCCACATGTCGTGGCCGCGCAGTCAAGAGCACCACAGACTCAAGCTCTGGTGTTTCTGATCAGCAGAGTGTGGGTTCAAGTCCTGGTCAGTGCACTTTTGTCCTTGAGCAAGCTAACCATTATTACTTCGCCCTTTGGATGGGACATAAAGCTTGAGGTCCTGTGTGTTGTGTAATGCATGAAAATAAACCAAGTTTCACTTATTGCCAATGGAAGGAGTTTGCCCCGGTGTTTCTGGCAAGGGCTGCTGAATGGGCAGCAGCACCTTGTAAACCATAATTTTTAGTTCAAAAACCTGTCTTAAAATGTTTCTTGTTTGTTCAAGTACCTTATTGGTAGTACATCATAACTTAAATGGCATAAAGATTGGCATGATGGAAAACTCCCCTTGAAATATTTTTGCCAGGAATGCTAGTTTTTGAGAAAATAGTAAAAACATTCATTTCTGTCTAGAAATTATTCCAAAATCTGAGATTTGAAGAGAGAAAAAAGAGAAACAAAAATGAATACAGTGATGTATTCCCCCTTCTTCTTTCTATCCTTCACTATTTTCTTGTGACTTATTGAACTTAAACTTTGACAATGTTTGTTGTTTCATGTATTTGTTGGGTCACCACAAAGTGCGGACACTGGTCTTTGACACTTTCCAATGTTGGCCAGATGCTTTAAAATTACTCGGTGTAATGACCCAGGTGTCATAAATTCAAGGTAAAATGAGATAACATTTTTTTTTCTTCATAATTACCCAAACCACACCATGTGCTTCAAGATAGAAATGAACTTGCTGTTCATTGAAGTCTGATATCTTCACAGCTTCACATCTCCACATCAAATTAGCATGTCATTCCAAGTTCTTATCTTGCCCTCTTAGGGATTTAAGATCTGCAAAAAAAACCAAGAAGGGACATGAAAAAAGCGGGAGGAAAAAGGGAGAGTAAGGCTTTCGGCTTCTGGTCGTTTCCCTTGAACATGATAAGTTGTGCTCACGGCAATGGTGGTAATTGGATTCTAGTATAGAATTAAGGGGAAGGCCAAACACGCACAAGGGTTGCCTGGTCCCCATCACGAGTATGAAATTAATCTTCTGTGTTGTGTCTCTTACTATCAAGAGTGCATTACGTGCAATAGACGTCAACCGACGTTGTACTGGGATGCAGTGCCTTAAAGGTGTTATACAATATTGGTAGACCTGACAAAATAGTCGCATACAGTGTTCATGTTTTGTGTGATCAACCATATAGGCCTACATGAAGTAAAAAACCTGTGAACATTTGGGCTTAATCTGTTGTGCGAGTCTGGGGGAAATAGTGAAAACCGTGCGCAATTTTCAGCATGTAAACACATTGTCCTTAATTTTGGTTGTAACAACCCAAATCAGCTGTTGCATTTGCAAATATGACTTGTTTCTGAATAGCATTTCAAATATTTGGAAAGGTTTAGGGTTAACCCTTCAGAGACATTCATCTGTAAAATCATCACCATATGCCCAGATATGTTTTGTATTGTTGATTTTTCCAAACTTTTATTCTTGTGAAAGTGTCCAAGAAAAATAATATAGAACAGAAATTGTGTTCATTTAAAAACATACTATGTTAAAATGGGAAACTGAAAATATCAATTCTTCTCATGGCCTTTACTTTGATGTTTTTTGGTGGAGTGGAAGTAGGTCTTGCAGCCGTTTGCGGCCTGTATGGCCATATCGGTACAAGCTGTTTCCGGCAGCTATGGTCTCTAAATGTTTAAAAGGATAAACAATGCTTTTATTAGAAGAGGAGACAGTCATTGGTTTTTGATCTGAAACCTTACTTGGTACTCACAGAAATACCATTGTCTGGAATGCAAGGGTACCAGGTGGAGAATTGTACCAGAGCTATAGTCCTTTCTCTATGCTTGGATTAAGGCCTTGATTTACGATAGTTGAAATTACTGTTATCTTTAATAACAGTGTTTTTCAATTTTCATTTGTAATTAGTCGATTGAAAATCAAACTGAAGATTGTTTTGAATTGACCTTAATATGCATTGACGTCATCAGGCTGCTCTTAAGTGGTAAAATTATGACCAAATGATGGAAACGCACATCTGTGTACGTGCAGGTGCACAAAGTGGGGTATAAGGTTTTGATGTGGAAATAAAGTCAGTAGAACAAAAAAACTGGTTGTAGAAAATAGTCTGATTCCTTTTTGACAAATTGGAATCTGTAGTTATCATTGCTGTTGCATACAGGGAACATGACATAATGATAAAGGTTGAGTTTGTAAATATCTTAAGCAAGATTTATTTGTCCTTCTCCTGTGGCTGACTTCTGTAAAAAGGGAGCTCCTTACTGCGCTAGATCCATCATCACTGAAATATGCCAATTTCGTATCGGGACTTGATACATTTCTCAAGGTGCAACACTCAATTGATTCCAAGTACACTACTCTAGGAGGAAATGATGTTTTGGAAGAGACACTTTGAGCCAAAACAAGAGTTACATGCACCTGCCATCAGGGTGCTTTTTGTTGTCTCCCAAACTTACAGGACCTGTGTGAATTCCTCCTACCCCCCTCCCCCCCCCCCCCCCCCCCCACACACACACACACACTCTTCTCTATGCAGTATTTAATAACCAAGTCAATGAGACTGGTCATGCAAGCGTTGATTAACATTGATGATAAGGATTGTGTGTGGTTAATATGATGGCTGACACCCAAAGGTGTTAACTGGAACCCCCCACCCCCCTGTGGAATAAATCACCATTACAGGTTCTCTGCTGTTAAAGGAAAATTATGTAAATGAAGTATGGCTAATGGGTAATGCTGAATCGAACACCTCTCTTATTTTACCCCCCCCCCCCTATTCAAATACCCCCACGTACAGATGTTCTACCATTTCTCCCTCAAGGGGTTTTCTACTTCTCTTCTTTTTTTTTTTAGTTCTCCTTTCAGCTGAAGAGGCTAATCAATGTATTAAAAACCACATGCTAATGGAAGAGGATGAGGTGACGGCTGGAGAGGGAGACTAGACGTGTTATTATGGTCTTTGCCGATCCTCCGTTGAAGAGCCCTCACCGCACTTGAAAAACAAACAACGTCAGAAGCTTTTTTTGTCTTCCTTTTTTTTTTTTTTCCAGAGAGAGTTTGAAGCGTTTACTAAGTGAAGCTTCGGCTGTTTATATTGTTATGGCATTTATGTTTTGACATCCGAACATTGATCGTACATCGGTGAACGGGATGTAAATTGCCCCTACGCTAACAGCTTTCAAGCACCCTGCTGACATACATGTAGTCCAACCGGCATGTTTCAACTCATAACACATGTTGAGAAATCATTATTCATTTTGTATGCTCTGGAGCATTTGAAATGTTGTCTTGTGTAGGCAAATATTTTTCGAACTTCAACGCGGCAAATGAGCACAAAGTGGAAAGTGAATGAAATATTTGAGGATATTAAATACATGTAACAGAAGCCAAAGTTTATATCATTAATAACGTACATACACCCCCTCTTTAAAATTGAACAAGACAATCTACCCAAGTAACAGTCCTTAGAACAGTCTAGTCTTCCCCCCCCCCCCCCCCCCCCGACTTTGATGCAGAAACCATAATTCCATCTGGACAGCATTACTGTAATTCCTCTGTCCAATTCGTAAAACATGTCGATTTAAAAAAGTCACAGCAGCTGACAGTGAAATCCGCCGGTGAAAATATTCCTACGTGTAGTTCACCACCCCGAACATTAATGCCACGCCAGATCCTCGATCCAGAAACGTGACGGCCCTGAGATTTTTTCCCCCCCAACACATTTCTGGCCTGAATAGGCGGAGATTGTCGAGGCATTATCATCGTTAACAGACACTGGCTTTTAGTGCTAAGAGAAGTTATTTGGGAACTCTCTGATAGCGATCCTCTACATGGCGATTAAATGTCCGTGCCTGTCAGGACAGAGTTTTTGACATCTCTTTTAGTTTTTTTGTCCCTTCCAGTAATACAAACCAGAAACTGAAAACTGTACCACCTTGATTGCATCAGAAAACTGCATTAACCCTCTAGATAACTGTTGTATTATCTGTTTTCAAATTCTGCTAGGCCCTTTGGCCCATTGAAGATTTCCTTCATGATTTACTCAGCTCTCAACCACAATGTAACGCACACACATATACATATCCAACAGCACAATTAGTGCCAATAACGGGATAAAAAGGAAACGGAAAGAAATATTCAGTTTTAGATGTTCGGAGGAAAACCTGAAATGGAGAAAACTCGACCCACATGCTCACCACTGTTCTGTGGTGAGATTTGAACTGTGGTCCACAGGGGGTGAAAGGCACGGGGAGAAACCACCTGATGTAAATGATGTTTATATATGTTTAAAATCCAGTGCTATCCAAGATCATTCCTAGATTTGATCTAAACACAGATTTGATCTAATCAAAGATTAGACTTTTAGCCAGCCACTTTTCTTATCTGGAATTAGCAAGCAAACAAATTATACAGGCATATTACTCTGGTGGGATTCGAACTAACGACCTTTGACATTCTAGAGCAGATTTCTTACCACTAGACCACCCAGCTTACCAAGAAGCTAGGGGCAGTTCGCATCCTATATTTTAGCCGCTGGTAACTGCAACAATTCGTTGCATCGGGGATAAAGAATTTGTGTCTTACCCTTAACACTGATGTGTGTTCAGCACTTTCCCAAGTCCGGTGAGGTATAACAGTGTTCAACACACATTGGTGAATGATAATTAACACAAATAGTGTACAAATTACAATTTTTTTAAATTCTAACTTTGTTTGTCTGACAGCAGCAGATTGATGGCCATGTTGTCATTGTTTTTAGAAATGAGTTTCCTTTTGTGTTGTAATTTTTAAAAGTAGTTACAGAGAAATTGCCAGTTATATTTACAAAGTTTTCTTCCGGGCCAGTTCAAAGTTTATTAAAAAATAAAAATGCATAATCAAAGCTTTACTCATAAACTACTTTTGAACAAACAGTCCCAAACAATAAATCTTTTCACTGACGAAATGAAATATTGGACACCCACACTAAATCAGTCAATATTTCCTTTGGTAGCCTGATAGACTCCCACACAGACAACTCAACCAACTTTGGATTGAATATTTCAAAACATTCATCCAATCAGAAGCTTTTACATACCTTGAATCTATTGTATTGTCGTCTGAACCAATTTTTATTACAGGGGATTTTAATATACATGTTGATAATGACAATAGTGAGGCTTTGCAATTTTTGGACATTTTAACATCAATGGGTTTAAAACAACATGTTGATGCACCGACACATGAAAGAGGTCATATTTTAGATTTGGTTATTACACGTCTATGTGATGACATTCTTGATGAAAAACCTGTCACTGATTATTTGTTTTCAGATCATTTTTCAATTTTGTGTAAATTGCATCACCGTAAACCAGACTTGCCCTTGAAACAGCTTGCATTCAGGAAAATTAAAGCCATTGATCGTTCTGTTCTTATGAATGACTTGGTCAGTAATCGGTTATTACTAAATCCACCTGGTGAATTGAATGATCTGGTGTGCTGTTACAATGAGACACTGAGAGCTAATTTAGATGCTCATGCACCGGTAATAAATAAAACCGTTAATATACGACCGGCTGTACCTTGGCTTAGCGAAGAGATCAAAACATCCAAAAAACTACGTCGTAAAGCTGAGAGAAAATGGCGACTCACTAAAAATGAGGATGATCTTGAACATTTTCGTAGACAAAGAAATTGTACTAATTTTCTTATGAATAAGGCTAGACAGCATTTTTATACTAGTTTTATTAGGGAAAATAGTTGTAACCAACGGAAACTTTTTAGTTCCATTAGCACACTCTTAAAACCTAAAAGACAGACTTTGATTCTTGGTGTGGACAATCGTATTTTTGCCAATGAAATGGGTAAATTTTTTGTACGGAAAGTGGAAAATATACATGCTAAACTCAATGAAATGACTATTGGTAATTTAGGCGTTTCTCATCAAATAAGGACAAGTACTTGTGCACAGTTTGATCGTTTTTTACCAGTCACAGATTATGATGTTAAGATTTTTGTAAACTCGGGTTCTAAGAAATCTTGTTCCTTAGATCCTATGCCAACTAATCTTGTGGTGGACTGTTTAGATGTTTTATTGCCAACAATTACCAACATCATTAATCTGTCTTTGGCGTCTGGTACATTTCCCTCAGTTTGGAAAGAGTCGATGGTTATTCCATTATTGAAAAAAGAAAATTTAAGTTCCGCGGATTTTCAAAACTACCGTCCTATTAGTAATCTACAGTACATTTCCAAACTGACAGAAAGAGTAGTGTTTAATCAGATCCATAGTCACATGACCACCCATTCATTGTATCCATTGCTCCAATCGGCATATAGAAAGAATCATAGTACTGAGACAGCATTATTGAAGGTACATAATGACATTTTAATGAAAATGAATTCACAATGTATCACATTACTTGTACTTTTAGATCTTAGTGCTGCTTTCGACACGGTCGATCATACAATTCTTTTATACCGTCTTTATTCCAGGATCGGGATAACCGGTATAGCATTGGACTGGTTTAAGTCGTATTTGACAGGCAGGGGTCAGCGGGTTTTGTTTCAGGGAGCAGTCTCTGACCGGTTTGATGTGGATTGTGGTGTCCCACAGGGGTCCTGTCTAGGACCATTACTGTTCACCATATATGCTTCTGAGTTGTTTGACATTATTGAAAAACATTTACCTAGTGTCCATTGTTATGCTGACGATACTCAATTGTATATGTCATTCAAACCAGGTAATATTACTGACCAGCAGCAAGCTGTTAGTAGTATGGAGAGTTGTATACACGCCATTCGCCAATGGATGTCACAGAACAGGTTAATAATAAATGATTCGAAAACTGAATTTATTGTTATTGGGACTAGGCAACAACTATCCAAAGTGAATATTTCTAATGTCAAAGTGGGCGATGTCAACATCTCGCCGGTACTGACGGCTTGTAATCTTGGTCTTTGGTTTGATTCAAAGTTTAGTATGGCTAAACAAATTAGCAGTGTTTGTTCAGTAAGCTTTTTTCATATTCACAATATTAGACATATCCGTAAATTGTTATCTAGAGACACCCTTAACATTTTGGTCCATGCTTTAATAACTTCCCGACTTGATTACTGCAACAGTCTTTATTCTGGCTTACCAAAATTATACTTGGATAAACTACAACGTGTGCAAAATACAGCGGCAAGACTTGTATATGGTGCTTCTAGAAGCGCTCACGTCACCCCCATGTTACAGAAACTACACTGGCTTCCTATTCCGGCTCGTATTCAATTTAAAGTGTTGTTACTGACATTTAAAGCATTTCATAACCAGGCTCCCAAATATCTTTGTGATTTATTAACAAAAAGGGTGAATTCCAGTTATTCCTTACGATCTCAAACTTCTAATCTGCTAAGTCTACCTAGTGGAAAGATGTTAAAAACACTCGGTGACAGAGCATTTGTTGTATCTGCACCCACTTTATGGAACCGATTGCCCCAAAATGTCCGCTCAGCTCCGACTCTTGTAGATTTTAAGCGTAAGTTAAAAACACACTTGTTCCTCAGCGCATATGTATAAATGATTGATTTACAGGGTAATCGATTGATTTATGTTATCGTACTGTGTATGTGTTTATTATTAATTAGTATCTTTTTTATTTTTACCAATTCTTTAGTTGTAGTTTAATTACATTGCCTTGTTATGCGCATTTGAACATAATTTCTTTTATGGAATTTGCGCAATATAAATTATTATTATTATTATTATTATTATCCAGTCTGGAAACAAGGCCTAAGTAATCAACCAATCTAAATCTTTCTATAACGTAGTCTTGGACAATCTTCCCCCTGAAAGCGACTATCCAACCAAATGCTCTTTTTTAAATGTTGTGTGGTACATTCCTTAAAAAGTAATCAACCAGTCAGAATCTGACGTTCATGTTGACTAACTTGGCTGTAAACAATCAGTCAAATAGAATCTGCCTTTTCGTGTTGACCAAAAGAGCCCATGTTCAGACATTCAACCAATCAGAATCAGCCCTTTGTGTTGACCAGAAGAGCCCATAAATGTTCAGCCAATTAGAATCTGCCTTTCATGTTGACCTAAACAAACAGCCCATAAACATTCAACCAATTAGAATCTGCCTTTCATTTTGACCAGAAGCGACCATAAGCATTCAGCCAATTAGAATCTGCCTTTCATGTTGACCAGAAGAGACCATAAATATTAAACCAATTAGAAGCTGTTTTATGCCCTGATAACAATCAGCATGTTGTGCTTGATCCTGTCTACAACTTATCAAATAAATAACAACCCAATCAAAATGTACTTGCTATATAGAAAGAACAGCTATATTAAAAATGCACTCTATTGGGCATGATACCTCATAGACTTCCTCTATGCTCCTGGTCATGAAATTTACATTTACCTCATAAACATGCCCTTTACAAAGGGGGGGAAAAACTACCTTGTTGTTACAAGATCGAGGACTCGGGCATGCTTTATGATAACACAGAAAACATGATCGCAAAATAAAGATGGTTTTCAGTTCAAACATTTTTTGTTTACTGTTCAAAAACACTCCAGTATTAAATACATGATAATTTTGTGTTCCCCCCCCCAAAAAAAAAAAAAAAAATAGCACATCGTTTGTAATGTGTTTTGTTCCATTGTTCAAAAACACTCAAGTGGAGTACCTGACATTTTTCATATTCCCTCATTTAAAAAAATGCTGTTATTTGTTTTGTTGTTAAAAGCACTCCAGGAAAGTATTCAACAGTTTTATTTTCCTCATAAAAATAAATAATGCAATGCTTGAGCTGTCTTGAGCTTGGTATAGATGTTTAAAGCGGTACAGGTTTTTCTTTGTTTTTCTTTCATTCAATTCAATATAACTGTACTGTGATTGGAAGGGAACTTTTGGGGCCCCTTTTGCAATTTCGAATCTGGCTTGGGTTCCATTGGTTTCTTTGAAAATGTGTGCTTTCAGGACAGGGCTTCAGGCAGGCTGACAGGGCTTCAGGCGAAACGGACTGCAAACTGGCACCTTCTCATGTGATGTAAAATATTAGTCATGATCATTACTGCACACACAGGAAATGTGATAATGGTAACATTATAGTCCCTCAGAAATATTTTCTATTGACTTCTTGCACCAATGTCACAAGTGGCTACTATTTAACTGCCATGCTTGCCATTTTGGGAGACAAATTCTACAGAGAAATTATGGCAAGCGTGTAAACCCTGCCTCGCCTAAAATGCGCACTACACTGTATAACACACAGGGACATTGTCTTCCAAAATGGTGCACCCAAGATTATTTGTGATGATGACATTGTGTGTATTGGATCAATGGACCAAGCATGTGACCTCACTGCAGCAGGGCATCATCACTGCAGCGAGCATCGTCACTGTAGTGGGGCATTGTCATTGCAGTGGCGTTGTCATTGCAGTTGGGCGTTGTCATTGCAGTGGGGCATCATCCCGACGAGGTCAAAAGGAGGTTGCTCATCGGCCCATCCTGTCACTGCGCCTACTTATCTTCATGTTTCCATTGTTTCATCACAGTGTTAAATGCAGTCTATTTGACAAACAAAGATTAAGAGTATTGATTTTTTTTTAAACCCGACATTCATGGTGATCATGACAATTGTTTCTTCGTTGCAATTTTCTCCAACAAGTTACATTTATTCACTGTGTTTGTATTCATGCAGCTTTTGGGAATTATAACAGAGGTAAATTTCAAGGCTAAATGTGTAATTCCACTTAATTTGTTCAGCCCCCAAATTAGTTTAAAAATTTACCCAGTCAGTTTCCCTTGTGGTTTATTATTTGATAAATTAAGGAACCATCTGTATTTTTTCTCAATTCATTATTATCCCTTTCGCATTAATAAAATATATTTGTGCATTGACAGGGAAATAAAGAGGCAGCGGTAAGTCGGAGACGAACTGTTTGATTCTAAATTTAGTGATTAGTATTCTTCAGCATACAGTCCGACATCCATTTTCACAATAGTCTGGATATAAATATATCATGATCTGACTAGATCACATTGCAATAGTTCAAAGTGAGGGGGTGCTTTTTGATAATCACTGCACTGAGCTCATCATCAAAGCTGGCTATGTGCTGTCACGTAACACGATCACCCCAAAGTGCACTTGCAAAGCCTCTGATGCAGCCTTTACAGATGTCCATGAAATTTTATGTAGGCAAAGTTATTTATATTTAATGCCCTGGTTTAATGGGCCTGGGTGATGGGTTCCTGGGGATGTGGAATTTTGCGGCATCTTTGTATTACCCCATACACAATGAAAGTAGATAAATTTCTACATTGTGCAGCCATTCTCCAAACCAACCCCCCCCCCCCCCCCCCCTCCAAATTTACGGCTACAGTTACAGCTAAGGCTGGATCACTGCGTCATCATGCGTTGAAGTATAGGACATCCTTAGCAACAGTCCTAGCTGTAGCCACATTGTAACCGAACTGAGGCTGGAAGTTGATTAGTCAGGCCCCTTTTTGGTATAGTGAGAATCAGTAGTCAGTGTTGCTATTGCACATGGGGAACAAGACAAAGATGGGAGGCAGCATGGTAAAGGTCTTTACTGTTGGCTGTTTATAAAATGTTGGCTTTGTCATTGAGGATATGGCGGATAATTAATGAATGTTTAAATGTAATCGGGTGTATCACAGGGGAGTGTTTTTCATCCATTTGAACTGTTTTTCATTTTTAGTTTTAATAATTGATTATAATTATCTTTTTAAGCTGTGAAACTATGTTTGGCATTTAAAAACATTCTTTTTGATGAGCAAGAAAGGTGTGTGTGATGTGATGCATTGCACGGTGTTTTTGTATTTTGTTAATCATCACACCAACTCTAAACAACCAAATCAGGACCAAAATAGACTCTTATTCATTCCTCTTGTTTTTATTTGAATTTCAACATCTTCCTTTTACCCTCAGGGAGAGGGCTATCGTTTGGCTCAGCCAAGCTTTCTCTGAACAACCAACACACACAAAAAAAATTACCCACTTACGAGGCGTAGCGTTCAATTTCAAAAATCAAATTGTAACGATGAAAAAAACACTAACACACTCACAGAAAAAAACAGCAACAACAAAATTACTTTCCTTTTCGACAGACCTGGATAATATTGACTTATTTTTAGTCACAGAACCTTCTAAGACTTGACTGAAAATTGATATTTAGGGACGTCACTCTACTCCCCACTGCCACGGGGTTGTTTCGAAGACGAAGAAAAAACATGTTTACACCGGGTGCGCGCTCTTCTTTATACATCACATTATTTGGTAATTTTGCATTTTTCCTGGAGGGTCTGTGAGAGGGGACCGGGGAATGTTCTCAACCCAGTAAATAGGTAATAAGACCTTACTCACCGCTGAAACTGTTTCATTTATTTCGGTTTAGCCATCCATGAAGGTATTTTGGGACTTTGATGAAGCGAGAGGGGCTATTTTCATTTTACAGACCTGTGTTATTTTTTCCCCAAGTTGCACCGGCCTTTTGCCTGAAATCGGTGCCATATAAAATAGGAAGTGAGAGATGTAGTCAATGAACAACTATACTAAAGAAATTTTTTTCCTCATATGGATATCATTTTCATAGTGGCAGAGCTGCAAACTCTCACCTTGATTCTGCACAATTCCCTGAAATTAAACCACTCTTTTCATGTTATTTCTGATGAACAAATTTGAGTGTCTCCCTAATTCTGGAAACATTTTCCCTATGATGTTTACTGTGATTGTAAATATATCTCTGATTGTTGTACAAACTCTCCCTGATTGCAAGCTGCAAGTGTTGGCAATACACCGATCCATTAAGCCACGCCCATTTCTCATTGACCAATCACAACCGCGAAATCTGATCACCATTTGAGCTGTTTGGTGATCTTTGCACTAATGGTGATCGGGTTTCGCGGCTGTGATTGGTCAACTCGTAAGGAGGCGGGGCTTAATGGATCGATCTATTCTGGTACACTCTAGGGTTAACTCAACAACGTTAACTGCAGAAATTTCCCTGAAAATAAACCAGTATCCATGGTTTGATGAACAAATGTCAAAATCTTTCGATTCTGGAAACTTTTCCCTGTTGTGTTGAATGTGATTCTAAGTACCTCCCTGACTGTTGTACATGTACAAACTCTCCCTTATTGCAAGATGCAAATGTTGGCAGCCCTGTAGTGGCTACAAATGCTCTCAGAGCGGCCCTATCATGCCTCATTTGGAATAAAACAAACAAATCAAAGACTGTAACCATGCCACCATGATGTTTCTCTCCCCCCTACCCCACCCCCACCCCCCTGCCAAGTATTACCTCTGTGAAATGAATGAGAAATAGGATCTGGGATTAATTTCATAGAGTTGCTTAATAGCCGTGTTCATGCTTGCGGTACATTTCCATTTCATAGCTATGCTAAGCTCAAGAAAAGTTGTGCCAATCTTCTGGCGCTTACTGTAAGATGAGTAATGTGACGATGCAAATTCATGCTGGACGTGCAAGCTGGCTGCCTAGTTTTCTTGCCAACCTGTGAAACACACTTGTGTTTTAAGTAAATTTTTCTGCTATTAAAGTTAGCAACAAAATTTGCATGGTGTTAAAGAAGAAGGGTATTGACCAATTCAACTTTGTTTTGTACTCATTTTCTCGTAGTTAGAGTCCTCATGTGAGTGGGGGAAAAATTACTAGTCTCTAACCTCGGATTAAAATGGTATAAATTTCCATTTTATTCAACACCCTTCCAGTGCAAAAATTTGTCAACATCCAAAACATCTGATGACAAACTTGTAATTTTCCCCCACTCACATGAGGACTCTAACTATGAGAAAATGAGTACAAAACCCAATTGAATTGGTCACTTCCCTTCCTCTAGCAGCTATATGAAATTGGCCCCAGCTGTGTACATAATTTGTATTTGTATTTTGACAGCATTTCAGAAATAAATGCCAGGATGCAATTTTGTTCTTTCAGTGCAAAATTAAGTTTTAATTTTTTCAAATGATAAAAAACATCCCCGCCAAAAAATAAAAAATAAAAAAAATAAAAAGAGAGAGAGAGAAAAAAAAGTGCTAAACGATTTCTTTGATTGATCTATAATGGGTTTCATTGTTTCTTATAACAGTTCATGTGCTGGCCAAGACCATCCAGGGAACATCAGAGGGTCTTGGAAATGGATTTGACTATGACCAGTCCTGGATCTGTGCAATGTAAGTTAAACCATACTTTCTATTTTTACGATGGAGGATTCAGTACAAAGAAATCAGTAGGTAGTCCTGGACAAATTGTCTACCTCCTCAAGCAGTACTTTTAAAATAACTAGGACAGTTCTTCTCGGAACTAAAAAAAGTCTCCCGAATTCTGAAATCTACTCCGTGGCAGTAGAATAACTTAATAGCAAGACATGTTCTCAAGAACTATCTATACACAGCAAAGATGTTACCGCAAATTGAATATTCTTGGTGAGTATTTCCTGCTGAGCTCACAATTAGTGAACCACAATTAGTGAACCACAATTAGCGAACCACAATTAGTGAACCTCAATTAGTGAACCTCAATTAGTGAACCTCAATTAGTGAACCTCAATTAGTGAACCTCAATTAGTGAACCTCAATTAGTGAACCTCAATTAGTGAACCTCAATTAGTGAACCTCAATTAGTGAACCTCAATTAGTGAACCTCAATTAGTGAACCTCAATTAGTGAACCTCAATTAGTGAACCTCAATTTAGTGGGGTTTTGAGGGTTTCCCTCCAACCCCTCCCCCCCCCCCCCAACCCATTCCTAAATCATCAACTTAACACACAAACCAATGAACCCACTTAAGATTTTCAGGTTGAAATTTGTTTTAATTTTTTTGCTAGATTTTGCTATCACTCTGATCTTTTTTTAGGGAAACTTATCAGAAGTTCAGCCAATTAATGTCAGAGCTGATAGAATAGTCGCAGACAGTGTTCATGTTTTGTGTGATCAACCATTTACATGACATAACAAACCTGTGAAAATTTGGGCCTAATCCGTTGTGTGAGTCAGGAGAAAATAGTGAAAAACCCATGCACAATTTTCAATATGCAAAAACATTGTCTTTAATTTTAGTTCTAAACAACTGAAATCAGCCGGTGCGTTTCTTTCGTAGGTTTTCTTATACAGTTTTCTTGAATATGACTTCATTTCAGAAGGATATATTTTACAGGAAAAAATGGTTCTAGTAAATCGGTAAGCTTTCAGACCGAAATTAAACAATGATGTTCTTCATCCTTACCAATCCTGTATATTAATACCTTTAAATTTAATATAGAGGCTTGAACAGCCATAAATTCCAATATTTTTCAATACTGACCTGTCAATATGTACACTAACTGTTTGGATGATATCATGCATTGGTCAAGTACATCAGTGGCAGCGGTTTTGCTAATACATTTGTAACACCAAATTACCATGGCACCTTAGTGTCAGTGAAAATACAAAATGACATTTCAGCTAGACGTCTGAGACTGTGCACCTCAGAGATCCAGCAGCCCTAATCTTAATCAATCCAGCGTTAAAAATGCAAGAAAAATAATCAGAAACTTATCGTGATTCTCACGTCATGCTCGAAAACTGACAACAAAATTCCACACTGGCATTGTTATCTAACGCACGGGAAAATTCAACGGCGGCCCCTACGGAGGACCTGTACATTATACGGCCAGCGACGGGTAAAAACGACAAGATGAACGATTAGTTACTTGCTACTGGGACTCTGTTGTGTCCCTTCCTTGCATCTCTAAGTGCATAAAGGCGAATTGATAGCTCTCCTAGTATTACACACTTTCATGGGAAATAACAAAAAAGGGGATAAAAATCAGAATTAAAGATTGCAAAGCTACTATTTCTTGCATTCGAAGGTAGCTACTAATTTGCAACTGGAAATCTAACTGCAACTGTATCTGAATCAGGCATGTGTTTCTTCCTACGTGTCGTGGCCGAGCGGTTAAGAGCACCGAACTCAAGCTCTGGTGTTTCTGTTCAGCAGAGTGTGGGTTCGAGTCCCGGTCGTGACACTTGTGTCCCTGAGCAAGACACTTAACTGTAATTGCTTGTCTCCACCCAGGGGTAAAATGGGTACCTGTGAGGGCAGAGATGGTTCTTGTGATTGATTTAGCCTAGTAGCGCATATATTGCAGCACAGGCTGTATACTCCCCAGGGAGCTGAGATGGTTTAAGGAATGAAATAAATGGCCCAGTGACCAGGGGTAATAATATACCTTGTTAGGCGCCTTGAGCATCCCTTGGGGTGGATATGTGCGCATTATAAATGTTGTTATTATATTATTATTTATTACTTAAGCAGGGCTCGAATTTTACACTGGACCACAGGCCCGAGGCCAGTAATTTTAGTGTCGGGCCAGTAAACTTATGACCTAACAAGTCCGATGGTCTTGTGTTTTTCAATTGAATAACAGAAACACATTATGTTCAAGTGTTGACTTTGGGTCTAATAAATTATCTTTCAATTCTATGAGTAATCAAGTATACTCTTCTCTTACTTGTCTCAGTTCAGGTTCATATAAAAGCAGTCAAATGCATGTTAAACTGTGGCAGCAATTTTTTTTTTCTTTTCACATTTTGAATCTGGTCTTGTAAAAAAATGTCTGGTCCAGTAAGATTTTGAGCTACAAGCCCTGTAGTCTTGTGGATTTTCCCCCCAATTTCGAGCCCTAACTTAAGTCTGATTTGCGTTTTTATGGGGGGCCCTTAGAAAAATTAGCAACATTGTTATTAAATAGCCTGAAAGTCAAATAAAGCCTACACCATATGTACATGGACATGATGGTTAGCCCTTGTACTAAATAAAGCTTTTCTACTTTTTGTCCCGAGGGTCAAATATTAATCAAGAGAAATTCTAACAATGTATATAAAAGCAAAACTGCTGCTTCTGGTGAGCTTAATCTCTGTGAATGAAGATAAGGAACAACATGGGCAATAATATCATCAATCCTCTGTCGACTCCGCTTTCTTTTTTGAGCATCCAGAAACAAATTTCTCTCCAAGAAACTAGCGCCATAAAAATTTGATAGTTTTTTAAATTATTCTTTGAGATTTTGGGAAGAGTCTTTATCATAAAAGTCACATTTGGGCACTTTTATAACCTTTCTTCCGACCAACAAATTGTCCCCTCGGGAGATTGATATGATCAAAAGCCTTCAAGCTCCCACCATTTGCCTTAATGCCTTTTAAAGTTCCCCTTATTGATGTTGATTGTTCCCATGGAAGCATCCTCCACCCAAGAACAATTTCATTTCCTAAATGTGGTTGATAGTGAAGTTTAAGGTATGGCGTCATCGTCTCACGAACAAAGCAAGTCTAACTCACTGAGAAACTCGACAAGGACACATTTTGTCGGAGAAACAAATGCTGTATTTTACCTTTAAGAAAGATGACTGAGAATTTTTATTAATTTTTTCGGCGATAAAAGGTTACTTAAGGTTAAGGTAGATGAGCCGTATGAATTACCCTGTGACCGGACACTTTGCTTTACTGTGGACAATGGCGGTTTTCATTACAAGTAACATATTTGAGCCCACAGTGACGATCAGCACCCCCCCCCCCCCCCCCCCCATTTTGTTTTGATGGAAATATTATCCCTGACTCATTATTTAGAATGTCATATGTCCACTTCAGAGGGGTTGAAGTTTGCCATTCGATATTTGTACCAGTTTTTGGATTTGTAGCAAATAAATCCATAGTATTTTGGAGTTGAGGTGACACAAATTGATTTCACTCGAGTTGTGTTTTCTAGATAGAGTTTGACTTTTTTTCCCAGCATGATATGGGAGGTAGGGTTTTGTATTCCCTTTTAGCATAACATTTTAATTCAAAATTGGGCAAATAGTACCAGACAACAGGGAGAAAAAGGGGATGGCTTATTTTTAGTTACAGAACTTGACTGAATTTCGATATTAAAGGATGTCACAAAAACAATTAAAAAATTTCCTCATATAGGGCATGGGGGGGGGGGGGACCATAGAGTTGTGCGAGGGTATAGAGGGAGAGAGAGAGGGACCAGTAGGAATGCAAAGCCAAGATTTACCATTTTCAACCGCTGGCTAAGTTTATCGAAGTGAGTGATTTAATTTGTCGTTTTTGGACTACGCTCCAGTGAGCAACTTGAAGAGTAACAGTTCACGAGGAGGATTCTGCTTCCTCCCTACTGCGGACGAAATTGACCCGGGGTCACTCTGGCGGGGTCACATGGTTGATAAGATTTTTATTCCAGCCACGTCTAGAAACTGACGATGGTGTTTCCTGGCATATGTGAGGGCTACTGCAGAAATTATAAAAAGTGAAAAACATCAGCAAAATAGACTTACAATTTAAAGAGGAAGGGAAATAACCAATTCAATTTTGTGACTTGCATTTTTCCAAAAGATAAATTCCTCATGCGAGTGTGGACAAAATTACAAGTCACTAAACCTCACGTTAAAATGGTGTAAATTGCCATTGTCTTCATCACCCTTCCAATGCAAAATGTGTCAACATCCAACACATCTGATGACATCATTCTGAGAAAAATGGGTCTCTACATTTTTGTACGGGGATGTTTTGGTTCATTCCTGACTTTCCATAATATTTAATCAAAACGGCCTTGAATTTGACCTTTGATTTACAAAAAAATTACTCCTTGGAGTGTAAAGATCTTTTAGTAGAAAAAATCCAGTGATGTCATGCTTCCAATTTTGCTCTGAAAAAGTCAGTTATGAACCAAAACATCCCTGTACAAAAATGTAGAAACAAATTTTTCTCAGAATAATGTCATATTATGATGTTTTAGATCTTGACAAAGTTTGCGCTGGAAGGGTATCGAGTACAATGGCAAATTACACCACTTTAGCGTAAGGTTAGAGACTTGTACTTTTTGTCCCCACTCACATGAGGACTCATCTAAAAATGAATTTGGTCATTTTCATTCATCTTTAAAGGATGTGTCGTACTGCCTTGACTGTGCTCTGTCAAAGTTTGTTGTTAGTAAACAAATTAATCAACTGATAATACACCTTTTGCAACCCTCTTTTTTCATTTAAATTTTTTTTTTTTATACATTTTTTATAACAAACAGTAATGTGCAGTTCGTATGTAGCGCTTTATTACACCTGAGGGCACCTCAAAGCACTCACTATCTTTCTACAAGGTATGCAGAGCTAGCTTATGTTCAAAATATAAGAGCCATTTATATACATCATGCAGCCGAACAGTATACAAGGTGAGCTGTGGCGCAGACAACCATACCGGAAAACACAGCCAAATTTAAACTAAAGCCTCACTCATGCTTGATTTGATTCTATGCATTTCAATGGGCTTCTGGCAATCGCTGGAGCCAGGTTACGGTTTACAGTGGAATTACATCTCACTTATAGACGGGATAATTATCAATGCCTAGGGTTTGTTACACCTGCTGGCATGGAAGGAAAAACAGATCTATTAATCAATTATATAATTCTCTATTTATCTGTTGGTAATGAAACACTGGATCCTCAAAAGTTCCCTACCACTGTATCCTAAAGGCCTGATGAAATATGTAGAGATAGACCTAAACAAATATGCTTAAATGTATTATACAGGATCTGTGAGGATAAAAGACATCATTGTTTAATTTTAGTCTAAAGGCTTACTGATTATGGAAGTTTATACTAGAACCATTTTTTTTCCCTGTGAAATATTTCCCTCTTTAATGAAGTCATATTCAAGAAACTGTGTCTGAAAACCTTTTTAAAATGCAACGGCTTATTTCGGTTGTTACAACTAAAATTATGGATAGTGTGTTTTCATGCTAAAAATTGTACATGGTTTTTCACTATTTTCTCCTGACTCGCCACAATGGATTAAGCAAAAAATTTTTTAAGTTTTTTAGTGCATGTATACGGTTGATCACACTATTTTGTCAGCCATACCAATCCTGTATAATACCTGTCAAAAAAATATGAAAATATATGATGGGGATAGAGAGTGAGAGACTAGCCAGCCTGGACTCTCCTTTCTGTAGACATTGGAAGATGAAGAAAATTTAAGGGGAGCACACGGTAGGGAGTAAAATGCAGTCCACATGTTCAAGGTGGGATTCGAACCATGGTACAAAAGTGGAAAAGCAAGAAAAGCTTTTTTTGTTACATCAATTGTTGTTTACTTTTTTTTTTTTTTTTTTAATTTATTTATATAAAGGTGCTCAGTGCAATCCTTGCAGCGTCGCCATGTGGCCATCGCGAGACTCAAACACGCTGCAAATCTTGGCCGGACTAGTCAGGAGACACGATTCTTCTGCCTAGTCATGGCACCCATGAGGGAGAAAGGGACCAAGAATGCAATGGAGACTGCGAGGACGTTTGCAACCATCTTGGCTGACATTGACTGCAGGCAGTTACTGCAGGCTGCTAAGACAGGTAGGGGGACGTCGGGAGAGGGGGGGGGAAATTTCAGACTTTTTTTTGGTCTGCCTTGTGAAAACAAGTAGATATTATTTTCTTCATGTGTAAAAAGATCCTGCTCTTTTATCTTCTTCTTTTGTGGCGAGGATATTGTTTCCAAAAGCTTATTGAAGTCTTTATCAAAAGGTTGAAGTGTCATCATTTTAACATATCTCCTAAAATTTGGAGCATGGTTTCAGACATTTCAGTAACTGGTAAGCGATGACTCTCACCCTTGGTAATCGTAATGGACAGAAAATGAGGAAGAAATCATTCCCGACACAAATGATAAGATTTTTTCTCCCAAACTCTTTGCCATCAAATCCTTTGTCATAAAACTTATAATTGAAAACAAATAATAAGAATAATGATTACGAACGAAACCAGCTGTTGCAAATTGCTTACCAACCAAAATGAGCTGTAGTATATATGCAAACAAAGTAGTACTGGACCTCGCGTTTTGACCCTAGCAGAGTCTTTCTCAAAGGCTTTTACAATTATTTTATTTTAAGTCTCAGTGTTGCACGGAGATATGTCCACCATACCCTATCTTGTCCGGAAAATCTCCTTTAATATCTGCAGAGTGCAGTTCCTGTCTCATAAATCCATTTGCTAATTTTGTATGTATTTGTTTGTATATAACCATTTTATGCAAAAAAGAATATGCAAAAAAGTAGTACTGCCCGGGACTACACTTTCGACCGCAGCAGAGTCTTTCTCAAAGGCTAAAAAGAAGTCTTTGAGAAAGTCTCAGCAGTTTTGGGACTAGTCTCCTCCCACTATCAAACCAGTCTTTAAGTCAACCACTTACTTATAAGTTGGGGAATGTATTAAGTGATGTTGCATGGTGTAGAAAATTGGAAGTAACTATAACTAGTAAATTTGGTAGTACAATCATGTGCGAATCTCTTTTGGGAGGAGTGTTGGCTCTGATAATAGCCGACGTTTCTCACAGTATACTCTGCTTGTCTTTTCTGCTTGTCAGCATTCTCCTGAAGACGAGCAGAGTATACTGTTCAAAACGTCGAGATCACACCTCTGTTCTTTTCAGAGCCATCACTCCTCCCCAAAAAGATGTACACATGGTTGTACCCGCAAGTTTACTAGTTATAGTTACTTCTTATTGGGGAACGTGGTTGGCTTGGGAAAGTTCTGGAAGCAACTCTCATTTTGACTTGTTTTTCATCTCTCATCTCAACTCACATTCCGCAGAGGAAGAATTCAAAAGGATCTTGAACTGTTACGCCAAGGAGCTTGCGGTTCAGCAGAACCATTCTTCACGTCACCGGCTGTCCAGACCCAGCGTCATTCCAGTGGACGGCTTCGATGTGGTAAGTCAAATTGTCGAGAAGATTTTGTCTGCGTCTGTCTTCCTCTTGACTCCCTCAGTTACTTCCTTATGAACCATGTGACCTGTGACATCACATACTTACAAAACAGCGACAAAGCCTGAATTTCTTGCAGGCATGATTTGTACAAAGCGCAATGGAAGAACACATAAAATGTTGTTACCGTAATTTCCGGAATATAAACCGCCCGGCGTATAAACCGCAATGCTCCAAAATATGGAAAAAATATTTAGGTGTCAGCGTATAAACCGCGCGGGCGTATAAACCGCGGGCAAAATGTTAAAAAAACTAACCTCAAAACACGGAAGTAAAGTTCGCAAAACTGCGTTTGGGGTGATTTTTTATCTCATGCTATCAGTCCTGAATTATACTTTTTCCATCAACAACCATTTTCAAGAATTCGTGATTTGATGATCGGTTGTGTTGACCATGTTTTGAGCTTCGTTGGCAACAAAATCTTCGTGAATCAACGATCGGTCGACAACGCACACCGAGAAATAGTTGAACTTTGCCCTGCATCGCATCGCATCGCCCTCTGTTGACAAAAGCTGTTCACGTTTGATTAGACTTATTAGACTGGCGCCAGATGTTCAGGCTATGTGTTGTAGTGAAATAAAAAAATATTAATATAATTAAAAAATGAATACCCATGTACCCTTGCCCCTGAATGAATAATAAAATCCCTTTATTTAAGAACCCACAAGATTTAACAATTAAAAGAACCCTTTATTTAAAATCAATATAAACAGTATGCCAGACCCCCTTCCAAATATTCTGAAAAAAATACAAAAAGATCCCTTTAATCACGAACAAAGTCATCATGAATAATAAAATCCCTTTATTTAAAACCCCACATGATTTAATATTGAAAGAACCCTTTATTTAAAATCACGCCCAAATATTCTAAGACCAGTGATAAAAAGAAACACTGCCCTTCAGAGTTTACACAAGTGTCGCTACTTTGACGGCATAGTTCTTTGTGTACGTCCATTCACCACTCATCTGCCGTGGCAGTGACACGTGTATGTTGAGCTGATCAGTGGCTGACACGAGTGCAGCCTGAATGTCTGACGTCAGCATATGGAGATCGCTGGGATAAATAGACAGGGGACCAGTCTAGTCTAACTCGAGTTTCGCTGATTGTTCATCTCTGAGGGGGGACTGAACTCTAACAATAGGGCGGTTGATAAACGTTTTATAAAGGCAACACGGAATACAAATGAGGCGGGATTTTCAACAGGCATTTTCAACAGGATTTTGTCACCACACAGGCATGTTTTGCAGGATTTTTTATCGTTTAAGAACATTGTTTTTATTTAGAACATTTTACAAACGATCTTTCTTTATAAAAATTTTTTTTTTTTTCTCTTCCATATTTATACGTCGGCGTATAAGCCGCCCGGAGAATAAACCGCAGGAGTCAAAAAAAAGTCAAAATCAACGTATAAACCGCGGTTTATATTCCGGAAATTACGGTATTTCATAGAGATTGCTCAGCCTGATTTTTATCAACTTTTGATACGAAGAAAGGGCACATCTCAAAACATGTTCAGCTTTTATCTTAGTAACACATGAATTTTTGTGGAATTTTGGCACAAAATGTAAACTTTACCATATGACCAGTGTTATAGATTATATCTCCACCGTACAGAGTTTCCAATCTAGCTCATGCACATGGGGTACCCCAAACCTTAGATTGTCTCTCCATCTCCACCATGCAAAGTTTCAAATCCTACTCATGTACATGAACATGGTGTTACTGCAAACCTTACTAGATTGTATCTCCATCATGCTAAGTTTAAAATCCTACTCAAGTTCTTCTGTTTTTATTGTACATGTATAATGCTTTATGTTGTTTTCTGTAAACCACAAATAAATGCAATCTTTATTATTTTTTTACATCAAGAAACCTGTCCAGATATTGATTTTGTTTTCCCCTGAGCTTCCCCCACCACCAAGTTCATATGTTCAGAGCCTATGGCCAAGAGCTGTAATTAAGCTGATTGCTTTACACTTTGAAAACAACACCCTATTTGGACATATCCTTTAATTGACCAGGCTACATCTGAATTAAGTTATCGATTTTGTTTCCCCCACTGACCAGCTTGAGCTATTTTTAGAGGACCTTGCATTGTTAGAGAGGAAGGGGAAAATGTGATTGAGTAACCATTTTGCTCCTAAAGTTGACTGACCTTATAGTAGAGGAAAAGGTCGAAGTACTGTCTTTTGTCCCTGTGATATTAATAGAATGTTTTGTCACACAGTGAAGCCATTTAATTAGAAATAAATAATAAGCTATGCAGGAGGGAGGGGCGCTTTGGGAGCATTTTTCAAGTTTGGTTGCGCCGCAGCTACTCTGGCCGGACTGTACAGCTTTGTGTACAAAAGAAAACCATTGATAACCATTTGAAAACGACTCAGAATGTGCTTGCTTGCTTGTCTATTTGTCGCACGCCCCCTCCCGCAAATAAGGTTAAATTTTTGGGTGCGGGACTATTCCAAGGCAGATGCAGGTACAACGTTTGTCTCTCTAGCATACCTAGTTCAGGAGTTATAGTCAAACCATAGAGCAAGGAACAGGGTCAAACGTAGAGCAGAATTGTTTCAGACCACTTTTAGGCAGAAAATTCCTTGCCCCTGTGTGTAGAAGTCTTGGTTAATTTGCTAGTAGTATTGCCCGCATAAGCTTGCGTGCCAATAAGTGTATTTTAAAACAATTTTTACATGTCAACACTACACATTTAAACACGGTGCGCAAATAATAATAATAATAATAATAATAATAATAATAATAATAATAATAATAATAATAAAGACATTTGTAAAGCGCCTAATGCAAAAGCCTCTAAGTGCATAAAGAGAAGAATAAAATATACAAAGAGTGAAAGATACATTACAAGTAAGCAGATTACAAATAAGCAGCTTCAAACAAATGAGTTTTTTAACAGAGACTTAAAACAGTGTAAAGAACTAGCCTGGCGAATATGCACAGGAAGACTATTCCAAAGAAATGGAGCAGCGTAAGAAAATGATCTTTGACCGTAAAAAATGGAAGAATGAAATAGAGGATGCAGTCAGTTGAAATAGTGTTCAATATTTATGTATCGCCTTGCCTTGATGCAGTGGCATAACCAGAAGGGAGGCAGGGGGGAGGTCTAATGCTCAGAAGCCTTGCCCCCCCCCCCCCCCCCCCCCCCCCGGACCCCTGTAGCCCCTCCCCCAAATGAGATCGAAAAAAAGTTCAAATGAATGGTTCGATACATTAATTAGCCCACCCCCCAAAAATGTCTTTGCCCCCCCCCCCCCAAATATACAATGTCTGGTTACACCACCGATGGTTGGTTTATGGCTACATATTACAATGTTAACATATTAATGAACCTACTAATTACACTTTTTTTAAACTACAGGGTAGCGGCTTTGCACGTGGTTTCATAGCGGACTTGAAACGGCGACTCCCACACTACCTGAGCGATTTTCGCGACGGCATCGTCGGGCACAGGTCAATTCACAAACTCATCTCCACGACACTCTTCCTGTATTTCGCTTGCCTCCTGCCTTCCATAGCATTTGGTGTTCTCAACGACAAGAACACCCATGGAGAAATAGGTAGGACAGTCTTAATGTAAAATAAATAGTAATAACGATT
This sequence comes from Leptasterias polaris, assembly GCA_037783415.1. Lineage (NCBI taxonomy): Eukaryota > Metazoa > Echinodermata > Asteroidea > Forcipulatida > Asteriidae > Leptasterias > Leptasterias polaris. The sequence goes on from JAZGTN010000035.1 coordinate 1,437,075, forward strand.
ATTTGTAATCCGGAGTAAGTTCTAAATTTTGTTGTAACGATTTCACTTGGTGATTCCCAAAGAATCAGCATAAACATATAACAAGAGAAGGTAGGGTACAACTGTAGTCACAAATAGATTGAGTCACAATTGTTTAAATTGAAAGCTTACTAGGAAGTAGTACAAAATCCTCAGTAATTTGTTTTAAACAAATTCCCATAGAATCAGTTTAAAAGTCCTTGTACTGTGCATTTTTTGTTGTTGGAGTAAATATTGTGCAATAGATTTTTTTAAAATTGAAAGCTCACCTGGAATTGCCACAAAATCCTCAACAAATTGTATTTTGAATCCGATCTTATCAGGAATGCGACTTCCTGGCTAATGAGCTGATGTCCCCTTCCCATTCCTTTAGTGTCGTAGGAGAACTGAAAAATACTTTACAGTTTCTGGGCTTGATGTCACTAAGCACTAAAGGTCATCTTAAGATGGGTTGTCAATATTGCCATGGTGTTTTGTGTCGTGGCATCACACTTTGCTTAGTGAACATTTGGGCTAGAGTGAAAAGCCATGCACAAACACATTGTTTTTAATGTTTTTCAGATACAGTTTCCTCGAATATGACTTTATTTCAGATGGAAATATTCCACAGAAAAAACTGTTCTGCTATGAACTTCAGAAATCAGTTAGCTTGTAGACTAAAATTAAACTAAAATGAGTTGTCAATATTGCCGCGGTGATTTGTATTTGTTTAGCAAATAAGATTGATACACATTTAAGATTGATCTCTTTGTGATATCGGCCCTTGCTCTATGGTAGTGCCCTCTTTTGGTATGACAAAGTGGAAACTGTTTTTTGGCTTTGCGCATGGGAAGCCAAAGCCGAAATCTGGTCTGAAATGCCTCTGGCACACCATCACTTTAAAACAAAGAAACGCCTGCAGGCATTTTTCCCTTGTGCGAAGATTGAACTTCAGAAGAATATGCCTCTTATTATAATCAGAGAAAATTACAAATATTTAAGAAAGACTCATTGGAAAAAAAGTTATCAGAGATTTACCCTATAATGCACTCATTATTAGCTAAATCACGGCTCTTAAGTGGTAATTAATAACCACATAGTAGGTGAAGCTAAATGGCAGTTTGTTCCGAGCAGTTCATGCATACAGTGCCATTTTCCCTGTAGAAATGCTTCCCCCCCGTAATTTATGGCCGACGAAGTTATGGTCAATGAACCTACGAGTATTAATGAAACGTCAACGGTTGTTAAAAATTCATGGTATATATGGTGAAGAGGCGGGGAGGTCACACAGCCAGCCTTCAACAAATATCTGTCTCGTGGAATATTCATCGAGATGATGAGAGTTTTTAAGCTGTTAAAGGTGCCCAACATTGGTAAGACTGGAAATAATTTGTTCACAGATTTGCAAATATACTACACAGTTTAAAGATGACAAAATAGAATTAGCTGTTGCAAACTGCTTACCGACCAAAAGGACCTATGGTATAAATGCAAATAATAGTGAATCAAGGCCCGACGTTTCGACCCAAGCAGAGTTTTCTCAAAGGCTAAATGACATCACAACATGCATAAACAGGTATACAAGTGTAACAGAAGCAGTTAACAATTTTTTGGCACAGTTTAAAGATGGTCAGAGTAGTGGAAAATTTCCCTTGAAATATTTTTGCTTGAAATGATATTGTTTTTGAGAATTGAGTAAAACAATTAGTTTTGATCTTGCGAGTCCAAAACCTGATATTTGAAAGCGTAATGTGTTTTTTTTCTTCCTCACTATAATTTCTTATGATGAACAATTGAGCTTAAATTTCACAGGTTTTGCTATTTGAGCCTGTGACCTCCGGATTTATGTGCTAGCGCTCTATCGCTTATTTGTAGCCATGGGAGAAGCAGTTTGCCGCAAAGTAATTTTTCTTGAATGTAAACTTAAACCAGGTCCCCTACCAAACAACATGCAGAGTTTGAAAGTGTATAAAATGATAATAATAATAGTAATAATAATAATGACAACTTTTAAAATGTCCATCCATGAAAACGTTCTCCTGCTTAACAGTATTAGAAAAACAAACAGTTTTAAAACCTTAGAGAAAATATAGATTAAAAGTTGATTATAGACAGTTAATGGTACACTAAAATATCAAATCAATAAAAACAGTAAAGGCACGAAGACAATTGGGTACTATGCCAGCAATCAATCCTGATCAGTCAGAATTTTAGGACAATAATGAAAACCGGTAAAATCCAACTCTATCTTCCACACACTGGTGTGCATCCCATCTGATACTCTGCACGTGTACAAACCGTCCACCATTCTAATATATCCACCTTGATCTTACACTCAAGTGTTTTCCTGTGCGTCAGCTTCTTCCGGTTGGAGAGATGAAAATAACAGGGGGGGAAAAAACGGAGACGAGAAAAGGAACTTAAAAGAAGAGAGAGAGAGAGAAAGCTAAAAAAAAAAAAAAAAAAAAAAATTAAAACGACAGTGAGATTGGTTTACTGATTTTTACATAGCCGAATGAGCAAAACAAACGACGGTGTGATCAGAAGATGTCAAGAAGTGAAATTGATTGCGGGTGATCACATTTTAACTTGAAGTGTTTGTTTTGTCTTGGTTTTCATTTTGCTTTCAGACAATTTTCCGGCTTTGTCATGTGACCGGGATTGCCTGTGAGTTCACATTTACAGTGTGAAAAAGAGGAAACCCGGTTATTGTCAGTTTTCTCCGAATTTACTGTGACATTCATGTTTTGGGGATTGAAGAAGCGTTATATTTACTTTTTTTTAAACGATGGAAATTAACAAACTATATTTTTGAAACCAACATACGGGATGCAAATCTCTGCTATTCTGGGTTCAATAAAAAAAAGGACAGGTAGTATTTTATGTTTGTTCTACAGGCCATTGAGTTCAGCTTTTTGTTTGTTTTTAAATTTTCTTTTTATAACAAATTATTCATGACATGATTGATTGAGTTATGAAAACCCTGTTGTTCCATTTGTAAGTATTTTTTTTTCTTCTCTCTCATGGTTTTATGGTGATAGAAGTAAAGCCACAAAAAATGTATAACTAACCTAATCGTATTATAAGGCCTAACTGTGTAGGTGAAAAAATAGGAAGGAATCAAAATAGTAATAAAATCCAGAAAAACAAGCCCACACACTCCGAGTTCATTGCAAGTTAGAGAGATTTGTATATGAATGGAAAAATATTAAAGTCTGAGTGACTTGTTTGTCATCTGCCAGTGACTTGTATGACATGACATTTAGGTTTTTCCCCCCCTGCATTTCAGGAGTGTGGGGAGATAAAATGTCACCGGATTTATCTCATTGTTTAGAGTTTTTTCCCCCAGGGTATAGATCAAGATGCCCTTTTGTATTTGAGTTAGGCTTGGCAACAATGACCCAACAACAAAGAAAGTATCACGTTTCTTGTCTCAGTGGGCATGACCTCAAGTATTTTCATCTTTTTTTCTATTTTCTCTTTTATTTCAAGGAAAATTTGTCCTAAGGAAAAATGTATTTTGATATTTTGATGATTTTTTCAAACAGGAACTTACTTGTATTTTTGTTCTATTAAAATATTTTTTAGTGGAGTCTGGGCAAGGTAGACTTTTTTGACAACAGTCAGTTGTTAAAGGTACCGTATTATACTGGATTGGCAGAGCTGACAAAATAGTCGCGGAAAGTGTTCATGTTTTATTGCCATACATGAAATAACAAACCTGTAACAATTTGGGCTTAGTCCATTGTGTGAGTCAGGAGAAAATAGTGAAAAACAATGCACATTTTCCAGCATGTAATACACATTATCCTTAGTTTTGGTTGCAACAACTGAAACACTTAACCTGTCGTTTGTCAGGAAACATTCAATGCACTCATAAACAATGTGTAAATAAACAATTGCCAAAGACACAAGCTACCTCCCGCGGTTGTAATGCAATTCTACCAAGAATAAATCCAATTTGGTTACATCAACCAACTACTGCATCACAACGGTTTAACGTCATCATTTCCCTGATGTTATACTAGAGCAAGCCTCTCTCAGGTTCACAGAAGAATTATTGCACCCCCCCCACATATCCCCTCTCAAACACACACACACAAAATCAACTTCATAACTGTCTTCAGACAAGGGGAAAAAAATGTGGCAACGTTATTGATCCGTGTGACGCAATCCAAGCAACTCTCTCGCATCATCAGCATGTTGAATCTTGCTGGGAGGGGTGAGAGAATAATCTAATAAGAGGCTTTTATTTTCTTTCGCACAATGACGTCACCTGTGAAACTTCTGTCGATTTTCCGCACGCTGAGGATTCGAAGGCCTTTGATTGATTGTTTATATTTTGTTTGGTTTTCGGTTGTTGTTTTTTAAACCTCTACCCACCTGAGAAACGTCCGCAAATTTTCAGGGTGTCACTGGAATTACTTTTCTCTGAATGACATCGGATCTGATGGAAAAACAGATGCGAACTTAATTTGTTTCAAGTGGCTTTCTAATTGAGGAAAATTGGAGACATAGACGGGGAGCATTCCCGGCCAAGTTTACTCGTCTCATGGGATTTCTGGCATGACTTGTTTCAGGAAATCTTGGATATGACATTTGGTGTCTTTCATCCTTAAAGATGAAGACTTCCTGATGGACTTTTGCATATCACTTTTTTGGATACTCTCTTTAATTATCATATTTTTATTTCTGTTGGCTGGCCAGGGGGTATCAAGGGCGTAGTGACCAGAGCAGTAAAGAGGGTTGTGACACCCCTGCCCTCCAAATTTTTTTTATCAGTCTGCGTCTTGAGACTCATTCAACAAATGATGCACCAAATCAAGTAGAAACATGGGAATCCATAATAATAGTCTGTCATTGAATAAAATTATGTCTGTGGATATTACAATGTGATATTTGTTCATGAGATTGCTTGGGAAAGTAGGTTGGTTGCAAATACCGCCTTGTGTGACTTGGCTCCAAAGTACCAAGAATTTCTTCGCAACAAAAAGTTGCTCTTAAGGACAGGTTCAGTAACTATTGAACAATGTAAGTTTTGTTTGTTTACATGATTTTCCCAACAAGGGAACTCAAAAAGGCTCACCCATAAAGGGATATTATTATATAAGCCCCAAGCTGGCAACAGCCAATCTCTCTCATACAAGCATTGGTTTAACGTCTATGTCCATGAATTGCACAAATCAATAAATTGTGATTCAGTAACTAGACAATAATACCTATATTACTCATTGTGACATCGAACCCACAACCTTGTGATTGCAAGTCCTGCAGTCTAATCACTTGAACAGGGTTAAAATCTGAATTCTCACTCTCACACTTAGTTAATACAAATCCTCTTGAGAAAATAATTTGGTTTGAAATACTAGGAAAGATTAAGAAATAGCATTTGAAGACCCTCCAAAAAAACAACCTTGCTTATTGTGGTTGCCACAATTGAAATGCCCGATATGAATGAATAAAATCCCTGACAAATCATAAACTGTTTTTCAAATGTTTTCACTAAATTGTTACGACCGAATGTAATTGAAAGTTCACCAAGAACAAAACAAAAAAACAATTCACCTGACGTCATCATCACAATAATCTTGGCTGCACCATTTTGGGAGACAATGACCAAGTGTGTTACACAATATAGTGCACAATTTACACGTGCAATTTTATTTCCGAAGCAACGAGCGTGCCGGGCAGACAGCAGCCATTGTTATGTTGGTGCAAGTGGTCAATAGTGTTTCTTTTCATTGAAACCAGAGTGTGGGAATAAATTTTCTCTTCAAACAAAATAGCAACGATGCACTTTGCAATTTGATTTCCGAAACAATGAGCGAGCCGGGCAGAGAGAAGCGGTTGTTATGTTGGTACAAGTTGTCAATAGCGTTTTTTTCTTTGAAACCAGAGTGTGGGAATAAATTTTCTCTTCAAACAAAAAAACCAAACAACGATGCACTTTCCCTCTATTAAAAGATAACATTTGCAGACAATTTTGTGTTTCTCCTCTGTATATAAATGCATGTCATGATGGTGGGCTAGTAGCCACGATGACATAGCATTGTCGTCATACTGTAGCTATCGTATACTGAATCAATAAAAAGCACAAGACATGCCAATGTCTGCAGGGTTAACTTCTTCGTAGTAGGTTATGCACATACAAGCCCCTTTCCCACTAGAGGAATGTCCCTAGAATTTCCAAGTCATGTGGTTGATCTTTTAACACTTAGATTGCCTACCCTGGCAACATCCTGGGAATTAGTGATGTCCCGGGAAACAGCTACCCCAGTTTGGGAGTAGAATTAAAGGTAGGGTCATAAATAAATGAATAAATGAAAGAATAAATTGGTAAATATACTCCATAAAAAAAAATGACCATAAAAACTTGCTTGGTGCGAACCACTTGCCACTGTTGAAAGTATGTGCCTTAACCATTTTGAGAAAGGATACCTTCGAAGTAATGGTTTAGATAGTTGTTCACCTGAAAACAATTAATCTCTTGAGGGTTGGTGTAATTTTTGGCAAATAAGTGGCCAATTTAAACATTGCGTTATTCTATTACGCGCAAAATTAAAAGCTGCTCAATGCAATCAATCAATTTCACTTTATGGTTAAAAGCAATTGTTCTTTGTTGACAGGCTTTTAAATAGTTCAATCTAACAGCTTTTCACTTGAACAGCATTCCAATTTGTGACAGCTTTTCACTGAGGTATGTAGGTGTGCCTACTCCCCTGAATTGAATGCCGATTTTGCATGGCTAAAAATAACGCCTTATAGGTGTTTTTCAATGTAATGCTGTATATATTTACATGGCTTAAAGTGAACTTGAATGATGGTTTAAACTGAAGAGGCAAAATCGCTTTAGAACAAATCCATAAAGGTGAATTAGACTGTTTTTTCTGAAAATGACAGGGAGAATCTGTGTTTGTCACCATTAACCCAGCATTTAAATAAGTATTACATTTATATGACATTGAATGACATTTTCACCGTTTTGTTCATGTTTTTTTATCTTTTTTTGAAGTGTGGGAATGATTAAGTCTTCTAAAAATCAAAGATGTGATTTACTTTTACAGCAGTTGTTCCAGAAATAAATGATAATGAAATTAAAATTGAATGGGGATCATCATTGATTAATTCAATTTGATTTATAATTTGAATATAATATTTATTTATTTTTCAAATTGGCAGAAAATTTTATCTAGCGTCTTTAAATTGATGTAATTATTGCATTGGGGATAAAAGAATAATTATAATAATCAAAACTATTTTTTACAGAGCGCTTTAGCTACGGGTGTCTCAAAGTGCTTTTCATTATTTATTTCCATGGTTTTTGAAGTTTCTGAATTATGAGACCCATTTAAGCTGCACCTTGTAAGGGTTTACAAAGTGCTGTGGTGTATTCAGTGGCCACTCCCAGACCAAGGCAAACCACCTCCCCTTAGCGATAAGTGTAACCGGGTTCTTATACGGGCATTACACACAACACATGAGACCAATGGTTTTACGTCCCAGCTGAATTACGTACTAATAATGGTTAAGTCTCTTGCTTAAGAACGGGCAGACCTGGACTCGAACCCACACTCTGCTGATTTAAAAGAATAGTATTGTATAGTCGGTTGTCAACTTTGCTCTCTTTTTTTAACGCACTGTCACACTTTATTGTCTGGTATTTCTTATTGACAATGTCTGTGTTCTTGTTATTTGTTTGTCATTCCAGATGTGAGAAAGGTGATTGTGTCTCAGACTTTAGGAGGGTTATTCTTTGCTCTGTTTGGCGGTCAACCTCTCATTGTCATGCTGACCACGGCACCCTTAGCAATCTACATCAAAAGTAAGTACATCTTTCTATCTAATGTGATTCTTGAATAAGTGAATAAAAGAGTAGGCGACGTGGTCTTAAATAAGGGAATACAAGAGTGGGACAAGGTCATGAATATTTTTGAACATTCAAGATTGAATCACCTGTCTTTTTTTCCCACTCATAAATACCCCTTTCATAAAAATTGGAAAATCTGTAAATTCAATTCAAATCTGTAAATTTTCAATTCCTGTCCTGCAAAGGGTAAAATATGCATGTGATGCTCAACGGTTCTGCGGACATGCACTGATAGATTGTACATTGAGTACCGATATGTATTGATTTTGTAAGGCGTAAATTGGGGCGTGCGTAGGCTTGCACGCCACACATATGTTTACACACTCATCACCATGTTTATATCACACGTTTAAACATGGGCACATGATCTTCTCTCGACCAATCAGAATGGATAAACTGTCCAGGGTATTTATGAATGGCCACTAGGTTGAGGTCCTTTATTGCCTGACCACGACCCTGCAAAGTTTTAACGGCCGTTTAAGACCGAGTCACCACTCTATTATTTCCATTTATTAATATCTTTCCTTTGAAAACAGTACATCAAAAAACCTTTAAAAGTTGAGAACAAATCTGACAGTTTAGCCTCAGCTCGCCTCAATATATCGCATGTTTAAACATGGCCACATGATCTCCTCTCGACCAATCAGAATGGATGTATTGTCCCAGGTATTTATGAATGGAATTTCAAAGCTCAGTTTCCACCAGTCCTTTTTTCGATTCAGATCGGCTAAGCCTTGTCAGAATGGAACGCTCTGGCGGAATCACACTCACCATTGTGACTGCCATCAACTGTCACACAGCAAAAGCCCCCAGTTTTAACGTGGAGAACTCTCCAAACAGGGTGCTCCATCAAGGGCAGAATCAACATTTACATACATGAAGAAACCCGCTGACCCCCACTCCCCTCCGGTTGTACCCTGTGTACTGCTGTAAAAATGTTGACAATCATGCACGGCCCCTCTTACCTTTCTCTTTAGGCGGTGCATAAAGACGAGGTAGAGGGCCTGTGGGCTGTTTCTATGCTTAAAACAACACACTGTACATTGTTGATCGATGGTGAATATTTGATTATAAGCTACCTGATGGGAAGTGTTTGTTCAACGATCCTTGGTTTCGGAAACACGAGACCCTGGCCTCTCCCGTACCCTGGCAAATTATTTGGAAGTGTCTTAATGTGTGTCATGTTGTCCCCCTACTCGCTACTTTCTGGCGTTAATCTTATAATAGTTAAGGTTAGGGGGTTCGGGGCTCCATGGGGGTGGAGCTATAGCTGCACAAGTCATCTGCTCAGTTACTAAAGAAAAAAACTAAGAGACAAAGTGCCACTGGGTGGCCATTATTCCGTACATTACATCTTGTGTTTATAGTTATTTCTTATTGCCACACAGGCTTCTTTGACCAAAGATATTGATGCAACTGTATGAAGTGCCAGCGCAATGCGAAATAAAACCTGCGCGCAACACAAACATGAGCATTATACGCATTCCGTTAACTGGTACAGGAAATACCAAAATTACCACAAATAAACTGGTCTGCCATATTTTTTTTCCTCCCAATAACAATTTGCATGAATTTCATAAAAAAAGGTTTTGCATATTTGGAGCTTTTAATTTTTTGCATTCTTAATCTTAGTGATGGCTTTCTAAATTATTGCTAGGCATTGATTTACACTATATGAGTAAGACATATTGTGATTTTTATATTTTTTATTTATTTATTCATTTTTTTTTTTTTTTTTTTTTTTTTTTTTTTTTTTCCTTTTTTTTTTTCTTTTTTTTTCTTTTCTAAAAGCTTTTTATGTTTGAGATATTTTGTTATTATAAGTGATATGAAATCACTCCATAGGACCAAAAGAGTTTAATTTTAATGACATCTTTTCAAAGAATCTTTCACAGCGTTCCTATAAACCCTCACAAGATTGTATTTCTACATTGGAAAATTCCAAGTTCCAGAAATAAGTTGACGATTTCAAATAAGATAATAGATTTAGCAAACTGCTTACCAACCAAAAGGACCTATGGTATAAATGAAAACAAAAAGTTAATGGCCTGACGTTTCAACCTAATTAGCAGAGTCCTTTCTCGAAGCCTTCGAGAAAGACTTTGGTAGGGTCACAGCGTCAGGCCATTGACTTTTTTGTTTTTGTTTGAAACAAGCATAACTCATGGTGTCTACTGGTATGCAGAGCTGAGTATATCAAATGCTAAAACGTCAGGTTATTATTTTTCAAAGTATGGCTTGAAATTGCATTCGGCGTTTGTGTGGCACAAAATGCCCTGTGTGTAATCTTCCATGCATCCATACGGGATGATACCCCGAGTGCTAATCGGCCTGAAGCGTTCGGGACGTCAGTCTCGGATTAATAGAATTCGGATCGATCAAGATCCTGTCAGTCACCTTTGAATTGTCCACCGATACCTTCACCATACTCCCAAATTCAATTCAATGGATTATACGATTTAACCCATACCCTCTGACCAAAGTCCATCAGTTGGAGGATTCATATACAAGTCAAAGAACAGCCAACCAGTCCTGACCCAGTTATGAAGCCTATTGTCCAGTATCCACTTGTAAAATGACCCCCCCCCCCCCCCCCCCCCCCAGAGGGCAAACCCAATTCCATTCAGAGGATTATTTCTCCAGGGGGCGCCATCTCTAGAAATCGGACCACGACCCCTATGATACGGTTGTTTCTCAGTTACCAGCATATAAGCACCATCTCTTGATTCAAGTCGGTAAAGTAATCAAATTAAACCCCCTCCCTCTACCCCCCAAGAAGGACGTTCCACACCCACCAATCCAATTAAGGCCGGCTGGGATTTGAGCTACAAAGAGAACACACGTGTTTGGGTACAAAAAAGAACACGCGCATTGCCCGACCAGGTATGCAAATCAAACAAATGGCGCCACGCGTACAGGAACGTAATCAATGTCAGATTGTTGGAATAGAGTCTAAAAAAAGCCGCCGTAATCGAAACACTGCCAACAACAAAATTGATAGTATTGACTTTTTTTCCCCCCAGTTACAGTTTTATAGGCGTAGCTTCCTGTTCCAATTAAATGAATAAGAAAGTCCTTGTGATTCGAAGGGCTGACTGTTGCATTCGTTTACTTAACGAGTCTGCAAAGATATCATCTCAGGAATTGACTATTGCAGGAATAGCTTGCAAGTCCTCCTTTTTCCTGTGGAAAATAATCCCGCCCTGGCATAACACCAGTGCCATGTTTTCATTATAAATAATTGGTATTTTAAGCTAAACCCTAATCAAAATAATTGTCTTTTGACACAAATATATTTATTTATTTATTTATTTTTTGAATGAGATATCACCTAACATCACAAGGCCGGACAGCCACTTCACTATATATATAGATAGTTAATAAAGGCCTACAGTAAGTCAGTCATTCCGTGCAACTTTCAGCAGAGGTGAATTCAAACACTAGCAATTCTGTCACGAAATCTTACATGATGAGACTAAGTTCAAATCGATTTAACCCTAAAATCCTGCAGTGGATGGGTGCATCGTCTGAGTTGTTTTTTTACCCAATACTCCATTTGATTTGTTGCAGTCATCTACAGTATCTGCGAGGACTTCAACTTGAGTTTCATGACCATGTACGCCCTGGTCGGTTTTTGGAATACATTCTTCTTGGTTTTGTACTCGCTCTCTGATGCATCCCGCCTCATGAAATGGTCCACAAGGTAAAAGAGAAGTTTTTTCCCCTTGGCCAAATTTCTTGAAATTTCTTACTCCTAAGAAAAACTATAGTAAATTTACGGGTTCAACCATGTATAAAACTCTTTCAGGCATGTGAGACTTCCGCGGAAATCCGCCTTTTTTTATTTTCCCATTCCGCGTTTTTCTTGCGGGCTCTGTGTTTTTCTTGCGGCTCCGCCGTGTGAATGACCGGTCCGCGTTTTTTAAATATTTTTTAATCATCAAGCAGCAAGTAATTCTACTGCACAACACTAACACAGAGAAGGGGAACCTGGCATCAAGAATCACTTTAATTGCGATTTGATTTCAACACGTGAGTCGGGAACTCGACCCGGTAAAATGCTCCACGTTAGTCTTTGATTAAAGCCGTCGTTGTTCATTTTTCGTTAAGTGCGATGTCCCATTACACTAACCCATGTTGTCATCCCGTTCCACCAAGAGAGGGCGCTTTACTAAAAACTGTATTAAAAAGCCAACACCATGAGGCAAGACTAGGCGCACACGGACTTTAACGTGTGTGATGTGATGGACGCATCGCGCTTGTGGTGGAACATATTTCTAAGGAATATCACAAAAACATATTGAAAATGAGGACGAACAACACATTGTTACCAAGTAAGAATTGTGGCCTATGTTTCTGTTAATTTTTTGTCTACGCTACAGTACAAAGCCCGTTATTCAGACTGTAGCGCTGGCTCAAAATCCGGACACGGATTTCACTTGCTAAAGTTTTCCGCGTTTTTTTCCGTGACCCGCTCACATGCCTGCTCTTTTGGGAGAAGCGTTGACTCTAAGGAGAACCGGTCAGTCTTGACATTTTAGAACATACTCTGCTCATCTTCAGAAGAAGTCGAGCAAAGTATACTCTTCAAAATGTCGAGACCACACCTATTCTTCTCAGCGTTTTATACATGGTATAACAGCATTTTATACATGGTATAACAGCATTTTATACATGGGATAACAGCATTTTATACATGGTATAGTAACAGCATTTTATACATGGTATAGTAACAGCATTTTATACATGGTATAACAGCATTTTATACATGGGATAACAGCGTTTTATACATGGGATAACAGCGTTTTATACATGGGATAACAGCATTTTATACATGGTATAACAGCGTTTTATACATGGTATAACAGCGTTTTATACATGGTATAACGGCATTTTATACATGGTATAACGGCATTTTATACATGGTATAACAGCATTTTATACATGGTATAACAGCGTTTTATACCTGGTATAACAGCGTTTTATACATGGTATAACAGCGTTTTATACATGGTATAACAGCATTTTATACATGGTATAACAGCATAACGGTATACTTTGTTATGTTTCTGTGAATGTCATTTTAATATAATTTATGATTTTCTTTGTAATTTTGTACTTTCAGATCCACAGAGGAAATATTTGCTTTGTTCATTTCCATCGCATTTTGTGTCGACCCACTGAAGGAACTTGTCTACAGTAAGACCTTAAACATGATTCATTTCAACTCAACTGTCTCTTTTTGCTATTATAAAAGTTTCATGGCCCGACTTACACAAAAAGAAACTCATCTTCGGTGGCAGAAATCAAATAAAGATTCAATCCTACGATCTTTGTATTTGAAACACTGTTGTTGTTTTTGTTGGGCAGTTTTCTTGTGTCCTTCCCCCATATTGACTTCTTGTACTTGCATGTTCTCTTCATAAACTAATTTTTATTTTATTTTTCCCATCATAATGATTCTGTTGTTCTCCATGCTCGTCTCGTTGCCCTCATGTCATAATTTTGGGGGGTAATTTGCTGTTCTGTATTTTTCTAGTCAGGGCCTATGTTTCTTGCTTTGGTGTTTTCTGTTTGTGTTTTCTAGGTCTTCGTTTTGTCTTGTGTTTGTTTGTATTTGTATTGTTGTGGTCAAATAAACAATATTAATAATAATAGTTATTTTTATTGGCGGTTGGGTTGGCATAGTGGTATCTTTCCCCGCCTTCACCCTCTGGGACCCTGGTTCAAATCCCACCGGGGAAACTGTGTGCATGGGATTTTCAGTCCCTGCCTGATGATTGCGTGTGTTTGGAATAATTCTCTGGGGTTTTCCTCTCCCATTTAAAACGGAAACTTTCTTCTTGATCTTCTCTCCATTGGGTTCTTGCCTAGTGTAGCGATAAAGTTTGCTTTTCGGAGGAGAACCCTTGGCTTCACAACCAGAATTAACAAATAATAATATTAATTTTGATAAGGCAATATTTGTGTAATTCTTTTATAAAGAAACGGCCATTGTTGGAGTATCCAGAGATACACTGTGTATTTCTTATTTAGACTAATCTCCATTTTACTCTGAGAAATATGACAAAAGGTTTTTAAAATCCAGAAATAGATATTAAAAACTTAAAATCCATCAAAGTGTTTAAGATGTTAAATTCTTTATGTGTACAGCGCCAATCAAGGCCATGCCTTCATTTTCCCTCTGGCGAGCAAAAGAACGAAATTATCCATAATTCAATTATTCAGCTCTTTATTGGCAAAAAAAGAGGGGAAAAAAGCTCTTAATTTGTCAAATGCAAGATGTGGGTTGATGTTTGTATCTCTGTTTTTTCATTATGGTGTTTTAATGTGCCGGGTAGAAGGGTGTAAGGCTCTGTGCCCTTCTTCCAGGCACTCAAAGTAATTGAAGGCATTGAGCAATAATTATAGTGCGCCAATTCCAGGCAAGAATGTTCAAAGGCTCCTGACAAAAATGTCATTGCTGTTACATTTTTCCAAAGACATGTTTTTTCCAATCCCAGGCAGAATTTAACCTTCCTATAAAGACTTATGAATGGCAACAAAAAAACGTTCAAACTTTCACACTCAGTTTTCTTGAAGCACAATTTTGCGCATTAATTGCTTACACCATTTCCCCGGTAACTTTTTTGTGTCCTTCTTCCCGGCAAAAGATGATACATTAGTTGAATTTTAGCACTTACCGTAATTTTCGGATTATAAACCGCCCGGCGTATAAACCGCAATGCTCCAAAATATGAAAAAAATATTTAGGTGTCTGCGTATAAACCGCGCGGGCGTATAAACCACGGCCAAAATGTTTTAAAAACTAACCTCAAAACACGGAAGTGAAGTTCGCAAAACTGCGTATGGTAAGCTTGGGCGATATTGTTTTTTTCATTCACGATACATCGTCAAAAATATATCGCGATATTCGATGATATCGCGGTTAATTTGTGACGTGAGTTGATGAGGGAACCCACTTCAGATTAAAAAATAGTGTTAAAACTGAAGTGCCACGAATTGGTTATTGATGTAAGGAAATTTGATAAAGGCTGTAAGGCTCTCCATTCTAGCCATGGTTTTATTCTTCATGTTACCCGAAGCACCACGAGCGCAATTGGCACAGGCTGATTGGCTGATTCCTGACCGGCCGCTTTCCGATTGGCCGATCGCGTGAATAATTATGACGTAGTGCTTCTCACAGCTTTCCGATTCGCCGATCGCGTGAATAATTATGACGTAGTGCTTCTCGCAGCTTTCCGATTGGCCGATCGCGTGAATAATTATGACGTAGTGCTTCTCGCAGCACTGCCATAGTATTCATCACCTCGATCCCGCAAATGTGCTTGCATGCTCCTATTGTGGTAAACTTTATAGTTAGGGGGTGAAGGAATGGCGGCGTGTAGCTGTGGGAACGAAAAGGCAAGGGAAATTCCCTTTGTGAGAAATCACCTGGTGGTCGGAGGAACGTTTTTATACATGTACGTGCGTGAGCAATACCGCACAGTTTTCGTTTGTTTGATGTTGGTCTGTATGAGACCGTCTGTTCGGAGATAAATATATGGAGATCGCTGGGATAAACAGACAGGGGACCAGTCTAGTCTAACTCGAGTTTCGCTGATTGTTCATCTCTGAGGGGGGACTGAACTCTAACAATAGGGCGGTTGATAAACGTTTTATAAAGGCAACACAGAATACAAATGAGGCGGGATTTTCAACAGGCATTTTCAACAGGATTTTGTCACCACACAGGCATGTTTTGCAGGATTTTTTATCGTTTAAGAACATTGTTTTTATTTAGAACATTTTACAAACGATCTTTCTTTATAAAAATGCTGTTTTTTCTCTTCCATATTTATACGTCGGCGTATAAGCCGCCCGGAGAATAAACCGCAGGAGTTCAAAAAAAGTCAAAATCAATGTATAAACCGCGGTTTATAATCCGAAAATTACAGTACTCCCTACTAAACTGACTAAACCCTTTACCGAAAATCCCCGAGGAAAAGAAAGTTAGAAATAAAATCAATTGAGTGCAGCTATTATGAAAATTTACGTATAAATTATGACTATAAAATATACCTCCCATCACACAGACAATTATATTTACAAAGACTTTTGACTGGCTCAATTAGATACTTTAAAAAAATATAAAAGTAGGTCCACCATCTTGGGGAAAAAAAATCTGCATTGCTAATTATAAATTATGTATGACTATTTAGAAAGTGTACCTACCATCACACAAACAAGAAAGTTTAAATAACATTTGACTCGTTCAATTAACAATGATTTATTTTATTTTTTAATTCTACCTTCTGGGGAAAAGGGTGTGCTTTATTTGGCTGAATTGTTTATATTCAGTTATCTATTTATGTATGTACGCATCCAACAGCACAAGCAGCAATAACAGATTGGTGTAAAGGAAACAAGAAGAAATGTTTTGGTATAGATGTTGGAAGAAAACCAAAAATTGGGAAAACCCACTCAATCTGGTAGGGACTGAAAACCCATTCTGCATGCAAGGCTCCGGTTCTGAGGTGGATTCGAACCGGGGTCCACAGAGGTGAAAGGCAGGGAAACAAACCAATGAGCCAACCATGTGCCCACATTTTGATTCAATTACTGTAGTTAACATCCTCCACGTATCTTCTCACAGATTTTCAGAAGAACTACAAGTCCGACGGGTGCTCGGAAGCCTTGGACGACTACGGGTTACTCTACGCTGGGAATGTCACCAACGGCACGCAGGTAGTCAACATCAAGCCGTGTCTACGAGAGAACTCCCTGGTGTATCTCATCCTGATGTTTGGGACGCTGTGGGTGGGTGTCACTCTACACAGCTTCACCAAGAGGTGAGGGGAAGGAAGAGAAACAAATAATAATTTTTAAAATCTTAAATTCCGGACTCTAAGCCGCCCGGAATGTAAGCAACAGCACCGAAAAATATCTGATTTTTTTTTTCAGAGCTCAGGACAGTGTATAAACTGCCCAGAATATAAGCCGCATCGGAAAGTGCCAAATGTTCATATCACAGGCACATTTATGGCTATAGGAACATTTCTCTTTTTGGTAGGGTGAACAAACAAGAGTTAACTAAAATGGGATTTGAACCGGGAATGGCAACATATTTTCAAAACAAAATCAATGAAAAATAAAATGGAACTGTATTTTAGGTTGAAAATTACAAGTTAAGAGAATGTTTTTGTTAACATTAAGCAAAACCAAGATTAATTGCAATATTTTTCAACAAAAAATCAAACTTTATATCTTTTTTACATATGGTCGATTGTAAAAACATTAAAGCAGCCGATAGGCCGAAAACAATTCAAATTTATAAATGTTAAAAAGGTTATATACACTAAGGTAACCAAAGTCCTTTGTTAAAATTGCTAAAAGAAATTTCCCAATCAACAGTCAAGGTTGCCTGTCCACTCTGAATTAATGAATTTTTTTATTTTTATTCTAATCGGTTTTGAATTAAATCCTAACAGGCTGGACTTTGCTAAACATTACATGCCATGAAGGAGATAAAAACATAAACATTGAAACAATTAATTTTCAAATGTAATTTCAAAAGACATTTCAAAATAGTGTTACCAATGCCATTGCCTTCTGACGTCACCTTGATTTTTAACCTCCTCGCAATAACCTGATTATCTTATAACTTCTTGTATTACAGCCCGTTTCTGGACGCAAGTAAACGTGAAGTTTTAGCCGACTATGCATTGCCAGTCAGCGTCATTGTCATGTCTTTTGTTGGCTCGTTTTTATTCAGGGACATCCAGCGTAAGTAAATTGCAGTTTTGATTATTTTGTTCTTTAGCGATGAGAGATAACAAAAATAATGCCTTTTATTTTTAATTTAATGGCATTCTAAAAATAAAATCTGCAATGTTAACAAATTTGTCATGTGTCCGTATGCAATTTCAAAAGCTAATTCAATCACTTATTAAAGTGCAAGAAATTAATTTCACTAGAAATTTTGGTCTTCACGACTGAAAGAAAATGTCTTCTATCAAAAAAATCCTGAAATTAGTTTTTTGTTTAATCACGATGCTTGTTTTTGTGTTGTAAAAAATTGAATCTCCTTCAGTGAAATATTATTGGAAAGACTTTTTAAGAGTTTTGAACTTTTTGATTGTATGATTGTATTTCTTTTGCTTTGGTGTTCAAGAGTTCAATTCAATTCTACGCTTGTTTCAATATTTCTGAAGACGAAAGAAAACTAAACAAAGACAAGACAAGTATTTGAATCAAAGACTGTCAAGAACTAATTGGAAACAAATTAACGAAATAGGAGTAAACCAATATGGAGGCAAAACTGCAGTAAAAAAAAAAATTATAAAAAAATTGTCCATTAACAACAAATCAATTTCAATCTGAAAGTGCACTGATTCTTCTTGAGATGAGTTTTCAATATCACCATAGTGATTTGTATTGTGACATCATACTTTGCTTAGCAGTTACGATTGATACACAGCTTAGCTCTTCGTGAAATAGATCGATCCATTAAGCCCCGCCTCCTTACGAGTTGACCAATCACAGCCGCGAAACCCGATCACCGTTAGTGCAAAGATCACCAAACGGCTCAAATGGTGATCAGATTTTGCGGTTGTGATTGGTCAATGAGAAATGGGCGTGGCTTAATGGATCGGCGTATTGAGCCCTGGTAAAGCAAGATGAAACAAATAAATTCTTATAAGTTGTCTTTGTTGTTCATTGGCAGTTGAGATGTTTCCATACCATGAGGGTAGTTTCTTCACGCTGGTGTCGCTAGAAGGTGTCAGCGTCTACATGGTCTTGGGTTCCATGGGGCTAGGCTTTTGTCTCTCTTTGCTGTTCTTCATGGATCAGAACATCACTGGATCCATGGTCAACAGTCCCTCCAACAAGTATGTGACTTAATAATTGGTTCTTATCTAGCGTACTTATCCAAGTAACTAGATCAAGGTGTTTTACATCAGGCATACTTAGACTATTCTTCAAACTTGTTCAACTCCCTGTGGAGCTGCTTCAATTAGCCCTAAGGTTAATCCAACACAATACTGCCTCAGCCTTCTCAGGTTCCCATTCATACACCTGGGTAAAGAGAGCAGATATGGTTTAGTGCCTTGCTTGAGGACACAAGTGTCAGGACCGGGATTCGAACCCACACTCTGATGATTCAGCCATCAGAACTTGAGTCCGATGCAGTAGACCGCCCGGCCACGATACACCATGACTTTAGTAAGAATAGACCTATTGCATGTGACGTTTACGAGCTCACACAACACCCTCACTGAGGTCAAGGGGAGAACTCACATTGATCAAGTTGTGCACTCAACCAATGCTTACAAGTTTCTATTTTTACAGTGTAGGTGTCCTTTAAAACACTAAAACATAAGATAAATGATGTCTCATTAACAAACATCTTGAAGAAGTCAAATGATGAAGAGGAACACTCTGCTTCTTCTCCTCCCCCCTTCCCCCATCCCCTCACAGGCTCAAGAAGGGTTCCGCCTACCATCTGGACCTGATGGTCGTTGCAATCATGAATTGCATCCTCACCATGTTTGGACTACCATGGATCCACGGTGCCCTGCCCCACTCCCCACTTCATGTTAAAGCTCTCGCCGATAAGGAAGAAAGAGTGGACCAGGGACACGTCCGACACATGTAAGCAATAAACCGCTCCAGCTGGTGCCCACTTCCTCTTTGATTACAGACCACAATCATCATTAAGTTCCAAGTTAACGAGGCAAGAAATCTCAATACAATATGCTGAAGTTTCAGGGGTTTTTTGGTGTTTTTTTTTAAACTCTTGCAATCGACTGCAAGTTTTGCGTGTATTAAAAATGAGAAAACAACTCAAATGAAGTCTATATTTGTGATGCGATCAAGCAAAATGAGTTGTTTGTCGACCCAGGTAATTTTTCATTTTTTTATACATTTGAAAAGAGCATAATCTATGCTTTATAACACTGTTGAAACCCCATGTTGATACCACCTTTGGTTCAAAAGTTGTGAAAGTAGAAACACCAAGAGATACGAGAGAATGAAACTGAGAAAAGGTGGTTTATAGTTGAGTTGTTTATTGATCATCCATTGGCACATATTCTTTTAATGCTTATTTTAACCCCATGTTGATGTTATTTATCAGGAAGGAAGTTGCCAATATAAAATATGATATATTTTGGCGTTTAAATTTACCACAATTTTTTTTTTTTAATATCATCCCTGTTGGCCTATTTTGGCTTGTTTCTCAATAGTGACATTTCCGACAAAAGACTCATTAGCTTGATTGCATCACATTTTTCTATAAATAAAAATCTTTTTAAATTCTATTCTAAGCTGTACAAACTTGAAACTTGGCGTTTACTTGAACCTTAACATGAAGACGGCACTTGAACAATGACGTCATGATGACGTCATCAGGTGTCGAATTACAAGGTTTTTAAAGTTGAAAATGACCATTTTGTAGTCGCTGTATCTCATTGAATGTGAAAGCTATGATGTTCATAGTTGGGCATCTGATAGATGAAGACTAGGGCAGCCTTTTGAAAAGTTAACGCCAAAATCGTTTGACCCTTTCTTCCGGGTCGATACCCTAGGTCAAAGTTTGCCTTCGTTTTTTCCTTCAAAAAACAACTTTCGAGCTTTCTACAGAATAACTCAAGATTGGGATTAAATTGAACATTGAAACTCATCAGATAATTTACCCTCAGTATCAAGACGACACAAACTTGATGATGTCATCAGGTATCGAATTACAATAAATTAAAGTTTAATATTTGTAAAAATCATAACTCATGAGCCACACGTTGGATGTTTACAATCTTCACATCATCGGATAGGTCGAATATAAAAACATTTGACCTTGACTTCCGGTTCAAATCGTAAGTTGAACATTTTAAAATATCTTATCTTATTCATATGCAAAAGTTAGTTTGTGGCCTGACGTTTCGACCCTAGCAGAGTCTTTCTCGAAGGCTAAATGACAACACAACACACAAACATGTATACAAGTCTAACCATGGGCAGTGCAAATCATTCCTGTCATTGCTGGTTTGTCAGTCAGTAAACCTCACTGATCAAATCCGCTGTTTCAAAATCGTAACGTTTCAATGCTCTGTGTATACGTTCGTTCCAGCAATTTGTACGGAATTTCTTGATAATTAAATAAGACTAGCATTGTCAATAGGAGTACCACTTTTGTTATATTGACAGTGCAAATAGTTTAGGGGCTCTCCGTACCAAAAGTAAAACCTGGTCGTCGCAACGACCGTCGGGAGAATGGAGGGTTACGATCGCCGGCATTCCAACTACCTTTGGCTATGAAAAAGTAGTAGGCCTAGTCAAGTCACATGTGCTTACTGTAGTCACTCTTTCAGTGTTTTTGCTGAAGTTTTTGCCACGACTGGCATGAGTAAAAGGAGTTTAACCCACATCATTACAACTCAGGCACCAGCAAAAATATTTATCCATTGAGCTTTTTCCTTAGGACCATGGTTGGCATGAGCCGCAGGACCCAAACTCAAAGGTATTTTATCAGCCTGACTGACCAATTGCAGTGTTGATAAAACAACGTGCGAGCTGAATTCCTACATGTAGCTCGAAACGAATATTCCTATTGGCTGAATTACTTTATTATGTAGGAATTCAGCCAATAAGAAAATGTTATGCACTGCGGTTAACAAATTTTCTTATTGGTCGGCTGTCTTTTGAATCTAATTAACATGCACACCATTGTTTTCTAAGGGGATTTCCCTGGTATTACAAGGGCACCTTAACATGTGTTTACTGCACGTTTTGCTTTTAGGGCCACCAGCGAGACGTAAATTTTCTGTCATTTTACATTTTGTGTCAAAAAACAAGAGAGACCTTTTAGCGTTTGTTTGCATTTATGACACCAGCAAAAAGATTTTTTTCTCGTACATTTATGTCACTTGACCAATATTTTGACATCTGGTCGAAAAAGGACGATAAATCGCACGTTTAAGTTATAACCCACATTAACGGCGCACGATAGTGTAATAGCACAACAAGCACACATACGCTGAACTAGACTTGGTTCCAAGTCTGTGATCATCATTTTTTTGTCTACTTGATAGCCAATACATTATTGCCTAAAATAGCGCCCTCTTGTGGAGTAACCCCCAACATTGAGGTAGCCAATATGCGGGTAGAGTTTTGAGTGGCCGATGCAGAGAAATGACAACGATCTCAGACTTGAAATCAAGTCTAAAACTGAACCTGTACATCTACATGATGTACACTGTACGTTTAGCTTATCTTAGTTTAAATGTATATGTACTGTACAGTTACATGTACAAAATACATTTTGGCGTCGCTAGGTGTTTCATTGTATATTGCCCACCGAAAGATAATCCATCTAATAATATTTGAAAAATTCATAACCCCTGAACCATACATTGAATTTTTACAATCCATACAGCATCTAAAATGTCTTCATAAACTAATCATAACTTCTGAACCTCATATTGGATTGTTATCATCTATATACATTATCAGAAAGGACTCCAAAAACTTCATCAACTCTACAAAGTGTGACCTCGTCTGACTTTGCTTTTCGGTTCAAACCGGAAGTTGAAACGTAATATTTGAACAAATAAAACTTTCTGAACACACTTTGGATTTTTACAATTTATACATAATTGGAAAAGAATGTAACAACGATACACAGAATGGACTCCTGGACCACTCCTTGGATTTTTATGATCTCTACGTCGTCATAATGGGCTAAAAAGATTTATCAAACACTACACAGTGTGACCAAATATGACCTTGACTTCCGGTTCAAACCTGAAGATTAAATTTATTGTTTCAACAAATTATAGGACTGATAAGGTAAAATGTCGTCACCAATTCGTTCCATCATAATTTGAAGAAATCACTCACGAACACCTTGTTTTTGTAATTAACAAAAACTGAATGTCTAGTTATTATTTGTATTGCAGAATTGTGAGAGTAAGTGAGAATCGTTTGACCATCATCCTCTCCCACACCATGATTGGTCTGTCGGTCCTGATGCTGCCGGTTCCCTTACAGTACATCCCCAATGCTGTTCTCTACGGTCTCTTCCTCTACATGGCCTGCACCGCCCTCGATGACAACCAGCTATTTGAACGGACGATGCTCCTCATCACTGAGCAGGTTTGTGCAACACACTGGCATGGGATTTCGCAGGGTTCCCCCCCCCCCCCCCCCCCAGATTACAGGATTTTTTCAAAATATCCATCGGACCTTCAAATTCTTTTGGAAGAGTGTCCCAATCACCATTTGTTTATAGGGACTCTTTGGTTAAGGGGGGCCGATGGATTGCCCAAAACTTGTACACAGATAATAACATACTTCTACTACCAGATAAAAGTCCTTTTTGATTTCCCTGGCTAATTTTTTTTTCTCTCTCTTGCTGTACCCCATTTTCCCATTTTTTTTTGCCTCAATTTAAGAGGGCAGTTGCCCGATCCCCACCCTCCAGTGTGTCGCACGCCTATGCCAATCTCCAGTGGGGGAAAGAAATAGTCCACATTGTTTCAAAACCTGTTGTTTTTGTCAAGACCAGGGCAACAGAGGTCTGCAATTCCAGGCCTGGTTTTTACTTTATTGACTTTCACAGCTTAAAAAACAAGATGACTCCACCATGATTGTTCTTTCAAGACAAATCACATCTGGGAGGGGTTTTTTCAGTTGAGATTTTATTAGTTTATACAGTCTGCCAGTCTTTATATTCTACCACTACCCCCCTCCCCCTGCAGTTAAATTCCATTGTTATTTTACACTTTCTGATTATTTGTATGATTATTTACACCGGCTGACCATTGTTCTTGACAATTAGGGCCTAATTCCATGAACTGCTTAAGCAGTAAATATGGCTTAAACATTTCCTGCTAAGCAGAACTTAGCGGGCTACCAGTCAAATATAGTGCATGTGACATGGTACTTTGGCTGGTAATTTTATTTTTGTAACCATAATTTGGGTCCTGGATTGATTTTGTTTGTTATTGTTCACACAGGCGGCCTACCCACCGAACCACTACGTGAGACGAGTGCCCCAACGTAAGATGCACATCTTCACCTTCACCCAGCTTGTGCAGCTGGCTTGCCTGTGCGGGTTCGGCTTCGCTCCTTGGCCCTACCTCAAAATGGTCTTCCCCCTTCTCATCTTGTTCTTCCTACCAATCAGGTGAGAATGGTGTTGTTGTTATTTATCCTTTTGGCTCATTTTACAGGCATGTTATTTCTCAGAATCTTTCCTGATTTAAAGATTTTCTCAAAACCTCCTTGAGCCTTGAGATTTTCTTGAAAGAAGTGAAACATTCACAAAAAGGAGAAAGAAGTTGTCCACATTGTGTCCAAACCTATAGTTTTGTATTTTGGGGGATGCACAGAGTCGGTAAACCTCCTGAATTGTAACATCTGGGAGGGTGTGGGTGTGGAATAAGGGAGAACGCAGACCTGCACATTTTCCAGGAATGTTCACTTCTGTCCAATTTCATCCCTGTTTTTAAAGTATAACTGTGTCTACAAAAATTCCAGCTCTTGACATTATTCCCCTCCATCACATTGAGCCAGTTTTCTCCATCTTATCACCATTACAGCTTGCCTTGGAAAGTTTGCAAGCCAAACTGCTTATAGATACCCCCATCAAACACCTGAAACATTAGGTCACATATTTTACTCATAGGCAAAGAGCGGCAAATTTAAGCATGTGCTCACTGTAAACTGTAGGAGAGCTGATGGATCATTGTTACTTGCAGTATAGACCATGTAACCTGTGACATCACATGGTTACAAAAGAGCCACAGAGCCTGGACTTCCGGCAGGCACAGTTTGTATGCAGCTCAATGGAAGAAAACAATAAGTCTTATGTTTTATGGAGAATGCACTGTCTGATTTTTCTCAACTTTTGATATGAAGAAAGGGGAGACATCTCAGAAGCTATGCAGCTGTTGCTTTTGTAACTCTTGAATTTATGTGAAAATTATGACACAAAATGTAAATTTTCCCATATGGCCTGTGTAGTATCTTGCCTGTCAGGAAATGCATTAGAATGTACGAGGTCACTATTTCTGTAAGCAAAGGTAACATGGTCTATAACCTCAGATTCAAACTCTCAGAATTTTGACCATAATACAATAATGAATATGGCTGATTAAAATATATTTTCAAAAACAAATGACCAAATGACCAAATGTAAAGACCGGTTCATACTTCCTGCGAATGCGAATGCAAAGCGAATTTTTACGTCACAGAGCTGTTCTCGATGCGAATGTTTCGCAGGAGTTGAGCACAAGTCAACTCTTCCTAATTACTTGTTGCGAATTTGTGACGTCAAAATTTGTATCGCATTTGCAGGAAGTATGAATCAGGCTTAAGGAATGGTTTATGAAGGCTTGTGCGTTCTGGTACCAAACATTTTCAGTCATTCTTTATTTTGATTGCGGATGTCATTCTGGTTTATAATTGCAGACACCGTCTTGTACCCAAAGTCATCCACACTAAGTATCTAGATGCACTGGATAAATGCCACTAGAGGTAACCCCCTTCACATCGGAGACAGGTAAAATGTAAGTTGGTTTCAGTGCAGGAGAGATCGTCTGGTTGGCACCTGGACTGAGTAGAACTTTTAGTATTTTATATCGAAAATAGCTGTTAAAACCAAAAAGTGTGCTTGAAAGGTGAAAGTGCACAAATGTCGTTTAAAAATATAGCTCAAATTGTCCTCATTCCCAAGTGTAGACAGAAATCCTATGGCAGCAAGAAGTAATGGTTTTGTGTCTCTGGTGCGAGAAACAACATTACTACAAATCTAGATACAAGACTCCTTGCGAGAAGGTAAATGTGTTTTGCGTTTTTGTTTGTTTGTTTTATTTTTAGGTTTTTGTTTTGGGGTGTGTTTTTTTAAAGATTTGTTTTGGGGTGTGTTTTTTTTTAAAGATTCGTTTTACACACAGTACTGTTTAAGAAACCGTGCAAGGCACAAGAAAAACAACAGTGCTTCATTTTTTGTCCTCTCCATTTTCTTGACCAATTTCTTGTTACATTTCCAAAGAGGAAGATTATGTTAGGATTACTCAGGATTAGCTTGAGACTTTACGCCAGCTTTATTTTTTAAAATGCGCTTTCAGATCACATTTTGGACTTCGGAAATAAGATCATTACTTGTGTTGTCATTTTAAGACAGAGAAAAATTTAACCTAGGGCCATTTTCATAAAGCTGTTTACGGTAAGCAGACATTTGTGCAAACTATGGCAGAAAAAACCTATTTCATAAATGATCGAGAACGTTTGACGGCACGTTGAGCGTTCACAGTGGATTTGAAATGTTGCGTCAATTATCTGTTTACAAGAACTGCCTTCAATTCAGCGTGGCTTTTGTTTCGTTTACAGTAAGCATGATTATAAAACTGTGCTAAGAGCCGTTCCATAAGCAGAAAACATCTGCTTACAGGCTTTGTAAAATTGGCTCCAAGGTCCTATGATCAGCAAGTAAAGAGACCGGTGTTAGCGTATCTGGCCAACGAATAAAAAATATGCGTTTTAAATCATCAGGCTACAAATAAAATTAAAATATATATAAAAAATAAAACCAGAAGGCCAGATGAGCAGCCTTTGAAAAAAAAAAGTATTACAATCCGGCCCAAGTCAATCTTTGAAACTTTTCCCGAGAAATATTTAATGTAACCTTCCATCTGTCAGCTGAGACCTACTTGTAAAAATTGTCACAATGATAAATCTGTTACTTTTAGATATAAACAAAACAAAACTAACAAGCCAAAAACACAAAGACAAAAGCGCAAGGATTTTTAAGCACCAAGTTGTGTGGTGCAACCCAAGCTGTCTGTTGCTCATACAGCGCTGCATGATGCAGAAAAAGAAACAATTGTACAATTGTAACATTTTTTACTAAAATTGAGGTTATTCATTGAGAATGGGGTTTTTTCAAGCAAGAAAGCTAAGCATTGCCCATAGATAGTTCCCAGTAGACGCCATCTTTACGGGCAAATCGCATTTTGGCTTGCAGGCGCGTCAAGCGCTCAAATTATTAACGCAGCCGCGTCATTCACTAACCAATCATGCAATGAGTTTGGTGAAATGTGCGCGTGCTGCACGCCGTACTCCCGCGTAACGCATGACTGTGTGTTCCAAATTGCCCGTAAAGATGGCCGATTTACGTCACACTGCAACCTATCTATAGAAATAACAAAACTCTCCTGTCCAACTGTAATTTGGACATGCCCAACTATGGTTTACACTGTCCTAGTAGCAGTTTGGGCCATGCCTAAATTCAGTTAGAAATGACTAACTGCCGCTGGGCCAAGTGGCGAATGAGAAACACTGTCAAAAAAAATATACATAAATAAAAGGGCCAATATTTACCACCATGAATGTATGTAAGGTGTATAATCAAAAGTATACCTCAATTTATACTCGGTTGTACTACCTGAAATATTATGTGGCAATTAAAAAATTCCAAATGTTTCTGATTAGTGGTTTTTTTGTTTGTTTTGTAAAGAGAGCAGAAATTTAGAAATGAGGCAGGAGTTGTTAAAATTGTAGTTTTTAAAGAAATTGTAAAAGGGCGTTTCTAAAGTTCTGAGTTACATTTGAAAGGCTGTTTTCCTAGTCCATGGTTCGGAACTAAAATATATTTGTCAAAACCAACTTGGAATAAATGTGTGTAGAATGTTTGTTTTTTACTTTACCAACAGATTTGATTGAAAGAAAGGGACAGACAATGATATGTTATTAATGATTTGGTTTTTGTTTTTTCTTTTTAAATAAACGTATTGGGTCGTTTCAACTATTCACTTGCAAGGAATATAAAGATTAAAGATAGGGTCATACTTTTGAAACGACCTTGGGAAAACAATTGTGTAATTTTTATGTGCAAGCCTACTTGTTATAAAGATGGTAATGGTAGTAAATATCCTGCGAAAATTATTTTGTCTGAAGTGCCCCCGTTGATTAGAAGTCAATAAAAGTACGTCCAAGTTTGGATCTCCAAAGATCACTGGCTTTTGGAAATATCCTTGAATGTTGTTGCCTCAATATGGCAAGAGATGTGGTTGGTACCCCCTGTCGCCTCGATAAAACAAGGATGGATTTGATGTTCCTGATAAAAAATACCAGGACAGTTTTGGGCTGTTTTCTCAACAAGGCACTGTATTCAGCGGAAAATTTTGCCTGTAATCTTTCTTGATAATTTTGCCTATAAATCATCATTACGTTGACAAAAACTAAACGATGACCCTACCTTGGAAGAGAAATAATTTTCATAAAACTAAAACCTTGCATCTAAAAAAGTTTGTTGATGTTAGCAAGGCTGACCAAATAAAATGAGTTTGTGTCCCCCTTTTGACCAATAACTGTACCTTGTTAGCTTTCTGATTAAAATATATTTTCAAAAACCAATGACCAAATGAAAAGAGTGATCATTTACCGGACCATGATTTCTTCGATAATATATTTTCCCGAAGAAAACGACCAAACTAAAGAGAACATACTGCAGAAAAAATGACAGAATCTTGTAAATGAACCTTAGAAATAACGATTAAACAATTAATCTTTTACTGCAACTTATGGGTTTTAAAACATGTGGACTTAGTAGTGCCGCAAAATTACTCTTGTACTGATGTAGCTATTGCATTACAGACAAAGAACAGTGTGATTTGAATTTTGCCAACACCCATGTATTTGAAGCATTGTGGAGATAGTTTTGACTTGACGTCATAGAGTATTTGGTTGGCCATTTTTACGCGCAATGATAAATTTCTTTTTGAATGCACAACTATGATGCATAAATACCGTGTGCGATACGCGAAGTTTTTATCAAATTTCTTGCATGATTGGTTGGTAAACCACTTGGCTGTGTAGAAAATTTAGAACGCTTGACACAGCTCAAAGCCAAAATCTAAGTTGCCTGTCTATCAGGAATTGTCTCAATGCTTTCCACGTCCTTCAGGGAAATCAAACCACAGGCGCCTCGTGTGGGATTCGAACCTGTATGCATACTAGAGAAGATGTCTTGATGCTAGACCACCAGAGAGGTTAGACATCTACTCTAGAATGTGTAAGGTCTCAGGTTCGAATCCCACATGAGGATACTCCAGGGCTCAATTTCATAAAGCTGTTTAACCCCTTTCAGCCCCAAGTTCTTTTGACATAAACAACTGCTGGAGCCCAAATTGTTTGACCACTCAAGTGTGAAGCACATTTTCTCACACAACAGGAAGCTTGTGTTCAAAGTTCGATTTTGAAAACTCTATTATTACCTTGAAGATTTCATTTTAGAGCATAATAAGCTGGTGATCTTATTCTTGTTTTGTGCTTAGTTACTTTTTTGTGCTTAAGGAGGGCCCTGGACTTGAAGAGCACTGAGTATACACGTGGTTATCATACATCGGTGTAAGGTTAAAATCAAATCACGCTGTCGTCAACTTGACTCATAGAACCGGCCCTTTGAAATATTGCTTGGAAAGAACCTACTGGAGACAGTTTGGTTCCAGCACAGAACTAGGAAGTTCCTGACAAAGTCGGATGGTTCTGGATGCAGCAGTCAAGTAGCAATTTTATATAAGGTCCAGTCATTGATCGAGTTCTTTCCAAAAAAATGTGAAACAGCTCTGAAAGGATTATTGTAGACTAATCCGGAAAAAAGTACCACTAAAAGAGGCCAAAAATTAGCAAACTGATCCCAAAAATCGGATCCAGAAATGTCAAAATGTTTTATATGTTAATTCCCTCCCATAGCTTTCAATTCCTTCACATACTTAGATTTTAATCGATGTATTAACAGGGTATTTATAACATATTTATATAATGGGATTTCCAAAGTAACAGTAATGGAAATAGATTTATGTAAAACTTGTTGATGAAGGCATTATTATTATGAATTGTTTTAAATATTTTATCAATTTTTCTAAGATAATATGGTAGACAGAAGTAAGAATTCAAAAGGTTTACCAGATTAATTGGACCACTTCTAGGACCACCTTGAACGTGTTGTGCATTGTCAACGGTTACTCACCTATGTTCCGACACCCCAATGTACAGACTGTTCCTAACTCTAGACTCTAAATCAAGAGGGGTTTACGAAACATAGGGTTGGCGGAACATAGGGGTGTTGGAATATAGAGCAGTCACCATTGTTAACCCTGGTAGAACAATTCAGTTAAAAAGGAGCTCTAAGGTCAAATTCAGTTTTGTGATGCATTCATTTTCCGATAGATAGAGTCCTTATGAAAGCGGGGGGAAACATTTACGAGTCTCTAACCTCAAGTTTAAACAGTGTGAAATGTCATTGTATTTTGATACCCTTCCCATACAAAGTTTAACACCCAACGATGTCACATTCAAAATGTATGGGTCCGTACATATTTGTACAGGGAATTTTTATTTCATTTCATGATATTCAACCAAAATAACGGTGACTTTGATGAACAGATCCATTTATTATTGACACCCAATGATGCCAAGTTTCAAATTTTACTCTTGAAGGGGTATAGAATAACTTATGGCATTTAACACCATTTTCGCGTGAGGTTAGAGTCTAGTGTTTTATTCCTCTTATATAAGGACTCGTATTTGTTGGAAAATGAGTGTGTTACACAACTAATTTAGACCATAAAGTCCCCCTCTTTTAACATACTTGTATGTGCATCCTCTATTGAGCATTTTTAAAATTTAACTACTTTGCAACTGGTAAGAATACCTATATAATTATATATGCTACTATTTATCATAATTCTTATCATAGATGTCTGACAAAAAGTTTGAAAGGAATGTTCGTCAAAAATGCATTGAACAAGCCCTCAGAAGTTAATTTGGTAGCAGAAATTCAAGTCTCATTTTGCAGTTTTAGAAAGCGAATTTATGACAAAAAGAAGCTCATTACAATCTATATAGCCTAAGTGCAGTATATTATACAATTCTCTTGGAAACTGTTTGAATAATGGAGCCAAAACTTCAGATTGAATACAGGGCCAAAATTCATAGAGATGCTTAAGCACAAAAGCAAGTGTGGTTACCACCAGAGCATGGTTACCAGCTGGTCACACAGCAGTCCAAAACCTGCTGTTTGAAAACAGTAAAAACATTTAAGTTTTTAACGTTTTTTTTAAACAGTTTTCTTCTGACTCTGATGACCAATTGAGCTTCAACTTTCACAGGCTGGGTATTTTGTGTATATATATTGGGTCACATAACAGTTCAGATCTGGTCTTTGACAATTACCAATGTTGTCCACATGCTTTTAAGGAATGTTTTATTAATTTTGTTTATTTAACTTGTGAAAGAGTTTGTGGAAGATATTAAGAAACAAATTGCGTAACAATCTTCTAATGATATGACAAATAAAGAAACAATTGTTTGGTTAGTTTTAATTTTTTGATTTAATTTGTTGTTTTGTGCGTTAACTTTTAAAAACATCATGTGTTATGAAGTCATACCGGTATGGGCGATTTGTATCATAATGTAGATATAAATAAGATATTTATCACAAAGTTCTTGATTTATATTTGTAGATATTATGTAATACAAAAGTTAATGGAAACAAAGTGTGAGGTAAATCGTTTGCTCTGTAGGTCTTAATCATTATACAGCAGCCATCTTTTCCACACTCCATGTATTTTGTTTAGCAAGTCATGCACAGTCAGCGATATGCATCAGCAAAATTTGTCCTTCTACTAATGGCTCCAAAACTGGCATAAATTTTTGTGTAATGTAACTTGAAATCGCTTCTTAAATTCCCTCAAAAGTAATTAGCTTCTTCTGGCTCAAAAGCTGGCGAAAAATTTATTCTTACTTCCCTTCTTCGACAATTCAAAGTAAGTATTAAGTATTATATTAACAACAAGGGAAACTGACTGGATAATTTTAAATTATTTTGGGTGGAACAAAGAAAAATTGACTAGAGTGAGATTTGAACCTGTGACCTCTCCAGATTAATGTACCAGTGCTCTACCAACTGAGCTATCTAGCCCTAATGTTGGTGGTCTCCCTAGATAGTTAAGTTGGTAAAGTGCCAGCACGTTAATCCGGGGGTCACAGGTTCAGTTCCCGCTCTAGCCAATTCGTCTTTGTTCAACCCAAAACTAGTTTAGAAAAGAGACAAGACTTTTTCTTTTCCTCTCGGCCTCATTTTGGTCAACATTGTTCTGTATGGAGGAGGAACAAGATTGCTGTATGTGCCATGATAAAGGCCTATAACTGAGTCCCCTGCTTCTCAGAGTTAAGACTTTTGTAAATAATTGTTGTTGCGATTTATTGTTGATATGAGTACATTCAGAAATGAATAGAGATGTCCATGTTGTACTAACAAAATAACAAAAACCACAGAGTAAAGTTTTATATCAACAGATTTATGCCTAACGTAAAATAAATATTAGCACCAAATTCTTATTTAATCGGACTAGTCTATGCAATATGTTGATAACAAATCTTGCCACTTTCCCGTGCAGTATTTACTTGCAACTAATTAATAGGGTAACCCTAACGAGTCTTAAGAATCTCACAGCCACTATAGTGCTTTTGTTGGACCCAGTCGTAAAAAATTTCCTTGTTTTATAACGGCACTTTCTTTTATAAAACTTTGGTATTTCCATGTAAGAATAATAATAGCGTTAACAAGTTTCTAAGCTTTCTTTGTATTGGCTTTTTTTGTAGAGTTGTACAAGGAGCGTATCAAATATTTTAGGAAATGAATTGGTTCTTTAGTGTTACAAACAATAAAATTGTAGATTTAAAAAAAAAAAATACAGATTTTGAAAGCTCTAAGTGATAAGCTGGATCTAAAACAAAATCCTTGCAAAACTGGATCTGGCAAATTCTGCTCATTTCTTTTGTGACAGATTCTTGTTGACCAAAATTCATCACACTTTGTTTGCTCGGTTTAGCAAGTAGATGGCTAGTTGGATTTCTTGTACACAGCGAAAACAGCAGCGTAATGGAGTATCTGAATACAACATTCTCTCAAACTGTACTATAAACTTTTTTGTGAGGAAGTATTTATCGATTTGTTGCTGATATAATTGGTCTTACGTTGCCAAAGAGGACTACATATTGAGTTATTGTTTGAAGTAAAACTAATTTTATCTTTAAAAACGGATCTGGTGATTATTTCTTTAACTTAATTTTAAAATACCAGATCATTTTTATGTAGATATAAGTAGAGGATGATTTGAGAAATTCTGTTGTAAGTAGAAGATGGACTTCTTAATTTATTTAATTGATATTGATATATGACAAGTGCAAGGTTTAAATTTACATAGAGCTGGCCATCAGTAGAGGAAAACGATGAAGACAGAGGCTTGTGTAAACCATAACTTACGACTCCAGCTTATGGCTTTGGCTTATTGCTCTGGCTTAGACACTGTCCATCTGTTTCAAATCCTGTACCGAAATTTTTTTCAAAATACTGAGGCCCTAGCCAGAGTCTAAACAGAAGCTGTTATTTTGAAAAGTGCCATTGCCAAAAACATCGGAAGTTGGTCAGGTTTCTACTAATCGAGATTAATCTTTACTCACCAGCTTTAGTGAAATTGCCCCCTCATCTTTTGTGGAACATTTTAAGAACCCAATTTTTAGCAATTTTCTTTTTTTAGTTTCCTAAAGTTGAAAAAAGTTCTTCATGAAGTTGTCATTGGGGAAGTAGACATTTTCCCCGCATTTGCTTTGAGTAAATAAAAACAGCCAAGAAAAACCTACCATTGTGCCGCTAAATGTTGTTTTGTTTATTTCTTATTGAAATGATAAATTTAACATTTATATCCACAGATGATAATGCATGATTTTCTTCAAAGGTTGAAATTTAGGTCAACAGTGACAGTCAAAAGTGATCCGGGCCCACAAAAGACAAAACTGTTTTTACCGGTAAGAACAATTATGCAGAAAACTGCGTAAGCAAAAGTGTATTTAAAAAAAAAAAAATTACGATCTGTCAGATTTGACAGCTTATAATTTATGTGGGCTCAAAATGAATTCGGCATCACTCATCTGCTCCCAAAAACCACTGGCAAGTTAAAAACAATAAACACAAATTTAAAGACAAACATACAAAAACAAAACAACAACTTTGTTATTATGCCAAGTAAAAAAACTTACAAGTTTCTCGTCCCCGCCCGCCTCCTTTTATTTACTATTCAGAAAAAAATCATTTTTTTTTTATATCAAATTTTTTTGAAGATTTTATAGCTAAAATCTGATTTTTTTTGAAGCGCTTTTATTTATTTTTAGTCATTTTGGGGCTTTCTTGCCCAAATTAACGCACTTTTCATATTTTTGGGTTAAAACTGAGTGTCATCTCTGATATTTTGACTCTCCTGAATCCAATTAGATAGGCAAAAAATAGCAGCTTTTCCTCAAGAATTCCCAACTTTCTCATTTCAATATTCTCAGGGGTGCAGTCCCTAGCTAGTTGAGGGCTAAAAGTGTGATTCTCCTGATTTAATATATCATCAGTGTCTTGGCACCAAACCCAGCTGGGCGTTCTTTTCAGAGCGGGCAGCAACTGTTGTCGAAGGTGATGGTCCTGCGATTCTGCAGTGAAGGGTCTTACCAATTTTGTCATGAATTGCATCAGTATACTCGAATAACACAATATCTGTGAATAAATATACCTTGGCCAGCCAATTAATCCCTTTTATGAACTTTAAATGACACCTCCCCCTTTCCACATTACTTTCCTCCAACATGGCTAAAGCACATAAGGGTGCACTACTCTAAATCGACCAAAAATTCATGCGCCAAGCTACTTATCATAATTTGTAAACCCACAACTTATTTTTAATTATAACGTTTTGGGGGTCATGCAACTAATAGAGTGTGTAATTATAAGAACTTATCACAACCTGGGGGTTCTGGGTTTCAAGTTTCGAGGAGATTTGATAAATTTGGGCTATAAAGTTGGCCCTATTTAGCTTGGGAATTGGAGGAATGCCTCATGAAAACTGGCGGCAAGTCGGTTTGGGAAAAAACACATTTTCGGGGGTGTTTTTTTCTGGGGTAATTAGCAAAAATTCCAAACGGCTGACCTGCCAAAAATTGAAAAGAAATCTGAAGTTTAGTGGTCTGAAAATATATTTGATTGGTTTTCAAGAGGCTGAGAGACTTTTAACAATTTTTTGAGAATTTTTGAATATTTAGCATTTATCATTGTTTGCTATGGGAGTCTATTTAGAGGGGTGAAACCTATAGATACAAAATGGTGGCGCCCGCTACACCCGTGTACCCGTGTGCTTGTTGTTAATACGGTTATGTAGGCTTGAAACGACGACAGTAATGTGTTGTATGGGAGCACTTTTCGTCAGTTGTTGCTGTGTTTACATTGAAAACATCATTCCTTTGGCTGTATTAACAGATAGTATATAGTAATAATGTTGCTATTTGTTCCTAAAATTACAAAACAACAGAATAATTCAACGTTCCAAAGAAAGGTTTGCTGGGTTTGGTTTTTAGTGTAAGACTATATCGACGACTATACGAGTATATGAGACTATCACGGTAAGTCACATTCAAGAAACTCAAGAATCTTCAGTGGCTGGTTGATCAGGGGAAAAGTAGAGACAAACCATCAACAGACTCTATGTGAAGATGACATAGGCGGTGGGTGGTTGATATGGCATCATGAATGTCAAGTTCCCGGGAACTGATTGCATGTGTGAAACCCTAGCCCTCGCAGCCAAAACCCTAGCCCTCAGCAAAAACCCACAGCCTACACCTAAACCCTAGCTATCGGCCAAAACCCTAGCCATCGGCACAAACCCTAGCCGTCGGCTCAAACCCTAGCATACACCCTAAACCCTATAGCCATCAGCCCAAAACCCTAGCTCTTACTAGTTTTAGTCTAAACCCTAGTTTACAGTCTTAACCTATTGTCCACAACTAACCGTATAGTATCTGGAATGGAATTTTGCAACATGCCCCGCCCACCCCCCCCCCCCCCCCCCCCTGTAACAGCTAGGAAGATGAAACTTGGAAGAACAATAAATGTGGTAAAATGTGTTTGTTTGTTGGGAACTTTGTTATAAAGTTTACAATTTTAAACTCACAATGAATACATGGTTAGAAAAGTTGGTGGGAAAGCAAAAACGCCCCCCCCCCCCAACTCAAGGCCCCCTTCCAACCTGTTTTCCTTTTTACCGCTTCTCCACAATAATTAACCCCCTCTTGTCGATTAATTAAATAGTTTGTAAGGTTTTTAGAATCTTATTACGAAAAAGAGACATGTTAATAACTTTTTGAGGGAAGATTTGGACGTAACTTCCAAGTATTCCAATATAATGTACACAGTGTGTCATGCAGGTTTTTCCTCTCACATTGTTTAAAGTACATGTAAATGCTTCAACATGTTTGACCTTGTTGTAGACAAACGCAATAAAATATTCCAATTTTTTTTCCAGATTTCATATCAGTGACTTATTCTCAACATTTTAAGCATAATTTTTTCCCCATAAAGAATAATTGACTGCCCTTATAGGGTGCACTACTCTAAATCGACCAAAAATTCATGCGCCAAGCTACTTATCATAATTTGTAAACCCACAACTTATTTTTAATTATAACGTTTTGGGGGTCATGCAACTAATAGAGTGTGTAATTATAAGAACTTATCACAACCTGGGGGTTCTGGGATAAATTTGGGCTATAAAGTTGGCCCTATTTAGCTTGGGAATTGGAGGAATGCCTCATGAAAACTGGCGGCAAGTCGGTTTGGGAAAAAACACATTTTCGGGGGTGTTTTTTTCTGGGGTAATTAGCAAAAATTCCAAACGGCTGACCTGCCAAAAATTGAAAAGAAATCTGAAGTTTAGTGGTCTGAAAATATATTTGATTGGTTTTCAAGAGGCTGAGAGACTTTTAACAATTTTTTGAGAATTTTTGAATATTTAGCATTTATCATTGTTTGCTATGGGAGTCTATTTAGAGGGGTGAAACCATAAGTCACAGTGTAACTGACATAGCGCCCTCTATTGACAAATCTTTTAAAGTGTCAACAAGCCAAAACAGAGACTACATCATTCAGGAGAGTTAAGGGAAAAGAGGCTTATCTCACTGCCAGGCCACAGTCATATTGCCTGTGTGAAATTGCAGTAATGTATATTGATTCTTGTCATACCCTTAGGTGGTCTGACTAATTGTTTCCCCCTTCCAGCTTCGGTTTGGTTTACATTATTTTGGGGTGGCAGAAAAAAAGGTAGCTGTACCAGAGAATTATATAGACCCTGTCCGCCATATTGGGAGACAAAAGGAATTGACTCCTAAAATTAACCATTGTTTCATGCATTCGTATGCCTCTTCAGTTGCAATGATCATTCAATTTCAATTTGAGGAATGCGAATATATACAGCAGATGATCCCTAATCTGTTTCTTTCACTAGTTAGTTGTTCTCCCTCTTGCCCTGCACCTGCCCACCTAACCTTTGATTTTGTGATCAAGCCGGCCTCTTCCTTTGTCAATATTTATTCCTTGCCTGCTTTTGTTACACCAGAAATACCCGTGTTATTTTGGTTGTCATTTGGCCTTTGAGAAAGGCTATGGTCAGGCTATTAAATATTTTTGCATTTAGGTCCTTTGGGTTGGTAAGCAGAGAGTAAAAGACAAATTTACAAAAAAGGTTTTGTTTCCTTTTTACTTTATTACCTCCATTTCAAAGAGTCACTTTGTTTAGAAACACAAATGTGTTGGGAGTGCGGCACAATGCCCCAACTTGATAGTTATGCCCCACTGTTACAGTACATGAGATAGGTGAAACAACTATCTGGGCAGGTATTCCAAGTTGGGGGAATGACACAATCTTAATAAGCTAAGAAATAAAGTTCAGAAATTACACAATTTATTTACAGTCGACTGAAATGCAAATCTGTAAAAAACTTTCCCCAAAAAATGAAATCCTTTCGGTGCAACTGAGAATAGTAATAAAGCGAGCACACTTTTTAAAAAAACAAACAAAATACTACTATTTCTTCTATTATATACATATTCATCTATGATAAAAGTGGATAAACGCTTTTTTAAATTGGCATTTACAAGCAGTCTTGGACCGATTAAGCTTTATAGAACACAACATAACATAAAGTAACCGTGTCAATTTTCTTGTCGAAAATTGAATGGAATAAGTTGGTGACCTTTGACATGAGAAGGCAGTAGAGCAAAATACCTAAATGTCCATATTTTTCCCATTCCCAAGGCCTCTTCACACCAACAAGCCAAATCCCAGGAAATTCTTGGGTAATTTTAACCCCACCACAGGTTTGTTTCACATTTGATGCGATTTTCCTGGGGGAAAATGCAGACTCAAGATGCAAACCCCTAGGGTTATCTGGCTTAACCCTACTCCCAAGCAGGGGGAGCTATTTCCTTAGAAATAACTCTTTTTCCTGGACCTTTGCACATATTCAAGTGTGGAAACGTCAAATTTCTTTTCCACAGGAAATTTGTGTAGTTTGAAAGGGGCTTCAGTATCCCTTGTCTTTTACAAAACATGATTTTTGAATAACAAAAAAAGAAGTCATCTCATATATTGGGATAATAAATAGCAACTTTTAGGTGCATTTTGAAAGTTTTATCGGGGGCTCTCAGCAGGGAGTTTGTGCGCTAACTCGATCAGTGCCATCGCTCCCAACATCTTCTCTCGTTGTTCCTGGAGTCGCCGGCGTGCCAAGGCGCGAGGGCGCTTTGGGGTGCTGCCGTTCTGAGCCATCGTGTCCGCTTCTCGTTTTCTCTTGGCCTGTTCTTGCTGTTTCGTGTCAATTCGCTCTCGGTAGCTTTCCACATACCTGTAATGTTAATTTTTTTGTATTCAATTTTTTTTAAAATCAAAACAACACACTATTAACCACAATGCATGCACTCACTGCAATGTGGTGTCTTCGGGAAAACAGGTAACGTTTTCCCGCAACAGTGGTCTGCTGGCCAAATGCCAGTTAAAGCACATGAGGACCAGTGAGAATTCTCTCCAAGTGGTCCGGCTGACTAGTTCAGTGTTGGAAAGTATCAATAGTTCATTTGAAATATTGATTAGTAAGGAAGTTGACAGACTAGTGAAATGACAAGCTAACTGGTCCTGTCGGTGAGTCACAGGCAAACTCTGGCTAGCACCCAGACTACCACAACAGCAAGAAAAAGGTAGCCTGGTACAGATCAACTGGCAGGGCATAATGGGTACCATGCTTCTTGTCTTTGCTCCAAGATGGTATTATTAGTTGGTATATGTTCCGATATTACCACAACAACTGCGAGCGATGAACTTTGACACGTAAACAGTCAATATACGCTTCTCAGTTGCAGTTCCAGGTGTTTGGGAGTTTCTACAGTAAATGCTGATTTTTTGTTTGTTTAATAAAACCTACAAATAACAACAAATAAGTAGGGACGTGGTTGCCATTTGGGAGTGGATGCCAAGTAACTCTTGTATGGTAGTAGTTACTTACCTCTGTAACCATAAGTTCACGTCCTCGCTGTTTTCATCGTTTCGGAGAATCTCTTCCATCAAGGTCTCATTGCTTTCTCGTTGTAGGGTGGCATACGGGTGATCTGCACAGTGCCTGTTGGCGTGTGTGAAACGACTCGCACAACCTGGATATTCAACAAAGAACATTCACAAAATTTATAAACTGTTCAACGTTTGTTATTTTCAAAACTTGTGTATTGGTTTCACACCCTTCCTCATATAAGTTATTTTGAGATATGGTAGGCACGTCACTATAACACTATTTGGTTTGGGTAAATTTGTCGGTAAACCCTAATCAAAAAGTGTACACTGTTCCTCAAAGACAAAACCAGTAGGTAAGAATTTGGATTATTTTGTCAGGATTATGTGTATCGGAAGACAGTACAAAAACCTTGTTTCATAAAGTTACATTTCGACACCCATAAGTTATATCAAAATTCTACATTGTCCTGTAGGTGATTTAAAATGAGGACATTTAGGCCCGGTTTATACTTGATGCAAATGCTTAAGTTACTTTCCTTGCATCACTTGCTCCAAATATGAACTTGGATTTAAGGCCTTGCACCCCACACGGCTACTGCTGCTTTGCTCGCCATTGTGAGAGTCAACTCATAAACGTGTAAACACTGCATCACCTTAAATGCACACTACACTGTATAACACACAGGAATATTGACTCCCAAAATAAAGCAGCCATGATAATTGTGATAGTGACGTCCAGAGTGTGTACTGTGTGGATTAGGCAGGGCTCTGCCAAATGCTGATTTTTCAAATTTTTGCTGTGGTGTGAAAATAATAAAATGGAATATTTTTACATCAGGCAGACGTTTTATATAAGTCTTCCGATTCTGCCCATATATAAACCATTTAACTGGTCACTAACCTTTGGCAGTGCAGAAGAATGGCTTTTCCCCGGTGTGCAGCCTCTGGTGCGTTTTGAGTTGTCCGCTTTGCACGAAGGCACGACCACAGTTGGGGTAGTCACACTTGAAAGGTCGTTCACCTACAAGAACAGTATACAGAAACAACTATGTGTTACTATTTATCATCCCACACCTATCTTTAGTCTGTTAGCAACCATCCTACCAAACCTCCTGACCCTAGTTTTGTTACATTCTACTGTGGAAGTATTGCGGAGGAAAACAACCAAGTACCAAGTTCTACAGAGGCCCACAGCCTAGCTGCGACAATTGTAGCTCTTCTTGATCTTGGACTTTCAGGAGGATCAACATTTATGATTATCACATATACAATACAATTACAAACAGAAACAATACATGTATTTTATTATCTACCAATACCGTGACCAATAAAACATCGAATAAGGTTATTAAATCTGGGACTGCTGCTAGTCATAAAGTTAGTGTTGTGACTTGTTAGTTCATATTTTAATTGGAAATTTCCATGTATGATACATGCACCCTGACACTCAATATCAGACATTGAATTTTGAACTGTAAAAATATCAAGTTTATCAATCGTAATAACATTATTTCACATCTTTAGGTTTACGGCCTGATTTTTAATACTAATAGTATTCCTAGAACTATGAGGTTCGTTCCGCTACGATAGCGGAACGAACCTCATAGTTCTAGGAGTAGTGTAGGCCCCTAACATAACATGCCTAAGTACTACTCTAGTAGGAATGATGAGTAAAGTAAAGTATACCATGTAGGCCCTATACAAGAATAAAAAGATTGTAATTTTTCTGCTGTAGAGTGTAAGTCGACTGTAGACCCATAAAACATGGTAATAATAATATATCAATATGCTGTCTTATTTTTTTAAACATTAACATAGGCCTAACACTTTTCAGAAAATATCCACCTCTTTAAGAAAATGTCATTAATCAAAAGAGAAAACAAGATTGCAAAACAGCTGGCGAGAAATGAATTTACCGTGACAATGAAACTTGAAAGTTGCAGTCCAACAACATGACATGACAAAAAAAGGGTAAACATTTAAAAAGTAACTTTGTTATTGTTGTTTATATGTTGTTTAATAATAATAAAGCTCACCTGTATGTGTTCTGAGGTGAGCTTGAAGCGACTTCTCACGTGGAAACACCCTCTGACAAATCTTGCATCTGATTGCATTCCCAGATGTTGATCCCTCTTTTTGCAACTCGGGGATCGACTCCGCGCGCGGGCGGCCTCTCGAGCTGGGACTCTGCACCGGTGGGCGGCCGGGTATGAACCCGCGCTCAGACCCGGGCGAGCTGCACGTACTACTCGGACTCAGCTGAACATTCCGGACGCTCTCGGCCCACTTCCACGGGTAAAGTTCACCCAAACCAGGACTGACTGGGGTCCGTGGTAGTGCATCCAGCCGCAGTGGGCGGACCGGCGATCTCATGATCGTGTTCGGGCAGATTTTCTGCGGGGAATTTGTCAGAACCGAAGACATGTTGTCCTGCATCTTCGCTCAATACATGCAATACTTGACGTTGTATAACGTTTTGTGTATCTGTAATCTTACGCGCCAAGTAATGAAACGGGTGCAGCCGAATTTGGCGCCTTTAAACCGAAATGCAACATGGGTAAATCTGTAGGGCGCGCGCATCAACCGTTGATTTCCCACGAATTATTTTCCCCTGGTTCTCGCATCTATGATGTCCAATACAATCGTGGGAATCCAGTAACGCTTATTATTAAAGGGCGCGCGTTGTGTTGATTGATCAATGCTGCCGCGCTTTTTTCCCGGGGTTCAGTGATTATCTGCAGCTGCACCACAAAGGAAAGCCGCAGGATGTATCTAATGTTGCCAACAGTTTTGAGATTATGATTAGATATTGATTAATAAAATGCAAAGAAATTAATTTTGTGGCGAAAAAACAACAACCAGCCTCTGTGCATGGATACGTTGCAAACATATCTTTAA
The DNA here is from genome assembly GCA_037783415.1 of Leptasterias polaris. Taxonomy (NCBI): domain Eukaryota; kingdom Metazoa; phylum Echinodermata; class Asteroidea; order Forcipulatida; family Asteriidae; genus Leptasterias; species Leptasterias polaris. The sequence continues at coordinate 1,479,252 of JAZGTN010000035.1, forward strand.
ATAACGGAGACTATAATACAGGCTTATGAGTGACATACTGATGTCGGCAGTTTGTAAAAATGTGTGAGGTGTTTCATGAAAATTAGAGTATATGAATTAGTTGACTCTTCAAGAATTGTGCATTCTTCTGTGGAAACGTTTACATTTTGTGTCATGACTTCCACGCAAATTCAAGAGTTAAGAGTAACAGCTGAACAATTTTTAGATGTGCCCCTTTGTTCTTCATCTTCAAAAAATTATATAAATAAGATCAGACAATGCAATTATAAAATTACCAGATTTAATGTTTCTCCCAAGTCCACTTAGTCCAGGCTCTATGGTTCTTTTGTAAAAACGTGTTGATGTTGATGTCACACACAGGTTCATACACTAAAAGTGAAGAGGACGATTTTTTTAATTTCCATTACCAGCTGATGAAGTTTTAATACCATGAACTACAGAAAGAATCACACTAACTCTGACAATGACTAATCATGCGAACCATTCGAAGTAATGTAGTTCATTTGTAAATATTTGGGCCTAATTCTTTTTTTCGGGCATAATAATGTATACAGACTGGCTGTTTTATGGCGGCAGCAGCGGCAGGGCTATACATTACACAGTGCATTTTATATTGACAATATTATACCCATATAAGGTAAAGTAGCTAACGGTACATGCACAAACACATGGTGGGCCGGCTGTACAAAAAAGTGGGCGAACGTGCTGAATAAAGTCTTTGAAATCAGTTTTCTATTTTCAAAGGAGGCTGAGTAAAATCATAACATTAGGGTAATTGAGCCCTTAATTGTCTGTAAAAAAAAACATTTTTGGAAAAAAATTACTTGTGTGCATGATAAACAACAACACGGATTTTTACTCGGAAACCAACAGCGCCCTCATCAAGTACAATTTAGCTGGTACCCACTCTCTTGCTTGCAATTAGAATGAAATACGAAATACAGTTAACCAGTGCAAATTCATCGATCGCGCATGCAGCAGACTGAGCTAGCTGTGCAAGTTGCAACCTGACTACTGACTGCTGCAGCAAAGATCGCCATATTGGACTGAGCCCATTCCCCGCACAAATGAGTCGAATTTTATAGCGATCGCAATCCATTGCCATCCTCCATTTGTCGAAGAAATCGGCAAAATGGATGTACAATATTCCGTTAAAGTGGATAACAGGTTTTACCTGGACATGGATATGGTTGGAGATCCATTAGAAATCCTCCCATTGGAAAAGAAAACACAGAAGAAGGACAAGAAGAAGAAGAGCGAGGCAAAAAAGAAAGCCGAAGGGGAAAAGAAAGAACCTGAACCCGAACTGAAACCTAAAAAAGAAGGTAAAAGCTACCGAAAATTGTTCATTAATTTAACTTGTTTAATTATTTAATTACTTAAACATTACTTTATTATTATTGTTTTTTTTTACAAGCGTGCTATTTTAGTGTTGTTCATGTTTGGTGAGGTTTCGTTGATGACCACATGCCTTGTCCGCCATGTACCTAGGAGCTAGTTTTCTTTTATTTCCCAGAGTTGACTTTTCCAATTGAATCATCAATGTCTTAAATATGTGTGACTGTTTCTGTGAATAGGAAGATTATAATGTGTACATTTGTGAACCACAACTGCCGATGAGACGCTTTAAAGGCACTGAACATGTTTGGTAATTATCAAAGACCAGTATTGTCACTCGGTGTACATTGAACATGCATAAAATAACAAACCTGTGAAAATTTGGGCTGAATCGGTCATCGAAGTTGCAAGAAAATAAAGAAAGGAAAAACACCCTTGTTGCACAATTTTGTGTGCTTTCAGATGCTAATAAAAGGCTTCATGCATGAAGTCTTTTAGTTGCGATAATCGTAACCCTCCATCATCCTCCCGACTAGCCCCATTTATAGTGCCAATACTCTGGACTTCCTCCGATCCTTGGCCCTACGCCCATGTACCTCCAGAAGGTGGGATAATTTTTCGAATATAAACTCACGTTTTTATGCCGAGATTTTTTCCCCAGTTGTCACTCATTGTATCCGATTTGTGAAAAGCACATTAAAACGCCATTGTGCAACCTCGTTTTGGTGTAATTTTGAAGAAATTCTGAGACGTTACTGCCACCGATTTGACTGCCCGGCATCCATTTTGTTGATCGGTTGATTTCAACAGGTGGCGCCCTTCGCTAGGGCATTATGGGATAGGCAAGGGACCCTTTCGCGCGCTAGGGCATGGGAGATGTTCCCCTGCCTATCCCAGCATGCCCTAGCGCAGGGCGCCCCCTGTTGAAATCAACCGATCAACAAAATGGATGCCGGGCAGTCAAATCGGTGGCAGTAACGTCTCAGAATTTCTTCAAAATTACACCAAAACAAGGTTGCACAATGGCGTTTAAATGTGCTTTTCACAAATCGGATACAATGAGTGACAACTGGGGGAAAAATCTCGGCATAAAAACGTGAGTTTATATTCGAAAAATTATCCCACCTTCTGGAGGTACATGGGCGTAGGGCCAAGGATCGGAGGAAGTCCAGAGTATTGGCACTATAAATGGGGCTACCTCCCGACGGGCTTTAGCCCGGAGGGTTACGAGACAATGAGCACGAGATTCGACCATTCGTGCCAAAACGTGCAATTTCGACCAATGTTGACAGAGTAGTCACCAGATTTGCCAAATTTTTACCACTTTCAAAAATCATTAAACAAATTCTAAGAACATGGGCTTAATCTTCAATGTCTAACAAATCCAACCATAACACTTAAAACATAATTGAGAAAATATTTGGAAGAAAAAAAAGACAAAAACTTACCGGAGACGGAGCGAAATGCTCGTGAATTGGACACAACGATGGTTGAGGTTGAGGAAAAACAGACTGGGCGGAGCTTCGGCTGTAGCCCGCTAACCGGCTGTTCTCGCTTGTGGACTCACTGCACTGCGCGGCTCTATGCATGTATAAAGTACTGTACATGTACAATACATTGTACACACACAGTATACATTGGCATCAACCTCGTCCCCATGTTTTACTTTTATTTCCAACCATTGTTTACCATGAGAGAGTGGTCAACATGGTACTGCTCGACACACCCTGGGGACGAGGTTGACGTTGGCGTACATGTACATGTACATGTACAGCCCAGCGCCAGCACACACAAACACACTCGTGCAGTGAGTCCGTGAGCGGGCATAGCCGGTTCGCGGGCTACAGCCGCGGCAGGCCGGTCTGTTTTTCCTTGGTTTGTGCTGATTGGTCGGGAATTTACACTGATTGGTCGAGAAGTTGCATGGTAACGAAGTGCAGGGTTTAAAACCTCTCAACCATCGTCTGTCTACACTTCACGGGCTTCGCTCAGTCTCCGGTAAGTTTTTATCTTTTTTTCTACAAAATAATTTTCTCAATGATGTTTTGAGTGTTATGAATGGATTCCTTAGACATTGAAGATTAAGCCCGTGTTCTTAGAATTTGTTTCATGATTTTTGAAAGTGGTAAAAATTGGGCAAATCTGGTGACTAATCTGTCAACATTGGTCGAAATTGCACGTTTTGGCACGAATGGTCGAATCTCGTGCTCATTGTCTCGTAACCCTCCGGGCTAAAGCCCGTCGGGAGGATGATGGAGGGTTACGATTATCGCAACTAGAAGTCTTTTATTATTTTAGTGAGAAGTTACCTCTTTCTCAAAAACTACGTTACTTCAGAGGGAGTGGTTTCTCACAATGTTTTATACTATCAACAGCTCTCCATTGCTCGTTACCAAGTAAGTTTTTATGCTAATATATATTTTGAGTAATTACCAAACGTGTTCAGTGCCTTTAAAGACACGTTATTTTAATTTTCAGCTTTAAAGTAACCAAAACTTGTATTGTAAAGTGAATTCATTTTGGTAATAAAGAGATTCTGCATGCTGTATCCAGATGTCTGACACTTCGTACCTTTACCTTTTCAGGCCTCGAACTTCGTGTTCAAAAGGGCACGGCAATAATTGCCGCCCTTTTTTTAGAATTTGAAGGGTATCGCAGCAATTTTGTAAGTGTAAGGCATTTTTGTCGAATTTGGGGGGCATCACGGCAGAAACAAAATTGTACAAAGTTTAACAAGACAGGTGAAAAACTAAGGTTGAAAAAACGTTTTGCAACCATGGATGTGATCAAAAACAATGCGTCTTCACCACAGCATTGTTACTTTGCACAAGCACCCCGCAAAAAATTCCCCAAAACAAAACAAAACACATTTAAGAAGAAACAAATCTTATGTTTTACAGTAAAAAAATATTTATGTTGATACAAAATGTCCTAAACTTTAGAGTGAATTCATCGACGCTTATCGGAACCGTAAAAATGTAAACTCATAACCAGATATTTAATATGAATCTTACAATTTTATTAAGGGCACCGACGACAGTTGGATAAAAAGGGCATGGCAATATATTGCCGTGAATTGTCGATGATTTCGAGGGCATGGCAGGGCACCGACGGCAAGTGCTGTCGGTTATTTTGAGGTCTGCCTTTTCGTACCCGGGACTCAGCTGAGTCACTTCGTACCGTCGGCCCTCTACTGTTGGGGCCCTCTACCGTTGGATGTCGGTAAAATGTCATCTTGTTATAAATGCTTGTTTGTTATTTTAGTGAAGTTGTACATTTTTGTATTAACTGTATTCGACAAAACTAATTACAACTAATTTGTAAGTATTGCAATTTTAACATTCAACAATTGTTAGTTGGTGCTCAATTCATATCGAGTCTAGTCAGAACTGGTCATTAATGATTCTTTGGCAGCGTAACCCTCTCGAAACGAGGCAGAACAACCTTGGTTGTTCTGCCTCGTTTCGAGAGGGTTGAGGCAGAACAACCTTGGTTGTTCTGCCTCGTTTCGAGAGGGTTACGAAAGGTACAAAGTGAGGTACGAAAGGTACAAAGTGTCTTGTATGGAGGTACGAAGTGACTCGGCTGACAGTACAAAGTGTCCAGGGTACGAAGTGTCCAAAGTCACTTCGTACCTTGTAAAAGGTATGAAGTGTCCCGGGTACGAAAAGGTAAAGGTACTTTTTTACTTGTTAAGACCAAAACAATGTACAAGTGATTTTTTTTTTAAATTATACTATAGTGTTTTTGGTCAAAATAGCCATAAAGCGGCAGTTGGCAGTTAGAATGGATACACATACAGCATCTTTCCTGGAATTCATAACACTAATAAAATAAAGTTACAAAAGGAAATCATGGTCCGGAAATCACTGTAAGGAAAGCTGTACTGACACAATTGTGTTCACTTATTTATGATCATAAGCTGGAACTAATTTTTCTGATCAAAAACCAATTTGGGACAAAAGTGAAAAACTGGCGGTTGGTTACATTGGTTTAAAATTTCTTTTCCAGAAATAAAGCAGGAACCGCCATCGGACACAAGGAGGCAAGGAGGTCGTGGTGGAAGCCGCAGTGCTGGTGCCGGAGGACGCCCAGGTGGTGAGAACAGAAGAAACCGAGGAGAGAGACGAGATGAGACCAGTGAAAACCAAGAGAACCAAGCCCCCTCTGAGTTCAAGGGTGAAAGGTCAGAGAGACCCTATCGAAGTGCTGATCAAGGTGACCGACCGCCGAGGGGAGAAAGAGGACGTGGTGGCCGAGGACGCGGTAGAGGCCGCGGATTCACCGGTGGGCGTGACTACCGCGGGAAGAGAGAGTTTGACCGTCACAGCGGCAATGACAAGAGGTACTAGTAAATGGCCATGGTACCACCAAGTTGGTTTGCTTCATCACTGATGAAGTTGTCTTGGTATTTATTCTATCACGATTCATGGGTATTGGTGAAACCAGGTTGGGTTTGAGTTACTCACTAACTCTATGGAAGCTTTTTCATGAAGGAGCAGGCACTTTTTTTTCTTAGTAAAGTTCTCCTCTGTGAGGAACTTCATGCCTTGAATTTGGAGGCAATGGCCTCTGTTACCCCTGGTCTGGGTTCCCCTTCCAAAGTTAACAAAAAATCCAGTGGAAGGGCCTTTTGCAAATAAAAAATTTACCTTTTGCTCTAAAAAATGAAATTCCAGGCCTTGAACTCATATCCATTGAGGCATCTCAAAGATGAACTCTGAAGAAGCAGAGACCTTTGATTCCTCCATCAAGTACAGCGCCATTTGAGGGGTAACTAAGGCCTTGGACCCTCTGTTGTCTAAATGCTAGCCTCGATGTCCCTAACATGACTGTAGTACTTGCCGCCATGCCTTGGCCATTTTCTTCATAGGGGTGCCCTTTACTGAGGAAAAACTGCCTTGCCCTTACAACAGTCATTAGGCTTACCTGTTGGAAGGCTTCTTTTAACAATTCCAGCTCCACTTATAATGACCCAAAACGGTAATAAGGAAGAGATTTAAAGGTGAAGAGTAAATATATTCCTGAGCTACAAGTAATTCTGTTGAACAGCAACGTCGTTCTGTTTTACATGCTCTTTGAGAACATCTGCATTATTTTGTGTGTGTTTTATGTATTTGTTTATTTATTTTGACCCTCCTACTTTTGGAAATCATTTCCAGTAAGTTGACCAACCATTCACTGCACGGGTTGTATAATAATTAGGGTCCAATTGAATGGCTCTGCAGTGCTTACCCCGGAATTCTACACTTTTGGCATCCTGTAAAGCACATGGTTCTGAGGGCTGTAAGGGCAAAACACCGGGCTAAGCAGATCCATGAAATCAGGCCCTGTTTTTATGTGTACACTGTGTAGATGCATTCACCACTTTATATTATTTGCAGGCTGGCAACTATCTTTCAAAATCACATAGAATAATCTTCAATGGTCTGAAAGTAGGAAGGTTAATCGCACAATTAATGTAGAGTCCTATACAAATAGTGGACTGTCCCAAAAGGCAAGAAGTTAATTTGCACTTCAGTTTTCTTCTCTCTTGAGAGAAAACTAAAATAGAAGCAGCATCACACAATGTCCTTCTTCTTTAATCTTAATCCGGGCCTCCTTGGGCTGAATTGCTGTCTCCTTCTGTTTCAGCAGCTCCTTAAAACCCCAAGACAAACGTGAAGGCGGCGGCTCTCACAACTGGGGCACCTCTAAGGATGACATGAAGTAAGTGGCACTAACTGAAGGTGACCTAAACTCCCCTCTCCCCCCTGCCATGAACTAACATCACCATATACACTACTGATTTGATTAGATTTCTGTGAAGGTTATAATTAGGTTAAGAAGAGAATCATGCTAATAATCACATCTTAACATTCAGCCTACATGTAGCTCAACACAAATTCAAAGACCAAAATACCCACTAGAGCACTGGCCAGAGTCCAGTCACATTAGCACTTGACCACTGGCCAGAGTCCAGTCATTTTAACATTTGACCAGTGACCCCCATAAACCAAACAAGTCCTGAAGTCAAGTGTTTTTTCCTAAATGACTATTTTTTGAGACTGATTTAAATATAACATCCAGGTTTTTAAATTCCAAATCTCCTGAAAAAGTTTAGCAAGTAACCATTTTAGGTTCCTGAAAACAATACTTCTGATCTTGTGACAGCTATCACACGGTCTATTTGACATTTTCTGGAAACTCTTAACCCTAAAATTTGTAGGGAAAGCAAATACTGCACAAAAATGAAATAATACTGTACAGTCATCATTTGCAACTTGTTTCGTTTTGAGTTTTAGTTTGCTGTTCTGTTTAGTTGTGCACAGAAGCTATCATTGGGCTGGCAATTGTTATATTTTATTTATACAGCAGGCCTGATACTCCACCATTGGACCACAACTAACTGAGTTTAGTATTCAACCACTTCATGTCGATATTCCCAAAAAATTTCCATGTCCATGCGCGGTGTTATTTTTCAGCACTATTTGGAGCTTATTGAGTAATCGTTTTCCTTTGAATATAATGTTGCCACAATGAAACCCTTATTTGACAAAGAAAAAAAAAAGGTCTCGTAATCAGCACCATGATTTGATGTCGTCTTGTGAGAAAATATGAGTATGCACTCCCCAGGGTTGACAACCTTGGCCGTGACCCACGGCCGATAATCTGCCATGATGTACTTGAATCTTGGAACACTTAGGCCATTTAGCCTAATTCAGTGATAAACAATAGTGGCAGTCCATTCTTGTTTGCCATATTTGTATAACAAAGGGACAAAGGTCTGTAATCAGGGATTACACACTAATCTTACCCAAGTCCAAACTTTTTGGTGGCAAGTTATAACCATTAAAGTAAAGTATTTTGGAGGATATGTGATAGTCTTTAGCCAAAGACACTAGGTTTAGGGTTAATAATTATGTTTCACAAGGTTGCTGGAATGATCTTTTATTAAAGTGTCAATTTAATGTGATGGATTTAGATATGGTAGGATCACCTAACTTTCCCCTTATTGTAAGGTCGACTTTAACTCGCAATCTACCAATACACCTTATGCACTGGGGCCACCCTATCATTTGCACCAACACACGTGCACCACTTTCTGTTTCTAACACTTCTTGCTCCACTGTAGTTAGTTTTAAGAAATGTTTTGACAAGATCTCCATATTGATCGGCAGGTCAAGTGACTCATTTGCAGGTCACATGGCTTGTTGACAAGTCACATGGCTTGTTGACAAGTCACATGGCTTGTTGACAAGTCACATGGCTTGTTGACAAGTCACATGGCTTGTTGACAAGTCACTTTGCTTGTTGACAAGTCACTTTGCTTGTTGACAAGTCACTTTGCTTGTTGACAAGTCACTTTGCTTGTTGACAAGTCACATGGCTGGTTGACAAGTCACATGGCTGGTTGACAAGTCACATGGCTGGTTGACAGGTCACATGGCTGGTTGACAGGTCACATGGCTGGTTGACAGGCCACATGGCTGGTTGACAGGCCACATGGCTGGTTGACAGGCCACATGGCTGGTTGACAGGCCACATGGCTGGTTGACAGGCCACATGGCTGGTTGACAGGCCACATGGCTGGTTGACAGGCCACATGGCTGGTTGACAGGCCACATGGCTGGTTGACAGGCCACATGGCTGGTTGACAGGCCACATGGCTGGTTGACAGGCCACATGGCTGGTTGACAGGCCACATGGCTGGTTGACAGGCCACATGGCTGGTTGACAGGCCACATGGCTCGTTGACAGGTCACATGGCTCGTTGACAGGTCACATGGCTCGTTGACAGGTCACATGGCTCGTTGACAGGTCACATGGCTCGTTGACAGGTCACATGGCTCGTTGACAGGTCACATGGCTCGTTGACAGGTCACATGGCTCGTTGACAGGTCACATGGCTCGTTGACAGGTCACATGGCTCGTTGACAGGTCACATGGCTCGTTGACAGGTCACATGACTCGTTGACAGGTCACAAGACTTATGACAGGTGGCATGGTTGGCTAGTGCATAAAGCGCTCGCTTCTCACCACTGCGGTCCTGGGTTGATTCCCAGCTAGGGCCATATTGTGAGTAGATTGTGTGTTGGTTTCTTTCTGTGCCACGAGGGTTCTTCTCCGGGCCCTTTGGTTTTCCTCCCTCTGGAAAAATCTGACACTTTTGATTTCTGACTGTTCCTTCGCAACTCGGCTTCTCAGCTGTGAGTAAGGATGATTAGCCTCTCAAATTATTATTGTAAGCAGGTCATGTGACTCATTCACAGGTCACAAGACTCGTTGTCAGGTCACGTGGTTGATGCGCACATCACTGACTAAATTGCAGATCACATGACTTATGTGCAGGTCATTTGACTCATTGACCAGTCACATGACGCAATGGCAGATCACAAGACACAATTGTAGTTCACTTATGGCTTATTGACAAGTTATTCAATTCATTGAAATGTCACATTACCAAACATTGTTTGTAGAATAACATAAATAAACATAAACTGTCCTCCAACATTCCATTTCGAGTTCTAAATCAGACGATGCGTGTTTATGAATGTTACTACCTAACTTGATGAAGTCTTCATAGATAAATTGCATAGCGTGTTTATTCAAAACTAATCGATGGGAGTACATTTTCTCCTCCCCAAAAACCCAATGTTGTGACTGTCCTACTTGGAATCGTAGTCAAATGATGGCCCAAACTCTTAAACAGAGGTCGTTTTGTTTTCCTTGACAGGGACCTGAACACATCCAACGTGACCGATGACGGCGAAACACCAGAATATACTGCACAACCCATGGACACCGATGCACAACCTAAGTAAGTCATACAAAGCCATAACTTACATGTACAACAAACCTCCATCGGAATTCTTCAAAAACTTATTATATTTTAAAAAGCCATTCACAAAAGTCAATATTTTTACGAACGTTTCAGGACCCCCTCCCGACACACACACCTAAAAGTGTACACAACAAAAGTTGATTTCTTTCATGCCTTGGATTGGGCCAGGCTGATGAAGAGAAATTGTGGCTGTACAGTCCATACAATGCTGTCGATTCATGCATAAAAAGCTGCACGTAACTGTATGACAAGCGATATGATGGCTGGGAGTCAGGATGGCTGGCACTCGATTGTACAAATCTACGATCTAATACTTTGAGTTCAGCCATTGATTATTGGCCTGCGACAAAATCAACGATATATTTATTCTAGAAAGTGAAAAAGGCTGCAAACAGCTTGTACGCTCATGAAAATGGTTAACTAATGTGAACAGCCCCTTCAATCCAAACTACTGTCAGTAAAATCACAAAAGAAAAAATGTGCTATAACTGAAACTGAATCTCACTTGAGTTCTATGTGTACTTTTGATTTTAATAATTTATAAAATCTTCTTAACTTTTTCAGTTCCAAGGTCGTACATGTATGATCTATTTTTTGTACTAAAAAAGTGTAGTCAATCGTTCATGTACAACCCATAATATACATATTATCACCGAAGAGCTGTATCACTCAAGAAATATTATTGACTTTGGGATGTACCAAGGCAATGCAAATCATCAAGATGCATTTTGTTTGGTAAGAAAGACTTTTTTTCTGATGCAGAATTTCGAAAAAGCTGGGCACTTTAGCGGGCACTGAAAGAGTTGAAAACCTGGTACAGACATTGATGCTTTGAACTGAACATGTTGCTCTCCATGTAAATGCCTACATGGTTTATTTTCTCATTTCCTCTCATTTCTCATTTTCTCTTGGGGGGGGGGGGGGTGAGAGAAAACCTGTGTACTCTTTGTATCATTTTCTATTGAGTTGACCATCCATTTGAAACAAATTGACTGCACAGGTTGTGTTATGCACAGAGCTATGTACATGTTAACTATGTAGTGTTGATAAATTTCCTGAAAATTTGATGGCTTGAGGAAATTTAGTATTCCCATACTTTATGTCAGAGCAAACTGTAAAGGAACCCTTCACTGAGTATGCATGACTAAAAATGGTCACTGGACCACTGGCCTGAGTCCAGGGCCCAATTTCATAGAGCTTCTTAGGCAGAAAACGGTGCTTAAAACTGGGCCAAAACTGGCACCCCTGACAAAGATATTGACAACATAGGGAGACCCCCAACATTAGGGCTAGATAGCTCAGTTGGTAGAGCACCGGCATGTTGATCTGAAGGTTGCAGGTTCAAATTTTTTTTTAATTCATCCCAAAATTAATTTATATTTACCCTGTCGGTTTCTCTTGTGGTTTATAAACTTGATATTTTAAAAGCATTTTACACATGATCTTAAAATGCATTTTGCTCTTTGTTGATTTACTCTAACAGAGACACAGAGGCCGGCGAGGCCAAAGAAGGCGAAGCAGACAACGAAGAGGAGGCCCTGAAGGAAGAAGAAGAGGCTAAGGAGCTGACGCTGGACGAGTACAAACAGCAACTGTCCAAGGAACGATCCCAGGCCCAGTTCAAGATCCGTCGTCCCGGGGAAGGGGAGGACACCAGTCAGTGGGGTGAGATGCACGCCCTCAAGAAGCAAGAGAAGGTGGAGGAAGAAAAGGTAGGCACTTCGGAGCAAAAGTAAACTGGAAAGGGGCCGACAGTTTTGCTGAATTACAGGCCTGGAATTTCATCTTTGAGAGGGGCAAACCGTTTTCATTTTGCAAAGGACACTTCTATTGAGGAATCTATGGGAAACTTTGAGGGGGCTGGAAGACCAAGAGTAGGGCAACAGAGGCCATGGCTTTCATGTGATTCCAGGCCTGTGGTTGTCTCAGGGATGTGATTTTTCCATTTTTAACCGGAAATCTTTTTTTTTTGCCCTCAAAAAAAAGAAATTTGATTTTGTTTTTGCTCCCCTCCCCCTCCCCCAATTTTATTTTATTTTGTTTATTTTTTACTTGAGATCAAATTCATAAAAAATGAAGATAAAACCATATATAACGCTCCAGATTGCAGAGTAGGGTTTTTAAAACCAAAGATAAATGTTTTAGTGAGCTTCGTGCTCGCAAGTTTTTCGAGCTCGCAAGCTTTCGCACTTTGCGCTCAAAGTTCAGATTTTTTTTCACACATCCAGTTTTGGACTTCAATTCTAATCGTTTACTAATTTTTCAAAAACTTGATCATTCCAAGCAAAAAATGTTTTAAGTTATTTTTACGCTATGACCACCTTTATACCGTGTTATTTTTGTGCAAATCTGTGGACATTTATACTGTATGTTCACTCTTACCAATGTAATGCACACCGACAAAAGGTGGGGTCATAGATTGGTAAATACTCCAAAAATTTGTTAACTAAAAACCTTACTTGGTGAGAAGCACTGCAGCTGTTGATAGTATCAACGATTTTGAGAAAGGATTCCCTTCGAAGTAAAATAGTTTTGATAATTTTTTCAACCCCAAACATTTGAACCTGAGAAACGATTCATGCATGAATTGTTTCTCAGATTTCTTAGTGTTTGTGTCCATTGGCAAATGCTGCAGCTAGAGATGCGGTTGGGACCTGCTGTCCACTCACTAAACATGGATGGATTTGATGTTCTTGTAAAAATACTGTGATAGTTTTTGGCTGTTTCTCATCAAGTAGAGACTGTATTCAGCTGAAACTTTCATACATGACTTTATTGGGGTTTTTTATAATTTTGCTGTAAAAATGATGTAAAATACCATTGTATGTGCTATAATTTTGCAGAGCTAAATTTAAAACATGACGTCATTGGATGTCAATGACAAATAGATCTGTACATTCCATGGATTAATTTTTCGTCAGTCACAAGGTCAAATTCAATGCAGGTTTGATTGAATATAATGGAAAGTCGGGAATGAACCAAAAACTCCCTGTAAAAAGAATGTGACAAATCGCTCTAAAAGAGTACCAAATACAATGACCATTTACACCGTTTAACATGAGGTTAGAGACTTCTTCCCACTGTCATGAGGACTCTATCTTTCTCCAGTAGAAATTTTAAAAAATCACACGAGGGTGTGCTTTTATAAGAGATGGTACATGTACAATATTTTTAACTGAAATGTAAATTATAATAGTTTTTAATTTGGAATTGTTGTTGTTTTTTATTTTAGCATTTGGCAACAGAGCACTCTCACAAGGATCGCCCGACAAAGACCCAGGTAGTGGACATCAACATCAGCTTCAACGAGTCCGAGCGTCAATCTGGAAGTGGAGGAGGAGGAGGAGGAGGCCGTGGTGGTCGCGGTGGCCGTGGTGGTCGCGGGGGCCGTGGTGGTCGCGGTGGCGGCGGCGGCAGTCGTGATGTTCGTGATGTTCGTGAGGGCCGTGATGTTCGTGAGGGCCGAGATAATCGTGAGGTTCGTGATACTCGCGACAGCCGTGATACTCGCGACAGCCGTGATACTCGCGACAGCCGTGATAGTCGCGACATTCGTGAGAGCCGCGACATTCGTGAGAGCCGCGACATTCGTGAGAGCCGCGACAACCGCGAAGGTCGCGACAATCGTGAAGGCCGTGAGGATCGACGCAGTGGTGAGAATGACCGTGGATTCACCCCGCGTGGACGAGGTGGTTTTGGCCGTGGAGGCGGTGGTAGAGGGCGTGGCCGTGGAGGGCGTGGTGGTGGCGGTGGGCGTGGTGCCAGCAGTCAAGCACCTCTGGTGACCAGTGAGGAAGAGTTTCCTTCCCTGGGCTCCAAGTAAGCCACGCAGCCGTCTCAAGGAGCTGCTCGTAAGCACCAGTGCTTCACCCTCCTCTTAAAAAATGTACCTGCGTGTACATGATAAGCCAATGGCTTGAACTGGATGACATTATTACGTGACGACAGACGCAACCAATGTTTGGCGTCCCGTGTTCTCACATCCTACAAAGTTACTTAGCACCCAATGGAGATGATATTACCAAGTGCCGATGCTCGTCACTTGTTCTGCAAACATTTAAATGGAAAAAAAACACAACAAATCCACCTGAATTGCAGTCTGTATGATTGAGACGATTGCAAGATTTGAAACTTATTTTGTATGCTTTTTTTTCCCCCCAGTGCTTAAACTATATCTTGGTGTTGTTGACCAAGTACTCTAACAATGCTGACAAATTGTAACTTTGCTTACAAGTAAAAAGAAAACTAAAATAATTATAATAAAATAAGCCTGAAAATATAGTACTTTTTGATTCAATTGAAAATGATGAATCAACTTTATCTTCCATGTTTGTTTTTGTGTGAATACCTGTTATAGAGACGTCGTCCTTTGGGCCACTCATAAATTTCTATTCTGAAGAGAACAATTGACAGATTTTTTGATATTTTCTTATGTTTTACTAAGAGTATTCCGGTAACTTAGACGGTAGCTTCTGTTTATTTTGTATAATTTAATTGTGGCCCATAGGTGCATTATTATATTTACGCGAAAAGAAAAAGACCTGAATCTATGATTGTAATTTGTCTTAATAAAATAAAAAAACATTTAATCTACCGAAAGTAATTAAAGTGGTTTAAAATTATTCGGGTTATTATCGAGACTGCAGGTGGCTGATGGTTAAATCTGGGAAGTATGACTTGCCCCAGACTTAAATTCATCATTTTCTGCTTCCAACTTTTAAAGAGAAAGAAAATCTGAAAAATTTGATCAAAATGACGGCGTCAACAATCCAAGGGCCCACTTCCTGGAGCTGCTTAAGCAGACAATTGTGCTTAGCAAAAATCAGCAGCATACCAGTCAGAAATGAAGCATGTGACATGTTATTTTGGCTGGTAACCTTATTCTGGTAACCATCGTTTTTGTCCTTTTTGTGCTTAAGCGGCTCTATAAAACGGGCCCATGTTTCTGAAGTAGATGTACAGGAACTGTTACGCTGGTTTACAAAGATTGTTAAGTTGTAATAATTTGGGCTAATAGTGATAACTACTGCAAACCAAAAAATATGAGGGGGACAAATGCACAACGTAATATTTGTGTAATGTTGGAGATGGTATCTGAGTTGTGGCTTATATGATGAAACTTTCTCTGAATATCAAACATGCCCGAAGACGAAAGCAGAATTAAAGCAAGTATGAGTGTATGACTTATTGTTAGAAACACCAACCGTTTCAGGGAAATGTCTTGACTCTTTGGTAGGATGTGGTACTGCAGGATTATCATTGGAAAACCGGCTTACCATTCTTTTTAGAGTCCAAACACTTGGGTGTTGAGTTGTACTGTAATGTTAATTATTTTGTTGTAATTAAACGGGGACTGTCGTCATTATCGTAGCAGGGCTGTGGGTGTATGTGGAATTATGAACGCTGACCCAGTTACTGCCCGCATGTGCGCTGGCCATCGCATCACAATATGATGGCAGTGCTGTTTGTGATGTAACTGGGTTAAAGTTTTATAATTCCGTGTACAGCCACAGGACTGCAATGATCCCGTTCAAGGAGTCTCTAGTCAAAGACACAAGGAGGATGGGATTTAGTAATCATTGTGTTGGACAAATATCCTGGTAGATTGAAACCAAAGTCCAACACATAACCAGCCTTTATAGGTTCCACTTGCCTTTCCTAAAAGGGGTTGCCTTTTCGTGGTCGTAACCAAAACCTGTTTTAGTTGAATTGGCCATTGGTAATCACTGGCCAATGACCTAAACTGTTATTGGTTACAGCTGTGAAAACGCACCCATGGAAACTTGGCAAGATCCAATGCCAATATGGTTATTTTT
Organism: Leptasterias polaris; assembly: GCA_037783415.1. Classification (NCBI taxonomy): domain Eukaryota; kingdom Metazoa; phylum Echinodermata; class Asteroidea; order Forcipulatida; family Asteriidae; genus Leptasterias; species Leptasterias polaris. The sequence goes on from JAZGTN010000035.1 coordinate 1,495,230, forward strand.
GTGTGAATTCTACCTCTGTTGCTGTTGATAAAACTGCTTGTATTCTGAATTCCTTATGGTGCTATGGTATGCTGTGTTTCATTCTAAGAGAAAATGATTATCGGGAAAGAAACGGCAAAGTGTTTGAAGCACAAACTGTGCAATGTCAAAAAGTGTTCTTTGAATACGATGCTTGCAAATATTTAGGCCTGGATGATGGTACATCTCAAAGTAAAACAACTTCTGTTTGCAGAAAGTCGATACAACTTTAATTAGTTTTTGTTAAGGTGTGGCAGGTTTTGTTCTTTGTTTTGTTTTTTTATTTTGTAACTGTAAATATTTGCATAAACTTGACCGAGGTACATACCGAGTACACTCTTTGATATTGCTTTCCAGAAGAATCTGTTAAGATGGAAACAAAAATATGACAAGTGTTTCGTACAAACCTTTAAACTGTTATTCGCAACAGGTGGATAAAGCTCAGACAAAGTTCACCAACCAAATGGAAATGTCAAGCACAATTTGCTGCTTAACAGCTCAGATGTGTGAACGTTGAAGCAATTCTTCTTAAGTAACTCTGACAGTGTTAAGACCCAAGATTGTGTCTACGCCCATTTGTTGTACATGTATTACTATTGCTCAGAGTAGTTTCAGATTGTAACACAAAATGAGATAAAACCTTGAGTTCCCAAAGTCGAGCTACACCATCCACACAAGAAATTTTCCATCAAAATTGTCTGGTAGGGTTCCATTTTAGGGGAAAACAAAGTTTTAAATAAGAAGTAGCTGTTGCAAACTATGCCCAATTTCATGGCTCTACTTACTGCAGAAATCTGCTCAAACGGCCCATAGCTTCTTGCGCTTAACAGTGAAATTGGGCCCTGCTTCAACCAGCGTCATCTTTGATGTAAATGTAAACGCCTGATAAGTGGTGTTTGAAGCTTTGCATGGTGTTGAAAGTAAGAAGTAACTATAACGCCTGATGTTTTGACCTTAGAAGAGTCTAATGGCTAAATGACCATTTTGACCATTTAGCCTTTAAGAAAGACTCTGCTAGGACCTAAACATCGTGCCAATAATAAGTTTTGCATTCTTTGAAATAACCAAACGGATGGCTAGGTTAAAGTTAATGAAGCTTCATGCTCTTGATGCCCACAGCTTCCGCTTTATCCGAAGTTTGTCATTGACGAGGCATTACCATTTTGAGATAAACATGTATTAATAGATGATATCAATTTGGGTAAAAATTTAGATTTTATTATTAAAAACTGGTGACATCGTCTCTATACCTCATATCAAGGAATAATTTTCAGACTCGGAACTAAAAGATTTGTTAAGTATAATTTGTATGTCAATTATTTTAGCCAAGAGGAATTTTTTTTAAAATTGTTTTGTAAGCAGCAGATATTGTCATGCCATTCTTGCTTGTTTATAGCACAAATCTCTCTCATATCATTTCCCAGGATTGCAGTTTGTTACCTGCTGCTTTATTTCAGCCCATTTTATTATAACAAACCATGCCTTGATGTATTGTTTACTTTGCACGGACAAAATAACATTGCTATTGGGTGAACAAAAAACGCATCAGAGTTGTTTCCTTCTTTTGACTTTTAAGCTTGTGTAGATGTTCTTAAAGGTGTTATAAAAGGAGTGGTAGAGCTAACAAAATAGTTACAGACGTTTTGTGTGATCAGCTATGTACATGAAATAACAAACTGGGAATTTGGGCTTAAACCGTTGAGTGGGTCAGGAAAAAATAGTGCACACTTTTCAGCATGTAAACACATTTTTAGGTGTTCGGGCTTAGAAGCCCGAACAACTCTTTGTTATTGTTCGGTTTTTTTTGGGGTGTTCGGGCCTAAGCCCGAACAAATTTTTCTTTGTTTTGCTTATTCCTCTCAGTGGGCTTTGTCCGCAAGCAAACGCATACTTGCGAATCTTTGATCAACTTGAAACTTAATGTGAAGTTAGAACATAACTAGGAGAAGCCGAGTAAGTTGTGACGTCATGATTACGTCATCAGGTGTCAAATTACAAGCCATTTTAGCTCAAAAAGTGCCCTCATGTCAATGCCTGTATGTCTCTGAATATTAAAGCTACAGTATTCATATTTGGGCATATGATAGATCACGACACGGGCAACATTTGAAAAGTTAACGCCAAAATCACATGACCTTTACTTCCGGTCGTACCGGAAGGTCAAAGTTTGCCTTTGTGATTTTCTTTAAAACAACATTTCCCGGCAAAAAAACTAAACTTCTGAATATCAGATCAACTTCAAATTTTCACCATGTTAGGACCTTGATAAAACCTCCCGAGAGATTTTGCGGGAGCCAGTTGCGTACCCCTGTGGTCTTTGACAGGCACAGGTGATTGGAACCAGCCGAAGAAAACGACAGGTACCCGACTACTACCTAACACCAGATAAACATGTAGTAGGGGTGGGGTACTCGACGGCATGATGCCGTGAGCGTAATTCAAAATGGCCACCAGCCATGCTTGATTTATGTAAACACCGTGGATGTATTACGATCATTTGGCGTGATTTAATATCTGTAGAGGTAAGCTTTATTGTGTAGTTTACTTCAGTTCAAAATGTAGAATAGGAATAGGGCTCGTGGAACCCGTGTAAACACTAAGATTGTCATAAAACGGGTAATTTTGTGGCGTTTCTATTTCCACCTCCATGCACTTGAAAGTACAACGGCCGGAAGTAGCCATGGCGTTTGGCCCATGGCGTATTGTATTGTGCCAGTCATCAATGACTACTTGCCGTCAATCAAATGAAACAATCGAATTTTCTTTTTAGAGTACTGGGTTAAGCAATCTTTTACCACTTGTAGTTTTCATAATAATTATTGTATTTCTACCTCTATGCGTGGATAGTCTGAGATCAATGTGTGGGCCTAGGCCTACATGTTTGTAAAATGAAGAAAACGGGAAATAGCCTACATCTACATGTAACGTCAGTTGTTGTAAACTGCTTACCAAACCAAACGATCTGTGGAAAGGATTGATCAAGGTCTGACGTTTTCGACCTTTGCAGAGTCTTTCTCAAAGGCTGACGTTCTAAAACGGGTAAAAGTTGGCACCTACATTCATTCACCCTGAACTTAATCAAATTGTTTCTCTTTTTAAGACACCGTAGGCCTAATGAAGGGGGTTGGGTGGGTATCGATTTAAAAATAAAAGTTGATGATTATTTCAAGTTGTAAACTGCTTACCAAACCAAACGATCTGTGGAAAGGATTGATCAAGGTCGATCACGTTTCGACCTTTGCAGAGTCTTTCTCAAAGGCTGACGTTCTAAAACGGGTAAAAGTTGGCACCTACATTCATTCACCCTGAACTTAATCAAATTGTTTCTCTTTTTAAGACACCGTAATGAAGGGGGTTGGGTGGGTATCGATTTAAAAATAAAAGTTGATTTCAAGTTGTGAATTCTTTGAAACAATTACCGAATGAGAACGACGATACTGTGTAATTTTAGTCAATGTTGTGTGGATTCGAACCTTGCCCAATTCACTGTAAATAAATACAATAAATAAATGAAAGCAAGAGTACTTAACCATAATGGAACTTCGGCAACAGCTCAAATTTTATTTGACATTTTAACCGCGCATCTTTGGTTTAAATTGGTAAAATAAGCTCTTTGTTCAAAGGAACATGTACGACCCATAATAATGATAACAGTGTTCAGACTTTTCGCCTCTTTCTTTGACGAAAATAGTTAAAATATGAAGTTAGTTTTACAGTAAGAAAAAATAGGGAAACAAATACAGAAAACTATTTTAAAAATTGAAAATCAGGTTGTGCGTTCGTTTTCAGCAACATTGTGGATTTTATTATTATTATTATATACATGTAAAGTTTTTATTCTAATTCTTAAAATCTTTGTTTGAATTTATGTTCACAGCGTGAAATTTCAATTGAACGAACACCTGCATACAATGGTCCAATCATCCAGCATGCCCGAACACGGTCTCTTTCCGATGTATTTTCAAACCCTAACGAGACCACTCAACCGAACACACAACCTCTTCAATTCAATGCATCATCCCGGACGATACCACGGTGCACGGTGAGGATACCGGCCAAGAAAACTGGTGGAATCAACGCTGTTGTTCCCGCGGTCATGTTGATCCCCTAGCTCGCTACGACTGGAGACCCGCCACCCTCCCCCGCAACAACCCCCAATGTCCGTAGTCAAACCAATAATTCCATATTATATATCGTTTCATGTGCACTAATTTTCTATGCCTACAGCGTGTGCCTTAAACTCACATTTTTTAAAGTCCGAACCAAGCAGTCCTCTATAATGCCTATGTATCCTTAGTAAACTACTGGTCCGTACCTACAGCGTGTGCCTTCCACTCGATTTTTTTTTTATAAGTATAAAGCACTGAATTCCCCTGCCATAGTATCCAATGTAAAGTATGAATCGAAGGTTCATCAAGTTCAAAATGCATATGTTCCTGGGGGGGACCCAAGTGGGTGTCGTGGAAGGGCAGCGGATTCCGAACCCAGAGGTCCCCGGTTCGAGCCCCAGTGGTGACCAGGCGGTGGTGGTCCGAGGCGGAGAGACGCGCCGCCCATTCGTGGATGGGAAGGAAACTTAAAACTTAAAACGAACCTCTGCACTTTTTTTATATGAATAATTTGTTTTAATAAAAAGAGGTTTTTTAAAACGCCACATGTTTTTTTTCTGTAGCGGGATTCGATCTCGAAACCTTCCGGTCCAGAGTCTGGAGCCCTTCCATTGGGCCACTGCTCCTCTTACTTAAAGTGTGTTTGAGTTTAATTTTAAACCTTAGAATGAACATCTTTATATCAACAACATAAAAAAAAAAACTCCCGAGATTCGAACCCGGTACCATTGGGTTCGGAGTCCGGAGCCCTTCTACTGGACCACTGCTCCTCTTACTTAAAGTGCGTTTGAGTTTAATTTTAAACCTTAAAATAAACAACTTTGAAATAAACAACATAAAAACAACATAAAAAGGAACACCAGGGGCTCGAACCCAGTACCATTTGGTGCAGAGTCCGGAGCCCTTCCACTGGGCCACTGCTCTTCTTACTTAAATGTGCGTTCGAGTTTAATTTAAAATTCTAGGATATCAAATCAACAGCAGCTAAAAAGTAAACTACTGGTATATAGCCTATGCGTTCCTCTTGCAAATTATTTACTAAGTATAAAGCAAGGTTTTTCATTTGGCATAGTATCCTGCGTAAACCAATAGTCTTAAGAGTACAAAAAGAACACCCGGGAATCGAACCCAGTACCTTTGGGTTCAGGGTCCGGAGCCCATCCACTGGGCCACTGCTCCTCTTACTCCAAGTGCGTTTGAGTTTAATTTTAAACCTTAGAATGAACATCTTTCTATCAACAACATAAAAAAAAATCCCGAGATTCGAACCCGGTACCATTGGGTTCGGAGTCCGGAGCCATTCTACTGGGCCACTGCTCCTCTTACTTAAATTGCGTTTGAGTTTAATTTTAAACCTTAAAATAAACAACTTTGAAATAAACAACATAAAAAGGACACACACACGATTCGAACCCGGTACCGTTGGGACCAGAGTCTGAAGCCCTTCCACTGGGCCACTGCTCCTCTTACTTAAATTGCGTTAGAGTTTAATTTAAAACCTTAAAATAAACAACCCTAAAATAAAAACATAAAAAGGAACACCAGGGGCTCGAACCCAGTACCATTTGGTGCAGAGTCCGGAGCCCTTCCACTGGACCACTGCTCTTCTTACTTAAATTTGTGTTCGAGTTTAATTTAAAATCCTACGATATCAAATCAACAGCAGCTAAAAAGTAAACTACTGGTATATAGCCTATGCGTTCCTCTTGCAAATTATTTACAAAGTATAAAGCAAGGTTTTTCATTTGGCATAGTATCCTGCGTAAACCAATAGTCTTAAGAGTACAAAAAGAACACCCGGGAATCGAACCTAGTACCTTTGGGTTCAGAGTCCGGAGCCCATCCACTGGGCCACTGCTCCTCTTACTTAAATGTGCGTTCGAGTTTAATTTATAACCCTTGAACATCAAATCATTAACGGCCAAAAGTGATTTACTGGTATAAAAGCGTGTGCCTTCCACTCGCAAATTATTTACTAAGTATAAAGCAAGGTTTTTCATTTGGCATAGTATCCTGCGTAAACCAATAGTCTTAAGAGTACAAAAAGAACACCCGGGAATCGAACCCTACCTTTGGGTTCAGGGTCGGGAGCCCATCCACTGGGCCACTGCTCCTCTTACTCAAAGTGCGTTTGAGTTTAATTTTAAACCTTAGAATGAACATCTTTATATCAACAACATTTTAAAAAATCCCGAGATTCGAACCCGGTACCGTTGGGACCAGAGTCTGAAGCCCTTCCACTGGGCCACTGCTCCTCTTACTTAAATTGCGTTAGAGTTTAATTTAAAACCTTAAAATAAACAACCCTAAAATAAAAACATAAAAAGGAACACCAGGGGCTCGAACCCAGTACCATTTGGTGCAGAGTCCGGAGCCCTTCCACTCGACCACTGCTCTTCTTACTTAAATTTGTGTTCGAGTTTAATTTAAAATCCTACGATATCAAATCAACAGCAGCTAAAAAGTAAACTACTGGTTTATACGACGAAAGGATTGGGACTACGAGTTGTGGCATGCATAGGGCCAGTTATTTCGCCGGTGTTCTGGATCAATAAAATGCACGGGACCTACAATCAAAAAAGATTTACACTTTACTTTCTTTGAAATTACAAAAGCTATCAACATTGTTTCCGGCGATTTAATGGTATAGCTAACGCATTAAAACAGCACTGAGCCCAGCGAAAAGCCGAACACCTAGAGTTTGTGGTAACAAACTCTGAATCTCTAGTGTTTAATGAATTTGTTGGCCACATTACGCCCTCAATGTGAAAATTCCCCCGTCCCCCACTTCGATTTTATTAGTATTGTAATTTTGTCAGTTAAACACATTCTAACAATTGAGGCTATTCAAATACCCCGTTTAGGTCCCGTGCATTTTATTGATCCAGAACACCGGCGAAATAACTGGCCCTATGCATGCCACAACTCGTAGTCCCAATCCTTTCGTCGTATCTGTTTATACTTCTCTACTTTAACGGTGTTAATTCATTCTGAGGTTCTATATTATCCTATGCAAATAAGGAAGAGGACCAGTGGCCTTGCGGACAAGGATCGGGATTCTGAACCCCATCATGGTTCCAGGTTCGAATGGCACTCACGCCACAATTATACCATTACTTTACTTTTCCTTGGCTGTTGTTGACTTGATGTATTGGGTTTAAAATTAAACTCAAACGCACTTTAAGTAAGAGGAGCAGTGGAGCAGTGGCCCAGTGGATGGGCTCCGGACTCTCAACCCAAAGGTACTGGGTTCTATTCCCGGGTGTTCTCTTTGTACTCTTAAGGCCATTGGTTTACGCAGGATACTAAGGCATATGAAAAACCTTGCTTTACACTTAGTAAATAATTTGCGAGTGGAAGGCACACGCTTTTATACCAGTAAATCACTTTTGGCCGTTAATGATTTGATGTTCAAGGGTTATAAATTAAACTCGAACGCACATTTAAGTAAGAGGAGCAGTGGCCCAGTGGATGGGCTCCGGACTCTGAACCCAAAGGTACTGGGTTCTATTCCCGGGTGTTCTCTTTGTACTCTTAAGGCCATTGGTTTACGCAGGATACTAAGGCATATGAAAAACCTTGCTTTACACTTAGTAAATAATTTGCGAGTGGAAGGCACACGCTTTTATACCAGTAAATCACTTTTGGCCGTTAATGATTTGATGTTCAAGGGTTATAAATTAAACTCGAACGCACATTTAAGTAAGAGGAGCAGTGGCCCAGTGGATGGGCTCCGGACTCTGAACCCAAAGGTACTAGGTTCGATTCCCGGGTGTTCTTTTTGTACTCTTAAGACTATTGGTTTACGCAGGATACTATGCCAAATGAAAAACCTTGCTTTATACTTTGTAAATAATTTGCAAGAGGAACGCATAGGCTATATACCAGTAGTTTACTTTTTAGCTGCTGTTGATTTGATATCGTAGGATTTTAAATTAAACTCGAACACAAATTTAAGTAAGAAGAGCAGTGGTCCAGTGGAAGGGCTCCGGACTCTGCACCAAATGGTACTGGGTTCGAGCCCCTGGTGTTCCTTTTTATGTTTTTATTTTAGGGTTGTTTATTTTAAGGTTTTAAATTAAACTCTAACGCAATTTAAGTAAGAGGAGCAGTGGCCCAGTGGAAGGGCTTCAGACTCTGGTCCCAACGGTACCGGGTTCGAATCTCGGGATTTTTTAAAATGTTGTTGATATAAAGATGTTCATTCTAAGGTTTAAAATTAAACTCAAACGCACTTTGAGTAAGAGGAGCAGTGGCCCAGTGGATGGGCTCCCGACCCTGAACCCAAAGGTAGGGTTCGATTCCCGGGTGTTCTTTTTGTACTCTTAAGACTATTGGTTTACGCAGGATACTATGCCAAATGAAAAACCTTGCTTTATACTTAGTAAATAATTTGCGAGTGGAAGGCACACGCTTTTATACCAGTAAATCACTTTTGGCCGTTAATGATTTGATGTTCAAGGGTTATAAATTAAACTCGAACGCACATTTAAGTAAGAGGAGCAGTGGCCCAGTGGATGGGCTCCGGACTCTGAACCCAAAGGTACTAGGTTCGATTCCCGGGTGTTCTTTTTGTACTCTTAAGACTATTGGTTTACGCAGGATACTATGCCAAATGAAAAACCTTGCTTTATACTTTGTAAATAATTTGCAAGAGGAACGCATAGGCTATATACCAGTAGTTTACTTTTTAGCTGCTGTTGATTTGATATCGTAGGATTTTAAATTAAACTCGAACACAAATTTAAGTAAGAAGAGCAGTGGTCCAGTGGAAGGGCTCCGGACTCTGCACCAAATGGTACTGGGTTCGAGCCCCTGGTGTTCCTTTTTATGTTTTTATTTTAGGGTTGTTTATTTTAAGGTTTTAAATTAAACTCTAACGCAATTTAAGTAAGAGGAGCAGTGGCCCAGTGGAAGGGCTTCAGACTCTGGTCCCAACGGTACCGGGTTCGAATCGTGTGTGTGTCCTTTTTATGTTGTTTATTTCAAAGTTGTTTATTTTAAGGTTTAAAATTAAACTCAAACGCAATTTAAGTAAGAGGAGCAGTGGCCCAGTAGAATGGCTCCGGACTCCGAACCCAATGGTACCGGGTTCGAATCTCGGGATTTTTTTTTATGTTGTTGATAGAAAGATGTTCATTCTAAGGTTTAAAATTAAACTCAAACGCACTTGGAGTAAGAGGAGCAGTGGCCCAGTGGATGGGCTCCGGACCCTGAACCCAAAGGTACTGGGTTCGATTCCCGGGTGTTCTTTTTGTACTCTTAAGACTATTGGTTTACGCAGGATACTATGCCAAATGAAAAACCTTGCTTTATACTTAGTAAATAATTTGCAAGAGGAACGCATAGGCTATATACCAGTAGTTTACTTTTTAGCTGCTGTTGATTTGATATCCTAGAATTTTAAATTAAACTCGAACGCACATTTAAGTAAGAAGAGCAGTGGCCCAGTGGAAGGGCTCCGGACTCTGCACCAAATGGTACTGGGTTCGAGCCCCTGGTGTTCCTTTTTATGTTGTTTTTATGTTGTTTATTTCAAAGTTGTTTATTTTAAGGTTTAAAATTAAACTCAAACGCACTTTAAGTAAGAGGAGCAGTGGTCCAGTAGAAGGGCTCCGGACTCCGAACCCAATGGTACCGGGTTCGAATCTCGGGAGTTTTTTTTTTTATGTTGTTGATATAAAGATGTTCATTCTAAGGTTTAAAATTAAACTCAAACACACTTTAAGTAAGAGGAGCAGTGGCCCAATGGAAGGGCTCCAGACTCTGGACCGGAAGGTTTCGAGATCGAATCCCGCTACAGAAAAAAAACATGTGGCGTTTTAAAAAACCTCTTTTTATTAAAACAAATTATTCATATAAAAAAAGTGCAGAGGTTCGTTTTAAGTTTTAAGTTTCCTTCCCATCCACGAATGGGCGGCGCGTCTCTCCGCCTCGGACCACCACCGCCTGGTCACCACTGGGGCTCGAACCGGGGACCTCTGGGTTCGGAATCCGCTGCCCTTCCACGACACCCACTTGGGTCCCCCCCAGGAACATATGCATTTTGAACTTGATGAACCTTCGATTCATACTTTACATTGGATACTATGGCAGGGGAATTCAGTGCTTTATACTTATAAAAAAAAAATCGAGTGGAAGGCACACGCTGTAGGTACGGACCAGTAGTTTACTAAGGATACATAGGCATTATAGAGGACTGCTTGGTTCGGACTTTAAAAAATGTGAGTTTAAGGCACACGCTGTAGGCATAGAAAATTAGTGCACATGAAACGATATATAATATGGAATTATTGGTTTGACTACGGACATTGGGGGTTGTTGCGGGGGAGGGTGGCGGGTCTCCAGTCGTAGCGAGCTAGGGGATCAACATGACCGCGGGAACAACAGCGTTGATTCCACCAGTTTTCTTGGCCGGTATCCTCACCGTGCACCGTGGTATCGTCCGGGATGATGCATTGAATTGAAGAGGTTGTGTGTTCGGTTGAGTGGTCTCGTTAGGGTTTGAAAATACATCGGAAAGAGACCGTGTTCGGGCATGCTGGATGATTGGACCATTGTATGCAGGTGTTCGTTCAATTGAAATTTCACGCTGTGAACATAAATTCAAACAAAGATTTTAAGAATTAGAATAAAAACTTTACATGTATATAATAATAATAATAAAATCCACAATGTTGCTGAAAACGAACGCACAACCTGATTTTCAATTTTTAAAATAGTTTTCTGTATTTGTTTCCCTATTTTTTCTTACTGTAAAACTAACTTCATATTTTAACTATTTTCGTCAAAGAAAGAGGCGAAAAGTCTGAACACTGTTATCATTATTATGGGTCGTACATGTTCCTTTGAACAAAGAGCTTATTTTACCAATTTAAACCAAAGATGCGCGGTTAAAATGTCAAATAAAATTTGAGCTGTTGCCGAAGTTCCATTATGGTTAAGTACTCTTGCTTTCATTTATTTATTGTATTTATTTACAGTGAATTGGGCAAGGTTCGAATCCACACAACATTGACTAAAATTACACAGTATCGTCGTTCTCATTCGGTAATTGTTTCAAAGAATTCACAACTTGAAATCATCAACTTTTATTTTTAAATCGATACCCACCCAACCCCCTTCATTAGGCCTACGGTGTCTTAAAAAGAGAAACAATTTGATTAAGTTCAGGGTGAATGAATGTAGGTGCCAACTTTTACCCGTTTTAGAACGTCAGCCTTTGAGAAAGACTCTGCAAAGGTCGAAAACGTCAGACCTTGATCAATCCTTTCCACAGATCGTTTGGTTTGGTAAGCAGTTTACAACAACTGACGTTACATGTAGATGTAGGCTATTTCCCGTTTTCTTCATTTTACAAACATGTAGGCCTAGGCCCACACATTGATCTCAGACTATCCACGCATAGAGGTAGAAATACAATAATTATTATGAAAACTACAAGTGGTAAAAGATTGCTTAACCCAGTACTCTAAAAAGAAAATTCGATTGTTTCATTTGATTGACGGCAAGTAGTCATTGATGACTGGCACAATACAATACGCCATGGGCCAAACGCCATGGCTACTTCCGGCCGTTGTACTTTCAAGTGCATGGAGGTGGAAATAGAAACGCCACAAAATTACCCGTTTTATGACAATCTTAGTGTTTACACGGGTTCCACGAGCCCTATTCCTATTCTACATTTTGAACTGAAGTAAACTACACAATAAAGCTTACCTCTTCAGATATTAAATCACGCCAAATGATCGTAATACATCCACGGTGTTTACATAAATCAAGCATGGCTGGTGGCCATTTTGAATTACGCTCACGGCATCATGCCGTCGAGTACCCCACCCCTACTACATGTTTATCTGGTGTTAGGTAGTAGTCGGGTACCTGTCGTTTTCTTCGGCTGGTTCCAATCACCTGTGCCTGTCAAAGACCACAGGGGTACGCAACTGGCTCCCGCAAAATCTCTCGGTAATGAACAGTAGTAATAGTCGGACATGTAGGCGTAGTAATTATCTGGGGTGTGGCTGGTTGGACATGGGTATAAGCAAGGTGGGTAGATGACTGGGGCCAGGGACTGGGGGTTCGATTTGAGGGTAGGGGAGATGGACTAGTAGTAATTTTGCTAGGGTGTGGCTGGTTGGACATGGGTATAAGCAAGTTGAGTAGATGACTGGGGCCAGGGACTGGGAGTTCGATTTGAGGGTAGGGGAGATGGACTAGTAGTAATTTTGCTAGGGTGTGGCTGGTTGGACTGGGTATGAGCAAGCTCAGTATAATACTTGGGCCAGGGACTGGGATTTAGATTTGAAGGTATGGGACTAAACAGTATAATTCATCGTGCTGGGATGAATGGGATGGATATAGGACTGGCCTGGTTTGGGGGGGGGTCGATGTTTGATAGAAAACAAGTTTTGTTATGTTTGGTTTGGTAGAAGTTAATTGCATTTTATTGCAGGGTGGAATTTATTTTAAGGAACAGTTCCAAATGAATGGAAAGTACATGTTAGTGGAAAGTACGGTTCCTACGAAGTTCAAGACTGGGACTGTACCTTTTTGTTGGTGAAAATTGTGCTTAAAATATGGTGTTCCATATGTGCCACTCCTTTCCGTCGCCTTTTCAATTTTTTCCGTCGCCTTTTCAATTTTTTCCGTCGCCTTTTCAATTTTTCCGTCGCCTTTTCAATTTTTTCCGTCGCCTTTTCAATTTTTTCCGTCGCCTTTTCAATTTTTTCCGTCGCCTTTTCAATTTTGGTCCGTCGCCTTTTCATTTTTGGTCCGTCGCCTTTTCAATTTTGGTCCGTCGCCTTTTCAATTTTGGTCCGTCGCCTTTTCAATTTTGGTCCGTCGCCTTTTCAATTTTGGTCCGTCGCCTTTTCAATTTTGGTCCGTCGCCTTTTCAATTTTGGTCCGTCGCCTTTTCAATTTTGGTCCGTCGCCTTTTCAATTTTGGTCCGTCGCCTTTTCAATTTTGGTCCGTCGCCTTTTCAATTTTGTCCGTCGCCTTTTCAATTTTTCCATCGTGGGTCCACGTGACTACCAGGTGATTATCACATGACTCCAAAGGAAATTCGACCTTTGGGAGGCATACCGCTGTTGCCAAAATGTATACGTTGCTTCATCCACAGTCGAGACCAGATAGCTATGGGGCGCCGTTTGTCAATTAATTGTTTAGCGTATTTTTGACGTGTTTTTACCATGGTTTGTAATAATTAGATGTAAACCATAGAAAGTGCTGTCAATTTATTTTGTGGTTTACATACAATCAAAGCTTATAAATTATGGTTTATAAACCATAAAAATGTAAACATGGTTTACAAATCATGATTCATGGTTTATAAACCATGACAATTTAAGCATCCTCAAAACATGGTTTATAAATCATGGTTTATAAACCATGAAAAGTGAAGCATCATAAAACATGGTTTACAAACCATGAAAATCGTGTGTTCACAAATCATGCGGGTTTATAATTAACAGGCACGTAGGAAGATGACTTTAACAGGGGGGGGGGGGGGGGGGGGGCCAGGTTATATGGTCACTCACCTTACACTTTACCCGAATCTCTCGATCACCAGAATTGCATAAAATCGATGTAATAATTAGATGTAAACCATAGAAAGTGCTGTCAATTTATTTTGTGGTTTACATACAATCAAAGCTTATAAATTATGGTTTATAAACCATGAAAATTGAAGCTTCATAAAAAATGGTTTATAAACCATGAAAATTTAAGCACCTTCAAAACACGGTTTATAAACCATAACAATTTAAGCATCATAAAACATATGGTTTACAAATCATGGTTTATAAACCATGAACATTTAAGCACCTTCAAAGCATGGTTTATAAACCATGAAAATTTAAGCGTCTTCAAAACATGGTTTATAAACCATACAAATTTAAGCATCAAAACATGGTTTACAAATCATGGTTTATAAACCATGATTTGTGAACACACGTTTTTTATGGTTTATAAACCATGACTTGTGAACACACGATTTTCATGGTTAATCAGGCACGTAGGAACCGAAGGGGGGGGGGGGGGGGGGGCCGGGGGGCCCACTGGCCCCACTGGCCCCCGCTGAAAAAAATGCGGGGGGCCGGGCCCCCCTAAAAAAAAATTGTCCGGATGATAAATTGGCTTGTTCATGTGTTCTGAGGGAATAGTACTGCAGTTTCTGTAGGCCATTTAATCAGATCACATTGACAAAGTGGCTATTTGAATACATTTGCTTACGGAATCTTGAAGTTTCTTCGCAGACGCCCGGCCCCATTTTTGTTATATTTGTACCACACAGTATGGGGTCAACAGTGAAGGGATCCTAGGAGGCGCCCATTCCTTATGCAGGCGCGGATCCAGGGGGCACCTCCCCCCCGGGTAAAAATTCTTATTTTTTTTATTTTAAGTTTAATTTTTTAAACTATCTAGGCCTACTTGCTTAAAAATTAGCCACAAAAATTAGCCACAAGTGTGTGTGGTGTCTTTTCCCCAAGCGGCAGGATGAATTTCTTTTTCATCCTATGCCTATCAAATTTGTACATGTTTCTTTCTGCCAAAATGAATCTTTCATGATATGTCACTTGTAATTGCTTAGATTTGCACGATAACATAAGCGTTTGAAACCTGACGTGCCAATTTGTCCTGGATAAAGTATAGTTCATGTCGTTCTGGCATTCAAGTAAAGACTATACACTAAGCTTGAACTAATTTGAATGAATATGCATGAAACCAGATATTGCAGCGACCAGATCCAAACGCGAGATTTGTGGGATTAACAGTTTCTTTGAGTAAAATTAGAAAATTGGTATGAATCAGAAGAGCTTAAAAGGCTTTTCGGTTTCAGGCACACAGAGGCTTGATTGTTTACCCCTCAAAATGCCAAAAGCTCAGAGCTTCAGGGGGCGAAGCCCCCTGAACCCCCACCCTTCGCCCCTGGACCCCACCCATTTTTGGTTTACCCTGTAATACAAAATCCTGGTTGCGCCGTTGTGCCCCCCGGTTTAAAAAATCCTGGATCCGCCCCTGTTATGCGTGTATACAAAAGCCAGCGTGGGATTAACATTTTCTAGGAGTCCCTGTTCGTTGATGTTACAGGAAATTTTCCTGTAAAATTAGACGATTGATATTGATCAGAAGTGCTCTTTTCCTCTGTATTTAGGTACACGGAGGCTTGATTTTTCGACCCCAAAACGCAAAAAGCTCAGAGCTGCGGGGGGCTTCGCCCACCGGGGCTTCGCCCCTGGACCCCACCAGGGGCCGTGAGGCCGGCCCCTGGACCCCACCCCTCAAGTTTATTTTAGTTACAAATGGAGAAGCCTGTGTGCGCTTTACACTTCCAAGTTCCTACCTCCATGTTTACACAAATATTTTTAACTTCAAGTTTTACATCGATTTTATGCAATTCTGGTGATCGAGGGATTCGGGTAAAGTGTAAGGTGAGTGACCATATAACCTGGCCCCCCCCCCCCCCCCCCCCTGTTAAAGTCATCTTCCTACGTGCCTGTTAATTATAAACCCGCATGATTTGTGAACACACGATTTTCATGGTTTGTAAACCATGTTTTATGATGCTTCACTTTTCATGGTTTATAAACCATGATTTATAAACCATGTTTTGAGGATGCTTAAATTGTCATGGTTTATAAACCATGAATTATGATTTGTAAACCATGTTTACATTTTTATGGTTTATAAACCATAATTTATAAGCTTTGATTGTATGTAAACCACAAAATAAATTGACAGCACTTTCTATGGTTTACATCTAATTATTACAAACCATGGTAAAAACACGTCAAAAATACGCTAAACAATTAATTGACAAACGGCGCCCCATAGCTATCTGGTCTCGACTGTGGATGAAGCAACGTATACATTTTGGCAACAGCGGTATGCCTCCCAAAGGTCGAATTTCCTTTGGAGTCATGTGATAATCACCTGGTAGTCACGTGGACCCACGATGGAAAAATTGAAAAGGCGACGGACAAAATTGAAAAGGCGACGGACCAAAATTGAAAAGGCGACGGACCAAAATTGAAAAGGCGACGGACCAAAATTGAAAAGGCGACGGACCAAAATTGAAAAGGCGACGGACCAAAATTGAAAAGGCGACGGACCAAAATTGAAAAGGCGACGGACCAAAATTGAAAAGGCGACGGACCAAAATTGAAAAGGCGACGGACCAAAATTGAAAAGGCGACGGACCAAAATTGAAAAGGCGACGGACCAAAATTGAAAAGGCGACGGACCAAAATTGAAAAGGCGACGGACCAAAATTGAAAAGGCGACGGAAAAAATTGAAAAGGCGACGGAAAAAATTGAAAAGGCGACGGAAAGGAGTGGCACATATGGAACACCATATTAAAAACATTTGAGTGAAAATCTTGTAGCCCACCATGGCCAAGCAGTCTACCATCTACCAAACTCACAAAATCTACCAAACTGCTTAATCACACAAAAATGTTGCTTACCAGAATAAGGTTACCATCTAAAATACCATTCCACATATATACAGTATGTGACAATCTTTGCTAAGCAGACAATTATTAAGCACAATTTTTCGCATACAGCTCTATGAAATCTGTCCCTGGTGATGGCAGAGTCATCAGAGAGTGGGTTCAAGTCCGGGTCACGACACTTGTGTCCTTGGCAAGACATTCAACAATAATTGCTCCACAACACCCAGGAGTGAATGGGTATCAGCGAGGGTAGAGGATTTGGTTGTGCACAATGTGATTGCTGGTGCTGCATACTCCTAATGAGTTAAGATGGTTTCAGGAATCCCTACACCAGGCCAACAACATAAGGAAGTAACAATGTAAAGGTCATTTTTTACTTGCTGAGTGTATGATGCACCATAGAGGTAGAAGTAGTAATTAACTCATTGTGTTATTATAGTATAAATTCACGAGAGGCTTAGACTTGCCGTCCCCATGCTTTGCCTTTGTCTTGCATAATTATCCTAAACAAATGTCTTTTCTTTTAATATTCTAAATTTAACAAACCGTTCTGTTTGAAAATCAATGTCTAAAAATCAAACTGGGTATTTTAAAACATGCAACCGATAGCTCATAATACTTGACTTATTTTTAATGACATTTTCATCAGACGTGCATATGTTTTGAACAATCAATGATTCATGCACCGATACTTCATGAGTATCCAACTCACTGTAAAAACTTTTCAGAATTGTAACTTAATAATGTCAACATGAATATCATGTCATGTGGTTTTTTAATAATAAAAAAATCGATATCCATTGACAAATAAATAAACTTCAGTGAATGGCATACATAATAGTTGTACGTGTGGGTCATTTAAACGCTCGTTTCAAGATCTGCTGCCAAGATGAAGGGGAAGGGGGGTAATGTTCCTCTGCTGAATGACTATGAAATGACAATGGACCTTTTGCCCTTTCAAATAATTTAAATAATGTACTCCTTTGCTGATTTTTGTTTTGTAAGTTCATCTTTGTTTTTCACTTGGCACATATTTAAATACCTATGTCTCGATAAAAACCTTTGTATCTTCATAATGATGTCATCAGTTTTCAAATCTGGCTGAACAAAAGTTTGTTATTTATAAAATTTCATATTTTGAGTAGCTTTTATTTCCTGTGTAAAGTAACGCATAAACGTAGAATATTTACACTTTACTTTCTTTAAAATTTTAAAGCTATTAACATTGTTTTCAGCGACTCATTGATATAGCTAACGCTAACGCATTAAAACAGCATTGAGCCCAGGAGCGATACCCGAACACCTAGAGTTTGTTTTACAAACTCTAAATCTCTAGTTTTTAATGGTTTTAGTTTTCAGATAGTTTTCTGGAACAGGACTTAATTTCAGAGGGAAATATTTCACAGGAAAACAATTTTCCAGTATGAACTTCATAATGTGTAGGCTTTCAGAAAAAAAATGAAATAATGATGGGTTTTTTCTTACCAATCCTGTATAATACCAATACCTTCAAGGGTTTTTAATTGTCAGAAAACTAAGTGTAAATGTTTTATCAGAAACAGAAATGCAGAAACAAATTATTTAGCACACATTGGTGTAAGGCTAAAAGCATTATTGTTGTGTTGGCCACTGTGGTTAAGCTTAGGGTTTCTATAGGAGTTTGTGTTGGCGACTGGGGGGTTAGGGTTTTTATAGGGGTTGTGTTGGTGACTGGGGGTTAGGGTTTTATAGGGATTGTGTTGGCAGCTGGGGTTAGGGGTAGGGTTTCTATATAGGGGTTGTGTTGGCGGTTAGGGTTAGGGTTTCTTTAGGGATTGTGTTTGCGACTGGGGTTAGTTTTTTTTTATAGGGGTCGTGTTGGTGACTGGGATTAGGATTTCGGTCTTCCCTCCCTGGTCCTTATAAATGGTTGGGTTTAGAGCTAGATGTATCCTTTCATTACCAGAGGACTGTCCTTAAAGACAGGTGCTTCAAACAAAATAACTAATACAATTATTCAAACAATCCACATATGTTAGACTATACACATGAATATTTTATTATATCGGATCACCAAGCAACAATATACAGATTTCTGCAATAAAGAAGTAATACACCCTATAAAGCTCATGAACAATAAATCTAGTTAAAAGTACCACTTTGTTGACAGTAGTATAGAATGTGTTTCTCAATTACATAAATAGAACCACAACGTTTGCAACTAAAGAAAATAGATGTGTTATATATAGGCAGTTAGTATACCACTGTTTGAAGTTTTGTCTTTTTAAATAAATTAGGGTTAGCAGTTTACGGTTTCTGGGTACTTTTGGAGTTACAATGAAATAGTAATACAGTTTGAATACAAATGACATGAACATGACAAGGGACTACCACATAATAATGTAAGGATTTGGCGTTATACAGAATTCTAACATCCAGATAATCAGTTAAGCATTATATACATGTATGCAGACATGAAACAAAATGCGATATAACTGAATAAGATATCACTCATTTGCAGTGGGAAATATTATAAGAATTCTTCATTATTAGTTAAATAATTTAAGGTGTCCAAATTGATGACTGTGGCTATATCACTATGAATCTCAAATCTTCATCACAAGAGAACCATCCGATCGGCCACTTTAGCGCAATGACCATTCTGTCTACTAACCGGTACTCTCCTGCTCAAATACATGTGCTGGGTACCAGGCAGTATAATCGACCTCTAGTTGACAAATGGTCCTATCAGCTCAAAGCCAAGGGCCTATAGAGCTTTTCTTACAGTCACTAAATCACTGCGTACAGCCAATGTAACTCTGTCACATCCTTTACTGTCAAAGCCTTGCACAAATGTGTAACACAGCCATCTTTGGTTTAATGAATGCCCACAGCTATGGGAATCAAGGTAAGGCTAAATAACAAAATGGAGTCTTGCCAAAGATGGAGGTAGGATCTCCAAACAGTTTACCAATAGCGCCCTCATGCGATCACCGCAGTAGTACAGTCGGCCATATCGCAGTAGTAGTCGGTACACTTGAGTAAACATAAACCTTGGACATAACGCGCTCATACGGGTGAAATTTACCAAATTTGACATGTTGTCTGAGATCTGAGTACTGAGCTTCTAGTTTTGCTGTTGGCGCCGAGTGCTATTTGTCACAAAACCTGTTAAGTTCACAACTATAGCCAGATTTAAAACTATATGGCTGTGCTCCAATGACTTGGGCTACGACTTTGAGCAGTGACTGTAGGTGATGAAGAATGAGCTTTTACCAGTTAAAAGCAACATACATAACATGGCATTTCAGCTGGTAAACTGTTCCCGCTATACAAGATTTGTTTTGTGCTTGAGGATTTTATTCAAGAGGGCCCAGCTTACCAGAAAAGTAAAATACTTGTGTTCCGTAAAATGTTTGGTCTCATCATGTATTGCCACCAACCAGAACAAAATTAATGAACAATAAACAATTATAATTTAAACAACAAAATTTTAAACAATTTCTGCCTTAACATCCATCCCTCTATGAATTTAAAATCTGAACAAACCTTTGCAATAACCAATGCTGATAAAAAATCAACTTGAAGTGATAGATTTCATACATTGTGAAGATGTAGAAAGAACTGAACATGAAAAGATATTCTTTAAAGTCATGCATGTTGAATTTAAATTAAACTTTCCTACCTTCGGAATGATACATATTTTTTTTTTTTATATAAATAATTTATTGGAATCGTACATGATAATTATTTTTAACAAGCATGCATTGCACATGGGTGAGGATTACGTGTATTGAATACCAGGTTATGTCATTGAAAGACGAGTTGTTAAAACACACACACTGGGGAAAAAAGAAGAAAAAATTATAATAATTTAACATCACTTGTTGCTATCCCTTCGGCAAAACTCTGTATCGAGATGAAAAGTGACAAGTCAAGACTTGATAGACACTGAGGGGGATGATCTCACCAGGTAGGGATACCTGGGAAGGAGGATCTCAAAACAGTGATTCTACATCAGCAGCAGCACATTGCTGGTCTCTCTGCCAGACCCTTTCCATATCCCCATTGCCAGACCCTTTCCATATCCCCTTTCCATATCACCCTTTCCATATCCCCTTTCCATATCACCCTTTCCATATCCCCTGTTGTAACAGCTTGTAAGAGCTGTAGATAACAACAGTAGCCAAGACTTCTCCCTCGTACTCAATGCAAACAGTTTACACATACTTAGATGAATCTTCAAGGAGTGGGGCTGGGGGGAGGGCGGTTGTAAAGCAACGGCTTAAGTTCTGAGCAAGTGCACATACCGTTTTTATCTGAAAGTAAATCCTTCAATCAAAATTCAGAGTATCTGCAATTTTCAGGGAGGAGATTTGAAGGATGTGAAAATTCCTGAAAAAATTGCTTGTGGCCCGGGGTCCCCCTTTATTCTAGACCCAGCCTCTCAGATGTTACAATGCAGGAGGTTTACAGACTCTATGCATCACAAGAAATACATAACTGTTGCTCCTAACCTTCTTTGCCACATGTTCCCCGCCCACAGTAAAAATTATAAATACAGTTTCCCATTATACACATGTGCCCTTCCGAGACTCAGTTTGGCCACAGTGCTTTGAATGGGGACAAAAACAATATGGCGGCACCATGACAGAGGGTCTACATAACACCAGCCTGGAAAAGTCCTTGAAACTTTGTTGAATACAATCTACTGGAATGATCATACTGATATTATACACACAATTACAACGTAATTTTTTTGACATGCTTAAAGAAAATCATCGTTATGGTACAAAAGACGGATTCACAAAAGCCTTCCCACCATATAAAGGATAACAACCATAGTGCCCATCAAGCGTGTCAGAATTTGGTTTGTCTATTCAAGGATTGACATTGGTCAATACACCATGGGGGTGGGGCTTAATGGATCCGACTACGACATCAGTGGGAGACATTTGGGGATACCAGGTGGCAGCAGACCCACCAAGTAAATCCATCGTTCTCAGAAATGAGCACATGCTCAAAATATAAAAACAACAGAAAACTGATAGACCTAGCAACCAAAGGTCTCCCATTGTATTAGACAGGTGAATACACTTATACATGAGGGGTAATTAAAAAAAGGTGTGCCAACAATTGGGTTGAAAATAAAATAAATAAATTGTTCTGAAGCGCTACTTTTTTTTTCCGAATAGATTCTTCCGCTTGAAAGGGAACCATTACAAAAAATGCTGAAACGATAAGAGACGGAAATTGTTGGCACAACTTTTTGAGCTGTCATCCATTTTGAAAGGTGGTATAACAAATCTGTACTACTTATCCAACAGAAAACTTAGCGGCAAACCAGCAGGTTTTTTTATGGCAAGACCATCACTTACTTCTTTTACCGGTTCTCATAGATGACAGCCAGTTCTACAGACTTTATATTTTTGGTCTAAACTTCAAAAAGTACATATTACACACATATCTGATAGATGGAATGCTAAACTATATGGTTAGTGTACCTAAAGATCTTAATATATTGCCTTCAATACTTTTTTTTAATAGTTTTTTTTTTTTCAGTTAAATATACACGTTCTACAAACCCTGGCTTTTTTCTCACGTTAGACTCTAAACCTCGGTCACCTACAAATTATACCAATAAGAACGCCCAAAGAAAAACTTGTGAATTTTACACTGTGTTAAAAGATAAAAATGAAGTACATCATCTTCCAAAAGTGCTCCGTACCATGACGATACCTTTGCTGAATACCCGGCTGTCGGACAAACATTCCACCACATACGCGAGCACCGCATCATCGGTGCGCCAAACTGCACTAGCAGTAAAGTCAGTACATGCAAGTAAACACCGCATCATCAGTGCGCCAAACTGCACTAGCAGTAAAGTCAGTACATGCAAGTAAACACCGCGAGCACCGCATCATCGATGCTCTAAACTGCATTAGCAGTAAAGTCAGTACATGCAAGTAAACACTTGTGTCCATGTTAAAGAAGTTGACACATTTGTCTGAGATCCGAGTTTTCAGCTTCTATTTTTTAGCATTAGTGCGGAAAGCTACTTATGGCAATGACTCTGGAGATGAATTTCTCCAGTAAGTTGGCTTTATGCCTTTCATATGATTGGTCAAATGGAACTTTTTCCCACCGTGATAGTTTTCTGGAAAAGTTCACATAGAAAGCTTTGGTTCTTCATGCAGTATAAATCCAGCTCTGAATTTGTACCAGAATTATGTGGGAACTCGGAGAGAGAGAGATTAATACCTTTATCACATGTTGGCCATCTTGGTTGGCTCCCTTCTTGTTGTAATAACTATAGCATAGATAACATTCAAGAAACCAGACTACTTATCTATCGAGCCTCCGTTTCAGGCCACGATTTACTATCGGTGACAGAATACAAGATGTCTACATGGTGATAAAGTTTACAGCTTGATTCGTTTCACAAAGAAATTTCATGACATTTTAATTAATAGTGTCTCCACTTATTTATAATATTAAATAATTTCAAGATAAATAGCAAACAAATATTTTAAATCACTGTCACATGATCATGGTAAAATATCACTATTTTTTGCCATTTTCTCGGTAATGTTACAAACCGTGTTCTTACCCCTTCATCATAATAACGCTACAAATATTAATCATTTTAATTTCACATTAGTTGAATTGAGCTTTTGTGATTGGTCAATCAGCTGAGATATGTCTCATTCATAAAAGTAACACTTGAAAATATGATAAAATATCCAACACCCATTGTGTGCATATATCCCCCCCCCCCAAGTGCTCTACTTTTAGCAATAATTGAGCCTCTCAACCTGAACCCCTAAAGCTCCTGAATTACCCAGCATATAAACCCCCAACGTTGGCAGCAAAAAAATAGACCCCCCCCCCCACCCAACCAGAAAATGACAGCCTGTCAGGCTTTATACCTCATTGGGGTTCAGCGTATTCAATAATCACAGTGGGGCGTAACAAAATCTAATCACTTCAGCACTAGAACACACTGTTCCGCTAGAAACCGACCTTCCCAATGTGTTGGTTCTTTGCCCAAAATCAAATTACCTTCTTTTTTTTTCCTTCGGAAACTGTCAGGTTCAAACCATACTTAAAGAGTTCGTACCAGTTTAAAGGCTTGACTACAAGAAAGCTGGTTATGGATCTGAGCATGGTGAAGCTGTTCAACCTGACACGCTATCATTTCCAAGAAATATGAAAATATATCAGGCTCTAGTCACTGATATGAATTATTTCTTACACTGAAACCATGTTGAACAACAGAGGAATGCAACAACAACAAAAACATTGCATATATTGCAAATTGGATAAACTGAATGGTTGATCTTTGTTGTCAGCAAAGCTTTTTACATATTAACCAAATGTAAACTAAATCGTTGCGTCACTGTTTTTCACTCGAGTGTTCAATGCAAAAAAGTGCACCAGTGATTTGAGCCAGACATACAAAGAAATTGAAAGGGGTCCACTAGGAGGCCCAATTTCAATCAGCTGCTTGCTTAACAGATTTCTGCTAAGCAAAAACTAGCAGGAAACCAGTCACATATAGTACACATGACATTGTATTTTGGCTGGTAACCTATTTTAGGTAAGCACATTTGTTTTGTGCTTTCCAAATTTGATGTGCTTTAAAGCAGCTCTATGAAATTTAGTCCCTTCGGATTGTTTTGAATACGATTAAGTGTTTTCCTAAAATAGAGTGATTTTGATAATTAGATTGCTCTACAGTATTGTCTCGCCACCAACGATGCCGAGGCGAGTAGCACTTACTTTTTTAGAAGAACTCTTTGTGAAAGTAATTTGTAAATTACATTTTGAGGGTGGGGTCTTCTCTGACATTTCAGATGCTCTTTTTTATGTGGAATCCAGACGCATGTAAGAAGCTGTGAAGAGGAAATAAGAAAAAGAAGAATACATTATTTTTATCTTAAACAATGGATCATTTTCATTCTTGGATATCATTTCTATACTTTGGGGCAGCTATTGTAGCATGTCGTGGCTGAGCAGTTTAGTGCATTGGGATAAGGTTCTGGTTGTGAGTCGTCGGGGTGTGCGTTCGGGTCTCACTCATGATACTTCTGTCTTCGAGCAAAGACACTTCACTATAATTGCTTCTCTTCACCCAGGAGTAAATGGGTACCTGTGAGGGCATAGATGGTTCTTGTGATTGATTAAGCTTGGTGTGCTATATTTTTAGCAAAGACATTTCACTATAATTGCTTCTCTTCACCCAGGAGTAAATGGGTACCTGTGAGGGCAGAGATGGTTCTTGTGATTGATTTAGGTATAATTTTGGCAGCACAGGCTGTACTCCCCAAGGGAGCTGAGATGGTTTAAGGAATGAAACAAATGGCCCAGTGACCAGGGGTATTAATGTTGGAGCGCCATGAGCATCACTGAGTGATGAATTTGAGTGCTGTATAAGAAGCCACTTTTATTATTATTACACTCTAGTAGCTAGATCACAGCTTTACAACATTATTATCCCTGTTCATCAGGCACTCTTAGACATGACTTCTCAAACTTTGTCAACTCCCAGGCTAATAAGGGGTCATGATCAAACAGAATACTGTCTCATCCCATTTATACACCTGGTCTAAACGATGCAACTATGGTTAAGCGCCTTGCTCAAGGACACAAATATCACGACCATAATCTAACCCACAATCCGATGATTAAGCCATCAGAACTTCATGACACACCACAAGTATAACAATCACAGTTTATGAACAAAAATTGTATAGCTGATTGTGGAAGAGTAGGCTGTTTGTTACCATGTTTTGTCACTACTACGGTACTAGAACGAAGCAAATGTTAAACTCTTTAACATTACAACCAAACCGGAAGGCATATGGTACCGACAAATTTACACAGGCACCAGAGAAAGACAGGCCATTCTGTAAAGTTCAAACGACGTTGTTTGTTTTGCCATTTTGCCATTCCTTTCTTTCACTCGCAGGCATCCAATCTCAACCTTGTTTACTTTTTATTATTACATATATGCTTAGTAAAGAGAAAAACGCTTTTATTTGGGGGGTACTAGGCTGGTTCTATGAGACACTGTCACCATAAAAGCAGTCTGGTTGCTTCGTGGAGTATTTCATATGCCTGTGGCATACCCCTCCCCCATTCCGCTCTTATTGAACAACATAATGTCATTTGACAGCTTTCAAATAAAAGTCACTTTAGACAGGAAGAGAGCGTGGACTTATGGGATTCACTGTTGGCTCTAGACAGACTCAGACCTGACTTGTCAAATCAGGCCATGGAAACAGTCTGTCTTAACGATGGCATATTTTAAGCAAAAAGAGCTTTGGTGAAAAATCTTGATTTTAAACAAACCCCAAACATTCATGTGCCATAAAAACCTGGTCTCACCAACACTTGCATTCGAAGTCATAAATACCATCAAGATTTATTCAAAATTATTCAAAAGCTCATTTCTGATTCCTTTGAAGAAATCTTCCTCCCCCCAAACCAAACAAACAAACAAACAAACATTGTTCAAATTCATTGTAGAAGAACTTCTCCACCATAGTCATGAAAGATCTATGTTTTTGTCTAAGACTGCTGAAGTTGCATGGATCCATTTTTGCCGAAAGACATTTTTTAAATAACTTTTTTTCTGATTGACTTTTGATGGTGCTGTTTTAAAATGAAAAACATACAAATGCTTTCAAATGCCACGGACAATGCACAAAATACATGTAATATGGAACATTCTTCGTACATCACTGATGGCTGTGAGATGCAATTCATTTCTGCTTTTATAAATAAACTACGGTACCACCTAATATTGGCAATTTGTTCTCCCTGCAATACCTTGAACGAAGTTTAAATCTAAATGTTCAGGTCATTTTAGCCAAACATTTGACTCAGCTTCTCTAAAGCAGAATGCAATGAAAGACTGCCCTCATTTAAAGACAAATACATTAATTTATATCATCAAATATTTTAATACTTGTTTTCATGTCTGAATACTTATTCAAATTTTTTGATTCATCAATTTAGATGAAACTTAATTCAATTTTGAATACCCCCCCCCCCAAAAATTTTTTTTTGACTAGAGCGGAACTTGAGCCTGCACGTCTCCAAATTCACGTGCTGGTACTGAGCCATCTAGCCCTGATGTTGGCAGTCTCTTCTTATTTAACCAATATCTTTGTGGGGGTGTATTACTTACTTGAAACTAAATCCAAACACAACTTTCTAAATTTTTGTTTGTATCATCTGATAAATTCCAATCTTTGACTAAATCTTGTGATGTTAAAGTGTTTTCCCAGCATGGCCACAGCTTAGTAGCTTAGATTAAAAATGTGCCCTCTGCCTCTATTGTGGGCACAGGATTAGCAATTGTAATTTACCTATTCCCCCAACCCCCCCGATGCAAGGAAATGAAAATCCAGCAAAAGCTAAGATGCGGGGACAAAATTCTTCTGACACTTGAAACCTCCCGTCTCCCACAGGTTTCATAAAAAGTCTTGTGTATACATGTCATTCAAAAGAAACTGCAGCATAATAACGCAATTTGTATGTGCCCACACGTCGCCATCTTGTAGGCGTTAGACGTAGGCGCTGACGAAACGAGACCACAAGAGGGAAGATTGCAGGGTAGGAGAGGAAACGCCTGGGGGGGGGGGGAAAGAAATATAAGGTGGCAGCCTCAAGAAATTGTCTTGATATATTTACAGTACATAAACATATAGGTTAATATTTTTAGAGGCGAGAGGTGGGTAGAACAAAATGTCTCTCCCAATATTGACCGAGTTGGACTCCATCAAAATGGGCAAAACCAGAAGAATTTTAAAGGGTTAGGGAATATACAATAATATTGTATTATGGAATAATAATATATTTTGGGGGGGTTAAAAATAGAAAAATTGACCAGCATAACGGAACATAGCGATCCTTTGTGTTGTGTTTTTTTTGCATGTGCCAAAATACGCATAAAACTAACTTTTAAAACACAGAATTTCTTAGAAAATCCATTATATCTTGAGATCGCGAAAAGCAAATTTCATGGATCGTTCACTTTTAATAAGACAAAAATATACTCTTTCAATTCATATAATTAATTTACTGTTTGTTAATAGGGAACAAATTGCCCTTTTGATTTAAACAAATTGACTTTCTTTCACGCGCCTATGGCAGAAGGTGAAAAAACATAGAAAATGGCCATGCTCTCGCAGCATAACTTCCCATAACTCGCACATAACGCAACGCATTCACCTGGATCGCGCTGCCTCTTCAAGCTGAATAATTTCTTTATCGATTCATGTAACATGAAAGATGATTGGTTAATTGGAACCAGTTGCCATTGTACAGGACATAAAATCATATCTTATGAAAAAGACTGTTTCATAGCATGTGTTATCCGTTAGAGGTCAGATCAGAATACGCGGTGTGTGTGTGTGTGTGCACATACTGTGTGCACGCACACAGCGCATCATTATTTGAGCGCTTCTCATGCACAATGTTCCGTTATGAGCAGGATTTGAACCAATGACCAACGGATTAACGTGCTGGCGCTCCACCAACTGTTGGCTGTCTCCCTATATTGTTTAGACCATGTTATCTACGAGACAAAAAAGCCACATAGCCTAGACTTCCTGCAGGCATGATTTCTAATTGGCCAAAAGGAATAAAACATAAAATCTTGCATTTTATGCACTCAAATAACACACTTCCTGAAAACATATAATAAAAACAATAAAATCAGGACCCCCTCCAAAAAATATTTTTAAATACATCAATATAAAATGCAGAATGAATGTCAACGCTTTATTTATTGGTTTATGAATAAATTCAAACATTTGTGGTTTGACAACCGAATTACAACTTCCAAAACCCATTTCCCAAAAGGACAAACAAATTTGCACATTTATTATAAAACAGGAACCCCCCCACCCCCATCCCTCCAAAAGTAATAAATTTAAAGTAAATAAATTTAACACAAAAAATAAAAATATCGAAATAAACATACATCCATAAAACACTTTCCAGTGAAAGATGAGCATTAACATTTAAAAAAAATATAAACAAACCAAACTGGGGTTTGAGTCGAACTTAATTGGCTTTTTTCACCCACCGACAATAATCAAATTTGAGCACAGTACAAACATCAAGAAAGAAACTAAGATTTGAGGTTAATTACTAGCATGTTACCATAGATCTACAAATTGTCAGACTGCCTTGATGAACTCAACGGTGCTAGGGAGAGAAACCCTGAAGTCACCTTAGTTTCCCCAACGCAAGAGAATCAACCTTCAAGCTTCGTAATGCAGTAAACAAAACCATCTAGAAAATACAAGGCGATGACGTTAGCATTGCCATAGCAACGTGATGCAATTTCTCCACTTACCCACCCCCCCCCCCAAACCGTCTTGAGCACACACGGCCGAAACAACAAGAGAAGAGAGACGGAATAGGAGAATGGGCAGATGAGGATGTTGCATGGTTTTAAAAACGTCAGTTGCTGCACTCGGAACTGAGCCTTCTCATTCGCTCGATGAGTATAATGGCTCTGAAAGGCGATTGAAGGGAACACAAAGACCCCGATCTGATCTCATTGAAGTCATGACTCTGCGTCAAGGAGAGAACTGCTGTCATTAACATAAACACTGATCCACCTCTGAACAGCCGGCGCTCTGATTTGCCTCTGCGTGCCATGTTCATTTATGTTTTTTACCTTCTTTAACCTTTCGCTGGTCATATCACTTTTATTTCAATGCTGCTGGTGTCGTTTTACATTTGACTTTTTGAATTTGAAGAAAGATGTTTGATAACATTAGTTATTATCAATAATACTATGTCATTGAATAATTTTGCCATGGTTGAAACTAAGAAAGAAGAAAAAGAAGAAAAAAGTAACCCCATCTTTCAAAAAAATTATATTTTTTAATTTTTATTTTTTTAAATTTTTTTTTGGGGGGGAGGGTTGTAAAGAGGGAGTCACTAAGAGAAAAACATCCCAAAATCTCACAATTTTCGTCTTTTCCGCAGTTCTTTTGCTTGTCATTTTATATATTTCAATCCTGGTCATAACTCTTATCAACTCAGCAGACTTCAGCAAAACACAAAATAAATAAATAACAACTCTTGGAACGAAATTCAATCTGACCTTAAAAATTTCTAAGTTATTTCTCAATTTAAATCTGGCATCTTTGACCACTATACGCACCTTACTAGTGACCTGTAATTTGGGTTGGAGTCAATTTTACTTAAGCATTTTGCTTGTGCAATGTGTAGCCATTTTTGAATGCAAATTGATAATATTAATTTGTGTAATTTTACTCTTTTAAAACTGTAAAAATGTATATTTCCATCTTTTCTATTGATTGTTTATAAAATGCAATTATTATATTTATTTTTTGGTTGTTCGTTTGTTTGTTTGTTTGGTTGTATGTATTAGGGTTTTGTTTCTTAAATGGGGGGGGGGTTGATCCTGTGGTCTGTATAGGTTTTCCTTTTCCACATGTCGCATTTTTGTGTTTTTGGAATAAAGGTAACAAACAATCTAAAAATAGTCAACACTGAACGTGTTAATTAACACATTAATGGATCTCCCAAGCTGACTCTTAGCACATAAGTCATTTTCGCTTCCTGATCGTGTTTCTCTCTGCAGAGAATGAGATTGAGAGAACGAGGCCACCCAACACCAGCAGATGTTATCCAAATTTGCAATACATCATCAGTGTTTCAACTGCTTTTTATTGATTAGACCCGTTGACATGGAGTGTTCCTCCCCCCTCCTCATGTACAATGCACATTCGCACAGTGATATGCATAATGCGTCGTCATTGTCTAGCCTGAAGAGAGTTTCTGAGATGAGCTACACAGCGGGAGCGAGGGACAGTCACGACATACACACCGACACTAATTATTCCATCCCTCATTCCACTGTTAACCCCAAGGAAATCTTGGACAATTTTTAAAGTGATTTAATTTGTTTGAGGGGCTCACAAGATATTGAATGTATCGCGATGGTCCTGGAGAAATTAACCGCATAAATCTACAAAATTTAGGGGCTAACAAAATATTGAGTGTATTGCGTTCGGCCGGGAGAGATAAAAACCGCATAAATTAAAATGAACTTTTAGAAAAGGGAACCTTGGTTTCAGAAGAAAAACATTATAATCAGCAGTGGTTTTGACAAAACCTTTAGATTCTAATGATTCAACTTTGTGTTCACCAGGCTGGGAGGGAAAATATTAGTCAGACACTCAGGATGTGTTCACCAGGCTGGGAGGGAAAATATTAGTCAGACACTCAGGATGACTGGTACCCTGTCTTAACCCAACAGGATAAAGACAGGCATTTATATTAGATTTCTATGGTTTCATTGGGTGACAAATATTGCTTGACTGCAGTGATCTTTAAAACAAATTGTTTTTAAATGTATCATTTTGGAGATAGCGAGCTTCATGTTACTTTCAAATACTTTCAAATGCTTGTTGAAGATACCAGGCAAAAGTAGGTCAAAGGAGAATATCTGATTGCAGACAGTGTCAGAAGGCAGAGTGTCAGAAGGCAGAGTGTCAGAAGGCAGAGTGTCAGAAGGCAGAGTGTCAGAAGGCAGAGTGTCAGAAGGCAGAGTGTCAGAAGGCAGAGTGTCAGAAGGCAGAGTGTCAGAAGGCAGAGTGTCAGAAGGCAGAGTGTCAGTATGAGATTGTACAAGAGGGGCTTTAAGGTCAAATTCAGTTTTGTGATGCACACATTTTCAAACGAATACAGTGCTTATGAAAGTGGGGGAAAAGTTACAAGTCTCTAACCTCAGGTTAAAAAAGTGTAAAATGCCATTGTATTTGATACCTTTCCCAGTGCGATATTTGTTACTGTCCAAAAAGATCCAATGATGTCACATTTCGGATATATGGATCTTTACATTTTGTTTACCAGAAATTTTTAGTTCATTCCTGAATTTCCACGATATCCAATCAAAACAGCACACAATTTGACCTTTTGCCCAACAAAAAACTCTTGTGTGGATTGTTACAAACCAATAATGTCAAGTTTTAAATTTCACTCTGACAAAGTGTCAAATAAAACAACCTTTTACACCATTTTAACGTGAAGCTAGAGAGTTTAAAAAAAAAAATGTTCTAACTCTTATAAGGACCTCAAAAGATGAGTACACCACAAAACTGAAATTGGACTTAGATCCCTTTTTTCCGTAATTTTGTCTTGGGTTTTTACTTTTTAGTGATCCCTCAGCCTATATTTATTTAGAAAGATTCCAGAAATCTGTATGCTGTAAGTGTTTTGGTTCCTCTTTTTTTTTATCTCAATGCATTCTCATAACATTATTTCTTATTATTGTATAGTTAATTCACTTAAATCACAAACCAAACAAAAGGCTGACACTTTTAAAAATGTATAAAGTTTACAAAAACGAGCTAAAGAAATCATAATTACGCAATTACAGATTTAAAAAAATGACAAGACAGCAAAATAATAAAAGGGTTTGGCAGCTCAAGACAGCTCTTTGTTCAAAATTTTTCAAAATGTCTCATCATTTGTGGCAAGTTTTCTGGTGTTAACTGATGCACAATTCAGAGGTTTACAGGCGTATACACAACGCAAACATGAATTTTCAAAATGTCTCATTTTTCATGGCAAGTCTTCTAGTGGGCCGAACTTGATCTCTTCGGAAAAGGACAATTGAGGTAACAGGACATCTCCCTGCATCTTAAAAGCTCCAAAACCAAATAAGTGGATCTTGGAGAGGATCTCGTTTAGATTCCAACAATAACAATAAATAAAGGCTTGCGTTTCATGGTCTGGACAGCAAAGGAAATGTCAGGGGACGGGATTTCACTACGAGTACAAAACCAAAATCCCACATCCCAAAAGATTGTTATCGTAGCTGATCACCACGATATGAAATCGGAATTTCTAGGAAAATTGTGTTTCTGGAAAAGGTCTTGACTTGATAAACAAGGGCTGTGACCACTATTACCCCTTTCTTGGATTTGTTGCAGAGAAATCAATCCCATCTGGGTGGAATGAAAAAAAAGCATGGAAGTGCCCCGGCGCTAACTGGTTAATGCTGATAATAATCCACAAGCCCAGTCATCCAACTCTTCCTGAGCAGAAACCTTTAAATAATTGAACGGGAGTCACAAAACAGCGAGATAGAATTCTTATCGGTAACCATGGGTTCAAGATCTCAAGAATTTTCCCAATTGCTGCTCAAGCAAGGAATGTTAATGATTTTCTAGTGAAGCACATGAGGACTTCACTCTCTGTTCATGTTCATTATGGGGAAGATCCCTGCTCTTTGATACAAACCATAAAGGTGAAAATAGACAACATACATGTAAGTCATTGTCTAGTTCCAAACATGGATATATTAAGATCTTCAATACATACAAAGTAGGGGGCCTGACTGTTTTCTATTTGTTCTATTTGGTCACATTGACAAATAAATGAGAATGAGCAGTTTTCAAATAACACCTAATTAAAGCCTAAAATGTAAGTATTAGAATGTTTCCGACATCCAAAATATTTGTATAAAGGGTGAAGTTTCCACTGTCTTCCATTTTATAGTGCCATGTCATTATTTCATGTGGCA
The DNA here is from genome assembly GCA_037783415.1 of Leptasterias polaris. Classification (NCBI taxonomy): domain Eukaryota; kingdom Metazoa; phylum Echinodermata; class Asteroidea; order Forcipulatida; family Asteriidae; genus Leptasterias; species Leptasterias polaris. Next base: position 1,528,377 of record JAZGTN010000035.1, read on the forward strand.
TGACATATTTTACAATAAAGGGGGGGGGGGGGGGGGGGGAATTTGCAATAAACTTCAGCCCAAATCCAAGCTGACCTGTAGGTCAATATATCGTCACCGTTTTCACAAAGAGACAAAAGGTGTCAAAACATCAGAAATGTTTGTTTGGAGAAAATGACGTTTATGTCCATGACTTATTTGAAATCGTCTTTTCTATTTCATATCGGTTACCTTAATTATTGATTTGTGTATATGATGAAAGCCTGTAAATTATTCTTGTCATCATCGACGTCTGTCCGATGCAAGTTGCTTAATTATCTTGTAATTCATTAATAAAACTTGTGGGCCCTTCGTGAAATTGCTGATGATATGTAGGACTAAATAGAAGATAGGGGAGAGAGAGGGGTGTAGAATATGCATATCGAGGAGCGACACAAACACCTCCTCTCTCTGGTGCAATATCCTCCTCACATACTACATCACCAATCCCCCCTGACTGATCGAAACTAATAACGTTGGGAGACATTGAATATGCGGGCCCTATAGTCAGGTAGAAAGTCCCCTGTCCTGAGTAGAGTACACACTGTGTATGTATCAACACACACCGTTGGGTCGGCCATAGTGGTGGATCGATAACAAAATCAATGCACTGTAGCGAGATGGGAAAACTGCTTGGGGGGGGGGGGGGGGGGGGGAGGTTGATGAGAGAGGTTTAGGGGTCCGGCTAGTGGAACCAGTACACATCTTATAGTCATTTACTCTAGGAGGTACAAAGGTTATTGCTCAGTATGCGGAGAGTGGATTCTTAATAAATTTAAGCACGATAGCGATCGATGCACCCCCACTTGCTGATATGCATCTCCCCTGATACCTGAATTGGCTAATTTGAACGCCTTCGGGTAAGAAATGGGATAGTATAAACCCCTGCTTTATGAGAAAACACCTTCATTCATACTCCACAATATTGTTGGGATGTTTCCTTTGACTGCCCCCCCAAAAAACAAAATTATATATATATATATGCTTCCCGCATTGTTATACCCAGAATGCAGTTACCACCTTTATGGTCCAGTAATCCACCCTTTTCACACTGACCATCCTTTGTCCTCACTACTTTACTCTGATTGGTTCTTAGCCAACCCATTGTCTGTAAATTAATAACTTTGATTGGCTATAATCTTCCCGCTTTTTTCTGGATACCTTCCCCTAATCCTTTGCTCCTCTTTTTGCTATAAATGGATATGTTTTTGTTTGTGCTTGTTAATGCCTCTGAAGAAGGTCCAGTTTGGATCGAAAGCTAAGGCCATCTACCCTACTAATTTTATATATATATATATATAAGAAAATAAAAAATAAACAGGGCTTGAAATTTACACTGCGGGGCATCAGACCTGAGCCCAGTGTTTTTATCGTTCGCCAAGTAAACTAACAACAAGAAAAGTCTGGTGGTCTTGTGCTTTTGATAAATCAGAAAATTATGTTCAAATATTGAACTTGAGTCTAAAAAACATCTTTAAACTCTGTTGAGTATGAAAGTATATAGCCCATAAGACAAATGAGATATATCTTCTCGTAAATATCTCTTAGTTTAATTACGACACTGTGTAGGTAGTTATTTCCCCTCTTGTTAAAAATTTGCATGTCCGTACAAATTTGAGGTAGCCCCCTGCATCCAATGTTTTGTAAGTTGTAAACATATTAGTTCGCTTTCTTGAGTTAGAAACAACACTGCGATTGAGGAGTGTGAAGTGGGGGTGGAGGTTGGGGGTGGCATCCAAAGGATATATTGATCAAGAGTGTTAACAAGAAACGCATTCATGACTGAAATAAACATTCATGTATCCACCGCAAACCAACACAGTATAGTGCTCAACCAATGATGTGGAGTCTAATGAAAACGCACTGCATGGCTTCATTCAGCCCAACCCTCTTCAGCTTACCAGCTAAATCAATAATATTGAACATATTGTGATGGTACATTCCCTGCATTGTTTTGATTCGCTGAGAAAATATTTTTAAAAGCAGTATTTTCTATGAAATTTGCCACAGCATCAAAATAGTTCACCATTGAGCTTCCAGGCACCTCTGAGGCTAGCTATGGGAATATAACGCAAATGCAATATTTTGTGTGATAATTATTTCTGTCAGTCACTTTTTCCACGCCTAAAAACAAATTGGTGGAATGGCTTCATTTAAAACTTACAATGTATAAAGTAAAATCAAAACAAAATCTGGAAACAAAATGAGAAAATTCAGAAATATTGATCGACCTCCAGCATCCTGCTCTAAGTGTCAAATTGTGATTTTTGCCAACTGTGTTACGCAAACCGTGTCAACTGCACTAACAAACCGAAGTAAGGTAATATTTGTAATCTGGATAAGTGATTTGTTACTTAATAGTGTGAACACAGACCTTGTGTTGCATGGATTTTGCATGACATTGCATGGAGTCACTGGCACAACTCTGTCCCAATTTCGTGCGGTTTGGGTACCGTACTACTACTAAACAGCCTTCTCCAATTAACTTTCCCCCCACTTTCTCCATGCATGTTCATCAAGGATCACAACAATTGCCTTTTATTGAGTGGCCTTGATGGTCAAACGTGAAGCGGAAATTATGGTCGGCTTTAATAAATCAAATTCTGATTCGAAGATTTTTTTTTCTCCAAACCATATTCAACAGATGAAATTCGTTAAAACATCAAAATATAGACCATGTTACATTTGTTTACAGAGTAGTGACCTTCTAATGCAATTCCTGACTGGCAAGATACTACACATTTTGTGTCATAATTTTCACATAAATTCAAGAGTTACAAAAGCAACAGCTGTACAGCTTTTGAGATGTCCCCCCTTTCTTCATATTAAAAGTTGAGAAAAATCTGACAGTGCAATCTCCATAAAACATAAGATTTTGTGTATTCTTCCATTGAGCTGCGTACAAACTCCGCCTGCAGGAAGTCCAGGCTCTGTGGCTCTTTTGTAAACATGTGATGTCACAGGTCACATGGTCTATAAGTTTGTTTTTTCAAAACAATTGCCACGATACTCGCTGTAGCTGCTAGTCGAGGTGCTCGGAAGTCCAGGTTCTCGCAAAAACTTGTACGCTCTCGAGGTCAACTTACCACAGTCTAATGGAAGAGTCACCAAGATACAAGGCTTTAGCTAGAAGATGGGATTTCTCTCTTTCCAATTGCCAAGATTAAATGATAATAAAAACGTCACTTGAGACCAGCATTACCAAGAGGAGCTATGGGCGACTAGAGTGTTTGTGAGACACAACGCCAACACACTTGACCTTTAAGAGACATGAGTGACGAGGATTTTTAACCCTAGCAAGATGAGGCTCTTTCAAGGTATTACACAGGATTGGTAAGGATAAAAAACATCGTTTCATTTTAGTCTGAAAGGTTAGGCGGGCCAACTGATTATAAAGTTCATACTAGAATAATTTTTTTCTGTGAAATATTTTTCCGCTGAAATGAAGTCATAATCAAGAAAACTGTATCTAAAAACCTAAAAATAAAATGCAACAGCTGATTTCGGTTGTTACAACCAAAATTAAGGACAACGTGTTTTAATGCAGAAATATCCGCATGGTTTTTCACTATTGTCTCCTGACTCACACAACGGACTACGCTAACATTTTCCAGTTGTTATTTCATGTATGGTTGATCACACAAAACATGAATACAGTCTGCGACTATTTTATCAGCTCTGCCAATCCTGTATAACACCTTTAGGAATGGCGCCAAGGAAGGCTCCTGCCATCCTATTGGGATCTTGTAAGATGGTCGATGTTGGTGTTGTGGGGATTCATACATAGGATTTAAGGAGATTTATGTAAGTATTATTTCGAGAAAACAAAACATAACTAATCACGGGAATTTCTTCACTGAAGCACTCAGAGTAAAGTCTGTTTCACATGATTCTATCACTGACCAAGAACTCCATAATAATTCTGTTCCTTCTTACAATGACGTCGTTCATATGATGAGCGTGTACATAAAGGCGACAGATTGAACAAATGAACAACTTGTGATTTATGTTCAAGTAGGCAGCAAACAAACCTCGCTGATTGGAGTCACAAGGAACCATCTGTTCTACTGAAAGTGCGTTAATCCTTAAAGGTACAGACTGATTGTCCCTTTTAGTATGTTTTCCTTTATATTCTTGTTTCTTGTCCAGGGTTTTAATAATGTAATTTTTAATATTGTAAATCTCATGTTATTCAGCTTTTGGATGCCATGTGATTTTAGCAATAAACAAATTAATCAAATAAAATAAAGGTACTGTCTATCAATGCTTTTTGGGCGAGTACATTTACTCTTAAATCCTCTAGTTTTCCAATAACAACACCATTAGACAACAGGCCTGGAATCCCACAAAGCTGAGGGGGCCAAATATGGCCTCTGTTGCCCTGGTCTTGACCTCTCCAGTCAAGGATATAAAGGACTCACTTCAATGTTTGAAATATATAAAAATTAAAAAAACCCACAATGCTTCTAAATTTGCAAATTCTAACTCTCAGATTCCCCTTTTTAAAGCCACGTAGGAAGAAACTGTCAATTTATTCCCAGCTGCATCCCTGTTCATCTCAACCTCACCATCTTGAATCTTTTTACACTTTTCAAAACATCAATTTGAGATTAGATATTCCACCGAATAAAGGAGCACAACAAAACACAAAACTTGGGAAGGTGACACTTCAACATTTTCATTTGCGTATTATCAGCCGCCAAGAAAATTGATTTTTTTTTTTTTTAAACTCTTGAGTGGATGATTTAGGTAGAGTTGATTAGCATCGTCTGCTCTCAGACTTTGCGCATGAATGCCAAACAGGAAATTGTTTTTTCTTTATCATACACTTCGAGAGACGGGTTCTTGAACTGATCTGTAGTCGTTCATCTGTGTTCTTTATTTCCCTTAAGGAGGATACCTTCTAAGGTTCTTTAGGAAATCTTCAGGGCATCTTAAAGGAGAAGACCACGGATTGGGTATCATTGGGTGTTTAAAGCAGCAACGACAACAGATTGGGTGCAAATTGGGTACATCACTGGCTGTCAACATTTTCATTTGCGTATTATCAGCCGCCAAGAAAATTGAGGTTTTTTTTTTAAAACTCTTGAGTGGATGATTTAGGTAGAGTTGATTAGCATCGTCTGCTCTCAGACTTTGCGCATGAATGCCAAACAGGAAATTGTTTTTTCTTTATCATACACTTCGAGAGACGGGTTCTTGAACTGATCTGTAGTCGTTCATCTGTGTTCTTTATTTCCCTTAAGGAGGATACCTTCTAAGGTTCTTTAGGAAATCTTCAGGGCATCTTAAAGGAGAAGACCACAGATTGGGTATCATTGGGTGTTTAAAGCAGCAACGACAACAGATTGGGTGCAAATTGGGTACATCACTGGCTGTCTTAGTGGAACATATCACAAATGGGTGTAATTGGGTGTCTTAAAATGAGAACACAACAGAATGGGAGCAATTGGGTACAGTCTTAAAGAAGTACAGTGTTGAGTGGGTATCACTGGGTGCCTTAGTGAATCAGATCACAAATGGGTGCGATTGGGTGTCTTCAATGAGAGTACAACAGATTGGGAGATATTGGGTACTGTCTTAAAGAAGACAGTGTTGAGTGAGTATCACTGGGTGTCTATAAGTGGATCAGATCACAAATGGGTGTGATTGGGTGTCTTCAATGAGTAGAACACAGAATGGGAACAATCGGGTACTGTATTAAAGAAGTACAGTGTATTGAGTGGGTATTACTGGGTGTCTTTGTGGATCAGATCACAAATGGGTGTGATTGGGTGTCTTAAAATGAGTAGAACACAGAATGGGGGAATTTGGATACATTCTTTACTTCTACATATATATACATTTATTTGTTCTTAAATGGTACCTTTAAATGGCGGATCCACTGTAAATAAAATAAAATAAAATAAAATAAAATAAATAAACACCGCAGAGTGGGCGCTATGTTGGCAATTTCTACATTCAATTAAGACATAGGCCTATCCGCTATTTCTGAAAAAGCCTTTGTGTATGGACTGACTTGCAGAAAATAATTTCAGCATACCAAATAATCAAATTATCAAGCAAAATATGCTGCCTGTGCACCAACCTCAACAATACATGGTACCCTATATGGAATTTTGGTTGGAAACCTTTTTCTACCCAGTAAACATTTGTCTTGTAATGTAAACACAAATCATATTCCATGTTCTTTAATTTACGTAACTCTCACTGCATTCTTAATCACTAGCTATGACGCAAGGAAACACCCAACCAAACAACGATAGTCGTAGCTCGATACACATAAAGTGTATCCCTCCATTATTGTGAACCATGTTAATAACACGCCCACCTAGATTTAGAGCTGATTGTATTATCGAGTCTAACCTAAATGTTAGTTGTTCGCCACCGCGGCGTAGCAACAAACCTACGAGCACTTATCACTGGCTGTATGTCTCTGCCACGCTTTGATTAGAGGGTTAGCCCTTGTGGCACTTTATTCCACATTTTAATTGGAGCACAGCTGAGGACGGCAGGTTGGTTCTCAATCAACTTCACAGCGGCCCTCCCACACATTCAGGCTGGGTTGCATCAATTCTAATCACATATTGATGATACTTAAATGGCTGAATCGAATAAATATCACACACTGACAAAATATGTGTTTTTGTTTGTTCATTGTCTTACCCTATCTGGTATATACCATGCCCAATATGTGTCACAATGTGTGTGTCCCCCGCCCCCCCCCCCCCGAAAAAAAAGAAGGAAAGGTAAAAAAAACAAAGCCCCTAAAAAATGTTTCCATCGTTTAACTCTTTTCCTCTTGTGCTGAAGTATTCCCCCCCAAAAAAAAAAATTAAAAAAATAAATAAATAAATAAAATCCTCTCAAGAGTATCCCAGTAACACAATGAAGACACAATAGGGAGGGTGGGTACACAATGAAGACACAATAGGGAGGGTGGGTACACCATGAAGACACAACAGGGAGGGTGGGTACACCATGAAGACACAACAGGGAGGGTGGGTACACAATGAAGACACAACAGGGAGGGTGGGTACACAATGAAGACACAATAGGAAGGGTGGGTACACAATGAAGACACAATAGGGAGGGTGGGTACACCATGAAGACACAATAGGGAGGGTGGGTACACCATGAAGACACAATAGGGAGGGTGGGTACACCATGAAGACACAATAGGGAGGGTGGGTACACAATGAAGACACAATAGGGAGGGTGGGTACACAATGAAGACACAATAGGGAGGGTGGGTACACCATGCCACAAATTGAGCACCAAATGCTTTCTGGGGTGTGTTTTGCCGACCCCAACCGAAAACATGTGTTTTTGCGCGTTCAGTTCAGCCGCAGTGTCGTAGCTGATCCGACCAAACCAGCGTTGAGTTTGTTGTCTTGGTTAGGCTTGGTTTCAAGGTTGCAGATTTGACAAACTAAACAGAAAAATTTCAAAAATTCCTTCAAAAAATGAAAACCTTGCAGCATACCAATCCAATTATGTTGATGAAATTACTAAAAGACTAAGGTTCAGTACTTGGAAATGAAGTGAAGGCTGTATATTTTTTGAGCACATTCATTTTTAAGAGATGTACCAACATCACAAACTGTTCCTGGTTACCGACTTTTTTTGCGTATAGCTCCCAGAAATTGTTTTGATTTTGAATTTTATGTCAGAGACTTGTTTCTGGTTAGGGTTTCCAAAAAAAAACAAAAAAACAAGCACCTTGTCTGTCAAAAAGTTAGGGTTCAAAAGCTACAATTCACCATGTCTATAAAGGCAATTCTGATTTTGTTAACTGGAGTATTGTCAACTTACAAAGGACAGCATTGAAATAAATGTGTTTTAAATCAAATTTATAACCAATTATAAATCAATCAACCAGGTATCTTTCAGAAAAAGTCAATAGCCATCATACATACAATGCTGTCTATCATCCTTTGCAAATGTGAAATTCAAACTCAGTAAAGATAATGTCAATGTAAACATTTACAATCGGGATGAAATGGCCCATTATCAGTAGGCCACAGTGCTATGCAACCTTACTGCAAATTGCGAGAGAGTCAGATACAAGCTTTGTGGTATAACACAAGGGTGCATAAAATTTTGTCCACTCAAGATGCCACGTTTTTGTATCTGGATGAGTGACTGACGTGACATGCATCGCAACAAATAGGGTTTTCTCCATTTTTTTTTCTCCTAAACTATGGGGTATTCTTTGACCAAATTTTGGAAGTTTGGGCTAAGCACACTGAATTGAACTGAGATCCTCAGAATGTTTTTTACTTTGTGTTTATCTTTTGTTTTAAAAGCTCTACTGGGGGGATTCTAATTGGTTTCATCCAGTTTTTTGTGAACTTGATCTGAATTCCCCCCCCCCCAAATAAAAAATATTGAAAAAAGGGTTTAAAAACATGGTCCACTACCTTATCCACTATATTGTCCACTAACTATCCACTGCATTGTCCACTACTTTTACCATGCAAGTGAATGATAAGCCAGGTGTACAAAACAGTAAGGGGGAGGGGCCCAAAAGGAACCCAAACACCCCTCTGGCTATCACAACATACTGAAACGAGTTGCTGTATCAACCCTTTAACGATAATGAAATAACCATCCCTAGCTTCACACTCAGTGGGACAGGTTTTGCATTATCCGACGAGGTGTTTACCGTTAAATGTCGCAAGACTAGATACAGACGATGATGAAAAAGAGGGGGGGGGGAGAGTCTCTAATGTGTCGCACCTAAAACCATGGTAACGAGAAAGATTCCCTTCTCTGCGACAATTCAGGACTTTTCAATCACTGCACTTGTCACTCTACTGAGCCTCTTGATTGATTTTTGATTAACTCCACATACTTCGATGCAGGACACCAGACGAGGAAGATCTTAAAGTAACTGTCCTACATTAATCAGAATCCAGCAATGTTGGTGAGCTTATGAGATAATTCAATGCTAAATTTGTCAGCTGTATAAAGTAGTTTATTATTAGCTCAGCACTAAATCAACGTAGAACACTGGATGAGGAGAATCTGAAACCAACTTTCCTCCATCCATCAAAACATTAACAGCGACTATTACAATTTTAAATCACTACAGGAGTTTGTCATTCATGACTGAATATTGATTAAACAATTGATACAAGTTTAAAGCAGGCCCCGATGAGAAAGCTTTTTATAACTAAACTTTCTCACATACATCAAAAAACCAACAGCAACTCAAAATAGACCAACCGTCTCAAAATTACACTGGATGGAAGAACAAATAACCAAGAACCAAATTTTGTGTAGATGTATTGAACTGTCACAACTCCTACCAAAGTCTTTAGTGTTGAGTTACAGCAAAAGAGTTCTTAAGAGTTTGCTTTTAAAGGAAAGACGAATCTCTGTCTTTCAAGATTACATTAATTGACGAACCAGTGGTTGGAACATATGTCTCTTTTGCACTTTACAGTCTGGACGCCAAGCAATGCTTAGCATTGCTTTAAAAAAATGAATCAAGCATAACATGAAGTTGGTCCTGAATAATTTTGGGTAAATTGTAGATTAAAAAAGCTACCATTCATGAACAAAAAATAAGAAGCCAACATGTGCTGAGTTCTGATGGCTATAGGGGTTGCTTGGGTGGTTAAGGTTAAATTGTAGAGAACTGTGTCGCTAGCGCTAACATCCACAAAATAAATCACGCATGTGATGCCGTTAGGTTACGATGGATTCAAGAGAAAAATTTGGTGAATTCATAAGAGAACTCACTTACCGTCTTTGACTATTAACCCTGATCAGGAGCCGATCAGCATCCACAAGACGCATTCGATGGCGTCTGGCCGGGATCCGTTGGTGTGATGGTGGCCGCCGGTCGCATACTCTGATCCGTATCGATGCTCTCCGACATCTTATCGCAGATGATATCAACGAGCCGCTCAAATGTCTGCTTCACGTTGATGTTCTCCTTAGCGCTTGTCTCAAAGAACTCCAAGCCTGAGGGGGGGAGCAGGATAGAAATTGAGAGAAAAAAACATCAGTCAGTGTTGTCTTTGCACCCACAAGACACGCGAAAGGAAATGCCAAAAGGGCGATGGAACACTTTGGATTTTGTAATAGTTGGAAGTCATTCCTCGCCAGCAGATCGTCTAATTGAGAGACAAATAGGATTGGGATGTTCTCTCAGGTGGTGTCAGCTTCACATCCCAAAGATACAAAATAAACTGCAACTTGACAAATAACAAGAAAACAAGCAAACAACGTCCCAGATTTGAGAGTCTGTGGATATTGCTCATGAAACCTACAAGGTGGGCCTTTGGATTCGTAACTGAGAATATTTAATTGGATTGAGAAAAAATGTACGTTGGACAGTGTCCACTTAACACCTACAAAATGAACATGAGTATGCCGTGATTATGGCATTCAGAATGCAACTTTGAACCATCTGAAATTTGAATCTGATATTGCTAGTATCTTTTTGTTAATTCAATGCCATTTTGCAAGTGGCAGCTTAAAAGCAAAGTATAGGTTTCTGGAACCATTCAATTGTTTTAATTTCATATAAATGAAGATATGTACAATAAAACCAACCTTTGAAAATTTCACTTCAAAAGGGGTAGCTTTTATGGTATATCGCCATGAGAAATCTGAAAGAATAATCCTTAATTGGAATTCTGAGAAATGCTTTATGCATGAAACACTTCTCAGATTGATAATTTTTAGAATCCCTTTTTCTAAAACTACATTCAAAATATTATACAGTATCAACAGCTGCAGTGCTTCTTATCAAGTAAGTTATTACAGTCATTCATTTTTGGAGTAGCTACCAAAGGTATACCATCCCTTTAATTGAATTTGTAAAAACGAATATGCTAGGAAGTAATGAATCATGTAAATTAATATATTTGCTGTATCTTCCTATTGGCCAAGTGGGTGTCCAGTTTTTAGTCTTAAGAGTGACAAGAAATTAACCCTGAGGGGGGTAAACATGACTTGCTTGTGATGCATTGGTCACTCAGGTTTCATTGACCACAGGTATTGGAAATCTGATATTCTGAACAGTTTTTGCGACTCGAAAAGATAAAACTAGTCAGTGATAGGGTCATGTCATACCAGGATAATTTTCAAAGGTAGCGCAAACCCTGCACCCCAACAACCCTTCTGTAGCTGGCAGTAAAACATCACTTTGTAAATTGTAGTTAATAACTGATACATTGTTTACTCATATATTTTCCTTTTTTTGTAGAGTCCATCCTTATATCAGCACAAACAAACATAGAAAATGTTCAGTTGTCTGCGAGACTTTGTTCAGCCTGTTCAGCTGTGTGAATGCTTCCAAATGCTTTTGTTTACAAATACCCGCCCAAGGGTCTACATACAAACTGTAAACTACAGTTAGCCTACTGTGACCAAATACATTTTTCAACTTTAACATTTTTTTTATTTGAGAAAAGAAAATAACTTAAGATAAGATACAACAAATGTTTTTGATCAGTGGAAACAGCATGTTTTCCTTTTTACTGTCAGCAACAGCCACCCTGCATATGATAAGCGTAATTTGATATCATTATTTGTGCAGGGCTTGAGAAGAAACTGCATAAAAAAAGAACACTTCAGTAGCTCAAAGTTGAGAGTCCTTGCTGACAAAAAGGTCTGAAACTCAGATTCACATTTTGAAATGATGGAAAAATGTTGATGGCATTTCCACTTTTTCGTAATGTCTGAATGGAGTTATGGATTTTTAGTATTATTAGCATCATTATTTCTTTATTGATTTGTTTTGTCTAGTTTAACCAGGGTAGCCCTATGAGTGATAACAGAACTGTTCTCCCTGGAGGCCCCGAGGAAAATATCTTTCTGATAATGAAACCAAGGGACCCTCAAGACACTGTGACTCGCAGGCCTGAAGGTGTAGAAAAGATGAGGAAAAAAAACCCCAAAGAGCAGTCAGGTTAGCTCAGTAGTTTCTTCCCTGCCTTTCACCTCTGTGGACCCTTGTTCAATTCACAGACAAGCTTAAGAGCCTTAGAGCCTTAGAGCCTAGCTTGCTGATTGGGTTTTCAGTGCCTACCTGAATGCATGGGTTTTCCCTATTTGGAGTTTTCCTCCTACATTCTAAAATTGAAATCTCTTCATTGTCTTCTCTACAGAAAAACATTGGTGTGATGTTTCCATTAGGATGCTTTGCTGACTTCAGAATTCAGAATCAGATTCAGGCACAAGCCGTGCAATTAGGAAGGGATTGAAAACTAAATCCTATTCCACAAGCAAGGCTCTAGTCTGTGAATTGAACCAGGGTTCACAGAGGTGAACGGCAGGGAAGAAACTACTGAGCCAACCTGACTGCCATGAATTTAAGGCAACAGTATTTGCAACGCAAGAGAAGTAGATCAAAGAGCATGACCAATGCATCTGAAGAAAATAACAGGGGTTTTTTTCTTCGTCAGAATAAAAAATTGGTCTGAGTCAGATAAAGTCTGAAATTTCTCATCTCTGGTGGTAGCACAAAATACATTTTCCTGACAGTTTCTTACATTACCCATAAAAATTAAATTATGTTATACATGAGTATTTCTTCTTGGAGATTGCCTGGAACTGTTTTCCTTTTTAAGAGAGATGTCTACCCCCTCTAGCTAGGATGGTCTACTCCCTCTTGCTAAAGTGGTCTACACCCTCTTGCTAGAGTGGTCTACCTTCTTTTGCTCACAAATTTCGTCACGCGTACCATGAAGTGACCTATCTGTCAAAATTAATAAATTTTTGCAAATCTGGTTTTATACAAATTATTAATATACTCATTACTGTTAACATTTTCAGCAAGTTTGAATACCTAATACTTAATAGTTTCGTAATTACACTAATTAGTAAAAACGACGTGTCACTAGATTTGCCGTTTTGTATTTCCACGAAGTGACCTATCTCTACGCGCCACTTCACCAATGATATACGAAGCGTTACACACACAGTTCAGCGTGCGTGTGTGACATTTCGCATTTTCATGAAGTGACCTATCTGGAAGCGTAGTATTTTCACTAAGTGACCTATCGCGATAGGTCTCAATATGCAATGTGTTTGTACACAACGCGCGCACTGCGGGCAATACTCGCTTTCATTTTCACGAAGTGACTATGTGTTTAGGACTGTATTACTAATTAAAATAGTTGCAAGAATGAAAACACTCTGACAGTTATGCACGAATAAAGTATTCAGCTTTATTTTTGTCTTAAAAAAATGAAACAAACTTGTTAAGAATACCCTGAAGCAGCAGTTTGAAAAATAGTGCAACTTCAATCGCGATTTTCTCCAAACAGGTTTTGGGGGGCTGTGAACAAGATAGGTCACTTCGTGGTATGCGTGACGATTTAATCTGTTTATCGGACAAATTTCCTTGAAAAAAATTTGAAAGATCATGCCAAGGACGAGGTCATCACAAAATGCATAAGAAGAAGAAGAAGGACAAAATATACCAATGAAACAGACCGATTAATCAATACTGAATGTTTCCTGGCTAATTTTATCTCTGAAAATCAATTTGATCAGCACTAGTTTCTGCCTTTCATAACAGCTGTGAAAAATATGGTCCTGATACATGCACTAGAAAAGGAGTTCCCTCGGAATGTGTTTCTCCACTCTATTTATGATATAGTGGGTAGAGTAAACAGATAATCCTGGTCTTTGCAATGCCCATCCCGCATTCCCTTCATTATCAACAGTCGCTAATCCTAAGTCCTTCCGTATCACTTGGCAACTTCACCGCTCATTTGTTTGCATTTCAGACAAAAAACAAAACACACATTGCTGTGACTCCTGGAAGAGAGACTAGAGGGACACACACACACAAAATAAGAGTACATTTGAAAGTGGGTGCAGTTTTGGTTTGTTAATTCAAACGCTGTGACACCTCTGATGATTTTTTTTCAATTTGCATTTTGTGCCTCAGTTGGTATATAAAGCACAAATCAAGTAGAACAAGGCCATCAATACCATAGTGGGGAACACCGGTTAGTCGGCAAGTACGCAAACTGCCTTCCATTTGTACAACATTCATCCCCTCTAAGGAAATACTAGTCTTGGTGCAAGACATTCTTGTCGAGTTAGTAAAACCATAAAACCATAGGGCCTACATGCACTCAATTAAAACACTATACACGTCGCGACTATTCCACCTATAGAGGGCGTGTTCTGGAAGCCGCGAATCTGTCAAGAAGTTCTGAGTGCGATGTGTGGTGGTTATCTGGAAGTTTCCCAACAGCGCCCGCTATTGTTCGATAGTCATTATGCGCGGCGGCGCTAAATCGCGATAGTTACGTGATCGCGATAGTTGCGTGATAATGAACAACAATGTCTTGCACCAAGACTAAGGAAATACCAGTAGGCAAATACCACGCCCCTAGTTTCCAGCTGAAGCAGAATTTTCTGTTGTTCTGTTTGAGTGTTTTATTTTCCATTTAACTGGGAACCCCTCCACACACTCATAAGTGTATAATGGCCTCAAAGCGTGGACCCTCCATTGCTCAACTTTTCATCCTGACAAATGTGGACCCCTTTTCTTTTTGTTCCTTTGTGATAGCAATCGTGGACCCAATGTCCCTTCAGTTATAAGTCCTCAGTTTGAATGTCGCTACAAGTACACCCCCCCCCCACACTCACAGAATAGTAATAATAAAAACATTCACAAATTCAAAAACAAAATGAATAATTCCTTCCAGGTTTTTTTTTCCTCAAACGCCCCCCCCCCCCTAAAAAGACTTATTATGGGAGCACCAGCCCCACTGCAAAGTCGTCATTATAATTCCCTCTGCTAGGCACTATGTTGCAGAACACAGTTTAATTTGATTTAAAATACAAAACGCTTATCTAATCAAATTCTACATGTATATATACATTCTTCCCCGTATTTGCTATTCAGGATACAACATCGGTAAAGCAACAACAAATACAATAACAAAATAAACTGTTCCAATGTTTTTCTCAAAAAAATATATATATAAATAATTAAATTTTATAGTGGTCAATTTCCTTTGAATTATGACTTTCTATATGAAAAGGAAGTTTTTTATGAAGGGTAAATTTCTTTTAAGTTCTCTTCAGTTTGAATGGATAAAATCTTATTGTAATAAAAAAAAAAAAAAAGTGGGCTGAGGGATGATTGGAGGGTACAAAGAAATGTTTGCAAATTAATTTATTTATTTATAGGCAGCACTTGAAAATTACTCACAAAGAACTAAACATTTAAATAGGACTACAGTGAAAAGCCTCGGGATAATCAAAGAGTAAAAAAGGCACAAAAAGGGACAACAGGAAAAAATGTACCTTAAAAATGTAAAATAAATACACAGAAATATATCAGTTACTTACAATTCATGAACATTTCATTGAAACTGCACAGGCAGCAAAATTGTTCACAAACTGAAGGTCACGCCTACAACAACTAGAGGGAGAATTTACCAGCCAAGACCCAAACAACCAAAAACCAATTACATCATGTGATGAAATAATTGTTGCTATGAAAAATCATGCAGTTTTTTATGTAACTAGTTAGTCTTAAAGTGCTGCCCTCTATCTTCCTTGTTTTATCTACCAGACTAACACGGCTATTTCTATTATTGTTATATGACATGAAAGCCAAGGATAGAGAAAAAAAAACACAGAACAAAATTGCACAAAATTAGTTCAACCTCACTGATCATTATCGTCGCTGAGATCTCCTGATAAGATACCCCCAAATGCAAACTGATAAAGCATTTGTTCACACAACAACCTTCCTCAGAAATAACCACAGATACGACATACAAGAGATCCAAGCCTATTGAATAGCCTTGCTCTACGATGGAAATTGTTCTTGTGACAGAGGTGGGGGGGTTGAGGAGGACGGAGTTATTCGCCATCCAATTACAAACTCTCCGTCGATACCTTGTGAGGACGATGTCGAAGGTAAACGAGACATTTAGTTTTCTCGTCGTTCAATTAATATCAATGTATTCAACCTTCGCATGGAAGCAACTACGCGGGTCTTCCGATCCAGGGAACAATGGCAGTAAAATAACAAATTTGCATAGCTAATTGCTACCCAAGATCTCCATCCTAACGTATTATTTTATTTCTTTATTATTTGCAGGGGAGTGAGTGATTTGTCTTGTGTAAACACATGTATGTATAAAGCAAATCTCAGGTTTACATCAGGGGAAATATTTGAAGAGAACATTTGCATACATTGTAGGCTTATATTAGGTCTTTGTTTGTTTGTTTGTTTGTTTTGGGTGGTTAATTCTTATATTGTGTGTATGTCTATGATGCATGTACTTTTATGGGAAAGTTCAATATTGGTTTTTGGAAGAGAAGATTCATTCCTATGTTGTCTTGTTTAAATTATCCAAATAAAAAACTGTGTTTTTTAAAATAAATTTCCCAGAAAAAATTATTTTCTTGACTTCATTAATAGTATTTTCAGAATGAAATATTTCTCAAGAGGATTTGTATTGGTATGAACTTTTAAACCTAAAAATCTTAACCCATATCCTCTTGACTAGTCACAGTAAATCAAACACTGTTTCTGCCCAAGTCCACGTAGCACTCATTGCTGAGGTTTTAGTCAGGATTTGGTAAAAGGGTGTCCAAATTTGCTGGAAATTAAAAAACTGGGTGTCCAAATTGTTCACTTACAATACATTTACATGTAAATGACAGATAAAACAGGGTGTCCAAATTTAAAACAGGGTGTCCAAAAGACACCCAGACACCCCTCTGGCTAACACTATGCTCATTGCTGAGGATGACATATAAAACATTTCATTATTAACTGCCCTGCAAATAAACATACTCCCAAGAAACTGTATACTGATAGGTAGAGAACACAATTCCCTTTAATGTGAGATGTAGTTTTCTATGTTTCCCATCTCATATCACTAGCAATGAGAATACAGACCATGAAACCTGTGACATAACATGTTTACAAAACAACCGCAGAGTCTAGGCTCCATTTCACAAAGAGCAAAGATCGATCTCAACTGCGAATCAATCTTAATTGCTGAGCCAAGTGTGATGTTACAACACAAATCACTATGGCGATACTGACAACTCATCTTAAGATGAATCTTAGTGCTTTGTGAAACTGACCCCTCAGACTTCCTGCAGGCATGATTTGTACACAGCCCAATGGAAGAAAACATGAAATCGTATATTTTATGGAGATTGCTCTATGATATTAACAAGAGGGGCACATCTCAAAACTTCAACTGTTACTTTTTGAACTCATGAATTTATGTGTAAGTAATTATGACACAAATTGTAAAACGTCCCAATTTATATAGTTAAGTTGTATCTTGCCTGCCAAAAAGGCCCAGGAATGTGCAAAGGTCACTTTTTTGTAAACAAGGGTCACTAAAGAAAGCATACACAGCATTGAATGTTTTGAATAAAAATTGACTAATTATTTTACGAAATTTTGAATCTAGTGGATCTTTAACCCCCCCCCCCCCCACCAAAAAGGGATATTCAAAAAGATATAAGGACACTCTTAAACTCTGTGATTTGAACATCTGTTTTGAGAAGTTTGTTCATTACATAAACACAAATGCAGGTACCAGTATTTTATTCTAATATTTTACAGCCTAAAGTTACAGGTACTTATCATGTGACGTTCCACTAGTGATTAACTTGATGGCGCTAAATTGTAAATTCAGAGAAACAATTTAAGAAATACACAAATTCTCAAGTTTTAATTTGCTGAAACGGTGAACTTTGACTCAAATTTGTGCTGGTACTGCGAATTGTTCCCAGAAAATTCTGTCATTTTCAAGAAACTGTTCCACTCGTGTTGTGAGATACAGTATCAAGCAAGTCAGGTTTTTATTTTTTTAAATCACACCACATTTCAAGATGGATGTATGATTTGTGCTTATACATTTAATTGTGCATTCTTTTGGATTGAATGTCACCATAGATGCATCCTGCAGTTTGTTTGTCTTAAAAGAAATTTTGTAATTTTGAATTTTGAACCATGCCCTACACAACATGATCCAACAGTTTTAAAACTGTGTTGTACCATGTTGCACAGGGAATTCTGTGGTTTACTCTCCTCTGTGTGTGAGTGTTGTTGCATAGGGAATTGAACCATAGTGTATAACAGGGTATCTGTGTTGCATACTGTTGCATAGGGAATTATGCTGGGTGTTAACTGTGTTGAACCTTGGTGGATAAGGCATTAAATATCAATGTTGTGTCTTGAAGATTGTGTGGGGTCACTGGGTCAGTACATAAGTTAACCCCCAAAACAATGCTCATTACATAGCAGAGAAGCACAAAGTAAACTAATTTGAGTCAAAAACACCAGCCAGCATTCCCATCCTCTGTTCTATATTGTTGAACAGGGCATGATACCCCAAAACCACAGTCCAATTGACTGAATACCCTTCCATTCCTCACACAACGGTATGCACATATGGATCTTGTTGCTTAGGGCAAGCCACTCACATTGAATAGTGTTGTATGGTGTTGGACGGGGCATATAACACCACGTGGTATGGGGAAAGGTTAGGGTTAAGGGCCCCCAGGAAGAACATTCCTTTCAAATTGATAGGCCTACCCTCGTAAAACAAGATCACGTAAATGAATGGAGAAAAAAGAATAAATGAATAAATACATGAATAAATAAATAAATTATATATATTTTGTTTATGGCCAGATGCTGAGGTCCTGGCTGTGGGTTTATGTGCTGGAAACCTCTCTCCTTGTTATCGCTTCTTTTTAATACCTTTTGTAGTATTATAAGTTTTTAGTAGTTTCTTTACGTTTTTAGTAGTTTCTTGTTTTTTAGGGTTTCATGGAATTCCAGTTTCTATGTACAGTTGTTTTATATTTTTATTGGTTTTTTTTACATCTTTTTATCTGTATAGCGCCTTTTTAGGCGGATTTTGGCACTATATAAATGCTTAAGTTATTATTTTTTATTAGTATATAACTTAAGCCTCCTTGAATTTGCGTGATTATGTCACACTAAAATGTGTTATATACATGTTAATACCTGAGATCATATTGCAAGTGCCTTAGACTTCATTAGGGTTTGCCCATAACCTTTTTCAGTGATAGCATCCAGCAGGACCAGTTAGCATGTCACGGCTGTTTCGAGCGCAAAATAACACCCCCTCTATTGGCCACAATTGGCCAACTGATAAACAGCGCTTCTATGACGTCATGGATATTATGAATGGCCTTTAAACCCTAACGGATGTCCCTTTGTATACTCAATTCTGATTGGCTGGCACATTTTTTTCTAAAGTTATACTGTTGAATGTGTATGAATATTCATCAAAAGTCTTAAACATTGAAATTTCATGTAAATTTTGTTTACATCTGGCTTCGTAGCCTGGAAAATGATCACGTGACACTACTCTGAAGGAGCAAGCGATTGCACGGAAAATCTCTTGTTTTTAAAACCGATTTGTTAATTTACAGCCGTGATGTCATTTTGCTGGTCGGCCAGCTTTTTCACTGGTCCATTTTCTATGGTTTCCTTTCACAGGGACTATGTTATTTGAAGCAATATGAACAAATAGTGGTTTTAGGAATGGGAAGTAATAGGTCTAAAGTAGCCATCTGGACTAGTAGGACAGAATTCTACCTGGTCCTGTGGTGTTTAACCAGCACTTGGCCAGCGGACCGCTGTCGTAGGAGAACACTCTTCACAATGCATGCCTGAAATGTACACACATGTTTTTGGATGGCTTCTGCATGACGCATGCAGTCAAGTTCTACGTATTAATACTGAGCTGCGCATTCAGTTTCTGGTCATATGGACTGTAAAGAATAAAGCACTGATATGTAGATAGCTTTACTACAGGCGTTTGTGCAAAGTTACATCAGTTTGTTCCAAAACACGGATGTGCCCACAAGGCTTTGATACGCATTGCAAGATAGGGCTCTACGGACGAACCAAATGCATTACGCCAAAGAATATCAACCTCTTTTTTTTCTCAACACGCAGATCAGAAAACATCCAGCCCTTAAGCATAATTATATGAATCATATTGTAGTCATATCAATTTGTCTTTAGATAGATGGATACGATGCGGTTGTCTAGTGAGCCAGAGCTTGCATTAACGATCGCAAAGTGATGACTCACGATGGCTTTAAATTACAAGAGAAAACCGCTCACGCTTCACCATCAACTCGTCACGTCATTAATAAAACACCTCATGTACATGTATATATGCACTTAATGTCTCGATGCATACGGCCGCAGAGCAAAACCAAACATAACAGCATCAATTTTTACATTCTGGATACAAGTGTTAGAAACAAACTTGAGATGTAGGTTTGCGGAGGCACTCAGGTGAGTAAATGTGGTTCTGGGAAGAACTGAATGGGGTTCTGAGAGGAACGGGAGCTTTTGAACAGTATTCTCTGTTCACAATCCGGAGAAACAGTTCACAATGTACCCCCACCTTGCAAACCTTCAAATAATTTTTCAGTTTATATTCTTGTCATTTTCTTTCAAGTTTCTCTCTTGAAATGTTTAATTTGTTTACCCTTTTTACCTTTTCATATTATAAATTCCAAACCCTCCTATTCCATAGATTGTGCAAGCCTCGCGCACGGTATCGAAAAAAACACACACACAAAAACAACTTGAACGAAGAATATTTTTTTCTATGAAATCTAATCTCCTTTTAAAATTGTATTTAGGGCCGCTACAAAATTCTTGAAAATAAGAATACCCATAGCAATTTGTTTATAAATACACTTTCAACTTTTTTTATAATACAAATAATTTGTTAAAATTAACATTTGGGTCAAGGATGCATATATATGCCAAACTAATAAAAACAAATCTATATTGTAATTTCATAGTTCCTAAAATGTCAGATACATGTATTTTTGATACACATCTTGCAGGTTTCCCTTTTTAATACGCTCAAGGTTTTTAGCCAGAATTCTCAAATAATTTTCCAAGATTTGCTGGGGGCTGGAAGGGAAAAAGGCGCACACAATGTTCTTATCTACATTTATTTACTTTGCTTTTTATGTTAGGCATGAAAAATAAAGTATGGTGACTAGACTCAAAACAGAGTGTCTAAAAGACACCCAGACTCTGTATTTATAATTGATTGGTTTTTTTCCTCTATAAGCAGCCAAGGGTATGGATATTTTACAGCGACTGATTTTAACCCCCAAGTTGTTTCAAGCATTATGTCTGAAAACACTCGCTAAAAGCCTGTGTTCATATCCGGATTTAATGCAAACGGTGTTTTCCTTTTAAGGAACTAAAATACACCATGAATATACTACACAAGAGCTCTCAGAATTTAATTGAAAGGGCACTGGCTGATCCAAGGTAGCAGAAGATGAGAATCGGGAAGGGGCAGGAGGAAGGGGGAAAGAGGCGGGGCATGACAAACATGAATCTCCCCGCAGTAAAAGCTAAAATATCTGGTTGATAACTACAACATGCTTGACTGCTACAAACATCAATGTTTGCAGATGAATGGGAGGGGGCGGGGGGGGGGGGGGGGGGAGACACACTTTGAACCTATGTGCAAAACCTTAAAGGTAGGGTGCTAGATTGGTGAATACTCCAAACAGGAATGACCATAACCATGATAACAATTTACTTGGTGAGAAGCACTGCAGCTATTGATAGTATAAGCTAGTTTGAGAAAAGGATTCTCTTTGAAGTATAGATGGTTTCGAGAATTGTTCACCCCAAGAACATTTGAATTTGAAACAATTCATGCATGAATCGTTTCTCAGATTTCTGAGGGTTGGTGTCTATTCGCAAAATGCTGGGGACAGAGATCGGTTGGTACCCGCTGTCACCTCGCTAAATGTGGATGGATTCGATGTTCTTGTGAACCATGACAGCTTTTTGCTGTTTTCTCAGCAAGTACACACTGTATTCAGATGAAACTTTCACATTTGACTTTTATTGCATCTTTCTTTATAATGTTGCCTATAAATCAGCGTTACGTTGTCAAAAACCAATCTATAATCTTACATTTAAATGAAAGCTTATAACTTTCTCGAAGCTATAAAAAGAATTGCTATTTCAAATTTTAATTTAAATGTTCGGTAAACCTGGCATTTTTTTAATGAAACTAAAAACTGTTGAAATTTAATTAACCAACTCCCCTTGAGACTTAATATCCTGAATCAAATCTATTGCACTTTTCCCCCCAGATCTTCATGACATAATGAAAATATTTTACCAACAGCGGTTTTGGGGGGGGGGGGTAATCCCTAATTTGAGCTACAGCTCGGCTACATCCTGGTGCCTGAAGCACGGCGATGAAACAAGGATCACATCTCCGCGCCCAGTCTGATGGATTCTACACTGCAAAGCTCACTGCCTGTGTATGCAGCTCAGCTGTACACACACACCCGATGGTCTAGTAATAATAGATCTAGTAGGTTAATTAATGACATGACTATGGCATTTGCCTGCATTTTCATCAGTTTAGCGAAGGAGGATGGTGTGCCCTATACGGTTTCACAACTACGTATTCACTGCACCGTGAATGCACGCAGACATTTTATTGTAGCGGTTTGCAATATGGTGATATTATAATTGGTCGTTCTCCAAGAATATCCAGGCACTACACGACATCCACCTCTAATTTCAGAAGCAAAATTATTAACACAACAAAAATGTATAAAAATAATTAATAACATTCTCTTTCCAGTTCTAGAAATAAAGTTGAAAAGAGAGTTTTACAAAAGCTAGCCATGTAAATATTTGTATTAAATATTTGGGGTTGAACAAAGAAAATTTTACCAGAGTAGGACTCGAACCTGAGACCTCTGGATTAACATGCCGATGCTCAACCAACTGAGCTATCTAGCTCTAATGATGGCGGTCTCCCTATTTTGTCAATATCTTTCTTCGGGGGCGCTAGTCAGAAGCCATTCAAGACTGTGGTATAGCCAGGGATCACACCCATGTTTACGATACAACATGGGAAGCGGTAGCAGATGGATCTGTCACCTTAGAGGGGATCTGACTTTTTATATCTAATATCAAGTAATAAACACTGTGGTTTATTTTAAATAAATTAAATACACTGTCAGATGAAATAAATTTGTAAAAAGAAAGGTGAAAAAATGCATATAATGAAAGCAAGTAAATGAAAGAAAAAAAACAGCAAATGAAAAGCATGCCCCTCAGCATTAACAAAGTGAATGAATTCTTGCCAATTTGAAATCATAATCATAGTATTAAGTTAAAGGCAAAACGTGGGAGGAAAATATATAAGTTAGGACACAGTGAGTAAAAGCTAGGCCTGGTTTGAGATAAGTAGCTTACCTAGTTGATCTGCCAATGTCTTGCCCTTCTCTGCAACGATTACCCTCTCATCTTCCATGTCACACTTGTTACCTACCAGGATCACTTGCGCATTGTCCCATGAATATGTCTTGATTTGTGTGCACCTGCGATCGACAAGACAATATACACTTCAGTGTTGATGAACAGGTGTCTGGCAATAATGTCAAGGAGACAGTTATTTTGGATCCGGGAAGAAAACTCTGTTTATAGACTTCACGCCAACGCCATCGTAAAGAATGTCGTCCAGTCAAAATGGATTGTTAAAGGAAAATTCAGCTTTGCGCTCCAATCATTTTCAGACAGAGTCTTTATGAAAATGGAAGGAAAACTTAGAAGTCTCTAATCTCACGTTAAAACAGTGTAAAATCTCACTGTCCCCCTAAATGCAAAAACATTCGATGATGCCACATTTCAAACATATGGTCCATGCGATTTTGTACAGAAGTTTATTTTAGTTCATTCATAAATTTTGATGATATTCAATTAAAACAGCATTTGACCTTTTGACTGGCACAAACAATTCCTCTTTGTAATACATTTGAGGACTCTATCTCTTTGAAAATTAGTGCATCATGATATGGAATTTGACCTTGGAGCCCCTCTATAATAATTCACAAATTTTCACATACTTGTTGTTGGACTTAGTAGGATTTGGCACTTCGGGTCCAAACAAATGCCCCAACACTACAAGGCAGAGCCCTTTTCACTTGAGAATGGGAAACTCTGTTATCATGGTTGTAGAAATGAACATAATATCTACAGGGACATTACGATTTTAAGGGGCACCAAGGCAATGACAAGAGGCAAGCAGGTAATTGCCTCCATATCAGGCCTGAACAAGCATACCAATCTCATCAAAGTCCAAAACTCATGCGGTGATTTACCATAGAGCGGACGGTTTTGGAAGATATGGGCGGGGTCTCTAGCCAAAGGTACCAAGGGGAAAGAGGGGCAGTGTTTTAAGAATGTTGTTGGTCTATCCAATTGTGCTAACTTCTGCAAATCTTCATTTTTCATGTGGCAATTTAGTAAGCTATCATCCTCATGTGATTTACGTCCTGGGCCCAATTTCATATAGAGCTGCTAAGCACAACAAAATTATGCTTACCAGAATAAGGTTATCAGCAAAACTATACCATGTCATATGTACAATTTGTGACTGGTATCCCGCACATTTCTGCTTAGGAGACAATTGCTAAGCAATAATGTCTGCTTAAGCAGCTCTATGAAATTGGGCCCTGAGCCATAGCTTCAGTCAAACTTCACGTTGCATTGGAATTCCCTTGATGTATATCACATTTTATCATTCAGTGATCAAATGCCTTATTCTTAGCTACAATGGTTGTTAAGTAGTTGTGATTCTTCTTAACTAGTGGGAGATGCATGGTTTAAGTTGTTACATTCATACTTGTGTCATCACTTGTGTGCAATAGCACATTACAGTTGCCTTATGTGCAGAAACCTTTGGATACTGCAGTTACATAAAGCAAGCAGTTATTAGGCCAAGGGGTGGGGTTGACCCACATTGATGCTATGCACAGTTCTTATAGAGAACATTTAACACATAAATCCCATTGACAATTTTGTGTCAAAACAAGGATCCAAGCTCAAGATCTGTTGACCAATCAGATGCTGGTATGTCTGGTAGGTTGACCTACATTGATGCTGTGCATAGTTCTTATGGAAAACATTTAACACATAAAATCCCATTGACAATTTTGTGACAAAACAAGGATCCAAGTTAAAGTTCTGAGGACCAATCAGATCCTGGTATTTTGACCAATCAGGGCCCAGTGGTAGTTTGCTCTGATTGGCTTGTTAAATAGCCAATAGGAGGAAGGTTTCAACTTGCATCCAATCGGCATTTTATCTTATGTTTTTGATAGAAAATTTGTCTCACTTTGTCACAGCTATTCATGGAGGTCACATCTATGTGAGCTCCATCATGTTTTAATCACCCACCTCCATCCCCAACTCCGCCTAACGCTGGCATTTTTGGGCGGGAAAGGTTTTCAGACACAGGATCAATTTTGATGGTTGTATCATAACGGTCATTTTGTTTAGGTAATTTAACCTAATTGTACTTTGAGGTTTTAAATACATGTACTTGTAAGGCAACTAAGTTTACATTTAATAGGCTTTGGCGCCCTGTGATGTTTACCAGGGGTCATCCCGACCGTATGTATAAGCGGTGGGCCTTTCTGGGTTTATTGTGTAAAAAATTGTTTTATTGTGCTTTATCATTACAGGATTTTTGAATTGATATTGAAAGAAATTTTTCATTCAATATTTTGTTGGCATGGTTTGCCCAAGTCTTTATAGTGTATAGTTAAACACTGTGTAACTGTAGGCCTACATGGCCTCAAAATGGCTGGGTTTGGTTTGCTCAGTTAGTTCATGTAGTTTGACATTAGTCACGTTTCTACTCAAATGGGTCTGGTGTGCCCAACTTTCAAATGGGTCTGGTGTGCCCAACTTTCAAATGGGTCTGGTGTGCCCAACTATTAATTGGGTCTGGTGTGCCCAACTTTCAATTGGGTCTTATGTTCCCAATTTGTGCCTGGGTCTGGTGTGCCCAGGGGGTCTGGTGTGCCCCTCTTAATTTTCTTAGAGTTATTTGCCGGTTTGCCCTGAATACAAAGTATTGGTATCCGGTAGAATTTTTTCTGGCTGAATCAAGAATAAATTCAAGCTGTGGCATTATGTCACGAAACAAAATATACCTGTCTCCTGTGTCAATTAGTCTAATAATAATAGTATCATGTATATCTGGCGTGGGGGTTTGTTTGCTCTTTTACAGTGTGGCTTTGGGTTTTCTGCTGAAGGATGACCGAGGGTAATTACCGATAAAGTGCAGTGAGATACTTGTCAAAGATATGACATGGTGACCTCGCAAGTATAAGGTGAGAAGAGAGAAAAGTGAAAGGAGAAAGAGTTGCCTTGCAATGGCATGACTCTTAAAAAGTGCACCTGGATATACTGCCACAAGTCGCATCAATGGTAAAGGAATTTACAGTACAAGGAAAAATGGAACAGTGGTTTTCAAATGGGGGGTGAAAATCACTCAAAATGGAATGTATAAAAAGAGTACAATTACATTGAGCAAGTACAAAAGGGCGTACAGTACAGGTAGTTTTATATAAAAGGAGATTTGGGGTTCAATCGGGTTCTTTTTTTTAGAATCAGCAGTTATTCAGAAACACTCCTTTGGAAAATTTGCTTTGTTAATATTCAGGGCTCAAAATTTCCACTGGACCCGCAGCCCAAGGCCAGTGATTTTAGCGCTAGGCCAGTAAACATGAACAGCCACAATGCACATCCAGCAGTCCTTTTTTTTTATATCAAATAATAAAAACCTCAATGCTTCATATCTTGGGAGGGGGGGGGAATTATGTTAATTTACAAAGTTAATATAATTTAAATTAAGTCTGATCAATAACGATTAATAAAACAAATGACATCAATCTTCTCTTAGTGCTTGATCAAACAAAAATAGTTTATATGTTAAACTATGTAAAAAAGATTTCTCACTTTGATTCTGGTCTTGTAAAAAATACACAAATCTGGTCTAGTAAAACCTTTTGAGCTATTTCCACCCTCTCCTCCTCAATTCCAGCACAGCCGTTCTGGCATTTTGGGGGAAACTACCAAGTGAACCATGTCTGAAAGGCATTAATTGTGCTTTCATGGGTAATACCTCAATCCATTATTGTACATGTATGTAACTCAAACACTATTCATAAGAGAACAGACAAGTGGGGCTTGGGTTTTTATGAAACTTCTCAACTAAATGTAACTGTCCTACACTGGTAAGTTCTGAAAAATGTTGGCTAACTTTTGTTTGAGGTGTGAACATGGGACGGCAATGGAAACCGTGGATCCAACTTGGGTCATTAAAAGCGTTTTTAGTTGTCACACAATTGCAGGGCTCGAATTCAGTGTGAAATTCCACAAGACCGCAGGGCTTGTATATGCAGCTCAACATTTTTAATGGACCAGAATTTTGTTTTTCAAGACCAGAATTGAAATGCGAAAAAAATATACCAACACAGTTTAACTGTTTTAATATGAACAAGCCCTAAGTGGAGATTTGTATTAGTGGTAAGCAATCCTCAATACTGGACAGAACTTACAGATAGTTTATCAGACTGAAAGTCAACATTTGAACAAAAACACAAGTCCGCAGACTTGTTTACTAGCCCAATGCTAAAGTGTTGTGCTTAGCTTCTTTTTCTGTGCTGGCCCAGGAATATGAGATCATTGTACTCACCAATCTTGAACGCTGTTAAACGATTCCTCGTTCGTCACGTCGTACATTAGAATGAATCCCATTGCACCTCTGTAGTAAGCTGTTGTGATGGTTCTATATCTCTCCTGACCCGCTGTGTCCTGTCAAAATTAACAAAAAGAATTTCAAAAATATATACTTCAAAGATGTCAAATTTTTGGCCAATATATCAAACAAAAGATTGATACTTTATTTTTAAAAGAACTATTTTTATAGAAAGTTGTAAACTTTCATTTAAGGTATTTCACAACAAAATCCGCCAATGATAAGTGATGTTTAATTAAAAACTAACAATCAAATACCCTTAACTGCTCAGCTACAACACGCCAAACTTGCAAATTTTGATATAGAGGATGAACACAGACAAAACTACAACTGACATTTTTATGAAATATCTTCGTCCACTAAAAAAGTCCTAAACATCCACAGCAATTGTCATTGTGCCCTGTGCTGATGCTGTGATGCCCTTTGCATACTTCCAATACAAATTAAAAAGTGCTGACCAACTTTTAATCTTGCGCATTGGCACCCTAGCTGTATAGCTGACCCAACAAAATCATTAATCAGTTAATAAGTGATTAATATTTTAATCAAATATTTTCATATTTTGTGTAGTCCACTCAATACTCATATCAACGCAAACCAAAACAGGACACAATTCACTCGTCTGATAAACTTCGTTTAGCCTGTTCAGCTGTGTGAACACTTCACCCCAATGCGTTTGTTTACAAATCCTTGAGTGTCACAGTGTAAGAAACAGCTAGCCTCACGAGGTGAAATAAAATTTTAAAGTTAAAAAAACCTTTTAAATGATTAATTTCTGCAGAACCTCAGAAAACTATGTTTTTGATTAGTGCAGTAGGCGCGTCATACTTTTGGCTGATGGCAACAACGACCCTGCAGATGACTAGTGTAAATTGATGATTAAGCTCGCAGGGTTAGCCAAACAATTTACATCAATTAACTTTAGCCTTACCCTGTGTCATTATAAAGTTACTATAAGCTCTCTACAAGCACATACATTTAAAACCCAAACCCTCCTGTATCCTCAAAAAACCTTCATGAGGATTGAGGGCTCAGGCCCAAATAACAATTGCTTTTCACTGGGCCAGGCATACCAATCATATCCAAGTCCAAACATATTGGTGTGAAGTGACATAAGAGTGGAGGATAGTGGAGGATTGAGGGATGTAGGCCCGAATAACAATTGCTTATCACTGGGTCAAGCAGACCAATCTTAAGAGTGGAGGTCACCCATAGGCAAGAGGGCCTAGGGAGTAAAGATTAAAATAAATAAATAATATAAATTTACAAATTAAAAAACAGGCACATCCAACTGGTATCACACAGTAGCCTTAACCTCCTGAATCCTCAAGACAAAATCACGACCATGAGACAAGCGAGCACACCTCATTTCTTAACAGTTCCACAAAAACAATTTTTATAAAATGCAAGTAGCTCGTGATGCATCCTCACGCCAAGCCTGTTAATTAGCTCATTCAATATATCTCCTCACCATCTTGGCATTTTACACACACAGCCGCCATGGGGAGTTCAGAAGACGTAAAGAGATAACATCAATAAATTAAAACGGAAAAAAACTAATCATTATTAATTAAAGGACATCTAAGCTCTTGCAGGTCCATTGGCGGTGATCGTTGAACCGTGGAGTAATCTTATCTCTCTCCCGTTGAAGGATCTGTAACGATTTCCAGAGAGAGTTGCTGACGCCATCATGGTGTTTTTATAAATTCTTCTCCCTACATCTAGGAACACGGTCTATCTCTCTCTTTTTTTCCGACCTCTCTCTTTCTTCCTCGGACAAGAATTTCATGAATAAGCTAAAGAGTTTCCTATGAATAGACTGTGCAAGTCTGGCACGAGAAAACAAGTCGAACAAAGACTACATTTTTTGTGAAATCATACCTTCTTGTCAATTTGTCTTTGTTCAACCCAAAATCAAATAAAAATACCCACAGCAATTTGTTATCAATATAATTAAAAATTTTATACAATACAATTAAAAATTTTTAACTTAACATTGAAACAAAATTAAAACTTGGGAGGAAGATGCTCAATTGTTTTAAACATTGACTATTCTGAATGGCCCCTTAATTTGGAGTTGAACAAAGAAAAAATTACTAGAGTAGGACTCTAACCTGCCAGTTGGAAGCCATTCAATTTATAACTGCTATATTATCAGTAAGTTTCCCTTGTGGGTTATTTCTTGAAGTTAGAACTTTGTGAATTGCCATTACTGTAATCAATCATGATTCAACCAAACCCTGTAATGTGTCTATAGATTGATTCTGTTTCTTCAAACACTTTAGTTTTTCCCAGTTTATGGCAAAACAAATTGCATTTTCTAAAACCGAAATTTCCTTCCTTGTCTTCTCTCCATGGGATTATTGGCTAGTACAGTAATTAAGTTTCCTTTTCTGAGAATCCTTGGCTTCACAACCAGAATTAATAAATGGACAAAAATGAAATTAAATTAAAAGCGGGGTTATTTCAAAATATACAGTCCCATGAGTAATTTACTAGGAATAGGACCCTTCCTCACTCAAACAAAATACAACATCCTTCAACATCTTATGGTAAGTCAACACCCAAACTGTTGGACTCTGATTATGGTGGTATGCCTGATCCAGTGTAAAGCATGATCAGTTTACTAGTGCAGTCCTCAGTCCAACACCATACAGTAACTCAACACCCAAACTGTTGGACTCTGACTATGGTGGTATGCCTGATCCAGTGTAAAGCATGATCAGTTTACTAGTGCAGTCCTCAGTCCAACACCATTCAGTAACTCAACACCCAAACTGCTGGACTCTGATTATGGTGGTATGCCTGATCCAGTGTAAAGCATGATCAGTTTACTAGTGCAGTCCTCAGTCCAACACCATTCAGTAACTCAACACCCAAACTGCTGGACTCTGATTATGGTGGTATGCCTGATCCAGTGTAAAGCATGATCAGTTTACTAGTGCAGTCCTCAGTCCAACACCATTCAGTAACTCAACACCCAAACTGCTGGACTCTGATTATGGTGGTATGTGTGATCCAGTGTAAAGCATGATCAGTTTACTACTAAGTATTAGTGCAGTCTGAGTCCAGCAGAATCAAACAAAACATGTACCATACTAAATGTAGATGGATTTTGAAGGGTAATCAGGTTAGAGCTTTCCTGTACACTGGTACCCCAGACTGCCACAAAGTACCATACCTTCCAGGCTAGAATTGCGTGATTAAGTTTCTTCTGTTTGTGCAGCTGGTTTTATCAGGAAACCCAATGTCTTGTGTACTGTGGACTTAGTCTCCACAGTCTCTTGTTGAATTTTAAGGCAAGGGCCAGTTGGGCAATACGATCAATAGTACTAGTAAGGCTTACTTTAATGTGGTCTTTACTTTAATGTGGTTTTTAATATGGTCTTTGATGCACATATTGCGTTTTTTTTGTTTTCTCCAACCAAATCAATTACATCAAACTGAGGCTGGAGGGGAAATAGTCTGGCTCCTCTGTGTAAACTGCCAATCGGTATTTACAAACTGTTAAGTACACAGGGAACAAGACAGAAATGGCGGAAGACGTGATAAAAGGGTCTCGATAGATACAGGTGCAGATTCTTTGTAAAGCTGCATTCAGGCAGTCATTCTTGCATCCATCCGCTCAGCACCCATCTCTCACCCTCGGGAGGACATGTAAATAAAAACCTGCCAATATCATTAAACCCCTTCTACGGCTGGCTGGCTCGGAAGATTTCAATGGCAATGTGTGGGATGCAGCCAACAAGGCAGGTCCGAAGGTGTCTCAGGCTGATACAGTTTCCTTCGTCCTTGATTCTATTATATCTTATAAAATTAAGGCAATTTTCCATTTTCCATTGGTTTGATTTTTCTGTGCTCGGCACGTTTTTGTTCTTACAGGCTTTATGAAATTGGGCACCGATGGCTATTTATTTTTAAATAAAACTGTTTTAGTTAAGCTATTGACATGCATACCTGTACACATGTACAAAGTACATAAAATGAACTAAAAAAAAGAAAAGAAAAACAAGAAGAAAAAAAATTCATACTTTTTTTCTTTACAAATTCAAATTATTTTCCTCATCAACCCTCAGTTCAGTTGCATGAAAAACAAGATGGCGGGAAAATAACGAAGGTCTTTATAACCAGGCATTGATGTTTGGCACCCACGTTATATTGGCTGACCTATGGTATTCCATTTATAGAATTTTTCAGATTTAAAAATTACAATTTTACAGATTTTTCTGAGGGCAAAACAAATCAAAATCGAATTAATGTAGGAAGAATACCAAGCATAATATGCCTATAACTTCAATATTTGTTCATAAAATATCTATTTCAGAAACTGTGGTTGGCGAGAAACCAGATCTTTATTTTGTTTGGCCAGCTCAGAGTAGGAGCATGTGCGAAAGAGTGAAGGGGGGAGAGAGAGAGAGAGAGAGAGAGCAGAGGAGCCAATTAGCTTAACCGAACAGCTACAGAGAGCGCAATCAACAAAGTAGTTTATCATCATGGGCTTTAATCCCAGACTTAACGGTCAGGGTTTGCGATAAGTGGGCGGCCGAGGACATAGAGCACTCCAGCAATTTTTACTGTGGGAAAAATAAAATAAATAAAATTAAGCGAGGGGCAGGAAGGGTGTGAAAATTAATTTCAACTTATTAAATTATTTATTTAGCCTTTCATTAGTTTTTTTAACCAAATTATTAATCAGATTTCATCTATTTATAAATCAGTGACTATTTATATAATGTATTTAACTGAATTTTGTAATCAGCATCTTCGTTACAAAAATTTTCATTCACTTTTAAAAAATAAATAAATACATCACTCTTCCCAAAATAAACGTTGTTCTTCATTTAGTACATTGAAGCTATAAAGGCATTGAGAGCCCTGGTCTTGGCCTTTGTGCCCCTCCAAAGGTTTCCAATAGATTTCCCAACGGGAGTGCCCTTTGCAAAATGTGAATGACTTTGCCCTCTCTAAGATGAAATTCTAGGCCCGGCACCTTCCCCTAAAATTATTATCATTACCATCACTGCAACGGTTGCATGTGCAACCTGCAAATACTTTTAAAACATCAGCACTTTTACAGCATAGCAAAACAAGAAATATGAAACATCATAAAAGACTAAGACTACATAGTAATTTAATGTTAAACAACAACCTCCACAAAGAACCGAACAGAAAAAAAACATATCAACTGTAGTGTAAACACAACTGCGCTAATGCATTCCGGATCCATTAACTAATATCGCTCGATTAAGAATCCCCCAACCTGTCTGGGATGAGTCCACTGATTTATTCTTCAGATTGTGGTGAGGAAAGAATGTACTTAGTTATCAACCCCCTTGTAATTCACAGTAAAAGGCCCCACTATGTAAATTGACTCAGTGGACCAAACTGAATAAAACCTACGCCATTACACCCACCATGGCATTTTAAGTTTGACCTTAATTAAAGGGAAGTGATGTGTGTGTACACTGCACTGGCGCTTTTGTCAGAGATGTTGTAATTTTGATCTTGTGTTGAGTCCGTTCTACAGACATGTCATGTAGTCATAAAAGGGCATTTTATTAGGTGCTATACATGTAATGTGTGCACCTTACTACCCATATTCAATGGGCCTCAAGCATTCCTGAAACCGTCTCAACTCCTTAGGAGTAAGCAGCACCGGAAGCCAAATGGGCACACAGGTTGCAATCTTTCACAATTAACAATCTCTACCCTTACAGGTACACATTCACTACTGGGTGATGAAGTGTAATCTTGCTCAACGATGTGTCATGAATGGGATTCGAACCCACACTCAGGTAACTCAACCATCAGAACTAGAGTATATTGCTCTTGACAGCTCAGCCATTCAGTTTCAAACACTCACTCAGTTAACTCGGCCATCAGAACTAGAGTCTGTTGCTCTTGACAGCTCAGCCATTCAGTTTCAAACACTCACTCAGGTAACTCGGCCATCAGAACTAGAGTCTGTTGCTCTTGACAGCTCAGCCATTCAATTTCAAACACTCACTCAGGTAACTCGGCCATCAGAACTAGAGTCTGTTGCTCTTGACAGCTCAGCCATTCAATTTCAAACACTCACTCAGTTAACTCGGCCATCAGAACTAGAGTCTGTTTCTCTTGACAGCTCAGCCATTCAGTTTCAAACACTCACTCAGGTAACTCAGCCATCAGAACTAGAGTCTGTTGCTCTTGACAGCTCAGCCATTCAGTTTCAAACACTCACTCAGGTAACTCGGCCATCAGAACTAGAGTCTATTGCTCTTGACAGCTCAGCCATTCAGTTTCAAACACTCACTCAGTTAACTCAGCCATCAGAACTAGAGTCTGAATTGCTCTTGACAGCTCAGCCATTCAGTTTCAAACACTCACTCAGGTAACTCAGCCATCGGAACTAGAGTCTGTTGCTCTTGACAGCTCAGCCATTCAGTTTCAAACTAACACTCGGGTAACTCAGCAATCAGAACTAGAGTATGTTGCTCTTGACAGCTCAGCCATTCAGTTTCAAACACTCACTCAGGTAATTCAGCCATCAGAACTAGCGTCTGTTGCTCTTGACAGCTCAGCCATTCAGTTTCAAACACTCACTCAGGTAACTCGGCCATCAGAACTAGAGTCTGTTGCTCTTGACAGCTCAGCCATTCAGTTTCAAACACTCACTCAGGTAACTCGGCCATCAGAACTAGAGTCTGTTGCTCTTGACAGCTCAGCCATTCAGTTTCAAACACTCACTCAGGTAATTCAGCCATCAGAACTAGAGTCTGTTGCTCTTGACAGCTCAGCCATTCAGTTTCAAACACTCACTCAGGTAATTCGGCCATCAGAACTAGAGTCTGTTGCTCTTGACAGCTCAGCCATTCAGTTTCAAACACTCACTCAGTTAACTCGGCCATCAGAACTAGAGTCTGTTGCTCTTGACAGCTCAGCCATTCAGTTTCAAACACTCACTCAGGTAACTCGGCCATCAGAACTAGAGTCTGTTGCTCTTGACAGCTCAGCCATTCAATTTCAAACACTCACTCAGTTAACTCGGCCATCAGAACTACATGTAGAGTCTGTTTCTCTTGACAGCTCAGCCATTCAGTTTCAAACACTCACTCAGGTAACTCAGCCATCAGAACTAGAGTCTGTTGCTCTTGACAGCTCAGCCATTCAGTTTCAAACACTCACTCAGGTAACTCTGCCATCAGAACTAGAGTCTGTTGCTCTTGACAGCTCAGCCATTCAGTTTCAAACACTCACTCAGTTAACTCAGCCATCAGAACTAGAGTCTGTTGCTCTTGACAGCTCAGCCATTCAGTTTCAAACACTCACTCAGGTAACTCAGCCATCAGAACTAGAGTCTGTTGCTCTTGACAGCTCAGCCATTCAGTTTCAAACTAACACTCGGGTAACTCAGCAATCAGAACTAGAGTATGTTGCTCTTGACAGCTCAGCCATTCAATTTCAAACACTCACTCAGGTAATTCAGCCATCAGAACTAGAGTCTGTTGCTCTTGACAGCTCAGCCATTCAGTTTCAAACACTCACTCAGGTAACTCAGCCATCAGAACTAGAGTCTGTTGCTCTTGACAGCTCAGCCATTCAGTTTCAAACACTCACTCAGGTAACTCGGCCATCAGAACTAGAGTCTGTTGCTCTTGACAGCTCAGCCATTCAGTTTCAAACACTCACTCAGGTAACTCAGCCATCAGAACTAGAGTCTGTTGCTCTTGACAGCTCAGCCATTCAGTTTCAAACACTCACTCAGGTAACTCTGCCATCAGAACTAGAGTCTGTTGCTCTTGACAGCTCAGCCATTCAGTTTCAAACACTCACTCAGTTAACTCAGCCATCAGAACTAGAGTCTGTTGCTCTTGACAGCTCAGCCATTCAGTTTCAAACACTCACTCAGGTAACTCAGCCATCAGAACTAGAGTCTGTTGCTCTTGACAGCTCAGCCATTCAGTTTCAAACTAACACTCGGGTAACTCAGCAATCAGAACTAGAGTATGTTGCTCTTGACAGCTCAGCCATTCAATTTCAAACACTCACTCAGGTAATTCAGCCATCAGAACTAGAGTCTGTTGCTCTTGACAGCTCAGCCATTCAGTTTCAAACACTCACTCAGGTAACTCAGCCATCAGAACTAGAGTCTGTTGCTCTTGACAGCTCAGCCATTCAGTTTCAAACACTCACTCAGGTAACTCGGCCATCAGAACTAGAGTCTGTTGCTCTTGACAGCTCAGCCATTCAGTTTCAAACACTCACTCAGGTAACTCAGCCATCAGAACTAGAGTCTGTTGCTCTTGACAGCTCAGCCATTCAGTTTCAAACACTCACTCAGGTAACTCGGCCATCAGAACTAGAGTCTGTTGCTCTTGACAGCTCAGCCATTCAGTTTCAAACACTCACTAAGGTAACTGCTGTGACATGTCATTGATGCGTTATAACGTTAATAAAAGGAATAACAACAGTACATGAACTGTACGTTTTGCTTATGTCAATTACACTACCAAAAATGAATCCATGTTGCAGAGATTCTTCAAAACCTAGAAAATCTTTTCAGACATGCGACTTTGTACATGTAGTTTGCAACAACAATAAAACAAGAAAGGAAATGGCCAACCACAGTAAAGTTTTTACAATGTTTTTCAGGGAAATTACATCATAGGTAGATGCTGTATTTTTTCAAGAATATGTGGAATTGTGGGGTAGGATTTAATATGAAATAATGTTCCAACAACCTGTTTACATTTGACAGTCGAGAAAAATATGAGCAGATGGTGAAAATTTAAAGCTGTCAGACAGATCTTCTTTAATATAAACTCACACCTTCAAACAATGATCAGCGACAAACGCTTCAAAAATTATACAAAATTGCATTTATAAATAAAATGAAACAACACCTAGCAAAACGATTTCACTAGATACTTGGGAATAATGTGTACTTTCAGTAACAGTAAGTTATTTTGTAGTAACTTGGAAGTACTTTTTTTCATGTCTGCAAATGATGCACAATCTACCTTCAAAGAAAAAGTAAGAAGCTAGCTGATCAGCTGATAAAGTGCAAGCCTGCCTGTTTGAAGGGATTTTTACTTAAGGTCTGGATTTAATACCTCTGCATTCCTTTAAACTGCTTAATGAAATATGGCCCTGCTTGCACATGGCCCATCACCTTCCAACCTTCTTAAACCAAGGGGTCCAGTCTTCTGCAGGATGCATTTGACATTTCCTTAAATCTTCATTCAATAATCCCCTTAATCTGCTCAGTCTCAGTGAACGAAGCAATTGAATTTAAAAGGGGGAAAACGGGCAAAATGAATCGACGGGTCCTTTCGTTTCAGGATTTACTCGGGGTGCAGTTCAATCTTTTCAAATCTTCTGCACTAACAAAAAAGAAGGCAGGTTTCATTCTGGATGGTACTTGATCGTGATACAGGGGGTTTAATGCTACTCGAATTGAATTGAATTCTTTACAATTAAAGGGGGCTCTGAGGTTAAATTCAGTTTTGTGATGCACTCATTTTCCAATAGATTGAGATTGAGTCCTCATGATAGTAGGAAACTTTTTTACAAGACTCTAACCTCACGTTAAAATTATGCAAAATGCCATTTTATTTGATTCTTTTTCATTGGAAAACTTGAAAAGTGATGTCATCGAATGTCAAAACAAATGAGTCTGTACATCAAAGTGAAATTTTCTGCGCCAATCAAAAGGTCAAAGTCAATGGCGTTTTGATTGAATATCACAAAAATTAAGGAATGAACTAAAATCCCCTTCACAAAAATTAACAGACAACATAAATGTAATGTCATAGAACGTTTTTGGTTTTTAACAAAAACTGCACTTGAAGGGCATCAAACACAGTTTGAGTTTAGAGACTTGTAATTTTGTTTTCATCTTCCAAAAAAAAAAAACATGAGTGGATCATAAAACTGAACTTTACCTCGGAGCCCTTCTTTGAAAAAAAGGCACAGTACTCCTAGGTAAAATAATTTGTTCTTACGGGGTGTATTTGCAGTAAATTTATTCCTGCTTAGTAATATAATAAGTTCTTTTGGGATGTGTTGTTCAAAATATACCTTCGTTTTGTGAGGAAAGCAAAGTGAAAAGCAGAGTTAAAGGAATGTATTTTAGATTTGTAATCTAATTTGGCAATAATAACAGTAAATTAGCACTAATACACAACTAAAAGCAATTGATTCTAAGAATTGTTTTTGTGTATATCTCCACACAAAAAATCCATCATACAAACGAAAATTGTATAATAGCTTCAAACAAAATGGAATTAAATTGTCAAAAGTTCACACAAATCAAACTGACTTCAGATTCCCCGGTAGTACAAAGCAACGACTAATTAATTAAAAGATCGCAACCTGGTTGGAACATCCCATTCTTTCAGTAGGTGAGTCCTCACAAATTTATCATGAGAAGAGTGTAGTCTTAACACAAAAATGGACTTAATATTGCCACAAGTTTGGAGAAATCAAACTGTTCTTCAAAATCCCCAGGCTGTTTTTTCTTGTTTGTTTGGGTTTAATTTAATATAAATTTTTTTATTTTTTTTTTTTGGGGGGGGGGGAAGTGGAGATGTTTATTTTCGAGCCGATTTGTGATTATGGAACGTGTAAAGTGCCTCTCCTAGTCACATGCGTCTGTATCGACGCTTAATGCCGGAGGGAGGTCAATATAAGGAGACATGCATCTTAGATGGCAGAGCTTGACCATCTTATTACATCAGCAGAAGACTACTAAGATGATGCTGTGATATAATTAATGAGGCAAGGAAGAGCCTAGACAATATTCCTCCTTAGAGGTTGCATAGATGAGCTGTACATCTTACATCTACTGTGCTTCTTGTGCTTTCAGATGAGTGATTTGGGATTGTACATGTGACTACAAAATGTCTTTAAAAAATGCTGATTGATATAAAGTTCTTTCTTGATTTTCCAAGAAAATTCCACTGCAAACAATCCCTTATTTCTGACAAAAAAAATTTTACGAAGAAGGGAAATGACCAATGCAATTTTATGATGTACTTATGTTTCAATAGATAGAGTCCTCATGAAACTGCGGGAAAAATTACAAGTCTCTAACCTCACGTTAATATGGTGTAAATTGTCATTGTATTTGATAACCTTCTGGGGGGGGAATTTGTCAACATCCAAAGTATTCGGCAACATCATTCTGAGAAAAATGGGTCTTTACATTTTTTGTAAGGGGATGTTTTGGTTCATACCAGACTTTCAATAATATTCAATCAAAACGACATTTTGAATTTGACATGGAATGTAATGACCAAATCTAATGACGTCATGTTACAAATTTCACTTGAAAAAATTAGAAATGAACCAAAACATCCCTGTACAAAAGTATATAAACCCATTTTCCTCAGAATTATGTCTTTGGATGTTTTGGATGTTGACAAATTTTGCCTCGGAAAGTTATCAACTATAATGGCAATTTACATGTGAGGCTAGAGACTTGTAATTTGTTCCCCACACACATGAGGACTCTAACTATTGGAAAATGAGTACATCATAAAATTGCATTGGTCATTTCCCTTCCTCTTTAAGTTAGAGCATCTCTAGAATCTTAGTTCGCAACTTGTTTAGAGTCTCAAAGTAATCTTAAAATCCACACAAGGCACTGTTTCGCCTGCCCCTGAGTTTTCACCTGCTCATTCAGTTTGAACAGGCAGGTTTGTTTTTGTGCTTTATAAACACATACACTCTCAGATCGTTTCTCACTTTGCAGCAAGTTAAAATTAGACTCACCCATATCTGTAGTTTAACTCTTTTGTCTTGCCTGAAGACTGTCTTTACTTTGAAATCGATACCGACCGTACTGACGAACGCCGACGTGAAGGAGTCGTCTGCATACCGGAAGAGAAACGACGTCTTACCCACACTGCTGTTGCCGATGATGAGCAATTTGAACATGTAGTCGAAATTCTGGTCGGCGGCATCCTTTTGCCATGATCTGTTATCAACTCCTGCTGACGCCATCTACATGTTAAGAAGAAAAAAAGAAACTGAATCATTTGCCTGTGAGTGATCCCTGGAAACTTCTGCACCTATAAGTTACCATTGCATTAGAAAGGATAGATTTGTTTTTAAAATATCAGGCCTGGAATTTCATCTTTAAGAGGGCAACGCTATTTTTAATTTACAAAAGGCACTTCCATTGGAAAATCTTAAATTCTATGGGAAACCTTTGAAAGGGCACCAAGGCCTAGACAAAGGGGCAACAGATGCCTTAGCCTTTACGGCTGTCTTGCAATTCCATGCCTGAAATGTTTCCTATTAAAACTACAAAATATGTTTTGGTTTTTTGTTGCCAGGAAAATAATTACAAAGAAGTTTTTCAGTTAGGGTGAAGGTTTTTTTTTGTATAGGAATAAAAAGTAGTAAAGGACAATGAAGTTAAAAAGAAAATGGCATGAATGTGGGCCACCAAATTGACCCTGGTTATGGAGTTTTGCGAGCACATAAGGAGTTCCACGAGGCATGGATGTTTGCATAAACATTTGCTATCAGGCAAACCATCTAACAAAGTGCAGACCAGAACAGAACTGAAACAAATCTCAATGTACTTCACAAACAAATTACAGATTAACAGTGGCTGACAAAGGGCCACTTAAAATAAGTGGAATTTCAGTTTTGATTTGAAACTGTCAATGATGTACACACACGCTAGCATTGGGATGTTACAAGCTCTTTTCCAAGCTGGAACAAACAACAGTTATTTTTTTAAAGAAATTATTCACAGCCCAATACAGGGCACTTTGAAGTTTTGATTTTAAATTGTCTTCGATGCAGTGCAATTTAATCAGGCAGGTGTGATGGGATTGTGCCTATAATGACATTGAGCATAGAATTTGGTACACATTTAGAGTATGTCATGAGATAGATATTTGGCTATAGGGCAATTGCAGATTTGTCCCTCGACAAAAATATAGAATAACAAGCAATGTCGGCCATTTTGAAAATTTTGAAAGTTGCTTTTTATTCTACATATACTTTTTCAAAGGACAAATCTGCCATGGCCTATAGCCGTACATGTATATCTTTCTTATGACATACCCTGACCGTGTCCCAAATTCCATGCTTGTATCATCAAAGGCACAAACCTCCCTCAATTGTTTTCACTATCCACCCCACTAATTGCACTGAGATGTTGAAAGATCTTGTCCTAAACAAAATGTATGCTGGAACGAATCACAGTTCACTTGACAGCAATATTCAACCATTTGAACAGCAAATCTAAACGAAGATTTGTTTTTCACCCAACTATAT
Source organism: Leptasterias polaris (assembly GCA_037783415.1). Lineage (NCBI taxonomy): Eukaryota > Metazoa > Echinodermata > Asteroidea > Forcipulatida > Asteriidae > Leptasterias > Leptasterias polaris. Next base: position 1,569,302 of record JAZGTN010000035.1, read on the forward strand.
ACCCACAAGGGTCGTAATTAATTTTTCAATATCACAAAAGTAAAACATAAGTGTGTACAGGAACAAAAATTTAGTTAATTATATTACTTGTGAATGTAAAAAAGTTGCATCCCCTCCAGGTGATCCCTCTGCTGCCACTTCCCAAGTTGTATCGTAAACTTGGGTGTGATCCCTGGCAACACAGCAGTTTATACAGGTTGAATGGCTTCTGACTGCCACCCCCCAAAATAGGGAGCAAGCAAATATAGGGCTCATTTGGTAAAGCGCCGGCACGTTAATTTAGAGGTCGTGGTTCAAGTCCAGCTCTAGTAAATTTATCTTTGTTCTACCCAAAATTAACACGAAACAGTAACACCTATTGCGGCAGATATGCTTACTGTTCACAAAGCATTTTCTAAATTTTCTACGCTCCATCAAGAAGCTTCCTCAACAAAACTGGAGGCAGTGCCACAGAGTTCAACGATTTTGATGAGAAAGGAAATGAATGAATCAAAATTGAGGTATAATACCCAGCATTACTTCCCCAGGCACAATGCACTCACCTGTGACAAGAGTACAGTTACAGTGCAAGGCCATTTTATTGTCAAGAAGCTCAGTTGGTATTTCCATTGTGCAGAAAAAAACAGTGGTGAATGAAAACAGGCATAAAAGCACATTACAAGTGCATTGCACCATGTGAGCAACCAACAAAATGCTTCTGCTGTTGTAGTCAAATCTAGCCAATCTTTTAAGTCCATACAGTTCATAATGTGTTCCTTGACATGCCCCCTGCTCACAAAATTGTAAAATTTAGCTGTAGTTTCCAACTAGCTTCTTGTTCTCTAGAGAAGGAGCTAACAAAAAAAAATAATAAAAGACATTTTACCTGGGTATTGTATATTTAGTTTGCGGAAACACCTTGGTAGATTTTGTTCTTTGAGAACTTGTCTTGCTTTTTATTCTACTGCTAGATTATTTGGAATTCGGGAGACTTCTCAGTTCTGAAAAGAACTGTCCTGCTTATTAACTACTACTATATTTCTTGTAATGAAACCAAGAATGCATCATAAGTGAACTTAATCACTGTAGCTATATGATGCAAGCATGAGCAAACCTGTAAGCAAGGTTTTGCTATGTGAACAAGAAACACCATGGGTTTACGCCCACTCTTCCAAGATAATTGTTCTGGGTTCTTTTATGTGCACTACCAATCCTATAATACACAGGATTTAATGTCCCATCCCAAGGAATTGGGACACAATTGCCACAATGGGGGACTCGAACCCACACTCTGCTGAGACCAAGAAACACCAGAGCTTGAGTCCAGTGCTTCTCAAGTTGTCCAGAACATGCCACACACGACATGCATGCAGATTATCTTTGAAGGAAAATTTCCACCTGACCACTTGTAGCTCAAAACTGTCACTGGACCCCTTAATATTTTGTTTACAATACCTAAATATATATTTTGGTATAAATATATTTTACTGAACTTTCAGGAAGAGGTTTGTAATTGAGAAGGTTTACAAGTATGTTTGTCAAAACACTAGACTGCAGCAGTTGAGCTGCATGGTAGTCATGTCATGGTCCAGGGGCTATTATCACCATTGTGAGCCCTGGAGGCCACTCAAGTGTGCAACATTCCCATTGGTGGTTCTAATGAACGCAATACATTAGAACATGGCATATGTTATCATTTTTGCCAAATATGTCAGTGCCCCTTCATAAGTTTCCCATCGGCCTTTTAAAGGCACTGAATACGTTTTGTAATTGTCAAAGACCAGTATTCTCACTTGGTGTATCCCAACATTTTTATGCATAAAATAACAAGCCTGTGAAAATTTGGGCTCAATTGTCATTGAAGTTGCAAGAAAATGATGAAAGAAAAAACACCCTTGTTGTACAAATTAGTGTGCTTTCAGATAGGAATAAAAGGCTTCTGGCCAGAAGTCTTTTATTACTTTAGTGAGAAATTACCTCTTTCTCAAAAATTACGTTACTTCAGAGGGAGTCGTTTCTCACAATGTTTTATACTATCAACAGCTCTCCGTTGCTCGTTACCAAGTAAGTTTTTATGCTAATATATATTTTGAGTAATTACCAAACGTGTAGAGTGCCTTTAAAATATTTCTAACGTAAGTGCCCTTTGCAAAATGAATGGCCCTGCCCTCTCAAAGATGAAATTCCAGGCCTGAAAAAACTACTAAAACTGGTATTGGGCTCAGTTCTCTTAGGATCGTTCTTCACATTATCACAGTTAGGGACCGTCTAAAATTGTAAACATTTTCAAAATCTTATTAAAAATAGCACAAAATGAGGAGGGGTTGGGGGGAGTCTGAGGCTGCGTATGTTTTTAAAAGATGTTTTAAAGAGTTTGTATTTCTACAGAAGAATCCGCAGAGGAAACTTAAGTGGGAAAAAACAGGCCTGTGATGACTCGGAGGTCATGGAATCTGTTGCCTTGGTCTTGTCGTTGGTGCGCTTCATAAGTTTCCCATGGCCTTTTAAAATATTCCTGATGCAAGTTCCCTTTGCAAAATGGAAATGGCCTTGCCCTCTCAAAGATGAAATTCCAGGCCTGAAAAACTACTGGAAAATGTAATTATTTATGAGGCACACAGGTTGATAATACTGTTTAGATGTCAGGAGGAGTGGGACTACAAATTATTAATGAACATTGATTCTGACACACAATGGTTGACAAGTACTTTGGTCTATTGAGAGGGGTCTTAAAAGTTAGTGCCGTGTACAACTTTAAACACGTTTACAACTTTGGACAATCCCTTATTTCACAGAGCACTCAGGGTTTGCCCGTACATTTTTTAGTGACTGACCAGCTGGAATTTAACTAGTTAAATAGCTTTTTTACTAGGCTGTACTTTATAGGATTGCTTTTCAATACTGAATTAGCCAGCCGGACCACTAGGAGAGAATTTTGACTGGTCCTCAGGTGTTCGATGCTCATAGCCATATGTATTTTGGCGCACTACATGTAGCTTATGCGGGTGCTAGTTTACGCATAATGCAATCAATACATAATAATAATAGTGGCTTCTTATATAGCGCTCATATCCGTCACTCAGTGACGCTCAAGGCGCTTCAACAGTCAGTATTTTCCTGCAAGGTATATATGTGGAGCTACTTTTTGAATTTTGAGACCTATTTCTTTACATAGCACCATGTAATGGTTTACAAGGTGCTGTGGCGCAATATGCAGCCAATCAAACCAGGAACACCGGGGCAAACCCCTTCTCTTTTCGAGAAGTGCACTGGGTTCTTTTACGTGCATTACACAACACACGGGACCAACGGCTTTACGTCCCATCCGAAGGACGAAGCAATAATGGTTAAGTGTCTTGCTTAATAAGGACACAAGTGTCACGACCGGGACTCGAACCCACACTCTGCTGAACAGAAACACCAGAGCTTGAGTCCGGTGCTCTTATCCGCTCGGCCACGACACGCCAAAATTACACTACACTGTCAATCATCAGTGAACACAAAGACACTCAGTGTGTAAATTAAGGATAAATTTCAATGGATTAAAATGGCAAGCCATACGGGTACTCAAGTGTTGTGTACCTGACCATATGGTCTTTGCCTAAAAAAAGAGTTAATAATGACAGCTGGATAACTTATTGACAAGGTTTTAAGCTGAAAGGTTGGTTGGTACATTGTGTACTAGTGCCAATTACCAGTAATCACAAGGAACAATTGAATGTTAAGACAAAAATTTAGACTTGTACCATGTCTTAATTACTCTGCAAGAATACTGCCAAAAAAAAAAGAGAAAAAAATGGCACCTCACTTGTACAGTGTATGAGTGTATATTGTGTAGATACATAGATTAATATCATAAGTACATTATGAACACTGTAGAATTAGAATGATAATCTTGTTTAAAGTGGGTTGTACCACACTAGGCCTACCATTTCACATGCTGTTTATAGCCAGGTGTATATTGGTGTCTTTTTTAACAGCAGGCCTTGCAGTCGGGATTTTTGTAAAGTAGCCAACCAAGCAATTAAAATGTGCAATTTACTTGCCTCCAGGAAGTTTTAGTAGCCCAAATTTTAAACATGTATATGGTTGTGATCGCAACCAGTTAAATGGTGAAATGAAGTTACATTCAAAAACTTGAATATAATTTAACATGCAACTCATTTTTAAAACTTACTATTCACATCTTAAAAGGAAGAAATTTGAGCATTTTTAAACAAGTAGGTTGCTGATCACCAGAGTGTGGGTTTGAGTTCTGGTCTTGACACTTGTGTCCAAAAGCAAGTCTAGACATTCATTATTGCTTCGTACTTCGGACAGGACATAAAGCTGTTGGTCCCATGTGTTGTGTATGGTCCCGTGTGTTGTGTAATGCACGTAAAAGAACCCTGTACACTTATCGTTATGAGAAGGGGTTTGCCCCAGCATTTCTGGCATGGTTGGCAATGTCATGCCCACAACTGACCCTGCCCGAGTGACCCCTGAGAAGAAGAGTTGGTGCAGTATCCATCAAGACAAGACAAGTTTACAAGACTTGATTGGCTCTTTTGATCTATGTCAAAGGGTGTGATTCAATGGATCCGTAACCATACCAGCTTTCCTGGTTACACACCTATGGTTTGACACCCCTATGTTGAATGTTCCAACACCCCTATGTTCCGACACCCCTAGTGTATCGAATTCCTATTCCTAACCCTAACCCTAAACCCCAGCATGTAAATCATGAAAGGGGTTTTAAGAAAACATATGGTTGTCGGATCATAGGGGTATCTGAATATAGAGCAGTCACCGCTTACCTATAATCAGTACCTTGTTACCGGGGTAACAAAACAAGCCAGACAGCACACTTGGATAGCAATCTCTTTAGGTTCAATGTTTTATCTTCAAGAGTCCTAAGTAAGTGCTGCATTTACATTGTTGCTGGGCAACGGATCAGTCCCAGGCAAATTAGTGACAGAAAGCAGATTTCGACAGAGTTCCACTTACAGCATCTCATAATGCTGTAAGTGGAAATCTGTCGAAATCTGCTTTCTGTCACTAATTTTTAACCATTGGTGCAGTAGTATCCATCACTAGACAAGGTTTTAACTATTGCCCTACTTTGTAGGGGGGGGGGGGGTGCCTGTTATGAGCAAAAAGTACTAAAATGTAGCCTGTGGGTTGCATCTTCTGAAACTAAACTCAATCCCAGAACTATTACTGTCCACATTTGGAAAAAATATTCATTTTTCTACTACATTTGGAAATAACCTCTGGTATTAACACCAGTGGATACCAATAACATGCCAGTAAACAACCTTTTTTCCTTAAGGTTTTTATTATTATGTGTAAATAATAACAATGATTTTTATCTATCAAAAATTAAGAAGAGAAGAAGCAGTATGGATCCCTGACACAATGGGCAATGAGACACATTTGCATTACTAAATTTCTGTCCTGAATAATTTATATTTTCAAAGATCTATTTCCGTGAACAGTAATGATTTTGAATGCCATCAATAAGCCAATGTGAGTAAGATTTGAAAAATGTATGGTAATGCGCTATGTCACAAGTTACCCCTTGAATTGTAATTCCTCAGACTATAGAGGCAGTTTCTGTGTCAAATGGTTCAAGGCAAGCTTTTGTATAGCAACCTCCAGATGAGCACGCCCTATTATTACCATTGTGCCATACATTCGATCATGGGTGTTCGCTGTGTCTTGTAACTCTTTGTAATTCAAATGTAAGCGCTAACTTCTGGCTACGCAAGTCAGAGAACTAAAAATCATTCAAATCTAACTCACAAATTAATGGCTTTATTGTCTTATTCATTTAACCTCTAGAGATGATGTACATGTACAGTTATAGTCTCTGTACTCCTATGAAAAGGGTTGACAGTTACAGCATGGAGGAAGGAAAAGACCTCCATGGTTACAGAAAGCACATATAAAAGATTTTCAATTGTTTATAATGCCACTAGGTTGATTCTGCATGAAGAGACACTGGACATTTTACAAACAACCAAGTAAGTAAACAACGACAATCAAAACTCAGAAACAGCTTAAAACCCCCATACAGTAAATTTACAAACATCAAACATTTAACCAATAACACCATTAAAAAACATAGACAGGAAGCCTTGGGTGAACAACAGCAAAGGCAATCAATAACAAACATGTAGCCTAAAGCTGAAAGATGGAGTATTCGATATAGGCCGCATGGATAACCAACTAGTAATTAGATTTGGAAATAGCAAGGGGTAATTTGCATAACTAATAAGCCACATACCAGATGACAAGAGGCGAACTGTCATTAAAAACCTTGCCTTAATTGATTTTTGAATTTTTTAGTTAGAGTGCTGTTGTTGTGCGCCATACTTAAATGCTGTTAAAGGGACAGTACACATACAACATTCAGGACTCAAATTTATAAGACAAATTCTGCAAGACCACTTTCAGACAATGACAGATTGGTTTTGTGGTTTCTTTCTCTGCCTTTCACCATGGTGAACCCCGGTTTGAAGCCTGCTTCTGACCAAAAACTTGCACATGGTGGCTTGAGTTTTCAGTGTCTGATTGTTGGGGTTTTCCTCCAACATCTCAAACACTGGCAGAAAATTCAATAATAAATTTTCTTATGATTTGAGAATTTGAAAATACCGTCATCATTATGTAAAAACATGCTTCATCTTTGTCATGACCCCCGAGCAAAATAAGTTCTTTTAAAATTTACCCCAAGTTACTTTAAAATTTACTTGGTCAGTTTCCCTTGTGGTTTATTACTTGATTTTTTTCTAAATTATCAGGCAACTACTTGCATAATTTATGCTCATTTTTTTCTGTGAATTTTTAACAGATTGTTCTGGTCCTGTGGCTCTTCCATTTCAAGTGAATTTTCTGATGGTGTGCAGTGCCTTAGAAGTGGAGTCATGAGGAATCACATCAATGAATAATTTTGTAACACATAAATGCCAGAAAGATGACAGACGAGATTAACATTTTCACAAGACACTGAAGCTTCTCATATATGTGACTTTGAGGGGATAAATAGCAAAGGTGTTATTATCCATCACAATTTGTTTTTTGATCCACGATGTCATAAACATCTACCATCCATCACACAAAATATGGCATCCTTTTTGTTCATTTTTGTGTGTGTTTTTTAGTTTTTTCTTTGTCTGCAAAAAACACCTTGATTACAAACGTAGAAGCAATTTACTTTATTACAAGGCATCAGACAAAAACAATTTGAGATGCCGCCTCGCAAATCATTATCCCGATTCATCATCTTGCGATAAATTAACCTTTTCAGCTTTTCAAACTAGACCTTTAAATCATAAGTTCAACTATGAATTCTGATTCTCATAAACACCGCAGAGAGACCTGACTTTCTCCAGCTCACGGTTTTTCAAAAAATGCTTCAAGTTTAATAGAGAAAAATATGGCAATTGAACCATGAAAAAGGTTTACCATTTCAGAGAGAAATAACTTAGTTGAAGCAACTTTGAAGCAATTATTTTGTAGACTCGGTACTTAAAAAAATGCAAATAAATATATAATTATTGAACAAAGACCATAATTAATTTTGTTTAATGAAAAAGTATATGTTATCAAATTAAATGGCCCCTGGGAAGTGCCATTTAATTTAAATTGCATGAAGAGATGGATGAGCACTTAAATTATTTAATTATTTTTCTTCGCAAAATGCGCTCTGTGTGGCCTAATTAAAAACAAGATCATCAAATTTACAGGCACTTACTAATATTTATAAAATTTCAACTGTCAAAACAGGATCCATATTTACTTGTTTACTGAAAATAAGGGGAATTTATAGGAAAGAAGAGAAAATTATGCGCATAAATTAATTCAGAGTGAGGCAGTGTAACATTTCATTGTTTTATTTTTGTGTTTAGCCAGGTGTTATCAAGAGGGGAGATTTTATCGAACTTTTTTTCAATAAAGCAATTCTAATTTAACCTAAATCATAGTATGATGTAACACAAAATGATTATAAAATTTTACAGGATAAAATAAACATCATTATGTCATAATTAACTCACAAACCAGGATGATGATAACTTGATGTGCATATAGTGAATTTTTTTAAATTAAATAAACAGGTTACAAAGTTAACAACATATTAATATTTTGCACAACCACTGCAACGTCCATCTACCTTGGCATGGCAAAGGTCGGATCAACCAAAAAAGGGCTATCCCCGCCCGCCCATCCCCCAATTCATCTCATTAGAGATTAATACAGCTTGACATCATCATGGACAAACAAAACGTGTGTGCACAACCCTGCCATTAGATCAACAACGAGCAATAATACAGGCTATAAAAATTGCAACAAAAAAATACACCTTGCACTAAAATGAACACAAAAACCAATAACCTATGCCAAAACCAACATCGAAATTAACTGAAGCGTATCACTGTATTCAATGGCCCCGTATTTATTGAGAAGCTATAGTCCCAGCGTGTGATCAATTTCACAAGAAGAGATCCCCTACCTGCAAACCACCGTCGTGTCGCATGCTCCAGAAAAATGCAAGCACCAACCCAAGACAGCATAAAATTTCCTTCAATACCACGAAACGCTCTCGCCACAATACAAAATTACTAGCAAAGTAGTAGTATAGGCTCGGCCCTTTTTTTATCAGCAAGTCTGACTGCTATGTGCGCGGGATACTTCCAAAGCAATGCGGTTGTCATAAATTCTTGGGGACCCACACACTCAATCGATTCCACTACGACCACATAATAATCACTGAGCCTTTTAATATTGAAATGAGGTGAGCGTTGCATCGCATTATACTCGGGATTTCGGTTGAGCACAAGTGAATGTGAGGGGTGGGTGGCCGCACACTCACAAGTAGCAATTTACATGTTCGACAAAAATAAAATATGTAATCAACTTTGACACAAATATTATTATCAGGCTTGTTTCATCGGCTAAGTTTCACCGGGTCTATCCGGCCTTCCTTGCGCCGTGACCGCCCTGCTTTTGCCAACGGCCCAAGCGGAAGCGTGCTCCGTTCGTGAGTGCTGGTCATTACATTTTCATGAGCTAAAAATTATAATTTAATTTGTATTTACGTCATTTGTAGGATCGACATAGTGCGTATGATTTAAAAATCTTTTCTACCCTATCCAAATCAATTTCTTGCAAAAAAATAAGCCCTCACCAAAATATAAAAAAATAAAAAACAGACACAAAATAAATGTTTTAAGGGGAAATTATATTTTTGACATTCCAAATATTAATAAGAACGATTGTTGCCAAGAGAAAAACGTTCATCATCGGCACAAAATGATTTTGGTTTTTTACTTAAAATTAATTGTATGAATGTATAAACCCTTTTTGCCATGATCATAAACTGGCAAGGTGTGCATTATATCACATCTTCGATCACGCACGAAAACAAAATACGTTAAAAACGATAAAAAGAAAGTGAGTCAACAGCCAGCAACTGCCACGGTCTGGCAAATTCTCACCACGGTCCATCGGACATACTTCGGCTACACATATTGCCGAAAAAATGTAGCCGAAAAACGTTATTTATTTCAACTTCCCTGATGGGTTTAAAATGCTCAAAAGTACCACTTTCAGACCCGTTCGTGTGCTCGAAAATTACAGATCAAAATACCGACAAATATATTCCAAAATATTTACTTACCGTAATTTGAAATAAGCCTAGATTAACCGGTTGTGTTTAAAAATCCCACAGCAATATTGTAAAGCCAGCTACACATGCGATTCAATGAAGAGCGAATGCCATTCGTTTGTACACAAAATACACACCGATACTGCGCTACATCAAATTAAACAGGTGTTCGAATATTCCTGGTACCCGGCCCACGTCATCCACTCGTCATTACACATAATGCATAGCCTGGCTACAGACCGTGATTACGTGTACACCCTCCATACGGGCTGCGCGGCCGATGCTTGACCATATTGATTAATTCGGAAGCAGGGAATTAATCAAGGGATGACGACGAAAACCCGCCCACATGGATTAACAAAATGATTGTTTTACAAGTTGAGGGTTGAATTTGGGGAGAAAACACACACAAACAAAACATGACATACAAGATTTGCATGACTACATCGTCATCGTGTCGGAATTCTTTCAGTTCGGATGTTGTGAAGGTAGATAATGAGTGAATAATAATAGCACATTGTCATCGATTGGTATGGTGGTGTTTTAATTTTTTATTTTTAGCTGGTAGGAAAGCTTGTTTACCAGCATGGCTAGTGTACATTAAGATTTATTTGGTCACGTACTCGTTAAATGCACACCAGCAATTTTTAGGTTATTAGATTCCTATTCTGTTTTGTTTTGTGTGTTTTGTTTTTGTTTGTTTGTTTGTTTTGGGGGGTTGTTTTTCAAATTTGTTTTGGGTGGGGGGGGGGGGGAGGTGTACAAATAAAGAGGTATTGTATTTTTTTTACTCCAGCACGTGCCTTGATGTGGAATAAAGTGAATTGAAGTTGAAATAATTAAATGAAAACTACATCCACATATATATATTTTTGTTTATTCCAAAAATTATGGGAAAAGGTGTATGTGTACTTATCCCCCAACAAAAAATAAATAAGAAATAAATTATCTCTTACATGCCTCACATTGTCATTCATTGTTTTCTTTCTAAAGAAGTTAGAACTGACATGCCACGCCCCCTTTAGAAGTTAATCTTAATATTCATTTTTAACAACCACTTCATGTCTTGGGTCATTTGCATTTTAAATTGATTTTTAAATTGACATTTGCATTTTAAATTAATTCTTCAAAGTATCGGTAAATTTTACAATTTATTTGCGTACTCCTGTCAATATTGGAAAATCGACAACAAAGGTAAGCAGACCAATGCACCGCCCATCAGCAGGCTTAATTGACATAGTAACCAAGAGAGGGCGCTGTTCACAAATTTAACCTCCCAGCTTGGTGCGCCCGAAAAATAGGCTCTCCAAGTCAAGTAAGTGCTAAATGCAAAATATTTACCCAAAAAATATTAAACCCAAAAATTGAAAGTCTCTCAGCATCTTGAAGTCAAACTAACAGCATAACTTCTTTTTGCTGTCACATTTTTAGAAGGGCTTGTTGTTGAACTGTTGAGCTATTCTAATTCAAAGAATTGTCAAAGACCAGTATCATAACATTATGCATAAAATAACAAACCTGTGAAAATTCGGGCTCAATTAGTCATCGAAGTTGCAAGAAAATAAAGATAAAATACCTTGTTTCATAGAGTTGTGTACTTTCAGATGCCTGAGAAAGGCTTCATGCCTGAAGCCTTTCTCAGATTCAAAATCTTTAGTGAAAAATTACCTCTTTATCACAAACTACATTACTTCAAAAGGGTGTCGTTTTTAACAATGTTTTATAGTATCAATAGCTCTTTGGAGTAACTACAAAAAGTATACCCCACCCCCTTTTTAGCAAGAAAATTGGCCAGACTTCATCTTGGGAAAAAGGGCCCGAATACTTATTAAACAGGGTAATTGTTAGAGGCCCAGTGTGCCCAAAATGCTCCAGGGTGAAAGTCTCACTCTAAGAGTACAACCTTGGATCATTTTTCAACAATCCATAAAGAGTAATGACCTTTAAATCTTTGATTTACAGAAAAGATTGTGGGTTTATCATTTTATTCACGACGAGACCTTGGCCCATGATTTCCTCTCCATTTAGTGTGGTGCACCCAGCGATGGCAGTCATCTTGAAGACAATTTTTATAAAACCGCAACACTTACAACTTTCAAATAAAGAAACATTTTGCTTTATTCAGAGATCAGTTATGTCATGACTGCTTTTTATTCAATAAAAAAGTATAGATCCACTATGCCAGCCTGCAATATGATATCATGTAGTGAATGTGTCCACACAGTACACACATGTACACACAAAGTTATGTGCTAAGTTGCCCCACCACACATCTCTTGCAGTTGAATGGTTTCAAATGGTTGGGCAATTCACTGGAAATTGTTACCAAAAGTAGGAGGTTTAAAAAAAGAAGTCCACCACACATTTTGGGGGTAAGGAATTCTCCAAGAGACTCCAAGAGTGCTCCAAAATGATGGATACAAAAAGCGTTCTTGTGACACCAAACGCATGAAACAAATTCAATAATCTCCAGACAGTTACTTGTTGCCATACTAATAGTTCATCTTGAAAGCAAATTGGAGAAACAACATTCACCCTTTAGAGAGTATAGCGGCCACAAGCAGTTAATTACAAAATCCCCAAAGCGGCTGCAAATTGACCAAAGATTTGACATACTTTCATTCACCTGAAGAGGTCAAAGTAAAGATCATGTCCGGATATGACATTTTCCAATGTTTCTTATTTTAACAGAGTATCCCATCATATAAAAACAAAACAAAAATCTCTAATTCATGTTTTCGATGTTGATGACATTTTTACTGAAAAAAAAAAATGAACACTATTAGTGATGTATGGGCATATTGTGGTGATTATACAGAAATGAATGGTCTCTAAAGGATTAAAGGAAATTTCACCACACTCTATACTGCATGACGAGGTCTTGAAGAGATTTCAGGAGAGCTGGAGAGTGCTCCTTTAAAGCGATGGACAAGAGAACTGGTTTACTGTCTGGTGTTAAACAAATCTTTGAAGCTAAATTCTTGGCAAAGACATGTGTGACAGGCTGGGGAAAGAAGGAAATAACAAAAACAAAAGGTTAAGTAAACAAGTCAATGAGTCACATAACATTTGTAAAATGTGTGAAATACTTTGAGAAGTTTTGACAAAGCGTCAAGGCCGAGTGATCGAGTGCACCAGACTCAAGCTCTGGTGTTCAGACACTTGTGTCCTTATTGAGGGAGTGTCTCTCAAAAGTCTAAATGGTAGGAACGTTCTAATTGAATCTGTTAAGTATTCCAGTGGGCCGACAGAGCACTCCATTTAAAATGCTAACGCACATATTCTCTCTTATACAAATGTTCCCGTAGTTCGGCACAATGTCAAAGGGCCCCAAAAATGCAAAAGGCATTTCACTTGATTGCAGGCGTATGCCTACGGGAACGTTCCTGCCCGCCTAGAACTTGCCTGACTTTTGAGACGCTCCCTAAGCAAAATACATAACCACAATAGCTTTGTCCTTCAGATGGGATGTAAATACCTTATAGGCTTATAGGCCCTGTGTAGTGTGTAATGCACACTAAAAGAACCCAGTCCACTTATTGTTGAGGGAAGGGATTTGCCCTAGCGTTTCTGGCTTGGTTGACAGCAGATTGCACCTAATCAACTTGCAAACCATTACAAGAAATGAATCCCATAACCAGTGTTATAGTCGAGAAGTCCGAGACCCAGACCAAGACCCAGACCAGCCCTCCCGAGACCAAGACCAGCCCTTTTGAGACCGAGACTCTTGCAGGCCGAGGCCGAGACCGAGACCACAAAAAAAGTTCTTGAGACCGTCTTGAGACCGAGACCAGGTCTTGAGACCTACAACACTGCTCATTACTCGAAAATAGCATACCTGCCGTAAAAAATAATGACCAGGGCCTTGCAAGTGGATTGGGTTCTGGTCCCTACCTGATTGCGTGAGTTTTCCCCCACCTGGATTTTCCTCCCGCATCTAAAACTGAACATTTCTTTATTTTCTCCTATTCATCCTGTTAAACAAGATTCTCTCAGACAAAGGAGAAAGAGTTTACTGTTTCTTATTGAAGACAGAAAATTAAATTACCTCATCTATTCCAAGGAGAACTCTTGTGGTGAAGTTTCCTTGCCTTGTGTCTGCTGGTGTAGTGTCTGGAGTTATGTGAACCTGCAGAAGTTAATTAAATCAAACAAGTTCTTATTACTATTTTTTGTCAGCAACACTATAAAAGATCAAATCACAATCAGATCCAGGTTCTGGGTTCGAATCCCGATCATGACACTTGTATCCTTGAGCAAGACAATCAACTATAAGTGCTTCCCTTCACCCAGGGGTAAATGGGTAAATCTGAGGGCAGAGATGATTCTTGTGATTGATTTAGCTTAGTGCGCTACATATTTGCTGTATACTCCCAAGGGAGCTGAGATGGTTTAAGAAATGAAATAAATGGCCCAGTGACCGGGGGTATTAATGTTGGAGCGCCATGAGCATCACTTGAGCACCGCGGGTGGCCACGAAGATTGTTTTCAGAATATCGACGTGAAGTGGTTAAAAGAGAAAATGTATAATGTAAAACATAAAACATATCACGCAGAGCATAAACAAGCAAGGGGTTTAGTAAAATAAACTAGACAAATAAAACTGTATTGTACAAAGGATCACACCTTACCCACTGCAGCTAAACCAAAGAAGAATTAGATTAAAAAGAGGTCATCTCTAACCCTTCCAAATCCTCCTCAGGAAATTGTCTGATTGTGGAGGATTGAGGGCTGTAGGCTCAAATAACAACTGCTTATCACTGGGTCAGGCAGACCAATCTTACCCAAATCCAAACATGTTGGTGTTGAGTGACCATAGGGTAAAGGATAGTGGAGAACTGATGTCACCAGAGCCCAATTTAATGACTCTGCTTACCGCCAAATTATGCGCTTGCGATCACCGTTCTTCGCATACAGGGTAAGCACCAAATTTCTGTGCTAGCTGTGTAAGCAAAGAATACCTAGTAACATGGAGTATGCACGCGCACAAGCAAAAGTTCCCTGCTAAGTGCTAACCTGTGAAATAGGCTTTATGTAAGCGCAGAATTCCCTGCTTCCATAGGCTCTGTTTTTTTGCTTACGGAAAGAAGGGCCATGAAATTGGGCCCTGTAGGCAAATGGACTTTAGGGAGTAAGGCCTTTAGCTAACTCCAGAACAAGTTTTTAAAAAGCCAACAATCACCCTTGGTTACCGGCAAAAATGCAATGTAATTCACATTTGCTAAAAAAGTTTAATACTGCTTGACAGCTTCATGAGATTAGGCCCAGAACTTACAATTGTTCCCATTTTTTCATACTGTGTTATCATCACAAATATTCTGTCGGCGAAGGCTGTACAGACTACATCAGTGTGCACTCCTTCAATCACGGCAGCTCCCTGAAACCAACACAAAAAAAAGTATTCTCTTATTTAGCGATAAGTATACTGCCAGGTCTTTTAGTGCATTGATAACAAATTTTATAACAATACACACGACCTACGGCTTTACCAGTACGTTCCATCGGAAGGACAAAGCAATAACGCCCAATGGTTAAGTGTTTTGTAAAGGACACAAGTGTCACGACTGCGACTCGAACCCACACTCAGCAGCTCAGTGGTGATCAGAAACACCAGAACTTGAGTTCAGTGATCTTAACCGCTTGGTCACGAGTCATGACATGAAATAGACCCAGTAAATGGGGCGTTGTACTTCTTTTTTCGGAATTTTGACATCATCGGTCGTACTAGCGCCCCAGCGAACAACAGTATGATCATAAATCATGATCCAACTCTCAGTTGTATCGACAGGTGCCCTGCCTCAACCGAGTAGTCGTAACGGTTGAGGCAGGGCACCCATATAATCGACGGGTGCCTTGCCTCTACCGCATAATCGTCACGGTCGAGGCAGGGCATCTTTCAAATTTTAGACGGGTGCCCTGCCTCAACCGTTACGACTACGCAGTTGAGGCAGGGCACCTGTCGATACAACTGAGAGTTGGATAATGATGTATGACCATACTGTCGTTCGCTGAAGCGCTAGTAGTACGACCGATGTCAAAATTTCTAAAAAAGGAGTACGGCACCCCAGTTACTGGGTCTAGACACGCAACACCATTTATGATTTAGTTCAATAGTTGTCATTCAGCCTTCAAAAAACACTCTGCTAGTGCTAGGGTTGAAACCTCAGGCCATTTTTTTGCATTTATAACATAGGTCTTTTTGGTAAGCAGTTTGCAACAACAACTAATTCTATTTTCTCAATCTCTGTGCTCACACTTCACAGTCACGACACAGTTGACAGTACACTCAAATTCCATGCATTCACTGCACATCAAAGTGCACATGAGTTTAACTCTCAGATATGTTCACAGTCCCGTTTCATGTACCATACCTGTTTAGTTCTTGGCAAATCATCACCTGCCATCTTCAAAACAATGTTTCTGCAAAATAAAAGTCAATTCCATACAACAATTCTCTTGATTTAAAACAGCCAAACTAGTCTAAAGTTTCAGGATTGCTTCATTTTCTGTTCAAGCGCGGGGGGGGGGGGCCGGGGTTGCAGAATATGTCAGCAACACATCTGCACACTTGGTGGCGCTCTATCACATAAACAAAGAAGGCTCCAGTCTCTAATTGGTCGTCGTGTGCTGGCGCGCGACGGGGGGAGGATCGGAGGGGGGTGTGTACGATCGCACGTTTTATACACACAACAACAGTCTCAATGCCCTCCTCATCTCCACGGCTGAAGACAGAAGAGAGATGGCTAACTTCGTCTTATGCGTTGCTCTTATTACGGTTTAATGAGCAGACAACATATATCTGGATCCACACGCACGTGCCATCATCTGTCAGAACGGAGCGGTGATCGCGTGAGCCGTTTGCAACCACTTGTCAACTGCATTTCTTCTCTGGCCGAACAGTTTTTTTTTTTGTAGTGAGATAAACCACCGATCCTCAACTCAGTTGACAGTCCAACCAACAGCACAATGTTAGATGGGGTCTCAGAGGCGATCACACGGCGGAGAGGGGTCACACCACGCCGCTGGACTTTACAAGTTGGTCCAGTTACCGTGGTGGCATTTTACGCGGTGCTACTTTGCCAGTTCGCTCTGGAGGAGGCCTCGTTTGGTGGTATGGGGGATGCTGCAGACACTGTGACTGACAATCTGTATCGAGGTCAAGATCAGGAGGACAAGGTGGTGGACAGTTGTAAACTTGGTGGTTGGGGCGATTGTGGAAAGGAGAACAGAAATGAACAGCGCTTGGTTCGGTTGGAAGGAGAAAGGGTAGGTTCTAATAAAATAAAATCATGAAGACAAAAGGAAGTGGATATTTTGCCAGTACAGGCTTTCTTTTTTAGTAAACAATTTGAAGTCAAAAGATGTTAATTTGTTAATGTTTTTTATTTATTTTGTTATATTTTTATTTGAATTCAATTTCGAGTAATAAACCACAAGGGGAACTGACTTGATAAATTTTGGGATGAACAAAGAAAAGTTGACTAAAGCGGGTTTTGAAACTGCTACCTCCAGATTAACATGCCGGTGCTGTACCAACTGAGCTATCTAGCCCTTCAGTTAAGTTGTCAGTCTCCTTATTTTCTTTGTTCAATCCAAAATCAAACAAAGCAAAGGTATCTGTAGTGACTGGGTTTTTTTTTTTAGTTAATTTTTTAAAAAGAGAGTTGGTTCAGAACCAACATTGTTATTGTGACTTTGTATAAAATCAGACCATTTATAAGTTTTGACTTTTTTTTCCCTTTTAAAGGTATTATACAGGATTGGCAGAACTGACAAAATAATCACAGACATTGTTCATGTTTTGTGTAATCAACCACATACATGAAATAACAAACCTGTGAAAATTTGAGCTCAATTGGTCATCGAGGTCACGAGAAAATAGTGAAAAGAGACCTTATTTGTGTTTTCTGTTTTTCAACCATCGAGTTTATTATCGCGCACGATAAAAACTATTGTTTTACTCATTTCTCAGAAATGATAGCATTTTAGGCAGAAATATTTTAAGGAACCCTTTCTACCATTACTTACTTTAAATCATGTAAATTATGTGTGAATCTGTGAACATTTGTGTTTTTCGATCTTACCAATAGTGTACAGGGCCTTTAAAAGACATTCCTTTCGAGCCACAAATCAGAAAAAGAAAAGGTAGTAGTACTAAAAAATCCATTTAGATGTAGTAGTAAATTTTTAATAAAAATATTAAAAGAAGGATTATGATTATTTACTTTTTTTTGGGGGGGGGGTGAACAATAAATTGAAAAAATGTTGAGGCTCAGTCCTCTCAGTCCTGGATATGAATATGGTGGGAAAGATGTTTTAAAAGTAGAATATAATAATCTGGCACACAAATATGCTTCAGAATTGTGCGGTTTTCCTTTTAATTTGTGAACTAACACTGTCTGCCATTTTGTAGAATAAAATTTTTTAATCCACAAAATCGCGGACGGCAGTAGTGTACCAAAAAGCGCCCAATCCAAGGCAATGTGTCCCTTTAATATTGCTGGTGTCATCAGGATTTTTGTCCCCCCCCCTTGTGGTGTGTCCCGAATACGGTAAATTAATATGGGCTAGCAAGTTGATTTAAAAGAGGGTGCTATCAAATGACATTTCTACACAATTTGCCGTATGGGCGGGGGGGGAGGGGGGCAGAATCTCCTGCCACATTGGCAAAATATCCACAACCTAAATTTTTTTTTATTGGTGTTGTATGATTTCAAAATCGTTTACTGTTTGGAAAGTAATATGCCAAATCCAACTGTCACTTTTTCACTCTAACTAATTGTGAAGAAAAGGTACAAAAAATAATGAGAACAACTTATAGGTTAATCAAACAAATGCAACAGAGTCAAAGTACTCCACACTTATTATGACCCAAAAATATATATAATGTATCTTACCTAAAATAAGTTTATGTTTTTAGTCTTAACAAGTGAATAGTGGTAGTGTGAGATCTACTAGCATTGTTTTAGTATGATCATATAGAAAATGTTTTCCTTATAATTTTTTGTCTACAGACCATCCCACAGAATATTTATACAGAAACTGTAATTTTTCACATGACTGTTGGAATTTCTTCACATTGTAACTTTGCACGCTTTACGTGTGACGTAAATGTATTGCAATTATCCATTACCAGAAGTTTAAAAATAACCCGTATTGACGTAACTAACCCAAGCCTAATGGAAGTCGATCATTCGTTTCAAGTTTCATTTCTTCGTTAATTCATTATCTCTCGCCCTTGTCAGATATCGTTTAATGTGTACTGTGATATGGAATCCCATGCTTGATTGAAACCACAATAACATGTAAACATGTTCATCAGACCAAAGCAGTCTGGGCATTAAGGAGCTAGTCTAAGTATGCCTAGTTTGAATTGTGACAAAACGCAACCAGTTTCCTAAATTCAATTGTGGGGCTAACAAGAAACTAAAAGAAAATTTCTGTCATTAAACTGTTTTCCTACTTAAAATTCAGTGGCATTTATTTTTAAATAAATATCAGTGCGATAAAAATGATTAGCAAAAAAATATATAAATAAATAAATAAAATGAAAAAAGAAAAGAAAGTAGTATCCCTCCCCTGCCCCAACTGCTGTGTATGCCAGGCCCGATATACTTTACAGAGTCAACTAGACAATTGCCTCTGTTGCCCCTGGTCATTGCCTTGGTGCCCTTGCCTTTTTCAAAACGAAGCAACAGGCCTGTATTTTTTTTGTTTTCTATCTTGTTGCTGTTTTTTTATTTTATACACCTCCCCACCCCCGAAAAAGAAAAACATAATAAAACATGTTTCACTAAGTAAAGTTATTTTGGGGATAAAGCAAAGACAATTTTACAAGGGCAGAATTTGAACCTGCAACCTTCAGATCGACGTACCGGTGCTTTACCAACTGAGCTATCTAGCCCTAATGTTGGGGGTTCTCCCTATTTTGGATCAATATCTTTGTTCGGGTGCCAATCATAAGTCATTGAACAGGGATCACACCCAAGTTTACGATACAACCTCCTGGGAAGCAGCAAGAGAGGGATCACACATCAAGGGGATGCGACTCTTTTATTAAAAATATTAAGTAATAAAACACAATGGAAACCCAGTCAGTTTTCCCTCTGGTTTAAAGTAGAGTGAAGTTGTCAGCTGCCACTGCCTGCATATGGCATTTGTGTCACAAAACAATAAGTTTTCACCAAGAAATGTTGGTGGTTTATTGAGCTAAAACAAAAAAAAACAAACAATCTCTACACAACGAACAAAATTGACCCTAAAAAGCACCAAGCGTTTAATTCACGCCGAAAGTCAGAATCCCTTGGGGGTGATGATACACAATTAACTCACTGAAGAAAACAAATCCAGCGATACAATTGAATATAATATGCGCCATCAGTAGAAGCATCTGCGATAAGAAAATGACAAAATTCAATTCCCGTATTGATGTTTGAACCTTTGATTTACTGTCTGTACACTCTCCCTTTTTTTGATTGAATTAACTGGACACCTGCCTTGGCGCGCACACACACACATGCTCTTGGTTCATAACAAAAATCTTGTAGTACAGTTCAGTCTCTTGGGGAGCCTAATGCAGAACAAGAGAGAGGGGAAAAGTGACAAGGTTCTGTCGCTCTCGCTCTTTTCATGCGAATGTATTAAAGTTGAATGAGCAGAATATACAGTCTCAGATCTGTATTCATTCTTGACAAGCGGAGATCATCAGACTTGTAAATATCAACTGCCAGGTTAACAAACACACTTGGTTCTAGGTCAAATCAAACAAAAACCTAGGTCATCTTCATGTTTTGGGCAAAAGGAAGAAAACAAATTGACTATGAACTGTTTGAATTACTGCAGATCAAATAGACACCAACCCTAGAGCAAGAACCAACATAATACTTGACTGGCAAAGAGTATTTAATAGTTCTCTTTCCAGCAGAGGTTGTGTCAACTGAAAGTTCAAAATTTGCGTAAATTTTACCTTTTATCGCCGTTCATGCGTGGATGATCTGGGTGCAATTACTGCTGGGTGCAAATTTCTGCTGAGCTAAGAGTAACAGAATAAACCACTGACATGGTACCTATGATGTGGTATTTTGGCTGGTAACCTGTTTCTAGTAAGCACAGTTGTTTTGCACTTATCTTGATTTTTGTGCTTATTGACCATGTAACCCTTGTTTTCAAAAAGAGTGACCTTGTACATTCCTTTGCCTTTCTGGCAGGCAAAATACTACACTGGCAATAGTGGAAATTTAACATTTTGTGTCATAATTTCTGCATAAATTCAAGAGAGTAACAGCCGACAAGTTTTGAGATGTGTCTTTCCAGATGGGAACATAGTCTGAACCCTTGTTGTGTAACAAGAATCTACATTATAAATTCTTTATCACATACTGGGAACAAATCTGTTAACGATGGCAGAGGCCTAATAATGGGCTACAGATACTTTGCCATCTTCTTGACTCTCATTGCACTTTAACTCAATTTCTGATAAGACTTGCTAAATAAAACCGCTGACGTCACTGACAACCAGTGGATGCAAGTTAATACATCACATTCTGAAGGAGAAAGGGGGTGGACTCCAGGGGTTGTCTAATTTAATTCATCCCCAGTGTTCCTTTGATGATTTAAATTCCAACAATTACCCACACATCCCTTAGCACAAGTCCCCCCCCCCCCTATCTATCCACTTGTTCTACTCTGAACAAAAATCTCATCCGAACCCTGTAGTTGGAAAGTGATATTGTACAAAGTAAAAAGTCAAAATTGTTTTAATTTTGTGATCAAATTTTCTTGCCCAATTCTCCCATTAAAGACAGTGCCCTGCAGAAAATAAAAATATATAGCAAGTAGTACATTAAGTTGTAGTACGTGCCATTGTCATGTCGTCCTCCATCTGTAGTCGTGAGCAAATAGGGCAGTCATATCTTGTGCTAGTGTCTCACAGAGGCAGACTCAGACAGGAATCAATCTTTCTTCACTTCCCTCGGGGCCTTAATGGGGGGGGGGGAAGAAAAAATCTCAGCAGTCGGTGTTTTGGTGGAAAGAATATTGGAAGCGGCGATGCATTGATAGCGTCCGAAGTTCGCTCGGGGCTAGTAACGATGTACCAGCATTTTCCCTTCGTTTGTCTGTAAATTAGCCTTGGGTGGACAGGGTGAGCGACACAGCGCGTTTCTCAGCATACTCATAAAGCTATGTCATCAAATTGCTACAGCAAAATCTCCGGCTGAACTCTATATACATCACTGTGTTATATATTTATTTATATATATCTCCCTTTAAAAGGTGGGGTCATTGTGTGGATTTTGTCAACAAGATGCCGATTTGTAAAAAAAATAATAATAAGAAAGATACAATACAAATCACTTGTGAAAGTTTCTGTTGAATCTAATGCCTGCTTTTTGAGAAAGCAGCGCCCCCAAAAAATCTGTCATGGTAGGAAGATGCAATCGCAAAGAATACATGAAAATATAATCAACATTTTTGATTGATGGCAGGCAGGTTGTTGGTAATGATCCCATCTGATATGAGGTTGCAATAAAGAATATTTACCGCACACAGTGAAGAGGTGTGTAAGCCTCAGCATTACAAAATATTAATAATAATATTTATGTGTGCACCGCACTTACACATGTAGATCATTGTCATTTGATTGTTGAAACACCAAGCATGTATCATACCTTATTTTGCCATGTATACTGTACTGAGTACTACCGACATCCCAATATTTAACCCTTTCAATACCGCATTTTTTATAGGGGTCACACTGCTGTGTACCACATTTTTTCACACACACACAAAAAAAGCAACGTGCAGTGTTCACATTTTTTCAATCTTGATTTTCTGTGTGAAGACATATTTTTGTGGAAAAACTTTATGCATACAATTTGTAGCTTATGAAATGACCTTTTATATGATGTCAAATTTGTATACATTATCTTTATGTCCTTTGTCACCTCGATCGGCACGAATGGGTCGAGGCCCGCCGGGTCCACGCCCAAGCCCACGGCGTTGAACGGGTGCCTTGCTCGGTGCAGCTACCGGTATACCGTCAGGATAGTTGTCATAATTGAACGTGCCTGGCGACGAAACATCACGAGTTTCATCTGAATCTTCACTAGGTTCTTCTTCAGATATTTCGGAGTCACTTACGACAAATATTTCAACCAAAACCTCCAGGTCACGAACAGCCATGATGGTGATTTTTTGTCGGGAAAAGAGAAAGCGTGAAATCTGGAAGTACTGCTGCATGCAATGTAATTTTTCTCGGAATATCGTAATGGCGACCCCCTATACAATACACACCATTGTGAAGCTCGATAAACAATTGCTACCCGTCCATATAAAGGTCAACAGCAGAGGGCGCCAAACAAAAAAATTACAGGCTCTCAAACGCCGCTGCTTTTTGTGTCGAGTAAACTCGACATTGGTACGGAAGCACTACACGGCGCACTGTCGAGTAAACTCGACAATGGTATTGAAAGGGTTAATATAGGAGTCCTATATTGATAAATATAGGAGACTTGGACAAATATTGGACACTTCACAGCTAACCTTTGCCATTGTAATAATTTTTTTCAAAGCTCTGGGTAAAATGTGTTTTTAAAATTGAATACCTCACAACAAATTAAGTTGAAATGTTGACTTTGAGTCGGATAAACACCATTCAATGCTGTTGAGAAAATGCAGCACATTTAAAGGCAAAGTATACCTTTGGTTATTGGAACCGTTCGATTATATTAATCATATATAAATGAAGACATATGCAATAAAACTTTCGTGTGAAAATTTCATTTCAAAAGGTGGTAGCGTTTTTTAGAAACCTTAAAAGGCACTGAACACGTTTTGTAATTGTCAAAGACCAGTATTCTCACTTGGTGTATCCCAACATATGCATAAAATAACAAGCCTGTGAAAATTTGGGCTCAATTGGTCATTGAAATTGCAAGAAAATGATGAAAGAAAAAACACCCTTGTTGTACAAATTAGTGTGCTTTCAGATAGGAATAAAAGGCTTCTGGCCAGAAGTCTTTTATTATTTTAGTGAGAAATTACCTCTTTCTCAAAAACTACGTTACTTCAGAGGGAGTCGTTTCTCACAATGTTTTATACTATCAACAGCTCTCCGTTGCTCGTTACCAAGTAAGTTTTTATGCTAATATATATTTTGAGTAATTACCAAACGTGTACAGTGCCTTTAAAATATATCGAGCCGTTTTGTCCACTCTGGAAGAATAGTTCATCATTGGAAAACACAACCTGAGAAACGTTTCTGACAGAAACATTTCTCAGATTCAAATTTTAGGGATACTAACTGATGTATTTTTCCACAACCACATCACTTCAAAGTGAAATGTTTACTCAAAATGCTTTATGCTATCAAAAGCTGCTGGCCATCTTGCCAAGTAAGTTTTTATAGACTGTGCAAGTCTCGCGCGTAAGCGAACTTCCGGGACCATCGTGGTCCCAACCATATGGAGTTTTACGTTGGCAAGATTTTGTTTCGTCTATAATTTTAGTTTAACGTACTTTATGACCATGAACATTAAATATGTTGTTGGGAATGTAGTACTAAGTGATACAAAATATGAAAGTAAAATCAATTCAACAATGCAACGAAGAAAACCCAAGAATTAAACTTGACCTCTGCTTCCGGTTACTTGCAAAAAATTAAGAATTTGTGCCCACCTCCGATCACCAAATTTGTTTTGGTCGCGTGATGATAATCACCAGACGCTGTAATTGCCAGACGCTAAGCATTTTCATTGCAGAGGCGTCAGCGTCCTCTTTAAACTGCGTCACACGATGATTCTACGCCCGTGCGATGATCGCGCGTCTGCGTTTAAACCTGCTTTTAGTGGTTGCACGTATTCAGGCATGGATTTACAAAAGGGTTTCCTAAAAAGTTCAGATCAAATAAGCATCCTTGTCCCAGAGTTTTTAGTTTGTTTCAACAAAAACTAACAAATGAATTGTGTGTTTATTATGAAAGCTAAAACTCATTTTATGCAAATTGTTATGAGTATTTTTGTTGGTCAGATTGTTTCATAGATCTAATTTAAAAACAATGATTTGATTTCAGAAAAAATATGTTCTTCACTTGACATGTTTTCTCGCTCCGATACGCACGAGACTTGCACAGTCTATTGCCATTGATTTTAAGAGTAATTACCAAATGTACACGTTCCCTTTATTACCCACAAAGTCAAATGAAACTCTTCTCTAACATTTCTTATTTCAAATAAATACAAGTTTTAATGCATGTTGAACTGTGTCAGGAAGTTTTTTATCATTTTGATTCTGGTCTTTAAAAAGTAAACTGAACGCTGTCTGGCAAACATTTTGAGCAAAGAAGACTTTGAAACATGACGTCATCAGACATCAAACACAAATGGGTCTGTACATTCCAAAGTTGAATATTTGCGCATGTCAAAAGGTCAAAATCAATACTGTTCAGATGAGTATCATGAAAATTCAGGAATCAACTAAAAAATTATCTGTAAAAAAAAAATGTACAGACTATATGTTTGTAATGTGAAATCATCAAACATTTTTGGCTTTTGACGAAAAATTGCACAAGGGTAGCAAAAACACAGTGGCATTTCACACGGTTTTAAGCTAATGTAAGACTAAGAGACTTCTAATGTTTCTTTCACAGTTTCATAAGGACTCTATCTATTGGAAAATGAGTGGATCACAAAACTGAAGTTGACCTTGGAGCCCCTCTTTAAGTGTTTGTGTTTGCTGGGAAGATAAAAAAGAAAGAAACAAGGCCACCAGGAACCGGGTGGAGGGTTTTATTATTAATTTGATATCAATGAGGGGCATCCTTGGTGCATTCACGATTCATAGCTCGTTATAGGCCAGCGGTGCTGGTGAAGATTGCATTTTCAATTTCGTCTTGGCGGCAAACAGGAGGGTTTTTATTTATGATATCACAGACAGGTGGTCAATTATAATGCGAGTGAAAAGTTTGAGCGAAAAAGTTTCCAATATCAATTCCCTTGGGATGATCAGGAAAACAAATTAAAAAATTTCAAAAGGAAATAATAATACAGTGTAATAATAATGGACATTTTTAAAGCGCCGGTGTCATGGTGCTGTTCTGCAAAAAACAACTAAAAGAACAGTAGATGAAAGTTTACTTTAAAAGTATTATTTTATTCCTGAGAAAGATTTAAAAAATTTGATTTAGTTTCAGCCAAAGCGAAATGAACATGTATAAAAAGAGAACAACATTATGGACAAAATGTTTTGTTCCATTTTTATAATATTTCAAAAATGTGACCACCATTTTGGATGAATTTTCTGCGAGACATCTGACAATTTTGAAAAAGTCAGCACACAGCGTCAGCGTTTCTTAACCAACTGTCTCTGTTAGGAACAATTGCCAAATTAAACAAGCGGTATCTCAAGTTAAGCCTCTAGGTTTTAAAAAAAGGTTTTCCAGGGTTATCCAGGGTTCAACCTCTAGTTTCCCACCCCACAGTAGTGTGGGCTGGGTCTACGAACGAATACTTACCTGTAGAGCGAATACTACAATTGCATTGTTCCCTATGCCGGCAGGCAAAAGGCTAAGAGTTTTACACACAATAGCGCCCTCTGGTGTCCGACCCCGACGCCCTGCGACATGCGCACTA
Organism: Leptasterias polaris; assembly: GCA_037783415.1. Lineage (NCBI taxonomy): Eukaryota > Metazoa > Echinodermata > Asteroidea > Forcipulatida > Asteriidae > Leptasterias > Leptasterias polaris. The sequence goes on from JAZGTN010000035.1 coordinate 1,595,558, forward strand.
CGTCAGCTTCCTCTTTTCTCGAGCGCTACTTGACGCGTAAGCACCCAAAGAATCGAGTATAGTGGGGAAGGAGGGAGGGTGCTCTACAGGTAAGTATTCGTTCGTAGACCCAGCCCACACTACTGTGGGGTGGGAGTCTACTTCACTCTACTTACCTGTAGAGCGAATACTACAATTGCATAGACTCGCACCGAATAGGCGGTGGGTATACGCGAACTATCGTATGTCTATACAGGGGCGTAGGACACAGGGCGTGCCTAAAAAGACCCCGTAAGCGCACCGTAGCTCATGCGCAAAGTCAGGAGGGTATCACCGTTATGGGAGTAAAAACATAATGGGTACACCTCATTAGATTTAAAATGCACATAAAAATGTGTATGAGAAGTGAACTCACCGGTTAGTGTTTCTGAGAGGCTCGGCTGGCCTCCTTCAGCACTTCCCTTCCAGCCCTGCCATCTACTTGAAGGACATCCTTCAGGTAGTGCTCTGAAAAAGTGTTGGGGCTCTTCCAGCACGCAGCTTTGGTGATGTCTGCTATAGGCACACCCTTAAAAAAGGCCCAAGAGGCGGATACCCCCCTGACCTCATGCGCCCGAATGGGACCCTCGGCTGCTGGCCAGCCGCCCGGCACGGAGCGGATAGCTGTAACGATCCAGCGGGCGATGGTATCGCGCGACGCCGGCCGAAAGGGCGGGGTTGTCGTAATAAATAATTGGTGGTCCGTACGGAGTGATCTCGTACGGTGTACATACCACTTCAGTGCCCGGACTGGGCACCAAAATTTGTCGTCTGACTCGGACGAAAAGGACTTGATGTCCGGGACAAAAATGTCCGGAGGCGTAAAAGACGCCGACTGATTCTTTGTAAGGAAGCCGGCCGAAGGAATTAGGCGGACACCGCCTGGCTCCCAACGGATGTGGCCCGCTTCTACTGACAGAGCGTGCAGTTCACTGCGCCGCCGGGATGTAGCAACCGCCAACAGGAATGAAACCTTAATGGAGAGTTGCAATAGCGTGGAACAGTCCATTGGTTCGAAGGGGTGTTTTGCCAAAGTCGATAGAACGCTAAAGAGGTCCCAGGACGGAACTAGTTTGCGTACCGGGGGACGAGTGACGAACATCCCCTTGATCAGTTGGCTGATCGCCCGGTTATCCGAGACGGAAGAACCGTCTGGGAAGCCCATATGTATTGCGGCGACGGCCGACCGGTAATTTTTTACCGTGCCCGTCGAGAGGCCGCTGTCAAAAAGGTATAAGAGGAAATCCCCAACCTCCCCTACAGAAGTATTGGGGGGACGGAGGGATTTCCGTCTACACCATTTAAGGAAATGGCGTAGTCGGCTCTCATATACCTTTCTGGTGGAGGCTCGGCGCGAGTGAGCTGCGACAGTCGCAGCCCGTCGCGAAAGGCCTGCTGAGCGGAGGGATCTCGTGATAGTACCCAACAGGTCAGGTGAAGATCCCCCGGAGCCGAGTGAATCCTCCCCGAGCTGGGCTGATATAGGATATCCGCTCGCCTCGGTAGGATCACCGGGCGGTGAACCAGGAGCCTGATGATCCGGGGAAACCACGGCTGGCGGGGCCAGAACGGGGCTATGAGGAGGACTCGGCAGTCCTCCTGCTCGATCTTGGTCAGCACCCGAGAAATGAGGGAGATGGGCGGGAACGCATAGGCCAATAGGCCGTCCCACTGCACTGCCAGTGCGTCGATCTGCCACGCGTTGGGGTCTGGACCCCTTGCGCAGTAAACCGGCAGCTGGTTGTTCGCATGGGAGGCGAACAAGTCCACGTGGGGCCGGTCGATCAGTTGGAAGAGCGACCGGGCCACTTGCGGGAGCAGAGACCACTCCGTCGGGGCGATCCAGCCCCTGGAGAGAGCGTCGGCTGTGACGTTCTCTATGCCCGCGATGTGGACTGCCGACAGTGCTATCTCGTGGCGTATGCACCAAAGGACGAGGACCCACGTCAGTGCACACAGCCGGCCCGACCGAGTACCCCCCTGGTGATTGATGTAAGCCACCACCGTGGCATTGTCGCATCTCACCAGGACCGCTCGTCCTTTGACGTCTGCTTGGAAATGTTGCAGTGCGTTGGAGACTGCCAACATTTCCAAGACGTTGATGTGGGACGACTGGTGTTCGGGACCCCATACACCTGCGACCTCTTTCGGGTGTAGGGTCGCCCCCCATCCGTGTAGCGACGCGTCGGTAGTGACTGTCACTAACGGACGGGGCGGGCGGAAGGCGCGGCCCTGCGCGATGTTCGCCTCGGCTAGCCACCAACGAAGGTGGGGGACCAGCCATGGCGTAGTGGGCACCGGATGGTGGATAGGATGCCGGATGGGCTTGTAGACAGAGAGCAGGTGAAGCTGAATAGGCCTCATCCTCAGCCTGCAAAAGTCTACCAAATCCACCATGCTGGCCATAAGGCCCAACAGCCTGAGCCAGGCCAGAGCCGGAGCCACCACCGCTCTTTTGTACTGGAAACGTAAGAATTTGCGGTGCTCCGGCCTGATCGGTACGTGAAGATAAGCGTCCTTCAGGTCCAGACTTGCCGCCCACGCGGGTGTAATTATTGACCCCAGTATGGTCCTCAGCGTCTCCATACGGAAACGCTTCGGACGTATGAATTTGTTGAGGGGCTTTAGATTCAAAATCGGGCGCCAAACGCCAGCCTCCTTCTTGGGTGTCAAGAAGAAAACTGACATGAAGCCCGTCCGAGCCCCCGATCGGGGGACGATCCGCACCGCCCGCTTCTGGAGGAGAGTGTTGATCTCCGCCTCGAGAGCGCGGCGCTTTGACATGTCGGACGGGACAGGTGTCGGCCGATTGAGCATGTCCGACGGGGGGGTTCTCGTAAACTCGAGCGCGTAACCGCGGCTGATCGTTTCGAGAACCCACCCGTCGGAGGTAACCTGGCCCCAGGACCCCATAAACTCCTGAATGCGGCCTCCCACGGGTCCGTCGGCGGGAGGTCGCCAGGAGGCCAGCCCATCACTTGCGCCACGCCCCCGTATATCGGGGGGTGGGCGCACGGAAACCGCGGCCCGACTGGGCACGTTGTTGTCCGGGTTGGGGCTGCGTGAAGTGTGGGCCGGCGGTGTTATCGGTACGGCCACGAAAGCTGCCCCGGGTCGCCTTTTGCGGGCGGCGTCGTGGGATGGTAAAGGCCGTCTGCTTCCTCGCCCTACCCGCGGCTTTGGGGGCCGGGGGTTGAGGCTTCTTGAGGTTGATTTTATCCGTGGCCTTGAGGCGTTTAGCCTCGGCCTCCATGGATTCCTGGAACTGTCCCGCAAACAAATCCGGCCCTGAGAGTGGGAGATCATCGAGGCGCTTACGCGCCCCCGGTGATGGGAGAAACAGCGCATCGAGCACGTTGGCTCGGCGCGTTGTAGTCGCCAGGGTCGACACTCTGGTGAACTGGTCCAAGACGGACCGTAGACCATTGTCCAGACAGTGGAGGGCAGCCACCATCATATCGGCTGGCACCACTGAATCTTCCTCACATCCCAGTGCCAGATACTCGGAGAGTAGCAGGAGGAAGGAGGTAGCACGCATGCCCATGCGTGCCGAACGGTCCATCTTCCGGGCGACGTCTTCCAACTTCCCGCGGGTCTTGTCCGCAAACGGGAGTTTGGAGGACGCCGATCCTCTGTCGGCGGCTAATTTGTCGGTGGCCGAGTCCGGCAGGGCGGGGGTGGCAAAGTACTTTTTGTAATCCCGATCGGGGAAACGGTAGTACGGCTCCATACGTTTGGAGAATGGGGCCCATGTTTTCGCACCCATCACCCCGTCCATTCGGTCAACACACACGCGATCCAAGGGCATCACAGGGAAGGCCTTGGGCGCTTCAGCCGGACCCGATCTCCTAATGAACGATTGATGTTCCGGAGGAGGGGGTTCGGGGTCAGCGGGGAGTTCGAGGACTCTTATCATGTCCCTCTGGACTAGACGCAGTTCGGTCTCGGAGATCGAAAGGCGCTGGACAGAGTGGACTAACTCGGCGTCTTCCTCGGCCGAGTTGGCCGAGTCAGGGGGCCGAGATGCCTCCGAACCATACACCGCTGGTGAGATGGCACCGTCACGGTGTTCCGATGAGCCGTGATCCGACTCAAAGGACGCCGACGGGTGCAGGCTGATGCCTGGCGGGGATGCTATCATGCGGGGGGCCGTGCATGGCACTACCCGCTGGTCTGCAGTCACGCGCCCCTGGCCGTGGTGACCGGCGGGCGGGGGCTGCCGGCCTGGGGGGGACTCCGGAGCACGGCTAGCCGTGTGTGGTAGGCTCCGTTGGCCCGGCGTCATCCAGCCGTGGCCATAGTGACTAAGGGGCACCTGTGAGGTGACCGAGTCAGGGGGGCCTTGTCCCCGGCCCGAAATTGAGGCGGCCAGAGTGTGAAAGGCCTCCAGAAAATCATCACGGGAGATCGGGTCCCCACCCCTGTTGCGTTTAGCACGGTGGGACCGTCCCGGGGACCCGCTCGAGCTCGAAGATGAACGACGAGAACGGCGGGCCTTTTTGCTCTTCTTTTTCTTGGAAGAGCGTCGGGTGGACTCCGAGGAAGCCTCAGAGGTCACCTGGGTCACGGGGATGCCCGAGCAGCGGGAAAAACCCGCTGTGGAGGGCTGGCTCCCGGGGAGTATCGCCCCAAGGGGGCCCCCTGGGACCTGTTCCCCGTGCCCAATGGCCTGGGCGGCCGACAGTGCCCCAAGCCCGATGGCGTAGGCAGGCGCTGTGCGGTCGAGGCGGCCGTACAAGAGCCCGTCCCTAGGCACCGCGGAGTTCACGATGGCATCGGGAGGGTCTGGGCGCATTGAGCCGTGGAGGGGTATTATTCCCTCTGGCTGTAAATGCTCCAAAGAGGGGGCTTTTATAGCTCCGTGGTCAGTCATGGTGGGCTCTGCAACCGAGTCACGCTTGACTGACCGCCCTCTTTTGGGTACAGCCGCGGTATCCGACAACTTCTTTGTCTTAATACCGGGGCGTTTCCCCTTCGGTTGGGTGGACCCATTCACGCTGGTCGGAGACGATGGGGCCGCAAGGTCCCTCGCTCGGCCAATGGGTCCCTCAGCTCCGCCAGCCGGTAGTGGCTGGGGGAGCTGATCGGGGGATTGCAGCCGCGGTGACGACGTGTCGCCGGTGCAAATCCCCGAGGGCTCGGGCTGTCCCGGTGGAACGCAAGTCCCTCCGGTTCTGACACGCCCTGTCCTCCCCAACTTCTTAGAATTACTCATTCTACACTCACTACACAACTACACACAACTCTACAAACTGTAGTTTAACTATATTTTATTTGAAACAAGCTTTCTCGAAGCAGTAAGCACGTAAATTTAATGAAATTTAATGAAATTTCTTTACGTGGCTTAAACTCACATGTAACCTGTGCCTGCGCTAAGAGAAAAAGAGGAAGCTGACGTAGTGCGCATGTCGCAGGGCGTCGGGGTCGGACACCAGAGGGCGCTATTGTGTGTAAAACTCTTAGCCTTTTGCCTGCCGGCATAGGGAACAATGCAATTGTAGTATTCGCTCTACAGGTAAGTAGAGTGAAGTAGACACCTCCAGTTACCGCTTGTTAAATTCTGCAATTCTCCCTTATAATTTTGAAAAAAAGTGATTTGGTGTAAAGGAATCAGAGTACTGTACATTGAAGCGTTCCACCTTCTATAAGTAGTCTTCGTTCAAGGTTTTTCACACAGCACCCTATAGGCTCATGCTGTTATATGTAATGTATACATGATGTACATGTACAGCATCAGGTGTTCTGTGCTCAATGCACCTTGACTTGAGGCTAGACTTGGCAAATGAAAGCTCAGTTTCTATGTGGGTGCTGTGTGCCATCTGGACATGCTGGGTTTGTGTCAAATGGTCCGATCAAGGTCTACCCTCAATGGCTATCATGGCTATCTTAATTAAAGAAATTAGAATCAATTTTTTACTCTTTTGTTTTTGGTTACGGGGAAGAAAAACTGGTGGTTCACAAAATGTATGCATGGTGTCCGCACTAAAAAGGAAGGACAGATGATTGTAAAAACTACTTTTTATGGAGTGCTTTATCTACAGGCATCTTAAAGCACTTTTTTTCTTTTAATAGACAGGTTTTTGAAGTTTTTGAATTATGAGTGCATCACACAACACAAAAGACCTATAGTGCTTTACGTCCCATCCAAAGGCCGGACAAAGCAATAATGGTTAAGTGTCTTGCTTAAGGACAGAAGTGTCAACACCGGGATTCGAACTCACATTCTGTTGGACAGACGAAAAAGTAAAAAACCAAATGATGATGGAGTTTTGGGCTGGGAATAAAAGGCTAAAACCAGTTAACAATTATTACAAGATGCCTTAATACTGGGTGTACACCCCTGCACCAACCCCTCAATTACTCCAACCGCCACTACCCTGGGTGCCTGCAAGAGAAAATGTGAACCCTCTTACAAAATTTGGGTGTCTGCTTTTCCTCTGACTAAGTTTCAAATAGAGATGTCAACGATAACAAATGTTTCACCAGAGGGGGGTCCATGGTTTAACCAATTTATTTGCTAAAATTATCAGGGCGGAACTAATCATAAGTAATGTATTGTACAAATGTTGACTGCTTTGAGCGCTATGGTTAAGACTACCAAGGTGATCTCCCACGGAGCGTTCGCCAGACCGCTGCGAGGAAGTTCTAGGTTTAACCATAGCACAAGTAATAAGTCAATATTTTATGTATAATACCCCATAATTATATTGTGCCAAGAAGCTGCTGCTGCTATGGGTATAGTACATTGGTTGCTATGGGTGAGGTACATTGGTTGTTACAGGTTGCTACGGGTATACTGCATCGCGTTTGCGCAGCTCTCTAAGTTTTAAACCAACCCACCCTTTTAAACCACGAGGCAGAAACTTTGTTTATACAGGTGTTATCATGTAAAATGCATGACATTTTTTGTGGGAAAGTGTTTTAAGGTAACCTTAGCAGTGCCAATACAAAACTTGTGCAATGCTGCGCATTTTACGCTGTAAATCCTTTTGGTCACAACTTGAACTTTTACAAAGGTAATTTGAAAGCCATGTGGTGTGTTGTAGCCAATACAAATGCATTGTAAATATGGCCGATTTAAGTCGCCCTACTAGTCTTGGTGCAAGACCTTCTTGTTTTGATTTGTCACAATGTTCTCCTCAGGAGGGCGCTGTTCTCACTGCACGAACTGCCCCCACCTCTGTTGGCGTTATGAGAGTGGTGCATTGATGATAGCACCCTCTCGCAGGGAAAATTGTGACAAATCAAAACGAGAATGTTTTGCACCAAGACTATCACCCTCCAATACAGTCCAAATATCTGGCTGACGGATTTAATCAGCTCAGGCCACTGCTAGGACTAAGCAAGTTTTGTTTGTGCTAAGCAGGGATTTTACACTGTACCTACATGTTATAGGTCTGTTATGAACATCAGACTCGAGTGCATTGAGATACTGAAGTTTACATTTAATTAGTCGCAGGTGGCAATTTCATGAACTGCTGTGACAAATGTAATTTATTGTGATTGATTGACTTTGTACTTTGAATATGCTTGTACTTTGGGAGGTGGGTGTCAGCTCACTGTAAGAAAACATGTATTGTAGTTAAAATTGCCTAATTTAAACACATAATAATAATAAGTTAAACTTATAAAGCGCCTTACATCCATGACTGGACCCCAAGGCGCTGTACACAATAAAACAGCACAAAAACAAGAGAGCATTAAAAGATTATTTAAAAAATTAAACCATAAAATGGACCAGCCAGTAATTAAAACTACGACACACCACAGAAGTTAAAAAATATTCATCACAAAACTAAATTTGACTTGCCAAGTAAAGTCTGTCCTGAGCCAACATGACTCATCAGGCTGGTGTTTATATCCAGTTTTATTGGCATTACCACTGAGAATACTTCTATTTCTCTTAGACAGGGTGCCATATAATATAAGACTAAAGTTTGCATCAGTCAATTTCTTAAATAGTAGGGTCAAAGATTGTTTTTTGCCAACAAAATGCTGTTTTATAGGCAATATTATACAGACAGATACAATAAAAGTCACCTGTGAAAGTTTCAGCTTGTTTATAGGGTTCCTCAGGCCTGCGAGCTCCAGTGTTCATAAGTTCACTTATGGGGCATCCTTGGTTTCTTTACCAGAAATGCATAGGCCCTAAAAATAATAATATTAATTTGTTGAATATGTAACAATAAGTGATTAACATTTCCTGGGCCCTTGGCTAAAGCCTGAAGTGTGGAGAACAGCCATGAGTCTGGGCAGAGCCTGAGAAGGTGTCTGCCTCCAGGTTGCTCGCCACTGAGGTAATAGTGCCTGCAGCTCAAAATGACACCCCAAGTGTTATCCAGGGGTCACTGTGGGTCTGTCTACCCCTACAATCTCACACATAATGTCCTCTTGGGATGGGACTGGACTGATGTATGATCAAATTATCCAGCCTGTAGGGTTGACCGTTATTAATGTCAGGTCTAGATATCACCAGAGACAGGAAATATATAAAGTCAACAGATGAAGGCTTTGGGTGGAATGAAGAAACATCCAAGGTTGAAAATTAGGTCATATTGAAATGTTTTTTGGGGAAAAAACAACAATTATCAACAGATTTACACTGTAGAATCCACATAAAAAACAATGTGTCTGGCCCCCCTACAAAAAACAAAAACAAACAAGTAATAATAAATGAATAAATGAAATTAAGAAAATTAAATTGACAAGATAGATTGGAAGACCTCGTGCTAGAGATGTCCTCCACAATAAATCATTAATAAATATAAAAAAACAGGAAAAAACAACATATTTAACACATCAAGGCCATGCACACACACCAGCGAGTAAATAAGTAGATCAATACTTAATAAATTAGTATATTTTAGAATCTTCCCTTGATGGACAACAATAATGATTTTATAAACTTTGTTGGAGCATAGAGTAAAAAGCTTCCTGGAAATCTAAGGTGAAAAATAATTCCATCTTGGGAAAAAGCATTCAAATGACAAATAACAGATATACATTGTAGGATTCACAGAATAGAAAATTAGTAATAATAAATAAATAAATAAATAAAGTAAAGGAAAGGAAAATGACAAGAGTAGATTGAAAATATTTTTGTTTTATATTTATTTAATTTCTCAAGCAGATAAAAAATACAATAAGGCTCTCCTCTCCTGCTGGTTTTAAAAAAAGAACACAAATTAATTGACATATTTACAAATACGCATTATATACACACACACAAGATCTTTCTAGAGACGCATTCCTTAATAAAAAATAAATATTATTATTATTATTTTGTTTTTACCCAGAAATTAAACCAATATTAAACACATAAAAAAACACACACGCATTCACCCACAAGTAAACAAACAGATCAATAAATAATAAATTAGTAAAAGTGATCAAAAATAATTATTTATGAGCTTCGTTAAAGCATAGAGCAAGAAGCTCTGTGGAAATTCGCCGATAGCAGACCAGTAAAGAGGGAAATATTATTTATGAATTTGGAGAGCTTACTAGAGAGGAGGTTTAGCACTCAACTCCTGACTATCTGATTCCATGGACAGACAGATGTATTCTGGCAAAATGACAAAAGGAGTTAGGAGCTGCACCAGATGTTCACGTCACAGGGGAATCACTTGTGTGTCTACGCCAGGGCTTTTAATTTAACTGAAGGTCACGGATTAGATCTTGTGTTCTTAAGATGTTCATGCTGAGGGGAATTTTGTTTCCATTGCGGAAAGCTTGTTTGATTTTTCATTTTTACTTATGAGCGCATTGAGTTATCTGTCAGTCTTGCCACTCTCGACCTGGTTTGAAAATTTTCATTATGCTGCTTAGCAAAAAAAATGTGTTACTCATGTGGAAAAGTCTTAGGCCTACTTAGCAGAAAACAGGGCCCAGTTTTAATAGAGCTGCTTGAGCACAAAAAGTAGCTATACCGCATTGAACTTATGCTCACCAGAAAATGGTTTGATGTTATTAATATACCCATACACTGATCTGTGTTAAGTACTGTATATATACTCAGTACTTTCTTTTGTCTTGTGAAAAACAAAAAAAATCAAAAGGCATTTTAATTAGGTGGGATTTGAACCCACAACTTTGCCATTCTAGAGCAGATGTATTACCACTAGTAGACCACTTGCCTTTCTCTTAAACAAGTCCCTTTTCAGCGCTCTTTTTATGCCATTTACTATTTTTTTAAAGAGATAAACTGATGTGAGTGTACAAAAAAATACATTGTCAGTGATGTTTGAAGCTTTGCAAGGTGTTGAAAATAAGAAATAAACTATAATTAGTTAACTTGCGGGTACAACCATGGAGAAAGGACCACGGAAGGAGTTACAACTCTCTTACTTCAGAGGAAACATGATCACCGCCGCAAATACCATAAGTCGTATGCTAATCCTATTATGACTGCTGACACAAACATCCACTTTGTGGTCAGCCAATTGTCCATAGCAGAGTGGCGCAGTGCATTTTGGGGAATCGGCAGGCGCAGAACCCCAAACCAGTAGTTCTGTTGAATGAAAGTGTGGCAGGAAAGGAATGTTTTCACTCTTCAAATGTTTTGATTTGTGGTTTGGAGTTGGCTACGGTTGGCCACATCATCAATTAACATGTTCAAAAAGACTAACTCACTCCCTGCCAGATGCACAATTTTTTGACCCAGAAAATCCATGAAAATTGTTTATATTATGTCAGTTTTAACAAAAGTCATAATTCTCGCACGAATTTTGAAGAATTTGGTGTAAATTCCCCTAACTTTGGTTGATAAAAAAAAAAAAAACTTTGACGGATACATGTAATTAAAATCTTGGCGATTGCGTGCGTCATTATGAACCAGGGTGAACTGTACTCCACTGCGCATGCGATAAAATTATTTGATGCAAAATATGTACTCCATTTATTGTGGAAAAGCGTGCAGCGAAATGACGTCAGGAAAATATGATACAGCATTCTTCAATGCAGGGCCCAAATGAGTTGCAGTTTACCAGTGTAAAATGCGGCGTTGCACAACCTACATATAGAGTTCGTGTGGCCCATTGATCTCTGTTGTTACTGCCCGACAGGTTCGAACTCCTTCCGTGGTCCTTTCTCTATGGTACAACCAATCATGTAAATCTTTTTGGGTCAGAGTAATAGCTCTGAAACGAACAGAGTACATGTGTATACTGTTCGAAACATCAATACCAAACTGGCTCTTTTCGGAGCCAACACTCCTCCCAAAAAGAGATTTACACATAGTTGTACCCACAAGTTTACTAATTATAATTGCTTCTTAAATACATTGTCTGCTTGTGAATGAAAAATCTCATTAAAGCACATCTACATTTCACTCGTGCAATTTCTAAGCTCAAAATTCCAGATTTCAAATGGGGAAAGGGCAGCTGGATCAATTGAGGGGGGGGGCATGCTGCTGTGTGCCCCTCCCCTTAGTTACGCCATTGGTCATACGTTTTGCACAAGCTCAACAATTCCTTACTGCGGTATTCAACAGTACAAATTTGTGCATAACTGCGGAAATGAAATGAAGTAAGTTTAGATAAGGACTTGTTTCATTACTCCCACTGTACTAACTAAAAGATTAATTTGCAAGGGGGGGGGGGGAACTGGCACTCACAATCTGATTACACCACAAACACTCCTAGTGTTGGCGATTCAAATCTGTTTAAATTGAGCTAACACAATTGATCCAAATTAGTATAGCTTCCACTGGGATGCAATTTGATGGGGAGTTGAGATGGGGTTAAAACAACTGATTGGTCCCTTAGAGTACGGTGTATCAGACATCTTGGTAAACAAATCTAGTTATCACTTCGATCCTCCAGTTGGGAACACCATTAAGCAGGGGGAAGACTGAGCAGAATTAGTTTACAGTAGAGCTGGATTTAAGGAGCTGTTTTAATTGAAAGATTGGGGGAGGAGGTTAAAAGTGCATTTTGTCTGTGCTACTTTTCTTTCGAATGGTAAAATAACGTAGCCTTTATTTGTTTTTTCCAGGCAGCACAAAAACATTACATATAGAGAACTTAAAAAATAAATAGGACTAGGCCTACCTAGAGCAAGCCTGAGGATAACCTAAAAGCAAAAAAAGGAAAGATAGATAATAATCACTATCAGAATCTAAAGGCGATACAGATGTTAATGACCTACTTATTTGCAAGGTATTCGTTTTCCTGAAAAAAACTGAAGTACATTGGTGAACATTTTGAGAACAACCATCAACTCTTTTTGGCTGCACTTTGTAAAAAAGATCTTATACATTTTTTGTGAGGGCAAGGCTATAGTGTTCCATATGTACCACCTGAACCGTCCCATTTCCCCCCCCCCTCTCATTATTTTTGGGGGTGCATTTTTGCACCCTTGTGAGGAAAATTAGGAACATTTCAAGGGGCACCAAGGCAATGACCAGGGGCAAGGGTTGCAATAGCACTCCACACTAATGCTAAAAATAGAAGCAAAGTACCCTAATCTTCAAAAAACGTGTCAAATTTCACTATCATAGGCTCGCATTCATGTCAAAGTGGGGTTTTTTTCTTTAAGGGAAAGTAAATTAATGAAAAATAGTAAAGATAAATCATAAAATTGATAGTTTTTGTCCTATTTTCATCATGATCTCAGGTTGGGCATGTTGAGGAGTTAGAACTCGTCCCTGGCAAGAAACATTTACTGAAGACCATCAGCATGAAGCCAGTCATATTCGGTTTGTGTTTCTTTGAGTTATATTTGCATATTTATGATTTTATATTTCCAATGGATAATTATCTGCATATTGACAGGATTAGAACTGGGAATGCTCGCGGGTCTAGCGGTTGAAACATCTGCTCTAAAATGCGTGGGTCGTGGGTTAGCCTGATTTTATTTCTCAACAGATTTGGCAAGTTATTACAGTGCTTGTCACACATTGATCTAAGGGTATAAACCAAAGTCTGCGAAAAAGCTCTTTGAAAACAGGCCCAGTTCTGACCTCTTGAAGTTAATTTAAAAGTGTATTTTTTAAAAGGTCAATATAAGTTTTGTGATAGTAGAGACCTCGATAAAGTGGGGAAAAAAATCACAAGTCTCTAACCTCACGTTTAAACGGTGTAAAATGCCACTGTATTTCATACCCTATCAGTGAGAATGTTGTCAACTAAAAACATCCGATGAAGGCACATTCGAAATAATTATCGATCTGTACTTTTTCGCACAGGAATATTTTTTGTTCATTCCTGAATCTTTATGAAATTCAATCAAAAAGGCATTTAATTTGACCTTTTGACAGACGCACAAATTCCTCTTAGGAATGTACAGACAATTTGCCATTGATATCCAATTACACCAAACTGTATGTAATCAAATTTCGCTCTGAAAGAGTATAAAGTAAAATAATATTTTACACCATCAACGTGAGGTAAGAGATTTGTACCTTGTTCTCCTCTTTTATTAGGGACTCTGTCTATTGGAAAATTAGCGTACACAAAACTGAATTTTTGTAGAAAGCAACGCAATACAAATTATTTTAAATGATACTATTTAACTTTTCAGAAACATAATCATGAAATCATTGGTTGAGATTTAATTGATGTGTGGTCAGTCACCAATGTCTTGAAAAGTAAACTTTCCACTTGAGCCCCTCTTTAAAGTTTTTGGAATCGTTTTTTTGTCAACTAGAAATTCCAGATTTCTTCACAAGTGAAGAGTGCAAGCACATGATCGCCATGGCAAAGGAGCAAGGCCTGGAAGCCAGCAAAACCACTTCCTCTGGCACCAATGAGGCTCTGCCGCTCTACGATGGAAACAGAGATAACAAACTTAGTCTCAGGGAGGTGAGATGAAGATCTTGAATCAGTACAACCAAGAGGAATCCTTTCTGGACCCAAATTTTGCAAGTTTGGCCAAAGCCTGCTAAATTTGAAAGGGGTCCTCGGAAGGTTTTTTACTTTCCATTTATGTTTGGTTTTAAAAGTTCTACTGTGCAATCTAGAGCATTTTAACATAGTTTTATTTCATCACATGCCTGTGGCTCGACCACGTTGTTGCCTCGTCCTTCACAAATCAGCTTCTAAGCTGCGAGTAACCTCCCAAATAATGTTTTAAAATTAAAAAACACACGGTTGTCACCCATAAAAACCAATTCAGATTTTACTTACTACACCATGCAAAGTTTCAAATCGTACTTTATTAAGCATACATCTGCATAATTTCTTCACTTTTTAGATGCGGCAAACTTTGGAGGATGGCTTTGATGTGTTTTTAGACGATGGTGATGTCAGACAAATGTAAGTTGAAGATAAAACTTGTTTAAATTGGAACCCGGATATATTGAAAATTCCTTCTTTTCATTTCACTTTTTAGGGAACTTCTATTCATTTATGTATTGTATTTATTTATTAATTAAGGCTTTAAACAAGTACGTCACAAATAAAAAAGACAACCAAAAACAAAGATATTAATTAAATATGGAAAGTGCCAACATTAGGGCTAGATAAGATAGCTTACATGCTAGAGTGTAGAATATTCATTCAGACATGGCTGGCATTTTGGGGAAAATAAAAAAGAACGCTGGGCCTGTAGCTCAAAATGTTTACAAGATCAAACAATTTTACAAGCCCAATATTGAAAAGAGAAAAAATACCCTCACTGTCTTACATTTGAACTATTTTAATTTGAACAAGCACAAAGTGAAGATTTATTTCATTTGTATTTTGGGTAAGTGTTCTACAAGACTCAACAGAATTGAAAGATATTTATCAGACTGAAAGTCAGTTGAACGAAAACTCAAGACCACTGGACTTGTTCTGTTATGCTTTTACTGGCCCAATGCTAAAATCACTGGCCTCAGGCCTGCATTCCAGAGTAAATTCTGAGGCCCTGCCATGCTTGAGGTCACTGGTTCAAATGTTGAAAGCTGTTTGAGTGGATTGTTAAATTGAGTGGTAATCTTTTTCAATTAGATGACGCAAACGAACATTTAAGTGAAATTGAATGCCTGTTTTGAGGAGCTTTCAATTTCGTGCGAATTAGAATAACGCAACATTTAAATTGGTAGTTTATTTGCTGAAAATGATGGAAAAAATCTATATTAGTAAAACCTCAGCAAAAACTTGGGTGGAAATTTCGTGAAATTTGAATTTTCAATCTGTGTTATTATTTATGTAATCAGTTATTTTTTTCTCAAAAAATCATTGTGTACAATCTGAGAAACAGTAGTGGGGGGAGCTTTGCCCTGCCCCAAGGTTGCCATTCCCCAAATGAGTTTAAAAAAACATGAACAAATAAATGGTTAGTTACACAAAATAGTTACATTCCCCCCCCCAACAAAAAAACAACTTTGTGTTTGCCCCCCCCCCCCCCCCCCCCAATTTTTTTAAAATAATCATTTACACCACTGCTAGTACTTAATGCTAACTTTACAAACACTAATGTACAACTTTTCTGAATTAGTTTTACTAATCGGTATTTACATCTCTTGAAGTCATGTTTGCCGTGGTCTAGTGACACGGTCTGGTGACCAGAGTCTGGTCTGGTGATAGGACTCGATCACCAGTTTGTTTTCTTGCCCGTTCATACCCCGGAGCGGGGGGCTCCAGTGAGAGACACGTATTTAGAAGGATTCAGATTCCATAATCACCTTACCTTGTAGTAATAATATCATCAAATAATCACACCCTCGATGGTCTGCGAGACCCAGATTCATGGAGCAGATATAATCTGCCAAATTTCCGCTGTCTAGCCATGGACTCTGTATTTAAAGGGAGGGGTATACCTTTGGTAATAACTCCAGAAATTAATAACCATAAAAAAACTTCCTTGGTAAGAGGCACTGCAGCTGTTGATAATGTTTAATATTTGAGAAACAATTCCCTTCAATGGAATGTGGTTTAGAGAGAGAGATTCAAAAATATTTCAATCTGAAACGTTTCAACATGAAACATTTCTCAGATTGTGTATTCCCAAGTACGGATTTTTCTTCCTGCATGGACATAACGGCTCCAGATTATCAGCGATATCTCGAAAACACTGCCACCTTTTGAAATGAAATTTTGTATATATCTACATTTATATAGGATTAACACAATCGATTGGTTCCAAAAACCAAAGGTATACTGTGCCTTTAAAGATAACATAGGTATTGGCTATCATCATGAAAACACAGTGCTGTAAACTTCAATAACATGATGATGAAGGCATATTTTTCTCTTATTTCTCAAAGAGCGTTAATTTTCAAGGTAGCATTTAAAGGAGTTTGGCTACGGCTATAGCCATTGGCTGCAATGACAACGGTAGGACTTTCTGCGTCCGTCCCTAGCCACTGCCTAAGCCATCAATTCAGAAAAGCTTGAAAGTGGCACCAGACTATTATGTTTGATGCAGTTGTACATCATCCTGATTGTGGGAATCAGAGCAAACCAGCAGTTTTGCCCGCAGTGCTGTACCTTATCTTGATTCAAAGAGAGTAATCACTCTCTCCAGCATCTCCCTCATCTTTAATTTAAAGAGGGCAGGGTGTATATAGGCCGGGCGTCCGGTGACGGCTTACCGAGCTTCGTACCTCTAATCCATGTTATGAGATTTACCACAGCCTAAATATTTCCCCAACGAGTTACAAGTCAGTCAAACAGACTGCTGCTGATTTACCATTCAGCGAGAAACCTTTTAAGGGGAAGGGTTGGATTGAAAGTAGGATCTACACGAAGTCATGTCGTTGCCTACCATAAGCTTGGTAACCATCGGGAAAAAGTCCACTCTATTATCCCGTATGCTGGGGCTGATTACATAACGCCTGCAAGCACAAACACTTGCTGAACACCAAAAAATCTTGTTTAGCATGTTTAGTAGAAACAGGTTATCAGCCAAAATTCCATAAAGTTTACACAGTTATGACTGGTGCCCCACTCATTGTTTGAAAGAAATTTGCTAAACAGTATTTTCTGCTTTAAACAGCTTTTTGAAATTTTGCCCTGTTAGTATAAGTCAATAGACCTTTCTACTGTTGGTAAACAAACTGCTCTGTTTGGCATGGACGGCCGAATGTAAGCAAATCATTCAATCGTGTTAACAGATGTTGTGACCAAATTCAACATTTCTGCAAACTTTCAATTAGAAAAAAAAAACAAACATGCTTTGTTTCCAACAAATTCAACACTTATTTTTTAATATTTATGTAATATTGTTACAAACTGTAGCTACCTGTTTTTGTTTTATATTTATGGCTTTCCATAGTTTTCCAACCTTGGTTGGCAAAAACTTTGGTTGTGATGTTGCAATAGTAAGGTCGATACGTCACATGTGCGTGTATCTGCTGCACGCCCAAACTTTCCGCTACTTCCGGCTCCAAAGCTTGTTCATGTTTGTCTGCAATTTTACCCCAGATAACCCATTTCATTGTTCAAAGGCATTTCTTAAAAGACCTTGAGTCTTTGAAGAAAGTATGTAAAAGCCGAGTCCAACTATTAAACTTTTCGTGCATAAATCACAAAATAAGAACTAGCTCAGTGCAACTCCTACAGGCTTCTGGTAATCAGTGAAGCTAGTTTGTGTAAGGTGGGCGTGGCTTACTATGCAATAACGTACACACTTATGAACAGGAATACCGCGCTTCCCTAGTGGGTGCTTTGATGATTCACATAATCATCTCTTCTAACAAATCCCTCACCTACTTGTTTCTCATTGTTTCAGCACCTTGGTGCCTCCTCATTGGTAGATACGCCGCGTGCCCTATATAAGAATGGGGTGTTATTATTATGCATTTCTCAGGAGAGGGGGGGGGGGGGGGTGGGTGGGGGAGAACTTGTTAAAACCCTCAAAGGGGATTTTGGTTTCATTTTACAGGATGACTGCATCTACCACACTCACAAACCACAAGTTATTATCGTATTACATTTTTTTTACAAATTCATTACCAATTATTACATTATTACAGTAAGATTATGCCAAGCTTCAGAAAGGGTATTTCTACAGTAGAGAAAAAAGTATGCATGTTTTTTAGAAAAGAAATATCAACTCTTGAACGTTATTTGGTCACAGAGCTGTCACATAGGTATTGGTACTGTCAAATGTATGCAAATTTCATCCAATTAATTCTTGAGATATGTCGGTCCCATGCAACAAAGTGTGAAATCTACTCAATAACGTCAATGCTGTGCAAACAACACAGCTCGTTTGACAGAGTCGGGGTTCCATGCCAGGTCCTTTTTCAACCGGATCAACTGCGATGGAACCCATACTAAACTTTGGACAGGAAGTTGTCCAATATATTTTTTCACCCTTAAAAATGTGTTTTAAAGTAAAGTTGGGGCTAAAGAGACTGTCGTTAGGCCCTATGTAGTGCCTCATAAAAGCACAGCTAAACATTTGATTAGAAATTAAAGTTGATGGGTCAGCACCATTTTCCCAATGGCCAAAAAAGCTTCTTGTTGGGCTGGACGTAGCCTGAACATCTGACGTCACACTTCGAGGCTCATAAATAACGCCAGATACAAGCTTTGAGCACATTTGCGAGTTACATTGTAGATTTAAATAACGTTTGTACAAATACTTGCTTAGTCACGAGTTATCGCTTAAATTTGAATTCCTTAGAATATGGAGACAGTCTAATGGTTTGGGACAAGCTTTTGCGTAGTTACTCAAAAGACAGCGAACATCTATGCACAATTTTAAATGAATGTGTATATGGCACAATGGTACCAGTGTTTGCTCATCTGGAGGCTGCTATACAACAGCTTGCCCTGACCAGCAATGTCTCTATAGTCTGAGGAATTCAAATTTAAGTTGTAACCTCGTGACATAGCGAGTCATGGTGCCAGACTTTAATTTAAATGTAACTCGCACATGGCTTGTTCAAAGCGAGAGTACAAACACAAAAGTAGAAATTCAGGTTCACCAATGTAATTATTATAATTTTGTTCATTCGTTTTCTTGTGGCGTTTTCAAATTCCATTAGTGCATTAAGGCGGTGTGCCGTGATCTCATTTCCCGCAGTGCCCCTTGGTAGAATGTATCTACTGACATTTGGTTTTCTAATTTTGATCCATCAGACAAGAGTAAAACTGAAGGCCTGCATTTTGCATCAATAATTGAAGGTTTCTCTCAGCTAGCATATATACCTGTCCAGCTCCACATACTCATGGTCTTAAAAAAAATTGACATTTTGCGATCCTTATGAATTCCTTCATTAATTTTTAATTTCCTTACCAACTATTCCCACACCGAGTTGAAAATGTCACTGGAAAATGCATGTTCTTCAAGCTACTTGAGCATTTATACCACCTAACAATACAAAGGGGAAAATAATTAAGTTTGCTGAAATATTTCAAGTGATTTACAAGAACATGTTTTTGTTGTTGTCTCCCAACCTTAAAGGGTGTGCACAACACTGGGAAGTTTGAAAATAAAATAAAAAAATCACAGATTTGCACATAACTAACATGGTATAAAGATGGCCATGGTGGAAGATTTCCCTTGAAATGCTGTCAGGGCTTTTAGGTCAAAATGTTTACTGCACCGGAATTCTTTTTCCCACGACCAGAATCAAAATGAGAAAGAAACTTCCTATCACAGTTTAACATGCATTGAACTGTTTTCATTTGTCTTGAAGTGAAATAATGGTGTTCGTATACTTCATTACTCAGTAGAATTGAAGGGTATTTTATCAGACTCAATGTCAACATTTGAACATAATTTGTTTCTGTTCAAGATATTACTCAAGCTATTGTTATTCAATTGTAAAACACAAGACCACCAGATTTGTCCAGTCTTTAAGTTTACTGGCCCAACACTGAATCTACTGGCCTTGAGTCAGCGGTCCAATGTAAAATTTGAGCCTTGGTATTTCTACATTATTCTAATCAAAGAAAGTAGTCAAACAGAGGTAGCATTTTTATTTGTGTCCCGGTGCTGTACTGTATTTTTGTATTCAAACAGAGTCGGCATACCGATAGTGTAGATACCATCAGAAGTGCCAGTAAATGTCTTCCTTTAAAAAGATAGAATGCACACTAGCGTGGTAAATGGGTCATTTTCAGGCAATCGGCACCTATTCTCGGTCAAGACACTTGGGTAGTGTAAGATTTCGGCTTAGATGAATCTCTATTCATGCTCCAAGCTATGCCTGTGTTTTGATGTACAGATTGGGGGGCTGGTTAAGTGTGATGCACTTTATGGTAATTTCACAAAATTTCATGGATCAAGGATTTCCCTTGCAGGGTATTAGTTGTGAATGGTGATGAGGAGTGGAACTGAAAATTGGGGGGGGGGGGGCGGATTTTTCACAGGGCTAGTTCTGATTGAGTCAATCAAAATATGCATCAGGTATTTTATGGGTTCTTCATATACTTTTTCCTCAACAGTATTTCAGACAGAAATATTTGTCTGGAAGATGGGTACTGGTAGGAACTTATAACCAGTGAGATTTCAGATTGAGCTTCTAATCAAATACCAATTGTTAATTTTGTAACTTCTTTAGTGGCCGCAAGTGGCTTGTACCAAAATGTCCGTACCTGCCAGAATTGTTTTGACTTTCATTTTTGGAGGGGGTTATAATCCTGTGTACTTTTAATGTCGCCTACAGTACACAAAACAATTCACTGATCAGTTTGTGGTTGATCTTGAAAACATAAATTGATTTGGAAATTGTTTTGGTAATAACTGAGGTGTAAATATATGCGCAGTCACACAGCGATTGAAAACACAAGATTAATAATGTATGAACCTGACATTAATCAAACTTATCAAGGCCAGAATTTCATTTCATTCAAATGTCAAATGGTTATAACCAGCCACGTAGGAGAACGCAACAGAGTAAATTACTGCAGCTCTTTGAGACTCGTTTAGTTCAAGGTGTTGACGCTGTTAAATTCAACACCAAGCAAAGGGTCTCCCAGACAGGCCGGGGCCAATATTCCCAATATTGCTCACAGATAAACATGTTTTTTTCTTACCAGGGCTCTGAGACAGAACACAACTACTCAAATGTTAACAGCCTTTCGATCCTTTCGATTCTTGTAAATCTTGATTGAAAGAGCCAGTTGGCACAGCCGATAGCAAATTAATTTTTGTTGTTGTCTTAGAAAACACAGTCATGGAGCATTTTTACAGATGCTCTTTTGTATCAAAGACAACAGGATCATCGTGACTTTGGGGTGGGGGGGGGTTGCTCTGTATTGGGGGGGGGGGGGGGGGTGATGCTCTGACACCCTAAAATAAGTCAAGGTTTGCCCTTAACCTTTTGAGTGACTGGCCAGCAGGACCAGTTAATTTGTCATTTTACTTGTCCTTCACCCTTTTTCCACTAGTCTATATTTCAAATGAAACGGGGGTGCTTTCTAACACTGAACTAGCCAGCCAGCAGGACCACTTTGTGACTGGTCCTCAAGCGGACCACTGTTAAGGGAGAATGCTGTCAGTGGTTTTCAGTCTGCATTTTGAACTCACTGGGCAATTGAAGCATCAAATTGACAAGGCTAGGGCTATAAAAACCAGGCACTCTATGCAAGATACCACCATGTTGCAAATTGTATAAATGGTGCCCAACCAGATGAGAATATATTAACTACTGCGGATAATTGGGCAACTTTAATCATAGAATTGCACTTTCAACAAATTCCTTGACATGTGACACGTGTTCCACCAATCAAATGGCAAAGATCTGTGTGTGTTGTATATAATATGTAAGTATAATACAAATTAATTATAATAATAATAATAAAAGTAAACTTATATAGCGCCAATGTCCGCCTAAAAAGACACTCAACGGGCCATCAATTTAAAAAGCTAAGGCCAAACACAGTTTATAAAAATACAATGGTTAGGATTACAATGGTATTTACTTTAATACAAGAAAAAATTGTAAAAGGCAAACATTGATTGTTGATGATTTTGTACTCGGCTGAACCCCAGCTGTTCTATTCTGAGCCATTTCTGCTTTGAGCAAACACGGGAAAAGAAAGCAAATATTTGTCATAGAATTTGCTTTCATTATCCTGAAAGATTAATGCCAGTCGGCAAAAATACCTGTGCTCGACGACAAGGCAGAAGGTGTACCCTCTCTTAAAAATGCTTTCTCGGTTAATCTTAGGTGTTGAACTTGCTGCTTTGCGCGATGGAGATATTAATGTCATATTCTTTTGGGTACACCATCATGTAATCCTATTTGTTATGTGTGACATAATTAGATTAGAGTAGATTAGGTTAAAACTTAGTTATCTCTGGAGGAAAATCTATGGATTTGGGTAAAGAACTAATTACATTTAGACAAACAATCTGAAACGAAAGGATTTACAATTTTTTTTAAAGGCAGGGTGTACTTTTGGTAATTGTCAAAGACCAGTATCCTCACTTGGTGTATCCCAACATATGCATAGAATAACAAACCTGTGAAAATTTAGGCTCAATTGGTCATCGAAGTTGCAAGAAAATAATGAAAGAAAAACAATCGTGTTACATAGAATTGTGTGCTTTCAGATGCCTGAGAGAGACTTCATGCCTGAAGCCTTTCTCAGATTCAAATTTGTTGATGAAAAAGGGTGTCATTTGTAACAATGTTATATAATATCAGCAGCTCTCCAGTGCTCTTTACCAAGTAAGTTTTTATGCTTATTAATTTTTTGAGTAATTACCTAAAGTATACAACCTTTAAATTGGAAAGATAAAAATACTCTAGTTAGTTCACAAATACACACCAGTTGAAGCCAGGCCCACTTTACACAAACTGGAAGCACTTTGCATTACTACTTTTTCTTTGAGGATATATATGGATTGGAATAGAAGTACATAAATGTCTTCTCCGAATTTTATAAGTTTCTCTTCTAAGAAATGCCTTTGAATGATTAAACGGGTGATTTGGGGTAAAATTTACAAATTGAGGTATACTTGATTTTGAGCCAGCTTCGGAGGTGTAAGTAAAGAAAACTTTGTGCGCGCACATGTGACATAATGACTTAACAACAGGATAATCACTTCTGGGAAGAAGTGATGGGTCTGAAAAGAGAAGAATGGTTTATTCGTGTGGCGTGTCATGGCCGAGCGGATAAGAGCACCGAACTCAAGCTCTGGTGTTTCTGATCAGCAGAGTGTGGGTTCGAATCCCAGTCGTGACACTTGTGTCCTTAAGCAAGACACTTAACCACATGCTTCGTCCTTCGGATGGGACGTTAAGCCGTAGGTCCCGTGTGTTGTGTAATGCACGTAAAAGAACCCAGTGCACTTATCGTAAAGAGAAGGGGTTCGCCCCGGTGTTCCTGGTTTGATTGGCTGCATATTGCGCCACAGCACCTTGTAAACCATTACATGGTGCTTTGTAAAGGAATAGGTCTCATACTTCAACACGTAACCCCACATACCTTGTATGAAAAATACTGAGCGCTTTGAGACACCCATCGGGAGTATTAAAGCGCTATATAAGAACTGTGTATTATTATTATTATTATTCTCAACATATTCTCAACAAGTCTGCTCTCGTCATCACCTTTAGACCTTTAACAAAGAAATTTTTTCCGCAGTGGCAGAGCAATGATGGGGAGATTTGCGGGGAGGGGGAATTGCTTTCCAGTGGGGTGCCCAGGGGCCATGTTTTCCCTCTTTTTTAGGGTGCTATGAGGGCACCAGGGGGGGGGGGCATGTGCCACCCAGGTAGTACACCGCTGTTTCTTTACTGCAGTAACAGGTTGAATGCCTTCTGACTGGCACCCCCAAAAAAAAATATTGACAAGATAGTGAGACGGCCAACATCATCAGGGCTAGATGGCTCAGTTGGTAGAGCTCCGGCATGTTAATCCGTAGGTTGCAGGTTCAAGTCCTGCTTTTTTTTTATTTTATGCAAGTTCGCCCCAAACAAGGCTAAAAGCCACTCTTGGTAAGGGGCTATAAGAGGAAAATTATAAAACATGAAAAGAACTCAGGAGAGCTGGAGGTAGGAATTGATATTCCTCTTGAAACAGTCTAGATTGTAGGATGGAGGGAAACATGCACCAGGCAAGGAGTTCCAAAGAGATGCAGTACGTGGAATAAAGCTGTTGGAATGGCTCTTTGTTCTACATCTCAGCAAATTAAGAGTGTATGGGTGAGAAGAAGCAGAAAGTCTAGTTTCACGCTCAAACACTCTGACAGGAGGAACTAGGTCGGACACACTGGTGGCACATTTACCATGAAAATATCTGTAGAAAAGACACAGGCTGGCTACAGACCTACGGTGGGAAAGAGGTTGTAACGTTGATCCCAACACTTCACCAACAAGATTAACAATACGCTTCTGCACCCTATCTAGTCAATTTGTCTTTGTTCAACCCAAAAATGTTTCTTTATCTTGTGAAGCTTATAAAGTCCATCTGTCTGTCCATTGAGGAAAGCTCTTTTTGACAGTCTTGTTTCTCTCCATTACAAAATGGGGTGTCTCCTCGTCAGTCTTCAACTATAATTCACTCGCATGAATATTTAACAGATTCACAACTAATCTTTCTACCTTGATTTTGAAGCCCTCAGGTGTAGCGTCAGCCGACATCACACCTGTCTTCGTCACAGGACACTGTGATGGAATCTTTTATGACACCCTGTGTTCCATTATGAAGACTAATCATCATATGTTTGTATCTTTATTGTTCATCCACTTTGCCAATGGAGCCAAGTGTATGTGTGACGCTTATAAATGTTATTAGTTTTCGGACAACTAAATTCATTCCAGTTCTTCAGTTTCAAGAGACAATGGTGTCATAAACGTGCTATAAAAAACTCATAACACTTCACACTTGTCCTATTGGAACTTTAATATTTTTGTTTAGGTTTTATTTGGCATACACAGTACAGGAAAAACCCTGAAAAACTGTTATTGGTTATTACTGTTCTTTTCAAGAGCTGTATTGGGGTTCTCAATTTTTTGATTAGCCTGCTGTTGTGATCTTCATCAGGAGACTGTTACATTTTGCCTGAACCACATATTATCTGTCAGTTGGTTATTTTATTTATTTATTAATTTATTTAGGCTTTAAATATTTACAAAAACAAATAAAAAATACAATCCAAAACGCGGGGAGGTCCCAAAAACCAACTAGATCACTATCTGTAAGAGCAATCCCCTAAATAATAATTTTAAAAAAATACGTTAAATATTTGGTTTACGGTAACACCATGTGGTTATAATCTACTATTAGCTGTGTTGATTGTTCTTGTAGGAACTTGTCTTGCTGTTATTCTACTACCCAGGAGTATTTGCAATTCGGGGAATTATGACAGTCTTTTGCTTTGTATTTATCTTTATTTTAAAGAAAATATTGTTCAAGTGTTGACTTTGAGCCTGATAAATATCTTTCAGCTCTGTTGAGACTTAAAGTACACCTGCCCACAAGATAATTGAGATCAATCTTCTCTTAGTTTATTTGTAAAAACCGTCTTCTTCTCATTTTTATTCTGGTCTTGTAACACATTTTCTGGTCCAGTAAGAATTTTGAGCTATACAAGCTCTGTGGACTAGTGAATTTTCCCCTTCAAATTTGAGCCCAGTTTTGAAAAAAATGGGTGATCATGATTGTGTTTAGAAAGCCATTTTCTGATCTGTTTGTCAGCAAACCGTCGTCACTGCAATAATGCTTCAGAGTGTAATTATATATAATAGCCCAACATTTTCAGCCCATACTTGTATTACTTGGCAGCAGTCACTATAGCAACCAATTATAACACAATGGTGGAAAGTTGTTGCTGCTGTTTCGTCACAGAGCGAAGCTGGGAGAGAAGGGAGAGTGTCACGCATGTGTGACGCTGCAAGCAGCTGTTCCTCTTCCTATCAATTGTGAATCGATCCATGCAATTTTAAACTACCGGTATTTTACGGATGCATCACCATGGCAACAGGGTTGCTCTCATTTTGAAGTTTTGAATACATGTAGATCACCTTTAACTTGCCATGTAAACAATAGAACCATAATTACTGTGAAGGTTACATTTTACATACAGTATTAATGTACAGAAGAGTAAATTAAACCCATAACCTTTCAGAGACCGTGCATTTTTGTGAGATCAGCACCAGGCATGGCCAGCAGTGTGAAATTTGTTAACATCCAAAAACATCCAAATGTCGACATTCCTAATTAATCGGTCTTCTGTACCATTTTGTTCACAGGTATTTTGAGTTTATTCCTGAATTTCCATAACATTCGACTGAAATAGCATTGAATTTGAACTCTTGACTGTAGACAAATATTCCTATATGAAATGTGCAGACCAATTTATTGTTGACAACCAATAATGTCACGTTTCAAATTTCCCTCTGAAAGAGTATAAAATACATCGACATTTTACACCATCTTAACTTGAGGTAAGAGACTTGTAATTTTGTCCCACTTTCAAGAGGACTTTTCGTATAGGAAAATGAGTGCAACTTAAAACTGAATTTGACCACAGAGCCCTTATTTAAAACTAGTATTAATTTGTTTTAATTATATTTTCTTTTTCTTTTTTTATAGTACATTTGGTAGTATACTTTTGTAGGTATTGTTTATTCAATAAAAATAATAACAACAAAAATAACAAAATACAAACCCTCAATATTTTAATAATGTGCATTCCCTTTAAACCTTTATTTCAAAAATTATACAAAGGTTTTTTTTTCCTATGAAAATGATATGTATTTATTTTTACTTCTTAACATAATGACTAATTACTACTATTGTTGTATTTTTTTCCAGGTATTCTGAACTTGGCATTGATCTTAACCATGATGGTGAGTTGATTATTTTTTTGGAGACATCGTTTGTGCCAGTCATAGGGTCAAATTCAATGTCAATTTTATTCAATATCATAAAAATTCAATGTCAATTTTATTCAACATCATAAAAATTCAAGAATGAACTAAAGAAAAATTTGTTTCTATTTGAAACGTGACGTGATTGGATGATTTTGGATGTTGACCAAGTTTGCACTGGAAGGGTGACCAATACAGTGGCATTTTACACCATTTCAATGAGAGGTATGAGACTTTTCCCCCGCTGTCATAAGGACTCTACCTATTGGAAAATGTGCGCATTAACAAAACTGAATTTGACCTTGAAGTCACTCTTTAAATTCAACATCCATGAGGTTCATTGGGCTTCGAATAAATCCATCACTCATGGTGACATTTTTCTGTGAGTTTACCAACCATTTGAAACTATTTGATTGAACGGGTTGTGTGTGACTGCACAACTGAACACTGAATTAACTTCACCACATGATATCATATTACAGGCTGGCATTATGGTCCTTTCTCATCTTACCCAGAGACAGTGTACTAACAAAAAATGTTTTCAAATAGTTTAAATAAAATAGGAAACTACATTGTAGAGATGTCAAAACAAAGGTGTGTAATCCTCAAAACTTGTTGAGATGTTATTTTTTAATAACTCTTGAATTTATGTGGCAATTATGACAGAAATATGTAAAACTTCCCAAATGACATGGGTAGTATCTTGCCTGCCAGAAAGGCCCTGGAATGTACAATGTTGGATAGTTCTAACCCTGGAATGTACAATACACAGTCTTTACTGTTGGATAGTTCTAACCCTGGAATGTACAATGTTACACAGTCTATACCGTTGGATAGTTCTAACCCTGGAATGTACAATGTTACACAGTCTATACCGTTGGATAGTGTAATGTACAATGTTACACAGTCTATACCGTTGGATAGTTCTTACCCTGGAATATACAATGTTACACAGTCTATACCGTTGGATAGTTCTAACCCTGGAATGTACAATGTTAAACACTCTATACCGTTGGATAGTTCTTACCCTGGAATAATGTTACACAGTCTATACCGTTGGATAGTTCTAACCCTGGAATGTACAATGTTGCACAGTCTATACCGTTGGATAGTTCTAACCCTGGATTGTACAATGTTACACAGTCTGTCTGTCTGTCTTCCATCTCACTCAGACTTCCTCTCAAGACAGGAGGTTACTTCTAAGACAATCGGCCTGATCAAAGCTTACGTCTCCAAGCTGAAAGAAGCGATGCCCTCGAAGAAATCTCGCTTCAGTGAGCAGACCTGGATTTATCCTGATAAGACGACAGACCCACTGGTTCTTTCCTTCCAAGAAAGGTTTGTTTATACATTCAATCTTTGACCAAGTGGAATAAGCTGTTGCAAACTGCTTATACCAACCAAAATGACCTGCGGTGTAAGTGCACAAATTTCAGCTACTTTTCAAGCCTCTAGGATTCTGTTGCGTTAAATCTTGTATACCTGTGTAATTGGGGATCAGGTTGGAATTTTAGAAACAGAACTTGTGACTTGAAGTCACAAGTTCCTTCAAACCATTTAGGAGAAATAATCATAAATGCACAACCATATTATCAAAAACCCTAAAAAATATAACTAATTGCAACCATTTAAGGGGATCTGTGTGTATGTCCTAGAAATTATTAGCACCTACATGTACCTACATTGTTTGAATTTAAGGAGCGTTAAGTGTAGTTCATCCACACACACAAATTGTTTTCCTTGTCTTGTTCTAGAATTTCCAGGTTGACACGACTACCCCAGGTCCTGATTGACAAGTTCAGTTACTTCCAGGTGGTGCATTATGGGAAGCACGGCCATTACAATGCCCACCATGACTCGAGTGACATCGATAGCATGACATGCTGCCACCTGACCCAGAGCAAACGGTGTCGCATATGTAGGTGAGGCTGGTCGTGCCTGGATTGACGAGCTTTGTTAGATGAGGCTATGGCCAGATGTAGAGGTTTAGCAATAGCCAAAGACACATCCATTGGCTTTAACTGGCTGATGCCCTTATATTTAATGTAAAGATCATCAATCCAGCCGTTGCCAGAGCCAAAGGCTATCTCGCTGTTGCCTCAACGATGCAAAGTTTAGCAAAATTCAGCAATCTGATACTAGAGCAGACAGCTCTGTTTTTTTAAATATATACCAAAAAGCTTAATGGCACTTTGAGAGCCACACATTTTGTAAACATACAGAAGTTGAACTAACTTTTCAAACTTTTTTGCAGCATTTTGTTTTAACAAGACCAGAATGTAATGATAGAGAACTTTCTATACAGTTTAAAATGTACGTGTAAACTGTTTTTATTTGAACAAGCACTAAGAAAATATCACATTAAATTTGTCTTTTGGTATTAAGTATGCTTCAATAGTACAATACTGAAAACAAGCGAAAGATATTTAAAGATATAACTACACAGTGAGGTACTGTTAGTCAACTGAAAAACACAAGACTACCAAACGTGTTCGGTCCTGAGTTTACTGGCACGAGGCTAAAATCACTGGCTTCTGGCCTGCAGTCCAATGTTAACTTCGATCCCTGTCGCTGTAGCCAATGGCCATTAACCGTTGCCAAAGTTGCTTGATTTGGTCACAGCTAAAAATATCGTTCTTCATCTTCAATGCAATTATTACATATTAAAAAAACAAAAAACAACGGTGAAAGGAAACAAATCACTCCATCTGTAGAAAGTTTCTAATTAAAGCATTAATTTCTTGTTGCAGATTTATGACAATCATGGTCTACCTAAATACAGTTGAAGAGGGGGGTGAGACAGCCTTTCCCATCGCAAACAATGACACCTATGACAGACGTGTAAGTATAACTGGAGTACTAGTAATCTCCAACCCTTTAAAGTCCAACTGCGTGTTTTGTTCGATTCCTTTGGACTGATAACTGCACTAGTAAACTGGTCATGCTTTACATGGGATCAGGCACAAATCAGAGTCCAACATTTTGGGTGATGAGTTACTGTAGGGTGTTGGAGGTAGGAATATTCCTACCTCCGTGTTGGACTGAGGACTGGCTCTACATGGGATCAGGCATACCGCTATAATCAGATCGTCCAACAATTTTATCCCCTAACCACCCCCAACAAATCAAACTGCTTGTTTTGTTTGGTTTTGTTGGACTGAGGACTGCATTATGCTTTACATTGGATCAGGCATAAGTCAGAGTCCAACAGTTTGGGTGAAGAGTTACTGTAGGGTGTTGGACTGAGGACTGCACTAGTAAACTGATCATACTCTACATAGAGTCATCAGGCATACCACCATAATCAAAGTCCAACAGTTTGGATGTTGGGTTACCATTAAAGTGTTTGATTTTGTTGAGAGTGTGGCAGGAACCATCACTTTAGCGAGATAGGTTTGACAAAATCCAACACCACATTGTAAATCAGCACCCGTACTGTTGGACAAGTTTGCCTGGTCCCATGTAAAGCATAATTAGTTTACTAGTGCTGGTTAGTTTACCGGGGGCCGCCCCCATTCTGATACAGCCCATCACCCTGCTAACTAGCACTTGATGTACAATTTACATATATCATACATTTATTGAGGGCAAGTGATACATAGACTGCCAGATGGTTGTCAATAGAGGGCGCATGTTTTCAGCAGGGCGGTCTTGAGTTCATAGAAGATAAATATTACACCAAACCTTAACTTACATCTGGCATGCAATTAAAAATAAATAATACTGGCTTCAAGTAAGCGCTCAAATCCCTCACTCAGTGAGTTCATGACGCTCCAACATTAGGTCACTGGTGCTGTCTATTTCATTCCTTAAACCATCTCAGCTCTTTTGGGGAGTATACATGCAGCCTGTGCTGCCAAATATGTAGCGCATCAAGCTAAATCAATTACAAGGATGATCTCTGCCCTCACAGGTACCCATTTACCACTGGGTGAAGAGAAGCAGTTATAGTTAAGTGTCTTGCTCAAGGACACAACTGCTTAAACAGAAAAATATTGCTTAACGGTTTTCTTCTAAGCAAAAATAAGCAGGATACCAGTCACAGATG
The DNA here is from genome assembly GCA_037783415.1 of Leptasterias polaris. Lineage (NCBI taxonomy): Eukaryota > Metazoa > Echinodermata > Asteroidea > Forcipulatida > Asteriidae > Leptasterias > Leptasterias polaris. The sequence continues at coordinate 1,626,328 of JAZGTN010000035.1, forward strand.
GTACATGTGACATGGTGCTTTGGCTGGTAACCTTACTCTGGTAAGCAAAGTTTTGTTTTGCTTTGCTACTTTTTGTGCTTAAGCACCTCTATGAAATTGGGCCCAGAATTTGAGTCCGACAAGTACATGTAATCATAGCACTACATTAAAGTAACTTTTTAGTTTGTCTTCCCCTTTTCTTGAAGGTATTCCGCCTGAATGGTATGATGAATCTCAACGCACGATGTCACCAGTCCAACCTCAGGGTCCAACCGCAATTAGGCAAAGCGGTCATTTGGTACAATCACTTCATTAACGAGACCACTGGATGGCTGGGAGACGTTGACCCCTTCACCTGGCACGGCGGATGCCCAGTCACCAAGGGCAAGAAATGGATTATGAACCGGTGGATTGCAGTCAGTAACGATCGGGAACTCGACCTGGAGTTGTCATGACAATTAATGCCGATCGTACTTTTGGCTGTTTGTTCTAGTTTCAATTTGTTAATGATTAGACTCAAGGCAGAGAGTTCAGGTAAATTTATGCAATTTAGAGTCGCATTAAATGCTGTATTGGTATTAGTGATTTTTTATAAACTCTGCAAATATTAAAACGTTTTTTAAGGATAGTTTTATATTGACTTTGGAATGATATGGGGAAATATTTGGTAATATTTACTAATCATTGATTATATTAATCAAAACAAAATGATAAATTGTGCAATAATTAATACACTTTAAGATTTTTAATGAGTGAAGTAATTGAAAGGAAAGTTTAGTGTATTGTGAGTTATTAAAGCCTAGTTTATAAATGAAATTTTTTGATTATTTTTGAGAAATCATGTAAAAAATATGTTAATTTTTATCAGCATGTGCCTTAAAATGACATATTTAAAGCACTCTTTCCATTGTAAATCAAATTTACATTCTTGCAATTTTTTTAAAGAACAAATCATTCTTATCGTCAAGAATATTCTTGTCAATTCTCAAATGCAATATTAATTTATTACCAAATATACCAATAAACTTTACTGTTTGATAACCTTTATTTTTTATTTTGGGGGATTTTTATTTATGTTATTATTTTTTGGGGGTTGGGGGAAAACGCCCCTCCCCCACCCCTAATTACGGGCCTGGTCTTAATGTTTCAATGTTGTGTGTCGTAGTCGAGCAGTTAAGAGTACCAGACTCGAGCTCTGGTGTTTCTTATCAGCAGAGTGTAGGTTTGAGTCCTGATCTTTTGAGTCCTTGAGCAAGATACTTTACCATAATTGCTTTCTCCTTTATATGGGACATTAAGCCGAAGCTTCCATGTACTATGAATGGTACTGAGGAAGAGAAGGGGTTAATCCTGATGTTTCTGGCTTCCTCAGGCTTGTGAGCTACAAGGATTAAGTTTACTTATGAGGCATCCTAATTGGGTTAACCCTCCTACTGTTCGCAACATTTTCAAGTGAGTTGACCAACCATTTGAAACCATTCAACTGTCAAAGTTGTGTATGGTGGCACAACTGTGCACAGAACTAACTGTGTACTATGCATTCCCTCATGGTATCATATTGCAAGGCTGGCATAGCTTATCTATCATTCAAAACCACAGTGAATGGTATTGAATGGTCAAACAGCAAGAGGGTTAATTACCAGCAAGGTATTAGCCAGCAATGCGTCCGGACGTCTTTTGGATGCCCCATTTTATTTTTGGACGGCCTGAAAAACTGGCGGACGCCCTTGAAGACACCCTGTTTATTCGGCCAAATAAATTTTTGTACGAATTACAAAATTATCAATCACATCTGAATACCTGAAATGGTAAGCAAAACCAACGCTCCCCCACATTTCATTTACATACTGTAATTGTTACTATCTGCCAGCTGCAGAGAAAGGTAACATTCAGCAAGATACAATTTATCAACTTATCAAAAAAATTCTTATACTGATCGCCTATTCACTGACAAAGGGATCAAATTTTATTTCAGAACTGACAGCCGAGACTATAGTTGCCCCCCAAAAATCGGACACCCTGTTTTTTAATCCAGTCAAATTTGGACACCCTATTTTCAAATCCTGGCTAAAAGCCTTATTACCAGAAATATATAATAAATTAATAATAACTAGCCTGCTCAGATAGTCATCACCAGGAAATTGAATAAAACACTTGTATCCAGTAAACTTTAGTTGGGCATCAATCACCGTGAGACAATGTTGAGGTGCCAGTTTTGACAAGGTGGAGACAAGGGTGGTGACCGATAGAAAGTGGAAACAAAGATGCCCACAAATATACAAATTTATAATACACCGATCCATTAAGCCACGCCCATTTCTCATTGACCAATCACAACCGCGAAATCTGATCACCATTTGAGCCGTTTGGTGATCTTTGCACTAATGGTGATCGGGTTTCGCGGCTGTGATTGGTCAACTCGTAAGGAGGCGGGGCTTAATGGATCGATCTATTTGGAAGCACATTTTTAGATTTGCTGAATTTTATTCTGAAACATCATATCATGTTCATCATTCTATTAGTGCTATTGTATGTTACATTTGACGTAAAAGTTTTGAACTTTAAATATGATGTTAATCCACGCTATACTCTCTGCATAATCTTTTGTATGGTTCAAAATAAAATAAATTGGACTTCAATAAACCTGAGAATAATTACAATGAGTCTATTTGTGGTTTCCTTGCAATTTTTTGCCATAGATAGTCTTGTTATTGATGATTTAGTAGTTCATTTTGGGTTGACCAGTAATTTTGGGTACATCGCCGTCAAAGTACAGGGGCTGTGTTGTCTTGATCAAAGAAGGCCTGTGGCTGGACATAAACTCTCATCCAGTTACTCCATGGGCTTGCCATTGCTCTGTTTGTATCTATAGATAGCACATGCGCGTTTGAAATAATTGGATGAGAGTCCATAATTCCACAGTCACAGACCTGCGTCGATCATGATGATATACAACCCTTTTAATCCACAGTCACAGGTTCAAATCCTGCTCCAGTCCTTTCTATTTGTTCAACTCAGAATCAATGTCAAATTTTCCCAATCATTATCCCTTGCGGTTTATTGCTTGATATGACAATTTAGTATACAAAGATGATAATAAATTTAATAGAGGGAATGGCCAATCACACACAAACTGTGTGGAGTGTTGACATATACTTATAAATATGAAATGTTTCTCATAAATATGAAATGTTTCTCATAAATATGACTTTTATATGTCATATGACTTAGTTGGTACAAGTCATAGTTATGTTTTAGCATCAGGCAAAAGTACAGTACAATAGGGCATGCTTATTCCCAATTATGAGATACAAGTCAAAGTTATGACTTATGAAATATAAGTCATACAGAAGTCATACATATGCCTCATTTTATGACTTAGAATTGACTTATAGAACTTTGATTTTGTTTTTTCTTCTTTCTTCTCAATGTCCTTTGAATGCTTTTGTACATTTGCTTGGTCATCAGCAACAAATATTAACCAACTCACGAATGAATTCCTCAATGGTTTTTGCTCAGTTCTTAAATAGTGGGTTTTGTTTTTTTGACTAGCAGTTTTATGAAATGGGCATTGCTATGCACGGTAACTACATGCGGAATTTCTTTGGCAGAATCGCAAAGTTTCTGAAATTGATTAGTGGTGAAATTTGAATGGCGCCCTCTTTTGCCAACAAAAATTGATGATTAAAAGTATGTTTTTGCACCCAGGTCTCCCCCATTGCGTGCAGCACCCACAGCAAACTTCTATGAGAGAATATAACTACAGATTCGAAAAATCACATTATGGGTGCACCAGGTCCTCCTTGTAAAAACCGAAAAGCAAAAATTTAGGCTACATTTGAGATCTACCTGGACCTTGTCCTTTCTTTAAACAAATTTTACAAATAATTTCTTCTGCTTCTTTAGTTTCGTCTATTTTGCTTTCAAAAGAATACAATAACTATAATATCCACGGATTCTACTAAAAATATTTAAAACAAAACAACATATATTTTTAAAATACTCTAACGGTTTAGAACCGAAAATGCGCTAAACTTTCGAAAGCGTGACCTGCTGGGCTGTGCGTGGCGGGGCGGCTGGGCCATTTGCGCCCGCAGACGGCCGCGGAATGAAATTAAATCAAGGCACATGTCGTTATTTGGGGGAAACTAAATTTCGCGGGCTTAACCTCTTCACAAACTTGTATTTGCCTTGGTTTGCTTGAAAACATGACAAGGATTTTCAGTCCTAGACTGCAATATATGGCAGAACACTCTTGTTGTTTAACTTGTGTTTTGTACTCACCCTTTTGACAGCATCTCTTCGAGTTTCTTTCCTCCATGTTTAACTTACGGCACAACGGCAGAAGAAAATATGCATAAAAACATGGCGTTCAAAATTGTATCCAGGAATAATGTAGCCTCGGTGTAGCCTCGGTGTAGCCTCGGTCAAAGACGTTCCTCTCTCTTTTCTTCCTCCATGCTCTCATACACTATTACGCGGTATTTGAAGATCGAATCTAATAATAGAAGTGGTGGTCTTGACACAAAGACTATTATAACAGCATGGCATTTGTCAATCACTTGGCATTAGCCACGGTGTATTGTTGTTGGCCGTACCTTGCTATTGTTGAGGAATTCAGCCAACAGACAAAGGCCAGTTTGGGGTTTACGCGGACTTTATTTTCAGTGGCTCATGGAACTAGCCTTTTTGCTCAAGTGTACGAGTGCGGCACTCGGTCATTTCTTTATTGCAGTGCTGCTCAAGTTTCCACAAGTATGCATCTTAACTAGATAGAGGCTAACATCGAGCCAAAATTGGTAGTGAAGAAGCTTTTCCTGGGGGGAGGGGGGGGGGGGGGGGTACAGTCAATGTCTTAGTTTTGGGATTGCTGAGAAGTGGGAAACCTATATAAAATATGAACCTTTGCACCCCAAAACCACCATTGAGAAGATGGTTCCCTGTTTGGTTGAGGGATCAGAAGTTCGAATTGCACTTATTTGAGATAAAAACAATTGGCTTTGAAAGAGTTTTGAAAGGGGTTGAGGACTGCCCTTTTTAAGTATCCCCTAGGGTGTGCATAATAACATTGGTTAGAGTAAAAATATAAATATTCACAGATTTGCACACAACTTACATGGTATAAAGATAGTCAAGGTGGAAAACTTTCCTTCAAATATGTTTGCTTAAAGTGCTATAGTTTTTGAGAAATGAGTGAAACATTCAGTTTTGATCTTGCAGTAAAAAAACCCAATGTTTGGAAACAGTGAAAACAAAGGATTTTCCCACTTATTTTGCTTGTGACTCCGTAGACCGATTGAGCTTCAACTTCCACAGGTTTGTTATTTCATGTATATGTTGGGTCACATAAAGTGTGGATACTTTGACATGTGACACATGTGCTTGAACAGTGGCATAACAAGGGGTGCTTGGAGGCTGGAGCCTCTTTAGAATCCTTGCCCCCCTCTTTTCCCCCAAATGAGATCTAAATGCATGGTTCGATTTATAGGTAGCCCCTAAATTAAATCTTTGCACCACTTGCCACCCCAATGAAATTTGCGGTTATGCCACTGCCTTTAAAAATTACATTTTCTCAACTAATATTAGCCTACAGTTTGCTAAAGATAAGAATCTAAACATATCCCCCTTAATATTAAAATAGAGTATCTCACAAGTTGGAAACAATGCATAAATGTATTTAAGGTTTTTATTATTATTATTCATGATGTATGTTTCATTAAAACTTTGTTATGCAATGTCATCTGTACAGAACTACAATATGTATACATAGTAGAGACAATGAATAAAAGCACTGCCTGTCATTTTAATTATAATTATGTATAATTTGTATTTACATAGTTAATTATGCAAGCACTTAATAATTACAATTATTGACCATATTATTCCCCACCCCCTCAGATAAATCATAGACAAAAGGACCAGATTTCAATATCACAGTATTATAGTTCTTGCTCAGAAACAGAAGGCATACATGGGCAGAGACCAACCAGATGATGCTATACTACTGAATTCTGCGCTAACTGTGCACTAAACACAGGTAAGCCATTAGTGCTGAAATCTGCGGTAAGCAGGACCATGGAATTGGGCCCTGGGGTAATTTTTTAAGCGAAACTTTGGCTGGTATTCATTCAAAAGAAATTAAATTTCATCATATTTGGTTGGTAAGCTATCTCAACTATTAGTTAGATTTGTCAGTACTAAGCAAATTTCTGTTGGAGTCTTGACAGATTCAGGAAAAGTTTCATTATTAGTAGACACTACATTGTATGTAACAAATAGTTAGAATTACAGAAATTTAAGTAATTTGAGCTTAATTCAAAAAGATGGATATTCTGAGAAAATTGGTATTGATTAAGGAAAATTAAAAGACTTATTATTATAATAAAATTTATATTTTATAAATTTTAAATCAGGCATTAAGTGCAATGAAAAGCATCTCTGCTTTTTTAGCAGTCCTTTGAAGAAAACAAGTAGGACAATCTTGTTGAGTACAAGGGCTCACCTACATAATTATGGTGTCAGCTTTTATGTGTTTTTGAAATATTCTTGTTAATTTTCTTTTGAGGGCAAAAAAGCCAAACCCAGATTAAAAAAAAAAAAAAAAAGGGAAACATTTCTTGCCTGTCAAGATGAAAGGGCAGAGGGGGAAAAACAGAAAAGAAAGTCAGTTTGAACATGGGCGTATGGGACTCTTTGGTTCATAGGGGCAGAGGGGTCGATTTGCCCGAAATTTACAAGGGAAAAATGTATCTTTTTGACTTTCCCTGTCCAATTTCTTTTCTTCTTGCTGTGCCCGAATTTTCCACATTGATTTGCCCAAATTTCAGAGGGCAGTTGCCCCCCCCCCCCCCCCTGCCCCCTTCATCGTATGCCTATGAGCTTGAGTGTCAATGAAATTCAAAAGTACTGAGATGTGGTTAATTTAAGCCGTAAGTTGAAGGTTGTGGCAGTATGATCGACCACGGTTCGACTTGCACTATAGTTTAATTTGACTGGGGGAGCTGTTGGGTTGGCATGAACGCACGTTATAATACGGTCAGTTTAGCTTTTAATCAGAATGTAGTGACAGCAGCTTGCATGAATAAGCTCATAACAGGCATGAAAGTGTAAGGTCAAAAGTTACTTCAACTGTAAGTTGGTTATCTAGCTGTAGTCTTCAGTTGGTTACACACCTATGTTCCAAACACCCCTACGTTCAGACACCCCTACGTTCAGACACCCCTAATGTATTTTCCTAATTCTAACCTTAAAACCCTAACCCTAGCATGTAGATGGTTTTGTTGGTTTGTTGGAACATAAGGTTGTCGGAAAATAGGGGTGCCGGAACATAGAGAAGTCACCCTTCAGTCAGGCTGGCGAAGTTGACAAAGCTGTGGAATGATGGAAGTGTATTAGGTCCAACCTATATAGATAGTTCCCAGTAGACGCCATCTTTACGGGCAAATTGCATTTTGGCTTGCAGGCACGTCAAGCGCTCAAATTATTAACGCAGCCGCGTCATTCACGGCTTTTGTATGAACTGGCCACAAGAGTTAGAAAGAAAAAAAAACACTTGAAAATGTGTAATTGATAAACGGGCCAAAAACCTTCATATGAACAAATATTGTTTATACAACCTGCCCCAAAATCGGCAGAGGAAAAAAAATGAATACTTTATGCAAATTATATAATAAGGCAGTCCTGACTGTACAAATAGGATAATAAATATTCATGAGATATACTAAAAAATAACAACTATGTTTTTTTGGCTCAGTCTTGTTAGAAAAAATATCATCGAGCTGTGACGGTACTATCTCACAGGTGAGAGAGTGACACAAAGTCTCGTCACGGCGAAATTTAGGAGTAACGCAAGTGTTATGTAAAGAGAACTAGATATTGCAGAGGGGCAGCTTGATCCGTGCAGGATGTTGTAACTCCTTCCTGTGTCACGGTAAGGAGAGATCGTTGTTACTCCCTTCGGATCTTCAGTATTCATCGGTACCGGTTTCCCACTGCAAGTAGAAGAAAGAAAGAAAGAAAATACATTATACTACTCACCGACGCTAGGTTGTGCTGGAAATAAATTTCCAGCCACACACAATAAAACAATGTTTGAAAAACAACCTGTACCACAGTGTTTACAACTCATACTCGGTATTCGTACTCTAGTACTGTTTTGAAGGTACTGGTAATGACAATGATAATTCTTACAGTGTCCACCCACAAAACATGCTCCTGAGGGCTTAACAATAACTGGTACTCGTACATTTCTTTTTAGTTAGCAAAGTACTTGGACTCAAAAGTCTTGTTACTCAACCTAAAATGTACTGATACTCAAAGTCACGTACTTGTTACTCGATTAAGAACGTACCCGGATACAAAGGCGAATTTGCGAGTAATGACTCACAGGCCTGATACTTCATGGAGGCAAAAGAGGCAATCACCTTAATGCCCCTAGTCATTGCCTTATTACCCCTTGAAATGTTCCAGTACAAAATTGTTTCCCCTCATTAAAGTGCCCTTTACCAATGAAAACCTGCCTTTCCCTTTTAAGAATGAAGTATCAGGCTTGTACTCAACTTCAATTGTACTAATACTCGTTTTCCAAAATGGTGGTCAAAATACTACTTTTTAATTCCCATGAAAAATTTCCTGGTTACCAGTATAACATTGACCACATAAAATCAGAAACTTGTTTTTCTAAATCACAATTTGTGACTTCCTCACGTGACATTCATAATTGATAGCGACAAGTTTCAAAAAGCCAAGGTACAAAAGTTTTCTGAGAGAGCCCCATTTATGATTCCTGTGGTCAGTAGTGAGAGACACAGACTAAAAGATCAGTACCCAATTTCAAGAAATGTTTAAAAAAATCTCTTCTACACAAAAATAAGCATGTGACATGCTACATGTGACATGGTATTTGGCTGGAAAACCTTCTTCTGTTAAGAATAATTTTGTTGTGCTTAGGTACTTTTTCTGCTGAAGCAGCTCTGTGAATTTGGGCCCTGGATCTAGAGTCTAAATTTTAGGAGGCAGTTTGAAATGACGGCATTTCCAGCTTTTAGTAACCCCTTGCGTCACAGGTTTCAAGGAACTTGTGGGAACAGTATCCTCGGAGCATAGAGAAGTAGATCAAAGAGCATAATTCCTTTTTATCTGAAGTAAACTGAAGAAGTGTTTTTGCCCTATCACTGTATCAGACATAAAAACAGTCTGAATTCAGAAAAAAAAGTATGAAATGTGTGTCAATCTAACCAGGAGCAACTCGAATGAGATAATCAGGGTCCCCCAAAAATATATATTCTAACAAGTCTTAAATACAATGTCAATGCAACTATCATATTTTATTCAAACAATCGAATCCACAATAATAAAAAAACAATAGTGTGGGAAAACATTTGAAAAGTCACCAACTCGCCAAATTTTCAGAGTCCTACTATTTAAATACTGCATCTAAAATTTCAGTGGATTTCATCCTATTGATAAAAATCATTACATTTCAGTTACGACCTCCAGCTCTTCCACAGCTTTTAAAGCAATTCTCTCTTTTAAAAACTCATGCTCCGTAGCCTGAGTTTCTTTCCAACAAACCCACTCTTACAGGTATATTTACACACAAGAAGGAAAATAAAAGGAACTGCAACCCTTAACATTTCTGAGGGCTGAACGACTTTTTTTCAAAAGTCACATGAATAATTCTGACGGCGAATGAAGTCCCCCATCCCCGGACCACTTAAAAAGCAACTCTCTTTCGGCAACATTCCATCAACCTTTTTCACAATCCACTCTTCCTAAAAAGCATCTGAAAGGTTCCACCTCAAGGGGCTGGTTGAAATTCTTGGGGCTTCTTGAGATATGCTGAGCGCTGACACATACACACAAGCAGCTTGGCATACTTAAGAGGTAGGTGTGTGTGATCTAATTGAACCAGTTTTATATATGCAGACGTCTTTAAAATGCTCTAACCGCTGAATTGCTGACGTTACGATAATGAAAAACACATCAAGTGCTTCCAGATACTTGACAAAAGCTGCCCCTCCCCATTCAATGCCCTCTTCTGTTGCCAGCAGGTTTTTTTTTATTCTTTTTTTTCTCAGAAGCAGCATGCATGTTTTGAATTTGTTTTTGCTAATCACTGCAGTGAACGATTTCCCTTGTGTAGCAGAGCAAAATGCTACACAAAATGTGTCAGTTGCTACTCAAAAATCAGGAGTTGCTACTCAATATTAGTTTTCAGTGTACACAAAACAAGTTCAGTCTAAATATTTTGCTATGCAAGATTGCTGGACGAAATCGTTTCCTGTGAAGTAATGGGGGAATGTAATTGAACCAATTTTATATATACAGATAGTCTTTCAAAAGTTTGATTCTTTATGGAAGCACTGGAGCTAATAGATCGATCCATTAAGCCCCGCCTCCTTACGAGTTGACCAATCACAGCCGCGAAACCCAATCACCATTAGTGCAAAGATCACCAAACGGCTCAAATGGTGATAAAATTTCGCGGTTGTGATTGGTCAATGAGAAATGGGCGTGGCTTAATGGATCGGTGTATTGCTTCAATGCCCAGCTGGCCATTTGCCTTGGAGCCCCTTGAAATAATCCAACATAAATTTACAACTTCCTCATAGAGGTGCCCTTCCCCTTCAAAAACGAAGCACCAGGTCTGCTTTTATGACACACTGAATGTTGATGTTGTAAAAATGAAAACAATTTTTAAAAAAACTTCCCCGCTTCACTAATGCCCCCTTTCTGATCTGCAAGTATTTTTTTCTCTTAGAAACAGATTGATTTTTTTTACTTTAATCATTTGTTACTAACGGGGTCGAGACGTAGTGATGCATTTACTATGTTTTCAAAATGATGATGTTTTGAGATTCGCAAGGACGCGTGTCTGAGAAAGAGGACAAAACATAAAAGGTGTATTAAAAGTTGATTAAAAAAATGAATGGACGAACAAATTGTAAAAGACGATGGAATAGATGTGGCACAGGAGCAAAAGCAGTAAATGATTGATAAAGAGCCTTCATTCAAACAAACTGTGTTTTGTTCATTGTTGTTGTTATTACTGTTATTTCTTTGGCCATTGATACCAGAAAACAACATACAGGCAAAATACATACATTTATACCACATAAGATAAATTGTGATTTATAAAATAATAATTATGATGAAAGGAAATTTGCTGAAGAAAGCGCCCTCATACGGTCAAAAATAAAGTCAATTGCAGCAAAGAGATTTTTTGTATTCAAGGTACATTCTTCAGAGTAGGTCTGTCAACAGAACCATCATCAGTGTCTCTTAATTACTCCCCAGGTACCCAGAGTATTCCAACTTGTTATCTTCAGAGCAAACATCTTCACAAGAATGTTTACAAATGGAAATAAAACTTAATTACAATCAATGACAACCTCTGGCAGCAGGCACTAAGGGAATTTTTAAGGGGGAAGGAAAAAGCGGAGATTGGGGGGTGGCTGAGAGCAGATTATAAAATGATTGGGTTTTTTCTGAACATTATTTAAGTAAATACTAAAGTAAGCTTCCAGCTAAAGGCAATTGTTCACTATCTGATAATTGTAATAATAGTTATAATAATTGGGGAGGCTAATCATCCTTACTTACAGATGAGAGGCTGAATTGTGAGGGATGCGGCTACATTGTGTTCAAGCTGCACTTTGGCAGCCAGTTACATCAACTCATTTATGATCACAGTGCAAAGCCAGAGATCGAAAGTGTTTAATTTTTCCGGAGGGAGGAAAACTGGAGATAAACCCTTGTACATGTAGCATAGGAGAGAACCAACGCCCAACTCTTCTCACATATGGCTTATGGCCCTAGCCGGGAATCAAACCCGGGACACAGTGGTGAGAGGTGAGACCTTTACGCACTATAGCCACCAATGCCACTCAAAATTACAAGTACACCTCTGTTGTTCTGCCATCATCTAGTTTTAGTAAATTAATGTAAATTTAACCAACTTAAGTGCAAAAATTTGTTAGTGGCCTGACGTTTGGACATAAGCAAAGTCTTTCTCGAAGGCTAAAGGCTATTTTAACCTTCAAGAAAGACTCTGCTAGGGTCAAAACATCAGGCCACTAACTAATTTTTGCATTTATACCATGATTGGTAAACAGTTTGCAACAGCTAATTCTATTTTCTCATTTCCAACCAAATTAAGGTTAGAAGAGCGGATAGTCCTTTCAGGAGTGTGGTTGCTTTTGCATGCAGGGAGAAAGGGAACATGACAAAAGATGGCTGAAGTATGAAAGGGTGCCCTTTCCATACCTCAGCTAGGGCTCCAGCTGCGGCTCTGGCTAAGGCTCCGCCAACAATTTTGGAGCAGTGTGCATTTTGCAAGGGGCTTCAACATCAAACATCAAACAGAACCCAGAGCCTAAGCCCAGGTTTTGGAAAACGCCACAGGTAGAGTAGGCATTAGAACCTTTAAACAGTACCCATGGGAAATGCTTAATTTAAACTGTGAATCCACTGGACATCCTCAACCAGTTTACTCCCACCCCACACATCACCACTCTCATTCACATACCAGGTCATAATGCATATGCAAACAAATATAGCCCCCAACGAGGGTCTATGTCCACCCAATACAAGCACCAACGTTTACTCAGTAAATTTGCTCACTTTTCAAGCAAAGTGGAAATGAATTAAGACGGACGTTTTGTTCAGAGTCGTGTCATGAGGACTTGGATCAATGCCTTTTATTTCCTTTTGCCTTTGCCATCGGGGGTGGTCCACAGCAGGTAAATGCTCGTCAATATTTGGACCTGTTAGCACTATTAAATGACTGTTAATTTTCATTCCAAACTTCAGTTTGGATAATTAATTTGAATAGACCTTTCCATTGTTGATAAACAAAGTTCCCTGGTTGGCATGGACAGCCGAATGTTACCAAAACAATCAATCGTGTTAAAAAGAATTGTGACCAAATTGAACGTAAATTCTGGAAAGATTCATGAACTGAAAAATTCAACACTATTATTGAATACTTGTGTGACATTGCTACAAACTATGGCTACAAACTATGGCTATCTGTTTTTGATTTGCAGTTACGGCTTTCCATAGTTTTCCAACCTCGGTTGGCAAAAACTCGGGCTGTGACGTTGCAATAGAAAGGTCTATAGAGGAGTAACAATTTAAAATCAAAATGGAGGTGTAAAAATAAAAAAGGTAATAGAGGAGAACTTTTAAATTTAAAGAGTTGGTGAAGCATTGGTAAAAAACTGAAATCAACACGATAGGGCCTCTAGGTTTCCAATGATTCCATGCTGCATCATAAATTCTTAGAAATTGTTTACTTTCCTTTGAGAAACACAAACCATCACTAACCCTTCAAAAATCACTCTTTATGATTTGTTATTCTGTAGGAAAGAGGAATGCACTAGTAAACTGATTATGCTTTATTTTAAATCAGGGATACCACCGCAATCAGAGTCAAACAGTTTTGTTGTTGAGTTACCATCTGCTTTTTGATTTTAAAAAAAGAGGCAGGAAGGATCCTAGCAAATCACTCACAGGGTTTTAACAAATAGCGTGAGTAAAATTGAGATTAATTGTTGAAAAATTCTTAACAACTTACGTGAGTGGGACCCAGAGGTCGATGAATTTACGCTCCAGCTTGCCGTCTTTGTCCTCCGGAGTCTCTACAGACGAATCTTTTTGCGGCGGCTCGTTGGCCGGGAACTCTTGCTGAAGGTTCTTCTTCTTCTTTCTCCGTCTTCGCAGTCGTTGCTTCTTGCCTCTGGATGTGGTCTCTGTGGCACCCAGGAGCCAGTTGAGGTCATCTGAGGTCATCTCAGAGTGCTTTCTGCAAATGTTTTTTTTTCAAATTGGGTACTCATGATTAAAGCCAAGTACAGTTTTGTCGAAGTTGTGGTTGTAACTTTTCTTCAAGGAAAATATGACATCATTCAACCAATAGAAATTTTTTATGAAAATTTAATGAATTTGAAAAAAATAAGTAACAGGTGAATTTGAGGTCTCTAAATGCTTTTTTCTCAACCTAGATTGGTACTTCAGACGGAAATATTTCTCTGGAAGAATTGGTAATCAGTTAACTTTAAGACTGAAAATTAATTTCTTTCCCAATGCTTACAGGAACCTGTGTTTTGTCTTTGAGAAGTGTGGCTCTTCTAAAATGATATTTTCATAGTGCAACCAGAAACTTTCCTCATCAATATCACTCCTGATATGTTAACAGCAACAAACTCAAGTGGTAACTTTACAAAACCAAACACTGTTCTCTGGTTAAAGAGGGGCTTCAAAGTCAAATTCAGTTTAGTGATGCACACTATGAGATGGAACATTACAAATACAAGTCTCTGTAATACATGTACCTCATGTTAAAATGGTGACATCATCAAACGTTTTGGGGTTTTGACAAAAATTGCACTTGAAGGGTATCAAGTAGCGTGTCGTGGCCGAGCGGATAAGAGCACCGGATCCAAGCTCTGGTGTTTCTGATCAGCAGAGTGTGGGTTCGAGTCCCGGTCGTGACACTTGTGTCCTTGAGCAAGACACTTAACTATAATTGCTTCTCATCACCCAGGAGTAAATGGGTACCTGTGAGGGCAGAGATGGTTCTTGTGATTGATTTAGCTTGATGCGCTACATATTTGCCAGCACAGGCTGTATACACCCCAGGGAGCTGAGATGGTTAAAGGAATGACACAAAAATGGCCCAGTGACCAGGGGTAATAATGTTGAAGCGCCATGAGCGTCACTGAGTGACGGACCTGAGCGCTATATAAGAAGCCACTATTATTATTATTATTATTATCAAACATAGTGGCACTGTACACCGCTTTAAAGTGAGTTAAGAGACTTCTAAGTTTTCCCCCCATTTTCAAAAGGACTCTATCTATTGGAAAATGATTGAATCACAAAACTGAATTTGACCTTGGAGCCCCTCTTTAAGTATCATCAAAAATAAAACCCCTTCAAAGAACAATTATTTGTTTTTGTGATGGTGAAGAAGATTTTAGGATGGGTTTCTGAAAGTGTCTTAAAGCTTTGTGTTAAATTCCGAGAAGTGGAAAGAACAAAACCAGCATGAGAGGTGTTGGGATGGAACTCTTTTTTTGTTGGTGTAGTTATTTCTGAAAGCTTCACTCATGGAATTAAGAAAAGTGAGAGATTTCAATTTAAAGTCGCTCTGGGTCAAACTTTTTCTTTTTCCTTTTTTCAAAAGAAAAGAAAAAGCTCTTTGTTGAACTCATCCTTGCTCTATAATTAAAAGTTGACGGTGTTTGAAAAAAACAACTTGTGCAGCTGCAAAAGGTCAACTGTGGTACTCGGTCATTTCAAAGCAATTAAAGTTTTAAAAAGGAAACAAAATCACACACTTCTGTTAGATGCTGCATACAATAATTAACTCCTTACATGCACCATAGGTGTTAGCCAGCATTCCGGGCTGGGAAGGCCTCCGGCACTCAGAACAAAAAAGAAGAAGAAAATTCATACAAGAAACTCTTGTCTGAGTATAATCAACAAAAAAACCGAGCCCCAAACAGGTTTGTTCTCCTCACCCCCCTACGTTGGGCCGAAGATTACAGGCAGATTGATGCATTAGAGAACAAACAACAGAGTGATTATACTGCTCTTACAGGGAAAGGTATGGATGAAGATTGCATCCCCAAAGTCTGAGACGAATAGAGATTAAGTAAGAAAACACAGAGACTCCTGGAGCCCTCTGTAAAAGTGTACTGGTGGTCTTGCTGTTTGCAAACAGAGAGTTGTATGGGTTGTAGGAGAGCCAAAGAAAGTGAAGACAACAAAATGCCATCAGAGGGATGTTGTTGATGCAAATTGCCCAGATTTAGTGACACCTTGTGAGTCTGAAATCTATTGTTAAATACACTGAGACTTTTAGAAGATGTGGCTGTGGGGGGGAGGGGAGATTTACGAATCCCTCCCCACCACTCTTGGGATAAAAGACGTGTCCAGCTTGGGCAGACATTGAAAGGTTGAAGCAATGGTACATAAAAGGGCAGTTTGAATGAACTATAGAGAGGGCAAGGATGTTGGTATGATGCAGGGTAAAGATCCAAATCATTCGGAAGGGTCTTGTGACAGAAAAAGAAACCACAATAATGAGAGATTTGCTCCTTTACTACCCACAATGGGTTCCAAGTTGGAAAGAGACTTGACTTAGCGTAAGATCACACACTGTCTTTGAGACCCACAAAGGTCCTTCAGCTCAGTGTAGCTAACTGTGCTTTCCGCTGCAAAAACACATTCCTGAATCTGCCAAAATCCTGATTAGTTTTAACTCAGCAGTGGCATTCACCAATTGTTATAATTATACACCCATTCTAAACACTGTAATGGTCACTAAAGCTGAAGTGAAATTTGTCCCTTTTGGCAATGTAGCCCCAAAATGGGCCTTGTAGTAGCATACATGTAGATCAGTGGTGACATTCGCTGTCGTTGATCAAAGTCTTAAAGAACCAGTTGATGTGTATAAAGTACCAACGTACTGCAGGCCTGATAATCTTCACAGAGGAATTTGCCTCCATTTCCCTGGTCATTGCCTTGGTACCCCTTTGAAATGTTCCAGTTTAAATATGTGTTTTCTTCATAGAGTTGCCCTTTATCAAAGAAAAATTGCCTTGCCCTTACAAGAATCAAGTATCAGGCCCCTGGGGTGGATTTCACAAAGCCTAGTCCTAACTTAGGAGTAGTCCTAGGAGTTAGGACTAGTCCTAGACATAGGATTGATCCTAGCTAAGATCAATCCTAAGATCGATTTCACAAAACTCGTCCTAACTCGAGATAAGACCAGTCCTAACTCTTTGTGAAATCCACCACTGGTGCTGAGATAGACACAATTGCTGAGTGCGTCTGCCATAAGGTTGGGAAGCAGCCAGCCATGCTTTTCCATGCTCACTGTGCATTGCTTGCTTGGTTTGTTTCGATTGTATACCCACCGAGTCACATGACTCCGGTCACCGATTGTTTCTATTGGTGTAGGGATGTGATGTTGTGGGGTCTGTAATTACAGGCATAGAATTTCATCCTTGAGAGGGCAAGGCCATTTTCATTTTGCAAAGGGCACTTCCATTGGAAAATCTATCAAAAAGTCGATGGGAAACTTTTGAAGGGGCACTAAGGCCAAGACCTGGGGCAACAGAGGCCGTGGCCTCTGCGGCCTCCATGTAATCCCAGGCATGTAATTAAACTGAGGAGTTTTTCATCTAAAACAGCCAAAGTATTGGAGGACACTCGGGCTCAGGGAGGAAGAGGTAACGATGAGGAAGAGAGACATGGTAGAGAAAGTCTTAATTTTTAAGAAATTTGAATATGATAACTAAATTAACATCACTGACAGTGAGCAAGCATCAGTCAGAAAACAAAAATTAACTTACAATCTGATGTCTTCGTAAGCGGGGACATTTTCAATTTCAAATCCGTCATCTCGTAGACGATCCAAGACCGTATTATTTCCAAGAAAATGACCTGAAGATAAAGAAGAGAAACAAAAAAAGTAATGAATATTACTGAACCATGAAATGTATTTTTAAAGGTGTTCTTTCATTGAATTTCCCCTGAAAGTGTTGGTGCAATGAGGTCTTACCATTGGCATGCATAAATAATGCATATGAGCTTAAAATAGTTCCCACTTGATGTCACCCAGTGTAAAGTTGGCCATCTTTACAGACAATAATCATCATTTTTTAAACACACAACTGTGAGTTTTGCGTAAAAACTGCTTGTGGCACGCAAGCATTTTATCAACCTTGTCTGATTGGTAAAAATGCAAGTATTTTGACATGATTCAACTTCAAAACAATCATATTTTTCATGGTTACCATAAACTGCATACAGTTAGACATGTATCAAAAGATCAAAGAAGAATGAGAGGGGACCAGTTGCTCTTGATGCCTCTTTCGATCGCGCGCTCTGCGTACATCAGAATGGATGGAACACAGGACTAGTTAAAATATCCAATATATTTGGATACTTCAAAGTCACATTTCCAGGGGTTAGGATCGAGCAAGGCATTCCTGGGGGGGGGGGGGGGGGGGTGGGAAATGGTGCGGCGAGATCGTACACCACTAGAAATGAGGTTGGGCTTTTCAAATGTGTAGAGCCATTTTGTTTTTCTCCTATCCCAATCAACTTTTATTTATTTTAATTTTCCTTTATGAGAGTTGGCCTAACATCACAAGACCATGGACGGCCACTTCAAGGTGAGGGCTACACTTAACTGATTTGGGCTATTGACCCAAATCAACTGTCACCAGGGGCACATTGCCACCTACTCCTGGGGCTGAAACAGGGATTCTTCCTTGTCCTTCACAGTCCTTAAGGATGTAGGTATGGGTACCATCCACTAGGAGCCAGGCTGGTTGGTACAGCAGAATGCACTACCTTCTCAACTTTTTACGAAGCAATTGTGGTTCAGTTCCTTGCTCAAGGGCACAAGTGTCATGACTGGGATTCGAACCCACACTCTGCTGCTGACAACACCACAAGGCTACCAAACTCAGGCTTTAAGGACAGAATAGTCTGAGCCTACTTTTTTCACAATGACGATAATGAGTGCCCCTAATGGCACACGGGGAACAATAGAAAAAAATGGTGAGACAGTTCAACAAAGGCTATATATATCTGATGAGCCATATTGTGCCTGCATGAATGCAGTCAACCCATAAAGATAGATATCAATTAAAGTGGCTTAGTGCTATGGTAAAGTGTACATCACTCGTAATCGACATCAAATTGTCAAGTCAAAGGGCCTTTACGCATAGCCTCCGAATTCTCTTCCCGCCCTGTTCAGAGCTTTATTTTTCTAACATACATGTATTATTTGGTTAGTGGAGGGAGTGACAACAAAAACTCCAAATTCCTGATGGGATTTCAGGGTTTTATTCAGTAGGGGTGGGATGAGGGAGGGTTGGAGTTTGCTTTTCAAAATGATTTTCCATGGTGGAAATACGATCTGAGGAGCTTTTTGTTAGCACTGTGGAATTGGAATTTCAGAGAGTCTTTGGAGTTATTTTGTCTAGGGCGGGGAAACGAGTCAACTATGTAATAAATTTATGTTCTTTTGGGAGGAGCATTGGCTCTATATAAAACGTGTTGTTGGTACTCTTCACCAAAGTGGTAATCAAATCTGTATAATTTATGGTTGTGTATTGATAGAGTTGTGACAACTTGCAATTAGGAGCAATTTTTGGTCCCGAAAACACATGTGCACAAACAGGGTGCCAGACTAGACTGTAGACTGCACATTGGGTTGTGCTACATTTGGATGGCCTCCAGCAAATACATGACCAAAGAAAACGGGTCCGTCCATGACGCAACTCTCTCAATACACAGCTCTGGTTTATGGTACCAGCGCTTCGGTAGTTTGCCAATGTGGCTTGCTATACAGAATGTAAGCCGTGATAAGAGGGAAATTATTGCAGTGGGTAATTCTGCCATGTTCCTACAGCGAAGGTGATTTCATTTTCGATTGAGCAATGGCAGGGAAGCCTTACAGCGGAGGATCAAGTTACTCAGTAGGGTTGACATCCTGAAAGTGAAGAGGAGGTGGTCCTGGGAGACCACCAAGGTAAAGACACCACAATGGAGTGGAGACAGGTTGAAGATAAACGTACCCCCTTCAACAATGAACCCAACCACCCAGGGGGGTCGCTGACAAAAACAAGGGTGTATACCCCCAATATGTCAGGCCCAGGCGACCTTTGTGCTCAGGGTCGAGGGGCATTATATGGATCCTTCCACAGATGGGGGAACCTGTAGAGAGTGTAACAACAGGTTTGGTTTAACAAACAGGGGCAGTTTAATAACCCCCTACCATTTGTCATTGCAGACAAATTACCCTGGAAGAATGGGCGTAATTAGGTCAGTGTGGTGGAGAGGCGGTGCAAATGTAATGAAACACTCAACAACAAGAGCTGGGTAAATGGTTGACAGGGTGGTAGGCCTATGGGTTGATGGTAGCTGGTTGAAGCGTTGAAGGAAGAGAATGTTTTTTGTGTTTGGATGCTTCTTTGATAGCATGGTGATAGTGACGTAGCAAGGTTCGTTAGAAAAGGTTGAAGCAAGATGATCAGGGCCCAATTTCATAAAGCATGTAAGCAAAAAAACGTTCTAGGCACAGAACAAAATCTTGCTTAACAGAAGCAGCTTACCAGCCAACTTTCCATAAAGTTTAAATAGTTTTGACTGGTGCCCCACTCACTTTTCGCTCAGCAAAGAAATTTGTTGAGCAGAATGTTCTGCTAAACAGCTTTATGAAATTGGATATAAAAGCTTGTTTTTCACCAGCATAAGATGTTACTCCCATGCAGTGGCATAACTTTAGACATTTTAATTTGGAAGGGGGAGAAAGTGGGGGTAAAGACATAATTTGGGGGCAAAAGAGACAAAAACTAGTAACAGTAGACTCTGGTCCGGTGGTAATTTCCAGGTCTGAACTCACCCATGTTCCAAATCTACATCTCATAGGTCTACAGTACATTCAATTTATCACAAAATGTTCTGCATTATTATTCTGGATGAAAACTTTATCACTGCATACTTTCATGTGACCCCTTTTTATGTGTGGCAGCTCCGCCTTCTCATTAACACACACCAAGCGTGACACTGTGTCCAACAAAACCTCTTTACCAAATCCTGATAAATTCACACCACACATGCAAACACAAATGACAAGCTAATCCTGTCCTGATCTACTAATCTCTTTAATAAATCCCTTAACTAATTTACATGCAATATCTGAATGTTCCCCTTGGGTGTGAGTAGCCACTTTATCAAGTTAAGAGGTTTAGTAATTGATTGATAGGCAAGGTGGATTTCTCTAACACCTTAGGTGTGATAAGATCATGATGATCATTCACTTGGACATTTTTCATTTCATGCTGGCCCCAATTATGATATTTGGCATAAAGTCAGAGGTCTTGTTATTCAGCGTAGAAAAGGGTATACGATTTGTTTTGTTTGATCAAATTTGCACTGCATGGAAGAAATACAATCTCAGCAGCCAGTGTTGCTGTAGTACTACGGAAACATATTCAGTTGGAAATTTTATGGGCATCAACCCAATGGTGATGCAACAACTAATATGTATTCTGAAATTGTTTAGGACTTATATGACGAGAGGCCAGTTCAAATCCAGTAATTAGCAGCAGGTACCATAACAATTTAATAAATGTGATAACTGATCGAGAATAAAACATATTATTTTGGTTTTGCTCTAAAAAGCACTGTGAACCCCAGTGCTTTCAAAATTCTTCGTTAAAGTTACAAAAACCAAGAGCAAGCAAGAGAAAAGTTCTACACAGCAATGCAAAACTTTTCTCAGAAAATTTGATCCAGAACCACCTTTATGTCAATTGGGTCTAATCTTTTACATGGAGGTGAAACATTTCATTATCTGTGATAGATGTATTCCCCAAACTAAATAATTTGTTTGCATAAATTTTAAGTTTTCAGCTGTTTGTTGGAGCCCAGCCCAAACAAAAATTATATAATTGAACAAAATCAAAGTCTCTAGAATTTTGTTTTAACCTGCACAAAAGTGCACATTCTATACTCTATAGGAGAAAACCTATTTTTCAGCTGGTGCTTTTTGCTAATAGTTCTCACTGGTCAGTCCATGGAATTAAAAAAATATCCCTGAGGGTAGAACAGACTTCAGCAAACAGTCTCAACAATATCCCCAAAGAACTCTTCTTAAACTTCAAGTAAGGCCGAACCATTGCCGGCTTAAAATCACGGCCCTCGACAAGCAAACTTTAAAAATAGGCAGGCTTGATGTTACAGACTTGCATTGCCACAAGAAAAACTGTATCTTTTCCTCAATTTAAGCCCTGTGTCAACACTAGAAGGGATATCTGCTACGCAAACACTGGCAACGGACAAACTTCAAACGGGTCCGACATCATACAACAAGGCTATTCTCTCTCAGTCATTCAGCCCCTTAAAAGCTCAGGCGGATTTTGTTTTTAGGGGGGCAGCTGGACCTGCTGCGTGTTATTGTGAGCTGGGTTTACGTTTCGTTAATCCAGAGAACTATTGATTTATCTTGGAGCAAACTCTCAGGGGTGATAACCCCCCTTTTTCATAAATGGCTGCAATGTTTCCTAAAACGAGAGCATTTTTTTTAAAATCAATGAAAATATAAAATCTAACATGTGGATGAGGAAAGCTCAGAACTTTGCTAACTTGTCTGATATGGAGATGGAAGCGGGGGAGGAAGATGCCATGAGGGGTTGATGATGACAATTTCTTGAGGTAACTTCCTTTGCCAAGTCAGGAATCTAGGGGAGGAGGTGTGAGGTATGAGGCAATACGAGGGATGGGAGGCTAAAGTGAAGTTTACCAGAAATCCCACCAACTCCCCCCACCCCACTAACCTCTTTCAGTGACTGGCCAGCAGGACCAATTAGCTTGGCATTTCACTAGTCCATCACCTTTTTCATTGGTCCATATTTCAAATGAAATAGGGAAGCTTTTCAAACTGAACAAGCCAGTAGGATCACTTGGAGTGAATTTTGACTGGTTTTCTGGTATTTGAACTGGCATTTGACTGTTGTCAAGGGAGAATGCTGCTGTTACTTTTTGTTTACCCTTTCTTTAAAGGGAAAGTACTACTGGTAGGCCTAGTATTATTTCTTTATAAATAACAGTCATCTCAAATTATTTTCAGCACAATCCAGAAAACCAGTCACAAAAATTTCAAGAGGGTACAAAGGGGTGCACAATTTTGTCTATGATTTTCTGGCCAATTAAAATTTCACTTTCTGTTTGCATTTCTTCTAAACACAAGCCCCTTTTCAGCATTCTTGTTAAGCTGTTTACTGTTTTTTTAAAAAGATAATCGGATGTGAAGATAAAAACAAATGTAGGCCTATTGTTGGTATATTAACAGAAAAAATTGTTGTAAAAACAGTAAACATTATTACATAAAACAACTTTTTATTATGGCAATTGTTAATCTCAAAAGTCCAGGTTTCAAATTGGGGTATTTGTAAGTCTTTTTATGTATTTGAACTGGTCTTTTGTATGGCTCTGTAATTTTTGATAAGCATGAACTATAAACAGAAAATCAACGAACAGTTCTTTGTCATCGCTGTAGCCATGGGGGGTGTGAGCCCCTCCCCCTCAAAAAACAAAAAACTTTGCCCTGGGCCCCCCACAGAAAAGCAGTTGCCTCCGACCCCCAGTGAAAAAAACCCCAAAAACCATTCTAGTTAGGGCCACTGGTTCTAAGAAAATAGACATTGTGGAGTCAAGGGTAAAAGTGTATCGGCCAAATACAAAAGACAGTGAACCTGTCAGAGTAACCACTCAGTCCCACAATTAACAGCTACTACCACCAGTTAAAAGCCACATGAATGTTTCCTCATGGTTTGACAAGTACACCCATGGTACACCACATCCAAATTATTGTCACATTCATACAATAGACCACCACTACTTACTAACTCACACAAAATACAGGTCACTGACAGGCCAAACATTGGATGATTTACAGGCCGGCCCAACATCAAAGGCTTGCAGGGGGACTAGTAGTAGGAGTGGACAAATAGACTTACAACAGAGTGTTAATTACACTGCCTTCACCTGTGAGATCAAAGGGTAGAGCTTGTGACAGGTGCCTGGGTACTATAAAGAAGAGACAGGTGGATTGCATAAACCACACTGATTGCAATCATCAGGTGCCATCAAACCATTTAACAGGTTTCCCTTTTTTACAAGTCCTGATCTAGATTTATTGGTTTACTTGGTTTGAGTGACAGTGCAAAAAGAAGGAGCTGTTTTTTTTTGCCTACAGCTGATGATTTATATACAGTTATAGAAGTAATTGGCTTAAAAAATGGGAATTATATGAGATTATTAAAGATGTTTCAATAGATTTGTAAACAGTGATGAGTGGCAAGGGCTTATTCTGGCAGGAAAGTTCTGGGTGGTTCGGAGAAACGTCCACAAAACATCAAATTTTGCAGAATTTTCGCCTGAATAAGAAAAGGATAAGACATCACAAAACATGCCTACACAATGAAAAAATGGAAATGGGCAGGGCTATCTAGCAAGGATGACAGGCAAGAGATGGACAATAAGAAGCACAGAATGGCAACTAAGAATAGACCAAAGATGAAGAGGCAGACCAAAGATGAAGAGGCAGACCAAAGAAGGGATGGAGGGATGAGAGAGTAAAGATTGCTAGGAATATCTGGACAATGACAGCAAGAGAAAGAACTTCATGTAAGAGTCCGATAGAGGGCTACATCCTGCAGTGGATGGATGAAGCCGCATGAGCCGCTTCAGGGACCGTCCAAAATATTCAACATGTTCAGTTCGACAGAAAGTACTACTTTTGAGGACCCCCTCCCCCACCCCAAAGTAGTAGGCCTACTTATCAACATTATTTTAAAAAATGGATGCACATTATTTAAATATCAACATTTCAACACACCTTTTGAAGTCATACATGGTCTTTGACCCTTCTGTCATTAAACTTTGTATGACTGTGAAAATGTTGAAATTGTTATAAGTAAATCATTCTGAAATCTGAACAAAAAATGTAATATTATATTCTTCCAAACACATCTGCACAATTTGTGTTAATTTAATGTCAAAAAAGAGATGGTAGTAAATTTTTTAATATATCACTAAGCAGAAAAACGTCAAATTTAATCATCATGGCACATCCTCTTTAACCTAGTAGGCTCCTCTGTATCACACATTGTATCATGGGACACACCGTGTATTGCATAATACTAAAATAGTACTTGGAAGAGGATTAGGTGGAAGAGCAGAAAGTAGATTGTGCCAGAGTAATTGGCTGTGGCTTGATCGCCATTTGACCATGCGCTGAAGCATGGGCTGTCCGTAGCAACATCCTTAGCAACAGCCTCAGCCATTATTTCAGAGGAGGTCTTCAGTATATGTAGCCTGTATTTTTGCATTGCTAATGTCTGTTGTGGGTTTTTATTGTGGTACTGTCTCCTCTCTGAATGTGTTCTGTAATAATTTTAAACACTTTTTATTGTAATTATAGAGTGGTGTGTCCTAAAGTGGTTTTTGTATTTTTATATATACTTTTCATACCGGGAAAAGGAATTTCATGTACTTTTTAACGTGACT
The DNA here is from genome assembly GCA_037783415.1 of Leptasterias polaris. Taxonomy (NCBI): domain Eukaryota; kingdom Metazoa; phylum Echinodermata; class Asteroidea; order Forcipulatida; family Asteriidae; genus Leptasterias; species Leptasterias polaris. The sequence continues at coordinate 1,651,408 of JAZGTN010000035.1, forward strand.
AATAAAACTTTGAATTCAGACACAATATTTAAGAACCTTACAGGATATACTGATGTTGATTAAAATGAAATGAAACAAAAACAGTATTGTTCCTTACCAATTAAAGTTTGCCCTTTCTGTAACCAATCCCAGAATTCCCACCTGGGGCAGATTTCATTGTTCATTTCTATTGTTTAACGAACCATAAAAGAGGGTAATTAATGATTTCACAATTCAAATGATTCAAACGAGGACAGCAGGAGAGACAACCTTCCATTGTCTTCATTTCATTAGTCTCGGTTTTATCCTTGTCAACAATTGATTTAACGATTTACTCATTTCGCCTTAATTAGAATGTCTTTGTTGTGACTGGAGGCTCTTTATTTAAGCAAAGTGTTTGTCCTAGTTCCAAAGAAAAAATCAATTGTGTCTAATTAGATTTGACATTTTTGTTTTTCATAAAAGTACCACATCAATTTAGGTTTTTCATTAAAATACTATAGTAATTATAAGGTTTCTAATAAAAAGCTGTAGTAATTTTATATTTTGTTTCATTCAAATTCACCACATTTTAAATTACAGTTTAGTTGTTATGTCAACAGGCAAATACTCCAATCAGTTTTACCAGAAATGCCCTTTTTTATGTATAATATCAAGTTGTTCAACTATGGTAAAATTCCAGACCTTGAAGCCATTACACTAAAAAAGATGACAAATCCACTCATCAAGCTTTATAAGCAATTTTTTTGTTGTAAATTTCTCTTCAATTAACAATGATTTCCATCTTCATTTTGCTTGGACAGATAATTATCATCTGTGCATAATGCTAATTTTTTTTAAATACGCTTATCTCTCCCCCAACCTTGGAGGCTTCTAACCAACCATGGCTTCAGGATGGAATGTGTGAGTCACACACAGAATCACAATTTCTCAAAAAGCATTCCTGATTTTAAACATCTCTACCCCGCATTTAATCGATTCGAACTACACTCCCCCCTCAATTCAAACATGGTCCAATTATTGGCGATCCCCTAAGGGTGTCCATTGTGCCCTTAGAAACAAGTTGTGACATAATTTCTGCCAGGTGACAGAGTGAATTGGATTTCATTACTTATTGGCATTGACTTACATTTGGAATGTCTCCGGATCCAAAGGGCTTCTTTAAGTGCGGTTAACAGATGCCTTACGCTGTCTGCACTGATCTCATTTTGTGGTTCTACCAGAAATTGGAAATTCAGAGGTTGGCCTTTATTTTCTTGAGGCCTCGGGCACTGGCTTTATAGAGGACACTGGAGAGACATTGCCGTCTGTCTCTTAGGCTTTTCAGAGCTGAGAAAACTGCCTTTTAAGTGGGTAACTCATACAGGAATAAAAAATGATGTTCTCCACTTTTCCCGATTGTCACTGCATACTTTTTATTTCTGGCTAGAAACCTGTTGGCAGATCTAGTATTAAAGGTAGAGCCATAGATTGGTTTTTGTTCACAAAATGCTGCTTTATTTTTATAGGCAAAATTATAAAGAAATATGCTATAAAAGTCACATGTGAAAGTTGCAGCTGAATACAGTGTCTACTTGCTGAGAAAACACCAAAAACTATCACAGTACTTTCACAGAACGACAAGTCCATCCACGTTTTTAACGAGGAGACAGCGGGTACAAACCACATCCCTGGCCAGGCATTCTCAAACAACCCTCATGCATATGAATCAATTCTCAGATTCAAATGTTTTCTGATGAAAAATTGTCCGAACCATATTACTTCGAAGGCAATCCTTTCTCAAAATAGATCATCAGTTACTAGGCATTCTTCGCTCACACAGCTAGAATTTTGGCGCTTGCCAAATGAGCGAAGAATGGTGATCACAAGGGCAGAATTTGGCAGTCAGCAGAGCCATGAAATTGGGCCCCAAAAATGTATGAGGTAAGGTTTAGGTCAGATTAGTCTTATTTTCATGAGCTTGTTACTGAGTTTTAAGTTAGCGAACATACGCTAACAACTCCTCTACAGCCTACATATCACTATATTAAAACATGCACATAAGTTGGCAAACGTTTGGGTTGTTAGCTTGAGTGGAATGCACTCCAGAATTGTTGTTAAATCAAAACCCATCATGTCTAATTTGCTAATTTTGGAACACCTACAAACCCTTTTCTTCATTTTCCCAAATCTCTTTCTCACTGAGCGACTTCATGTTAATTTATACGTGAATGAATAGTAATACGGAACCAATTCACCTGACGCATGCCACACCACATCTTGGTTGCGCATTTTAATCAGCACATGTGCGTTAACACGCTTAGGATATCTTGACACGCAATTTGACTCCCAAAATGGCAGACCATGGGCACACAGTATGTGTAAAAAGTAGCCATTAACATTTATCCTTGGATTGTGGTGATAAACTGTGCATTAATACTTGTTCCTATCCTATTGGTCTTCAAGTATTGACTTGGCTTGGGCGGTAAGATACCTTTGAGTTCCATCCCCCTGTGTAATAGCACAAGTGATTGGGCAAGGTTAGGGAACAAACTGGACACCTTTAATTCAATTTAGAGAAGGGCGTGGAAACAACATAATGAGGCATTCAGACGGAACAAATTCAGTTACTTTGAGGTAGGGCAATTATCAGAGGTAATTGTGAGGTTTTCTTCTCTTGCTTGTCTCTGAATTCCAACTATGCTATTTATGTTTCCGGAGGTAAGCCATAAGCGAGGATAAACGTTACAGTAAAAATGTGATCTCTGATGGTTAATCCATCAATCTGACACAGATATTCCAGTAAAAGAACATCGGCTCTACATGTTGAAGAAAAATAGGGTATCCTTGTAGTATTGTACTGGGTTGAACCAGAAGTGAGGATTGAACTGAATGTACTATGTAGGCTTCAACAAACCCAGTGATACGTTATCATTTTAAACAGAATACAAGTCAAGTATCAATATGCCTTCTCTCCGTGTTTCTAACAAATAACCTAAGACGGATTTGTAACTTTGCATGGTGGAGATACAATCTAGTAAGGTTTGCATGAACACCACATGTACATGAGTAGGATTTGAAACTTTGCATGGTGGAGATACAATCTAGTACGGTTTGCAGTAACACCATGTACATGAGTAGGATTTGTAATTTTGCATGGTAGAGATACAATCTAGTACGGTTTGCAGTAACACCATGTACATGAGTAGGATTTGTAATTTTGCATAGGGAGATACAATCTAGTACGGTTTGCAGTAACACCATGTACATGAGTAGGATTTGAAACTTTGCATGGTGGAGATACAATCTAGAAAGGTTTGCAGTAACACCATGTACACAAGTAGGATTTGAAACTTTTGCATGGTAGAGATACAATCTAGTCAAGTTTACCATAACACCATGTACTTGAGTAGGATCAAATTCAATTTGGGAATGCTAATTTCTTCAAGACAAAGTAATGGATTTATAATTATCGGAAAATAAATTGGTTAGTTTCAATCTGAAAGCTCTAATTCCGTTATGAACATGCACATAGTCCCTGGGCAATCAAACCATTTTTATAGTTTTGAGTCCTATTAATCAGCATTCTCCCTTATCAGTGATTCGCTGCCCATATGCCAGTTAAAACATCAGAGGACCAGTCAAACTTCATTCCAAGTGATCCGAGTGGCTATTTCAGTGTTGAAAAGCATCCATAGATAAGTATTGGACAAGTGAAAAACCTGGTGGGCTAGTAAAATAACAAGCTAACTGAAAAAGTTAAGGGCAAACCCTGTTAATTTGACTACCAAATTTGATGAAAGTTTTTGGGGTTAGTTGGATGATGTGGGGGTTTTTTATCTAGAGGGTGGGAGTAAATAAATGTATTCTTCCAAATATCAAAAAATGGACAGATCTTTCCTTTAAAACATGGCAAGTGGATAAATAGTGACATTTTGTGGGTATCGAATAATTGTAAGTCAATAATGCCACAGATGGCCAAATGCCCTGTGGAAATAAATGAATATCTTTCTGGTGCCCATTTATGAAAGGAAAGGGGAGAGGTAGGGTTTGGCATTGGCTCAGCAATGATTCTTAAACAGACCGCCCGTTATTATTCTTTGGAAACTTTATCATCTGGGGTTACTGAAATCAGATTCAAGTCGGAATAACATCGACCTGAGGTCAGTTCCGGTCAAAGTTGGGCGCCCAGAAGAAAAACCCTAAGGGTTCACTAGCCTGGGCTCCGAGGGACCTTTTTCCTCTTCTGAGAATTGGGATTTCTTTTCTCAAGGACTGAGGTGGGTTGGTTGGTTGGTTGGGTTGGCACAACCCTTCCTCCCATTGTACCCCTGTGTAAAACAGGAAAAACCTTTTCTCTTTTTCTACCAATACAAGCTGACTGCTTTGTGAAGTTTTTGTCTGGCCCTGCGTACTCGATTATGACAGTATTTGGACAGGGGTTGTTTTGCAAAACTGGCCATTTTCAAAGTAAACTTGTTTTGGGATAGGGGGGTCGCTGGCATTCATTCGCAGGCACACAAGGACTGGTTGTCAACCCTCCTGAGAGGTTCTGTCAATGGAGGGGGGGATATGCTTAAGTCCCTTGTACAGGAAAGCCCTACTCATGCCCTTGGGCTGTTATGTTACAGCTTTCCACTACTGTCCTAACCACTTCAAAAATGTCTTGTAAATGGCCCTGTTTCTCTTCCTGGTCTAAGCTTTACATGTACTTAGCTGTAGTAGAGAGGGGCTGTGTTTGAATGGGGCCACCGCCCGTGATAAGTTACTCAACCCTTCCAATCGGAACAGGCGGGACCCTTTTCAGGTGGTAGTTTGTTAAAAAGATGAACTGGTGGCCGTATACAATAGACGAGGTGGGGGGAAAAAACAAAACTTAGAGTCTCTTTTCTTTCTTTGGTTGTCTGCTGGAAGTACGAATCCTCTGGGGGATCAACAAGGGACTGGTAGACAAGTTGAGTTGGTGTTTACAAGGTACCCCTTGCTCTCCCTTGAGGTTTTCTCAACAGGAGTCATCAACCAGCCGCGCTGGCGACTGATGATGGCCGGCCGGCCGTTTGTTCAGATGTTTGGTGATAACACCCCGTCTTGTCAGCCAGAGAAATAAATGCGTGTTTTCGTTTGAAAGTGATGTTTGATGGAATCAGTGTGTGCTTTCTATGTCTTCCTCTACTGATGGATAAGGTACTCTAAGGTTACTTGTGGTCGTACGACTTCTGTACCAAAAAATTGCGGCAGTCAAGTGTTGACTGACAAAAAGTCTTTTAAAGTTGTTACATTTTAAAGATATTTTTCATATGAGGCATATGGTTTAAATATTTGCTCATTCCCTTAATATATTAGTTAGGCATTAATGTATTACAAGGGATCAGTGGAGCTGACAAAATAGTCGAAAACTGTGTTTATATTTTGTGTGATCAATCATATACATGAAAGGTAAAGCTCTATCAAGGATGGCATCTGGTTCTCCTGTAACACTAAATTAAAAAAACCAAACTGCACTTAAAAATCAACCTGTGAAGGTCCCCCCTTCTCTAATGGAATTACAACATGGTATAAAAATGTTCTGTTCTTTAATTTCCGCTCTTGTTGTTGCATACTTTGGCTACATCTTTGATTGGATTCATTCCAATAAATCTCCTTTTTATTGACTTCCTTCAAGGTGTATATATTTCAGTGGAAGGTTGAACGTGAGATGATCGAGAAATAAAAAACAGTTCGATCGCATTGGGAACATAGCGCTAGTCATTCCTCGGATGCCTCCTTCCACTGTTACCCTCCTATAAATATCTCAACAAATACCTGTCCTGATCAGATAGTTTTGAAGAGAAGCCTGGGCTGCGTGGCCAGCCGGCCGGCCGGCCTACAACCCTCTCATAACTCCGGGATCCCATGCTGGTCTATGCCAGCTCATACTGAGAATCCTATAACTCCATAGTGGACCACACACACAAAACATCATCAAACAATCAAATAGACATTTATGAGTATTTTATTGATGTTTTGGAACCAAGCTGGGGTGAGCATTACACACCCCCGAAGTGCCAGTATGCCAATTTTTCCCCTCTCTTTTTTTCTTTCTTCAGGCCGTTCTGTTTTGAACATTAAATACCTGCAGATGTTTTTAAATTGTTTTTACTAGGTCGGTGGAAAAGGCCAAGAGTGTAATAACACTATCAGGCCCCCGGGCTTGATTTTTTGTATTCCATCTCAGATATGGGTTTCATTTGAGATGACTTTCACAAATGTTTAACGCCATGTGACAGTAGCTGGTGTTAAGATGATGTGATCCTTTCCCATTGTACTTGTCATAGTGACGGAACGGACTGTGGATCAAATTTCCCATAGTGCGGTCACTGAAAAGTATTTTGAGCACAAATTAAATGTACATGTGTTGGTCATTGCCAACAAAATGTATCCACACCACACTCTGCGCTTGGTGAAGTATTCTTCTAAGACAGAAATGGTATATTCCAATGGGAGGGGATATTGGATGAAGCGCAAGTGTTGAACACTGCCGGCGCTGTTCAACACTGGTGGCGCTGTTCAACTACTTTGCCTTCTGTGCAGTGAAAATGTTAGGCTTTTACATACAAAAACCCCAAAACACCCAAGGTAAACACAGTGTAATACAGTTTACACAGGGCTTCTGTCCTGGCATAGTTTGTCTGACAAGTCAAATTTATGGTCAGGACACTTTCTCCAATTCAGAGGAAATTGTCCTCCCATAAACTGGGGAAATACCCTCCGCATTGTTGATGAACCATCAACCAGAAAGAGGGTAAAGGAAGACAACTCTTTGAAATGTCTGCTCAAAAACAGAATTGCCAGACTCAAGACAATATTATGAGAAATACTCACCAGCTCCAAAAGCAAAGAAGAAACTCTTTGAAATGTCTGCTCAAAAACAGAATTGCCAGACTCAAGACAATATTATGAGAAATACTCACCAGCTCCAAAAGCAAAGAAGAAACTCTTTTCTGGGTACAGATCAAGAATCTCCTTGACACGAGACGCCATCCTCCGATTCCTCTTGTAGATCAACTCCTCTCGGAAATACTCGTCAATCTCCTGAGCGAGACTTATCTCGTATGGACCCAGCGTGGAGTTCAGGATATTGGGGACCTGCGCCGTGTCTTGGTTGATGATGACGGAGTTAAGATTACCGCAGTTGTAATGCCAGATGAGATCCTCTGTTGTGTACGAGCGTCGATTTATCCCAGACCGCATGATTTCTTGCTGCCATAGTGTTTGATTTAGGGCAAATAGTACCTGGGGAATATCAAAAAAACATCATAAGTTATTTATTACTCAAATAAGAAAATAGAACTAGCTTTTGCAAACTGCTAACCAACCAAAAGGATCTATGGTATAAATGCAAAAAATTGTCAATGGACTGACATTTCGACCCTTGTATTGTCTTTCTCAAAGGCTAAAAGAGAGACTCTGCCAAGGTCGAAACGTCAGACGTTTTTAAAAACTATTTATCACTCAAATAGTAAGATTCACATTTTTACAGTGAGTGGAATAATTTTCACAAAACTGCTGTAATAATAACAGGAAATGGGCTTGAAGGCTTACTCTGCGGGCGGGAACCATTGTTGGTTTAAAATGCCATCTGTGTAATCTAACCAAGGAATTCTGTTCAATTCTGTAAGGAATTGCTACAGGAGTAATTGGTGGGGAACAAATTAATGTGGCATCTCAATTAAGGACAAATTCTACACATGTAATTCTCCATGCCAAAACTCGGCACTTCCTGCCCAAATTCTACACTGGATTTATTTGCTCGTCAAAAAGGTGAGTAGACCTTTCAAATAACATGCAATTAGGGGATATATGCAAGTTTTTCTCTTGTGTGTGGTAAGTATTTACAAAATGTATGTCGTGGCTGAGCGTTAACAGCACCGGACTCAAGCTCTGACAGCGGGTGACGGCGGGTATCAACCGTATCTCTGGCAGCAGCATTTCGGATCAAACACCAACCCTCAGAAATCTGAGAAACAATTCATGCATGAATTGATTCTCAGATTAGAATGTTTTGGGTTGAAAATGATCCAAAGGGAATCCTTTCTTAAAATAGTTTTTACTTTCAACAGCTGCAGTGCTTCAAACCAAGTAAGTTTTTATGGTCATTAATGTTTGGAGTAGGATACTTAGCAGCCATGACCCTACCTTTAATTAAATTGCAATTTCCTTTACCAAAACTCGACAAATATAGTTGCAAACTTAGATATTCTTAAACAGTACTTGTGTTTTGAACACTTCACGGTAAATTAACTTTAATGTCATATAAGCTTAATTTCTTACCACTCTGACCCTAATCTTTTGTCAAAAGCAGATGCTTTCAGCCTCGGCATTTTAATTACATTTCACGGGGAGAAAATCGGAGGAAAAATATCTTCTGACAAAACATGTATGAAATAAAAACTGAGAGATGTGATAATTTAGTTAGGGGACAATCGGAAGTGGTGGAATAACACAGTTCCTGCAGTCATGCACTGTGAAAACAAAATTATTCAATGCATTGATGCAGCTGAAGATGCTGTTAAATACATTCCACTGGGGGGGTGGGGGGGGGGGGCGAGATTTTGTTTTTTCAGATTAATCAAAAGAAACCTCATGATATTCAGTTATTATTTATCTAAACCATTTGTGTTTATTCAAGAACTTCTGGCATTGTGAGTTTATTTGAGTTTACTTGAGAATTTCTGGCAATGTGATACAACAGGATTATAATTTGAGGAACAATCAGTGAAAGATAAGAAAAGTTTGTAAAAACATGATTGTTATTGTTTTAAAAGCACAATTCATTCCACTGGGGGGGGAGGGAAGAAGAGATCTTTTATATTAAAAAAATTCAGAATAAAAAAAACCTCTTGATACAAAAATATTTGTGTTTGTTCAAGAAATTCTGACGTCGTGAGTTTTTTAAAATAGTTTTCCTGAGAATTTCTGGCAATGAGATTCAACATAATTAATTTTTTTTGAAAGCACACTCAGTTGGTAAAAACCTTCTCAAATAACGCCCAAAGGCCTTGAAATTTGATGAAGACAATTTCCTCAAGGGTCCATTGAAACCTGGAGTTATGAGATTACAAATTACCAGAGTAAAATGTCATATTTTCACAGCTTCAGGCCTAATGTAACAATTTCAATATTTGTTTTGACAAAAATCCATTTACACCCAGACAATGTAATTGTTTTCACACTCATGTCAGATTATCTTATTGCAATGGCATAACAACGGGCTTGTTTAAGATAAATACATACAGAAACTATAAATGGGCAGAAGTACCCACTAGGAAATAATTGTGCACCCCTTGTGCCGCCGAAAAATGTTACCCTAGTTTTGGCACTAGGATGTGCCAGCCATATACAGCAATCAAATTTCTTTCCATAGAGTGAGTAGCCAGAATGTTACATTCACACTCGATGAGTAAAGGCAGTGAAATTTGTCGAATAAATTGGACATGTGTAAAAGTCATGTACCAATCTGGAGTTTAGTTCCTGAGAGCACCCAAATTGGCCTTCACAACTCCATGACAAGCAGTTAAAAACTCTTTAGGCATTCTGTCACAGTCAAATATGATGACATTTACATTGATTTCTTCCCTGCAAAGTCAAGTTTAATGCATTCTTTAGGCCAGAAGTATTAGTAGTGACACAAAAAAACTGTGTGAAGGCCACAATGCAGTAAATCAACATTCGTCCATGTAAATTTTGTGGCAAACTGACATTTCTCTATAGAAGCAAACCCCCCCCCCCCCCCCCCCAAATAAAAAAATAAATAAAAATAAAATAAAATAAATAAAAATAATAATAAAACAAATAAATAAATAAATAATAATGATAGGGATGATAATATTTTTTAACAGACAAGAAAAGGAAATAAGGTTGACATGTGAGGCAGTTTTAATCTTGGGAAATAGAGTGAATTCTACCAATAAAGGAAAAGTTAGTGAGGCATGGCATTTCATTTAATTTATTATTTCTGGTTGTGAAGCCAAGGACTCTCAGAAAAGTGAACTTAATCACTATACGAGCTAAGATCCCCATGAAGAGAAGACAAGGGAAGGAAGTTACAGTTTTAGATTTAGGAGGAAAACACCAGAGAATTATTCCAGGGAAAACCAACACACTCAGGTAGGGACTGAAAACCCAATCCACATTTGGTGTGATTCGAACCGTGGTCCTAGAGATGGAAGGCAAGGAAAGATACCACTATGCTAACCTGACCAACCAATGCATATTTATATGTTGATCAGAATTAAAAGCCTTTTTTTTTCTTTTCCGTATTTCACGTGCAATTACTCCTGAAATCTAGGTTCACAGATCTAGATATCAGAAATATTCAGCATACATGTAGGCACCATCATGGTGAATTTTACCAATAAAGACAAACACTAATTGGCTCCCAGTTAAGTTTTGTACAATTTATAAAATTCTTTTGTTAATTTTCAAAGCTCAAGTCAAACATGTCAATCTCCTGCTTATTTATCTGAACTTGTTCACCATTATTCCCCTACTCGGACTTTACGTTCATCTCAACAGTCATTGCTTACCACAACTACAAGAGCTTCTTCCATTTTTTATGGTCAAAGATCATTTTCTTACGCTGCTCCATTTCTTTGGAATAGTCTTCCTGTGCATATTCGCCAGGCTAGTTCTTTACACTGGATTTGTTTGAAGCTGCTTATTTGTAATCTGCTTACTTGTAATGTATCTTTCACTCTTTGTATATTTTATTGTTCTCTTTATGCACTGAAAGGCTTTTGCATTAGGCGCTTTACAAATGTCTTTATTATTATTATTAGTGACATAATAATTGCATTGTAGTATACTGAATACTGTTTTGGTTTACCCCTACACACCGATGTGTGATAATCACTGAGTAATCAGTGCTTTCCAGAGTCCTACAGTATATAACAAAAATCCCCTTGTAGGTACCACTACCGGTACTTGGGTTGGATTCAAACCCCCACATTCTAGAACAGATATCTTATCACTAGACCCAAGCAAGGTCAGATCATGGTCAGAGTAAGAGTCAGATAGAGTAAGAGTCAGATACAGCACATTCACCGATCAACATTAGTTGTACAAAACTGTGGCACATCATTTTCAAATTTTCTCCCAAAGCAACAAAACCAAAGTATGACACCCTACCTCTGAAAGAATGGTTCTTGAACTCCTCAAAACGATAAGCAAAAGTAGTGAAATCTAAATAAGGATGTCTGCTAAAACAGCAATCAGACATTTTGTCTGAGAAGCCAAACTCTCCATCCAGACAAGCAAAATTAGTGAAGTCTACACATTCATTGTGCCTTTGTTATAGGAAGTAATCTGTCTGTTTTCCCCTGAAGGCAAATTAAGTCAATGCTTACAGTACCATGTACCACTAGACAGACAAACTCATAATGACTTGATATCATCCATAGACACACTAAAATTCAGAGACATCTTACGTGATTTTTAATTTTTTTCCCCACAACATTGGTGAGACTGAAAATATAAATCATAAACAAGACGTCATGATGGAAAACATACCTTGAGTTATTTTTGCTTGAAATGCTATAGTTTTTGAGAAATGAGTAAACCATTTACTGAATTAGTTTCTTCAAACCAGCATAGTTATGTGTAAGTCTGCAAAGGTTTATTTGTTTCTTTCTTTCCAGTGTTGTGCACAACCTTTATAAGCAATAGCCTATGTATGAACCTTTCACCAAGCAGTCAAACAAAATGAGTGAAAAGGCAAATAATGCAGCCCTGTCACTGGAGAGTTGTGGTTGCACAACTCTATCAAAACGACTGAATTTCAGTTCCATAATTCCACAAGCAGACAAGCAAGGTTGATTAAAGTCTCCATAAATGGGCTTTTGTCTGACCGTAATTATAAAAATATGACATTTTGTACTGAAAGTACAGTGAAGCAAACTGAATTATACAAACAGACAACCACTTAACCGAAGACTCCACGCAACTAATGTTATTGCATGTCGACCATTTAAAGCAATCTGACATTTCTGACTTAAAAAACAAAAATTACGAAAAACAAAAATCTACCCACAGACACGCAACGATATTCAGAAATGAAACCTAGATTCTGACAAGCTAGAAAGGTCAAAGCAGCTGAACGTACACCACAGCACGCTGAAGCAAACTGCAATGTTTTGTTGAGATTCTAAAATTACCATCCAGGGTTATTAATGGTTTCATTCTATCCTACTTCTCATCAAAAAATTTTGTCCTTCAGAAGAGTCATTTGTTGTTCAAGCAATTATTACTGTCTGTACAGTTTCCTATTCTCCGTTTTGTTGCTGTTGTAATCTCACAATGCATAGGCTATGAGGTACAGAACGACACGGGAGGAATAAAAATGTTTGGGTGAAATTCTAAAATGCCGGCTTCTAAAAATGCCACTGTCCTTCCTAAACTGCCTTTAGTCCTCCAAAATCAACTGCTTGATTTGGCAAATTTTGTGAGGATCGAGGGATTTGAGGCACATTAATTTTTCCCCCCGAGGAAAATTGCAAATTAAAAAAGTACAATTAAAACAGCTTCAGATTAAGTTAAATTGGGTGAGTTTGTGTTTTTTTTTAATCCAGGGAGCTTTTTCTTCGGATTTCCTTCTTGCTGGGAAAATACAGGGATTAGAGTTGGATTTATTTTATTGCCAAACAATAGCTGAGCCACGCTATGCGGCCTTCAAACTTGTCATCGCATCTTCGCTTTTCTTCCCTTAAATTCAGCAATCAGCGTCTGACATGGTCTGAGAGACTTGGAGAGGATGAGGGTTAGAATTTCTCGTAAATTAGCTTCATCAGGCTGATTGGAGTCATCAGATCAACTGGGGGACAGTAACCTTCCAAATTATTAATGGAGGTGAGATTACACAAAGGGAAAAATATTTTACAATCTCTTCCTTGTTTCCATGGTGTGCAATAAAGCATAGCAGTCTCTGTACACCATACAAAAGAGTACTATTTTGTTTCTTTATGTCCAACTATTTTGCAGTGGTGTAACTGGGGGGGGGGGGGGGGGGGGTGGAGCATGTGCCCTCAAAATTGATGTCAGTGCCCCTCTCCATCTGAAATCTTAATTTTTAGATTAAAATTACTAGAGTAACATTTAATAAGCTTTAATGCAGAACTGCCAACATTTGCGTCTTGCCATCAGGGAGATTTTGTGCAACAATCTGGGAGATATTTAGAATTACATTTGACATCCTAGGGAAATTTTTTCCATAATCAGGGGGATTTTTAAATTTGCTCATCAGAACATGAACACATTTGTTAATTTTCAGGGAACTTTCAGTAACAAGGAGAGTAAGCAGCTCTGTTAACTTGCGATAATTGTAAGGTTTTTAAAACTTGTTTTCCAATTACGCGCAAACAATGTTTTTGTTTTTACAATCCTGTCAGAAAATCTAATGAAATCTAATGCATCGCTGTAAAGGGACTTGATTAGGTGAAATGCAAATGGAAACTATACAGTTTTAATTGGTAAGAAGTGCCCCCCCCCCCTAGAAAAATGGTGTTACCCCTTGTGACCCGCTAAAAATTTTACCCTAGTTTCAGGGCTGCAATTTTGTCTCCATTTGCATGGTAAATAGGGTCACATTATTTTGTCTACAGACATAGTAAAATGGGGCAACCTATTTTGTCCCGCCACTGACCCAGTTTGCTAAACAGATTTGAGTAAAAAAGAAAAGATGGGTGAACTCTTATTTAAGTAAGTGAACCTTGCATTTTGTTTAAGGTAAACCTTTTGTTTGATTGATCCCAGGTACATGTAGATGTGTCTCCATTGGGGACCTTAGCACACACACACACACACAAAAAAAATTATTTTCATACCAGGGTCATTAAAAATATTTTTTTTTATAACTTGTATTTTGTAAGGAAAAAACATTTTTGAAGTTGATCAATTTTTTTCGGAATTTCAATTTTAACTGGCGGTCCGCTCATTGTATTTTCTTTGTCAGGCCTGGAATGGCATCCTTGAGACACTGACATTGTGGCTCTTTGTGAAACCGTTGACCTATAGACCATGTTACATTTGTTTACAGAGTGGAGACCTTGTACATTTTAAAGCGTTTCCTGCCGGGCAAGATACTACACAGGCTATATGGGAAAATTTACATTTTGTGTCATAATTTTCACATAAATTCAAAATTTACAAAAAAGCAACAGCTGTACAGCTTTTGAGATGTCCCCCCTTTCTTCATATCAAAAGTTGAGAAAAATCAGACGGTGCAATCTCCATAAAACATAAGATTTGTTGTTTTCTTCCACTGATCTGTGTACAAATGTGCCTGCAGGAAGTCCAGGTTCTGTGGCTCTTTTGTAAACATGTGATGTCACAGGTCACATCGGCTATACATCAATTTTTTGGGGATGTGTGGATCTTCCTAAAAGTGCAAAATGCAATTATTAAGATATACGCCCCTTCATATTATGGCTCTTTCAGAAAACAGTGACGATTTGAGTTAAAAACAAGCGACATATGCTTGATATTGTGGGTTTGTACAAGTTTGTATTTGACTTATTTGGATTGCGGCAAGCGGAATAAACACTTTTTGGGGGGCTCTTCAAATACTATTTCCTCTTCTTTGATGCAGTAAACTAGCAATATTTCCCTAGGAGAGGATTGTATTGGTACAAACTTTATGATATGTGCACTTTCAGATTAAAACTAATCAAGCATTTTTTTTCCATAATTACCAATGCTGTTCGGTACTTTGTCGCAAAACACAGAACAGTAAAAACGTGGAGGAAATTAGTTTTATGCAAGCTTGCAGCATTTTAGCCTCCGTATTCCTCGTCTAATTTGATGTTACATTTCATCAATACAGATACAGGGGAATTGTTCAGGATAATGAGCCAAAGATTGCGAGGATGGCACGGACAGACTTCATGCTTCAGCATTCAATCTTGGATAAAAGAATAACCAAGACTGGGGGAAAAATCTCCTAAGAGGAAGCTCATTATCAAATAGCCTTTGAGAAAAATATCAAAATAGATCTGTGAATGGTAAGGTATTTTTCCAGCGGGTATAAAGCGAAGATGTGAACTGAATAGAAATTCTCGTCTTGTAGAATAATACAAGAGCGTAATAAGAATTCAACACAACAAGACTTATAAAACCTTCTACTGTCTGATCATTCAGTATCATCCACTGTAGTTTTGAATGATGGATAAATCTTTGTTAGCCTACGACAACATATCGTGCATCGACACAGTACACAGTCAACCCTCCTACTGTCTGACCATTCAATATCACTCCAAACAAAATGGCTGCCTATGATAGATGTCTATGGTACATACCATAGAGCTTTAAGAACAGAGTCTAGATCCCACTGAACACCAAGCACCCAGCCTTAAACCACATGCCCTGTCTCCTCATTCTGTCATGCTTCTGTACAGCAAAATAAACTAACTAGAACAGCCCCAATCGCTTCCAATGTAGTAAATTTACTAGATTAAATGGCACTGCCTGAGGGCCAACCAATTCAAGAACCCACCTCCAAGATTTATATAACATTTTTGTCAATGCCTGCACTCAATGGGGACAAACCACAAATGGGTGGCCTGGCTCTCTGCTAACTGAATTTAGATGTTGTGAGTACAACTTCCCACAAATCTTGCCCACCTGGGAGAGGTCAACCGAGGTCATGGGGGTCAAGTGGTTCGACCCCTAGGCTGTGGCTTGGAGTCTGATAGGGGATGTAATCTACTTATGTATTCTATCACTTATTTGTGTGATAAAAATGATATTGTAATTCTGTGGGGGTTTAGAAAAAAACACCAATGCCTGACATTTGAACAGTTTTTGGTGAAGGTAACATATTGTTTTTTAGTTTTTGGTTTTTTGGAAGGGGGAGTAAATTCATTCCAGTTTTTAATGAACACACTATGCAATCAGGGCAGTACATAGGTGGCCCAATCTTAGTAAAAACTATAAAAGCAGTTTATGTTCAGGGATTTTGTGCGTGTTCGTCATGCTTATTTTGATTGCCCTGAAAGTTAAAAAAAGAAAAGAAGCAAAAGTGATTCATAGGACTACAAGGTAAAAATTCATCTTTGTGATTCACTCATTTTCCAATAGATAAAGTTAAAAATTACCAGTTTCTAACCTCACGTTAAAATGGTGTCAATTGCCATTTTATTTTACACTATTTCAGAGCGAAATTTGAAACTTGATGTCATCGAACGTACATTCCAAGTGTGCCAGTCAAAAGTTTACAATTCAATGCGATTTGTTCGAATATCATCAAATTTCAGGAATGAACTAAATATCTCTGTGCCAAAATGTAAAGACCATATAATTTGAAATGTGATACCAACAAACAATTTAGGAAAAAAAAAAATTGCACTTGAAAGGTATCAAAAACACCGTTTTAAAGGGTGTGTACAACATTGGTAATTGCCAAAGACCTGTATCCACACTTGATGTGACCTAACAAACACATGAAATAACAAACCTGTGAAAGTTTAAGCTCACTCGGTCTTCGGAGTCATGAGAAAACAGTGAAAAAACCCCATTATATGTTTTAACTTTTATTCAAACATCAAATTTTATCCTGCAGGATAAAGACGTTTTACTCATTTCCTAAAAACTAAAGGCATTTCAAGCAAAACTATTTCAAGGGAAGTTTTCCACCATGACCATCTTTATACCATGTAAGTAATGTGCAAATCTGTGAACATTTATATTTTCAATCTTACCAATGTTGTACACACCCTTTAACCCGAGATTGGAGACTTAAAATTTACACCTCATTTTCTAAGAACTCTATCAATTTGAAAATAAGGGAATCACTGATTCTTGACCTTGGAGCTCTGCTTTAAAAAACAAAAAACCCAGACTCACTCCTCAAGCAGTTTGACTTGCTTATAGACACCGCAGCCCTTCTGATCTCATGCAGTATTTCAAATCCCCACGAGAGGTGGAGAAACAGTGGATCACATATCCACACTTCTGACCCAAGATACAAAGGAATCCCTAGTGAGAGAGACTCTGGCACATTGAGGCAAACCCGAAGGAAATAAATGGTAAAACCTAGTGTTAGCAACATTTGCATCTTGTAGGCTAATCAGGGAGTTTTTGAACAACAATCAGGGAGCTAGTTGTATTTACATTCAGCATAATAGGGACAAAGGTTTCCATATTCAAGGAGATTTTTATTATTTGTTCATCAGAACATGGAAAGATTGGTTTATTTCCAGGGAACTTTCTGCAGAATCAGGGAGAGTTGGCAGCTCTGAAATCCCATACACTGTAGTAGGGGAAGACATTCATCCATGGGTACCTTCATAAAG
This sequence comes from Leptasterias polaris, assembly GCA_037783415.1. NCBI lineage: Eukaryota > Metazoa > Echinodermata > Asteroidea > Forcipulatida > Asteriidae > Leptasterias > Leptasterias polaris. The sequence goes on from JAZGTN010000035.1 coordinate 1,668,687, forward strand.
TCTTTGATACAGAAAACTGAATCTCTGCTTTACATTACTCGGCAAGTGGTGAAGAAATATTTCCTGTTTCACAGCTTTGGTTTCAGGCCTGACACTTCAGTCTTGATAATGCTGGAATCATTTTGTTTTTTCCCATTCAAACCAATGTAAACAAACTGAAGCTTGAAGGGAAAATAGTCTGGTACCTTCTTATAAATTGATAGTCAAAACTGTCAGTGGCATTATGTATACAGGGAGCCTGACAAAGATGGCTGCAGTGTGATTAAGTTATAGACCTTTCCATTGTTGATAAACAAAGTGCCACAGCCGAATATTAGCAAAACAATCAATCGTGTAAAAAACAAAATTGTGACCAAATTCAACATTTTCTGTAAAGATTCATGAACTGAAATACCTCCCATGATTGGTTGATTTGTTTCCAACAATTTCAACACTATTTTAGAATATTTGTGTAACATTGCTTCAAACTATGGCTATCTGTTTTTGATTCGAAGTTATGGCTTTCCATAGTTTTCCAACCTGGGTTGGCAAAAACTCGGGCTGTGACGTTGCAAAAGAAAGGTCTATAAAGAACCAAATCATAGTGCAAAGGGAAGAATAGTCTGACCCCTAAGCTAAGTGATAAAACATATAACAACAGTTTGTATAGCTTTTGAAAACAGGGAACACGAGGCTAGAAGAAAAATTAGTCTGGTTCCTTTTTGTCAATGAATATTAGCATCCATTACTGTTACTGGATACAGTGAGCATAACCAAGATGGTGGCAGCATGATAAAAGGCTATTGTATGATAGTTATGTCCTAATTGGCGGATGTGACTGTGAAATTTGCTAAGGGGGTTGCTGAGAGCAGATTACGCTTCAACGGATATTAACAAGGTAGCCATAGCCGATAATTCAGAAACGACCTAATAATAATAATACCTATACACAAAATACTATATTGCAATATTGGATGGTTTCATGGACTTGACAAAAGCTTCCAAGCTGTCACTCACGACAAACTGCGTACAAAATACCAAGAACTGGACAGTGGACACCAACATCTGGTCGGGGTCTCAAATAAACGTTTCAGATTTTCATGGAGGGTACATTGTTGCCACGCTTAGACAAACAAACTGACAGAAAAGATACTAGGGCACAACCTTAAGCCAACAAGGTTGATGACCTCCCATGAACTTATTTTATGAGTACAGCAACGACAAGAAGTAGAAAAGTGTGCATCCGTACTTGTGTCACTCTAATATAACAAGTGACTGAACTTATTACACTTTTATGTAAAAGCAGCTAATTATACAAATTTGCTAAGCAAGGAAAATTTTGCTTAGCAGAAACAGGTCAGCCATCAAGAATGACATTGAATGCACACTGCTTGGTGGGACTGGTACCTGATAGTAACTTCTCGGCAAATTTATTTGATAAGCAATATTTTCTGCTGAACAGAGCGATTGACATTGAAACTGCTTTTTTTTCTCCAGACACTGACAGTGAAAATAAATGTTTGTGTTTAGCAGACCGTAGGCCTATTGATGTTTATTTTCATCCTAAATAGGAGATTTGTTTTGAATAGATTACTTGGATTTATTTAGCATCAAATGAGTAGAATCTTTATCGACAGGAAAATAATACCAAAAACAGTCAAATATTCCCTTAAAAAAAAAAATCCAATTGCAGATCAACTTACACCCGCTGAAATGGATTTTAATACCAACGACAGAAAGACCACAAAGTTGTTCCACTTCCAAACTCATCAGATTTGCTGTCTTGCCCCATAAAACCAGACCAAACCTAACCTGCTAACCCTTTTTCTCCGCTTTATAAATGGGTCCTTTAGAACTCTGGTTTGGACAAACAACAAAGTTGGGCCCAAACCAATTGACCCTTTTTGAGTAGAGGGCATTGGGCTGAATGAGAGAGCAGTTATGGGTTAGTTGGAACAGTGGGTCTCCTGGACCAAGAGTCTAGTTATTAGGAGCAAGGGTGTTGGGTTTCATTGGGAAAAATTCCCACCGTTAATTCAGAAATTTGCAGCAAGATGTTCTAATTTTTGTGGTGGATGTGTGATTTAGTGTTTGAGGTGTTGAGGCTGGTCTTGGTTTCTTTTACTTTTATTTTTGCTGGTCTCAGTTACAACAAGCTGTGTGCTTGAGCTTGGTCCTCAGGTCTCAAAATTTAAGAGTGTTATTTGGTTTGTTGTTGTTGTTTTTTTTTTTGGGGGGGGGGTAATTAGCTACAACACTAAATTCTTTTTACAAAACAAGAAACTTTTCACTAAGTATACATGATATTAATTGCCTGACTTGGTAAAAAAAACAACTAGATGACGACCAGCACCAGCCCTTCGTTCTCTCAAGGAGAATTCTGTGACATCACATGTTCACACACAAAAAACACAGAGCCTGGACGTCTTGCAGGCACAATTTGCACACAAAGAAAATATAAGCGAAATCATACATTTTATGAAAATTATATGGTACAATTTAATGTATAACTGTTGTAGTGAAAAAATGGACACACCTCCCAAAGTTATTCATCTGCTATTTGTTTAATTCGTGGACTTGTATTGTAAATGTGATCCAAATGTAAAATATCTCATGTGCTGAGGGCTTGATTTTGGTGGGAAAATCCACAAGAGAGCAGATATTGTAGCTCAAAACTTTTGCTAGACCAGAATGTATTTTTTAACAGACCAGGACCAAATTACCAAACTAAGAAAACAATTGCTCACAGTTTAACAATAATGTATAACTGTTTTCATATGAACAAGAATTATTAATATTAGAAGACTTACCTCATTTTTCTTACGGTTAAGTATACTGCAATACAATTTCTTTCATTTGTCTCACAATCACAAATTCAGCATTCAAATTCGAAAAATTCATTTAAGATGCTATACGGCACTCAGTAAGGTATTGTTAGTCAGTTTTGAAAAAAACACTTGACCATCATACATGTCCAGTTATGAGCTACTGGCCCACTACTAAAATCACTGGCCTGGGGCCTGCCATCCAGTGTAAATTTTGAGCCCCTAGTGCCCAGTGAATAGTGTCTTGCCCAACAGAGAATGACCTAAAACTTGTTTTGAGAAGGTGACATTGTTTAAAGGCACTGAACATGTTTGGTAATTGTCAAAGACCAGTATTGTCACTCGGTGTATCCCAACATATGCATAAAATAACAAACCTGTGAAAATTTGGGCTGAATCGGTCATCGAAGTTGCAAGAAAATAAAGAAAGAAAAAACACCCTTGTTGCACAATTTTGTGTGGTTTCAGATGCTAATAAAAGGCTTCATGCATTAAGTCTTTTATTATTTTAGTGAGAAGTTACCTCTTTCTCAAAACTACGTTACTTCAGAGGGAGTGGTTTCTTATGTTTTATACTATCAACAGCTCTCCGTTGCTGGTTACCAAGTAAGTTTTTATGCTAATATATATTTTGAGTAATTACCAAACGTGTTCAGTGCCTTTAAATGACAAAAAATACACCATAGATGGTACCAATTATCTATACCATCATGTTAGCAGTTTAAAGTACCTAAAAAACACATAAGTTTTAACTTGTGAATGGATATGCAAGCTTGTACTGACAATTATTTGAGTTGATTATAAGTATTATTTTTTGGGTTGCTCTCAAATTTCATTAAAAAATTTGACAGAAAGGCAGGTAACTATTTATGTCCATTTTCAAAGGAAATTTGAGGGCAATTTTTTTATTTTTTATTTTTAAAATTATCAAACAAATCTACTCAAATTATTGTTCAGTTTAAGCCTGCATGTACATTCAGGTGTTGAAACAGTTTTTGGTGGTTTGGTTTTAGGTAATTTTTTGTTTTGTTTACAACTATTGGAAAAACTGTAAAAGTGGCTGGTACAAAGTGGTACCCTTATGTTTCCTGTCTCATAGCTTAGGGTGTCAAGAAATTCAAACACTTTTATGCTGCAGTTGAATAAACACAAGAATTGGTTCACACATATGTTTTCATGGCAACCACACAAGACCAAGGACTGAAGAGAAAGTACATTCATATACAACACAGTCATCAGTAATCAAGGAGTCTTTCCCAAATCCCCTCCTGATCATGGCTTCCCTTAATCCCCTTTAATCAGCTGGTGAGCCACAACAATAAACAATGGCTGAGGGGACAGTGTTAATAATGAGACAGTGTTGGTGCCAGACACCAAATGAGTTGATAAAGACTGGTCAGGGAGGAGCCAAGAGGGGGGTGCTATAATCCTTACCACTAATCCACCGTTTTATAAAGACATAATTCAGTTTGGGTTGAGCATGGAGGAGACGTTTTCTTCCTCCATGGGTTGAGAGAAGAAAAGCCATAATGGAGATGGTGATAGACAGGAGGATGTCTTGCTTTTGAACCATTGAGGCTGAACCACGGTACCAGATGGTGGTACCAGCAGCCATCTTGTTCCTCTTTTCATTTGTAGGATCCACATGTAACCAAACTGAGGTCATATTTCTAGTGCCCAATTTCGGTTACAAACCTATGTTCAAACACCCCAATGTTCCCACATCCCCCTCAGTGTATTTTCCTAATCCTAACCCTAGCATGTAAATCACCAGGGCTTTCGGAACATAGGGGTTGTCAGAACATACGGGTGTCGGAGTATAGAGAAGTCACTCCCAATTTCATGGGGCTAGTTACAGCGGAATTCTTTATATACGGTTCCCTGTAAGCCACATAATTTTAAAAAGGAGGATGTAACGAAGAAGGTACCGGTTAAAGTGTTTTTGAAGCAACATATGCAAAATTGTGTTTCAAGAAAAATGAGCAAAAAAGTTTTATCAGTTTTTCTGCCATTCATAAGTCTTTACAGTAAGAACAAATTCTGCATGGGAATGGGAAAATCATGTCTTTGGGGTAATTTTAGCAATAAAATATGCCGTATGTTTTTTTGTGATGAGCCAAATTAGTAAAATAATTAGTTTTGATCTCACAAGTCCAACTGGATGTTTGAAAACAGTGAAAAGATATATAAGGTATTTTTCACTACTTTCTTGTGACTCCGATGAAACATTGAGCTTAAACTTTCACAGGATTGTAATAGGAAACTGGTCTTTGACAATTACCATCAATGCCACCAGCACCAGCCTTATGTAATTTAACCATAGCCACAGCCAGTAGCCACTACGACAATTATTTGAAACAATACATTCATGTTCCCCTTCTTCAAGGAGAATATCAAGGAGTTTCTGATATTTTAATGAAAATCCAGATTTACAGGGTGTCCAATTTGATTGTTTAAAAACCTTTTCTAATAAATTTCAGAAAAATGAAACAACATTACAAAACTTCTCTATTTTCTAAACATTTTAAGCACTGTATACTTAGCATAGTTTCCCTGAGTCCTGTTAAACAAAATTCCACAGGCATAGGCCTATTACATGGGTGGGATTCAAACCCACAACCCACTGCCAGTTTAGTTTAGTCTGCCAGTTTAGTCTAGAGCAGATATCTTACCAAGCTTGCCTGGTAGCTAGAGGAAGTTTGAATCGTATGTTTTAGCAGCGGGCTCCGCAATGATTTTAATAGATGTTTATTTATCCTAATGCAAATTAACATATGGTGTGCACTGACAGGCAACCCTTACACCCTATGACTTTTATATCATAACAACAAATTGTTTTCATTAAAAAGAACAAAATTGTTGAAGCAAAAATAAATACGTAATTTCATAAGTGTTACCGCAAACCAAATATACATTCATAAGTAAGGTTTAGAATTTAGATTATTTTTTTAAAGCAAGTTTACCCAAAATAAGTTTAAAAGCCCCTCTCTGTAAGGGGCTAGAAAAAGAAAACATGAAAGTTGAAATAACTCTGGGGAGCTGAAGCTGGGAACCGAGTGATGTTCCTCTTAAACAGTCTAGATTGTAGGATGGAGGGAAACATGCACCAGGCAAGAGTGATAGGCGAGGACAAGCAGAAAGCCTGGCTTTAAGCCTGGTTCATACTTCCTGCAAATGCGATTTGAATTTTGACGTCACAAATTCGCAACGAATAATTCGGAAGAATTGACCTATGCTCAACTCCTACGAAAAATTTGCAGCGAAAACAGCCCTGTGACGTCAAAATTCAGGGAGTATGAAACAGGCTAATAGGAGAAACCAAGGACGCACTAGTGGCACATTTACCATGAAAATATCTGTAGAAAAGACGTACGGTGGGAAAGAGATTGTGAGTTTATCCCAACTGACCTGCATTTCAACTCTATCGATGTGATGGTTCAACCCTTTCCCCCCCACAAAGGTTTGATAGTACACTTCCCCAATAATGAAGTTGTGAGAATTCCTTACAAAACGTCTTCGACAATTTCACTCCCCTGCTAATGGTATTTGTGGCCGGTGCGGTAAAACGGCTTTGTGGCTGCCCTGCCTGGCCTGACAATAAGCACTGTAAAAGGTGTAATGAGTCTTTGTTATGGAAATCAATATTCTTGATCGCAAAGTGCAGTAGCGAAATCGCTCAACAGAGCACTGGGAAGACAGAAAGAAGGCAGAGAGAGAGAGAGAGAAAAAGAAAAGTGTGGGTTTCCAACGGACGTGGTTTTATCAAGAGAAATTTCAGGGAAAACCAATGAGTTGGCACGGTTGTGATCGTGTTCTTGTTTGTGATGATCGACTGGCTATCCCACCCCCATGCCATAAAGCCCACCCCCATGCCATAAAGCCCTCCCCCATGCCATAAAGCCCTCCCAGACCCTCCTCTTTTATCCTTGCTCGTAATCGAGTTGTAAAGACGCGCTAATATGCCAATGAAATTAGCGGAGTGGTGTCAACTTCATTGAAAACATTACACGGGCTACTGGCTCGAGATTTTCCCCGCTTTTGTTCTCGTAGTCGTACCCTATTCAGGCCAGAGCATCAAGTCCCCGAAATTGCTTCACCTCTTTTGAAATGGGCTTTGCTGTGACGCGCGTGGCGAATTTGTTGAGTGGTGTTCGTCGCCTTGGCTTGTTTTGAGGGGGAAAAGAAGTCTCCAGGATCGAACTGGAAGACATTATTTAGAAAGGGAAACTTTTATTTATATTGGAATGTTTACTTACTTGTGTGAAGTTTAGACCGTTGAGCGGCATGCACTGCTCCTCAACTCGCTCTACGGCTCCCGTTCTTTTATTCATTCGCATGGCTTCTTGAGCCAGGAATAAGTCCAAAACAGGGATACCTCTGGATTTGATATCTGTTTCCGTGAGAGCGTTCACCATCAGCATCACCCAGATGGGCCGCTTCCTCTCCCAGTTTCCCGCGATCGCGTTGAAGAGGTAGTCCGCGTACAGCCCCCTACCCCTCTGATCTGCCGTCATCCAAGACGGCATCATCACCTTCACGTACTCCAGGTGTTCCCGTAACCTCTCGAATAAACTCCTCGGTAACACATCGCTAAGGTTCTCCCCGTGGGGCAGGAGTTGACAGTTCGTCAGGGTCGATATGGTATAGGTATCCGTTAGATCCAATTCGAAGAAGATATTTTCACTTTCCCCGAAGGCTTGCTTGATGTTGTCGGGGATGTAATCCCAAACGCGGGTGTAAGGAACGTGTATAGTACCAAAGAAATATGCAGGGGTCTCCCTCTTCACTCGCCACAGAAATGAATTAACGCCCTGTAAAAAACAAATAAACCGCACCAAAATGGGAATTCACTCATGAAATACGCATTTACTATTTAGTGCATTTGTATAAATGCATACAGCCCTGGGGGATACCACTCAACTTTAGTCAGACCCTCGTACATGAATGGATTCTCAACATGACACACTGTTTATTCATTCTTTATTCTTACACGAGTGGTGATGATAAAACTTTGAAGTGTTTAGTTCGTGTATATGTTCGCATACTGTTGATTTGCTTTTCATGAATCCCCTTCCTGAGGAAACAAAAACTTCCGGTAAAGGCCGACATCACACTTTGCTGATCAAATATTATTTATGGAGGGTTTGTTTGTTTCGTAACAGTAAGATAAACATCCACTTCCGAAAATTCTTTTGGACGTGCATGGGATTTCCAGCTGATTTACTACGAAAACATTTTGCCCATGAATGAAACAGACAACCGGGATGAAAGCTGAGCGAAAACAAAACAAGGTTTGGGGGGGTAATTCTTTTGAATATAATGTTTATAATATTTTTTTGTCATGCTCTATAAAAGAAGATGATGTTTTAATACTCACTTCGGTTGTATTACTGGAATTTTCGCAGAGTAACTTTTCCCGTAGTCTCTCAACAGAGGCTGAAGTCGGCCAGGGAAGGAGAATTAAAGACACGGCCGGTATCAGAACTACCACAAGGTGTCCAAGGCAAGGCATTTTCCTATGATTTACTCCCGGCATTTGTGAGACCATCAATACTCGTTGACAGGCTGGATACTAGCGGGGCCAAGGTGTAGATCCGCCCGTGTGTTGTAAGAGCTTTGTACATAACGCATGCACCTGTCAGCCCAAGTTATGTTTACCGCAGGGGGATCTCTGGAGTTGTTAGCGGGGGCACAGGGCGCGATCGTCCCGATCGAAATTTCCTTGTAAGTGCACGAACTACGGAGCTGTTGGCAAACACACAGGAGAAAGTTGCAGTTGGTGTTTTGAGCGTTTCTTCAGGAAATCCTTGCAGTGGCCATGTATTCCTACAAGTATTGAAGACGAGCATCCCTTTTTACATGAGCCTTGTCACATCGTTTCTGTTCACGCATGGCAGGCACTTACTAACGTTATCCGTCCGTGGTCATTGAGAGCCAACCGTGTTCTGCCGGCCTGTGCATTCAGGCGTTTTTGAAGGGTACCTCTCGACTCCCTCTACTATGCTACAGTACAGCCACAGGCATGCCACGCTGATTGGTGCATTACTAGCGCCAGTACATCAGCTATCTAAAGCCGTAGGGTGCGCGTGTATGTGATTGTGTCAGGCATGCCAGACACTAGCCAGCCGAATTGGCTGGGTGGCGCTAAAACTAGATGGACAACTCGCATACACAGCGGTCGCAATATTTTGCGTCTACATTAAAAAAAATAAAATAGTCCGAAGAAAAAAGAACTACCCGATTTCTATAGTATTTTTTAAAATGATGAGTATCGTTTAGAAGTTGATAAAACTATGAAAATAACTTTCCACTATTTTAAAACAAAAACTCAGCTATACAATTGAACATTTCCTGATGCACCTTGGAATGTAACTAGACCTATACAATATTAATACGACCCATGGCCGGAAAACTATTTTGTTTGGGTGTGAAAGACGGTGAAGTAAAGGCAAAAATAAGTTATTACTATTAGCGAGAGGCCAACCATATTTTTAAAACTATTACTACTGAAAAAATGTAATCAAGCTTTTCAAGAAAGCAGAGCGAGCGCTCGTCATTATACGTGTGAAATATTTCCCTCTGAAATGAAGTCATATTCGAAAAAGCTATAATTATATCTGAAACCTTATAAAACGCAACGGCTGATTTTTGTTGTTACAACCAAAGTTAAGGACAATGTAGGCTAATTATGCTGAAAACGGTTCATGGTTTTGACCATTTTCTCCCGACTCACAAGATGGACTAAGCCCAAGTTTTGCACAGGTTTCATCATGAAGGCCTATGGTTGATCACACAAAACATGTCCACAACTATTTTTTCAGTTCTACCAATACCGCACTATTAATGAAATTCTTACAGTGCGTAGCCAGAATAAACATGTCTAATTTTCAATCATTTTTTTCTCCAAAGATTTCAGCATTTTCCAATATTTCTTAGTGTCAACCAAAAGTTGATACAATTTTCAACATGCAAACACAATGTCCTTAATTTTTGGTTGAACAACCAAAATCTGCCGTTGCATATTTTAAGGTTTCAAATATAGTATTTTTTGGTAATAGGCCTATGACTTGAACAACAGTTTCCCCTAATGATGATGAACTGTCTCGACAGTAGTCTCTAACTTACATTATTTCCAAAGAATGTGCCATGAGTTTGTTTCCCCTTTTTTTAAACGTTGTTTTTTTGCTTTGTAACCTTCACATCATAATCCCTAGAACACATTAAAAAGAAGCCAATTACCCAAGTTTTGGTACCCACTGTTGTCCAGATTAATGGCAGTCGAGACTACCGGGTACCGGTAAATAAGTTCAGTATGATGGCAACACGAAGTTGATGTTGCCTTATTGTACCGGGCTTCTTTGGTGAATTATACAATCACAGTTGGAGACTCTTCATTATTTTCGTGTTTGTTTCATCGACCTTGCAGAAAAGGACTGTTGCAATTTTCTCCTGCTGAACACGGAGGCGAAGAAACTGTTAACATCTTTGAGAACACTGGTGGCTTTTGTGAGATATTTGGAGGTTTGTCTGTGGCTGACCATGTCTTAAACAACGTAGCATCGATTAGTCAATTCGTTCAAAACATCGCGAGAATTTTTTATTTTTATTTTTTTATAGTTTTACTTTGTATAAAGATAAGGTTGTCTAAAATCTTATTTTAAGCAGCATTTCACTCAGTGTGAAACTTGGATAAAAACAGTAAACATATTTTGATCGAACACTGTCTGAGATTTAATTTATTCAATGTGATAAGTGAAAGAGAGTGAGCATACCAGCTACAGCAGTACCAGCTAACATCATCAATGCTGTACCGGTATCTAATCTTGAGTTTTATCATATCAGAAAGACAAGTTGTACTTGCACACCACAAACAATACCAATATACTTACTACTAGTACTAGTGGCACAATAGTTTTGCCAAGACTACTACGTTGTATTACTTATTTCGGTTTACAGAAAATTGCCAAAATTAAAAATGCTGTAGTTAAACTTGATTTCAAAGAAAGTGCCATCGCAGTAATGTTGTCATTATTATTAATGTTGGTCGTCATGATTCATAAGAAAGTAAAGACCGGCAAGTTCTGCCAAGATGTAACATCGAAAAGTTGTCACCAACAAATATTCTGCCGTTTATACCACAAGAGGAAATTGAACTGTGCCGTCGGCGAACTCGCCCCACCTAAAATTCAAACGTAGCGTGATATTTGTATATGTTCTATTTCACTTGAAGCACACCGACAGTCCTCCCTCCCGGAACACCCCCTTCAAAGCGGCGAAACACCTGGTCAACACTTCATCAAAGGTGCCGCCAGACAAGGGCTCCTTCAAGTGGGAAGATTTTTTTGAAAGGAGATTATTTGGAATTTGACTTCAAGGAAGTGGAGGATGAGATTGGGAGGCAGGAAGGAGGATTGGTATTTGTAGAGAAGAGGAGATAATCTCGTTATTGTTTGTGTGGAACGTTTGTGAAGGGTTTCAAACTCGGTCAAAACAAGTTTTGCTCATTACGTTTGTGAACTACGGCAGAAGAAGTTTTTGCGAAAAAAAGAAAAGAAAGAAAGTGAATCAAAAACGGCAGATGTAAAATTTGACGTAAACAAGTTGCAATGACTAATATGCCTATCCAGTATTACATGTAGAGTAAATTTTGAGGGACTGGGTATGGCAAGTCAGGGACCGGTAGCAACCTAAGTTTCAATTTACAAATTCCTAAACTACTTCTGTTTCCGGGCGAGATTAGGAATAAACTGCCACCGACAGCAGAGCGGCATTTGGTCTTCTTTTTTTAGCACGCCCACTCCTTTCGTTTACCAGGCAGACAAACCATAATATTTCTGCTTGGTTAGTTCCCCATCCAAGTTTCTCTACCCGGGTATTGGTTAAAGATGTTGGCTGATGTTACCACATTCACACAGCTAACGTTCTCTGCGGTATGTTTTTCAAAATTACCGTTTGCTAATTTTTGTGGTCCCTCGAAATTATACCGCGTTTTCTCCACTACAAACTCATGAACCAGCCGCAATTTTGCGTGAATGGTATACAGCTCTGAATTGTGCTAGGTCCCAACTTGTAAGTTTTCATGTAAATTATGTAACACACGCATTCTCTAAAAACGGTTAAAAGGGCAGGGACCTTGCCCAACTTATGCCTCATTCAAATAATCGTGATTCTGGGAATCCTGTTTTGACCTTTTGCCAATCCTACAATTCATTTGAGAAAAAAATGTTTGAAACCCCGGGGTCCATGAGGTATGTTGATCCCCGGATGTGTAAAGGGCCTTAACGACGCGATGGACGGCATAAGGTCCCATGAGTACCACGGTCCGTGTCCAGCACCTCAAAATGTTCCGGTGCTGGTGTCAGTCCACTGTCTGACCTGAAGTACATCAATTACGTACAGTCCATAAAACTCCCGCAAGTCAACAGAAGATGATAACGAGCGGCCGTAAATTACCACCTTTCCGGCGGGTGACGGCGAGCGGTCAGCAGTCCGCCCAAATTGATGACATACATGTGTACACGGGACCAGACTCACGGTCGTACCATAGAGAAAGGACCACGGTCGTATGGTCGTACGAAACACGCTTCCCAATAATATGCCGGGTTGGATACGGTTGGTTTCCCGCCCAAACTTTTAGATATGACCGCGACCAACCGTTAAGAACACGAATTTCTCTGCCACCTATAAAAGAAGTATTTCTTTCAAGAAACCATGCAGGAGCCAACATGCCATGATGATTGATGACTGTAGGCCTACATGTTTCTGACCGACTCCCGTAACTTTGGATGTTGTTTCAATTAATTATATGTAGGCCTATTCAATTATATTTCCTGCACTTACGTACATGTCTAATTATAAAAGTGGACACGGTGGAACTGTCCTCACACCTCCACACATATATTTTTTTACACGATGATGTTCTGGAGACGGTGGAAATTTCGGACCTATGTGTGCGAACATAGCTAGTAGTGCGAACCGTGAGTGTCTTTCCCCCAGCAGGTATACAGAATAAAGCCAGTCGCAGTGAATCGAGCTCAGGATTACTCTTTCCAGTAAAGCCTCCTCCCAGAGTTTTCTTCCCCCGCGGTTCACTCCCGGATCACCCACGTGAATATTTCCCGTTCGCCTTGAGTGATCGGACGTAAACACTGAGACTAAATCGAGATAAATATTTACGGGTGAAGGGCAAACCATTTATCTCTGGACTCGTCCAGATCACGAAGTGAGAAAAGATGGGAACAAGATGCTTGAAAAGACTTAGAACAATATTTACCAAATGCCTCTTCATTCCTTTGTTTCCCTCAAGGACCAACCCTAATGTCCACTTCTACATGTTCTTCAGAAACACCAAATAAAGTTGAAAACCCCTTTTCCGGAATCATATTGAACAATTTAATTGGTTAAATTCTGTAAGATTAGGAAGTTTTTAAAGGTTTGTAGCCAGCCTCTGTCTTTTCTATATATATTTTTGTGCCAGTGTGTCCGACCTGGTTCCTACTATCAGTATCAGGATGTTTTAGCGTGAAACCAGGCTTTCTCTCACCTGTACACTATCGCTTTGCCGAGTTGTAGAACAAAGAGCCACTCTAACAACTTTATTCAACTGACTGCATCTCTTTGGAACTCCTTGCCTGGTGCATGTTTCCCTCCATCCTACAATCTAGACTGTTTTAAAGGCACTATACACGTTTGGTAATTACTCAAAATATATATTAGCATAAAAACTTACTTGGTAACGAGCAACGGAGAGCTGTTGATAGTATAAAACATTGTGAGAAACGACTCCCTCTGAAGTAACGTAGTTTTTGAGAAAGAGGTAATTTCTCACTAAAATAATAAAAGACTTCTGGCCAGAAGCCTTTTATTCCCATCTGAAAGCACTATAATTTGTACAACAAGGGTGTTTTTTCTTTCATTATTTTCTTGCAACTTCAATGACCAATTGAGCCCAAATTTTCACATGCTTGTTATTTTATGCATATGTTGGGATACACCAAGTGAGAATACCGGTCTTTGACAATTACAAAACGTGTTCAGTGCCTTTAAGAGGAATATCAATTCCTGCCTTCAACTCCCGAGTTATTTTAATATTTAATCCCTTCTTCTTGTTTCCCCTTACCAAGAGTGTCTTTTGGCCTTGTTTGGATCGAACTTGCATTAATTTTTTTTATTTTTAATAAGATTATTTCAATAGATTTACTAAAAACCATGCCCTGGGATGAAACAAATGAACTTATTTGAGGACTCATTTTTTAAGATTCGTAGCGGTGTTGATATTATTAAAAATGGATTCATTTTTAGAGTTTCCTGCATCCCCATTTCGAGTCATCCCACAACTACTTGCCAATGTTTGGTAACTTCGAGCCTATTGACATTGGTCTCAGTGTTTCCTTAACAACATATGAATATGAACCGAAATCATTCATTCCTCTTCCATTTACAGAGAAATGCAGACGGACGTTGCTATGATGAAGAGGCCTTCGGTGAAATTACATAAAACGTTTGTAAGTATACAGAGGTCTATGGGATTTGAGGCATTGCATGGTGAGGTATCAATGTATATTTGGTTTGCGGTAACGCCATGTGTACATGTATATCTACTTGCTAGGTATATTTTGTTCTTTGAGAACTTGTCTTGCTATTTGTGTTTTATATTGCCGCGGAGTAGATTATTCGGAATTCGGGAGACTTAGGGAGACTTCTCAGTTCTGAAAAGAACTGTCCTGCTTATAAACTACTACCTGGGCGGAAGGTAGGAAATCGGCCGGGACTATCTTTCGCTTAGTGGATCGAGGGGACTTCTCGTTATTAACTTCACTGTCACGGAGTGAGTTCTTAATTGATCTCAACGTTTCGACTAGCTTGCTCTAGTCATCGTCAGGAGACTGACATTGACAACAGGGGTCTGTTGTGAACCCTCTCGCTGGTACCACCACCGCAAAGGATCACAGGAACTGGTTAGCTCAACATGGGCACTGGACGTGGAGCAGGGGGTAGGTGATCGCTCACTTGTCACGGCAGTACATCAAAGCGTAGAAGGCACCAATGGGAAAACCAGAACAATCCACGGTGGATGGGTTGAAGGTTGCTAGAGAAAGTGTCCATTGCCGATACTGTCAATGGTGTTGGGCTCTGGGGAGTTTGTCCGAACTTTGGCTAAGGCTGCTGCGTCGGCCATTTCGAATAGGTGCTTTTAGGGTGCATTAATAGGCATATTGCAGGCAGAGCCACTATGAGCCAGAGCCGCATGTCTGACTACAGAGCAAGGATGTGACCACGGGACTCCCTGCACTTACAAGGTCGCATTGTATGCTTCTATATTTATCATTCCATGTTGCTATTTAGAAATAAACACAAGTGGGAATCAGTCAAAACAAGTGCAACATGGAAATGTGATAGGGAATGGAATGTGATGAATATTTAACACTGAAACCCAAGTAGTGGATGAAATATCAAGGTCTTGTAATTTAAAGTAATGTATAATTAATTTTGGAAGACTTTTCAAGAATCTCTTATTTAAACAAATTAGGTTAACAGTGAACGGTTAATCGAAAAACAAAAAACCACAAATTTACAATGAAGCTGAGATATTTTGTTATCAAATAACTCCAGTTCTTAATTTCATAGAGCTGCTTAAGCATAAGAAGTGGCTTAGCACAAACAAATGCTTATCAGAGTCAGGTAACCAGCCTGAATACTATGTCAAATGTAGCATACATGGATGGTATCTGGCTCATTTTTTGCTAAGCAGAAAATGTTTAAGCAATTATCTGTGCAACATTTTCTGCTTAAGCAGCTTTTATGAAAATTTTATGAAAAAGGGCCCTGGGCTTGATTTCACAAAGAGCTAAGCTTAATCATCTTAACTGCTAAGCAAAGTGTGATGTCACAATACAAATCACTATGGTGATACTGGTATGGTAATCCTAAGATGAATCTGGATGGCTTTGTGAAATCGAGCCTACTGAGCCTCGAAGAAGGAGAAAATGTCAAACTGTCATTTAAAGGCACTGGACACGTTTGGTAATTGTCAAAGACCAGTATTCTCACTTGGTGTATCCCAACATATGCATAAAGTAACAAACCTGTGAAAATTTGGGCTCAATTGGTCATCGAAGTTGCAAGAAAATAATGAAAGAAAAAACACCCTTGTTGCCCAATGTGTGCTTTCAGATGCCTGAAATAAACTACAACAATGTTATTTTGAAATGCACACTATGGAAAAACCCCCACTTTTAATCATTATACAGAACTGCAACTTAAACATTTCAGATAAAAAAACAATTCATGTTTAAAATGGAGCAGTTAAGTGAACAATTACAATCTAACCATGACAACACAATTCATTAGAAACTTGACCGTGTGTTATCTCCCATTATTTGGAGCCTACTTCGAACAAACTTCCTACACCACACAAATAAAAACAATCAACACCTTCAAAGGAAAAGCAAATCAAACATAAACCTACAAAACAAGTTAGTAAGAACTCAGCAGGTTTTTTTAAATTTACATTCTTGGGAACACAAAAACAGTTTTGGTTAAAGGCACTGAACACGTTTTGTAATTGTCAAAGACCAGTATTCTCACTTGGTGTATCCCAACATATGCATAAAATAACAAGCCTGTGAAAATTTGGGCTCAATTGGTCATTGAAGTTGCAAGAAAATAATGAAAGAAAAAACACCCTTGTTGTACAAATTATAGTGTGCTTTCAGATAGGAATAAAAGACTTCATGCATGAAGTCTTTTATTATTTTAGTGAGAAATTACCTCTTTCTCAAAAACTACGTTATTTCAGAGGGAGTCGTTTCTCACAATGTTTTATACTATCAACAGCTCTCCGTTGCTCGTTACCAAGTAAGTCTTTAAGCTAATATTTGTTTTGAGTAATTACCAAACGTGTTCAGTGCCTTTAAACTCTGCTTTTAGTATCATAATGTAAATCTTCCATATTCCATCAATTCAATGAATTCAGTCAAATAAAAGCTTCTGGTGGGGGACCTGTGCCCAGTTTCATAGAGCTGCTTAAGCAGAAAATATTGCTGAACAATTTCTGCCTAACAGAAATGAGTGGGATACCAGTCACAAATGGTGCATGTGACATGGTGAATTGGCTGGTAACCTTATTCTGGTAAGCATATTTTTGTTGCGCTTATACTTTTGTGCTTAGGCAGCTCTATGAAATTGTGCCCTGGTTAATAACAGTACAGACATCTTTTTCAAACATTTAAACCAACAGAGGCTTATAGAGGACAACACAGTCAGGCACCATCACAGTATATTGTGACCCAGTATTCATTACTGTGACTGCACACAGAGTACATGTACATGAACACTAAGATGCAGATGGATTATCTGATGATTAAGGAAAATTCCAAGCAAAGATCCCCGAGCAGTAAATGTTCAAAGAACTTATGAAAACAAATAAACCACCTCGCTTTGCGATGGTGGAACAATCTAAACATGGATTAACAGTGAGCCAACAGTGTACCAAGTGTGCTGGATGGTCAGAGGTCAACCAGACAGCTGTCTCATGACAACATGTACAATACATTATAGGCCTATTTTAGAGAAAGAAAATATTTGTTTTTCATGGAATGGAAGGCAAGGCCAGTGACAGAGCTTACTTTTGGGGGTTTTTAAATACAGAAAACACCACTGCCTTGTATGAACTCAACTAAGAAGTAGGTCTTCTACATAAAATTGGTTAATGAATGGAAACATACAGTTTTCACCATATGTTTTAGATACATTTTGTACTCAATCAGTGATTGTAATCCTTGCGCCTTCCTATTTTAGCTTAGTCTGTTTCTTTTATTGCAATATATGCATAATTTGACTACAAATATATCTCTATAACAAAACACAGATTGAAAACTGTGATGCAGGCCTAGAATTACATGGAGGCTATGGCCTCTGTTGCCCCTGGTCCTGGCCTTAGTGCCCTTAAACAGTTTCATGTAGATCTTTTCCCAATGGAAGTGGCCTTTGCAAAATAAAAAATGGCCTAGCCCCCTCAAAGATGAAATTCCAGGCCTGTGACATCAAAACTAAACCAAAACTCTCATTTTGGTTTTACCCTGTCACTGTTGGTGGATTAGTCCTGTGGGGAATACATCCACAGGCTACTCGGGTGAGATTCGAACCCACGACCCTTGCCAAGTGCAAACTGGAGCAGATGTTTTACTCACTGCTATACCACATATATGTAGCATGCTTGGGTCCAACTTCATAGAGTAGTCAAGCACAAAACAATTTGGCTTACCAGAACAAGGTTACCAGCCAAAATGCCATGTCACATGCACCATTTGTGACTGGTTTCCTGTTAATTTTTGCTTGTTAAGCAATATTCTCTGCTTAAGCAATACTTTCTGTACCGAGTACAAGTACGACAACACTGATTATAGATAGGTTGCAGTATGACGTAAATCGGCCATCTTTACGGGCAGTTTGGAACACACAGTCATGCGTTTCGCGTGAGAACGGCGTGCAACACGCGCACATTTCACAAAACTCACTGCACGATTGGTTAGTGAATGGCGCGGCTGCGTTAATAATTTGAGCGCTTGACGCGCTGCGAGCCAAAATGCAATTTGCCCGTAAAGATGGCGTCTACTGGGAACTATCTATTGCATCAATTAAAATATCTCAAGAGTATTCATAAATCTGAGCTCCGAGTCTGCGAAGAGCAATTAAGTCCTTCAGTTTGTCAAGTACAACGATCTACCTGAGAGGTATCGGTCATTACTCTGCTGGTATTAATGGTTACAATTTTGTAATACAATATACACCCCGCCAGTCAAGCTTTAAACATGTGTTTCAGTTTACAACATCATTATCTGATAATCATCCTAGAATACTCCTTAAGCCTTGGCTTCTAAGTGAAAGGTGACACCATCTTGAGACATTTTGCTTCTCGTTATTAATAGGAGGTGGATGGCTTCTACTTTCTCTTCATCTTGACCATGGATTCCTTTCCACGAAACACTTCAGATCTTGACTCACTGCCGGTGTCTTTTGATCTTTCATTGTAACTTAAAAGGACTGGATGGTAAGACAAAGTTTTTCTTGAAGAGTACATTCATTCAGCCCGACACACAGCATATTTTTACCATAGGTCCTTTTGGTTGGTAAAAGCAGCTAATTCTATTTTCTCATTAAAAAGTTTCAAGTGATAAATCTTGTTCATTCAAGTGCTCCATTTTTTTCTCAAAAGAGGAAATTTTGTCTCAGGAAGTTTGGTACCAACTGTCCTTGCTCTACGCTTTACAACAAGAATGTTTTGGAATTCAAAGATATCAAATTATTTCTTGGAAAAAAACCAAAAAACTAAAGGCGGGGAGGGACACTCACAGGATTTCTGCCTGGAAAATTAAAAACTCAGGAAGATTTATTATAAAACAGTTAACACCATCCAACCTCTCCATGATCTTTAATCTATCTCTATTCTATGTAACAGTTGTAGAAAAGAGTAACCTACTGCATAATTTACAAAATCTGGCTGCGCTAAGAACCGGTCTTGCCTTCAGACTCTTTGACGTCAAGATTGGCATTCCCAGCTAAGGTATGTCCAAAAAAACAAAACCCCAAAAACCAAACAAGTGCCGCGCTGACGCACCCAGAAAATCCTCTTTGTAGTTGTGAAGCCAAAGAAGATGTTTTCCTATACTGGAATCTCTAAGAAAACTTATCTATCAAAAGCTGCTCTTAAAAACAAATCCTCAAGAAACAATGTCTCTCTGACATAGATTCAAACTGAAGCACTGAGTGTGGATTTCACAAAAAGGCCTATCAAACTTTTCTTGAATGTCTCAAGAAAGAAGGCACTCCCAGCTGGAGAGCTGGACACAAGCCTTGAGATCCTCAAATGATCTTTAAGGATTTCCCAAGGGAGAACACTAAGAAGATACTCAGGCTCTGACAGACAGTTGGGGTTTGATCCAGGAGCAAAGACCTGGCCGAGTCATCTTGGATTTCCCAGACCACAGGGGTTCTTTCTCTTTTAATGTCTTGAAAAAAAAATCCAAGTCTCTGATGGATTCCTTCCACGGATTCCTTCCACGAAGTCAGACTTTGATTCATTGTCAATGGAGAGACACTGGCCCATTGTTGAGAGGTCAAGCACCCCATCAGCTCATTCATCTCTCCTCATGAAATACTAAATTAACGAAATGCGACAGTCTGAAGTCTTTAACAGAGTTTGTCTTATGCTCATATTCCAGGACAGATTCATTGCAAAGCAGTGAATAAACTTCACTTCAGAATGAATCACAAATAAATTTTTTGTGAGGGGGAAGGGAGGCTTCATGTGCTCTCCAATGCCAAAAGTCTGCAGTTAATGAAGAAAGCCCCCCAGATCAATAAAAAAAAACAATAACATAACCTCGCAGAATCTTTGAAATGAAAAATTCTCCCTTCTTTCCATCCCCCTCCGCCACAAGAACGACTCTCAATGCAGCCACTAAATAATCCTACC
Organism: Leptasterias polaris; assembly: GCA_037783415.1. Classification (NCBI taxonomy): domain Eukaryota; kingdom Metazoa; phylum Echinodermata; class Asteroidea; order Forcipulatida; family Asteriidae; genus Leptasterias; species Leptasterias polaris. Next base: position 1,688,967 of record JAZGTN010000035.1, read on the forward strand.
TACAGCACTAAATCTTTCTATTGATTAGCGCAACGGGGGTCCACCACCACCACCCCCACCTCCTCCCCTTCCTCCTTTGCTGCCGCCACGACCTCCACGCCCACCTCCTCGGCCAAATGTGCCTGTGAAAGAGAAGGAAACAAGGCCTGCTTAATTCAAGGTAACATTACCCAACATAGTGCATAGAGAACTTCCTCTCCTTATGACACCCCCCCCCCCCTTAAACATTCCATCAAAAGCTTGTTTTGCACAACTCTTAATAGATTGTCAAGTTATTCAACAGGGTTACATCACAGGCTCAGCAGGAACAAATTGCTTAGCATGAATGATGAAATACTGCTAAGCAGAAACATTTTAGATGATAATAGATGAACGGTTTTATGACAAACTTAAAAAGACATCACAATCAGCAGATTGAATTGCTTTTGGGTTGAACAAAGACAAAATTAAATCGAATGTCCTTGGTTCAAATCCAGCTCTTGTAAATTTTTCTTTGTTCAACCCAAAATCATTTTAAACTTTACCCACTCAGTTTCTCTTGTGTGGTTTATAACTTGATATTTGAAAAAAAAGGTCTCATCCCCGTTGTTGGTTGAAATCCTGCTTTAGTCAATTTTTCTTTGTTCAACCCCAAATCAGTTAAAATTTACCCAGTCAGTTTCCCTTGTGGTATATAACCAGATTGAATTGCATCTAATTTACTCTCTTGAGTCGGGCTGTTGAAGACTCAATTACAAACTGTGCTTACAATTACCCTTAAAGCACGCAGACAACATTGGTAACTGTCATAGACCAGTATCCGCACTTCGTGTGTCCCAAATACACATGAAATATCAAACCTCTAAAAGTTTAATCTCAGTCAGTCATTAGAGTCAGACAAAGTGACAAAAGAAACACCCTTATTTGTTCTCACTGTTTTCAAACACTAACTTTTGGACTTGCAAAATCAAAACTAATTGTTTTACTAATTTCTCAAAAAAATGTAGCCTTTTGTGCAAAAAGTATTTTAAGGGAAGTTTTCCAACATGTAATGAAAGTTACATTTAAATCTGTGAGCATCTATAATTTCAATCTTACCAATGTTGTGCACATCCTATCGCACAACAGTTTGAGTTTCAACTAGACATAATTTTTTGTTGGAAACAAAAAAGAGGTGTTCGGTGTGACCTCGTGTTTCAAAGAAATGTTATAAACATGTCTGTGTATTAAATATTGTATACTTCTATAGAGTCTTTAGAATGGTGGTTCTAAAGATTTGACCAAACTTTTTGGATGTAACACATCCCAGCTTGAGTACATGCAAAGTTTCCATTTGATCACCAAAGTTGTTCTGTACATATAGATCTTGTAAAACACTACCTTGGTGGTGACATAACATGAAAATCGATGACGTCGTGAAAACGTCACTCCACGTTATATCCTTGTAGGACCTTCCAAGTCTCATGCAAGATGAAATTTGACTATAGCTTGCTTTGTACTGAAGATATGTAACAATTGGTCAAAATTTGTAAAAAAAAATTTGATGAAGTCATCAAGTCGTCACTCTAGCTTTAAGTAGTCAATATAACTGTCTATCAACATGCCAAGTTTCAACTCAGTCAAACTTGTGGTTTTGTAGATACACAGCTTCAAAAAGTAAACCTTTAATGCGATACCACGTGACACATGATGACGTCATCAATCTAAAAATTCACACATATGTTGTCTGCAAGAAGGTCATTATGTATACCAATTTTGAAACGATTATCATAAACTTCGCCACAGACATCTAGTAAAAGTGTATTTTTAATTGTTTTCAACCTGCCGCTAGAGGGCGCTCTTGACTTTGATGACGTCACTTGTCTTATTTTTTAAAACCAGACTCTTGCTCGACTATAACACCGTTAAAAAAAAATTCAAAAAGTGTGCCACTTTTAAATTACAAGGCACTTCCGGTTTCTTCCTGTTTCGACCGGAAGTAGAGGTCATGTGAGGTCACGCACACAACAAAAAATAAAGACCTATATGACCTAAGTATGATCCCGCATAAAACAACCGCCGGTCTCTTAAGTGTGATTTGTTACAGAATTTCAAAGATTAAATTATTTTTTTCTAAAAACCTTGTAATTTGACACCTGATGACGTCATTATGACGTAAATGAAACGGTTTCGTCTCCTAATGGTTATCTAACTATGGTAGAAATTTCAAGTTTATACGAGCTTGGGAAGTGTGCTTTTGTTAGCGGACAAGGGACGAAGAGAAGAAGAATCTGAAGAAGTAAAAAAAAAAGAAAAAACCGAACAATAACAAGAGGTGTTCGGAGCTACGCTCCGCTCCGAACACCTAAAAAGTCTGAAACTAGTGAAAAACTGTTTATCATATATACTAATAACTTATTAGGAAATAACCCAAAACATATCATTTGAATGTAAAAAGAAATCTACATTAATATAAAATATAACCAAAAAGGGGGGAAAATATAATAAAAATGAAATTTAATTTGCACTGAAATGAAAGTCCTGTGTGGGTGACTCACTGCCAATTTTCACAAATCATATTTACATTATACCAGCAGCAGACAATGGACACCCCATAATTACACTTCTGATCGATTCAATAAAAATCACTGAACTTTCCCCCAACCAAACAAGAAGTCAAGGTACTTTGTTATGTACACACTATAAATCTGTCATTCAAAGCACAAGAATGCGTCAACTCCGCACGCTAATCCTGAGCAACGATAACACACTGGCCGGGGAGAAGGGCGGCCGACCGCGACATCCCCATTGTGTGCCATGATCACTGCTTCAAAGGCACCGAAACATCTGCAAATGTTTGATTGACGGATGAAGTCAATATGAGCCCAGGCTGTCAGTCATAATTAAAGGGCCATACCGGTTATGATTTTCAAATTCTTCAAGTTATTCGCCGACTGATATGACTCAGAAGAAGTGATAATGGATGTTGCAGCACCTGAGAGATGTATTTATTCATGTTTTAGACTTGGACTTAGACTTATGCCTTCAATGCAGGCAGAGGACCTTGTGATGGCTTCTATATGATGATGATGTGCCAGATTGGTCTATCTGTGGCCAGTCTTGATGCATCTGTCAGTCTGGTTATAAATCTAGTTTTGCAGTCTTACAAGATGCAATCCATCCATCTTTTAGGTGAGATTTCTTTTCTGACCTTGCCTTCAACTGCCATTTTGGGGTATCTTGTGGTTTGCATCCTTTGCACATGTCCAAAATATTTTAGCCTTTTTATGGTTACCTTGTTTATTCATGTTTAATATTCTGGTAAAATATTGATTGAGCTCTACACCCTGTGAAGCTGACGAAATGTTCAATTTTAAGGTATGGGAATACGAGGAAAAGTCCAAACGGAAAAACCCATATCGAGACTGAATCCAAACCCACAAGCAGGGTTCCTGGGCTGTGTTCCACTTGAGCGAACATATTGCACCTGTTTACGCAAATATTCACACCAAGTGGAACCAATTAAGTGTGCACAAAACTCATGATGTTAACATGGTGGCCCACATCCATGCTAATTGCTTTCAATTTCATAGATCCTACTTAATACTCCTACACATTAAAAAGGAACTTCACCCCAACTACAGTGTTTTTCTTTTTTATTGTGCTGCTGACATTTTTTCTCTCCTTTTCTTAGAACAATAATAATATTGGTTTAACTAGGGCTCTATCACTTTCCTAGGGTTGTAGAAACACTTGGGCAAACCCCACTATTCCGTGATAAGTGTAACTGGGTTCTTTTACATGCATTACACAACAGACGGGAACAAGGTCTTTACGTCTCATTCGAAGAACGAAGCAATAGTGATTAAGTGTCCTGCTTAAGGACACAAGTGCAATGACTAGGACTTGAACCCACACTCTGCTGATCAGAAACACCACAGCTTGAGCTCAGAGGGCTTAACCGCTCGGCCAATTTACACCAAAACCCTGCAGTTAGAAACGGAGCACACAGTCCCCTTTAAAACAGAACTCACCATGAAGGCCAAAAAAACCTGATGCAGTTGCCCCATCAAGTCACCTCCTGGTACAATTGACTTTTCCTTGGATGTGTTTTCATAAAATATTTTCTCCCTGGACTGCTGGGAAGGTGGCAAAATCAGCGTAACTAATTCTTTCATGTCAAACCCCTCCTGGCATGCCCGTCCACATTAAGACTCCTTGTGCCACTCAACTATAACAACAAATACTCCAACCAGGATTCTGAAGGCTTGTTGTTATTTTCCTTTTTGAAATGTATTTTTATTCAGTTTTCCTTAAACCCCCTTAGGTCATCGAAGTCGGTGAACGATAAAGAACATGATTTTTCACGGTGGACTCTACCTTATACTTCCGTTTCTCAAAATACTTCACCCCGGTTCATAACCACCCAGATCCATGCTGAATTTGGTGTAAAGTTCGGGGGGATCTTTTGATAAACTGTCTGGGTTACTCTCTACTGTGAATGTACAAATAATACTGTAAGAAAAACTATATTAATAAACTTACGGGTACAACCAATGTATAAAACCTTTTTGGGGAGAAGTGTTGGTTCTGAGAAGAACCGGTGTGGTGTCGAAGTTTAAAACAGTAGACTCTGCTCGTCTTCAGGAGAACGAGCAGAGTATGCCGTATGAAATGTTACGACCACGCCAACTCTTCTCAAAAACAACACGTCTCCCAAAAGAATTACATACATGGTTGTACTCGCAAGTTTAATAATAATAATAATAATAATAACCAGTTCTTATATAGCGCATTTCATAATAACGTCTCAATGCGCTTTACATTAGTGCCCTGGTCATTGGGCCAATAACATTCCTTTAATCTTTCTCAGCTCCCTGTGGAGTATACAGCCCGGAGCTGCCGTGGTGCTCAGAAGGCTTTTTCAAACACAATATCAACCTCTACCCTCGCAGGTTCTCATTTATACCCCTGGGTGAAGAGAAGCAATTATAGCGAAAGTATCTTGCTCAAGGACACAAGCGTCACGACCGGGACTCGAACCCACACCCCAATGACTTAACCACCAGAACTTGAATCCGATGATCTAAAGCACTCGGCACATGACAAGTTTACTAACTATAGTTTTTCATATGATCCACACCATGCAAAGCTTCAAACATTACTTACAGATACCAAATACAGATACCAAATACTTCAGAGTCATTGGTGACAAAAAAATCTGAATCTAGGATCTAAATGTTAAGAGGTATCATTTCCACCTGTTGGTAACCCCTGGAGTTATAGATTTCAAAAAGCTTTTACCGACAGAATCCTCAGCACATTAGAGGAGTAGATAAAAGAGCATGATTTATTTGTATCTGACGAAAATAACAGCTACTTTTTCCACCAGGCAGACATAAAAAAGTCTGAACTCGGATAAAAGTCTGACATTTCTCATCCCTGGTTGTAACTCAGGAGAATTACAAACTCCAGGTGCTTTACCAGAAATATGAAACTATACAGGTTTGGACACACTTGTGGTGATTGCTTTACTTCAAGAAAATTAAAGGCTCAAGGAGAAATCAGGAAAAATCATAAGAAATAAAACGTCCTGAATTTTAAAGAGGAAACTCAGAGTCAGAAGCTCAAGGGAAACCTGAAAACACAGACCCCAACAAACAACAGTTTGGACAAATTAGGCCAAGTAAAAAAATACATCAGTTGAATGTCCCGTTTTTGTTTTTTCAAAAGGAGGACTATGAGGGTCTTTTAACTTTTTTTTTTTTTTTATTATATTAAAAAATATAATTTTTTTCAAGGAGGAAAGAGCATGACTAAAAAATTGCTGGCTTTGTCAGGCATGATATTTGGTGCTTGGGAAAAAAGTAGGAAAATAATGTTTTAGCACAAGGGCTGACCTACTTGTTCATATGGTGTATGGTTTAATATATTTTTCAGGCTATTTAATCACAATTTTTCTGATTTTTCCAAGGGCAAAAAAAACACAGGAAATCAGACTAAAGTGGGAAAGAATATCATGCCTGCTTTGTAGAACTTAAGTACTTTGTAGAAGTCTAAAATATGGGTACACTAAATCAATCCTCAAAATAATGGTGCCAAGATGGTGGGAAAATACATGAAAAGTGTTGTCTTTTGAATAGAGGGAAAAGGGGCGGAAAAAAGGGATGTGGCTTTAAAAAAGGATGAGGGCCGCGGCCGGGGCAATCAGTTGATGTTTTTTTTAAATTTGCCTTTCATGTGAATGGGTTAGAGTTGAGAACCCAACAAACCAATGGGAGCAAATTCATATTTGGGCTTCTACTTTCTTTCCCCTCTTTATAGAGCCTTCTTCCCTCATTGGTGAAATTATCTCTTGTTTTGTTATTTGTCTCCCTTTCAAAATTCATGCCAGAAATCTGAGCCATGTTTATTTTCTGTTGGCTCAAAATCTGATTGGGAGAGGTGTTATCTTTACGACCACTTTGTGGTTATTGGCAGTCCATTAATAGAGCAAAATTCAGACAAGGTGGGAGAAAAAAAATCCATAAAGGTTGCTGTCAATTTGAGAAACTTGGTCTGCTTCCGAACAGGTAAGAACTTGTTCAATTAGTTCAAAATAATTTTAATGGCAGGCACAGAACATTATGGTTTCTAATACTATTAACGGAAAAAGATAGAAAAATCAAATCAACCCAAAGTTTTTTCTTTCACTTTCTTTCACTTCCCTAAACAGTATGAACAGAAATTAATGTTTTCCCGTTCAAGTGACGGTTTAGGTTGAGCTTTTTGAAAGCTTGTTTATTGCTCCGACATGAGGAATTCTACCTCCTAAACTCAACACCAAGTGATGATTTTGGCAGGCACAGATAGAGATTAATAGGGCCTATGGTTTCCCAAACCACCCCCCCCCGAAAAAAACTAACCCCAAAACCCAACTCAAATAAATTCAAAGTTTGTCCCCTACTCTTTGCCCCAAATAATTTGGAAAAATTAATAGTTTTTCCTTTCAACTAAGCTTTCCTTGGTTTTCCTTTGATTGAGTCCGGCGCACTAAAGCACTCGGCACTATTCATTGTTTTTTTCCAAATAACTCGGTTTTCCTTGATTAAAAATATTAATTTTGGGTTAAACAAAGACAAATTTACCAGAGCAGGACTTTAACCTGCGACCTCCAGACTGACATGTCGGCACTCTACCAACTGAACTATCTCGCACTATGTTGGCGGTCTCCAAGTTGAATGGCTTCTGACTGGCACCCCCCCCCGAACAAAGATATTGACAAACTACGGAGACCGCCAATATTAGGGCTAGATAGCTCAGTTGTTTTGGTAGAGCACCGGCACTTTAATCCGAAGTTCAATTTTTCTTTGTTCAACTCAAAATTATTTTACATTTGCCCTGTCAGTTTCCATTGGGGTTTATTTTATTTGTTAAATATCCAGACCTCCCACTCAAAACAGTACATTGCAAAAAAGCAAACCGGCTGAACACAAATTCATAATTTATTGTAATACTTTTGAAACCCCACTATTACATTCCAAACCACACAGAAACATTGTTCCCTGTAACTCATGATGATTACGTGATATGAAAAGCCCTCTTTCAGTAGAAGGAAAAAAAACTGATCGGACTTGAAATAATTGCTTGGGTTTGGAGTTACATCCAAAACCAACCCATGTTTTTAATTTCTCTCTTTTATCCCACAGGAGTGCGGCTTTTAAGGCTTTGATTAGGGAGTGATTTATACCTCGGCACGCTGCTTGGGTATCAGTTCTCCACTTAACCTAGATATTAATGCCAATAATTATGGTTTTAATCTGGTTCTTGAGGCTGAACCACCTGTTTGTGGAGGGAACAAAAAGTGGTAGAGGAGGATTGGCTACTAAAATTACTAGGCCCTTACAAGTGAAATATGAAGCTAAGGTGATATCTGAATTAGCCACTATGGCTATGGCTATGGCTGTTGCTAAGGGTGTTGCTAAGGACGTCTTATATTCAATGCATGACGCGGTGATCCTGCCACTTTTACAAGTAAAATATGAAGCTTAGGCAGTATCTGAATTGGCGACTATGGTTACGGCTGTGGCTGTTGCTTAGCCATAGATTCGGGCACAGCCTAAAATAACTGAATTAGAAATGCTTTAAATTTCCAAAGATGAAAAGATGTTAAAGATGAAAAGATGTTAAAGAGGAAAAGAATTTGCTTTTGGATAGTGTTGATGTTGGCCTGCAGACTCGAAACAATTCAGTGTTACATTTCAAGGAGGCGTTTGCAGAAATGAAAGTCATAGGGGCTCGGAGAGGCCGTGGCCTCCATAGCCCTGGTCTTGATTCCTAGCGCCCCCTTCATAAATCTTACCCTGGCTGCGGTTCATTTTAAATTTCCAAGAAAGAAAAGTGTTTTTCTTACAATGTTGAAATATAGCCCTGGACTTGATTCCTAGCGCCCCCTTCATAAATCTTACCCTGGCTGCGGTTCATTTTAAATTTCCAAGAAAGAAAAGTGTTTTTCTTACAATGTTGAAATACAGGGTTTTTATAGACTATTTCCTTCATGCATTAAAGCAATGTACAATGGACCATAGTGGTCCCCAAAATGTTTGAATACGTGCAAGACTAGACTTGTTGACAAGTCGTTAATGATGGTCGCGGTGAGTCGAGTCGCGTGTGGTGTTGTAGCCTAATAAAGAATGCTCTCGCGAGATCACTGCTCTCGCGCGAAGTTGCTGGCTGCTGACTCTTCGTCATTAACGACTTGTGAAACCCGCCGGCGGTACATATTCATTTATTCATGTACGGACACAGTGTACATTACGGTTGCTGTAGCGACGATCATGAAGACGAGTCCATTTTATCTGAGGGTAGTACTAATTTTAGTTACTGTAAATGTACTAAATGCTTGCGCTTGAGACATCTGTGGGTGTGTTTTGTGGGTGTTAACTCCTTCATTAGTTTAGTAACTAAAGAAATAAAGTAAACTTATCTTAAACTGCATTATTATAATAATTGTTTAATATGTGTGTTTTGCCTCATAAAAATAAATATGCCTACCGTGAATAGTTACTGATACGCTCCAATCATTTAACCCGATGTGTTCTACAGTGATTGTGTGTATTAAGTGTGTATAAATAACGGACACGGAAACCAGTCAACTCGCCCCCTAGCAAAGTCGCCAATTTAAAAAAAGAACATGTACAAAGTCACCAACTACAAATTCGCCCCTAGCAAAGTCGCCCCCTGACAACAAACTCGTCCCCTCTCATAGTCGCCCCTCACAACAGAATTTAACAAATTTGTGTGATTGGACTTCAGGGCTTCGAAAGCTATCTTAACGGAACGAAAGAGGAATTTTGGGGAACGAAAGAGGAATTTTTGGGAACGAAAGAGGATTTTTGGGGAACAAAATCTCATTGCGAAGGAACGGGAGCGTATATTTAGGGAACGAAAGCATATTTCGGACGAATGAAAGTATATTTCGGGCAACTAATTCAAAGTCGTATTTTGATGAAACGAAAGCTTGTTTTTAGGGAAAGAAATCTCCTTTCGGTGGAAAAAATTCATTTTTATTGAACGAAAGCATATTTTGAGCGAACAAAATTATATTTTGTGCGAACAAAATCATATTTCGAGGAAACGAATGCGTATCTTTCAGGGAACAAACGCGTATTTCTGGGTAACAAAATCGTATTTTGGGGGAAAGAAGGCGTGTTCGAGGGAACAAAAACGTATTTTCTAGGAAAAATCTATTTTGCTACCTAGAAAAACACAACTTTGTTTACAAATTAAAAAATATATAATTTTATGTGACAAAATTATAATATTTTGATTGAATAATATTTTGAGGAAACGAAATGACTTTGTTGGAATTTTGTGTGTCGAGAGATGGAAAAAAATTCAGAGTGAGATTTTTATTTTTCACATTTTAATTTGTAATTTATTTTTCACCTGTTCCTTCAGGGGCTCTGGTTTTTTGTGTGTGTTTTTTTTTTTTTGGGGGGGGGGGGTTCGTTTTTGTCTCACAAATTGTTTAACTTAATTGCACCGTCAATATAAGAGTGGTATTCCTATTTATTGACATAAATCTTATTTAATTTCCAAATCGGGGGAAGGAACGTACACCGAACATTGAAACGTAACGATTTTAAAACAGCGGATTCGATCAGCGACTAACAAACTCGCAATGACAAGGTAGTTGGTGGTCTGGCTCCCTACCCCTCCCATGTTCATGAGCTTCCACCAGGTACAGCTATCTCTTGGCATGGCTAGGGTATAGGGGGTTTCCGTCGTGCTGAGCCCCTGCCGAGAGAAACTCTGCGCGTCATGGCATGCATGCAGCTACTCCTAGAACTATGAGGTTCATTCCGCTATCGTCTCCATTACCCTCATAGAGTGACATGTACAAAATCCTATTCGAAACTTTTTTCCCTTCACGTTTCTGCACCTACAGTTAATTTCCCAAACCGGATCACGCCAAAATTAGGCTCTATGTGTTCCTTATACTCTCATCGAGGTCGGGTTGGGTCCAGAAAATCCACTCCGCAAAACAAAAGTTGCAAAAAGTGATAAATTCTCACCGTTTTCAGAATCCTCGCCTTCCGTTAACAAAATGGCCGCCGTTGAAATTTTTGAGCTGGTAATGCTGCGTGCTACGCTGGTAACGATTATCAACGATTCACGTATACAGAACATTGGTTGTTGTGGACCAGCATTGCGCCTAGATTGTATACGTGAACCGTTGGATTTGTTACCAGCGTAGCACGCAGCATTACCAGCTCAAAAATTTCAACGGCGGCCATTTTGTTAACGGAAGGCGAGGATTCTGAAAACGGTGAGAATTTATCACTTTTTGCAACTTTTGTTTTGCGGAGTGGATTTTCTGGACCCAACCCGACCTCGATGAGAGTATAAGGAACACATAGAGCCTAATTTTGCCGTAATCCGGTTTGGGAAATTAACTGTAGGTGCAGAAACGTGAAGGGAAAAAAGTTTCGAATAGGATTTTGTACATGTCACTCTATGAGGGTAATGGAGACGATAGCGGAATGAACCTCATAGTTCTAGGAGTAGCATGCAGCTACACGATTTGCCCCGTGTGTTACGTACGTCTCCCCACACGCTGTACACTGTCAAACACGCTTCCGTTGCTCGGACTCTCTGAAATAAAATCTTACGTTCGATTTTGTGTAATTATTTACAAGTTTTAGTGAAGTTGTACCCATAATTTGAATATACGTATTTTCTTGTGTCAAAATATTCATGAACACAATCACTCTCTCACCACTCAGTGTTTGGTTGATCGTGCATGATCAAAGCATCAAAGCAACATAAAACTCCATCCAGTACAGGATTTGATGTTTAATAGTCATCTACAGTTTGAATATTCATAGATATAACGAAATTGACCAATCAGATGCGTCCGTACGAAATCGGCTGAAGTGGCCATAGGCCGTGCACAAACCGCCAGCGGGTTTCACAAGTCGGTAAATGTGACCAGTCTTGAGAGCAGTAATCTCGCACAGAGCAGCCCTCTCGCGGAATATTGCGAGAAAGCCGTTCCGCTATCACCGCGACAGACATTTAACGTGAGCAGTAATCTCGCACAGAGCAGCCCTCTCGCGGAATATTGCGAGAAAGCCGTTCCGCTATCACCGCGACAGACATTTAACGACTTGTCCACAAGTCTAGTGCAAGACTTGCATGGTCTATTTTATGTGTTGGGTTGTGGTTGGGTGGGGGATAGGGAATGGAGGAATGGGGGTGGGGGATAGGGAATGGAGGAATGGGTGAAGGGGAATTGGAATCGGCGCTACCTCTTTCCAACCTAAAGAGGACATTGATATTCTTATAACATCCAAATTAAAACAATAAAACATTTAAGTCTTCCATTCATCTGTGTACTTTCTAAATTCAAACCAACGTATAAACGTTGCTTTCCTAGTTCAAATGTACAAAAATCAATTAAAACAAATTCTGTAGAACTGAAGCTTGAATCGAACCACGGACCTTCAGCATTCCAAAGTTAATTTCTTAACAAGATCCTGTTAGGCCAAGTAAAAAAAATACCAGTTGATCGTCCCCGCCCGCATCCTTTTTTGAGGCCGCATCCTTTTTTATTTTATTTTTTATTTTCGATTTTTCCTTTAAAAAAAACAACCCCCAAAATCCCCCCAAAAACCACCCTTGACATATATATTTTAATTTTTGATGTAAACTTACCTCATGCAACAAATAGATATAAAGAAAGTTAGCAGTGATTTCAAACTGAAGAATTAGTGGCCTGTTTGAATTGAAATACTTGGCGGCCATCTTGGAAAAAAAATAAAAAATAAAAAATAAAAAGGCCCTCATCCTCCTCTTTTTGGAAAAATCAGGACAATCAACTGGTATTTTTTTTTATTTGGCCTTAAATGCCAGTGATGACAGCCCAGCTAAACAACAGAACATCACCACTACTAAACACCAAGTACCTTCTGACACTTGCTCATGATGGAGAAGCTTTACCTTGAAAGTACCCCTAAATTTCTTCCCCTGGGATTTCTTCCACTGCTGCTTTTAATTTACATTTCTAACTTTGCACCTACATTAATGTGTATGCACTGTACTTCTCTGAAATAGTAATCAAGGTCTCAGTGTTCCTCAAAATCTAACAACCTGGGGCTCTACTTCACAAAGCACAAAGGATCATCTTAAGATGAGTTGTTAGTATTACCATTTTGATTTGTACTATGACATCACACTTTACTAAGCAGTTAAGATAGATTCACACTTTTTTAATGGTAAAAAAATACAGATTTTGTAGTTATTCACGTATTACAACGGGGTAGTAAGAAAACAATGCAAGTAAAGGGACGCAATTTCCGAGTTCTGTATACAACCGTGACAACTCCATGAGTGTCACATCACCAGTACATGCATGTTGTAGTTCATTTCCGTACGTCATGTGATCATGGCTGTGTAGCGAACCATTTACTGGCCGGTTTTATCATGACGATGCATTTGCATTGGACTTTTTGGCTTGGTTAGTTTGACCAGGTGAGTTTACCTGGACAGAAGGTGGCTGACTAAACTTTCCCTTGGACTCAGTTAAGTTTATACCTGGGCTTTTCCAGGGCTGTTCGCACTGGACTTGAAAATGGTCAAGGTACCTGTTTGCTTAGTTAGTCTACCCCCCTAACAGGTCCAATGCGAACATGGCTTAAACCTTTATCCAGACCAGAGGAAGCTCACCCTCTCAAAACAGGTGATGGCTGTCACAATCATTCAGGAACTAGGATAAAAGGTCTCACCTCCAGCCCCCTCCTACAGGGACCAAATAGAAGCTCTCCTCCCCTGTAAATCTCTCACAGTAATCCAATTTGCCAGCCATCTGAAACCAGTAATGGATTTCGCACACTACGCATTAAGGGGCTATCAAGGGCCTGACAAGGGGGGCTGGTGTGGTCCTCTGGATGGCTTGTGACTTGGGAATCTTCTGCTTAAACCCATTGTTTACATCTGCTGCTGAACGATCCTGCTTTCATATCACTTGTGAGTAAGATTTTTAGGTGTTCATGCATCATGATCACGAACACCTCTTGTTTTTGTTGTCTTTTAGGTGTTCTTGCAATATGAGCACAAACACCTCTTGCTTTTTCTTCTGTGTTTTACTTGTTCCTGCAATGATCACGAACACCTCTTGTTTTTGTTGTCTTTTAGGTGTTCTTGCAATATGAGCACAAACACCTCTTGCTTTTTCTTCTGTGTTTTACTTGTTCCTGCAATGAACACGAACACCTCTAGTTTTTGTCCTACAAGTCCTCTGACTCTGAGTAATGACCAGGATTGTAGCTTGACCAGTTCACAACTCAGGGACTGTGAATTTGAGCTCATGTACATTTTTCACCCATTTCTGCATAAATACGGAATTTCCCGTGGAACACACAAATGCTGTCAGTACCTAACTATGGGAAAACCAAAGGATAAACAAGAAGTTGATGTCTTTCTTTGTTCTCTCACTACTTGTTTGTGACATGAGACGGGAAACATGGCAAAATATATATCACATTAAAGAGAACAAGGTGCTCTTTCCAATGGTATACAGAGATTTGTTGAGGTTTATTTGAAAGGCAGTAAATAATGAATGTTTGTTGCAATGCAGCGCTACATGGGCTTCAGCAGGACCGTATTATACTGTGTCCAGTCAGGGGATATGGGTTGAGGTGAAGTGGGGGTGGGGATGGAGTCATAAATAACTCTGCCAAGAACTCCATTTTGAAATCAATTGACCATCTCTACGGAGTTATGCATGCCCCTGTACCTCAGTATGGGAGTGTCATGCCCGCTACCATCAAGAACATTTCTACACAAACGCCTCAAGTTAAATAGTTTCCCCTTGAAATCATGAGCTAATTGATTGAAACAGGTTGATTGTACTGTACATGAACTCCAAGGTTACACTGTGAAAGCAAGCAGGACTTTCAATGCCACCAAAGTTTTTTGTTTCCCCTGATGATGTCCCCCCATCCCCCCCCCCCTTGAATCCCTGGTCTACCAGGAAAAATGTGCCCACTTATCACAGACAGCTTGTGGAGATTATTTTGTAGTTCTTCAGTTGTATCCAGGGTCAATAATCTACTACAGACCTATGGAAATGTATTTTGAACGCCTTGTCACAGTCTCTAGGCGTTCTAGTTCCACCCAGGGGTCTCATGTGGTCAACCTGGGGACATCTATTATCATGATTTCTGGTCTTGATTTTTTCCCCTGGTGTATTCAGTGTTAGAAGGCATTAAAAAAAGGCATGAATTTTGTCCAGAATAAGGTAATTTAAGCACTTGTTTGTTTCTGCGTCGTCTGCACAACCCCCTCAATATTTGGTCATAAATGTCACAATCTGAGAATGCCCCGAGTTACTCAGAGAAGACTACACCTGCCCGATAACCGCATTAACACAAATATCCGTTTTCCAAATCGCTATTATTTATGCCAATTGAGTGCGGTATCCGATGTCTAGGATTTAGGGGAAAAAAAGTCATGAAAAGTCTTCGTTTGCAGACAGGAATAAGTCCGATTGTTTTTATCCAAATCATTTCTCATCTGGCGATAAATAATACAATGAATTTAAAGCTACAATCAAAACTCATTACAGATAATTTACATTTTATGAGAGTAACATGATTTACAAGTGCATGGTTATTTAATTTAGTGCAGGAGAAATCTCTAGAGTCCCTTCGCTGATTCCAATGCCAGAGCCTTGGTACTTTTGATGAAGGTCAGAGAATTTTCCCCCAGGCGAGTGCTGTGAGAATTTCTCATCCAGCGAGCAATGAAGATTACTCCAGGACATGGCGGGCAACAGGTAGGCAGACAGAATGAGGAACTTACACTCTTGTAGCCCTTTTTCTGGAAAGGGAGGACGTTCCTTCATTGTCTTGGCCCAACTTTCCTGAGCTGCTTTTAGGCACAAAGAGCAGGGTTTGCCATTAACTTTTTTCAGAGACTGACAAGCAGGACCAGTTAGTTTATCAATTAAGTAGTCCACCAGCTTTTTCACTGGTCCATATCTTTTATGGTTTTCTGTCAAAGTTATTTTGTATGGTACTTAAACATTCAGTGCAGTCAGTGGAAGGCATGAACTAGCCAGCCACATTACTTGGACAGAATTTTGACTGGTCATCTAGTGTTTTAACTAGCTTTTGGCCAGTGGACCACTGTTAAGGGAGAACGCTGAAGAGTAGCTCAGCACAACACAATTATGCTTCCCAAAATGAGGTTACCAGCCAAAATACAATGTTATATGTATACCATTTGGTATCCTGTTTAGTTTTGATTAGCAGAAAAATGTTAAGAACCACTGTGTGTTTAAAGGGCATCCATAACATTGGTAAGATGGAAAATATGAATGTTAACCATTTTACACAAAACATACACGGTATAAAGGTCAGGGATGTGATAGGCTGTTGAAAAAAAAACTGAACTGTGGGCGCAAAGCGCGAAAGCTTGCGAGCTTGAAAGCTTGCGAGCGCGAAGCCTCATATACATTTATCTTTGATTTTAAAAGCCCTACTCTGCCATCTGAGGGCGTTTTACATGATTTTATTTTCATTTTTGTATAAATTTGATCTAAAGTTTATTTTTGTTTATATAGGCCTATATATATATTTTTTTTTTACGATTTCTGGAAAAAAACAGAGAAATCACATCCTTGAAACGTAGTCATTGTGGAAACCCTAAAGGCAAAACAGAACAAAGAAAAAAAACAATAAAAGACAAAAACAGTACATCACTTTCTAAAAACTTGATAATAATAATTAAACAACTGAAACAGACTTTGCTTGCTTTGCAAACACTGAGATATTCTAATAGAAGTGTCGTTTGCTCTGAAGAAAAAGAAGAAAAAAAACATCCTTTCTTATCCAAGAATTCACTTCCGAGTTTGCAGTTTTTCTGTTTTCCCTTTTACTTGAATGCTGCTTCAGATTTCCCTGAATGCTCTAAGCTTTTCGCAAACTCCCTTTTTGGATTTCTGATCTGGATTTCACAAAATGCTTTACAATTTTGTTTCCTTCAACTTGAGTGTTCTGGACGGTTGTAGCACTTTTCTTTGTTAAACAGGGACCGATGAATAGAATCCATTGGCTTTTGAAACTGTTATTCTGTGGGTCGTAGCCTAAACTTGTAACAAAACAACACCTCAAGATATTTCTGGGAACATACACTGTACAAAAGTCTCTCAGTCTGCATGGTGCGTGTTATTGCCCATCGATCTAAGGCATGAGTCAAGATCTGGTGGCTGAGTCAACCTTTGCGGGTTCGAATCCCAGTCACTACACTTTATATTAAATAGCTCAAAACTATAAAAGAAAAGTTGCCGAAAATGACCGCCATTTTTTCAATCTTTACAATAATAACAGTAATACGCATTTAGCACTCAATTTTAAATATTGCATCAAGGTGCCTCATGCTACAACTACCCCCTATTCATTGGGCCTTCAGCATTCCTAAAACCATCCCAACTCCTGGAGTATGCAGCACTGGCAGCCAAATTGGCACACAGGTTGCTAATCATTCCCATAAAACAATATCCACACTCACAGGTACCCATTTACTCCTGGGTGATCAGAAGCATCTACAGTTGTGTACAACATTGGTAAGATTGAAAATATAAATGCTCACAGATTTGCACTCAACTCACATGGTGTAAAGATGGTCATGGTGGAAAACTTCCCTTTAAACAGTTTTGCTTGAAATGCCATAGTTTTTAGGGAATGAGTAAAATAATAGTTTTTATCCTGCAGGTTAAATTCCGATGTTTGAAAAAAAAGTTAAAACATATTTAAAGGTTTTTTAAAACTGTTTTCTCATGACTATGAAGACCGATTGAGTTTAAAGTTTCACAGGTTTGTTATTTCATGTATATATGTTAGGTCACATCAGGTGTGGATACAGGTCTTTGACAATTACCAATGTTGTACACACCCTTTAAGTGTCGTGCCAAAGAACACAGGTGTCACGACAGGGATTCGAACCCACACTCTAATGACTCCGCTATCAGAACAAGAGTTCAATGCTCTTGACCGCTCGGCCAAGACACACTACATGCTATGACCAAAAACATAGACATAATCCAAGGAAATATGATACTCTTTCTGCTCGCAATGAATGAAAAAGTGGTAGTTGGATTCGGCATTTTTCCAAATAATTTATTTTATGAAACCCTGAAGTAAAAAGGGGGTGATTCCATGGTAGAGATTATCAGTGTTATTTCTTGTCTACATGTCAACAAGTTGGCTGCATAGTCTCCTGTCCTATACTGGTTTCAGAAATAACTTTGAACAAACGAACGAGGGTAGTAATTAATAGTGCAAGGCACTTTACTTTGATAGTGAGTTCAAAAGCACATTAAATGCCTGCTACTGTTATTATTTTTAAATGCATGCAATTTGTTTTCAAAAACTCTATGTACACATGTTTTTCCTAAATAAAAAAAAATTAAAAAAAGGTATAACCAAATTTTCAGCGATAAATAAAAAAAGAAAAAATCCTCTGAATTAAACTATTCAAATCAAATAACATTTCTGGTTGATTGCATTTCCAAACATAACAGCAAGACAAATTTATGTTCCTCTATTTTGCCAACAGTGCACTGCGCCTTTGTTTTCTAAACTAAACTTTGGACTAAATGCTTTCTTGCATCTTGTGATGGGGGAAGTAGTGAACTGCTTATTATGTGCCCACTCGGCATATAAGTAGATTAACCGGAAGATGAAAGGCTTGTAAAACATGTACATAATGTTTAACCCAAAGGACTGCTAATCTTTCAAAGGCCAACTATTATTTATTTTCAATTTTAAGAAAATGAACGTTCATGAAAAAAGCCGCTTGGTCCAACTTTTACCCAACAAAAAGACCACTTGGTAAACATGCCAGTGAAAGCGCTGACTTTTTAATAGGGACCCATCGGCATGTTCCAATCTTTCATTCAGCCGACCGGCTCGCCATGTTTGGTCAGACAACACGGCGGAGAACTTGACGTGCCGATCAAAATCTCCTTGCCGGATCAATTGGTAAAACAGAGACTTTCTGTATCCAAGGGAAAATAGCGTGTTTTGAGGCTGTGAGGCAAAACAATCATCGGCCAAGTGTGAGAAATGGCCCCTTTTATGTCCCTCGCCGGCCAGGAAATCTGAACTGAATGACAAGTCTCCTTCAGCACTGGGAAAACATCCTTAAGTCAACATGAAATTGTATGGACATCAAAGTAGAGGGATGTGGCCCTGCGAGGCGGGACAAAAAGTACCAGCAGCCAGGGTCAATGTGCATGTATGGCAGAGGTGTGCAGTTTAACTTTTGACATTGACTTTCGTTTTTGTACTTATTTTCCTCTCCTTTCTTTTTCTTCGTTTATACAGAGATGATGAGTGTGTTTTGTAAGCAACATGCTGAGTGATTGTGGGAAGAGGCCGGGGCTAGATCTCTTGAAGCTGTTAAAAACGTGGTACAGTTAAGGTACTGAATTTAAGACTTAACTTGAGTCACAGTTGTAGAAATTAGCTGAAATATGTCCTGAAAAATATTCAAGATCAGACACTAGCTAGCATCGGGCTTATCTGCATGAATTGTGGGCCAATATTAATAAATAAATTGTTAATATACTTTTTTACTTCAGATCAAGTTCACAAAAATCATAAGATAAAACTAATAAGAATGCCCCTGATTTGCACAGTAGGGATTTTAAAACCAAATATAAACAAATTGTAAAAAACACTCTGAGGACCTAGTTTCAATTCATCATGCTTAGGCAAAACTTCAACAATTTGGGTTCAGAATGCCCTGCAGTTTTGAAAAATCCTCGGTAGAACCCTGGGTTTGGGTATGGGTATGGGTTGGACCCCTGTGCAAGACCCTGTTTGAGCATGGTTTGGGGCATCCTTTTGCCCATCTCAGTCCAGCAGACATGGTCCAGCTATGGTCTAGCACACCAGAAGATTCAGGTATCCACACAACAAACTCCCCAGTCTCTGTGCAAGAAGTCGTTATTCATTCCTCTATTCACCCAAGTACTATCCACCAGACAAGCAATCACATGCACAAACGGCTCTGACTCAAACAGAGGAATGGGTGAAACTGTCAGCAAAAATAGCACAAGAATATCTTATGCTTGAATCAAGACTACAACTACAAACTCCCAGCACATCATAAAATCCCCTGTATTCACTCCCACCATCAGGACAGTCACTGAAGCCCCTTTCATACCAGACGAATTTCCCAGGACATTTCTGGAAAAAGTTTGGTTGACCTTTTCCCACTTGAATTGCTAAACCTAGCAAACTCCTGGGAAATAGCCACCTCTGCTTGGGAGTAGGGTTAAGCATGCTAACCCTGGGGTTAGCATGCTTGAGTGCTCATTATTCCCTGGGGTTAGCATGCTAACCCTGGGGTTAGCATGCTTGGGTGCTCATTATTCCCAGGAAAGATGCATCAGGTGTGAAACGAACATGGGATGACGGTGGGGTAAAAAATCCCCAGGAAGTTGCTGGGGTTTGATTTCCTGGGGATTTGATCAGCAGTGTGAAAAGGGCTACGGCTACAATGTCCCTTGCCTCAGATGCCACCTAGAAGGCCCTATCAAGTACTTCATGGGTTTTTGCACATCACTTATGTCAGGAATTCCAATGGACAGAGTCAATGTTTGCTTTATATTTCGCGCTAGGGTGGGTTGGGTGTCTCCTTCTACAAGGCCTGGGCTCTGGTGTCTTCAGTGGGTGTCTGGAATGGTTGTTGATCTTTTGAGATGAGCAGGAGGTCACAAGGACAAAATATCATTTCCCTGCACATAATGACACTGATAGTCTGAATTATCAGGAAGGCGCCAGACTAAATTCCCTTCTAGCCTCGGTTTCGTAACATTGGTTTGAATGAAAGAGAAAACAAAATGGCTGCAGCCTAATTGAGAAGTCTTTGTAGTAGCAGTTCTCCCTGGACACGCAAATACAATCAGTAAACGATTTCCCTTGTACAGCATAACAAAATGCTACATAAAAATACATTACTAGTTGCTACTCAAAAATCACCATTTGCAACTATTCAGCATTGGCATTCAGTGTGTACAAAACATGTTCAGTCTAAATATTTTGCCGTTGTAAATTTCTGGATAATATTGATATTGATATCGTTCCCTATAGCCATAGAGCAATACCAAAACCAAACCAGGGCTCAGTCAAAGGACAAAAAAAGGCTGACCCCTTTACGGTTTAATGAGATTTTATATTCCTTATTGCCATTTCACGCGGGGAACATGACCAAAATGGTAGGTGTTTGATAGAAGTTACAGCAAAACCTCATCGTAGCCCATGAGAGTCACACTAGTATTCAAACAGATTGAGAAGCAACAAATGTGGTGGCTGTACAAGAGAACCATTGGTTCCCATGTACATTGCTTCTAAAGTGTAAAAGAAACAAAACCACACACTTTTACATTCAAAGAATGCGCAGTACTTGCACAGCCCATTGTGGGGACCATGTCAGGCAAGTGTAGGTCATGGATCCATTCACAGTGGCTTTTCAAATTCATCCTTCGGCACACAATAAACTCCAACCATCCACTGAACAAAACGGAGACCTAGACAGAGATACACCAATAACCCTTTAAACTCAAACAAGTCACACTTCAGTGGAATAATACCCCTCACATTGACCAGAATGATTGCATTTGATGGTTTAGCACCTTGGAACAAGCCTGCCCAACCACCACATTTGTAGCTTGTCTACACAGGCCTCCACAAAAATGTATCCTGATTGTTTAACTACAAGCACCCAAGGACGAAACTGGTAAGAAAGCTGACATGTTGGTGAAGTTTTTAAAAAGGGGAAAGGCAACAGGGCCCAACTTCATGGCTCTGCTTACGGTAAGCAAAGAAACAGCGCTTACGGAAGCAGGGAATTCTGCGTCTATGCAGGGCTCAAATTCAGGGGAAAACCCACAAGACCACAGGGCTTGGAGGTTACAATATTAACTAGACCGGCATTTATTTCACTAGACCAGAATGTAATGAAAGAGAACTTTCTACACAGTTTAAAATGTGAACTGTTTTTATTTGAACAAGCACTAAGAAAATATCTCATTAATTTTGTCTTATGGTATTAAGTATGCTCCAATACTCAACACAACTGAAAGATATTGACCAATTAAAAGATATTAAAAGGTACTATTTACACAGTGAGGTACTTGTAATCAATTGAAAAACAGGACCACTGGACTTTCCCAATCCTGAGTTTACTGACCTCAGGCTAAAATCATTAGCCTCATTCAGGCCTGTGGCCCAGTGTTAATTTCGAGCCCTGCTACGTCAAGGGTAATAATTCACAGGTAAGCAGGAAATTTTCGCTTTTGCGAATGCGTATTCCACGTTACTAGGCATTCTTCGCTAGCATAGCTTGAGAACAAATTTGGCACTTGCCCTGTACACCAAGATTGGTGATCCCAAGTGCAGAATTCAGCAGTAAGCAAGGCCATGAAATTCCGCCCAGGTGTCGATTTCACAAAGCACTAAGATTCATCTTAAGATGAGTTATCAGTATTACCATAGTGATATTGTGACATCACTCTTTGCTAAGCAACTGCGATGGATTTGCAGTTACGATCAATCTTAACTCTTTGTGAAATCGAGCCCAGGTCTGCACATTTCCCCTTTTTGAGTGACTCCATACCTTCCACTGAAGAATGTTAGTTGCAAAACTGGTCACCTACTAACAGAGAGCTTTGCTCAACAATGATATCCGCAATCGGATTTATATTGATTATTAAAGCGTGAAGACATGATACCTACTATTTATTTTAGAATAAAATACCTAGAGGTAGACTCTTCCCATAAAACTCTTTTACGGTTTTATGAATCTCAAGCCAACAGTAGTGGAGTCAGGAGTGTCACTGAATTGGAGGGCAGCGCCATCATTTATCTACCATAATGCCCCTCACAGTTGACCAGAATGATTGCATTTGATGGTTTAGCACCTTGGAACAAGCCTGCCCAACCACCACATTTGTAGAGCTGTCTACTACAGGTCTTTAACTACAAGCACCCAAGGACAGAGACTGGTGAGAAAGTTGATATTGGGTGAAGTTGGGAAAATTCAATCTACACTATAATGTCCTGCAAACTTGACACAGTTTCCACAAATTTCAAGCTTGCTTCCTACATTTTGAAGGCCTCTCTTCCATCAGAATAATAATATTTTTAATATACTACATTTGTAGGGATCAACCAGACTACAAAGCTTTAAGTTATATAGCTCAAAATTTTCACTGGACCAGATTGTTTTTTATTAAACTGTTTTAATTTGAATAAGTACTGGAGAATATTTATGTCTTTCTAATGGGTGAGTATAGTTTGATACTCAACAAAATTTATTTTCAGACTCAAAGTTAACATTTTGTGTTTTTAAACATATTTATTCAATTGAAAAACACAAGACCATCAGACGGGTCAGGTCGTGAGTTTACTGGCCCAACACAAAAATCACTGGCCTTGGGCCTACAGTCAAGTGTAAGTTTCAAGCCCTCAATAAGATACGTTTGAGGCTTTTACACTTTGAGATAAAATTTTGTGTCACATAAAAATAAAAATAAAACTGTTATTGCTGGACATGCAACACTTAATAAGGGCATACCTAGGGGTTACAAGAATGATTTCATCACTGTGACATGCACACTACAACAACCGGAACCATTCTGTTGTTTGCACAGCTCTCAAAATGTACACAGGGTGGTCCCAGAGGGGTGTCCCATGTCCCAAATTGACCCATTCCTATCATCTGACTAATTCACATGATACTTCTGTCTCTACCTTCAGCTCCAATCTACACCCCTCTCATGACCTTCCCATCCTGGGCTTTTCACCCTAACACACCCCCCAGACCCCATCATCACCCCAAACTCTACCATCTCAAAACTGAAATATTCTGAAAATGTCTGCCCCTCTTTCCCTAATGAGCTTAAAGAACAGTGGGGTTCTGCTGTAATGAGGTGGTCAGTTGGTATAAATTGGGACAGAAAACAGATTTATTCCTGACCCAATATTTGTGGTTTTTAAAAATTGTTTCCCCAGTAGTAAACAACTTGAATCTGGAAGACAAGAGAATGAGAAATATTTGTAAGCGTTAGGGGGCTTGAAATCAGACTTGATCATGGTGCAGAGTAAACTATTTCTTTCATTTAAATTTGCATATAAAATGCTGAGAAAACAGGTTGGGTTCTGAAGTGAATTGCAATCCTACACAAAAAATAATAATTAATACATAAAATACCAAAAAATAAAAATATTGGATGCATAGGAGTGCATTGTTACAGCATATAAATCTTGATGTGAAATGGAAAAGCCAGATTTCATCGAGTGAATAAATTATGCAACAATGCACGACTGTGTTTTATTACTCACACATAGATCCTTGTATTTTTAAAATTTGTTCACAACAAACACACACACACACAAAACGGAAACTCGTCCACCCCACACTCTGAACATTCTTCAAAAACCCCTTCTAAAAAGGTTTGCCCTTAACTTTGTCAGTGATTATCAAGCAGGACCAGGTAGCTTGTTGATTTACTACTACTAGTCAGCCAGATTTTTCACTTGGCCATATTTCATATTAAGTGGAGAAACATTTCAACACTGAACACTAAGAATTTTGACTGGTCCTCAGGTGTTTCAACTAGCATTTGGCCAACGGACAACAGTTCAGGGAAAATGCTGCTAAACAACATAAATGACTAGAACTAATGATAAATCTCTAACCAGGGATGAGATTCAACGGACATGAACATTCCTGGTAATTGCCTCCGGAACCTCCCATATGTTACAATTCAGGTTTACATACTCTGTGCATCACCAGAAATACAAAACTACAGGTTTTGGACACAATGTGGACTATTTCTTTTTCCCTTTGGTGACTGTTTCACTTCTTTGAAGGCTCAGGGGGTTGTTGAGAAAATCCTGAAATCAGGAAAAATCTACTTTGAAATATTGATGTGTAATAATATATCTCAATTGGAAGTGGGTGTGTGTGTGTGGGTGTCTATCCATTGAAACCGAGGACTTTAAAAAAGGGGATCCGGGTGTTTGACAGAGCGAGGACGTCCTTGCTTCGTTTTCGCGTACAAACCCAATGGGGAAGTCGGTAAAAAAAACTATGTCCAAACAATGGGATTCACAAACGTGTGTGTGTGGGTGTGGGTAGGTATCCACATTCAAACCGTGGACCTATAACAAAAGGGACAATAGGTCCACGGTTGCTATCACAAAGGAAAGCATTGTGGTCCACGGTTGCTATCACAAAGGAGGGTCCACGATTGCTGGTATTTACACACGTGTGTGTGTGCGTGTAAGTGGGGGGGGGGGGGTGTTTTTCTTGACCCTGAATTGAGGGTTTCATTAATTGACAAACTTGCTGAATGCTGTTCTGACATTCAGATCACTCCTGGGTCTTAAATCACTCCAAAATGAGCACTTGTTAATTTTTATTGGGCCATAAATTGCAGTAATTGCAGTAACCCTTCAGGCAATCAGTAACCTGTTATTGTTAATGGGGACCTAGGTTGTCTTGTCATCACTGACCTTACGCAGAGGTCACTTGTAATTTACAACTGAGCAGTCCTCTTAGTTTGGGGCTAAAATTGGTAAATAGATCCAACGGTTGTGTTCAACTTTCTCAAAAAATAAACTGGACAAGACTGATATGTTTTAACAAAAGGAAAGTAGAATTGGTTTTTGGAGGAGTAAATTTATTTCCAACCCTCTACAGTTTCTGGTAGACTGTGCAAGTCTTGCATGTATTTGAAGTTCTGGGACCCATTCGGTCCAAACCATACAGAGTTTGATGTGTGGCTATTCTGTTTCTTCAGATACTTTAGTTCAACGCAGTTTATGGCTATATAAAATTATATCATTTTGTTGGGAAATAAAAATTTGCCATGCAATATATGAAGGTAAAATAAAGTAAACAAATAATTAAGGAAACCCAGAGAAAAGGCAAATTTTTGTGGAATACCGTATATAGCGCTAACCGTATAGTGTAACTGTTAAATTTGTTATCTAAAGCTAGTGGGAGAAAATATCCTCCAAATAGCACATCAGGTACGTGCTGGGATTGTGCCTTTGATGATACAAGCATAGAACACATAGTCAGCATAGAATGTAATGAGATAGATATTTGGCTATAGGCCATTGCAGGTTTGACCTTGAAAAAATAAAGGTACAATAACAAGCAATTGCAGTCATTTTAAAAACTTTGGAAAACTGCTTAGTTATATATTTTTTTTGCAATGGCCCTACAGCCAAATACCTTTCTCATTACATACTCTGACTGTGTGCCAAATTCCATGCTTGTATCATCCCCCAAATATTTTCCCTGTCTGCCCCACTATAAAGAAAGCAGTAATTTCTATGATCATGATATCGAGTTTATTTTCTTCATGCACACTTAAAAATCACTTATTTCATCAAAACAACCTTCCCCTTCGGAAAATGAGAGCAACGACTTAGATTTAAGAGTTTGCCAAACTGAAATCAGAATCTTCAGCCTTATTCACCGCCCGCGGTGGTTCGGAACGCTTCCGAAGAAAATTGGGCTCAATATCACGGTCAAGCCAAACTATCAAGGTACCGGTTTACCTTCCTCCTTGGTTTCATAGCAGTCAGTGGGTAATTCTTTCCAGGTGTTGCTGATCACCAGGGAATTTGACTGCCTCTGGTATTGTTTGGGGCTTTGATGGAGCCGGGGACGTGGTGCGAAGTTACACGCCCTATGGGTGGGGCACCAGATTACTGGTATGCGATATATTTATGATAAATGGTCTGACATGGAGAAATGAAGTGCAGGGTTGGGAAGTTGGACGTTAAAGGTAATTCATCATTGCTTTTGGGATCTGAGTAAAGTCATTTCCATCAGGGTTCTCACAAGGATTTTTTCAATAATGTGGGGGCATTCTGGACCCAAATTTTCTGGATGTTTGGCCGTAGCACGGTGAATTGTGAAACAAGGTATTCGGAATGTTTTTCTCCTTAGTGTTTATCTTGGTTTAAGCCCTACTGTGCAATCTGAAGAATTCTTTATGGTTTTCTTTTGATGTTTTTTGTGAAAAAAAAAATTTATAAATAAAAAATATATATATATATTTTTTATTCTTATTTTTACGTATTGGCCAAGATTTGCACCTATCGGCACACAATATGTGGCTATACACATGTGACCTGTGACATCACATGTTTTCAAAAAGAACCACAGAGCCTGGACTTCCTGCAGGCACAATTTGTACACAGCTCAATGGATATTTTATGGAGATTGCATCTGTTTTTTTATCCACTTATTCACAGCTGTTCTGATGCTTCAGAGGTGAACTACCTCGTGTCCCTGGTCAGTGCTTTGATGCTCCTTGAAATGTTCTCTCAGAAATAATTATAACTTTCCCTCATAGGTGCCCTTATGAGGTGTACTTTTAAAGGAAAAACTGCCTTGCCCTTAACTGATCCGGCTGAATGCGACAAGATTCACCAGTTGGTAAAACAGTAATCTTTGTTCACTTATTATTTATTAGAAAATATATCCGGTAATAAAGTTAAACAGTAAAGAAAACAATAAAACAAAGAAAACAACCGGTAAAAATAAACAGGAAAAAACAGGAGAACCTGGAAACAAGACATACATGAAAAAAAAGACAAAACAGAGACACACCACTGAAACAGAGATGCAGGCCTGAGGGATTGCCTAAACGCTAAGAAACTTGTTGAGAGGGTTTCCCACTTTGTTGTACTTGGCAATCAACTATATCCCATAATGCATTTTGTTGCACTCAGCAGCCAAGTGATTTAGCTTCAGGTGTTGGATTTTGCTGTATTTAGCAGGGTGAATTTAAAGTTGCTTGGGGTATCCTGAGTATATTTTGCAGCGTACATAGCTCCCATGTCAAGTATAAGGTCACCAGACTACTTTAAGTGCATATTGTTGCATTTAGCAGGTCAAGCACCCCAAGTCTATCCCACCACAAACCACTTCTTGGCACAAAGCAACAAACTCACTTGTTGCATTTTGCTGCATTTGGCAGGGTTTTCATTTCAACTGTTCCGCATTTTGATACATTTAGCAGGGTGCATTTAGAACAACCGATGGGGTTTGGAATTCGCTGCAAGAGCAATTTTCACCAAGCCCAGTGTTT
The DNA here is from genome assembly GCA_037783415.1 of Leptasterias polaris. NCBI lineage: Eukaryota > Metazoa > Echinodermata > Asteroidea > Forcipulatida > Asteriidae > Leptasterias > Leptasterias polaris. Next base: position 1,716,595 of record JAZGTN010000035.1, read on the forward strand.
GTTTGAAATCCAGGCACAAGCTTGAGTACTTCCGAGCATCAACATCAATTTTCTACAGCCTCAGCTCCAAATGGACCCTTCAAAAAGTTTTTAGAGGCATATTAGAGCCCATCGTAAATTGTGAAAACAACAATAAACGTCAAGGCAGTTTTGAACGAATGTTCCCATGGGACATACAAAGAATCTCTCCTTGGTCCACTTTACATCTCAATCCCAGTAGTGTAACTTAACCTTGTTTTTGCATATAAGTACATTCACTTGAGAATGAGAGTCCACATGGCTACATAAAAACCAAAAGAGTGTTTAAAAGCACTGCGTAATAGATAGAAAGACAGTCAAAACTGAGTGTGGCCTTTTGACAGTATAAAAAATCGAGAAAAAAAAATCAAAAGTCTACATACAATAATATTTAACACAACGAGAACATTAAAATCAAGTAGGAACTGTAAAAACACTTATAAAAAATGGACGCAGAACAGATGTGATTTTAATATGGATGCTTACTTTTTATAAAATTGTCTGAAAAAGGCACAGCTCCAGGACTTTCACCAAGGAGAGTTAAAACAAACTTACTACCCAAAAATAAGAAAGTAGCTGGAGGATCGCGATGATTATTGATTATGGGTAGGACCTAAGCGGGATAAAGGAATTGATGTTTGAATTCGGAGGGTGGTAGCATTAAATGGATGACATGTAGTAATGCGTGTTCCGACAATCAAAATAGCAAGGATTAACGTATGAGTGAGCTTAAGGCTCGACTTGAAACTTTTACCACTGTGTGAGCTTAGGTCTATAGCGAGACTGGGCAAATATGAAGTTTAAAGTTTACAAATGAGAAATTACAACAACAAAAACCCCACAGAAAAACAAAAGACCGGGGCCCAATTTCAAACAGTTTGATGGATACGCATCTACATGTAGATCTTCCCACTAGACATTACCCACCCCAGCTTTGTTATAAATATGTGCGCAAACATTGGCTATTACAGACAAATCATTCCCAGCAGAAGCAGGTTACCAAGCAGAGTTGTATGTATTCTATGTACCAACATACATTGCATTTGGCTGGTTCCCCACTAATGTCCGCTTAGCCAATAAACAAAGAAAGCATGTTTTCTGCTCAACAGCTGAAAGCAGACCCTCGGTCAATCATGGGTCAACTTGAAACCAACAAAGCCCGGTAAGCAGATTTGATCCCCTTTTCACAGCTTTGAAATTAGCCGCAGATTTTTTGTTGGTTCACTGTGCATGGGATCTACGACCTGGGACCACAAACTGTCACTCTCCCACATCGGTGCAGTTCATCATTACTGAGGGGTGGCTGTGACTTGGGCAGTGTATGGTGATGGCCAGGTTGCACCCACTGGGGTAAAGGTTAACTAGTCGTACAGGTGAAACCTACCAGGTTTAATCGCAACCACATCGGCTGTTTTCGTTCTGGTGATTCCCCATCCAGAATGTGAGAAATAACTCATTTTTGTGTACAGCTGTACTAAGAAATTTATGACTTGACCAATTTATAATACTTTCATTGACAGCAATAGCAAGTAAGGGTAACACAATCTTCTCCAAAAAATTTGAGCAGGATAATTAATGAAATATCCACCAGTTATTATTTTTATTCATCAAGTCTGATTGTTACAATCGTTAGTTATACGGTTTTATGCCCTTCCAGGCCTGGAATTAAAAGAGGACACGGAGGCCATTGACTTTTTCAAATGAAAGTGCCCTTTGTAAATTGAAAATGGCCTTGCCCTCTCAAAGATGAAATTCCAGACCTGCGCCTTCACATTTTCAGTGATTAGCCATTGGGACCAATTAGCTTGTCATTTCCCTAGTCTGCTAGGCCCATTCCAAACTTGTAACAAATCAGGGAGGTTGAGCCGGCTTAGTGGTATCTTTCCTCGCCATCCACCTCTAGAACCCCAGTTCGAATCCCATCGGGGGCGCTTGTGAATTGGATTTTCAGTCCCTACCTGATGGTGTGGGTTTTCCCTGGAATAAATCTCTGGGGCTTTCCTCCCACATCTAAAACTGAAACTTCCTTCCTTGACTTCTCTCCATTAGGTTCTTGGCTAGTATAGTTATTTAAGTTCGCTTTCCTAAGTAAGAGTGCTTGGCTTCAAGACCAGAATTAATAAATGAAAAGAAAACAGACATTGGGAGGCAAAATACCCTGAGCCCCTTGTTTAATATAGGAATCAGTATTGGAAGATTGCTACCATACTACAGGGAACAAGACAAAGATGGTGGCCACAAACTACAGGACTGTTCTAGTAAATCCCAATTTACACTTTCAGTTTTGCTTGTCAACATGAGGATCAAATCCCCATCAAGAGCATGGGACTTGGTTCTGGGGGCCCAATGGGTAGGTCAAATGAGCACCGAAGGTAAGCTCTATGAAGATCATATTTCACTGTCCGAAAGAATTCATAGCTCCTCGAGGCCACCAACATCATTTCTATCTCGGTGAAGTGGACAAAATGAGAAGGGGAATAGGAACACTCGAATAATGGAAAATTCATTTTAATTTTTTGTCAAAAATTTTCCTTTGATCCGGATCAAATATTAAAGGTAGTTTCATAGATTGGTTTTTGTCAACGTAATGTTGATTATAAGCAAAATTATAATGAAAGATACAAAAAAGTGTTAAGTGAAAGTTTCAGCTGAATACAGTGTCAACATGTTGAGAGAACAGCAAAAAAACTGTCACGGTATTTTCACATCCACGTTTAGCGAGGTGACAGCGGGTACCAACTGCATCTCTGGCCGCAGCATTCACAAACGAGTACCAACACACAGAAATCTGAGAAACGATTTTGTATGATTCTATTCTCAGATTTGAATGTTTTGGGGTAAACATTTATCCTAACCACATTAATTCGAAGGGAATCCTTTCTCAAAATGGTTTATACTATCAGCGATTCTCACCCAGTAAAATTCTATGGCCATTCATTTTGGAGTATTTACAAATCTATGACCCTACCTTTACAGACAATGTATTAAACATGGTATTTTAACTGGTAACCTATTTCCAACAAGCAAGATTTTATTTTTACTTGTGCTAAGCACTTTCTTAACAATTGGGTCCAGATAATCTGTTTGACATCACAGCAAAAACCATGAAGGAAGAACCTCCCTGCACTAAACTAAGTGTTATCATATCAAACAATCCACACACCCTTAATCCAATGCGGCACATCCATAACAGCCCTGTCAGAAACACTTGGCCGAAACCCTAGGCAACTCGACCATCTTCGGTCTCCTGAAATCCTCCAACAATTACACTCTAAAAGACTACGCCAGAGAACTGGAGAGAGACTTTTCAGAGACTCTCCGAGGGACACCAGTGACAGGAGACTCCCACTGGTGTAACAGCACCGAGTCAGGTTTCCAGAGCCCAGATTGCTGGCAGCTGGGACCCCAGAAAGCTAAACAGTCAGAAGGCCCCGGTGGGCAGAGAGAGAGTGAATAGACAGGATATATCCCCATCTCCACAGGTGCAGAGAGCGAGAAGGTTAATTTGGTAATGCCTCCCAGCCAAAAAGAATCCCGTGGCACGATTGCTAAACCGATTCTGATAGGGAGCGTAACTTATGAAAGATGAAGACAGACAGACTTGTATATTACAGGGTGGTGGATTGTTGGTGTATTTTGGATACATTTAGAAATAGCGTGAGTAGGGGTTAGGATGACAGACCAGACATACCTTATTAGAGGGCGGTAGACAGTTGGTTGTGAATCCTGAAACCCTCAACCAAGATCTTAGGAGGTTGTAGGCATTAGTACTTCTTAGAATAGACAGTTGAGAACTTAAAAGAGTGGTAGACGGTATTCTCAAAGACATACAGTCATGTGACAGGGTGGAAATGGAAGGTGCTAGTCATTTTTGAAACATTAAGAATGTCAGTCAAGATTTGCAAATAGAGGTGGTAGGCGCCAGGAACTCTGGAAGCATTAACACAGACATTCAATAACTGTGGGAATGGTAGATGACAGACGACATTGTTTGAAGTATGAAATGAAACAGTCTAGAGAAGACGCGATAGACTTATAAAGCTATGGATGTTGAGTTTTATATTTTCTTAAAACTTGAATCATGAATCATGAAGACACGAGATAAGACATCAAGACGATTACTTAGCTACAGCATGCCCCCAGTGACCCAATGACCAAACCACAGTCTTAGGGTCTTAAGGCAATAATTGATGGTATCTTGTGTGGTCAGGGGCAACACTTAAAGTTCTTCCTCAAAGATGAAAAGAGAGGGTGATCCAGGGATGGTATAGGCTATAACTAGTGCATGGTATATGATGATATTAATGATCCTCAGTACTTGTGTGATCTTCTCAATTTGTATTAAACTGGGCAGGGCGTGACTCACATCTTCTAAAAAAGACACACTGTGACTTTACATTATTTTGTTGGCTACATATGTAATTCTGACTAGGATAAAAATTAAAGTTTTGACAAGGATCGAGTGTTCTACACGTGTCAGTCAAACTTACGCGGGTCGGATCCCTGTCAAACCCAGAGTTTTTTTGTAGTGTGAAATAAATTCCAAAATGTCCCTAAACCTCCCTCAACTGACCCTACCCAACGCTGACCAAAAACCTAAAGCGCTGACAACAGTAGGCCCACATGAAAATACAAGGTATTTTTGTACAGTTTTCTTCCCCAAGTTCCTTAATTTAAGAAGAAAACCAATGCTCAAAGTAGTTTTACACAAAGTTGGAAACAACTTACATGTACATGTGTATTGAGGGTTTGAACTGTTTATTAGGCAATCAGCAAGATGCTTTGCTGTTGAGAATTTGAAACAGGAAACTGGCAGTGCAACAAAGAAACACTTCAAACTTCGGTGTTAATGAAAAGATTGTCCAGCTGAAGTAGCACGATATTACACAAGATACAAAAATGCCAGCTCTTCAGACATTCTTGTGCGTGTGAAATAGGAGTCCACTAAAAAGTGCAATCGCCCAATTCCTGGTGTTAAACTTTACACTCCTTTACTCCATGGTTACTCAAACACCATCCCTCGAGTTCCTGCGTTTTAAAATTACACTCACAGCAGGCCAATCAGAAGTCACTTAGAAGCACAAGGAAGTGGGCCCTACCTCCCGGTCAGTTCACTGCTTTAAGTGACCAACCCCTGCACGCTCGGCAAGGTCAACCGCTTAAAGGCGCAGTGGGCCTTGAAAGTATAGCTGATAAGCACCTTAAAGGAGTTGGTTTATTGTGTATTTGAATTCTGTTAAAAAATAAACACATATGCAGAACACATGTAAGACCAGAGCAGACAAGGCAATACCCAAAGTGCTGAGAAACCCTGTCAGTGCGCAGGGGTCAGAAAAGTGCTTCCTTTCATTTGCTGTGTATGTATGACCGTCAAGGTTGTGCATAAATAATTAGCTTGGAGGACAAGTTTCCAAAAATTCATTTCGGGAAAATTAACAATTGTAACAAAACAAAAACATCACATAACGGAGCAATAATGTTTCATTGTACCTACAAAAATTATGACATAATTTTTTGTGTTCAAAATAAAGAAATATGAGACCAAAAACATAAGCATCCGTGTGCAGAAATGTGCTTAATAGTTATTGAAATCGTGCAGAAGAATTTTACTAATGGAATGTTAGCTACGCTATTGATCTAGTCTTTCCTAGGGTACTTTTAAGAACCATGATCTTATGTTATAAAAACCACAATCTTATATTATAAGAACCATGATCTTATAAGAACCATGATAGCGATTTTCTATGAAGTTGTATATTTGATAAATCGTCAGCTCAACGTTGCAATTCCATTTCCATAAAAATTGAAAAAATAAAAATGCTTGTACGTCTGAAATTTGAATTCTGTTAAAAAATAAACACATAATTATGCAGAACACATGTAAGACCAGAGCAGACAAGGCAATACCCAAAGTGCTGAGAAACCCAGATGATCCGTACAAAAAACATTATCGGAAATTAAAACTAAATGTTTCTTTTTCACCCCAAAATTACTTTGGAGATTACTCTTGACAAATAAACCCAATTTACCAGGAGCTGAAAAATATTTTTCAAAAGCAATTTGATTCAATCCATACAAATTGTAATAGGGACCTTGTGGTACTGAACTGAAGAAATTACAAGTTGAGACGGTGACCGTGACACCAAAGCGGTGTAGCGCAAAACCGAAAGAAACTTAGTTGAGATACAAAAAGAGTACAAAAACAAAGGCCTGATACGTAGCTCGTGTAAAGGCAGGCCTGAAGTTTACCTGGACGCCATGGCCTCTGTTGCCATGGTCTTGGCCTTAGTGCCCATTCAAAGAATTCCCCATAGGCTTTAACGTTTTCAAACGGAGTCTTTCAAATGGAGATTTTTAAAGTCTGTGGGAAACGTTTGAAGGGGGAATCAAGGCCAAAAACTAGGGTAAGGGAGGCCAGGGCAACATAGGCTAGGGCAATGGATTCCATGGCCCCGGGGCTCCCATGTAATATCAGGCCTATTTTGTTATATCATTGTTTATTTATAATGGGGAGCACAAATTTGATTTGCTTAATTGTGACAAAATACATACAGAAATTGACTAACATAGAAGGTGAGATGGTTATAACTAATTTATGCTTTTATATTAAATTGTATTATTTTTGCTTATATCAAGTAATAAACTAAAGGGAAACTGACTGGCTCCAAAAAATATATTTTACTTACAAGGACAATATTATGTCCTTCACTGAACTTGAATCTTTATTTATTCAAACTTTTATTTCTTCCTCTTTTTTTTAATGGTGGGCAGGGGGGGCGAAGGGGGTACTTCTCCAGTAATTTGTCTTCAACTATATAAAGTTCACAAGTTCAATTGCATTGGACAAAGACATTGAGAGATTATACACAGGGTTGATACGTTGATCACAACAAAGTGTGTGTGTCATCAGCAAATCCAAACATCACTGCTACATAAATAAGCAGAGGTGGACAGTGAAATGTTGCCAAGATAAATTGACATGGAAAAAGTACAGTAACGGTAAATAGCCTCCAGTCAGGGCCCCAAGTTCATGCCTAACTGTTTCTGTTAGGCGCCCACATTTTATTGAGCTAGGAAAATCTTTCTCAGCAAAATTAGGTTACCGGCCAAAACGGCATGTAAAGTATGCTACTTGAGGCTGGTAGCATGCTTATTTCTGCTCAGCACCTTAATTTGATTAAGCAACATTTTTTCTGCTTAACAGCCATATGAAATTGTGCCCATTTGCAATGTTTGGTTACAAAGATACACTATGAAAAAAAGGACACAAGAAGTGTCATCACCGGGACTCGAACCAACACTCTGCTGATCAGAACATCAGAAATTGAGTCCAGTGCACTAGACAGTTCAACCAGGACTTGCTATGAGGAGATTATGTTTTCTGAGCTTGTTTTATATATTTTATTTATATCTACATGTAGTAGGAAATATTGATTTAAAGATTATTTAATTTTAGATCAGTATGATCAAGTGAGCTTTCAGAGTTGAATACAACCATTATTTACTGAGCTGATCCTGAAAACTGCATCATTGTAAACACAAATGAGGTTAGAAAGATGAGGAAAAAAGTATCTGTTATATTTCAAGGGACTCTCTCATGTAAATAAAACAAAACTAAAATATTTATAAATTTATCGTCCCTCCCGCCTCTCTCATAACATCAGCAATAATATTTCACCTCGAATTCTCTTGGATTGTCTCTGTATTTACACCACAGCCACAAACTCCCGCTTACATAAATAACGGACAACTTCATCGGTATTAATGGGTCTTTAACATTCCTGGAGTTGGGTGCAGTTGTCTTATGGCTTTGACTGACAGGAGCAAGCTGTCACAACAGTGTTGTCATTCACCAATTATCGCATGGTTCAAGACCATAAAAAGTCAACATAACCGGGCCTTGTAAAATGATGGTTCTTTTGAATACAAACATACACAAGGTCAGTGCAGGTGTGGATTATCAGTATACACCAAAGTGCAACTCGTTAGCAAGCGCCACCTTGACTCCAAAGTTTGTGACATTAATTGAAGTGTTTTGAAGTCTTTTTGCTCACCTGAGGCAGATAATTATCTATGTTTTGAGTTAGTAGACATCAAATTACCCTGCGGCAAGCAGCAAGGTGCCTCTTGCAATGCAGTGGTGCCCCTTTGTTGAGTTCAAACAGAAATCCTAAAATTTTCTGCAAGGTGGAAATTCTCTTTAACGAGGGAACTTTTGTCCTTTTCCAGAATGCAGTCAGGGTTCTCCACAGGGTCAAATTTTGTCCGGGCGCACGCTGGCGGCGCCGGCCGCCGGGTGATTTTTTCACGCAAGCAATGCTTTATAATGTGCAAGCACAATGAATCATCAAATCTATGTGACACTGGGTGGGAGTCTACAAACAATGGGGCAAGAAAAAAACAGTTTTATGTTTAAATTTCAAGCCTAGAAATCCGACGCGAATCCACGAATCGATTCGCGCCAAGATTCGCGCCCGCCGTTAACGCCGCGAATCTGAGTAGATTCGCGTGAAATTACCAGCATTCAGAAGGGGAAAATCACTTTTTCAGCTTTATATTTGGGTCAACAAGAATATGTTTTTACTTTTCCATAAAAAAAACAATTTTCCGTTAATCCGACACAAAGTTAAGTTTTTTCACCCCTCATTTCTTTCTGTTTTATTCACGATCAAGCACTCACGTCTGTCGTTGAGTCGATCGATACCGCCGAGTCGTCGTCCTAAACACCGGCACACTCCATTACATGTGTTGCCGTCATAAGGGGTAATTTTCGCGGTCCAATAAATGTTTCGGTTGAATTTTAGCCATCCGATAACACAGGCCAATGACCGAAACAGTTATTCGTTCCAGCCGCGAAAACGTACCCCTGGTCAATCTGTTTTAATCTGTCCGCGGATTGGTTGATAGCGCGAAAGGTCCCGTTTTTGAGCCAATAGTCTTCCTGGATAGTAAGCTCACGGCATCAATCTGCTTTATACACGTGGTTACCATGTACCGAGATAGTCGATTTCCCAAGATTATCACAATATTTCTTTTCTTTTCGTTTCCCTTTCTGGACTCCAGTTTATTCTATAAAAATCTGGAAACATTGAATAACGATAATGTATAAGCAAATAGTGAACTTTTATGACCAATTGGAAAAGAAATCCAGCAATGTCGGAGCCGCCGAGTGTCAGTGTAAAAGACCACGAGGCAAGCACTACAAAATGCTACTATGCACTTACCTACCTGAACCCACCACACAAAACTATATGCATCGTGTATGGTGCCACACTGCGCCACGATGTTCGTGAGGGGACGGCTGTTACCTGTCCCGAGAAAAACAAAAGCCCCACACAAACCTGCTATTGGCAGCGCAACTGCACGATGCACTGCCAGCGATAGCTCTATGGTCCGTGTGTATGATTTACGTAGATTGAAATGACGGCTGTTATGTGTGCCGCGGGGGCGCCGTGAAAAACAGTGCGATTTCTTATACTTGCCCGGCACGTGCGCGGTGATTAATAACGATCGTTTCATTGTGGAAATTACTGATTGACACTAACTTAGGACCGAACAGTGGCTGCGATTTTTTTTTCGGGCGCTGACAATTTTGCCCGGATGCAGATTTTTTTTGTCCGGGCGCATGACGATTTTGTCCGGGCGCTACATTTTTTGTCCGGGCGCATTTTGTATTTAGAAAATTTTGTCCGGGCGCAGCGCCCGTACAAAACCGCGTGTGGAGAACCCTGGCAGTTCAAGGCATAGACAAGTCAAAAGCGACTTCCAGTAAGAAAAAAACACCATGTCTTTGATTACATGTGTAAAAAAAGAAAAGGATAAAAAACTTCAGAATCATAGTCTCCCATTTGCTTGCTTTTCATATCACAATCATTTAATGTTCATGAATTTAAAAGGTCTTTAACCTATATCTGCCTAACGATGGAATTTTTCGTAGAACACACAAAATGATGTTAGCCCCAAGTGGCGCCAAGCTACATGAAAACCCAAAGATGAACAAGAAGTTAGTGTCTTTCTTTGTACTCTCATTACTAGTGAAATTAGTGATGGAATATGACAAAATATATATCACATTAACCCTCTTGCTGTCTGACCATTCAATACCATTCACTGTGGTTTTGAATGATAGATAAGCTATGCCAGCCTTGCAATATGATACCATGAGGGAATGCATGTACACAGTACACAGTTAGTTCTGTGCACAGTTGTGCCACCATACACAACTTTGGCAGTTGAATGGTTTCAAATGGTTGGTCAACTCACTTGAAAATGTTGCGAACAGTAGGAGGGTTAAAGAGAATTATGTACCCTTTTAAACATTCTACAGTTTTAATAGGGATATGTTTATTTGCAAGGCAGTAAATACTAAGTGTTTATTAATTATGATGCAGCAATGAGCACTATATGGGATTAAGCAGAAACACTACTATTCATGTACTGAGACCAGTCAGGCGAATATGGGGTAAGCAGAAATAATTTCTGCAAACCGGTTTAGATGCTCAGCAAGAAAATGCAATAATAATACCCATCATATGGAATATATTGACTGGTAATCGATTTCTGCTATTAAAGCAAACCTTTGCGCGCTAAGCAGATTGGGCTCTTATCACAACTTGACCTATTACATCATTGTCTACTCTAAGCAGAAAGTCCACCAGAAATGAAATGACAAGGTCAAGCTGTCCCAATACAACCCTTTCACCAACCACCAATTATTAAAGCCACCCATCGCTAAGGAACAAAGCTGGCCTAATGCCTTCTCACCCAATCCCCTCTAGCACGGATATTACATGTAGATTTAATATCACTGCCTTCAGGGGCAATGGGCTTGGCACTGTGACCCAATGACACAATGGCTTCAGTATTTATGGAATTTCACACATTAAGCGAAGACATAATTCTTGCAACAACAAACAAGACTCCTGAAAGATGATAAGACCAGTGCTTGATGGCCCGAGAAGACTTTCCCCATGGAAGTGTTTGAACACAAGAGGGCGACAGACACAGAAACATAGTTTTTTCCTGTGACTTATTTGGCCACATGAGGCCAGCAGATATCTTGATTGAAAGTACGCTTCAACAAAACCTACACATTTTTATCGTGTAATTTAAAACAGTACTACAGTACAAGTGGCATCTCTACATTCAGTATGCACATTTGTTGACCCAAATAAAAACTTTGATAACCTAATAAAAAACGATACAATTTTGAAACTGACCCACCATACAGCAGTTTTGCTTCCATCCTCCAACAATGAATTTTTTAATTTCAAGTATTCAAAGCTTACATAAGGTTTGAAAGCTATGCATTGTGGTAAAGAGTAAATCTATTATTCTTGTGTTGTGTCGTGTAACAGTTTTTATTTTATTTTTTATTGTACGATAATATGTAGCTTTAATATGAAAAAAGCACTGATGGATATTAAAATACAGGGAAAGGCCGCAGAGAGAATACAAAAACACAATCGCAACTGAAGATTTTAGTTTCCTGGCAAGTATCACAAACGATGCATAGAAACACCTACCTCCTCTTCCGGGTCCACCTCTACCGCGCCCTCTTTGTTGACCTCCACCCCTGCCACGCCCCTTAGCAACCACTTCCTCCTTGACCATGTCTATTACCTCATCTGGAATACGGAGGTACTTGATAGTGCTGCCTCGTATATAGCATTCAGGCATTCTCCAAAATCTGTCTCCATCCTGGGGGGGGGGGGGGGGTGATTTACAATGAATGATTTAGTCTTTTTCTTCATAGTGCGTTCATGACTTTTCATTTAAACAGAATATGTCTTGACTAATCACTGCCTCTACTAGACATAATAATAGGGCCAAGCTGTGGATAAGACCCCAGCAGACTATTCAACCCCATGGTTTGAACATCCAAAGAAACATGACCAACAACTCTTTGTCTTTGCCTTCTCCTTTTCCCCACAGATTTCCAACTTTTAAGTCTGCCTCAATCACTAATTAATTGTTTTCTTCCTCTCTCTTCCAACCTTTGATTTTGTCCTTAGTGTTTCCAACCTTCAGCCCCTTCCCTCTACCCCCTCCCTTTGTCTCCGTCTTTGTCATTCATCCCTTGCTTTTAATTCTTTCCACTCGACTGCTTCTGTCACAAAATCCCAGTTATATATATTTTTTCTTCATATTAGTCTTTGAGAAAGACTCAGGGTCGAAATGTCAGGCTATAAACAATTTTTTGGCAGCAATAATAATATCAAAGGACATTTCTAGTGCACCATGGGGCAAGTTTGTATGGGTGACTTAAAGTGATGAGACTTAACCATAGTCAATCTAGATACAAGCTGAACGCTGCGTGGTTTGACTAGCTAGTCCAACTGCATCAACCTAGCCTCAGAGCGCTGTTCCTCTAATCAAATTCACAAGTGATGTCACAATTCACAGTATTTTTGACTGTATGAGGGTGTGTGTGTGAAACAAACAAGGCTTTGAAAGAAAATTTGATCCATACCCTTGATGTGCAGATGACTTCTCTGAGGTTAATATTCATCCAATTGTCACAGGCGACAAGATGTCCGTTATATGTTTCCCCATTCTTCAACTCCACCAACTGAAAAATAGAAATAATTAATATATAAAGTAACTTATCTGTATAATAATTATTGCCATTATAAGTTAACTGGGGATTATAAAAAAATAGAGAATATACTGATCTGTAATAGTTAAATTGTGTAGAAAATATAACACTTTGAAATAAGTTGAGCTAAGAACCTAACCTTGACATCATAAACTAGTCACAGATAGGCAGGCCATGCCATAGTTCTATTGGGCACAATCTTTGAAAATTTGCACAGTGTGCCTTTTTTCATGGCACAAACTTGGTCTCCTTGCATGATTTTAAAATTTGCGCAGGACAGCTCAGGCACAAACTTTGAACACAGCGTGATCTTTGTCGTTTAACCGTAATTCTCACTACTTGTAGTTAAAGGTAAAACAGGTTAGTTCGAAGTAGCGTTGTGACCTTAACTTCCGTCTGAAGTGATGCTTTTGTAAACAAAAAATGGGAAGAATGTCAACAACAAAACAAGTCTGCTCATGAAATGCAAGTTCAGAATTTCTTGTGACAAAGCGCGGGACGTTAGGACTATGATGCTGGGATACAATCCAAGATCCCAGAGAAGAAACCGGGGGCAACTTGTTGATAAACTTTTTTTTTTTTTTTTTTCAGGACTTTAGTCTGACGGTGACAACTGGACAACAACTGCAGAAGCGCCATTGTTAGAATTATGTAATGTAGTTTGTGTCAATTTTGTGCCTCAGCCGCAAAATTTGTATTCGTGTGGCAGACTTAAATGCAAAAATTGCATGACCGCAAATTTTTAAATTGGCTTGCAATTTTTTTATTTTTTATTTCAAAGTCAAAGATTACACCTAACACTACAGTTCTAACTTCTACTTCTTCTTTGAGTTTACACACTCATTAGATCATCATGTCAAAAAATCAACCATGTAAATCAATCAATCATCAATATTCAATTCAATCAAATTCAATGATCAATTCAATTTCAATGATCAATGATTGAATTGAACAGAATGGTGGTCAAGATTTATTACAGAACAATTGTTCACTTATCTTTGTATCCTTTCCGCAAAATGTGTACTTTCCTTAAAACTTCCCATACATTTTTTATTTAGAAACTTGGTTTAAGTTCTAGTTCTAGTTGTATTTGAAATTCCTACTGTACTGTTAGTCTGTACTGGTGGTAGTGTTACTACTGTCGAAAATAGACGGAAATAGAAGGCCTTCATCATGACTATTCGTTTATCAATTTCATCCAAATCCAATCCTCTGAAATGGAAACTTACCATAGGGTGGTTTTGCGCAGTTCTCAGCAGTGATAATGGCAACTAAACACAATAGAGAACATGGCGATAAAACGTTAATACCAAAAAATTGTTTAAATTTAAAATTATTTGTTATCATAACACAAAACTTCATAATTAATTTCTGAAAAATTCCTTACCATTGTCAACCTCAACGTTTAGCAGACGAATTAGTTTTTTTTAATACGGTATAACTGGTATCCTGTGACATTTTGCTGTAGAGTTATATTTAAGAACATGTAACTCTATGCACAGTTTTTATGAGTTTGTCGGTAACCAGTTTAGTCATTTTGCAATCATCCTCTTGAGGGCGCTATACAAATACCAGTTATCAACACGTGCGTGCCGTAAAAACATTTGCAAGTTGAATTGTCACGAGTGTAATTACTGCTCATTAGTTAAGTTTCCTTATCATTGTAGATGTGTCGCCAATTGATGGAATTTTAGAAAAGTTTTGTAACTATGAGCGAGGATGTGGGAATTCCCATCAGAACACTTGCCCCCCCCCCCACCGAGAGATCAAAGCTTATGAAACACCCTTTCGTGCTAACCAGTAAACAAAATAATACATTTTTGAAAATAATTAATATGGTTCAGTAGGCCTACATCAACTTACTAATGAAAGTATCAGTACTTCCTATCTCTTGCACTTCTTGAAATGGTTTCTCATAGTAGTAGAATACAAAGCCCACCCCACACCCCCCCCCCCCCCAAAACCAACAAAATACAAAATTTAAAAAAGAATTTGCAACAGGATAAAATTACTGTGAGTTTTATCATAGAGAAAGGACCTCTCTATGGTTTAATTCACAACCGGATGTGTTTTTATGGGGCGCCGTTTGTCAATTAATTGTTTAGCGTATTTTTGACGTGTTTTTACCATGGTTTGTAATAATTAGATGTAAACCATAGAAAGTGCTGTCAATTTATTTTGTGGTTTACATACCATAAATTTACAATCAAAGCTTATAAATTATGGTTTATAAACCATGAAAATTGAATCATCATAAAACATGGTTTATAAACCATGGTTTATAAACCATGAAAATTGAAGCGTCATAAAACATGGTTTATAAACCATGAAAATTTAAGCACCTTCAAAACATGGTTTATAAACCATAACAATTTAAGCATCAAAACATGGTTTACAAATCATGGTTTATAAACCATGAAAATTTAACTTGCATCATGTAAACATGGTTTACAAATCATGATTCATGGTTTAGAAACCATGAAAATTTAGGTATCCTCAAAACATGTTTATAAATCATGGTTTATAAACCATGAAAAGTGAAGCATCATAAAACATGGTTTACAAACCACGAAAATCGTGTGTTCACAAATCATGGTTTATAAACCATGAAAATCTGTGTTCACAAATCATGGTTTATAAACCATAAAAAACAAGTGCTCACAAATCATGGTTTATAAACCATGAAAATCGTGTATCAGAAATCATGGTTTATAAACCATAAAAATCGTGTGTCACAAATCATGGTTTATAAACCATGAAAATCGTGTGTTCACAAATCATGGTTTATAAACCATGAAAATCGTGTGTTCACAAATCATGGTTTACAAACCATGAAAATCGTGTGTCACAAATCATGGTTTATAAACCATAAAATCGTGTGTCACAAATCATGGTTTATAAACCATAAAAATCGTGTGTCACAAATCATGGTTTATAAACCATGAAAATCGTGTGTTCACAAATCATGGTTTATAAACCATGAAAATCGTGTGTTCACAAATCATTGTTTATAAACCATAAAAAACGTGTGCTCACAAATCATGGTTTATAAACCCTAAAAATCGTGTGTCACAAATCATGGTTTATAAACCATAAAAATAACCGTGTTCAGGAGGGCTAAGCGAAGGACCCGCTGCCGCCGGTACAACTACGGCTGCCGATGGAACTATGGCTGCCGTTGCCGGAAAATGACTTGCCGTGTGATCTGCGACAAGTAAAGTACTTCGGAGGGCCTCTACTACAGCCGTAACAACTAGCCTTTCCACGTTCGTTGTTGCTTCGGCCATTGTCACATCACATTTAATTGTTCCCCTGGGCCCGCAATGGGCGCAAACAAACTCCGACTTGTCTCTAAGATTGTTAAGAAGAGTCGTCTAGGAACCAGACTACTTCGTGATTGGTTTCCTTCATAGAAATAGAACCCGGAGAACGCTGAGTGCGTCATTGTGCGTGCGATTTCGTTGTGAGACCATTTTTATGGACGCGCGTACGCCATTTTTTTACGCGTGTATGGCAAAATTAGCATTAAGCCAGTGATATTTTGCCATACAGTAGACGTCATGAACATTGACCAATGAAAACACGTACATGTAGAAACGGTCTCTGTGCGTTGCCATTTTGCCATACACGCGTGTCACGTGATGATCATTTTGCCATACACGCGTGTCGCGTCGATACGCCGCGTCCACAGACGACACAGAGGGCGGGCTCAGCGTTCTCCGGGTTCTATTTCTATGGTTTCCTTGGTTAACGCGGTGCATTACATCATTGGCAGCTCGCATGGGGAACCGATCAGAATAGACCTTATGCATTGACGTCACCAAGCCGCCATCTTAGAGGTAAAATGATGATGAAACAATGGAAACGCGCTGATTTGTACGCGCGGCGCACAAGACTGGCCAATGAGCATCTTCTTTTTGACCTCTAGGTGAGGGCGCCCTACTCAAATGACGTCATATGCATAAGGTCTATTGGGAAGGAGGTTTCAATGAGACGATGTGAGCCGTATCCGAATTGGCGGCTACAGCTACAGCTACGGCTGTTGCTAAGGATGTTGCTAAGGATGTCCTATACTTCAACGCATGATGACGCGGAAATCTAGCCGTAGCCGTAGCTGTAGCTGTAGCCGTTAATTCGGACACGGTTTTTTATGGTTTATAAACCATGATTTGTGAACACACGATTTTAATGGTTTATAAACCATGATTTGTAAACCATGTTTTGATGCTTAAATTGTTATGGTTTATAAACCATGTTTTGAAGGTGCTTAAATTTTCATGGTTTATAAACCATGTTTTGAAGGTGCTTAAATGTTCATGGTTATAAACCATGATTTGTGAGCACACGTTTTTTATGGTTTATAAACCATGATTTGTGAACACACGATTTTCATGGTTTATAAACCATGATTTGTGACACACGATTTTTATGGTTTAAACCATGATTTGTGACACACGATTTTCATGGTTTATAAACCATGATTTGTGACACACGATTTTCATGGTTTATAAACCATGATTTGTGACACACGATTTTCATGGTTTATAAACCATGATTTATAAACCATGTTTTGAGGATGCTTAAATTTTCATGGTTTATAAACCATGATTTGTAAACCATGTTTTGATGCTTAAATTTTTATGGTTTATAAACCATGTTTTGAAGGTGCTTAAATTTTCATGGTTTATAAACCATGTTTTGAAGGTGCTCAGTTAAATTTTCATGGTTTATAAACCATGATTTGTAAACCATGTTTTATTATGCTTAAATAAAATAAATTGTTATGGTTTATAAACCATGTTTTGAAGGTGCTTAAATTTTCATGGTTTATAAACCATGTTTTATGACGCTTCAATTTTCATGGTTTATAAACCATGGTTTATAAACCATGTTTTAAGATGATTCAATTTTCATGGTTTATAAACCATGGTTTATAAACCATGTTTTATGATGATTCAATTTTCATGGTTTATAAACCATAATTTATAAGCTTTGATTGTAAATTTATGGTATGTAAACCACAAAATAAATTGACAGCACTTTCTATGGTTTACATCTAATTATTACAAACCATGGTAAAAACACGTCAAAAATACGCTAAACAATTAATTGACAAACGGCGCCCCATATGTTTTAAGCACTGTATACTCGGTAATTTCCCACCCGTGGAAAAACAAATTTATATAGAGGCATATATTACTGGACTGAGATTTACAACCTTTGCCATATTACAGTGCAGATGTCAACTACTACTAGTAGACCACCGAGATTGCCCCGTAGCTAGATGCAGTTGGAATCCCCAAAATACCTTGTTATGCCGCTGGTCTCAGATGTAGCTTGATCTCATCACAATCAATCAATCAATCAATCAATCAGGTCGACTCTCGTCGGACTGCAACAAAAGCACGCCACACATCACGATCTCCCATAGCTGTTCTGATCTCAGCTGCAGAGGTTAGCTCAGTATCACGACGCAACTGGTCCACGTAGGTTAGTGACTGCCCACCTCGAGAGGCTACACCATGTGTGGGTTCCCAGAGAATGAGTTGGCTTGCAGCTATATCTGGATGTCGAACGCAGTGTCCAGCCAATCGCAGACGCCTAAGCCTGATAGTTGTAGAGATCTTTGGCAGGTTGCCATAGAGCACCCCGTTGCTGACTTTGTCTCTCCAACTCACGTCTAGAGCCATCCTCAGCATGCGAGTGTAACAGCCATCAAGTCGAGCCTCTTGCTTTGTAGTAAGGGTCCATGCCTCAGAGCCATAGAGTAGGATGGACTCCACGGATGCACGGAATAGAGCTCGCTTGAGTTTGTCCGGCATCATAGACCTCCAGATCTTCTTGAGGTTTTGGCATGCTTTCCAAGCCTGTGCTTTCCTTACTCGGATGTCCTTGTCTGTTGAGCTGATGTGCGAGCCCAGGTATATGAAGTCTTCTCTCACAGCAAGGGTAGTGCCGTCCATGGTGTTGATTTTCACATCCCCAGTGTCGATGTTAAAGCACATGACTTCCGTCTTCTTGACATTGATCTGCAGGCCAATCTTTTTGCATTCGCTTTCCACACTGTGGAGCAGGGCTTGTGCCTTTTGCACCGAATCCGAGACCAGAGCGATGTCATCTGCAAAGTCGAAGTCGGTCTCTACAACAGCACTCACCCGTCTGCTTTGCCTTGGTGCGAGAGTGAAACCCAGCAGCTCCTCCCTCCCCATGATTGCTCGCCTCAGAGCATTGTCTAGGGCTATGACAAATAAATAGGGCGCAAGTGTATCCCCCTGCAGCACACCAATCTCATCACACTATTCAATATATAAGGTACTATTGTTGAGGTCAGCTAAAGTTTCGGTTTCTGCTGGTTACCCTTTATTGTCTGTGACCTGGGACAGAATAGTTACTCACCGTTATCATGGAGGGTTATAAGGTTGGTCATCATTTTCAATTTTAAGACCAATCCACTGTTCTCTGTACACCAGTGTTGGAGTCAAGACCTCAAAAGTCCAAGATGAGACCGAGGGGGTGGGGGAAATCAAGACCTCAGTTGAGACCTCCACCACTGTTCTGTACTGTGCCCAATTTCAAGATTCTGCTTCCTGTAGAATTCTGCGCCAACGGTCCGTAGAATTTTGAGCATTACAGGGTTTCGCAGGTGAAGAATGTAAGCAGGGCCGTTAAAGTGCCCACGACCAATCAATGGATAAACCAAAATGTCCATCCTGAGATTGTAATTTGATTCACACGTGTTCACGCAACTCACCTACAGATGTTTGGAATGTCTCCCGAGATAAGAACCCCACTTGTGGAGGTGAAGTCACAAACGTCTATTTCCTCCTAGAACACTTATCATGGGAGAGCAGGGGAGAACTTTGGTGTTTATGGTTCACTTACCAAGCACCTTTGTTTACAGTGATTAAGTTCACTTATGAGGCATCCTTGGTTTCATTACCAGAAATATATAGTAATAATAATACTAATCATACGCACTTTCGGTATGAGATTTCAAACAGGCAGAGGGAGCCGACAGTGAAGCTGTAATTTTGTAAGGGGCATATTATTGAAAAGACTGCCCACTAGAGAACCCAATTTTGGTCTGTATCGACCACAAAAAACCTCATTTGCCTAGAGGTGCCTTTTCTGGAGATACTTCATCACTTGAATCCATGTCGAACTCTGTGTACACAAGTTGACTGTAAATTACAGTATTGTTGCTGGCGGAAAACTACAGTCATGCAGCCAGAGACAAACTTGGGAGTGGGAGGACTTGGGTCACAATGCATGAAACAGATAGAAGATGGCATTTCTTTTCTTTAACTTTATTGACAGTTTATCATAGCATAGTAAAACAAAATTTGTTTCTGAACAAATTGATTACTTCAGCCATAATAATGTTTTCTTTTTTAAGAGTTATTTTCAACAAAATACACCATAAACTGCACCCCAAAACCCAGCCAATTTAATTTAATTGAGTGAAAACAGCAAAAACCATTTTGGAACACTGGCCAGATTCTAGTAATTTCAGCACTGGGCCAGTAACATCACAACCAAACAAGTCTTGCTGTTTTGTGTTTTTCCAAATACCCAACGGACCACTGGCCAGAGTCTAGTAATTTTAGCATTACGGTAGTAACATCGCATCGGAACAAGTCCAACTGTCTAATGTTTTTCCAAATACCCACCGGACCACTGGCCAGAGTCTGGTAATTTTAGCATTGGGGCAGTAACATCACAACCAAACAATACCTGTTGTCTAGTGTTCTTCTAAACCTACACTTTTTCCCGAGGTTTCTTACTTACATTTCTCCTTGAGTTTCTTAATTCCAAATCTCCACCTTGAAGTTCAGCAAATATCAGAAAATAAAGATTCAGATCTAATCTTGTAACAGTGTTTATGGCCATGTAATTTATAAGATACAAGAAATGGGCCCAATTTCATAGAGCTGCTTAAGCACAAAAAGTAGCTGAGCACTAATAAACAATTTTGCTTACCAGAACAAAGTTACCAGCCAAGATGCTATGTCACACACCACTTGTGACTTGTTTCCTGCTAATATCAGAAATTTGATGAGCAATACTCTCTGCTTCTTAAGCACAGACAGTAGCTAAGCACAACAAAAAAATATGCTTAAGTGGTGTTTGAAGCTTTGCATTGTGTTGAAAGAGCAGATTATACTTTATCCTGAAGAAGAGCAGAGTATACTGCTCGAAACATCTAGACCAAACCGGCTCTTTTCAGAGCCAACACTCCCACAAAGAGATTTAATACATGGTTGTACCCGCAAGTTTACTATTTATTTATTTATTTATAATTACTTCTTAAAATTATGCTTACCAGAAAAAGGTAATTAGTCAAGATACAATTTGTACAATTTTTGTCTGGGTTCTTGCAGATATTGTTAAGTAATGTTTTCTGCTTAGGATTTAAGCAGCTCTATGTCATTGGGCCGGTGGTCTAGTGGAGAACGGTATCGTGTAACTTGTGAACCATGAGTCTGATTTCGGCCTCTGACATGAACTCTGCATTTGTTATGGCGTTCATTGCGGCGATTGTGGCGGAGATGGTTTTACATCGAATCCAGACCCGGCCGTTCATCCCGGCGGCCATCTCCATTGGCATGATCTGCCCAAGGTGTTTCATCAACGTGGACTGAGTAGATAAAATTCTGGGAGGGGGGGGGGTTCGACGTAGGGAAGGGTAATCAAAGAAAAGTTTTGTTTAAAATTATCTCAAGCATCATAACATAAATCAATAAATTATGAGAAGTCACCTCACATCACAAGGCTGGACGGCCACTTCAAGGTGAGGGTTGGGCTGTCGACCCAAAACAACTGTCACCAGGGGCATGTTGCCACCTACTTCTGGGGCTGGAACATGGTTACCCCATTCACAGTCCTTAAGGATGTAGGCATGGGTATCATCCACTACTATGAGCCTAGCTGGTAGAGCAGAGTGCACTACCTTCACAACTTTTTACGAAGCAATTCGAACCCACACTCTACTGCTGACAACACCAGAGCTTGGGTCCGGTGAACTACACCGCTCAGCCACGACTTGCTACAAAGTAGTGGTAGTGGTTTCTACCACCTCTAGCACCTCGATTTGAACCCTGACGAGGATACCATATGGAATGGGCTTTCAGTCCCCACCCGATTGTGTGCATTTTTCCTTGGAACAGTTCTCTCAGGTTTTCCTCCCACAACTAAAACTTAAACTTCCTTCCATGTTTTCTCTCCACAGGGTTCATGGCTAGTATAGTGATTAAGTTGGCTTTCCCTGGATTCACAACGAGAATGAATAAATAAACAAATAAATATATAAATACTGTGTCGTCACTCGTCACTAACAGTTGAACTTACTTTTGGACTAGTCCAAGAGAGCAATGAAACATGTTTCCGCCGGTGATGCCCCCAAGTCCCCCACTTCTTCCAGCACTGTCCATACACACCAGCTCTGGTTCCATATCCCGATTGGCAACTAGGAGACGTCCATAGATGACATTGCCAATCTGAGGAAAGAGGAAAATTTAAAATCTAATATTTTACAAATATTTTGGGTTGAACAGAGAAATTTGATGTGAGCAGGACCTGAACCTCTGACCTCTGGATTAAAGTTCTGGTGCTCTACTAACCCTCTCGCTGTCTGACCATTCAATACCATTCACTGTGGTTTTGAATGATAGATAAGCTATGCCAGCCTTGCAATACCATGAGGGAATGCATGTACACAGTACACAGTTAGTTCTGTGCACAGTTGTGCCACCATACACAACTTTGGCAGTTGAATGGTTTCAAATGGTTGGTCAACTGACTTGAAAATGTTGCGAACAGTAGGAGGGTTAAATGAGCTATTTAGCCATATGTTGGCGGTCTCCCTATTTTGTTAACATCTTTGTTCGGAGGTGCAAGTCCAAAGCCATTCAACCTGCAACTGCGGTATAGCCAGGGAGGGATCACACCCAAGTATATGATACAACCTGGTTAGCGGCAGCAGAGGGATCACCTAGAGGGGGTGCGCTTTAGTTTCCCTTGTGGTTTTATTTACTTGAAAGTGATCATGCCAGATTTAGAGCCACAAAAGGTTGTATCTTGCTAAAAAATAACCCTGATGTACACACACAGTCAATGGACGCCGAGATAGGACATTGTTTCATGGAGCGCTTCCACGTGAAATAATTAACAACTTTATGAAATTGGGCCCTGCTCCCCATCAGGCCCGGTTTTTTATTGATTTTTGACTGCGGCCAAAGATGTGCAATGTGCATGCTATGCATCAATACTTGTTAACCCAGCAATAAAGCTGCAGCCAGTAATACTGACATGGCCTTAGATTTAGGTATGCAAATCTCTATACATGCATCGCTGCTAAAATATAGGTTTTAAACTGCCTCTAGCTACTGGGCAATCTGGGTAGTCGAGTGGCAAGACATCAGCTTTAGATCGGCAAAGGTCATGGGTGCATATCCCACCCGAGTAATACACCTGTGGATTTTTTTCTTCTTCACAGAATTCAGAAAAGTAAAGAGTATACAGTGCTTAAAGGGTGTGTACAACATTGGTAAGATTGAAAATATTAATGTTCACAGATTTGCACATAACTTACATGGTATAAAAATGGTCATGGTGGAAAATGCCATAGTTTTTAGGAAATGAGTAAAACAAGTCTTTATCCTTTGGCAATAGACCATTCCCATGAAATATTTAAATTGCACATCACGCGTGCGCACTTACACTGCTGGTTGGCAAAATGATGGAACATTGCCCCTTTTTGTGTGGGGCTGATGGTGGCGTGACGCAGACGCGCTTGTGCGTCTACTTAGTGCACAACTCTATGGCGTTTGCCAACCAGCAGGGTCTGTACGCATGCGTGAATGTAATTAGCATTACCAATGTTGTACACACCCTTTAAAGGGAAGGTATGCGTTTGATAATCACTCTTAAAATTAGTGGCAATAAAAACTTACTTGGCTAGAAGTACAGCAGCTTTCAACAGTAAAAAGCATTTTCAGAATCATTTCACTTCGATTATAGGTTTTATGCCCCCCAATTTGAAAATGAGAAACATTTCTGTCAGAAACATTTCTCAGATTGTGTATTCCAGTAGGGATTATTCTTCCTACATGGACATATTCGCACCGGGTTTTCGACGATAACTCAAAAAACACAACCACCTTTTGAAGTGAAATTTTCATAGGTTGGTTTTATTGTATATATATATAAATTTATATAGGATTAAAACAATTGAACGTTTCCAAAAACCAAAAAGGTATACTTTGTCTTTAACACACATTGGTGTATGGGTAAAACCAAATAATATTCTTATCCCTGAAGCAAATTTAACATCAATTAAAAAATCACTCACATCAACATTGGGCCTGTTTCTCTTTGTTGCTCCTTCGAAAGCTAAATAAGACAGAGTTGCAGGGACACTTCCTCCAATGTCTACCTTGTAGACATCACCAGCTTTTCCCGTCACAATCCCCAGCACAGTCTCTCCCTTGACGGGTACATACTGTTTAATTCCCATGAAAAATGTGGAGAGATAACCAATCAGATGGAGGAAAAAACAAAACAAAACAATTATTATTTTAACTGGCTGTAGTGTACTTTTTTCCTGTTATTTATATTTTTTTCACATTTGACAATGAACAACACAGTTCCTTTTCGATCACTTGTTATCCGACTGACAATTTTTCCCTCATTTTGACAACAAATAAAAATAAAGATTATTAAGCCTATACCGTGTACTAAATATGAAATAGTTTTATTTTTAAAATGAAAATTATTCGTCCCACTAACCAGTGACAGTGACAATAATACTTCTACAATTTTGAGACATTTTGCACACCATACTTGTGTCTAAAGTTGATTTAAAAAAATGTATGGTCTGAATGATGTTATGAGTGTTATGAATGGATTCATATTAGACTTGATGATCAAATCTGTGTTCTTAGAATTTGTGTCATGATTTTCTAAAGTGGTAAAAATTTGGCAAATATCTGGTGACTAGTCTGTCAACATTGGTCGAAATTGCACTTATGGTCGAATCTTGTGCTTGTAGTCTCGTAACCCTTCGCTTCGGTCTTCGACTGTCGGGAGGATGTGGAGGGTTATGATTATTGCAACTATCTATAACAAAGCTACCTAACTAAGGACGGCTGGTCACATGACATGTTTAGACAAATTTCATCTAGTTTCTGTTTCTTTCATGTATGATGTTTGTGTACAATTTTCCTGTTTGTGTTATCGGATCAGAAACCAGTGTCACCAGGGTAAATGGATATAGTTAGGCTACTCTTTCTCTTTCTGATTTGTGGCTTCAAAAGGATCTTTTACAAAGTTGGCCAAATTCAAAACAGTCACTCCTCACCCGAGTCACTGGTCACGTTCAGCGCAATACATTAAATACATTCATTGCCTTTTCCTTATATTTGTTTTATTATTTATTAATTGGTTTATTATTATTGCTAAAATAAAAACACATCATTGCAACCAAATGGCTGAATTACATGAAATTTACAATATTAAATTTTTAAAATAACAATAATTGAATTGAATAGGCCCTATTGTTATTATTAATAAAACTCACAGTCAATCTGAGACAGACAGATTTACAAAACTAAAGCTTTAGCATGGCATTATATAATTTATAACATTATTAATACTAATCTACGACGCCATGCAAAGTATTGCCAACTATTGCCTTGGTATAATTTAGTTTAAGTATTACGCCATGCTGTTGAAAAGGCGGTGACTCACTCATTCACGTCACCACACCCACCACGTAATGACATTGATCTTTTGAATGAATCAATGAATGAGACATAGAAAACACATACCCGTTTTTGGTGATTGTCAATCCAGTAAACATTGGGCTCTTTCTTTCTCAAAATTCCACATTTACACGACACCACATTGTCTGTTTCTTGCCTTAACCCTGGACCAAGACGCAACTTCTTTCCTTTGGACGACACAACTAGGTGCGACAGATTATCACCCGGTAAAACTGTGTCGTTTACTGCAGCAGCTGTAGTGATCGTAGCGTTGCAAGGCGGCGCCATTTTAACCAACGGCTGGAAGTCGCCCTACCCGGCCCTCTACCGTCCAATTTTGTTTTTTCTTACCGGAACTCATTTCCTAGAAGCCTTTGTAGTTTGCGTGACCTCATTGGAATGGGAAGGGTGGCCGGGGCATATAAATATTATTGAGGGGATTTTTTCCAATTGGTTATAGTTTACTAAACGTATTGGCTAATCTTGTCTTTCTTACGAACTTATTTGTAAACTAAATTACTCTGGCCCTATTTTGTATTTTCATACTTCAACTTTTGCAATCACTATAAATGAGAAAAACAAGCCATGCCAGAATTCATAATGACAGAAGTTCTTTTCTAAAATTCATTCGTGGACACAATAGATTGGAGTACAACGGAGGATTAATAAGACAGAGTGACAAGAGCTTGGGACTGCACTAGAAATAACCATCGTATCAACACTCGCTTCTTCTCGGGAGAGTGAAACAAGATTTGCTCAAAGAAGAACACATAGAAGAACGTCCGAGGAAACAACAGCCGTTGCACCTTGCAGCCGTCAGTAAGAGGCTCAGGGCGGGCACGGCATTGCTCCCCCATGTTGATTTCATGGGAACGAGTAAATGAACGCACAAAGCCCAAGGTTTTGTTGAATTTCCGCGACACAATCAACATGTTCCCCCCCATTGCAAAGCAGAAGTGATTCATTAAATGCTTTTAACCATGCCTGGAATTTCATATTTGAGAGGGAAACTTTTAGAGGGACACCAAGGCCAAGACAATGGCAACAACAGAGGACATGGCCCCTGTGTAATTCCAGGCCTGTTTTAATGCTATCATAATGTACAGGCTGGTGGTTGTTTAAAAATCAACCGTCCACCAGAAGTTACACATTATACTCCCATGTTTAACTTTCAAGCGTCGACCCGATTTATTTCGCCAAACGGAAATCGTTTTAAAATGAAATTCTTTCCCTGGTCGAGTTTTGACAGATGATATTGTTTCACGATTATCCACAATACTTGGTAGGTTTCCAGTCCAGTTTAGCGTAATATTCTTCATCCATGTTGTATGTAACATCCTCAGAACCAAAGAGGGTGCACGAACGGGGTCAGCGATGTTTTCCCGTTGCACCCCGATAAAAATTGGGAGAAAACAGAACGAGAGCCTCATGAATATTTTATAGGCCTTCAAAATATTCTGTGCTAGACAGATTCGATAAGAGCCAAATTAAAGGGGTACAGTATAAAACAAAAAAGCCCAATTGTGACCTGTGAGTAGTTGTTGACTTCAAACTTGAGATATTTTGGATGACCTAGGTCCTGCAAAACATTTGCAAATTTATTTAGGGAGAACAACTCGACGGGCCTAGGACAACCCGTATCAAACTGAGCAAAGGGTAGAAGTTTAGGACTCAATAGATAATTTCTCCTTACTGTAAAAAAACTTTGAGACTTCTAAGTTTTTTGTATTAGTATTTTTATTTTTAGCATTTTGTACATTATGCTATGGGAGTTTATTTAGTCAGGTGCACCATTCCCCAGTAAACACCCGTTATATTCGATGCAATGGCTTTTCAAGGTTGTCTAGATTTTTAACCAAGGGCCTTTCCAGCTGATTAAACACCTCTCACGATGAAAACCCCATCACACAGATGTACAGAAGTGAGGGACATGAAGAATAAAAGAAATTCATAATTCTGACTTAAGTTATCTCACAATATGAGTAAGTATAGGCTTGAAGTCATAATTGACGTAATTATCTCACATTAACATAAGTCATAATTATGACTTGTGCCCAAAACACTGCCCATGATTCTTATGAGATAGCTATATATATTATGACTTCAGTTTTACTTAGTCATAATTATAAGCTACAAGTGACTTGTACTATAGGTCATCTTGTATGAAATGTAAGCCATAATTATGACATTAATTTTCTTTCTCTCTCAATGTCCCTATAACGCTTTAATTCCGTACGTACGGGAGCGAATTGGAGATGATTAGATTTCTAGTGAGGAGGAGACGTGTAAAAATATGTTCATCAAATTAACGCAGTTCAGACACAGGCGCTCCAGAGTCGCGTTGAACCAATTGAATTAAGTAGCCTACATGAAAATAAAGTTTGACGTCTGAAAAAACAGTTAAGAGCGACTGGTCTGGACGTGCTGGAAGTCGAAAGATCGACTGTTCTTGCAGTCGTTCGGTACGACTCTGGAGCGTCTTGGTTTCAGACGTCAATCTTGTCTTGAGCCGAACCTAATGCAAATTTTATGTTAATGTATGGTATAGAAGAAATGTGGCCCAATGCTGTTAATTTTAAAACACTTTTCTTGTTCTCCATTCAGCTAAGGCATGGAAGCTTTAAGACACCATTACTTGTTTCCAATGTTTGCAAACATCGCATTTTGGAGTAGAGGGCGCCCTCGGCTAGAGGTCAAAAGAAAGTTGCTTATTGGCCACCCTGTGCCCCTCGTGCATGAACTGTTCCCCCGTTAAGACAAGTTCGGTACTCATAATAATCAGCCAAGCTAAAGTAAGCAACAACAAAAATATCGCAAGACAAGAAATTTTGTCTTTAAATTATGGTTCTTTAACTGCAAAGTCATATACTATACAGGACGTGCAAAATACATACACAATTTAGTACCATCAGTTACAAAACTAAATTTGCTTACTGCAAAACTTTATAACGAGACAACAGGGCCCAATTTCACACAAAGCTGTTTAGCAGAAAATACTACTTGGAATTTTACTTAGCAAAACATGAGTGGGGCAACAGTCACAGTTATATTAACTATGGAATATTGGCAGGTAACCCAATTCTGTTCGCAAAGTTTCTCTGTGCTTAGCAAGTTTTTGTACTTACAGGCTTTATGAAATTAGGCCCCAGGTTGTGTCCTTAAGTTTATGTAGGTAAATCACACACAAAATAGTAAAATCCTAACAAATACAGTAAACTTAGTATAGTTCTTGATAATATTTAGAACCAGTCCAAGACGTGAGGACTGCACAAAAAGTACAACTTACTGCAATACTTCATCTAAGATAGCTGGTGGTAAAATGTCTTCATTCTTTTTACTTTACAAGATGGCGGCGGGATGACGTCACTGCATAAGGTCTATAACGAATAGTGGGGATTCTTCGATCTACAGGCAAAATCCCTGCAGGGTTGTGACTTGTATAAACCACTCCCTGGTCAGCACTGACCATGATTCCGGGTCACAGGTCAGCACTGTCCCTAATTCCAGGTCACAGGTCAGCACTGACCATGATACCGGGTCACACTCACAGGTCAGTACCGTCTCTAATTCCAGGTCACAGGTCAGCACTGACCCTGGATCCCAGTCACAGGGTGCCCGACCTGTTTATGGGTCAGTTGATGACCCGGATTCTAAATGAAAAATTACAAAAACTGTGTCAAACTGACGCAGAATCCAAATGAAAATCCCATTTTTAAACCAGTTTCCTGGCCAGCCCGACCCAGAAAATGGGTCACGCCCCCTGGGACCCAGCATCCGGGTCAGTTCTAATCCGGGAGTTTTTTAGAGAGTATGCCAGCCCTATTCCTCGTGGTAACAATGATTTGGTTACGTTAAGTCAACTAGTGACGTCACATCAGTTTGCAGGGCCTATTTTTGTTGTGGTTCCCGAAAAAGCAATATTATTTTAAAAGGAAATAAATTATTTAAAAATATATATATATATAATAATAGTAACAAGTGTATTACAGCTGATTCATTATTTATTATACATATACACTTTTTGTATTGCGCGGTCAGGTAAGGTATAGTAGGCCTACAGCACATATTCTTTAATGTTTATGGCGAAAGTAATTGCCTTCCCTCGTGCGGTTGACATTTCACATTTTTTATTTTGTGACATTGAATTAATATTCATATTTCCGACCTATACTGCAAGGGCAGAATCAAATCAATTTTGTTTAAACTTACCTGTGAAGAAACTTGATTGCTTTGATTTTAAAGAGACAATTTTAACAAAATGAGTCCCTCAATAACACTTAGGAATTATGCAGACCTTTGACTTTACAATGTAAGAATTTATTCATTTGTTTACCATGGTCCCATGGTCTTTGGTTTAGTATTTAAGTTAGGGCGTCGCCTTTTGAGGTCAGTCTTCATCACACCTCCGACGCCTTTGGAGACTCACCCGTATACCGCTGTACCCCCCGTAAACCCCCTGTATACTCCAGAAACCACACACCACACCAGGAACACCACTATGTGTATTTAAGGGACGCCATCCCCGCACATGATTTGTAAGTGTATGTTATTTGTTAATGTTTATTTATGACGGTTATTGGGTATTTGCTTTAATGAATTATGCTGTGTATTTGAGGCTCATGATAAAGCATATCCTGTACAATTGGATTAATTGTGGATTCATGTAGATTTGGTGGACTTAAGCATTAATTGTTAATATATTCCCTTTGGGGTTAAAATGTGCCTTGTAATTAATTATTTTCTTATCTCTAACTTAATCTAATGTATCTTTATTTATTTCAGTTTCACCTATTCCATTTCAATGAATTGAGTTATATTAAAAATCAACCAAGGGATGGCATCTCCACGTCTCATTATTGTCATTCTTTTGAGAGAGTACGCAGAGGTGACAGTTCCTTTTCATGGGAACGAGGTTACTTGCGCGTGGGAATGAGATCTCTTGGGGGAGATTTTATTTCGTGGCAACGAGATGTTTTTCTCGTGGTAAAGGCCGTGTCTAAATTGAGGGTATACAGCTACGGCTCAGCTACGGCTCAGCTACATGTCTGCGTCTTTATGCGTCAAAGTATAGGGCGTCCTTAGCAACACCGATAGCAACAGTCGCATCCGTAACCGTAGCTGCCTATAGACTCATGGTCTATAGCTACTACTTCAATCAATTACGTTTTTGTGCACACGTGACTTCTTCCTCATCCAGGTTGGTTTCAGCATGGAGGAATGTTTCAGTCACTCTCTTTCATTTTATAGACATTCAAGACTACATTTTTACCATAATTCTTCAGTTGAATTTCTGCTACCTACTTACACTAACTTTATGAATGATCTAAATATGCGTCTGAATTTGAATGATCTTTTGACCATTGAATGGTAAACTGTTGAAAATGAATTACTCCTTTTGATTGTTGAAAGCTGACGCAACGGATCGTACATTTTCCCTGAATGATCTAAATATGCGTCTGAATTTGAATGATCTTTTGACCATTGAATGGTAAACTGTTGAAAATGAATTACTCCTTTTGATTGTTGAAAGCTGACGCAACGGATCGTACATTTTCAAACAACGAAATTAATCGAGCCGAGTGTTAGCTTTAATTAATGTTGTTAAAATTGGCCGCGGGAAAACCTATTGTTTTAGTAAATGGCTATTGGTAATGGGAGATATAATAACGGTTTCCAAAAAACCCCACTCATTTGTATTTGTTCAACTATCATTAATGACAGATTTGGTTTCGTTTAGTGTCTCAATGTTTTCTTCCTGGACAAGGCATTTTCCCCCTATATAAATTGAAAGACAAATTGGGCGATTCACCTTGAATGACGTCACGATTCTTATCAAGCTAGAGCATAAAACACATTATTGATTACAAGCTTGGGTGCATTTACAAAGATTAGGCATGATTTGCTCACTATAAAATCTTTGATTAATTTACTTCAGTCTACTGAAACATTTCTGCATGGATTTCGAGGCATTGCACGGTGAAATATCAATGTATACGGTTTGCGGTATTACTATGTGTCTTATCTACTTTGCTGTGTAGGTTTGTTCTTTGAGCATTTGTCTTGCTATTTATTCTACTGCTGCAGAGTAGAAATTCGGAATTCGGGAGACTACTTTTTTCTAAAAGAACTGTCCTGCTTATTGACTTCTACCTGTGGGGAGGCAGGAAATCGGCCGGGACTACCACTTTCGCTGAGTGGATCGAGGGGAATTCTGACGTTATTAACTTCTGCCGTGGAGAGTGAGTTCTCATTGGTCTCAGCGTTTCGACTAGCCCATGCTCTGTTCACCGTCAGGAGACCGAAGAGTGTTTGAGATAGTCTCTTGATAGGGATTCAGAGGTTTCAGTGTGGAGTCAGCACTGCTCTGATTGGTTCTTCATTTTATACACAAACTAAAAAACAGTGTCAGCACAGACTCATCTACGGAAGCGTATTGCCGCCACATGAAAAAAAAAATCTCTTATCGTGTACGTACACGATAAGTCAAAACTTATCGTGTACGTACATGATAATACACGATAAGTCAAAACTTATCGTGTACGTACATAACTTACCGTGCGGTGTCTCTACATTCCTGAGTGATCTGAATAAATTTTATGCCAGATTTGATAACAATGACGTTTACTGATGTTAATTGTGATCTACGTGAAACTCTAAAAAATCACATTACCGATGACGAGAAAATTGTAGTTGATATTGCTGCTGTTGAAAGGTCACTGAAAGGATTAAAAACTAACAAGTCTGCAGGGCCGGACAACTTGGCGGTAAATTTTTGAAATCCTGTTTCAGAGAACTTTCTCCGGTTTTAAGGGACCTTTTTCAGTGGTCTTTAAACACTTTCACAGTTGCTCAAATATGGAAAACTGCAGATGTCATTCCTGTTGCTAAAACTTGTAAACCTATAGAGTGCTAAATGATTACAGACCTGTGGCTCTTACGTCCATTGTCATGAAGTGCTTTGAACGGATTGTTAAAGATTTTATTGTTAAGCAAACAACATCTTTCATTGATCCCTTGCAATAGATCGATCCATTAAGCCCCGCCTCCTTACGAGTTGACCAATCACAGCCGCGAAACCCGATCACCATTAGTGCAAAGATCGCCAAACGGCTCAAATGGTGATCAGATTTCGCAGTTGTGATTGGTCAATGAGAAATGGGCGTGGCTTAATGGATCGGTGTATTTGCCTACAGGACAGAACGTAGCGTTGAAGATGCTATCCTAACAATGTTGCATGGCATTTACAGCAATCTCGATCATTCTAAAGCGTATGGGGATGCCTGGACGTTACTCGTGGATTTTTCATCGGCGTTTAACTAGACTTGTGGACAAGTCGTTAAATGTCTGTCGCGGTGATAGCGGAACGACTTTCTCGCAATATCCCGCGAGAGGGCTGCTCTGTGCGAGATTACTGCTCTCAAGACTGGTCACATTTACCGACTTGTGAAACCCGCTGGCGGTTTGTGCACGGCCTATGGGCACTTCAGCCGAATTCGTACGGACGCATCTGATTGGTCAATTTCGTTATATCTATGAATATTCAAACTGTAGATGAATATTAAACATCAAATCCTGTACTGGATGGAGTTTTATGTTGCTTTGATCATGCACGATCAAAACCAAACACTGAGTGGTGAGAGTGATTGTGTTCCGTCATGAGTATTTTGACAAAAGAAAATACGAATTCAAATAATGGGTACAACTTGTAAATAATTACCAAAAATCGAACGTATAAGGTTTTATTTCAGAGAGTCCGAGCAACGGAAGCGTGTTTGACAGTGCACAGCGTGTGGGGGACGTACGTAAGACACACGGGCAAATCGTGTAGCTGCCATGCCATGTGGCGCGCAGAGTTTCTCTCGGCGGGGCTCAGCGCGACGGAGCTCAGCGCGACGGAAACCCCCTAGCCAAGAGTATGGTGTTCTAAAGGCGACAGATGTGCGTCGCGTCGTGCCGTCGCGTCGCCTGTTCCGTCGTCCGTCGCGTCGCCCGTCGCGTCGTGCCGTCGCCCGTCGCGTCGTGCCGTCGCCCGTCGCGTCGCCTGTTTTTCAATTGATTTCCATGGTGACTTGGACATCCGTCGTCCGTCGCGTCGTGCCGTCGTCCGTCGCGTCGTGCCGTCGCGTCGCCCGTCGCCCGTCGCGTCGTGCCGTCGCGTCGTCCGTCGCGTCGCCCGTCGCGTCGTCCGTCGCGTCGCCCGTCGCGTAGCTCGTCCTTTTGTGCCTCCTGGTGGCGCTGCAAGAGACTGTGCATCATGGTACAGTTAAAAAACTAATGACTTTTTCAGTGGCACTCTTGTCCATGTACTTGTGAAATGATGACAGACGTATGATGTTGTTGTGTGGTTGAAGTGTCATTGATGAATCGAAAATAACCCCCATGTTCCGAGCTTCCGAGGGAGCTATCAGAGCAAGTTACCGATGGAAATGTATGGCACATTATTAATGTTATACACCGTTTTCAAGTTTTCTCAAAGTGATTTGTTTCCTGTAATGTGTCACTTCGTGTAACGTTACTCTCTATTGTGTGATCCATAACTCTGTCACTTCTAAAAATATCACACATGTTAACAATTCAAAGATGAAACCGTCAATTTGGAAAAGCCGTTCAGGCCAAATGAAAGGTATCAGTTAATAAACCTGCTAAATATTGACATGACTAGTGACAGATAAATCATACTCGACCATTGTGTCACTCCGTAATTTATTGCCCAATCAGTATTGAAATGAACATTTACAAATTTATCATCAAGTTAGAAACACCAAGGACTCATGACCATGTATTTTGTTTTAATGTTAGAAACACCAAGGACTCATGACCATGTATTTTTTTTTAATGATTTGGTGTTAAACAAAGAATTTTTGTCTTTGCCTCCTTTTTGCATAATTGTTGCTACTTATGAACTTTCAGGCTTGCGAAAGGCGATATATTAATCCGTTGTCATTACAAATATTATTGATATTACATATTTTAAGATAAACGGGCCAATTACCACTTTAATCACTACTACATGTACTCTGGTAAATTAACTCTTCTGTCATATTATGGCATATATTATTATTTACTGTGAAAAAGGCATGCACACATAACTTCTGTTTAAAAAAACAAAAAAACAAAACAATGGGAAATGACCGAAAGTAACAAACTTACTATTTCCAGCCAGTAATTCTATTTGAATATTCGCCATGAAAATTTACTTTATTAATGAACACTAGTTAATTTTATCACCTTTTTCTTCCGAAACATTTCTCATTGTTAGAGAAGTTTACCTCTTCCCACTCAAAGTTTAAAAAGGGAAGGATGTAACAATAATTATCTGTTTGGTTTAAATTTGGTGTGAGAGTTTGTTGATGTAATTTTACTTCTTGTGTTTACTGCTAGAGGAAGTTTCTCCCTTTTGATGGCTTATATTATGTAACAGGTCCAGAAAAACCGTGTTCAGTAGGAGCATAGAGAAAGGACCACGGAGAGACAAGTATGTTCCCTTCCACTGTTTATTCCAACTTAATCTCTTGTAGCACCCAAGTTAATTTCAAGGAATCGTCTGTAATAAACAACCCTCTTGTTTAATCCTTAATCCTCAAGTAGTGGTAATTAAGTCACACATTAAATGTATTATAGTTTACAGATAGCAGCCTGTGTGTTCTCCCACCATCACTTCTTTGATTTTATGTACTGGTGGTTCTTCATGTTTTTAGTTTTTAAGTTTTGCCTGTTTCAAGTCATTACTGCTATGGACTCGATTTTAGAGCCATTTTGATTTTAATTTGTAACCTTCCTTGGCACATGTGTTTTGTTGTTTTTAGTGGTTTTTATAAATCCTGTTAGTTCAGTAGTGTTACTGTTGGTCTTGGTTTAGAATTCACTTGATTTATTGCTTTATGGTTTTGCTTTTTGTCATCGCTTCATAATCAATAAAGTAATTTTTCATCGCTTTATAATCAATAAAGTAATTTTGTGCAAGCCCACCAACCATGTGGATATAATAATTAGGTAAATTTGATCTCAAGAACTGGAGACCGATTAGCCTTTTAAATGTAGATTACAAACTGTTGGCCAAAGTTCTCACAAATAGGTTAAAAAGGGCCATGCCTTTCATAATAGGTGACAGATAACAGACATGTGGTGTACCGGGGAGAAAAAATCACGACAACCTCACACTTTTGCGTGATAGCATAGATTATAATTGGAACAATAAGGAAGCAGCTATTTTAAGCATCGATCAGGAGAAGGTTTTCGATAGAATTAATTGGAATTATATGTTTACCATGCTTGAGAAAATGGGGATTCCCCCCAAATTCATTCAATGGATCAAGCTTTTATATAGTAATCCTGAGAGTTGCGTCATTGTAAATAACTTCATTGGCAGACCTTTCCAAATAAGTAGAGGTATCAGACAAGGGTGTCCCCTGTCTCCATTGTTATATGC
Organism: Leptasterias polaris; assembly: GCA_037783415.1. Lineage (NCBI taxonomy): Eukaryota > Metazoa > Echinodermata > Asteroidea > Forcipulatida > Asteriidae > Leptasterias > Leptasterias polaris. The sequence continues at coordinate 1,752,401 of JAZGTN010000035.1, forward strand.
AGTCTGTGCAGAAGGTTTAGGAACTCTAATTAGAATCAATAATGGGTTGCATGGTATTCAGTGTCCAGGTGGAACCATGGTGGAACTGAATGTGTTAAAATTATCCAGCATGCCGATATTTCTAAAGAGAGTGTGTAAAGAAAATAGAAAACATTATTTTTAGTTTTTACTGGTCAGGTAAACCGGACAAAATCAAGCGTGCCACTATCACCGGACCTCGATACATGGGAGGGACAGGTCTTTTGGACGTCAGGGTCAGGTTACGCAGTCTAAAACTGATGTGGTTGAGTATTATATCAAAAGTAATGGTAAATGGAAATCCTTCTTTAACTATTGGATCGAGAAACCCGGCGAAAGCCATAATCTTGGTTGGTATGTGTTTGGTAAAACCAAGAAAAAGTCACCAGACCACTCCCTTTTATATGGACCTTTTTGCAGCCTACGAAAAATCAGGGGGTGTTTTCAGACCAGAATTCACCTCAGTTTTGGAAGTAATGAATATCCCTCTCTGGCATAATTCAGTGGTTGCGATTAATAAGGATAACGATTTAGCGAGTCCTGTTTTAACAAAGAATAACATCATCAAATTTCAACATGTTGTTAAAAATAACAGACTAATTACCTTTAAGGAATTGGCTAGGATCAAGTGTGATCAGGTGATTTCAACATAAATTTATTAATTCCAACCAATCCTAGCTCCCAGTCCTTTATCGACTTATTTACATCTCACTCTTTCCTCCCCCAAATCCATATGCCCACACGTATTACTGATACTTCTGCTACACTTATCGATAATTTTTTATCAAATATTCTTCCTTCCTCAAAATCTGGTATTTTAATCTCTGATATCTCAGATCATCTGCCAATTTTTATGTTCGTTCAGTCTCCAAACTCAAGTTCTTCTCATAATCACAATTTACCTTTTTCTCGAAATGTGTCTAATGTGAACCTTCAACAGTTTATTGACGACTTACACTCTTTTGACTGGACCAATGTCCTTAGTTGTAATAATCCTGATACAGCTGCTTATAATACTTTTCTGGATAATTCTATTTTTCTGTACGATCAAAATACACCTTTAGTTAGACAAAACAACAATACCAAATCTAATCATATTTCAACTACCCCTTGGATTACACATTTCCTCCTCAAATCTATTAAGAAAAAGAATAAATTGTATCGTCAGTACTTGTCCAACCCTACAACCTCACATAAATGCAGGTATATCAAGTATAAAAACACCTTGACTAGCCTTCTACGTCTTTGTAAAAAAAAGTACTATTCCCTTCAGTTTGAAAAAGAAAGAAATAACATCCGTAATACCTGGAAGGTTATAAATTCTGTTTTGAATAAAAATACCCATTCTCATGGTATTAACAGCATCATTGTTAATGGGAATTTAATTGACAACCCAAATCAAATCGCCAATCATTTTAATCAATACTTTATCAATATTGGTCCCAACCTTGCTAAAAACATCCAACCTACTCATTCACCCCTTAGTTTTGCTGATTATATGCCCAACCCTAATTTTAATTCCTTCTTTTTTACTCCAGTATTTGAACATGAAATTTTGGACATTGTAAAAAATTTACAAAATAAAAAAAGTTCTGGTCATGACCTGATCAATATTTCCATTATCAATAAGTCAATTTTTGCCATAAGTAAACCACTTGTTCATATTGTCAATACTTCTTTTACGACTGGCATTGTTCCATCAGAAATAAAAATTGCTAAAGTCCCACCAGTTTTCAAAAAGGGTGATCGTAACAATAATCCAATTATAGGCCCATCTCTATTCTTTCATGTTTTTCAAAGATCTTTGAAAAATGTGTCTATGCCCGTACCATTAATTTTCTGAATAAGTTTGAAATTTTAACAAATCAACAGTTTGGTTTCCGTAGCAAACATTCAACCATTCATGCACTCCTTGATTTTATTGATAAAGTTACTAATGCTATCGATGACTCCAATCATACTTTGGGGGTGTTCCTTGATCTTTCAAAGGCTTTTGATACAATAGACCATCAAATACTATTTCATAAACTTCCCAACTATGGTATCCGTGGAATTCCCCTAGAATGGTTTAAGAGTTATCTTTCAGACAGGCCACAATATGTTTCCGTCAATGGCATTAAATCTGAGTCTGATGTCCTTACGTATGGGGTACCTCAAGGATCAATCCTCGGGCCTTTGTTATTCACCATATACATTAATGATTTCACAAATTCTTCTAGTGTGCTTTCATTTATATTATTTGCGGATGACTCTAATTTATTCTTTTCCCATAGTAACCTTGACTATCTTGTAAACACTGTTAACAATGAGCTCAAACTAGTTGCCACCTGGTTTACGGTCAATAAACTATCCCTAAATATCACTAAAACTAACTGCATGTTGTTCAGTAATTCAGTCAGAGACCTTCCAAGCCCTATAAAGATTAATGACATTGAAATCACTGGAAACTGATTGTTGCAAGTTTCTAGGACTTTTTGTTGACCGTAGACTATCATGGAATAGTCATGTTGATTACAGTGTAAAATTATTGCTAGAAATATTGGTGTGATCATTAGGATCAAGCATTTTATGCCTGAACTGGTTTTACAATCTCTTTATAAAATACATTGATCGGTTCTTATCTTAACTACGGGATACTTGCATGGGGATCAAGTTCTACTACCAATCCTAATAGACTTCTTCTCTTACAGAAGCGAGCTCTTCGTATCATTAATTTTGCTGAATTTAACGCACATACAGATCCCCTTTTCCATAAATATGCAATTTTAAAGTGAATGATATTTATTGTCTTCAGCTTGGGTCCCTCATGTATCAACTCACTTGTAAAAATTTACCTTCTGCTATTCAATCAATTTTTTCTTTAAACTCAGATGTACATTCCCATTTCACCCGCCAAGCTTCTAATTATCACATTTCTTACACTCGTACTTCCCTCGCTCTTAAAACTATTAAACATGAGGGACCTATGCTTTGGAACATGCTTAATGAAAAACTTAAAGCCTCCAAAAGCTTGTTTACTTTTAAACGTGTCTTTAAAGCTGATATACTGAAATCTTATTGTTGATGAGTTTTTTACAGATGTACATTGTATTTTGAACCATACCACAGTGCAGACTCGGGTGGTCTCCTACATGGGATCCATGGTGTATACTATCATCCATAGCCACACTATGTTAAATCCATCGAGGGATACGCTGCTTTTGCATCACTCATGATTTCGTTCGATACTATATTGCTGACCGGCAAGATTGTTGTGTTTGATTGTTGTGTTAGTCCTAGTCCAATGTTTGTTCTCGTTATTTGATTGTATTATAGTGTTTGCTGATTTTTCTTTGTAACATGCATGTGCATTGAGACCTGCTATTATATTTGTTTATTGGTGGCTCGACTCGACCACGGACCTCCACGGTTCACAACATTATTTTTTAATCTCAATGCATATGCATGTCACTATAGGGACCATTGCCTACAAGCTTTGCTTTTTAAATGGATCCCTCTGCAGTGTCACATAATGCTTTTTTTGTTTACATGTAATATTCTTCAAACCTATGCTGTAAAACATTTACTTTGCATTATGTAATGATTACTTTTGATGTATTTATTATTGCCTTTTGCTTTTTTGATACTGTGGAAATAAACGAACCTTGAACCTTGAACCTTGAAGTGTGAAATTAATCGTATCACTGCTGCGACGCATAGCTAAACGTCTTCGAACAAAACATCAATCCTGTCCTCTTCAAAGAAAAACGTTGTGGGCCTAATGACCATCCAAGCAGGTGGCTCAGTTCCAAATTGACCATGGGGATCAGGGTTTGGTACCTTTTTCTAAAATTACCACGAAATTAATGTACAAATCATTGAAGGTCAAATAATTTGTTTTTCCAAAAGCACAGGAAAAGTGGGCCTCGATTTTAGGCCTCACTGATAAGTTCGACTGGGCCAATATTTGGACCAAATTAAACATGAACAATATTATGGACGCCAAAGACAAGGACACCTTTTAAGACTTTATCACAGGATTCTGCCAACCCGAGATAAACTTAAACGCATGAAAATCATAGATACAGTCGACTGTCCTTTCTGTAAATCCGACACTGAAACTGTCGAACATTGTTTCTATACTGTAATGAGGTTGTTGAACCCTGGTTATACGTCGAATTTTTAATTAGGAAACAAACTGGCTGCCGTTTCTTTTGTCTCAGTGATTGTATAAGAATTGTATGTATGAATTTGTCATTTGTATCTATGATAATTGTTGGCATGATGATCAATGTTATTTGGAGAATCCGGTGTGATCTGGTCTTCAATGAGGACAACGTTTTCACAAACACAAACATTACTATCATAAGACCTACAAAGAAACTCTCAGATCATTTCTACTAAGGGAGAGGAATAGGCTCCAAACAAGTAATTTTAACAAATTGTACAAATTCCTGTGTACTTTCAATGAAGACGAGAGTCCAAAATTTATGTTCTGATCAAAATCGAATTTTGTCACCTCTCAGTTACTGTCCTTTGTGTAGGCCTTAATTTTAATCTTTTTACTTGTACTAGGTTGCTTTTTCATGTTTTGATCTTGCCTTTGTTTGATATGTAATATCAACTTTGTTCATTGTCCTTTAGTTTCTAGTAACCTATATGTACTTGTGTACTGATCTATCAGTACTTGCTTTAATGTTCCATAGGAGATGTATATACTTGTAATTACTTGAGTTGAATAAACGGAGTCTATAAGAGCTCCACTCAAAAGAAAAAAAATAATAAATAATAATAATAATTTAGGTAGTATTTTTCCTACGATGCTGCTGTTGACATTGCTTTATTTTACAGGCTAGTAGGCATGGTAGGGAGGCCGAGGTAGTAAAAACTAATACTTGACATGTTTTTACAATTAAAAGGATATTGTTGAGATGACACGGCAAGCAGGGATTGATCAAACTATACACATCTGCCATCTAGAATCTCGACGACCTCATCAGACTCACTTCGACGGAAATAATCAAAGAGCGCCACCAATTGACAGAAAAGTGAAGAACGTTTTGGCGAAAATAAGGTCCAAATCAATTTAAAAACAGGCGACGCGACGGACGACGGCACGACGCGACGGACGACGGGCGACGCGACGGCACGACGCGACGGACGACGGGCGACGCGACGGCACGACGCGACGGACGACGGCACGACGCGACGGACGACGGACGACGCGACGGGCGACGCGACGGACGACGCGACGGGCGACGCGACGGACGACGCGACGGACGACGCGACGGACGACGCGACGGCACGACGCGACGGACGACGGCACGACGCGACGGACGACGGATGTCCAAGTCACCATGCAAATCAATTGAAAAACAGGCGACGCGACGGGCGACGGCACGACGCGACGCACGACGCGACGGGCGACGGCACGACGCGACGGACGACGCGACGGACGACGGAATAGGCGACGCGACGGCACGACGCGACGCATATCTGTCGTCTTTAGAACACCATACAAGAGATATCTGTACCTGGAAGCTCATAAACATGTGGGAGGGGTAGGGAGCAAGACTACCAACTACCTTGTCATTGCGGGTGTGTTATAGTCGGTAAACCTCGCTGATCGAATCCGCTGTTTTAGTATACGTTTCAATGTTCGGTGTACGTTCCTTCCCCCGATTTGGAAATTAAATAAGATTTATGTCAATAAATAGGAATACCACTCTTATATTGACGGTGCAATTAAGTTAAACAATTTGTGAGACAAAAACGAGCCCCCCCCAAAAAAAACCACCCCCCAAAAAAACACACACACACAAAACACAAAAAACAGAGCCCCTGATGGAACAGGTGAAAATAAATCACAAATTAAAATGTTGAAAAAAATTATCACTCTGAATTTCTTTTTCCATCTCTCGACACACAACATTCCAACAAAGTCATTTCTTTTCCTCAAAATATTATTTAATTCACTCAAAATATAATTTTGTCACATAAAATTATATTTTTTTAAATTTGTAAACAAAGTTGTGTTTTTCTAGGTAGCAAAATAGATTTTTCCTAGAAAATACGTTTTTGTTCCCTCGAACACGCCTTCTTTCCCCCGAAATACGATTTTGTTACCCAGAAATACGCATTCGTTTCCTCGAAATATGATTTTGTTCGCTCTAAATATGCTTTCTTTCAATAAAAATTAGTTTTTCCACCGAAAGGAGATTTCTTTCCCTAAAACAAGCTTTCGATTCATCAAAATACGACTTTGAATTAGTTGCCCGAAACATACTTTCATTCGTCCGAAATATGCTTTCGTTTAATAAAAATATGATTTTTTTCCACCGAAAGGAGATTTCTTTCCCTAAAAACAAGCTTTCGTTTCATCAAAATACGACTTTGAATTAGTTGCCTTTCATTCGTCCGAAATATGCTTTTCCCTAAATATACGCTCCCGTTCCTTCGCAATGAGATTTTGTTCCCCAAAATTCCTCTTTCGTTCCCTTAAGATAGCTAGCTTTTGTTCCCTTAAGATAGCTTTCGAAGCCCTGAAGTCCAATCACAAATTTGTTAAATTCCCTTGTGAGGGGCGACTATGAGAGGGGACGAGTTTGTATGTCAGGGGGCGACTTTGCTAGGGGCGACTTTGTAGTTGGTGACTTTGTACATGTATTTTTGTAATTGGCGACTTTGCTAGGGGGGCGAGTTGACTGGTTTCCGTGTCCGTTGTTTATACCAAAGATCGTATAGCGCCGTAGGCGCTACGGCGCTATACGATCTTTGGTTTATACACACTTAATGCAAGCACACAATCACTGTAGAACAACACATCGGGTTAAAGGACTGGAGCGGATCAGTAACTATTCACGGTAGGCATTATTTATTTTTATGATGCAAACACACATATCTTAAACAACTATATAATAATGCACTTTAAGATGAGTTTACTTTATTTCTTTAGTTACTAAATTAATGAAGGAGTTAACACCCACAAAACACACCCACAGATGTCTCAAGCGCAAGCATTCAGTACATTTACAGTAACTAAATTTAGTACTACCCTCAGATAAAATGGACTCGTCTTTATGATCGTCGCTACAGCAACCATAATGTACACTGCGTCCGTACATGAATAAATGAATATGTACCGCCGGCGGGTTTCACAAGTCGTTAAATGACGAAGAGTCGGCAGCCAGCAACTTCGCGCGAGAGCAGTGATCTCGCGAGAGCATTCTTTATAACGCAACAGCACCACACGCGACTCGACTCACCGCGACCATCATTAACGACTTGTCAACAAGTCTAGCGTTTAACTTGATCCAGCCTCATGTTGAATGCACAAAAAACTAAGGAAATTTTCTTTGATTTTCGGAAAAACCAGAAAAAGATCAACCCTGTGAACATTATTGGTATTGATATTAAAATTGTCACTGAACATAAGCACCTAGGGACTTATATTGATAGCCATTTAAACTGGAATGTTAATACTCAAAAGTTATGTTCTAAGGCGAATCAGCGGTTTTATTTTCTGAGGAAACTGAAACTCAAGTTATTTAACATTGACCGTGATATTATCAGGATGTTTTACCAAAGCGTCATTCAATCCGTTATTGCATTCTCTTGTATTGCATGGGCTAATGGTCTGTCTGTTGGTAATCTGAATAAAATCAACAGAATCACTAAAACTGCTAGTAAGATCATAGGTACTACTGTTGAAGACTTGAGTTCAATCTACGAGGTAGCTCTAATGACTAAACTTAAAACAATACAACTTGATAATTCCCACCCACTTCATTCACTCTTAGTTTTTAATAAGTCGGGTAGATTACGACAGCTCAAATCAAACACTAACCGTCGTCGCCTTTCTTTCCTACCAAGTGCAATTTCTAGTTTTAACAATAGTTTTACTATAGATGACCTGTTTTTATTGTTATTTTCGCTGCTTGTGACGTTCCATTTTGTTTTTCTCTGCTCTCTGGGGAGTAGTGCATATTGCATCGATTGTTTTTGAATATTACTCTCTTTGTTGTTGGCATTTTCAATTTATTGTCTCGTTTTAATTTTGTGTGTATTTTTTTGATATTTTAATATTTTTATATGTGCAAACCGAGGTAACGATTTTAATGCTGGCATGATGAATAAATAATTGAATTGAATTGAATTGAATTGAATTAAATTCAATGTGAGACTTTCTTGAAAAAGCACAATGTTCTTGTGGTATTGGAAATGCAAAGTTTATATGTTGACTTGGCGGCAAGTATTCTAATAAATACTGCACCGATTGGCGTACTTTCAGGAAACGTTCTTTGAGTAGTGTTCTATAAAAGGCACTGGACACGTTTGGTAATTGTCAAAGACCAGTATTCTCACTTGGTGTATCCCAACATATGCATAAAGTAACAAACCTGTGAAAATTTGGGCTCAACTGGTCATCGAAGTTGCAAGAAAATAATGGGGGAAAAACACCCTTGTTGCACAAATTTGTGTGCTTTCAGATACCTAAAAAGGGCTTCAGGCCTGAAGTCTTTTTCAGATTCAAATATTTTAGTGAGAAATTACCTCTTCCTCAAAAACTACGTTACTTCAGAGGGAGTCGTTTCTCAAAACGTGTTATACTATATCAACAGCTCTCCGTTGCTCGTTACCAAGTAAGTTTTTATGCTAATATATATTTTGAGTAATTACCAAACGTGTCCAGTGCCTTTAAATTGCAAATAAGCCTTGATCAGCCGCGTTCTTGCCCAAATTCGTCTGCGACACCACAAATTACGCTTGTATCTATAATACAAACCAAGAAAACAAAGAAAACGGCGTCTAACAATGAACGTTTTGTTTGAACTCACGATTTTTCAGACAAACTTGAGAATGTTTTCAATATTATCTTTCTCATTGTGGACACTTGATGTTTTGAACTAATACAAACAATATTAGCTCTCTTGTAATAAATAAGCAGTGATTTTTAGAAAGAGAAAAATGAATGTTAATTTGTGAAACTACAAAAAAATGCAAAAAGATTATTCGTTTCACATTCTGCTCGAAATGTGGCATGATGTACCCTCCCATTGTGTCTTAATTGAATCATGGGAATCTCAAGTTCTTTAGAGGAATGGGGGGGGGGGGGGGGGTACTTCTATCCAACAGGAACAGTGTTTTAAAGTATGTATGGGAACATATGGGTGACTCCGTCTTCCCGTGCATGGAAAGTAGCATGAGCCAATATAAAACATGTTGTGCCATTTCGTGAAAGAGGGCAGTCTTATACGCGCGTTACACAACAAAAAGTGGGATTACTTTGTGAGAACGTTTATTTGAGCAGTGCACCGTGAATTACAAGTTAATGGAAATTGACTGCTACTTCGTTAAAACGAAAATTTTACCTCATTATTTGAGCAGTGTACCGTGAACTACAAGTTAATGGAAATTGACTGTAAGTTCGTTAAAACGAAAATTATCGTTTATGTGCCATGAATTATTTGAGTAATTTCAAAAGTAAAGCCCTCGGAGCTTTGAAACTTCACGAAATTGTAGGCCTTTGTATATAAACATGTACAAATAATAGTTTAACACCATGGGGTGCTATTTCGTGACGTCAATAACGAATTTTTAAATGTTGATATCCACCGTGGAACCTCTTGGCGTAGCTGGAGCCAATCCGACGTCTCCTTTGTCGTCTCCATCAACTGTATCATTCATTTGTGCCTCATCTCTTCCACTTCGTACTTCAAAATCTCTAGGCACTTTCTGAAATCCTTCATTTACAAGCCCCATTTCAACGTCAGCTTTGGTGTTCTCTGGGTTGGTGGGCCCGTTGTCTTTGAGATCATTCCTGTGGTGCGTGCTTCGGTCCTCGGTGGTGGAGTACGCGGCCTGCCGCTGTCGAGGTTGAGATGAAGATAGTGCGGGGTCGACACTGCGATTGACAGCCGGTGCGGCATGTTTCCGATGAGGAGGCACCTCAGATTTCTTGGCGGGAAGGTGGAACGCCTGTCTGAACGCCTTGCGGTAGTACTGACTCGACAAGGTGTAGATTATCGGGTTGACGGCCGAGTTGACGAAGACAGCGATGCGACCAACGTCAATGAGAGTGTCATACCTGTCGTAAATGTCATTCACAGTCTCACCATTGATATATGATATTATGTACATAACAGTGACGAATTGGTTCGTAGCCTGACAGAGAAAAAATACAATGCCGTTGATGATGAGCATCCGGGCGACTTGGTTACGGACCTGTAGAGCTTGAGGGGCAAAACGCTGTCCACAGTCTGCCTTAGCCATAGAGCGCGAGCTCAGCGTATGGACGATGCGAACATACATGAACACGTTGCACGGGAGAGCCACGGCGAACGGTGAAAGGGTTGCAAACTCCCCTACCACCAACCACCAGGGGATAATAGGCCGGCAGTACCCAAGAGTTTCCGGTAAATCCCGGTACTTCTCGCCGTCCGGCCAGATGATGCACGACAGCTCCAGGACGCCGTACTTGGGCATCGCGATGGCCGTCAATATCGCTGCGATGACCCACGAGAGTAGCAAGAGGCGCTTGGCGCGGGATTTGGTGTTGATGGCCCGGTGTTTGAGTGGCTTACAGATTGAGTAGAATCGCTCCAGCGATACCACCGTTACGCAGCACGTGGACGTGAAGTACGTTATATGCGGCACCACGAAAACACCAACGCAGCTGAAAATACTGGCAACACTGTAATCACTACGGATGGGGCTGGACAGGAATATCATGTACATGAACACAGTCACCAAGAGGAAGGAGATGTCTGCAATGGCCAGGTTGGCCAGGAAAAAGTTCGTTATGGTACGCATTTGGGGCAGTCTGTAGACAACGAAGAGGAAAGCGAGGTTGCCGGGTAGACCAAAGGCGAGCACCAAGAGCATGCCGACGATGATGCCCCATTGCTCGGTGATGGCGACAATGTAGCCCGCTGCCTCGACGTCTGCCGTGAGATTCAGCAGGTTGCCGTACTTACACAGCACCCCGTCCTCTCCATTCTTATTCTCGTCCATGATTCAGAGAAAACTCCTCAACAAATCTATCCAAGTTATTGAAAATCAATGCAAGTTATTCAAAGTCACTGGTCTACACAGCTTAACTAGGTTATTGTATTCGAGTTCGTCGACGTTGATATTGTCAGATAAAGAACTGAAGTTCATGGCGGTCTATACTCACAATAATCTCATCAGCTCCAACTCTATCCCATCTGTGAAGATTTTCTAAAGATTTCGTCTCCAGTCGTTGGATATACGGTACATGAGGTGTTGAGTGACCGAGCCGGAAAGACCTGCAAGCCCGGAGATCGTGTAAAGTAGCTACAAATTGAGGATTTGCAAAGCAAGTTATCAAAGCGTTGCTTGCCGTCTGGATTAGGCGCACAGCCGACTGTTGCAGTGCTGTTTTGCATTTACGTAAAGAGTGACGTGGCTCACCCGAGTCTATAATTTCAGTGGGTTCGCGTATGCAGACATGATTTAACACGCCCATACATAGATTCTGCCTTGTGATTGGTTTAGAGTGCATCACAGTATATCATGTCTTATTTTTTACTGGAAAGCCGTGACGATCTGCACCCATAGCAACCAATGTACTACACCCATAACAACGAACGTACTAGATTCATAGCATCCAGTGCACTACACCCGTAGCAGCGACAGCTTGTTGGTACCTACAATTATACGGTAGAGTATATATGCATGGGTTTTTATAAATCAAATATTGTGTATCTCGCACTGGTGAAAACTACAACTCTTTCGGGTGATCCGCGGCCCGTTCTTACCCCTTGGCTTCGCCTCGGAAAAGTACAACACTCCGGGGATCACCTCGGGAGTAGTATAGTTTTAACCACATCACCCAAAGCAGTCAATCTTTGTGTACCATAAAATTGCACTGGTAGCTTTAGCCCGAATATATGAGACAATCTTAGCACCTCCATGTTTTTGCAGTGTATATCCCAAACGGGTTGAGCTTCATGAGACTATTTTCAGACCCGTTGGACGAAACGCACAGAAATATAATGTCCCCATCAGTGGTGAGAACATGTTTCTATTCAGTTTCCATAAAAAAAGTTTAAAAAGAATTTGTTTGCATCTTAAGATTCAGAGGGTCCACAGTACAGCAACACAATCATGAAATGAAAGGTTAAAATAACGAAAAACAAGTTTGCTTTCAATTTCCGTCAGTTTTCAAAAGTCTCCAACGCATAAGTATATTATTATACTTTGCTAGTGACCTAGACTTGGTTCCAAGTCTGTGCTCGTGGTTTTTAGTCTACCTGATAGCCAATACAATATTGCCTGAAACAGGGCCCTCTTGTGGATTAACCTCCGTCTTTTAGGGCGCGTGATAGCTAATCTGTGGGGGGAGTTTTGCGTGGCTGATGCAGATAAATAACCGCAATCTCAGACTTGAAATCAAGTCTACTAGTGACCCCGATAAATATGCGTAATTTCTATCCGAAAGCATTACTTGTTATGAAGATGGTACTGGCACTAAGCACCCTGTGAAATTATTGGTCTGAAGTGCCCCCCGTTGATTAGAACTCAATAAATATATGTCTTGAAATTTGAATCTCCAAAACTCACCTCAAAAACAAGGCGATTTTTTGAGATTCAAATTTCCGTGGTGTCTATTTGTGAATACTGCGGCAAGAGATGCAGTTGGTGCCCGCTGCCATCTCGCGTGGATGAACTTGCCATTCATGGTAAAAAATACCGTTGCACTTGTTTTGCTGTTTTCTCAACAAGGTAGACATCACAGTATTCAACAGAACTTTTCAAAGGTGACTTTTATTGTATCTTTCTTGATAGGCCAAATTGTTTGCCTATAAATCAGCATACCGTTGATAATACAATCTATGATCCTATCCTTTTAATACGTTCAGCTAGCGACTGAAAACAACAATCAGGAAGTGCAAACGTAAACCGTGTGAATAAAAGAAACAAAAATGAGGGGGTTGGACTGTAAGCCTCTTGTTTCGGTAATTCGTTAATACTATATTCAATTCGGCCTTCAAATTTATAAGAAGATTTACAGAAGAATATATAATCTTTTAGAAAATAATTCAAATTTAGCAAGAATCGGAAATATTACCATCTCGTAAAGAAAAGGGCTGTCCTTTTAATACGCGCAACAAAATCTGTTTAAAATCTACGTAACTTTGGAAATGCTTCCCGAAATTATAGGCTATTGGATGCACGTGAGTGCATTTTTTGTCGCAGAATATAATCACGAGGTGAAATCTGGACAGTTCCATTTCTCGAGGCGAAGTCGAGTAAAATGGAAAAGCCAGACTTTACACCGGGTGATATTCTGCAACATTACACTAACGAAATGCATTCATTATTTGATTAACATTATAGAACTCCTATAATAATTAAGTTTTGGAAAAGTCTCGCGTCGCACCAGTAAATAGGCCTACATGGCAAAATAAAGTATGACACGCGAGGCGTGTTCCACCAATCAAATGACAAGTACTTGGGTGTGTGGTATAATAATATTTCAAAATGAATTATTGAAAAAGCTCTAAATTAATTATGCTCTATAAAACATTTTGCTTGAAATCATTTGGAGCACTACAAATAAAGTTTTATTTTGTGCGCTCGGAGCGGATAAGAGCACCGGACTCAAGCTCTGGTGTTTCTGTTCAGCAGAGTGTGGGTTCGAGTCCCGGTCGTGACACTTGTGTCCTTATTAAGCAAGACACTTAACCATTATTGCTTCGTCCTTCGGATGGGACGTAAAGCCGTTGGTCCCGTGTGTTGTGTAATGCACGTAAAGAACCCAGTGCACTTATCGTTAAGAGAAGGGGTTTGCCCCGGTGTTCCTGGTTTGATCGGCTGCATATTGCGCCACAGCACCTTGTAAACCATTACATGGTGCTATGTAAAGAAATAGGCCTCAAAATTCAAAAAGTAGCTCCACATATATACCTTGCAGGAAAATATTGACTGTTGAAGCGCCTTGAGCGTCACTGAGTGACGGATATGAGCGCTATATAAGAAGCCATTATTATTATTATTATAAATGATTGCGAAATAGCTCGAACTAAATTATTGCAAAAGCTCGAAATAAATTATTGCAAAATCATTTCGTGCTTTTAAAAACATTTTGCTTGAAATCAGTTCTGAGCGCTCAAAATCTTTGACCATTTTTTTTTTTCAATCTTATCAGTATTTTATATGCATACCCTTTTATCATTATATAGAATGGTTTATTTACAAACTTGTTATAAGCAGTCACATGGCATTGCAACAGCATTTGTAGTTGAAGTTGTCCATAAAATAAATGCAGTCTTTGAATATCTTTTGATTAATTATTCACAAACAACGGTTTACCGGTAGATAGTCACCCCTAGACTAGACTTGTGGACAAGTCGTTAAATGTCTGTCGCGGTGATAGCGGAACGGTTTTCTCGCAATATCCCGCGAGAGGGCTGCTCTGTGCGAGATTACTGCTCTCAAGACTGGTAATGACGAAGAGTCAGCAGCCAGCAACTTCGCGCGAGAGCAGTGATCTCGCGAGAGCATTCTTTATTAGGCTACAACACCACACGCGACTCGACTCACCGCGACCATCATTAACGACTTGTCAACAAGTCTACCCCTAGACAGATATAGAGATAGATAGCTAGAGAAAGAGGGGGCGTCATCATTTATAATTAATGCAGGAGGACTTAACAAAGAACTTCTCATCCCGCGCTTTTTATGCTGCGCCAGTTGTTGAGAAGACGTAGACGAACTACGTCAATTCGTTGGAAAAAGCCATCGACTCTTTGAGGGGGTTCCTGCGTTGTTTAGAAAGATTTCCGCTGAGTTGTGATTTGTTCCTGTTGTGATAACATCTTGCCACAAAGGGTACGTTTGGTAATCACACTTAAAATTAATGGCAATAAAAACGTACTGGTTAGAAGCCTACAGCAGCTTTCGATCGATAGTTTAAAGCATTTTGAGAAACACTTTACTTCGAAGTAACGTGGTTATGTAAAAAGATATCAGTTTATATGGCCCAAAATTTGAATTTGAGAAGCGTTACTGTCAGAAACGTTTCTCAGATTGTGCATTTCTCTTGGGGGTTATGGCTTCCTGCGTGGATATATATCGCTCCGGTTTTCGGCGATATCTCAAAAACGCGACCACCTTTTGAAATGAAACGTTCATAAGTTGTTTTATTGTATACATCTACATTTATATAGGATTAAAACAACCGAACGGTTCCAAAAACCAAAGGTATGCTTTGCCTTTAATTCTGAATCCAACGCTGATTCTCATTGAGGAAACCGAATTATGGTTAAAAATTGAAGGTTTAATACGCCATGCAGATTGTAGAATTGATGGAAAACAGGTAGGAAAATCATTTTCCTTTCAATTTCAGCATTGAAATTTGAATTACCATAGTCACTGTTTATTTGCAACCGAAAAGCTGGGGGTTAACGACACCCCAAATCATCTTCGCAGTCAGCATTTTTGAGCCCATCATGCTGTCGACGATTCAAGTTGAACAATGGGACACGTTCAGACAATTTCAGTCATTCTTGGTTAACCGACTGTATAGTATTTTTTTCTTGCAAACCATTCCGACTACGCAATACCTTTAAGTGCTTCGCAAATTGCGTTTAACACAAGCTGGGGTTCCCTCGCTCAGCAAAATGTGTGGGCTGACCAGCTGCAGGGCCCAATTTCATAGAGCTGCTTAAGCACAAAAAGTAGCTAAGCACAACAAAACTATGCTTACCAGAATAAGGTTACCAGCCAAACTACCATGTCACATGTACAATTTGTAACTGGTATGCTGCTCATTTCTGCTAAGCAACAAATTGTTAAGCAATATTTTCTCCTTAAGCAGCTCTATGAAATTGGGCCCAGCTATTGTTGTGCCCGGCGGTTGAAAGATTAAACTAGAGACTTTATGGTAGGAACCAAGGGAAACAAAATTGCCGCAGGATTAAAATACACGACAACAGCAACGTGCTGTTATCTGAAAGAAAAAAGAAGAAAAAAGGATGTAAATCGTCGTGGTAATGTTCCGGTTGGCAGGCTTACAAGGCGCACCCCACATTTCGTCTATTTCCACTTAAAAGTCAGATCCCGCCTTCATTTTGAGATTTAAAAAAACAAATTACCATCTTCGCGATGACCTGCAGAAAGGATTTCCCACACCTAATCTTACTGCTTTATACTTCGGATGATGTTTTCAACAAAGAAAAAAGATGGATCCATCAGCGACAATCGCACCCGGGGAAGCGCGAAAGCTGATCATGCAAAGTAACACATTGACCGCGGGGGGAATACTCTAGACTTGTGGACAGGTCGTTAACATGTCTGTCGCGGTGATAGCGAAGCGGTGAAAGCGCCATCCGACATGTTGAGATCCTGACACCTAAACGCAAATAAGTCAACGTAACGAGATAATTATGTCGGGATGTCGACATCCAAAAGGATTCCTGTGATAATTTATCTCGGGAAGACGACATTTTGGAGAAAAGTTGGCTTCACGTCGGTTCATCGTCTCAGTGTAATATAAGGACGATACGAACAGAAGAATAATAGTTGGTGATGTTGGGTGGGAAAGCAGTGGGGGAGGAGGCTGTTAGTTTTGATCTTCGTTGACATGTTTTTGAAAGCCGTTTGTTCTTTGGTACTCATGATAAACCAGGATGAGATTATACTTTCAAGTCAATTGTAGCTCTCTTCTCTCTAGTAGAGAAGACCATAATCCACCCTGCTTACAAATACCATTATTCCCCCAAGACCATGTAGGCCTACAGCATCAACCAATTTTTTACTCCAAGTTGGGAGATTTAAAGGCACTGGACACGTTTGGTAATTGTCAAAGACCAGTATTCTCAACATGCATAAAGTATAACAAACCTGTGAAAATTTGGGCTCAACTGTCAATTGGTCATCGAAGTTGCAAGAAAATAATGAAAGAACAACACCCTTGTTGCACAAATTTGTGTGCTTTCAGATGCCTGAAAAAGGCTTAAGGCTTGAAGTCTTTTTCAGATTCAAATACTTTAGTGAGAAATTACCTCTTTCTCAAAAACTACGTTACTTCGTTTCTCAAACTGTTTTAAACTATCAACAGCTCTGCATTGCTCGTTACCAAGTAATTTTTAATGCTAATATATATTTTGAGTAATTACCAAACGTGTCCAGTGCCTTTAACCACAGCAATAAATCCCTGACAAGGGGGTGGATGTTATCTAAGTCCGGAGGCTTAAAAGCTCCCTTCAACTCAAGGGTGTCTTATTCTAAAGGATTTACAGAACTCTTGTTTTGTATACATCAACACAAACGAAAAGCCGGAAAATCAGTCCAAGGCTTCAAAATTAATATTTGATGGGAGACTTAAGTTTTCCAATAAAAATAAACTGCACAGCAAGATCGATGGCAAAACAACTAAAATCGAAGCAAATAGTTTCATTATGTATTTTGTTATTGCCAGTTAGACTGGCAAACAATGTGTTAAAATGGCAGCTTCGTAAGCACCTTTAATTGTTGGGCTCACAAATATTTGTATAGCAACATTGTAGTTAACTAGCTGACAAGAATGCTGTCATCTCGCCCCCAACAAAGTCGCCCCCAACAAAGTCGCCCCCTGCAAAGTCGCCCCCTGCAAAGTAGCCCCCTGCAAAGTCGCCCCCTACCCGGCTCGCCCCGGGTTGTTACCAAGTCGCCCCCTGACAATGTCGCCCCCAAACAATGTCGCCCCCTGGTTTACAACACAGAAACAAAATTGGAGAAAAAGTTGTTATTGTCGAAAGCTAGTTCAACAAACATCTTCCTAACATGGTAGACTCATCAAGAAAATAGCCGAATTGAAAAACACAAGACTGCTGGAATCAGTGGCGTAACTAAGGGGGGAGGGGGTGGGGGGTGAAAATCTGTTTTAATTTTTATGTATTATTTATTTGCAATACAATAATTAAGCCATTATATTACCATAAGAAGCCTTAATTATTTTCCGAACTAAATAACATCTGGGGGCGACTTTGCTAGGGGCGACATTGGCTGGGGGCGACATTGCCAGGGGGCGACTTTGTTAGGGGGCGACATTGTTTGTGGCCGACATTGTCAGGCGGCGACTTTGTAACAACCTGGGGCGAGCCGGTTAGGGGGCGACTTTGTTGGGGGCGAGCTTGCTAGGGGGGCGAGATGACCAGCCTCCGTTGACAAGACTGACTCACAGGTGAGGGCGCTGTTTGCCCACTTGGGAACCCTAAGGGTGCATCACACTAAATTGACCATTTCATGCGCCAAGCTGATTATCATAATTTGTAGGCCCTCAAAATCTTTTGAATTATAACGTTTTGGGGGTCATGCAATTAATAGATTGTGTAAATATAAGAATCTATCACAACCTGTGGGTTCTGTGCTTCAACTTTTTATGAGACTTGATAAATTTAGGCGTTAAAGTTGGCCCTATTTGACCTGGGAAGTGGAGAAGTGCTTCACGAAAACTGGCAGCAAGTCGGTTTTGGGAAAAAGCACATTTCGTTTTGTTTTTTTCTGGGGTAGTTAGCACAAATTCTAAACGGCTGACCTGCCAAAAACTGAAAAGAATTCTGAAGTTCAGTCGTCCGAAAATATGTTTGATTGGTTTTCAAGAGGCTGAGAGACTTACACGATTTTTTGAGTATTTTTGAATATTTATCGTTTAGCATTGGCTCCTACGGGAGTTTATTTAGTGTGGTGCAACCCTAAACCCGATCACTTTGTGCCCCTACCATGTTTTATTGTTTTTGCCCAAAACTGTTTATTGCTGTATCCAATCAGCACAATTATTTTAAAGACTTTTTCCAATTTTTGTTAACTAGGGTCATATTGTTAAGACGAAACAAATTGCTCTCAGGGTCAGCTGTTATCATGGCAACCGTTTGTTTGAACTTTGGTCAAACGTTTTTAATTGACTTTTTGTATTATTATTTTGTATTTGGTGGGGGGGTCTTTTTTAACAAAAATGTCAATGTTTTTTGTTTTAACCCCCAAAAGTGGTAGTGATGTGTCACGTGATAGTATTAAATGCATTATGGGAATTCAAAATGGCCACCATATCCAGTTTGCTTGCATTGTTCTTTTTAAGAGCAGGTTGAACCTTTTGGATATAGGAAAAGTTTTTATTCTCAGCATTGCCTACTCCATATTATTGTGGATCTTTGAGCAATGTATATGTTACATTTTGTATTTTTTCATTTTTTTTTTTTGAAGCAGAGTAAAATAAATAGTGATGATAAGAATGAAAAAGGTTTGACCCCCCCCCCCCCCCCAAGATGAAAATATGCATCAGTAAGTATGGTGAAAATGCAACAAGATTACCCCTTCAACTAAATTTAACTAATTACTTTAGAATACTTTTTAAAAGTTTGCGACATAAACATTAACTTGAACCAACATCACCAAGGCAACCGTTGAAAAAGTATTATCAATAAATAATAAATAAATCTTTAATTACATATCTCAATGTACAATAATAAATACTCAAGAGCAAATTTTGAGTTCCTAGTCGACTCACACACTCTCCTTAGAATACAGTGTTTCATTTTGCCATGTACTAACAAGACAAGAACTTGAAAAAAAAAAAAAAAAAAAAATACTAACAAAATTCCATGACTTCTGATGGCCCCAGTCTAGGCAATGACTTCATGAATTTCCAATCGGAGTACCCTTTTCAAAGATTACAAAAAACACTGCCGTGTCCTTGCAAGATGAAAATGGCCTTTCGCCTTTTGCAAAATTGCCTTGCCCTTATATTTGATTTTTACCCATAAACTGTGTGTTAAGCACTCAGCTGTATACTCAGTACTTTCCTTAAGTCCTGGGCAAAAAACACCACAGGCATATTGCTTGTGTGGGATTCAAACCCACGACCTTTGCTATTCCAGAGCAAATATTTTACCACTAGACCACCAAGATTGCCTGGTAGCTAGAGGCAGTCTGAATCCTATATTTTACCACTAGACCACCAAGATTGCCTGGTAGCTAGAGGCAGTCTGAATCCTATATTTTAGCAGCGGGTACATTTCAAATGTCAAAATTTGCATTGGGCTTGTCCATTGCAAATATAAAAAAATTGCCTTGTCTTTCGAACTGTTCTGCTTTGCCCCTTGAATATAAAAAGGCCTTTCACTTTGCAAAATAAAAAAGGCCTTCCACTTTGCAAAATGAAAATGGCCTCCCACTTTGCAAAGGGAAGAAGACCTGCAGGGTTTGTCCTTCCTTATTTCAGTGACTAGCCACTGGAACCACTTAGCTAAGTTAGCATGTCATTTCACTAGTCCATCAGCCTTTTCACTGGTCCATATCTTCAGGACTTCTCTCAACATGGTCATTTGTAGGGAACTCGAGTTTGAGACCATATAGACCTTTCTTTTGCAATGTCACAGCCCGAGTTTTTGCCAACCCAGGTTGGAAAAGTATGGAAAGCCATAACTGCAAATCAAAAACGGATTGCCACAGTTTGTAGCAGTGTTACACAAATATTCAAAAATAGTGTTGAATTTGTTGGAAACAAATCAACCAATCATGGAAGGTATTTCCGTTCATGAATCTTTACAGAAAATGTTGAATATGGTCACAACATTTTTTAACACGATTGAATGTTTTGCTAACATTCGGTCGTCCATGCCAACCGGCGCACTTTGTTTATCAACAAAAGAAAGGTCTATATGATGAACAATCAGTGCAGGCAGTTGTTAACTCATATAGCTGTCGGACGCAATGAACTAGCCATACAAACCACTGAGACAGAATTTTCGCTGGTCCTCGTAGTTGGGTTATTTAACTAGCATTTGGCCAGTGGACCACTGTTAAGGGAGACACTACCCTGCAAAATGAAGAGGCCTTGCCCTCTCGAAGGATTTGGACAATGGGATGGTTATGTTGAATCGCCATTTAAAAATCCAACAAAAATTGCAAAGGTAAGTGTCAAATGACAGCAATACCCTCTCAAAAATGTTTCCATTTGAAGTGCTCTTTATCAAAATGAAAGCAGCCTTGCCCTTTCAAAGATAAAATTTAAGATTTGAGTTGGACGGACGTTTTCTACATACTAATGGTTTGGTAGCAATGCATCATCCTTTAAAGGTAGGGTCAGAGATTGTTTTTTGTCAAAGTAATGCTGAATTATAGGCCAAATTATCTATACAGTTACGATAAAAGTCACCTGTGAAAGTTCCAGCAGAATACAGTGTCTACTTGTGTCAATTGTGTCAGAATTTTCAACAAGAATGTTGAATCCATGTTTGCGAGGTGACAGCGAGTACCAACCATTTACCTTGCCACAGCATTCGTGAACAGACACCAACCATCATAAATCTGAGAAACGATTCATGCATAAATTGTTACCCAGATTCAAATGTTTTGGGGTGAAAAATTATCCAAACGATATCACTTTGAAGACAATCCTTTCTCCAAATAGTTGATACTATCAACAGCTGCAGCGCTTCTCACCAAGCAAGTTTTGATGGTCATTAACTTTGGAATATTTATCAATCTATGACCCTACCTTTAGAACTCCATGGATATATGCAAACAGATCGAGGTACATATCAGATAACGGCAACTGCCGCCTCGCAGCGACTTAGTGGCATCTTTCCCATTTCTATCCAAGAGTTGGTCCTTGTGTCGTAACATTCTACCATATCTAATGTCTTTGGGGCGCGGGTACTCTTTCCCGAGGAATGCCCACCCATGACGTAAATCAGTCCGTTCACGGTGGCCACGGAAGCACTGGCCCGCGGCACTGACAAATGCTTCACACTCACCCATTGGTCCTTTAATTAAAAAAATATTTAAAAATTAGCAGACACTGAGTTTTTGTGACATCACAAAAGCTAGGTGTTCAAGTTTTGTGAATAACAGGTAAATACTACTGTTAAGTAAAATAAAATGTAGAAATATGAAAAAAATAAACTTTAAATAGAACTTAACAATATTCATTTGAACTTCTGGTTTGGATGGGAAGACTTGTAAATTTGAGTCACTAAAATACCAATAATTTTTATGCATCAAACTTTCAAAGACAGTGCAAAGATTCACACCATAATAGCTGTGGTTCTCAGGATATGAATTTGTTGACATAGTAAACTTTGATGACGCATTATGTGAAAACCAATGACGTCATGAGTAACTTATCCGTGCAGTGAGATCTAAGTATGTGCTAAGTTTTACACTTTTTTGAACTTGCAACAGGTTTTCAGCAAAATAGTACATTCTAAAATTTGTCACAAGAGGGCACTTTTGAGGATGATGACTCTGTTTAATTTTTGATGACCTTCCCGAAGATGTATAGACTGTCAAAATCCATTGTATGGGTTCAGGAGTTATAAATCGTTTAGATATAAAACTTAGATTTGAATGTCATTTGACACCTGATGGTGTCATCATGACGCCATTGTTCATGTGTGGTCTTGATGTTGAGGTTCAATTGTGTGATCATTTTAAGGTTCAAGTCAGTTTAATTTGTTAATTAGCTACAAGCTGTATCAGTGTAGAGTAGAGTTTGAAGAAATACAACAGTGACAGCGCAACAAAATGGCCTATTCGGGACAGATTTAAACCAGAATGAGTGCATTTAAAAAGTAAACTATTAAGTTTGCTATAAAAATAAACTGTTTCCATGTCAATGTCATTGTCATTTGTCAAACTTGTCATTGTTAATTCGTCAATTGTCAATTTGTCAGTGTCAATTTAATTTATGTCAACTCTGCTTACCTCAAGTATGGAATATCTCTCCACCGATCTCAGGACACTTTTATCTCCACTGAGTCCGCCCACAACATACAGATCATCTCCTAACACCCCTATACTGCAATGGGATCTCTTATGCTTCATACTGGCCAGACTGTTCCATTCACCTGTTACAGGGTTGTAGCTTTCAAGCGACCTCAGAACTACACCCGTTGCTGTTGGGTCCGTACTCCCTCCTGCTAGGTAAATCAACCCTGGCCAACAAACAAACATAAGAAACAAATTCATATCGCTTGTTCTAAATAAAAAACAAAAGAAAAATGAAAGAAAAAAGAAGTACCTCAGGCTAGTCAGTTCATTTCAGTTCAATCAAGTGAGGTTTACGGAGACACCATGTAATAAATCTTTCATGAGCTGTGGTGGTTCTGAAAAAACCAGTGGTTAAACAACTCCTTAACCCTTTAACCTAATTAACTTGAGTTACTAAAACCACTGGTTCTTCTCAGAACCACCACAGCTCATAAGAGAATATGACATGATGTCTACGCAAACCTCACTTTGATTGTATCTTCACCTTGCAAAGTTTCAAATCAGAAGGTCAACATCATAGACGACTTCTATTGCACATTTCCTAGAGCTTTGTTCCATTCCTTGCATTAATGCATACAGCCCCCGATTTCATGAAGCGCTGCGACGTAAACGCAAGATACGACCGGTTACACCTCTTAAGTTGCGATGCGTATAAAAACGATTTCATCAAAGTTACGATGCGTCGGATACGTTGCAAGTTCCTTGACTACGAGGAAGAACACGTCGTAAGTTACGACTACCCAAAGAGTCGTCTTAAGAAAGTGATGTTTCATTTGATAACGCGCAAATGCTTGCAAAATGCTTGATATGCTTGATTCAGAATACACAATGCCTTCTTGTTGACCTAATGATTATTAGAACGAGTCGTTATCGTAGCGACTGACTGTAATGTAAAATTTTGCACTAGGAATACTTGTATGTAGTTTCTAAAAATGTAACCCAAAAGATCGACAGAAACTCTTATCAGAAAAAATACTTAGTTTGAGTACTTTTAGCAGACGACGTTTCACTCTCCTGCCATCTTGAATGAACTACATGTATACACGACTGTTTCATGACCAAGTTGTTTACAACACAAAACAGCCACACAACTTTAGCAGTTCATCCTCATCCAAAGGGTTGTTTTTATTAAGAGTGAAAATGGTTTTGAGTTGCGACTCGTCGTGCTTACGAAGTGTATGGTGAAACGGAATGCAGCCGCGACGAGTCTTAGGTGTGCGACGCACCACAAACCATACGATACAGCGCTTCTTGCGATGAGTTTTGTGAAATCGAGGGCAGGAAAGCCAAGTCCGAATCCGAGTACATTTTCAGTCAAGCATCGTGTACGTTTGGAGCCGATAAGCAGAAAATGTTGCTTAAGAAATTCGCTTGCCAAGCAGAAATCTGCAGGGAACCAGTCTCAAACAATTGACATCACATGGCAGTATGATTGGTTACCTGTATTTGCTAAGCAAATACTCTTAAGTGATTAGTAGCTTTAGAAAATTTGTCTGGTTGAAGGTCCTTTCATCAGGCAATTTTCTTTTAACATGTCTCTTAAAATTATTAAGTTTCTTACCTCCAACCACTGCAATAGCAAAGTAACTTTTTCCTTCAGGCATCCTCCCTGATAATACGCACCACCGTCCTCGTTCCTCGTCGTACTTTTCGATGCTCCTTAAAACATCACTTCCTTCGATTCCTCCCAAGATGTAGATGATGCCATCAACGGTACACACCCCATGTCCGCAGCGTGGGGTCATAATGGGAGGCATATCGCTCCAGTGTTTCGTCACCGGATCTAACATCTCAACAATGTTGTTTATAAGAGCGTCACACTCTCCCCCGATTGCGTACAGCGAGCCGTTTAAGAATGCCACTCCGTGCCCGTGACGGGGCTGTTGAAGGCTTGGCATTGAGGTCCAACTGTTTGTGAAGGTGTCTAGTTGAATGACTGAGTCCAGGGTTTCCATGTCGTAGAAGCGATCACCAGGGTTCCTCCGGTAGCCACCTACCAGCACAACATGCTTTCGGGCGTTCTGTCTCGGCTCATGCAGATTTGGGCCGGAGAACGTCAATGGGAGAGGTCGAAATGGTGAGCTATGGCGCTTATCGGGGTTGAATCGCTCCAAGAGCTTCCCTAGCGCCACACGGAGACTCAGATCTTGACACTCCTTGATGTAGTCAAACAGCTGATGCTGTGAGATGATCGGAAACCTTACAGGCTCCAGGACCCGGATAAGGTTCTTACGGCGCTCACTGGGCGAATGAAGAATCCACCTCATGGCTGCCTGGAAGACATCAAACTCTCTATCAACCCTCAACTCTTCGCTTCTGAGCAAGGTCATGATGTCGTCCACCGACATGTCCAGAAATTCATCCATCTTGGATACCTGAGCGAAGTAAGCACAGGCAAATGCCAAACACGTCGCAGCCAGATCCTCACAGGAGTGAGCTCTGGCAAAGCAGAGGAAACCAAGACAGTTAGATGGATGGAGTTGTGTCTTAAAGAAGGAGCAACAAAGATTGACCACGCCCTGAAGTTGAATCATGTCGGCTGCTGTTAAGAGATCCTCAACAGTATCAGACTCCACTCTCAAATATCCTGCATCAACAAAAGCATTATTATTATTATTATTACTATATACTTCTAGTAATGAAACCAAGGATGCCTTAAAGTGAACTTATTCATAGCTCGCAAGCCTGAGGAAACCTGTAAACAAGGGTGCTTGCTATGTGAACAAGAAATACTGGGGTTAGGCCTAACCCCTACTCTTCCATGGTAAGTGTTCTGGGTTCTTTTGTGTGCACTACCAATCTTAATACATGGGACCAACAGCTTTAAATGTACCTTCCGAAAGAAAAGCAATTATGGTAAAGTATCTTGCTCAAAGACACAAGTGCTTCGACCAGGACTCAAACCCATATTCTGCTGATCACAAACACAAGAGCTTGGGTCCAGTGCTCTTAATCGTTCGGCCACTACACGCATTACATTTTAAAGTGAGATCTGTTGCCACAACTAAAATTTAAGTCACAAAATTTGGTCCAAAATGTTATAACTATAACAAGTTCTACTACCTCAAACACCATTGAAGCAATGAAAATACCCCTGGAAATAGTTGCATAAAATTTGTTTTATTAAAGGTTTGCATTTTTTAAGTATGCTCTGGATATAAATGTTTCCTGTTCACTTTCAGCGCATAGCCGCACACCCCAGATCAGAAGTTGAATGGAACAATAAGTGGAAGTAGGTTTACCAGCTAAATTTCCATTGTTTCATTGTCCTGAGCATGCGCAAATTTTTCAAGAAAAATAATCAGGGTCTGTTTATGCTTTAAGTTGCAGTCCCAAGAGTTTTTTAGTTTCTAGATTTAACAATAAAAGTTTCTCAGATTTGTATTTTTCATTATTTATATTTTTGAGTTGTTTTCTTCCAAAGGTAGGGTGGAGGTACTACTCAACTTTCTTTTTAACATGGCCTAAGTAAACTTACCACTGTACATGAAGTCCAGAAGGAGTTTAAAGATGTGACCCTCAATTCCGAGAATGTCAACGGCATCTTGGTGAACCTCTCTCATCCCACCGGAGAACATTCCTTGAAAGTATGGACTACAGGCTGACAGGACAGCACGGTGACAGCAGAAGCTGGTCTTCCCCACACGCAGTTCAACATCACAGAATTGGCCCTCAGCGCGTAGGCGGTCAAGCCCATCCAAGAGATTCTGGGCGTGGCTCCTGTTGCAATATCTCTCGTCGTCTTCACTGTTGGATGTTGCCATGACGAAGGCAATCCACTAGATCATAAAGAAAAAGTAATTCAATAGTAAGGATGCCAGCTAAAACATTCATTAACCCTTAGGAATCAGCCCTGCAGTACATCGAGCGCCCCCGCTCGATGATTAAAATCATTTGTAGTTTTGCGTCTGCTGCCCTCTTTAGGTTGAGTCAGGCACCATCAGAAAGGTGTAGAAATAAGCTTTCCAACCATAGTATGGTACCCCTCCTAAGAACTACATGAAAACTAATACAGAGCGAAACAGAAACCATACCATTGCTTTGTTCACCAGCAAGAAAAAAGCTTGTGTGTGTGTTTCCCATGCAAGTTTCTCCGCACAACCTCACACACTTTATCGGATTATTACGCTCTCTTTCTCTGCAATAATGCCTAAAAAGAAGCCTGAAAGGTTGGCAAATCCTGTCCAATGTCAAAGAAAGAGATTTGAAGACTTAGAAAAATTAATATTTGTTGAGGGTGTCGACGAGAGCGACGAAAATGGTGATCTCGACAGTGATGAGGAAGACATGCTGAATGAACGCATCGATCCATTGACCGGTAGTGGTATGACTTTTCAGTGAAGGAGTTACAGCTAGCTGTCACTTTTGTTTATGTTTCCAAGAATGGTCAAAATTGTGATATTTTTTTTCATAGATAGAAAGCTCTGGTATGGTAGATTCTAAATAGGGCATCAACAATTTTCCTTCATGCTGAGAAATTTATGTTATTTGCATAAAATATGAAAAATATGAAATTTTATAGTGAAAAATCATATTAAAAATGGCTGCAATTTTTTTTCAAAATCTCCTTGAGGTCCACATTTCCCCCCAAAATAAAGCTCTATATGTAAGCTTTCCAATGATACATAATTATATAGGATTTCTAAACTGTAAATGAGATTTTGAAATATAAAATGGCAACACATACAAAAACCTCGAAAACAGGCCTGATTCCTAAGGGTTAAAAGTATTTTTTTAAGAAATTGCATTGCAATTTTTGGGGGTAATGTTTTTTATCACAATCTTAAACACCCTACGCAACATTTTACCCATTTTCTTTTCCCCCAACTCATGTCCATATAAGCATGACGAGGAATTTGAGAGTAATAATAAACCGACTCAAGAAAAGATGCCAAACCCAACATGACAACACTTAACACTCAGCCATTCATTTTGTTAAGGCGTGTCGTGGCCAAACAAATAAGAGCACCAGACTCGAGCTCTGGTGTGTCTGATTAGCAGAGAGTGGGTTTGAGTCTTGGTCGTGACACTTGTGTGCAAGACACTTAACCAGTATTGCTGCGTCCTTTGGATGGGATGTAAACCCATTGGTCCTGTGTGTTGTGTACTGCAAGTAAAAGAACCCAGTGCACTTATCAAAACGAGTAGGGGTTCGCTCCGGTGTTCCTGGTTTGGTTGGCAGAATACCCCACAGCACCTTTTTAACCATTACATGGACGGTGCTACTGCTATGTAAAGGAGTCGCAAAAACTTAACTCCACATAGTTTGCAGGTAAAATACTGAATGTTGAAGCGCCTTGAGCATCACTGAGTGACGGATAGGAGCGCTATATAATAAGCCACTTTATTATTATTTAAAAAACCAAACAAAAACACCCACAAAACAACAACTTGCTTTTACTTTTACTTAGGTCAAAATATATCCTTACCTGTCCGGCCAGAGGCACAAACACTGTGGACTAGTACGTAGTAAAAAGTGTCAAAAATCATAAAAAAGAAGGCATTTCAGGTCAATGGTGGTCTTGACAATGCTGCTCGATACACTTAATTATTTTTAGTTCCTTTATTGGGCATGAGCGCATTAGAGTTCCGTCCGTGCAATGAAATGTGCGCTTGAAATTCAAGCTGAAATATTTTCTTTTGTAAAGGTAAAAAAAATATAAGTTTTGCTACCAATTCCTCAAGAGGAATATTAAAAAAGGGGAAATAAAGTCCAACATCTATTAAACAAACTGAATTTAATAACTCCATTTTGTTTTATGCCGGATACAGAAATTCTTCAAAAAAGTACTTGGTCAGTCTCAGATTTGACAAATCTATTATAATATTCTGTGTTTCTGTTTCTTTCAGTCGTCATACTACTTACTAGGAAGCGATAAATTAAGCATTAAGTTTAACAATACATGTTATATTTTTCTTTATTCAGCCATAAAAATTGCACAATAAAAACAAACCACTAACTTACCATGAAATGAATTGAATGAAAATACAACTTGTTCTGTTGTGATCACTGTCACAAGTTGATTTTTTAAACTCTCTCCGTTTAGCTTGGGTGGATGAATACCCAACGACGACAGCGACAATACACTCGCTGCAACATCATGTGCTAGAAAACTCCAGGTCGCTGTGGGCCCGACGCTCGCCTTTTGCTTTTATACTTTCATTTGATGTGAATACTGGAGGAGATTTTTTCCGCAGGCTTGGACTTTTTAGGAGGACCAAGGACAACATTATTTTGCAGCTGTTCGTTTTTTGCTCTAGTCAGCTCTCCCGTGCCGCTTGCCATTTAGCCAAATTGAATAGGCGTCTGGGTATCATACGAAGAAAAAGTGTCAACATGGCCAGTTGAAATCAACGGAGGGCGCTAGACAAGTTCCACGGACCCCGCTTCAAATGGGCGTGTCACTCAAAGGAAAAGAAAGAAAGAAAGGAGGGGGAAAAGAAAACAAAAACAAAAAAATTAGAAGAAAAATTGAAAAAGAAGAGGGACTAAAGAAAGGAAGAACGGGGAAAATAATTGAAGGAATCATGTTACCTGCATAGCCTTATATTACAAAATGAGGGTATTAGGTATATCAAGGAGGGGGAAGACTTCAGTTTTACCTCCATGGGTGTATCAAATTATCATAATAGTGATCCCGTTTGCAAGAGTCTCCCATTTTGTCAAATTTCGATGTTCAATCCCCACGTGGACGGTTAGAGTGTTGAGTGCCAATGATTATACCAGACTGGCCTGTTGTTATTAACAATTGAATTTGAAAGTGGATAACCTGCTAAGGTTTTATTTGACTATTATCTGATGAACAGGATCCTGTGTTTCTTACACTAAGTATATAGGCAAAAGAAATTAAAGTGTTACAGTTTTCTGAGGTAGGCAATGGAAAATACAGTATTAACAGGTTTCTGCAATTTGAGCAATAGGCTGTGCAAGTCTCGCGCGCATTCGAACTTCCGGGACCATAGTGGTCCCAACCAAATGGAGTTTTACGTGGGCGAGATTTTGTTTCGTCAATTATTTTAGTTTAACGTAGTTTGTGACCTAGAAAATTATACATGTTGTTGGGAACATGTTGTTGCGTCCGTACGAAATCGGCTGAAGTGGCCATAGGCCGTGCACAAACCGCCAGCGGGTTTCACAAGTCGGTAAATGTGACCAGTCTTGAGAGCAGTAATCTCGCACAGAGCAGCCCTCTCGCGGGATATTGCGAGAAAGCCGTTCCGCTATCACCGCGACAGACATTTAACGACTTGTCCACAAGTCTATATAGTGAGCAGACTGAAGCTAGCCGCGTATTGGGCCAGATTTTCAATCCGCGGACTCGGGGGTCGGCCGGCCGTGTATTCAGGAAAATTAGAATCCATGCGGTTAAAGGCGGTGAAATTTGTCTACCATTTTCCAACTTTAACGAATTTTTTAATAATCCTGCTTTATCTGATTTTTTCCCCCCAAAATTCAGAGAAAACATATCCCTGAGCATACTTGAGGGTAGAATTAGATTGTTTAGCAGCCTAATTATTGAGTAATTAGCCGCCACAATAGACTGTGCAAGTCTCGCGCGTATCAGAACGAGAAAACACGTCAAGCGAAGAGCAATTTTTTCCGGAAATCAAATCATTGTTTTTAAATTAGATCTATGAAAAAATCTGAACAACAAAAATACTCATTACAATTTGTATAAAATGAGTTTTAGCTTTCATAACATAACACAAATCATTTGTTAGTTTTTGTTGAAACAAACTGAAAACTCTGGGACAAGGATGCTTACTCGATCTTAACTTTTAAGGAACCCCTTTTGTAAATCTACGCCAGAGTACGTGCAGCCACTAAAGTAAAAGCCGGTTTAAACGCAGACGCGCGATGATCGCACGGGTGTAGAATTAACACGTGACGTGACGCAGCTTAAAGAGGACGCTGACGCCTCAACAACCGTAGACTGCAATGAAAAGGCTTAGCGTCTGACAATTACAGCGTCTGGTTATTATCATCGCGCGACTAAAACAAATTTGGTGATCGGAGGTGGGCACAAATTCTTAATTTTTTGCAAGTAACCGGAAGCTGAGGTCAATTTTAATTCTTGGGTTTTCTTCATTGTGTTGTTGAATTGATTTTACTTTCATATTTGGTATCACTTAGTATTACATTCCCAACAACATATGTAATTTTCATGGTCATAAAGTACGTTAAACTAAAATAATACACGAAACAAAATTTTGCCAACGTAAAACTCCATATGGTTGGGACCACAATGGTCCCGGAAGTTCGATTACGCGCGAGACTTGCACAGTCTATTAAGACCTCATCATCCTGGGCCCAATTTCATAGAGCTGATTTTAACAGCCGATTCTGTGCTTACGCACGAGTTTCTATTTCATAGCGCTGCTAACCGTAAGTACACGAAAAGGCATGCTAACCTTCCGGAGCTTACTGCACGAAATTGAATGACGTAACAATGCAAAACCATTGTGAACGTGAAAGATGGCCGCCGTGTTTTCTTGCTAACCTGTGAAATAGGCTTACGCTTAAGCAAATATTTCTGCTACAGTTAGCACGAAAATTTGCTTACCGTTAAGCAGCGCTATGAAATTGGGCCCAGTTATAGACCACTATAGGTTTCAATATGACGTAAATCGGCCATCTTTACAGGCAATTTGGAACACACAGTCATGCGTTACGCGTGAGAACGGCGTGCAGCACGCGCACATTTCGATGAATGACGTGGCTGCGTTAATAATTTGAGCGCTTGACGCGCCTGCACACTGGGCACACTTTATTTCGGAGGTGGCTAAATCGGATCACCAATCTAATAGACCGATCCATTAAGCCCCGCCTCCTTACGAGTTGACCAATCACAGCCGTGAAACCCGATCACCATTAGTGCAAAGATCACCAAACGGCTCAAATGGTGATCAGATTTCGCGGTTGTGATTGGTCAAAGAGAAATGGGCGTGGCTTAATGGATCGGTGTATTAGCAGCTGGAATAGGCTGTGCAAGTCTCGCGCGCATTCGAACTTCCGGGACCATAGTGGTCCCAACCATATGGAGTTTTACGTGGGCGAGATTTTGTTTCGTCAATTATTTTAGTTTAACGTAGTTTGTGACCTAGAAAATTATACATGTTGTTGGGAACGCAATACTAAGTGATAACAAAATATGAAAGTAAAACCAATTCAACAATATAACGAAGAAAACCCGAGAATTAAACTTGACCTTAGCTTCCGGTTATTGCAAAAAATTAAGAATTTTGTGCTCACCTCCGATCATAAAACTTATGTAAAAGCTTGTATTGGATGCGCGATTATAATCGCCAGATGCTGTAATTGCAAAGCAAACCCTTTTCATTGCAGTCTATGGTGTTGAGGCGTCGGCATTCCTCTTTAAACTGCGATACGGGTCAATTTAAAACCCGTTTGACCTTCACGAATCTGCGTAAGGGATCAAAAAAGCATCCTTGTCCCAGAGTTTTAATTTGTTTTTAATAATAATTAACACACTTTGGCGTATTTTTTTAAAAAGCTAAAACTAATTTCATGAAATTGTAATGATTTATTTTTGTTGTTCAGATTTTGTCATGAGATATAATTTAAAACAAAGATTTGATTTCAGAAATAAAAATGTTCTTCGTTTGACGTGTTTTCTCGTTCGGATACGCGCGAGACTTGCACAGCCTATACACGCCATTTTCTGTTATACGTTATGGTAGGCCTTATGGCACCTTTTTTTTAGCAGAGCAAAAGCTTCAGTATAATAGTTAATGAATTTTTATCCGAATCCTTTAAAGGGTGTGTGCAACACTTGGTTAGATTGAGAATATAAATGTTAAAAGATTTGCACATGATGCTCATGGTAGAAAACTTCTAGTGAAATAGTTTTTCTTGAAATGCCATAGCTTTTAGGAAACGAATAAAACAATATAGATAGTTCCCAGTAGACGCCATCTTTACGGGCAAATCGCATTTTGGCTTGCAGGCGCGTCAAGCGCTCAAATTATTAACGCAGCCGCGTCATTCACTAACCAAATGCAATGAGTTTGGTGAAATGTGCGCGTCCTGCACGCCGTTCTCACGCGTAACGCATGACTGTGTGTTCCAAATTGCCCGTTAAGATGGCCGACTTACGTCATACTGCAACCTATCTATAGTCTTTATCCTGCAGGATAAATCCAATGTTTGAAAAAAAGTTCAAACATGTAATGGAGGTTTTCACTGTTTTGTGATTTAATGTATATTGTTAGGTCACATCAAGTGTGGATACATATCTTTGACAATAATATTACCAATGTTGTATACACCCTTTAATCTATAGGCCGTGGTTGTAGACAAGGGGACAAATTTGTTTTTGATGGGCATAGTAAATTGTAGTGACAAAATTTTCAAGGGATTTGTAGACGGTGTCAAGGAATGCTTTCTCAGTATGCTGACGATCACAGTGTTGTTTTTGGACGGTTAACAACGCTTCTTTGATACTGATCAGTGATAGCCTTGAGAATGAATACAGTGTGGATTATATTTATAGTGGAAATAAGGGACGGCAGAAAGATCAATGTGGACATTAAATGTGGACATTTTAATCAGGGGAGGCGCCAGGGTATTTGTATGGGGGGGGGGGGGGGGCAAAAAAATGTTGAGTCTTGCACTTAAGACGTGGGGTCCAGGAGCCAGCCTAAGGGCCCCTGATGGGGTGGTAGTTGTACAAGAACGAACGAGCGAAGCGCAAAGCCTTACGGCGTGTGGTCCGGGCCCGCTGAAGGGCCTGGGGTTGTTATCATTATTTTGTTTAAAAAATAAGTGCTCGGGAGCCAAGGACATTTCTGAGGCGTTTCACACATTGATTTTTAAAGGCACTGAACAAGTTTGGTAATTACTCAAAATATATATTAGCATAAAAACTTACTTGGTAACCAGCAACGGAGAGCTGTTGATAGTATAAAAGTTAAAACATTGCGAGAAACCACTCCCTCTGAAGTAACGTAGTTTTTGAGAAAGCGGTAACTTCTCACTAAAATAATAAAAGGCTTCATACATGAAGCCTTTTATTAGCATCTGAAAGCACACAAAATTGTGCAACAAGGGTGTTTTTTCTTTCTTTATTTTCTTGCAACTTCGATGACCGATTCAGCCCAAATTTTCACAGGTTTGTTATTTTATGCATATGTTGGGATAAACCGAGTGACAATACTGGTCTTTGATAATTACCAAACATGTTCAGTGCCTTTAAATACACATTTGAACTTTGCTTTATCAGTCTTTTATTACTTTTGTTGGTAAATTCTTAGGGAAATAACGGCACTCAAAAAAATGAAATTTGTGTTCAGTAAATTTAACTCGTATTTTATAATTTCATAATACTTAATACTGTTTTTTTTCAACTATACGTGCTCATTTAAGTGATTAACACTTAAAACTTGAAAAGTTAGAGTTACTTAAAATATGTAAGCCGTTTTTTCGTAAATAATAAGTCAAATCAACAATTGTCACAATCAAGTAATTACTACTTATACTTAATTATTTAGTGATACTTAAATACAAAACGTTGCCACTTTTACTGCGATTATTGAGTGTGAAAAACTCAATAGCTTTAGTTGATGCTGAGAGAGCAAAACTTGATAGTATGCCCGTTTTTCGCAACACAAACATAAGTAGAACGAACAGGTATAATGGAGGGAGCGACCGTGGCCTTTCTGATTCCCCTGTACGGTGTGCATGTTAAGCCCAAACCGAACGAACACATTTCTAAGTTTCTTTGTCACTCAACAATAAAAATAATGGTTGGAAAAACAAAAGGAGGTTAATTTAAACCATCACGTATTCCTATTCCCTCCCCCCCCCACGTTATTTGAAAAATGTAAACAAAACACCGTTTGTAACTACTGTAAGGTAGGTTCATACTTAAACCAACAAGTTATATGAATTTAACAATGCGCGCGTCCTGCCACTGATAGCCGGCCCAGAGCTGTGAAAAACTCAATAGCTTTAGTTGATGCTGAGAGAGCAAAACTTGATAGTATGCCCGTTTTTCGCAACACAAACATAAGTAGAACGAACAGGTATAATGGAGTTGCGACATGGAGGGACCAGTTTTCTTTGGTCTGTCTGGCACCCTCCGTTCGCCTATGCATTTTCTGCCTCCAATGGTTTCATGAACTGCTGGTATGAGACCAACGTTTTCATATGTGACAGCGTGCTCTCCGGTTGATCAACACACACGCCGTTCGACAGACTGAGAGAGGGAGGGGGTTAAGCAACAGCTGTGCATTGTATTTCGAAGACGTGATCAGCAAGAGTCATCAAATTGAATGCTATTGACAGGTAAGAATATCAATCAAAAATGTTTACTTTAGGTAGGTCTCACACTATAGTTTTTGTGATTCATGTGCAACAGTAAAAGGTGAACAAATTCGTTGCAGTTCAAAGTGTTTTGTTGTACCACACTGTTCTTCTCAATATTACAACAACGTGCTTAAGAATAAATACTGCTCTTTCTCTGTGATGGTGGTGTAAAGGCCTACAATCATAAAGTAGCCTGACACTTGTGTTTGGTATGTGCACGAACTTCGAATAAGTTTCGGCAAACAACACAAATAGAAAGTATTACTGACCGATTACTGAATGTCTTGTGTTTTGCACCCAAATTAAGTCCAAACAACACAAAGACAAAGTAATAGTTAATCATTTATGAATGAAGTAAGTTTTACTGAAGGGTATGTGTTTTGCACTCAACTAAATTAAGCCCAAACAACACAAAGACAAAGTAAAAGTTACTAATTTATGAATAAAGTTAGTTTTACTGAAGGGTATGTGTTTTGCACTCAACTAAATTAAGCCCAAACAACACAAAGACAAAGTAAAAGTTACTAATTTATGAATAAAGTTAGTTTTACTAAAAGGTATGTGTTTTGCACTCAACTAAATTAAGTCCAAACAACACAAAGACAAAGTAAAAGTTACTAATTTATGAATAAAGTTAGTTTTACTGAATGTCTTGTGTTTTGCACTCAACTAATTTAAGTCCAAACAACACAAAGACAAAGTAAAAGTTACTAATTTATGAATAAAGTTAGTTTTACTGAATGTCTTGTGTTGTGCACTAAACTAATTTAAGTCCAAACAACACAAAGACAAAGTAAAAGTTACTAATTTATGAATAAAGTAAGTTTTACTGAATGTCTTGTGTTGTGCACTCAACTAAATTAAGTCCAAACAACACAAAGACAAAAAAGTAAAAGTTACTAATTTATGAATAAAGTTAGTTTTACTGAATGTCTTGTGTTTTGCACTCAACTAAATTAAGTCCAAACAACACAAAGACAAAGTAAAAGTTACTAATTTATGAATAAAGTTAGTTTTACTAAAGGGTATGTGTTGTGCACTCAACTAAATTAATTCCAAACAACACAAAGACAAAAAAGTAAAAGTTACTAATTTATTAATAAAGTTTGTTTTACTGAATGTCTTGTGTTGTGCACTCAACTAAATTAATTCCAAACAACACAAAGGCAAAATAATAGTTACTTATTTATTTCATGTGAAAACTGTACAAAATTAATCCTTAGATTCTAATGACGGACAATTAAATATATTTTTCCAATCAAGCATGTCACAATTGTTTTCAAAATGTCCACACAGGAAGAAGATATGAAATCCAAAGAGGAGACTTGTACCATGGGTGTTTTCAGCCTTACTAGGACCTGTGAGTCAACAGAGGATGATGAACAGCAGAATACAGTGGCTATTGTACTTGAAGGAGAGGAGGTCTTAAAGGAGAGGAAAGACTTAACAAAGGCATGTAGCCTGTTGTTTGGTTTGATTTATGCTCTAAACCTACATTACCCCAAAGAGTACAAATATTTGTTTGAAGTCATCCAGAAGATATTCATGAAGCTCGATGGTGACCACTTGTCACCAAAAGTACAGACTCTGAAGAACAAACTTTGCTTTTAATTTCGTGTTTCAATGTTTCATACCACTAAAAGTGTAGTGTTTGAAACCAGCTGACCACTTGTCAAGTTAATACTATATAATCCAGTACTTCCACTAATTAGTTGAAGTGCAGGAGAGTTATAATTGAGCAAGCTTTTATCTTTCTATCTCCTAAATGCAAAACATTACAAAGAGTTATAGTTGATTTCTCTGCACTTTGTTAAAGATAAACAAAGGGAACGAAATGGGTTCACCTGAAAAATATTGTTTGTAAACATTTATTCCTAACCTCCTTACGTCTTGGGCTAGATACATCCAAATGCAGTTGGCCTATACATAATATCTATAATTCACTAATTTTACTCACTTAAAAAAAGAAAAACAACTTGGGGGGGGGGGGGGGGGGGGTTACACTATATTTCCATTGAAGTCTTATCCCGTAAATGCCTTTTACACCTTTATCATGTAGCCTGCCCTGCATTCTCTTTTTTTGTTGCTCATAAAGTAGTCCCTGAAAAACGACTATATTAATTTGGTTATTGTTTCATACCATTAAATGAGTAGGCCCCTAATGTCTTGAAACAGCTGACTTCTAGCCAAAGTTATACCCTATAACCATAAGTACATTACTTTGTCATACTTATGCTGGGATCATCATTTCAGACAATTGCTAGGACTTCAAACAAATATGAAACTAGTTTTCAAGTCCTTAGAGGGTGTTCGTTAAAATCGTTGTTGAGGTTACAGCCCCTGTTACTTGACAGTCATTCTAAAAAATGCCATTAAAATATAAAATGTGCACAAAAAATACTGACAATAGTTAGAGTGAGATCAATCATTCCCCCATTATCCTTTATGCCATGTTAATGTAGCTTTGCCAAATTGTTTAGCAATTTCACATCACAACGACATCAGTTGTCATGCAAATTGCAAGTTGGGTTTTTTCTGACAACACAACTGATAAGGTCATGCAGTATTGTCTTTATAATCAACGAGTTCAAGGTAAAGGCATCAGTGGGAATGTTGTGGTTAATGATAATTAACACAATTGCTTAGAATCGCTTAATGAGTCTAATTTCATAGAGTTGCTTAAGCAGAATATATTGCTTGAAATGTTTATGCTTAAAA
Organism: Leptasterias polaris; assembly: GCA_037783415.1. Lineage (NCBI taxonomy): Eukaryota > Metazoa > Echinodermata > Asteroidea > Forcipulatida > Asteriidae > Leptasterias > Leptasterias polaris. The sequence continues at coordinate 1,790,223 of JAZGTN010000035.1, forward strand.
TGAGCAGGATACCAGTGACATAGTATTCTAGCTGGTAACCTTATTCTGGTATGCAATTCTTTGTTGTGCTTAAGCAGCTCGGTAAAATTGGCCCTGGTCTTTGAAATCACACGACCTTGTTGTTTTGTAAGTTTTCTTTGGAGGGGGGGGGGGGGGGGGGCTGGTGTAAAATGAAAGTTGTGTCATAACAAGAAGCAAAACACGACAAAGTGAAGTGTTTTAACGTCATTATTTCATGAAGTTTAAAATGTTTAAAACAGAGTCTTTTCCTCGAAACACTCCAAGCCCAAAATCTGAAAACGCGAGGTCAAACAAACCACGCGTAACAGGATTCGTGACGTCACTGGCGGCAAGTATTTTGGACCTGCCTATATGAATGTACGGAGCTAACGCAATATAAACCGCCAAGCTCCACCATTTTCAATCAATACAGCCGCAAATGTGACTCTTTATGGACGATCCAACATGTTAAAAACCTGCAAGCTATTAACAATGGATTTGTGATTGAGGGATTTTTGGTCTTTGAATAGGAAAGGCGATTCCGCAGCTCGATTTGATTTTTGAGTACATCGATCTACACTTTGTCACTCTGGTACTTTGTTTATGTAAATGTTACAGTTTGCTGAAAATCTTGAAACATTGGCATGTTCCTCCTCCAAACTTCTCATTGTTGGTGATTTTAATTTCCACTGGGATGTAGCTGACGACCCTGACACCAAGAAATTCTTGAAACTACACACCTTAAACAATGGGTCTCTGAACCAACCCACACCAGTGGTCACACTCGCTCATCTGATTGTCTCATAAACTCTGTCAGTCTGTGCTTTATTAAGTGACCATTTTGCTGTTCATTGTGAACTCAATCTCCGAAAGTCTGACCCAACAAAACAAATATTTTATCGGAAATTTACGTCTGTCAACCCAGTTGATTTTAGTCAGGACATCAGTCGTTCTGACATGATTATTGAGCCTTCATCTATCTTGGATGATCTTGTCACCCAATACGACTCCTGTATGAGTGCCATCCTCGATAAACACGCTCCTCTCATATCGCGAGTTGTGACTGGTACTCCCCTGACATAGCTGAAGCCAAAAGGCTGAGGAAGAGATTGGAACGCAAGTGGCGGAACACAAGAGATGAAGTTGATAGAAACCATTTCAAATAATGTGAAATCTAATTTTTATTAGTATAATTTCAATGCACTGTTCAAGATAGTTGACTCTCTTGCATCAGAAATCAAAAAATAGTCTACCACGTTTGGTACTAAGTGCTAATTTAAAGAAAGGACACTATGGATTGAATTTCCCTTGTGGAAAGGTGAGTTTAAAAAAAGCCACATGAACAACATTGACCTGATGACAGGACTTCAGTTTGAACTTGCCGTCTAGCTGCATTCCATCCTGTGAGTATGAAAAATTCCTTGAACATCACGCCACATGCACTCAGGGACGGAAAATATGCGGGCCCAGCCTAACGTTTGTCCTGAGTGCAACTCTTTATCATATCTATCAATCTGTAGTTCTCTCTCTTGAATTTTCTCATGAGAATTATTTTTAGAACTTTTTCTTAAATTTTCCCTAGAATTTTCCCTAGAAATTTCTTGAGAATTTTCCCTATAATTTTCCCTATAATTTTTCTCTTGAATTTTTCTCTTGATTTTTTCTCTTGAATTTTTCATGGTGCTTTTCTCTTTCTCTTGAACTTTTCACGGTGGTTTTCTCTTGAGCTTTTCACGGTGCTTTTCACGGTGCTTTTCTCTTGAGCTTTTCACGGTGCTTTTCTCTTGAGCTTTTCACGGTGCTTTTCTCTTTCTCTTGAACTTTTGACGGTGCTTTTCTTTTTCTCTTTCTCTTGAACTTTTCACGGTGCTTTTCTCTTGAGCTTTTCACGGTGCTTTTCTCTTTCTCTTTCTCTTGAACTTTTTACGGTGCTTTTCTCTTGAGCTTTTCACGGTGCTTTTCTCTTGAGCTTTTCACGGTGCTTTTCTCTTTCTCTTGAACTTTTCATGGTGCTTTTCTCTTGAGCTTTTCACGGTGCTTTTCCCTTTCTCTTTCTCTTGAACTTTTCACGGTGCTTTTCACAGTGCTTTTCTCTTGAGCTTTTCACGGTGCTTTTCTCTTTCTCTTGAACTTTTCATGGTGCTTTTCTCTTTCTCTTAAACTTTTCACGGTGCTTTTCTCTTTCTCTTTCTCTTTCTCTTGAACTTTTCACGGTGCTTTTCTCTTGAGCTTTTCACGGTGCTTTTCTCTTTCTCTTTCTCTTGAACTTTTCACAGTGCTTTTCTCTTGAGCTTTTTGAAGCGTTTTGAAGTTACTATTTTAGAAAGTTACTATTTTAGAAAGTTACTATTTTAGAAAGTTACTATTTTAGAAAGTTACTATTTTAGAAAGTTACTATTTTAGAAAGTTACTATTTTATTTAGAAAACTACCGTGAAAAATTGCGTGAAAACTACCGTGAAAAGTAGCGTGAAAAGTAGCGTGAAAACTACCGTGAAAAGTTGCATGAAAAGTTGCGTGAAAAGTATGAGTGCCATCCTCGATAAACACGCTCCTCTCATATCGCGAGTTGTGACTGGTACTCCCCTGACATAGCTGAAGCCAAAAGGCTGAGGAAGAGATTGGAACGCAAGTGGCGGAACACAAGAGATGAAGTTGATAGAAACCATTTCAAATAATGTGAAATCTAATTTTTATTAGTATAATTTCAATGCACTGTTCAAGATAGTTGACTCTCTTGCATCAGAAATCAAAAAATAGTCTACCACGTTTGGTACTAAGTGCTAATTTAAAGAAAGGACACTATGGATTGAATTTCCCTTGTGGAAAGGTGAGTTTAAAAAAAGCCACATGAACAACATTGACCTGATGACAGGACTTCAGTTTGAACTTGCCGTCTAGCTGCATTCCATCCTGTGAGTATGAAAAATTCCTTGAACATCACGCCACATGCACTCAGGGACGGAAAATATGCGGGCCCAGCCTAACGTTTGTCCTGAGTGCAACTCTTTATCATATCTATCAATCTGTAGTTCTCTCTCTTGAATTTTCTCATGAGAATTATTTTTAGAACTTTTTCTTAAATTTTCCCTAGAATTTTCCCTAGAAATTTCTTGAGAATTTTCCCTATAATTTTCCCTATAATTTTTCTCTTGAATTTTTCTCTTGATTTTTTCTCTTGAATTTTTCATGGTGCTTTTCTCTTTCTCTTGAACTTTTCACGGTGGTTTTCTCTTGAGCTTTTCACGGTGCTTTTCACGGTGCTTTTCTCTTGAGCTTTTCACGGTGCTTTTCTCTTGAGCTTTTCACGGTGCTTTTCTCTTTCTCTTGAACTTTTCATGGTGCTTTCAAAGTAGCGTGAAAACTACCGTGAAAAGTTGCGTGAAAAATTGCGTGAAAACTAACGTGAAAAGTAGCGTGAAAACTACCGTGAAAAGTTGCGTGAAAACTACCGTGAAAACCACCGTGAAAACTACCGTGAAAACTACCGTGAAAACCACCGTGAAAACTACCGTGAAAAATTGCGTGAAAACTACCGTGAAAAGTAGCGTGAAAACTACCGTGAAAAGTTGCGTGAAAAGTTGCGTGAAAAGTAGCGTGAAAACCACCGTGAAAACTACCGTGAAAAGCTGCGTGAAAAGTTGCGTGAAAACTACCGTGAAAACCACCGTGAAAACTACCGTGAAAACCACCGTGAAAACCACCGTGAAAACTACCGTGAAAACTACCGTGAAAACCACCGTGAAAACTAACGTGAAAAGTAGCGTGAAAACTACCGTGAAAAGTTGCGTGAAAACTACCGTGAAAACCACCGTGAAAACTACCGTGAAAACTACCGTGAAAACCACCGTGAAAACTACCGTGAAAAATTGCGTGAAAACTACCGTGAAAAGTAGCGTGAAAACTACCGTGAAAAGTTGCGTGAAAAGTTGCGTGAAAAGTAGCGTGAAAACCACCGTGAAAACTACCGAGAAAAGCTGCGTGAAAAGTTGCGTGAAAACTACCGTGAAAACCACCGTGAAAACTACCGTGAAAACCACCGTGAAAACTACCGTGAAAACCACCGTGAAAACCACCGTGAAAACCACCGTGAAAAGTTGCGTGAAAAGTTGCGTGAAAACTACCGTGAAAACTACCGTGAAAACTACCGTGAAAACCACCGTGAAAACCACCGTGAAAACCACCGTGAAAACTACCGTGAAAAGTTGCGTGAAAAGTTGCGTGAAAAGTAGCGTGAAAACCACCGTGAAAACTACCGAGAAAAGCTGCGTGAAAAGTTGCGTGAAAACTACCGTGAAAACCACCGTGAAAACTACCGTGAAAACCACCGTGAAAACTACCGTGAAAACCACCGTGAAAACCACCGTGAAAACCACCGTGAAAAGTTGCGTGAAAAGTTGCGTGAAAACTACCGTGAAAACCACCGTGAAAACTTCCGTGAAAAGTTGCGTGAAAACTACCGTGAAAAGTTGCGTAGAAACTACCGTGAAAACCACCGTGAAAAGCTCAAGAGAAAAGCACCTTGAAAAGTTCAAGAGAAAGCTCAAGAGAAAAGCAACGTTAAAAGCTCAAGAGAAAAGCACCGTGAAAAGTTCAAGAGAAAGAGAAAGAGAAAGAGAAAAGCAACGTGAAAAGTTTAAGAGAAAGAGAAAAGCACCATGAAAAGTTCCAAGAGAAAGAGAAAAGCACCATGAAAAGTTCAAGAGAAAAGCACCGTGAAAAGCTCAAGAGAAAAGCACCGTGAAAAGCTCAAGAGAAAAGCACTGTGAAAAGTTCAAGAGAAAGAGAAAGAGAAAAGCACCATGAAAAGCTGAAGAGAAAAGCACCGTGAAAAGTTTAAGAAAAAGAGAAAAGCACCGTGAAAAGTTCAAGAGAAAAGCACCATGAAAAGTTCAAGAGAAAGAGAAAAGCACCGTGAAAAGTTCAAGAGAAAAGCTCAAGAGAAAAGCACTGTGAAAAGCTCAAGAGAAAAGCACCGTGAAAAGTTCAAGAGAAAGAAAAAAGCACTGTGAAAAGTTTAAGAAAAAGAGAAAAGCACCGTGAAAAGTTCAAGAGAAAGAGAAAGAGAAAGAGAAAAGCAACGTGAAAAGTTTAAGAGAAAGAGAAAAGCACCATGAAAAGTTCCAAGAGAAAGAGAAAAGCACCAAGAAAATTTCAAGAGAAAAGCACCGTGAAAAGCTCAAGAGAAAAGCACCGTGAAAAGCTCAAGAGAAAAGCACTGTGAAAAGTTCAAGAGAAAGAGAAAGAGAAAAGCACCATGAAAAGCTGAAGAGAAAAGCACCGTGAAAAGTTTAAGAAAAAGAGAAAAGCACCGTGAAAAGTTCAAGAGAAAAGCACCATGAAAAGTTCAAGAGAAAGAGAAAAGCACCGTGAAAAGTTCAAGAGAAAAGCTCAAGAGAAAAGCACTGTGAAAAGCTCAAGAGAAAAGCACCGTGAAAAGCTCAAGAGAAAAGCACCGTGAAAAGCTCAAGAAAAAAGCACCGTGAAAAGTTCAAGAGAAAAGCTCAAGAGAAAAGCACCGTGAAAAGTTCAAGAGAAAAGCTCAAGGGAAAAGCATTGTGAAAAGCTCAAGAGAAAAGCACCGTGAAAAGTTCAAGAGAAAAGCACCGTGAAAAGTCCAAGAGAAAGAAAAAAGCACTGTGAAAAGTTTAAGAAAAAGAGAAAAGCACCGTGAAAAGTTCAAGAGAAAGAGAAAGAGAAAGAGAAAAGCAACGTGAAAAGTTTAAGAGAAAGAGAAAAGCACCATGAAAAGTTCCAAGAGAAAGAGAAAAGCACCATGAAAAGTTCAAGAGAAAAGCACCGTGAAAAGCTCCAGAGAAAAGCACCGTGAAAAGCTCAAGAGAAAAGCACTGTGAAAAGTTCAAGAGAAAGAGAAAGAGAAAAGCACCATGAAAAGCTGAAGAGAAAAGCACCGTGAAAAGTTTAAGAAAAAGAGAAAAGCACCGTGAAAAGTTCAAGAGAAAAGCACCATGAAAAGTTCAAGAGAAAGAGAAAAGCACCGTGAAAAGTTCAAGAGAAAAGCACCGTGAAAAGTTCAAGAGAAAGAAAAAAGCACTGTGAAAAGTTTAAGAAAAAGAGAAAAGCACCGTGAAAAGTTCAAGAGAAAGAGAAAGAGAAAGAGAAAAGCAACATGAAAAGTTTAAGAGAAAGAGAAAAGCACCATGAAAAGTTCCAAGAGAAAGAGAAAAGCACCATGAAAAGTTCAAGAGAAAAACACCGTGAAAAGCTCAAGAGAAAAGCACCGTGAAAAGCTCAAGAGAAAAGCACTGTGAAAAGTTCAAGAGAAAGAGAAAGAGAAAAGCACCATGAAAAGCTGAAGAGAAAAGCACCGTGAAAAGTTTAAGAAAAAGAGAAAAGCACCGTGAAAAGTTCAAGAGAAAAGCACCATGAAAAGTTCAAGAGAAAGAGAAAAGCACCGTGAAAAGTTCAAGAGAAAAGCTCAAGAGAAAAGCACTGTGAAAAGCTCAAGAGAAAAGCACCGTGAAAAGTTCAAGAGAAAGAAAAAAGCACTGTGAAAAGTTTAAGAAAAAGAGAAAAGCACCGTGAAAAGTTCAAGAGAAAGAGAAAGAGAAAGAGAAAAGCAACGTGAAAAGTTTAAGAGAAAGAGAAAAGCACCATGAAAAGTTCCAAGAGAAAGAGAAAAGCACCAAGAAAATTTCAAGAGAAAAGCACCGTGAAAAGCTCAAGAGAAAAGCACCGTGAAAAGCTCAAGAGAAAAGCACTGTGAAAAGTTCAAGAGAAAGAGAAAGAGAAAAGCACCATGAAAAGCTGAAGAGAAAAGCACCGTGAAAAGTTTAAGAAAAAGAGAAAAGCACCGTGAAAAGTTCAAGAGAAAAGCACCATGAAAAGTTCAAGAGAAAGAGAAAAGCACCGTGAAAAGTTCAAGAGAAAAGCTCAAGAGAAAAGCACTGTGAAAAGCTCAAGAGAAAAGCACCGTGAAAAGCTCAAGAGAAAAGCACCGTGAAAAGCTCAAGAAAAAAGCACCGTGAAAAGTTCAAGAGAAAAGCTCAAGAGAAAAGCACCGTGAAAAGTTCAAGAGAAAAGCTCAAGGGAAAAGCATTGTGAAAAGCTCAAGAGAAAAGCACCGTGAAAAGTTCAAGAGAAAAGCACCGTGAAAAGTCCAAGAGAAAGAAAAAAGCACTGTGAAAAGTTTAAGAAAAAGAGAAAAGCACCGTGAAAAGTTCAAGAGAAAGAGAAAGAGAAAGAGAAAAGCACCATGAAAAGCTGAAGAGAAAAGCACCGTGAAAAGTTTAAGAAAAAGAGAAAAGCACCGTGAAAAGTTCAAGAGAAAAGCACCATGAAAAGTTCAAGAGAAAGAGAAAAGCACCGTGAAAAGTTCAAGAGAAAAGCTCAAGAGAAAAGCACTGTGAAAAGCTCAAGAGAAAAGCACCGTGAAAAGTTCAAGAGAAAGAAAAAAGCACTGTGAAAAGTTTAAGAAAAAGAGAAAAGCACCGTGAAAAGTTCAAGAGAAAGAGAAAGAGAAAGAGAAAAGCAACGTGAAAAGTTTAAGAGAAAGAGAAAAGCACCATGAAAAGTTCCAAGAGAAAGAGAAAAGCACCAAGAAAATTTCAAGAGAAAAGCACCGTGAAAAGCTCAAGAGAAAAGCACCGTGAAAAGCTCAAGAGAAAAGCACTGTGAAAAGTTCAAGAGAAAGAGAAAGAGAAAAGCACCATGAAAAGCTGAAGAGAAAAGCACCGTGAAAAGTTTAAGAAAAAGAGAAAAGCACCGTGAAAAGTTCAAGAGAAAAGCACCATGAAAAGTTCAAGAGAAAGAGAAAAGCACCGTGAAAAGTTCAAGAGAAAAGCTCAAGAGAAAAGCACTGTGAAAAGCTCAAGAGAAAAGCACCGTGAAAAGCTCAAGAGAAAAGCACCGTGAAAAGCTCAAGAAAAAAGCACCGTGAAAAGTTCAAGAGAAAAGCTCAAGAGAAAAGCACCGTGAAAAGTTCAAGAGAAAAGCTCAAGGGAAAAGCATTGTGAAAAGCTCAAGAGAAAAGCACCGTGAAAAGTTCAAGAGAAAAGCACCGTGAAAAGTCCAAGAGAAAGAAAAAAGCACTGTGAAAAGTTTAAGAAAAAGAGAAAAGCACCGTGAAAAGTTCAAGAGAAAGAGAAAGAGAAAGAGAAAAGCAACGTGAAAAGTTTAAGAGAAAGAGAAAAGCACCATGAAAAGTTCCAAGAGAAAGAGAAAAGCACCATGAAAAGTTCAAGAGAAAAGCACCGTGAAAAGCTCCAGAGAAAAGCACCGTGAAAAGCTCAAGAGAAAAGCACTGTGAAAAGTTCAAGAGAAAGAGAAAGAGAAAAGCACCATGAAAAGCTGAAGAGAAAAGCACCGTGAAAAGTTTAAGAAAAAGAGAAAAGCACCGTGAAAAGTTCAAGAGAAAAGCACCATGAAAAGTTCAAGAGAAAGAGAAAAGCACCGTGAAAAGTTCAAGAGAAAAGCACCGTGAAAAGTTCAAGAGAAAGAAAAAAGCACTGTGAAAAGTTTAAGAGAAAAGCACCGTGAAAAGCTCAAGAGAAAAGCACCGTGAAAAGCTCAAGAGAAAAGCACTGTGAAAAGTTCAAGAGAAAGAGAAAGAGAAAAGCACCATGAAAAGCTGAAGAGAAAAGCACCGTGAAAAGTTTAAGAAAAAGAGAAAAGCACCGTGAAAAGTTCAAGAGAAAAGCACCATGAAAAGTTCAAGAGAAAGAGAAAAGCACCGTGAAAAGTTTAAGAAAAAGAGAAAAGCACCGTGAAAAGTTCAAGAGAAAAGCTCAAGGGAAAAGCAACGTGAAAAGCTCAAGAGAAAAGCACCGTGAAAAGTTCAAGAGAAAGAGAAAAGCACCGTGAAAAGTTTAAGAAAAAGAGAAAAGCACCGTGAAAAGTTCAAGAGAAAAGCACCATGAAAAGTTCAAGAGAAAGAGAAAAGCACTGTGAAAAGTTCAAGAGAAAAGCACCGTGAAAAGTTCAAGAGAAAGAAAAAAGCACTGTGAAAAGTTTAAGAAAAAGAGAAAAGCACCGTGAAAAGTTCAAGAGAAAGAGAAAGAGAAAGAGAAAAGCAACGTGAAAAGTTTAAGAGAAAGAGAAAAGCACCATGAAAAGTTCCAAGAGAAAGAGAAAAGCACCAAGAAAAGTTCAAGAGAAAAGCACCGTGAAAAGCTCAAGAGAAAAGCACCGTGAAAAGCTCAAGAGAAAAGCACTGTGAAAAGTTCAAGAGAAAGAGAAAGAGAAAAGCACCATGAAAAGCTGAAGAGAAAAGCACCGTGAAAAGTTTAAGAAAAAGAGAAAAGCACCGTGAAAAGTTCAAGAGAAAAGCACCATGAAAAGTTCAAGAGAAAGAGAAAAGCACCGTGAAAAGTTCAAGAGAAAAGCTCAAGAGAAAAGCACTGTGAAAAGCTCAAGAGAAAAGCACCGTGAAAAGCTCAAGAGAAAAGCACCGTGAAAAGCTCAAGAAAAAAGCACCGTGAAAAGTTCAAGAGAAAAGCTCAAGAGAAAAGCACCGTGAAAAGTTCAAGAGAAAAGCTCAAGGGAAAAGCAACGTGAAAAGCTCAAGAGAAAAGCACCGTGAAAAGTTCAAGAGAAAAGCACCGTGAAAAGTTCAAGAGAAAGAAAAATGCACTGTGAAAAGTTTAAGAAAAAGAGAAAAGCACCGTGAAAAGTTCAAGAGAAAGAGAAAGAGAAAGAGAAAAGCAACGTGAAAAGTTTAAGAGAAAGAGAAAAGCACCATGAAAAGTTCCAAGAGAAAGAAAAAAGCACCATGAAAAGTTCAAGAGAAAAGCACCGTGAAAAGCTCAAGAGAAAAGCACCGTGAAAAGCTCAAGAGAAAAGCACTGTGAAAAGTTCAAGAGAAAGAGAAAGAGAAAAGCACCATGAAAAGCTGAAGAGAAAAGCACCGTGAAAAGTTTAAGAAAAAGAGAAAAGCACCGTGAAAAGTTCAAGAGAAAAGCACCATGAAAAGTTCAAGAGAAAGAGAAAAGCACCGTGAAAAGTTCAAGAGAAAGAGAAAGAGAAAGAGAAAAGCAACGTGAAAAGTTTAAGAGAAAGAGAAAAGCACCATGAAAAGTTCCAAGAGAAAGAGAAAAGCACCAAGAAAAGTTCAAGAGAAAAGCACCGTGAAAAGCTCAAGAGAAAAGCACCGTGAAAAGCTCAAGAGAAAAGCACTGTGAAAAGTTCAAGAGAAAGAGAAAGAGAAAAGCACCATGAAAAGCTGAAGAGAAAAGCACCGTGAAAAGTTTAAGAAAAAGAGAAAAGCACCGTGAAAAGTTCAAGAGAAAAGCACCATGAAAAGTTCAAGAGAAAGAGAAAAGCACCGTGAAAAGTTCAAGAGAAAAGCTCAAGAGAAAAGCACTGTGAAAAGCTCAAGAGAAAAGCACCGTGAAAAGCTCAAGAGAAAAGCACCGTGAAAAGCTCAAGAAAAAAGCACCGTGAAAAGTTCAAGAGAAAAGCTCAAGAGAAAAGCACCGTGAAAAGTTCAAGAGAAAAGCTCAAGGGAAAAGCAACGTGAAAAGCTCAAGAGAAAAGCACCGTGAAAAGTTCAAGAGAAAAGCACCGTGAAAAGTTCAAGAGAAAGAAAAATGCACTGTGAAAAGTTTAAGAAAAAGTGAAAAGCACCGTGAAAAGTTCAAGAGAAAGAGAAAGAGAAAGAGAAAAGCAACGTGAAAAGTTTAAGAGAAAGAGAAAAGCACCATGAAAAGTTCCAAGAGAAAGAAAAAAGCACCATGAAAAGTTCAAGAGAAAAGCACCGTGAAAAGCTCAAGAGAAAAGCACTGTGAAAAGCTCAAGAGAAAAGCACTGTGAAAAGTTCAAGAGAAAGAGAAAGAGAAAAGCACCATGAAAAGCTGAAGAGAAAAGCACCGTGAAAAGTTCAAGAGAAAAGCACCATGAAAAGTTCAAGAGAAAGAGAAAAGCACAGTGAAAAGTTCAAGAGAAAAGCTCAAGAGAAAAGCACTGTGAAAAGCTCAAGAGAAAAGCACCGTGAAAAGCTCAAGAGAAAAGCACCGTGAAAAGCTCAAGAAAAAAGCACCGTGAAAAGTTCAAGAGAAAAGCTCAAGAGAAAAGCACCGTGAAAAGTTCAAGAGAAAAGCTCAAGGGAAAAGCAACGTGAAAAGCTCAAGAGAAAAGCACCGTGAAAAGTTCAAGAGAAAAGCACCGTGAAAAGTTCAAGAGAAAGAAAAAAGCACTGTGAAAAGTTTAAGAAAAAGAGAAAAGCACCGTGAAAAGTTCAAGAGAAAGAGAAAGAGAAAGAGAAAAGCAACGTGAAAAGTTTAAGAGAAAGAGAAAAGCACCATGAAAAGTTCCAAGAGAAAGAGAAAAGCACCATGAAAAGTTCAAGAGAAAAGCACCGTGAAAAGCTCAAGAGAAAAGCACCGTGAAAAGCTCAAGAGAAAAGCACTGTGAAAAGTTCAAGAGAAAGAGAAAGAGAAAAGCACCATGAAAAGCTGAAGAGAAAAGCACCGTGAAAAGTTTAAGAAAAAGAGAAAAGCACCGTGAAAAGTTCAAGAGAAAAGCACCATGAAAAGTTCAAGAGAAAGAGAAAAGCACCGTGAAAAGTTCAAGAGAAAAGCACTGTGAAAAGCTCAAGAGAAAAGCACCGTGAAAAGCTCAAGAGAAAAGCACCGTGAAAAGCTCAAGAAAAAAGCACCGTCAAAAGTTGAAGAGAAAAGCTCAAGAGAAAAGCACCGTGAAAAGTTCAAGAGAAAAGCTCAAGGGAAAAGCAACGTGAAAGCTCAAGAGAAAAGCACCGTGAAAAGTTCAAGAGAAAAGCACCGTGAAAAGTTCAAGAGAAAGAAAAAAGCACTGTGAAAAGTTTAAGAAAAAGAGAAAAGCACCGTGAAAAGTTCAAGAGAAAAGCTCAAGAGAAAAGCACTGTGAAAAGCTCAAGAGAAAAGCACCGTGAAATGCTCAAGAGAAAAGCACCGTGAAAAGCTCAAGAAAAAAGCACCGTGAAAAGTTCAAGAGAAAAGCTCAAGAGAAAAGCACCGTGAAAAGTTCAAGAGAAAAGCTCAAGGGAAAAGCAACGTGAAAAGCTCAAGAGAAAAGCACCGTGAAAAGTTCAAGAGAAAAGCACCGTGAAAAGTTCAAGAGAAAGAAAAAAGCACTGTGAAAAGTTTAAGAAAAAGAGAAAAGCACCGTGAAAAGTTCAAGAGAAAGAGAAAGAGAAAGAGAAAAGCAACGTGAAAAGTTTAAGAGAAAGAGAAAAGCACCATGAAAAGTTCCAAGAGAAAGAGAAAAGCACCATGAAAAGTTCAAGAGAAAAGCACCGTGAAAAGCTCAAGAGAAAAGCACCGTGAAAAGCTCAAGAGAAAAGCACTGTGAAAAGTTCAAGAGAAAGAGAAAGAGAAAAGCACCATGAAAAGCTGAAGAGAAAAGCACCGTGAAAAGTTTAAGAAAAAGAGAAAAGCACTGTGAAAAGTTCAAGAGAAAAGCACCATGAAAAGTTCAAGAGAAAGAGAAAAGCACCGTGAAAAGTTCAAGAGAAAAGCTCAAGAGAAAAGCACTGTGAAAAGCTCAAGAGAAAAGCACCGTGAAAAGCTCAAGAGAAAAGCACCGTGAAAAGCTCAAGAAAAAAGCACCGTGAAAAGTTCAAGAGAAAAGCTCAAGAGAAAAGCACCGTGAAAAGTTCAAGAGAAAAGCTCAAGGGAAAAGCAACGTGAAAAGCTCAAGAGAAAAGCACCGTGAAAAGTTCAAGAGAAAAGCACCGTGAAAAGTTCAAGAGAAAGAAAAAAGCACTGTGAAAAGTTTAAGAAAAAGAGAAAAGCACCGTGAAAAGTTCAAGAGAAAGAGAAAGAGAAAGAGAAAAGCAACGTGAAAAGTTTAAGAGAAAGAGAAAAGCACCATGAAAAGTTCCAAGAGAAAGAGAAAAGCACCATGAAAAGTTCAAGAGAAAAGCACCGTGAAAAGCTCAAGAGAAAAGCACCGTGAAAAGCTCAAGAGAAAAGCACCGTGAAAAGTTCAAGAGAAAGAGAAAGAGAAAAGCACCATGAAAAGCTGAAGAGAAAAGCACCGTGAAAAGTTTAAGAAAAAGAGAAAAGCACCGTGAAAAGTTCAAGAGAAAAGCACCATGAAAAGTTCAAGAGAAAGAGAAAAGCACCGTGAAAAGTTCAAGAGAAAAGCTCAAGAGAAAAGCACTGTGAAAAGCTCAAGAGAAAAGCACCGTGAAAAGCTCAAGAGAAAAGCACCGTGAAAAGCTCAAGAAAAAAGCACCGTGAAAAGTTCAAGAGAAAAGCTCAAGAGAAAAGCACCGTGAAAAGTTCAAGAGAAAAGCTCAAGGGAAAAGCAACGTGAAAAGCTCAAGAGAAAAGCACCGTGAAAAGTTCAAGAGAAAAGCACCATGAAAAGTTCAAGAGAAAGAGAAAAGCACCGTGAAAAGTTCAAGAGAAAAGCTCAAGAGAAAAGCACTGTGAAAAGCTCAAGAGAAAAGCACCGTGAAAAGCTCAAGAGAAAAGCACCGTGAAAAGCTCAAGAAAAAAGCACCGTGAAAAGTTCAAGAGAAAAGCTCAAGAGAAAAGCACCGTGAAAAGTTCAAGAGAAAAGCTCAAGGGAAAAGCAACGTGAAAAGCTCAAGAGAAAAGCACCGTGAAAAGTTCAAGAGAAAAGCACCGTGAAAAGTTCAAGAGAAAGAAAAAAGCACTGTGAAAAGTTTAAGAAAAAGAGAAAAGCACCGTGAAAAGTTCAAGAGAAAGAGAAAGAGAAAGAGAAAAGCAACGTGAAAAGTTTAAGAGAAAGAGAAAAGCACCATGAAAAGTTCCAAGAGAAAGAGAAAAGCACCATGAAAAGTTCAAGAGAAAAGCACCGTGAAAAGCTCAAGAGAAAAGCACCGTGAAAAGCTCAAGAGAAAAGCACTGTGAAAAGTTCAAGAGAAAGAGAAAGAGAAAAGCACCATGAAAAGCTGAAGAGAAAAGCACCGTGAAAAGTTTAAGAAAAAGAGAAAAGCACCGTGAAAAGTTCAAGAGAAAAGCACCATGAAAAGTTCAAGAGAAAGAGAAAAGCACCGTGAAAAGTTCAAGAGAAAAGCTCAAGAGAAAAGCACTGTGAAAAGCTCAAGAGAAAAGCACCGTGAAAAGCTCAAGAGAAAAGCACCGTGAAAAGCTCAAGAAAAAAGCACCGTGAAAAGTTCAAGAGAAAAGCTCAAGAGAAAAGCACCGTGAAAAGTTCAAGAGAAAAGCTCAAGGGAAAAGCAACGTGAAAAGCTCAAGAGAAAAGCACCGTGAAAAGTTCAAGAGAAAAGCACCGTGAAAAGTTCAAGAGAAAGAAAAAAGCACTGTGAAAAGTTTAAGAAAAAGAGAAAAGCACCGTGAAAAGTTCAAGAGAAAGAGAAAGAGAAAGAGAAAAGCAACGTGAAAAGTTTAAGAGAAAGAGAAAAGCACCATGAAAAGTTCCAAGAGAAAGAGAAAAGCACCATGAAAAGTTCAAGAGAAAAGCACCGTGAAAAGCTCAAGAGAAAAGCACCGTGAAAAGCTCAAGAGAAAAGCACCGTGAAAAGTTCAAGAGAAAGAGAAAGAGAAAAGCACCATGAAAAGCTGAAGAGAAAAGCACCGTGAAAAGTTTAAGAAAAAGAGAAAAGCACCGTGAAAAGTTCAAGAGAAAAGCACCATGAAAAGTTCAAGAGAAAGAGAAAAGCACCGTGAAAAGTTCAAGAGAAAAGCTCAAGAGAAAAGCACTGTGAAAAGCTCAAGAGAAAAGCACCGTGAAAAGCTCAAGAGAAAAGCACCGTGAAAAGCTCAAGAAAAAAGCACCGTGAAAAGTTCAAGAGAAAAGCTCAAGAGAAAAGCACCGTGAAAAGTTCAAGAGAAAAGCTCAAGGGAAAAGCAACGTGAAAAGCTCAAGAGAAAAGCACCGTGAAAAGTTCAAGAGAAAAGCACCGTGAAAAGCTCAAGAGAAAAGCACCGTGAAAAGCTCAAGAGAAAAGCACCGTGAAAAGTTCAAGAGAAAGAGAAAGAGAAAAGCACCATGAAAAGCTGAAGAGAAAAGCACCGTGAAAAGTTTAAGAAAAAGAGAAAAGCACCGTGAAAAGTTCAAGAGAAAAGCACCATGAAAAGTTCAAGAGAAAGAGAAAAGCACCGTGAAAAGTTCAAGAGAAAAGCTCAAGAGAAAAGCACTGTGAAAAGCTCAAGAGAAAAGCACCGTGAAAAGCTCAAGAGAAAAGCACCGTGAAAAGCTCAAGAAAAAAGCACCGTGAAAAGTTCAAGAGAAAAGCTCAAGAGAAAAGCACCGTGAAAAGTTCAAGAGAAAAGCTCAAGGGAAAAGCAACGTGAAAAGCTCAAGAGAAAAGCACCGTGAAAAGTTCAAGAGAAAAGCACCGTGAAAAGTTCAAGAGAAAGAAAAAAGCACTGTGAAAAGTTTAAGAAAAAGAGAAAAGCACCGTGAAAAGTTCAAGAGAAAAGCTCAAGAGAAAAGCACTGTGAAAAGCTCAAGAGAAAAGCACCGTGAAATGCTCAAGAGAAAAGCACCGTGAAAAGCTCAAGAAAAAAGCACCGTGAAAAGTTCAAGAGAAAAGCTCAAGAGAAAAGCACCGTGAAAAGTTCAAGAGAAAAGCTCAAGGGAAAAGCAACGTGAAAAGCTCAAGAGAAAAGCACCGTGAAAAGTTCAAGAGAAAAGCACCGTGAAAAGTTCAAGAGAAAGAAAAAAGCACTGTGAAAAGTTTAAGAAAAAGAGAAAAGCACCGTGAAAAGTTCAAGAGAAAGAGAAAGAGAAAGAGAAAAGCAACGTGAAAAGTTTAAGAGAAAGAGAAAAGCACCATGAAAAGTTCCAAGAGAAAGAGAAAAGCACCATGAAAAGTTCAAGAGAAAAGCACCGTGAAAAGCTCAAGAGAAAAGCACCGTGAAAAGCTCAAGAGAAAAGCACTGTGAAAAGTTCAAGAGAAAGAGAAAGAGAAAAGCACCATGAAAAGCTGAAGAGAAAAGCACCGTGAAAAGTTTAAGAAAAAGAGAAAAGCACCGTGAAAAGTTCAAGAGAAAAGCACCATGAAAAGTTCAAGAGAAAGAGAAAAGCACCGTGAAAAGTTCAAGAGAAAAGCTCAAGAGAAAAGCACTGTGAAAAGCTCAAGAGAAAAGCACCGTGAAAAGCTCAAGAGAAAAGCACCGTGAAAAGCTCAAGAAAAAAGCACCGTGAAAAGTTCAAGAGAAAAGCTCAAGAGAAAAGCACCGTGAAAAGTTCAAGAGAAAAGCTCAAGGGAAAAGCAACGTGAAAAGCTCAAGAGAAAAGCACCGTGAAAAGTTCAAGAGAAAAGCACCGTGAAAAGTTCAAGAGAAAGAAAAAAGCACTGTGAAAAGTTTAAGAAAAAGAGAAAAGCACCGTGAAAAGTTCAAGAGAAAGAGAAAGAGAAAGAGAAAAGCAACGTGAAAAGTTTAAGAGAAAGAGAAAAGCACCATGAAAAGTTCCAAGAGAAAGAGAAAAGCACCATGAAAAGTTCAAGAGAAAAGCACCGTGAAAAGCTCAAGAGAAAAGCACCGTGAAAAGCTCAAGAGAAAAGCACCGTGAAAAGTTCAAGAGAAAGAGAAAGAGAAAAGCACCATGAAAAGCTGAAGAGAAAAGCACCGTGAAAAGTTTAAGAAAAAGAGAAAAGCACCGTGAAAAGTTCAAGAGAAAAGCACCATGAAAAGTTCAAGAGAAAGAGAAAAGCACCGTGAAAAGTTCAAGAGAAAAGCTCAAGAGAAAAGCACTGTGAAAAGCTCAAGAGAAAAGCACCGTGAAAAGCTCAAGAGAAAAGCACCGTGAAAAGCTCAAGAAAAAAGCACCGTGAAAAGTTCAAGAGAAAAGCTCAAGAGAAAAGCACCGTGAAAAGTTCAAGAGAAAAGCTCAAGGGAAAAGCAACGTGAAAAGCTCAAGAGAAAAGCACCGTGAAAAGTTCAAGAGAAAAGCACCATGAAAAGTTCAAGAGAAAGAGAAAAGCACCGTGAAAAGTTCAAGAGAAAAGCTCAAGAGAAAAGCACTGTGAAAAGCTCAAGAGAAAAGCACCGTGAAAAGCTCAAGAGAAAAGCACCGTGAAAAGCTCAAGAAAAAAGCACCGTGAAAAGTTCAAGAGAAAAGCTCAAGAGAAAAGCACCGTGAAAAGTTCAAGAGAAAAGCTCAAGGGAAAAGCAACGTGAAAAGCTCAAGAGAAAAGCACCGTGAAAAGTTCAAGAGAAAAGCACCGTGAAAAGTTCAAGAGAAAGAAAAAAGCACTGTGAAAAGTTTAAGAAAAAGAGAAAAGCACCGTGAAAAGTTCAAGAGAAAGAGAAAGAGAAAGAGAAAAGCAACGTGAAAAGTTTAAGAGAAAGAGAAAAGCACCATGAAAAGTTCCAAGAGAAAGAGAAAAGCACCATGAAAAGTTCAAGAGAAAAGCACCGTGAAAAGCTCAAGAGAAAAGCACCGTGAAAAGCTCAAGAGAAAAGCACTGTGAAAAGTTCAAGAGAAAGAGAAAGAGAAAAGCACCATGAAAAGCTGAAGAGAAAAGCACCGTGAAAAGTTTAAGAAAAAGAGAAAAGCACCGTGAAAAGTTCAAGAGAAAAGCACCATGAAAAGTTCAAGAGAAAGAGAAAAGCACCGTGAAAAGTTCAAGAGAAAAGCTCAAGAGAAAAGCACTGTGAAAAGCTCAAGAGAAAAGCACCGTGAAAAGCTCAAGAGAAAAGCACCGTGAAAAGCTCAAGAAAAAAGCACCGTGAAAAGTTCAAGAGAAAAGCTCAAGAGAAAAGCACCGTGAAAAGTTCAAGAGAAAAGCTCAAGGGAAAAGCAACGTGAAAAGCTCAAGAGAAAAGCACCGTGAAAAGTTCAAGAGAAAAGCACCGTGAAAAGTTCAAGAGAAAGAAAAAAGCACTGTGAAAAGTTTAAGAAAAAGAGAAAAGCACCGTGAAAAGTTCAAGAGAAAGAGAAAGAGAAAGAGAAAAGCAACGTGAAAAGTTTAAGAGAAAGAGAAAAGCACCATGAAAAGTTCCAAGAGAAAGAGAAAAGCACCATGAAAAGTTCAAGAGAAAAGCACCGTGAAAAGCTCAAGAGAAAAGCACCGTGAAAAGCTCAAGAGAAAAGCACCGTGAAAAGTTCAAGAGAAAGAGAAAGAGAAAAGCACCATGAAAAGCTGAAGAGAAAAGCACCGTGAAAAGTTTAAGAAAAAGAGAAAAGCACCGTGAAAAGTTCAAGAGAAAAGCACCATGAAAAGTTCAAGAGAAAGAGAAAAGCACCGTGAAAAGTTCAAGAGAAAAGCTCAAGAGAAAAGCACTGTGAAAAGCTCAAGAGAAAAGCACCGTGAAAAGCTCAAGAGAAAAGCACCGTGAAAAGCTCAAGAAAAAAGCACCGTGAAAAGTTCAAGAGAAAAGCTCAAGAGAAAAGCACCGTGAAAAGTTCAAGAGAAAAGCTCAAGGGAAAAGCAACGTGAAAAGCTCAAGAGAAAAGCACCGTGAAAAGTTCAAGAGAAAAGCACCGTGAAAAGTTCAAGAGAAAGAAAAAAGCACTGTGAAAAGTTTAAGAAAAAGAGAAAAGCACCGTGAAAAGTTCAAGAGAAAGAGAAAGAGAAAGAGAAAAGCAACGTGAAAAGTTTAAGAGAAAGAGAAAAGCACCATGAAAAGTTCCAAGAGAAAGAGAAAAGCACCATGAAAAGTTCAAGAGAAAAGCACCGTGAAAAGCTCAAGAGAAAAGCACCGTGAAAAGCTCAAGAGAAAAGCACTGTGAAAAGTTCAAGAGAAAGAGAAAGAGAAAAGCACCATGAAAAGCTGAAGAGAAAAGCACCGTGAAAAGTTTAAGAAAAAGAGAAAAGCACCGTGAAAAGTTCAAGAGAAAAGCACCATGAAAAGTTCAAGAGAAAGAGAAAAGCACCGTGAAAAGTTCAAGAGAAAAGCTCAAGAGAAAAGCACTGTGAAAAGCTCAAGAGAAAAGCACCGTGAAAAGCTCAAGAGAAAAGCACCGTGAAAAGCTCAAGAAAAAAGCACCGTGAAAAGTTCAAGAGAAAAGCTCAAGAGAAAAGCACCGTGAAAAGTTCAAGAGAAAAGCTCAAGGGAAAAGCAACGTGAAAAGCTCAAGAGAAAAGCACCGTGAAAAGTTCAAGAGAAAAGCACCGTGAAAAGTTCAAGAGAAAGAAAAAAGCACTGTGAAAAGTTTAAGAAAAAGAGAAAAGCACCGTGAAAAGTTCAAGAGAAAGAGAAAGAGAAAGAGAAAAGCAACGTGAAAAGTTTAAGAGAAAGAGAAAAGCACCATGAAAAGTTCCAAGAGAAAGAGAAAAGCACCATGAAAAGTTCAAGAGAAAAGCACCGTGAAAAGCTCAAGAGAAAAGCACCGTGAAAAGCTCAAGAGAAAAGCACCGTGAAAAGTTCAAGAGAAAGAGAAAGAGAAAAGCACCATGAAAAGCTGAAGAGAAAAGCACCGTGAAAAGTTTAAGAAAAAGAGAAAAGCACCGTGAAAAGTTCAAGAGAAAAGCACCATGAAAAGTTCAAGAGAAAGAGAAAAGCACCGTGAAAAGTTCAAGAGAAAAGCTCAAGAGAAAAGCACTGTGAAAAGCTCAAGAGAAAAGCACCGTGAAAAGCTCAAGAGAAAAGCACCGTGAAAAGCTCAAGAAAAAAGCACCGTGAAAAGTTCAAGAGAAAAGCTCAAGAGAAAAGCACCGTGAAAAGTTCAAGAGAAAAGCTCAAGGGAAAAGCAACGTGAAAAGCTCAAGAGAAAAGCACCGTGAAAAGTTCAAGAGAAAAGCACCGTGAAAAGTTCAAGAGAAAGAAAAAAGCACTGTGAAAAGTTTAAGAAAAAGAGAAAAGCACCGTGAAAAGTTCAAGAGAAAGAGAAAGAGAAAGAGAAAAGCAACGTGAAAAGTTTAAGAGAAAGAGAAAAGCACCATGAAAAGTTCCAAGAGAAAGAGAAAAGCACCATGAAAAGTTCAAGAGAAAAGCACCGTGAAAAGCTCAAGAGAAAAGCACCGTGAAAAGCTCAAGAGAAAAGCACTGTGAAAAGTTCAAGAGAAAGAGAAAGAGAAAAGCACCATGAAAAGCTGAAGAGAAAAGCACCGTGAAAAGTTTAAGAAAAAGAGAAAAGCACCGTGAAAAGTTCAAGAGAAAAGCACCATGAAAAGTTCAAGAGAAAGAGAAAAGCACCGTGAAAAGTTCAAGAGAAAAGCACCGTGAAAAGTTCAAGAGAAAGAAAAAAGCACTGTGAAAAGTTTAAGAGAAAAGCACCGTGAAAAGCTCAAGAGAAAAGCACCGTGAAAAGCTCAAGAGAAAAGCACTGTGAAAAGTTCAAGAGAAAGAGAAAGAGAAAAGCACCATGAAAAGCTGAAGAGAAAAGCACCGTGAAAAGTTTAAGAAAAAGAGAAAAGCACCGTGAAAAGTTCAAGAGAAAAGCACCATGAAAAGTTCAAGAGAAAGAGAAAAGCACCGTGAAAAGTTTAAGAAAAAGAGAAAAGCACCGTGAAAAGTTCAAGAGAAAAGCTCAAGGGAAAAGCAACGTGAAAAGCTCAAGAGAAAAGCACCGTGAAAAGTTCAAGAGAAAGAGAAAAGCACCGTGAAAAGTTTAAGAAAAAGAGAAAAGCACCGTGAAAAGTTCAAGAGAAAAGCACCATGAAAAGTTCAAGAGAAAGAGAAAAGCACTGTGAAAAGTTCAAGAGAAAAGCACCGTGAAAAGTTCAAGAGAAAGAAAAAAGCACTGTGAAAAGTTTAAGAAAAAGAGAAAAGCACCGTGAAAAGTTCAAGAGAAAGAGAAAGAGAAAGAGAAAAGCAACGTGAAAAGTTTAAGAGAAAGAGAAAAGCACCATGAAAAGTTCCAAGAGAAAGAGAAAAGCACCAAGAAAAGTTCAAGAGAAAAGCACCGTGAAAAGCTCAAGAGAAAAGCACCGTGAAAAGCTCAAGAGAAAAGCACTGTGAAAAGTTCAAGAGAAAGAGAAAGAGAAAAGCACCATGAAAAGCTGAAGAGAAAAGCACCGTGAAAAGTTTAAGAAAAAGAGAAAAGCACCGTGAAAAGTTCAAGAGAAAAGCACCATGAAAAGTTCAAGAGAAAGAGAAAAGCACCGTGAAAAGTTCAAGAGAAAAGCTCAAGAGAAAGAGAAAGAGAAAGAGAAAAGCAACGTGAAAAGTTTAAGAGAAAGAGAAAAGCACCATGAAAAGTTCCAAGAGAAAGAGAAAAGCACCATGAAAAGTTCAAGAGAAAAGCACCGTGAAAAGCTCAAGAGAAAAGCACCGTGAAAAGCTCAAGAGAAAAGCACTGTGAAAAGTTCAAGAGAAAGAGAAAGAGAAAAGCACCATGAAAAGCTGAAGAGAAAAGCACCGTGAAAAGTTTAAGAAAAAGAGAAAAGCACCGTGAAAAGTTCAAGAGAAAAGCACCATGAAAAGTTCAAGAGAAAGAGAAAAGCACCGTGAAAAGTTCAAGAGAAAAGCTCAAGAGAAAAGCACTGTGAAAAGCTCAAGAGAAAAGCACCGTGAAAAGCTCAAGAGAAAAGCACCGTGAAAAGCTCAAGAAAAAAGCACCGTGAAAAGTTCAAGAGAAAAGCTCAAGAGAAAAGCACCGTGAAAAGTTCAAGAGAAAAGCTCAAGGGAAAAGCAACGTGAAAAGCTCAAGAGAAAAGCACCGTGAAAAGTTCAAGAGAAAAGCACCGTGAAAAGTTCAAGAGAAAGAAAAAAGCACTGTGAAAAGTTTAAGAAAAAGAGAAAAGCACCGTGAAAAGTTCAAGAGAAAGAGAAAGAGAAAGAGAAAAGCAACGTGAAAAGTTTAAGAGAAAGAGAAAAGCACCATGAAAAGTTCCAAGAGAAAGAGAAAAGCACCATGAAAAGTTCAAGAGAAAAGCACCGTGAAAAGCTCAAGAGAAAAGCACCGTGAAAAGCTCAAGAGAAAAGCACCGTGAAAAGTTCAAGAGAAAGAGAAAGAGAAAAGCACCATGAAAAGCTGAAGAGAAAAGCACCGTGAAAAGTTTAAGAAAAAGAGAAAAGCACCGTGAAAAGTTCAAGAGAAAAGCACCATGAAAAGTTCAAGAGAAAGAGAAAAGCACCGTGAAAAGTTCAAGAGAAAAGCTCAAGAGAAAAGCACTGTGAAAAGCTCAAGAGAAAAGCACCGTGAAAAGCTCAAGAGAAAAGCACCGTGAAAAGCTCAAGAAAAAAGCACCGTGAAAAGTTCAAGAGAAAAGCTCAAGAGAAAAGCACCGTGAAAAGTTCAAGAGAAAAGCTCAAGGGAAAAGCAACGTGAAAAGCTCAAGAGAAAAGCACCGTGAAAAGTTCAAGAGAAAAGCACCGTGAAAAGTTCAAGAGAAAGAAAAAAGCACTGTGAAAAGTTTAAGAAAAAGAGAAAAGCACCGTGAAAAGTTCAAGAGAAAGAGAAAGAGAAAGAGAAAAGCAACGTGAAAAGTTTAAGAGAAAGAGAAAAGCACCATGAAAAGTTCCAAGAGAAAGAGAAAAGCACCATGAAAAGTTCAAGAGAAAAGCACCGTGAAAAGCTCAAGAGAAAAGCACCGTGAAAAGCTCAAGAGAAAAGCACTGTGAAAAGTTCAAGAGAAAGAGAAAGAGAAAAGCACCATGAAAAGCTGAAGAGAAAAGCACCGTGAAAAGTTTAAGAAAAAGAGAAAAGCACCGTGAAAAGTTCAAGAGAAAAGCACCATGAAAAGTTCAAGAGAAAGAGAAAAGCACCGTGAAAAGTTCAAGAGAAAAGCACCGTGAAAAGTTCAAGAGAAAGAAAAAAGCACTGTGAAAAGTTTAAGAGAAAAGCACCGTGAAAAGCTCAAGAGAAAAGCACCGTGAAAAGCTCAAGAGAAAAGCACTGTGAAAAGTTCAAGAGAAAGAGAAAGAGAAAAGCACCATGAAAAGCTGAAGAGAAAAGCACCGTGAAAAGTTTAAGAAAAAGAGAAAAGCACCGTGAAAAGTTCAAGAGAAAAGCACCATGAAAAGTTCAAGAGAAAGAGAAAAGCACCGTGAAAAGTTTAAGAAAAAGAGAAAAGCACCGTGAAAAGTTCAAGAGAAAAGCTCAAGGGAAAAGCAACGTGAAAAGCTCAAGAGAAAAGCACCGTGAAAAGTTCAAGAGAAAGAGAAAAGCACCGTGAAAAGTTTAAGAAAAAGAGAAAAGCACCGTGAAAAGTTCAAGAGAAAAGCACCATGAAAAGTTCAAGAGAAAGAGAAAAGCACTGTGAAAAGTTCAAGAGAAAAGCACCGTGAAAAGTTCAAGAGAAAGAAAAAAGCACTGTGAAAAGTTTAAGAAAAAGAGAAAAGCACCGTGAAAAGTTCAAGAGAAAGAGAAAGAGAAAGAGAAAAGCAACGTGAAAAGTTTAAGAGAAAGAGAAAAGCACCATGAAAAGTTCCAAGAGAAAGAGAAAAGCACCAAGAAAAGTTCAAGAGAAAAGCACCGTGAAAAGCTCAAGAGAAAAGCACCGTGAAAAGCTCAAGAGAAAAGCACTGTGAAAAGTTCAAGAGAAAGAGAAAGAGAAAAGCACCATGAAAAGCTGAAGAGAAAAGCACCGTGAAAAGTTTAAGAAAAAGAGAAAAGCACCGTGAAAAGTTCAAGAGAAAAGCACCATGAAAAGTTCAAGAGAAAGAGAAAAGCACCGTGAAAAGTTCAAGAGAAAAGCTCAAGAGAAAAGCACTGTGAAAAGCTCAAGAGAAAAGCACCGTGAAAAGCTCAAGAGAAAAGCACCGTGAAAAGCTCAAGAAAAAAGCACCGTGAAAAGTTCAAGAGAAAAGCTCAAGAGAAAAGCACCGTGAAAAGTTCAAGAGAAAAGCTCAAGGGAAAAGCAACGTGAAAAGCTCAAGAGAAAAGCACCGTGAAAAGTTCAAGAGAAAAGCACCGTGAAAAGTTCAAGAGAAAGAAAAATGCACTGTGAAAAGTTTAAGAAAAAGAGAAAAGCACCGTGAAAAGTTCAAGAGAAAGAGAAAGAGAAAGAGAAAAGCAACGTGAAAAGTTTAAGAGAAAGAGAAAAGCACCATGAAAAGTTCCAAGAGAAAGAAAAAAGCACCATGAAAAGTTCAAGAGAAAAGCACCGTGAAAAGCTCAAGAGAAAAGCACCGTGAAAAGCTCAAGAGAAAAGCACTGTGAAAAGTTCAAGAGAAAGAGAAAGAGAAAAGCACCATGAAAAGCTGAAGAGAAAAGCACCGTGAAAAGTTTAAGAAAAAGAGAAAAGCACCGTGAAAAGTTCAAGAGAAAAGCACCATGAAAAGTTCAAGAGAAAGAGAAAAGCACCGTGAAAAGTTCAAGAGAAAGAGAAAGAGAAAGAGAAAAGCAACGTGAAAAGTTTAAGAGAAAGAGAAAAGCACCATGAAAAGTTCCAAGAGAAAGAGAAAAGCACCAAGAAAAGTTCAAGAGAAAAGCACCGTGAAAAGCTCAAGAGAAAAGCACCGTGAAAAGCTCAAGAGAAAAGCACTGTGAAAAGTTCAAGAGAAAGAGAAAGAGAAAAGCACCATGAAAAGCTGAAGAGAAAAGCACCGTGAAAAGTTTAAGAAAAAGAGAAAAGCACCGTGAAAAGTTCAAGAGAAAAGCACCATGAAAAGTTCAAGAGAAAGAGAAAAGCACCGTGAAAAGTTCAAGAGAAAAGCTCAAGAGAAAAGCACTGTGAAAAGCTCAAGAGAAAAGCACCGTGAAAAGCTCAAGAGAAAAGCACCGTGAAAAGCTCAAGAAAAAAGCACCGTGAAAAGTTCAAGAGAAAAGCTCAAGAGAAAAGCACCGTGAAAAGTTCAAGAGAAAAGCTCAAGGGAAAAGCAACGTGAAAAGCTCAAGAGAAAAGCACCGTGAAAAGTTCAAGAGAAAAGCACCGTGAAAAGTTCAAGAGAAAGAAAAATGCACTGTGAAAAGTTTAAGAAAAAGTGAAAAGCACCGTGAAAAGTTCAAGAGAAAGAGAAAGAGAAAGAGAAAAGCAACGTGAAAAGTTTAAGAGAAAGAGAAAAGCACCATGAAAAGTTCCAAGAGAAAGAAAAAAGCACCATGAAAAGTTCAAGAGAAAAGCACCGTGAAAAGCTCAAGAGAAAAGCACTGTGAAAAGCTCAAGAGAAAAGCACTGTGAAAAGTTCAAGAGAAAGAGAAAGAGAAAAGCACCATGAAAAGCTGAAGAGAAAAGCACCGTGAAAAGTTCAAGAGAAAAGCACCATGAAAAGTTCAAGAGAAAGAGAAAAGCACAGTGAAAAGTTCAAGAGAAAAGCTCAAGAGAAAAGCACTGTGAAAAGCTCAAGAGAAAAGCACCGTGAAAAGCTCAAGAGAAAAGCACCGTGAAAAGCTCAAGAAAAAAGCACCGTGAAAAGTTCAAGAGAAAAGCTCAAGAGAAAAGCACCGTGAAAAGTTCAAGAGAAAAGCTCAAGGGAAAAGCAACGTGAAAAGCTCAAGAGAAAAGCACCGTGAAAAGTTCAAGAGAAAAGCACCGTGAAAAGTTCAAGAGAAAGAAAAAAGCACTGTGAAAAGTTTAAGAAAAAGAGAAAAGCACCGTGAAAAGTTCAAGAGAAAGAGAAAGAGAAAGAGAAAAGCAACGTGAAAAGTTTAAGAGAAAGAGAAAAGCACCATGAAAAGTTCCAAGAGAAAGAGAAAAGCACCATGAAAAGTTCAAGAGAAAAGCACCGTGAAAAGCTCAAGAGAAAAGCACCGTGAAAAGCTCAAGAGAAAAGCACTGTGAAAAGTTCAAGAGAAAGAGAAAGAGAAAAGCACCATGAAAAGCTGAAGAGAAAAGCACCGTGAAAAGTTTAAGAAAAAGAGAAAAGCACCGTGAAAAGTTCAAGAGAAAAGCACCATGAAAAGTTCAAGAGAAAGAGAAAAGCACCGTGAAAAGTTCAAGAGAAAAGCACTGTGAAAAGCTCAAGAGAAAAGCACCGTGAAAAGCTCAAGAGAAAAGCACCGTGAAAAGCTCAAGAAAAAAGCACCGTCAAAAGTTGAAGAGAAAAGCTCAAGAGAAAAGCACCGTGAAAAGTTCAAGAGAAAAGCTCAAGGGAAAAGCAACGTGAAAGCTCAAGAGAAAAGCACCGTGAAAAGTTCAAGAGAAAAGCACCGTGAAAAGTTCAAGAGAAAGAAAAAAGCACTGTGAAAAGTTTAAGAAAAAGAGAAAAGCACCGTGAAAAGTTCAAGAGAAAAGCTCAAGAGAAAAGCACTGTGAAAAGCTCAAGAGAAAAGCACCGTGAAATGCTCAAGAGAAAAGCACCGTGAAAAGCTCAAGAAAAAAGCACCGTGAAAAGTTCAAGAGAAAAGCTCAAGAGAAAAGCACCGTGAAAAGTTCAAGAGAAAAGCTCAAGGGAAAAGCAACGTGAAAAGCTCAAGAGAAAAGCACCGTGAAAAGTTCAAGAGAAAAGCACCGTGAAAAGTTCAAGAGAAAGAAAAAAGCACTGTGAAAAGTTTAAGAAAAAGAGAAAAGCACCGTGAAAAGTTCAAGAGAAAGAGAAAGAGAAAGAGAAAAGCAACGTGAAAAGTTTAAGAGAAAGAGAAAAGCACCATGAAAAGTTCCAAGAGAAAGAGAAAAGCACCATGAAAAGTTCAAGAGAAAAGCACCGTGAAAAGCTCAAGAGAAAAGCACCGTGAAAAGCTCAAGAGAAAAGCACTGTGAAAAGTTCAAGAGAAAGAGAAAGAGAAAAGCACCATGAAAAGCTGAAGAGAAAAGCACCGTGAAAAGTTTAAGAAAAAGAGAAAAGCACCGTGAAAAGTTCAAGAGAAAAGCACCATGAAAAGTTCAAGAGAAAGAGAAAAGCACCGTGAAAAGTTCAAGAGAAAAGCTCAAGAGAAAAGCACTGTGAAAAGCTCAAGAGAAAAGCACCGTGAAAAGCTCAAGAGAAAAGCACCGTGAAAAGCTCAAAAAAAAAGCACCGTGAAAAGTTCAAGAGAAAAGCTCAAGAGAAAAGCACCGTGAAAAGTTCAAGAGAAAAGCTCAAGGGAAAAGCAACGTGAAAAGCTCAAGAGAAAAGCACCGTGAAAAGTTCAAGAGAAAAGCACCGTGAAAAGTTCAAGAGAAAGAAAAAAGCACTGTGAAAAGTTTAAGAAAAAGAGAAAAGCACCGTGAAAAGTTCAAGAGAAAGAGAAAGAGAAAGAGAAAAGCAACGTGAAAAGTTTAAGAGAAAGAGAAAAGCACCATGAAAAGTTCCAAGAGAAAGAGAAAAGCACCATGAAAAGTTCAAGAGAAAAGCACCGTGAAAAGCTCAAGAGAAAAGCACCGTGAAAAGCTCAAGAGAAAAGCACCGTGAAAAGTTCAAGAGAAAGAGAAAGAGAAAAGCACCATGAAAAGCTGAAGAGAAAAGCACCGTGAAAAGTTTAAGAAAAAGAGAAAAGCACCGTGAAAAGTTCAAGAGAAAAGCACCATGAAAAGTTCAAGAGAAAGAGAAAAGCACCGTGAAAAGTTCAAGAGAAAAGCTCAAGAGAAAAGCACTGTGAAAAGCTCAAGAGAAAAGCACCGTGAAAAGCTCAAGAGAAAAGCACCGTGAAAAGCTCAAGAAAAAAGCACCGTGAAAAGTTCAAGAGAAAAGCTCAAGAGAAAAGCACCGTGAAAAGTTCAAGAGAAAAGCTCAAGGGAAAAGCAACGTGAAAAGCTCAAGAGAAAAGCACCGTGAAAAGTTCAAGAGAAAAGCACCATGAAAAGTTCAAGAGAAAGAGAAAAGCACCGTGAAAAGTTCAAGAGAAAAGCTCAAGAGAAAAGCACTGTGAAAAGCTCAAGAGAAAAGCACCGTGAAAAGCTCAAGAGAAAAGCACCGTGAAAAGCTCAAGAAAAAAGCACCGTGAAAAGTTCAAGAGAAAAGCT
The DNA here is from genome assembly GCA_037783415.1 of Leptasterias polaris. Lineage (NCBI taxonomy): Eukaryota > Metazoa > Echinodermata > Asteroidea > Forcipulatida > Asteriidae > Leptasterias > Leptasterias polaris. The sequence goes on from JAZGTN010000035.1 coordinate 1,817,814, forward strand.
CAAGAGAAAAGCACCGTGAAAAGTTCAAGAGAAAAGCTCAAGGGAAAAGCAACGTGAAAAGCTCAAGAGAAAAGCACCGTGAAAAGTTCAAGAGAAAAGCACCGTGAAAAGTTCAAGAGAAAGAAAAAAGCACTGTGAAAAGTTTAAGAAAAAGAGAAAAGCACCGTGAAAAGTTCAAGAGAAAGAGAAAGAGAAAGAGAAAAGCAACGTGAAAAGTTTAAGAGAAAGAGAAAAGCACCATGAAAAGTTCCAAGAGAAAGAGAAAAGCACCATGAAAAGTTCAAGAGAAAAGCACCGTGAAAAGCTCAAGAGAAAAGCACCGTGAAAAGCTCAAGAGAAAAGCACTGTGAAAAGTTCAAGAGAAAGAGAAAGAGAAAAGCACCATGAAAAGCTGAAGAGAAAAGCACCGTGAAAAGTTTAAGAAAAAGAGAAAAGCACCGTGAAAAGTTCAAGAGAAAAGCACCATGAAAAGTTCAAGAGAAAGAGAAAAGCACCGTGAAAAGTTCAAGAGAAAAGCTCAAGAGAAAAGCACTGTGAAAAGCTCAAGAGAAAAGCACCGTGAAAAGCTCAAGAGAAAAGCACCGTGAAAAGCTCAAGAAAAAAGCACCGTGAAAAGTTCAAGAGAAAAGCTCAAGAGAAAAGCACCGTGAAAAGTTCAAGAGAAAAGCTCAAGGGAAAAGCAACGTGAAAAGCTCAAGAGAAAAGCACCGTGAAAAGTTCAAGAGAAAAGCACCGTGAAAAGTTCAAGAGAAAGAAAAAAGCACTGTGAAAAGTTTAAGAAAAAGAGAAAAGCACCGTGAAAAGTTCAAGAGAAAGAGAAAGAGAAAGAGAAAAGCAACGTGAAAAGTTTAAGAGAAAGAGAAAAGCACCATGAAAAGTTCCAAGAGAAAGAGAAAAGCACCATGAAAAGTTCAAGAGAAAAGCACCGTGAAAAGCTCAAGAGAAAAGCACCGTGAAAAGCTCAAGAGAAAAGCACCGTGAAAAGTTCAAGAGAAAGAGAAAGAGAAAAGCACCATGAAAAGCTGAAGAGAAAAGCACCGTGAAAAGTTTAAGAAAAAGAGAAAAGCACCGTGAAAAGTTCAAGAGAAAAGCACCATGAAAAGTTCAAGAGAAAGAGAAAAGCACCGTGAAAAGTTCAAGAGAAAAGCTCAAGAGAAAAGCACTGTGAAAAGCTCAAGAGAAAAGCACCGTGAAAAGCTCAAGAGAAAAGCACCGTGAAAAGCTCAAGAAAAAAGCACCGTGAAAAGTTCAAGAGAAAAGCTCAAGAGAAAAGCACCGTGAAAAGTTCAAGAGAAAAGCTCAAGGGAAAAGCAACGTGAAAAGCTCAAGAGAAAAGCACCGTGAAAAGTTCAAGAGAAAAGCACCGTGAAAAGTTCAAGAGAAAGAAAAAAGCACTGTGAAAAGTTTAAGAAAAAGAGAAAAGCACCGTGAAAAGTTCAAGAGAAAGAGAAAGAGAAAGAGAAAAGCAACGTGAAAAGTTTAAGAGAAAGAGAAAAGCACCATGAAAAGTTCCAAGAGAAAGAGAAAAGCACCATGAAAAGTTCAAGAGAAAAGCACCGTGAAAAGCTCAAGAGAAAAGCACCGTGAAAAGCTCAAGAGAAAAGCACTGTGAAAAGTTCAAGAGAAAGAGAAAGAGAAAAGCACCATGAAAAGCTGAAGAGAAAAGCACCGTGAAAAGTTTAAGAAAAAGAGAAAAGCACCGTGAAAAGTTCAAGAGAAAAGCACCATGAAAAGTTCAAGAGAAAGAGAAAAGCACCGTGAAAAGTTCAAGAGAAAAGCTCAAGAGAAAAGCACTGTGAAAAGCTCAAGAGAAAAGCACCGTGAAAAGCTCAAGAGAAAAGCACCGTGAAAAGCTCAAGAAAAAAGCACCGTGAAAAGTTCAAGAGAAAAGCTCAAGAGAAAAGCACCGTGAAAAGTTCAAGAGAAAAGCTCAAGGGAAAAGCAACGTGAAAAGCTCAAGAGAAAAGCACCGTGAAAAGTTCAAGAGAAAAGCACCGTGAAAAGTTCAAGAGAAAGAAAAAAGCACTGTGAAAAGTTTAAGAAAAAGAGAAAAGCACCGTGAAAAGTTCAAGAGAAAGAGAAAGAGAAAGAGAAAAGCAACGTGAAAAGTTTAAGAGAAAGAGAAAAGCACCATGAAAAGTTCCAAGAGAAAGAGAAAAGCACCATGAAAAGTTCAAGAGAAAAGCACCGTGAAAAGCTCAAGAGAAAAGCACCGTGAAAAGCTCAAGAGAAAAGCACCGTGAAAAGTTCAAGAGAAAGAGAAAGAGAAAAGCACCATGAAAAGCTGAAGAGAAAAGCACCGTGAAAAGTTTAAGAAAAAGAGAAAAGCACCGTGAAAAGTTCAAGAGAAAAGCACCATGAAAAGTTCAAGAGAAAGAGAAAAGCACCGTGAAAAGTTCAAGAGAAAAGCTCAAGAGAAAAGCACTGTGAAAAGCTCAAGAGAAAAGCACCGTGAAAAGCTCAAGAGAAAAGCACCGTGAAAAGCTCAAGAAAAAAGCACCGTGAAAAGTTCAAGAGAAAAGCTCAAGAGAAAAGCACCGTGAAAAGTTCAAGAGAAAAGCTCAAGGGAAAAGCAACGTGAAAAGCTCAAGAGAAAAGCACCGTGAAAAGTTCAAGAGAAAAGCACCGTGAAAAGTTCAAGAGAAAGAAAAAAGCACTGTGAAAAGTTTAAGAAAAAGAGAAAAGCACCGTGAAAAGTTCAAGAGAAAGAGAAAGAGAAAGAGAAAAGCAACGTGAAAAGTTTAAGAGAAAGAGAAAAGCACCATGAAAAGTTCCAAGAGAAAGAGAAAAGCACCATGAAAAGTTCAAGAGAAAAGCACCGTGAAAAGCTCAAGAGAAAAGCACCGTGAAAAGCTCAAGAGAAAAGCACTGTGAAAAGTTCAAGAGAAAGAGAAAGAGAAAAGCACCATGAAAAGCTGAAGAGAAAAGCACCGTGAAAAGTTCAAGAGAAAGAGAAAGAGAAAGAGAAAAGCAACGTGAAAAGTTTAAGAGAAAGAGAAAAGCACCATGAAAAGTTCCAAGAGAAAGAGAAAAGCACCATGAAAAGTTCAAGAGAAAAGCAGTTATTGTAAAAATTTCCTGTTTTTGTAAAATTGTTTATATAAAATGCGTTTACAAATTCGTAATGTTGACCTCATTTGATGAAAATTATAGAGATTTGCGCAAACCGCAATGTCCAATCTTACTGGTTTTGGCCTATAGAGTATCAATATTTTTAGTTACACATACCTTGCATGACTTTGTTTAAGTGATATTTACAGATTTCAGCGAGGTGAAATAACCACAAATTTTGTTAATTTCCTCAAAACAGTTAATTTTAGGCAACTTTATGTCAAAGATTTTACATACCTAATTGATTGTGTTAATTCTGGTAGCATGTTAAAAATAAGTATAAAATCACACTGCAATTTAAGTTTAAGACACTGATTTTTGTAGCATTAATTCAGTTGAATTTCAAGTGCAATGAATAAATTCTTACCTATAGTAAAATCTACCTCAATCAATCAACCTTGCCCAGATCATTTTATTTATGTGAATGTGTAAGTGAAATGTAAGTTTTACAAACTCAAATTATTTACGTTTATTTACAGTGCAAAATCAAGTTAAACACAAAAATATAATTGCGTTGAACTAAATTAATCCCATTTCAATGTAATGGACAAACCCATACTGAGTAAAATTAATTTGAAGTAATCAATTCAGAAGAACTCTCAGTTTTTAGTTTACTTTACCTCCAATGAAAAGTAGCACCCACTTCGAATTTTAAGTTAATTCAACTTGCCGTATAGTTGAGTAATAATAATTGCATCAAAATTAGTAAATTGGACTTTGAAATTTTAAGTTTGAAAAACTTGCGGAATAAAAGTACCGCCAACTTATATTCTTTCCCCGTTAAATTTACTCAATTATATCGAGGCAACAAACTTGCCTTAATAAAATTAAGCTGATTGAACAAAACACTTTTTGAGCTTAATTTACTTCCAATTAAAAGTAGTGCCTACTTCGAGCCTTAAGTTAATTCAACTTGCCGTATATTCGAGTAATAGTAATTGCAACGAAATATGTCATCCCAACTTATTTCAAATCAGTAAAGTTAACTTGACAAAGAGAGGAACACATACTGTATAAGTAAATTGGACTTTGAGATTTTAAGTTCAAAGAACTTGGGATTAAAAGTACCGCCAACTTGTATTCCTTCCCCATTCAATTTACTCAATTATATCGAGGCAACAAACTTGCCTTAATAAAATTAAGTTAATTGAACAAAACATTTTTTTGAGTGTAGGCTATAAGGGGGATACCGGTAGGCTATGTAAGGTGCCACACGACACATGTTTAAATATAAATTCTTTTCTGGCCCGCTGTTAATGTAGAGTGGAACCCTCTAGTATCAAGGGGAGGGAAGCAGGACTATCCTCTATCTACTAAAGGATGAGCAACCACCAAATAAAGTACAAATTAATCCGAACAAATTAATAAGAACAATAATAATATTAACACAGTATTTATATAGCGCCGAAATTCATAAAAAACAAGCTCTTAGGCGCTTAACAAAAATTAGTAAGAAAACAAATTACACAATAAAAAGTACCTTATATATAGAATGGTTTATTGACAAACTTGTTATAAGCAGCCACATGCTAAATTGTAACAATTTAAAATAAGAATTAAAAGCTTTAAAAATACAGAAAATTAGTTTTTAGTTTAAAATAAAAAAATGCCATGCAACTGGTGAAGACAGATTTTGTATTAAAACACAACAGTAGCAACCCACATGATACTCAAGTACAGCACAATCAACAATTAAATACAATATAAAACAAATAGAGCACTCTAATCAGTGAATGTCATTGTAATTATAATATCATTAATAAAAATTACACTAATAATTATAATAATACAGTTTTTATATAGCGCCAAAATTCATTAAAAAACTCAAAGGGACTTAACACAAATTATTAAGAAAACATAATGACACATGATAGTTACACATTAGAAAGTATCATAATAAACACACAACAGTAGCAATTTACAGGATACTCAAGTACAGCACAATCAACAATTTAATACAATAACATAGAGCACCCTCTAATCAGTGAATGTCATAAGAAGAATAACATTAATAATGATAATAAATATAAGGTCTAAGGCACTTAACACAAATTAAGAAAACCGTTACACAATAAAATAGTTACACATTAAAAAACATCATTACAAATGTACACAACAGGAATAATTTAAAATATAAACAGTTTAAAACTTTGCAATGAAAATCACGTAAGTTGTATTTATAAAAGAAATGCAATAAAAAAGTCAATAGGCCCCCTAATAAAAATTTAAAATGCAAAGAAAACCAACAGTCAATAAATGAATACTTAGAGTGAAACAAGAGAAGGTAAAGAGTTAACAGTTTGGATCCCTTGCAATCCAACATGAGAGAGAGAAACAAAACGGTAACTGCCTCTTCCAAATACTCGGCTTTAAATAAGTAGGTCTTCATAGATCTTTAGAAAAAACCAAGTGTTTTAACTTCCCTGAGTACTAAAGGGTGAAATTTCGACATAGTGGCAACAGATTTTCGCATGACAAACATTAACACCAAGATGACAAACAAAAAACACAACAAACACAACCACAATACCAATGCCGAACACCAAACAAACAAAACACAAAATAACACAAACACCAAACAACAAACAGAAGACACCAAACAAATCACAAAACAACAAACAAAATTACCAACAACAAACACACAAAACAGAGGTAACAACAAACACAACAAAACACCAAACAAACAAGACACAAAACGTACAAACACAAAACAACAAGCACCAATTACCAAACAGAAGTACAAACACAAAACAAAGCTCCTCACCATGAACTGCATACTACAAACTGCATACTACAAACTGAAAACTACAAACTGAAAACTACAAACTGAAAACTACAAACTGAAAACTACAAACTGGAAACTACAAACTGGAAACTACAAACTGAAAACTACAAACTGGAAACTACAAACTGGAAACTACAAACTGGAAACTACAAACTGGAAATTACAAACTGAAAACTACAAACTGAAAACTACAAACTGAAAACTACAAACTGAAAACTACAAACTGAAACTACAAACTGAAACTACAAACTGAAAACTACAAACTGAAAACTACAAACTGAAAACTACAAACTGAAAACTACAAACTGAAAACTACAAACTGGAAACTACAAACTGGAAACTACAAACTGGAAACTACAAACTGGAAACTACAAACTGGAAACTACAAACTGGAAACTACAATCTGGAAACTACAATCTGAAAACTACAATCTGGAAACTACAAACTGGAAACTACAAACTGGAAACTACAAACTGGAAACTACAAACTGGAAACTACAAACTGGAAACTACAAACTGAAAACTACAAACTGAAAACTACAAACTGAAAACTACAAACTGAAAACTACAAACTGAAAACTACAAACTGGAAACTACAAGCTGAGACAAGCTGAGACTACAAGCTGAGACAAGCTGAGACTACAAACTGAAAGCTACAAACTGAAAACTACAAATTGAAAACTACAAGCTGAAAACTACAATCTGAGACTAAAAACTGAGACTACAAACTGAGACTACAAACTGAGACTACAAACTGGAAACTACAAACTGGAAACTACAAACTGGAAACTACAAACTGGAAACTACAAGCTGGAAACTACAAGCTGGAAACTACAAGCTGGAAACTACAAGCTGGAAACTACAAGCTGGAAACTACAAGCTGGAAACTACAAGCTGGAAACTACAAGCTGGAAACTACAAACTGAGAACGACAAACTGTAAACTATAATCTGGAAACTACAAACTGGAAACTACAAACTGAAAACTACAAACTGAAAACTACAAACTGAAAACTACAAACTGAAAACTACAAACTGAAAACTACAAACTGAAAACTACAAACTGGAAACTACAAACTGGAAACTACAAACTGAAAACTACAAACTGAAAACTACAAACTGAAAACTACAAACTGAAAACTACAAACTGAAAACTACAAACTGAAAACTACAAACTGAGACTACAAACTGAGACTACAAACTGGAAACTACAAACTGGAAACTACAAAATGGAAACTACAAACTGGAAACTACAAACTGGAAACTACAAACTGGAAACTACAAACTGAAAACTACAAACTGAGACTACAAACTAATACTACAAGCTGAAACTACAAACTGAAAACTATAAACTGAGACTACAAACTGAGACTACAAACTAATACTACAAACTGAAAACTACAAACTGAAAACTACAAACTGAAAACTACAAACTGAAAACTACAAACTGAAAACTACAAACTGAAAACTACAAACTGAAAACTACAAACTGAAAACTACAAACTGAAAACTACAAACTGAAAACTACAAACTGAAAACTACAAACTGAAAACTACAAACTGAAAACTACAAACTGAAAACTACAAGCTGGAAACTACAAACTGGAAACTACAAACTGAAAACTACAAGCTGGAAACTACAAACTGGAAACTACAAACTGAAAACTACAAACTGAAAACTACAAACTGAAAACTACAAACTGAAAACTACAAACTGAAAACTACAAACTGAAAACTACAAACTGAAAACTACAAGCTGGAAACTACAAACTGGAAACTACAAACTGGAAACTACAAACTGGAAACTACAAACTGGATACTACAACTGGATACTACAACTGGAAACTACAAACTGGAAACTACAAACTGGAAACTACAAACTGGAAACTACAGACTGGAAACTACAGACTGGAAACTACAACTGGATACTACAACTGGAAACTACAACTGGAAACTACAAACTGGAAACTACAAACTGTAAACTGAAAAGAACGAACAACAAGCCACAAACCATAAAATCAGATATGACAAACAACCACAACCATGATACTATAAACAATTAATAACTTTTACAAAAATACACCAATCTACAAAATGAATTACCTTTGCTGTAGAGGATTAACCAAGTGAAGAGCAACATAAATGTGCAAATGATGAACTGTAACAAGTTGTAGATGAACAAGTACGCTGTCTTCATATCTGTATAGGCTGATTGGGAAAAGAAGGAAATGGTCAGCTTGAGTTCAGGGATTTTCCCAAGTTTTTAAGGAGCAGTGTGGATCTGGAACAATTTTTTCAAAGTATCTCAATGTCAGGCCAGGAATTTCATCATTGAGAATAAGAGGGAAATGCCATTTTCATGTTGTGAAAACACATCAATTTTTTCAATTACTATTAGGTGTTCCGGGCGACATAGCGGTCCCATTTCATTTGTACACAAATTTGTGGCATCCAAAAGTCATAATTAGACCATTGATGTTAAATATTTCAAACAGATAACAGCCCTCTGTGCATCAACTTACGGAAGCCGGATAGTGCCAGGAAATAAGAAGTGAAATATTTTTTCATGAGCGCGATAATATTTTTTTTGTACCATTTATCTGGCGGCCGCCACTTATTATCCGGCGGCCGCCACTTATTATCGCATGGCGGCCGCCACTTAATTAAGTGGCGGCCGCCGGATAATAAGTTACGGCCGCCACTTAATTAAGTGGCGGCCGCCGGATAATAAGTGGCGGCCGCCGGATAATTAAGTGGCGGCCGCCGGATAATAAGTGGCGGCCGCCAGATAAATGGTACAAAAAAAAATATTATCGCGCTCATGAAAAAATATTTCACTTCTTATTTCCTAGCACTATCCGGCTTCCGTATCAACTTGATACTAAATGAGCTTTAAAAAAAAAATTATCTACTAAGGTTATTATAATTATTTAAAATTGGCGTTGAAAAACAATAAAAAATAAAATAATGACTAGAGCAGGATTTGAACCTGCAGCCTTTGGATTAACGTGCCGGCACTCTAGCAACTGAGCTATCTAGCCCTGCTGGGCAGAATGTATAATATAGACTCTGTGAAAAAACATTGTTATTCCGGACTCATCTCCGTGTGTGTGTTTTATTTAGGACTCCAAACCTGACACGTCTCAAGCTTTACATGTTATGCAAAGGGCGCCACCTCTTGGTGGTTGTTACAAACAAGAAAGTGCTGGGTGTGTTAAATTGCCCCTTTAATATTTTTTTCCCTGAACTCAGAGAAAAAGAACAGAAAGGCCCAGTTTTTATAAAAGGATGATTATGAACATGTGCACAAATTTGAAACATCAAAACCTGTCTTTTGTCCAAAAATAGAAGTCTGATTGCAAACAATTTGAAGGATAATTTGTGAGTAAACAAGTGTTGCTGTGTTTTCTAGTAGCGGTTTTCCAAAATCATTTTATCTAGCCTGTCAACTTCATTTGTTTGAGATGTTCAAATCGGTAAACTTTGGTAGGTATACAAAATCAGCATTAGAATCAATGAGTTAGGCATAAATCACAGTCATTTATAAAGAAAGTTTGTTCGGTTTGTTCACAACTCTTCCAGATCACGTTGTGATGGTTTAGCATGGGCTGTCGATTGTCATGTCCTTGACATGATAGTGCCTTGTTAGGTAAGGGTGTGGGTTAATGTGGATAGTAGGCTGTAATGTTGTTGTGTGGTATCCAAGGAGAAGGTGACCATCTTCTTGGTGGGTTCAACATCCTGAAGTTGTCTGGGGCAGTTTCTGCGTAAAATTAAACTGTGTGGGGAACTGACAAGATAGGATTGTTGCCTTTAATAATTTAACAAACAAGGTCAGCCTAAACCCCACAGCCAAACAAAATTTATAAATAAAAATTTAATAACTTACCATTACCAAGGACTAAGAGAGCAAGATGGATGTACAAGTAAAAATCAAAACGGAACACAAAGTTGAAATTCAGAAGACTCATATGCCTGAAAGAGAATCAGAAAAGTAGTTTAAAGTCAAACATCAACATTATGAATACATTTGGGTTGACCCAAAATAAATTGATTAGAGCTGGACATGAAACTGTGTCCTTCGGATTAACAAGTCAGTTTCTCTTATAGTTTTTTAATTTACTATAAAGATATGAATTGTAGTTGACAGCAAGAGTGTAAAACACTATGAGTATGACATACTGAATAAAAAATTTCAAACGTTCACTCTCCACAAACAAAATCATGTTATGGAAAAGAAAAGAAAATGAAAGAAGGCCGAGGGGTACGGGAAGAGGGGTTCTAGATAGACAGAATAGTGGGAGGGTTGAGTAAAGTGTAAGATGCGACAGTGGGAGAGACGAGGGGGGTAGGCTGGTGAAGTGAAATGATGGGAAAGACCAAGGGGGAAAGAGGGATGGCCGGTGAGGGTTATGTATAGTGCCAGCAGACCGCCGTAGATTACAGTCATCGCAACATCACAATGGGGGGGGGGGGGGGGAGGGGTTGAGAGCAATGATAAGTTGCTTTCTTTTCTTCTTCTTTTGGAGGCCATTTTGCTTTTAATTATGTTCTTAGTTTTTTGTGTTATAAAACAATATTGTAACTTTGGGGGGGGGAGGGGTGAGAGCAATGATAAGTTGCTTTCTTTTCTTCTTCTTTTGGAGGCCATTTTGCTTTTAATTATGTTTTTAGTTTTTTGTGTTATAAAACAATATTGTAGGCCCCCTAACCTTTTTTTATTGTACAGGTACAAATATAATTCTTATTTGGGCCAGAGATGGTCAGTAATTGCTTGTACTTTTTCAATTAAAGGAGGTGAAATGTACTACACTGGCAGCAAGGCAGACATCAAGAAGAAGTTTGTTCAGTCTTGATATGTCCATACATGTATGTCCTTTGAAAAAAGTGTTATCCTAAATCGTCCTTGAGTGTCACCTGATAACAACTTAAAGGTCAATATTTGTGTCAAACCTTTTAGATCTAACAAGCGAGGCATGGTATACAACTGATACTGGAGTTATTAGTACTCAGTAAAGAAAAAATACTTTTAATTTTATTTTTATACATAGGCTATTTTTTGTTTTTGGTATTGTATTTTTGTGGTTGTTTAGATTTATTAATTTATTTCTTAGTTATATTAGTATTTTTCTTTTATTTATTTCTTTTATTTTATTTAATGCAAAACTTTACTTCATTGTATCCATTTTTATTATATGGTTTTTAAAATCTGATTTAAACAATGTCATTATTAGGACTGTTTCTTATTTTATTTATTCATTTATTTGTGTGTTCATTTACTGAAATTTCATACTAAACTCTTAAAATTATATTTTTCATTTTGTAACATTTGATTTCAGTTCAGTTTAAATTATTTGTTAATTACATTTGTATTTTGTATTTTGTATTTATTATTTTTTATTTTATGCTAAATTATTGTACGATATAAAAAATTAAACTTGTGATTTGTCATTCAAAGAGTGTTTTCTCTGTTATCAAGTGGTGGGTTTTGTATATTTTTGTTATGGGCAATTCGCGTGTGGAATACAGAAGAGTTACACGAGCAAAACAAGCCTTTATTTTATATTGAAACGAGAAAGGGTAGGCCTACCTCAGAAAATTATATGAAGGTAGAAATAAAGGGGTTCGTTTTTATACAAGAAGAAGTGTAACCTGCTTAAAATTGTACGTATGAACACCGAACACATATAATATAAAGATGGGCCAAGAGAATGTGACTGAACAGAAAATAACAAGAACAGATAACATTTATATCACAGAATACAGAGAGAACAACTCGGGCGGTATTGTCTGACAATTTTACTTAGAGCACAAGATCGAGACCACGACTACAGGGGCCAGCGTGCTAAAATGCCCGTTCAAATGCCCAGCTGGTAATATACGTTACCCGGAGCGAGAGCTGAGATCGTGACACCGGAACTATCAAATTATTCCTTCAAAGTTCAGAAATGATACAACTAAATGCATGCTATCCACCAATCTAACTGAGATAAATTCTTATTACAATCATATGAAAATGATAAACAAAGAACAAGAGTAGAATAAAGTGAAAATTACCTGAAAAAGCGAAGACAGAAACTCAAGACGTCTGATCGTGTTTTTGTCGTACAGACTAATTATGGCGAACCCCGCGAAAATTACAAAGCTGCGAAGCACTGTGGGTACATTCACAAGTAACTATTACGTCACTAGTATGTACGTCATCAAAGCACATGCAAAATACTTAGACTGTGCAAAATAGTTAGACTGTGCGCAAGTCTCGCGCGTATCGGAACGAGAAAACACATCAAACGAAGAACATTATGTTTTTATGAAATCCAATCTTTGTTTTAAATTATGTTTCTGAAAAAATCTGGTCAACACAAGCACTATAATTAAAATTTTCATAAAATGAGATTAAGTTTGTGTAAAAAATGCACACAATAATTTGTTAAATATTATTGGAACAAATACAAACTGTTGGACAAAGATGTTTATTAAATTTTGATCTTGACTTTTTAGAAACCACTTTTGAAAAGCAATGCCCCGGAATAGACTGTGCAAGTCTCGCGCGTTTTCGACCTTCCAGAGGACCATTGTGGTCCCAACCATTATGAAGTTTTCTGTTGGCAAGATTTTGTTTCTCTATTCATTATTTTAGTTTTGCGTAGTTATGACAATGACAATTATATGAATGTAATACTTATTGATAAAAACTATGAAAGTAATATGAATGTAATACTTATTGATAAAAACTATGAAAGTAAAATCAAATCAACAATACAACAAAGAAACCTAAGAATTAAACTTGACCTCAGCTTCCGGTTACTTGCAACAAATTAAGAATTTAGTTAGGGGACCAGATTAGCCAACTCAAAAATGTGGTATGCCAAGTGTAACACATTCTTCAAGATTCTGGGCTTAAACTTACATTTTTACTCCCTAAACGAAGGGTACAAATTCTGTTCAATTTATTTTTTTAAGATTAAAAGGTTGTTTCCGTGTTTGAGGCCTATTTTCTAACATTTACCGATTTTTTCACCCTTCGTCTAAAGCTTTTAAAAGACTTATAGCTATAAGTTTTTAATTATATCAAATTAAAATCGGCAAGTTAAAGCCAGTATTTCAGTTTTCGTTCGGATAATAACATTCTACTGAAGTGAGCACTAAATTTGGTGCCAGCACCAAATTTGTTGCTTGCGAGAAATTTAGTGCCAGCACCAAATTTCAAAAAACATTGTCAACGACCGTCATGGCCGTCGTTGACAGTGTGAACGAAATCGCGAATTCTCGAATTTTCATTTGAAAAGTTGTCATCGAAAAAACATAAAATCTTCATTTTTTTCTTCACAGTTGTCTTCCTTATATCCCAAACCATCATGCCTAGGCGCCCCCAATTAATTAACCCACTAATTAGGTCAGCCCAACTAATTAAACAATCGCATAATATAGCCCGTATGCGAATTTACTGTGACAAAGTCTATGGTTAAACATGCAACTACCTAATTTTCATTTGAAAAGTTGTCATCGAAAAATATTAAAATCTTCATTTTTTTCTTCACAGTTGTCTTCCTTATATCCCAAACCATTATGCCTGGGCGCCCCCAATTAATTAACCCACTAATTAGGTCAGCCCAACTAATTAAACAATCGCATAAATTAGCCCGTATGCGAATTTACTATTTAACGTCCAGAACAAACACGCAATTTTCATTTGAAAAGTTGTCATCGAAAAATATTAAAATCTTCATTTTTTTCCTCACAGTTGTCTTCCTTATATCCCAAACCATTATGCCTAGGCGCCCCAAATTAATTAACCTACTAATTAACTCAGCCCAACTAATTAAACAATAATGCATAATATAGCCCGTGTACGAATTTACTGTTTAACGTCCGGAACAAACATGCAAGTTTTATTTGAAAAGTTGTCATCGAAAAATGATAAATTCTTCAGGTTTTTCTTCACAGATGTCTTCAATACATCCCAAACCATTATGCCTAGGCGCCCCAAATTAATTAACCTACTAATTAACCCAGCCCAACTAATTAAACAATAATGCATAATATAGCCCGTGTACGAATTTACTGTTTAACGTCCGGAACAAACATGCAAGTTTCATTTGAAAAGTTGTCATCGAAAAATGATAAAATCTTAATTTATTTGTTCACAGTTGTCTTCCTTATATCCCAAACCATTATGCCTAGGCGCCCCCATTGAATTAACCCACTAATTAACTCAGGCCAACTAATTAAACAATCGCATAATATAGCCCGTATGCCAAATTACTGTAACAAAGTCTATGGTTAAACATGCAACTACTTAATTTTCATTTGAAAAGTTGTCATCGAAAAATATTAAAATCTTCATTTTTTTCTTCACAGTTGTCTTCCTTATATCCCAAACCATCATACCTAGGCGCCCCCATTGAATTAACCCACTAATTAACTCAGCCCAACTAATTAAACAATAATGCATAATATAGCCCGTATGCGAATTGACTGTTACAAAGTCTAGAAATAAACACGCTACTACCTAATTTTCATTTGAAAAGTTGTCATCAAAAAAACATTAAGTTTTAATTTTCTTCTTTACAGTTGTCTTCCTTATATCCCAAACCATTATGCCTAGGCGCCCCCAATTAATTAACCCACTAATTAACTCAGCCCAACTAATTAAACAATTGCATAAATTAGCCCGTATGTGAATTTACTATTTAACGTCCGGAACCAACACGCAATTTTCATTTGAAAAGTTGTCATCGAAAAGAAATAAAATCTTCAGGTTTTTCTTCACAGTTGTCTTCCTTATATCCCAAACCATTATGCCTAGGCGCCCCAAATTAATTAACCTACTAATTAACTCAGCCCAACTAATTACCAAACATTGTTCAGTGCCTTTAAAGCATACTTTTGAAGTGAGGACCCTTTATACTCAACCGGGGACCAAAATTATTGTCATCTTTTGTTATAAAGTCCCCGGTTTGAATGTGTATGCCTGTGTAACAGCCTGCAGTCGTGGACCCTCCTTTGTTCAACTCTTTGTGATAGCAACCGTGGACCACAATGCTTTCCTTTGTGATAGCAACCATGGACCTATTGTCCTCTTTTGTTATAGGTTCCCGGTTTGAATGTGGTTACCTATCTCACAGTTACACAAACGAAACACCCACGTTTGCAAATTAGTGAGTGGGCCCATTTCATACAGCTGCTTAAGCACAAGAAGTAGCTAAACACAAGACAATTTTGTAAAGGTAAAATCTAAACCATTCGATTTACAACAAAATTTCATGTTTGTATTGTTTTTATTACAAACTGACGATGTTTGTTAACATAATTCATTGCCATTTGTTTAGCAGCTAGTAACTGATGGAGTCACATTTTAACATCAGATAAAATAACCCTAAATTGTTGTTCATAATCTCAGGTAGGTTAACAATTACATTTCTTATCAAACACAATATTATAACTATGTTATTTGTCTGCGTACTCTGTTCGGGATTATCAATCCCCCTGATGCATTGAGACTTGGAAACTGGATACTCCTGGTATCATATCGTTTGGTGAATGATTAATCCTCAACAACAGATTCTTGTGGCTTGTTAATTTACATTTACACATCAAATATAATATAAACACTACTCGTTCATATCCCAATGTATACACAGTGCCACTTGTGTTAACCAGATTTTTTTCAATCGTTATAAAACAAATCAAAATAATACTACTTCTGCAAAAACATATCGATACAACAGTTTTTACCCATCAAAACCATTGGCTGGGAGAAAGGGAGACTAGCTCATACAATTTTAAAATTAGCCACTTTAGCACGCTGACATTGGCCTAAAAGTTATTGAAATAGTATGAAAAAAACTCTGCTCCTGGTATCAAGATCATGTCCTAAACCAACACCGTTTGGTGAAAGAAAATCTTTAAACATCTCTTTAAACAGCCTGTTAATTTTGGGTAAACGCATCAACTAAAATCACACTTTTTATACCATCGTGTAAAGCTGTATACAATCATGTACAATAACAATAATGTTCACTATCAATTTTCTCTCTCAGATAAGTTGTTTATTGGGAGAACATTTAAATCATATATGTAGCCGTGTGCAACTTAGTCAGAGATAGAATGTCAAAATACCTACTTCAACAACTTCCAATAAATTATCTTCTAGTGTTTTTTCCAAAAAAAATAAACAACTAAATAAATAAATAAATAAGTAACATAAATTAAAGTTGATAAGAAATTAAATTACAAAGGTATTTTCACGTTTTAAAGAAAATTTGTGTTGTATATTGGCGTACCATACCTGTATGTTTCTAGACATTACTCTGTTCAAATAGTTGTCTCAACCCGACGTCTAATATGTGACTTCTTCGAATAGCAGAAAGTGTAATATACATTCGAAGCGTTTCACTTTTATCATTTTGCCTAACCTTTCTTTTGGCAAGAGCAACTTCTTCAGCAAAAGCGCAACAATACAGCCCGCATGAGTCAGAGTCATTTTGGGTAACAAATGATCTGTCTTTGATATTGATAACATGTTCATCACTGCGCATGAATGTCGGCAAAACGTTCCAGTATTTTGATTTTTTCCAATAATTAAAAAAATCGGCAAAAGAATAACCGATTTGACGCAAGTAGGTTTGACAAGGGCGACAATGAATTGTAACTGCATAGCGATCGTTTTATCTTGTCAACAACAAGAATAATAGTAAATTCGCATACGGGCTAATTTATGCAATTGTTTAATTAGTTGGGCTGAGTTAATTAGTGGGTTAATTAATTGGGGGCGCCTAGGCATAATGGTTTGGGATATAAGGAAGACAACTGTGTAGAAAAAACTTAAGATTTTATCATTTTTCGATGACAACTTTTCAAATGAAAATTAGGTGGTAGTGTGTTTATTTCTAGACTTTGTAACAGTCAATTCGCATACGGGCTATATTATGCGATTGTTAAATTAGTTGGGCTGAGTTAATTAGTGGGTTAATTCAATGGGGGTGCCTAGGCATAATGGTTTGGGATATAAGGAAGACAACTGTGGAAAAAAAAATGAAGATTTTATCATTTTTCGATGACAACTTTTCAAATGAAACTTGCATGTTTGTTCCGGACGTTAAACAGTAAATTCGTACACGGGCTATATTATGCATTATTGTTTAATTAGTTGGGCTGAGTTAATTAGTAGGTTAATTAATTTGGGGCGCCTAGGCATAATGGTTTGGGATATAAGGAAGACAACTGTGAAGAAAAAACTTAAGATTTTAATATTTTTCGATGACAACTTTTCAAATGAAAATTAGGTAGTTGCATGTTTAACCATAGACTTTGTCACATTAAATTCGCATACGGACTGTATTAGGCAATTGCAAATGGTTTGGGATATAAGGAAGACAACTGTGAAGAAAAAACTTAAGATTTTATTATTTTTCGATGACAACTTTTCAAATGAAAATTGCGTGTTTGTTCCGACGTTAAATAGTAAATTCGCATATACGGGATAATTTATGCAAATTTTTATTAGTTGGGCTGAGTTAATTAGCGGGTTAATTAATTGGGGGCGCCTAGGCATGATGGTTTGGGATATAAGGAAGACAACTGTGAACAAAAAAATTAAGATTTGATGTTTTTTCGATGACAACTTTTCAAATGAATTTTGGGTAGTTGCATATTTACTCTACGACTCGTGTTGTAAATTCGCAAATGGGCTATAATTATGCAAATGTTTAATTAGTTGTGCTGAGCTAACCAGTTGACTAATTAAATGGGGGCGCCTATTTAGTAAAGTTTGGGATATTAGAAAACCACCTGTTAAGAAAAAACATTGAATTTCTTCCTGTTTCAGTGAAAACATTGCAATTGAAAACGAGGTAGTAACTCGAGATTTCGGGAATCCGTACCCTCTGTCAATGACGGTCGTTGACAAGGTTTTTTGTAATTTGGTGCTAGCACCAAATTTGTTGCCAGCAACAAATTTGGTGCTGGCACCAAATTTAGTGCTCACTTCAGCCTGGTCATTCAGACTGAAGTGAGCACTAAATTTGGTGCCAGCACCAAATTTGTTGCTGGCAACAAATTTGGTGCTAGCACCAAATTACAAAAAACATTGTCAACGACCGTCATTGACAGATGGTACGGATTCCCGAAATCTCGAGTTACTACCTCGTTTTCAATTGCAATGTTTTCACTGAAACAGGAAGAAATTCAATGTTTTTTCTTAACAGGTGGTTTTCTAATATCCCAAAATTTACTAAATAGGCGCCCCCATTTAATTAGTCAACTGGTTAGCTCAGCACAACTAATTAAACATTTGCATAATTATAGCCCATTTGCGAATTTACAACACGAGTCGTAGAGTAGATATGCAACTACCCAAAATTCATTTGAAAAGTTGTCATCGAAAAAACATCAAATCTTCATTTGTTTTTCCACAGTTGTCTTCCTTATATCCCAAACCATCATGCCTAGGCGCCCCCAATTAATTAACCCACTAATTAGGTCAGCCCAACTAATTAAACAATCGCATAATATAGCCCGTATGCGAATTTACTATTTAACGTCCAGAACAAACACGCAATTTTCATTTGAAAAGTTGTCATCGAAAAATATTTAAATCTTCATTTTGTTCTTCACAGTTGTCTTCCTTATATCCCAAACCATCATGCATAGGCGCCCCCAATTAATTAACCCACTAATTAGGTCAGCCCAACTAATTAAACAATCGCAAAATATAGCCCGTATGCGAATTTACTATTTAACGTCCAGAACAAACACGCAATTTTCATTTGAAAAGTTGTCATCGAAAAAAATTTAAATCTTCACTTTTTTCTTCACAGTTGTCTTCCTTATATCCCAAACCATCATGCCTTGGTGCCCCCAATTAATTAACCCACTAATTAACTCAGCCCAACTAATTAAACAATTGCCTAATACAGCCCGTATGCGAATTTACTATTTAACGTCCAGAACAAAGACGCAATTTTCATTTGAAAAGTTGTCATCGAAAATTTTTAAAATCTTCATTTTTTTTCCCACAGTTGTCTTCCTTATATCCCAAACCATTATGCCTAGGCGCCCCCATTTAATTAACCCACTAATTAACTCAGCCCAACTAATTAAACAATTGCCTAATACAGCCCGTATGCGAATTTACTATTTAACGTCCAGAACAAAGACGCAATTTTCATTTGAAAAGTTGTCATCGAAAATTTTTAAAATCTTCATTTTTTTTTCCACAGTTGTCTTTCTTATATCCCAAACCATTATGCCTAGGCGCCCCCATTTAATTAACCCACTAATTAAGTCAGCCCAACTAATTAAACAATTGCCTAATACAGCCCGTATGCGAATTTACTATTTAACGTCCAGAACAAACACGCAATTTTCATTTGAAAAGTTGTCATCGAAAAATTATAAAATCTTCATTTGTTTTTCCACAGTTGTCTTCCTTATATCCCAAACCATCATGCCTAGGCGCCCCCAATTAATTAACCCACTAATTAGATCAGCCCAACTAATTAAACAATCGCATAATATAGCCCGTATGCGAATTTACTATTTAACGTCCAGAACAAACACGCAATTTTCATTTGAAAAGTTGTCATCGAAAAATATTTAAATCTTCATTTTTTTCTTCACAGTTGTCTTCCTTATATCCCAAACCATTATGCCTAGGCGCCCCCAAATTAATTAACCTACTAATTAACTCAGCCCAACTAATTACCAAACATTGTTCAGTGCCTTTAAAGCATACTTTTGAAGTGAGGACCCTTTATACTCAACCTGGGACCAAAATTATTGTCATCTTTTGTTATAAAGTGCCCGGTTTGAATGTGTATGCCTACACCTATGTCTACAAGTGTGTAACAGCCTGCAGTCGTGGACCCTCCTTTGTTCAACTCTTTGTGATAGCAACCGTGGACCACAATGCTTTCCATTGTCCTCTTTTGTTATAGGTTCCCGGTTTGAATGTGGTTACCTATCTCACAGTTACACAAACGAAACACCCACGTTTGCAAATTAGTGAGTGGGCCCATTTCATACAGCTGCTTAAGCACAAGAAGTAGTTAAACACAAGACAATTTTGTAAAGGTAAAATCTACAAACCATTCGATTTACAACAAAATTTCATGTTTGTATTGTTTTTATTACAAACTGACGATGTTTGTTAACATAATTCATTGCCATTTGTTTAGCAGCTAGTAACTGATGGAGTCACATTTTAACATCAAATAAAATAACCCTAAATTGTTGTTCATAATCTCAGGTATAGGTTAACAATTACATTTCTTATCAAACACAATATTATAACTATGTTATTTGTCTTCGTACTCTGTTCGGGATTATCAATCCCCCTGATGCATTGAGACTTGGAAACTGGATACTCCTGGTATCATATCGTTTGGTGAATGATTAATCCTCAACAACAGATTCTTGTGGCTTGTTAATTTACATTTACACATCAAATATAATATAAACACTACTCGTTCATATCCCAATGTATACACAGTGCCACTTGTGTTAACCAGATTTTTTTCAATCGTTATAAAACAAATCAAAATAATACTACTTCTGCAAAAACATATCGATACAACAGTTTTTACCCATCAAAACCATTGGCTGGGAGAAAGGGAGACTCCTATAAAGACTAGCTCTTACAATTTTAAAATTAGCCACTTTAGCACGCTGACATTGGCCTAAAAGTTATTGAAATAGTATGAAAAGAACTCTGCTCCTGGTATCAAGATCATGTCCTAAACCAACACCGTTTGGTGAAAGACAATCTTTAAACATCTCTTTAAACAGCCTGTTAATTTTTGGGTTAACGCATCAACTAAAATCACACTTTTTATACCATCGTGTAAAGCTGTATACATGTACAATAACAATAATGTTCACTATCAATTTTCTCTCTCAGATAAGTTGTTTATTGGGAGAACATTTAAATCATACATGTAGCCGTGTGCAACTTAGTCAGAGATAATGTCAAAATACCTACTTCAACAACTTCCAATAAATTATCTTCTAGTGTTTTTTCCAAAAAAATAAACAACTAAATAATAAATAAATAAGTAACATAAATTAAAGTTGATAAGAAATTAAATTACAAAGGTATTTTCACGTTTTAAAGAAAATTTGTGTTGTATATTGGCGTACCATACCTATATGTTTCTAGACATTACTCTGTTCAAATAGTTGTCTCAACCCGACGTCTAATATGTGACTTCTTCGAATAGCAGAAAGTGTAATATACATTCGAAGCGTTTCACTTTTATCATTTTTGCCTAACCTTTCTTTTGGCAAGAGCAACTTCTTCAGCAAAAGCGCAACAATACAGCCCGCATGAGTCAGAGTTATTTTGGGTAACAAATGATACCAATGATCTGTCTTTGATATTGATAACATGTTCATAACTGCGCATGAATGTCGGCAAACGTTCCAGTATTTTGATTTTTTCCCATAATTAAAAAAATCGGCAAAAGAATAACCGATTTGACGCAAGTAGGTTTCTGACAAGGGCGACAATGAATTGTAATTGCATAGCGATCGTTTTATCTTGTCAACAACAAGAAGAATAGTAAATTCGCTATACGGGCTGATTTATGCAATTGTTTAATTAGTTGGGCTGACTGATGGATTGGGATGTATTGAAGACATCTGTGAAGAAAAACCTGAAGAATTTATTTCGATGACAACTTTTCAAATGAAATTTACGTAGTTGCGTGTTTAACCACAGACTTTGGCAATTGTTTAATTAGTTGGGCTGAGTTAATTTGTGGGTTAATTAATTGGGGACGCCTAGGTATGATGGTTTGGGATATAAGGAAGACAACTGTGAAGAAAAAAATTAAGATTTTATCATTTTTCGATGACAACTTTTCAAATGAAACTTGCATGTTTGTTCCGGACGTTAAACAGTAAATTCATACACGGGCTATATTATGCATTATTGTTTAATTAGTTGGGCTGAGTTAATTAGTAGGTTAATAAATTTGGGGCGCCTAGGCATAATGATTTGGGATATAAGGAAGACAACTGTGAAGAAAAAAATTAAGATTTTATCATTTTTCGATGACAACTTTTCAAATGAAACTTGCATGTTTGTTCCGGACGTTAAACAGTAAATTCGTACACGGGCTATATTATGCATTATTGTTTAATTAGTTGGGCTGAGTTAATTAGTAGGTTAATTAATTTGGGGCGCCTAGGCATAATGATTTGGGATATAAGGAAGACAACTGTGAAGAAAAAAATGAAGATTTAAATATTTTTCGATGACAACTTTTCAAATGAAAATTGCGTGTTTGTTCTGGACGTTAAATAGTAAATTCGCATACGGGCTATATTATGCGATTGTTTAATTAGTTGGGCTGAGTTAATTAGTGGGTTAATTAATTGGGGGCGCCTAGGCATGATGGTTTGGGATATAAGGAAGACAACTGTGAAGAAAAAAATGAAGATTTAAATATTTTTCGATGACAACTTTTCAAATGAAAATTGCGTGTTTGTTCCGACGTTAAATAGTAAATTCGCATATACGGGATAATTTATGCAAATTTTTATTAGTTGGGCTGAGTTAATTAGCGGGTTAATTAATTGGGGGCGCCTAGGCATGATGGTTTGGGATATAAGGAAGACAACTGTGAAGAAAAAAATTAAGATTTTATTACTTTTCGATGACAACTTTTCAAATGAAAATTAGGTAGTTGCATGTTGAACCATAGACTTTGTCACAGTAAATTCGCATACGGGCTATATTATGCGATTGTTTAATTAGTTGGGCTGAGTTAATTAGTGGGTTAATTAATTGGGGGCGCCCAGGCATAATGGTTTGGGATATAAGGAAGACAACTGTGAAGAAAAAAATGAAGATTTAAATATTTTTCGATGACAACTTTTCAAATGAAAATTGCGTGTTTGTTCTGGACGTTAAATAGTAAATTCGCATACGGGCTATATTATGCGATTGTTTAATTAGTTGGGATGACCTAATTAGTGGGTTAATTAATTGGGGGCGCCTAGGCATGATGGTTTGGGATATAAGGAAGACAACTGTGAAGAAAAAAATTAAGATTTTATTACTTTTCGATGACAACTTTTCAAATGAAAATTAGGTAGTTGCATGTTGAACCATAGACTTTGTCACAGTAAATTCGCATACGGGCTATATTATGCGATTGTTTAATTAGTTGGGCTGAGTTAATTAGTGGGTTAATTAATTGGGGGCGCCCAGGCATAATGGTTTGGGATATAAGGAAGACAACTGTGAAGAAAAAAATGAAGATTTAAATATTTTTCGATGACAACTTTTCAAATGAAAATTGCGTGTTTGTTCTGGACGTTAAATAGTA
This sequence comes from Leptasterias polaris, assembly GCA_037783415.1. Taxonomy (NCBI): domain Eukaryota; kingdom Metazoa; phylum Echinodermata; class Asteroidea; order Forcipulatida; family Asteriidae; genus Leptasterias; species Leptasterias polaris. The sequence continues at coordinate 1,841,043 of JAZGTN010000035.1, forward strand.
AATTCGCATACGGGCTATATTATGCGATTGTTTAATTAGTTGGGATGACCTAATTAGTGGGTTAATTAATTGGGGGCGCCTAGGCATGATGGTTTGGGATATAAGGAAGACAACTGTGAAGAAAAAAATTAAGATTTAAATATTTTTCGATGACAACTTTTCAAATGAAAATTAGGTAGTTGCATGTTGAACCATAGACTTTGTCACAGTAAATTCGCATACGGGCTATATTATGCGATTGTTTAATTAGTTGGGCTGAGTTAATTAGTGGGTTAATTAATTGGGGGCGCCCAGGCATAATGGTTTGGGATATAAGGAAGACAACTGTGAAGAAAAAAATGAAGATTTAAATATTTTTCGATGACAACTTTTCAAATGAAAATTGCGTGTTTGTTCTGGACGTTAAATAGTAAATTCGCATACGGGCTAATTTATGCAATTGTTTAATTAGTTGGGCTGAGTTAATTAGTAGGTTAATTAATTGGGGGCGCCTAGGCATGATGGTTTGGGATATAAGGAAGACAACTGTGAAGAAAAAAATGAAGATTTTAATATTTTTCGATGACAACTTTTCAAATGAAAATTAGGTAGTTGCATGTTGAACCATAGACTTTGTCACAGTAAATTCGCATACGGGCTATATTATGCGATTGTTTAATTAGTTGGGCTGACCTAATTAGTGGGTTAATTAATTGGGGGCGCCCAGGCATAATGGTTTGGGATATAAGGAAGACAACTGTGAAGAAAAAAATGAAGATTTTATGTTTTTTCGATGACAACTTTTCAAATGAAAATTCGAGAATTCGCGATTTCGTTCACACTGTCAACGACGGCCCATGACGGTCGTTGACAATGTTTTTTGAAATTTGGTGCTGGCACTAAATTTCTCGCCAGCAACAAATTTGGTGCTGGCACCAAATTTAGTGCTCACTTCAGCCTGGTAGCAGTCTGGTGTGGTTGTTCTAAAGTAATCAGTATTTTGTGTGTTGTTGCTTCGCTCGATAGTTGACAAAAACCTTCCACGCTCAGATGATCAGTCAGATACTTTTTGAAGTTGACTGAACTCAATCACTAATTATGTCACCTTAAAAAAGTAAAAAGAAGGCATGATCCGCAATGTGAGTATAAAAATGTTAACGTCCGAAAGATTGTCTAATTTGCTCTTCTCTTGTCTTCCCCCTGCCCTAGCTTCCTTGGCTTTTGTAACTTAATCCACTTCCAATTTCATATAATAAATATCATGATCAGCCTCAAAGTCATGAATTGAAAGTACTATTACTAAAGAGTAAAGTGTTCTGTTGAACTTGATTCAATTTCCCCTCCTTAATGATGTAGGCTGGTGAATTTTCTTGACATAGGCCTATCTATTTTTTTCAATAAAGTAAACTGAAACCAAGAACAGTCTTTGTTTTGACCAATTTAACAATAGGAAGAAAAACAAAAACATTAACAAAAAACAGTTTTAAAGTCCTGTTTTGGACCAGCAAAGCTTTGAGTTGAACATGTTGAATGTCTGAGTCTGCCTCAGTGAGTGACTGATCTGATGTAAATGTGAAAGTGATGTCATCCAAAACTAAACATTTCTTCACACCTTCTAATTTATTAATTATTTTGCTCTTCCCCTTCTCTTGTATTGTAATTTGTTCCATGTCAGTCAGATGTGTTCTGTTGCACTTCATTTACGATGCAAACCACCATCCTTCTGTGATTCAGCCACTGTGTTACACAATGTCAATTTTTATTTCTAGACTTCTTACTAGGTCGCTCAGCAAGACAGAGTAGCCGTTTACCATGGGTAATCAGTTGACAGGAATAGCCCCATCCCAAATCTTCCCAGTAGAGCATTATTTGACAGATGTCACAGACTACGAGTTTGATGCAAGCCTCGGGAGCACACGATTCTTCAAAGTTGCCAGGGCAAAGTATAAGTATGTCCTTTAAATGTTGCCTCACCCTGAGGTCTTGGGCTTAAAAAGGGGGATTGTGGTTGTTTATATGGAATTATGAACTCTCCTCCAGTTATTGCAAGCACACGCACTGGCCATCACATCACAGTAATTATGATGGCAACCTTTGTGATGTGACCGCCACTATGCGTGCACGTGTGCAGTAACTGGGTTAGATTTAAATCCCATGTACAGCCACAAGCCTGTGATCATGATGAAATGGACTTTTCAAATCTAACAAATTTTCAAAGGTTGGTTGAATGCATTCACTCTTCTAAAAGAATATAATTATTTATTCCTTAAAATTTCATTTGAATTTAGTTTTGACATCTTGATTAATTATTTTTGTTAATCTTGTTCTTAAACTTATAACAGCTTTTGAGAAAGACTCTGCGAGGGTCAAAATGTGAAGCCATTAACTGTTTTTACATTTATGTCGCGGGCCATTTTGGTTGGTAAAGCTGTTTGCAATAGCTGTATGTTTTGACACCCCTAGATGTTCCGAGACCCTATGTTCTGACACCCCTACAAATGTATGTTCCTATTACTAACCCTAACCCTAGTGTGTAGATTATTTTAATTATGATATATTTCTAGTAATGAAACCAAGGATGGCTCATAAGTAAACTTTATCACTATAGCCCCCAAGCCTGAAGAAACTTGTAAACAAGAGTGCTTGCTGTGTGAACCAGAAACATCAGGGTTAACCCCTACTCTTCAACGATAAGTGTTCAGGGTTCTCTTACGTGTACTACCAATCCTAGTACACTTAACCTGCGGCTTAAAGTCCCATCCGAAGGGCAAAGCAATTATTTTAAAGTATCTTGCTCAAGGACACAAGTGCCACGAGTCGACCGGGACTCGAACCCACTCTGCTGATCAGAATCAGCAAAACCGCTCGGCCACGACACGCCATGAGGGGGTCACGAACATAGGGTGTCGGAATGAAGGGGTACATGAGCGTAGAGTAGTCGCCCTGTGCAACAACTAATTCCTCACTTTGAATTTTGTTTGTATTTGTTCTTAGAGAGGGTCTCGCAGTGGTTAAAGTGTTTGCAATCCACGATCCCTCTCTTCCTCTGATGTTCTACAAAGACCAGCTGGAGAAGATCAAGAAAAATCTCAGCAATTCCTCCAACTGTCTACCTTTCCTGAGAAGCACAGTAAGGCGATAAGACCCTTTTATTATACTGCGGATATGGCAACTTTGTTTTATGGGGAAATAACAGAGGCCTAATATCATGGCTTTGCTTACCGCCGACTTTTGCGCTTGCGATCACCATTCTTCACTTACAGGGCAAGCCAAAAATTTCTTGGCTAGCTGTGTAAGCAATTAATACCTAGTAACAAGGAGTGCGCACAAGCAAAAATTCCTTGCTAACCTGTGAAAAACGCTTGACTTAAGCGCAGAATTCCCTGCTTCTGTAAGCACCAATTCTTTGCTTACGATAAGCCGAGCCTTAAAATTGGTCCCAAGTTTGGAATGGGGCTTATGGGTACCTGTGGAGCACAGAATTCTATTGGGTAAAGTTTTGTGTGCAAGCAGTTTCCTCTTGTGCATGTCTGCTAAGCATGCACAAAATTGCTTACCAGAAAAACTTCAATAGCCTAATGGCTGTGCATTGTTCAATCATGTTCTCATTGTGATGATACTGTGCACTTTAAATGGAATTCATAGTAAAATCAATCTTTCTTTACAGCTGTCTAATAAGGCGGCCCTGCTGTTCCGTCAATATGTGCGTAATAATCTCTACGATCGCATCAGCACGCGGCCGTTCCTCAACACCATCGAGAAAAAGTGGATTGCTTTCCAGCTTCTGTGTGCTATTAACCAAGCTCACCGAGTCAAGGTATTAGGAACCATGCCACAGTTTACATTTTCTACGGAGGGTTGACCGTTTGTATTGTGAGTGGGGGGTGAAGTTCATTCAATCAAACCATTTAGTTGAAACAATTTATATGAACTTCAAATTATTCTGTGTAAATTTCAGTGAAAAAGTGTCTACTTTTTAACTGCATATGGACCTACTTGGCCCTTTCTTGAAGCAGACTTTTTTGGACTATACTTGTCTAACTCTGCCCATCCCCCTTTCTCCTCTCACATTAAAACGGTTTTAAGTGTTAACAGCAAACAGTGACCTGCTCAACAAACCAGCATACTTTTTTGTATAAAGATGAAAGATCTGGCGGTGAACTTTTACATCCTAAAGCAGCTCCAAAATGTTGAGGAGTGTGTTAACATTATTTTGTTGACTGTTTTAGGTATGTCATGGAGACATCAAGAGCGAGAACGTCATGATTACGGGTTGGAATTGGGTTCTCTTGACGGACTTTGCGAGCTTCAAACCTACCTTCTTGCCAGCTGTGAGTATCTTGCCCACTTCATTTTCTGGACAAATTTTTAACAGTTAAAAACAAAACCCAGAAACAAATATCTATGTGGAACTACTCTACAATTTGAAAAGTTTCGGTCTGTATCTGAATCTGAATTATAGACCTGATGAGGCAACCATCAGGGAATATCTTGGTTGGTTAGTTTTGGGCGTGGAGTTTGATGTATCAATAACACAATAATACTCAGTTCTTAATAGCTTTATCTATTGGCGTCTCAAAGTGCTTATGTTAACTCTTTCAATGCCAATGTCAACATGTATGATATATTTTTTGTACTAAAAAAGTGTCTTCAATCGTACATGTACGAACAATAATGTACATGTCATCACAAAAGGGCAGTATGACTCGAGAAAAACTATTGACTTTGGGATGTATTAAGGCAACGCAAATCAGCAAGATACTTTTTTGTTTGTGATGAAGACTTTTTTTTTCTTAATACAGAATTTCAAAAAAGCTCAACAAGTCTTAGGTTCAAAACGTAAAAAATAGCTGGCACTGAAAAGTAGGATCAGTAGGTTCAGTTTGAATTATGAGACCCAGTTGTAAAGCACCTTGTATGGGTTTATAAGGTGATGTGACGCAATCTGCTGGCAACCATGCCAGAAACACAGGTGTTAGCCCCGTCTCTTAACAATAACTGTACTGAGTTCTTTTACATGCATTACATAACACACAGGACCGATGGCTTTATAGCTCCATCCGACGAATGAAGCAATTATGGTTTCTTGCTCAAGGACACAAGTGCTACGACTGGGACCAGAACCAACACTCTGACAGCATCAAAACTGGAGTCTGTTGCACTAGACTGTCTGGCCAGTCTCTGCTGACTGTATCAACTGCTCCCCACTGATCATCCAAAATGTTGACATGCCCCCATATTTCTTATTATACGCAGGACAATCCGGCTGATTTCTCGTTCTTCTTTGACACGTCAAGAAGACGTACCTGCTATATTGCCCCTGAGCGTTTTGTAGAGGGCAGTATGCGCCAATCGGATAGTGCTACTTCGGAGGGGTCAGAAAATCTTCTTGATATTGGGGTGATCAAGAAAGGAGAACTAACACCCGAAATGGATATTTTTTCAGTAGGGTAAGCAGCGGAAATTAAGTAAAAGGAAAAAGGAAGAAGGAAAGTGTTTCTCTTGACAAGAATTTCAAGATATTGCTACAAAGAGAGAAAGCAATCTTTACTCCAATTTGAATTTTGAGTTTCAAATTTAAATTATTGCAGTGGCACTGCTGCTGTAAGGTTGATTTTAATAGTGGTTTATTTCCTGCCTTTCACCTCTGCGGGCCCTGGTTTGAATCCCAGATCGGAGCTCTGCATGTGGATTGAGTTGTTAGTCCCTACCTGATTGCATTGGTTTTACTTTTCACATCTAAAACAGACACTACTTCAACATCATCTCTGCACAGGTATCTTCAGGCCCTATAGCATGTAGGGATCTGGTTGGCTTAGTGGTTTTTTCCCCTGCCTTTCACCTCTGTGGAACCCGGTTCGAATCCCACCTCAGACCGGAGCCTTGCATATGTGGATTGGGTTTTCAGTCCCAACCTGATTGCTTTGGTTTTCCCTGTTGGGGGTTTCCACCCACATCTAAAACTGAACATTCCTTCTAGTTTTCTATTCACCCTATTATTGTCACCTACTGTGCTGCTGGGTGTAAACTAATAACAAATAAATAAATTACAGTGCTGGAGGCTGTTGAGTGTCCCTTGTTCTAATTATTAGAAAGAAATAATAAAAACAGAAAGTGTTGACAAGTCATTGATTTGATGTTTGATCAACAGGTGCGTCATAGCTGAGCTCTTTACTGAAGGTCATCCACCCTTTGACCTCTCCCAGTTGCTTTCTTACTGCAGCGGGACATACACCCCTGAAAAGGTCTTAGAGAAGATCGAGGATCCTAGCATTAAGGTCAAGTACATTCAGCTCTTGAAGATGTTACACCTCATAAACTTGACCCTCAGAGACCCCTCCAAGTGGCGGATCAAACGCTGCTGGCCCAAATAGCAATTGGTTATCAGTCACTCGGCCAGGCATACTAGTCTTATCAAAGTCTGAACATGTTGGTGTAGAGATTTCCAATTGGGTAGAAAATATTGGAGGATTCAGAATGGTGTCTAGTCAAAGACACCAGGGGTTTGAATAATGGCAGAAAATAGCAGATACCAGTTACAAACAGTATATGTCACATGACGTTCTGGTTGGGTTTTAAGACATACAAGGGAAATCCACGCTATATGTCAAGCATATTTAACAGGTTTGTAGGGAATATTTGCCTGTGAAATCTGTACTCCACGTTGTTAGGCATTCTTCGCTTACACAGCTAGCGGAGAAATTCAGCACTTGCCCCATTAGCGAAGAATGGTAATCGCATGCAATTGGATGGTAAGCAGAGCCATGAAATGAAGCCTAGTTGAATCCAAGATTGCTTTACAGGCAGACAGAGTCGGGTGTCTGTATACAAAACTTCATACCAATGGAGTTTACTCTTATCCTCATTTTCACAGGCGCTGGTAGAGCACATGCTGCAGAAGGACCCCGCTAAGAGGTTTTCTGCAGAGGAGTACCTCATCCAGTGGAAGACGGCGGCCTTCCCGGAGGTATTTTACAATTACCTCAAGGTCTTTATGGGAGATTTTGCTAGCATCCCTATCCTACCCGCGGATGAAAAGATCGCAAGGTGAGAAGACCAGCAACCCCAGTTTCACAAGGGAGAAAAAACCCTTTGTTGGCAAAAGTTACTATTACTATTATTACTATTATAAGTTTCTGGTAATAAAACCAAGGATGCCTCAATCAGTGAGCTTAATCACTGTAGCCCGCAAGCAGTAGGAAACCTGTAAACAAGGGTGTTTGCTATGTGAACCAGAAACACCAGGGTTTTTAAAGTGCTCTGGGTTGGTTTACAAGGAACCCACGGCTTGATGTCCCATTCGAAGGGACAAAGCAATAATGGGAAAGTATCTTGCTTAAGGACATGAGTGCCACGACCGGGACTTGAACCCACACTCTGCTGACCAGAAACCCCAGAGCTTGAGTCTGGTACTCTAAACTGCTCGGCCACGACACGCCATAAAAATTAGTAAAACACCAGATACAAGAAACGCACTTTACAAAACAACATGGTAGTAATCAAATTTATGTAGCTCTTACTGGTTTTTCTGAGCGCTTACATCTGAAGTAGCTAAAAGGTGAGTTTTTAAGAGAGATTTGAATGAGTCGGTAGAGGTAGCTTGACAAAATGTGATGAGGGGGACTGTTCCAAAGTGATGGTGTGGCTACAGGGAAAGCACGCTGCCACAGCAGTTGGTTGTACATATCAGCAAGTTGAAATTGACAAATGTATGAAATTAGTATATTGAAGGAAGACATGGCTATTAACCTATTTCTGCTGAGCAAGATTCATTTGTGCTTAGTGCATTTGTGTACATACAGTGTAGCACTGGTGCTATCTTTCAAATCCTGTTGGATTATTGTATGGATTAAACAAGAAGCTTGGTAGGTAAGCCTTGCTTTTGAATGTTTTCTTCATAGATTGAAAACGGATATGGAGACCATTATTGCTACACTCTGTCCGGTTGATGAAGACGGTGATCAATGCAAAGACAGTAACAACGGACTTGTCATCGTCTTATCTCTTGTAACATCATGTATACGCACTCTCAAGGTAAGATGAACCTGCATTGTCAAAGTCAAATACTTAGTTGTAACACTGTTACGGGGAAGCTCCTTTAAAGGATTTCCGAGTTTGGCCACAAAAACTCGGAAAGTATACATCCTTTTCACCCATTATATGTTTACATTGAATTACTTGGGTCATTAAACTTAATGGATGAGCAGTTAATCTGCCTGAGGCAGTCAGCAGCAATACTGGTTTGTGCATGAACCAATAAAGTCCACTGTTTGGAAAAGGATCTACATGGCGATAACAGGTGTGAGCTGTCAGAAGAAAAGGATGTTTCATTTGAGCCTCTTTCTCTAATGGAGCTTTCTCGTAAAGCTCATGTTGAGTACTGCGTCCAGGCATGGAGCCCTGGTTTAAAGAAAGACATCTGTACAATGGAGAAAGTCCAAAGGAGGGACATTAATCTGCTGCCCGAAATTAGACATCTAGAATACTTTGATAGATTGCAGAGGCTGAATCTGTACAGCCTGGAGCAGAGAAGAGAGCCTGAAGACTTAATCAAAACATTCAAAATCCTGAAAGGATTTGAATGAACAGAAGCCAGATACTTCTTCTCAAGAGCCAAGTCAGTCACAAGCTTAAAACTGTTCAAACCAGGACCTTCCAAAGTATGTTTTCCCTTCAAAAATGGGCTATTAGATATCGGAGAGATATGGAATACTTAGAGGTACCTAGAGGTACTTAAAGGTACAGTGTATCATTTTCCATTAAAACTGTTCAAACCAGGACTTGACAAATCCCCCCAAAATACTGAATGGATTTTTACTAACAGCGAGTTGTTAACGTATGAAATGACCTTCCAAAGTATGTTGTTTGAGCCAAAAGTACCAACTCCTATAAAAATGAGCTAAATAGATATCAGAGAGAAGAGGTACTTAGAGGTACCTAGAGGTACTTAAAGGTACAGTGTATCATATCCCATTAAATTGTAAGTGTAAACTTTATAATCCTTCTAGAGCCACTCAACTGGAGGAAATATTTAAGACTTGGAAATTATATTTTGTTTTTGTAGTTTTGCATCAACAAATTGGCAGGCCTGGAAATCTTGCTGATGATTGCACATCATATCCCAGATGACCTTATCCTGGACAGAATTATTCCATACATGGTAAGCATCCAGGGTCTCTCTCAGGTTTGTTTATAACAATCAGGGGTGAGAGGAAAAAGTCTGAAACTAGGATTCAAATTCTAGGAGGTATGTTGAAATGATGGCATTTCCACTTTTTAGTAACAGTTTCATCAGCACTAGAAAAGTAGATCAAAGAGCAAGATTTCTTTATAAGAGTGGAAAAAAACAACTGCTGATTTTTTCACCAGGCTGACTTTTAAAAAGTCTGAACTCGGATAAAAGTCTGACATTTCTCATCCATGATTTATACATATTTAAAGGAAGTCATTCTTACATCAGGGATAAAGAACTGTCATTTTGAGTTGTTTGCCTCACAGTGTTTTACTAAAGCGTGGTAAAGTTTGATTGGATCATTTTCGGCAAGTTTTGCTCAAGTAATTCATCATACAGATTCTTCTCAAGACATTCATCATACAGATTCTTCTCAAGACATTCATTTTGTTTTTGCTTTTCACAGCTTCACTTCATAACTGATCCATTTCCAAGGGTACGGGCAGAAGCAATACGTACCCTCAGCAAAACTCTAACCCTCGTCAATTCAGTGCCCAGAAGGTAAGCATGATTTTAAAAAATAGTTTTAAGTAAGTATAATTCTCTAGTCGCCATATTCGCTGATACTCTTTTTCTTTGCATTTCCATTTTTATTTCAGTGAGGCAAACATATTCCCGGAGTACATTCTTCCAAATTTGGTGAGCACAATTTTGCTTTTAAACAAAGGATTGTTGCAGCCTTCTCTTTCTTCTTTAAATGATAAGTGGGTTAGTTTACAGTCAATGGAAGTTTATCTTGCTGCCAGTGCCACCATCTTGGTCATGTTCTCTGTATCCAGTAACAGTAATGGATGCTAATATTCATTGTACAAAAAGGAACCAGACTATTGTTCCTTCCAGCCTCGGTTTGGTTACATTGAGTTGAATGGGAGGAAATCAAGATGGCTGCACCATGATAAGGGTCTATTATGAACAGAAACGGGTGTACACCACCTGTACACAAATATATACTGAAAGGAATCATGAGCACAAGATGGACTACGTTTGGTACACATTGTAAAAAAGTATTGTCCCTGTATATTTGGTTTGTGGTAACACCATGTGTATATCTACTTGCTTGGTAGATTTTGTTCTTTGAGGACCTGTCTTGCTATTTATTCTTCTGCCGCGGAGTAGATTATTTTGAATTCGGGAGACTTCTAAGTTCTGAAAAGAACTGTCCTGCTTATTAACTACTACCTGGGCGGAAGGTAGGAAATCGGCCGGGACTACTACTTTCGCTTAGTGGATCGAGGGGACTTCTCGTTATTAACTTCACTGCTGCGGAGTGAATTCTTAATTGGTCTCAACGTTTCGACTAGCTTGCTCTAGTCATCCTAGTCAAGTATTGTCCTCTTTCCAACAACCACTTAGAGCCTAATGTAATGTAGGATAAAGTCACTTTGGTGCGCTCATCAATAGTAAATACAGTTTCCAACAGCTTTTTAGTCTAACGTGGCACAGTATTGACTATTTGGTGTGCATCTTTTATACATTTCACACTTTTCTTTTCATTATTTAGCCTTCAAGAAAGACTTTGCTACGATCGTAACGTCAAGCTTGTTTTTTGCATTTATACCATGGGTCCATTTGGTTGGTAAGCAGTTTGCAACAGCTGATTCTATTTTCTCACTTTTTTTATGACCTCAACTTGCAGGCTAATATTGCTCAGGATGAAATCGTGTTGGTGCGTGTTGCGTATGCTGAGAACATCGCGGTGCTGGCCGAGACGGCGCTGCGCTTTCTAGAGATGGTTCAGCTGGAACAGACGACAACTCAAGATGCACAGGCAGACTCTGTGCAAGATTCTAAAGTCCAGTATCAGGTACTTAGAAAGTTTGGGATGGCACTGTAGGACAGCTGTATCAAAGAGTTTCGTTGTGTCAACTTAAGGGGTAGCTTAAGGCAGGGTTTACCCTTAAGTTTTTTTCAGTGAGTAGCCAGCAGGACCAGTTAGCTTGGCATTTCAGTAGTCCATCAGGTTTGTTACCAGTCCAAATTTTAAATCAATTGGGGGCATGTTTTAAAACTGAACTAGCCAGCTGGACCACTTGGAGTGTATTGTGACTGGTCCTCAGGTGTTTTAACTGGCATTTGGCCAGTGGACCACTGTTAAGGGAGAACGCTGTTAAGGTTAGTTAAGACTCCTCAGCTATCAGATAAATGGGCAGATGTTTAAAGGGAATATCAATTCCTGTACCAGTTTCAAGTAATGTCAACAGGGATTGAATTGTATAGACAAGCAGCTGCGGTACAATTTTCAGTCGCAACTCTGAGTGGAGGTTGAACCCACAACCTCTTTTATGCCAGACAAGTCTTGTCCAAGTCAGACCAGATTGAGTGGCAGTTGGTGACACAACTGAGACAATACAATCCTTGCATTAAGATTAAAGGGTAAAGTAATTTACCCTTAAACAATGTCTTTGTATTTAACTTGTCAGGCCAGCTATGATGACGAGCTTCAGAATCTACACGAAATGATCCAACAGAAAGTTGTCACCCTACTCAGTGATACAGTAAGTTTTGCAATCTCAATTTTGCTCTCTATAATATTTATAGTCTTCAAAACAACAAAATCTCAAGTTTTAAGGCCTAAAGTTCTGTGGAAGACGGTTTAAAGTCACAAAAATAATTGACCCTTTAGCACATGTACCTTTTTCGGTTTATTGAAATAATTTTCATTCCTTTTTGTTTCAAAGGAGAATATAGTGAAGCAGACGTTACTTGAAAATGGCATCACAAGGCTGTGCGTGTTCTTTGGCCGACAGAAAGCAAATGACATCCTACTCTCCCACATGATCACCTTCCTCAACGACAAGGTAAAGTGGGGGGGGGGGGGGGGGGGTGGAAAGGGAAAGGAGTCGGACAACTAGGGCTCAATTTCATTTTCATGGAGCTGCTTAACCACAATGAACTAAGCACAACAAAATTATGCTTATCAGATTAAGGTTACCAGCCAAAATACCATTTCACATGCAACATCTTTTGACTGGTGTCCTGATATGTTTGTTGAGCTTAAGTTGTCTGCTTAAGCAGCTCTATGAAATTAGGCACATGTTCTTATTTTCCATCTCTGTGTAGAGACTATTTAGCCTAAATCAACTTCTAGAGCTCAAACATGCCCCACCCTCTCTTGATTGGTATAAGCTTTCTACTTTAGCCCAACCGGTTTTGAACCCCTATTCATGTTAACCATTTATCAGAGTTTTATAGTTGTTTAACAGCAATGCAAAGGTCGTGGGTTCGAATCCTACCCGAGTGATTTGCCTGTGGATTTTTTTTTTTCACAGAACTCGGGGAAAGTACTGAGTATACAGTGCTTAACACACATCGGTGTAAGGGTAAAAACCAACTTATATTCATTTATCACAGATTACATCTGACCAACTTTTGACTTTGTTTGCCAAAATCGGGGTGAGAAACAGTCAAGATAAAGTTGTTTTACTTTCCTGACCACTGTTTTCTATGATTCTTTAGAATGACTGGCATCTACGCGGCTCCTTTTTTGACAGTATCGTCGGCGTAGCTGCCTATGTAGGATGGCAAAGCTCATTCATTCTTAAACCACTCATCCAACAGGTAAGCGTATCCACACAGAGGTATAAAGGGAAAGTATCTGTTTGGTAATCACTCTTGAAATTAATAGTTATGAAAGCTTACTCGGTTAGAAGTACAAAGCATTTTGAGAATCAATTCACTTCAAAGTAAATGTGGTTATGGAAAAAGATATGGGGTTTTATGCCCCAAAATTTTAATGATTTTGGGTTGAACACAAAATTTAATTTTAATCTGAGAAACGTTTGTCAGAAACATTTCTCAGATTGTGTATTCCAATTGGGGATTATTCTTTCTGCGTGGACATATTCGCTCTGTTTTTTCGGCAATATCTCACAAACGCGACCACCTTTTGAAGTGAAATGTTCACAGGTTAGTGTTATTGTATATATCTACATTTATGCAGGATTAAAACAACCGAACGGTTCCAAAAACCAAAGGTATGCTTTGCCTTTAAGAGACTGTTTTCATTTAAATTAAGCAACCATTTTCAATGACTGATATTAACTGTTTCCAGGGACTATGCGACTCTGAAGAGTTTGTCATCTGCAAGGCTCTGACTGCACTCACCAGTCTGATAGAGCTGGGACTCCTACAGAAGCCTATTATATTGGACCTGGCATCAGAGATAGTACCAAACCTATGTCATCCAGTAAGTAATCAAGATTGCGCTTCATTTTCAAAAGAGATGTACATGTGTTTGCCCTTCCAGATGTTTGCTTGTTCTGCTATATCTATGACAAATGACATTGTTCCTTTTGTAAACTTCCAAGAGAAACTTTCTGTTTACTCAGACAATCTTTATCAATCTTGTACATACAGTAACTTCTATTTAGCTGATCTCAGATCCCACCTCTGCAACTATTTTTCAAGAGGCCTATAATGAAAGTAGATTAAAGACTTGTGTTTGAGAAATAAAGATGTATTTCTCTTTTCACTTCAGAATATCTGGATCAGACAAGGCACAACAGGGGTAGTTTCTGTTATTGCAAATAGCTTCAATATTGCAGATGTACATTGTAATCTTATCCCACTTCTGCAACCATTTATCAAACAGCCCATCATTCAAGTTGATAAAGAGGTAAGCTTTGGTGTAATTGAAAATTGTTTTTCTTAGCGTAAAGTCTGCACTGAACAGACCAAGTGATCCAGATACAGGATTTCATTGTTTTTATGTTGATCACAGTGCTTGTTCTAGTCCAGGACAATTTAACAACGGCTTCTCTTTTCATCAGGTGATAGAAGCTTTGTTTCATGTGCACCAAAGCTATGGAATGATCAGCTCCGTAAACTTGACTCCTTACCGATCTTCAAAAGCCAGCTTAAGACTCATCTCTTTGAATCTGCTTACATTTAGTCCATTACACTTGTCATCTCCAAATGAAATTCTGTGAACTCTTTTGTCTTTAATTTGTCTTCACTTTGCTAAGCACCTTGGAAGAAGCAAATGCCTGATGATTGATTGATTGAAAGGTGTAGAAATGTAAAAGCAATCACTTGAACAATTTTATTCCTTGTGTCTCATTCTCCAGCCAATCCTACTCAATGTACTGAAACCCCCTGTGCCAAGGCCGGTCTATGACTACATCTTGAGGTCTCCTCTGATTGAGAGCTTCTTTGACAACCTTCAGGATCGTCAACTCCTGCGGAACCTGTGCAGGACAGGACACAAACCCAGCTACAGTCAGCCTGAAGATGGTGGCCTTGCCCAGGTACGAGTCATGTTCCTTTAGAGTTTTATCATGGATATCAATAACTATCTTCAGGAAAAATACATCAGAATGAAAGTCTTTCAACTGCTCATTTACAAAGTTTTTAATGATTGTCGTCTTGCAAATCCTTACAGCTTATGCGGAAACTGCAGTCCCAGGGAATGACAGAGATTGACGAAGACAAACTCCTGCTACTGAAAGACATCATGCTGAAACAACAGCGAGCAAAGTCAAGGTGTGATGAAATAAATTATCAATATTGTCAAGAAGAGCCTCTCTCTTTGGTATTCCTCACATTGCTCTCGAAATCACTTGAGGGATACTCTAAGAAGCGTCAGTTTCATCACCTCAACCATGTAAATCATTCGTACAGCACTTTATAATATCCCAAAAAACAATAATACATGTTGCAGCAGTATTTACATTTGTCACAATACAGGAGAAACTAACATAGTTAACTTTCTTTTTGTAGTCCAATTGACCAGCAGATACCTCTTTCACCGGGGCCAGATGACCCAAACATTCCTGGAATCATCAACATCCAATCCCTGGAGAAGATTGCCCCTGTTCAGAAGTACCACGCTGATCTCCTCAAACCACCAGAGCTTCGCTCGGATGCATCAGAGAAAGCTCCCCGCAAGATCAAGAAGAAAACCAGCACGCTTGACCCTCAGATGATGGTCAGTTGAGTGTTCCTCCTTTTCCCATGAAGTTAACCCATATCCGCCTAACGGTTCTGTGTACATATTGGTTGTAAATGCCTGAGCCCATTTCACGCACACATGAAACGGAGGGGCATTACACTGAACAAAAAAATTTACAGCTCAACCAAAAATCAAACCCCAACAAATTATATACTGTTGGAAAGAGTAGTAGGAAATTATCTTTTTATTCTCATATAAAGATGATCATGTTTCAGAATTCATGTCAGTAGTACAATGCAGGAAAATTCTGGCAAAATTGTTTAGTTTCATAATTGAAAATGCTCTTTTTTTATATTTCAAGTAGTGAGAAATAGAAGATTGACAGATTAAATATGCAGCTGTGAGCAAAGAGTACACAAGACAAGGTACAAAGATAGGACTTTTTATCATTTTATGAAGGACATTGTTTGCATTTTGTTCTTTAGAATGAGGAGTGGAAGAGTATGTTCGGGACTAACGAGCCTCTGAAGAGCACCAAGACCCTGCAACCTGGCAGCCCTGTCCACCCAGCCCAAGAAGCCATGTCAACACTGAACCCCGGAGCTAGCAAAGTGCCCCCTGGTCAGCCTGCACAGGCAACTGGGAAACCTGCACCCCTTGGGCAGGCACATAAGGGGTTGTCGACGCTTGGGCCGATTTCAATGTCTCAGCTACAGGCTGCTGCAGAGGGAATCCCTGAGAAGAAGCCTCAGGTCCAAGAGAACAGGCTTCCTGCGGTCCAGAGTAAGTCTGAGAGTAATTTGCATTTAGTTTTTAACCAGATAATTATTCTTTACATAAACAAGTGTAGTGTAGTATGTCACATTTATGCCCTTTTATCAGAATGTGGTTTGAATTTTGTAACGACTAGCCATTAATTCGACAAAGACAATGCCATAACTGCATAGTTCTGCTTGGACGTAAGGCTGTACACATTGGGAATTAGAAAAGGCTAGGCACTTCAAAGAAACTGAGCAGACCACTGAATGAGTCGGAGTTTAACCTAGTGTTTCTGGTCCACAAAAGAAGAAACAGAGTACAACTAAAAGTTCATGTAATGTAAAGTGGGGGAGTAACCCCAGAAATTACAAAAATATTCCACTAGGTTCTACTAGTTACTGGCTCCCCAGTAATCCAACAAGTTTGCTTAGCAGGGGGAGGGGTGTTGGGAAAACTCAGAACCTACCACAGGCTGTCAGCAAGACGTCTAGAAGTCTACTACAAAGAACAGATGGCTCCACTTTATCAGAGGGTTAGATATGGTAAGGTCTGTACATGTCTGTACAATTTTGTGCACAAAGCATATGAGTAAAAACATTTTTCAGCCCCTCAAAAAAAAAATCTGTATAACTCTGGGAGCTGATCCCCTCTTATATATGTGGAATGATCCAGTCTAGGATATCAAGGATTTTGACTCAAGTGTTTCTGAGTCACATATCAATGAATGCTGGACAACCAAAAAGTCCCTTAAATGAAGTTAGTTACACACCATTTTTTCACTTTTATACGTAGCCTCCTATGCATCATGCAAGCAAGAGCTCAGCCGCTTGGTCGCACAGAAACGAGAGCAGTACGCAGCCGCCGTGACACGCAAGACACTCATAGAAGAAATGGCCATCGAGACCAAGATCCCACCAGCATCATGGAAACCAAAGGGTCTCCTGGTGGCACATTTACATGAACATAAAGCTGCCGTAAACAGGTAATAGCTTTACTCAAGCAAGTCTAGGTTCTCCATTTTCAAAGTGTCTAATACTCTCATCAAAGCTAACCCTAAAACCCCCCAAAATGAAGATATTTTGTTTGTTTCAACATAAAGTGTGTCGACCATAATCATATTAGTTTGACAACCAGGTCAAGGGAGTAAAAACAAATAATTAAAATAGCTTAATAATGGTCATTAAAGGGTGTGTACAACATTGGTAAGATTAAAAATACAAATGTTCACAGATTTGTACATGGTATAAAGATGGTTATGGTGGAAAGTTTTGCTTGAAATTCTATAGTATTAGAAAAATGAGTGAAACAGTTAGTCTATCACGCAAGTCCAAAACACGATGTTAGAAGAAAAAAAAACATAATGGGGTTTTTCAATGTTTTCTCATGACTCCGAAGACCGATTGAGTTTAAACTTTCACAGGTTTGTTATTTCATGTATATGTTGAGTCACATCAAGTGTGGATACAGGTCTTTGACAATTATCAATGTTGTACATGTGCTTTAACCCTAATACCTTCACTCCAATTGAATAAACTTACTCAGAAAAGAATATTTACAAAAAAACTATTTCTCATTACAGAATTCAGGTCAGCCATGATCACATGTTTTTCGCGACCTGCTCAAACGACGGCACAGTGAAGGTATGGGACACCACAAAACTATTCGGCAAGAGTAACACAAACTGTTCCAGGCAGACCTACGGTCGCCAGCCAGGTCGTATAAAGGCTCTGACATTCTGCCAGTCTTCTCACAGTATCGCGTCAGCATCTGATGACGGTTCTATACATGTCAATAGGTAGGGCGAACTAGGAACTGTTACTTGTCTTGGTTTACTTCTTTCAACTACACGAAGACTGTCTTTTAGTAATGCTAAAATATCTTATTGAAGTATAAAGTAAGAGACAATCCAAGCAGCTTGGTGCACCGGTTTCAACAAACCATGTAGAAAGTTTATGTTTTATACTCGGCCTGGAATTTCATCTTTGAGAGGGCAAGGCCATTTTTCTTTTGCAAAGGGAACTTTCATTGGAAAATCGAAAATCGAAAATCTTAAAGTCTACAGGAATATATTGAAGGGGCACCAAGGCAATGCAGGCCATGGCCTCCATGTAATTCCAGGCATGGCTTACACCACGTGAGACATATGTACAGTCAACTCTCTTTATTACGGGGTCTGCTGGACTAATAGATTTATAACTATAGCCAGCGCCTTGTCGATATTCATGCACTTTATGTATTCAACAAAATTACATCTTGGATATGTAACATCACAACCACTTGCCAGCAGGGTCCAATTTCTTAGAGCAGCTTAAACAGAAAATATTGCTTACAAATTTCTGCTAAGCGAAAATGAGCAGGATACCAGTCATAAATGGTACATGTGACACGATATTTGGACTGGTAACCTTATTGTTGTAAGCATAATATTATTGTGACTGGCTACTTGTGCTTAAAGCAGCTTGGTCCAATTTCTTAGAGCAGCTTAAACAGAAAATGTTGCTTAAAATATTCTGAAAAGCAAAAATGAACAGGATACCAGTCACAAATGGTACATGTGACATGGTATTTGGACTGGTAACCTTATTCTGGTAAGCATCCCAGGTGGTCCCGGAGTGGCAGTGATTTTCTTTGCAGAGCCTAATTAAAGATATTTTCTGTTTGGTTTGTAAGGATTGAGTCCGGAGCCCCACGGTTTGGCCTCCTTCATACGACAAATCTAGACCTACAGGAGGAAGGGTGTGCTGTTGACATCACTCACTTCGATACAGGTGAATATTAATCTTTGAGCAGAGGCTGCGGGCTAGCTTTATAATCTGGGCCCAATTTCATGGCTCTGCTATAGCAAAGAATCGGCTCTTATGGAAGCAGGGAATTTCGCGCTTACGTCAAGCGTATTTCACGGGATAGCAGGGAATGTTTGCTTGTGCACATGCGTAGTCCACGTTAAAAGGCAATCTTTGCTTACACAGAAATTCGGCGCTTGCCCTGTGAGCGGAGGATGGTGATCGTAAGCGCGGAATTTGATGGTAAGCAGAGCCATGAAAATGGGCCCTGTACATTTAGAAAGTGAATCCTCCCCGAAGACTGCTTTGTATATAATAATACAAACAAATAAAAGGGATAAACAAACAATATAGTAAGTTTGTGTCGTTTTGATTTTTGGTTACAGGATCCCAGTCCGTCGTGACCTACGCAACAGTCCAGGGGCATTTAGTGGGATGGGATCTCCGAGCTCCTGGTATTGCATGGAGACTACGCAACGAACCCAAACACGGTGAGGTACAATGTCTGGCAGTGATTATAATTACTGCTCAGGTATATTTAATTACAAATCCTGAAGACATGTAGTTGCTTATCACACACACACAAAAACAAATATGCCCCATAACTATTTTTTGCATTTATACCACAGGTCCTTTTGGTTGGTTATTAGTTTGCAACAGCTAATTCTATTTTCTCAAAACAAAACAAAATCGAAAGAAAACTTTCTTGGATCTTACTGAAGAAAAAAAAACCCCATATAAATGAAAGATGTTGTAGTATGAAACTTTTTGTTTATTCAGATACAAAAATATGAACAGTTGTATTATTTATGATTTATTGTATATTAACAGGACTGATTACGTCATTTGTTGTGGATCCACATCAATGCTGGATGGCAGTGGGTACTAGTAATGGAGCTCATACCTGCTGGGATCTTCGCTTCCAGCTCCCCATTACAACCATTCATCATTCCACAGGTACCAAGTTTTGCAACAAATCTTAGTCCACCTACTCCTGGGGTTAATACAGGGTTACCCCCTTCACGGCCCTTAAGGATGGATGATGACCGGGATTCAAACCCACACTCGGATCATCACATAATCAGTTGTTGAAGGTGCCACAGAATTATACGATGCCTTAAATCTGAATCTTTGTCAAGGGCCATTATGTAAATCCGTTTGCTTTTAAAATCTTAATCATTACCTAGGCTCAGACCTAGAAACCAAATCAGTCTAAGACCATTTCAGATTTTTAAAGTAATTTTTATCCACATACATGTATAAAGAAACACTGCGCTTTGATCTACTTCTCTAATGCCGACGACACCGTTCCCTAAAGCTCTGAGAAATCTAACCCCTAGGGGTTACCAAAAGATGTAAATGCAATCGTTTGAACATAATTATCTCCAAAAATTTGGATCCTAGTTTCAGACTGTTTAGTCAGCATTGACTTTCACCCCTGGTCCCATGACCTCTACTCCTGTTTAAGAAACCAAGATCCAAAGTCCGAGGAATCCAGATTGAGTCCCAAGACCTCAAGTCCTGTTTGGGAAATCAATACCGAGTTTCATACTTACAGTCCTATCCAAGAAATCAAGAAGAGTCTTAAACCTAGATTCCAGTCCGAAACTTCATCCAAAGACCTTGACACGAGTTCAGAATCCTGTCCTGGAGATCAACCAAAGCCCATGCCACTCACTAACTTCCCAAGCATCCTTGTACATGATGTAAATTAAGTTCTATTAACTTTTCTTCTACAGCATCACAAGTACGACGACTCATTCTGCATCCCAACCATCCATCTTGGATCATCTCCGCTGTACAGGGCAACAACGAGGTGTCCATGTGGGATATGGAGACCGGGGCCAGACAATTTACACTCTGGGCCAGTCCATCCCCTGCCCTGTCTCAGACGCAGGTATTTTTTGAAAAATTAACTTTTAAAACAAGGTTAAAAGCCACTCTTGGTAAGGGGCTACAAGAAGATAACATGAAAAAAGGTGAGCTAAAGCTAGGAATTGATATTCCTCTAAACACAGACTAGATTGTAGGATGGAGGGAAACATGCACCAGGCAAGGAGTTCCAAATGTGTAGAATAAAGCTGTTGGAATGGCTCTTTGTTCTACATTTAAGTCTGATCCATTCTTACCTACACAAAGTTTGATCAAGTAAAATAATAAACATTAGCACGGATGTCCATTTTAACATTATGACTCATGAGTACATTCCAGCTTGCAGTTTATAAAACCATTAAAATGTGCCGGCAGTTTCCAAATGGAAACTGAACATTGTGTTTAGACCATGTGACCTGTGACATCAATGGAAGAATACAATCAATCTATGTTTTATGGAGATTGCACGGTCTGATTTTTCTCAAAAGCTGTACAGCTGTTGCTTTTGTAACTCTTGAATTTATGTGAAAATTACGACACAAAATGTAAATTTTCCCATATTGCCAGTGTAGTATCTTGCCCGTCAGGAAATGCATTAGAATGTACAAGGTCTATACACGTACATATTTTGTTTAATGCTGCATTTAACGTCCGTCTTTTTCCTGTAGACATCAAACCACGCCGTTCATGGATTGTACTGCATCCCATCGAATGAGCACTCTCCAAGTTTCCTGACGGCAGGTTCTGATCAGCGACTCCGCTACTGGAGTCTAACCAATCCAGACGACTCAGGCATCATCGCAGGCTCGGTCAATGATCCCCCAACGCGACCCGCTGTAACTTACAAGTAAAATTCTTGTTTTTTAAAATCTTTACTGGTCAATTTATACTTTGGTCTCTGATTTTCCCAATCAACTCAATGACGGTAGATAAACAGCAGGCCATGTTCTTATCTGAGCAGTCTCTTCATTTTCCTATCATTATCATGGTGACGTCCTTGCTCAGTCACTACAGGCTTATTGTTGGTTTCCATCGTTAAGCTGATTCAAGCCCATCACTGGATTAGATTTTCCCAATCTACTCACAGCAGGAGATAAGATGTTCACATAGTGTTACTGCAATCCAAATATATATTAGAAATAATGTGTGCCTGTTAAAGCCAGCAGTGTTATTCACCAAATAATTACAATTTTGTTTTTCCTCTTTGTAGGCGGAGACTAATCGACGGTACAGAGGTGATCGTAGAAACGTACGATAAACACCGCAGCACGCATGTAGTAGGAGAGTCAGGGCGCCACAGCTCAGAGCAAGTTCCAGTCGGTCATCGTAACATCATCACCGACCTTGGAGTGATCCTCGTGTCACCGAACAGTGCGGCAGTTGCTACGGCCTCGCACGACGGCGTCATCAAAATATGGAAATAAGTGTACGAACAATCATATTTTTTATCATGTGCGGCCATTTTGTATTTCTCGCATCATTTTCAGTTCACAATTAATCATAGAAAAAAAGTACTCAAAGTAACTTAACTTTAAAATGTTATTTCAAAACCTAGGCTGTACAATTTCGTCTCGGACCTTTACATCTTACGTTGAGTTTCTCAATTTTCTTGTTGTCCATGAAACTTGTTTGTATAAATAACTTGAAGCATACACTAAATTGTTCGGTTGACCCTTCTCTTTGCCCATCATGAAAATCATGTTCTTATTAAAAGCTTTAATGGAAATTTTAAAAATATGTATAATTCAGTGGTTTTGTGAACTCAACAAACAAGAATTGCTTAAATGATTATGTTATTAAAAACTGTGCAGTATTTCAGGGACAAGTGATTATTATATTGTACATATTCCAGCCAGTAATTGCCATGTACTGAAAAAACCCCAAAATTATCAGAATAAATTATGGTGTACTGTATTGAGTACCAATGCGACAGTCGAGTCACACTTTGGAAGAATATCAATTCATGTTTCTTTTTTAGGAGCGCTGTGTCAATGTCTGCTAAAAGTCTGATGGGTGACATGTACGATCTATTTTTATGTAATCGTATCGTACATGTATGACCCATAATACTCATGTTATCACGAGAGGGCATTATCACTCAAAAAATAGTATTGACTTTGGGTTGTACCTAGGCAACACAAATCAGCAAGACTTTTTTTAGTACAGAATTTGAAAAAAACTCAAAAAGCTGGGTACTTTAGGTTTGAAAGAGTTCAGTCCAGCATTAAATTGTTATTTATTTGTCAATATCAATACCATTGAAGTCCATGCCAACCATATTGATATTACTTGATTTACAGAATCCGTCCCTCGTCGTTCAATTACTTTGCTGACTTTGCCGCTGTGGAAAAAGAGAAACCGATCTTTGTGTTAACAAAAAATCTACATAGAAGTTTTGATGTAAAATCTGTCTTTGTATACATCACAATACTAATACCACTAAACCTAATACTCAAAATGATACAAATGCTGTCTGTTGCAGATAGACAACAGACTTGCGAATTAAATATATGGTAGTTTTGCATTGGGGATAAGGAATATTATTTGGTCTACACTGATGTGTATTACACGCTGTATACTCTGTTCTTTCCTGTGTCCTGTGTGATATGCCTGTGGATTTTTTTCACAGGACTCAGGGGGATGAAAGTACTGAGTGTATTGGCAAAGACCGAATAATAGACTTGAAAATTATATCTTTCAAGTGTAATTTATAACGGCAAGAAGGGAACGCAAAGTTAAGAAATCCATGTACACATTTTGTTAAGGGTGCAAATACAAATGCAATATGATATTCATAAACTCAAATAATACAAAGACAGTCACAATATCATGGCATCATCAATTTGAATCTTGGCAAAAGATGAAATAATACATGTAGTAATAATAAATGAATTTATCAAGTGATTTTACAAGAGAGATGAAAAAGAGTCCAAGGGTGCAAACAAATCACAAATACAATGACAATATAATGACACCATCATTCATAGCATATTCAAAGTTCACAAGAGAATAAAACAAATATCAATCACAGTAACAATATAATAGCACCATCAATATGAATGTTGGCAAAAATGAAACAATAATAGTTAATGTATTGATAAGGTGCTTCTACAGAAGCACTACACATCAGAAAACGAAATACAAGCATACCAAATACAAGAAACACAAATATTAGCACAAGTGATTAGGTCTGCTCTGCTAAATTGAATCTGTCAAAACCAGGAGATAGATTTCAGAGGATTTGAGAATGCTAGCTTGATAAAACTCACCTCTGATTTTCATCCTCGTCATGAAGCTGCTGCTCTTGTTCTTGCGGAAACTTTCAAAAGGGTCGTTGATCTCCACACCGACCCCACGGTACATGTCCATCTTATCTCTGACCTCACCCCCTGAGACTGGGTCTACAATACCCTGCTCTCTGGCACCGAGACCCTGCCCACCCCAACCTGGAAATAACGGGGAGTTTTAATAAAGATGCTTACAGAAAAAATAACTTGCGATCATTCTAACGATTTGAAATTTCTAAGTATCCCTCAAAATGGCCTTGAAATGCTAACTCCAGGCCTTGAGAGAAGATGATGGAGAAATATGAGGATAAGTTGTGGGAGGATCAGAGAGTCCGACAGATATCAGGCCTCAATTCAAGGTGGGAGTTTAACCACAGCAAACTGAGGTGAAATGCAGGAACTTATGCCAGTGAAATGCAGGAACTTATGCCAGTGAAAAATCACATCAATCACCACAATGAATCATATTTTCTTGAAGATGTAAATCCATCCATGTTTCTGAAAGAGTTAGAATTATGATTCTGATATCTGTCGTAAGAGGGGGGGGGGGGGGGGGGGAACTAAATTTCCATTTTACCCTTTTACCAATGAGTGATAAGCATTGTATACTAAGTGCTTCAGAGTCTGGCAGAAAAATCCACACACAATTCAGGTGCGATTCAAACCCACAATCGATCTACAGCACGGTCCAATTTCATAGAACTGTTTAAGCAGAAAATATTGTTTACAAAATGTCTTCTTAGCAAAGATGAGCAGCATACCAGTCACAGATTGTACATGTGACATGGTATTTTGGCGGGTAACCTTATTCTGGTAAGCAACATTTTGTTGTGCTTAGCTTCTTTTATTGTGCTTAAGCAGCTCTATGAAATTGGGCCCTGGTGTATTCACCACTAGAACACAGTGTGTGCAAGGTGCCAACAGGCTATTCGGAATCCCGTACAGCAAACAATTGAATGACTGCAAAAGGTATAAACTAAAATAGGGAAACTTTTGACTCACCCATTTTCTTCATGAGTTGAGCACCCTTGTTTTCTTCCCCAAGCCTTGTGTTTGCATCGGTCTGGTAAAACGGTTGTCTGTTGAAAAAATAAAATCAAGCGATACAATATATCTGAATCTAAAAAGAAATGGTATTCATCAAGTACAAGACTTGCTTTGTTTGGGGTGTGTGTTGTTGGATACGGGGGAGGGGCTGAGCGGATAAGAGCACCGGACTCGAGCTCTGGTGTTTCTGTTCAGCAGAGTGTGGGTTCGAGTCCCAGCTGTGACACTTGTGTCCTTAAGCAAGACACTTAACCATTATTGCTGCGTCCTTCGGATGGGACGTAAAGCTATATGGTCCCGTGCATTGTGTAATGCACATAAAAGAACCCAGTGCACTTATCGAAAAGAGAAGGGGTTCGCCCCGGTGTTCCTGGTTTGATTGGCTGCATATTGCACCACAGCACCTTGTAAACCATTACATGGTGCTATGTAAAGGTCATAGATCTCATACTTCAAAAACGTAGCTCCACATACCTTGTAGGAAAATACTGACTGTTGAAGCATCACTGAGTGACGGATATGAGCACTATATAAGAAGCCACTATTATTATTATTACTATTATTATTATAAAACTGCAGATAGAATTTGCTGTTTGGCATGTGAGGGGAACATCTATGAAGTACCAATATCAACAAAACATTCCCAAAAAGACATTGTGTACTTTGATCCTTTCCGGATGTAAAATAGGTTAAGGTCAATTTCAACTTGATTTATTTTGGAACTAACACCACTGCACAAATCAAAATTGGCTTATAAGAACAAACTAACGATCGTAAGAACGTACATTCCATAATCTGGTGAAGGACTACGCGTTTTCTCTCTTCGTCTCCTGGGTGGAGGCGTCCGTGACCTCGACCTCGACCTGTTCCTCCTCCTCGGAGGCGGAGACTCAGAGGTGCTTCTCCGTCTGTAAGAGGGAGGCGATCTTGAGCGGGAACGTGAGTGGGATCGTCGCCTACGGGCAGGGGATTTAGATCGCACAGGTGAAGGTGATGCTGATCTGGAACGTGACCTGAAAAAAACACAAGGATTTAGTGAAAAGAACATTTTCGAAACCCATTTTCCTGTTTTGTTCACACAAGACAATGATTGAAGATAATGACAAACTTTCACCTGTATCTGCGCTTGGTGCGTACAGATTCTTCCTCGCGTTGCGGAGACGGTGATCTTGACGAGGAGCTGTCTCGTCTGATTGGCGAAGGGATATGAACTGTCCTCTGCAGTCCTTCTCTCTCAAGACGGTCCTTCTTAAGTTTGGAGTACTTTTGCTTTGCCTTGAAGAATTCAAACAGACCGTTTTGCTCCCACCCTTCACTGGAAGAGTAAAGACAAAAAGACAAGTCAGATGCACCTGTCTTTCTTGCTATTAAACCAATGAGACAAATGAACATCTGTTCTACAGCTGTGACAGTGATCGCATACAAGGTTTTAGTTCGCACAATACTAGAGTATTTCAACACAGTTTGGGATCCCCTCAACAGTCTCACAAAAACAGTTCATAGAACAGCAACTTGCTTTGTTTCTGGTGATTACAGGGGGGAAACATTTGCTACTGCCTTAGTAGAAAAGTTAGATTGGGACACTCTAGAAGATCGCAGAACCACAGCTAGGCTCACAATAATCTATAGAAAAAACATGTGGCTTTATAGAACATCTCAGTCACAAAGGGCTCTTTTACTCATGTCGTATGGATGGCCAGTATTTATACAACAAACCATATTTCAACAAGGATTGTTTTAAGTATTCATTGTACCCAAGAACTATTCCTGAGTGGAACCTGTTTCCCAAGGGAATTCACTCCACACCGGATCTGAAGTCATTTAAGTCATCATTAGACAGCATTACAATCACTAATCTAGTTAGCCACGCCCACTTAGATCACATGCTTGGCACATTTGACTTTACCGAGATAGGCCAGCAGGGCGTTGAGTACAGTAAGCTAGCAGAAGCAGAAACCAGTAGTAAGAGCAACCTCACTACCAAGGGCACTGCGCCAGCTTGATACCTCACGGCACTAACCCCTGGAAGGGATGTACTGAAAAACAGCACTGATTGGTTCCCAAAAGTGACTACTGTTTGTGCACGCTTGTTTAAAACTTTCAAGAGCTGGTATGGCGCTTGTAGGACTCTTAATACGCACATCTGAAAATGCAAGTATTTTGATACAATTCCATTTCCAATGAATCATGTTAGACGGTCACCCTAAACTGCATACGAGTTAGACATATCACAACATGAAAGAGGACCAGTTGCTCTTTGACTTAATGCCTCTTTTGCAGGCAACCATATATGAACGGGCGCGTAGAGTGGATCAACCACAGGCCTAATAAAAATATGCCAGATTCTGTCACATTTTAATGAACACCAATTCCAGGGGTTATGAGCGAGCAAGGTATACTGGGAAAAAATGGCGTGGCGAGATCGATCACTCCTGGGAACGAGGTTGCATTAAGAGTCCCTCAGCCACTGCGTCTTGGCGTTAGAGATCCTTACCTGTTTCTAGGAGCTTCCCTTGATGGCGGGGCATAGAATGCCTCCACAGCGGCCAGGAGTCGATTGCTTGGGGGCTGGGGAGGGGGGAGGCGGATCATATCAGGATCCACAGGCTCATACTCAGTGTCTTCAAGCTAGGAGGAAATGGTGAGGAAATCATTCAGAGAGTTCTTAGTGAATTGGTTTTATAGTGAGAGTCATAGCGGACAAAAAAGGTCTGAAACTAGGAGCTAATTTAGGAGGCATGTTGAAAATATAGCGTTTCCACCTTTCACTTCTGCCCTAGAATTCTAGATTTCAAGGAGCTTTTGGGAACAGTATCCTCAGCACTAGAGAAGTACATTCAACTAGCACAATTGCTCTACATCTGAAGAATTTTTTTTTTTTTGTATTTTAATTTGTTTTTTCCCCGGAGGAATCTTTTTATTCAAACGTTCAAACAACTCCTCACTTTAAATACAAAAATACTGAAAATCCATGGCATAAAATCTGCTTAAAATAAAAACTAGCCATAAAGAATGAAACATGTAATCTTAAAAAACTTAAAATATATCTATAAAAACGGATCAATGGTCTGCTTGGTAGGCTCAATGATCAGAGATGCGATAGGCTGTTGAAAAAAAACTCTGAGCGCAAAGCGCGAAAGCTTGTGAGCTTGAAAACTTGGAGCACGAAGCCCACTAATAACACTTATCTTTGGTTTTAAAAGCCCTACTCTGCAATATGGGGCGTTAGATATGTTTTATCTTCATTTTTTTAATGAATTTGATCTTAAGTTGAATTTTAAAAAAATTATTATTATTATATTATTATTTATTTTGGGGGGGAATTGCATTTCTTTTTTTGGAAGGCAAAAAACCGGACTTCCGGTTAAAAAAAGAAAACTCATCCCTGAATGATATTGAGTCCAGGCTACGACATCTTACCTTGACGAGTGGAGCCATCAGTCCAGCCGGCAGGTCAAAGTATGGCACCATGGGCATCAGCGAGGGGTCATTCGGATCAAGGGGCAGGAGTTCCATATCAGGGGGTGGCCGGTTGAAGTCCGGGGGAAAGTCCATAAATCCAGGGGGTGGCTTTGAGAAGTCGGGCATGGGTGGCAGTGGGCCGTGGGCATTGGGTGGCGGTAACATGTGAAGGGGTGGCATACCGGGCTGAGGAGGGGGAAAGGTCGGGGGCATACCTGCACGACAAACAAAAAGTATGAATATTCAATCATTTCTTTATTTGGATGGATTTTGTCATCAACAACTTCTTTATCCGAGTGGCAAGGTGGTTTTACTAACCAAGGAAAATGAGAAATTTGTTATTGCAATATTTCAAGCAGCACCCTGACACCAATTGAGCCCTCATTGGCTATGCACAGCATAAATCCCAAAAGGTGTTTTCCTAACCCCCTCCCCCCCCACCTACATTTATTTCCCAAAGACAAGAATTTAAGAGCTATTCCAGTAAAAAATGAAGGTGTATTTCAGGATTACTTGATATAGTTTAGGGGTTGAGATAGTTTAGTGAGTGGTTTAAAGCATGGGATTCAAGTTCCGGTGGTTTAGTCATCAGGTGTGGGTTCGAGTCCCGGTCATGACGCTTGTGTCCTTGAGCAAGACACTTCGCTATAATTGCTTCTCTTCACCCAGGGGTATAAATGGGTACCTTTGAGGGTAGAGTTTGATATTGTGTTTGAAAAAAAACCGACAGCTCGGGGCTGTATACTCCAAAGGGAGCTGAGAAAGATTAAAGGAATGTTATTGGCCCAATAACCAGGACACTATTAATGTAAAGCGCATTGATACGTTATTGTAAAATGCGCTATATAAGAACTAGTTATTATTATTATTATTAATACCTGGTTGGAATGGTTGTCTTGGTATCCCCACAAATCCAGGAGGGGGTATTGAGGGATCGAAGTTTGGGAACATGTTGGCGATGGTGCTGGTGTCAAGGGGACCTGTTGGTTAAAAAAATAATAATACAAAATTCATCAAAACTTAGTGTACAGTAAAAAGTACACAAATAAAACTAGATACAATTTTCTCAATTTAACTTGAAGATGCATTGCTTGAATTTGTGAAAATTGATGGCATGCCTAAAAACACAAAGAGACCACGGCCTCTGATCTTGGCCTTGGTGCCCCTTCAAAAGTTTTCCATTCCTCTATTATCCTTCACTCTACAGTCACCAAACACCAGTGTTTGGACTTAAATAAGACTGGCCTAGTAGTAAGCAATTGTTATTTGGGATTTAAGTCCTCAATCTTCCACAATCAGACAACTTCCAAAATAGGTTTTTGAAGGGTTAGCTTGAAGTAAAATTAATCGGCTTTAAATATTATAAAAAGAGCACAATCTGTATTATTTTAAAGATGGTATGAAAAGGTACCTTGTGGAAGTCCAGCAACAGGAGGCAAACCAGGTCCTGGGGGTACAGCTGCACCTGCTGGTGGCTTCATTCTGGGCATACCAGGTGCTCCTTTGACAATAAAAATGGAACCAACTTTCTATGATTAAAAACTCATTCTCTTCGAAACTATAGTGTCTTCTAGAAAGAGTTTGGGAATATATGGTCGAATTAACTCTTTATCAGGAATTATTGTGTAATCAAAAATACTACAACTTGCTCTTTTGTCTGACAAACCAGATTACGGTAGATCGAATGGCTGCCAAGATTGTTTCCATTGTTCTCAGCATAGTAATAAGTTGAGATTCCAGTATGCTACGACCAACTATCTGCTGCAGCTTATAGCCTATAGGACGGCTGAGTCACGCTTCCCTGCAAGCTCTCAAAAGAGAACTGTAAATCCCAGTGCAAATACCACCATGTTTGTTGTCTTTACTTTATTTAGTTAGGGTTTCATTTTGACAACAATATTCCACACAAAAACAATTTGGGTTGGTGGTCCTAAATTTACACCGTTCGAGTGTGAAACCAGGCTTTCTGCTTGTTTTCTCCCAAACACTTTTGCTTTGCAGAGATGTTCAGAATCACTTTGGAACTCCTTGACTGGTTTAGGCTTCCCCCATCCTACAATCTTTACTTTTTAAAGAGGAATATAAATTCCTACCTTCAGCTAGTTATTTTTATCTTAAATATTTTCTTCTCGTAGTCCTTTATACAAAGAGTGGCTTTTAGCCTTGTTTGGGGCGAACTTGCATAAAAAAATATAAATAAAAACCGTGGGGGGAAAAAAATCTGAAAAGTCTGGTTAAGCAGCTCTATGAAAATGGGTTCTGGATGAAGTATCACTTACCCATCATCGGCATGCTGGCCATTGTAGGGGGCATGTTCACCCCACCAGGTATTGAGGGTGGGACTTTGCCTACATCAAGAAGCTGTTGAGAGCTGCTGGGGGTGTCTATATCTTCTGACTTCTGGATGGGGAACACAAAATTATTACAATTATATATTTATTTAATTCTGAAGCAACTTCTGATCTTAACCGCTCATTTGTTTGCATCGGGAGAGATGGTTACTGTTGGGATACTTTTTCCTGCAATTTGTTTTTTTCCATTTTGAGGAAGGATTATCTTGTTATAATGAATAGCATTTTAGCAAACTCCTAAAACAAGTTAAAGGAAAGAAATATAGCAATTTCATTGTTGTGACTAGAACTTTTGTCAGGGTGTCCCCTGCTTCCAAAACTAAACCTGAGCTTTAACCAAGACAAATTCCAAGATTAAGACCAAGATTAAGACCAAGAACAAGACTAAGAACCAGACCATTACTAGGACCCAGACACAGACCCCGACCAAGGCCCAGACCCAACCCCCGGACCCATCACCAGACCTACACCAACACCTAGACCAAGAACCAGACCCAGATCTAGACCACCACCTAGACCAAGACCAACCTGTATGTCTTTGGAATCATTTCCATCCTCCTCTGCCATCACCTTCTCCTGTTGAGCATCCAGGAGACGAAGCATAGACGTGACGTGATCCACAAACTCCTGATGCTGCTTCTGAAGGCTGGACATCTGCTCCTGGATGTTCTCGGTGATGTTGTTCACAACATCCGCAAACTCCTCCAGTTGCTTTGCCTGTGAAGAAATAAATCGAGGGTTGATTTCTGGACAACAGTTGATCTTAACTTCTAAACTTAATCAGTGAAGGAAATATATTTTTTTAAATTATAATTTTATAAATTTTTTGAGATTGGGATGGTGGAGAGACAGACGTGGAAACTACTTACTTGGAAGGCTGCCAGTGACTCTTGGGGTGTTTTGAGTTCTTTCATCACGCTGGCCTCAAAATAGTTGTTGGACTCCCATAGGTGTAGTACCTGCACATTGACAGTCACAAAATTAATCAACACTCCAAAAACGTTCATTACCAATTTCACCTTGCCTTTGCAAAACAATGCCTCACGATTTTATAATAACTGTGCATGTTGCATGAACGAGACTCCATGTAAAAAACACATTGCCTCTAGGTGCCATCTGAGCCCAATTTCATAGAGCTGCTTAAGCAACTAAACATTGCTTAACACATTTCTGCTAAGCAAAAATGAAGAGGACACCAGTCACAAATTTTACATGTGACATGGTATTTTGGCTGGTAAACTAAATCTGGTAGGCATAGTTATTATGTGCATAGCTACTTTTTATGTGTAAGCTGCAGCATGAAAGTGGGGCCTGGTTTGAGTGTATGTACACACTAGTTTTGGTGGGAAGATACGACATTCTTTGACATTCAATTAATTGGTAATTACTCCCCCAAAAATTAAGACCATAAAAACTTGGTAAAGAGCACTGGAGAGCTGTTGATATAATTTAAGATTATTAGAAAAACATTCCCCTTTAAACTAATGTAATTTTAGAGAAAGAGGGAATTCTTTTCTCCAAAGCTTGAATCTGAAGCCCCATGCATCTGAAGAAGCCCCACCCCCCCCCCCCCCCCATGCATCTGAAGAAGCCCCAGGCATCTGAAGAAGCCCCAGGCATCTGAAGAAGCCCCAGGCATGTGAAGAAGCCCCAGGCATCTGAAGAAGCCCCAGGCATCTGAAGAAGCCCCAGGCATCTGAAGAAGCCCCATGCATCTGAAGAAGCCCCATGCATCTGAAGAAGCCCCATGCATCTGAAGAAGCCCCATGCATCTGAAGAAGCCCCATGCATCTGAAGAAGCCCCAGGCATGTGAAGAAGCCCCAGGCATCTGAAGAAGCCCCAGGCATGTGAAGAAGCCCCAGGCATCTGAAGAAGCCCCAGGCATCTGAAGAAGCCCCAGGCATCTGAAGAAGCCCCAGGCATCTGAAGAAGCCCCAGGCATCTGAAGAAGCCCCAGGCATCTGAAGAAGCCCCATGCATCTGAAGAAGCCCCGGGCATCTGAAAGCACACACTTCTATGCAACAAGAGTGTGTTTTTCTTTCTTTCATTATTATCTTGCAACTCCGATGACCAATTGAGACAAATTTTTCACAGGTCTGTTATTTTATGCATATGTTGTGATAGATCAAGTGAAAATACTGGTGTTTGTTAATTACCAAAATTACCCTGCCCTAAAGTGTTATATGTTAAGGCAATTTTTTGTGGAGATAAAACGTTTTGGCACTCTCTCGACAATATTATTCTCGTTGGTAGATTGACTGACAATGTTTATTTAAAAGTTTTTATAGAGAAAAAAAATATTGTACCTTGCCGAGTTTTTTTTTTTCTCCCTCGTCTGCACTCAGATAAGTTGAGCAGAAGGTAGGCGCTACGATGTTCCCTAACGCTGTCTGAAGCTCCTCGGATCCTCTTCGAACACTGTTGAAAAAAGACGAAGATTAACTCTCATTCAACAGACTTGATTAAATCTTTTTTTTAAAACTACACATGTACTGATTGCCAAGCTCAAGGCCAAAATATGACAGTCAAGACATAGAACAAAGAAGAAAATTGAAAAAATAAGGGCGCGTAATAAGCATGACACGTTTACCAGACCATCCAGGGCTCGAATCTGGTGGGAAAGTCCACAAGACCGCAGGGCTTGAACCTCAAAATGTTCACTGGACCAGAATTAATTTTACAAGACAAATATCAAAATGAGAAAAACAAATTTTAACACAGTTTAACATAAAATCTGCTTTGATTTGGACAAGCACTGAGACAAGATTTATCTTCTTTGTCTCATATTGGCAGCTCAAGAGAATTGCTATTCATCTGATTTGAAGTCAAAATGTGAATATTAACTTTAAAAAAACAAAAATTACACAGTGAGACCACAAGACCGCTAGACTTGTCCAGTCTTGAGTTTACTGGCCCGATGCTGTAATCACTGCCTCGGGCCTGCGGTCCACTGTTAACTTTGAGCCCTGCCATCATTTTTAAGGAAGTATGAGTGTAGCTTTCCTCTACACTGCTTAGCCTTGCACTCCATTTTGGTAGAGAGGGTATTGAAGGATTGGGGGTGGTAGGGTCTAAGTTCTTGCTTTCCGTTTGAGTTATTCAAAGCAGTCCCTTACCAGTGATGGTTGACATCGTTGATTAGGTAAATAAGATGCAGCTTAGTCTCAAAAGGCGTGTCCTTCGGGATGATCTTATGGAGGATGTAAAGGGTTATCAGCCGACAGTGCTCCTCCGTCTTGGCCGTGGAGAATATCCACTGTTTTCCATTCTGAAGATACAAGAAAAGACAAAGTTAATCCTTTTGTCAAATTGTAATACTTTGTTATTAGGTTTAAAAAAAGTTTTAACTGTCCCAAGCCAATATGGCTCATCAGGCCGATGTTTATATCCAGTTTCATTGGCATTCAAATCAAATGTAAACAATTTTTTGCAGTGAAGGCCGCCCATACTTAGGTTGGCAAAACTCACAGCAGTCATCAGCTCAGAGCAGAAACGACTTATAAAGAAACCCAGTCAGCTTATAGCAGAAAGAACTTATGATACCTACACCACAATGGGGTATAAGTCCTTTCTGCTCTGAGTCGACTGGATCTTCTAAGTCTTGCAAGACCTTTCTACTCTGAGCCAACTGGGTCTTTCTAGGTTTTAGTCTAGGTCCTGCTCTGAGCCAACTGGGTCTTTCTAGGTTTTAGTCTAGGTCCTGCTCTGAGCCAACTGGGTCTTTCTAGGTTTTAGTCTAGGTCCTGCTCTGAGCCAACTGGGTCTTTCTAGGTTTTAGTCTAGGTCCTGCTCTGATCTTACTGGGTATTTCTAGGTCTTAGAAATCCTTTCTGCTCTGAGCCGACTGGTTCTTTCTAGGTCTTATAAGTCAATTCTGCTCTGAGCCGACTAGATCGTTCTAAGTCTTACAAGTCAATTCTGCTCTGAGCCGACTAGATATTTCTAAGTCTTATCAGTCCTTTCTACTCTGAGCTGAGTGGGTCTTTCTAGGTCTTTGAAGTCTTTTCTGCTCTGAGCTGACCAGAAAGTTTTTATACAGTGATTTAATGCAAGACAAAATGGCTTACCGCTATTGCATCCTTTGTGCATGATTCAATGATGGCCTGCAGTCTTGTTTCAAGCTCACTGATATCAACATCAAGCTCCTTGGCACACATCTGAATCTTTTCTTCCCTGGCTGTTACTAGCCCCAGCTCAATCTGCTCCTGTCAGGTAGAAACAAGTAACCAGTATGAACCACTTAACGCTGGAAGATGTATATGTGTGCAACTTTGTTTCCAGGGTAACTTTTATATTCCTCAAACCACCAGACAATCAAACAAAACAAACAAAATCATGAGGAAACCAATCCAAGAAAGATTTATCAAATTAAGTGATCACCTTTTTGCACAACAGGCCCATTATTTCATGGAGGCAATTGCCTTCACGACCTTAATAATTGCATTGGTGTCCCTTGAAATGTTCTAGTAAAAAAAAAAAAAATTTCTTATACTAGAGGTGCCCTTTATTAAAGGAAAAACTGCCTTGTCTTAAAAGCGTTTGACCTAGCACAACATTATTATGATTTATTTGTTTTTGGGCACTAACTAACCATCTTACTGATTGAGTATTTGAATCCGTTCAAAAATCCATTCCACACACTTGCCTGTAGCTTTGTACACACTCTTTAGCTTTATTGTTGGATCAAAGTGAACACAATGCATGATCAGTGAAGCGTGTATGGTTTTGATTGGTGAGACAGTGGGCTCCACAATCTACTAGAGAATGGGAGGGTTAATGATGTGATAGTGTTAGCAGCAGAGATTCGAACAAGCTAATGCGCCCTCAGGGGCTGTGCAGAGTGGACTGAAAATCTAATATCTTACTTGTTGCTGGGCGACAAATACTTCATGCTGTTTGAGCAGATTCTCTTCACTCTCTTTGATCTGTTCCTGCATGTGCTCTCGCTCCCTCTGTACCTGCTGTTCTTTCTGCAGCCTGTCCTGTTTATCCCGCTGTTCTTTCAACAGCTGTGCCTGTTTCTCCTTCTCGACATGTAGCTGCTGTTGCAGTTGCTGCTGCTGGATCTGAAGCTGCTGTTGCTGCTGCTCCAACGACACAGAATGATGCGGTATCTGCTGTGGTGGCATCTGGGGCTGTGCCTGCTGCGGCGGGGGCGGATGGTGCTGCTGCCAAGGAGAACTACTTATTGTTGGAATGGTCTGAGGAGGTTGCTGCATCTGTGGAGGCGGAGCCATCGATGGAGGAGGGTGCTGCGGAGGTCCCTGCTGCTGCCATGGTGCTGACTGGATGGACTGTTGGGTTATGACGTCCTGAATAATAGCCTGCTGATGGGCCAGTTTCTCTTTACGTTGTCGAATAACTTATGTGACAAAAATGTTTAAAAGGATGGTAAATATTACATCAGATGGCATCAGAAGCTTTTTATTTTCCTTTTCTTTGAAAAAAACATGTCCTACAAAGGTTGAAAGGTACTAACTTTGATAGAAAACTTTGATGTGCATTAAAACGTTAAATGATTTTACAACTCGCAACAGTGCCCATAAGGGTAGGGCGGACACAACACGCCACTGTTACTGGGTATAATGGTGTAAAGGCATTTAGTTTTATTGTTCTGAATCAATTTACCATGTAAGTATTGTAAATTATGCATATGTAGTAAATATTAAATTGATATGTAGTAATAAATGCTGGGCCCCAATGAAAACCAGCTTCAACCGTTTAAAGAATGTTTGCCCTGAACAACGGGTCAATAATTGTGTTCAGGAAAGTGAAGTGGGACACTTTTTCAGTAAAAATGGGTCAGTAAAGGAATGTTTTTAGAATGCTCATTTTTAAGGCTCTATTAAATTACAAGTTTTAATAAGCAAAATTTAAATGGCAAAGAAAAAAACAAAACACTATTAGTTTACAAGAAAGTTTTCTGACATTGACTAGAGCAGGCTAGTTGAATAAACTCCTCGGCAGTTCACTATTAAAATCTTAAGTAGTCCCCTCAACCAGTAAAAAGTAGTCCAGACATATTTACCTACCCTGGGTAGTACACAATTAGCAGAACAGTTATTTTCAGAACTAAGAAGTTCACCCAAATTCCGAATCTACTCTGAGGTAGTAGAATAATAGCAAGACAAATTCTAACAAAAGTTGTTTTGGATCGAGCAAAAACACATTGTATGAGGAAACACCACTCACTTTGTTGTTCAGTGGCTACTATGCACTGGTAGTAATTGAAATATTCGCCGCCGTACAGAAAATTGAATTTAGGGTTGTTCATCTGCTTGTGTTTGGTCATCTTCTCGAATTCCGGTCCATTGCGAGCGACAAAGTTGGCCAACTTGTCAATGATGTTCTTTAGCTCAGGATCTGAAACAGTGAAAGACGAGATTACATGATAGTGTGGTCCAAAATTGATAATCAGCCCAACTTCAGTTTGAACTGGCCCAACTACAGATGGATAAGAAGACTACCATGAGGCTGGAGTAAATTAAAGTTGAGGCAACTTGAGCCCAACTATTGTTGGGAAAGTTTAGCCCAAGTTGGATCCTACCCTAACACAAAGAAACATTGTTCTGGGGTTGAATGGTTGTGAAGAGGCTATAGGCCTTTTGCGTCGCAGTTTTGAGTAAATGCTTTTTGAAAAAATAGTCAGTGGCCTGATGTTTAGACCCTAACAGAGTCTTTTTTTGAAGGCTTTCGAGAAAGACTCTGCTAGGGTTTAAATGTCCAGCCACTACCTATTTTGAGGGCCAAATGAGTGGGGTAAAGAAAACTGCCACTTCCTTTAACCATTCTGAGGTAGTTGTTACCTCCATGCTTCAATAAAAAGAATGAACAAAGAATATAAGCCAATGACATTGACAATCATGACGATGTCTTCGGAGTCATTAGAAAACAGTAAAAAACACAATTTATATGTTTTCACTGTTTTCAAACATCAAATTTTATCACGAGTGACTGATGATAGAGACTAATTGTTGTACTAATTTCCTAAAAACTAAAGCATTTCAATTTTCAAGCAAAACTCTTTCAAGGGAAGTTTTCCACCATGACCATCTTTATACTATGTAAATTATCATCAATAATTATGTGCAAATCTGTGAATATTTATATTTCAATCTTACCGATGTTTTTATACACACCCTTTACAGTTACAAATAAAAAGAAAAATCTAAATTCAAAAAGGGAAAAACTAAATAAAATAGTACAAAAGGTTTTGTAAAATTTAGAATGTGAACGTGAAGAGTTGAGCTATACAAAAGCTTAAAATCATTTGCCCTTTTTATAAGTTTTAGAAACAAAAGAAGCACACAGGTTTAGGACGAGTTTATGGGGCGAATTTGTTAATGTCGTGTACATGGTCGGTGTAGGGTATAGTGTAGGTCGAGTTATCCAATCAATTTAGAGAAGCCTGAACCGAAGCAGACGAAAGAAAATGAACCGTGGTGAATCGGCATGTAAATGAATACAAAGAAAATTTTGTCAAATATTATACATTACCGTCTGGTGGGTTTGGTAGACTATCCATGGCAGTATCTTACAAACATGTGAGCTATACTATAGACATAATATTTGATCCAAAAGGGTGACACACTTAGCGCTTTTCCACACAACACTGTGTACCGTGTCCGCGCCGCCAGCCGTCTGTATGTGCCAGACAACAGAGGGCGCTAAACCTCTTGCAGTAGTACACGTGCGCGTGCGTGATCTTCAAATTTTACAAACATGGCTGCCTCCAAGGTGGTCGGAAAGTTAAAAGTTGGAGTATTTAGAAATGCTCTTCCTCGACCTAAAGTGTCAATTCCCGAACGTTTGAAGGAGGGTTGGATTGGTAAAGCAGGTTAGTACCTATGACTTTCTTTGTATGGTAAATTATTTAAGAATTTAAACGCTAACTTAGCAACGACACCGTGACCCTGGCTAAACTAAACTTGTGCCCAATCCAACCCCCCCACCCCCTCCCCCTCTTCACGCTTGCCTTTTTACTTTACTTAAATCTTTCTAAATTTCTGTCTTTACTTCCCTCTTAAATTAAAAACGACTCTGCACATGTCATTTTATTTCTTCCTCCATGCATGTACTGATTGTTAGCGCTGTGACTGCGTGTGTGTGTGTGACTGTGAGTGTGACTAGGCAGGCTGTGTTGTGAAACTGAAGAGTGTATGTTGCAAACTACTGTACTAGCCCACCTTGTTCAGTTGTTGGGCTGTGTATGGCTCTCTTTTAACATCGGTCTCATAACACTGAGACCGATGTTAAAAGAGAGCCATTACAGACCAACAAGGTGGGCTAGTTGCAAACGAATACAGTCCGGCTACGAGGTGGTGCTTTATTAGTTGCGATAATCGTAAACCCTCCTTTCCCGACGGGCTTTAGGCCGAAGCCCGTCGGGAAAGGAGGGTTACGATTATCGCAACTAGTGCTTTATATGACTGAGTTGCGGGGTATTCTGCAATTGTGCCTTTAATGGTCATAATATAATTCATTATAAAAACAAATTAAATTAATAATAATATTATAAAATTGATTAAAAAAACACACACATTTCATGTTTTGATAATCATATAAATCTGCTACCCCTCCAGCAGAGAGTACTAAACATTTAACAAAATAACAGCTGGTTTGGTTATCATTGTAACGTACTGCTGTACAGTGTAGATTTAGTGTTCAATTTCTTCTTAATTTGTAATTATCATCTTCTGCAATAATCGTTCCAGCTCTTGTTGGTCATGTCCCTTCCTTAGAACTCCTGTTTTATTACCACCAACAAATAGAAAATTACGCAAAATCAATCTAAATTATCAAATCAATCGATAGATTGTTGCCAAAAATAATGCAAAGGTCAGTTTAATTCTCTGGTCTGGAATCTCGACAGATTTTC
The DNA here is from genome assembly GCA_037783415.1 of Leptasterias polaris. NCBI lineage: Eukaryota > Metazoa > Echinodermata > Asteroidea > Forcipulatida > Asteriidae > Leptasterias > Leptasterias polaris. The sequence continues at coordinate 1,880,585 of JAZGTN010000035.1, forward strand.
TTGTTATTTACATGTACGTCTTAACAATTTTTGTTCTCTCAAATAACTTTAACACCCCAAAATATGTTTACATATTCTTTCAGGCACATATGCAGCAAATGTTGCACGTGATTACAAGGGTGCAACAGTGGACATATTCACCGATGCCAGGGCCCGCCCAGTCAAGGCTGCCATCTATGCAACTGCCTTCTGTAGCTCTGTTGTAGCATGTTGGAACAACCCTGACGAGAAATCCTACCAGATATCACTACAGAATGCCTGCAATGATGTACTTCTCTTGAGCGATGCAATCAGGAACCCTAAGACAAATACATACCTCCAGTCGTTGATGATGCTTCGTAAGGAGGGTCAGATCCGTCGGATGAACTTAGTGGTGTGCTCCATCATGTGGAGGGACAATTACAGTAAGGAAGTGAATCTCTACGACTCCCAGTGTGACTACATGAAACCAGGCTGGAGGGATTTTGACAAGCGGATCTTAGATGTTGGTTTCATGAATCGGTGGTTTTTCTTGGATAAAGCCATGGTGGACTTTGACATCAATGAGGAGGAGTTTGAAGGAAAGAAGAGCCAACTGGTATGAGACTGGTGTGAGACTGGCCACGGCAGTAACTAAAGGTTTTGAGCACATCATCAGCCATCAACTGCTGAATAAAGCAAACAATAACAAATAATTTTCTGCTTATTAAGTTTTGTATCAAGTGCTTGAACTCACTTTCTTGAAATATTTTGGGAATGTGGGGAAACCCATGGCAGATTACAACGTCGATGGAGATGTTTATAAAAACAAAAGTATGTTTGCCAGAAGTTTTACTGCATTGCAATCTGTGACACTGCTTCTTGAATACAGGAGTTACGAACAAATTGTAACATTGTCCCTCCCACTGTTTCCACCTTTAAAAAAAACTCTTTGTTGTTTTGGTCATTTATTCAAATACAACTAACTAGGTTCCAATGTCCCGACTTCGCCCAACTCCTTCTTGGAGGTTAAAATGATTGTACTCTACCAAACACAGGGGACAAATTTGCTGCTTGTGCCACAGCACATATTGATAGACTCATACAGTTAAGTTTAATCTGTCCACTGGGAATCTGGTCCTAGTGACTTTGAAGAAGTAATTTAATAATGAAGATGCAGTCCAGATACTTCTTTCTTGCAAGTTGTAGTAAGACAGGAAAGGGCACTTTGTCAGCAGAGAATTGTACATTTCTATTTGAATATTTCAAGGGTCACCAAGGCAATGACCTGGTGGCTTGGAGGCACTTGCCTCCTTGAAGATGTTTTCTGAATCAAAATTTTAACAGACACTAAAATGACACACCTTAGCTACTTCCATTTGAGTTTTTTACATGATACTTTATTCATGAAGCTTCAATATATTTATTTACAATTGTCAATTTTGTACAATATACACACCTTACAATGTTATCCTTAAAACAGTTTACAATAACAATTTGACCTCTGTTTTCAATGTACCCCTTTGCACTTTGTCTCATAAATACATGTAGGTCAGCAAGCATTGTTGAGTTACCACCTACTGAAAGATTCTCATGAATTACATCATGCGCAAAAAACAATGAGTAGAGAAACCAGTCGGAATAAAACATGGTTTGATACACAATTCACATAATCTAACCTAACCTTTTTATTTCCCCCAACACTGACCATTGTTACCAAGGGCTTTTTCCCAAACCCTCGCCTTAGACTCCGTCTCTGGCCCCATGCTCCATTGGATGTTGTAAGTACCGTGCAGCATGTACACTGCTCCAACATTGATGATGGAGCCAAAATGAGGCTGGAAGGAATTTAGTCTGGTTCCTTTGATGAAATGTGAATAAAACAACTTTCACTGTATACTAGAAACCTGACATAGATAATCACCTACTCACGTAGTTGCCCGCAGAAAGTCAACTGGGATAAAATGTACGTCTTTTCGACTATACACAAAGCTTTTGGCAATGCCAGCGTATATTATTATTGTCGAACTGCTGTGCCATCAACATGTAACTTGTGCACAGACACAAAATGGTCAAATCCAGACTTGATAACAAACTTGATGTGCCGTGCTGTCGTCGAGTCAAACTGCAGGAAAGAAAAAAACATAGATTTGAATATCAGTGCTAACATTAAGAGAAGCCTACAATGTATAAATTCGGCACAGATTTATTGAACTTTGAGCAGCTTCAATATTTAACCCTCCTACTCTTGGTCACATCCTGTGAGTTGTTGATAATAACCAAAGATTTGAAACCAACCAACCAACCAACTGCACAGACTATGGTGGCACAGCTGTTCTTCACTAAACTGTGTACAATGTAGATATATTCACTACATGATGTCGTAATCCAGGCTAGCATACAACATGTAGTTTATCTACCATTCAATACCACTCTGGATGATATTGAATGGTCAGACAGTAGGAGGGTTAAGCAATAACAAGTAAGGAGCCAGATACATATAAATCTTTACTTTCAATTGTTTTAATGTATGCGAGAGGGCATGGTTTCAGGATTGTATTCATAGATCTTCCGTTGCCTTCAAACTTTCTTGAGGATGTGGATTTGTGTCCAAGCCTCTAGTCTTTGAGGTGTAGTGATGTAGACAGTCTGTAAATCCATTTCTATAACGCTCTGGAAGTTTATGAAGTTGTATCTCTTGAATAAGAGTAAACTGCAATTTGTTTTAAAGGGTTTGTTATTTTTTGTAAATACAAACCTGAATGTACAAATGATGCTAGTAAATTGGTTCTCCAGCCAAAAGATTTGAAAAACATTGTGCAGTGTATGTTTTGTCCCCGTCCTATTCAAATCAATAGCCGTGTCCAAATTAGTGGCTGAGGCTGTGGTTTGGTTGTCACGTGAACAGGAAGCCCATAGCAACAACGATAGCAACAGCCACAGCTGTAGCCACATTTTCAGACACCGCCAATAAAACCACACCAAGACCAGAAGTGAAAATAGTCTGGTCCTTTTTTTAGTATGCCATGTAATGAGAACAAGTTCTCAAGTTTGCAATAGAAGACAGGATGTAAGACCTTGAATTCTTCCATTTGTAGAGAGGCATCCGATGGAGTCAGTTCCCTCTCATCTATGACTTCAAAGTCTTCTGGTTCCTGCAGGATGCTACGATGAATACTAAGCCCTCGCACTGTGAAACCATGAAACAACAATCAAGAAAGAAGTTGTTATGAAAATAGGGAAGATATCTGCACTTCAGTAACATAGCCTAGACTGTCAAAATTCTGGTACAGTCTTGACAAGACAAGCCCAGCTATACATGTATGTAGTTTGCCCAACCATTATCAGGACAGGGCCAGCTATAGTTGGGACAGGCCCGTATTGGGATAGGGCTGGCTATAGTTTGGTGGGCCCATATTAGGAGAGAGACAGCTATAGTTGGGACAGGCCCAGCTATTAATTGGGACAGGCTCATATTGGGAGAGAGACGGCTATAGTTGGGACAGGCCCAGCTATTAATTGGGACAGGCCCATATAGGGAGAGAGACAGTTATAGTTGAGACAGGCCCATATTGGGAGAGGGCCAGCTATAGTTGGGACAGGCCCACATTGGGAGAGAGACAGCTATACTTGGGACATGCCCATATTGGTAGAGACAGCTATAGTTGGGACAGGCCCATATTGGGAGAGGGCCAGCTATAGTTGGGACAGGCCCATATTGGGATAGGGCCAGCTATAGTCAGTGTTGTAGTCGAGTCCGAGTCCGAGTCCGAGTCTCAAGTCACTTGGGTCGAGTCCGAGTCCGAGTCACTTGGTCCGAGTCCGAGTCCGAGTCACGAGTCACTTGGTCCGAGTCCGAGTCACTTGTTTTTTTTTTATTGCAAACCAAATGTCGTAAAATAAGAATTGGAAATGACAAAATAAAACACATTTATTTTAAACAAAGTTCTGTTAAAGTTTTTTGTTAAAGTTGGTATAACCAAAATAAAACAATACGGGGCGGAACGGCAGATGCCATGATTAAAAAAATTTTGTACAACTTTTTACTAGTGACGTGACCAAACTTGACGTCGTGTTTGTGTGTCGACCATGTGTAGAAACTGGTGCAAACAACACACAGCCATCACAGTGCAATATGCAGGCTGTGTTTTACAGGTACCAGACATCCCATTTCCCTGGCAAGCAGTGGCTATGGTGTTAACGTTGACAGAATACCAGCATAATACTGCTGGTGTCGTGCATCCCAGTGTTAATATGCGTACTGAACATACGAATCGAACATACACGCGCTGTACTTAGATGGCCATCTACACAATAATCACGAACACTATTACTTGCAACACCATACGACAGTACTTATTTATTGTGCTAGACGTTAACTCTATGACATGTGCACTCCGGGAATGACGATCGGATCGTCGGAATTGTTTTTAATATTTAAAAAAGGTATTGTTTGTAAAAAAATACGTGACTCGAGTCACGAGTCCTCGGGGACAAGTCCGAGTCATGATAGTCGAGTCCGAGTCCGAGTCCGAGTCTTTTGCAGACGTGACTCGAGTCAAGTCCGAGTCACCGAAATTGTGACTCGAGACGGACTCGAGTCATACAACACTGGCTATAGTTGGGACAGGCCCATATTGGGATAGGGCCAGCTATAGTTGGGACAGGCCCACATTGGGATAGGGCTAATTGGGAAAGCCCCATCGATACATACATGTAGTTTGCACATGTAGCTTAACTACATTAGGATGATAGGATGATAGGATGATGAACAATTTGTGACATGAAAAACTAAGAGGGGTAATTAACTAGTTCTATCTAAGTTATTGTAACTTATTGAGCTCTGAAAGATCTTGCAGCATACCTACCATGGAAACAGAAGAGCTTAATCGTCTTCATATTCATGAGTCCCGGAAAACTGAGGATGAATTCCTGGGGGAACATTCCTGTGCTGATCCAAAATGTCTCCGTTTTACTGTAAACAAACAAAATATATAAATACAATAAATACATGAATAGAGTGCTCTTTCTCATCAAAGATGGTTACACATCGCTGAACAAAGTCTGTTTAATTAACCAGAACTAGTGTATAAATAATGAGATTTTAATTTTAACTGCATCCTCAGTATTGATTCATGTCAAGTGTAAAGAGGGGGAAACCCTTGCTAAGAACCACCCTTTTGCCCCCTAAATGAGATCAAGGTGGAAAACCATGTAAATATTGGAGTAAGTCTTATGAATTGCCCAATGAAGCTTGAGGCAGTTAAAACCTTATATAATACAATAGGCCTAATGTCAGCTAATCCTGTATGCTTCAAAGAGGGTAGAATACTTACAAACTGGGTTAATATTTTACTAATAAAAGTTAGACAATACCGGCAATCAAGGTCTTCTAACTACCATTACCAAACAAATTTGTTTACAATATAAAATATGAGTGCAAAAAAAACACCTTGAAAACAAAACAAAACATGATTTGTCTTCACAAAAAATTGACCAGTGTCAATGATTTTGAAGCAATTTTCACCTTGTTGAAATTGTTGCGGGTTGTATGGTCCAGTGCGTTTAAAATTGAATACTTGACTGAGCTGAGGATGAGGTCCCAAGGTCTGAGCTGAATATTCTGAATTTGAATTTCAAAAACTAAATAAATACTAAAAAGTCAACTAACTAGTCAACACCTACCATAAAACTCGACAAGTTAACACTCACACTACTATTACTAACTTCACCCATTCTATTTTGTGCATCCCTGTGGAGAGACAAATTTTGTTCTTTCCTTTGTCCCTGAATACTCATACTGGTATGTAGTTAAGAACCTTCAAAGTCCCATAGATTTTTTTGCACACAAAATTCCTTGTGGAGCACCCCATTCTTTTCCCCCAAGTTGGCCGGCTCTTGGTTTCTCTTTTCTGTTTTGTTCTCGGTCTCCATAATATAGTGAATATGACTCTCATTCAGTCACATACACTACACTACAGTGATAAGGTTTATCGCGAATAGCAAAATACCAAGAGAGGGCGCTGTTTTGCCGCGCATGATAGTGTAGGGTTTCACCCCTCTAAATAGACTCCCATAGCAAACAATGATAAATGCTAAATATTAAAAAATTCTCAAAAAATAGTTAAAAGTCTCTCAGCCTCTTGAAAACCAATCAAATATATTTTCAGACCACTAAACTTCAGATTTCTTTTCAATTTTTGGCAGGTCAGCCGTTTGGAATTTTTGCTAATTACCCCAGAAAAAAACACCCCCGAAAATGTGTTTTTTCCCAAACCGACTTGCCGCCAGTTTTCATGGGGCACTCCTCCAATTCCCAAGCTAAATAGGACCAACTTTAAAGCCCAAATTTATCAAATCTCCTCAAAACTTAAAACCCAGAACCCCCAGGTTGTGATAAGTTCTTATAATTACACACTCTATTAGTTGCATGACCCCCAAAACCTTATAATTAAAAATAAGTTGTGGGTTTACAAATTATGATAAGTAGCTTGGCGCATGAATTTTTGTTCGATTTAGAGTAGTGCACCCTATAAGGGCAGTCAATTATTCTTTATGGGGAAAAAATTATGCTTAAAATGTTGAGAATAAGTCACTGATATGAAATCTGGAAAAAAAAATGGAATATTTTATTGCGTTTGTCTACAACAAGGTCAAACATGTTGAAGCATTTACATGTACTTTAAGCAATGTGAGAGGAAAAACCTGCCTGACACACTGTGTACATTATATTGGAATACTTGGAAGTTACGTCCAAATCTTCCCTCAAAAAGTTATTAACATGTCTCTTTTTCGTAATAAGATTCTAAAAACCTTACAAACTATTTAATTAATCGACAAGAGGGGGTTAATTATTGTGGAGAAGCGGTAAAAAGGGAAACAGGTTGGAAGGGGGCCTTGAGTTGGGGGGGGGGGCGTTTTTGCTTTCCCTCCAACTTTTCTAACCATGTATTCATATTGAGTTTAAAATTGTGAACTTTATAACAAAGTTCCCAACAAACAAACACATTTTACCACATTTATTGTTCTTCCAAGTTTCATCTTCCTAGCTGTTAAGGGAAGGGGGGGGGGGGGGGGGGGTAAAGGGGTGGGCGGGGCATGTTGCAAAATTCCATTCCAGATACATACGGTTAATTGTGGACAATAGGTTAAGACTGTAAACTAGGGTTTAGACTAAGAGCTAGGGTTTTGGGCTGATGGCTATAGGGTTTGGGGTGTATGCTAGGGTTTGGGCCGACGGCTAGGGTTTGTGCCGATGGCTAGGGTTTTGGCCGATGGCTAGGGTTTGGGTGTAGGCTGTGGGTTTTTGCTGAGGGCTAGGGTTTTGGCTGCGAGGGCTAGGGTTTCACACATGCAATCAGTTCCCGGGAACTTGACATTCATGATGCCATATCAACCACCCACCGCCTATGTCATCTTCACATAGTCTGTTGATGGTTTGTCTCCACTTTTCCCCTGATCAACCAGCCACTGAAGATTCTTGAGTTTCTTGAATGTGACTTACCGTGATAGTCTCATACTCGTCGATATAGTCTTACACTAAAGACCAAACCCAGCAAACCTTTCTTTGGAACGTTGAATTATTCTGTTGTTTTGTAATTTTAGGAACAAATAGCAACATTATTACTATATACTATCTGTTAATACAGCCAAAGGAATTATGTTTTCAATGTAAACACAGCAGAACAACTGACGAAAAGTGCCCCCATACAACACATTACTGTCGTCGTTTCAAGCCTACATAACCGTATTAACAACAAGCACACGGGTACACGGGTGTAGCGGGCGCCACCATTTTGTATCTATAGGTTTCACCCCTCTAAATAGACTCCCATAGCAAACAATGATAAATGCTAAATATTAAAAAATTCTCAAAAAATAGTTAAAAGTCTCTCAGCCTCTTGAAAACCAATCAAATATATTTTCAGACCACTAAACTTCAGATTTCTTTTCAATTTTTGGCAGGTCAGCCGTTTGGAATTTTTGCTAATTACCCCAGAAAAAAACACCCCCGAAAATGTGTTTTTTCCCAAACCGACTTGCCGCCAGTTTTCATGGGGCACTCCTCCAATTCCCAAGCTAAATAGGACCAACTTTAAAGCCCAAATTTATCAAATCTCCTCAAAACTTGAAACCCAGAACCCCCAGGTTGTGATAAGTTCTTATAATTACACACTCTATTAGTTGCATGACCCCCAAAACCTTATAATTAAAAATAAGTTGTGGGTTTACAAATTATGATAAGTAGCTTGGCGCATGAATTTTTGTTCGATTTAGAGTAGTGCACCCTATAAGGGCAGTCAATTATTCTTTATGGGGAAAAAATTATGCTTAAAATGTTGAGAATAAGTCACTGATATGAAATCTGGAAAAAAAAATGGAATATTTTATTGCGTTTGTCTACAACAAGGTCAAACATGTTGAAGCATTTACATGTACTTTAAGCAATGTGAGAGGAAAAACCTGCCTGACACACTGTGTACATTATATTGGAATACTTGGAAGTTACGTCCAAATCTTGCCTCAAAAAGTTATTAACATGTCTCTTTTTCGTAATAAGATTCTAAAAACCTTACAAACTATTTAATTAATCGACAAGAGGGGGTTAATTATTGTGGAGAAGCGGTAAAAAGGGAAACAGGTTGGAAGGGGGCCTTGAGTTGGGGGGGGGGCGTTTTTGCTTTCCCTCCAACTTTTCTAACCATGTATTCATATTGAGTTTAAAATTGTGAACTTTATAACAAAGTTCCCAACAAACAAACACATTTTACCACATTTATTGTTCTTCCAAGTTTCATCTTCCTAGCTGTTAAGGGAAGGGGGGGGGGGGTAAAGGGGTGGGCGGGGCATGTTGCAAAATTCCATTCCAGATACATACGGTTAATTGTGGACAATAGGTTAAGACTGTAAACTAGGGTTTAGACTAAGAGCTAGGGTTTTGGGCTGATGGCTATAGGGTTTGGGGTGTATGCTAGGGTTTGGGCCGACGGCTAGGGTTTGTGCCGATGGCTAGGGTTTTGGCCGATGGCTAGGGTTTGGGTGTAGGCTGTGGGTTTTTGCTGAGGGCTAGGGTTTTGGCTGCGAGGGCTAGGGTTTCACACATGCAATCAGTTCCCGGGAACTTGACATTCATGATGCCATATCAACCACCCACCGCCTATGTCATCTTCACATAGTCTGTTGATGGTTTGTCTCCACTTTTCCCCTGATCAACCAGCCACTGAAGATTCTTGAGTTTCTTGAATGTGACTTACCGTGATAGTCTCATACTCGTCGATATAGTCTTACACTAAAGACCAAACCCAGCAAACCTTTCTTTGGAACGTTGAATTATTCTGTTGTTTTGTAATTTTAGGAACAAATAGCAACATTATTACTATATACTATCTGTTAATACAGCCAAAGGAATTATGTTTTCAATGTAAACACAGCAGAACAACTGACGAAAAGTGCCCCCATACAACACATTACTGTCGTCGTTTCAAGCCTACATAACCGTATTAACAACAAGCACACGGGTACACGGGTGTAGCGGGCGCCACCATTTTGTATCTATAGGTTTCACCCCTCTAAATAGACTCCCATAGCAAACAATGATAAATGCTAAATATTAAAAAATTCTCAAAAAATAGTTAAAAGTCTCTCAGCCTCTTGAAAACCAATCAAATATATTTTCAGACCACTAAACTTCAGATTTCTTTTCAATTTTTGGCAGGTCAGCCGTTTGGAATTTTTGCTAATTACCCCAGAAAAAAACACCCCCGAAAATGTGTTTTTTCCCAAACCGACTTGCCGCCAGTTTTCATGGGGCACTCCTCCAATTCCCAAGCTAAATAGGACCAACTTTAAAGCCCAAATTTATCAAATCTCCTCAAAACTTGAAACCCAGAACCCCCAGGTTGTGATAAGTTCTTATAATTACACACTCTATTAGTTGCATGACCCCCAAAACCTTATAATTAAAAATAAGTTGTGGGTTTACAAATTATGATAAGTAGCTTGGCGCATGAATTTTTGGTCGATTTAGAGTAGTGCACCCGTAGTGAAAGGGGGCAACCCGGGAACTCGCGCACGACGACCGACTGTAGCATTTGCCCCCTCTGCCCTCCCATGATCCATTGCGATTCTGAATCGCGATAAACCTTATGAATCAGTGACTGGATGCGCGCCACTCTTTCTCTCTACCAAAACACAAATAAATATGTACTTTCCCTTCAAAACATCTAGCCGACGACCCCAAGCTAATCCTTACAAAATGGTGAATTTACATGTATTTTCAAACAGTTCAGGACTATTAAGAGTGGTCGATCCTTCCCTTCCATATCGCAACTGGTTAACACTGTATCATTACAACTCACCCGTCCAACATGTTTTCTGGCGGGTAGTTTTCATCACTCGAACTCGTCAGAACGACTTTTGCTCCCGCCTCACTTAAAGCAACATCAAACATACTGTATTTTTTGACAAGTCAACAATGTTGAAAAGTCACCAATAAATAGTACAATTTGTGAAAAACGGCTTTCTGGACGTAGGCTGTCTTTGGATGTTCACTCTCACACGTTACACTCGGTCGGGCGTCCGTGGTTACACTGCACTGCCGAAGGAATGTGAGTGACCTTTGATGACGTATCGTCGTATACCAGGCTGAAGTGAGCACCGAATTTGGGCCCAGCTCCTCAGCACCGAATTTCAAAAATTCCGATAAAGACCGTCACTACATGTCAATAACAACACAAAGACGGTGTGTCCTACATGCCTACTTTAAATAAGGTTGTGTCACCTTTAATTTATGAAAATTTAATATTTTTCTTCATAGATCTGTTTGGTACATCCCTGGCTATATCTCCTAAGCGGAAAAATATTCTCAGGCCACTAATTAGCTCAGCCCAACTAATTAAACATTGTCCTAAATTAGCGCGTGTATAGCCACACAATGTACAAAGTATGTAAAACATACCTAACTTTGACGAAATTTGTGTCACCTTTAATTTATGAAATTTTAATATTTTTCTTCATAGATCTGTTTAGTACATCCCTAGCCATAACTCCTAGGCGGAAAAATATTCTCAGGTCACTAATGAGCTCAGCCCAACTAATTAAACATTGTCCTAAATTAGCGCGTGTATAGCCACACAATGTACAAAGTATGTAAAACATACCTAACTTTGACGAAATTTGTGTCACCTTTAATTTATGAAATTTAATTTTTTTTCTTCATAGATCTGTTTGTTACATCCCTAGCCATAACTCCTAGGCGGAAAAATATTCTCAGACCACTAATGAGCTCAGCCCAACTAATTAAACATTGTCTCAAATTAGCACGATAGCCACACAATGTACAAAGTATGTAAAACATACCTAACTTTGACGAAATTTGTGTCACCTTTAATTTATGAAATTTTAATATTTTTCTTCATAGATCTGTTTATTATATCCCTAGGCATATCTCCTGGGCGGAAAAATATTCTCAGGTCACTAATTAGCTCAGCCAATTTATCCAATTTTTCCCTATCTTGTTTGTACAAGATAGGGAACTCACGCACAACGCGCGCAAATGAGTGAAGTACGCACTGGATGGGCGCGGCCGCCATTTTAGAAGCTTAATCAATAGACCCTTCCCATGAAATATGCTAATTACATTCACGCATGCGTACAGACCTTGCTGGTTGGCAAACGCCATAGAGTTGTGCACTAAGTAGACGCACAAGCGCGTCTGCGTCACGCCACCATCAGCCCCACACAAAAAGGGGTAATGTTCCATCATTTTGCCAACCAGCAGTGTAAGTGCGCACGCGTGATGTGCAATTTAAATATTTCATGGGAAGGGTCCATTACGCGCCCCCAATGTTCATGCACAGAGAGTGATAATCTCTCATACATCATCTCGGCAGAACAGCCGTAGCGCCCCCAATGTTCATGATATGCATAGAGGGTCTTTTTATTTTCTTTTTTTTTCTTTTGAAGGTGGCCGCCAAGCATAATTCAAACTGGCCACCAATTCTTCAGTCTACACTTTATGTAGTTACAAAGATTGGTAGGCCTAAGTTAAATAAAAATACCCAGAAAATTTGTCTTTAAAAAAAACAAAAAACGTAAAATTTAAAATAATAAAAAAAGGTTGCGTCCTCAACAAAGGATGATGAGAGAGGGGACGATCAACTGGTATTTTTTTTCGGGGGGGGGGCCTTAAAAGCAAATTAGCATTGCTTTAGATCTTCGAGTTGTATGCATAATAAATGACAGTCAACAGGACAATATTATTGCACAAAATCGGGATTTCTTGTATAAAATCAACAATTAAAACACTTATCTGAACAGAATTCGAACATAGTTGTTTTTGTATTATTTGTTGGGGCCTACGGGGTGGGTGGTAAAATACTTTGTCTTACTAACCCGACAGACAAGAATACAGTGAATAGCACAGCTGTGTAATTTATTCAATTAAACTCGTGGACAGCACCATAGTACAAATTGCAGCAGGGCTAAAATGACAATAAAATTACTAAAAATATCTCATATTTTACAGAAGTATTATACAGAAGTTTAAAATTGGTTAGAAATTTACAAGTACAAATATACATACTTACATATACATGTAAAACATGCATTGAATTTTATGCATCTCAGGGCTAAAATGACAATACAATAATTAAAAATATCTGTAATTTCACAGAAGTATATACAGAAGTTCAAAATATATAGGGCCTACATGTAAAACATAAATTGAATTTTATGACTGCTTGGGGCTGTCAATGATAATAGACCTTTATCATGCTGCACTGCTATCTTGGTCCTGTACCCAATAGCAGTAACAATTGCAAATATTTAATGTACACAAAAGGAACCAGACTATTTGCTGTTCCAGCCTCGGTTTGGTTACATTGATTTGAATGGGAGAAAATCAAGATAGCCGCACCATGATAAAGGTCTATAATGGTTCATCTTAATATAACTTTAAATTCTGCACTGCCCGTTCTTTAAAAAAGAATAAAATACATGTAAAGATCAGTATATTCTATAAAATGTTCAATTTGTGGGACCATTCCTCATTATTCGTAAAAATAACGCCTGCAGTGTAGGTTTTTGTTTCCTATAACCCCCCCCCCCCCCCAGAAAAAAAGGAAAAGACATTTGCCAAATTTTGTAGCCTTAAATTAATTTAATTTTTAATTCTTGTTCCTCGTTACTGAGCCAAAACAGACGGCAATTTTGAAATTAAACTTCCCGCTTTTATCAGATCCAAGTCAATTTGTTCTTTAAGTCATGCAATTAAGAAAAATTATGAGCTTTTCTTTCAAGGTGTACACAAAGACTAAACATTAAACATAAATATAACTATTCTTTTAAACGCCAATAAAAAATTCCAATTAAAAATAAAACAGATGAAACTGCGATAACCCCCTCTCCCCCACCCCCCCACACACACACCCAAGTGTGTAACAGCCTGCAATCGTGGCCCTCCTTTGTTCAACTCTTTGTGATAGCAACCGTGGACCACAAAGCTTTCCTTTGTGATAGCAACAGTGTACCTATTGTCCTCTTTTGTTATAGGTCCCCGGTTTGAATGTGGTTACCTACTCACCCACACACCCAAGTGTGTAACAGCCTGCAATCGTGGACCCTCCTTTGTTCAACTCTTTGTGATAGCAACCGTGGACCACAATGCTTTCCTTTGAATGTGGTTACCTACTCACACACACACACACACACACCCCTCGCTGTTTAGTATTTATACATTCATGTTGCTATGACTTAATTTGCACATAAACTACCCATCAAGTTGTACGCCACTTCAAAAATGTCATTTTGGTGACATAATTATTCAGGGCCACTGTACTATTATTTTAAATCACAATTAAATGTTGTTTAATCACAATGACTGACTTAATGTACAACTTGTTTGCTTCATTTATGTGCAACTTTGTCAACTTTCCTACATTTCCTTTTGAGGGTGACATTATGTACTTCTCTGTTTTTAAACTTAAGTGCATAATGCATTCTGACGTTCACAAACACAGCTACAATTTTGGATTTTATTCTCTCACTGCATAACTGCATCTCCTTGTACAAAGGTAGATCACACATGGCTCGATTGAGCAGGTAGGAGATGTTGCTCCTTGTCATCTTGATGTCATCAAATTCAGTGCGAAACAACTTCTCACAGTCAGTACAGAAAGCTAGGAAACGCTCTGAAGGGACCATTAACGATCCAAAGTCAGATGTGGAAGTGTCGTAGGCTTTGTGATGTGTGAAGAGTAGCGCAGGGTTGTCTAAATCTGCATTCTCTTTCAGTAGAGCTTTTCTGCAGATCTGGCATGAAGAGAGTACTTCATGTCCAATTATTACCTTGCGACAGAGATAACCAGCGATGTATGCAAGTGTGTTCTGTTCAGGGAGGTCAATTGGGATATTATTGACTGTGATGACTGTGATGATGTTCGAAGGCGTTCTTTCTTGAGCAGTTTGCCGTTCTTTCCTTCGAATATAGGACCATTGATGACATCAGATGATTCATATGTTAACATTCTCCTGGAACTATCCTTATGCTTGTTTCCGGGAACTTCACAATATGTATGGTCAGTCACACTACCAGGCACTGCAAAGGCAAACAGAAAGAGAAAATGTCTCAATGTTACAAAATATATAAATTACAGCAGGACCCACCACGGCATGTACATATCAACTCCAACTGGACTGACCTTCATCATTAAGCTCATAGTCGCGTGGTTAAAACTTCTACTCTAAAATGCTTGTGGGATTGACTTTGCCCGAGTCACCAGAGTTTTTTGGGTTTTTTTACTTCGGAAAATATATGAAGCTTTTAACTTTTTCAGGGTAAAACAAACTTTGTTAAACTGTATAAGTTACTAGTCAGTGGCATAACAAGACATGTTCATTTGGGGGGGGGGGGGGGCAAGCAGGGGCAAAGTCATAATTTTGGGGAGGGCTGCCCATCAAACCATTCATTTGTTCGATCTCATTTGGGGGGTGGGGGTGCAAAGGTTCTGAGCGGGGGATTTTAACAGAACATAGAATATACACAAAACATATGTACTTAAGTGTATAAACACATGCAGTGTTGTAGTAAAAAAAAATTTTTCCTGAGTCTGGCATGAATATCATATATGTGGTACAGTTTGAATCAAGTCTGGATGACAGAACTGTGGGACCTAAGCATGCTGATTTTCAAAAAGGAACAGCCGTGAGCAATACAATTTTCAAGTGTACTGTGTTTACATATGGGCCAACAGAAATGTAGTTTTGTTTACTTAACTTTTGTTTTGAATTTATTAGATGAATTTGCTGTAAACTTTACAGCAACTCATCTAATAATTTCCAAACACTTACACAGCTAATCCTTCTGAAAGTCAAAGGGCTCAGACCTCATAATCTTCACTACTGGATTCTAACTGCACCACTTATAGCATTTCAATATTTGTGTGGGAAAAGACTTGAGTGATGTGATGTTTGTATACTGTTCATACCTTCTTGCTGCTGTGCAGCTTTTGGTGTTGAGACTACCTCACTATTTCTCTTAAGTAGCCTGCGAGGGGTGGACAGAGGTTTGGGAGGATTGGGAACTTGGAAAATTGTTGGAATTGCATTCCAGTTCAGTCTGTTTTTCATGCGTTTGTTTGAAAACTCCTGAATCTCGAAGTGCTCCGAACACAAACGGCAGTTTGATGATATATACAGGGGAGTTCTCTGAAGTAGATCAGAGCGACGGGTGTTTTGGACCCACTTCTGACATCTGCAAAGAACAAAATATAGGCAATATACTGTATGTTAAAATTGAACAAATAAGGTGACATTATATGCGGAGAAGCCTCTTAAATCTACCAACAATTCAGTTTAACACAAGCTCATTTTGCTGCCAATTCCTTCCTGCTTGCTTTCGTCACATAAAGTCAGAGTCAATAAACGTAATGTTCAACGAGAGCACCGCTAATTTCCAAACATCATCACCAGTCATCGTGTTTAACCCAGGGTAATGATTTGGTTTTTGTCAACCTTAAGGTATCAAAATTATTAAGAAAGGTACAATACAAGTCACCTGTGAAAGTTGCAGATGAATACAGTATACTTGTTGAAGAAACAGCAATAAACTGGCACAGTATTTTCATCAATGTTTAGTGTGTGGTTTTAATTGTAATGCCCCCCCCCCCCCCCCCCCCCCTCCAACCGCTTGGTACCAAATCGCATTCTGGCCATTATCTCAATTGGTCTAGCCAACCACCAACTTCAGCCAGTGTGCTTTCCAAAATCAGTTCTACAACTACAAGGTGGAGAATTTCATTGCTTAAGGCAAAATTCAAATGGACACCGCCACATTTAAATGTTGCCTTTAGTTAGGTGATATGATTGGAGTATATTTTTTATAAATTTCTATTATTGATGCAATGATATAGGCCCTATAGGCTAGTATTTTTTTGTACACATTTAATGGAAATAATTCAAACAAAAAATTGCCTAATGTACCTCTCCTTGTTCTTAGGAAACTTGAAGAATGACAGATCCGGTCGCTTGCTCTGACGATTAAAGCAATTTATTGCAGAACAGTGAGCTGATGATGATGAGGTCGATGCCATGTTACCCTCCCTTTTGTTTTGTTTTTGTTGACAGATCAGGATCTTTGAACAAAACAATGAATAAATGTTCTATAATTAAAACCACAACACTTTGACAAGATTGACAGCAATCATGGCAATTTGCTCAAAATACTCCATAGAAGCAAGGTCCAAAATCCAAGGACATTACTTATATTATACAAATAAATAGAATAAGATAAAACAGACAGAGGAACGTAAACGTTACAGTCGTCAACAGTAAGGTAACATAGTAACAGAGATCCAGAATGATTTGGCAAGGGGAAGGCCGGAAACCCTTTTTAAACCCCTTTTAAAGTCCTTAAATTGTTAAACGAATATCATGAATATTGTCTCAAATTTTTAAGTTGGGCAAAATGTCCGCTACCTTCCTTGTGTTCTTTGTAAAAAATGATTGATGAAGCAAAAAATTGGTGTTATTACACCCCCATAAAAACATCAACTTACATATGATGTATGATACTCCACGATCAGGCTGTCAGCAGGGGGTGTAGCGACAAACACGATCAGGCTGTCAGGGGGTGGCGACAAACACGATCAGGCTGTCAGGGGGTGGCGACAAACACGATCAGGCTGTCAGGGGGTGTAGCGACAAACACGACATGCCCGAGTGTACGCTTATGGCAACTAAAAAACCTTTTTTCCCGCGCGCGGTTTTTATCACCGATGCGATCAACTCTCTGCTTACTAAAATGGCGGCCAAACGCGCCCGGTGCGTACTTCACGTTTGTGCGTGAGTTCCCTATCTTGCGCCTACGGCGCTATACGATCTTTGGTATATATAGACTGTGCAAGTCTCGCATTATGGAGTTTTACGTTGGCAAGATTTTGTTTCGTCTATAATTTTAGTTTAACGTACTTTATGACCATGAAAATTAAATATGTTGTTGGGAATGTAGTACTAAGTGATAAAAAATATGAAAGTAAAATCAATTCAACAATGCAACGAAGAAAACCCAAGAATTAAACTTGACCTCTGCTTCCGGTTACTTGCAAAAAATTAAGAATAGATAGGTTGCAATATGACGTAAATCGGCCATCTTTACGGGCAATTTGGAACACACAGTCATGCGTTACGCGTGAGAACGGCGTGCAGCACGCGCACATTTCACAAAACTCATTGCATGATTGGCTGCGTTAATAATTAGAGCGCTTGACGCGCCTGCATGCCAAAATGCGATTTGCCCGTAAAGATGGCGTCTACTGGGAACTATCTATTTGTGCCCACCTCTGATCACCAAATTTGTTTTGGTCACGCGATAATAATCACCAGACGCTGTAATGGCCAGACGCTAAGCCTTTTCATTGCAGTCTACGGTTGTCGAGGCGTCAGCGTCCTCTTTAAACTGCGTCACACGATGATTCTACGCCCGTGCGATCATCGCGCGTCTGCGTTTAAACCTGCTTTAGTGGTTGCACGTATTCAGGCATGGATTTACAAAAGGGTTTCCTAAAAAGTTAAGATCAAATAAGCATCCTTGTCCCAGAGTTTTTAGTTTGTTTCAACAAAAACTAACAAATGAATTTGTTTATTATGAAAG
Organism: Leptasterias polaris; assembly: GCA_037783415.1. Lineage (NCBI taxonomy): Eukaryota > Metazoa > Echinodermata > Asteroidea > Forcipulatida > Asteriidae > Leptasterias > Leptasterias polaris. Next base: position 1,898,691 of record JAZGTN010000035.1, read on the forward strand.
CTAAAACTCATTTTATGCAAATTGTAATGAGTATTTTTGTTGGTCAGATTGTTTCATAGATCTAATTTAAAAACAATGATTTGATTTCAGAAAAAATATGTTCTTCACTTACGCGCGAGATACTTAAGGTTTAGGAACAATAATTATGCCTAGTTCAAATTTTTTGTGAAAGAGCAACCAATTCCCGTGATCTCCCGGTAGTTCCTCGACGACAGTGTTTAAAGGACCCGGGAAGTTTTTTGGGTTCAAGGTTGTTTAATAGGCCCCCCTCCTTAAAAAAAAAAAAAAAAGCCAAAGCCAAAGCCAAAGCCATAGCCAGAGCCATAGCCAGAGCCATAGCCATAGCCAGAGCCATAGCCAGAGCCATAGCCATAGCCATAGCCATAGCCATAGCCATAGCCATAGCCATAGCCATAGCCATAGCCATAGCCATAGCCATAGCCATAGCCATAGCCATAGCCATAGCCATAGCCATAGCCATAGCCATAGCCATAGCCATAGCCATAGCCATAGCCATAGCCATAGCCATAGCCATAGCCATAGCCATAGCCATAGCCATAGCCATAGCCATAGCCATAGCCATAGCCATAGCCATAGCCATAGCCATAGCCATAGCCATAGCCACAGCCACAGCCATAGCCAGAGCCAAAGCCAAAATCATAGCCATAGCCATAGCCGTAGCCATAGCCATAGCCAGAGCCAGAGCCAGAGCCAACAAAGCCAACAAAGCCAACAAAGCCAACAAAGCCAACAAAGCCAACAAAGCCAACAAAGCCAACAAAGCCAACTTAAAGCCCATTTCACACGAGAGCTTTTTATCCAACATATTTTGCTATTTTTCGCAACCAGGATAAAAAATAGCAAAACCCACTCGTGTGAAAGCTATCCTAGTTATGAAATAGCAAAAGATCCTGACTAAATATAACCGCGATCGAGACCTACTACAAAAAATCGCAACTGCGTTATAATCGCACTGATCGGCCGTGTGAAACAACTCAACCAAGGACGTTGGTTATGCTGTTGTAGTACGCCTGCGCAGAACGCGTCATGTGCCTCGACCGTGTTGACACCCGGTTGACATGTCCTTCCAAGATGGCGACATCAGAAGAAATTATGTTTGTGCTACTTCTCTTGAGATTTTTGCGGCAATTTCAGTGTGTGAATTCCAGTCGAAGACACGCAAATGCTTTCCTCGGTTTCAGAAGGAATTCGAGTAACAGCCAGCAAACGTGTGAGTTAGCTCGCCTACGCCAAAGGATGAAAATTCGAGGGCCAATGATTTTCCGCGATCGCGGAAAACGGACGGAATTCGCAGAATCTGCCACTTGAAATGGAAAACGGAATTTTAATTTGAAGTAAAACAAGTGACAACAAGTTTGGCTTTTTCAAGTTATTAAATTCAAAAGTGTTGAAATTGAATAGGCAAGCGAATTTAACATTGTGTTAATTAAACTTCTTTTTTTAATACTAGAAAACATAAAAAATCAGACCGTAATAAGTGAGGTCGTAACCCGTTGAGCCTATGAACGATGTACAAATGAATACACGTTGTTTACTACGGAGGTCAAAACCAACAAAGCCAACAAAGCCAACAAAGCCAACAAAGCCAACAAAGCCAACCAAGCCAACAAACCAACAAACCAACCAACAACCAACAACCAACAACCAACAACCAACAACCAACAACCAACAACCAACAACCAACAAACCAACCAACAAAGCCAACAAAGCCAACAAACCAACAAAGCCAACAAAGCCAACAAAGCCAACAAAGCCAACCAAGCCAACCAAGCCAACCAAGCCAACCAAGCCAACCAACCCAACCAACCCAACAAACCAACAAACCAACAAACCAACAAACCAACAAACCAACAAACCAACCAACAACCAACAACCAACAACCAACAAACCAACCAACAAACCCAACAAACCAAACCAACAAACCAACAAACCAACAAACCAACAAACCAACAAACCAACAAACCAACAAACCAACAAACCAAGCCAACAAACCAACAAAGCCAACAAAGCCAACAAAGCCAACAAAGCCAACAAAGCCAACAAAGCCAACAAAGCCAACAAACCAACAAACCAACAAACCAACAAACCAACAAACCAACAAACCAACAAACCAACAAACCAACAAACCAACCCAACAAACCAACAAACCAACAAACCAACAAACCAACCAACCAACAAACCAAAAAACCAACAAACCAACAAACCAACAAACCAAACCAACAAAGCCAACAAAGCCAACAAAGCCAACAAAGCCAACAAACCAACAAACCAACAAACCAACAAACCAACAAACCAACAAACCAACAAACCAAACCAACAAACCAACAAACCAACAAACCAAACCAACAAACCAACAAACCAACAAACCAACAAACCAACAAACCAAACCAACAAAGCCAACAAAGCCAACAAAGCCAACAAAGCCAACCAACCAACCAACAAACCAACAAACCAACAAACCAACAAACCAACAAACCAACAAACCAACAAAGCCAACAACCCAACAAAGCCAACAACCCAACAAAGCCAACAAAGCCAACAAAGCCAACAAAGCCAACAAAGCCAACAAAGCCAACAAAGCCAACAAAGCCAACCAACCAACCAACCAACCAACCAACCAACCAACCAACCAACCAACCAACAAAGCCAACAAAGCCAACAAAGCCAACAAAGCCAACAAAGCCAACAAAACCAACCAAGCCAACCAAGCCAACCAAGCCAACAAAGCCAACAAAGCCAACAAAGCCAACAAAGCCAACAAAGCCAACAAAGCCAACAAAGCCAACAAAGCCAACAAAGCCAACAAAGCCAACCAAGCCAACCAAGCCAACCAAGCCAACCAAGCCAACCAAGCCAACCAAGCCAACCAAGCCAACCAAGCCGCCAACCAAGCCAACCAAGCCAACCAAGCCAACCAAGCCAACCAAGCCAACCAAGCCAACCAAGCCAACAAAGCCAACAAAGCCAACAAAGCCAACAAAGCCAACAAAGCCAACAAAGCCAACAAAGCCAACCAACCAACAAAGCCAACAAAGCCAACAAACCAACAAAGCCAACAAAGCCAACAAAGCCAACCAAGCCAACCAAGCCAACCAAGCCAACCAAGCCAACCAACCCAACAAACCAACAAACCAACAAACCAACAAACCAACAAACCAACAAACCAACAAGCCAACAAGCCAACAAGCCAACAAGCCAACAAGCCAACAAGCCAACAAGCCAACAAAGCCAACAAAGCCAACAAACCAACAAGCCAAAGCCAACAAAGCCAACAAACCAACAAAGCCAACAAAGCCAACAAAGCCAACAAAGCCAACCAACCCAACAAACCAACAAGCCAACAAAGCCAACAAAGCAACAAAGCCAACAAAGCCAACAAAGCCAACAAAGCCAACAAAGCCAACCAACCCAACAAACCAACAAACCAACAAGCCAACAAGCCAACAAGCCAACAAAGCTTTGCGCGAGTTATTGCTCTCACGACGACTGGTCACGTGCAGTCGACTGCCAGCAATTTCGCGCGAGAGCAGTGATCGCGCGAGAGCAGTCTTTATTACGCTATCACCACGCGACTCGACAATCACCGCGACAAACATTAACGACTTGTCCACAAGTCTAGCCATACCCTATGACACCTGTTTCAGACGCCTACTTTACATGTTCTACCTTCATGGTATTACCATAGAGAAAGGACAGAATTACGGATTTCACAAAGCTAGTAGTAGTAGTACTACTGCATTGACCTGAGCACTGTGCACGGTGCTCCACACTTTAAGATGGACTCAAACAGCCAGGTGATCGACATGAATTGCAACAAGTCCAAGCTTCGTATGCCAGATATCATTGCCAAGAAGCGGGATGGGGAAGAGCTGACCACCGAAGAGATTGAATGGTTTGTCGAGAAGATGCCGAGCGTGGATGACAGTCAAATCGGTAAGAGAATCTCAAGTCACAGTAAAGCCCTAAACAAAATATAGGAACATTGCAACAACAACACGACCGGGGGAATTCCCATATTTTGTAGATGACGTGTAACCATTTATATCTCTATGTTATACCTCTAATCTATGGTTATACATAGATTCCTTTCTCTTGTCCTATATGCATGTAACCGTTTTTTACAAAAATAGTGACCGATGCGTACATTCCAGGGCCTTTCTGGCCGAGGCGAGATATAATACACTGGTCATGATGGGAAATTTGACAAAATAATGTCGTGTCACAATTTCCACATAAACACTCAAAAAAGAGTGATAAAAATAACAGCCGAACAAGTTTCAATTAAATGTGTGCCTACCTTTCTTCATAGCGAAATTTAAGTTGATAAAAAAACATTATAAGAAAACAGACAGTGCAATCTCAATAAAATAATTATAAAATGTTTGTATTGTTTTTTTCATTGAGCTCTGCACAAATCGTGCCTGCATGACTCAGATCCAGGCTCTGTGGTTGTTTTGTAAGCATGATTTTGATGTATGGGTTACGTTGTAGTAAATCCCACTCTAGTCAATTTTTCTTTTATTATTTTATATCCTTTTGTGAGAGCTAATTGCCATGCCGGGTTGAAGATCTAAACAAACAAAAAGAGCTTGAAAAGGCTTCATGGTTGGTAGAACTCTGCGTGCCGGTGGTGAATGAGTTACGGTTACTTTGAGCAAACTCCATGCTTTGAGCTAATCCTGCGATATGGTATGTGATTGTGCCATTGAACGAACGTAACCATTTTTGCCCTTCTCCTTCGAAACAAAATGCACAACCGTATACAATACGAATTAGAGCTGAGCGTAGAAAAACTGGAGGGAGCACTTATAATGCACACGCAGCTGTGTTGCATTCACTCTGTGTGCATTCCTTTGTTCTGTACATTCCTTTGTTCTGTCTCAGGTCTATACGTATGTAATACACACACGTAACCGCGCTGGGCTACCATGGGTTCGAATCCATATAGGTAAATAAAATGCACGTTTCCCATGTGTGTGAACTGTTGCGTGACCTGTGACCAGTGTTATACGATGGGTCAGCACCATTTTCTCAATGGCAACAAATCTTCTTGTCGGGCCTTTTCACATGGTTTTGTCCGCCCTCTAGTTCTATTGTATAACTCTTTGGAGCTAAGTCGTTTTTAAATTCATGTAAAGTGTTCATTATTATATCAAGAAGAAAACAACTGCAAGTAATTATGCACACATTGCTCACGCCCCCGTCATCCGCCGGTTACGCCAGTCCTTATTTTTGCACAATTGCTTTTTATTCGGTTTTTTTTGGGGGGGGGGGGGGGGGGGAATATCAATGGTTCATCAATGTATTGTGTTTTTTGGAACATCAATGGTTCTTAGGGGGGGGGCTCCCTCCCCCTCCACCTGTCTGGTTACCCCTGCTGATGTGTTGACACGTACATGTACGTAGCAATACGGAATCAGTGGTGTACTTCGTGATGTAAAAGTAGTGATAACACTACCGTGGCCGTATGTAACGTTTGCCAATGTTCGGCAATGTGCAGGAATTATTTGTGTTGTTGATGGAACGATAAGGATAGAACACCAATGATAACATTATTATCATGTTCAACATTGTTTTCCTATACATTGATAGGAGCTTTTCTGATGGCGATGTATTTAAAGGGACTCTCTCGTGTCGAGACGGCGGCCCTGACCAAGGCCATGCGAAACAGTGGGGACGTGCTCCATTGGCCTTTGGAGTGGAAGGGTTTAATGGTTGACAAACACTCCACTGGAGGAATTGGAGACAAAATTAGCCTACCCCTTGCCCCAGCTCTGGCCGCATGCGGAATGAAGGTATGGTGTTGTATGACAGCTATATAAGGCAACAAAGCACCACAATAATAACATCAATAGCACATAAGACCGGGGTTTTGAGGCATTGCATGGTGAGGTATCAAAGTGTATTCAGTTTGCGGTAAAACCACGTGTATGTATCGACTTTGTGGTGTAAAATTGTTCTTTGAGAAATTGTCTTGCTATCCGCGGCAGTAGAATAAAAATAGCAAGACAAATTTCTCAAAGAACGAATCTATACACAGCAAAGTAGATTATACGAATAGTTGTTACCGCTATTAACTGAATATACATAAAAAGGGCTACTATTACAAAACAAAAGAACACCCCATCAAACCCAGTCAAAAGTCAGTGACATGCTTTAATTGTTTATTGTTTATACAAGACATGAAGAAGTTTACTTACTGTAACCCAAGGGCTGACTTGGCATTCAATCATTCAAAATAATACAAAATCACATGAGTATTTTTTTCCAGTATAACAGTTTTAGAAACTGTAAAAGATGACAAGATGTTTTTAAAACCTGAAGACAGGGACAGTATTACAACACGAGAAAGTAAAGTTGTGCCAATCAAAGGGTCGCATAAACATTAATTTTGAAAAAGTAACCAGCCATCAGTATGGCATTTGTATGCATTGTACTCGCCAGCACTGATGTAGCAGACAACCTGCTAAATGGTTCAGTAACGACAGGCAATCTTATTGTCCTTGATGCCGCCACAAACTATTTGCGATCACACACAAAAAAGCCCCTGTCGCTAACCTGAAACAAGTACGCCAACCCTTGATAAGAACTGTGTAAAAAGGTCCATGAATTGGCCAGTTAAATTGTGTTGTTTCTCTTTGTTTTTTATTCTAATTTTTTGAAGGTGCCGATGATTTCTGGCAGAGGGCTTGGTTTCACAGGGGGAACTCTTGACAAACTAGAGTCCATCCCCGGCTACCGAGTCGACGTTGCCGAGAAAGATATGCTCCCCATTTTGGAACAGGTTGGCTGTTGCATCATGGGACAGACAAGCAACCTGGTTCCTGCAGATAAGAAGCTTTACGCCACAAGAGACGTGACGGGGACTGTGGGAAGTCTACCGTTAATAACAGGCATGATTTTATACATCCGTTGACAAAACCATGGAGGAATGACAAAACCTCATGCAAAAGCAATTGCAGGGGTCAATGTGCTAATATGTGGTTCAAAACAAACGTTTATTATAAAAAATACATTCATTCGCAGTCCTTTTCAAGAAAATTCACTCTCCTCAATTTTCAATTTACGTTGATAATACCCTGTAATCCGTGGTTACATTATACATTTTTACAATAACATAAACCAATGGGAGTTTACATATAATAATGTAAAATGATTGAAGTTTTATAAAGATAAGTGGCGTCTTTGTCTTCCACAGCGTCTATAATCTCCAAAAAGGCAGCTGAGAACGTCAATGCGCTGATCCTTGACACGAAATTTGGCAAAGGTGCTTTTATGAAGACTATCGAGGAGGGAAGGCAATTGGCAAAGAGCTTGGTACGGACACATTCTTGCTAGACGACTTTTCTTCGTTATACCCCTTCCTCCATGGTTATACATGAACCCTTTAATAATAAACTCTTAACGCGGCACATGCAGACCTGGAATTTCACCTTTGAGAGGGCCCAGTGGCAACAGAGGTCATGGTAGCCATGTTATTCCAGGCCTGGACATAGATTGGCCTATCATCAACGATCAATCTTAATAAGCCTTTTGGATGGTACAGAACGCCATTTTGGGGTGCGGCTGCACAAAATAATGACGCGCGTACGATGAGCATGAGTCCTACTCCAGAGCACTACTTTTCAGCGGAAACACACCAGGAAGTATATGCTATTATAAATATTGAAAGTGAAATCGAAACCAGAACATTATTAAAATCTTGTCAAACCACAATGCATAAGCAGAACTTCATGGCCACATTAGAGTTTATATGCATAATTCACATGCCGAGTTCACTCCCACTAAAAGCAATTGACATGCGATGTTATAACAAGGACATGACACCAAAGGTAACCACACGTGGCCTTTAAGTTATACAGAGTTGGCTCGTTGCCAGTAAAGGCCGTCCTCATGAACTACACGTAAGCAGAGCAGTTTCAATGTGAAATAGATATGCCCAATAATACCATAAATGCATTATAATAAACCACAGTGAGGTTGGTGAATAGTCTGGACCAAAATTTTGAGTTTGACGATAACCATCACTAGGTATACAAGGAACCCGACACTGACTTTACAATTACTTTAAAGTTCTTTTCCTTCATATAGACCCAGCAACCTAGTATTGTGGCAGACTTCTCCGAACTGTATAAAGCATCTCCCATAAAAATAAAGCCACTATTAACACGTAATGGATCTGCTGGCCTCCAGACTACGTTTAGACTCTTATTGATTACCATAAAGTTAATAATATGATAGTGTTTAGTGTTCAGTGCACGTTTATGGAATTTGTTTGTTCTTTATAGATTTTATTATTGTCATTTATAATTTCTCTGTAATTACTACAATATTTATTACCTATTTGTTCTAACTTGTACTTTGTTGTGCCTTAATTGTGGGTTTTTAATGTATTGATCGCCTTTACTAGATAGTGATCATTTTCGCTTCAAGTTGGTTATCCGAAGGGTTGTTCTCTAATTGTCCTAATAGACTGTGCAAGTCTCGCGCGTAATCGAACTTCCGGGACCATTGTGGTCCCAACCATATGGAGTTTTACGTTGGCAAGATTTTGTTTCGTCTATTATTTTAGTTTAGCGTACTTTATGACATGGAAATTACATATGTTGTTGGGAATGTAATACTAAGTGATAAAAATATGAAAGTAAAATCAATTCAACAACACAATGAAGAAAACCCAAGAATTAAAATTGACCTCAGCTTCCGGTTACTTGCAAAAAATTTAGAATTTGTGCCCACCTCCAATCACCAAATTTGGTTTGGTCGCGCGGTAATAATCACCAGACGCTGTAATTGTCAGACGCTCAGCCTTTTCATTACAGTCTACGGTTGTCGAGGCGTCAGCGTCCTCTTTAACTGCGTCACACGATGATTCTACGCCCGTGCGATCATCACGCGTCTGCGTTTAAACCTGCTTTTAGTGGCTGCACGTACTCAGGCGTGGATTTACAAAAGGGGTTTCTAAAAAGTTAAGATCAAGTTAAGCATCCTTGTCCCAGAGTTTTCAGTTTGTTTCAACAAAAACTAACAAATGATTTGTGTGTTTGTTATGAAAGCTAAAACTCATTTTATACAAATTGTAATGAGTATTTCTGTTGTTCAGATTTTTTCATAGATCTAATATGAAAACAATGATTTGATTTCCGGAAAAAATTGTTCTTCGATCGCTTGACGTGTTTTCTCGTTTTGATACGCGCGAGACTTGCACAGTCTATTATACTGTTCTTTGTATGTACTGTTTGTGTGCTGTCCCGGGGAAAAACAAAAAAAAGTTGTCTTCCTTTTTGCAGGTTACAGCGAGTAACGACTTGGGTATTACGACTACAGCTCTGCTGACTGACATGAACAGCCCTATTGGCTGCACGGCAGGCAACGCGCTCGAGGTGGCGGAAGCCATTCAGTGTCTGCAGGGATCGGGACCAGACGATTTAAAGGAGCTGGTGTGCCAGCTTGGTAAGCTTTGACTGTTTTCGAAAACGATGCAGCTTCTTTCGGGTTTTTTATCCGTTGCGTTATTTAATTTTTCAATTCGTTTTTCAATTCATATATCATTATGACGTAATGGGAACCCTTTATTAGGGACGCTATAGCCTGGCAGCAGACTTGAGGTAAATCAATAGTTTTCGGCAATGTGCGCATCCTCAGAACTAAAGTAATCAATATAAATATTACCTGGTAGCTGCCTATGGACTGGTAACTTTTGAACCATACCAGCGTATTATTTCTCACGTCATGTTCGGCCTACGTGTTATCAGTGTAAATGACATCACTCTCGAAGTGCTTACCATTTGTTTCTTCACAGGTAGGGTTCATGGCGTTGTAGTATCTACCGAAACCAACATTGTTTTGTGAATAAGGGGGGAAACCGTTTGAATGACGGACAGATTTGTTATTTTTTTTCTTTGAATTTTGCTGGTTTTTCCAATAAAGAGCAAGCACGTCTTATGCAAAACTATTGCTTAATTTGTATTTTCTTGCGCTTCTTATACTAGGTGGACACTTGTTATTTATCAGTGGAAAAGTTGACTCCCCAGCCGATGGGATCGCTACCATCCAAGCTACTCTACAGGATGGGACAGCCTGTGCGAAATTCCAGGCTATGCTGGTGGCTCAGGGTGTCTTGTCATCAATAGCCGAGAGACTATGCCAGCCTAAACTAGATCAAATCGATGACGTATGGAAAGTGTTAAAACGAGCGTCGCATACCACAGAGCTACCGGCTGAACTATGTGGTACACAGTCATAATCTGATGCCTTTTTGTCATTTGCACTTAAAATACAATACATTAATTATATATTTTTTTAAACTGGGTAAAAAAGGTTGGTAAAGTGTGTAGATATGCCCATAGATCTTGTATGGTAACAGTACACCCCCACTTTGGGCAAACAGAGTAATGGCTTTTACGCATTTATTATCAGTGTTGAAAACGCAGTTTTCTCCATCTAGTGTTTTCCTCCAACAAAACCTGATCAAACTAAATTTCCATTGATGTTCAGTACAGTTATAAACCTCCATTTTATAAAATATAACGCAACAAAAAGTTGGCAAAATAAATAAAAAGTAAAACAAACATGGACAGAGAAATGACATGTAAAACTGCACATGCACACACAACCACACAAAGAATTTTAGTGTGATCCCCATGCCCATCATTTACTAACAATAATAATTTTAGAAACAGAATCACAAAGTTTGGTTGCATTTTTTTCTCCACAAGGTTACGTTCAAGCTATCGATGCATTGGCCCTCGGCAAGGTCATCCTTGAGCTGGGCGCTGGGCGGTCCGTAGCGGGAGCTGCCATCGACTACTCCGTAGGCTTTCGGTTACTCGTAAAAGTTGGTTCACAATTGGAAAAAGGTGGGTAATAAAGTATACATTCATTATACAGCATTTACACCGTATTAGAACAAACTAAAAGCAAACAATTCCCACTGCCAAGTTTTATGTATATATTAGACCACCATATCATTTCAGATCGAGCATTATAGGGCAAACAGTTCAAGAAGTCAAGCTTGTGTTTAACCCAATCGTTCAGATTCGGCATAAAAGTGTATCGTCATTATTGAGGACAGAATTTGTCACACAACCAGAGGGTTAAAATTTCCCCAGAGCCGTCTCACACAAAAATCCAGTGCTATACATATGAAACTATTCAAAACGACAATTCTTTCATGCAAGTGGTTTTGGTATAATTATTTGAAACCTTGCTTTATGCTTGGAGGCTTCAATACAATAAATCCCATGGCGCAAAAGATCATAAAGTATAACCAGCTGCGTTAACAAACTTCACCACTGCTCTTTGCATCATCGGTCATGAACCGCTACGATCGACTGAGGGCCAACTCACTTACGATCCTTCATGCCATGTTGATTAGTTTAGCTGTAACAATTCGAGTGGATAGCAGCAATTGAAGTAAACAATAAGTGGTTTATCCTGAAGACGAGCAGCGTATACTGATCGAAACGTCGACACCTCATCATACCTTTTGGTAGAGGCAACACTCGCCGCAAAAAAGATTTACACATGGTTGTGCCCACAAGTTAGTATACATTGTTTCAATCTATATATAACTTATTAAGTGGCTAAACATACATATGACGTCTTGAATAAAGCCTACGGGGTAAGTATAGAGAACCTTGTGACGTCATTATTTGGGGAGCAAACTAACCAAAGCAATTCCCGCCCGTATAGGTCAGAGCTGGATCAGCGTGTACCACAACTCGTCACAGCTATCCGAAGATCACATATCGAGGTTACAATCTGGACTGGCGATCGGATCGGACAAGGTCATCCCTTCATCTCGTGTTCGTGAGGTCATAACTGCCGACTAGAATGTTCTTACCCTAGATTGAAACTTAGACTGTGTCTGAATTAGCGGCTACAGTCAAGGGCGTCGATCGCTACTGAAAAGTAGGGGGGACGGTCGAGCAAGTCTTGAAAAAATACATCTTACATTATGTGCACCCCACATTTTTAATATGCTTCGGGAGTCCGGCGTTTATCGTGTGTCAGCTTGTAGTTCTTCGAAAAAACAAAATATTGCTTCTTCAACAAATCTTGTCATGGCCCAAACTGCTCCTATTTATTTGAATGGATTTTACTACATTTTGTGCGTTGTGCGATTGTAACAAAATGAAACACATTTGCACGTGTGCGCACACACATACTTCCTTTGTGGAGGGATCGTGTACCGTACATTATAGCATACACAAACGACGCATAACTTGAATGCTAACAAGGTATGTAAGCGGGATTTTGGCGTTCTTGTCTTGGACGATACGTGTCATCTATTGTCTGTATTATATAAGCGGAAATGGGCCCAAAATACCATTCTGCGCGTGGTCCATCAGAAAAAAATATGAAAATGAAGAAAACATTTCATCGTTTGTTCGCTAGGCCTATTCTTTTACTTGAAAAAAAATTGTAATGAAATATTAAATCAAGAAAATGTTGTTGCATATTTCTAATGAACAGTCAATCAAAAAGTGGGGGGGACATCTGATATGCTGTCCCCCCCCAGTCTAAAAAGTGGGGGGACATGTCCCCCCCCAGTCTAAAAAGTGGGGGGACATGTCCCCCCCGTCCCCCCCGTCCCCCCCGTCCCCCCCGTCCCCCACCCATCGACGCCCTTGGCTACAGTTAAGGCTAGGCTATCGGCTAGACTTCCGCGTCATCATGCGTTGAAGTGTTGTACGTCCTTAGCAACAGTCGTAGCCGTGTAGCCGCCAAATTTGGATACGACCTTAATTTTTTTTTTTAAATTCAAAACTCACATTTATTTCCATAGGCCTACTTCATGACATTTTCAAACAGTACATAGCCAAAACATTGATTTAAAGAAGTAATCAAAGAAGCATTAATGGGACACGTTGCCTTGGATCGGACGAGTTGGTCTATAAAAAGCGCTAGCTGTGACCGTTTGTTATAAAATGCATATGGTTAGAATGATGTTTTAAAAGTAGAATAAAATGCCTCGAAATTGCGTGGTTTTCCTTTTACATCGTGAACTAAAACGGTCGGCCGCCATTTTGTGGAGTTAACTTTTTGACTCCCTTAATGGCGGACCGTGTTAGTTAGCAATTTCGAGGCATTTTATTCTACTTTTCAAACATCTTTCCAACCATATGCATTTTATAACAAACGGTCACAGACGCTTTTTATAGACCAACTCGTCCGATCTAAGGCAACGTGTCCCTTTAATATACCCATGGTTAATTCCTACCTCCATGATCAAGACATCTAGCTGCTACTGCTGCTATAGAAGGCTATAACATATATTTAGAAATGTATTAACTTTTTATGGTATTTTGTTTGTGTTTTCAAGGCTGGTTATCTCGTCTGTGGATAAATGTATTTCCAGTGTGCTCTTATCGCATGAAAGCTTAATTATGTAATTATATGTATTTTGTGCACCATTTGGCAGATCATAAGAATCTTCGGTTTTAACTTTTTTTTTCTTTCTTTTTAATTGCTCATTAAAGCACATTATCATTTGTGCATTCACCAGCGTACATGTTTATTTCAAATAAATAACGAATATATACATTATATTTGATTTTCTTACGTTTGAAGCTAAAAGAAAACCAACACAAAATTTACAAGACATAAAAAATAGAATAATACTAAGAACAACACACTGTAAAAAAGTTTTTTTCTGATTCAAATATTGACATAATTTTAAAAAGACACACTACAGCAATCACAAATACGATAACATTTATCAGTTTTATTTTTACTCATTTTGTCACAAAAATGTGACCTCAGTACAGACAGGGGTGAGAGTCGGTGCTGACGAAAGAGTTCTGAAACCAGGATCTAAATGTTTGGAAGGTAAATGATGGCATTACCACCTGGCCACTGGCCCCCGCTGAAAACATGCGGGGGTGCCGGGCCCCGCTAAAAAAATGTTGTCCGGATGATAAATTGGCTTGTTCATAATTGTCCTGAGGGAATAGTACTGCAGTCTGTAGGCCATTTAATCAGATCACATTGACAAAGTGGCTATTTGAATACATTTGCTTACGGAATCTTGAAGTTTCTTCGTCGGTGCTTCCGCCCATGCAACACAACAGACGCAAATTGAACACGTGCGCAGGAACGTACCACACAGTATGGGGTCAACAGTGAAGGGATCCTAGGAGGCGCCCATTCCTTATGCGTGTATACAAAAGCCAGCGTGGGATTAACATTTTCTAGGAGTCCTTCGCTGATGTTACAGGAAATTTTCCTGTAAAATTAGACGATTGATATTGATCAGAAGTGCTCTTTTCCTCTGTATTAAGGCACACGGAGGCTTGATTTTTCGACCCCAAAACGTCAAAAGCTCAGAGCTCCAGGGGGCGAAGCCCCCTGGACCCCACCGGGGCTTCGCCCCTGGACCCCACCAGGGGCCGTGAGGCCGGCCCCTGGACCCCACCCCTTAAATTTATTTGAGCCACAAATGGAGAAGCCTGTGTGCGCTGTTATGACCCCCGGTTTAAAAAATCCTGGGTCCGCGCATGCTCATTTCTTAAAAAAGATAGCATCGAACAGTATTTTAGCATCAATATTTCAAGCGATGTTTTTACCACCATCAACTTTTTTATATATTTTAACTTCATGTTTTACATCGCGGATTTAAACTTAGGCCTATAGTACATTAAACGATTTTATGCAATTCTGGTGATCTGGGGATGTGGGTAAAGTGTATAATAATATTTTAACTTCATGTTTTACATCGCGGATTTAAACTGATAGTACATTAAACGATTTTATGCAATTCTGGTGATCTGGGGATGTGGGTAAAGTGTATAATAATTAATGTGAGTGACCAGGCAAATTTCACAGATATAACCTGGCCCCCACTGTTAAAGTCATCTTCCTACGTGCCTGCGTCCCCCACACTTGGGGCAGGGCTTCTACTGATATTCTTAAGATAACAAAAAAAACGGGAAAATGGAATTTGTTTCCGTTTATTTGTATTTGAATTTTACTGTATCCCTGAAGTTCCAGGCCTGTGTAATTCTTTTCAGATGCTGTTTTTGTCATTAGGTTGTTCTTTGCCCATGGTTGTTTTGAGAGCCTCTATTGTTTTAATATTTGTACATCCCATCTAATCTACAAGTGAGCTACTTTATCGATACCTTCCGATAACGTTATTTACTTAAGTTGACCTTTATCGTTTGCCATTTTGTTATCGTTTTATTAACTGCTACAGCTTTTTCAGAGATATATGAAATATTGAGTTTTGAATGAAACCTTTGACAGTTACTGCTATACACTGAATTTTATTTTCACATTATAACTACATACTGTAACAGGAAGATACAACAATGTTAATAAAAGTGACTGAACTCTCTATCTCAATGGTGATCTTTTTAGACTAAAATACACACACCAAAAAGTGTGTTTTACTGAAATAAAGTTTTTGAAATGGCTTTATTGCATGTTTTTGTTATCTTCTGAACGATAACAATTTCAGGATTATGTCCAATGTTCATGAGGCATTTCAAAAAGTAAATGTAAAGCTAGTCAGCACAGAAATCTAGCTAAGGAGTAACAGGTTACCAGCCAACTTGCCACTGATGTGTACGTATTAGAGATGCGACTGGTTTCCTGTTACTTATGCTTTACTTAGCAAGTTTCAAAGGACGGCACTGGTATGCAGTATTCCAGACACATAAATGTTCTAAGCACACCATTTTGTTAAAGGAGGTCATCATATGCATGATCATAGCAGGCTTCTGGCTGTACATGGAATTATGAGCGCTCACCCAGTTACTGCACATGCGATATGGCTGTAACATCTTTAAGGGCGTGGTCAGCGCACGCATGTGCAGTAAATGAGTTGGAGCTCATAATTCTATGTACAGCCTGCTATGATTTAACGACAATTTCTTAAGCACCGCAAAATCTTGCTTGGCACACACAGGTGACCAGCCAATTTGCAATGAAAGACACGTACACCGCATCCGGCTGCCCAATAATCCACGCTTAGCAAATAAATAGGATAAGTAATAATTTGTTCTTGAAAAAAAAAAAAACCCAAACAGGATTGTACCGATTTGTAAACCCCCCATCAAATGAGTGGATGTGGCAAAGTTTCCTGTGCCTCAGCCACTTCTGCAATTAATAAGATTTCTCCTGAGTTAGAGCTATCCCTACCAACCCCCCAACAAAACATCCCGACCCCTAAAGAGTATGACGAACCCTCACTATGTAATAACAGTGTCTGTGCACTTAATAGTCCATTCTTCGGAGTCTTTCTCCGGCATTATATGATGGCCAATCTGCAAAGGTCAGAACAAACAAAACAAAATTGAAGTTAATGGTCTACTTTTTTTGTCTTACCCGTCATGAATGATTAACAATGCATTATAATTAATCAGCAATCTCTCGACTCTACCAAACTCACCACAGCTGCTTTTGGGGGCACCACTATGGTGTGATCCAAGTCTGGTCTGCTGCTGGTACAATTACTACTCTTCCCACAGTCCAGCTTGAGTGAAAACTTTGTGGATGCCTGGAGAGAAAAAGGGAATTATATTCCATCGTTATTTTGGATATAACATCAAAGTTTTGGAGAAGATTAAATTAATTCCAAGTCGCTACTTTTCGATAAACACAAATTCCAACCAGTTTGTGGTTACGTTTTTAGTGAAAACCATGAAAATCGGTTTTATATCAAATCTCTGTTCATTCCATGAAAAGTCCCGAAAACTTGATAACAATGTCCTCTTGGTCTGGAGATGTGAAGCTCCCTGAAAAAATAGGATGTTATATTTTAGAGGTTTATAGACTCTTGGCTTCACCACTAATAGACCATTTGCATCTGACGTCACAAGCCCAAAAGGCACCTCCACTGAGGCCAGTGAAGACCTACCATTGGCTTAGAGTTGTGCACAGTGCGTATACGTTTTCATTGCTTGACCTCAGCGATGGTGAACAACCCAAGGGATCTATAGAAATCTACAGGCTTGATCACAAGTGCCGAGTCTTTCGCTACTGTGATGGCAAGATTGCCTCTTTTAAGATAATCTGAAACTAAGGGAGGTCAATAAAAAACCTGAAATCAGGAATAATCTTGCCAAATCAAAGGCCAGACATTCAGGCTGAGTTTATTTTGATGGTGGCAATCAAAATACAAACCAGTAATTTTGGGGGGCCTTCAAATGTAATTTTACAGAAATTTAAGTGTTTTTAGCTGGAACTTTTCCTCTGAAAGATTAGTACTGGTATGAACTTTGTATAAAGTTAGTGAACTTTCAGATTGAAACAAATGTTTAAAAAAAATGATTTCTGGGCCTGATACTCTGTTCTTGTAAGGGCACGGCAGTAAGGTGTCCTTGTTAGCAAAGGGCACCTTAATGAGGGAAGTTTCTACTGGAACATGTCAAAGGGCACCAAGGCAATGACCAGGGGCATGGCTGCACTTGCTTCTGTTCATGCATGAAGTACCAGGCCTGTATATTGCCTCTAAGAACATAAATGAGAACTTTAAATCTGAGAGCTTTTACCTTATTCTCAACGATGATTGTGAAGATGGAGTCGTTGGCCGATGTGTGCATCACAGCATCAACAGCCTCCTTGATTTTGATTCTCTCCTCCCCACTCGTCTTGACTGCATCACAGACGGCCCGATCGAGGGCCGCACCCCCTCCCTGGTGTGGGAGGGCCCTGATGTGACTCTTGCACTTGTCTGTGTAGGCGTCGACGATAAACGAGAGAGACTGAGGATGTGTGTTTGGGGGAAAAATGAATACAATCAAAATATGAAAGGTTCACCGGGCTCTTCATAAAGGCATGGCAAAATAAAGAATAGTCTTGTCCTAGGAAATTTTTCTATTTACTGGAATCTTATCTCAAAGGGGCTTTAAAGGCAAAGTATACCTTTGGATTTTGGAACCGTTCGATTGTTTTAATCCTATATAAATGTTGATACATACAATAAAACTAACCTGTGAAAATTTCACTTCAGAAGGTGGTCGCGTTTTTGAGATATCGCCAAAAATCCGGAGCGAATATGTCCACGCAGGAAGAATATTCCCCAATAGGGATACACAATCTGAGAAACGTTTCTGACAGAAGCATTTCTCAGATTCAAATTTTGGGTCATAAAAACTGATATCTTTTTACATAACATAACCACGTTACTTCGAAGTGAAATGTTTCTCAAAATGCTTTATCCTATCGAATGCTGCTGTAGGCTTCTAACTAAATACATTTGTATAGCAATTAATTTTAAGAGTGATTACCAAACGTACACCCTCCCTTATAGGAAAGAGAACTAGGCTTAGAGAACCGTATGACAACACAATAAAATATGTAGCCTTTTAATGCATGCAAATTGTAAAAACAAACAAACTGTTTCAAGTAAAACCAATTCTTGAGTTGGCAAAAGTATGAAACTACCTCGTCTAACGCCAAGTCGTCTGAGAAGCCCATGGATTGCAGAGTGACCCAGAGGTCATCCGTGTCACCGTCGAGGTCGTTGGCCTCCATCTGGTTCAGATCCATGAACCCCTTCCGGGTCAGTTCACCTTTCTTGAGCTCAAAATTCTCTGCAATTGTTTATCGAATATTAAAAACCTCAGTCCCAAATCAATTTGCTTAACTTGCCATTACAAATCTAGGTATAATTAACACAAAGGTATTTCTTTTAGAAATTCAAATTCACTTGTGACCTTTGCTGTTAAAATCTGCCAAAGGAACATAGTCAATTATCTTATACTTTTCTATGTATTTATTTTGGCAAATATAAACAAAAATACAAAGTTATACATAAGAAATAAACTGTTTACAAAGCCAAGAAGAACCCAAAAAGCTGTTTATAACACTAATTATTTCCATCTTGGTCCTCAAAGGCAGCTCTTATTGTTTGTTGTCAATGTAATACTGATTAAGCAAAATCTTACAAAAATGATACAAAAGAAGTCATATGTGACAGTTTCAGCTGAATACAGTGTCTACTTGCTGACAAAACAGCAAAAACTGTAACAGCATTTTTACACGACCGCCAAATATATCCACGTTAGCTATACCAACCCTATTTCTGGCTGCATTCACGAAAGAACACCAACCCTCAGTAATCTGAGAAATGATTCATGCATGAATCGATTCTCAGATCCAAACGATTTGGGGTGAATTTTGTCCCCAAACCAACAATTTAAAGGGAATCCTTTCTCAAACTAGTTTACACTATCAAGAGCTGCAGTGCTTCAAGCAAGTTTTTATGATCATTAATTTTTGGAGTACTTACTAATCTATAACCAGACCTTCAAAAACACAAAGGTAAACGTAGACAATAATTTTACAAAAAGAGGTATACAAAATTGCACAAGAAATAGCAAAGAACGGTGACCAAACAATTGACACTTTAAACAAGTAGACTGAGAAGACAGATGCTTCTTAACTGCCCATTTAAATTGATAAATGTTGGAACATTTGATCCTAGCAGGAAGTTCACTCCATTCATGAATTCCGGTATAAGCCCTCCTAGTGACTTGCGACATCACATGTTTACAAAAGAGACATAGAGCCTGGACTTCCTGCAGGCTCGATTTGTACAGAGTTCAATGGAAGAACACAGTTAATGCTATATCTAACCGGGATCGCATTGTCTACTTTTCATCAACTTTTGACATGAAAAAAGGGACACATCTCTAAACTTGTTAAGCTTTTATAACACTTGAATTTATGTAGAAAATATGACACAAAATGAAAACATTTCCCATATGACCAGTGTAGTCTTGCCTGCCAGAAAGGCACTGGAATGTACAAAGTCACTTATTTAGTAAACAAAGGTTACATGGCCATGGCCATGTAACCATGCATGGTCTAAAAAAAAACAATTCCTGCCGTCGATTTCACCAAACTCTTCCTAACTTAGGACTAGTCCTAGGCAATGCTAAGAGATAGGACTAGTCTTAAGTTAGGACGAGTTACTCATCCTAACTCGAGATAGGATTAATCCTAGCGTTTCGTGAAATCAGCCCCTGGTCAGTGTCTTGTTGATCCCATGAAACTGACCGTTAAATTGTTCTCTCATAGAAATGTAATTTTACCAAGGACATATGCCTTACCCTAACATTAAGCATCCTGCACAGAAAGTCATGGCCGTCTGAGTGTGGATTCAGGTCCCGGTCTTTGAAATTGTGTCCTTTAAGCAAGACACTAAACCACTATTGCTTTTCCCATTGCATAGGATCATGGATGCAAACGGTCATAGAGTGTTGTTCATAAAGAACCTAGTGATTGTGATTTGGGAAGCTAATCCACCTTAGGCCAAAAACAAAATTGTTGTTTGTCCTCGTCCATTGTCTGTCGTTTGCCTCGCTACCAAAAAAGGTGGGGTTTTTTCAATTTGTTATAAAAAAAAACAAATTGTTTAATTAAAAATCTAAAAAAAATTGGTCGAAAAATATTGAAACATGAATAAAACATATATTGAATATAAAGCAATTTACCAACCAACAGTGTTTACACATTCCTGTATTTTTATTCTAGTAAAACTTCATTACTGCAGAAGTGCTATGCACTTATCAGCTGGTAGCCATGGTAAAGCACTTATCAGCTGGTAGCCATGGTAAAGCATTTATCAGCTGGTAGCCATGGTAAAGCACTTATCAGCTGGTAGCCATGGTAAAGCATTTATCAGCTGGTAGCCATGGTAAAGCATTTATCAGCTGGTAGCCATGGTAAAGCATTTATCAGCTGGTAGCCATGGTAAAGCATTTATCTCAACATAAAATCTTGTTAGTTGTTAGAATAAGAATACTAACAGGGCTCGAATTTGACACTGGACCACAGGCCCGAGGCCAGTAATTTGACACTGGACCACAGGCCCGAGGCCAGTAATTTGACACTGGACCACAGGCCCGAGGCCAGTAATTTGACACTGGACCACAGGCCCGAGGCCAGTAATTTGACACTGGACCACAGGCCCGAGGCCAGTAATTTTAGTGTTGGGCCAGTAAACTTATGACCTAACAAGTCCGATGGTCTTGTGTTTTTCAATTGAATAACAAAAACACATTATGTTCAAGTGTTGACTTTGGGTCTGATAAATTAACTTTTGATTCTTTGTGTAATCAAGTATACTCTTCTCTTACTTGTTTCAGTTCGGGTTAAACTGTGTCAGCAATTTTTTATTTTCACATTTTGAATCTGGTCTTGTAAAAAAATGTCTGGTCCAGTAAAGATTTTGAGCTACAAGCCCTGTAGTCTTGTGGATTTTCTCCCCAAATTCGAGCCCTGACTATTCAAAGACCTTTAATAAAAAAAGTTCAATACAGTGAATGAATTGTGTTTTGTGTTTGGACTTAAATTGTACTACCGAAGAGTTTATATTCCCAAATACAATATCTGTACTCAATTTTTTTTTGGGGGGGGCCTTGCTGGCAGCTGAAAAGCTGAGATGCGAAGGACGCGGCTACATGTACGTGTTTAAGCCTCGGGCATTCAAGGGTGTCTTTGGCAGCCAGCCACATCAACCCATATATGACTACGTAGTACATTTATTGTTAAAGGCACCTGGCAGTGGTATTTTGTCAAAATAAAGCTTTTGTCATTAATATATACATTTTTATGAGTGGAATGTGAATAAACAATTACTAAGGTTAAAAAATTGTAATTTTTTTAAAATTACAAATTAAAAAAATAGGCCCCCCTTTACATGGCGCTGTTCGTGACGTCAATCAAGGCAGGAGAAAATGTGTAGTCTGGCCCCGTACATTATGTCTGGGTACCTGATCAGTATGA
The DNA here is from genome assembly GCA_037783415.1 of Leptasterias polaris. Classification (NCBI taxonomy): domain Eukaryota; kingdom Metazoa; phylum Echinodermata; class Asteroidea; order Forcipulatida; family Asteriidae; genus Leptasterias; species Leptasterias polaris. Next base: position 1,920,453 of record JAZGTN010000035.1, read on the forward strand.
TGCGTTTTCGTATTCGGACGTCACCACCCAATGCAATCCTAGGACAGTGTACAGTCGACTAATACGAGACGCCAGTTTATACGAGGTTTTTCACCGGTCCCGAACTGTCCCATGCGCGTTTCTATGTCTTAAAAACGGAAGATACGAGCATGGTCATAACGAGAACACGGATAATACGAGGTATTGTTTTTCCTACTTTGCCAAACTATTTATCGGATCGGCGTGCCGCGGCGTCGTGGCATACAGCTCAAATCGATCCGAACACCAGAAACATTTCGCTGGTAACCTAAGCTTCACTGCAACTTCCCTTGCACACTACTACCAACGAAAAAATTCCCGGTATCCAAGCACGACGGGGTATCCACGTGTTCGCTGCATAGCGCTGAAAACGACGTTGGACCGGACCACTTTGCCCTCGTTAGCCTGACTTTCGATGCCCGTAACTGCCTATATTTGGGATCTGCAGGAAAAAAATGCTGGCTGACCCCATCTTTAGTCGTTTTGCTGCATCCAGCAGCAATTTTTGCCGGATAACCAAACGAAACGTACAATCTCACTACTTGCACGTGTATATACAACGTAAATGCAGGCAAGTTCAAGGGGGTCGATGTTCGATCGAGGCGAAGTCTTCCTCGATTGACGTCACAAAAAGGGATGGGCGGAGTCGCCCCCAAACAACTTTATCTATTTTTTTTACATATAAATAATGACAAACAATTACTCAAAAAATTGTTTTATTGTTAATAAACATATACTCTTATATTTAAAAAAAAATTAAAAATCTATTTCCAGGTGACTTTAAGAGAAGGGGCTCGCCCTGGTGTTTCTGGCATGGTTGGCTGAAGATTGCACCACATCACCTTACACCTTTAAAAGGCGCTATATAATCTGGTCTCAGAATTCAAAATAACTGTTGAACTGTCATAAAATAATGAGCGCTTCACAACACCAAAAGACTATAAGCAAGTGTTATCCTTATTGGTGAATTGTGTTTGCTGGCAAGGTAATATACAGTACTCAATAAAACAATACAAAACTGGCTGCTGGATTGCTATGGAAAGGTCCGAGTTCAAGCACTAACCTTCGACTACTTCCCAAGCATCGTCATCCACCGCCTCTCCACTGGTCCTCAGCTGAAAGATGTTAAATTCCTCCCTACTCAGGGTACCATTCCCATCTAGATCAACCAACTCAAAGATGTCCGTCAAGGCATTCCTTGGAGGGTGGAGAAGTGGGATAGGATAAAAATGTCAGCCAAGTACTTTTTTAGTACACTTTTCTTTTTAAAAGTGATGTTTGAAGCTTTGCATGGTGTGTAAATCTCTTAAAATGAGCAGAGTAAACTGTTTGAAACGTCGAGGCCACACCGGACTCTTTAGGGCCAACACTCCACCCAAAAGAGATTTACACATGGTTATGCCCACAAGTTTACTATTTAAAGTTATTAAAATAATTCTTTCTTTAATAACTTCTTCTTCATTATTTTTGTGTTAGTAGAACTCTGCATGGTGGGAAATAAGTAAGGTTTGTGGTGACACCGCGGAACTATCCCTTTCTGAATTGCAGCGGTGCTGGGCACAATATCATAGAGCTGCTTAAACAGCAAGTATTCCTTAATGTTTTCCTGCTATATAGCAAAAATTAGCTGGATACCAGTCACAAATGGTACATTTGGAATGGTATTTTGGGTGGTAACCTTATTCTGGTAGGCATAATTTTGTTATGTTTACATGTAGCTTTTTGTGTGTGCTTAACACGCCGCAGAGAGAGTCGGCACTTGATGACATAGGCTAAGTTATTATTTCCATTGTCTTAACCGCACTGTACACACCAGTAAGCTCATATGCCATGATATTCTAAGATGGACCATGCCACACATCCTAGAGGGGGTATCAACAGGCCTGAAGTCTTTTTCAGATTCAAATATTTTAGTGAGAAATTACCTCTTTCTCAAAAAACTACGTTACTTCAGAGGGAGTCGTTTCTCACAATGTGTTATACTATCAACAGCTCTCCGTTGCTTGTTACCAAGTAAGTTGTTACGCTAATATTGAGTAATTACCAAACGTGTCCAGTGCCTTTAAATTGTTGCAGTACCCGCTTCTAATTTAAAGTATAGTGAACTAAAAGTTATCTGAACAAAAATGTACAGACCATATTTTGGAAATGTGATGTCATTAAATGTTTGGGTTTTTTTGACAAAAGTAGCACTTGAAGGGTATAGATAGTTCCCAGTAGACGCCATCTTTACGGGCAAATCGCATTTTGGCTTGCAGGCGCGTCAAGCGCTCAAATTATTAACGCAGCCGCGTCATTCACTAACCATGCAATGAGTTTTGTGAAATGTGCGCGTGCTGCACGCCGTTCTCACGCGAAACGCATGACTGTGTGTTCCAAATTGCCCGTAAAGATGGCCGATTTACGTCATATTGCAACCTATCTATTGAACATAATTCAATTGCATTTTACACTATTTTAATGTGAGGTTAAAGACTTGTAATATTTTCCCGATTTTCATAAGGACTCTACCAATGAGTGGATCACAAAATTGAATTTAAACCTTGGAGCCCCTCTTTTTTTTGAGAAATGCTTTAGTACAATAGACCTTATGCATATGACGTCATTTGAGTAGGGCGCCCTCACCTAGAGGTCAAAAGGAAGATGCTCATTGGCCAGTCCTGTGCGCCGCGCGTACAAATCAGCGCGTTTCCATTGTTTCATCATCAGTTTACCTCTAAGATGGCGGCTTGGTGACGTCAATGCATAAGGTCTATTAAAAGTACAACAAATCAATAATCAAAACTGTACTTGAGTGAATAAAATGATAGATTCGCTCACCTGAATGGTTTGGTTAGCACACACTCATCAGCAGTTTTCTTGATAAGTTGGGTCTTAGTCTTTGATTGTTTCTGTCTTGGCTTAAAGCGACAGCCCGTGGTCATCGGTAAAAGCCGATAGGTCCCTGCCTTTAACTCCTGATGAAGACATTGCTTCTGCCATTGGAATATCAATAATGATATTAAATAACGATGTTATAATACTTTATTATAAAACGCACAATTATAGGCACTAGATCAAAGCATGGGAAAATGAACCATGAGTTAGACTCGATACAGTTCAGTTTTGAGCGATTTCATAAATGTAGCGGCTGAGGTGGAAGAGGGGATGTTGTTTAGAAGATTGTTCTAAAGACGGGTGCCAATATAACCAAAGGCACCTCGGCCAATAAGCCATTTATGAATTAAATTTGAATAATGTCCGGTACATTGATTTGCTTGATAACAAGTGACTGCTTAAATTTGAATTCCTCATAGTTCTGGGCTATAGCTTTTGCGAAGTTACGTTAGAGAGGGCCAACACCTATACACAATTCTGAATGATGTGTGTATGACACAATGGTACAAGGCTTCAATCATCTGGACATTACTATACAAAAGCTTGCCCAATTTGTTGACATAGCAACTGTCACTATAGTCTGAGAAATTCAAATTTAAGTTGTAACTTGTGACAAAGCAAGTCATTGTACCAGACTATTCAAATCTAACCCGCAAATGGCTTACTCAAGGTGAGTGGATCCCAAATTGATCTTAGTCTACTGTCACGGTGATAGAATGACAAGAGCCTAGAGAGGTAAGATGGGGCTTGTGATCTGACTGATTTTCAAATGATCAGGATTTTGAATTTGATTCATTGCTGAACAGGAAGCTACACATGTGGGGGAATTTGACGAGGACTAAAGTTATGTGGTCGTACATTAACCAAACATTTCCTAAGAAGTACAGTTTAACAAAGATAATACAATCCTATCACACATCGGTGATGGGAAAAATAAAGTCACTTTTTATATAAAAATGTATTATTGATGCTAAAATAACATCAGATAAAAAGGTTAAACAAGTCTCCACCTTTTCATTATCGAGCAATGTTGGCTCAGAGAGCTACATCCCCTTTAGTTTGTTTCAATTTACTACATGTAAGAAATAAACACAGTAGTTGCTTCTAGTCTTACTTAAAGGCACTGAACACATTTTGTAATTGTCAAAGACCAGTATTCTCACTTGGTGTATCCCAACATATGCATAAAATAACAAGCCTGTGAAAATTTGGGCTCAATTGGTCATTGAAGTTGCAAGAAAATGATGAAAGAAAAAACACCCTTGTTGTACAAATTAGTGTGCTTTCAGATAGGAATAAAAGGCTTCTGGCCAGAAGTCTTTTATTATTTTAGTGAGAAATTACCTCTTTCTCAAAAACTACGTTACTTCAGAGGGAGTCGTTTCTCACAATGTTTTATACTATCAACAGCTCTCCGTTGCTCGTTACCAAGTAAGTTTTTATGCTAATATATATTTTGAGTAATTACCAAACGTGTACAGTGCCTTTAAATTTCTACCTTACTTCGTTATTGAACAACATATTTACCCTAACCACCCCAAACCCGTTAAAATCCAGCGGCACATTTTGTTTGATTCTGTTGGACCCAGGCCTGCACTCGTTAACTGATCGTGGGATCAGTCATATCACCGTAATCAGAGTCCAACAGTTTGACTGTTGAATTACCATCATGGTGTTGGATTTTGCTAGAGTGAGGAAGGACCCTGGGAAAATAACCCTAGCTGACACGAAGGAATTTTTGCTTACCTGTTGAACTTTCATGTTAGTATGGGCGACTAGTTCTCCTAACGTTCCATTATCATTTTGTCGTAAGAGAAACACCCTGATATCCGGTTGGGGTTTACTGGAGGCTGCATAAAGAGAAGAATGGTTCTTTTTTAGGCAACATTACAGGGTCATCAAATGTTTAGAGGTCACAGCGTGTAAAATCACACTCAGGGTACAAAGGTCAAACAGGTTAAAAGGTCACACAGTAAAGATCAAAGGTCACAACACTGTCAAGAGATCATACAGCAAAAAGTGAACAAGTTTTCACACCGAGGAGCAAGCTGTATCTTGTGCGGGTACATGAAATTGAAACCAAAATGATGTTGACTCTCTGGGACTGGCAAAATTACCTCAATAACAGGAACGTTGTTATAATAGGACATCAAAACATATAAACAAAGACAGAAATAAGATTTGGGACTTCAGAGAGTACTCTTTAGAAGTAGAACCTCTGTAAAATGAGGGTTGACTGTATATATTTAAAAAAAAACAGAAAGTTTTGTGGGAAACCACTGAGTTCATCACACATTGATGTAACGGTAAAGCCATATTCTTTATCCTCGATGCACTCATTACATCAATAAGTTAGATTGACTGGTAATACAACATTTGTTTTAGAGAACTGCCATCCTCCTTACCTATTTCTGGGTGAAGGTTAAGCGGTTTAACCGATAACCAGAGGGAGCTAGACGTGGATACATCCAGAACGTACTGATGAGAAACAACTTTGCCGTGCTCCTCGAAGAGACAGCAACCCTTCCTGTGAGAGTGGTGCCAAGACTTGAGGTTCCGTGGCTCGGTCGCCTTGGGTGCAACCTTTGACACGGGAGGGAGTGTCTTGTTGATGGAGGCCCTTTTGCGTGGATGCGGTAACGGGCTTGTCTCCCTGCCTGAAAATAATAACGAAAGTGGATAAAGTGATGGAGTTAGTGCTGTGAAGGTTAACCGAACAAATTTTCATGTTGAGAATAAGTGGTGTACAATAAAGTTCTCACTTGGTGTAACTTTTCACGAGAAAGGACACATATCTTTGCCAATGTTTTAAGAATCCCGCCAGGGGCACTATATGGATTGGGTTTTCGGTCCCTACCTGATTGCATGGAGGGTTTTCCCCACAATAATTCTCTTGGGTTTTCCTCCCACATCTTAATCTGACACTTCCTTCCTTGTCTTCTGTCCATGAGGATGCTTGGCTACATAGTGATTAAGTTCCCTTTTCCCGAGAATCCTTGGCTTCACAACCAAAATTAATAAATGAAATGATGAATGACATTGCCCTTTGACAAAAAACCAGGGGAGGATTTATGAGGTTATTGGTGAGTAGGTAAATGATCATCCATGGCAATAATAACAAGGAGTACCTATTCTAGGCGAGGGCTGGGCTTTCTCCTTCGCTTTTCTTTCACTTTTCATTTTCTTATCGATACTCTCCAAGGCCGTCTGCCGACATTTGCTGGCCGTAGTCATTAACATTCTACAGAACTGTGGGAGAGTCCAACCAAAAATCAGTTTGTCAACTGGGAATAATTTCCTACTGAGCTGTGACAATGACATGATAAAAATAGATTTATTAGTAAAACAGAACGTACAAAATGGAAGTACTTTCAAATAAAGAACAAAGTTGCAAGACCAAACTTTACTCCGGTTTGTTTGTGAACCAAGTCTTTACCAAACCTGATTACAAGTTACACATGAACAAATCAAGTGGAATCCAATAGAATAATCATACCCGTAAATACTTGTAACAATAGAAATACAGAAACTAAGCTTTTTAAAACCAAATTGGTGTAAGATCGAAGTGAATTTGTTCTTTACCTCATTGTAGTTGAGACGTTTATCTCCATCGTCGTCGGCCTCTGCTATCATTGCCTCCACCTCCTTCCTTGTCATCTTCTCCCCCCTCTGTAAATGGACACACCCAAATGAAAAAACCCCATATAATACGAAAAATTTTCTCCAAATCTCAATATAGACAACCATGCCTGAAACACCGGGGCAAGTGCCTTCTTTTTATAATGATCAAGTCTACTGGTTTCCTTTACAACACAAGAGACCTTCGGCTTTACATTCATCCGTAGGACAAAGCAATTATGGTCAAGTGTCTTGCTCAAGGACCAAGTGCCATGCCCATGACCCCAACTGACCAAAAGAAAGTGGAAAATGTGACCCTTACTTGTGTGAGCACTCGAGACAGTTCATTGTGAGTGATGTAGCCGTCATTGTTGATGTCCATTTTCTTGAACGCCTTGAGAAGCTCACTTGTTGACGGTGGCTTCTCCCGACGCATCACGTCGCAGAACTCGTCATACGTTAGCTTCTCTGTAGATAATAATTTAGAAACACAAAATTTACCAAGGAACAACATTTGCAAGGAATTAGTCGATGCAAACTTATTGCTAGAGACAAGCGAATTCCGCGCTTGCGGTCACCTTTCTCCGCTTAACTAGCAAGCACCGAATTTCTGCGCTAGTTGTGTAAGCGTAGAATGCCTAGTAACATGGACTACGCACGCGCACAAGCCAACATTCCCTTCTAACCTGTGAAATACGCTTGACGTAAGCATTTATTTGGGACTTTTAAGCCAAAGCACCATAAACTGCCCTCACTATTCAAAAAAATCTGAACTCTTAAGGTCACAGGTTTAAGTACCGCACTGTCATTTTTTTTTGTTCAACCCAAAATACTAAAAAAATTATCCAGTCAGTTTCCCTTGTGGTTTATTACTTGATATTTGAAAAAAACAAAACACGTCACATCCTTTTAAGGAGATCCCTTTGCTGCTGTTCCAAAGTTGTACCATACACTTGGGTGTGATGACTGTGATCCCTAGCTATACAGCACAGGTTGTATAGCTTCTGACTGGCACCCCCAAACAAAGATGTTGACAAAATAGGGAGGGACCGCCAACATTTGGGCTAGATAGCTCAGTTGGTAGAGTGCCGGTACATTAATCCGGAGGTCACAGGTTCAAGTCCTGCTCTAAGAAATTTGTCTTTGTTCAACCCAACTCAATCTAAAACTCCATGGGTTTGCAGCACCAGTGACTAAATGGGCATGAAGGTGAGAGTGTCATGACCTGGATTCTAACCCACACTGCTGACTCAGCAATCAGAACTTAAGTTGGATTTTTAATTTGACATGGTGGAGATACAATCTCATAAGGTTTGTGGTAACACCATGAAACATAAAACATCACTCTTTGAGTTGTGGTGGTTCTGAAGAGAATTGGTGGCGTCACAACTTGGCATTTCAATCAATATGCTGTGATCGCCTTCACAACTTACTTGTTTTTGTTGTCCAATATTTATCCATGGACCTTTGTGAAGGATTCCTTCCAGATTGTTGCAAACCTGAGGAAAAACAAAACAAAATACTGAAAAATTGCTGTGTTATCTCAACATTTTGCATAAAAATATACGAAAAAATTGAACAGATGCGATATAAACTTCAATTCTGTATTACTTTTGACCTCTTCATGTTCAAAACAATCATATTTGGCAAATCTTCACAGTGGAGTACATTCTGTTCTGCTGTGTATCAGGCCTGGAATTACAGGGGCCATTACAGAGGCCATGGCCTCTGTTGCCCCTGGTCTTGGCCTTGGTGCCCCTTCAAAAGTTTCCCATAGACTTTAGATTTTCCAATGGAAGTGCCCTATGCAAAATGAAAATAGCCTTGCCCTTTTAAACAAGAAATTCCAGATACTTACTCAATGAAAGCTGTGCTTTTGATGTCATGGCCTCATGGGTGTCCCCAAGTACAGCTATGTAAGCTGCCCTACATTCTTCGTAGAATTGGGCGTCTTTATTCCTCTGGGTTTCTCCCTCCCCTCCTCCAGGATTGGAGCGTCTGCTTCTCCGACTCGCTATCGAAGAGGCTCCGCTGTCCCGTCTACTCATACTTCCTTTGTCTGCGTTCAACTGTCAGATACATGTACAACAACGAAGAATACATTTAGTTGCGATAATCATAACCCACCATCCTCCCGACGGTCGAAGACCGGAGGGTTACGAGACGGTAAGTTTTTGTATTTTTTTCTATAAAATATTTTCTCAATGATGTTTTGAGTGTTACTGTTATGAATGGATTCATTATTAATATTAGACATTGATGATAAAATCTTGTGTTCTTAGAATTTGTGTCATGATTTTCGAAAGTGGTAAAAATTTTGCAAATCTGGTGACTACGCTAGTCTGTCAAAAATGGTCGAAATTGCAATTATGGTCGAAGCTTGTGCTTGTTCGTTGTCTACCTCTCCGGTCTCCGACCGTCGGGAGGATGGAGGGTTTTATGATTATCACAACAGTTAGTAGTACTAGTAGTACAACTGCAGATGTCAACATTTTGGGGAAAAAACCGAGTACAGCGCCCCAGTTACTGGGTCTAACTCGAGACCCAGTTGACTTGGGACCGAGATGACTTGGGGCCGAGATGACTTGGGGCCGAGATGACTTGAGGCCGAGTTAATTGACTCGGCGGACCAAGTTGACTTCGGACCGAGTTGCAACCATCCAAAAAGGCAAGCCAAAGCAAAGGCAAAAAGCCAAATTTAAACGATTTGTTAAAATAAATAAAACATGAAGTCCAAGTAGGGTCATTAAGCAAGGGCACCAGGGCATGGTAGGGTTAAACATGACAACAAAATTGTCTTCGAAAATGGTGAAATAACTTACATGTTAAGAAGAATGTTCATCAAAAATATTCACTGTTTGAAGAGCGACTTTATTGAGCGTTTTTTTCATGAGTGACTTGATCTGTTGATTAAACTATTGGGGGCGCTGTTGGGTAGAAAAAGATTTATTCAAGTCCTTATCCTGGCAACGTTGGGTTGTAGCTTTTATAGGATAACAAATACCAAAACACAATTTCTATTTTCTAATGACATTATTATTTGAAATTGATAAATTTCACATGGTGTATTTTTAGGTGACCTTCAATCTGAGCGTAAACCGAATTATTTGTTAAAATATACGGCGCGAAAAAGTTGAACGGCGGCGGTCGTGGGGGGCTCGGTTACTAAGCCCCCCAGACTACTGGAAATTAATGATCTCCCATATTTAATATCAACCACCACACCAAGCATGCTTATGGCCTATGATAAGTATTAAAGTTATGCTAATCCGTATGCCCTTTGCCGCATTTCAAAAAAACAAAATGGGCAGCCTGGTAATGGTAATAACTTGAAAAACTGAACCATACCGACAGTTAATGGGAATCAGCGACTGCTTGCTCTTTATTAAATCCAATTGCACTATTTATTTTTCAATTTTACTATACAGTGAAGTGGAAATATACTGTGGGGAAAACAATTGAGTGTGTTTACAAACTAAACTTTAGTCTACTGTATTTTATCATAGAATTAGAAATAGTGTTTTTATGGTAAATGCTAATAATGGATCGGAGGGGTTCCAAAGAAGACAACTTAGGAAATACAGTGTAAATTAGCCTGCCATAACAAAAAGCTTATAATAAATAATAAATAGCTTTACTACTTTAGGCCAAATAAAAAAAAATACCAGTTGATCGTCCTGATTTTTCCAAAAAGAGGAGGATGAGGGCCTTTATATTTATTATTTATTATTTGTTTCCAAGATGGCCGCCAAGTATTTCAATTCAAACAGGCCACCAATTCTTCAGTTTGAAATCACCGCTAACTTTCTTTATATCAATTTATTGCATGAGGACCCAGGTTAACAGGGGGGTTTGCCGAAACATCCAACTTGTTCTTGGATTCCCCAATGTTGACCTGAACCTGGAAAAGTATAGTTAGAAAAGAAATACACTTTCTCAAAATCTATTTGTGTGCAGGTATTTTTCAAAGGATTAACAAAATAGTAACACCTCACCCAAGCAATCAGAAAAACACAAAAAATGCAGAATACATCAGAGACACCAAGTCAGATTTGATCATGAAAAAATACTTGTGAAAACAAAATTCAAATGACGTTGGATCATGTACCCGGCACGCCAGAAAAAAATATTTGTAAAAAATTTAAAAAAATAAAATAAATAAAAATGATGTGGGTCATGTACCCGACACATCATGCAGTTTACTATTTTTTATAATTAATATTTAAAAACAACATTTTGAAGATTCCATAGGTTTGGCTAGTTCAAAAAAATAAAACAAAAAGAGCTTTTGAACTTCGAGTTGTATTTGTAAATAAAAATGTTTGGCTCCACCTGCACTAGTTCCTTGACTACATCTTATACAAACAATGCACACTCAGTAGTAGTCTGGTTGGTCAGACACCGTTGTCGAAGTCTCCCGATCCCGACGCATAGTCCGAGAAAATATCGACAAGCATGCGTTTTTCGTCCCCTACTGACCGTGCACCAAGGCTTAAGAATTTTGCTTTTGGTGCGAATTACACACACACAAAGACCATCTTGCAGCTCACCTCTGATAAATTTTACTCTGAAAAAAACGTGTTCAGATTCAGAAGACACCACACGAGATGCGTGGGTCAGCAACGCGGCAATGAAGACCAACTCGACACGTTTGAAAGAACTCCACAGTCGAGTCAACTCGATCAAAACTTACAACGTAAGATAACAGGTCGAGTTGTCTCAATGGTCGAAGTGGTGACGACCGTAACCCTAGCTAAACTTCGTTCCCATGGATGATCGATCTCGTAGCACTATTCGATACGGCACGCTCCCATGCATGGTAGCGAGGTTGCATAGAGCTATGCTCGTATATCTTGCACGCACGTGAGCCTGCATGCAGCGTGCAGTCTACCGACGGCCCCATAATAAATGCGGTTTTGTGTTTTCCGACCCCCTTTTTTGTGTTGCAAATTCTAAAATATCGGTAAGTTTACATCAAAAATATTTTTAAAAATCCTAAATTATGTCAAGGGTGGATTAAAAATACAAACAAATATTGTCTTTTTTAGGAAAAATCGAAAATAATAAATAGTAAAAAAAAGGATGCGGCCTCAAAAAAGGATGCGGGCGGGGACGATCAACTGATATATTTTTTTACTTGGCCTTAATTAATAATAAAAAATCACTTCTGTTAAGCTACAGTATTCCCTTTCCCTTATATATAGACGAGTGAAACTCTATTGAATGTTGACCCATGGAGGAAGGAAATAAAGATTCATAAAAACGCGGGTACTTTTTTGTTTTAAACGGGCCCGTTTCAACGGGTCCGCCCATAATTTCACATGCGTATAGACTGTGCAAGTCTCGCGCGTATCGGAGCGAGAAAACACGTCAAGTGAAGAACATATTTTTTCTGAAATCAAATCATTGTTTTTAAATTAGATCTATGAAACAATCTGACCAACAAAAATACTCATTACAATTTGCATAAAATGAGTTTTAGCTTTCATAATAAACACACAATTCATTTGTTAGTTTTTGTTGAAACAAACTAAAAACTCTGGGACAATTGGATGCTTATTTGATCTTAACTTTTTAGGAAACCCTTTTGTAAATCCATGCCTGAGTACGTGCAACCACTAAAGCAGGTTTAAACGCAGACGCGCGATGATCGCACGGGCGTAGAATTAACGTGTGACGCAGTTTAAAGAGGACGCTGACGCCTCGACAACCGTAGACTGCAATGAAAAGGCTTAGCGTCTGGCAATTACAGCGTCTGGTGATTATCATCGCGCGACCAAAACAAATTTGGTGATCGGAGGTGGGCACAAATTCTTAATTTTTTGCAAGTAACCGGAAGCAGAGGTCAAGTTTAATTATTGGGTTTTCTTCGTTGCATTGTTGAATTGATTTTACTTTCATATTTTTTATCACTTAGTACTACATTCCCAACAACATATTTAATTTTCATGGTCATAAAGTACGTTAAACTAAAATTATAGACGAAACAAAATCTTGCCAAGGTAAAACTCCATATGGTTGGGACCACGATGGTCCCGGAAGTTCGCTTACGCGCGAGACTTGCACAGTCTATTACTTAGAGGTCTAAATATGACGAGTTAGGGGGTCAGAAACAACGATGATTAAGCATTTTTTCAGGTCTGTGCATTTAATGGGCTTGTTTGTTTTTGTATGCGCGCTAGCAGCATCCTCTCTACTGTTATGTCTCTCCATCTCTGACCACGATTTAGCAAATAGCATTCTTGTAAAGTTCGTGCGACAACGTCGGGAAATTAAGGGCGTAAGAGTAGGACTGTCTAATAACAAGAGTTGCCGTTGGTTCATCGTTTTCAACTTATTCTTCTGTTCTATAAATTCTACGAATCATCAGTCATGAGTGCTAAGAAAATTACAACGGGGAAAGCCCATGTAATTGAGTCATTGGTAAGTACCTAACAATATTGATTTGATGTCGCTTGATCATTTGATGCAAACATTTTATTAACAAATGAACACGGAAATAATAATGAGCGTTCACTAGACTCAGTAACTGTGGCGCTGTACTCCTTTTTTCGAAATTTTAAATACACTATGCAAGGTCAAGGAATGAAGCTAACTAGGAGCTCTTCCCTCCTGACCTGACCTCATATATCGAGTGGTTGTTCCTAGATATTAAGAAAGGAGCTGATCAATTATTATATTAAGAGTAAGACAGCTTTGATTACATATATCCTCCCCTGTCCGGTTTTCGATGTAGTATGCCTTTTTCTTTGAATTGAAAAAAAATAAAAATATTCCATAATCAACTGATGCCCTAATTACCTTCCTTTGTTTATAAGAAATATGCAAACATATATTAAAACGTGATGGACATTGAAACTTTCACACCACGCACCGATCTTCGATGACTTCAATAGCGTCCCATTTGTTTTGAGTTTGACCTGTTTTCGATGCAAACAAGAAAGTATGGTGTCCGGGTGAAGCCATACGTGGAAGAAACATCTGCAGTGACTACAAGTGTTCTGTGAGACTTAGTGTATGACTCTATAGCCAGCAGTTTTCTTCATTTTATTCAACATATTTTTTATCTAGTTCTAAAAATAACCATGGTATTTTTCAAAAACTTTTTTAAAAAAATAATAAAAAAATAAATGTAAATAATTTTTGGCTTTGAAATCTTATTTTTATTTAGTTTTGTGTCTTTTTATGTTTCTTAACATTTAAAATAAAGCATATAAATAAACAGTGATAATCGAATCACAAAGCTGATGTTTAAATTTTAATATTAATAACAAAAATGATAGAGTGTTACAAAAATAAAATTATCCAGACTATTAGAAAATGATATAAGGCACGTGGCTTCTTTAAGCCTCTGTATTTTTCCCCCCAGAATGCTCAGCAGAATGTTCAGTCACATGATTTGATCATCGTGAATTGTGAATTGAAAAAGTGTTTGATGAAACTTTTTCGGTGGGGAATTTTTTTTTTATGGCCCCGACAGTATGACATATTTTTGTACCTTGCAGAAATGCCTAAATACCACAACTTTTTGCATTTACAAGTGCAACTAACCAGTGGAGCCTTACATGTTTCTAAGTTTTGGTCAAATGAGAGGAGACTCTTTGCTTGGCAAGTCAAAGCACAAAAATTGTATCTAGGGACTGTTTACATCGCGCACAGAGAGGTAAAAGATTTGCCTCGATTTCAGGGACGCCCTGAATACAGGGCGTCCTACGATATCATGAAGTGAAGGAATGAAACACAAGTCGGGTCATTTTCAGAACAAGGGTCAAGTAGTCGAGTGTAATTTTGTAAATTGTATGACCAGGGTTTAAAAAACTTTGCTTTAGTTTCAACTTTTTGTTTTTATAGAACTAGTTCCATGCAGATAGAGATGATCAATTTCTTTTCCTTCCTCCATTACCAGTGACACTGACACTGACAGTGACACTGTCAATGACAGTTTACAACAGAGCCACAGAGCCTTGACTTCCTGCAGGCATGACACAGCTCAATGGCACATTGACAGAAAACATTAAATTGTGTTCCTTTTATTATTTAAATGGAGACTGCATTGTCTGCTTTTTAAAAATTAACTTTCGATATTAATTATTATTACAAATAATTATTAGGAAAGGGGCCATATCAAAACTTATCCAGCTGCTATTTTTATAACTCTGAAATTGATGAGGAAATTATGACACAAATTAAAATGTAAAATTTCCCATGCTTAGTGTATTTATTTTCTTGTCTGCGAGGAATTTGTACCCTGGAATGTAAAAAGGTCACTATTTTTGTAAACAAAACATGGTCTAAAAGTATATGGCTGTGCTTTTTTTTCTTTCTTGTATTCAATTAAAGGCAGGCTCATCCTTTGGTTTGTGTCAATGTAATGCTTATTAGGCAAAATTATACAGGATATTAGAATAAAAGTCACCTGTGAAAGTTTCAGCTGAATACAGTGTCTACTTGCTGAGAAAACAGCTGTCACACATATCTGTGCATTATTACTATTATTATTTTTTTGTTGGGGGGAGAGGGGGGGGTTAAATACTTTTTATAATGCTGTGATATGTAACCCTCGACATCTCAAGTCAAACTTGTTATAATGTATTTTCGGCCTAGGCTCTTAGCGGGAAAGTATACCTTTGGTTTTTGGAACCGTTCGATTGTTTCAATCCTATATGAACTGTAGATGTCCAATAAAACCAACCTGTGAACATTTCATTTCAAAAGGTGGTCGCATTTTTGAGATATCGCAAAAAATGTGGAGTGAATATGTCCAGGCAGGAAGAATAATCCCTAAGAGGAATACACAATCTGAGAAGCGTTTCTGACAGAAACGTTTCTCAGATTCAAATTTCGAGGCATAAAATCTGCTATCGTTTTTACATTTACCACATTACTTCGAAGTGAAATGTTTTTCAAAATGCTTTATACTATCGTAAGCTGCTGTAGGCTTCTGACCAATAAGTTTTTATTGCCATTGATTTTAAGAGTGATTACCAAGCGTATACAGAACCAAAATTACTTGTTTCCTTGCTGCAGCTGCAGTACATGTTTTAATGCTATGGTGTACCGATAAACAACAATCTTAAGTCTTACAAAAAATACATAGGTTTCCATCTACTCGATCATCTGCAAAATATGTTTGCTCAGAATTATTTAGCAATTACCCCAAACGCTTCTTGCGAGTGTATTTTTTGCACTAAAACCGAATATCGCGAGATCAGTCAGTGAGATTCATGCCTAGTATTCAGCAAAATTAATAGGCCTTGTTCATCATAAACTAAGCTTTGTTCCCGTCATGCGACTGCAAGGAGTATTTTGTTTAGTGCCCTCTCACCAGCAATCAATGCCTCAAATCAAATAATGTCTGACCTTGGGAGGCTTTCCATCATGGCATGTTATACACATAGCCTATCAATGCTGCATGCATGGGTTGTCAGGTGCTCGCTTTATGAGCGTGTGTACATAAATTGATTAGTAGAGAAAGGGGCAATGGTCTTCAGAAAGGACGCAGTGAGCGAAACATCTTAGGCAGCTGAGGCTTAAAGGGTATAACATTGGTAAGATTGAAAATATAAGTGTTCACAGATTTGCACATAACTTGCATGAAATAAAGATGGTCATGGTGGAAAACTTACCTTGAAATAGTTTTGCTTGAAATGCCATATTTTATTAGGAAATGAGTAAAACAGTAGTCATTATCCTGCAGGATAAAATCTGATGTTTGAACAAAAGTTAAAACATTAATGGGGGTTTTTCACTGTTTTCTCATGACTCCGAAGACTGATTTAGCTTAAACTTTCACAGGTGTGCTATTTCATATATGTTGGGTCACATCAAGTGTGAATACAGGTCTTTGGCAATTACCAATGTTGTACACACCCTTTAAAGGTCAAGTGCCACTGAAACAAAATGGCAGCTACACATGTACATTGTAGGGCTGTTGCTATGTGCCTCCTATTCTTCAATGCAAGATAACACGGTTGAAACTGCAGCAGTCAGCCGCTTATTTGAACAAGGCCTAAATCTTTATCAAGCCTCAATCATCAGCACCCTGTCAGTAATCGATATTGTAGTAAATGGATTCTCATTTTGCCAAAAAAGGATTCGACTAATTTGGTTTGTCAACATTGAAGCACAGTTTCGACTTTGCTGGCTTGAGGCTTTATATAGGAATTAAGGACTTCAGTATTAGCTATGGCAGTTTGGCAACAGTGTCAGTGTTGACAACAAGGCCTTTTCAGAGGCTGTCTGTTTGGATAGACCTTACATATTTATGTAAATTAATTTGTAATCACAAGATAATATTATGACTAGGGGGGAGGCTACACAATCTTGGTTAAATACGTGGTTAAATACTGAATAAGTTAATCAACAAAACAACGCCATTCCCCTTCAAAATGAGTGATGACTTCAGGCCTATATGTTAAAACCAAGTCCTGCAGTACACGTAACAAGGATATCCCTTTTAATTTATGCCCATGTAAAATGGGTCATCAGTGCCCTATAAAATTAATAAAACGTGAAATTAAAAATTTGCCCCCAAACCTTCTAGGGGTAAAAAATTAGCTAGAAATGTAACCGGTTTCTGAGAAGTAAATCAGTCGTTTTTAATAAATAACCCAAGCACTTGCAAATTTACCACAAACGAAATGGGTTGAGTTTAAAGGGTTTTAAGAAGGCCAAGGAAGGATGGAAATATCTTGGCCATGCATTTGTTCTGATACCTCTGTGAATACAGCAGAATCATTGAGCCAACAGAAAAAGGTCTTCCCCTTTCATTAGCAAATTCTGTCTAGATCTATAAATCACTATGCGTTGCTTATATGCTGGCTGACTGTCATGTGTTTAATGCAAAAAATAAGTTAGTGGCCTGACATTTCGACCCTAGCAGAGTCTTTCTTGATGGCTAAATGACAACACACAACACACATACAAGCAGACAAGAGTTGCAAGAGTAGTCAAGCGGAAATACATGAATGGAGAGAGTGGAGGGAGAAAAGCAGAAAGCATTCAGAGAAGGCAGGGGGTAAGCAGGGATTATGAAGACAAAGGGGGGGGGGGGGGTTATGAAGGGAAGGGGGTAGCTTGACCACAAGAAGTTGGGAACACAAAGGACAAAATGGAAGGTTAGAAGAGAGGTAAATAATTAGTTAATACAATGAAGGGCAGACTAATAAAGTGGATAACTGTGTGGGAAAAGGAGAAGGCAAAAACAAAAGGTTATTAGTCATTTCCTTCGTGGATATTCAAACCATGGGGCTGAGTGGTCTTTATGCGCCTTATCCAAAGTTTTTCCCTACTCAGACGGACAGTCTCTCTGCAGTTACCTAGTGCCTCAATGCCCTGTAAATTCATGTCAGAAATGGAGTGGTTAGGAAGGTTGAAGTGGTGTCCTACAGGTGTATCCAGCTTTTGGGTGTTGACTGTGGATCTGTGGCCATAGAAACGCCTCTTGAGTGTAGTTCTTGTTTCACCTATATATTGAACACCACAGACTCTGCAAGATATATTAGATAGATTAGATTAGTGGTGGTGCAGGTGACATGACCCCTTGTCTTGTGGGTGGTACCACCAGTATGGCTGGTAAAGGAGTCTGATTCCCTGATGTGTTGTCTACAAACGATGCATTTGGATGTGTTGGAACACCTAAAAGTACCCTGTGGCAAAGGGGGATTAACATCATCATTAATGGGGGGAACTTCTGCCCGGACGATGAGATCCCTGAGACTGGGTGGGCGTCGGTAGGCAACTATGGGTTCTCGATCCTGTACAGCACGCTAGCCGATCTGATGTGTGAAGAATATGATGGTTAGAACTGGTTATTTTACGAATGGGAGGAAGTGACACCTTGTTTCCAGGGGTCATAGCTCCCTAGCAGTCCATCGAGCAATCCAGAAAGTCAAGGCTCATTCTAGGGAGTCTGTACTCTCCAAAGGACCCAGGCAACAATGGAGTTCCAAAGGGAAAGTTCCTTTTGTTGTTACTTTCCACCCCTCACTTCCTCCCATTCGTAAAATAACCAGTTCTAACCATCATATTCTTCACACATCAGATCGGCTTCAACGTGCTGTACAGGAAGAACCCATAGTTGCATTTATACCACAGGTCCTTTTGGTTGGTAAGCAGTTTGCAACAGCTAATTCTATTTTCTCAAATTATTATAATGATCAGGGTTAAAATTATCAACTGGACTACACAGTCCCAGTAATTTTAAACTTGGGCCAATAACCAAACAACTTCCTGCAGTCGATCGAGAGTTAACTTTTTACAAATCACACAGGCCCACTGTTGAAGATTCACTTAAATTAATTGCTAAAAAAGCTCCTCTGAAAACAAATCTGCACTAAGAAACATGGTGAATATTTCCCTAAATTGTTTATTTTATTTGTAGAATTTCTTTTTAATGCAACCCATCTAATGCTGAAAAATATAGATTCTTACCTCACTGTTTTTGTATCCGTCCACTTTCCCACCTTTTGTTCTAATTTTACTTATGACGAGCCCTCCACCAGGCCTGGAATTAATTTTATTGTAGACAACAGGACCCTTTTTACGGAGAAAAGTCAAAATCAGAGGCTACACTGAGTTCTACTCGCAGTCAAAAAATAAAGGATTTCAAAGGCTCGTAACTGTTTCGTAATTTTGTACTATCCAATCAATCGCATCGCTGTTTAACTTGTCAGCTGACCCTTATTTCCAGATAAAATCAAAATCCTAGTAGCTATTCAGATTCCTTCTAGTGTACCAGCAGTCCTAGCTGCTGACTTCTCTTTCCAAGGGTTTCCTTCTACAGTTACAGTGTACTCTCTCCCAGTAGTAACTATTTGTGTATGAATTGCAGGCACAATTTGAGGAATTTAAATCAGGGTGTGGAGACATGCTCATGGTTGTGGATTTCCATGCTCCATGGTGTGGACCTTGTAGGGCCATCGGTCCAGCATTTGAGGTAAGTATTGAATTGTACAATCATTTGAAATGAGATCAGGCCAGGGTTTTTAAAGAATTGGACACTGAGATTCAACTCAGGCCTGACACTTCACAGAGGCATTGAAGGCAATGGACCCTTCCCATGAAATATGCTAAATACAGTCACGCATGCGAACAGACACTGTTGGTTGGCAAACGCCATAGAGATGTGCACTAAGCAGAAGTGCAAACGCGTACGTGTCATGCCACCATCCGCCCCACACTAAAAGGCGAGACCATCCATCATTTTGCACACGCGCAATGTGCAATTAAACATATTTCGTGGGAAGGGTCTATAGATAGTTCCCAGTAGATGCCATCTTTACGGGCAAACTGCATTTTGGCATGCAGGCGCGTCAAGCGCTCTAATTATTAACGCAGCCGCGTTGTTCACTAACCAATCACGCAGTGAGTTTTGTGAAATGTGCGCGTGTTGCACGCCGTTCTCACGCGAAACGCATGACTGTGTGTTCCAAACTGCCCGTAAAGATGGCCGATTTACGTCATACTGCAACCTATCTATTGTCTCCATGGCCAGTGCCTGGGTGCCAGTTTTAATGTTGCAGTAGATATTTACACTTCTTAAATACAGGTGCCCTTTGCTATTTCAAAGGCTTGTAACAAAAACCGGGTCACATTACAGCTCAGATTATATCAAAGTATCCAAGAAAAATATTAAATTTGTTAAAATGTTGCTTACCAAATAGACTTCGAGAGCATTATTTACTTGCTGAAACCCTTTCAACCCGGGCCCATGTAAAATCGGTCACCAGTGACCAATACAATAAAGAAATAAAAATGGGTCAAATTTTTTCTCCAAACCTTTGCGGGGGGTCAAACATTAGCTAGAATTGTAGCCCTGTATTTATGCTTGAGAATGGTGTATAATTTGAACCTGTTATTTTTGGAAGTAAACCAGTCATTTTTAATAACCTGAACATTTTTCATATAGGTCAAGTTTAAAGGGTTAACGGCTTGATGACATCTTGCCTAGATCTGATCCTCGGCTGTTGCTGTTGACAAAGTCGAAATGTTCTTGAGGAGTATCCCTTGCCTTTGATCAAACATCTTGTTATTGGATTTGTTAGTTGCCAGCTAACACTATCATAGATGAATTACTGTTTCCTTCTGTTTTTATACCCCCCCCCCCCCCCCCCAGAAACTTGCAAAGGAGACACTGGATGTTTGCTTTGTCAAGGTCGATGTTGACGAGGTAGAGGTAAGTATCCTGCAATAAGTAAAAGCAATAGGCATACTTTCTTTAAAACAGTTAATAGACATTACTATTTTAAAAACATTAAATCAACAGAATTGTTTGATTTTGTTTATGTTTGGTTGTAGAATTTTACTTTTGTATGGAAATGATCATTTTTGCCCCATATCCCACATTTTTTAGGAAAAATATGCATACTACTTTTTCACTATTGTTTTACTTAAATGTTTATTATGTAATTGTGTACACATGGTTTTTAGTACTTATGTTTTAATGCGTATTTCAATGTCTTTAGACACGCAAAACCAAAGTGCATTTCACTGTGTATGTGTATTTTATGCGTGACTGTAATAAAACAGTCTATTGATTATTGACATCCTAACTAGTTGAGGTGCCAGCTTATTTCCCTTTCCAACCTTTGTTTGTTAACCTTGGCTGTTCCCTTACAAAAGTTAATCGGCTGAAGGATTAAGTTCCCTCCGTCCATTTTTGTAATGAACCACTCAATGGAAAGGAACATTCATTTTGTTATATTTAATTTTCGTTTGCCTTCCAGGATGTTGCTGCTCAATGCGAAGTGAGTTGCATGCCAACTTTCCACTTCTACAAAAATGGATCGGTAAGTTTAGACCCGTCATGTATTATAGTGGTATTTCGTTCAGTAATGATCAAGTTACCTCCCCCTGTTAAATAACACAATCGCCCTTGAGTACCAGATTGGATTTAGAAGAATCGCGGTTGCTCTGACGCTTCATATATCTTACAAACAGATAAAAAGTTCCAAATCAAACATCGTTCATGGTTCATCGATCTCAGTGTCGCCTCTGACATTTTTTTTCATAGTCAAAGGCAGTTTTCAATGTGTAAAACGGGGTGCCCTCGAAACCACTCCAGAGAAGTTTAAAAAAAAGGTAAATCCATTCAAACCAATAAGAACTTGAAAGGTGCAACACAGCACCCCTCCAAGAATTTATCAAGGATCATCAGGAAAGGTGCAACACAGCACCCCTCCAAGAATTTATCAAGGATCATCAGGAAAGGTGCAACACAGCACCCCTCCAAGAATTTATCAAGGATCATCAGGAAAGGTGCAACACAGCACCCCTCCAAGAATTTATCAAGGATCATCAGGAAAGGTGCAACACAGCACCCCTCCAAGAATTTATCAAGGATCATCAGGAAAGGTGCAACACAGCACCCCTCCAAGAATTTATCAAGGATCATCAGGAAAGGTGCAACACAGCACCCCTCCAAGAATTTATCAAGGATCATCAGGAAAGGTGCAACACAGCACCCCTCCAAGAATTTATCAAGGATCATCAGGAAAGGTGCAACACAGCACCCCTCCAAGAATTTATCAAGGATCATCAGGAAAGGTGCAACACAGCACCCCTCCAAGAATTTATCAAGGATCATCAGGAAAGGTGCAACACAGCACCCCTCCAAGAATTTATCAAGGATCATCAGGAAAGGTGCAACACAGCACCCCTCCAAGAATTTATCAAGGATCATCAGGAAAGGTGCAACACAGCACCCCTCCAAGAATTTATCAAGGATCATCAGGAAAGGTGCAACACAGCACCCCTCCAAGAATTTATCAAGGATCATCAGGAAAGGTGCAACACAGCACCCCTCCAAGAATTTATCAAGGATCATCAGGAAAGGTGCAACACAGCACCCCTCCAAGAATTTATCAAGGATCATCAGGAAAGGTGCAACACAGCACCCCTCCAAGAATTTATCAAGGATCATCAGGAAAGGTGCAACACAGCACCCCTCCAAGAATTTATCAAGGATCATCAGGAAAGGTGCAACACAGCACCCCTCCAAGAATTTATCAAGGATCATCAGGAAAGGTGCAACACAGCACCCCTCCAAGAATTTATCAAGGATCATCAGGAAAGGTGCAACACAGCACCCCTCCAAGAATTTATCAAGGATCATCAGGAAAGGTGCAACACAGCACCCCTCCAAGAATTTATCAAGGATCATCAGGAAAGGTGCAACACAGCACCCCTCCAAGAATTTATCAAGGATCATCAGGAAAGGTGCAACACAGCACCCCTCCAAGAATTTATCAAGGATCATCAGGAAAGGTGCAACACAGCACCCCTCCAAGAATTTATCAAGGATCATCAGGAAAGGTGCAACACAGCACCCCTCCAAGAATTTATCAAGGATCATCAGGAAAGGTGCAACACAGCACCCCTCCAAGAATTTATCAAGGATCATCAGGAAAGGTGCAACACAGCACCCCTCCAAGAATTTATCAAGGATCATCAGGAAAGGTGCAACACAGCACCCCTCCAAGAATTTATCAAGGATCATCAGGAAAGGTGCAACACAGCACCCCTCCAAGAATTTATCAAGGATCATCAGGAAAGGTGCAACACAGCACCCCTCCAAGAATTTATCAAGGATCATCAGGAAAGGTGCAACACAGCACCCCTCCAAGAATTTATCAAGGATCATCAGGAAAGGTGCAACACAGCACCCCTCCAAGAATTTATCAAGGATCATCAGGAAAGGTGCAACACAGCACCCCTCCAAGAATTTATCAAGGATCATCAGGAAAGGTGGATTGCACATTATCATTTGATTGGAAAATGATAGTGCAGTTAAACAATGCTGTTTCCAAATTTCACAGTTGATGAAACCAACTTGGCCTACATTCTTGCACAATCTTTTCGAAATTTCGTTGCAGTACCGGATTTAGTGAAGGTAGTGTTTCCCCAGACCATTATAAATGTGAGGCGGCCCGCCTTGACCAAATCGCTCATTTTTTGCCAATGCCCAGAAGATTCGACACAAAGGATATAATTGGACTCATTTTGTTTTATTTTGAGCTCTTTCCTTATGCTTTTTAAGCTTTTCTGATTTATTTTTAATCAATACCTCATTTGTTAATTTTGTCTCACTAGCTGGTGCAGGAGTTCTCTGGAGCAAATGAAGTCACACTTAAGCAGGGTGTTGCAGACTATAAGTGATTGGAGTCGTCTATCAATTTTTTTTCTTCTTTAAAATACAGAGATCTTGAACAAACGTGTAGAGATATATATTAGGTAAACTGATTCTGTAATGAGTGCACCGATGTTGTAATTAAACCAACCAAAGAGAGTGTATGGATGGATGTGACCTTCGTTTGAAAACTCAGACAGGGAAACAAACATTCCAAAGCACGGCAAGCTTATGTGAAATTTGTTCCAGGAGACTTTAATATTAGCCTGGAGGTATATGGGAGGTGGGGAAGAGGTTGTAGTTCAAGGATGCAGTTTTCTAGAAAGAACATCATCTTAAAGGGGCTGTGTCATCATGATCAAAGCAGGCCTTTGGCTGCACATGGAATTATGAACTCCCATTCAGTTACAGTTCACGCGTCCTTCCTCTATATCATAACTGGGTGAGAGTTTATCATAATTCCATGTACAGCCATGGGCCTGCTTTGACTATGACGACATAGCCCATTTGAAGGGACGGTATACGGTTGGTAATTACTCTTAAAATGAATGTTAATAAAAACTTATTCGGTTTAGAAGTACAGCAGCTTTCTATCTTATAAGGCATTTTATAGAGACAAAGTAAGTGGTTATGGAAAAGATATCAGTTTTTATGCCCCAATACTTGAATCTGAGGAAACGTTACTGTCAGTGTCAGAAACGTTTCTAAGGTTGTATATTCCTATTGGGGATTATTCTTCCTGCGTGGACATATTCGCTCTAGATTTTCAGCGATATCTCAAAAATGCGAACACCTTAAGCTTACACAGGTTAGTTTTATTGTATATATATCTACATTTTTATAGGATTAAAATAATAGAACAGTTCCAAAAGCCAAAAGTATACTTTGCCTTTGAGCAATGATGTTGCTTTGTATTTTCTTGACAGTGAATTGCATCTATCACCATGTACTTGTTACAGAATCAGTCTTGAGAGTCTGTGGTAGCAGAAGCCTTTGTAATATCCATAAAATGTTTCAGTCTCTAGTGACAACTTTTGTATTGGAAACATTTTTTTCAGGTTTTCTGTACACTGACTATTGAAGTTTTGACTTATTTTTAAAAATTTCACTTCACAAAAAAAAAATCAATCAATCAAAGCTGTGTTACTAGAGATGAATCTTAATCCTTTAGAGCCAAGGTCGGAGGAGGACCACCTTGGTGATGATCATGACTTGACAGGTTGAGACCCAAAAGTCCTCAGAGCTTGTGCCTTTGCCTCCTTTAAGAAGCAGCAAGAACTTCTCCTGTCTTGTCTGTGTATACCGAGTTCAAACTATTACAAAAAGACTGATAAACATTGTTTGGTCTCTATACTCATAATGTTGTTTATATATATGCACAGGGGACCATGTGAGGTCGGTCATTCCCTACCTAACTAGCCTCATGCCTCTAGCCATCGGGCTAGCTCGGTGGTAAGACATCTGCTCTAGCAATGCAAAGTTTGTTGGTTCGAATCCAACCCGAGTGATTTTTCACAGAACTCGGGGTAAGTACCGAGTACAGTGCTTAACACACATCGGTGTATGGGTAAACAAAATAAAAAATTATTATAGCCTCATGCACTACACAAGAGATGTTCTTGAATTGTTTTTGTACATGTATGTAAGTTTTATTTTTAGAAAATGACTGGTTACCGAGTACCTATATAAAATATCGTGGCTCACTCAGGGCACCACAGATTTCAATATTGACATCTGGCATGTCCCTTCTGTGCTACCTTACGAAACAACAGGACACGTTCACATTATGCAATGTTAAAAGTTGCATTAGGAATGCTTAAACATATGCAGCTGATAAACAATGCAATATGCAAGGAATTGCTGTTAAAAAAAAAACAAAAAAAACAGGTACTGAGTATGATATAGAGTACAGGGTTTCTAATCAAACATAACATAAATGTAGCGTCGTCTGACTATGCTGATCCCCTATTTAGACAAATGTTTTCCGACTGACTCAAAAAATTGCTGCTAAATACGAATATGCTGGTACTAAAAACAGCTGCAATTATCAAAGCTGTGAGCAAAAGCACTGCCGCAAATATGGCATGCTTAACCCCAAACTAAAAACATGTGTAAAGCACAATAACATATTTAAAAGTAATACTCTTTTTATAATCTTTCAAATGTTTTATTTACCGGTATGTTTGACTTTTGAGACCATATTATCACCTTCAAGCAAATAAAATTACACAATATCTGTTCATGTTCATGTGTTTAATTCTATTTTTAAGCTACAATTGTTGGTTGTTATGGCCACTTTGTTTGAGTCTTTTTGACTTGAAAGTGAAATCATCCTGATTTACAAAATCCAATTTTGGCAGCACTACATTACAAACCACAACGTCTAGTCATGAGGGTGTAGAGGGGGGGTCCCTTCAAAACAGAGCTTTCAGTTTAGGGGAACGTAAATAAATGTTTTCTTGTGCCTATTTATTATGAGTAGAAATCTAGGGAATGCAAGTGCGCCCTCTGTGTTCAAATGTCAGATCTAACTTTGTAATTGGCCTATTTTTGTTCAATAAGAAGTTAAGTAAGGGGCTGCGCCTCTTCCATTTTAGCTTTGAACAAGGGAGAGCACATTTTATTTTCCATACTTTCCAGGTAGTTGTGGGTTTAGTATGAAACTAAAGTTTTAGATTTTTTGACGGCCACAAATATAATTTCTTTTTAAAAGTTGTAACTGGTACTACTAAGTGTAAAATAAAATTGTGTTAAAACAGTTATTGCACTGTCTCTGGTCAATATTCCTTACCTGTTGTGTTCTCTTTACCCCCATTCTGTCACAACTGAAAGTTTAGGCTGTCCTCTTGGGAATCAAAGCCTGGGCAGGAAAAGACGGAGTGACAGGTGGCATGGTGTTACCTGCTGGATGAACAATAAGTCCATTATATTCTATTGAAACCTTTTTCCTGAAAATTGTAATAATTTTTGTTTTGAAATGACTTGTATGACATGAAAGAGGTAAGAAAAGACAAGTCAATGAGGGTGGACTTTTAAGGTTACCTGGTGAACAATACACATTCTACTGCAACTTTCCATAAAATTGTTGTATTTAAAAAAATATATATATAAAATAATGTGACAGAATGGAAGGAGGAACTCTTTCCTTTAAATAAATATCAACTTTTTATTTGAATGCAATAAATTAAATGAAACTACTACTACAAGTAGCTACACACCATCTGCTTGTCCTAATTATTAAACAAAAGTGCAGAACTGAATTAAACATAATATGAACGAATGGGGGCGCTGTGACTGTTTAGCGGTGAACACTTTTTGCTCGTTCGATCCCAGAGCAGCATCCGTACAAAAAATAGATTACAATGCAATATTTATGGGGACGAGAAAATGAACACATATTGATTTTCGTTTACTCATAAACATGTGCGCATCAAGAAGGTATACCATCATCCAATTCAAAATTCCGGGTTGATTATTTCCGTATGTTTTCTGCGGTAGGAACATGTCTTTATCGTGTCTGGGAAGCTAGAATAAAACATGAACGTGACGATCACATTACTTTGGTGAGTGTTTTGGAAAGACTTAGTTGTGGGCTTGTGCCATTTACATGTAAATCAATTAATTAAATGTCACGCGATCTCGATCACGCTTCCGAGTGCTGGCCGCTGCACCCCTCTGCATTTATAATAGGGCCAGGCACCGGGGGGCGGGGGGTGTGCGTGTGGTGGAATGGTATTGTTGGTCACCATGACGTTCGGACGGACCTGGTCAAAGGCTAACGTGAGGCAATAATCATACCCGCATTTATCGTTAGATCACTGACTTATTTTTATACGCACGGTGGTACACATTATAAGAAGTGACTTTATGATCTACCGGTATTCGGAGTGGCATTTCATTTTGGGTTTTGGATCGACGCTGAAACATTGCTGAACAGCCAGAGCACAGAGTTCAGAATTCGGATTTATAACGAACCGTCGGATTACATACAGCTAGCTACAGACCTGCAGACCGTGTGTTTTGAGGTAAAGTTTCTGGAGGGATTGGGGGCGGGGGGGGGGGGGGGGCAGGGACCTTTGCAAAAGCTCATAAAATAACTTGGCCATGGATAAATAAATTAGTGAGGAATCTGGGTATGATTTTCTGTCAAATAATGGATGAATGGGCCTCATTCAAATTGTAATTTTTATTTCCAGTATTAAAACGTTGGAGGGTCACTGTCTCAGTCACTGCACTGACTGACTGAGCATACCGAGCCGGGTGTCAGGTGTTACTGTCATTGTCACTGTTCCGTCCCAACTTGACAATCGTCCCAACTATAGATGGGACCGGTCCCAGGTTGAGTGTTACAGTTGGGGCATCCCAATTATAGTTGGGATCACCCATAGAACTCTACAGTAGTGTGTACTGTACAGGATAGCCTCCGCAAAAGTGATTACCTTGATCGATCGTGGGGACTGTGACATGCGGGCGTCAGATGAAGCTCCCCCTTCTAAACTTGTTAATTATGTGGGTTGTGAGCCCATTTTTGGCTTTGATAGTTGATGAGTGTGAAATTTGTCATTGTGATTTTGTTGTTTTACATACCTATTGATTCACAATATGAAAATATAGTATTTCTGGGATTCTGCTATAACGCACTGCTTGCTCCGCTGGTACCATGTACCAGGTACAACTACCACTGTCTCAACTATAGTTGGGATACCCCAACTTGAACACTCAAGTTGGGACCTGTCCCAACTATAGTTGGTGCGATTGTCTAGTTTGGGCGGAACATCACCACGTCCTTGCTCTATGCTGTCGGTGTCAGTCACAGTGTCAGTATTTGAAGTTTTTTATACAGCTTCAATGTTCAACAAAGTAGGCTTATATGTAACTACATATGTTTTAAACTAAAAGAGTCGGTAAAATACATATATGCAATTTATTTCAGAATCAGAGAGAAGTTAGAATCGGATTCTATAAAGATCCAAAGAGACGATGCCAAGTCCCAACAACATGAGTAGCGCTACTGCAGGGCGTTGGCCCGATGATGTCGGTATCATTGCAACGGAGATCTACTTCCCCTCCCAGTACGTTGATCAGGAGCAACTGGAGATCTTTGATGGCATCCCGGCAGGAAAGTACACCATCGGGCTCGGTCAGAGCAAGATGGGTTTCTGTACGGACTGTGAGGACATCAACTCCCTCTGTCTCACCGCTGTCCAGAATCTCATGGACAGGAACCAGATCACATACGGTTCCATCGGCCGGTTGGAGGTCGGCACGGAGACCATCATAGACAAGTCGAAGAGCGTGAAAACTGTTTTGATGCAACTATTCAGGGACTCTGGTAATACGAGCGTGGAGGGGATTGACACAACGAACGCTTGTTATGGTGGGACGGCAGCATTATTTAACGCTGCAGCTTGGGTAGAGTCTAGCGCATGGGATGGTATGTACTTCACCCTTTTTATTTTCCTCAAAAAGAAAAACCCTTACTCCTGAGACCCACTTGCCTTCAGACAACCACAGTTCTCCACTATCCTCTATGGTCACTCAACACAAACATTTGAAATTTAGATCTAACTCAGTTAGGACACTCAGATTTGTTTGCCTGGCCTAATGATAAGCAATTGTTATTTGGGCCTACATTACAGCCCTCAATCCTCTGCAATCAAACAACTTCAATCCTATTAGAAGGTGTTTGGAAGATATGCATTTTTACTTGGAATTGCTCTAAATCCATCAGAATCTTGGAGCCAGCCAGACTTACCAAATTTACTGTGGGTTGCCGTAGTCTGGTAAACCTTTATTATCAGCCCTGTCTGAAGAGTCATTTCAATTCCAATTCAATTAACTTTATTTCCAAATTCCAATATATACACAATCCATCCATATCTATATTAAAGTAGACTGCTAGTGTTTTAATACTAAAACTAAAAGCAAGCAACACGCATAGGGTTGGAAATGCAGAACTCACTAGTAGCCCATCAAAATCAAGCAAAAAACAGAATGAAGATTCTATAAAGATTTTGTTGTAAGTTGGGGATTATAAGCAATGTTCATTGTTTGCAATAAATAGTTCAAAATCATCAATTTTTTAATAGAACTTAGAGGCTAACTTGGAGTAAAGTCGGTACAGTACTTAGTAACAAATTTGCCATGCTGATGCTTGAGCAATTAACCCAACCAACTTCAGGTAACTCAAGTTGGGCCTTCAAGTTGGTACCTTTCTGAAATCTGGATGTCCCCACTATCTTCATTTGGGGTGATTATCAAGTTGGTCCAAATGCGTAATTGATAGATTCGAGTCAATCCGTCATGGATGCAAAACTTTAAAAAAGTTTCCCTTTAGGTCCATGAATCAGAAATTTACCACTGTCAATGTCAAACTCAAAGAATGTTTTTGAATTTTGAGTAAGAGGAAACTTGCTTCCTGCCAACCTACGCAAACACCTGTTAGTGTTACCTTGACATACGTGTACACAATGTATTGTCTGTCATTGGCGAAGGAAAAGTGCAGCAAATATTGGTTGACTGATTTTAAATCTTTGGAAAAATTTGCCGTCTGGAATTTCACGGTAAAATGGAATTAATCAAAGATACATCTTGGTACTATTAAGAGATCTGTGAAGTTTTTTTCTTTCTTCTATGATCTGTTCACAAACTTTCTTACTTTTTTGCCTAATCTTTAGTTTACTGGTAGGTGACTCATATAAAAGTGCACTAATATAAAAAGTGACCTAGCAACACTAAGCAAATAAAAACCGGATACCAGGCATATAAAGGTAGGCGTGGTATTTTAGCTCTGTATGAAATATAATCTTCTTTTTGAATTATATTTTAGTACAAAATTCTTGGAAATACAAATTCCCATAGCTATGTTTTTTTTAAACACAGGCCTACAAGTAATTTGTTTAAAAATTGACAATGAAACAAAATTAAAACTTGGGATCCTTGGATGCTTATTTTATAGAAACCCCATTTTGTGAATCAGGTGGGGTGAAATTCTTAAATGTTTTGAAGCAGAGTTCTAGTCTTATTCTCTGGTTTTGTTCATTTGATTTGTCAAATGTATTTTACTTTCATATTATTTCATCACTAAATTTTACATTCTCAATAATATTAACAACTTTTTTTCTGCCATAGACTTCTTTAAAACAAAAGTATTGAAGAAACAGAATCGTCCACACAAACATGTACAACTCAATATGGTTGGGGACCAACTTGGTCCCGGATGTTTGAATATGCACGAGACTTGCGCTGTCTATATAGGGTAACGTTACTATACAATGTAAGGAGGTTAAATACCTACAGGTCTAAAGGGTTTCAAGAATGTTCACGCATGAATATATTTGGCTGAGTGTACACATTGTGAGAAGTCAGATATTATACTTGCTGGTGCTTATTCCTGCAGGGCGTTATGCTCTGGTGGTTGCGGGAGATATAGCAGTTTACGCAACCGGAAATGCCCGTCCGACCGGAGGTGCTGGTGCCATCGCAATGCTCGTCGGGCCTAACGCCCCACTGGTTCTAGAAAGAGGTAAGATTTTTGTTGTTGAAGGAACCGGTGACAATGTGATGGTACACTTTCTCCATGTACAACATCGGAAATCCTAAAACTACTTATTTGTTATTGCATACCTGCACATTTAATCAGTTTTATGAAAGAAAGATGGTGTACAAAATGGAAATTGAACTACAAAATTATCAGTACCAAGTAACTTTGAATGCAAAGGGCATAGGTTTTATTTCTTGGCGAGAGGGACCACATTAAAATCACAAGTAAAATTTCAAACTTTCGTTGTGTTGTTAGAGATCAACCCAGTTGTAATTTGAAGGATTTATTTAAGTGTTACTCTCACTCTTCCCCCTCCCCTCTCTCTTCCCATTTGATTACAAAGTCCATGAACTACAAAGTTGGACAGTTGCCCTACTGGTCCCAATTTCATAGAGCTGCTTAAATAGAAAATATTGCTTTAACATTTTCTGCTTAGCAAAAATAAGCAGGATACCAGTCACAGATTGTACATGTGACATAGTATTCTGGCTGGTAAACTTATTCTGGTAAGCAAATTTTGCTGTGCTCAACTACTTTTTGTGCTTTTAAAGCAGCTCTCTGATTTTTTCTTCTTTTACGAGGCAAAGCCGTTTTCATTTTGTAAAGGGCACTTCCGTTCTTAATTCTGAAAGTCTGCAGAAACATTTTGAAGTGCAACCAATGCCAAGACCAAGACCAGGGGCAACAGGCAGGAACCCTGAGGGATCCATGTAATTCCAGGCTTTGGCGCCCCTTGAGGTGTTCTCATCCCTCAAAACCTCTGTTACATTAAAGGTGCTTTTTACTGCAGCAACATTTCTGTCTTTATCAGGGATAAGGTTCTAATAGTCAATGTCATATTACTCCTCCCCTTTTTATCCAGGATTAAGACACACCCACATGGAACACGTCTACGATTTCTACAAGCCGGATATGGCTTCAGAGTACCCCCGTGTGGACGGCAAACTGTCAATTCAGTGTTACTTGGGGGCGCTAGACAAGTGCTATCAGGGGTACTGTGTAAAAGCCGAGGCTCAAATGCAGAAAGGTATGGGATACCAATGCTTTTAACTGTGAATCTTGTTTAAGAAAACTGCATGATTAGTAATCACAAGATACATTTATGAGGTTTAACATCTAAAACTTCCTGGGGGTAAATGAAAGGCACGGTTTACCACCCTGTTGGGATACTTTACAAAAAGCTTATAAGAGCGGGGTCTGGGGTCAGGAACAGTTGTTAACATCCTCCCCAAATTACGCACGTCTCAACATCAGAGATCCTTCATATCATCCAGTGCCAGGCTTTGGAACTCACTACCTGCTTCTGTCGTTGTAGCCCAATCAGGTCAGTCTTTCAAGTCCAGGATTCATAGTATGTTCATAAACATGCCCCCTGCTCACAATTTATGAACTCTAGCTGTAGTTTACTACTACTAGCTTCTTGTTCGCTTGAGTCAGGCCACACACAAAATAAAAAAAATAGATACAAATTCAGGTGGATACATGGGATATGGGTTAAATGTAGAAATTATTTTGAGAAAGGGTCGGGGCTGAATGAATATTGACCTATAGTGAGATAGCCACATGTTATCTCTGTGTTCAAATTAAACAATCAGTTGATTGAATGGGAAGAGTCCACTGAACAAGCCAACAAAGATAAGGGTGTGATATTTTTGTCTGGCGGAGAACAATAGAATGCTTTTGTTATCTCGGTATTGATATTTTTGATGATTGATTGGGGTGAAGCAACACCAATCCCAGTGTATTTTGAGTGACTAGAAGGGAGATTCCGATTGTTTGAGCATTTTAGGGGTTATAAATACATATAGTTCAGACTTTGAAGAGAAAAAATAAATAAGCAGTAATGCTTTAAAAGGAAGCAGATTGTACTCATACAAATATTGGACTCTGATTTGGATATTGATTTCCATTTTTAGTGTTGAAGTACAAGTAAGTACAAAGTACAGGTCTATATTTAAGTTCAACATCTGGCATGTCTGGTCACATTGTCCAAACTTCTTTGATCTTGCCAACAGAGGGCGACAGCAGTCGCTATACTATGGATAGATTTGATGCCATGTGCTTTCACAGTCCCTTCTGCAAGCTTGTGCAGAAGTCCCTAGCACGGTTGATGTTGAATGATTTCATGAGGGACCCCCAGCCCAACACTGACGATGGGGGACGCTATTCAGGACTTCGGGGTTATAAGTGAGTCAGAAGAAGTTATTATTTTGAAGACAAAAGTTTGTCTCTACCTACCATAAATAATGATTAACACGCAGTACTTGCAAAGCGCACATATCCCAGCAGCTAGAGCAAGGCGTTTTAGAACATTTATCCCTGTTCATCGGGCATACTTCAAAAGCATTCCTCAATCTTTCTTAACTCCATAAGGAGCATACAACCTCAAGCTGCTTGTATTATACTAAGGGGATAATCCAACATGCTACTGTCTCAGCCCTGACAGGTTCCCATTTATACACAGAGGTTAAGAGAAGCAATTATGGTAACCGTTAAGTGCCTCGACACAAGTGTCATGACCGGGTTTAAACCCACACTCTGATGATTCAGACTCCACAGCTTAAATCCAATGCACTAGACCTCAGGGCTATAGAAATAAAATGATACAAAACTGAGAAGATATTGCCCTACACTAAAATGATCTGGGGGGGGGGGGGGAGATCTACAGAACTTACCAGCGGATATTGGACATTTACTCCAGTATGTCTCTTTCGCATCAGGTAGTGGTACTTCTGTTGGAAGAAAACAAAAATAAACCTAGAATTGATTTCAGTCAAGTCAAATAAATCAACGTACATTCTTCTGATTCCCAGAGACCTGAAGCTGGAGGAGACTTTCATGGACCGTGAAGTCGAGAAAGCCTTCATGAATTGCAGTAAAGAGATGTTTGCGGCGAAGACGAAACCCTCCACCCTTGTTGCTAACCAAGTCGGCAACATGTATACCCCATCCCTGTATGGTGGCCTTGTCTCATTCCTAGCCAGGTAAAGGTCCTTGCCTTAGTGCCCCTGGAAATGTTCCATTAAATATTTATGTTTTCCTTATTGAGGTGCCCTTTACCATAAAGAAACTGACTTCCCCTTCTAAGAATGCAGTATCAGACCTGATATTATATTTCAACAGAATGTAATCTTGGCCCAATTTCATAAAGCCTGTAAGCACAAAAACTTGCTAAGCACAGAAAAACTTTGCTCAGCAGAAACAGGTTACCTGCCAACATTCCATAAAGTTAACATTGTGGCGACTGGTGCCCCACTAATTTTTTGCTAAGCAAAGACATTTTCCAAGCAGTATTTTTTGCCAAACAGCTTTATGCAAATTGTGCCCTTGTGTGTTACTATAACCGTTGAAATTGCTATTTTATTTGTCGCTTTGATTTAGTTGTAGCCTCACAGAGCTACCAGGTAAAAGAGTAGGTCTTTTCTCCTATGGATCCGGTCTGGCGGCATCCCTGTTCTCCCTCCGGGTTAAAGGAGACACAGCGCCTGGGTCGCTCCTCTGGAAGCTCCGAAGCAGCCTCGACGATCTAAAGTTCCGGCTGGATTCGCGGCGTTGTGTTGAGCCATCAGTGTTTGCTGAGACGATGAAGCTCAGAGAGGATACTCATCACCTTGGTGAGCAGATTTAAACTTTTAACTTTTCAATTCTACTTGGTACCTAAAATGGGACAATTTGGGTGGACTATGAACTGTGGATAGCAAAGCCAGTGGGAGTCTCCGAGACGCTAGGTAGCAGCATACTGACTGAGTACCTTACCATTGTTTCCCTGAAATGCGCACTTCACAGTATAAAACACATGGAAACTTACTTCCAAAATTGTGCAACCAATATTTATTGTGGTACTGATGACGTCAGGTGTATTGGGTCAAACCTGTTGGTAAAGTAATTGCTACATGCCCAAAGTTTTCAACTCCCGGCTCCAAAGCTGGCAAACGATTGTGTGTTATTTTACCCAAAACAAACCACCCATTTCACTGCTCAAACTTATGACAGAAACTTATAAGTTTGAGAATACCTTGAGTCTTTGAAGAACACTGTAAAAGCCAAGTCCAAGTAGTCAGCTTTTCTTACGTAAAATCTGTGTGAAGTGGGCGTGGCTTACAGTGGAATTACACCCCATTAATGAACAAGATACGCTTTCATTCAATTGTTTAGTTTCCACATAATGACCAATTTCTTCATCTGTTTTGTTTACTTTTCCCACCAACAGCAAAGTACACCCCGGTTGGTTCCATCGCCGATTTGTTCCCTGGTACCTGGTACCTGACGTACGTCGATGAGATGCACAGGAGGAAGTACTCCTGCAAACCCTCATCGGATCTCCCATCACCACGAGTTGACAAACTACCAATTTCTTCCCGTATAGATTCCACAGCTAGTTAAGAATTGCATACAACAGTGGTAGTTTATTGTTGCCCCTTTTCAAAACCACAGCTTCGGCTTCAGCTCCAGCCCCATAGGGAAAGCGCATGTCCCCCGGGATAAAGAAAAAAAAGGGAAAGGAAAGGAAAGCGCATGTCTTCTAAATAACTGACGGAGCCCAAGCCCAAGCCGTGGTTTCGAAAAGTGTCTTAGATAGTAATCGCTCAGATATATGAATGGGAGTCCGTCTCCTCTATAGGAGGGTCCTGTCTTCTCATTTAAAGTGTGAGACGTTATTCCCACATTTTGATAGAGACTAA
This sequence comes from Leptasterias polaris, assembly GCA_037783415.1. Classification (NCBI taxonomy): domain Eukaryota; kingdom Metazoa; phylum Echinodermata; class Asteroidea; order Forcipulatida; family Asteriidae; genus Leptasterias; species Leptasterias polaris. The sequence goes on from JAZGTN010000035.1 coordinate 1,956,319, forward strand.
CTCCACTAATAGCAATAGTGACATCCAAATCCAAGCCAGAAAAAACAAACACTTGGTGTTTCTGAAAACCTTGATGAAGCTCTTACCATGCAATAAATAAAATGTTTCACTATTGTCTTACAAACAAAAATTGGTAATGGCCGGACAATTTCGACCCTAGCAGAGTCTTTCTTGAAGGCCAAATGACATGACATGACAACACACATAAATGTAGTCTTGTTCTACACATCCTGGAATTTGTGGTTTCAAACCAAAAAATCAGAGAATGGCACTGTCTAATACATAGAGAAGGTTACGCAATAGAAGTTACAAATGTTCTATTTTTTACTGACTGACATTATGGTACCTGTGAATTCATTTGTTGAAATGATGTGCTGCAAAGAGTATTTCTTACCATTTAGCCAACAAGGAGGGGGGTAACGGTAATTATTTATTAAAGGGACACGTTGCCTTGGATCGGGCGAGTTGGTCTAATAAAAAGCCTTTGTAACCGTTTGTTATGAAATGCATATGGTTCGAAAGATGTTTTAAAAGTAGAATACAATGATCCACACAAATATGCCTCGAAATTGCGTGGTTTTCCTTTTACTTTGCGAACTAACACGGTCGGCCATTAATTTTATGGGAGTCAAATTTTTGACTCCCATAAATGGCGGACCGTGTTAGTTCACGATGTAAAAGGAAAACCACGCAATTTCGAGGCATATTTGTGTGGATCATTGTATTCTACTTTTAAAACATCTTTCTAACCATATGCATTTTATAACAAACGGTTACAAACGCTTTTTATTAGACCAACTCGCCCGATCCAAGGCAACGTGTCCCTTTAATATTGAGTTAAAGTAGTTTACAAACAGTTTTTTTTTAACTAGCCAAGTCTGAGGAATTCAAATTTAAGTGTTCACTTGTGACAAACCAAGTCAAGTCATTGTAACATTGTACATCTGCTCACCTTATTGCATTTGAGTTCGGAGGAAACCGAGCATATTGGGCTGTGACGTTTGTGGAGGTGACAGATGCAAAGGCCTCCCGTGGACCTGGTTTTTTTTTTCCAAAATTTGTTTTCTTTTTCTAGTTGAAGTGCCCTTATTATCATCTAAATAATGATATTCCTGGCCTGCTCACTTGTCCTAAAATTTCTTCTAAAATTTATCCTAGACTAGGTTTAGAACTTAAATCAGTGCCAAACAATAAAGTAAACTTTAAAACAACTTATGCTGCAAGTTTTTTTCGAAAATGCTTTTATGTGAGTTCATGTTTAGTTTTAAGTTTGTTTTCACAGACAAAGAACATGAATGGTGATTATACAAATGACAATTAAATCATAGTGGTCATTCTTACAGTTCATTGATTAAGAAGTTCATATCAGTTCAACCCTCCCTCTAAATATTTCTGTCTGAAACACTGTAACAGTAAACAAAAAATAGGATTTGAAGATTCAGAAACTAATTATTGATTATATCGATTGCCTCATTCACAATAAGCCAGGTCCCAGTAGTATAAGGATAAATAAGCACAACAAGTAGCTAAGCATAATAAAATTATGATTACCAGAATAAAATTATGATTACCAGAATAAGGTTTAACCAGCCAAAATATCATTTCACATGTACCATCTCTGACTGGTATTCTGTTCATTTTTGCTGAGCAGAAAATGGTTAAGCAATAGTTTTCTGCTTAAAGGGTGTTTGTAACATTGGTAAGAGTAAAAATATAAATGTTCACAGATTCGTGCATAACTTACATGGTATAAAGATGGTCATGGTGGGAAACTCCCTTTGAAATATGTTTGCTTGAACAATTAGTTTTGATCTCATGAGTCAAAAACTCAATGTTTGAAAACAGTGAAAAACAAGGTTTTTATCCACTGTTTTTGTGGTGATTCCAATGACCGATTGAGCTTAAACTTTCACAGGTTTGTTATTTCATGTATACATGTTGGGTCACATCAAGTGTGGATACTGGTCTTTGACAATTACCAAAAGTACAAATGCGCTTTAAGCGGCTCTATTAAATTAGGCCCAGATGTGAGCGTGCCCAAAATCCTTCACAAAACACAAGCAGCTTATCGTTGTTTTCACTGAAAGTGAACGGTAAAATCTGATGAAATGTTCATGGATTGGTTGAAGGTGAGATTATTGAAAACTATTATACGAGAATTACTTTACTCTTTCAAAAATCAATGAAGTAATTTCCCTGTAGATTTGCTATGCATTTCAAATCTCAGTCAATGGTGTACTTTCAATCAAGCACAATTCACCTTTGGGAATGTTTACCCACAGATAGATATTCAATTTAAGTCAATCCTTTTATTTTAGTCAAGACAAAAGTTCTAACTACTGTTACCTTTATAACACTTAATAATAGTACCAAACATTTATGAAGCGCATAAACAAAAGGTCTCTATGCGCTGTACAAATTATTAGAATAAACAGAAACGAGACCAAATGAGGCAATATTAAAAAATGCTAATAATCCAGCCAAAGGCAAGGGGGGAAAAAGGTCATCCGGAGATCCCTCTAGTGTGAAAGGGTTCTTAGTTTGATAATGTCTCGTGAGATCCATAGTGTTAAAATGCATGTACTCGGCTTTCATCCATAAACAAATGTTAATTGTACTGACTAATTCCTATCTATAGCTGACGTTCTGATGTATAATAATGTATTCAATCATTCCATAAAAATATCTATAAACAACAAGACAGAGTTTTGTTTTTTATCCTAAATGTAGCTTAATTAGTTATTTAATCATCTATGCACAATTGCCCTTAACAGGGCTAAAATTTAGTAATCTGTTATGCAGGCAGAAGTTGGCTAATAGTTAATAATAATAATAATATGGATTTATATCGCGCTTTATCACACCCAAGGGCGTCTCAAAGCGCTTCTTAACATTATTACCCCTGGTCACTGGGCCATTTATTTCATTCCTTAAACCATCTCAGCTCCCCTGGGGAGTATAAAAAGTTAATGCATCTTATCAGTAAAAATGCATTTGCTAGCAGGGAACCAATCAACAACAGTGTACATTACATAGGTTTTTGGTTGGTAGCCTATTATTTTGTATATTTTCTATTATACCGTGTCCAAATTAGTGGCTACGGCTGTGGCTGTTGCTAAGAGTGTTGCTATGGGCCTCCTATCAGTCATACACCATAACATGGCGATCAAGCCGCAGCCGCTAATTCTGACACGGCCTTTGCCTACACAACGGGCCTATGTTGAAAGTTGGTTTTGATAGATTGATTTTTTTATATTTGAATATTTCAAATGGAATGTTGGGTTGAAAGTAGAACTGCACCTTAGTTTACATAAAAAAGCACTTCCGTAGGCCTACAAGCAATCTTGTTTGCAATTGATATAAAGTTTGTAGTAATTTAAACATAATACTAAAAGAAAAAAAGGATTTAATTTATACAAATAGATAATAAACAAGGAACACAGATTCACACTTTAAGATCCCTCACAAAAACAGGACAAAGGTTTTCCCACGAATTTGTTTGCATATTTCCCGCCCTTCATAATTTGCCTCAGTGCGGAGGTGTACTTTGGTTACAATATGTAATGTTGCAGCCAACTGGGCCTGGTTCTGCATTCGCACTAACTAAACTTCTTGTATTATTGCAAAGAGACCATCATACCATACATATTTTCTGTCCACGTCGGTTTGGTTACAATAAATTAAAGAAAACAATCTAGCGTTTGGTCTTTTCAAAGAACAGGTTTAACACTTATATAGTGATCAGATGTATTATTATTTTAAACATATCTGTGACGTTTTCGGATCAAACCCGCAGTGCGTACTAAAATGGATCGTATCATAAAGTGCAAAGGGAAGTAAAAAACAACAAACTAAATAATTAAAGTTGGTTTCTTTACAAAACTATCTCTCATTGTGTTTCGTTTTTAAAGAATGTCATAGAGTAATAATAGTGCCCGATTTGATCCGAATTGCGAATCAATCTCGAGTGTGATGTAACACCACAAATCTCTATGGCAATGATCGACAACTACTCAAGTTGAATCTTAGTGCTTTGTGTGAAATCGACCCCTGTGATAACTGGAGTAGACTAGAGTGACTAGCTGCTGAACTTGTATTGACCACGTAGTGTGTTGGATGGCCCGTAAGACTGAATTTTTTAGAACATTCACTGGGCGAGTAATTAAACAAAATGGCAAAAACCTATCGTGGACTGCAGTCATGGTCTTTTCCCGAAGGCCAATATAAAAGTTTCACTGTGGTAGATTGACTCTTTGTTTTTGAGAACACGGTGCCGGTGTCTTTGGGAAATCGTTCCCTCGGAGATTCTGTCTCCCTTATGGGAAATTTACATTGGATAAAGGAGTTTGATTCAAATAGAGGGCGCAAACAGAAGAAGTTATAGTGGGGACAGAATCTCTTACCACACCGGTTATTTCTAATGCATGCTGGGACAACACAAAAATATAAAGCTTTGTACACGTTGTTACGTATACTATAGGCCTACAGCAAAACATGTAGCTGTGATTGACCGTTTTGGTAAAGAAACGGAGGGTTTGGATTTCCAGTGCAATGTGCTTACTTGAAGCATGAATATTGACAAACTGCAATGTCCCACTTTTAGTACCCCAATTGGTTTTGTACTCACTTCCAACTGGGGACCTTTACCCAACCGGGGACCCTATTGTCCTCTTCTATAGGTCCCAAGTTCATTGGTGCTCGCTATGTGGCATTGTGTATGATATCAAAGTCTGATTAAACGTTTGAGATTTCAGAATCGGTAGTGCGGCGTTTGCCACTACACAATCCGGTATATGCACACCAACATGGCAGAGGTTTGGAAGAAATTATAAACGGAGAACAATGTAGACAACCAATATTTATGAACAGGGCGCACTAGACGAGTTGCCATCGTTTCCAACCACCAGTACAACCCTTTTTACGTTCTGGACAATGGAGAATACAGCAGACCTCATTCTCTACGGAGGGAGCATCATCACGATGGATGAGGGCAACCAGTCCAAGGCCGAAGCCATAGCCATCACCGGGAAGAGGATCGTGGCTGTCGGGGGGATGGATGATGTCTTCCGTCTAAAAGGGAGTAAGACGGACGTCATTTACCTGAACCAGCAGACCCTCATGCCGGGGTTCATCGAACCACACCAGCACGCCGTATCGTGCGGTCAATTTCGTAGTCAGTTCGTCGACATCGGAGGTGCCACGTTCAGGTTTGTGTGGCCCATTATCTTGAATCTAAGAACCCTCACGTGATAGTAAAAAGCAACCAGTATTCCCTCAACTGGTCAACCTCTGTGCACACGAGGACCAGTAAAACTTTCCCCTAACTGGCTAGTTCATGCTTCCCGAGGCTATACAGCATAAACAAATTCACTGAGTCCAACAAAACATTAGCAATATTGACAGAAAATAACTTGAAATAAGTGTAGGTGACGACCAATAACAATTCCAGGCTTACTCTTCTGGTCCAATCAGCTTGCCTGAGGAACAAAGATGACAACGCCTGTATCCTCCTATTTTAACACCAACATATTTTAATTTTATATCATCAGCTGTGGTTCACTTTTTATTCTTGCGTATTCCAGAAGTTACAGTGAAATTCGTCTCGTGATTGAGGCAAAAATGCAAGAATTGTCTGCCGAACAAGACAACGGAAGTTGGGGCGTGTTCTGCGGCTGGGACCCAGAACTTGTTACCGATCTGCCAATGCTCAGCGCCGCGTTCCTGGACGCAGCTTTCCAACGCTCCATCCCAATGATAGTGCTCGGCCAGAGCACTCACGTTGCTTGGGCAAACAGCAAAGCTCTTGACCAGGCAATGGTTAGTCTAGGTTTGGTATAATTGGCTTCTTGTATGGTCACTATACGAGCATGATTCGGTGACGCCCTGTTCTCATCGTATTACAAATCATTGAAGAAAAGGACCTTGCTATTGTTCAAAATGGCACTGTTGCTGCGGGATGTCCCGGCCCAACTTGTTAAAAAAAATATATATAAAAATGACTATTCTGTCACGCTGATACATTCACCTTTGGCTTTATTGACTCATATAAGTAAATAGGCATAGGCCTATTCCAAAAAATCTCTATATAAAAAAGGTTAACGTTGTTTAGAAAATATTTTTCACTTTGTGTTTTGTGACATTAGCACCTTGTGGAAAAGTACCCTACTTCGTTTGATAGAGACGTAGACGGGAATCTCACCGGCAAGATTTTCGAATGGAATGCCATCGAGGAGATGCTCAATACTGCCCATGCGCCAAATGAAGACGAGTTGCGAAGATCCACCCAGGATCAGTTTCGATTCTACGGCTCGGTGGGCTTCACTACGGTCACTGAACTGTGCTACTCACCCAATCCATCTTACAACCGACTGCTGAAGAAGATAACGGACAAAGAAGACTGCCCAATTCGTCTTGGTATAGGAAATTATTTGCTTGTGATATCATTATTGGACAACTGGGTGTAATTTTTTCTTCCTCACATTAGTAATCGACTATAAACAAATTGTAATAATTGGTTCTAATTTGATCGACAACAACATAATGGTTTTAAACAATGATTTGGTTTTACATGGTTTATACTGCAGCCTTATACCTCTGCATTGAAAGTTTGAAGGAAGATGTAGATACAACCCAGACAGAAGAAACACTAACGTCTGATGTAAGAAACTACAGCAGCAAACTATGGGAGGCTGGCCTGAAAATGTTCGCCGATGGGTCCCCGCATTGCGGAACTGCAGCCGTCCGGGAGCCCTACCTGAGCACCCCCTTGACCAAGACCCTGGGGTTTCCCAACCCGCCCGGGTACGGCATGCTGTTCTACAGCAAGAAGTCCATGTTAGACACGGTCAAGAAGCACCACCTACAAGGAAAGCAGCTCGCTATACACTGCCACGGGGAACGAGCCATCGAACAAGTTTTGGAAACATATGAAGAGGTTTGTTCTTCTTCTTTCATTGTAAGGCAATTTGTAAAGATGTCCTATGGTGACATCTTAAAAATAGCGGATATTTTTGTTATTAAGGGTAAGGAACAAATACAGATGAAGTGCATGCACATGAGTGGTTGTCGATTCCGAACACGCTGCACAACTGAACATTTCAAGAAATATTATTGCACAACACTTAAAGTATATCTAAGGAAATATTTTGAAAACACAAATAATACTCAGGTCCTGAGTGGGCACCCAGGTGACTACCGCCACCGCATGGAGCATCTTGGCCTCATCACCCCGGAGCAGATCGCCCGTGCCGCCAAGCTCAACCTGGCCCTATCGTTCTTTGTGGATCACTTGCGATTTTACGCGCTTGTCTACAAGACAGATATATTCGGTGACCGAGTCAACCGCTGGACACCACTGTCTGAGGCCACGAAGAGTGGAGTTACTTGGACCATTCACCAGGTAGGTAATCTTAGCTTAATTAATTCATGTTGGTTGTGTGTTGTAATGTTTCGAATCTTCTCTATCATGACGCATGCCTCTTATTCCATCAGGACCACCCCGCATTTCCCGGTGAGGTCTCTCCCTTCTCCAACATGAAGACTGCCATAACTCGTTGCACCAGGGACGACCCCGACACGCCCTACGGCCCAGAGTACCGAGTGTCCATCCACGACGCTCTCAAGTCCTACACCGTCAACGCGGCCTGGCAGCTCCACCTGGAGAAAGATGTGGGTAGCATCACGGCGGGCAAAAAGGCCGACCTGGTGGTGCTGTCAGAGAACCCGTACAACGTGGAACCAGTCGACTTGGAGAGGATTAACGTCATTGAGACGTTCATTGACGGTCATCGTAATAATTACGCTGAATTAAAATGCTTAAACGAGACAAGCATCCACATTCTACAACGTCCTGTTGACGGTTAAATTTGAACCTGACAGTGACAACCTAAAATGTTGTTCAGTGTACAGATTCTAGAAACTAAAATGAAATTGTGTTTTAGAGGTAAGGTCATATAGATTGGTTTTTGTCAACGTAGGCTAATGCTGATTTACTGGAACTAATTTTAAAGAATGATACAGTAAAAAACACATGAGAAAGTTTCAGCTGAAAACAGTGCCTGTTATTGAGAAAACGGAAAAAATCGTCACGGTATTATTTTTTACAAGAACGTCGAGTCTATCTTAGTGGGGTGAAAGCGGGTACCAACCCCATCTCCGGTCGCAGCACTCGCAAACGGACACCAACCCTCAGAAAACTGAGACCCCGGCTACAACGTTTTCGAGAAGCAGGCATGTGAGGGCGCCTTTGGCCGCCAGCCACATCAACCCATAAAACCACGGAGCACAGCCAGAGATCGAAAGTGTTTAGAGAGGGACCAACTCACGTTAAACATATAGTTCAATAGTTATGCATAGGCTTGTTAAAGGCAAAGTGTTTTAATCCTATATTAGTAAATGTAGATATATACAATAACCTGTGAAAATTTCACTACAAAAGGTGGTCGTGTTTTTGAGATATCGCCGAAAAACTGGAGCAAACATTTCCACACAGGAAGAATATATTCTATAAGAATACACAATCTGAGAAACGTTTCTGACAGAAACGTTTCTCAGATTCAAATTTTGGGGCATAAAACCTGATATCTTTTTCCATAACCACATTACTTCGAAGTGAATGGATTCTCAAAATGATTTGTACTATCGAAAGCTGCTGTACTCCTTACAACGTAAGTTTTTACCGCCATTAATGTTCAAAGTCATGACCAAACGTATACAGACCGTACGTGTCATTGTTCTGCTTATTCCAACCCTGGCCGCAAATGTTGAGTTATTTTTGTTTACTCTCTTCTAAGACTTATTGGCCATTACTCACAGTCATTTAAATAATTAAGAAGTAAACACCATTTTAAAATAAATTTTGTCATGTTTATTGCAGTATAACGCAGAGTGTAAATTACACAAAGATTTTTTTTAAACAAAGACGGTGTATACAAGCTTTTTAAGACAGTTAAATACCTTGGAAATAGCTCTCACTCACACTAAATTTTACATCAAAAACAATCTAAAACGGTATTGTTAAATAGTATATGTCATCTTTTGATACCTGAACAAAATAATTGTTTTCAACACCAATGAAATTTACTCCAGTGTTACTTTGTGAAGAGTTGAGACGGTACTATATTTCAACCCAACATGAATACCCTTCCGTTCTATAAACTGTAAACATCACTGAAGAGTCTTCACAAAAAGCGTGTGACTGCAGCACAAATTTTTCTCCCTTTTTAGGCACCCCAAAAGAGAAAAATGTGCGTTGTTCTTAACTGTAATTGCACGTGCAAAATGACATCAACTTAAAGACATTTTCACGTGCAAACACATAGAAGAACAGACTACACCAACACTGTCACGTTTATGCCGCTGTTGACGGCGTGGATTCAGACTACTTTTTGGCGCATCTACGAAGTTTCAAAATATTACGAGTTACAATAACGGATAATTATCAAACATTATACACATTTACATAATTTTATGAATGACATACCTTGCCTGCATAACCGCGGATTCACCACTGTTGCCTCCAATATTTCCAGGCTTATTTTGACACTTAAAAATTAGCAAATTTTGTGGAATATTCCCGTAAAAATATGTTCTGATAATTTTACACCGCCCAGACTCGCACAGACTTGACCTGCATAGCTGCGTCTTCACCGTTGTTGACGTCTGGGTTCCAGGTAGGATACCAGCTATCCTTCGCATTCCAAAAGTCTGCTGCAGCAGTAGGGGAATTGTTAGACCACGGTTTGGGGTACGGTTGGTTGGTCAAACCATCCGAGAAGTAATACACCGATCCATTAAGCCACGCCCATTTCTCATTGACCAATCACAACCGCGAAATCTGATCACCATTATTTTGAGCCGTTTGGTGATCTTTGCACTAATGGTGATCGGGTTTCGCGGCTGTGATTGGTCAACTCGTAAGGAGGCGGGGCTTAATGGATCGATCTATTGGTGCTACCCACAGCAACGTTGAGAATAATGTAGAACTGTTAAAATAAACGATTGAGGTGAAATTGCAAACAATTACCGTTACGTGAGGTTTAAATGTAATTGTGCGAGACCCGCCCACTTCATGCCTCAATGATCCTAAACGATTCGGGAAGAGTTCGTCCTCCACGTATAGCAATATGTACAACTCGTTTTCGCAAATCCTTTTTACCTAATGCCAGTCATCTTTTTAATTCTAAGTACAGAAGGTAATGTCTTTGCATGGTTTTTTAAAGCTGTATGTTTGATAGCCCAAAATGGTAGCCCAAAATGGTAGGTCTTCACTGGCTGGTCCAGTGTCTTTAAATAATGTGCATCAAGTGTTTTATTATATTTTCTGTCAGTGCATTTTAAAATCGTTTAATGCTTTAGTTTTCAATGTACATGTATACAAGTATTGTATGTCTTTTTCACTTAATAAGTATTATTCTTGTATGTAATATTTTTTAGATTCCTTTTAATTTTGCACACTGCGGGACGAAGAATTTCATGTTGTGTCAAACCAATGTGACCAATAAATAAATAAATGCATGAATGAATGAATGAATGAATTTATTTCGTGGTGTCCTTTTTTATTAGGAATGGAATCGGCCACCATTATTGTCTAGCGGTTGAGATGTCTGTCTTATAAAGTAGAGGGTAGGTGTATAACAGGGCTTGCTTCCCGCCTCAGAAGTCCATGGGTTTTATTTCTTCAATCTTTTCTTCTTCATTCTCACAGGGCTTTCGAAGCACTGAGTTACCAGAGTGTTCATACATTAGTGTGTGTCAAATTAAATTGAATGGTAATATCAAATTAGGCCCTATGCAATATAATTTCCCCTTGTTAGTGGCTTCCGAAAGTCATGGCATGTGCGTTCTTCGTTCTGGATTACTATAGTAATGCTGTTTTGAGTGTTTGGGGTTGAAATTCCGGTTCAAAAGTGAAGTTCCTAAATAGGATTTAATATAGCGTTCTTTGTAAGATTTGTATTGTTCTATGTAAGATTTGTATTGATTGGTTCATACCTCCTGGTCAAAGGGTGCCACTTTAGATGCTGAGCCCCTCCATGGGTTTTCTGTACCAGGGGCATCCGCTTCGAACTCCCCGAATTCCCAGAACCCATCGGATCCAGGGTCTGCGTTGAGGATCATCTCATCATCCACGAAGAACCTGGATACATTTAAAGAAACATCAACAATTCATCGAGAACGAATCAACTCAGTCAAGATGAAGATCTATTTGACCTTAAAACCCCTATAATAAACAACAATAAACTAACAAATATACATTAAACACACCAACAAACAAAAGCCACACTTTGATCTGTGATATTATTATGGCAGTATTTGCATCCAATCTGAGTGCACTTACTTCAAGCCGTTAGATGTCCACTCCATGCCGAACTTATGGAAGTCATCCCCAAAGTGACCGCTTGCCAAATTCCTGGAAGATTAAATGGAATACATTTTCCAATTTTGTAAAAAAAGGATCAATAATAAAAAAAATAATGATAACAATAATATTGAGTACACATACAGTGCGTTTATAATGTTGGTTATTTCCATAAAGGGAGGGATTTCAATGAGGTGTGTAACTCACTTTGTAGCGTGCGTCTTGGGCCATGCGTTAAATGGCCAGTACGGTCCCAGTGCATTGTGGACCCCATTTGGTTAACTCCAGCATTGACGCCATTGCTGTCGTACAAGTTTCGATTTCCTTTGAAGAGAGAAAGGACACAACAATTCAATTTTACACCCGACAGTGTAAATTTTATGTTTTTTTCACCTGTGAATCTCTGACGAAAATAAATGCCTATTGAAGTGTGCACGTTGAGTGAAAAAGAATGGAAAAGAATGTGATTAGTGAGCGAACTTGATTTGAGTCCCCCCCCCCTTTTTTTGGGGGGGGGATTGTTTATTTATTTATTATTATTATTATTATTATTTTTTTTTAGTTATTATTTGTTTGGGGTGGGGGTAGGTGACAAGGGTTCTCCTGCTGCTACCCCCTCCCCCAGTTACGTCAGTGGTTATTTACCTCGGCTTTCAACCATATCGATTTCACCGGATGCAGGCCAGCCGCCACATCCATTACGCTTTGGCAGGAGCCAGATAGCTGCAGTGACAAACATAGAAAAACAAAATTAAGTAATCATCTCGTCACTATAAAACATCTCATGTAAAACAGTAAGGAACCCAACACTCAGGGAAAAAACAACAGCCACCAAACATGTAAATAGTAAAACCTATTTTGCTATTTGCATTTATATTACTATTGAGAGCCATAATTTATTCTCTTCATCCAGGAGTAAATGTGTAGGCATTTCAGGTGTATGGTGCACCAATAAGCGGCTTTATAATTAATGTTATCAATCTACGGACGTTTGATAACTATAATTATAAGCAAATAAATTTGGCTGGAATATAGAAAAATTGACTAAGAGCTGGATTTTAATCTGCAACCTCCGGATTAACATGTCCGCGCTCTACCAACTGAACTATCTAGCCTTAATGTTGGCGGTCTCCCTATTTGTCAATATCTTTATTCGGGGGTGCCAACCAGAAGCCATTCAACCTGCAATTATTATTAGGGTAAGTTATGTACCTGGCCACAGCCAATCTCCGGCCGGCAGTTTAGCAACAATTTCCACCTTGCCGTATGTGAAGGCGAATGAGTTGACGGTCCTCAGTCGGGCAGACTGGATCGGGTTGACGGGGTTGCTTCCCGACCCGGTGCGCTGGCAACCATAGAAGGCGTTCCCCGTGCATAGGTCAGCTGGTGCAGCCCCTAATCAAGATAATAGAGAGAAAAAAAACACACAATATTTTCAGCCTCCTATAAAAAACTGTCCGGGTGAAATTGTACATGATGTGGTCACATCATGTGGAGAAAGCAATGCTTTCGTTTACAATTCAAATCCTAAATGAAATATATTAACCAATCAATATGAATGCGTCTCCATATCTTTCAGATGTCAGTGTCTAGAAAAGTTAACAAAGAAGTGAACGCATTATACTGGTTAGACGTGAAGAGTTGGGCATTAAAAAGTGTTTTTACCTCGCATATTAATAAATTCCTGACTAAAAATTGTGTTGTTTTCACAAAATTGAGTAGTCAGATGTACGGACTTTTTCTTTGAAAAGGGGCGGGGTACTTACCGGCTTCACAAAGAGGGTATTGTCTCTGACGTAACTGTTGGAACGGTTGTTGGTGTAGTATTGGAACTCCCAGTTCTGTAAGAAGACAAATAATTCATAGTTAATGATGATGAGAAACATCATTTCAAATACAAAATATTTGTGTGACTCTTGTTGTTTTCTTCATTCATCATTGGTACCTCCTTCCTTCGGCGTTTCGGCACATAAAGAAGAAATTGTAAATAAACAAAAACAATTTATCTTAAAATCCCTTTTCTCATGGTCAACCAAATCATCATCCATCTTTACATCTTCATCCGCACCCCCTCCAAATTGGTCTTACCCCGCCCCCTCCAGCTGTGATTTCGTGCTCCCATAGATCCATGTTGAGTGTGCTGAATGTGTCCTCAAACATCCCATTGCAAGGCATGACGGACTTGTCACATGATGAGTCACATGGGTAGCTGCTACATCCGGGTGTTACAACACCTATTAAAAATAAATCCAATAAAAATCACATCAAACCTGGTATATATTATTTTAAAAAGAGGATACAATCGAAACCTTACTATCCAACGGTCTGTTTAGGGACACATTGCCTTCGGATTGGGCGCTTTGGGCTATAAAAAGCGTTGTGAAATGAATGTGGTTGAAAAGATGTTTTAAAAGTACAATATAATGATCCACACAAATACGCCTCAAAATTGTGTGGTTTCCTTTTTACTTTGTGAACTAACACGGTCTTAACTTTGTGGAATCGAAAATTTTATTCTACAAAATGGTGGACCGGTACGGTCAATTTATAAAATAAAAGGAGAACCACGCACACAATTTCAACGGATATTTTGTGTGAATCGTTATATTTTACGTTTACATTGTCTTTCCAACCATATCCATTTCATAACAGACGCTTGTATAACCCAAAGGGCGTCCAATCCGAGAGCAATGTGTCCCAGTTATTTTAAAGAGCTCATTGACTTGAAAAATATGCAAAACAATTTGCATACGGTCACATTTCCAGTGACGGTATTGGCTGTTTCAAAAAAATACTGGACGGTGGTAACTGGACGGTGATGGTGTCGTACTTTTATTCATCACGCTAAATTGCGGGTTGCAATTTGGAACGGTTTCAACTTGTCGACCCGGGATGATGGGTGTGCCTGTGTGTGAACTCACGAATGGGTTCCGACCAGGTGCGGTCAGTCATCGTGTAACCATTGCCGTTGTAGATGACCAAGACCCAGTAGTAAATCGTCTGACCTAGCATCGGAATATGAGATGGAATAGATCGATCCATTAAGCCCCGCCTCCTTACGAGTTGACCAATCACAGCCGCGAAACCCGATCACCATTAGTGCAAAGATCACCAAACGGCTCAAATGGTGATCAGATTTCGCGGTTGTGATTGGTCAATGAGAAATGGGCGTGGCTTAATGGATCGGTGTATTGCTCTGTTCTCGTGGACCCAGTATCCATCTGTGGGCGTGGCAAAAGAGATAGATAAGGGAAGTTCACTCTCTTAAAATTGAAATTCACCCTATTCGATTGAAATTTATTCTGGTTGCTAAGCAAATGACTCTCACAAAAGCAAACTTAATCACTGTAATTGCCAAGAACCCAGATGGAGAGAAGACAATGGAAGGAAGTTTTAGTTTTAGATGTGAGAGGAAAAGCCCAGAAAATTATTCCAGGGAAAACCCATGCAGTCAGGTAGGGACTGAAAACCCAATCCACACAGTGCCCCCGGCGTGATTCGAACCGGGATACTAGAGGTGGAAGTCAAGGAAATATGCCACTACGCCAACCCGACTACAAAATCATCTGCAATTGTCACTAGACAACCTTTCTTGCACAGTGTTGCATCATTTATTGGTGTCGTACTTGATGCATTTTTAAATAAAAATACTCAGAATATACAACTCAATATTATTTTGCGCTTACCTGTAGGTGATGTGATATCTACATTGTAGTTCCGGCTTCCACTTTGTCCAATGGGAATCCAATGTTGTAGTGATAGGCAACCAGACTAATTCCTTGCTCATCTGCCAATAATCAAAATATTCCAACCCGCCAAATTTGTTTAGAGAAACATTAAACTGAGTAGCTTGACGAATTTCACATAAAAATACAAATGGAGGAATGGGAACAAATAAATGAGAAAGGAAGAACTCTTATTTTGGAAGATCAACGTTTAAAGGCTGCAAAAGGCGCTGTTAATAAGCAAAATCTGTTGGAGAACAGATGACAAAACCTGTCTCTGTTAATTGCAGATTTTGTCAATACTAAAAAATGACCAGTGTAGGCCTACTTGAAAAATTAAATTGAACTAAATCGGTTCGTTAGAAAAAGAAAGAAAAAATACAATGGCCAAGGACCAAATTGTGAAATCTTTACAATTCGAAAAGCAGATAACCAGACAAATAGATACAAGAAAGCAAATCAGTAAATCAGACGTATCAACTATCAACGCATGCAAAGATTCTGTATTTGATTTGAGAAACTTACCTTGAATTGAGAAGCGGATACCGCTTGGTGGGAGCATCCTGATGGTTGGTGTGGGGACGTCGTAAGCCGTGACCTGAGACCAGACCTGGGCCAGTAGTATCAAAACAAGCTTTGCCATCATCTTCGACGGCCCAATTCACTCTATGAGGTATATTAAGGTGAGTCAGGGCAAGTTTATATACCCGCACATAACATTAGGGAACTCTTTCTATATTTTATCGGTTTGTGCAAGTCATTGAGGTATTTCGAGAACTGTGGGAGAAGTACATATGTTTCGAACAATATTCTCAGTATTGATAATTTTAATCTGCAAAATCGAGGTTTGATAAGATTATCACAATTTTGTATAAAGTGTAAGGATTATAGTGATCATTGCGTATAGTGACTGTCATAATAATGTCCTTGTCCCCAAAATGTCAACCAACAAAACACATTGGGGAGGGTTTGACACGCCCCAAGTTGTCTGTCTCGCTAAAACAAATTAATATAGGATTGAGATTAACAGTATCTGTGTAGGCTTACCATCTGGACAGTTCTCTCGGGATTAATACAAATTACGTTACTTACTGTCCTGGGGGAATTATCTTATAGGACAAGCTTATAAGTCGATTTTCATAATATTGTTGTTATCTAAGGGTTATTGGGTCCAGTTAGGCTTTTCGAACCACAGAGCAATGATTCGAACTAACTCTAAATTGTTTACAGTTATGTTCACAAACCTTTCTTTTCAGTGCAATTTCACAGTTGCGGTCTTGGCAAATTATAGGCCTACATTCTAAATACAATTCATATTTCTCATCATGCACGTTCTCAGCATTGTCTAACACAAAACCTTTCATAGCTGATAATGCTTTCTTCTCACCTTTCGTTCTCAAAACTGTTTTACATAGTCATCATACACGATCATCGAGGTCTCAATGTTTACATCGACCTTAATTAGTCCTCAATTCACCCAAAACCGACTGCTCTTTAAATAGCCCGATCTTCAGATCGGGTAATTTGCTAATCTATTATAGATAGGTTGCAATATGACGTAAATCGGCCATCTTTACGGGCAATTTGGAACACACAGTCATGCGTTACGCGTGAGAACGGCGTGCAGCACGCGCACATTTCACAAAACTCATTGCGTGATTGGTTAGTGAACGACGCGGCTGCGTTAATAATTTGAGCGCTTGACGCGCCTGCGAGCCAAAATGCGATTTGCCCGTAAAGATGGCGTCTACTGGGAACTATCTATACAACACAATGAGGTAAACAACTGTAGATGACGCGATGGACACCGTCTCTCAAGTTCAGTCTCAGTAACTGCTTCATGGAAGGTGTTGAGAACTATATAACATTACCAAAAATACAATAACACAGAAATAATTTCGGGTGAAACGCTTACAAATGAATTCTCAATTGTTACCGAAGTTCTTTAAAGTAAACTCACCTCAACTTATAGAGAGCAGAACACGGTTGTCTTTTTCAAGCACGTCAAAGGGGGGGGGGGGGGGGGGGGGGGGGGAGTACGACTGTATGTTACACAGACCGGAGGTATACAAATGGATACACCGATGAGGCAGCGTATCTTCTACATGTCTTGAGAAATCAAGTGAAAGCCATTGCCTTTTATAACCATAATAAGAGAGTGGATCCAGTCGGTTCACTCATTGGTGAAATCTTTTAAACAATAGACCAGACGTCAAACAAGAGAGAAATTTGCACGCGTGCACGAGCCAAGCACAACTCTCAGCCTTGGGTATTCTTAAGACCCCAGTATAAAGGGTGCTGTCTGAGTATTGATCTATATTATACTAGAGCTATAATTATGTGATAAAATAGAATTAGCTGTTGCAAACTGCTTACCAACCAAAAGGACCTGTGGTATAAATGCAAAAAATAAGTTAGTGGCCTGACGTTTCGACCCTAGCAGAGTCTTTCTCGAAGGCTAATCTTGTCTGCTTGTATGTGTGTTGTGTTGTCATTTAGCCTTCGAGAAAGACTCTGCTAGGGTCGAAACGTCAGGCCACTAACTTATTTTTTGTAGAGCTATATGTGTCTGAGAAAGTGACGTCATATGCAAATAAGGATATTTTTCAAGAAAGTGACTGACCTGCCAAGACGAGATGGTCTCACTCACGTGATATGTCACAAATGATTCATCTAAATCCATTGATGATTAAACTGCGTTCAAAGGGGATATACCTTGAAACTTGAGAAGGGCAAAACATCATGGGCGTTACTTTGTCACCATTCTTTCTTGGAAGAGGGGATCAGCTTAAATAAAGGCCTCACTTTCATAGAGCTGCTTAAAAGCAGGGAACATTGCTTACTCTGCTCTAAAAAGGAAAACAAAACATCAACAAGCACTTTTTCGATGACGTCATTATCTGTGATGTTCTTAGAATAAAGTCCGTGATGAAAATACATGATGGCATATTTGCAACATATAGTTTTCGGTTCTTGGTACCCAAGACATGTTTCTCAAACCAATTATGCGTCGTACATATCCCATTCGGCTATTATGTCCACAGAACCCAACAATGCTTCTCACCTACAAAAATTACGTCATTTCGTTGACGTACTTGGATAGCCATCTAGTAAAGTTTGGACAGGTGTTGATCACAATGAAAACTTGCCCCAAACACACAATTCACAAGAAAATGGTGCATGACGGTTGACAAATAATTTACACGTAGATATAACTGAAATGTGAAAATTTTTCTTAAATCTTATTTTAATTTGTATCTAATAAAATCACACAGAAACATTCAAATTATTTACACCAGAAATTAAACACAAACAATTGTGTAAAACCTTTTTTGTAGGGTGGAAAATAAGAAGTAACTATAACTAATAAACTTGTAGGTACAACCATGTGTAAATTTCTTTTGGGAGGAATGTTGTCTCTGAAAAGAGCTGGTGTGGTCTCTGGACCACACTGGCTCTTAGGGTACAACACTCCTCCCAAAAGAGATTCATACATGATTGTACCTACAAGTTTACTAGTTATATAGTTACTTGGTACAATATATCTATAATAATAAGTGAAACTATGCTTTTAAATTTTTTATACACACAGAACATGACAAAATCTTAAAATTTAAATACAAGACATTCACAACCATTAACAAAAATATCAAAAACATTTTGACTCTGAACTTTGGATATGACTTATCCCATCCAGTTGGTACACTTCCACTATCAAAGTAATTTTTATTTACATTATGTACAACTATAAAAAAAAATGGTGATTGAATTGCTTTCACCAATACATGTACTGTATGTCTATAAGGAAAACAATTAATTACTACTTTTGAATGCTACAAGAAAAAGACTTGGTGTGACTTTGACCACTAGCCTCGGTCTGACTTGAGGTGTCTTCATAATCATTAGGAGGAACTTGATTATTTTAAAAGAGCTTGGGCAGTTGCTTCAATCTTTGTACGTCTAGAATATTCCGTCTGTCCGATGTTTTACCTCCATCAGCTTTCTCACCAACTGCTACCTTGATCCCATGCTTCTTGTGTTGCCCTAGGGGTGAGGTGTTCCCACCTGGCCCAGTATCCATCTGGGTGTCTCTTTGTCTACTGGGTGCAGCGGTAGTTTGTGGTGGTCTCTGCTGAGCATCTTGGAAGCACCTTGGTGGCTTCTGAGGGGGTTCCTTCTCTGCTAATCCCAGCCTCACCTTTGGCGGAGTCACTTCCTTAGGTCTTTCTTTTGGGGACTGGATATGTCGATCAACACGATGTTGCTCGTTGTCCTGTATCAAGTCTCTACCGTCCTTACGAGTGACAGGCGCGTTAGATTCCACAGAATGTTTAGTAACCTGCTTCGTGGTCTTTAAGAGTTGTTTCCTAGCACAGGACTCAGCTTTCCGTTCTATTCTTACATTACCCGCCCCGAGGGTCTCAACTGTCCCACCAGTGGCCCTCACCTGCCCTGGCTTCTTTCCCTCTGGTGACTCCAGCAATCCATACTTTTCCATGTATTTCCGGCTTGCCATAGACAGATTCACAGCAGAGAAGCCAGTGCTACCTGTCTGCATGCCAAGATCGGCAACCCCTGTCAGTGCACTCCTCAAAAGAGGGTTGACCTTGGTTAATGGAGTGGCACCTTGACCTTTGAACCCTGCTGAGAGCTGGATCAGCTCCTCCTCAGTCAGGTACTTCATAGCGATGGCATTTGCCTCATAGCTCAGGTTGGGAGAGTCCAGGTCCACATCCATCAGTGAGACGTAGTTGATGCGAGGGAAGAAATCGGAGTTGAGCATGCACATTGACCTGCAAGAATCAAGATTTAAAGACTCGTTGTTTGGCTGGATCAAATTGCTTCCGATGCACAACTTCTTTCTCACAAACCATGACAAATTTTTTTTTTCAACATCTCAAAATATTTGTTGTTTATTAGCATAACTGTAAAGTTTCTCCAGTTCTCCAATCCAGCGAGATTGGAACACCTTTTGTGTATTCTCTGAAATTCAATTTCAGAAATAAATAACTGTACAGTTTTTGTTGTTGGCTTCCTTATCCTTACCTGTACATGACAGATCTGTCGAGTAACGTCTCAGGGTTAAAATCAAGCTGTCTGATCTCCTCCTGGGTTGTCATGGCAATCTCATCTGCATCATGATGACCTTGATGATGCAGACCCATAGACTGGTCTGTAAGCATCTGTTCAATATTGCCCTATTAAAAAAAAAAAAAAATAAAATGCCCAAAATGAAATTGATAAAACAAGTCACCATTGTAGTATACCTCGGATTTGAATCATTTTGTTTGACGATTCAGATCTTGAGCCTTTTGAACTAGACCTGTACCTGTAGACATTGTGGACTAACACTACTATGATCATATCTATAAATATAGGGTAAATATATAATGTTCTTGATGACACTCATTTGTTTGAATCTTTATTTGTGTAACTTGCTTTTCTATTCATTTCATTGTTTTATGTTTTGTGTATCTCGTATTATTATTATTATAATATAGTATGCATGATTGGATTTGTTAATTGATCCTTTTGAATTTGCTGTTCACAGACTCCATTAGTGATTACCGTTCTTAATTTGAGACAATCGTGACCCAATTATTATACTATGTGTTAGAATAGTAAAGGCAAAAGCGAAAAGGAAATACGAAGAAGACTGGCAATTGCAAAAAGGCAAGCTATCAAAGTGGATACCATTTGGAAAAGCAGGGGTGTATCTACAAACATGGAGCTGCGACTACTGAGGGCATCTGTGTTCTCAATCGCAACATATGGATCAGAATCATGGACTATGACACAGAAAGACGAGAAAAGGGTGGACTCATTCGAATTGTGGTGCTATCGGAGGCTGTTGAGGATATCGTGGAAAGACAAGAAAACAAACAAATGGGTTTTGCAAAAGATGGAAGTCAGAAAGGGAATTGCATTGAGGAAGATGAGATTCTTTGGACATATGGTTAGAAGAGATGGTTTGGAGAAGACGATATTACAGGGAAGAATGGAGGGGAAGAGAAGCAGGGGCAGACCAGCAATGAGATGGTCAGATGACATAAAGCGGTGGACCGGATCAGTAGAGACGCCAGTTACCACCATGGCGAATAGCAGAGATGGTTGGAGGGCTATAATGAAGGCCACAGCAGCACAATTCAGTGCCAACTGACCAAGAAGAAGATGTGTTAGACAGTCCCTGAAGTTTCAATATTGTATAGGGTCTAAAAAGGAAAAAAAACCCCACAACAACCAAAACAAAGAAAACATAAACTAAAAACACATGTTCAAAATTGAGCTCACCAAAAGATTTTTGTAAAATTTCTTCTTGTCTCTGTACAGCAGACTGGCAGGTGGGTCGGCTGTCTCGTCATCAGCCTCCTTAGATCCACTCTTCTTGTCTCTGTACAGCAGACTGGTAGGCGGGTCGGCTGTCTCGTCATCAGCCTCTCTAGATCCACTCCTGCCATCGTTGACATCACTCCTCTCAAAACTAGAGTCAGAGAGGTCTCTCCTCCCCGGTGGGGCGCAGGTGCTAGCACTCTCACCAAGCACAGGGCTGTGGAGACTGTCCATGGGGTATGACCCTTGAGTCATCTCTGGATAATCTTGGGGTTGTCTCTGGGGATTAGTAGTGTGGGCTGGGTCTCTATCATTGTTAGATGCCCATCCTGGGCTTCTACAATTAAAATAAAATTAGCGTTCAGAAATTGATTCATCATGGTCAGACATCATGGTCATGAGTAAATTATGCAAGAATGTCATATCATGATTGCTTAAAAGGGCTGTGTCGACATGATTAAAACAGGCTTGTGGCTGTATATGGATCTATAAACTCTAACCCAGTTCCTGCATGCGTGCACGCTCTCCATATATTTTATCTGGAGGGAGGGCGCGAGATCAAGATTCCATGCACAGCCACAGGCCTGCTTTGATCGTGACGACACAGTCCCTTTTATGGTGTATCACATCATTGGATTAGGAAGATAACATTTCTTCCAACCTTCTAGTTTTCAATAAATGCACAATCCAACCAACATGTGAAAATATCAGATGAAGTGGTCCTGATTTAAAGATTTGGTACACCTCCCATGCTTATTTCTATTGCAGCAATCAAAATAAGCAAGGGTGACTTTGAATGTTATTTGCCAATCTTTGAAAATATTTCAGATGGAAATATTTCTTGGTAGGATTGGTACTTATTTTAACTTTATAATCAGTGAGATTTCAGATTGAAACTAATTGATTGTTTTGCTTATTATACCATTCCTGTACTTTGACTTAAGTTAAGCAAAGTTTTAATTTATAGATTTGTTAGCGAGTATAGAAGAGAATGAACAAAAAGTGAAGTTACAATAAAGTCCCTGGAAAAAATTGTAAGGCTTGATTTTTGTAAAAATTGTTAATTTTTTTTTTGTAAGTTCGCCCCAAACAAGGCTGGAGTTCACTCTTAGTAAGAGGGCTACAAGAAAATGAAAATAGCTCAGGGGAGCTGAAGGTAGGAATTGAAATTCCTCTTAAAACGGTCTAGATTGTAGGGTGGAGGGAAACATGCACCAGGCAAGGAGTTCCAAATATATGCAACACCAGGAATAAAGCTGTTGTAATTCCCGTTTGTTTTAAATCTCAGCAAAGTGAGAGTGTATGGGTGAGAAAGCCTGGTTTCACGCTCAAACACCCCGACAGGAGGAACCAGGTAGGACAAACTGGTGGCACATTTACCATACAAATATCTACAGCCCTACGGCGGGAAAGAGGTTGTAACAATGATCCAACAAGTAGATATACACATGGTGTTCCCGCAAACCAATACATTGATACCTCACCATGCAATGCCTCAAATCCAATAATGATCCAACCCTTCACCAACACTGTTAAAGGGATACGTTGCCTTGGATCGGGCGAGTTGGTCTATGAAAAGCGTTTGAAACCATTTGTTATGAAATGCATATGGTTAGAATGTTTTAAAAGTAGAATATAATGATCCACACAAATATGCCTCAAAATTGCGTGGTTTTTCTTTTACATCGTGAACTAACACCGCACGCCATTTTGTAGAGCCAAATTTTTGACTCCACAAAATGGCGGACCGTGTTAATTCGAGGCATATTTGTGTGGATCATTGTATTCTACTTTAAAAACATCTTTCTAACCATATGCATTTTATAACAAACGGTTACAAACACTTTTCATAGACCAACTCCACCCGATCCAAGGCAACGTGTCCCTTTAACACTACACATCTGCACTCTATCTCGTCAAGAAAACTTTGACAACTTTGTTTTAGAATGATTGTTTTTAGCAGTGTACCTTGCTGGAGAAGACTCATTGCTCCTTGAAATGTCATGAGCAAAACTATGAAGGTCCACAGCGCTAACATCAAATACTGTGCTCTGTGTATAATCCCTCGTCTGCTGCAGAGGTAGGGTCATGTCAGGGTTACTCTCTAAGGTTATTTCAGTGTCAAAGGTCAAGTCTTGGTTTCTACTTGGAAGTGTTGGCTGGGGAAGATCTCTCGCTGGGCTTGTGTGTGGTGTGATGCCTGTTGACTGATTCTTTGTTGGTTTGACGGGGGAACCGCTTCCATCTGGCCACAGCAGACTCTTGCCGGTCATGACAGCTATGCTGCATGTGGACTTCACAGGAGGTGTGTCGCATGCTGTATCCGTTGCGATGGAGTGGGTACTGGGCTTGGCTTTACTTGGATGAGGATTAATGGGGCGTGGTATGGGTGTGGCTACTTCTGGATTGACAGTATGGAAGAAGGGAGTAGACGTGGCAGGGGAAATATCTGTGGCTACAGTGTGGTTGGTGGGTGTGGCCTGGCTGGGATAGGGGTGAGGGTGTGGTATGGGTGTAGCTCCTGGCTGACTGGCAGAATTGAAGGAAGTGGGTGTGGCAGGAGGCGACATGAGACCAGCAGGAAGTTGGTTAGTCTGAGCAGCCTGGGCTGCAAGTAACATCTGTATCTGTAATCCAAATCCAAAACAATGACCAATTTTACATTAGCAAACATTAACAGTGTCATGCTCGGACAATTTGTTTTGATCTTTTTATTTAAGGTACATTATTAACCACAGTATTTATGTTTCCTTCTTCTCTTTTAATTTCTTTTTTTCAAGGGGAAGGACCTACCTGAGCCTGAAGATTTTGGATTAGTTGCTCCTGTCGCCTCAGTTGCACCATGCATTCATTACTTCCAAGGTCCATCTCCCCCCTGTTCTGCTCTTGTTGCTGGCCTTGCACACCATGGTACTCGGTTGGCTGCTCTTTCACATGTTGTTTGAATCCAGAGGGGGTGATTTGAGCTGAGGATCTAGTTGCTTGGTCATGGGAAATGATCATATTAGACAGTACGTGAGGAAGGCAACTTTGTTTGACAGATTTGTTTGATTCAGAATCCTCTGTTACACCGGCCATGTTACCAGGAAATTTGTCATCCCAAGGACTGGAAGGTTGGTTTTGAAAAGGAACTGTCGTACTTGGTGGATTCACAGTAGAAATCTTCTGTTGATGAGAAGAAGCTGTTGACTGTGGTCTCGGAATTGAGGAAAACCTGGGGCCTGGATGGGAGTGGGCATGAGGCATGTTAGACGATGGGGTGTGTTGTGTTTTGGACTCTTCAGGAGTAGCATGGACGCCAGCAAAATGTTCTGATTCAATGGGTGTACTAGGTGGCGACAATGGTGAATAACGTGTCCCTGTCTGCGCAGCATGTTGACCAACTTGTCCCGGAGACAATCTTGATGAAGATCCAGAAGAAGGGTGTTGGTTTGGGATCAATTGTCTCTCTGCTTGTGAGCTCCCTGAGGACCCAGAATGAAGGACAACGCCAGCTTGACTAGTCCACCCACTCGGAATAGGTAGTTGATGATTGCTGCTGGTGTTCTTCCTATTCTTCTGTGACACTGGTATGGGATAAGACATCCTTCTAGAAGGAGCGACACTTTTATCTGTCGAAGAAGCTGCCTGATGATTGTGACTGGGCGGCAGTGTCTTCTGCAAGATTTCACTCTTTCTAGATCTTGGTGGTTTGCTCAGAGCAGTCGACCCATTAGACGGTGACTTTCTTTCTACTGGACCTCTTGTCCTGCTGGGGTTTGCGACAGGTTGCTGTTGGCTTCTTCTGTTGGAAGTAACGTTCCTATTGATGATCTCTCCTGTTCCGGGCGCCTGTTTGGAGAAGATTTGCTTCTCCTTTAGGTGGTGATGACTGCCTTGTCTGATCTTGACACTCGTCTGAACCACGTTGGCATCAACGGGTCTGAGAGGTCCTGGTCGCCCTGGTGGTGTGTCTACATGACTCGATCTCATCATGTGTCTGTCCACACCCACATGATGACCATGCTCTGATGGAACTGACAAATTTTCTTGACCAGTTTGCATGTTAACGGAGGGTTGAAACGTCTGTTTTGTCGAAAAGCCTTGAGGTTGCTGTTGATGGGGGATCATGGGGTTGGGCAAAGAGTCTTGGGACTGAGTAATAATGATGACCTCCTGTGATTCATCAAGGAAGCTGTCGAAGAGGATTGATAACTCTGGTACACTTGGCTGCACAGTTGGACTCTACAGAAAAAAAATCAAAATACAAAATCGTAATCTTCTTTAGTTCTTTGTGTAGCGTATAACTGACTTTTCGGCTTTAAATAAAAAGTAAAATAAAAAAAAATCACTTTAGAGACAAAACCGCATCCACCTATGTTGCACAACCTTGTTGCACATTTGTCAAATCATCATTGCATAAAGATTGCATTGTAATATTAGGTTGCTATAAGGCAGACTTGCAATATTTGATTCTGAAAAGAGCCGGTGTGGTCTCGACGTTTCTAACAGTATACTCTGCTCATTTCTTCCAAGTGCAATTCACCTCTTTAATAAACGACATGTCAGATAATATTTTCAGATAATATGTGTTTTTTGAATTAATGTTTTTAATGGCTACTTAATGTTTTATCATCATGTTCATGTGCATTTAGTGTTATCTTTATATTTGTATATAAATGTTTAAATTTAATTGTTTTTATAACTTATGTACACCAGGAGTGAGAATTTCATGCATTTTTATTGTATGACGAATAAATCATTGAATTGAATTGAATTGAATTGAAATGAATTGAATTCAGGGGAAACAGAGCAGAGTATACTGTTCGAAATGTCGAGACCACTCTGGCTCTTTTCAGAGCCAACACTCGTCCCAAGAGAGATTCACACATGGTTATACCCGCAAGTTTACTAGTTATAGTTACTTCTTATTTTCCACACCGTGTAAAGCTTCAAACATCACTTAATTCCAGGTTAGTATGTTTGCACTATGGAGTTCTTGTATGGAGAGCCTTATGTATGTTTGCACCATGGAATACTTGTATGGAGAGCCTAACGTAACAATACTACATAAAAGAAAAGGATCACACAAAGGAAGTTTCAACGTTACCTTGTCGAGCAGTGGCTTAGGGCTGGGGCGGGGCATGGTCTGTGCCTCTTCTCCTGCCATGGTAACTGAATGAGAGCGTGGCAGGCGTGGCTGACTTGGCTTTTGGAGAGGCGTACTTTTTGGATTGAGACTGCAAGCAAAAGGTAAAGTAAAAGAGATGAACACCTGTAAACCAGAATCACTGAGCACCACACCTATGAAGAGTGTGCACAAAATTGGTAAGAGTGAAAATATCTGTGTTCACAGTTTTGCATACAACTATGAAATAAAGATGGTCATGGTGGAAAACTTCCCTCGAAGTATTTTTGCTTGAAATGCTACAGTTTTTGAGAAATTATTCTAATGTTTGAGAACAGGGAAAACATGATTTTCCCCCCCCACTATTTCCTCAAGACTCTGATGACCAATTGCAGGCCTGGAAGTAATCGGAGGCCATCGCCTCTGTTGCAGATCTATTAAACAGGAACAGTGTTAAAAGAGGTCAGCAAAACAGAGAAACACAAAGCAGGAAATGAGATTCTGGACTTCAGAATGAACTGTTTTTAAAGGGTGTGTACAACATCGGTAATTGTCAAAGACCAGTATCCACACTTGATGTGACCCAACATATACATGAAATAACGAGCCTGTGAAAGTTTAAGCTAAATCGGTCTTAGGAGTCATCAGAAAACAGTGAAAAACCCCATTATATTGGTTTCACTGTTTTCTAACATCATACTTTATCACCAGTGATAAAGACTAATTGTTTTGCTCATTTCCTAAAAAGAATATCATTTCAAGCAAAACTATTTCAAGGGAAGTTTTCCACCATGACCATCTTTATACCATGTAAGTTATGTGCAAATCTGTGAACATTTATATTTTCGGTATTACCAATGTTGTACACACCCTTTTAAAGCAGAACCTCTTTATAACAGTGTTTTACTGCTGTACATAAGTTACACAAGTTTGTACTGGACAATACAATTGAATTATATGCAGGATTTCTTTAGCCGTACCAGTTGGGTATAAACTGCTTCAGTGCGTCCATGAAGAGTGCCCTATTAGGACCATCCCTGGCTGTGGTTAACTCCAGCTGTACAGGGGAGCGGGCTGTCTGCTCACCATGCTGTGGGAATATAGGCAATATTAAATCTTTACGTCATTATCAAGAAAGATGCTTTAGTATCAAGTGTCAATGTAATTCAGTGTGCGGAAACACCAGTGTATCTATCTACTTTGCTGTGTAGATTTGTCCCTTGAGAACTTGTCTTTCTCCCACACAGCAAAGTAGATAGACACACATGGCGTTACCATAAACCAAACTACATTGATACCTCACCATGCAATGCCTCAAAACCCATATACCCAGTAACACAAAATCAAAGTTCCACAATGTCAACCTTCTGATGGACATGTTTTGAAGTGTTTTGAATGAATAGGGAAAATTCCCGTCTTTCCATTAGCTTACAGGGCTGATGAGCATACCTTGTACACATGGATGTTTTCTCTGCAACCCACTAACTCAAAGCTTGGTTTGTCACCACCACCCAGGCTACGGCACTCATAGAAAACCGGCTGACGACGGGATGGGGAAAACATTACCAGGAGGAATCCTTGCTTTGAGGTACACACTCTGTAACCAAAAAAACCCAAAGTGTTCCAAGGTAATTAAAAATGTAAAAGAGATTTGAGATTTGACTACAAACAGACCTTTGTGCAGATGTCTTTTTTTTCTAGCATTTAAGTCAATGTAACCAACCTGAGGCTGGAAGGCAAAATAGTCTGGCCCCCTGTATAAATGAGAATCAATATTCATAATTACTAAAGAACACAGGAAACATCTGAAAACAGGAGCATATCTCAAGGTCCATGGCAGGCCTGGAATAAACTGGCAAGGTCCATGGCAGGCCTGGAATAAACTGGAGGCCATGGCCTTTGTTGCCCCTGGTCTTGGCCTTGGTGCCCTTTTAAAAGTTTCCCATAGACTTTAAGATTTTGCAATGGAAGTGGCTTTTGCAAAATGAAAATGGCCTAGCCCTCTCTCAAAGATGAAATTCCAGGCCTGTCATGGTGTACTACATCTTGATTAAGTACTCACACTTTGTTGTACATTTACCTGTGGAACTCACCATATTTGCGTGACGTCTCACAGACAACCCACAGGGAAAAAACTCATACTCATCCGAATGCACTCAACTGAAAGTATGCCTTACCTTTCATGTATGCTGTTGTTGAACATGTATCTCAGGCAGCTTGCCCAAACCAGAGGGCTACACAGATTACTGAGACCACTCACCCAACTAATTGGAGAATCAAAGAAATCAAAATCAAAACCGAGAGGATTAGATATTAACTTGATCTCATACCTATGTCTACATGACACTTCACCAGGGCGTGAATTTTACACTGGACCGGAGGCCCTAGGCCAGTAGTTTTAGTGTTGGGCAAGTAAATTTATGCTCAGACAAGTCCAGGGGTTTTGTGTTTTTCAATTGAATAACAACAATGTGTAATATCTTGAACAAAAACAAATAATGACAATTATTGACTTTGAGTCTGAAACCTTTCAATTATATTGTGTAATGAAGTATAGGTAGTACCCCCAAAAAGAGATGAGATAAATCTTCTCTGACATGTCTTAGTTCTTATTTGTTCAAATAAAAAACGGTTTCAAGCATGTTGTCGGAACTCAGGTTTTTGCTCATTTTGATTCTGTTGTTGTACAAATAATTCTGGTCCAGTAAACATTTTGAGTTTAAAAGCCTTGCCATACTTGTGGATTTTACTCCAAATTTCGAGCCTTGTCACCATAATTTTTTCACTACGCCCAGGATTACAATGTGTACCTGTGAGGGCAATGATTCTTGTCATGTTTCAGCCCTAAGGTTACTTTTACCTCAAAAGTACGGACAAATTCATAGAGATTCTTACCACAGAGTTTGGAGCTAAGGGTAAAATTCTGCGTGCATGATGAACAGAATTATAGTGGTAAGCAAATATATCAATGCCTTTAAATTTGGCCCGGCCCTGAAATAAGTACCCTGCTTCAAACATTTGAAAACACTGAATATTCATGAGATCACTTACATGCCAATCAGTGGGAGGGTGCAGGCTTTTGGATCTGATTCCAATAGCAGTAACAGCTTGCGTGTCTGATCCATTGTAATGTAGCTGAAGATCAGGAAGAAAATAAAAAAAATATATATACATATTTTAAAAGGAAAGAATTAAGGGGAAGGTAAATCTGATGCCTGCCCATTTAATCCTTAAGAATCAGACAAGTTCAACACTGGCAATCACAGACTGTGCAAGTGTTTGCGTGTATCAAAAGCGAGAAAACAAGTCGATTGAAGACAATATTTGTTTATGAATCCGAATCCGTTAAAATTCAATTTATATAACATTCTTGAAAAATTAATAAGTATTTGAAGAAACAGAATTGTGCGCAAGTAAAACTCTATATGGTCAGGTTAGGACCAAAATGGTCCCGAAGGTTTGAATTTGAACACTGCTGAGACTTGCACAGTCTTTCCCTTCTTTTCTTTATTTGAACTTCAATTTTTTGACAAAAAGAAAAGAAAATATCAACCTACCCAATTTTAGGTACTCCCTGGAGCTGACTCAGACTGAGGGGTCCTTTTAAGTTCCTGGCAAGGGCTGTAGGTATAATGGGTACTGGGTTGACAGAGGTGGCCTCAAGCACTGAGCCCATGGTGACTGCACCCACGTGAAGGTTAAAGGTTACGTCGTCTGTGTTGTCATAGCAACAGCAGTGGATGCGAAAGGAAAGGAGGTTGCTTATGTCCAGGGCGTCTCGACTGCTGCAGCTGTGCTCAATCAGCTAAAATCAAGAAAGAAATGGTTGTGGATAAAGAATGTAACAAATGAGAAAAATCAGTCATTTCATTTCATTTCATTTCATTTCATTTCATTTCATTTCATTTCATTTCATTTTATTTCATTTTATTTCATTTCATTTTATTTCATTTTATTTCATTTTATTTCATTTTATCAACATCACTATTCGTTTCAATAGATGTTAATATTATTTATTTTTTTCCCTAATCGTGGCCCACAGGCCTAATTGGATGTGATTTACAATCTGCGTAACTAGCAATAAATAATAAAAACGGTA
Organism: Leptasterias polaris; assembly: GCA_037783415.1. Lineage (NCBI taxonomy): Eukaryota > Metazoa > Echinodermata > Asteroidea > Forcipulatida > Asteriidae > Leptasterias > Leptasterias polaris. The sequence goes on from JAZGTN010000035.1 coordinate 1,986,939, forward strand.
AGAAAATTACAAGTAGGATTAACAAATCTTGTTTAGGCGTATGAATTAAAATGGACTGTTGGATTTAAAAAGTTAAAAGTGTTTTCTTTACAGGACAGTTGGATTTAAAAAGAATTTCCTTGAAGATGTACAGTACCTTGAATACCGTGGAGAAGTCATCCATGCTGTGCGTGGTAGGAGAGTCTTCCATGGAGACAGACACAAGAAGAGGGATCACTTGATCCCCAGGGAGGCGTGCTGTTGGCATTCTCCCAGCTCGACCTGGAATGTCCCTTCCAGGATCGAAACGGTCAACGGTGATGGTCACTCCCTCCTCATCTGAAACAGAAGAAAGATTCAAGTTACCAAATCTCAACGGGTTCAGTTTTACATTTGGTATGCTGGCCAAAATGCCAGTTTTACAAAACCTGAGGACCAGGCAAGAAGTTTTAAAGAGATTCAGTACATGGAATAGAGCTGTTGGAATGGCTCTTTGTTCTACAAATCAGCAAAACAAGAGTGTATGGGTAAGAAAATAGCAACAAGCCTGGTTTCACGCTCAAACATCCTGATAAGAGGAACCAGGTCGGACACACTGGTGGCACATTTACAAGGAAAATATATAAATTGTAAATTCTTGTGATTTACTTCTCAACTCTGACAACCACAAACACTGGCTTCCTCCCCATAGACATAGCAGCTTAAGGATTGCTGACAAACTCATTTTAAGAGCAGGACAAACCGCTTTTCGGAATGTAGCTATTTTTGTACCACTACCAGTTTAGGAATGAAGCTATTTTTGTATTGCTTTTCAGAATTTCTCAAAACTCCTCAGTAATATTGCTCAATCAACAATAGATCGATCCATTAAGCCCCGCCTCCTTACGAGTTGACCAATCACAACCGCGAAACCCGATCCCCATTAGTGTAAAGATCACCAAACGGCTCAAATGGTGATCAGATTTCGCGGTTGTGATTGGTCAATGAGAAATGGGCATGGCTTAATGGATCGGTGTATTACAAGTATAGCTGAACATTGTTTGGTTTCACCCATACACCAATGTGTGCAAAGCACTTTGCTTTACACTCATCAGTGTATGGGTAAAACTAAGTAATACTCTGTATCCCCGATGCAAATTTAACATCCATTTAGATAGCTGAACAATACACAAGTCACTGTTACATGATAACTACCTTTGTCAGTTGTAACAGAGCCAATAAGAAAGCACCTGTAGGGTCGGTCTTCAGATTGCAAAGCGTGGCGATAAGCGAGCTGGACGGACTTCTCCAAGACATGCAGACCAATATTCCTTTATAAGCACACAATTAAAAACTTACAGATCATTTCAAATTGTAGGATTTCTAAACAATTTTCTGATGGATCATGGAATTGATTATCAAAGATAACTGCAAAGTGCATATTTTATACGTCACATAGAAACAAACATCATGTTTGATGAGTTCTTAGCTTTACATGACAGGTTAGTCCGAGACTCAAGAATGCAGAACTGATACTTCACAAAGGCAAACAAGACCAGGCCTGGAATTACACAGAGGCCATGTAGGCCATGGCCTTCGTTGCCCCTGGTCTTGGCCTTGGTGCCCCTTCAAAAAGTTTCCCATAGACTTTAAGATTTTCCAATGGAAGTGCCCTTTGCAAAATGAAAATTACCCAGCCCTCCCAAAGATGAAATTCTAGCCAATACAAAGATGAAATTCCAGGTCTGAAGGACAATTGCCTCCATGCGCCTAGTCATTGCAATGTTGCCCCTTGAAAAGTTCCAGTACAAACAAATAAAAAAATTCTCTCATTGAGGAGCCCTTTACCATGCTTACAAGGAATCTTCTTTAACCCTTACCAGAATGAAGTAGGCCAACCAGGCCTTGAAATGCCTTTATACAAAATTCTTAACTACTGCAGAAAAAGGTTATGAACATTTAGTTACAAGTTATCTTCTTGTTTCTTTACAATTTTTTTTAAATCCTCACCTGTATTTTGTAATATGTAAGATGGTCGAGTTTCCAGTGGGTGTTCTGTCCCTGCAAATACAAACAAACAACATCTCAGGATTACAGTTGACTGAAATGGACAGGTGTCCTGTTCCATAAACAAACTATTGACATTTCATTCCACATTTGATATTTGAATAAATTGCTACATTTTCCTTGTAATTTGGTTAGCCCTTCAGTTCACATAGGACGGATACTTTGAGCAGGGCTAGTCTTGGTGCAAGACGTTTCAACACTACACACGTCGCGACTATTCCACCGATAGAGGGCATTCTCTGGAAGCCACAAGCCCAAATTCTTGGCCTTGTCCAAACAATTCTGGCAGTAAAACTGTTTAAGTCTTGCAACATTGTAGAATTCCTCCCAAATTCGAGCCCTGTTGAGCATTGGTGGTCTCCCATCTTGACGTTCGCCATTATCACAAAAGCAACTAGGGAGCTTTTGCTTTTAGCATCTTACAACGGACATTATCTCAGACATCTGTCGGAGGAGGGGGAGGGGGTCTACATCATGAAGAAGTAAGAAATACGTACCACAAGACGTCCTTTGTTGCTGGAAAGCTGAAAAAAGTGAAAGAGGTTACATGAGACCCCTGCTGAACTAGTGGACCAGTTGAACCATGACTTGGGTTTGTAGGGAAGTACGATGACCCCTGAGTATGTTGATCTAATTTCCTCATGCTGTGATACACTTAGGCCTCTTTTAGAATTTATAATAAGACAGACTGTCTGTAAGGAAAAAGTGCAAAATAGAGGCCTTGTAATGTAAGTACTGATCACTGTCAATGACTGTCTTTTACTTTAACCCTAGTTGCGATAATCGAACCCTACCGTCGTGAGGATTACGATTATTGCAACTACTTTAACCCCTACCTACCTTTGAACAACTCATCAACTAGCCATAATTACATAACTTAGGTAGTTAGTTACACATAACTGATGTCAATTGTTTTTTTTAGGAGTAACACATTGTACAGCACTCCAGGGGGAAAATTTCCGCATCTGGCCACCACCTTTTAATTATTTAATTTTTTCAATGGATGTTGGACTTTATTTCCCTTGTTTAAAATTCCTCTCGCGGAATTGGAAGCTGAAAGGCTTAATTTTGACATTTAAAAAGGAAATTTCAAGCGCACATTTCATGGCGCGGAAGGAACTCTCGCGTACTCATGTCCAGAGGAACTAAAAAGGAATGTAGTGAGCAGCGTTGTCAAGACGCAAAAATTGCTTCTTTTTTTCTTGATTATTGATTTTGCCACTTTGAGTTTGTATAGTTCAATGTGCCTGTGCCTCCATTGTATACATTCTGTCAACCCTTCTCTGGATGGATCGCACTAAAAGCCGACAACTGACGACGCCTGACGACAACAAATTTTAAATGCACTTTGAAACATTGTTTGAACTAAAATAAACCGTCAAATCTATGTAAAAGAGTCATATGTATCCAAATCACCTTCAATCTGTTGATCCACCTTCTTCAATCCTATGAAAACTATTTATTTTACATTTTGGGGTACTAACCCTATCGATAGAATACATCCTCAGGTGTATATTGGTAAAACAAATATATAAAAAAAACGTCCAGAAGGCGGTGGCAGGCTCCGGAAACTTTTCCGAACACTGTTTGTGCTTGTTCGAATCGATGTGCAAGGGCCAAGGAAGGATTCGTGTGCAATGCAATGCCCCTCTCCCTGCTGAATGTGTATTGTAAAAAACTAGGTGAAACAATGGTACAAATTTTGACATTTACAAACGTTTCCAACCAAATTAAACTAATTTTTTGTCTAAAAATAAAGAAATCTTACTTTATAGGTGCTCCATGGGTTCCTCTGGTGTAAATAACAACAACAAAATCCGTATTTTGGTTATTCGAAATTCGCGGTGGATGCTTTTCTCGATCAAACGTTGGCTCATTGCTACACACCAATAAGTATCCGAAGGAATAATCACTGCGCTTTATTAAACTGGCAACAACAGCCCTCCAACTTCCAACGTTTGTGGCTCGCAATACAGGTTGTCGCGTATACACTGCAAGAACAGACTCCATTATTGCGCTCCTAGCTCACAAAACCTTAAAGTAATACTTGTTTCAGGTAATTGGCATTACCCTGGCTTCATCATGCGATCAGTCTATTACTGGTTCTTTGTGCATACCACTGTTTTTATTTAATTTATTTTTTTGATAATTTTTACGGCCAGATAGATGCTGAGGATCTGGCTGAGGGTGCATGTGCTGGAAACCTCTCCCCCTTTTATCGCTTCTTTTTAATACCTTTTTTAAAAATAATATAAGTTTGTTACGGTAGTAGTTTCTTTAAGTTTTTAGTAATTTCTTGTTTTTTTAGGGTTTAATGGAATTCCCTTTTCTGTGTACAGTTGTTTAATATTTTTATTGGCTTGTTTGAGATCTTTATATCTGTAAAGTGCCTTGAGCGTCTTCTTTAGGCAGATATGAGTGTCCCCGCCCGCTTCATTTTAAGAGGCCGCCTCCTTTTTCCCCTAAAAAAAGAAAAAATATACATTTGAATTATCTCTGACGAAAAAATTAAATTTTAAAATAAACAAGATCGAATTTTTAGACTTTAGCACACCGAAAAAGCACACTGAAAAAAGCTGGCAACCATTTTGAAAAATAGCCTGGCCGGTTGTCTTGAAACTAGTCGGGTGGCAATTTTTGGAATAAAAAAATAAAATAAAAAGGCCCTCCTCCTTCCTTATTTCAAGCTAGACTCTTCATTAGTCGATTCTGAAGATTTCAAGAATTTCCGTTCGTTTAGATACTGTGGGGACGGGTTCTGTGAAGAAATAAATCAAAAATATTGTTACACTCAAAGGACTTGGTAAAGTTTAGCAATAACACACGACACTTGCGATATTTCTTTCGGATACCAATTGGTGTGTGTGCCGAAATCCTCGGACCGCCGCCAATTGCTGCAAGATCTGCGGAAAGAATAACAAGGCATATGTCGTGTAGGAATCCTACATCCTACACGACTGGTACTCTTCGTGCCACTGTGCTGAGTCAATGTAAATAATTGAGTACCATCGTACGCATGGTGACCATAGGTTGTGCGTGGTTCAATCACGTGTACACACAACAACTTAACTGCAGAATGATTTTTAAGTTTAGTCCACCACCACACCAGTCCTGGCACAACTTACTTTTCTGGGCTTATAATTTGGAGGAATTCTACTACACTTTACAAATTTAACACATTTCAAGACTGCTGAATGATGCTCAAGTTTAGTCTACCCCGCACAACTACTTTTCTGGGCGTATAATTTGGAGGAATATTCTTTAGCACGTCTCAAAATTCGGCAAGCCCTATACCATGCCAAATCTGCACATGACATAATCATAAAGTTTTTATTTGCGAAAATACTCGGACATGTCGGAGGACAAGATTCCGGTGCAGACCTTCAAGGCTCAACTTCAACTTGCTCAAGCACAGCCACAGTTGCTGATTATCGTAGGACCACAGTTAGTGGAAGTCGAAGGTATTTTAAATAAATTATATTCATTAATGTTGGCCCAGCTTTAGTACAATACAAAAGTATTTATTTATTATTTTAACAGTTTAAAATTTATCATGTTTATTTCTGCATTGGCAACGTTATTGGGGAGTTAGTTAAACTTTGATTGAACAATAAATGTTCACAGATTTGCACATAACTTACAACATGGTCATGGTAGAAAACTTCCCTTGAAATATTTTTGCTTGAATTTTGAAATGCTATAGTTTTTAGGAAATGAGTAAAACAATTAAATAGTCTTTAAACTTAAAGTAAGTGAAAAGACTTATCCGATGTTTGTAAACGGTGGAAACAATATTAGTATATTTATAATGCTTTTAATGGGGTTTTTCACTGTTTTCTCTAGCCCCACTTCATTGTGGCCAAGCTGTGTTTTCTCATGACTCCGAAGACCGATTTAGCTGAAACTTTCACAGGTTTGTAATCATTATTACCCTATTCATGTATATAATATATATATTGGGTCACATGAAATAAAGTGTGGATACTGGTCTTTGGCATTTACCAATGTTGTACATCCCTTAATTTAACTTAAACCGTACCTGTAGAAATCTATTTCTAGTAAATTCTACCTCCATGCTTAAGTTAAACCACCATATGATATGATTGATATGGGAAGTAACATTGTAAATGGGTTTATTTTCAGACAAACAAATGCCCTTTTTGGAGGGGGGGGGGGGGTACTTTTCTAATTTCTTCCTAAAGATTATTTTATATACATCCAATTAAATAATAAGCATTTCAAATAAATGTTTCATGAAAATTTGACGGGCCCAATTTTAAACACTACGATTGGAAGTACAGCGCCCCAGAAACTGGGGCGCTGTACTTTTCTTTCTCAAAATTTTGACATATGCGGTCGTACTAGCGCCCCGAGAATTTATCGTACATGTAGGTACAATAAAAATACCTAAATTTGCTATGACTTTGCAAACATCCAGCCACAAAAAATGCCTGAGAATGACAAACATACCCAACAAAGTAGCTTAAAACCGCACTCTGGCTTCTGGATATATGTCTAAGATGCAAACTCTGAAAATTTGCTGGTGCCTTGCCTCGACAATGACGACGTGGATCACAAAACATGATCTTGAGTACAATTAAATGCCTGATGTTGCATCTTCATTCTTAGACATATCAAGAAGCCAGAAGGCGGTCTTTAAGCTATTTTGTTGTGTCTTTTGTCATTCTAAGGAATTTTTTGTAGCTGGATGTTTGCAAAATCATAGCAAATTGAAAATCTAGGTTAATTCTCTGGGGCGATAGTTACTGGGTCCAGGGAAGGGCCTACGTACTAGGCTAGACCTAGAACTAAAGGTTTGATCCGCTATCGTCTCCACGAACCTCATAGTCACAGTATGACATGTAGAAAATAATACTCAATTTGTTTTTGCCCTTCACGTTTACATACCTACAGTTCTTCTTGGAAATTGGATCTTGCCAAAATTAGTATTTATTTGTTGTTTGTACTCTCATTGAGCGTTGCACTGGTTCAGAAAATCAACTCCGCAAAATTTCATTAACCAATGGTGCATGTTTGAACCTTTGGTTATCGTGGACCAGCATTGCGCGCAGCATACCAATTATTAACAACGGAAGCAGCCATATTTGTTTGGAAAGCGAGGATTCTGACAAACGGTGAGAATTTATCAATTTGTGCAAAAATATTTTGCGAAGTGGATTTTCTGGACCAGCGCAAGATCTGATTTCAAAAAAGAACTATAGGCAACAAACGTGAAGGCAAAAAGGTTTTGAATAGGAGTTTGTACATGTCATGAGGTTCATGGAGACGATAGCAGAACGAACCGTGTAGTTCTAGGAGAAGGCTAGACCCAGTAACTGGGGCGCTGTACTCCTTTTTTGAAATGTTGACATCTTCGGTCATAATATTTTTAGCGCCTAAGAAAAGTCTTTAGTCTAACAACACTATCGTCAATTTGCTATGATTTTCTGAACTCCCAGCCACAAAAAATTCCCCAAATTACTTACAAAATAGCTTGAAAATCACCTACTACATTGAACATTCTCAATTCGTCGAAGATGCAACATCAGGCATTTAATTGTACTCATGATCATTTATTGTGCTCCAAATCAATGAATTTTAAGTGTACATCAGAGAAATTATGTCAATAAGTCTGCCCTTCTCATTGGGCTATCACTGGTGCCCTGCTGTCACTGTTGGTTCTCTGGTGTGTACACATGTGTATCAGTCGTGGATGTAAATCAACAACTGTTTAACAGCACACTGATTATACAGGTGCTGCAACGAGTGCGTGCGTTAATTCATGAGCAACTTAACTTCTGCGGGGCGGGTGGCATGTGCACTCACTGCAGTGTGCCGTTGAACAGTCATTGATTTCAACCACCAATGTTCACATCATTGATAGCCGATGAGAAGGGCAGACTACATCATTTCTTCGATGTAGACTTAAAAATCATCGATTTGGAGCACACAAAATTATCGTGAATTAAATGCCTGATGTTGCATGTTTGAGGGATTGAAAATCTAGTTGGGCAATATTTGAGCTATTTTGTTTGTCTTTTTGTCATTTGGGGGCATTTTTTGTGGCTGGGTGTATTCATTGGAAAATCATAGTAAATTAACGATGGTGTTGGGGCGCAAAAAAGGAGAACATGGCCCCAATTACTGGGTCTAGGAAGGATTTTGTGAATTACACATACCCTCCAATTACGCTATATGGCCGAACCCTCCCCCCCCCCCCCCTCCCCCTGAATACGATGTGGCCCTATGCGGGAGTAATGAACATGAATAACATCACCATCTTCATTCCATTGTCACATTCCAGAAGCAGAAAAACAGTTTTGTTAGAGGTTCACTATTAAGTATTATAAGGATTAAGCCTATTTTTAATAAAATTAGAAATAAGGGCCTAATTTATTTCGTTTTTATTTTTTAATACAAGACATGGGCATCCAGGATACCATATCCAGCGTTATCGGCACTTCTGCAACAAAACTACGATAAAGGGGGCAGAGGAAGGCAGAACATAATCTGAGGAAGCCACAGGGGGAAAAACAACAAGGTAAAGAAAGTTGTTCATTCTGCAAGCAATCTACTGACTTTTTCCAAAATCATTTTAAAGTTAGACCAAACTTGTGTTTTTGTTAAAATAGAAATCTCTTGATTTTATATTTTTAAAGCATTTAAAGTCACCTCGTAGCGTCTAACTTAGTCATACAATAATATTATATTATTGGTCATTTTCCAGATGCAGTTCAGAAAAGTAGTCCAAACTACAACAAGCGGAAACAGGTCAAGGCAGTACAAGGGAAGATATTCAAGCTGTGCGACCGTTATAAATCAGGGGGGCTCCGCTCCAGACTTGCAGTTAGTTTGTCTGCCTGTGAACACCTGACCCACCCGCCGATGTGAAACAACTGCAATCAACCAACAAACCAGCTCCTCTCAGAGCAACCACACTTTCAAAAATGAAATTTAACCTCTCTGTTTTCTGATTATTTTCACATGAACAATATTTGCAGTCTATTAAAGAGACACATTTTCGCCATTTTTTTTTCTTCTGTTGAATGGCTAGAAGGTAAATATTGGTATGCTTGCATTTTTTTTCTTTATTTTTGTGTGTGTGAAAACTGACTGAAGTTCATACCAACCAGACTCCAATAGAAATAGTTATGTGTATGTTTGAAATTATGTTAAAGTCAAGAAGTAGAAATAAAGACCCCAATTTTAACTTCAATTGTAACAACTCAAATTACAGCTTGAAACTTTATTGATGATATAAAGCATTTTTGAATTTTAAATCATATTTGGGGAGGACAAAATGCAGAAGATGAGGCAATGTATCTTAAATACTTTAATTGTTTTGTTTTGACAGATAACAGAAGATTTCCACTTGGTGCAACTCCCAAAGTGTGAAAAATAATCTGTAAATTGCTATGCTAGGAATCACGTGTATTTTTACATATGCATACAAAGAAGGTACAATAGGCAAGAGGTTCCAATTCTGGATTTTTGTTCTCCAAACAATGATGACCAGTGGAAAAAGTGGGGGAATGAAAACATGACAAACAATGAATTAACTAGTGAGAGGTCACATTTAAAGGTGTCTGTTTACATTGTTGGAATTGTGGTGTTGGGGAAGAACTTTCGCTTAGAACAGAGCATAATTCATCATGGGAATAACAATTAATTTTCAATGTTAACTAAGTAACAAAGGAAATTGAATCACACTTTTAATGCAAATAATGTTTTGTAAAACTTACAAAATGTTTGTAAACAAACGATGTTTATTGTACCAGAAATGTGACATCTGAAAGGAAGGAATACAAAATAAAAAACGCCATGAGATCATGCAAATGTGTATCACTTGTCAGCAATACTAGCCTGTGTCAAATTATTTGTTTAATTTTAATCTAACTAATGTCTCTTTAAATTCTATTGACTTTGCAAATGAACAAATTGAGGTCCAGAAAGTTTGTTGGTAACGGTAATTTTGAAAATGAGGGAAATTATTCATTACTTGCAGAAAAAGAAGTCTTTGAAAGATTTCTAAGTAATAATATAAAAAATTAATTTCTTGACATCTGGGCAAAAAGTATTCTAATACATGTCAAAGAAAGCAATATGACATTGTTTGGACCTTTCCTTCCTACATGGTCAGGGTAACTTCCCCGTTCCTTTGTGCACAAGTGATTAGTTCGTTTCCCAAAAGAGTTTGTGCACAGTTCTCCGGCTTTGATCAACAGAGGGCGCTTTTTCCTATAATTATTTCTAATTAAGATAACTCATTAGTGTTCCGGTTTTGCTCTTGACGAAATTCACATGCCATTTGGACTATCAGAAGTAGATCTTGTCAAAAAATCAGGTAGTTGCAGGGGGTAGACTACAAAATTTAAATAAGAAACGATATCATCCCATGGCCTGTAATTATTACGTAGCCCCTGAACTGAGAAGGTACAGGTAAAAAAACAAATTGAAAAGGTAAACACATATTGAAACAATTTCATTTTCTCGAAATGTTTTTTAATTTCTTAAAAATATTATTTCATTAAATTTAAATGTTATCATTCGTGTTGCATTGTGTACCACTCCCGATAAAGCGACTCTAATACGAATCATTGTATCCACTTGACCCCTCATTAGCCTGCAAGTATCCTAACATGAACATAATACATGTAAATAACATAAATGTAATTATTAGCTGTTAAACATAATGTTATCGTGAAACGTTAACCATAATTGGAGATTACAATCTTCATAAAAAAAATTGTAAAACCATCAAAAAGATTTTATAAAAGGTGCGTACATGGTGTGCGTTAGAATAGCCTTTGTAGAAGAAAGTTTAGCCGCCGTGTCTAGTTCTATTGTGAAATATATAAAGACCTGTCAGTCTTTTAATTGAGGTATCAGTAGCTTATGCTTGGGCATTCCTAGCCTTAGTGATGTACCCAATCTACAAACAACATAAATCAACAGACAACAGTCTCTAAGCTTTGGTTGTTTCCGTTCAACTGGCTGGCCGCATTATATTTACCATCTCTCTGCATAGTTATTCAACATTATTGTTTGAAATTGGAAAAAACAGTTCTCGGTAGAGGGATGGAAGGCCAGTTTTGTAAGTTTTTCATTTTTTACCGATGAACAATAATTATTTGTATGCGTTTCACACATGTATTTGTTACACACCATGAGAGGGTAGGCCTATCAAGAAAATACAACAAAACCCGTGAGAAATGACAAACTACTAAAAACGAAGGGCACAAATTGAATTGCAGTCATCAGGCACAGCAGACTGACTCATTTTCGGGTCAAAAGATGATTAGGCCTACACTAATTTGTTAATGTGTGCTATAACTATCGATTCAGGCAGAAACAATTTCTCCACTTTATACTTGTAAAGTACAACTATTTCTATGGGGCTACATTATGACACTGATTACTTATGAAAATTAATGACCTCTGGAAAACGCACATTACTTCATAAAAATATTAGCTAACTTTGTGATTTTGACAAATTAAAACTGTTTCATCTAATTTTATGTACTCAAAAATTATTAGCCTCTCAATGTATTTATGAACAATTTTACTGTCATATTTTTGTATAGTTGAATACCAGAACTGCTAAATGTTGTACACAAACTATTGGGTATTAAGTATTGTACCGAACCTTGTTTGTTTTTGTTCTTTGTAAACTATTACGACAGTTTTGTATTTTAATTGGGGAATAAAACAACTAAATAAATCCTAACTCACTTGGAAGTTTGAAGCTAAAAAGTAATACTAACTACTATCACTATAGTATCAGAGACCAAAGCACAAACTACTCAAGCTCTCCCTGTAATCACTGTCCCGCCCCAGAGCCACCCCCGTCTGCGATCCGATTGCCCCCTGACATGCCACGAAATCATTACACCCATGGCGACTTCAGTCATTATTGATATGATTAATTAATCATACAAAACATGTTTTTAATGGGTTTAATTGATGGGCAGGGTGATTATGAAACAAACCATCGGTTCTGTACGAACAAAGAAGATTATTCAGTTTCCATTACAAATTAAAGCACAAAGTTGATAAAATCACTGCAAAATGACAAAGGTCCGACTCTGTTATAGTATGCAGAGTCAACAGACTGACATAGGTAATAAGGAAATAAAATAATTCCCAACTTTTCGTTTTACCCATACAGTGTAGGATTTTTTGGAGTCGTGTAGAACTCGTGTAGGACATTTTGTACAGTGTATAATGGTGTAGGACTTTTCAACCACCTACCCCCAGAAAAATAAAACTTTTAAGTGCATTGTATAATGCGTGTAGGATTTTTTGGAGTCGTGTAGAACTCGTGTAGGACATTTTGTACAGTGTATAATGGTGTAGGACTTTTCAACCACCTACCCCCAGAAAAATAAAACTTTTAAGTGCATTGTATAATGCGTGTAGGATTTTTTGGAGTCGTGTAGAACTCGTGTAGGACATTTTGTACAGTGTATAATGGTGTAGGACTTTTCAACCACCTACCCCCAGAAAAATAAAACTTTTAAGTGCATTGTATAATGCGTGTAGGATTTTTTGGAGTCGTGTAGAACTCGTGTAGGACATTTTGTACAGTGTATAATGGTGTAGGACTTTTCAACCACCTACCCCCAGAAAAATAAAACTTTTAAGTGCATTGTATAATGCGTGTAGGATTTTTTGGAGTCGTGTAGAACTCGTGTAGGACATTTTGTACAGTGTATAATGGTGTAGGACTTTTCAACCACCTACCCCCAGAAAAATAAAACTTTTAAGTGCATTGTATAATGCGTGTAGGATTTTTTGGAGTTGTGTAGAACTCGTGTAGGACATTTTGTACAGTGTATAATGGTGTAGGACTTTTCAACCACATACCCCCAGAAAAATAAAACTTTTAAGTGCATTGTATAATGCGTGTAGGATTTTTTGGAGTCGTGTAGAACTCGTGTAGGACATTTTGTACAGTGTATAATGGTGTAGGACTTTTCAACCACCTACCCCCAGAAAAATAAAACTTTTAAGTGCATTGTATAATGCGTGTAGGATTTTTTGGAGTCGTGTAGAACTCGTGTAGGACATTTTGTACAGTGTATAATGGTGTAGGACTTTTCAACCACCTACCCCCAGAAAAATAAAACTTTTAAGTGCATTGTATAATGTGTGTAGGATTTTTTGGAGTCGTGTAGAACTCGTGTAGGACATTTTGTACAGTGTATAATGGTGTAGGACTTTTCAACCACATACCCCCAGAAAAATAAAACTTTTAAGTGCATTGTATAATGCGTGTAGGATTTTTTGGAGTTGTGTAGAACTCGTGTAGGACATTTTGTACAGTGTATAATGGTGTAGGACTTTTCAACCACCTACCCCCAGAAAAATAAAACTTTTAAGTGCATTGTATAATGTGTGTAGGATTTTTTGGAGTCGTGTAGAACTCGTGTAGGACATTTTGTACAGTGTATAATGGTGTAGGACTTTTCAACCACATACCCCCAGAAAAATAAAACTTTTAAGTGCATTGTATAATGCGTGTAGGATTTTTTGGAGTCGTGTAGAACTCGTGTAGGACATTTTCTACAGTGTATAATGGTGTAGGACTTTTCAACCACCTACCCCCAGAAAAATAAAACTTTTAAGTGCATTGTATAATGTGTGTAGGATTTTTTGGAGTCGTGTAGAACTCGTGTAGGACATTTTGTACAGTGTATAATGGTGTAGGACTTTTCAACCACATACCCCCAGAAAAATAAAACTTTTAAGTGCATTGTATAATGCGTGTAGGATTTTTTGGAGTCGTGTAGAACTCGTGTAGGACATTTTCTACAGTGTATAATGGTGTAGGACTTTTCAACCACCTACCCCCAGAAAAATAAAACTTTTAAGTGCATTGTATAATGCGTGTAGGATTTTTTGGAGTTGTGTAGAACTCGTGTAGGACATTTTGTACAGTGTATAATGGTGTAGGACTTTTCAACCACCTACCCCCAGAAAAATAAAACTTTTAAGTGCATTGTATAATGCGTGTAGGATTTTTTGGAGTCGTGTAGAACTCGTGTAGGACATTTTGTACAGTGTATAATGGTGTAGGACTTTTCAACCACCTACCCCCAGAAAAATAAAACTTTTAAGTGCATTGTATAATGCGTGTAGGATTTTTTGGAGTCGTGTAGAACTCGTGTAGGACATTTTGTACAGTGTATAATGGTGTAGGACTTTTCAACCACCTACCCCCAGAAAAATAAAACTTTTAAGTGCATTGTATAATGCGTGTAGGATTTTTTGGAGTCGTGTAGAACTCGTGTAGGACATTTTGTACAGTGTATAATGGTGTAGGACTTTTCAACCACCTACCCCCAGAAAAATAAAACTTTTAAGTGCATTGTATAATGCGTGTAGGATTTTTTGGAGACGTGTAGAACTCGTGTAGGACATTTTGTACAGTGTATAATGGTGTAGGACTTTTCAACCACATACCCCCAGAAAAATAAAACTTTTAAGTGCATTGTATAATGCGTGTAGGATTTTTTGGAGTTGTGTAGAACTCGTGTAGGACATTTTGTACAGTGTATAATGGTGTAGGACTTTTCAACCACATACCCCCAGAAAAATAAAACTTTTAAGTGCATTGTATAATGCGTGTAGGATTTTTTGGAGTCGTGTAGAACTCGTGTAGGACATTTTGTACAGTGTATAATGGTGTAGGACTTTTCAACCACATACCCCCAGAAAAATAAAACTTTTAAGTGCATTGTATAATGCGTGTAGGATTTTTTGGAGTCGTGTAGAACTCGTGTAGGACATTTTGTATAGTGTATAATGTTGTGTGTAGGAATTTTATACCATAGACCACTGTATGCTACCTATGCCACTAAATGGCACTAGCACTCGAGCATGCGCAATGTGTTGCATTCGTTTTGTACACAGTTCAATGGTGTAGGATTTAGGAGCCTCGGTTTGTACACAGTTCAATGGTGTAGGATGTTGTAGTCCTACACAACACGGCATATGTCGTGTAGGAATCCTACATCCTACACGACTGGTACTCTTCGTGCCACTGTGCTGAGTCAATGTAAATAATTGAGTACCATCGTACGCATGGTGACCATAGGTTGTGCGTGGTTCAATCACGTGTACACACAACAACTTAACTGCAGAATGATTTTTAAGTTTAGTCCACCACCACACCAGTCCTGGCACAACTTACTTTTCTGGGCTTATAATTTGGAGGAATTCTACTACACTTTACAAATTTAACACATTTCAAGACTGCTGAATGATGCTCAAGTTTAGTCTACCCCGCACAACTACTTTTCTGGGCGTATAATTTGGAGGAATATTCTTTAGCACGTCTCAAAATTCGGCAAGCCCTATACCATGCCAAATCTGCACATGACATAATCATAAAGTTTTTATTTGCGAAAATACTCGGACATGTCGGAGGACAAGATTCCGGTGCAGACCTTCAAGGCTCAACTTCAACTTGCTCAAGCACAGCCACAGTTGCTGATTATCGTAGGACCACAGTTAGTGGAAGTCGAAGGTATTTTAAATAAATTATATTCATTAATGTTGGCCCAGCTTTAGTACAATACAAAAGTATTTATTTATTATTTTAACAGTTTAAAATTTATCATGTTTATTTCTGCATTGGCAACGTTATTGGGGAGTTAGTTAAACTTTGATTGAACAATAAATGTTCACAGATTTGCACATAACTTACAACATGGTCATGGTAGAAAACTTCCCTTGAAATATTTTTGCTTGAATTTTGAAATGCTATAGTTTTTAGGAAATGAGTAAAACAATTAAATAGTCTTTAAACTTAAAGTAAGTGAAAAGACTTATCCGATGTTTGTAAACGGTGGAAACAATATTAGTATATTTATAATGCTTTTAATGGGGTTTTTCACTGTTTTCTCTAGCCCCACTTCATTGTGGCCAAGCTGTGTTTTCTCATGACTCCGAAGACCGATTTAGCTGAAACTTTCACAGGTTTGTAATCATTATTACCCTATTCATGTATATAATATATATATTGGGTCACATGAAATAAAGTGTGGATACTGGTCTTTGGCATTTACCAATGTTGTACATCCCTTAATTTAACTTAAACCGTACCTGTAGAAATCTATTTCTAGTAAATTCTACCTCCATGCTTAAGTTAAACCACCATATGATATGATTGATATGGGAAGTAACATTGTAAATGGGTTTATTTTCAGACAAACAAATGCCCTTTTTGGAGGGGGGGGGGGGGGTACTTTTCTAATTTCTTCCTAAAGATTATTTTATATACATCCAATTAAATAATAAGCATTTCAAATAAATGTTTCATGAAAATTTGACGGGCCCAATTTTAAACACTACGATTGGAAGTACAGCGCCCCAGAAACTGGGGCGCTGTACTTTTCTTTCTCAAAATTTTGACATATGCGGTCGTACTAGCGCCCCGAGAATTTATCGTACATGTAGGTACAATAAAAATACCTAAATTTGCTATGACTTTGCAAACATCCAGCCACAAAAAATGCCTGAGAATGACAAACATACCCAACAAAGTAGCTTAAAACCGCACTCTGGCTTCTGGATATATGTCTAAGATGCAAACTCTGAAAATTTGCTGGTGCCTTGCCTCGACAATGACGACGTGGATCACAAAACATGATCTTGAGTACAATTAAATGCCTGATGTTGCATCTTCATTCTTAGACATATCAAGAAGCCAGAAGGCGGTCTTTAAGCTATTTTGTTGTGTCTTTTGTCATTCTAAGGAATTTTTTGTAGCTGGATGTTTGCAAAATCATAGCAAATTGAAAATCTAGGTTAATTCTCTGGGGCGATAGTTACTGGGTCCAGGGAAGGGCCTACGTACTAGGCTAGACCTAGAACTAAAGGTTTGATCCGCTATCGTCTCCACGAACCTCATAGTCACAGTATGACATGTAGAAAATAATACTCAATTTGTTTTTGCCCTTCACGTTTACATACCTACAGTTCTTCTTGGAAATTGGATCTTGCCAAAATTAGTATTTATTTGTTGTTTGTACTCTCATTGAGCGTTGCACTGGTTCAGAAAATCAACTCCGCAAAATTTCATTAACCAATGGTGCATGTTTGAACCTTTGGTTATCGTGGACCAGCATTGCGCGCAGCATACCAATTATTAACAACGGAAGCAGCCATATTTGTTTGGAAAGCGAGGATTCTGACAAACGGTGAGAATTTATCAATTTGTGCAAAAATATTTTGCGAAGTGGATTTTCTGGACCAGCGCAAGATCTGATTTCAAAAAAGAACTATAGGCAACAAACGTGAAGGCAAAAAGGTTTTGAATAGGAGTTTGTACATGTCATGAGGTTCATGGAGACGATAGCAGAACGAACCGTGTAGTTCTAGGAGAAGGCTAGACCCAGTAACTGGGGCGCTGTACTCCTTTTTTGAAATGTTGACATCTTCGGTCATAATATTTTTAGCGCCTAAGAAAAGTCTTTAGTCTAACAACACTATCGTCAATTTGCTATGATTTTCTGAACTCCCAGCCACAAAAAATTCCCCAAATTACTTACAAAATAGCTTGAAAATCACCTACTACATTGAACATTCTCAATTCGTCGAAGATGCAACATCAGGCATTTAATTGTACTCATGATCATTTATTGTGCTCCAAATCAATGAATTTTAAGTGTACATCAGAGAAATTATGTCAATAAGTCTGCCCTTCTCATTGGGCTATCACTGGTGCCCTGCTGTCACTGTTGGTTCTCTGGTGTGTACACATGTGTATCAGTCGTGGATGTAAATCAACAACTGTTTAACAGCACACTGATTATACAGGTGCTGCAACGAGTGCGTGCGTTAATTCATGAGCAACTTAACTTCTGCGGGGCGGGTGGCATGTGCACTCACTGCAGTGTGCCGTTGAACAGTCATTGATTTCAACCACCAATGTTCACATCATTGATAGCCGATGAGAAGGGCAGACTACATCATTTCTTCGATGTAGACTTAAAAATCATCGATTTGGAGCACACAAAATTATCGTGAATTAAATGCCTGATGTTGCATGTTTGAGGGATTGAAAATCTAGTTGGGCAATATTTGAGCTATTTTGTTTGTCTTTTTGTCATTTGGGGGCATTTTTTGTGGCTGGGTGTATTCATTGGAAAATCATAGTAAATTAACGATGGTGTTGGGGCGCAAAAAAGGAGAACATGGCCCCAATTACTGGGTCTAGGAAGGATTTTGTGAATTACACATACCCTCCAATTACGCTATATGGCCGAACCCTCCCCCCCCCCCCCCTCCCCCTGAATACGATGTGGCCCTATGCGGGAGTAATGAACATGAATAACATCACCATCTTCATTCCATTGTCACATTCCAGAAGCAGAAAAACAGTTTTGTTAGAGGTTCACTATTAAGTATTATAAGGATTAAGCCTATTTTTAATAAAATTAGAAATAAGGGCCTAATTTATTTCGTTTTTATTTTTTAATACAAGACATGGGCATCCAGGATACCATATCCAGCGTTATCGGCACTTCTGCAACAAAACTACGATAAAGGGGGCAGAGGAAGGCAGAACATAATCTGAGGAAGCCACAGGGGGAAAAACAACAAGGTAAAGAAAGTTGTTCATTCTGCAAGCAATCTACTGACTTTTTCCAAAATCATTTTAAAGTTAGACCAAACTTGTGTTTTTGTTAAAATAGAAATCTCTTGATTTTATATTTTTAAAGCATTTAAAGTCACCTCGTAGCGTCTAACTTAGTCATACAATAATATTATATTATTGGTCATTTTCCAGATGCAGTTCAGAAAAGTAGTCCAAACTACAACAAGCGGAAACAGGTCAAGGCAGTACAAGGGAAGATATTCAAGCTGTGCGACCGTTATAAATCAGGGGGGCTCCGCTCCAGACTTGCAGTTAGTTTGTCTGCCTGTGAACACCTGACCCACCCGCCGATGTGAAACAACTGCAATCAACCAACAAACCAGCTCCTCTCAGAGCAACCACACTTTCAAAAATGAAATTTAACCTCTCTGTTTTCTGATTATTTTCACATGAACAATATTTGCAGTCTATTAAAGAGACACATTTTCGCCATTTTTTTTTCTTCTGTTGAATGGCTAGAAGGTAAATATTGGTATGCTTGCATTTTTTTTCTTTATTTTTGTGTGTGTGAAAACTGACTGAAGTTCATACCAACCAGACTCCAATAGAAATAGTTATGTGTATGTTTGAAATTATGTTAAAGTCAAGAAGTAGAAATAAAGACCCCAATTTTAACTTCAATTGTAACAACTCAAATTACAGCTTGAAACTTTATTGATGATATAAAGCATTTTTGAATTTTAAATCATATTTGGGGAGGACAAAATGCAGAAGATGAGGCAATGTATCTTAAATACTTTAATTGTTTTGTTTTGACAGATAACAGAAGATTTCCACTTGGTGCAACTCCCAAAGTGTGAAAAATAATCTGTAAATTGCTATGCTAGGAATCACGTGTATTTTTACATATGCATACAAAGAAGGTACAATAGGCAAGAGGTTCCAATTCTGGATTTTTGTTCTCCAAACAATGATGACCAGTGGAAAAAGTGGGGGAATGAAAACATGACAAACAATGAATTAACTAGTGAGAGGTCACATTTAAAGGTGTCTGTTTACATTGTTGGAATTGTGGTGTTGGGGAAGAACTTTCGCTTAGAACAGAGCATAATTCATCATGGGAATAACAATTAATTTTCAATGTTAACTAAGTAACAAAGGAAATTGAATCACACTTTTAATGCAAATAATGTTTTGTCAAACTTACAAAATGTTTGTAAACAAACGATGTTTATTGTACCAGAAATGTGACATCTGAAAGGAAGGAATACAAAATAAAAAACGCCATGAGATCATGCAAATGTGTATCACTTGTCAGCAATACTAGCCTGTGTCAAATTATTTGTTTAATTTTAATCTAACTAATGTCTCTTTAAATTCTATTGACTTTGCAAATGAACAAATTGAGGTCCAGAAAGTTTGTTGGTAACGGTAATTTTGAAAATGAGGGAAATTATTCATTACTTGCAGAAAAAGAAGTCTTTGAAAGATTTCTAAGTAATAATATAAAAAATTAATTTCTTGACATCTGGGCAAAAAGTATTCTAATACATGTCAAAGAAAGCAATATGACATTGTTTGGACCTTTCCTTCCTACATGGTCAGGGTAACTTCCCCGTTCCTTTGTGCACAAGTGATTAGTTCGTTTCCCAAAAGAGTTTGTGCACAGTTCTCCGGCTTTGATCAACAGAGGGCGCTTTTTCCTATAATTATTTCTAATTAAGATAACTCATTAGTGTTCCGGTTTTGCTCTTGACGAAATTCACATGCCATTTGGACTATCAGAAGTAGATCTTGTCAAAAAATCAGGTAGTTGCAGGGGGTAGACTACAAAATTTAAATAAGAAACGATATCATCCCATGGCCTGTAATTATTACGTAGCCCCTGAACTGAGAAGGTACAGGTAAAAAAACAAATTGAAAAGGTAAACACATATTGAAACAATTTCATTTTCTCGAAATGTTTTTTAATTTCTTAAAAATATTATTTCATTAAATTTAAATGTTATCATTCGTGTTGCATTGTGTACCACTCCCGATAAAGCGACTCTAATACGAATCATTGTATCCACTTGACCCCTCATTAGCCTGCAAGTATCCTAACATGAACATAATACATGTAAATAACATAAATGTAATTATTAGCTGTTAAACATAATGTTATCGTGAAACGTTAACCATAATTGGAGATTACAATCTTCATAAAAAAAATTGTAAAACCATCAAAAAGATTTTATAAAAGGTGCGTACATGGTGTGCGTTAGAATAGCCTTTGTAGAAGAAAGTTTAGCCGCCGTGTCTAGTTCTATTGTGAAATATATAAAGACCTGTCAGTCTTTTAATTGAGGTATCAGTAGCTTATGCTTGGGCATTCCTAGCCTTAGTGATGTACCCAATCTACAAACAACATAAATCAACAGACAACAGTCTCTAAGCTTTGGTTGTTTCCGTTCAACTGGCTGGCCGCATTATATTTACCATCTCTCTGCATAGTTATTCAACATTATTGTTTGAAATTGGAAAAAACAGTTCTCGGTAGAGGGATGGAAGGCCAGTTTTGTAAGTTTTTCATTTTTTACCGATGAACAATAATTATTTGTATGCGTTTCACACATGTATTTGTTACACACCATGAGAGGGTAGGCCTATCAAGAAAATACAACAAAACCCGTGAGAAATGACAAACTACTAAAAACGAAGGGCACAAATTGAATTGCAGTCATCAGGCACAGCAGACTGACTCATTTTCGGGTCAAAAGATGATTAGGCCTACACTAATTTGTTAATGTGTGCTATAACTATCGATTCAGGCAGAAACAATTTCTCCACTTTATACTTGTAAAGTACAACTATTTCTATGGGGCTACATTATGACACTGATTACTTATGAAAATTAATGACCTCTGGAAAACGCACATTACTTCATAAAAATATTAGCTAACTTTGTGATTTTGACAAATTAAAACTGTTTCATCTAATTTTATGTACTCAAAAATTATTAGCCTCTCAATGTATTTATGAACAATTTTACTGTCATATTTTTGTATAGTTGAATACCAGAACTGCTAAATGTTGTACACAAACTATTGGGTATTAAGTATTGTACCGAACCTTGTTTGTTTTTGTTCTTTGTAAACTATTACGACAGTTTTGTATTTTAATTGGGGAATAAAACAACTAAATAAATCCTAACTCACTTGGAAGTTTGAAGCTAAAAAGTAATACTAACTACTATCACTATAGTATCAGAGACCAAAGCACAAACTACTCAAGCTCTCCCTGTAATCACTGTCCCGCCCCAGAGCCACCCCCGTCTGCGATCCGATTGCCCCCTGACATGCCACGAAATCATTACACCCATGGCGACTTCAGTCATTATTGATATGATTAATTAATCATACAAAACATGTTTTTAATGGGTTTAATTGATGGGCAGGGTGATTATGAAACAAACCATCGGTTCTGTACGAACAAAGAAGATTATTCAGTTTCCATTACAAATTAAAGCACAAAGTTGATAAAATCACTGCAAAATGACAAAGGTCCGACTCTGTTATAGTATGCAGAGTCAACAGACTGACATAGGTAATAAGGAAATAAAATAATTCCCAACTTTTCGTTTTACCCATACAGTGTAGGATTTTTTGGAGTCGTGTAGAACTCGTGTAGGACATTTTGTACAGTGTATAATGGTGTAGGACTTTTCAACCACCTACCCCCAGAAAAATAAAACTTTTAAGTGCATTGTATAATGCGTGTAGGATTTTTTGGAGTCGTGTAGAACTCGTGTAGGACATTTTGTACAGTGTATAATGGTGTAGGACTTTTCAACCACCTACCCCCAGAAAAATAAAACTTTTAAGTGCATTGTATAATGCGTGTAGGATTTTTTGGAGTCGTGTAGAACTCGTGTAGGACATTTTGTACAGTGTATAATGGTGTAGGACTTTTCAACCACCTACCCCCAGAAAAATAAAACTTTTAAGTGCATTGTATAATGCGTGTAGGATTTTTTGGAGTCGTGTAGAACTCGTGTAGGACATTTTGTACAGTGTATAATGGTGTAGGACTTTTCAACCACCTACCCCCAGAAAAATAAAACTTTTAAGTGCATTGTATAATGCGTGTAGGATTTTTTGGAGTCGTGTAGAACTCGTGTAGGACATTTTGTACAGTGTATAATGGTGTAGGACTTTTCAACCACCTACCCCCAGAAAAATAAAACTTTTAAGTGCATTGTATAATGCGTGTAGGATTTTTTGGAGTTGTGTAGAACTCGTGTAGGACATTTTGTACAGTGTATAATGGTGTAGGACTTTTCAACCACATACCCCCAGAAAAATAAAACTTTTAAGTGCATTGTATAATGCGTGTAGGATTTTTTGGAGTCGTGTAGAACTCGTGTAGGACATTTTGTACAGTGTATAATGGTGTAGGACTTTTCAACCACCTACCCCCAGAAAAATAAAACTTTTAAGTGCATTGTATAATGCGTGTAGGATTTTTTGGAGTCGTGTAGAACTCGTGTAGGACATTTTGTACAGTGTATAATGGTGTAGGACTTTTCAACCACCTACCCCCAGAAAAATAAAACTTTTAAGTGCATTGTATAATGTGTGTAGGATTTTTTGGAGTCGTGTAGAACTCGTGTAGGACATTTTGTACAGTGTATAATGGTGTAGGACTTTTCAACCACATACCCCCAGAAAAATAAAACTTTTAAGTGCATTGTATAATGCGTGTAGGATTTTTTGGAGTTGTGTAGAACTCGTGTAGGACATTTTGTACAGTGTATAATGGTGTAGGACTTTTCAACCACCTACCCCCAGAAAAATAAAACTTTTAAGTGCATTGTATAATGTGTGTAGGATTTTTTGGAGTCGTGTAGAACTCGTGTAGGACATTTTGTACAGTGTATAATGGTGTAGGACTTTTCAACCACATACCCCCAGAAAAATAAAACTTTTAAGTGCATTGTATAATGCGTGTAGGATTTTTTGGAGTCGTGTAGAACTCGTGTAGGACATTTTCTACAGTGTATAATGGTGTAGGACTTTTCAACCACCTACCCCCAGAAAAATAAAACTTTTAAGTGCATTGTATAATGTGTGTAGGATTTTTTGGAGTCGTGTAGAACTCGTGTAGGACATTTTGTACAGTGTATAATGGTGTAGGACTTTTCAACCACATACCCCCAGAAAAATAAAACTTTTAAGTGCATTGTATAATGCGTGTAGGATTTTTTGGAGTCGTGTAGAACTCGTGTAGGACATTTTCTACAGTGTATAATGGTGTAGGACTTTTCAACCACCTACCCCCAGAAAAATAAAACTTTTAAGTGCATTGTATAATGCGTGTAGGATTTTTTGGAGTTGTGTAGAACTCGTGTAGGACATTTTGTACAGTGTATAATGGTGTAGGACTTTTCAACCACCTACCCCCAGAAAAATAAAACTTTTAAGTGCATTGTATAATGCGTGTAGGATTTTTTGGAGTCGTGTAGAACTCGTGTAGGACATTTTGTACAGTGTATAATGGTGTAGGACTTTTCAACCACCTACCCCCAGAAAAATAAAACTTTTAAGTGCATTGTATAATGCGTGTAGGATTTTTTGGAGTCGTGTAGAACTCGTGTAGGACATTTTGTACAGTGTATAATGGTGTAGGACTTTTCAACCACCTACCCCCAGAAAAATAAAACTTTTAAGTGCATTGTATAATGCGTGTAGGATTTTTTGGAGTCGTGTAGAACTCGTGTAGGACATTTTGTACAGTGTATAATGGTGTAGGACTTTTCAACCACCTACCCCCAGAAAAATAAAACTTTTAAGTGCATTGTATAATGCGTGTAGGATTTTTTGGAGACGTGTAGAACTCGTGTAGGACATTTTGTACAGTGTATAATGGTGTAGGACTTTTCAACCACATACCCCCAGAAAAATAAAACTTTTAAGTGCATTGTATAATGCGTGTAGGATTTTTTGGAGTTGTGTAGAACTCGTGTAGGACATTTTGTACAGTGTATAATGGTGTAGGACTTTTCAACCACATACCCCCAGAAAAATAAAACTTTTAAGTGCATTGTATAATGCGTGTAGGATTTTTTGGAGTCGTGTAGAACTCGTGTAGGACATTTTGTACAGTGTATAATGGTGTAGGACTTTTCAACCACATACCCCCAGAAAAATAAAACTTTTAAGTGCATTGTATAATGCGGAAGAAAAAACAGTACATGTGTTGTGTAGGACTACAACATCCTACACCATTGAACTGTGTACAAACCGAGGCTCCTAAATCCTACACCATTGAACTGTGTACAAAACGAATGCAACACATTGCGCATGCTCGAGTGCTAGTGCCATTTAGTGGCATAGGTAGCATACAGTGGTCTATGGTATAAAATTCCTACACACAACATTATACACTATACAAAATGTCCTACACGAGTTCTACACGACTCCAAAAAATCTATTGCTGCAAGATCTGCGGAAAGAATAACAAGGCATATGTCGTGTAGGAATCCTACATCCTACACGACTGGTACTCTTCGTGCCACTGTGCTGAGTCAATGTAAATAATTGAGTACCATCGTACGCATGGTGACCATAGGTTGTGCGTGGTTCAATCACGTGTACACACAACAACTTAACTGCAGAATGATTTTTAAGTTTAGTCCACCACCACACCAGTCCTGGCACAACTTACTTTTCTGGGCTTATAATTTGGAGGAATTCTACTACACTTTACAAATTTAACACATTTCAAGACTGCTGAATGATGCTCAAGTTTAGTCTACCCCGCACAACTACTTTTCTGGGCGTATAATTTGGAGGAATATTCTTTAGCACGTCTCAAAATTCGGCAAGCCCTATACCATGCCAAATCTGCACATGACATAATCATAAAGTTTTTATTTGCGAAAATACTCGGACATGTCGGAGGACAAGATTCCGGTGCAGACCTTCAAGGCTCAACTTCAACTTGCTCAAGCACAGCCACAGTTGCTGATTATCGTAGGACCACAGTTAGTGGAAGTCGAAGGTATTTTAAATAAATTATATTCATTAATGTTGGCCCAGCTTTAGTACAATACAAAAGTATTTATTTATTATTTTAACAGTTTAAAATTTATCATGTTTATTTCTGCATTGGCAACGTTATTGGGGAGTTAGTTAAACTTTGATTGAACAATAAATGTTCACAGATTTGCACATAACTTACAACATGGTCATGGTAGAAAACTTCCCTTGAAATATTTTTGCTTGAATTTTGAAATGCTATAGTTTTTAGGAAATGAGTAAAACAATTAAATAGTCTTTAAACTTAAAGTAAGTGAAAAGACTTATCCGATGTTTGTAAACGGTGGAAACAATATTAGTATATTTATAATGCTTTTAATGGGGTTTTTCACTGTTTTCTCTAGCCCCACTTCATTGTGGCCAAGCTGTGTTTTCTCATGACTCCGAAGACCGATTTAGCTGAAACTTTCACAGGTTTGTAATCATTATTACCCTATTCATGTATATAATATATATATTGGGTCACATGAAATAAAGTGTGGATACTGGTCTTTGGCATTTACCAATGTTGTACATCCCTTAATTTAACTTAAACCGTACCTGTAGAAATCTATTTCTAGTAAATTCTACCTCCATGCTTAAGTTAAACCACCATATGATATGATTGATATGGGAAGTAACATTGTAAATGGGTTTATTTTCAGACAAACAAATGCCCTTTTTGGAGGGGGGGGGGGGGTACTTTTCTAATTTCTTCCTAAAGATTATTTTATATACATCCAATTAAATAATAAGCATTTCAAATAAATGTTTCATGAAAATTTGACGGGCCCAATTTTAAACACTACGATTGGAAGTACAGCGCCCCAGAAACTGGGGCGCTGTACTTTTCTTTCTCAAAATTTTGACATATGCGGTCGTACTAGCGCCCCGAGAATTTATCGTACATGTAGGTACAATAAAAATACCTAAATTTGCTATGACTTTGCAAACATCCAGCCACAAAAAATGCCTGAGAATGACAAACATACCCAACAAAGTAGCTTAAAACCGCACTCTGGCTTCTGGATATATGTCTAAGATGCAAACTCTGAAAATTTGCTGGTGCCTTGCCTCGACAATGACGACGTGGATCACAAAACATGATCTTGAGTACAATTAAATGCCTGATGTTGCATCTTCATTCTTAGACATATCAAGAAGCCAGAAGGCGGTCTTTAAGCTATTTTGTTGTGTCTTTTGTCATTCTAAGGAATTTTTTGTAGCTGGATGTTTGCAAAATCATAGCAAATTGAAAATCTAGGTTAATTCTCTGGGGCGATAGTTACTGGGTCCAGGGAAGGGCCTACGTACTAGGCTAGACCTAGAACTAAAGGTTTGATCCGCTATCGTCTCCACGAACCTCATAGTCACAGTATGACATGTAGAAAATAATACTCAATTTGTTTTTGCCCTTCACGTTTACATACCTACAGTTCTTCTTGGAAATTGGATCTTGCCAAAATTAGTATTTATTTGTTGTTTGTACTCTCATTGAGCGTTGCACTGGTTCAGAAAATCAACTCCGCAAAATTTCATTAACCAATGGTGCATGTTTGAACCTTTGGTTATCGTGGACCAGCATTGCGCGCAGCATACCAATTATTAACAACGGAAGCAGCCATATTTGTTTGGAAAGCGAGGATTCTGACAAACGGTGAGAATTTATCAATTTGTGCAAAAATATTTTGCGAAGTGGATTTTCTGGACCAGCGCAAGATCTGATTTCAAAAAAGAACTATAGGCAACAAACGTGAAGGCAAAAAGGTTTTGAATAGGAGTTTGTACATGTCATGAGGTTCATGGAGACGATAGCAGAACGAACCGTGTAGTTCTAGGAGAAGGCTAGACCCAGTAACTGGGGCGCTGTACTCCTTTTTTGAAATGTTGACATCTTCGGTCATAATATTTTTAGCGCCTAAGAAAAGTCTTTAGTCTAACAACACTATCGTCAATTTGCTATGATTTTCTGAACTCCCAGCCACAAAAAATTCCCCAAATTACTTACAAAATAGCTTGAAAATCACCTACTACATTGAACATTCTCAATTCGTCGAAGATGCAACATCAGGCATTTAATTGTACTCATGATCATTTATTGTGCTCCAAATCAATGAATTTTAAGTGTACATCAGAGAAATTATGTCAATAAGTCTGCCCTTCTCATTGGGCTATCACTGGTGCCCTGCTGTCACTGTTGGTTCTCTGGTGTGTACACATGTGTATCAGTCGTGGATGTAAATCAACAACTGTTTAACAGCACACTGATTATACAGGTGCTGCAACGAGTGCGTGCGTTAATTCATGAGCAACTTAACTTCTGCGGGGCGGGTGGCATGTGCACTCACTGCAGTGTGCCGTTGAACAGTCATTGATTTCAACCACCAATGTTCACATCATTGATAGCCGATGAGAAGGGCAGACTACATCATTTCTTCGATGTAGACTTAAAAATCATCGATTTGGAGCACACAAAATTATCGTGAATTAAATGCCTGATGTTGCATGTTTGAGGGATTGAAAATCTAGTTGGGCAATATTTGAGCTATTTTGTTTGTCTTTTTGTCATTTGGGGGCATTTTTTGTGGCTGGGTGTATTCATTGGAAAATCATAGTAAATTAACGATGGTGTTGGGGCGCAAAAAAGGAGAACATGGCCCCAATTACTGGGTCTAGGAAGGATTTTGTGAATTACACATACCCTCCAATTACGCTATATGGCCGAACCCTCCCCCCCCCCCCCCTCCCCCTGAATACGATGTGGCCCTATGCGGGAGTAATGAACATGAATAACATCACCATCTTCATTCCATTGTCACATTCCAGAAGCAGAAAAACAGTTTTGTTAGAGGTTCACTATTAAGTATTATAAGGATTAAGCCTATTTTTAATAAAATTAGAAATAAGGGCCTAATTTATTTCGTTTTTATTTTTTAATACAAGACATGGGCATCCAGGATACCATATCCAGCGTTATCGGCACTTCTGCAACAAAACTACGATAAAGGGGGCAGAGGAAGGCAGAACATAATCTGAGGAAGCCACAGGGGGAAAAACAACAAGGTAAAGAAAGTTGTTCATTCTGCAAGCAATCTACTGACTTTTTCCAAAATCATTTTAAAGTTAGACCAAACTTGTGTTTTTGTTAAAATAGAAATCTCTTGATTTTATATTTTTAAAGCATTTAAAGTCACCTCGTAGCGTCTAACTTAGTCATACAATAATATTATATTATTGGTCATTTTCCAGATGCAGTTCAGAAAAGTAGTCCAAACTACAACAAGCGGAAACAGGTCAAGGCAGTACAAGGGAAGATATTCAAGCTGTGCGACCGTTATAAATCAGGGGGGCTCCGCTCCAGACTTGCAGTTAGTTTGTCTGCCTGTGAACACCTGACCCACCCGCCGATGTGAAACAACTGCAATCAACCAACAAACCAGCTCCTCTCAGAGCAACCACACTTTCAAAAATGAAATTTAACCTCTCTGTTTTCTGATTATTTTCACATGAACAATATTTGCAGTCTATTAAAGAGACACATTTTCGCCATTTTTTTTTCTTCTGTTGAATGGCTAGAAGGTAAATATTGGTATGCTTGCATTTTTTTTCTTTATTTTTGTGTGTGTGAAAACTGACTGAAGTTCATACCAACCAGACTCCAATAGAAATAGTTATGTGTATGTTTGAAATTATGTTAAAGTCAAGAAGTAGAAATAAAGACCCCAATTTTAACTTCAATTGTAACAACTCAAATTACAGCTTGAAACTTTATTGATGATATAAAGCATTTTTGAATTTTAAATCATATTTGGGGAGGACAAAATGCAGAAGATGAGGCAATGTATCTTAAATACTTTAATTGTTTTGTTTTGACAGATAACAGAAGATTTCCACTTGGTGCAACTCCCAAAGTGTGAAAAATAATCTGTAAATTGCTATGCTAGGAATCACGTGTATTTTTACATATGCATACAAAGAAGGTACAATAGGCAAGAGGTTCCAATTCTGGATTTTTGTTCTCCAAACAATGATGACCAGTGGAAAAAGTGGGGGAATGAAAACATGACAAACAATGAATTAACTAGTGAGAGGTCACATTTAAAGGTGTCTGTTTACATTGTTGGAATTGTGGTGTTGGGGAAGAACTTTCGCTTAGAACAGAGCATAATTCATCATGGGAATAACAATTAATTTTCAATGTTAACTAAGTAACAAAGGAAATTGAATCACACTTTTAATGCAAATAATGTTTTGTAAAACTTACAAAATGTTTGTAAACAAACGATGTTTATTGTACCAGAAATGTGACATCTGAAAGGAAGGAATACAAAATAAAAAACGCCATGAGATCATGCAAATGTGTATCACTTGTCAGCAATACTAGCCTGTGTCAAATTATTTGTTTAATTTTAATCTAACTAATGTCTCTTTAAATTCTATTGACTTTGCAAATGAACAAATTGAGGTCCAGAAAGTTTGTTGGTAACGGTAATTTTGAAAATGAGGGAAATTATTCATTACTTGCAGAAAAAGAAGTCTTTGAAAGATTTCTAAGTAATAATATAAAAAATTAATTTCTTGACATCTGGGCAAAAAGTATTCTAATACATGTCAAAGAAAGCAATATGACATTGTTTGGACCTTTCCTTCCTACATGGTCAGGGTAACTTCCCCGTTCCTTTGTGCACAAGTGATTAGTTCGTTTCCCAAAAGAGTTTGTGCACAGTTCTCCGGCTTTGATCAACAGAGGGCGCTTTTTCCTATAATTATTTCTAATTAAGATAACTCATTAGTGTTCCGGTTTTGCTCTTGACGAAATTCACATGCCATTTGGACTATCAGAAGTAGATCTTGTCAAAAAATCAGGTAGTTGCAGGGGGTAGACTACAAAATTTAAATAAGAAACGATATCATCCCATGGCCTGTAATTATTACGTAGCCCCTGAACTGAGAAGGTACAGGTAAAAAAACAAATTGAAAAGGTAAACACATATTGAAACAATTTCATTTTCTCGAAATGTTTTTTAATTTCTTAAAAATATT
Source organism: Leptasterias polaris (assembly GCA_037783415.1). Taxonomy (NCBI): domain Eukaryota; kingdom Metazoa; phylum Echinodermata; class Asteroidea; order Forcipulatida; family Asteriidae; genus Leptasterias; species Leptasterias polaris. The sequence goes on from JAZGTN010000035.1 coordinate 2,017,671, forward strand.
ATTTCATTAAATTTAAATGTTATCATTCGTGTTGCATTGTGTACCACTCCCGATAAAGCGACTCTAATACGAATCATTGTATCCACTTGACCCCTCATTAGCCTGCAAGTATCCTAACATGAACATAATACATGTAAATAACATAAATGTAATTATTAGCTGTTAAACATAATGTTATCGTGAAACGTTAACCATAATTGGAGATTACAATCTTCATAAAAAAAATTGTAAAACCATCAAAAAGATTTTATAAAAGGTGCGTACATGGTGTGCGTTAGAATAGCCTTTGTAGAAGAAAGTTTAGCCGCCGTGTCTAGTTCTATTGTGAAATATATAAAGACCTGTCAGTCTTTTAATTGAGGTATCAGTAGCTTATGCTTGGGCATTCCTAGCCTTAGTGATGTACCCAATCTACAAACAACATAAATCAACAGACAACAGTCTCTAAGCTTTGGTTGTTTCCGTTCAACTGGCTGGCCGCATTATATTTACCATCTCTCTGCATAGTTATTCAACATTATTGTTTGAAATTGGAAAAAACAGTTCTCGGTAGAGGGATGGAAGGCCAGTTTTGTAAGTTTTTCATTTTTTACCGATGAACAATAATTATTTGTATGCGTTTCACACATGTATTTGTTACACACCATGAGAGGGTAGGCCTATCAAGAAAATACAACAAAACCCGTGAGAAATGACAAACTACTAAAAACGAAGGGCACAAATTGAATTGCAGTCATCAGGCACAGCAGACTGACTCATTTTCGGGTCAAAAGATGATTAGGCCTACACTAATTTGTTAATGTGTGCTATAACTATCGATTCAGGCAGAAACAATTTCTCCACTTTATACTTGTAAAGTACAACTATTTCTATGGGGCTACATTATGACACTGATTACTTATGAAAATTAATGACCTCTGGAAAACGCACATTACTTCATAAAAATATTAGCTAACTTTGTGATTTTGACAAATTAAAACTGTTTCATCTAATTTTATGTACTCAAAAATTATTAGCCTCTCAATGTATTTATGAACAATTTTACTGTCATATTTTTGTATAGTTGAATACCAGAACTGCTAAATGTTGTACACAAACTATTGGGTATTAAGTATTGTACCGAACCTTGTTTGTTTTTGTTCTTTGTAAACTATTACGACAGTTTTGTATTTTAATTGGGGAATAAAACAACTAAATAAATCCTAACTCACTTGGAAGTTTGAAGCTAAAAAGTAATACTAACTACTATCACTATAGTATCAGAGACCAAAGCACAAACTACTCAAGCTCTCCCTGTAATCACTGTCCCGCCCCAGAGCCACCCCCGTCTGCGATCCGATTGCCCCCTGACATGCCACGAAATCATTACACCCATGGCGACTTCAGTCATTATTGATATGATTAATTAATCATACAAAACATGTTTTTAATGGGTTTAATTGATGGGCAGGGTGATTATGAAACAAACCATCGGTTCTGTACGAACAAAGAAGATTATTCAGTTTCCATTACAAATTAAAGCACAAAGTTGATAAAATCACTGCAAAATGACAAAGGTCCGACTCTGTTATAGTATGCAGAGTCAACAGACTGACATAGGTAATAAGGAAATAAAATAATTCCCAACTTTTCGTTTTACCCATACAGTGTAGGATTTTTTGGAGTCGTGTAGAACTCGTGTAGGACATTTTGTACAGTGTATAATGGTGTAGGACTTTTCAACCACCTACCCCCAGAAAAATAAAACTTTTAAGTGCATTGTATAATGCGTGTAGGATTTTTTGGAGTCGTGTAGAACTCGTGTAGGACATTTTGTACAGTGTATAATGGTGTAGGACTTTTCAACCACCTACCCCCAGAAAAATAAAACTTTTAAGTGCATTGTATAATGCGTGTAGGATTTTTTGGAGTCGTGTAGAACTCGTGTAGGACATTTTGTACAGTGTATAATGGTGTAGGACTTTTCAACCACCTACCCCCAGAAAAATAAAACTTTTAAGTGCATTGTATAATGCGTGTAGGATTTTTTGGAGTCGTGTAGAACTCGTGTAGGACATTTTGTACAGTGTATAATGGTGTAGGACTTTTCAACCACCTACCCCCAGAAAAATAAAACTTTTAAGTGCATTGTATAATGCGTGTAGGATTTTTTGGAGTCGTGTAGAACTCGTGTAGGACATTTTGTACAGTGTATAATGGTGTAGGACTTTTCAACCACCTACCCCCAGAAAAATAAAACTTTTAAGTGCATTGTATAATGCGTGTAGGATTTTTTGGAGTTGTGTAGAACTCGTGTAGGACATTTTGTACAGTGTATAATGGTGTAGGACTTTTCAACCACATACCCCCAGAAAAATAAAACTTTTAAGTGCATTGTATAATGCGTGTAGGATTTTTTGGAGTCGTGTAGAACTCGTGTAGGACATTTTGTACAGTGTATAATGGTGTAGGACTTTTCAACCACCTACCCCCAGAAAAATAAAACTTTTAAGTGCATTGTATAATGCGTGTAGGATTTTTTGGAGTCGTGTAGAACTCGTGTAGGACATTTTGTACAGTGTATAATGGTGTAGGACTTTTCAACCACCTACCCCCAGAAAAATAAAACTTTTAAGTGCATTGTATAATGTGTGTAGGATTTTTTGGAGTCGTGTAGAACTCGTGTAGGACATTTTGTACAGTGTATAATGGTGTAGGACTTTTCAACCACATACCCCCAGAAAAATAAAACTTTTAAGTGCATTGTATAATGCGTGTAGGATTTTTTGGAGTTGTGTAGAACTCGTGTAGGACATTTTGTACAGTGTATAATGGTGTAGGACTTTTCAACCACCTACCCCCAGAAAAATAAAACTTTTAAGTGCATTGTATAATGTGTGTAGGATTTTTTGGAGTCGTGTAGAACTCGTGTAGGACATTTTGTACAGTGTATAATGGTGTAGGACTTTTCAACCACATACCCCCAGAAAAATAAAACTTTTAAGTGCATTGTATAATGCGTGTAGGATTTTTTGGAGTCGTGTAGAACTCGTGTAGGACATTTTCTACAGTGTATAATGGTGTAGGACTTTTCAACCACCTACCCCCAGAAAAATAAAACTTTTAAGTGCATTGTATAATGTGTGTAGGATTTTTTGGAGTCGTGTAGAACTCGTGTAGGACATTTTGTACAGTGTATAATGGTGTAGGACTTTTCAACCACATACCCCCAGAAAAATAAAACTTTTAAGTGCATTGTATAATGCGTGTAGGATTTTTTGGAGTCGTGTAGAACTCGTGTAGGACATTTTCTACAGTGTATAATGGTGTAGGACTTTTCAACCACCTACCCCCAGAAAAATAAAACTTTTAAGTGCATTGTATAATGCGTGTAGGATTTTTTGGAGTTGTGTAGAACTCGTGTAGGACATTTTGTACAGTGTATAATGGTGTAGGACTTTTCAACCACCTACCCCCAGAAAAATAAAACTTTTAAGTGCATTGTATAATGCGTGTAGGATTTTTTGGAGTCGTGTAGAACTCGTGTAGGACATTTTGTACAGTGTATAATGGTGTAGGACTTTTCAACCACCTACCCCCAGAAAAATAAAACTTTTAAGTGCATTGTATAATGCGTGTAGGATTTTTTGGAGTCGTGTAGAACTCGTGTAGGACATTTTGTACAGTGTATAATGGTGTAGGACTTTTCAACCACCTACCCCCAGAAAAATAAAACTTTTAAGTGCATTGTATAATGCGTGTAGGATTTTTTGGAGTCGTGTAGAACTCGTGTAGGACATTTTGTACAGTGTATAATGGTGTAGGACTTTTCAACCACCTACCCCCAGAAAAATAAAACTTTTAAGTGCATTGTATAATGCGTGTAGGATTTTTTGGAGACGTGTAGAACTCGTGTAGGACATTTTGTACAGTGTATAATGGTGTAGGACTTTTCAACCACATACCCCCAGAAAAATAAAACTTTTAAGTGCATTGTATAATGCGTGTAGGATTTTTTGGAGTTGTGTAGAACTCGTGTAGGACATTTTGTACAGTGTATAATGGTGTAGGACTTTTCAACCACATACCCCCAGAATACCCCCAGAAAAATAAAACTTTTAAGTGCATTGTATAATGCGTGTAGGATTTTTTGGAGTCGTGTAGAACTCGTGTAGGACATTTTGTATAGTGTATAATGTTGTGTGTAGGAATTTTATACCATAGACCACTGTATGCTACCTATGCCACTAAATGGCACTAGCACTCGAGCATGCGCAATGTGTTGCATTCGTTTTGTACACAGTTCAATGGTGTAGGATTTAGGAGCCTCGGTTTGTACACAGTTCAATGGTGTAGGATGTTGTAGTCCTACACAACACATGTACTGTTTTTTCTTCCGCAGATCTTGCTGGGTATAACCGCCGCCACTGAGAAGCTAGACTGGTCCCCAAAAGTCTGCAATCAATCTTACGTGAAAAAAGACAGGGGGACCAGACTCCAGGTAAAACGGAAAAACGAGTAGCCTCAACAACTGAGGGCGCTCTTAAAGTCGAAGTCGTCTGCGAAGAGAACTCACGAAAAAACAACACATGTTTTGTAACAACACTTTTATTAACCTTAACAGTTTTCACTTATCTCAGCTTAAGGCGAATGAACTGTTTCCATGTATTAAGGTAAGTGTTTTTCTGGTTGTCAATTTACTGCTCTTGCTGTTGGACAGGCAAATATATTGTGAACGTAATGTAAATCGTCTTTTTTTCTTCATGTTCTTTTCTGTACCTAATTTCTAAATAAAATAGTGATTACTTCCCATTACTTCTTGTTAACCAGTTCAAGCAGTTGTAACTGAGTGTTGATGTTCATGATGTTGAAGTCCCTTTGAAGTGCAGACTTACTTTACATGTATTTAGGTGAAGATAAGACACACTGCAAGTGCAAGACACACCGGAGCAAAACCCTTTTCTTCACCATTATACTGTGTACAATCCCATCTGACTACTGTCCTGACTGGGATGGTTGGTAGCCCAGGTTGGACTCCTCCGTTGCATACAACGCGACGGAGTCCAGGGTATAAAGGTCCTCTGCCATTGCGAATTTTTTAAAATATATTTTTTACCTTTTTGAGGAAGCTGAAACTTGACTCACATATTCCTTGTGTCCTGAACTTTACGCCTGCTCTATTCAGAATTGTAAATTTTATCCTTGGATGACATTATTTCCGAAAATAAATCCGAGTTGTGCACTGGCGATGTGACAACCTCAACTGACATGGAGTCAAGTCCACAAAAGAGGGTGCTGTCTAACCCGTAACACTCTACGTTTTGTCTTCCGGGCGGCAACATGACGGAGTCACATCGCCAGTGCACAACTCGGACTTATTTTCGGAAATAATGTCATTCATGGATGTATTTGTTTGTTTTTGAACTCATCAAAAGTGTAGTTAAGGGCACCAAGAATAAATGAATGGAGTTTCAGCTTCTCAAATTAGGTAAAAATAGGAAAAAATTCTACTCAAAATTTTGTTAGCATTGTACAGGATCTTTATACCCAGGACGTCAGTGCAGTGGCACTGACTGACGTCTTACCAGGGCTAACTGGGATGGGGTCTTTTGCTAGTTTTAGTTATGTTTGCGCATTGCATAAATGATAGTTTATATAACAACACATGGGACCTACGGCTTTACAATTGCATCCGAAGGACGAAGCAATAGGTAATGGTTGAGTGTCTTGCTAGCCCCACTTTTGTGGCCAAGGTCTCTCTGAATCCTTGGCCACACATCGGGACCCATTTTTTCTTATTTAAGCTAAGCGATAACAAATTGAAAGTGCATTTCCTACAGACAGGCACGTCGGCGATTTAAACCAGCTAAGTAAATGTGTTCTCTTATTTCTTAGCTTGCCCTGGGCTGGGTGTTTTGGATGTTTAAATAAATAACCTTTTAGAAAGATATTTAAAGTAATAATTTTTTCAATTACCTCCGAATTACTTCCCTCGATATTTATCAAGTGCGGCCATTTTGGATGGATCCCAATCATGCCAATCAAATCATGACGTCATTGGCCGGCCGGGCTGTGGGCGGAGCAACCATTGAAATGTTCGCATCCTCGCTCTGTCCACAGCCCGATGATGTCGTGATTGATTGGCATGATTGGGATCCATCCAAAACGGCTGCGCTCGGTAAACATCAAGGGAAGTAATTCACAGGTAATTGAAAAATTATTACTTTAAAAATCTTTTTAAAAGGTTATTTATTTAAACAACCAAAACACCCAGGGCGAGCTAAGAAATAAGTGAACACATTTAGCTGGTTTAAATCGCCGACCGGCCTGTCTGTAGGGAATGCACTTTCAATTTTGTATCGCTTAGCTTAAGAAAAAATGGGTCCTGACGTGTGGCCAACAAAAGTGGGGCAAGTGTCTTGCTTGAGAAAGGACACAAGCAATTGTCAAGACCGTGGTTTTGCCCTAGTGTTCCTGGCATGGTTGGCCGGCTCAAGATTGCACTGAATCACCTTAAAATAAATAATCGCAATAATGTAATCTTATATCGCGCCAAAGTCTACCTTGAAAGATGCTTTCAAGGCACTTCACAAAGATAGGTCTATATGATTTGAAAAGCAAGGCCAAACACAACATGATATTAATCAAATACCTTGCCCTTGTAAACCCTTAAAAGGTGCTACAATAGCTCTGCATACACAGATCTGCATACCTGTCATTTAAATAATGAGAGATTTGAGATGCCCGTAGATAAAGCGCTAATTGACCTCTTGCTCGCATGTCACACGCGGTGACTGTGCCACACTCGCCATTTTGGGAGACAACAGGTAAAGCATTTAAATGCTGGTTTACCTAAAATTTGCACCACACTTGATAACACACAGTGACGTTGACTCCCAGAATGACGTCAGGTGAATTGGGTCAACAGGGGATAGAGCCTATAAGAACTGAGTGTTATTCTTAATTAGGGCCTAGTATTCCTCCATACCAGAGTGTTCCAGATGACTGCTCCAATGCTCTGCTTTGATCGAATAAAGCTAAAGTATTTTTTGTTGTAAATGAATCGGAAACAAACCAGGCCTCGAAATAACCCACAGCACCCACAGCAATTGCCGTGGTGCCCTGAGCATTCGCTGTGGTGCCCTTAACAAAGTTCCAATACAAATTTACCTTTTCCTCATAGAAGTGCCCCTTCAAGAGCGAAGTTCAAGGCCTGACAAACCGGACGACGGACAGAGTACTGTTTGAAATGTTGAGTCTACCGGTTCCTTTCAGAACTACATTTACTCAAAAGAGAAATTAACCTTCATGGTGTTACTGCAAATTTCTTCTTGGAGACCAATTATGTACTCACTCCGCGGCAGTGTAGTTATTAACGAGAAGTCCCCTCGATCCACATAGCGAAAGTAGTAGTCCCGTCCGATTTCCTACCTTCCGCCCAGGTAGGACAGTTCTTTTCAGAACTAAGAAGTCTCCCGAATTCCGAATAATCTACTCCTCGGCAGTAGAATAAATAGCAAGACAAGTTCTTAGAGAACAAAATCTACCTAGCAAGTAGATGTTGTTACCGCAAACCAAATATACAAATTTCTTCTTCTTATTTCTTTTAAAGAAATAAACCACTAAATGCAAGCAATCCCATCATATTTTCCAGGTGGTGATCATCAAATTACAAACCACAAACACTGAAGCTAAGAAACACACCCTCAGCAACATGGCGGAGAGTTCAGATGAAGAGTGCCCTGAGCTCATACCAGCAGTGATTAGCAAGATTCCAGTCACAATCATCACAGGATATCTTGGTGCCGGGAAGACGACCCTTCTCAACTATATTTTAACAGAGCAGCATGACAAGAAAATTGCAGTCATTTTAAATGAGTTTGGAGAAGGTAAACCATGGTGTTGGTGGAAGTACATATCGTCGTGTCAGTGTAAAAGCGTTGTGTCTCGACTTTGCAAAAATGTCACGTCTCCCACGAAAATGATGCATGCAAAATAGTTGTATCTCGGCGCGTACTTGTTTTATGCGTACATCTAGACCATTTTGAGCAAAATACAATGTTTTGACAATTTCAAACTTGCACATTACTTAACTGCTATTTTAGGAGACGCACAATTTTTATAAACCTTTCTAAAACCTTTCCAAGAATTATCGCATTGAGAGACATTTCACTTCAAAGTAATGTGGTTACAGAAAAAGATGTCAGTTTTTATGCCCAAAAATTTGAATCTGAGAAACGTTACTGTGAGAAACGTTACTGTCAGAAACATTTCTCAGATTGTGTATTGCTATTAGGGATTATTCTTCCTTCGTGGACATAAAAAACCCGACCACCTTTTGAAAAGTTTTCACAAGTTAGTTTGATTGTATATCTACATTTATATAGGATTAATACAATCAAACGATTCTAAAAACCAAAGGTATAATTTGCCTTTAAAGTGAAACATAACATCTTTGGAAGCTGTTTGCATCTTATCTTTCATTAGGAGTAATGCTTTTTTTGATAACCCTCCTGTACACTGGTACCACAGACTGCCACAAAGTACCACACCTTCACAGCTAGTATTCGTTTCTTTGGTTTGTACGACTGGTATTATCAGGAAATCCAATGGCTTTTATACTATGGACTGAGTCTCCACAGTCTCCTGTTGAATTTTGTGGCAAGGGCCATTTGGGCAGGAAAGTATACCGATAGTAATAGGAGATGTACATTTGAGACTGTGTGTTAATTATCATATGATGTATTTTTCATCAGGCAGTTCTGTGGAGAAGTCAATGTCTGTTGGCCAATCAGGTGAACTCTATGAAGAATGGTTAGAGCTACGCAACGGCTGTCTCTGCTGCTCAGTCAAGTGAGTATTGAGCCATTGTCAGTTTTCGTCTGCTTTCCTGCCTCCCACATTGGTGAAACCACAATTAAAATTCAATTTTTTAGGGGAGGCGCCAGTCTCATATCAAGCGTGGTTTTGGATCCCATTTACAAAATGCATGCATTTTTTTATGGATCTTGGCGGTGCCATATCCCATGTTGAAATTCAAATGTTATATCTGCATTTATGTGCATACAATCTTAGCTGTGTGTATTCTTCATCGATTATTCAGGCTGAAAATTTGTTTGTAACGTAAAAATCCAAAACAAAGTTGAGAGTCTGTTCTTTTTTTTCAGGGATAATGGAGTTAAAGCAATCGAGAACTTGATGATGAAAAGAGGGAAGTTTGATTATATTCTTCTGGAGACAACAGGATTGGCAGACCCAGGTACAGTGTACTCATTTGAATTAACCTCCAGGGCCCAATTTCATAGAGCTGCTTAACCCTTTCAGCCCCAAGTTCTTTTGACATAAACAACTGCTGGAGCCCACGTTCTTTGACCACTCAAGCGTGAAGCACACTTCCTCACACAAAGTTTGATTTTACAAACTCTATAATTACCTTGAAGATTTTATTTAAGAGCATAATGAGTAATACAAATTGTCTTACTTATTGAATTTCCTTTCATATAATTCAAAAATCATTGAAATCAACCAACAAATGTCCAAGTTCTTGGTCTTTGTTTCCTCAGTGTGTTCTGAAAACCCAAACACTTTTTTGCACACAACCTTATGGCGCTCCGTAGGTGTTTGGCATTTCGGATCTTTCTACTGTAATTTGAAGCGATTGCAAAATAACAACCCTATTTTATTTCACTGTCACTGGAAAGATCCGATCTTTCTCTTTCCAATGATGGTAAGCTTGGGTATGGAGGGTGAACATGGACAAAACTACAAATTTTTAACAAATGGCCTTTGTGCCCAGGCTTGAGTGCTTTGTTGTGTGTTATCTTGGGCGACTATAGTCGCCCTTGGGGCTGAAGCAGGGTATAGTGCACAGTCGACTATAGTCGCCCTTGGGGCTGAAAGGGTTAAGCAGAAAACATTGCTTAACATTTTTTTGCTTAGCAGAAATGAGCAGGATACCAGTCACAAATTGTACATGTGACATGGTAGTTTGGCTGGTAACCTTTTTCTGGTAAGCATAATTTTGTTGTGCTTAGCTACTTTTTGTGCTTAAGCAGCTCTATGAAATTGTGCCCTGGCCTGGAATTACACAGAGGCTCTGTTGCCTCTGGTCTTGGCCTTAGTGCCACTTCAAAAGTTTCCCATAGACTTAAAGATTTTCTAATTGGAGTGCCCTTTGCAAAATGGAAATGAAATCCTAGGCCCGAACCACCTAAACTTTGTTATCGGTTATCCAATCTTCCTTGGTGTTCCTGCATGGGACTGGGCTAAATAATAAACAGATGCAATTGTCAACCCAAAATTTGACCGAAATTGACAACAAGAAAACCCAAAACACAAAAGGATTTAGCTGTTGCAACTAATGAAACTTACCACCCAAGTGTGTGGACCCTAGTTATAACTTGTCCAATGCAAGAACTGGATGGTCTTGAAGTCCTGCATTGCTAATGAATGAGAATGCTTGAATCCGAATCATCCAAGAAAAATAGTAGTACTCACTTGAATTATTTCAGTTCTATCAGGACCGTATTCAGCGGTACCTACAACCACACAATTCATAATCAAGTGAACAAGGTTCCAAATAACTGAAATATTTGGGGTAAGTACTATTATTTTTCAAAATGAACGAGAATGGTTTATGTATCTTGCTCTTTATATTACATTTCTATTAGGTCCAATTGCCTCAATATTTTGGTTGGATGATGAGCTTGGCAGTGATATTTACCTAGATGGTAAGTACATAAGAGTTTGTGAATGGCATACTTCTATTATTCAGATCTATTGTTCAATTCTTGTCGGACTTTTTGTGTGTGTGTAGTAAGGATCTGTGCACAGGTGGAAACTGAGTAGTACACTGTTTTTCAAGGATCTTTTAATTACAGATAATAGGTGTTTTTGTTTGTTGACGTGTTTTTTAAAGCTTATTTAACCACTTCATGTCGGTATTTAAACAAACAAATTCTGTGCCAACCCGTGGTATTATTTTTCAGAACTTTTATTTCCCTTTGAAAATACCTTTGCCACAATAAAATCCCGACTTGACAGAGGAAAGACAACAAAGGTTTTCATAATTAGTTCCGGGATTTGATGTTGTCCTTTGACAAAGTTGAGTAGGTTCTCTGCACTCACCGTGATTCTCAGAACCTCGGGGAGAGCCATGGTCGAAAATCTGCCACGGTGGAATCTCGAAACACTCGGACTTACCTCCCATTGAGCCGAATATGGCAGCCTGTCCATAGTTGTATTCCACATTTGTACAACAATGGGACAAAGGGATGGGATCAGTGTTTACACAATAGTCCCCGGAAAGGGATTTTACAAGGCGTTTTCGCTGTATGTAAGGGTAGGTGCCTGCTTCATCGCCTGTCTGATGGATATAAATTCGGATGGATATAAATGTCAGCCGTCCGGCTGTCAGCAAAAAAATGAGGAAAATCGGAAGTTGTTCCGGGTGTTAAAAATGCCCACCATAAGTTTGTCTACAAAACATTTGCGTATAAAGACATCATTCGATATGAGGTGGTTAAATTGACAGGCCATGCAGCTACAACTCAAATTATTCCAATAATTATATAGGCTTATATATTTTGTTTAATTGATCAGGAATTGTAGTGGTAGTAGATTCAAAGTACGGCCCTCAACATTTACAAGAAGTCAAACCAGCTGGCGTCATCAATGAGGCTGTGAGGTAAGGCAAAGTATTAGGTTAGGAGTCTGGGTGCAAGACCTGCTCTTTCTGTATTTGGCTTGGAATTATTAACTTTATCGTTCTTTTACCAGTTTTGTCTAAAACCCCATGTGCAATAAGCAATAATGTATGATGATTGTCTTTGTACCAAAAACGGTCAGACTAGTTTGCCCTCCGAGACACTTTTTTAGTTACAGTAGTTTAAATTGGAAGAACAAAAGATGGACTGTACTGTTAAATAAAGTTTTGAAAAATTTGCTAAATGCAGAAATGGTTTGCTTATGTAAAAGCAATACAACCATCCAAGTATTTTCATTGTTAATTTGTGTCTTCCTGTAACTATTAATGATATAACTAATGCAAATTTTTGTTTTGAATCCAGACAAGTAGCCCTGGCAGATCTTATTCTCCTCAACAAAACAGACCTTGTTAGCAAAGAAGAGCTGAGTGACGTCAATCAACAGATCAGGTCAGTTTCAATCCGACAAATTGCAGAACAAAATGCTCATGATGTGTGTCTTGTAAACTACAAGTACGTAGTGATTGTGCTCTTTCATAAGGAAAATATTATGCCCACCCTCATCACTTGCGTATTGTCTTGTCATTTCTCAGGTCAATCAACAGCATTGCAAAGTTGGTTGAGACGCATAAAGCGATGTGAGTATGATTGTTTTAAATTTCATTTCAGCAAGTAAGGACTTGGCTGTTTCTGTATAATTGGCGAATTCAAAAGGTTGGATATGTCCATGCCTAATTGCATTCGAACCTCCTGGCTGTTGTGCTTGATGGATGTTCTGTCCATTGACTTGAGGTGCTGAATGGTAAACTCTCTGTGGAGCAAATCTAAGTGGTGTTTGAAGCTATGCATGCTGTGGAAAGCTTCAAAGAGACAAACACCACTGCTTTCTGCCACTAAGCGTGTGGTTGATCGACCAAAGTGGTATGTGACGGTGTTGTCATCGGTTGTTGGCTGGATGATAATGTATTCAGTTTTATCAGGGTGGATGGCTAGCTCATACCCGTTAAATATATATCGTCCAGAGTAGTGAGCATCTCTTCAGAATCAGCTCTGCACAGCGCCATCAGTACCAGATCATCTGCAGCAAAAATATCTTTAGGGTGAATTATCACTGACATCTGGAGCTGTTAGGTGCGCTGTGCGATTGTCTTTCTGCCCACCTTAATTTCATCGAAAAAGTATTTCTTTGTAAAATTACTTGTATACTCTCTTTAGTTTGTTTTCTTGTTTGTCTTTACAGGACAGATCTGGACCTTATATTAGATCTACATGCATATGATAACAATGGAGAAAGGAGGTATGAATGACATTATAATGCTGTGTGTTGGGCCTCCCTGCCCCCCCCCCCCTCCCCGCCTACAACCCTAATAATAAGATGCTCAAAAAGACAATATTTACTCTAAACGGGTTCAACTTGAAGTAAAGGGTACAAGGAGAACCATTTTTGTATATGGCAGGGTTAGCTCCGTTTACTAACATTAGCTTTGAATCTCCATTTCTCAAAGATAACCACCACAGAAATACACACTTAATAACACCAGGGCCCAATTTCATAGAGCTGCTTAAGCACAAAAAGTTACTAAGCACAAAACAATATTGCTTTACCAGAACAATATAACCAACAACAGTGCATATCATTATTGACTGGTTTCCTGCTTAGTTTTGCATTGTAGAAAATTGTTTCTTGAGCACCTCTATGAACTTGGGCCCTGGGGTCGATTTCACAAAACTCTTCCTAACTTAGGACTAGTCCTAGGCAATGCTAAGAGATAGGACTAGTCTTAAGTTACTGGTCCTAACTTAAGACTAGTCCTATCTCTTAGCATTGCCTAGGACTAGTCCTAAGTTAGGAAGAGTTTTGTGAAATCAACCCCAGGTCTAATATTTTACCAAAGGAAGCTTTAAAAACAAAATCTCATATTTTCACAACAGTGGTTTAGAAATTCTCCAAGATAGAGGTCTTAATATAGACTTGGTGTCGGAAGGGCAGAGCCATCATTTAGATCGTACCGTTACCACAACATCATTCCGTTTAGAAGGCAGCATGGATGCCAAAGAGCTGGACACCTTTATGCAGGTAAGTTTCTCAATTTTCAGACTATGTTACTCATGACACTTCATGTCTTTCAAAAGATTTTGAAATCTTTGAACACAGAGATGAGAATTTTCAGACTTTTTTCAGATTTCAATTTTTATTTTTGGGGTCTGCCTGGTGCAAAGAGTAGGTGGTGTTAACTTTCAGAAGTTATCTTTATGTTATAAGGAAGTCATTCGCATTGACCCGTTTTTTCAGTGCTGAGGATACTGTTCTCAAAAGATGCTTGAAATCTATAACTCATTGGGTTACCAGAAGGTGGAAATGCATTGATTTCAACATACCTCCTTAAATAATAAATAATATTAATAACTAGTTCTTATGTAGCGCATTTTACAATAACGTCTAAATGCGCTTTACATTTGGATACTGGTGTCGTACCTCTCTTTAGAGCAATGGCTCTCACCCCTTTAAACAACATAGTATCTTGTCTGCCAAGAAATGCACAGGAATGTTTATGGGTCACTATTTTTTTCAAAAGATGTTATGGCAAATTAGATAGCTCAAATGTTCTATGAACCTAAAAAGATTCACAAATTCTTGTTCTTGCTGGCTGTTTTGTTTTGAAACCACAGAAAACAGTGCCAGCATTGGTACATGTGGGGTCCTGAACAGCTCACTTGAAGAAGTAGCAATGGTTTGAGCATCTTTTTGCAGCCTGTTTAACAATTTGAACACCTAACTTTTCAGCCTGTAAAATGAATTTTTTTGTGAGCAATATGGACCCTTTAAAAAAAGAGAATGTGCAAAATATTTGAAATTCATTTATAAATCCTGACTAGCACCCTGCTGAGGAACGAACACACTTTTCAAATTTCACTACAAGAAAGATGTTCCAGAGAACATGGACCAACTGTCTTTTCTTTCCTATACATTTTTTTCAAGGATCTACTTTGGGAGAAGAACATTCTGAACTCCGAGAGTCAGCCCATGGAAATACTTAGGATGAAGGTAAACAGTTCAATTCAGTCAATTTAAAAACTTTCTTTGGATGTAGTTTTGGCTAGATCTGTCCGTCTTGAAATGCATGAAAGTGCTACTGAAACCAATAGTCGTAAGCCATAGTCACTCAATTCAAATAGCGGCTGAAGCTTGGGCTACATCTCTGTGTCTATCAATGCATGTGCTTCCAACGTGGCTGATGAAACCGACAGCCATAGCCATCTAGTTTACTTTATAAGTGAAACCTGAACACCGCCCTCTTGCTGTATTAAAAAACTAGTTTTCATCCTGCTGCAGCCTGTAAATCATGAGTAGCTCCCTCTATTTGCCAAGATCTGATTTGTGTAAGGCTCTGTTGTGTTTATTTTACCTGTACAGTCGGCTCTTGCAAACCTTTGTCCTTTTTTTTTTTGGAACTTGTCTTGAGATTTGATGTCTTTGTGGATGTGGTCGATATTTTGGTGCGTTGTGTTATTTGATTCAGTCTTGGATAATGTTTTGGGCTCTGAGTGTAATTTAGCTTACTTCATGGAGGATAAGGATGATACACATTGGTGCTATCCCATCCAGTGGATTCTATCTGTTGTCTTCTTGATTGTATTTGTGATAATAAAAATCCAAACATGGTAGCTGTGCTGGACTATTTCCACTTATGTTATTTTAACGGGGAAGTGGTGGGGAAATAGTACAGCCGAAAAGAATTCACCTTTTTTACCGTGTTTGTTGATAGTAAATGAGATAAAGGATATTTTTTTTGAACCCTTGGGTTGCAACAAATAGAGGGTCTAGGTCTAGTTATGCATGCCAGACCACCCCCGAATCCAGCACTGCACAACATTGCCATACCCGTACCTGTAGTACACAAGTATGCCTTAGTAAGTTGTTGTAATTTAGTAGCCACCGTGTTTGTATCCATATGCTGAACCTGTAAACCATGAGTTGTAAACCTGCCCAATCCCATAATTGCCTAGCCCACGTCTCTCATTACACCTGGGCCCAATTTCATAGAGCTGCTTAAGCAGAAAATATTGCTTAACAATTTGTTGCTTAGCAGAAATGAGCAGGATACCAGTTACAAATTGTACATGTGACATGGTAGTTTGGCTGGTAACCTTATTCTGGTAAGCATAGTTTTGTTGTGCTTAGCTACTTTTTGTGCTTAAGCAGCTCTATGAAATTGGGCCCTGGGCCCATTTTCATGACTCAGCTTATCGCGAAATTCAGCACTTACCAGGAATGATATTCTTCCTACATGTACTTTAGTCTGAATTCTGATTTTGTTTTGCCCTTGGAAAAATAAAATAAAAATAGCCTTAAAAGTATATTAAAGCCTATACCATGTGTACATTCAGGACAGCCCTTGTACTCAATAAAATGTTCTTACCTTTTTCCAAGGAACAAATCTCAACCTCTTCCCAATCGCATCAGAAAATCTGATGATTGCCACCCCTCTGTAGCCTGTAGTAGCTGGTGGGAGCGAGTTACCACCAATTATAAAACAACGCTGTAACATTCCTCATGTAATTTTTCAAATGTCTCCCATGGAATGTTTTGCTTTACAAGGCTCGGTAAGCAGAGGCATGAAAATGGGTCCTGCACTCAGTTTGGAAAGCTCTTGCTTACCTGGCCTGTGGTTTGGGGGGTTTGGGGGGATTTACCTTGATTTACCTTGATACCACACACCTCCTCCATCAGATCCAAGTGGTCAGTCTGGTGTGTGGAAAGGGTCAGAAGGCTTTTTTAAGTCCATTAGTAACCCATGCTGACTAGAGTGGTTGGAGAAGTTTGCTTATGGACCATTAATAACACCCTTAATGCCTCTCTCCATTCCAAGCACACCTGTAAACCTGTTTGTTTTGATAGCACCCTACAGCTGGGGGCTGGGGCGATTGTAGATAAGCAGTGGTTCTGTAACATTCCAGTGGCAAGCTCATCTGCGATGTAGGCAAACCATGAATGTTGGATCATGTAACCAACCAACCTCTTCCCAATCGCATCAGAAAATCTGATGATTGCCACCCCTCTGTAGCCTGTAGTAGCTGGTGGGAGCGAGTTACCACCAATTATAAAACAACGCTGTAACATTCCTCATGTAATTTTTCAAATTCCTGTAAATCTCTCACAATGCACCCCATTTCCAAATTTCCAAACGCTTCCCCACTTTCTTTGATACTGGCACTACTCTTCCAGCTTCAATGAGAAGGGGAAGGGTTTGTTAAATTCAAACAATCGGTGACATTGTAGCATTCAAACCTGATGCCTGGCCCCTGTAAAGGCATCTCTATGGGAAAAATGTAAATTTCTACTTAAACATTTGAGATGCACCAAGGCAATGACGAAGGGCATTGAAGCATTTTGCCTCCATTGCCTCCATGAAGTATCAGCCCTGCACATTATCTAATTACCTAAGCCTGTCTATAGTACATAGCGCCCTCTGTTGGCAAGCCAGCCTCTCTCCTCTCCCAGTACACCTGCATGTCCAGACAGTCCTGGCACCACTCAATTGCCTGGGGGGTTTAGGGGATTTGAGACAATCAATTGATGGTACCTTACATTCCAATCATAGCCATCATTATTGTCTCCTATGAAAGGGAACATCTGGTGATGACCACACACAAAGAGAGCACTCATGTGGATTTTAAAAACCTGTAAGCTGGAACAAGTACCTCCTTGATTCCCCAGCAGTACTTAATTAAAATCGCCAAGCCTTGAAAAGTCCCTTAGTGGCATTTGATTCCTGCATAAACTTGGAAGATTGACCATACATGTCATAGGTTGGATAAATGTTTTGATCTAGTTACATGTACCTGTAGTATCTACATGTATTCAGACGCTTGTTAAATTTGCATGTGTACTTGCGGTATTGATGAGGCAAATTTGTAAACACAGTGAGCTTCAAACACTCTGCTCAGTTATGCATGTCTGTAATATTTGATATCTTATACTAAATCAAGGTGAACCATGTGTTAAATTTGCCTAACAACCTTTTTTCATAAATAACTTGCCCCCAAAATAGGGTAGAGATTGAAATCCATGGTTAAGGCTCTGACAATTTAGAAGTAAAAGGTAAACACCAACATCATGTAGACATGCTTCAATAATGTGGTAATCTCAAATAACAGCATTGTTAATAATGACATTTCCATCCCAGACGTGTTGTGAATCAATTAAGAGAACTTGTTCTGCTGGATTCTGCTAACATCAGTCATGCTTTAGTGTTCTTTTCTCTGTTTTTTTTTGAACTAGGTCTTATGTATGTGAAGCTACTGGCATTTAAACAGGCCTTGTCAGCTATACTATCCCAATTAGGTTATACATATACCCAGATTTGACCCCTGATCTCCCGATGTGGATATCAGTGTTCTCCAATCAGGCAACCCTGGGGTGACAACAGCACCACCTTCTGCGATAGTATCTCTATGAAATTGGCCCCTCATCTCTAAGTGCCCTAGAGTGTATAAATACCGCCCTCTAGTGGTAGCCTCACCTGTCTACTGCACCCAAAGCAGGTCAGTGTGGCACCAACTGCCAAGTCAGCCTCAGGCAATGCAGGCAATT
Source organism: Leptasterias polaris (assembly GCA_037783415.1). Taxonomy (NCBI): domain Eukaryota; kingdom Metazoa; phylum Echinodermata; class Asteroidea; order Forcipulatida; family Asteriidae; genus Leptasterias; species Leptasterias polaris. The sequence goes on from JAZGTN010000035.1 coordinate 2,035,950, forward strand.
TAAAACATTGATGACATAGACAGATGTGGCCCATCAAACTACCTTGGGGCCCCTGAGTCCTTCTTGGACCCCACACACTGAAGCATTTCATGCTTAAAGGAGATGAATTTCTTCCGAAACATTTAGGGGGAACTATTGATTAGCCCAAAAGCTAACTTGAATTTCAGAATTCATTCATTAGCATTAGAAGATATCTTGTGCCTTATGTGCAACAACAATAATTAATACTGTTTCTCACTCTATGAATAAAGAACCAGACTATTTTTACATCCTGCCTCGGATTGGTTACATCAACCTCTATGGTTACATTGACTTTATTGAGATAAACAAGATGGCGATAGTAACAACAATACAGTGATTTAATATCACTAACCATTTTGGCAACATCCTAAATTACAACAGCTTTTTGCATTAAAATCCTGGATTAAACAAAATAGATCACAACTAGACCATTTTCTTTTTGTTTAAAAATAAAATAAAAGTTTTATGTCTGTATTCTAATGAGCACAATTTTTCCTGAAATGATACATGGGCAGACCAATTAATACTAATTTATCTTTCACATAGATGTTTACTTGTAAATGTTCTGTCAACTTGTAAAAAATATTGCAACCCTGCCTTGGAAGAATGTCCATAGCCTAAAAGGACATTTTAATTTATGAAATGGGGGTCATGACCACTGTTGTGCCATCCCTTTAAGGGGGTGCCTGTCCCTGGTATGGACCTTTAAGATTAAGGGGGTAAGACCATGCTGCACGCAACCTCTGCCAGCCTCTTGAGCGGTCTCCAACACCGTGTTGAAAGAAGGGCATCTGATCGCTGAGGTTAAGCAAACAGCATAACCATTTGTAGCAGATGCTAGAATGCTCAGAGTTAATGATGTGTCGCTCAACACAACCTAACTAGGCTACCTAGCAGACCCCCCCCCACTTCCCATGTCACTTGTTGCCCTTGCAACATGCATAGTTTTGATTTGCCAGTATTTTCAACAATGTGGCTTTGTTTCTGTATGGATGGACAGCCAAGTTTACTTTCAGGATTTCCACTAAATTTGTCTAAAGGTTACACCCCCCTAAAGTTTACCCTGACTTGTTTACCCTGACTTTACACCATAAAGATAATGTCTCTTTGGTGGATAGTCGCATTAAATTTCAGGTACCTGTATCCCAACCTCTCATGCTGTGTCTCAAACCATTCACAGCCCGCTATACACAAACCGGTAAATCTGGTCAAATTTGGAAAGCTGACCCCTCATCTCCGCCCCTCTGTTCCTGACCTTCCAGGCCCTGTGTCCCCTTGTAGTATTGGCATCTTCAGCCTGCTATTATAATGCTGGCTGGCAGGTGGGGACTGGGGCTTGTCATCACCACCCCTTCCCTCCATGTCCGCCCCCCCCCCCTCCAACCCCTTCCACACCCCCTCCTTCCCTTGTCAGGACCACCATGGCCAAGTTCCTCCTTCCATCTACTCAGCCTACACTGTCATGCCATTGACATCTCTAGTCCTCCATACGCACAATACACCCTCGCTGGCGGGGAGTCAGGGCAAATCAAAAGCCAACAAGTCGCCAGGAGCTATTTGCAGCTCAGGTAACCTGGCTGGACAAGGTCTCCCTGAAATATTGTTTAGGTTTCCTCATTCCAGCGGTATGATTCAGTGTCAGTGATGCTGACTGTGATCGGCTACCTTAATAGATTGAAGATGAGCTGTTGTCCTGTATGAATAGAATTAGTGAGAGTGAGTGGATGGTTTGAGAGGGGAGGGGGGAGGGTTGGAGATGATGATGATGATGATATGGGTTTTAAAGGGGAATAATAGCAAGGATGAAGTAACTGGTTTATGCTCGAAGTTGTGTCAGATTTTTTGTTGTTATCGATGGTTTGACCTATTGAGGTGGTAGAGAGCGGGCATGGCTAGAAAGTAGATAGAGTAGGTTTTGATGTGACCATTGAGTATTGTGAATATGTGCAACTCCTTGGTGATAACAGGCAGACATGGAATTGTCCGGAGGATGGATTTAGTGTCGGTGGGGAGGGGGGGGGGGCATGGCAGGATGGCCACAGGCAGCCCTTTTCTATGTACATGTAATGTACTTCATTTTGCAGCTGGCCACTTTATGACTAATCTTTCTGCATTTCCCTTAAATGAAACTACCTTGTGTGTAAAGCAATGATTCCGTCATCTTAAAAAAGTTAATCTGATTACAGCTTTTAATACCATGCCATTTTTGTAACGAAAAACAATTAGCTCTAACGAATCAGTTGCAGATGATTCTGATATACTGATGTTTTTAACTAATAGCTATAAGACCAAAGGTGTAAACTACTTTTAATTATCCAGCCATCCGTCAAGACATTTTTTCTTTTGTCCCGTCTACAGTCCTAGACATCTTGTCCCACAAATGCTGAAAATCAGTGCCCTCTGGCTGTGGCGAAACTTTTTAGCTACATTTTCCCATGATCTGGATGATTTGTTTACCTCTAAATTTGGATTAGCACCCACTTCATCTGTGGCAGATGGTCCGAGCCTCGTGGGCTGAGTTGGCCCCATTGCTGTCTTGACTCTTGTCTCTTGCCTCCTCCACGAGGGAGCTTTTTTTCTTGGACCTTTTAGCCTCATAATAACAAAGGAACCTCCCCCAGAAGCACTCCGAGAGTTGTTGATTTTCAATTAATCTAAAAGTTCCTTCCTCCCAGATGCTTGCTTCATGATGCTGTCAGAGGAGAAGAAGAAAAGGGAGGAAGGATACCTCAAAAGAAACAAGACAGAAAAACATGTGGCTTTGTTCCACTTTCTTTCTTCTTGTCACATTTTGATGTCTGTTTTGAATTGTGCACCGGTGATGTCATGGGGCACCGGCCTGCATCATCAGCAGGACTCTGTGATAGCGGTGCTTGAATCTCTCATTGTCGTCTGTGCAGAATGCCCGCAGGGGGTGCCGGGGACGGGTACAAGGGGGACGACAGAGGAATTGCATGAGAAAATTGATCCGGAATATTGCGGTTGTTGACAATAATTTGTCGCGTGACGTGGCCGACGGGGGCGCCAGAGGTGAAAATCAACATTCACCATTTACACTAGTGTTTATTAGTTTTCCCCGTGTCGGGGAGGTTGAGCATACATGGTGCTATGGAACTCTGGGAAACGGAATCAATGAGCGGACAAACAATAAGTCATCCTCACTATAGTCAGTCTCAATGATTTGATTTTTATGTGTAATATCTAATACGTATAAATAAATACAAGTCTTGATCACTGGAATAGAAAAGCTCTCCCTGCTCTGTTGTGGCCACTCAAATAAAAAAGCTTGTTTGTAATTTGCTAGTTTCACCAAAGTTTGTCAAATATAAAGGATTTATTGATGACAGTGTCAAAGAGCCCCTCCCCCTTTGTTTTAGGAGGGGGTACACATTCAATATGTAGGTAGTGATGTGGCAAGGATTGGTAATTTTCTGTTTCTACTGAAAATTAGGTTACTGAGATTTCTCACTTCTATATCATTACATTGAAACGAAAGTTAAGATATGGCGTCTAAATTCTAAAGATGATGTTCATCCCCCCTCCCTCGAAGCTAAATATTTGTGGCCACTTGTCCAGTCTGATCTGTAGTTACGATAAATCAAATTGGCGGATTCATCTACAGCTACGGCTGTGGCCAAGGGTGTTGCTATATGGCTGTTGCTAAGGGTGTTGCTCTATGGCTGTTGCTAAGGGTGTTGCTAAGGATGTTTTATACTTCAACACATGATGAGGCAGTGATCTAGCTGTATCCATAGCCGTAGCCGTAGCCGCTAATTCGGACACGGCCTTTTGATGAAACCAAGGGATTCTCAAAAGCAACTGACACTGTGAACCCCCCCTAGGCCTAAAGATACCTGTGTAGAGAAGAGGATGAAGAAATGATCAGTCTTAGATGTGGGAGGAAAACTTCAAATAGGAGCAATCAGGTAGGGGCTGGATCCACTGCTGGAGGCAAGTGGATGGGTGGCTAGATGGCAATTCAAGTATTAATCTAATTTTAACTGCCCTTTAATGTAGATTCATGTAAAACAGGTTTCTATTTTTTTGACATTGATCCATGACCTCCTTGATGTATTCATAGTGTTAATTGGCACCCCAAATAATTGACAAACACCTCTTTCAGCTCCATTTTCCTCGGTTTCCCCCCAGAAGGAATAAAACAAGACGGAAACATGGCCCTTTGTTTGTATTTCACGCCACAAATGGTAATATACATTTAGCACTTTGAAAGATCAAACTGGAGGGCTTGAACAAACACGCTCGCCGCTGACATACTGACGGCGGCGATAAACAAATCCTACATTCACCTTGACACATGTGTCTCCCATCAACCCAAATACAAACAAAAACGTGGTAAGGTGGACTCAAAGATATGGTACAGCCTCGGTGACTGTGATATATTAAAAAAAGTGGGAAGACTGGTTAAAGGGAGGGTACACCTTTGGTAATAACTCCAAAAATGAATGACCTTATAAACTTACTTGGTAAAGAGCACCGGAGAGCTGTTGAAATTATAAAACATTGAAGTAATGTAGTTTTAGAGAAAGAGGTAATTTTCACCCAAAAGGTTTTAGGCATAAACCCCTTTTCAGGCAACATGGGTGTTTTTGTTATGTTATGTTCTCACAACTTCGACCAATTGAGTCTGAATTTTCACAGGTTTGTTATTTTATGGATATGTTGGGGCACACCAAGTTCAGGATACTGGTTTTTGACAATATTTGCCAAAAGTAGGCCTATACCCTGCCTTTAAAGACTCGTTACAACATTTTGATTTTGAAAGAAAAAAACGAATATCTAAATGTATGTTGAAGATACAGTTCTTTGGTATTTTTGAGAAAAACGTCTATATCAACTAATAAATATTTGGAAAGTAAAAAAAAATGTATATATATTTTGAAGACAGTATAAAATAGTGCTACACTTCAATGTTAGTTTACTTTTAATGCTAAATGGTAAAATACTGATTGTTTGATGTACCGAGGGTGTAGGAGAGGGTTTGGGCGTGATTGTGTTGGGGGATGAGGTGGGTGTTTGACTCGATAGTTTCAAAAAGCATCAAATTTATCAGTAAAGTTATTGTTAATCTTAATGGACCATCCAGTCTATCATTGCTGTCAATCCAAGGTCCATTGTACACTACTTTCATGGTTTCCAGGCGTTAGTCATTTATATTGGACAAGCCCTCAGGAAGAACAAAATAGACAGGTAGTACAATATTACTAAAAACAAACTAAAACAAACTGGTGTTGGTTTTCCCGTCTTGATTGAGTACACACATTACGCCCAAGGTCAATTTCTGGAGGAATTCGTCTCGGCGGATTAAGAGGGAAATTGTACACAAACAGTGAGCACCTGAACACACCTATGCAGGGATTAGGTACACAAACAGTACTGGATACCGCTGACCTCCTGTTGGGGGATTGAGTGAAAATATTGTGAGATTGAGGTTAGACATATGGAGGCTCAGAGAGGGCTCATTGACGGTATGTGCTAAGGAGGATGGTAAGGACTGCATGAGAAGAGGTACGGTGTCCCATAAGGGCCATGCTATTTCTTAATTGGATGAGATTAGGTATGGATGCCTTGAAGGGCCAACTCACTACTGTTTCTTAATTGAATGAGATATACATGTAGTACGGATGCCTAGAAGGGCCATCTCACTACTGTTTCTTAACCAAATGAGATATAGTATGGACGGCTAAAAGGGCCATCTCACTACTGTTTCTTAACCAAATGAGATATAGTATGGATGCCTAGAAAGGTCATCTCACTGCTTTATGATTGGAGAAGGGGTATGGATCCAAAGGAAGGGCCCTTTACATATATATTTTTTTAGAGGTACAGAAGCCTCAAAATGCTACCCATGTTTGTTATGAGATGACATGAAATACATCCTGAGGCTTTGAAAGACCAATCTACATTTAAAAAAAATTAAAATTCACACTGCAAGATACATGTATTGAATGTTGAAAGGGCAGTCCCGCATTCATGAAGTGAAATGCCATTTCACTTTGTTTGTTAACCCAATTGACTCCTGAAATAGCCATCGCGTACACCGGTTTGATGCTGGAAGTGTTGTCATAAGTAAAAAACTAATAAAAGTACAAATGAAAATATTGAGAGCAAAGATATTCAACTTGTGAATAATGATACTAATGCCTTGATTTGCATATGAAGGAGCCCAGCAAATGATTTTCCTAATTTGATATTAATTTGTGAAACTATACACAATTACCTGGTTTGGTTGTATTTACTAATTTATTGCATTACAGATAGACCAACCAAAATGGCATTACAAGCCTGTCTGAGCTGCCAACTCTGTCTGATTCTGCAGAAAGTTACCTGAAAAATAAACCGATCATTCCATGCTCTGACGAACGGATTTGAAAATCTCCCTCATTATGCAAACTTTGTCTCTGTTATGTTGAATGTAATTCTAAATATCTCCCTGATTGTTGTGCGAAATCGCCCTGATTGCAAGATGCAAATGTTGGCAGGTTAGCCTTAGCAAACAAATTTAAATCAAATCCTGAAATCAACGTTTTTTTAAAACAAAAACCCAGAATTATGTAGGCCTTTACATTTCTCCCTAAAAGAGCAGCAATTTACGAACATATATACACTGACATTACCATTATTTGACACATTCTAGAGACTACCCCCCCCCCCCCCTTTAGAGAACACTAATTTAGCAAAGTATAAAAATATATGTATGGAATAACTTTTCAATTTGGGTTTTGTATACACACTGACACTGCAACCATATGCATGTCCCGGTAGGTGACATCCCAACGACGGATTGATCGTTGAAGCATGTTTTTCACAACGTCCAATCAGCTCGATTCCCAAGCACCTTTAAACCGTGTGAGGTAAACATTTGGCGGGCTTGACATGTGCTGCCTGTTGGTCTGGGTACGGGCAGGTGAAGGGAAGATGGCATTCCTGGTTTGGGGGAGACGGAAGAAGAAGAAAAAAGTAAAGGCCGTTGGTTACCGCCGATGGAGCAATGTTTGTGTCTCTTAGACTCGCTTGTCACATGACGGTTTACTTTTGAAAGAAAGCTTTGCTGAACCGCGGAGAGAGCAGTGTCAACCGCGGCTTCCTAATTGCCACGACTCTGTCCTCGATGCCGGAGAAAAGTTGGAGTGATGGCTAAAACCAAGTCAAGTGCTGACTTCGCACTCCGTGCCCTCTCTCTCATGTCCCCCCTCGTTCTGTTCAACCTGTCTCTCATTTTTGTCGGTGTTGGGATGAAAACCTTCCTCGATCCCCTATACCCTGGTTTTGTAGACTCACAAGGGCGGCGCGCACCTCTTGGAAGGAGATTAAGGAGTGTTGGTTCAGGATTTCCAACTCGGAATTGGGGGCTATAGGGGAGCAATGTTTTCCCAAGTCTTTCTGTTAAGGCCAATTTCTCAAGCCGGGGGAAAACAGTAAACAGCTCGGTGCGGCTGGGCGCGACACTTGTCCGGTTTTTGACAGAGGGGATTTTGTACCACGGAGTGTCTCTTGTTAGCTTCATACGGTGTTTGTTTTGGAGAGTGGGAACTTGTTACATGAAAATCCATTGCGTTTTCTGCTATGTGGGTGCTTTTGATATTTATAACCTGAATATTTAGAACTTATACTAATAGTGTTAGATCCTGAATGTGAAGTGGAACTTTTTGTGTTGAAACCTTTGCTCAGACGTTACACACAAAATTAAACACGACACTGCAATATGCAATGTTTGAAAACCAGAATTATTGGTTGGAGAATATGTGAAACTCTGGATTAGATTTTTAATCAAACCCACACACATGCAATCGTTCTTTTCAATAGAATAAAGTGGGACACGAAACAGTCGTTTTTAGAGCCTCGTTAGTGTGCTGAAAATAGCCGTCGGCAAGTCCATAGAGCTCCATATTGCTTTTAATAAAAAATTAGCAGATACAAAAACGTTGTTTATATTAAGAAAAGACAACTGAAAATGCATTGAATATTCTCGGGAGTATAGAAGCGTCCACAACAATCTTATGTTAAAACTATTATTAAAACGTTGTCAAATAAATCTCACTTAATTGAAAAAAAATAAGAAGAAGAAAAGAAAAAAAGAACAACCACCCGTATTGAATACTTCGCTTTGGAAATCCCGCATCTCAGCAGAAAAGGGTGACCAAAGACGTCTGATTGAGAAGGTACTCGCGAGGCATTGACTTGTAACCACTGAAAGAGTTCACAAAGAGCGTTACGGTCCCATTGGGATTGTTATGTTTCATGATTACTAGAGGATTGGAATGACTGTACTCTTCCCTCAAAACCAATTCGGGTATCAATCTCTTTAACGGATAAATGGCGTTCACACTCAGTCTGGTCTGAATACTGAAAGAGGCCTGTGGATTATGTCCACCTCTGTACATATTTGTGAAGTTTGGTGTTGATTGGCCAGGGCCCCCTTATATCCGTCGCTCCTCGTGCTCGGTTTCACCATATGACTGCGTGCACCTGTCCCTACTTTCACCCGAGTACATCCTCTCAAACCGAGTAGACTCCTCATTATTCCCCTCCATTTCTCCCCAGGAATAACATCATCGATTCGGGGGGCACGAGCGCACAGGCACGCTGGCGCTTTGTTGTCGTCCTAATTTAACACCGGACAATGTAGGAGTGATGTTTGCACGTGAATTATATTGGATGGGATGCTGTTTATATATATACACACAATATATAAGGCCTGTATATACTCTCCAAGTGCGGTCATAATCTATCCCCTTCCCCCTCCCCTTCCATATTGGGACTGATGAAAGTTAATTGCAACCTGTGGAAACCACCTGTCTTTGAATGAATATATGTACTAGTGAAGCTCAGCAGTCAAAACACACTTGACCTGTTTCCGAAGTGACACCCTTGCTATGCTGGTCTGCATAGTGTCGAACCGTACGAGGATGGGCTTGCTGTCGTGTCCGGAGAGACAGAAGAAGCACTAAGACTGTTGAGTATTGCGATGGTATTTACATGCTATGTCTTCCTCCATGCTATATATATGTGCGCATTATAATGAGCTGTCGGTATCCACGTGCTTCAAAATCACACAGAGCCTCACCCCACCTCAAGGTATAAATTGGCATTTTTGAAAATAGGTCGTCCAGATTGGTTGTAAATTAAAATATAGTGCATCCAAATTGCTCACTTGTAACACAATCTAATCCAAACCCCTCCTTCCGCGATAAAAAACCCCCTACAAAAACCCCACAACAAAAACAAAGCAACAGAACACAAACAAACAAGCGAAGCAAAACACACCAACAAACAAACAAACACAAATTACATCTGTGTCGGTGGAACATTTACAGCATGGGTTATTTTTGTGTTCTTATTGTGTGTGTGTAAACTTAGTGTATTGACTCCCCAAGTCGCTTGTCTCAAGTCTTCTCTATTTCTAAAACACTGTTTTGTCAATGTTGTATGTACCAATAATTTTCGTCTTGTATCAACATCTTTGCATTAAAGAAGAAGAAGGAAAGAAACAAAACCCGAGGGAGCTCGCAGTTCAAAAGACCTGCAGGGAATTAGTCAACATCCCCCGCTAAAAAGTGGGGGCAAAAAAAAATAACCCGAAAGTACGCAGAACTTTGTGTGCAGACAGTCTCGAGGCATTGACATTCGCGTGCAACCTTTATAAGTCTGTCCGCGTATTGAGCGCGTGAATATGTACGGTGTGATGGCTCGGATAGGCCCGGGAGGTACTGTGGCTGTGTTTGCCGTTGGCTTGGTATCCCCTTCATCGAAAACCATAGTGACAAAATACTGTGCAGATCATGTAACCCATAAGTGCTATAAAATAGTTAGGGGGGGCCTACCGTTTTGTTTTTGAAGGTTTTTTAAAATGTGACTATATGATGCGCCGTCTTTATCCTACTCAGTGGACGCCATCTTTAACGTCTTCATTTCAATCTATTGTTGTATATTATAATTATACAAATAACACGAAACTGTAGGTCTACTCTACTCCAAAAAGGGTGAATGTGGTCGTACTCGTTGACTCGATATTTCCATTTTCTTTGGGAGACGTACTTGGATTATGATATGAGGGTAAATAAATCTACTTTAATTTATTCGAATTTTGTAATGGGCTCATTTTGATTGAAATCTAAGTGTTTGAATTATGAGAAGCCATACTGGAGCAAAATGGTTTTAATTATTTGCATAAAATCAAATAATGCATCTATAATTTGTGTAGCATGCGTTTACTATACTGTTTGAAATAAAAGTTTAATTCAAGATGGCGTCATGGAGTATATAGTCATTGTTTCCTAAAGTATCTTACATTTTTGGTTGTTTACTCAAGAGTCTCATATTTGCGAGCAAACGTTTGTTGTGTGCCGTGAAAGAAAATATGATGTTAAGTATTGAGAGAGAAAAGGGCTGAACTAGTTACAAACCCCTTGTGAAATTAGTCCATTAGTACCGAGGTTTGTGGATACACCCCTACCTCATACTGTTATAATACGCATTACATACAAGCCTTGATACTAAATATTGATCTGATGTGACAAGGAGAGATGTACTAAGTGGGCAAGCATAATCCAATTACAGGATCCCAATGACAATCACACTGAAAATGAGCCTCGCCAAAAATATAATTCCCCGGCAAATTTCTGATCTTCCCAAACAAGCTCAATGACGCAGAGCGAAAGACGTTGGCACGAGCGGCCAGCAGGTCCGAGGGGGAAACGGCATTGTTCTCCCGCTGAAAAGCCACGTCAATTTACGGTGGAAGAAAATCAAGTTGCGGAACAAATGTGAAGCAATCTGCATGCGCGCGCGGCGCTTTCTTAACATTTGCCCGGCCGTTGTTGTGACGCTAAAGGCCCATTGAGCCGCTCGTAGATTACTCTCACGGCTTTCACATTTCAACCTGCCGAGGAGAGCTCTGCATTCTTCGTCCACTCTTTTCAGTACGAGGATGTCCTCCCAGGTGAGCGTGAATCAATTTGTATCGGATGCATTTTAAGAGACGTTGCATCAAAGAGAAGAAAAAGGGAGATATCTTTTTCTAGGGATGGTAAACAATGGTTTTCCAGTGGGACCATTTGATGGTAATATTCCCCTGTGATGGTTTGTGTAAGGGCATATTCCATGTAATAATTGTTGTTCTGAACCGTCTCCGTCAAGAAAAATAACCCCTTCTTAACTCTGTCTCTCTCTTCTCCCTCTCGGAGGGAATAAGTTGTTTCTTTGCCTGGCCGGCGCTGTGACTCTCCTTTGTTCGCTGAATCATCTAAATGGATACAGAGCAAACCAGTCGTCTGAGAAATCATCGACTGTCCATGTCGCGCGTGACATCTTCAAGGATCGGAGACTTTCTCCCAGAAAAATAAATCAGGAAAATGAGTTGATGTAAAGTATTTGAGATGGCCTCGAAAACAGCCATATATATAAGTATTTGTTCTGTTATAGTAACACCTTCAGACTTACTGCAGACAAATCGCTCGTACAAATATTTACCGATATCGCACATTTTCAGTCATATACATTAATTTGTGCATTGATATGTGTATCGTGTAAGCACGCTACGGTCTACCAACGATTGTGCAATGCTCACGGTGGTTATATACTATTTTGTAAACAGTAGGCCTACACACATAAATCATAGAGTGAGATGTCGAATTGTTTACGATAGTTTCTGGTAGTTGAAATTTAGGCAGTGATTCCATGCTAATATAGATATTAATGCACTGATCATTCTTATATCTTTTTCGATGTTTTGTGTGGGACTTTTCCCTTTTTAAACACAAACTGAGCAAATGGATCATCGGAATTTTTTTGAGAAGAGAACATTCATTCCAATCCTGAAGTTTTCAATAAACCCACATACAATCGATGTTTTTTTGTTTTTTTTGTTTTTTTACAAGTTCAGTTTGTACTTATTGAAAGGTTAGGGCTTCAAGAATGGTTTATGGCAAACGCGTACTTTGCATCACAGTCACTCTTACATTAAAGTACAATGGAAACAATAGTTGCTCTGCGTATCACACTATATAAGTATGACCCTAGCCCTTTTCGTAGAGCTGTAAGGCAAACAAACTTGCTAAGCACAGACACAAATTGCTTAGCAGAAAACAGGTTGCCGAACGAAATGCTTTGAACTGCCTAGATAAAGGACTGAGCAATGGTATACCGTGGCGATGACAGGGAAAACCGTCCTTCACCCATCTGATTATCATGTAGCAATATATATCATGGATGCTTCCCTGCACCCGGGATGATTTAAGCGCTCAGAAAATTGGAAATTTGATAATGCTGTAGATTTTAAACTAACTAATTGCGGGGCGCCCTCTACAAACTTTCAAAATTGTTCTTCAGCCCACAATTATTTAGCAAAGTGATTTCAAGAATGATTGTTTTTCTTCCAAATGTTTGTGTGCAACTGAAACAATCATCATAAAAAAAAAAAAAAAGCCTTGGCCAAGAGACGGTTTTCCCCCTCCATCAGCGTCTGGCATGATAAACTCCCTCACATCGTGTCTAAGACCCTACCATTGCAAATCCTCCCGTTGACGCGATAAGTAATTGACTTCAATTGTTTTCTACCAAATGAGGAAAAGCCTTGGACCGTGTTTGTCTTGGCTTATTCCTCGAGTATACATTGTCTCATGGATTACCGTCGGAGTAGCCAAGACGCCGTAAATGACGATCTGATGGCATTTGGAACGAGTAACCTGATCTTTGGGAAGCATAGCTGTCATGTCAACGTAATCCCAACCTCTTCGTATTATTCCTTTAAATTAATGAATAATGAGAGAATAGTTTGGGGAAGAGCCGGGTAAAGGATATTGTGGAGGGAAGCTCGCGTTTAGGCCCCACTATCGGTGATTAAATTCGTGTCATCGGTGGCCGAGCCGCCCTGGCGCAGCCGGGTACGTGGAGGGGAGAGCAGCGCGGCGCCCGCTGCTGTCCGCGCTTGTAAGTAATGCACGCCCTGACCACAGCGCTGTCACCAGGCGCACCGTGATGATGAACACCGAGGGTTATCTACAGGTTCAGATGCCATGATACGGCAATAGTTAAAGTAACGGTCCGCTCTGAAATAACAAAAAACACAGACTTGAGTATCAAAAAGCCACTGTTGTGCGAAGAACATGAACAACAATGTATACAACATTACATGATATGACAGTAATTGAATAACAAACACAGCAAACTAAACTTGTGCACAGCGATCAACAGCATCATCCGCATCCATAACATCAACAACCATAAGAAGCTTCGGTAGCATCAACAAAAACAAATATTAACAACTACAGCGGAAGCCTCGGCATCAACAACACAAATTGTCACCAACATCAGCAACCCGACCCCAAAACATTAAGTAAGCGCATTGTAGCGTCTATTGCCAGTAACTACTATAAACAATATCACTTATCAGCAGCAGAAATGAAACGAAAGGCAACCAACATAAATTTGGAGTATAGCATGAAGACTAGAGTACAGCATCTATTCATCCTTTGCACTATCACCGTTTGCGTGTAGAGCCTCGACTTGGGGACAGCTGTGAATAGAAGCATTAACTCTGTATTTTAAAGGTAATGTAATGACTCTTTCATCCAAACCAACCCTAAATACATTCATACAATACAAATGAAGCATGAAGTCGAGGCTCTACACGCATATGGCGGATCCGTGCAAAGAGCGAATAGGAGTTTACTCTGTTTGGTTTGGCTGTATAGTGTCACTCATTGTGTCCACCATTGTATCAAAATGGCTTCTTGCAATAGACCCCTTGCGTTGGCCGCCATCTTTGATGAAACGTGCTCGCGTGAAGAGCTATCATTGGCTGAGAGTCGTGCGTAGCGCGTACACGCGTGCACTTTTCCATTGTTTTTCATCAAAGATGGTGGTCAATGACGTCATGTGCAATCCATGTATACTGCAGACACACATACAGATATACGCACGCACACAAACCCATAAATAATAATACTAAACACACACACACACACACACACACAATGTTTATTTTTCTTCACGCCGTCTACTTGAAGTATAAATGCAATATTTTGAACACAGCTGTACTCGCCCCGTACGGTTGATTGATTTGTTAATTGGAAGTGTTTAGAAAGTACGCAAATACAACTTGATCATGGGTCGCCAAAAAATTGCAAGTTAAAAATCTGTCATCATTAGATGTATAAAGTACATTCGGATCCCCCCAACCGTAAAACAGTATTCACAGTTGCATAGGACCCCACATGCTAAAAGTGAATCTAGGCTAATTGCAATTGCTGAAAAGAGATATCACACCAGACGACGTCGACGAGAACACAAACCAATCAAAGTAAAACAGTGTGGGGATACTGTGCATTACAAAGACACACATTATTTCCTGTAATTGGGACAGTGACACAGACAAAAAACATCTATACATCTTCGGTGAGAAAAAAAAATTAGAACATACAAATACAAATAAGCAAAGATGTAATCAGTATAAACGCAAAGCATCACAAAAATAAACCCGGCACAAATGGAACGAAATGTAATTATTACCAAGTGAGGTTGTGTATCTTTAATTTTGTGTGGCCGTAACAGTACCCCCCAACGCAAGCAATCTGATTTTTCAACAGGGTTGATCCTGGCTGGTGCCACTTGCCTGATCCCTGCTCCCCCTTTCTTTAAGTTTTATTACCGCAACAAGACGAATTTGATGGAATTAGTCGGCCTAGTTCTCATATTCTATTCGGTCGATGTAAATGGACCAGACAACTGTTATCTGTCCGCACCGGTCGCGAATCGACGTTGTTTTTCAAGACATTGCAGCTTAAAGACATAGCGCAGGATTTGTAATTTAGAACTAATTTGTTGAGTTTCAACTTGGAAGCTTTTTTGGCTTTATAACATGACAGCCGTTTCGATGTTCCTCCCAATCATTCAAATCAATGTAAACTAAACCGAGACTAGAAGTGAGAAATAGTCTGGCGCTCTGTTGGTGGGTTATCAATCAATATCCATTATTGCGACAGTATATTATTTACACCGGGGAATGTGACCGAGAAGGATGCAGCATGCTATTAAAAATGATGTGTTCTTCTGAAACACCCCAGTATCTTAAAGGAAACTTCAAGGTTTCAAGAAAAAAGTTTAATGATGTACTCGATATGAGCGTTCCTTTAATATCCAGTCTTCCAAACTTACTGCATTCTGTATAGCTTTTTTATAACCAGTGTTTTTTAAAAACCATCGAGCACAGTATAGCAAGAGGCATTTATTTTGTTTCAGCTATTTTCAATTCGCCTAGAAGTATTTTAGATTTTCTCCAATTACTTCCCTCGAGTATGCACCGTACTATAGATATTTATTTTATCCTGAATTTGTATTCTCTGTTTTGATATCTCTCAGTTAGTTCATTTTGAGACCTTCAAGAACCAGTGTAATGATTTTGTAAAAAGAAAATCGTGGGTTTCTTTCCCCTTTAGACCTTTTCTTGGGTTCTTTTTTTATATTTCAAACAATTACGATATATTGATATATCCCGGCTTTGGTGGTCGTTATATCTCAACGAGCAATTTGTTTGGGAACGTGGATGCAAGGATTCTTTGTTAATTAATCACGCCGAAAATGTCACAGTAAGCGCTTACTGATTATAGTTAATCATTAACAACTGCCGAGCTATATACCGACAGACAAATCAAAATGCTAGGTTATTGTCACGTGTTCATTATATTCACAAAACACAACTAATTATTCTATACAAGCAAGAATATTGTTTGCCTTTGTTAGGTGATTTATGCGCATGCGTTGTCCTTGGGAGTTGTGACGTCGAAAGGCCTATTACAACCGCAAGATCTCATGAAGCCAAACCTTTTTTTTTCCCCCGTAAGAAATTAAAACCTTGCAGGGAAATTTATCGTATGATGGTTTTGGGTTTTCTGAAACGACCTTGCCATTTTCTTGTTTTGTTTTATTCAGTGTTGTTTTTTCGGTGGGCGCTACACATCATAAATTCTAGCCCACGAATCAAGGTAACATTTCTGTATAAATGTTTCACCAGCCACAATAAACACCCCCTACAGAAATGCGAGAAATTCGCCGCCGTGTGCTGGAAAGTCACGTTAAATCTCGTTGTCATCATGTCATAAAAAAGTAGTGTATAGTTACGCCATGCTTAACGTGTGTGAAGATAATGTTCTTTGTCATTTGATATTTTATCACATTGATCGAGATCCCATTGCCTTGTTTGTTCAATTAGCGTTGTAACATTCCGGAAATCAGAACAGTATTGTGTTGAAATATTGACTATGAGTTTATGACTTGTAAAGTGCGTAAAATATCTACATCGATGACATTTGAGGAGCCGGTAGAGCTGTCTCACAGGATTTGTAATTATCTGAAGAACAAAAAAAGATCAGTTTCAATCTAAAAGCGAATCCTCCAGAGACCTGTTTC
Organism: Leptasterias polaris; assembly: GCA_037783415.1. Classification (NCBI taxonomy): domain Eukaryota; kingdom Metazoa; phylum Echinodermata; class Asteroidea; order Forcipulatida; family Asteriidae; genus Leptasterias; species Leptasterias polaris. The sequence goes on from JAZGTN010000035.1 coordinate 2,052,396, forward strand.
TGTCGGGGAAAAAATGTCAAAGTTGAGGAGTTAGCATTTAAGACCTCTGAAACCACCGTTGCTTAAACGAAGATACTGCCACAATGAAGCTAACCCAATATCAATGTAACAAAATCACATATTTTGTTGGTTTTACATAATCTGATAAACTTTCCAAAAGCTGGTAAACCTTTTGACGTCGTCACGCCGCCCGCTTCTTAGAGGTAAAACAAGGATGAAACAGTGGAAACGCACATCTATGTATAACACACGGCGCACAGGATGGTCCATTGAGCAACCTTCTTTTGACCTCTAGCAGAGGGCGCCCTACTCAAATGACGTCATTGAAGTAGAAGATGTGAATTAGTTATCATTCTCTATCGAATTGATTTACTCTTCTAAATGCACAAATTACTGCATATATTATTTTGCTCAAATCGAAAACCTTCTGTCTGTAAACGGCGTAGTGGCACAGTTTGTCCGGATAAAAAATAGGTCTGAATTGGTTTCATCTTCAAAAAATTAATATCCAGAACTTATTCATAAAAAGGAAGAAGACAATAGATAGGTTGCAGTATGACGTAAATCGGCCATCTTTACGGGCAGTTTGGAACACACAGTCATGCGTTTCGCGTGAGAACGGCGTGCAACACGCGCACATTTCACAAAACTCACTGCACGATTGGTCAGTGAACAACGCGGCTGCGTTAATAATTAGAGCGCTTGACGCGCCTGCATGCCAAAATGCAATTTGCCCGTAAAGATGGCGTCTACTGGGAACTATCTATTGCTTAGGAAATTTGGTCTGGTATAAAACTTTCACATGAATAAAATGTCGAAGTTGAGGAGTAATCATTTGAAGTCCTCTGAAATAACCTATGCTTATACAAAATATTGCGGCCACAAATTGAAGTTAGCACAATAAGCATATAACCGTGAATGAAATCACAGATTGTCTTTGTCTTTACTACTTAAAGATTAGAAAACCGTCATTTATTTATGTATGTGTATTATCCTTTTCTTTTCTTTTTAGAGTAACTATCAATCAGATGTACTTTTGAAATGCAAGATCGTAAATAATAGGAAGTTTTTATTTCACTTCGATGGTTTCGTTACTGGGACATAATGGAGATGTCTTGCGGTATGGGTTAGGGGTGAGGGCGATGGGTTGGAGATAGTTTTTGTGGTAATTTATCTTCCTTGCTGATGAATTAAGGAGGAATTATTAGCTGTAAACAACCGCCACCTGCATGACCTCCAATATGTCACTTGCTGGCATAACACAACTAAATTTGTAAAGATTATAGCAATGCATGATAATTGTGACAAAATATCGGTTGAGGTCTTCTTGAAATATCAGTTGCAGCAGTTTTGTCACGAGCCACGATAGCCAATGGTGTACATTATTTTGATTCAAAGAGATAGGAAAGGTTGTTTAACATAACACAATTCTTCGCCAGATAGTGCATACGAATAGCTGCTATTCTGTCAACATTTTAAATGTTGTGCCTTTCCTTGATTCAGAAAGAGTATGATAGCAGCAGTTGTATGCATTGCCATTATTTATTATAAGAAATAAATATAAAAAATAAAGAGTGAAAAAACGACAACATTTTGCTCTATCAACATAATTTGTACGACCGTTATATTACTTTAAATGCCAAGCGTTAAAAAATCTGAACTTGAACGTGCCAGTTACACTAAACGCTGTCTTGTCTTGTTATAAACAAAATCACAAGTGACGCCTAACTGCAAAGACGTGTAATTTTGATTTGTTCAAACTTTTCTTCGACGAGAAGAACTTGAACTTGTTTCACTTGGGAAATGTTTTACAAGATGAGGCTGCACCTGTTTCGCTCGATTTCTGGTACGTTGTATTGTATCTACTATTTTTTATTATTTTTGGTTTGGAGCACGCATGAGTTTCTCCTGACACGATTCAACTTTCGAGGGGATAAGTTTGGATGCATTAACGTTCCAGATATCTTTACTGAAGGATTGGATCCATACTTTTGTGATGCATAGTGCACCCCATACTTTCATCTTTTGTGATGCATAGTGCACCCCCATACTTTCATCTTTGAGCGTTTTGTGGTGGGGGACAAACTACCAATCCGATACCAACGAAACTGGCCCAGGTGCACCGGCCGTAAATTCATCACTCTGACGTCCGGTGTGTAACCCAAAACACACGGACGGTGAAACCGATGAAAGAGCGCCGAAAGTGCACCCGTAAATTCTGTTTACAGCCCCCGGTGCTGCAACCTGGTCGTAAAGTAACACTCTCTGGTCGTAAATTTCGGCCGCGGGTTTCGGGTTCGCTTGCACCGCGGTGAAGTGACAGGCAGGGACACCTCTTTTCAATTACGGGGAAGGCTCGCTGTGTCCTGCTTAGTCAGGGGATGATTACACTGAGGGGGTTGGAAGACAGAAGTTATTGTTTGCAAACAAATCAAAAAAAGTTCCGAACTGTTGATAAAGTCCAGATGCATACACAAACTCAAGTTTTTTTTGGTCAATGTCTTACAGAAATGTCCCTACAGAAATAAATAAAGCGGAAGTACGAAGGATAAAAAAGGATCCTATTTCAAACACGATTAAGGATGACCGTGCACTGTTAACGATTCAATTTAAAGAAGTTACCAATATTGTCCCTCAGAAATGTTTCCTTCTGAAATTGCCCCCTCCCCATATCTTTCTATAAGCACATTCTGCAATGTATACTAGTTATTATTTCAATGACAATTTCAAAAGGTTTTGAATGTGAAATTCAATATACCCCTTGAATGTGAAATTCAATAGATCGACTGTGAAATTCAATTTGAATGTGAAATTCAGTATGAATGTGAAATTCAATAGTTCGAATGGGAAATTCAGTAGTTGAATGTGAAATTCAATTGTTTGAATGTGAAGATCAATAGGCCTACATTGAATGTGAAATTCAATAGTTTGAATGTGAAATTCAATAGCTTTAATGTGAAATTCAATAGTTCGAATGTGAAAATCAGTAGTTTGAATGTGAAATTTTGTAGTTTGAATGTGAAATTTTGTAGTTTAAATGTGACATTTTTAGAGGAACGATTTACTGCGTAAACCATGGGTTGATTAGAACAGAAAGGCCACAAATGGCATTTGTATAGAGATTTTGACCTTATAAGGTGAACCACTTGTCCGGGATTTATGAACTGACCCTCTCATCTCCAGTGGGGGATTCAGTTACCCGTGAAATGGACACCAGCCTCGGGGGCAAAATCTACCGCTACACCCGGTCGTGTTTATAGCTTCCATCAGAAAACCCTACGCGGTGTACGGTGTCCCGCCATCCACAAAATAAATCACCAGTGTTTATCCAGCAATTAAAGATAAATGATTTTCCGTTTACACCTTTCTCGTGAAATTTAACAGTCGCCTGTGTGTGTTTGGATACGGGGACATTATCTCGCCGTATCGGTACGGTCAGTGCACGGGTGAAATGCACCGGCCGGTCGGTTCACCCGCTCTTAAAAAACCTGTTGACTTCCCCGGGGCAACTTGTCTTTGAGAAATACATGTACACCGCGCCTAACTGGAAGTGACAGTCATTACGAGATTGTCTTGTTGGACAGGTCTAGTGCCCAACCTCGACAGGGGATTTTGAAAGTATGCAGTATATCCCTTATTGAGTGATTTGTGTTCGAGGCGCTAACTATTATACCCCCATATATGACTTCCCCACATGGTGTTTGGATAAAATTAACGGTGTCCACTGTGTCTGCCATATTGTGGATTTATGGTATGTTTAGTTCAGGCCTTTGTTTGGGGTTGACCTGAGGTCAGGATGGGGTCACCTCGGTAATTTCTCCGTCTTGGGTAGAACTTGAAACTGGATTTATTCCCGGATTTTATACAACATTTCCAGCTGTGATAATGTCACAGCTTTTGAAAGACTGTGTCTTTTGACACAATGTTAGCCTTTAACACGACTTAAGACGTCTCATTGAAGAATAAGGAAAGCATCAATGCGTTATTTCCCCGGCGGCTTCTTCAATGGGCCTGGTTTTTTAAACAAGGCAAGAGTAGAAAGCGTGTAGTCACTTATTGTACCGAGTTAACTGGTTTTGCGCTCTCTGTGTGGAAAGTACAAAATATGAATTTCATTGCTGTTATTGTGGAAGAATAAATTTATTCCCAACACCATCCAACCAACATGTGTATTCATCATATCAGGTCACATTTATTAGTGACAACAGCGGTTTATTTTGTTGGCCAGGAATATTTTGTAAATGTCCACCATGTAAACGTGTTTATTTTGATTGCTGCAATCGGAATAAGTATTTGATGAGATGGGAGAGTGGGCCGGGGCTTCAAATGCTTTTTTGTTTGACCTTGACATTGAGGGTGTGCAGTTGCCCCCTGCCTGGGCCGTACACCTTGTCTTGTTTTGGTGGGTATCGATACTGCAACAGCACCCCTTTTCAAGGGTTACACGAGCGGGGTCGGTTGTGCGCATGGCATTGCAAACTAACAAAGTCCGATTTGTACAAATCCAACATAGTGTCCTCTCTTTTTCTGTTTGGTCAGGTTCCACATAAATAGATCTACACTCTGCTAAAACTGGGGTGTTAAAATGCACATCATGGGTGTTGTCAAGTATATATAGGGAAGAGAGAATCAAAATCAACATCATAGGGTATTAAAATAACACAAATGTAATTGGTTTTTTTGCAGAATAGTGTTATTATAACACTATATGGTGTAAATTTAGATTTTTTTGGTAAATGTTTTTGTCAACCCATTTTGTGAATTTCAACACCCTTGCTTTTGCAGTGTGTGTTGGCATCATGTTATTTTTCTCCCGTCCAAACCATGTAATAATAAGCTAATAAGGCCGGGAGAGATACACAATAATCTGACCTCATTTTAAAGGTTTTTGTGAGTTTTCTACGGGAAAATCACAGATTGTGGCAGCATGATATTGTCTGCAAACCAAAATCTCTCCTGTCTTAGCTTGTTTATATATAGTTCTAGTCGCTGTTGTATTGTTTGTCAATGTGAAAAAGGGGAAAATCTAACAAGCACTAGCAACGAATTAGCGCTAATCTGACAAAAGCCAACACGACGGTGCCATGGTTGTGCGATCACTGCTGGTATTTCGTCCAACACCCCCATTGTGTCGATGGCTAATAAAACGAACATTATGCCCAGCCACCAGAGTACACCGACTTCATTCAATGACAATATTTTCAGTCGTGATTGAGGGTTTTTTGGATGAGATATCTGCAATTTCTAATTACCCTTTTTCGCAAATTATCTTCTTGTAGTCTCCATAGAAGCGTACTGGAGCAATCAAGCATACCGTCTTTTCAGGTGGTTGATATCGCCTTGATGACATCCAATGGATTGCCTACTCCTTTTTGTTGCAAGACGTTCATGGCGGCTCCTTTTGAAAATACATCTTACAATTTTCTCAAGGTGGCCTTTGAAAGATGTTTTTGCTGAAATGAACACCTCCTAAGCCTGCCTGTGATTCCATTCATTCAAAAATGAATTAGCGGTAATTTGTAGCGAGTTGCCATTTTACACGGTGACTGATTGGAAGTGGATGTGTGTGACCCGCACCGAGTATCTCGTGCGAGGTCAGTCTCAACGGCTAGTCTCCCTCGGGTCGTTATTTTCTGTTCAGACGCGATGAACTTGACATAAACGTCTATATACCGATGTGCGGGCAAGACGGCGGCACGGTTTGTGATGTGCAATTAAAAACGAATCGCGTTGGAGACTAATTTTGTTAATGGGGCATCATTGGTTACTCTTACAACTTTTAGAATGGTAGTATCAATAAACGCCATACGCGGTTGCTATTTTGAGGTCAAAGGCCAAAAAGGTCATTGAATCGACCTTCCAAATTAAGTGGATGTGGTTTCAACTGTGGTTTAAAACTTGATAGCCTTTCACCAGAGCAAAACGTTTTACTCCATGCCCCAAGGTAAATCGAGAGTTCAACGCGGTATTAACTTTTTTTCTTCTTCATTTTCAGAATTTGATTCGAGTACCTCAGATATACGCCTTAGGCCCTTGTGACAATGTTGTCAATATGAAAACCAAGCAGTTAACTATTTTATCGTAGCTCTTCGTACATTACTTTTATGCGATTTCTTAATGCAGATATCTACAACATTGGGGAAATGGGTCTATAACACAGTAATGTTATGACTCTGCTTAGCCAGCCGGGAATTGAGGGTTCTATACTCAATATTAAGATCAGTAAAACCCCTTCTTGATTATGAACTGGTTTATTTACCAACTAAATTAACCCAACTTACACAATATAGAGACATGGACGTGAAGTGAACCACAGAAGCCGGGCTGACAGCTACGGGCGATTAAAGGCCGCGCCCTGGCCAGTGCTCTAATTATTATTCAAAATATGTTTTCGCCACTCTCTTAAAGTAGTCCGTCAATATTATTTAAGTGTTATTATTGTTTTTATTGTCATCATTGCAAAGTCGAACATGAGAGACGCGTTCAGAATTAATGATTAATGGCCTTCTCGTATTAGAAAAACAATCGATGAGAATCAAATACACGCATCTTTTTCCATCGTTGCAAATAAAGGTGATTACCTGGCGTGTGTGTTACCCTGATTGCGTTGGCTCTTGATGCAAAGGTAAATCTTTTTCATCACGATAGGGGCAGTCAAAAAAGAGATTTTGCCAATTTTCCACACTGCCTGTGAATACAATCCGTCATTATGTGCCTTAATTCGGAACCTTGAACGGCAAGCCCGGCGCACTCGGGAAGGACCTTGATCTACGAGTAACCGCTACAAAATAATTAAGAAATGTACTCAGCTGGCAACCTTTGCGGTGCAGCAACGTGTCGTGCGTTCACTGCGTGAGTCCCATTTTGTCCATGGATCAATGGCGACAGTAAAATATTGTTTAAATCCCAAACAATGATGTGGCAACATCAGTAGCGCATTTGGGTGATTAACGGGCGGGAGTGCGTGCAAATTGACACACAAAACGCGCGATTTATTTTCCCAAGCTCGTCAGAATCTGTCTGCCTAATTACGCGGCCCGGGAAACAGCCATGTTACTGGAGAGTGATTGGATGTTATATCGGGTTGATGCAATGATGGGCTCTCTCTCCCGTACCAGTACCCTATATACATGTACACACGGTCATACCCCCACGTCATGAGCCCTCACTCCAACCTTGGATGTGAGTTAATCACCACGCGGTCCGGGCATCAAAACCAAGAGAGCGCGCGCGAATAGTTTTAATTTTCAATTCGATTTATTCCTGGATTTGTTTGTGGGTGGGGATTTTCTCTTTATACGCACCCTTTGGAGTTCAAAGGGGGAACGGACTGAGATTTTCTGCCTAATCCGCTTGAAACACCAAACTTATCTTTTGAAAATTACTTTGCGGCGAAGGAAATACAAAAGTTTTTCGGAACGAAAAGTTCCCTCTTTAAATAATAACTAATAGATAATGTTGACTGTATTACAAAATACAGCCAAGGACAAGATAGCGGCTATGTTGCAGCCATTTTGGCGTAACATAAGGAAGAAGTGGTTACCAGTCACACTGACGGTACACACAGCTCTGTGTTGCAGTCACTGTGTGGACATTCCTTTGTTCTATACACTTAAGGAAAATCCTAATCCCCAACACTGTGAATAACACTGTGTGGACATGTGTAAGTCCACATAGTGTTTAAGTCCCAACATTATGTGGACCTCTTTTGTTCTTAGGTCCACACTTCGTATGTAGCGCTAAAACACATAAACACGGGCTTAAAGTTTGAATGACATTACGGCAACTGACGTCATTGATCACGTGCTCACGTTAGAGTAGTTTCCTTCTAATAGAATTATCAATGACAAAGTGTTATGCGTTTTTTAAGAGGATTTTAAAATTATGTTATTAATCATAAATATGAACACTTGTTTCTTGCCTGCTACCAGCAAGTAGGCCTATAGGCCTTATGTTTTTTGTCCAACACATATTAAAAAGTGAATTGTAAAGATAAGAATAATGCATTCTGCGATAGACGAAACGTGGAGTCACTTAGCACTGTTTTGAATATATACTTCAAATCATTTCGATTAACATGCAGTTTGCAGTAACTAAATCTTTGATTGTTGATTTCTTCTGACATGTTACTTTAAACTATTTTTTACATTTATTTATTTATTTTTTTGTTTTTCTAGAGGCGCGCTTTCTCTCGCACTCTCACTCTGTTTTCATCCATCAACAATCAGACACGACGTTATTAACCAAATTAATCTCGGATATACAACCGGCGTCGGTTTACATGGCTCTTAAACGAGCATCATCATCCGTCTAAATTTACCCGCAGATTCGACCCGCACCTTCCAAGTCCGCCCCGTGCTGAAAACCAGGCCAGGGTTTCCCCCTCCAAAAAAACCTCCCCACAAGTGTCAGTAAACGGCTAGGCGTAAAGCCGTCAGTTTCACTCACGTTTAGTTCATCACCAGCAATCATTAGTTCCACTCAAGATCTCGTTAGCGTTGCTATGAATTTACCGTGCGACCCCTTGACGGGGTAAATACCACAAGAACCATGTGAACTGTGACAGCTACGGTTTGCATCCTTCTCTGATGTGAGACTTCTTCTTCTTACACTGTCGCATCGCTCAGTCGGTGCCTTAAGTGGGGAGGGGGTGATCGTCTTTTGATTTCGCTTGGGTTAATTTCATTTAGTGGAATTCTCCTGTTGAGAAACGACTAATACAGAGGAAGTATCAATGGTACGTTGTTAATGAGCGTGTAGCCAGCGTGTCGCCATGTGATACACGACACACCATGAAGGGGAACAAAATTAACCGTTTGTACGTGAGCCGAAAAGTTATTGGCTGGTAGTCGTCTTACAAGCAAAACACTACTTTAATATAGCCGCACAAGACTTGGATTTTGTTAAATGTTAAACATTATCATAGTGTTTTTTTTGTAGACCGTTCACCAAGTTTTCTCTGCAATTCAAGTTTTGCTCAACAGTTTTTTTCATGCATTTAAACTAAATTAATGTAATTCATGAATAAAGAACATTATTAGTTTTTGCATAGCCTACGTCGATTCAGCAGGGGAAAAACTAATGTCGAGTTTGTCAAGTCTGAAGTCTGTTGAGGCTGTGGACTATGATTTTATTTTTTATCCATCAGTGTATTGGATGTAAGTGTTACAGAAATACATGTCTTAACCTTGTATTGGTCGTCGGGCAAACATATCATGTCCGATATGTGGATACGGTCGTGTCTCGTTGACTTGTCATTATCTACTCCACTCCGTTTTTATGTTTTAAGTTTCACCCACTCGTCAGCCCTATCCCTTACCGCAGTCTTAACCTCCAAACGATTTCACCCTCACCACTTGATGGGCCTTCATCGCCGTCTTGTTCCTCTTCGTCACTGTCCTCTCAGTTGACTCTCGTCCTTCATACGTGGTATCAATATCCAAAGAGTCCGTCCATCCCTGGACAAGTTCAACCACAGAGGAAGTCAAAGGTGCAAGAAGTTTATCCGACGCCCGATTGGAAATATCATCCGAACGTCAATATGTACTCGGCCTGGTCTAACCCCCGGACTGGGGGTGAAACAAGCACCGCTTCGTGTGCCAGCAATAACATTTGCACAGAACAAAAAACCTGACTGTGTCTCCTCGTGCGCAAGGGCAGGAAATGCCGCAATTGAACGGCCGATATTTGAGAAGCCCGGCAGCGGGCGGAAGGCGAGCGTCAGCGCCGGAAATCGCACGCGGTAGACGGCGGGGATGCTGGTTTGGGCTTGCGCCGGCACGCACCAGCGACACGTTGATCATCGGAAGCCAGGCGAGGGCCAGCTAGCTACCGTGTAAATTATCCACCTGCCCCGACACACGATACAGACAGCTCGGTTGAATGTGAACTCCAGCCCAGGACCCCGTACCTGAAGAGTCCACCGTTAAACCATGACTTGTTGAGCTACACTCTCAACCATGCATGTCTAATTTGTAAGCGTATATGTTTGTTAATTCACGGGCATGCAGTGAAATACAAATTAATCACCTTGCATTCAACTCTTTTGTTCAAAGTCTCTATAATTAATTCACTATTTGCCCGTCTTTCTGACACCCAATACAATCGGATATCATTTCAGATTTAAAACTCTGGACATTTAAAAAAAATCTTTATGCAGATATTACAATATTTATGCAGACGATATCAAATGGTTTATGTTTTTTTTAAATCCACGCCGTCGCTGGCTTTCAAATTAAAGACACTCAGTCTGCCATTGCTTTGTCATTGAATGAAACAAAATCGCGCATTTTACCGAGTCCAGACGTTTAGATCGCGCGAGACTTGAACAATCTAAGTGTACTGGATTGATGCTATATGCTCAATGAGTAAAACCCGAGGTTGGAATTCCGAAGTGATTCTGACGAATGTTTTGTTGTTTCGTGAGTCCAGGATCATGTCTGGATTAAGGAACTCAATTTTTAATATTCAATTGATCTTGATCAAGTAAGTCAACCCGTCGATCCATTGAGATTAATCAACCCACCAGAAATGCTGTCAATAATCACACATTAAGTGTGTCGATCGATAGATCGATGTATTAATTTTTTTTCAGTTTGATTTTCATTGATCAGTGAATTTCAGTCAACCTAGCCATATAGATGATTGTTAATCAGAGTCAATCAATCAATCAATCAATCAATCAATCAATCAGTCATTAAGCATAGGCAATCAAACAATCAACCAGCCTATAGCTGTATCGTCATATAGGTATAACGTATTACATGACCGGTTGAAATTTTCAAAAATTATGCGGAAATAAAATATAAAAAAACTTCCATGAAAGACAAAGCTTTATTTTGTTCAAAACTTGTGATCACAGTGGTCGATCAAGACTGGAAACCGTGACCCCTGAGATAGATTCGGGCACTTGACAAACAGTGGGAAGTTGAATGCACTTTCCCACAGCGTCACCTTCCGTACGTGTTATTTGCTTCAAAGGAACGTAGTGGGAATACCTGTCCTTCGGCAAGTCAAAAATTAAGCAATAGACTTTGGCAAGTCGAATGCTTCTCGTGCAATATTCTGATTGCCGCAAGAATTACAACAAGTAACTTTACTTCGCCACCGGCTTCTTTCAGAGCCCGAAACTCAGTCATCCAGAGAAGTTCCCTTGGTGCTACCGTAACTTCTCCGCAGGATGTATTTTCGCCTTCCAAAGTTTTCAAATCCAATTCAAATAAAGCCAGTGAAAGCCAGCATGTTCGTTGTGAACATTACTTAGAAAAATAACTGCATGTTTTGCAGTTTCTTCTGTGTGAAAAATGCACAATATGTACTTTTCTTAGACTATTGTGTGTGCACGTTTCATAATATTGAGATGGTTTCTTTTTCTAAAAAGCTCATATTGTACACTATACCATGTTTTGCACATTTTTTTAAATGGGAATCTTGATATAAAGTGTGTGATTGAACGTGACATTCTGAAATTTAATCCGTCTTTCCTTTGGAACTTGTAACATTTTACTTCAATTGTTGATATAGTGAAATTCTGAACAGATATGCATGTGTTCATACATAACCATCATATCACCAGCGGAGTGTTTTAGCTTTCCCGCTTGAGTTTTGCGAAACGCTGAAAAATAAATACATTACTGATTCCTCCCCGGAATGGTTATGTATTTCCCCAAACTCTCCCCGGCGTCCAACTTTCCGAAAATAGCCAAGGAAACAGAGTCTATCCACTCCGGTTGTGACAAATGAAACCTAATTTCAACAACATCGAAACCCCCGTGCCCGGTTGACATAACCTACTTACGGGGTAAACCCACGGAAGCAATATTGCTACGTTGTCTCCGAACGTCCCTTGCCCCGGCGCGGTTTGTGTCCCCACCGTTTACACACCTGTGGCCCCCAGGGTCGGGGCAACGGTGGGAAGGGGGTATTTCTGACTGGGTTGCCCCTAGCCCTACGAGATTGGGTGGGAGGGGTACTGTGCGAGGCAAGACCCCGGACTGTTTTCTTTTCATTTTCGTCAAGAACCATATAAGAAAGGGAAGAGATTCGCCGGGAAGTTCTTCATGAGATTGCCATGATTGGAAATGGGAAGATGCATATGTTTACATATCAAAGTGTATTGAGTCGACGGGTCACTGTCTGTAGAAGTCGTCTAGGTACTACACACTGACTAGTCTGGCCGCCAACTCCGTATATCTCCATACATCTCCACACAAACATAAAATGCGAAAGCGAATCTAGACTAATTATTTGCCGCCATTTTGTAACGCCCAGAACGTTCGTGTTGGTAGGACCCCTCAAAATAAAAAGCATGAACGCAGTTTGATCATGAGAAAATGATGTCATGTCAATTTTAAAGATCAAACAATTTGCAACGCTATGCTTTGCTTATAATATGAAAAAAATCCAATGTTGTTGAAACCCCTAATCTTTCTGTATCTAAACCAGTCTTTGTTGATGTAGTTCGTTTATTCCGCGATTTTGCGTCAATTATCGACCAGACTGTGTGTTTAAGGCATATTAGTTACTCCAGAATTAGAAAGAACGCTTGCCATCTTCAAGATGTAACATCACCAATGGTTACGAGGATGAGATGTTCAATATGTTCTATCCAACACCATGTCATATAATTAAACGCAACCAAACCGAGGCTAGAAGAGAAAAATGGTCTGGCCCCTCGTACTTTGTTTGATAAGAGTCAATAATTACTGTTGGAAAGATAGGAACAAAAGGCTTAACAGAGGTGACAAGACCGTGTATGATAAAGTTATACTGTTCCCTCTGAGTCGCAAGTGTTTTTTCGTAAAGCTGTTCAAGTCTGCCTCATTCCCGTTGCAGCATTAATCAGTATATGGTGCACCCTCTGTAGAAAGCTGCTGGGCAGACTATCAATGGCCAAGCACATTTTGGTAAATCTTTATTGCTTGTGATCGACACCTTGCTAGCTAATATGAACCTCGTATTTGAATCGTGTGATGCAGTAATGTCTTTATTTATTAAATCTTTTTTTGCAGACTCAAATTTTTAAGGTTGCATGGTAAAATGAACTTTTAACCTCTAAATTTAACTCAGATTTCTAAATTTATTTTGAGTGTTCATAAAACTTTATAATTTGTGATTATCTCGACGGCCATGCATGTCTGAAGTATGCAACAACCGTTATGTATAGAAAGGATTACGTCTCTTTATGCTCCGTCTCTGTAATTTCCCTGTAGAAGCCAGTTTCTCTTTATTTTAGATTGTTTCTTGTTAGCATGCTTTACCCCCTTCGGCTAAAAGTAGGAACCCCATAAAGCAAGACTCCCCAGCTTGTGTAAGCTATTAAACCGAATTTTTCATTATTACTTTAAGCCATGTCAACAAACCAATGGTAATTGTTTCATTTTCTAAACGGTGTTTTTTTGACCCGCCGCCCGGGCCGCGTACAGGCAGGTGAACTAACGGTCCGGGGGCTCCGGACCCCCGGGCGAGGAACCTGATATTTTATGGTCCACCCCTCATCCCGTTCCTTCTAAACAGTCGACTGTAATCCACTCATACCCGTAGTTTCCCATACAATGAACATTCGCACAGCCCCAGATCTCACATTAGCATCCGAAATTATTTTGACTCCGAGCATGCAGTTGTGAAAACGTCCCCGGGTCATCGCCGGCAGTTTTCGTCTCCCGCAACTGGAGCAATTTTTTTTTCCCTTTCTGTGTTGTTGTGAAGTTTATATACTATGACTTTATACATGTTCGGACAACGAACACGTAGAGCACAACTTGTTGTTTTCAGATTAACGGCTGTTGTGTGTCTTCCCTTATGCATTGCTTCGGAGTTATAAATAGCCGTTGGTCACTAACATGCACGACTTCGGTTTGGGTGAAATATGAGACTGCTCAGATTAATTTAGGATGCCGAGATGCATTATATTATATTCATCGACAAAGGGAGCAGCATTTTGCATTTTAAAGAGCTTTTATGGTTTTGCTGATTAGCAGGAAAGATAAATTAACGAATTTTTATTTGAAACGTTTCTTAGTTGTGACATGGGCAATTAGTTTGCTCTGGTACCAATCGTCCCGATAATTTTTTTTCTGTTAGGAAAAGTCCCCTTTTAAGGTCAGTTTTACCGATGTTTATAATCTTGACCCGCAAGGCACGATTAAAGCAGACGAAATAAGGTTGATCAGATTCAAACCAAATTTCTCTGATGTTAGATGATTTCTGACGGTTAATAATTTTCAAGTTATTCCGGCATAGTACCACAAAGACTTTAGGCTCAAAAAGAGTCGGGTTTTCCTTTAAAAATCACCAATCACATAATACCATCCATTGAGACGATTTGCTGGTCAATGCATGCCAACTCCAAACCGCAATCTTGCCCGCATCTTTAAATGATATAAATAAGACGGCATCAAAAACGAAACCGTCGCTTTAATTTGTCCATCTAAAAAGACAGTTGACTAATAGAATGAATGTTTTATACATGTACATGAATTAGTGTGAATAAGGGAAGCACGTAGGTACTTGTGTGGAGCGCCATACGCACTCGTCTTTTAGTGCTTCTTCATTAAACGTAATGGGCTACATCAGAGGCCGGTTAATTGTTTAGGTTTGGGGTATTAATTAGTTTCAGTGACCGGGGTACTTTGTCCGGCTGATGAGAGTTTGATTACACGGTCCGCTGGGAATAAATTACAGGCTTCTGTATGCTATAAATCTCAAGTCGGATGACTGATGGGAAAATTGTGTGTGTTTAAATCCACTAATATTTGCACTGTAGCATTGGTACTAATTTTGTCTTCGAGAATAACTCACGTTTAGGTTTGCCTGATGCATAAAAACCACTTGTGTTTTTGGTCCTCTCTAAGTCTCTGTGCAGTTTTACGAATGGAGACGGTGGCAAATTGGGGGGGGGGGGGGTACGTTTGAAGTAAATAGTAATAAGTTTCAACTCTTTTTGTGTTTTCATTTTAAAATCCAGAGCTGACCGAATGTGGAATCACGTTTTTTTATTTTGAATCGAAGATGACGCTAAAACTGGTCGACTCGCCAAATGACGTGTGTGGATCATTGTATTAGCACACCCATCAGACACCATGCTTTATTTTAAAGAGTGTCGGCAGAGCAAGGTGCACCCAAAGAAGCGTGTGCTTTACTCGCCATGAGACAAGAACACCCAGTTGAGGGCGCTTTGAATGTAAATAATTATCCACGGTGATACGAGTTGGGTTTTTGTAAGGCTTGGTGAACAAAGAGACAGGCGTGCATGAATAGTGTAATTTGACGAAAATCCCGTTATAGAGTACAAGTGTAGTGGCTTCATGCTCGAAACCTGCTCAGCGAGCGCAAATCTGCTTAGCATTTCTGAAGATCAGATGAGGCAATCTCTCTATACGCAATCACGTCTCTCGGCTCCGTTCACGATTCAAATCACAATATTTTCAGACACACAAAAGCCAACGAGAGAAGATTGCTTTGTAGGAAACCCACAAATTAGAAACTGTTTCACCTTGAGAGATCTAACTTCATAACATATACCCCCATCTTGATTGCATCCCGCGGGAGCACGGTGACGCTGTTCTACTGAATGCGTTCAAGGTGTTGAGCTTCGGAGGATTAACTCGCAAATCAATTTGAACCCCAGCCGTTGGTAGTCCCCGTGTATACAGACACTTTAACAATATTTTCTTTCTCCATTTGTAATCGAAAATCGGGTCCCCACTGACTGCGGATATAATTCCTTTCGGTTTTTAATATTGAAAAAAAAAAAATAAAAAATCTTAACAGTGTTCTGTCCTTTACTTGGGTTAGGGATAGAAGGGGGGGGGGGGTGGGTATGTCTAAACGCATGTTCATCATTACTGATTAGAATTTGGATTAAGAGAGAGTAAAGCCCTCGTCTGTCAACACAGCGAGGTTGATGGGTGGTGTCATAAACGCGATGTGTCGCTGATTGATAAATCGCCACGTTAAAGGGACGGTATACAAACACAGCTTATTTTGCAATTTCATATTATCCGTAATCATCAAAAGTGCCGTTAATCTAAAAGAAGACAAACCCAACTTAACAACCCCATGTTCCTCTTCGACTAGAACAAATTGGACAATATATCACCCAATAAACTCAGTTTACCATGAGCTGCAAGATAATGCATAACCATATTTACACGGAAACTACATACATTGTAATTTGGACTAAATGATATAAGTACTAAGCAGACGAACATTGGTTTTTGAACGAAATGTATTATACACTCTCTGTGGTTGAGAGCCCAGGCATAATTAGATATCCCTATTTGAAAGAGATATTTTTCGTGGATGTAACCATTGACTGGTTGGTCCTTGTATCAAATCAAAAACTTACAACTAAAACAGTTTTTCTGTATGGGATTGGCATTGTATGTGGTGTATAGCTTTACGTTTCTTTTTACCAGCGATTTCAAGTTATTTTGTTTTCATTATGCATAACAAAATAAATAAATGTCTAAAGGTTTTTTCAAAGTTTAAAAAAAGAAAGATTTACAGCTTGTTTGGCAGAATCCTGAGGTATTCAAAACAACACTGTTCCTCTCCTTTGCCTGTCGGGTTTATTTATTACCTGTTTACTCCCAAACACAATCAATGCGTGATCTTTCGAGTTGACTTGCAGTTAAACCTCCATCCTGACTGTATCAAACAGTGATAAATAAAACAAACTTTTGTAAACTTTCCACAGTACGTCGACGACAGCTCTGTCGATTCAACTTAGATTAATCTTGAAACGTTTCGTTGTTAACCTCTGACCTCCAACAGGGCGAAATCTCCATTGTTGGTGAGCCGAAGAGGGTCATAGTTCAAGCAGTTCACGAACTTTTCGATCAGCAGGTCACAACCCCATGGGAGGACCAGACGATGAGGGCGTGCACACTTGTCTTTATAGGTAAGTGCATTTATTTGATTAATTAGTATAACCAGACAAACCTCCATTGTTCACCCATTGCTGGTTTTTACCATAGTTAGATGGATTTAAAATCCTGGGCATAGGTAGTCCTATAGTCATCCTCATTGCTCAGCCAATTGTTGCAGATGGATTGGTGGATTTGTGGTGATTCCCATAGTCTGCGAAACCCAATGTTTCAAAGTAAAGGATAGCTACCTTTACATGTTCATTCAATTTGTTGATATTTTAAGTATAATTTTAAGCTTTAAAAAAAAGTTGTTCTTTTCTTTTCTTGAAATTGATACAAGTAAAATTGAGGGCATCAGGAGGTACAGTAAAGTTGGTTATTAGTATAGTGGATTAGTAGTTGATGATGTGTTTTGCTATGGCTCTATGGCTAATCATATCATCTACTTATAACTTTTCCAGAATCGCCAAGATCGCATTTCCCATTACGAAAAGCCAGCGTGATATGCCTAGACGTAGCCATGATGCACTGATGTAGTCAGGCGCCGGGTTTTAAACTCTGTATCACTATCAGTAATCACTCAACGTTAGATGGATACAGGGAGCCGTACGGCGTATGTATCGGGACATTTCTTGGATTGTTATAAAACGCAGCGGACAGTGTGATGTAACGATTCGTAATCTCCTATATCACGAGTTCAAAATCAATACTTGTCCATACAGCATCGACTAAGCCTCTCTTGAAGAACTACAACTGTTATGAACGTAGCTTTTCACTTGATTCTCACATGATCCCGCTTCTAAATGTTGATGCGTCCAATAGAAGACGTCGGGAAATCATATAACAATTCTTCATTAAGCTTAATTCACTTTATGCCTTTGAAGGAGCGTAAATCCTTGTATAAACTGCAATGCCAAACAGGTTTCGTCTCTTTATAATGGAAGGGTTTCGTTCGTATCTTTAGCCCTTAGCTTGCAAACAAATATTTATAAATACGATTCTACCCGTCCCTTGCAAAATGGTTTCATTTATGCGCTCAGTTGATTAATAGCTAATGGTTTGTTTGCACGAACGCTATGGGTTTCTTGTTCAACGGCAGTAGCATCGTTTTTGTTGTTGCCGTCATTGAGGAGGCGTTTTTGAAGCAGAGTTTTGTTTCGGTACACTTCTCTCATTACAAGCAAAATGCAAGGTTGCAATTAAATTGATGCTTGCACTGTGTGTTGCTAGTGTGCAGTGTCTTGTTTTCATTTGAAGTCAATGTGGACTTCGTAGTAAAAGTAAATCACTTTTTATTTCAGTATGTTTACGACAATGTCGATTATCAGTTTCACTGCTAGGTTGTCTAAAGTGACATCACAATACTGTTTTGGATTCAAATGAAGCAATGTATAGCGTCCTGAGACAATAATATTTTTGAGGATTCAAAATTGTAGAAACTCCAATTTCAATAATAATAGTAACAAATCGTACTTTGGTGTTGATAAATCGTCATAGATGCAAGGTAACGCCTTGTATAGATGTAATATAATTTACCAAGTAACAGAAATTGTTCATGATGTACGTGAAAACCTGTTTCAGTGGAATTTCCACAAATTAGTTATTTCTTGTAAAAAACTATTGTTTGAAATTTCAAAATGAGTGAAGCTTTTTCAAAGTCAACGCGTAGACCTTCCTCTATCTGTCCATGAGCTTGTGGGGGAAAACCCACGGAAAATTCATTAAAGCGCACAGAGCTCTCCCCTCTACGCTAAAAGTTTATCTAAACAGCAATGTTATTGTAAATTTGTAACATCCATGTCTTTGTTCTGTAATCCTAAACCCCCCCGTCTTCTGATCAGAGAAAATGGAAGCAGGCTCGCGACTTGAAGACATCGATGCGGCGGCCAGTTGTAACAAAGACGCCCGCGTAGTATTAACAGATCTGCAAAGAGTTGATCAATGTTTTCGTAGCAGATTGTGTGCGATTTGCGAGAGGGTTAAACTCTAAAGTCAACAATTTTCCATCGCACAGTAATCATCCCCCACGCATACATGAGCACGGACAGGTCTATTGAAATCACGATTTCAAAACTGAAGAAAATACACGGAGGGTGTATTGGAGAGTGAATGCACATACATTAAAGGGGCAGTCTCGCCGCTCCTTTTCGCGAACAATTCCGTGTATCATATTCGTACCTTTAAACTTTACATGTATTGACCTTTGACCTGCCTGGTGCTAAATTAATAAACGGTTACCAAAATTGGGTCAAAGGAAAGACTTTTATGTTCCAAACGCTACAGGGAAAGTGCGACTAAAGATTTCACCTTTATAAAAGTTACTTATATAGCTTTGTAACAATCCTCATTCAAGTTGGTATCAAAACACCCTCTCATTCAGTAGAGTTTGTGCGACTGTTCATGGACGAATCACCCGAACGCATTCAAGTGCCTACTTCGATTTACCTTCAAATAGAAGTAAACCGTTTGCCATTTTTCACATTAGGATATTGTGATAATGGTATACATTGTACGGAAAAGGGGTGCATATTATTTGTATTATTAATAGTCCTATCCAGGCTATCAAGCATTTTGAAGGGGAAGTTTGCTGTAATGATATGATTGCTGAATAATGGCAAAACACACACACACATTTTATGCCTTTAATGAAAACCGTGATCACTCTTTTTGGTAACGTTGTTTCAGATTCTGAAGGAAACGTAGAGTGTTTAGGTGGTATGAATTTCATATTAATTTGTCCTTAAACATCCCTTTAAATTATGTATAAACATCAGTACACGAAGAAGCATTCATAACGAACGTTATGAAAATAACTAAGCTGTCGGTGAATAAGCTATGCGAGATTGTACTGTTACTTAAAGGGAAGGTACAAAATCTCTCTAATCACTCTAAAATGAATGCCAATTTAAGAAACTTATTAATTAGAAGTACGTACAGCAGCTTGCAATAGACCTTATATGCATTGACGTCACCAAGCCGCCATCTTAGAGGTAAACTGATGATGAAACAATGGAAACGCGCTGATTTGTACGCGCGGCGCACAGGACTGGCCAATAAACATTCTTTCTTTTGACCTCTAGGCGAGGGCGCCCTACTCAAATGACGTCATATGCATAAGGTCTATAGTTTAAAGCATCTTGAAAAACCTTTCACTTCAAAGTAATGTGGTTGTGTAAAAAGGTATCAGTTTTTGTGGCCCAAAATTTGAATCTGAGAAACGTTGCTGTCAGAAACGTTTCTCAGAGTGTATTCCTATTGGGGATTATTTTTCCATACGTGGAAATATTCGCTCTGTTTTTTGGCGATATCTCAAAAACGCAAACACCTTTTGAAATGAAATTTACACAGGTTAGTTGTCTACATTTACATAGGATTAAAACAATCGAACGGTTCCAAAAACCAAAGGACTGGTATTCTTTGCCTTTAAATACAGTGTCAGTAATGACACCGCGTAAATGTCTGATTGCTGGTTTGTGATTGGTGGAACTTGGATCACGTGTTTTGATATATAATACATTGCTTGTGAACCCTTACAAGGTTCTTTTCTAAAAATGGGTATCGTAATTCAAACAAAGTTCTGCCTATATACCATTAAACTATTGACCGCTTTGAGGCTTCTGATAGAGCACTAGCCCTATTTATTATAAGAATTGCGTGAGAAATGAATGTACAAGACATTCACTGTACAAACTATTATGTGAATGTCCAATGACCAATATCGATGTACAAGGTATAGGCATTCACTGTACAATTATATGTGAATGTCCAATGTCCAATATAAAAAAAAAGCATCATTGATATTCGCTTTACAAACCTATGTTAGCGTCCATCCAACGTCCAATTTCAAACTGACTTTTACCAACTGTCTAAGAATGAGTGTTATTATGGTGTTGCTCACTAGCAGTTAGTGCAATGATGTGTATTTAAGGTTTTTATTGCAGTAATGCATGTCAAGTGTTGGCTGTTAGATGTGGATTGTTTGTCAACTACCCCCGGCCTGTATTAATTTTTTGTTGATTCATAATTATCATTCCTAAAGCGAAAACAGATTTAATGTCGTTGACTTTGTTTTCAGTGCTCTTCATCAAAAAGGGCAATTTGTAATTGTCTGTGTTTAATTTAATATTACAGCTTTGAAGATTTATTAAAGATTGTGTCTTTAATTCCAATGGAAGAGTTTAAGTTAGACAGACAAATCCAAGCAAATTATCGATTGAACACGCCTTTACGAATGACTGGCAACACGCGGGAAATTCAAACGCATTAATACTCAAGCATGCGGGATCTGAGTAGCTGCGTCATTGCTCATATCTTGCTCCTTTCCTAAGCTTTTGTTTCTCTCATTTGTTATCAGTTGTCATGTCCATACGCATTCTAGTGCGTGTTCTCGGGCTTGGTTGGCGGCTTTGGGCAGTGTGTCCACCAACTCACACTTTTTAGGTGTTTGGAGCAACGCTCGGAACAGCTATTGTTATTTTTGTGTTGATTCTAATACTTGGGGCCCTCATCATTTTGAGAGTTGTTTTACAACCACAACTCAAAAAGAGATATCATTTCTTTGGCGTTACTGCAAACCTTACTATGCTGTATGCTAACAATGCACACTTTGGAGTACTGCACATACTGTAACAACATTGTTGAATGGGTAGTAGTCTGGCCACTCTGTTTACCGTAACCTGGTATACCAGGAACTGAACACAACATGCATCAAGAAAGAGCTTTGGTGTGTCTTGTTTACGGAATTCCGGTGTTCTGGTGTTTCTTGTTATGGAATTGTGAGGTTATGTATGACGTTTACTACCGGGACATTGAGCCAAAAAGACATTCACCTTTTGCATCTACGATAAAACTACGTCAAAGCTTTGCCATTGTAACATTGGTTTTCCTTATAGCTTCAGTGCCATCGGCTCTGAAGTCTCATCTACGCGCACCAAGTGTCATTTCTGTGAGAGGCAGTGCGTTGTACGGCTTCAACTTTGCAATTGTCTTTTATGGTACGGTTTCTTTGATCAACGGTTTCTCACACACTATTTCTGTCATCGTATGAATACCGCAATTATGCTTGAGAAGCATTGTGTAAAGGGGAGTGGCGAGTGCGTGCTTTTTGTTTTGTTTTAAAGCTTTTCTTTTTTTCTTTCTTTTACAGTTTCTTGTCAATACTATTTCTGGCGTCAATCTCTTGCACCGTGTCCGTCAATCTTTGACCACTTACGCATTTTTCTTATCACCCAAACACGTCAGTGACTTCGCACCCCACCTTTGTTTTGGTGCTAATCTACGATTTCCCTGGTTATTTTGTCGTAACTTACGTACGTCATTGCAGTGCGTTGGTCTTCTTTTCACACCAGTTGCGTCAACCCGCCCCCAAATGTGCGTCAATATTTTCGAAGCGTGCGTCAACCGCCCGGGATGCGCATCAGTGTTTGAGCGCTTGCGTCAGCTCCTACCCTGAATATTCAGTAAACAACTTATAAACTTTGATTTCTGGTTTGTTTAATTGAAACGTTTGCTCATCTTTCACGGCTCGACAATGAAAAACTGCTCAAATAATACATCTTGACTTTTGTCCTTGCAACATAATGGATTATTCCAAAATGTTTCTATGCATTATCAATATACATCCCTAGCCCGATGCCAAGGTACTCCATATTTGGCTCAAGTTCCAGGGATGGAAATTTCAGATTTTTACCTGAATTCAGGCTTGTTTAATTATCTGCTTGGTTTTATCATAATTATTATGAAGAAGTAATGTTCTTTTATCTGGCATTGTATGTTCCCAAAAGCCCATTAAATTATATAACTCAATAGGCCAATAAAGGTTGTACTGCCATCATTTCAATTATCTCCTGAAATTTTGATCCTAGGTTCAAACGTTTTTAGCAATTACTCTCATCCCTGGATTATGTAAAGCTGTTTTGTTCAGCAGAAAATATCGCGTAACAAAATGTATTTGCTCTGCAAAAATAAACAGGTAACTATTGTCACGAACATTGTTAATACGGTATTTTTGCTGGTAACCAAACTGGTGAACGCAAAACAGTTTCTGGTAACCCCGAAATGTTACCAGTTCATGTGCTCCATCTGGGACAGTCTTCCCGATTAATAATAATAATAATAACAACATTTATAATGCGCACATATCCACCCCAAGGGATGCTCAAGGCGCCTATAACAAGGTATATTATTACCCCTGGTCACTGGGCCATTTATTTCATTCCTTAAACCATCTCAGCTCCCTGGAGAGTATACAGCCTGTGCTGCAATATATGCGCTACTAGGCTAAATCAATCACAAGAACCATCTCTGCCCTCACAGGTACCCATTTTACCCCTGGGTGGAGAGAAGCAATTATAGTTAAGTGTCTTGCTCAGGGACACAAGTGTCACGACCGGGACTCGAACCCACACTCTGCTGAACAGAAACACCAGAGCTTGAGTTCGGTGCTCTTAACCGCTCGGCCACGACACGCCATTATTATCTTTCCGTTGCAAGAACAATTTGTTAAGCTACATTTCTGCTCAACAAAGGGAGTGTATATACCTTTGGTAATAAGTCCAGAGCTTGAGTTCGGTGCTCTTAACCGCTCGGCCACGACACGCCATTATTATCTTTCCGTTGCAAGAACAATTTGTTAAGCTACATTTCTGCTCAACAAAGGGAGTGTATATACCTTTGGTAATAAGTCCACACATTAATTACCATAAATACTTACTTGGTAAGAAGCACTGCAGCTGTTGATAATGTAGAACATTTTGGGGAAACAATTCACTTCAAAGGAATGTGGTTTTAGAGAGAGGGATTCAACAAAAATTCTATCAGAAAACTTTTCTGCATGAAACGTTTCTCATACTGTGTATATTCCAATCACGGATTAGTATTCTCTTATAACCGCTCCAGACTTTTGGCGTTGTCTAAAAAACGCTACTACTTGAAATGAAATTTTCACAGGTTTACCAAATGTAAAAATATCTCTCTCACTCTCAGAATGTCATGTTCCTCTCTCAAGAACCTATGTGAGACTACTCACACTCCCTCAAGAACTTATGTGAGACTACTCACACTCCCTCAAGAACCTATGTGAGACTACTCACACTCCCTCAAGAACCTATGTGAGACTACTCACACTCTCTCAAGAACCTATGTGAGACTACTCACACTCCCTCAAGAACCTATGTGAGACTACCAACACTCCCTCAAGAACCTATATGAGACTACTCACACTCCCTCAAGAAGCTATGTGAGACTACTCGCACTCCCTCAAGAACCTATGTGAGACTACTCGCACTCCCTCAAGAACCTATGTGAGACTACTCACACTCCCTCAAGAACCTATGTGAGACTACCCACACTCTCTCAAGAACCTATGTGAGACTACTCACACTCCCTCAAGAACCTATGTGAGACTACTCACACTCCCTCAAGAACCTATGTGAGACTACTCACACTCTCTCAAGAACCTATGTGAGACTACTCACACTCTCTCAAGAACCTATGTGAGACTACTCACACTCCCTCAAGAACCTATGTGAGACTACTCACACTCCCTCAAGAACCTATGTGAGACTACTCACAGTCCCTCAAGAACCTATGTGAGACTACTCACACTCCCTCAAGAACCTATGTGAGACTACTCACACTCTCTCAAGAACCTATGTGAGACTACTCACACTCTCTCAAGAACCTATGTGAGACTACTCACACTCCCTCAAGAACCTATGTGAGACTACTGGCACTCCCTGAAATCTTAGCATTCCTCAAATTTCACACACACCCTGTGTGATCACACAAATACAAAAGAAAGTGACGGAGGTGGCTCCTGCACCTCTATTCATAACAAAGTTACAAAATTAGCATAAGAAGAAGAGTTCACAACCTTTGAGAGGAAAACAAATACATATTCATTAAATGATCTGCCCCTGTAAAGAAAACATCATATTCATTAGAATGGGCCTAATTCTGACAACTGTGCCCTTAAGAGGCTTTATAAAATTTGCCCTGAATTTTACCTTTGGTAGCCTTTTGGTGTGCGTGTGGGTGTGTGTGTGTGTGTGGGGGGGGGGGGGGGGGGGGGATTTACTTTGTCATCTTTAGCCCATTTATCCTTCTAATTTTGTTTTGCAGGTTACCCCGCAAGTTGAAATATGTTCAACCAGCCATTCAGGCAGGTCGTGTGAATTCCTCTGTATACATATCTGAAATTCGTCTCATTGCATTTCACAGGGAGGAATCTCGACCACAGCGTGCTCGAGAAGACACTGCGGCAACTGATTCGTGAAGCGCCATCTACGGTGCTACCGTCGTCTGCGGCAGTCATACAGCCCGTTACGGTTGCACCGAGAAAATGACGTCATGATATACGCCCTCTTTCAGAATCTTCTCTTTCAGGAAAAGCAAAAAACAAACAATTAAACAGACACCCCATCAAAGTAACAAACAAAAAACGTTCGATGGCTGCATCAAGGTGGATGTGAACCTGAAAGCCGAAACAAGAGAATTGTGAAGGTCTCACGTGTGATGATCTTTAACCTCTAATTTTTGATCACAGTTATTTGAAAACCAAACCAAGAGTGGAGTTTGGAGAGTGCCAAGATCGCCAGTTATTCTGTGTTTGTCTGGAGGATCGAGACACAGCGAGTTAATTTACAAATGCGTTTGTTAACAAGCTTCTTGGCATAGTCACAGCACTGCCATAAAGTTTCCGCTTTTGGAGTGCGTTCATTTCCCCCCTCCCAACTAATTCTCATACGTCTGAAACTTAAATCACTCTCTTGGTACCGTTAGTTTCTCCACCAAGCTCTGTGCTTTTGGTATCTTTGAGGATTTCCTGGTTTCATTACCAGAATTACGCAATTTTAAAAGAATTAAACAAAATGGCACAACTAACGAGTTCCCAAGTGACAAGCCCGCCTCTCAGGTTGTACCATATGCCACGCCCTTCTGAAGGCACCGCAAATGCCCCCAGACGACAGCTTGATTGCGCGGGTATCTCCAGTAGGCGCGTCCGACTCACTAGGGGACGCTCCTCGGACAATATTGCCGGTAAAGTGACTCCGGACTCTCGTCTCTTGGATCGTCTAGCGATGCCTCAGCATTGTATAGTCCTTCCCGTCTCGACATTTTGATCTCATAATTGGATTAAGGCAAGGCACCCAACTCTCGTTCAGCTACAAATCCCAAATCCTTTCGGGATTTCGACAAGAGATTGTCGTCCATTTGAGACCTATGGATGAGTGAACACCAACATTACTGTCTATGGATTAGCAGAAGAGGAAACATTGGTATCTATAAAGAATGGAATGAAAAGAAAAGAAAAAAAGAAAAAAAATGAGCTTGACAAAATAATATTGAATGTATCAAGAAACTGAAGCGTTTTTGATTGAGTCTGGAATAACAATGCTATTTTGTTTGTTGTTAAAGAGAAATATGAACAGTATACATTGAGTGGATTAGTCTGGGCCATATTCCATGAAGCTGGATGACAATTTACCTTAAAGGGGCAGTGTCATCGTTAATTCCGTGTGAAATTTGGTGCGTTGAACAGTTACATTTGAACCGCCTTTGAACTGAGGCTCAAGAATACTTATACTAATACTCGGTTCTTATATAGCGCTTTTTATCACACCCCTAGGGGCGTATCAAAGCGTTCAGTATTTTTTCCTGCAAGGTATGTGGAGCTACGTTTTTGAAGTATGAGACCCTTTTCCTGTATAGCACCATGTAGTGGTTTACAAGGTGCTGTGGCGCAATATGCTGCCGATCAAACCAGGAATCGATCATGCACATGCGGCCCTTGTCAGCATTGGCTTTAATTTATTGTTTGACCCCAAAGCAGGCCTGAATTGAACGTGTTATAGTCTCACGTTTTGGGAACCTTGGATTCCTATACGAACATCGCTTTAGCGTGTAAACAAAACGAAATAAATATCACACTTTAACGCGG
The DNA here is from genome assembly GCA_037783415.1 of Leptasterias polaris. Lineage (NCBI taxonomy): Eukaryota > Metazoa > Echinodermata > Asteroidea > Forcipulatida > Asteriidae > Leptasterias > Leptasterias polaris. The sequence goes on from JAZGTN010000035.1 coordinate 2,079,207, forward strand.
CCAAAGCCGAATACACGCGAGATTTGCACAATCTTTTAGTACCACTGAAAGAAAAAGTGACAGTAAACATAAAATTCCAGGATGTAAGCAGATTCTTTAGAAAAATGTTATACCTATTTGGATGATGTTTTTACAGTAAGCTATATATTTATTTCAACTGGGCAGTTTGAATGAATGCACTCTTTTGAAATCAATTTTGATCCAGGACTTTTTAATACAAACGTTAATCTAAAGATATCGTGTATGCATGTATTTCAATCTTGTATTGACATTCATCAAAAAAAATCTGAAAACCAAACAAAAACTAATGAGGAAGAATATTCAGTAATTTATGATTAAAATAAAATAATATTAAAGTGAAGACATTTGAAATTAGTTCACCTCTGTTTAGAAGAAAACAAATAGACACTCAAGTATATTTTGTTTGGCTTTTCCTGAGTTTAGACTTGTACAGAATCGGTAATCTTATTTGTGGGTAACAATCTAATGTTTTGTCTTCGTGTTGGGAAGATGCGATACGAATATGCAGAGCTCATTTTCTAAGTAAAAATAAAACAAAACACATCATGTGTATGCCTAAAATTAATCATGTGTCCAATTAGTATATGTAACACTGGAATAATTATGCCAATTTACTAGGCTCAATAATTATTTGTTTCTCTTAACTATTTATTGGTAAATAAATAGCAAGTAAATAAAGACCGGTACATTTTGTATGTAACATTTCAGAGTCAGTTCTAACAGAAGAACAGCAGTTGGTACTCTGCTCCTATATGTGTGTGTGTTTGCTTGGCTTGATTCCACGCGTTACCAACCACTACAAAAGTGGTGTCTTTCTAATACCGTTGTGGAAGTGGAGATGACAGGGTACCGCGGTAAATCCGTTAACACCCGACGCTCACGCCTTCAAATCCAACCAAAATTGCTATCAATGCGAAGGGCTTTTGCCTGTGAATACAAGCAGAATACGCTGCAGATCCCCCCTCTTGCCTGCAGGACTAACAGAATGAAACAAAAGCATGACCGCCTAACCTGGAAAGTTATAAAAAAAAAAAAAAAAAAAAAGAGAGAGAGAGAAAGAGAGGGGGGAGAGAACGGGAAACGAATGAAACTCCTACATGGAGGACTTTCGGAAAATGCAATTTATGAGGTCGAAGCCTTGTACAGTCCGGGCCGCTTGTTTAATAAACAAACTGTAGTCGCCGTTGGAGGCTTTCTTGGTTTGATGCGCTGCCGCTCCTGATCTTCGCTCTCGGGCGAGCCAATGGGGCCAAAAGTGAAAGGCGACGGTGTGTATGTGTGCGGTTGAGTCGCCCCCGTTTATCGGAGTTCTCCTTCCTATTCCCTGTGAGCTATTGCTGCTCCCATTTTGACTCTGCAACGATTGGCAAATGTTGAAATGAGGTCACTGTTATTATTTGTCTGTTGGTTTGTTTTGTTTCGCTGAGGCATAGGATACGTGACTGTGCGGGGAAACGCTCCGAATACTCGGCAAGCGATCCTACAAAACTGCTATCTGTTGAACTAAACTCGTCTAGAAGTGTTTCTAACTGAACGCCTAATTTGTGCTTGGAAAGATTTCAAAGCAATACGAAGTGGCATAATTACAAACACGTTATGGGAGCCCCCATTTTAAAAACTTGGGTGCCAGACTATTTTTTCCGTACAGCCTCGTTCTGGTCCCGTGAATTCAAGCAGCAGCATGACGTGGCCTTTGAGTGACTTTTAAATTCAAGAGAGGGTATATAACCAGATCAACTGGTCATTCCAAATCCCTTTGAAAAGCCAATACCTTGAGTTATCAAGAGTCTATAGTTGAAAGCCTTCAGTGTGGAAGTTATTATAATATTTGTTAACCCTCCTACTAGTATAACTAATGTTAAAATTTGCAAGTAAGTTGACTAATATTCATAATTTGGAACCAACTGCTTGTTTAGATTATGGTTGTACAACCGACTGTGTACTGAACTATCTGTATACTTTGCATTCACCACATCATGAATTGCAGTCTAACATTGTTTATCTATTTCATTTATTTATCATTCAAAACCAAAGTGGATAATGTTGAATGGTCAAACAGTAGAAGGGGTAAAGCGAATTGAGCGAAAAAAGTGTCATTTCGTGTATAGAATGATATCCAAGCCAAAGGCGAGTATATACCGTACATGAATGCACGGATCTACACTACTCCCCCCTCGCCGTTGATTTCTTCTGTTAATTTATGTCCTTTGATGTGTTTTGTAAAATGACTGTCCAAACAAAAAGGTTCCGATCTGTAAAATGTGGCTCATAATCCTTGCAATATTATTGCTTAAGATTTTCCCTCATTTGAAAATATATTTTATTTTGGCAAGAGGTGTATTTATTTTTAGTTTACAGAGGTATTTTTCAATTGAAAAGTTTCCTGCATTTTCGTAACAAATCTACTGTTACACAGTACGTAGACTCTGATTATAAACCTGCTATGACTTTATAGAAATAGTTAATTGCTAAGTGTCCTGTGTGTAAGTTTGACGTAATTCCACTAAGCCACGCCCACTTCACACAAATTGGCTCCACATGATTACAAAACCATACAGGGAGTTGTAATGAACACATTTTTTTCGCCAGTGATGATTATTCAAGAAAGTTTTAACAACATTGGACTTTGCTTTCACATACGTTCTTCAAAGACTATTGGGTAGTCTTATAATTCAAAGTCTGTCTTAAGAATTGCTTTTGAATGATAACAGATGATTTTGGGGGGTAAAATTACATACACAAAAGTATGCCAGATTTGGAGCCGGAAGTAGCGGAAACTCTGGGGTGCATAGGATACGCACGCGTGCGACGCAATGACTTATCATAATGTAAATGATCGCGTGTAGGTCCAGAGAATAATTATTTAAGAATGGTTTCCATGTTATGTATTACAGTGAAAGCTCTTAGCCCAGCTATGGGTGTTCAGACGCATGCTGGGACTGATGTTAAGCGTGTTAATGACACCCGACCTCGCTTTGAGATTCATAATAAACTATAGCGCAACACACATTCTTATAGGTCGTGATCGAGACAATAACTGTGGCTTAGGCCGTGATCGAGACAACTGTGGCTTAGGCTGTGAACGAGAAAATAACTGTGGCTTAGGTTGTGGACGAGGCAATAACTGTGGCTTAGGTCGTGATCGAGACAACTGTGGCTTAGACCGTGTCAGAATTAACAGCTTTGGCAGTGGCTGTGGCAAGAACGCCTAAAAGTCCTCATTCTACAACGCTGTCGATTGCAGCCAACGGCCATACCCGTAGCCATAGTGGCTTGATTCGGACGCGGCCCAAGTCTGTGTTTTTCCCCCATCACATCAGAGTCCAAGTTCATGGCGCTGCTTACCGCAGAATTCTGAGCTTACGGCACCCTGTAAAGCACAGGATGTTATGGGCCGTAAATTAGGTCCTATACTGACTGCTTCTAAGAGCAGGTTCTGGCCACTTAATGGAATCACGGAGCAACTGAACGTGCCCCGTTCCCCACACAGTCCTCCTAAACTGACCCAATTTCGATTTTCAGTCTTGCATATAGCCAATCATGCGAAACAGCCTGACATAGAATCACATTATTGAACGTTCGGGTCATACTTTCTCTTTGAGTCTATTATGTTAAAGATGTAGGCCTACATGCTATAGGTAAACCAAGATGGCGCCTTCGTTTAAGAACCTCATTATTATGGAAGCCACGTGACTCCATGCACCTTGAGAATTAGAGACATTCGATAATTATGCCTCACGGACTCACTTTCGGTCTCACAGTCATAATGAGAAAAAAATCAATATGGCGACTGCGTTCAAAGTCTCAATAACGATGCCACACAGCCTCACTTTCGGTCTCACATACATTATCAGAAATAAACCAATATGGCGACTGCGTTTTATACTCTCAATAACGATGCCACACAGCCTCACGTTCGGTCTCACAGACAGTATGAGAAATAAACCAATATGGCGACTTCGTTTCGAACTCACGATAACGAGTGTCACCCAGCCTCAATTTGAGAAATAAACTTGAGAAATAAACTTACTTGGCGAGTACGTTGGAAAGTCTTGATGTTGATCTCACAATGTGGCACCTTGAATCTCACACTAAAGTCACAGAGAAATAGGAAAATATGGCTGCTGCGTCTCGGACCGACTTCGTATTGAGGTCACACTACCCTGAAGCGGATATATCACAGTCATCGAGCGGGGAGTCACACGGCCGGCATTGGAGTTCCGTAGCACCTATGGATCATCCAAAACTTGATTGAAATTCATAATAGAAAAACAAACCCACAGGCTTGTAATCATTGATGTAATTACACCTCGTCTGGGAGGGAAAATATTTGTGTGTTTTTTATGAAATGCCCGAAGACTTGAGTTGAATCTTCTAAATATATTATGGGGACTGAGTGCCCAGTTCAATTAATGGCGGCTATGTATTGCCTTGGAGTGTTTTTGTAGTTGACTTTCTACTTTCATATCAGAAAGCTTTCATAAAGTTTTGATTGCGAATATTTTACCTTTCCAAAATGGTTTGTATAATTTATAGAGTGAATTTTGTGAAAGGCTATTTTATACATAGGGCGTGATTTATTTTTATTTTTAGAGACGACTTTCAAATAAAATAAAATAGGCAAGCAATCGAGTTAATGCCCATGTATTGTACGTAAAGCAAAGTCAATGAGAAAAGCACTCCGTTCAAATCCACCTTGGAAATGGAGAGAGACATCACAAAATTGTGACGTTGTATAATAGCACCTTTTGGTACATAACTCCAAATCAATCATACCTAAAGCGTATGGAGTTGGAGGAGAAGCGTGACTGTCTAGAATAGACCTTATGCATTGACGTCACCAAGCCGCCATCTTAGAGGTAAACTGATGATGAAACAATGGAAACGCGCTGATTTGTACGCGCGGCGCACATGACTGGCCAATGAACATCTTCCTTTTGACCTCTAGGCGAGGGCGCCCTACTCAAATGACGTCATATGCATAAGGTCTATTCAGACCTTTATCATGGTGCGGCCACGTTTGTTGATCATTATTCCCTGTATTCAATATCAATAAGTACTGATTCTTACGACACATTGGTAACCAGACCATTTTGACCACGTGGTGCAAGTGTGCACACCGCGAAATTATGACTGAGTCAATGAACAAAGACTGATAGATATTTTAGATGATGTTATTGTTGTTGTTATTGTTGTTGATATTGCTGTTGCTGTTGCTGCTGCTGTTGCTGCTGCTGTTGCTGTTGATGTGTTGATGTTGTTTTGTTGTTGTTGCTGCTGCTGTTGATGTTTTGATTTTGTTGCTGCTGTTGTTGACAAAAACCAAGATAAGGTGAAAAGCATTATTACGTTTCATTTAACAAAATTATAGTTTTCGTTCGTGGTTTTTCCCCTTAATGTTTTGCTTCTTGTTGTTGTTTTTAATGTTAGCCAATGTTTGTGTTTAGAAGTTAGGACTCATACTTGCTCTATAGACCTTATGCATTGACGTCACCAAGCCGCCATCTTAGAGGTAAACTGATGATGAAACAATGGAAACGCGCTGATTTGTACGCGCGGCGCACAGGACTGGCCAATGATCTCTAGGCGAGGGCGCCCTACTCAAATGACGTCATATGCATAAGGTCCATTGTGTTATGGGGGTGTTTTATTTTTATTTGTGTTGGACGTAGCTAGCTCGAGTGGCCTAGTATTATTGACAACCCCCATAATTAGGATTTGAAGCTTTGCATGGTGGGAGTATAACTAAGAGAGGTTTGCGGTAACACCATGTTATAAGTCGTTAACTACCGGTTCTTTTCAGAACCAACAGTTACTCAAAAAGAGATTTTAATATGGTGTTACCGCAAACCTCTCTTAGTTAAACCCCCATAATATTGGACAGTTAGGCTTAACTGAGTTTTGGGGTTATTATTGCACATTTATGGGCCTATGTAATTTAAGAAGCTATATGGGACTTGTAAAATTGTATGATTTTTTAAACACATATCAGTTGCATGGGCTGCAGTGGGACCTCCTTGTCGTATGGAGTGCACCCTTAAAATATTAAAGCCAAATCTAGCGAATACAATTGGGCGCATGCTATCGTTTATATATTATACAGACAGTTCTTGGTAAGAAAAATTCGCAGCACAGAATTGATCCGGAGATAAGAGTTCGATGAGATGGAATCTCTAAGTTAAATTGTCTTTGCTGCATCACTTGGACAATGTATCCCGATGATCACCCATCATTTGAAACAACAGGCTGCACGCGTCTTTAAGAGGGTCGTCAGTTGCCTCGTAATTACACTTGTCACATGTACCGTTAACGGGGACGGAGTACGGGTTCACCGAGGCGTTGAGCCGGCATCCCGGCCGGATCAGAGCTCCGTTAGCCCCGGGGGTTTCCATCGCTGTAACAGGCGGTCATGCGTATGATTACCATCATCACAGAGCACAACCAACCGAGAGAAAAAGCAGCCGATTGCGGACTCGGGCACATTTGTGGAGGGTAAAATAAAATAATAATAAAAAGACAAAAATAAAAAAGACAAAAATGCGGGAAAGAAATGCGGCATCAAACTCATCAAAACCAGCGTAGGGTGAATAATGACATCACTACAAACAATTGGTGATTCATTGAACACAGGAGATTATTGTTTTTAAATGGTGAATGGGAGGTAGACTGTTTGGGGATTAGAACAGGAGAAAGAGTGGGGAAGACAAGATTCACGCAGATTTGATCAGATGTGTGAGGACGCGGAAGCGTCAAAGCGTTTTAGCGACTTGCAAATTGAGTACTAAGTATCTAAGACATATGTACTTCGCACTGTAATATTTTATTAGGCCTCGCTTGGAGGGCGTTTGTAATTCAAGGTTACGTGGGCGGTTTTGAGAAAACACAAATCTGTGGAAATCGTGTCAAGAAATTAGCCTGTTAACGTTCACCCTATTTGCGTGTACTCCAATGATTCACTTTGCAATCAATGATATCGTGTAAACTGGATCATTGATTGCGTTCCAATTGCTCACATCGAATTGCAATTGTAAAACCAAATCAGGAACAGACTTACACAAGTCTACGGTCTTTGTACAAATTCAACAAGGTTAATGTAAATCAGTGGAATTCAAGAAATCAAATTTGTTAGTTAGACCCTTTTCACACTATACATGGCCAATTTCCTGGAAATTCAATCCCAGGAAATTCCTGGGGATTTTTAACACTCGCCTCCACCCCGGTTTTTTGTCCACACGTCTTTAATTGTGTTCTGGGGTAAATGAAACACTCATCTCGCTTTACCCTACTCTCAAGAAGGGTAGCTGTTTCCCGGGGAATGTGAGTTTACGGGGGTTTACCAGGGTTATAATAGTGTCGTTATAATAAGTCGTGCAGCGTGAAGGGGACAGCAATAAAGTATGTATTTTCAACCCGTTATCACACTTTCAATAATGTTCGAGCTAAAAACCGATCAGATGGTCAAATCTTTTGGAACTGCAAATGACATTACAAGAACATGACTTAATGGATGTCATAGACCAACATTCAAAGTGATAGACACAACACCGTAAAATATGACGTGTAATTTATTTTAAAAAAATCGAGAATGGACTTTTCTCACCCAAGATAAACGTAATCAGTGACGTATTTCCTTCTCAAAACCGTATTTTTGGCACCAAACACACGTCACTAGAATCACCTGTAACAACTCCGGCGCGATCGCACAGCAACCACAATTTCTAAATAAATAAGTCTGGAAACCCACAAGCAGTTTAACCTACAAATTATATCAGACACGTTCCACGGAACTGCATTTGTACTTTCCGAACCGGCCTATAGAGGTCTCCTTCCAAAGCCCCGAATAAATACCTCGGAAATATTATTAATTGAAAACTAAATGGGGTGTGCGGTGGGGATCAACGCAGTGCTAGCCCCCATGAAATGACGTGTCCGTTTTCTGCTTGACGGGAGACTACTGGCAAAGCCGCACACGGCATCGATATTTTAATTATTTACTCGCAATCGACTCGGTTAAACTGGTTATCTGCGGGTTTTTGAGCTGAAGATTTCCATTCCTATGGGGTTGTAACCCAGATACTTCAGTAGTGTTTTATTATTTATCATTGTTAGACTGTCTTCTGCAGTTGCTGGATAATTTAAAAGAATGATAGAATGGATTTACCTTTTTCTCTTCTTCAGCTAATGTACAAATTCAGGTAGGGAAACCGTACATTGTGCTCTTTAATTTTTAAGATGTGAGTTTTATAAATGGAAACTTGTTTTCTTCTGAATGAACTTGAGAATGGCGTGATCATTTTCCAGGGTATAATCACTACCCAGCCAGTTATATTGGCATATGATAAATTAATTGTTCAAATGCGCATTTCGTGTACAAACCTTACTCTAATCATGATTGGAGTTTCATAATCACTGTGGCAACAAAAGTAAAACATAAAGTATAAATAATTCAATAATATAAATTATCAATCTGTGTCTAAGTGGGCAGTCAACTTGCTATTTGGTTCTTGGAACACTACGTATTTAAACACGGTTCTTGGGACACGATGTACGTGTATATGGTTTTTGGTACACGATGTATTTGGTATACTTGGTTCTTTGTACACGATGTTCTTGTTTCTTGGTACATGATACACACTGTACTTGGTGCATGGTTATTGTTTCTCGATTTACTTGATACTTGGTTCCTGGTACACTATACACGATGTACTTGTTGCACGGTTCTTGGTACGCGATGCATATGGTTCTTAGTACACTGCACACAATGTATTTGGTACACGGCTGTTGCTACACGGTGTACATGGTTCTTGGTACACGATGTACTTGGTTCTTGCTACACGGTGTACATGGTCCTTGGTACACGGTGTACATGGTTCTTGGTACATGGTTCTTGGTACATGGTTCTTGGTACACGGTGTACATGGTTCTTGGTACACGGTGTACACGGTTCTTGGTATAGGGTGTACACGGTACTTGGTACAGGGTGTACAGGGTGTACACGGTTCTTGGTACACGGTGTACATGGTTCTTGGTACAGGGTGTACACGGTTCTTGGTACAGGGTGTACATGGTTCTTGGTACAGGGTGTACACGGTTCTTGGTGCACGGTGTACATGGTTCTTGGTACACGGTGTGCATGGTTCTTGGTACACGGTGTGCATGGTTCTTGGTACACGGTGTACATGGTTCTTGGTACACGATGTACTTGGTTCTTGGTACACGATGTACTTGGTTCTTGGTACACAGTGTACTTGGTTCTTGGTACACGATGTACATGGTTCTTGGTACACGATGTACTTGGTTCTTGGTACACGGTGTACATGGTTCTTGGTACACGTTGTACATGGTTCTTGGTACAGGGTGTACACGGTTCTTGGTACACGATGTATTTGGTTCTTGGTACACGATGTACTTGGTTCTTGGTACACGATGTACTTGGTTCTTGGTACACGGTGTACATGGTTCTTGGTATTCTTGGTACATGGTTCTTGGTACACGATGTACATGGTTCTTGGTACACGATGTACATGGTTCTTGGTACACGGTGTACATGGTTCTTGGTACACGGTGTACATGGTTCTTGGTACACGATGTACTTGGTTCTTGGTACAGGGTGTACACGGTTCTTGGTACACGGTGTACATGGTTCTTGGTACACGGTGTACTTGGTTCTTGGTACACGGTGTACATGGTTCTTGGTACACGGTGTACACGGTTCTTGGTACACGGTGTACATGGTTCGTGGTACACGATGTACTTGGTTCTTGGTACACGATGTACATGGTTCTTGGTACACGATGTACATGGTTCTTGGTACACGATGTACATGTTATTGGTACACGATACTGCGATGTACTTGTTGCACGGTTTTATTTGGTACATGGTGCGCGATGCAGTGGTTCTTGGTTCTTGGTTCCTGATACACAATAATGGGACATGGTTCTTGGAACTTGCACTCGGTACTTTGTTTCACGATGACCTTGGTACCTGGTTCTTTGTGCACGATTTGGTACATGGTTCTTGGTATGTACTTTGTACCTGGTTCTTGGTACACGATGTCTTAGTATACTTTGTGAAATCGATCCCATGGTGGTATATAGTTTGAGTCGCTAGTTGTGTCCTCTCCTGATAATTAATAATGCCTAGGAACGCTGCCTTGTTTTTTTTTTCTCCATGCGACCAACAAACAATACCACCGATGATGTACTTTTGTGGCCTCGAATGTTTCTTGTAAATTGTGATGAAGATTTAAAAAAAAGTATTTCCAAGATTATAGTAGCACCGTCCACCCCAGGGTGGTCCCAACCCTCCCCTCTTCAGTACACCCCTCCTTGAGGGATAAGTCCTCATTCTTGTTTATAACACTTTTCTTTATGTTGGGATTTGTGCTGCAAAGGTTGTCTTTTTTTAACCCCTGGCAGTTTCTAACCCTTCAACTCCTTCCGAAAACCTCCAGGTCGTGGTCTTTTGTATCTTTAACCGGTGAATGAAACACTCCTCTTCTTGAAGTTGGAATCAATGATGGGGGCATGTATGGTGCACTTGAACAAAACTTCTCTGCCCCCCCTACTGACGTTTGATCAAAAACCAGATCAGAGATAATCATACTAAAACCCATCTATTACCGGGTGGTTTAAATCCCTCACTGACAAGTGGCCCGTGTATGCATAGAATACGCACCTTATTGTCAACAGATTAGACGATGAAGTGTTGCCGGCTGTGCTTTTTTACAATACAGCTAATGACGGAAATTAGTGACCAGCAACTTAAGGTGTCATTTCCTAACGAGTTGGGCCAATTGAGTCACCACTACCCGGTCAGTTTTTACACCTGCCCTGAATTGGGTGAGTATATGTTTACTTTGGCGGGAGCAGATGCCGTCTTACCCGATCTCCTTAAAATCTTGATTGGCATGGGCAGTCACGTTGAGCCAGTTAATTGATTTTCAAAAGAGGAGCTCACCTACCCCCCCCCCCCCCTCGTTCCGTCACCAAGAAGCCAACTCGTGATTAGTGGCTGCTGTGTATAATAGACAATCTGGTCTAAAACACGGATGAGATGGACGCCACGTCTTCGCTCATTCAGTGAAAGCTAATTACTGCATCAGAGCACGGATCGCATTATGCAAGAAAGAAAGTAACGAAGATGAAGAAATAACCTGATGGCGTAAATTAGGTAATTTCGGATTCTAATCACGGAACAGCACTGGGTTGTGTGACTGTAGGGGAAACAAAAATAATGTCAACCCGTTCTGAAATAGTATTATGGAAACAAAACTGTAGACAAATTGATGGGACTGTTTCTCTTTTGGGGTTGAGAGGTTAGACCGGGTGTCTTCAAGAGGACCATTGAAAAGGGAGAAATCTTGACATGTCCCAATCTTTTAAAACAGTTCATGCTGAGGGTTTGATGTAGCAATTCGGCTGAATGCTACGTACAGGTGGTTGAGAGCATTTTTCAGTCCCGGTCACTGAATGGTGAAAATTATAATGACACATTACGTGATATTCAATCAGCCTCAATGTATTTGAGGCTCAATGGATGTTGAAGTCGTGCTAAGTTTAACTTCGAGTCTTTTGAAGTTTGATTCAAACCGAATCCAGCCTTTACAATGTTAATTGTACTGTGTTGCCTATTATTGCATGTGGAGACATAATCACATGTTATTCTATGGCCTTACTTCAACCTCTATTCTCAAACTTACTAAGAGTCTAACCCAGTAGTTTTCCCGCTCGTTTTGTCCCTCTTCCCAGAAGAGTTTTCTCCAGGCTGAAGATTACGCACAGTTGAAATTTCCGTTTTTTCTCGTCGGACGGATTGTCCCTGTCTTCAATTTCTTATGCTTTATCTTCTTCTTCGAGATGCTCCATAATGTATATTCAAAAAACGGACAGAGCCCCTTTGACGTTTTCTTTTGTCCAGGGGATTAAAATTGGAATCCCTTGTTGAAGAGGGGAGCATGAAACGGCAGATGCTACCGTCGGTGCAGATGGGGCTTCCCATCCCCTGAACCCCCGATCTTCATCACCAGACCCGCCCCAAGAGTTCCCCCCCTTCAAGTGTTTACCGACGACGGTAGGTAAACACCGGCCTTTGTGTGGTACCGACGGGCCGTCAGGCCCTGCCTTTAATCCCCCGCCCGCTCGGTGGAAGGACGCCCTGCCTGAAATAGTTCTCAGGCGAAGGTATTGCTAAAGGGTTGATGAAGTTGTACGCTTGCCTCGTAATATTAATTGTAGACACCAAGTCTGTATTCCCGTGGCAGTTTTCTAGCATTTGAAAATTTCCTTCATTTTAAGTGTTGTTTCACTATCCTGTTTCCACCTACAATTTTGTTGTTCGAACAACACTCCGAGTTGCTAATGGAATCACAAAGCCACCTTTTTTTTGCGAAACAAAACGTAAATGACTTCTGCTCTAAGCTTAGCACAACGCAAGAACCCTTCCATAGGTTCTCCCCACTAGATCCCGGCCATTACCCCAGCCCCAGACGCCTATCTATTTTACCCTCTATTCAACCTCGACACCAAAATCAGATTTTGCCGCAAATCTATTGACGCTCTCCGGGGCAACCCGAAAACTCCATTAGAAAAAAAGCCACAGTATAAAAAGTTGTCAGAATCTGTAGTGCTTCTTTTTGTTCCCGATGCCCGCTCCGTAAACCCTGACCGTGGAACAAAATTAATATGTACCTTCTCCTCTCGACGAAATATCGGCTAATCTTCCAAAGTACTGTTACAATTTTGTGGGGGCACTTTAATCAGTGTTTGCTACATGTGTAAACATCATTGGAGGCTGGGGCTCCTTTGATACCACGGTTGGATGGCCGAGGGGGCCTGGCCAAACACCCAAGCTCATGGTCTTGTCGGAGCCAGGAGAAGTGGGGGAAACAACAATAAAAACAAACAGCTATATTGTTGTTGTTACAGCATGCCAGGTTAATCTCTGTTGTCTCAACTGAAATTAATGTCCACAGTTTTTTTCACCGACGTTTTAGTACAAGGGTTTAAGCAGTGTTTGAGCACAACCATTGGGAAAAAAGAACTTCAAGTCACACTTTCCTTGATATAAACACGTCCCAAAACACAAGCAAAATCTTTGTAATACATCAAGGTTGATTAAAAGGTAACTATAAATAAATAGTAAACTTGCGGGTACAACCATGTAATAAAACTCTTTGTGGGAGTGTTGGCTCTGAAAAGAGCCGGTTTGGTCTCGACGTTTCGGGCAGTATACTCTGTTCTTCTTCAGGCAGGTGAAGAGCAGAGTATACTTTATCCTGAAGAAGAGCAGAGTATACTGCTCGAAACGTCGAGACCAAACCGGCTCTTTTCAGAGCCAACACTCCCACAAAGAGATTTAATACATGGTTGTACCCGCAAGTTTACTATTTATTTATAGTTACCTCTCATCTCCACACCATGCAAAGCTTCAAACACCATTTAAGGTGGATTAACATGAGTACAAAAAGGCCAATCTGGGGTCAAAGGTCGCCTCATAGCTTCACATAGCCTATTTTCGAAACCAAGGTTTGGGCTTATACTTTTTTATAGCATGTGGCTAAGGATCCCCCAGTTATTTAGAAGACGTGTGATTTCCTAATGATTCAAACAGGTGGACAGATCTAAAACCGAAGCCCACGACTATAAGTCATTATTTCGAAAAGAGCCATGGATACAAAAGATTCATTGCGTCAAATGTTGGAAGACACATAGTTTCTACAGGTCTATGAAAGAATGTGTTAAATATTTGTGCATATTTTTAGTGTACAAATTACTCAAATTAGTGTACACCATTATTTTAGATCAAAATTGTGCTAAACACTTCAATGAGACCACACCTGTGGACTGTTTGTTTCTTTTAAAACTACAAACAACTAAAAACAATCGGCCATGTCGCTCAGCTGATCATACCGAACATTGTTTGTTTTCCCATCCCAAGCTAGTATGCACCTTACTCTGCAAGTCAGTGCGACTGAGTCACAGAGGACATTTTCTGAAGGATATAACGAGCAAAATTATGTACCAACCGCCAGCGAATTTAAAGACTGGAAAAATGACAGCCTCTGGTGTTTTTTTCCCACCTTATAACTCATGCCTTTCACACAGACGCGGACGGGAGCATGTTATGCCATTCTCTCTCCACAAGGTAAAAGTTCGCAAGATGACACAATAATTGGCATGCCTTCACAGCTGACCCCCACGGTATAATTATACACTTTTTTCTTTCCAACATCATAACAATTGCCTCCCTCTCGATTCTTCCCCTAAAACCTTCCACTGTCATTAAGTAAATAGTAATAGCGCTAATAGTTATGCGAACTTTTCTCGTAGCTGCTATTGTGGCTCCTTGCGCCAGGGACCGTAACCGTGGGGTAAACTCACTGTTTTTTCTCCCCCCGCGCGTACAGTCAGATGGGGCACTAGAATAAGTGAACTAGCTCGATCGATGGAATGGTTATGATCCACCCCAGTGATAAACCCCCATCGCTTGTTTCCTTTAAATAATAAAGTAGAGAGGTCCAGCTACGCTTGCCTCAAGCGGTCTCACTAGCGGAAATTGTTAAAGTCTGCGTTGTTTTTGTATGAATTTAAGTTGTTTTATATATTGTGTTCATAGGCTGAATGCAATGCAAATGTCTACACAACAAATCAAAGTGAAACGGACAACACCCGTCGCAAAGTTTTAATTGAGATTGATTGGACAGAGTTCACTTTATGACTCATAGTGCAAGCATTTTTTTAAACATGATTCTTTACTGGTCTTCCTGCATCTCAAGGTCTTCTTGATAAGAGTTGAAATTGCCATCACAGGGATGAAGGACTGTAAACCAAACCACCATCTAGATGGAATGATGTTGAGAGTCTGTAAACCTCGACAATGTAACATTTTGCACTTCTATTGGCTTTATCGCCACACAAAGAATAACTGTTAGCAATTTTTCAGGATCATTTCATATGCATACAATCTCACCCCTAGATGACCATTGCTGCATCATACAGTCGGATGTTGTTGCACGAATGTGCATTAAAAATGGGGTTATTGACAAAATTCGTTATAACCGATTTTGTGTTTTGATATAAATTAAAACTTAGCGAACTGTTTTCGTCCCTCTATTTATTTGCTACAAATCATGTTTGAAAAAAGTTCACAGACCCAGGAAAGGGGGGGGGGGGGTCAACTCCCTTTACACTACACACGCACCTGTAACAAGTGAATGAAATCGAGTAATTATTTAGTGTTTTCCCTTCTGTTTTGGTTATTTTTACGCAGCAGATCACAATTGTAGACCAATATTTACCATTTGTTAAAAGTTCTAGATGTGTTTGTTACATGAACACACACCACATGTCTGTTGTATGTTTGCATTAAATTACATAAATATGTATACAAAATTACAAATATATAGATATATTTTGTATAGTATTTCCAAAGGTCGATTGCTTTAATAAATATTATTTTTCAACGAGACCAATATTTCCATTCCCCAGAGTGTATAACTCCCGGAGCTTTATAGGGTCCCATCCATGCGAGGGAAACTATCGATTTCTTAGGTCACCTTTGTCCCAATTTGTCATGCAGAAAGAAATGAACGCCCGTTTTGACGCGCCTGGCCAAATGTATGCAATTTGGCTGTGATATGTTATTCTTTTCCTATGTTTGGAGGTTGAAGGAGTAAATCACCCAAACGGTATAGAAGTGGAATAAACCTGTACCTTCGGGACTTTGATGCAAGTCTGTTATACTTTGTTGACCGGTGAAGAGTTCACCGATAACAAGGGAGTTATATAAAGCTATATAAAAAGAAAGAAGAGCATAAAAGGGTTGCATCTATTTCGGGCCATTTTCGTGAAGACCGGCAGAGCGTATTGAACGAAACATCAAACCGTTTGGAAGCCAACACAACTATTCAGAATAATAAACTTATTATTATTTTTTTTTTGCCAGCGATGTACATCTTTACTCAGTTACTGTAAAGTGTTTATGGCTATACTGGTTCTAATTTGATATTTTGTAAAGACGTCTGGGCTCCAAACTCTGATTGGTGTAAAAGGTTTACATCATGTTTGACCATAAACAGACTAATGAAAAGTTGTATTCATTAGGTACTTGATATGGGGCGTGGTGGTAACCCCCCATATTGAGTTTCATGAATATTTAAAGGATGTTAGAGGATACTTCTGTGTGTTAAAGTATCGGAACATTGGGGGGGGGGGGGGGGGTGTTACCCTCTGCCCACATATCATGGGCATCATAGAAATTGTTCTTCTAACTTCTGTCATCGTTTATTTTTTTATTTTATTTTTTTGATCCATCATGTTGCATTATTCTTTCTATAGACTGTTTAATTAGTTTCCAAGAGTCACGTAATAAACATCGACAGATGTCATTTCAAACGAAACGTCAGAATGACATGACTGTATCCAAACAGTGCTCCACTTTATAAAGAGGGGGGGGGGGGTGGGGAGATTAGATAAAAGAATAGCTAATCCAACATGAATCCACCTGTCAGCACCTGTGATATTACCCGGCCAGCCTGTGTCAACCACCGGCCATGCCCCCTCTGACTCCCCATGTCAAGCACCCCTTCCCCCCTGTCTGCAATCGGAGACCCGATGGACAATTATAGCATAGTTCTAAGTCATCGAATAAAGTCCAATTGGTTTCTTGAACAGTGCCGCAAGACGAGCGGGTACGGCAGTGACGACATATTATTCCGTAATTGAAACGATTTTTATTTAAATGTATAAGACATGAAACCGAATGAACATGTTGATGACGGTCTGAGATAACCAAACAATTAGGCAGGATTGAGCTCTTTGGAATGAGGTTAGGTTTAAAGTCGACTACATCCTTGTTTAGAGACTGAGGGTGGGTGGGGTGGAAGGGGGGGGGGGTCAGGTGCCATTCCCAACAATAAAGTATTGCTTTAAATGATTATTGTCTGTAACTTCTTTCTTTTCTAATTATATCTCGCTCGTTACAGAAATGTCTAAATAATAAAAGGATACATGCGGGTCATTAATAATGTAAAGTTAAGACGAACTTGTGCAAATTTAGTGCGTGTAACTTTCACTTCGGTAAAAACTCTCTTTTTAGAGAGTTCGTCCACTCATGGACCGCACCCATATAGAGGTTTAACTGTTACCATCGATGTGATCATGGGGATTGTGCGGCAGCGGGTCTTGACCATAGATCAAAAGTCATTTAGAGACATTGACCCCCCCCCCCCCTCCCGCTCAGATGAAGTACTCCATTGCGATATCTAATTCTCTCTCCAGCCGAACCTTGCAGATATTTTCCTTAGCTCGTGGAGAAATTGGGCACGTGAAAGCATCGTCAAAATGCATGTTAGGTACCGTCGCTCGATTACATCCTAAAACAGGGTCAACCGCTAATCACCGGCTTCCATGATGGAAGTTTCAAATGGCGAGCTAAACGAAAATCAGCCCCGGGGGCCAACGAGCCGAAGCACCCGAGCTACCACCATGCATCCACCCACTTTTCTTCTTAATTCACAGAAAAACATCGCTGAGTTGTCATAGCGAGTGCAACTGCTTGCGTAAGGGTGGTGAAGAAGAAGAAAAGAGATGAAAAATAAATAAGGGGAGAGTATCGCACAGGATCATAGCAAAGTATGTAAACATAATGCGATTTCATGTGTGCATGTTATGAAGGCTTGAATCGGGCCTGAGGGCGAACCCCGTAGCAACATAAAGCAATAGCTCGCTTATGCCGCAGCGTGTTCGATGCTAATCCACCCCGTAAAGCCCTGGCCAAGCCCACGCCGATGCCCGGGCCTATATCCTCCCAACAGAAAGTAAAAAAGAGAAAGAAGAAAAAAAAAACCTCCCGGACTTCAATACTTGCTAACGGTCAGCGGACATCCGCGTTAGGAGATTAAGCCGCGCATAAGGGGCTCCGGGCTGGGCGTTAAGAAGCACAGGTCGGTACGCCGTTGAGAAAATGTTAGCGGCTTAATTTCCCACCCAGGGCTGTTTTCCCGCCGTGTATAAGCAATTTACCCGACGAGATGGAATTGTTTTGATTTCGTTCATGGCTCGTGGTTTTCCCTAATGAAGCTGTCTTTGGTGTAAAATTGTAATTCAGTAAAGACCGAGTGCCTACAAAGGCTGACTTTAGGTGCGGTGAGTCAGTTTGGTGAATCCGGCATGACAGTCGTAATTAAAGGGATGTAACATCAGTTGCTGTGTAGTTACCTGTATAAGCTATTAAGTAATAGGCCGCACCTACCAAAATCATCCTATGTAATTCATTTTTTTAAATACTTAAATTACTTTTATTTATTCCGTTTTATTTAACCAGTGTTGCCACATTATGCATTTTTTTTCAACGAACTGTGCTCCCTGGAGGCGCTGAATATACACACAATATGTCACAACCAATTAAGAATGAAGACAAAACAGCTAAAGATTACACCCAATTTAAAACCACACTGCAAAAACCGGGGTGTTAAATTGATTCTCTTGGTATCTATATGTGACAACACCGCCACGGTGTTGATTTTATGAACGATGTAGTAATGGGGATGGCTAACACCATGGCGGTGTTGTCACATATTGATACCGGAAAGAATCAATTTAACACCCCAGTTTTTGCAGTGCAACAACGCTTTTTACAACATTGAAAAAAGGGGCTCTGGATGATTAAAGATAAATACAGGCTGTTGATGAATTTTCAACAATTTTATTTTGTATCGTATTCAAAAGGGACAATTCTCTCACTAAAATTTCTCCCATCACAAATTTATGAGGTTGTATATAACCATGGCTGGTCACAGTTTCATTTTTCTTGATCAGATCATCCCAGACTGTGATTAGTTCTCATGAAAACTAATGCGAGCTCATTTGTAACATTTTCTAATAAAACCAGTCTTACAAATAGTAATGTGATGATCACACACACAATAATATCCAACTTAAAAACAACTATGACTGCCCCCCCCCCCAAAAAAAAGAAAATAATTAATAATAATAATAATATTAATACAAATAATATCAATAGTAATATAATAACAAGAGGTGTTTTGGCGCATGCCCGAGAGTCTAATAAATAAATACATATATTGAAGAACAAATAAATAAATCAATCAAGAACAGCATGATATTACGTACACACGGTACGAGCGTGCCCGCTGCTTCTGTTCAGTCCCTGATATTGTTATGCGCCCTCGAACAGGCTGGTCCTGGAGAGAGCACAATAAAAATTCAATAAATTACTATTATCCCTACTCAATTTTCGTTTGTTTTCATATATTATATGATATTTTTAAGTTTTATGGTATAGCTAAACAAAAAACACCCCAAAACAAAACAAAAAATCTCCGAAACAAACACAAAAAACAACGAAGTTTCCTTCGAAAAGAATCAAATCAACTTGAACACTCTTGGATCAAAATTGGTCCATACTGTACTTTAATTGTAATGATATACAATAACCAGCTAGCGGGCCTTGTTAACCGAACTTGTAAGATTTCAGTGAGTAGAATATGCTATAATCACTCAATTAGATGATGTATACATATTCATGAGGTGACGTATCTCCCCGTAAGCAATTGCGCGGTAATAACAATCAGGGCCCAATTCCATAGAGCTGCTTAACGGCCGATTCTGTGCTTACGTGCGAGTTTCTATTTCATAACGCTGCTAACCGTAAGCACACGAAAAGGCATGCTAACCTTCCGGTGCTTACTGCACGAAAATGAATGACGTAACAATGCAACCTGTGAAATACGCTCATGCTTAAGCAAATTTGTCTGCTTCAGTTAGCACGAAAATTTGCTTACCGTTAAGCAGCTACATGAAATTGGGCCCAGGTTTTTTAGCGTATATTGTGTAGAGTCTATAGATGGATTGCACGTGACGTCAGTGACCACCATCTTTGATGAAAAACAGTGGAAACGTGCACGCGTGTACGCGCTGCGAACAACTCTCAGCCAATGACAGCCTTTGCTTTCACGCGTGCACGTTTCATCGTTGGCGGCCAACGCAAGGGATCTATTGCCGTTTTCGAAACCAGGGCTTGGGCTGGGGCTCCAGATTGAGCTGCGTCAGCCTGTTTGAGGCCCCGTAACTAAGGAGAGTACACGTTGTCTTTTTTTAACTGACTGGGCCGAAGCCCAAAGTGCAAGTCCAAGACCAATTCGTGGTTTCGTAAATTGGCTCGTGATAGTTCCTTTCAGAATACTCAGTCATTTTATTTTGGTAACGTCAATAGACAGTACAGAATTTATTAATATTATTATTATTGAACAACAGATAAGTTTCAACGTGAAAGCTCACTGATTGTAAAGTTCATACCAATAGACCCCATGACGTCACAACCCGGAAACAGTCCCCTCACTGAGGTCAAAAGAGCTATCATTGGCTGTAAGTCGTGCGCAGCGCGCACATGTGTGAACGTTTCCATTGTTTGACATCAAAGATGGCGGCCACTGCAATGAGTCTATAAAGCCCATTGATCTCTATTATATAACAGAGACCAATGGGTTCTATAAACTCCTTGCAACGGCCGCCATCTTTCATAGAGCCCTTGCATCTACGCTGCGGCCACGCGCACGTTTTTACGCACCAAGACCAGGGCCCAATTTCATCGAGCTGCTGGGGCAGAAAATTTTACTTTATAAAGTTTGGCTTAGCAAAAATAAGCAGGATACCAGTCACAGATTGTACATGTGACATGGTATATTAGCCGGTAACCTTATTCTGGGGAAGCAAAATTTGGTTGTGCTTAGCTATCTTTTCGTGCTAAAGCAGTTTTATGAAATTGGGCCGCGGCCATGCTTTCGTCCTATGAGCTGATTCCTTTTGCCTAAGTGAGGGCGCTGTTTGAAAGTGTGACGTCATTATGCAAGGGGCTACACCAATCTTCCTAATATATTTCTGTCTGAAATAAATTCAGAAAATGGCCTTTGGGAACTTTACAAATCACCATTGCTTATTTCAATATCGACAATCGAAATAAACCCAATAGGGTTCCTCATATTAAGTTTCACTGATGGTGACCCCGGTTTCAAACAAGCTATTACTGTAACAACAGTTGAATCTACAGACAAGAAAGAATTGAAAACGGTTGACAAGGAACCACTAATTAGAACAAAAATATATTTATTTGTAACTAGTAAGGTGATGACAATTGTTTACGCTTGTTTTCTCTAAAACGTGACCAATGAATTTGATGTGATTTTACAGGCTTTTAAAAAAAGTATGTGTTTTTTATGACAGGAAGACGTAAATACATTTACTTAAAAAAACAAATTGATCTAATTTCTCCGTAGTGGACCTTTTGTATCCCATGTGTCCAAAATACAAAAACAAGAGTGAGGAGCGAGAAATGTAGGCGATAGGCATGACCTGACTATTGGGAAAGTACCGCATACAACAGTGTGAAGATAGCACCCAGTGTTTGTTTCGGTGCGCGGCAGGTTGACAAAAATTGTGTTGCGCCCTCTATATGCAGTCAGCGACCATTCACAACACTGCGTATTGATACGGTAATGCGAAATACCAAAATATCATGCTCTAAAAGCAAGATAATATCCTTACTACAAAACAATCGTCAAAATATGTTAATTAAATACAAATGCAGAGGGTATAAGTGACATTGAGAGGGTTTACTTGCTTTTTGTGTTCGGCTATCCTTTGCAGAAAATACAAACAATATATAATGATCAATCATTGTATTATTACCTCAATGGCTTACGACTGATGTTGCATAGGGTTACCCTATAAAACTCGCTTTTACTGTAATTTGAATAGGTCTGACACATGAAACGACTGATGAAATCACATGTGGATTACAGTGAAATATAATTATAGGCGCATAACTGTGTCAGATAATACTCATGCAAGGTCACTCTTTCTATCAACAGCATGACATCAAGTACATTGGGGAAATAAAATGTGAAAAGAAAGAGGGAAATGGGAGAAGAGAAAGAAGCACATCCTCGCAGTCGTTGGATTGAGGTAAGCTTTTTTGTCGACTGTGATTGATTTCTGAATTTTCAACTTTACTATTGAGAACACTATGTTCATTTTATTTTTTTTCATCAGCCGTAAACTCGTGTTTTTCACGTTGCTTTATTTGTTATTGTTGAACAAAGTATCTAGTGACAAAATAATTACAAGGATAAACATTTGGTTTAAGTGAAGGTGTCCATAGTTCATATAAAAAGTATAATTATTTAAAATATATTTTAAAAGCAAAAACAACAACAACATCAACGACGACGGCAGCGACGACGACGCGGACAACAACAACAACGACAACAACAACATCAACAACAACAAAAACAACAACAGTCACACAATAAATGGCATGGAACAATTAGCTGCTATCTATTTCAGCAAAGCGTTTTTTCTGTGATGAGCTAAGCACAGGCAGCGCTTTGAAATTCCAAATAGGTATGCATTACATCTGGGGGTGTTTAGTATTATTATCATTTATTGTAACTTTACCCGAGTCCAATTCAGGTAATTTTTTTGATGAAATTTGGCTGGATAGTGTACCAACCCTTTAGCAGAGATGCTCGCATGTTTTGTCTTTGGAAGAAGAGTACATTGTTTAGCGAGCCATCCCCATCCCTTATCAAGCATCCTTCGATCAAGTTGCATGCCATGTTGTCAAAAACGTGATCTGTGTATAGAGATGAAATACCGGGAAGGGGGGAACAAACGGCCTCCGTGCCTCCACAAATTAAATTTCATCTCCCCCCTTATATACCTTCTTGACTATCACACAGCGAGTTGCATGCCCGCACACCCCTAGGGGGGTTGCTTGGGTAGTCCGAGCCGGGGACAAGGAATGGGAGGGTTTCGGTGCGATTCACCCGGCGGGACCGGTCCCGGACTCGCGGTCTTGTTTTCTTAAGACCGCCTTTTGCCGTGGATTTGGAGGGAATGATCGAACGTATCGCCCGTGGGGTAGTTGGGCTTCGATACGCCCGCTGGCGCAGTGCTGTCGGAAGGAATATTTGATTGTAACCGGTCCGCTGAATGAGTAGAATGCCAAACGATGTCAGATAAATATATGCAATAACTGTATCCACTTCTTTGTATAGGACTTGACGATGCAGTTCACGTACACTTCTTTCCTTCAGTCACGGTTTCTTCTTTTACAATGTACAACATTATGTTTTCAGTCCGTGCGCTGAGCAGCGCTTTGATTTGCTTCTACTGTGATGCCACTCATCAGACACAACACTCAAATAAAACATATAGTCAAAATAATGTGGGTAAGAAACATTTACACTTGTCTCCATTTTGTCTTTAGACATTGTTGAATTCGTTTGTCAACATTATTTGTCTGTGATTAACTTTTTTTAAATAATAATGCAAAGAAAGTATGGATGATCCGTTTTCAGCGATATCTTTCGTAGATACATAAACTAATTGGTATTTTGTTGTGGTTCGTTGTCTGCAGGAAATTTATCTCGGCTGATTTGTTCGCATATCATCTGCAATATTGTGGACTGTTTTCATTTGTGTTTTATCACATTTTGTGGGAAATGTCATATTTGAAAAGGTGTAAATAATTTTTTAATGAGAGATCTGTTTTGCTTGTCCAACTCTTCAAGTCGCTGTTTCACGGATCGCAAAAGTCTTTATATAAAGAGAAGAGATGCTGCCTCAAGATCGCGTTTGCATTGTGAATACCTTGTGGGCGACTCGATCCTATAAGTCATTCGCCCACAGTTCACGGAGTAAATAAAATAACGCCATTCCTAGGTTGAAATAATTGTATATCTTTATTAATTACACAATTACAGGATACTACATAATTTACTGTCATGGCTCTCTCGTATAGCCCCTCGCCCCCGAACACTGAAATATTGAATCGATTTATCCAATGACGGAAGAAAGAACAGTACCATCTCTTAACGTTTTACGGGGGCGAAGTGGCGAGTAGCTTTAGACTCCGTCGACTTTGACTTGATTGTGGGACAATACACGAAAAGGTGAAATTCCATTACATAGTATTTGCGTCTTCACTTCATCAATGAGCGCATTCTAAATAATAAATTAGGCCTTAATATGCACGCTCTGAAGTTTTTTTGTCTGATTTTAGATAACAACAAACCAATTCCAGGAACATTGTCATAAACAAAATGATTTCAGTCTTTGAAGCCAGAGATAATACAAAAACTGGAAAAGCAACGGACGAGAAAAAGAAAAAAGTAACAGTGAAATGTACATAGAAATGTTTACAACAAACGGATTTATATAGATATGTAATAATTTTTTTTTAATGGCCGCGTGGATCATCTTTGTAGGTGCTTTTTAACAACATTTTTGTTTTTGTTTTATTTAATGACACGACTATTTTCAACGACTTTTATTTAAGAAATAAGTAACAATAAAGCTCTATGGTAGGCCTAAGGAGTTGAACTTGCATTAGTCCGGAGAAATTATTTCCTTAAAAGCCCGTAAACAAAACATGTATCCGTTTTCTGCTGTCTTCACGCAAGCGTATGAGAGTGTATCAAGTATATTCTTGAACTCAAGGCAGTTTAAATGTGTGTTCTGTCCTAGTCCTTGTGTCGTCCATTTAAAAAAACTGACGAACTCATTTTATTTTACACACAGATTTATTTCAATGTAATGTATACAATGCTATAATATGTTACAAATGGGGACTTTGCCATACGGGTCTTTGAATGTCTCGTCATTATACAAAATTAAGATCTGACAAAAACGCAAGCCGTGTTTTGATCAAGCCATTTTCCAGCATTGTAAGTTTTCGCTGTGTTTATGGCCTTCGATTATTCTTTCGTAATACCTAAGACATGCAATGATAATTCATCATTATTAATTGAGTAAAAATGCAGTTGTAAACAACATGGAATGTAATGATTTAAGCTGATAATCACCAACAACCGTTACCGGAGGTCAGGAGAAGACGAACTCAAAGAAAAGAACAAAAAGATAGATTTCATTGAGCAAGACGGGTTGTTATGTATTTATTTTATTTCTTTTTAATTTTAAGATTTACCCTTACGATTGTTTTAATAATATACAATAACTTTAGGATACATCTTTGTTGCCAAGTATTATTGCAAATATTATCTGCAATTATTTATCATTTTATCGAAAACACACGAATGCATTGTTCTCCAGGGTGTACATAATACATGCGTATTTGTTACGCAATGAATGTCAAATTTCTCTGCTCATTTCGAAAACGCACGATTAAAATATATTGACATATTTACCCTCTCCCGGACTATTTTCCCCCTACGATCATCAACAGTTTTCATGTTATCAGCCTAGGTTTTATACCCATGCACTTGGTACGGATTAACCTCTCGACAGTGAGTACAGGTTAGCGTAGGAGCCGTATTTTTTTGTAGCGGTGTTACTCTGACTGCATGTGAAGTCGTACCTCTCTGGAAATTAACAGGTGAACAAGGCCAATTTATGATCCACTCACCATGAACACCGAACACCCTTGTACCTGCTCTAAATATGTTCACTTCACTGTGATGCATTTTGGCCCTCGCCTTTGAGACAATCTTTCCTTACAACTTCCGTTTATCTACTTCTCTATTGCTTCATTTTGTAGAAGTTGCTCAAAACTGAACTGTACCGATTCTAACGCATGTTGCACCTTCGCAGCACCTCGATCCCGTTTATACCTGGGATTTGTGAACTACGATTTGAGATATCTATTTCTATTAAGGCTTTTATTTGAGCAGCTTGATTGGTGTGTATAAGTTTGAAGACCCAGAGGCAGTCAATTCTCAGGGGAAAAGGGGACTGCCCTTTTTATGCCACGGTCAAAGAAATACTTCAGATTATCTTTTGAAACAGCAAACCGTATTTTTATAAGGAAGTTTCTACCATAACAAAAACAAAATCAATTAAAAAGGGCGAAGAGGCAGAAGAAGAAAAAGACGAGTTCTTGTTTGATTTGGCTGAAATGTAAAAATCATAAAATGTGATTTGTTATCATTTTAAGTTTATTTGTGTTACTGGATCAGACTGATTAAAAACACAATACACGGCAACCTTCAGAATTTCAATTTTGTTTTTGTTCTCGTCAGGTATGAAAACATATTCTGGGTTTAATTTAGTAGTGAGCAAAGACAAATCATATTGGGAGAACAAACCTCGTTTTTCAAATCATAATGATATTTCATGAAGCGAATAAATCGTATCGCAAGAACTTATCTCCCAACTTACCTGTAGCCCAAACTGCTCTTGGCGAAGAGGCCGTGGTAAACGAAATTCAAAATGTTCTTACATGGTCAAATATAAATGGCATTTTCAATCAAGCAAAACATGTTCAAAAATCACTTCATCTTGTTCGTCTAACAATTTTGTACATCGCTCTTTGTTTTCATGAATAACATGTCCAGTTTGCACCATTACGAAAGATACACAGGTTGTACTTATGTTTCTTTACTTGTTGAACTTTTTTTCCCCCCAAAAGCGAATTTAATGACTACGTATACAAGGTTTGACAATTCTGTTTGGCCGTAAAGTGAGTGACAGAGTAGGCGGGGCTACGGAGCAGTGACGACTAAACTGTGACAGTCCGTCAGATCATTCGACCAATCGTATCGCTCGCAGTGCCGTCACTGCATCACCGGGCGAGGGCGCCCTTCACAGTCACCGTAAAGTTATCGCAGATAATGATCTTGCTGTACCAACACACGGTGTGTATTGTATATATTGGTTTCTGCAACAGGACTCACCGCTATTCATTAGGTCCAAGGTGCTCTGCTGAAGGTGGGCGGTATTGGCTACCGATGTTTAATTTCCCCCTTATTTTCACGGAGAACATTCGCCGAGCATCTCCCCTTACCTTGCCGGCCATCACACGATTGAATCCCACCAAAGACTGATGAACCAAGAGTGTCCATCACCAAACTGTCGTTGCATTGTTTGATGCGTTAAAATCATCTAATTATCAGAGATAGGCGTACACAAGTGTTGGGCAAACTTCATTGATATGCAAATGAGCCGACGACCAGCCGACAAATGACAACATTGGGAGATCACGTGGTGGGAAACTGTACATGTGCCCGAGCTTGCTATAGATAAAGATGACAACGGTGATGTTAGGCGAGACATTCTGTTCCGCGGCTTATTAAGGTGGGACGAACAAACTTCTTGCAAAATTTTCACCTTTTTTTCTTTGACTGAACTCACAGTGTTTCTTCAGTCGTTTGTTGGTTTGTGGTCACCCAGCCATCGCCGAATACGACCAGCCAAGCTAGTGGCTGATGTCTGGCCTCGCATACTGTGTGTGTTTGCACTGAAGCGAACACAAGCCCGTGGAGTGGGCCCGTATTAACAACATTACAGCGACCTCAACTGTGAAACGCAGGCGTGTGTGGGGATAACCTAATTCCGTGGCTGTTTTCTTCTGACTTGTCATTGCGAGGCAGTTGAGTGTGACTGACTGTATTGCTCAGCGATTGTCGAGCGACGGACGGGGTTGATTTTAGGTGGCCGTGGAGCCAGTACGAACCGGCGACGACCGTGTCAAGACAGCTCAAGACGACGGGGCCATCGTCTGATCAGACCGGCGTAGACATGACCGTGAGCTCCGCTAATGCCATGGAGGAGTCAAAGGTGAGCGCTCCGGCCCAGCAGCAGCAGCAGCAACAACAGCAACAGCAGCAACAACAACAACACGACTCCGGGATAGTTGGCGGTGGGCCGGGGCCCGTTGCTTTCCACTGCCGGAAAGATCTACCCCTGCCACCGGCACGGCAAGTCAAAGACACCGATCCAATGGAACAGTTCTCGGACAGTGAGATGCTCGATTCAGCCGATAAGGACGAGTCAGAAATACACAGTAAGGACTCGGACGACATCGAGCTTGTGTCTGAGAAACAGGAAGACGCAGACTCCAACTCTGATGAGAAAAAAGCTAAGTCCAGTTCGGTCAAGCCACCGTACTCCTACATTGCACTCATAACTATGTCTATTCTTCAATCACCACAGAAAAGACTGACACTAAGCGGTATCTGCGAGTTTATCATGAACCGTTTTCCATACTACCGGGAGAAATTCCCCGTCTGGCAGAACAGCATACGGCACAACCTGTCCCTCAATGACTGCTTCATCAAAATTCCACGGGAGCCAGGTAACCCTGGGAAAGGGAACTACTGGACGCTGGACCCAGCCAGTGAGGACATGTTTGACAACGGGTCTTTCCTCCGGAGGAGGAAACGCTACAAGCGGCACCATCCTGACCTGGGGATCAGTCTACGTGAACACTCGGCATTTATGGCCGCCAGCCCGTACGGGCATCATATTAGTTACGGGCACCCACACGCTATGTTGCCGTACCACTACGTCTCGCCGCTCCCCCCTCCCGTGCCTCTGTCCCTCACCACTTCAGCGGCACACAGTTTACACAGCCAGGCGTTGAGCAGCCTCATGTCGGCCGGCGTTACAGCAGCCCCAATCCGTTCCGGTTTCAGCATCGAGAGCCTCATCGGCAACAGTGCTAGTACGAACTCGAGCAACACACCAAATAGTGTCATCAGCACAAGTAGTAACACAAGTAGTATTACCTCACCTGTGAACAGCTTGCTGGCATTCCGCCCACCAACGAGCCTTCACTCGGCTCTTTCACCCTTCATCACAGCTGGGGCAGCGAGCGCTTTTACTGCCCCCGTGCCTTCCTCCTTCGATCTCGAAAAATACAGACAGTGTTTACAGTGCAATGGTTTAGCGGCAACAACTTGTGCCTGGCGCTGATCCAAGGACACCATCTATACATACACATATAAAAATATATATCTATATATATTGAAACTATATTCGAACACCGGGACAGCAGTTGTCAGGTAAGCCTTTCAAAAATTGTGCATAGGCCCCTGACTGTACATTACATTAATCTGCACCCTGAACTAAAAGAAAAAAGCCAAGTGGGTTTTTAAGATTGAGTAGAATTTTAAACTGTGGATTAAACTAATTAGTCTATGTTTGAATCGAGTTTTCCTGAGCTTGATTGCTCACAGGCCGTCCCGTTGACAACCCTCGTGCCGCGAACTGCCTCCACCGAGAAACGGGGCTGATCGTGGCGGGCGTTTGGAAGCGTGAAGACCCGTGAGCAACAGCGGCGGATCACGGTCGATTTCAACTGCATGATACCGTATCACCCAAGACTGGCGTTTGTTACTGTATGTGTGTGATGTGTGGGAAACAGAGCCTATCTCGCAATTTCAATACGGGTCACTTGCGCAAACCGTACACCCGATCAAATCCATCTTGTATATGTACATTGTCACCAACCAGGACAAACAAACTGTTGTAGTTAATGCTTTTGAACTTGGACTGGATGTGAACTGGGTTCGACCCGGATAAAGGCACAAGTGCCCCGTCTAGTCAGTACGGCGTTCATGATGCAAGCTCGTTATAAACGTGTAAGTGAAATGCCTTTTCACTAAACAAATACTTAATAACGACTAGATTACGAAATAGCATTGGTGTGAAAAAACCGTATATTTATATTCCGTAGATTGAACATATTGTAGAATCTTGTCCACACAGACTGCACACAGTAAAAACATGCAAAAAAAAAAATAATTACCATTATTTGGTGGAGTATATAATACGGTGTCCAAGAGCGGACAAGTGAAAAAAAAAAAGTTTCATGTATTGTGCCGCAATAGTATACCGTTGACTTTAGATTGTACACGTGTAAGATGTTTTATTTTTATGGATGTCTTTCTGTTGTACGTGAAAGAAAAAAAAAGTAAAACAATTTGTGAAGAATACAGTGCCGACTTGAGGCTAGTTTATGCTTTAGAAGTTTGGCAAATGCACAACTGAAAATTGTAAAAAAAAATTGAAGAAGTATAAGAGAATGGACCTAAAGTATTTAAAAACACAAAAATAGCCATTGAAATTCATCTTGCTAAACGAATGATTATGTGAACCAGGTTCTGTGTCCAATAGTACATAATTTGCTGCCGTCTGGTTTTAATTTTTTTATAAAGCTTCACGAGTATGATTTTTACCAAGTAACATACTAATAACTAGAGTTTAAATAACTAGTTAAACGGTTAATCACTCTTTACTAAGGAACAAGAGCTGTTAAATGTGGTGCACAAGGTGCTCATTTCATGATAAAGATATATTCCATTTATTTTCAACCACTACCAGCAAATTCAGTTTATGTTATAAGCATTACTTTAATAAGAGTTTAAGTTATAATGCAGGTTTATAAATGGCTGTTTCCGTTTTTATGTCAAATCTTGTCTGAAGTAGCCTTTTCAATGACCTAGAGTACTGTCTTTTGCTTGTTAGTACATGAAATTGTCAACCCTAGACGTGAGTGTGTTATTTGGTCGTGGTCGGAAGTGGGATAATCAGTCAGTCCATCATTCAACTTATAGCACAACAGCTCCCAAAAGGCCAGCCTACTTTCCAACCTATAAAACAAGGTTGAATCGTTTGTGAAACAGCCATAAGCTACCGACATGCCATAGCTTTCAGCAATTTTCCACCGATTCTGAACATGACGGTTTGAAGAGGTGATGTAGATCCTTGATGATGATGATAATGATTATTGTTGTTATTAAAATATCTACCGCCACCCCCTTTTTTACAATTTTGGCCGGCAGGCTAACCCTGGATGGCCGCCCCACCGCCCCACCGCACACTGAAAAGACAACTCGTGTGTCGCGGGTTTTGAGTTTCATGTACAACCGGTCGCAACCGAGTGCTATGCCGCATAGCCCCTGGCCCACTCTGGCAGGCGGCCCGGCAAGCACTACCGTCCTCGGAGTTATAGAATCGCCTCTTCTCGCAGGTGTTGCCCAGGCATTAGGAAACCCCTCACCAAATATTAAAAAAAATCAAAAAAAAAAAAAGGAAAGAATTTGAACGGAAATAATAACCTTAGAACTTATTTGGTCTTTCGAACTATTAAAACTATAACAGTCAGTGCTTCACTCCTATTTCGCGTGTCCACGGGCATGGTTCACCCGAAACCCGGAGCACTGTTATTCAGCCTGAGATCATTTTATAGGGTTTTCACAGGTTCAAAACAGGATAGCATGATTGAAGCCTCGTGGTGAAACAAAATCAAGGGTTATTCGAACTCGCCTTTACGAAACTTACAAACTGAAATGAGCCCCCCCCCAATCCAGATTCTCCGAACCAGGAGGAATAATGGCGATGAAAGACAAAATGTAGGACACAGAATGGCACCCAATAATATCATTTCATTGCCGAGTTCTTGGTAAAATGATCCCGTTCGAGGGGGCAACATTGAGAGCAATTTCGTTTGGGTTTAGTGCGGTAGTGCTTCCAAAACGAAGTCAGTTTGCCAAGAAAATTTTCGGAAACAGTTTCAAACTGATATCAGATGAACATTATGTTCCTTTCACAAGATTTTACGAATTGTCGAAGAAAAAAAGTAATTGCTTTACTGGAGACCCCCCCAAAAAACATTCGAGATTGCTTAAAAAACCCGGAGGGATTCACAAAGTTCAAAAGGTGTATTCCAACTAAACTGCAAATTAAATTGGAACTCTAGTGATGTGATGTTGTTGGTTGACTCTAAGACACAATAAAGGGGATAGCTTTATACAACACAAACTGCATTTTAGA
This sequence comes from Leptasterias polaris, assembly GCA_037783415.1. Lineage (NCBI taxonomy): Eukaryota > Metazoa > Echinodermata > Asteroidea > Forcipulatida > Asteriidae > Leptasterias > Leptasterias polaris. The sequence goes on from JAZGTN010000035.1 coordinate 2,110,823, forward strand.
TTTAGCACACAGTAACTGAGCTTGTCCTGTTTATTAGTGTGATTTGGTAAATTGTGTAATACAGGTAGATTTTCCATTCAATTGGTTGGTAATCTAGTAACCGCGGGAAATATATATAAATATATATTTAAAGGCCTGACCCGGTTGTTTGGGTCGCTCTTAGACACTTTGTTATGTTCAACGATCCTCAAACGTTGGACCCTGTGTGTATAATATTGTGCAATTATATTGTGATAAAAAAAACCTAAATACATCTGTTGGCCATGTATATGAATGTGAATGTTATACAGGAATTTGTATGGAAAAAAATTGAAGAAAAAAAGAGAAGACTGTTTGTCTTCGGTCTGTCAAGAAAATGAAAAAAACTGAGTTCACGTCTTGTGTTGTATAAGGTTCGTGTCTGTATAGGTGTGTACAAAACAGAGGCCGAGTGGTCGTCGTTTTTAATCTTAAACAAACACTATAGAATGAATCTAGAGAAATTATACCTTTTTTATTCAAATATTTTAAACTATACTACATTGAAACCTTTAGAAAATCTTCAAATTAAGGCAGTCATTTCCCCAAGAAAACACCGAACATTTGGTTAATGCTTTCGATAGGGATGCCGTGCATGCTAATTCTTTCCTCGTTATGATTTGGCAACTGAGTATTGCTGACAATTTTTTGAGCACACGAAATTATTTTGGGCGGGAATTCTTGATAATAAGTACTTGCATAAAACAACACAATCATCAAACTCCAAATTTATATGTTGTTTTGATCATTTCCAATTATGTATCGTACCTTGAGGAGACGCACAAAATATTGAATAGAAATTTCTACTCGACCCATTTTCGGTTGTGATATTGTCATCGTTGCGTAAACACTGAAGGAAAAAAACCCTCCCCCGCTCGACCTGTTGCTTTTATGCAGGAAGTGTAGGAATGTAAAATTAAAAATTGATCACCACCCCGTATGAAACCAGTCATTGGTACGATTCATACAATCGGAGTGACCTCTTGATTCAATCTTAAAAAATACTTCATAGTTTGCAGATATTTGACTCCAACCGGTTCTTTTGCCACTTCCAAGATTTGATGTCTGGATTTCATGCCTGGTGTGTTCATCTTCCTGTTAAGTAAACTGCAAGGGTTGTGACGCGAAGGACTTTCTCATCGACAATTAAAGACAATTTCCTTGGAGCTTCTGAGAAAAATTGCTAAAAATAAAGATAGCAGACAAGAATACTTCGGATTGAGTTGCTGAAGCCAGACTGATCAGACCTCTAACGAAGTCTTAGAAAGAATTGCATAGACGCGTAAGATTACGATGACTATATAACAGCAATATGAATCATAGGCCTCGTGACAAAATACAAACATTTTGACTTATTATATATTATAATTACCCTAATCGAGGGTGATGATATAGGGGTGTAACTTCCACTAAGTTTAATTGAGTCTATTTTGATTAACAAGTGCATTATCACCTTGATTTGCAAAGATCAAAATACTGACATGGGAGTATGGTAGGATGGTAGGAAATTGCTACATGGCGCGATTGGTCCTACGCGTTCAGAAGGCTGGGGGTATAGGCTTTCTGCGTCCTGCAACCCTTACCAAAAAGACAGGCGAGAGAGCTGACCGTTTACAAGACAATTGTGTTTTTCACAGCGATGTGAAGTGCATTTAAACAGTCTTATGTTTGACTAATTTCATGTGTTTGTGATGCACCCTAAAATTTGCCGACATTTCAGCCAGTTATTTCTATAAAATTTTAGCAAAGCTTTACAAAGGAGGACTTGTGATTTCCCATTATCAATTTTGTACGGGCTGTTTAAAAAAAAAAAAAATACAAATAAAACTGAAATTTGTTGATATTGTAATTATTTAAAGCGAATCCCATATAAAACACTGCAGTCTACACTCGTTCACAAACAGGTGACGAGGCTTCACCACAAAGGATTGCAAGCATCTTGGCTCATCTGTCATCGCTACTTCCCTAATGTTACAGGGGGAAAAAAAATCATCCACCAACTTGTTGATTTCTTAGCTCCACAACAGGAAAATTGGGTAGTTGTGTTCAGAACTGTTACATCTCAACGTGTGCCATGTATTTCAAGACATTTCATGTCAGTCTCGAAAACAGTGAGACAATTTTCGCAAAACAGCACAAATTTATTGTTTTCATCCCTTGCTCGTTGGCCTCTTCTGCAATAAGATATTCCCACTTGAGAATTTGTATTATTTTCGATACAGTCCCTTTAAAATTTCCTGTGCCATTTTTAGTCAAAAATTGGTTGATCATGACTAATATTTAGCGTGTCCATCAGTCCTAATTACGGCGTCCTTGGTGATACGGTAGCGTGTTCACAAGAAATTATATATATATATAAAAAATATAAGAGGAAAAAAACCCACTCAGACACAAACAAAGGCGGCATATGTGTATCACTGTGTTTAAACGTTTATGATTCACAAATCCAGGTTAACTAGATAAAACAACACTGGTAATTACTCGATTATGAAATCTGCTTAACGTGAAGCTGTCATGATCGCTTGTAGTCAGTCGGAACAATAAAATCAAACGCTCGCGGATCGCTAATCGAGTTGGCTGGTTTAAGTACGGCCTGTACTGCTTTTTCAAATGCTCCCAAACCTTTCAATTTAATTCAGTTGATATTAATCGCCACAGAAAATATTTAACGTGGTGGCTCCTTGTGTTTAAAAGGAAATTGTGAGATGATAAAATATCAACAACAAAATAAAAACTATTATTAAACAAATAAATGAAAATGAATTATTACAATTAGCGGGAAGTCGTTTGAAAAAAGTAAACCGATATTTTACAAAATTTAGAGAACAGTGCTAAAAATAAAAAAAATACTCATAAATATAAGATATTGAGTGTGGTTTTCCTGATCAAATTGTTATTCTTCACCCAATTTATAAGGTGAATTCCAATTATTCTTAAAGTTATATCTTTAACTAATACTGTTTTGTTACGCTTCCATTTGCAAAGGAAATGACCGACTAATTCTCGATGGAAGTTCGTAGAAATTGTAAAACACAGCTCCTTATTGAAAATGCCACAATCATGGTCTTGTTCTCCGATGTCTCCTTTGCCCCAAAACAAAGCATTTAGAAGAGAAAAAAACTTGTAAAAAAACAAAAAATCCAAACAGCAGTATAAAAATGGAGCGGATTGAATTTCGGTGCCTCAAAGCTCAAAAAGATACACCATTCCACCATGCAATAAACAGAGAACTGTATCACTACTTGCCAATTTCCAAGCTTTTATTTCCCCGATGTTTTATCGTAGTTGCGTCTCGAACCGCACTGTCTTGCAAAGCAGTTCCGGCAGCATAACCTGCACGTTGTACTTTTAAAAATCGTTATTTTGTTAACCAGTAAAGAATTGCATTACAGAAGCGAAATGTTATAATTGAATTTATTCATATTCTCAGACTTGGAAAAGCAAAACCTCACACCAGGTGTTTGTACATTGGCATTATCGCCAAAACATCCAAAGCGTTCGGAAATTTTACACGAGCTGTCAAGATTTTTATTTTATTTTTTTATTTTTCGGGGGGGGGATTGTCGATACAAGATAACGTTTAGATTACAAATTGTTCAAATCTAAATTATGGCACTGGATAATTTTGTTTCATGTCTTTACTTTTATTTCTATCTCGGAGTGGGTGTGTTACAGGTCCACTCAGTGATGTTCTCTTAGTAGTTTTCCACGGGCTTCGAAGTGCAACAGTGCGTATTTCCCGGTCTAACCTTTATACGGATTTGCAGCCTTTAGTTTATCTGTAAATTGCAGACTGCGCCATGTTTAACAATAATAAACATTTATTGGCCCTCACGCATATTATAAGATAACACTCTAGTAGTGTTCGGATTTAAATATTTATGATCACTTACATCTGATTTGAATATTCATAAGGTGCATTGTGGGCAAAGGGCACAAGTGGCTTTAACTATACACTACGGTAGGTGAGCTCCTTTTTTTGCGGGTGAAATGAAGAGGCAGGTTTCCAATGGACAGAACACAGTGTCAATTTATTATTTATTATTTTCTTTTAAATAAAATATTATCAACTAGTATTAAGGGGGTTGTCCTGTTTTAGAGATGAAATTTAACCTAGGTTTTCTCTTTACAAAGACACATTTATTCAACTACCAAATTTAGGCACAATTATGAAGTCATCTTTTCGAGTCATGTTTTGTCATTAGGCCTAAGTGCTTACAAATTTTATTTTTGTGTTAAATTTTTCTTAAATTATACATAACCAATCGTGTTCATTACGGAGACCAGTCGTATGGAAGTCTTTTTTCAAATGATTTTGCCAACAGGTTTTGTAAAAGGTCACAGTAAAAGAAATGCCCATCACTTCATTTGTCAAACACATTCATTATGAAGGATTTTTCCATTGAATTTAAAAAACAAAATTATACAAAATTAGTTTGATGATGTTCGTAACAATGCATAAATTCAGCGAAGTGTTTACAGAAGGCTATAAGAATGAGTATTTTTAATCTGCTAGAGGACAAACAAAAAAGGAGAACAATAATTCAGTGTTTTATGGAGCTACGATTTCTCATTAGTGCATTAATTGGAATGGCTGCGACCTCGTGTCCTTTAAATCAACGCAGAGAGGAGAAACTACTGACTAATAGATGTGCATTTGATTTCTATGCTACCGTTAAGTACAACACAGGCTGTATGTCATGCGCTTGCTGTGTTTTATTTAGTGTGATAGATGAACTAAGAAGAACAAATATTTAATTTCAGCAGATAAAAATCTTCCATTTGAATATTTTAATGAATGATTTAAAGCCACAAATTGGCAAAATCCTTTCGATGAACAAAATGTCAAAGTCACCTAGAATAAGAGGATTTTTCCCCCACAGGAATGTTTTGTTTGTTATGTTGTTCAACATTTTTTTTTGAAATGTGATGGGGAAATTGTTGTTTTCGAAAGATTTTATACATCCATTTAAATAATATGTTAACTTGTCAATTTATGAAAACGATTTTTGTCTGAAGTGTAGAATAGCTTAGACACATCATTGGTTTGTGGAGTAGTGCATTTCAAACAACAAAACTCTGATGATGATTGTTTTGCTTCAAATCTCGATTTTAGCAAGAAATTATTAAATTCTTTACTAATGAAGAATTATTCAAATCTTGTTTATAAACCTAATGCTGCACTGTGTTGTGTTTTCTAAATACACGTTTCGGTCTATTCTACCCAAATTCCAAACAAATAAAAGGTTACATTTTCTCAAGGGTGCATATCAATTCAGACGAAGGATTCTTCCTAGGACGATGGGTGCAAGTGCTAACTTTTGTTAGGCTATGTTAAACATCTAAACATACTTGGATAGAGCACTCAAGTTCGTATGACTGCTTATATAATTTACAGTGGTAGACCCGCTTGACTTTTAGTCTGGAGAACAATCAACAGTCTAGCCGCTGTGTACAGCAAACCAATTTTCGAGGCTAACAAATCACTGATTGATTTCTCGGTCGATCACAAGATATATTCCAGGTTTTTTTTTTTGGACAAACAATTTTTGAAAGTGCATTCAAAGGAGAAAATTCTTGCAACTGTTGAGAATCGGTACTTTATCCAGAGTTCACGGGGGCCTTCGATCAGATGTGGGTATGCCTGACTGTCGCGCCTCATTGTCCAAAACCGCCTCTAATTTCCGGAATTTTTCCCATCGCTGGGTTCATTCTCTCCGTATATAGAATCAGTAACGGAGTGGCAACAACTCCCCTGGCTTACACAAAACCCCCAGCAGTTTATAGTTGCTGTCACCGTTGAGGCAAATACCCCTACCTTAAGCCTCAAATACGAAATCGATTCCTGAAAGCTCCAACGCAGACCATTCCAATAACCACAGCTCCTTCATGCTTGTGTTATAAACCCGACGTATATAATAAATAGTTCGTTCCACCATAACACCGATATACCTATTTCCCCACATTGTGCCATTTTAAGCCAGTCTATACCCGAGTTTGTTTTGCAACACACCGGTGTTCCCTTAGATTTTTTTTCGTCTTCCAATTCTACGCGTCCAGTGACATCTGCCAAGTGTTCCATCATTCTTCATTGTGTTGGTTTACTCCTTAATTTCAGGGCTCTGTTATATGAAATGACTCCATAGTCCCACAGTCACACGGTGCTGTGACCGCGTCTGTACTATTGCTTTTCCGGTAGCCGTTCAACCGACACTGCACGTTCAACAACACTAAATACACAATGTTCTGTAAAATAAAATAAGGAGAAAGACACGGTTTCAAAGTGGGGTTTTGATTCCCGTATACGGGAGGAGTTATCCATCGTGTAACTCCCCCGTATTTCCAGCTCTCCAGCCCAGGCAATCTTCACGAGTTTACACGCTAAATAACAAGTATATAGACGTTTGCGAATTGTGCAAACGGGCTTGGAAATGCCTCCGTTTTCCCGTCTCTTACCCGGTTGCATTGACGGGGCGGCAGGGCCGCACGAACGGTAAACACAGTCTCGATGGTGATGGATATTGTGTATCAGCACCTTATGCAGGTCTTACAATGCCTTCTTGTGTCAAACCATGGAAGATCCAACACAAAAATCAACCCTCATTTTTGACACTGTTATGGGAGATATGGTTTTAAAGGCTTACATCGAAATGTACAAGCTATACCCGTTTTCGATGTCGCCCATTGTCAATAACCCGGCGACTGCAGTTACACATAGGCTATATCTGGAAATTGTTTCAACTTAACACCATCAATACGAAAGATCCTCCTCGATTGAATATTAAATGATGTTCATTAGGGCCAGATAGACAAACGTGAGCCATTATTAATATTGTTAATATTTGTGTATGTTCCTGTACTCATTGCAGTATTTTGTTTGTAACATTGCCAGCGTGGCGTTGAAACACGTAATTTTTCACGAGGAGTTAAACTAGTGTTCTAGACAATAACATGACTGTTGTTGTTTTGTTTTGTCAGACAGAACTTTAAATTAAAACATTTGTTACTAGAAGAGCAAACTCCTTGGATTGATTTCCATTCAATGTTTCTGTAGGATTATCTCGTCGGTCTTAATGTTGTGTTAAGTTATCCTTCCTCATAAACCAAATTAAACTCACGAGCTATACGGAAATGATTTCGCACAGTTAATGATATTATATCTTCGCTTAGTAAAATTAATAAACAGATGAATGTGTAAACAGAGGGCACCAGTGACAACGGTGTAAACATGAACATTTTTGGGGGCTGGTAACCCATTTCTGCTAAGCATAATTTATCTACGCTAATCAACATGTTGTGATTACCAGCTTTATGTAATCGAGCCCTCGCCACTGTTTTGCTCTCATTGTACACGCATCGCGAACACTCTAATTTGACCCTTTTTCTCTCTTGAAAACTATGGATGCGCTAAATGGAACGATTTCCAGTGATTGTTTTGTTACAGTATAGGCTATAGAAAAATAATCTGTCACTTTTCACACGTTGTATCTATGGAAATGTAGGTCGACCAATTGATGCTGACAAACACATCTGATCTAAAGTGTATCGAGAGAGATTTGAACAACATGTACGTGAAAGCCGATGGAAAGAGAAAAACTAAATCGAAGGGATATCACCTGCGAAATATAGGCTTGATATCGATCCGTTATCAGGGTTTTTCGATTTTTAACGGTTTGCAACTTGGTCTATATTTCATTAGTGTATCATTTTATACCCATTAGAACCTTGAAGGTGTGACGTCCAGGTCACACTATTCTGTGATTCCAAGAACGAAAAAAATAGACACTTGTTTAATTTAGATTTTATTTAATTTTTTGAATAATTGTGTTGACGAGTTCAGTGTGACCGAGCAAAGACTGAATCTTGTATGGAGATTTGTCCTACTCGAGGCTCGGGGATCGATACTGGAGTAACGACGATAATAAGCAAGTTATAAGGCTGATCCTCGCAAAACAAACTGATATCTAGGTATTCGACTCGTGACTAACCGTTCTGAGACTCGATAGATGCCTTGGAAGAATCGATTAGTTTCCCGATACTGCGGTTTCTATTAGTGTCAACTACAGACGGGACTTGACTAAACGAGCAGTCTTTATTAGGGAACTGTTATGCGTTAATTTCCTACATGCTCGCACACTTCAAGCTTTTTACCTTGCGGTGTTTTTCTTTTCCAGAGACGCTCCCAGAAGTACATCATGGAGGGAGAAAAATGGAAAACAAAACCTTCCGAAGATTCTCAGTAGAATTGATTCTCAGTAGAATTGATTCAATTTTGACTTGAGAAGCAAAAGCAAAAAATTTAAAATAACAAATATAATAAAATGTTTAGGTTATTTGACTTTTTAATGGAGAATAACAAGTTAATAATACAACGTTCTGGACGACAGAGGAATGTAGTGTCAGTCTTGTATTAGTAAAGAAACACAGTATGTTCTGTGTGGTAAACACCCCCCCCCCCCCCCCCCCCCACTTTCTGAGTCCATCCAGGTCAGTGGTTATGTTCCTCTTGACAAAAGGTAAACCTGTCCAACAAAAATCAGCAAAACATTTGTCTCCGTGTTTTTTCACGAGAACTACTGAATAATGTGCTTTTTTGTTTAATGGTCTATCAAAAAAAATAAAAATAAAATCAGATTATATAGAATGAAATAAAGTGACTTGTTGATAACTTCTTGTAACCCGCGCCCTCCCTCACACCCCACACACAAATTCTCAAATATAATCAACAATAGCAGAATAACATGTTGTTAGTATATCTAATTCGTTGTCTTAATGCAAAGAAAACTTTTCATTCCAAGTAAATGCAGTGTCCCAAACTATGTGTAGAACATGGTTTTTACTTTTTTTTTTCACCCCTATATACTTCTTCCACACGAAATATCTCACCGAGTTTTTGATAATAAGTAGGGCTTCTTTGATCGGTTTCACCCGCACCAATTTCGGAATGATGTATATTAAGCTTTCTAAAAATAGACTCAGGGAAAGCAAAGGGACACACTGAACCAACGGAAATATCAAGGCAATTCAAATAAGGTATTCCTCTGATTTAAATTGCCTGTTTGTGGCTTCATTGCGGTGTACATGTAACCTTTCTGCAGTGAAGTTTCCTCTATGTTTAAAGTATTAACGGTCTTGTCTGAAGGGTGTTCAGCGGTGTACGATGTCTTGAAAAAAAAAAGGAAGACATTGCTGTAGGAATAATTAGTCAATCGATTGAGTCTGTCCCATGATTATTTCGTAGAGAAGTTTCGTTTCACATATAGAGGGCATTTCTTTGCACTTCCTTTCCCCCAGGCTTCCTGTTTGTCATTGTTGACACGTGGATGAACTGCTTAGAGCAATATTTGTTGCAGATTTTGTTTTTACTTCGGAAAAACTAGTATAGATGTTTACAGAAAAATGTGTTTCCATTTTCCATTCGTGTTGTTGTTATCGTTCATCTTGTTTTAGCTGGATTTGTTTTGATTCTTAATTTATTTGCATTGTGGTGTTATTTAATGTAATTCAGCATGTAAACACAGCGTACAAGTATTGTGTTAGCAATAACAGAAAACAACAAAATTATATTAACATCAATAGCATTTATGATAAATCAAACTTCTGCACATTGACGAAGCTGTGTATTTCACGTACAATTGTTTACAAAACATCACCAGGTAGTTCTGTCCATATTTTTAAAGGCACTGGATACGTTTGGTAATTACTCAAAATATATATTAGCATAAAAACTTACTTGGTAACAAGCAACGGAGAGCTGTTGACAGTATAACACATTTTGAGAAACGACTCCCTCTGAAGTAACGTAGTTTTTGAGAAAGAGGTAATTTCTCACTAAAATCTAAAATATTTGAATCTGAAAAAGACTTCAGGCCTGAAGCCTTTTTCAGGCATCTGAAAGCACACAAATTTGAGCAACAAGGGTGTTTTTCTTTCATTATTTTCTTGCAACTTCGATGACCAATTGAGCCCAAATTTTCACAGGTTTGTTACTTTATGCATATGTCGGGACACACCAAGAGTGAGAATACTGGTCTTTGACAATTACCAAAGGTGTCTAGTGCCTTTAAACACTTTAAAATAAAAACTACACTGCACAAACTCGGGTGTTAAAATTAACATATATGTTGTCTCATATAAATACCAAACAATTATCAAAATTTACATCACAGGGTGTTTAAATAAAACCGATTTCTGCCAAAACAACCACATTGGTGTTATTTTAACACTCTATGATGTTAATTTTGATTCTCATTTCTGTTTCTATACGCGCCAACACACATGGGGTCAATTTTAACACCCTACAGCTTTTGTAGTTTTACTTGCAATGCCGTGTGCAATGTTTTCCCTTCCCCCCCCCCTTCCCCCCCCCCCCCAATTCCCTGTTTAGAATAGGAGCTGTAATAACAGCATCATGCTTAACTTTAATCATAATATGATTACAAGTTTGATATGATCGTATTTGAAAGAGAATATGATTACAGTTTTGTCTCTTTGATTTGTTCATCGTCATTTACCCACCTTTTCTTCAAGTAAGAGAGTTAGTACTGGATTATACGGTTAATAAGGTGATTATAATTTGCATCAATCAATTTGATTACAAACAGCAGATCTTGTTGACCGTATTTAAACTGGTGTAAGTACTTTTGACTGATTTTCTTCCTCGTTCCGCTGACAAAACATCCACTCCCATTCAGTGCAGGTGAATGATAAGAAATGGATTTTATTTCAATTCGGTGAAATCAACTCAAAAAGAAGCCACAATGACGGCGGTGAAGTAGTCGGCCATTAGCTTGTCAGCGTTCACAGGTGAAAACGTCATTACCTACCGTCGCCTTAACTGTGCAACCTTAACAGTCAATTAAAGCAACTGCTGATGTTCCCTAACGAATCTCATTGCCCCACACTCCCGTCAAACCAGCCGTGAGCCTCCTTGTCCGGGAGTTGCCAATCAGCGTAATTTGGGGGAGGCGGTCCCGGGCTTGCCACGGCGGCCGTTTGAGTAGCCGCCGCTGCTAATCCCCCGACCTAGATAAAAACTGGAGTGTGTATACATGAACGCGACGTCGTAGGAGGGGGAAAAAATAACGAGTAGGGCAGTATAAAGAACAACAAAGAACAACCCGTTGTTATAATGCGTGGATAGAGTATAGTTTTTATGACTGAAACAGTTATAGCTAGTGCAATTGTTGGGTGTATTTATTTACTGCGGACTGGCAAACAACCATATCGCGTGTATAGAAATGCATGGGTTGCCAACATACAATACGTCGTATCGTTGCAGATTGTTGCAACCATTAGAAATTAACGGCTCGTTAAAGGTGCAGCTTCCTTATTCTATGTTATTTTTGTTTAGACTATGTAAATTAAGATTGGTTATTGTTGGTGTTGTTATCGTTGTTGTTGTTGTTGTTGTTGTTGTTGTTGCTGTTGCTGCTGCTGTTGTTTGCTCTTATTTTGTAAAAGACGTCCATCATGATGCCTGAGAAAAAAACCAACCAAGGTAAGGTGGAAAGCGTTATTATGTTAAATTTAACCAAATTATTGTCTTTGTAAACATTTCAAAATTGTCTTTATTTTTTTCTTTGCCCCTTTTTTGTTTATTTCGCGTTGCCTCTCATCAGTCTTGTCATTCCGTAAAAACAAATATATAAAAGTTATTTCAGAATATATGAGAATATCTTTTATTGTAAGCAACCTTGATTATTTTACATACAAGGTTTAAAATCGCTGGACAAGAACTACCAGAATTCCAGGAAGTCTATCATTGACTGTATGTCTTGCATTAACCCAAACCTCTCTTGAGTGTCGTACCTGTTAGTTGGTGTTTTAATACTAAAAATCAAAAGGGAGGGGGTTGGACCAACAAATCTCTACCCATTCATTTAAAGCCAATACTTTAGTCGGTTTACTTTTAAAGCAGTTATTAGCGCTATACTTGTCATTATGGATAAAGGGAACATTTACGTGCATTGGATGTCTCAATTTAGTGCCCAAATTGAGGCTGACAATTTCACCGTGGCAGTCGCGAGGCCTTAGTTTATAAACTTGAAATGCTTCGGACTCCACTGGGCTAAAATTACACTCTATAACACCAAGCAGTGATTCGATTACTCACTGTCCTATATACCTCTTACTGTACCTCGCTAAGTCACCAAATTGTTGAATCCCAAATGTATACTTGCACCAATTAAAACTGCATTCAGCTAGCTTCAATTGTGTTGTCAGATACGGTATTGGTTATATTTTAGTTTTAGTTGTTGTTTTATTTATTTATATATTTTTTACAGGAGTGTGAGCTTTGTTCTATGTCTCGCCCATTTTTTATTCTGTTCCACCGTTTGTTTTTTATGTAGGCCAATTTTTTTTATATATTTATTTTATGTACAACTGACCTTGGTCGCAAATGGGTTTGTTCTTTTTTTTATTACTATTTTATTACTTATTCATCAAAGTTAAATACTCGAACTGAGCTAGTCATTTTGTGGGTTTTGCTGATACTGAATATTTCTATAAATACAATGATGACTATGTATTCATGCAAAAGTGCGTAGGTTGATGTCATTTTCACAAAATGTTTAAAGGAAAGATGTACATTTTTGAGCTTAAAGAAGACTTTATATTTGAGCTTTTGAAGTAACCAATGGGGCAAAGCAAAGATCTTTACTATGTAACAACAAGACTGTAAACCCACCATTTCGAGCTCAAGTTGTAGATATAAGCAATTAATAAACGTCAATTTCGAGTCCTTTCCTGTAAGACAAAACCCGATGCCGGTCACAGAGGAGATGTGAACCTGATCCCTGTGATATCCAACATAGTGCCGCCATCACTTTCCCGTTGAACCCCGCTGTGAAATCACCAGCCATCTCTGATCCAGGTGAGAGGGTGAAACTCCAACACGGTTGACAAATTTAGACCCATATCCGTACACCGTGGATCCACGGCTGAGACATGAACCTGGGACACGGTATTTTGAAACAAGGATGGAAAATGAACATAGGCCTACCACCTATTGTTGAAAAGCGAAGGTTGGCAAAACTAAACGGACATTGAGTAGTTCACATGGTGAATCCGGGGGGGGGGGGGGGGGGGGGCAGATACTGATGTCAAAGTTCGACACCACAACACAAGGTGAGTGTTGAACCTTGGACACATGGGATTCTAGTCAAGTCATATCCGCTCTAAGGGGCTCTTACTTCAACTTAAACCATTTGAGACTGTCCGAAGCTTCTGGTTAGATGTGAACCCAGGTCAAATAGTTTGGAAGACAAAGTGACTTGTAAAAGGAAGGGAGTGGGCTAAAATAACATGGAAGAGTGAGTAGTGAATGGAAACGTAACAATCGGCGTCATTTAGCGTCTGGCTCCCCGCATTCTACCGAGTAGGCACCAATAGGCAGTACCCAACCCAGCCCCAGTCTGGAAACCTCTGAGTTTGTATTGAAGGAAAAGGAAGATGCTTGTCCGCCATCTTGGATAATCTCACTCGTTACGCATATGTTATGAGGCAAGCCCGGAAAAGCAATAAACACTGTATAACACCCAAACACACACGCTCCTTCCGAGCCCTTCTCCTCTCATAGTCGTTACACATTGACATTTTTCACTAACAACAATTTTTAATATTATTCGGTAAGACATTTTGGGGAAATATTTGAGGGGGATTTTGTTGTTGTGGTTTGGGTCTATACAGCACACACAACATGGCATGCTGGAATGTCAGTGCAGACTAGCGTTCTTTCCACTTTAATAGACTTACAGTCCACTGCTTCATTGATTTAAATCAACTGTTTTATTAACCCAATTCAAGATCTTAAAGGGGCACTATAGCCTCCCACAGGGGAGTAGAATTGTCATCAATTGGTCACTTTGAATGCTCATTTAATGCAAATGTATAGTGCAAGTACCAATCATCCCGAGAAATATTTATTCTCTCGTCAAAAGAAGATGCTAACCCAAAATTAAAAAAAGAGATGCCGTGGGGCAATTGTTGGTATCCAACCCTAATCTTAATCATAGCATAACAGTCGGAGCGAGTGCCTTGATAAATAAAATTGAATGCATGAAGAAAATAGTAGATTAACGGAAATATGAAACCTGTGCATGTTATTGGCCTTAGCAGTGCTTTTAAGAGCAATGTAAATTGCGAGGAAAAAACAGACACTTACGGTGATTTGAAGGAGCGTGGCTCAACCACCCATCCAAAATACAATTTAAAAAAAATTATTATTTCCTATCTCTTAAATGTATTTATGTATTTATTTATTTCATATTTATCCAGGGAAATCTCACAGTAAAGTACTGTGTTAAAAATGTGCCTTGCAGGAACATTCAATTTATTCATTAAAAATACATAAAAGAAACTCTTGGTTAAGGCTGACCTGGTAATAAATAAATAATAATAACAACAATCTTTAAATTCCCATTGCAGATGATTTTAGACCGCAGTGACATCGAATTTGTTATCGTCACATGCTTTATTTATGTCTCGATTTGAATAATTAAACATTTATTAAAATAATTTGATTCTCTAAACGTCTCGGACTTTATCCTAATTTGCTTCATGATTTGTACATTATTTCCGTTATTTTATTTCCGTTATTTGTTGTTGTTACTGTTATTATTATTGTTATTGTTATTTATTAAAAATTGCTACTAGGCCTATGGTTATTTTTATTACCTTAAAATATTTGAGTTTTATTATCAGTTTAGTTTTGAAATCCTTGATTTGACTTACAGCCAGATGTTATTTTGTAGATAAGCAGGTAAATTGCCAATGAGCACCGTATTTTTATTATTATTTTGACTCTGATTCTTTGTTGTTATAAACTAAAACTTTAATTTTACAAATAATTCCATCTGAAATGCTACCGTGTCATACAACAAAAAAATTAGATCATGGCTTGTTGAAACAAGCACTAGGATTGTTGTAACACCCCCTAAACAAAAATAAAAATAAAAATAAAAAATAAATAAAATAATAAGAAGAAATATTAATACCAAAAACAGTCTTAATATTTCTGCAAATTCCATCGCCTTGTTTGTTAAGTGAAAACTAAAGATTTTGAATGAATGCACTTTCCCATTACAAAATATTTATCATAATCATTAAATTATACCCCCAACATTAGACACATTGTTCATCCCACGCACAAAGGAATGTGTTATTTCCGCCCCTGATATTTAGAGTACAAAAATTTAAAAGGGAATTACACACTGACACGACTCGCGAGGAACAATACAAAATGTGAGCGCCAATTGTTAGAGAATTGTAGAGAATTGTATCTGCAATGAAACCCTCCTATAAGCCTAACTAATCACGCATAATATTATGGTTGACAAAAAAACCTCTCCAATTTCTGTTCACTTGACTGGCACCCCATTCACAGCGTGGAACAGCTTACTGTGTGATGTGCGCATAGGCCATTTTGTTATATTGAATTATCCGATAAAGTAAACGCTATGTAGATTGAACATCCCTGGCTGAACCGGCACACGTAAACATACATATGCAATGAAAAGATATATTTAAGTGCTATTTGGCAGCACAGGGGGAAAAAACGGTAGAGAAACCCTCTCCTGCCCAAGGGGGCTGAGAACACTGTACATGACCCCGGAGAAAAATATCACATTTGACCGTCTGCGTTAATGACATGTAACTCGGACGAACTCAACTCAATCTTAGCCTTACCATCCCCTACGTTTATACATTATAAACCCCAATACTATGGTCAGCTGCCGCATAGCTCCGTGGCACACACGAACACGTACCACACGTATGAGATGTAGTCTGGGGCGACTCACGAAAATAGAACACACACGTAATAACTAGGCCAACGTATAGTGCATGTGCGCGCATGCATACAGACTAAAATGTTAGCGTTCAGTGCGACAGGTCACGATATATAAACCATATAAATAATATAAAATGCGCGCAGTGTACCGTGAAACATCGAATATATAGATATCATAACAGCTTTAAGATTTCTCACAGTTATTGTCTCCATTTTGTAAGCATGTTTTTTACTCTCACATTGGTTTGTGTCCGGCACCCCTACCGCACAACCGTGTAAGAACACAAATAATTCGCTCAGGTGGTTATTTGCTGTACTGTGCTTGACTGCTGCGCTAAGGTTTATAGTTAGAGCTGCACTGTAGATGCTGCGTGGCCGTGTCACATGTAGGCACCGACGGCAGGCAGTTGTTGTAAAGCTTTGCTTATACCAGCCCGCCGGCAGCCCGTCATGGGGACACGCTGCATGCCTCAACGCCCCGGTCGCAAAGGAACAAGGTCTTACAAGTAACCGATTTGCAAGTGAACACCGGTAGCAACAGCAAGCCAAAACCGGCTTGCCCTACTTTTCCATTTTTCCCGCCTCGACCTTAATAATATGTTTCTGTTGTGTTTTTATGACACATGAACTTGTACTATATAGCCCATTATGGTCCAGGCCGCAGAGCGCTGTTTGAGTGTCGCGTGCACCATGGTGCTACCCAAGCGTGTAAGTGCAAAGATATATAACTCGTAGAGTCAGCGAGTGCTATGTGTACACTACCCATAATTACGAGTGACAGACGTTTGTATTAGTAGGGGGAAATTCCAACTTGATGTTTTTTTTAAAGGTGTTTATTTTATAGAGGTTTTTGTTTAAGGACAGGTGGTCTCGAATCATGCTAGTCACCTGCCTTCGCGGTGAAATCGCGAGGAGGGAATTTAGGTCCCTATTGCGTTCATACGCTCGAGTTGTATCAATATATGCGTTTAGTAGAGTGGAATTTGCTTGGAGGTATGGCAACTTGGACATTGATGCACTTTTTGAGGGACACGTTTTTTGTGCAATTGCCATTGATACATGCTCACAATGCGTGTTGAAATAACATTACTGCCAGCCATAGTCTGTCTACGTGGATAAACAGAGGCAGAGAAAAAGAAGGTATAAATTCACAAACTGTGCTTTTTATTTACAATTTAGCACAAAATCCCGGGGAAACAAAATAAAAAATCCCCCACACATTTTTGTGATAGAATTTTCACAGAATGGCTTTATGATTATAGAACTCTAAAAAGCTTGCATGATTCTGTTAGTTACTGAAATCGATGTGTGCTTAAAAACTTAGATTGAAAAATATTCTTTTGAAAAATGATCTTAGACCGATTCGAGGCTGGGGAAAGGGGTTGTAATTTGTCCATAAAGTGAGGCCTTTTTGAGCTGATTTCCAATATTTTCTTTCCAAAGCAAGTATTTGTATCTTATTAATAAAAAAAATAAATAATAAAAACAAAACAAAAATAAAAAAAATCAATAAATAAATCTAAGTCAAAAATACCCCCGGTTATTACATATAGACAATTTAGTACAAGATTTAACCTTCATTCTTCAATGCAGATAATAATGGCCATTTAAAACCAACATAAAATTGAGACAGACGATTCTGTACTTTTTGTTTCTTCTTCTGAAATCACCGTGCGGTTTTTCATATAATTATGATAACAAATTTTTTTTCCCAACGTTGTTTGTCCCTTTGAGGGTCATCAGACAGCTCTATTTTATACCCTATCGATATTGTTTTCTCAACCATGTCCGTGTATGGTAGTGTTTGTCTTTATTTTAGACTTTAATTAGCCTGCACAAAGTGCCTTTACCGGATTGCATGTAAAACAAGCACGATAATAAAAACGTAATTGTTATAAACCATACCTGTTAAAATATCAACTCATTTTTACTGGTGTCGTTACAAGTAAAAAATATACATTCGGTCTTAAGGAGACAGACATTTTTTTTATATTTTTTTTTAAAAAGAATTGTTTATATCCTTGTAACCTGCACATTAATTATATTGGTTCCCTCAGTGTTGTTGAGAGTTATAGTGCTTCTGAGGAAGATTGTTTGAATGACTGAAAATTGCCAACCCGAAAAACTGTGTAACACACTCACCGCACAGAGGCCTATGGCAACCTCACACATTAAAGGGTGTGTACAACATCGGTAATTGCCAAAGACCTGTATCCACACTTGATGTGACCCAACATATACATGAAATAACAAACCTGTGGAAGTTTAAGCTCAATCGGTCTTCGGAGTCATGAGAAAACAGTGAAAACCCCTATTATATGTTTTAACTTTTTTTCAAACATCGGATTTTATCCTGCAGGATAAGGACTATTGTTTTACTTATTTCCTAAAAACTATGGCATTTCAAGCAAAACTATTTCAAGGGAAGTTTTCCACCTTAACCATCTTTATACTATCTTAGTATGTGCAAATCTGTGAACATCTATATTTTCAATCTTACCAATGTTGTACACACCCTTTAAATGAATGAAAATCGCCAACCAGAAAAACTGCTGTAACACACTCACCGCACAGAGGTCTATATCAACCCCACACATTAAATATAGATATAGTTTAAACCAATTGCACACATGCCTAGTAAGGAGAAAGGTAAACTAATCAAGAATTAATACTGCACAATGATCAGAAGTTAGACACAGAAACTATGGCAGTGAGATTTTGTGTCCTTTTTGTTTGTCTGTTAACGAACGTAAAATTGTAATTGATTTTTATCACCATTTGTTTCTGTCTGAAACGTAAATCCATCTGTAACGAGGTATTTTAATTTTATACACAGGTATTGAACCTGCTGGTAAAAGTTCGGCATTGTATAGCTCAGCACACCCGGCCAATCATAGTTCCATATCTCCATCACCCTAATATATTCCCGGCTCAGAATTTACCTTGATTCCTGGTTCCGTCTGCGAGTATGACCCGGAATAATATGGGTCAAAATCACCCAGAAATGGGTCAAAAACTGACGCAGAATCGGAGTTTAAAATTCCTATTTTTTTAAAACCAGTTTCCGGGTCATTTTGACCAAGGAGTGGGTCAGTCCCACAGGAACCTGGAATCCGGGTCAGTCTTAACCCATACGTTTTTTTTTTGAGAGCATAGATAGGTTTTCATTGGTTATATATAAACCACATTAGTCTGCAACAGGAAGCACACACGTCTAGTTACACAACAACCATCGCAATCTGAGCCATAATTTCACGGCCGTGTTTAGCCTACTGCAGATTCCTGTGCTTGCGGCCCAGACTATATTCTGCACGCTTCGCGGCCTGCCGATTTGTCACAGAATGTGTGCATTCTAGCCCACTGCGCATTTTAGCGTTCAAGCCTCCCGTAACCCTAAAACTGAAGACGTCCAACGCGTTGCAACAATGGTTGTACACCCGCAACCAAACACAAACGATTCAAATACAATTTTTCAGCCAACGAAAGTTGTCTGAACTGGAAAACATCACAATATCACCCCACTGCTTACCACGTATTTCATGCACTTGCTTCACGCCATACTAAGCGCAAGAATACCGTTGACCGTGAGTACACAATTCCATGAAATTGGTTCCAGGTCTATTGGCCTCATTATCATTTTTTGTTTAACTTCTTAAACATCAATAGAATGGTCACTAATTAGCCTGTTTTCGTGTCGAGAGGGGGCGTTTTTCTCGTATTCCCCCCCCCTCTACATACTGTACAACGCGTGTACGTGCATAATTGCTGAAAACTCGCAATGTTTGTGCATATGGTTGTAACAATTAAGGTGTTGTTTTTCTCCCCTCCAAGCGATGCTGGTAGCTTTGTCTTTGTTGCAGAAACGAAAATGAAGTTAAGGACCTTTTGATGTTTAAATTTAGAAAGAACAACAAAAAGGTTTTGTAGTTTCAAGAGCCACAAGTGTGCACGTCTTGACATAGATCTGTACTTATATATATATATATGTATACATTATTTTGTTTTCTGATCAATTATAAATGTATTGTTATCTTTTTAAAAGTATTTATTTTGATACCTTTTTGGTACATTCTTCGAATCATTCATCGTTTAAATGGAGTTTTCATAAAATAAAGTAGGCCTAAGTAAACAAAATAATAGTAATTTAAAAAATCTTGAAGTAAAATAATAATAAAAAAAAATAATAAATAATAATTAGTGACATAGTGACACTCCTGACGCAGAAAAACCCTTAATACTGACATCTGAGAAAAATTTACAAATAAACAGAAGGTAAAACAATTTATTGCTAGAGATGGGTTTTGAGTAAAACCATTGGTTATGATTCATGATAAAAGATACACGTGCAAATGGAATACTGGATTTATTGAGTTATTATTTAATTTCAGTTAAGATTTTTCTCTTCATCTTTCATAGTAAGTAAGAGTCTCCTAATATTAAATTGTTCGAATTATCTGAATCTAATCTTTTTGTGATACGACAGAAAGCCTTTTGTTGTTTGTAGGAAACTGAAGTATGTTTTTTCAACAGCAACTATTATAACCATGTAACCAATTCATTCTCATACTGCATATTTTTTTCTTCTCTCTTACTCTTTCATCGTCTCGTAAATATACACAAAAAGCAAATCATTGTAGTGTTTACCGGGCGCGTACAATACCCGTTTTTATGCTCGTTGATTTTCAACCAGAAAAAACACAATGGTGTAATTTGAAAAACCCTGATTTACATCAAAAGAAACCGACTGTTTTATCCACACTTCTGTGGACCATTTCCGTGTGTTTTGCGGATGGCTTAGTCCAACCACAAGAAAACTGATATACAAGTCTGGCCCCCGACATAACCGGGGCCCGGGTTTTTCTTTTCTATTTTCACGCTGTATGCATGTTGTGTGACACCGGGCGCTCACAAGCGCAACCACGGTTGAAAATTACACGACAACAGAGGCAAGACGGATAAAATTAAATGGGGGACAAACGAGAGCTTAGCGCATCGTTAGAGAAGAAAAACTCCCACCCCGGGGGTGTTTACTTTATCATTTTGGTCGTCAAAAGGTTTCATACTGGTGGCCTAGTATTGGGTATATGGACTTAATCCATACAGGAGTGCAAATAGTGTGTATCAGTGTGTGTTTTCTTTCCGGCGCGAAACGGGAGTTGAAGAAAATTAAAAAATGGCAAAATGGCACGGTGGCTTATTCACACTTCTCACTGAATGGTAACCACGGACTTTGAGGACTCAATGTAAACACCTCTTTGAGAGAATCTGAAAGAAGGGTAATAAGATGCCATATTATTGTGTTTATTATTTATTTTTAAACGCAAGGGAAGACTGGCAATGCAGTGAAGAGACACTTTGTTTCTTCATCACACAGTGTCATGACCCGTGGGTCAAAGTTCAAGGTACTACAGTTCATTTATGACTGTTTATTTTGTGGAAATGAGAGCATAGTGTATAATAATAATAAACGACATAACAAACTAAACACGCGGGAAAAATAAGAGTACATTTTGAATACCAAATCCATGCTTAACAAAGCACGTGAGAAAGAGCGTTTAAAAAAAATGGGCGGGAAAGGTAGCACAAAAACATGGTTTACCGGAAAAGTGTTATTCGATATCGTTCCATTGTAATTTGTTGTTGGGTTGGGTGGCACAAAGCATGAAAATAAAAAAATATGATGATTGAAAATTGTGCACTTGAAGTTAGACAAATTGTTAATAGTCAACGAATCAACACTGTGGTTGTAAAGCCAACTACTTGGTGAATTTTTTGGACCCTTGCCAGTATAGTGTACAAAAATATACATTTCCGATTTGTCCATAGGCCATTTTCCACATCCCACATTCTACAAGTGGTCTTGGTGCAGTTCGATCAATAGCAGTTTGCCCTTTCTAACAAGTTAAGGCTTCTCAATTTAGGCAGGCCTTTATGACACTGCAGTGTCTCCTGTACACAACATCAGCACGGGGGGAAGAAGCCCGAGATATATAGAGGTATAGAGAGGGAGCTCTCAGACGATATAATGAAAGTGCACGGTCTAAATCTGTCCGTATTCCAGCGTCGAGTTTCCCGCCAAAGACCGCTCGGCGAGGATCCCATATCGAGAAATCTATCCCGTTGCAAGACCAGGTGCGATGGCCTGTCGTCCGTGAAACAGAATACGAAGAACTGATTGGTGGAGATGACAAAAACAGGTTGGCGCTGAAGAGCTTTTAATAACAGGGAGCGGGCGCCATCTTGGATTCGGATCAGGTCTTTGTGGTGTTCTGTTAACCTCCATCATAAGCAGTGAGACCGAAAGTTCATCTGTCAAAGTATAGTAGTTTGTGAATGTTCGGTGCAATTATGTAAATTTTGAGATTTGGTCTGGGTCTTCTCGCTTCGTGTAACATCACAGTAATATTTTTATTCGCCCTGCAAGAGTGAATGCAACAAACCCAGTCAGCTGGAAAAGGCGAAAAAAGCAAACAAACCAAGCATTTAAATGACTTTATCTTATATGATTCTTCGGTGAAACAGTTTTTCATAAAATGTCAAGACCAATTTTGATACTGTGTGGTACTACTACTAGATGGTCAATGGTCGACCGTTATTTCATAATTGACTAACCACTTTTGTTTTCTTCCATCCCATGTCTTCCGAGAAGTATAACCGATTCTTCATTGACCAATCATGTTTATCCAATCAAGAAAGCGTGACCAATCATGTTTATCCAATCAAGAAAGGTAATGATACTGTCCGAACCGATTGACCAATCAGAAAAATTAAAGACCTTTAATTCACAAAACTGACCAACAGCGTTTGCCCGCAGGTATACACCACGTGACTTCAGGTAACGAATAGCCGGGCGTTATTTCACATTAAACCCAAGAGGGTTAGAGAGTATTGTTGTTGAGATACTCATCACGACATTGGCATTTCTTAACCTACTTTTCGGGCCGAGATAACCTCATTCGTTTAGCTTCAGGGGGAATTTATACTTCTCTTCCCCCGAACCCAGCCCCTTCTCGTCTAGAACCCTCCCGTTCTTGCCGTCTGCCAACCGAGTGACGGATGGCTCTGTACTATTCTCAGCGTAACTCACGCAGAAATGCAATCTAGAGCCCATCTTGGGTTTTATTTTAATTATTGTGGGGGTAGTCCTTTCGTGTACGATAATGGTAGCATGAGCATTAAAAAGTGCGATAAGGGTATAGGCCTACCTCTGAAGAAAAAAAGGCAGTCTTTCTTATGCAAAGATACTGGGGTATCTTTACAGCACAGTCTGGGGTAGAATCCGGACTGCAATGGAGAGGTTTGACATACACTAAACTTTACTCTCTCGTCTTCCCTCATTTAGTTTCACGTATATGTCTGTCCAACCTGCAGTTTGTTTTTCCAGAATGTATCGGTGGTGCAGTGTTAACTTAGAGTTCCCGCATGCTTTCGTTCTGCGCACATCTGGATCCTTTGAGAAGTTGCATCCGCGGGCTGAACAACCTCAAATGAATGCCAGAGGTCCACACCGACATTTCTTCATGTTCTAGGAAATGAATAAGGTGCTACGTAACAGCACCAAAAGGTTATGCAAATATGGACCACTTAGACGCGTCAGTTTTTCGTGTGTTCTTGTGGCCAATGCTCCCATAAGAGTAAACCATCGGAAAATAAAAACGTGATAAGAAGATGGCGCTTTGCAATGTCAAAGCTTAACACAACTTAACACAATGAAATTTATTACCTGGAACAGTATGACTTTTTCCAGAGATTGAGCGAGTTTGAATTATATTTGTATAAAACCCGGTGTTGAATACATTTGAAGTCATTCCCTATTGCATTTTAAAGTTGGAATAATCTCGATTGTGGAATCCGAAATAGTTTTTCTTTTAAAAATAATAATAACTGTAATTAATAATTATCTTTATCATTTATATTTTTGAGGGTACGGTGGGGATGGAAAGGCAGGCCGAACATTGTGCCGTGAATGTGAGGTTAGGCCCTAGGGTTTACATTTTTGTGCTTAGAATTGTATTCAAAAATGTGCTAAAAAATTGAAGTTTATTTAAGGTTTGATTGAATCAATCAGCCCATTCACTATAAATGTTTTCCACTTTCATTCACGGAAGTGAATAACAATAATTTGGGACGATTCGGTATAGGGGGCGTGGCTAATGGTTTACAAGTTGGTGGGGGGGAGAGGGTCGGTGGACGTTATTGAAGCAATCGTTTAACAATTCATCAATAAACGACCAGACTGGTGCGTTGTTGGATGATCGACTGCTGGGGATGGATGGTGAGTGAGTGGCGATGGAATATCCCATACCAATAGTCATCCATCATATCATCGGTTGGGTGGAAAAATGGAGCGAGAGAAAAAGAGGAAAAATAATATTAATATTTCTCGAGGAGCCAGATTTCAAAACAACGCACTCTGCTAGCTCAGCACGGTATACACCGTGTTTGCCCCCCGGGGGCAGTATGCACGCTTTACTGCCAACACATCGTCTAATTTGCATTTCAATAGTCAGTATTTACATATTCATTAGTCATCGGGTTTTTTCTGGCGCTATGTCGTTGTAATTGGCCCATCCAATGGATTGTCTTTAGTTTAATTCAACTTAGTGTCCGGTTTGCCTTGAATTACGCTGAATTATTTTCTGTAGTTGCCTCAATTGAATTTCAATTAAGTAGTAAACGATTTCCTTATCTTGCTTTTTTAGATAATTTCCCAATCCATTTAATCCCAATTTGATTTGATTAAATTGTTCGAAAACATACCTGTGTAGTTACTGTTATTTTGCTTCAATTTTACTGTGTTGTTTTTTGGTTTATTTATTCATTAAAACTTTCAATCTTCCTGGAAATCAAACAAGTGAACCCTCAAATCCCATTTAGCACTGTTGACCTGTTATGATGGAGATATAAAGAGTTGAAGACGGCGAATAATCTGTATTAATTAATATAAGGTTATGTGTTATTTATGTTATGTTCAAAGAATGTTTCATTTATTAATTGAATCTTTCTTATTCTCATTGCAGCGTCGGTTTTTTCTTGCAGTATTTTCATGGTACAAAACACTATGATAATCACCAAGAGTAGACGATGTCGTTGTAGCATTACCAACAGGTCTTCGCTTCCTCTCAAATTCTCAAGCTTAGGGAAATTCAACAGTATTCGAACTTGTAAACAATTTCCCATCAGCAAATCATTCAGAGTCACATTATGCAGTTTGGGGACGTCATGCGAGTTCCCACTTAGACCCCTGGCAATGACGTCACATGCGGGATACTGTCCATGGTCCGCCATTTTCCGAGTAACATTTTACGTAAAGATGACTAGCCCTTCTCCCGAAAAGTGCTCATTACATTCACGCATGCGTACAGACACTTTTGGTTGGCAAACGCCTTGTTGTAGAGTAGTGCACTAGGCAGACAATCGCGTATATGCGTCACGCCACATCTAGGATAGTTTCAAAGAGTTAGCAAACATGAGGTTTTCCTAATAACAGATTTCAGCACTAGAAAATAATAAGCGGGAACAAGTCTTCTAACAAACCGTACACATGACGTACGGGAATGTTTTGGCGGGAAAAATCCTTTCTGACAATCGTTTTGTACTTATAATGATTGTGCTAAAGCAGTTTAATATATCGGGCCCTAAAACACACAGTGCCTAATTCCTCAAATTCTGAGCACTGGAACGTATTTTTTGTAAAGAATTTGGTAAAACAGCATGCGATGTATACTTCTCGTGGCAGGATCCCTGCTAATTTTTTGCTCAGCGGATAATTTTCCCCGGCAATATTTTCTGCTCGGCAACTTTGGCGCAGATGTGCACCGATGACGTATACACAAGATCTTTGCTTGTGCTGTGATTGGCTGAAAGGGACACTATCGACTCGACAACCCGATTTGCAGACAGACTCTACTCTGAACTTTTAAATAGCCAGCGTTCTAACCGCCCCACACCTGAACGAGAAGACGTTTTCTGCTCCCCTGCCCTGACCAAACAAAAGGGGGTAAAACAGTCGTTTGACTAGAACAACAAAATTGGCCAAAGGTTTCTGGCAGAAGTTAAAAGCAAGCCTGTCAACGTAGAAAAACACAATTAAAGCTCAAAGTTCCATGACATTGACAGTGTTGATTGAGTGCTCGCGACATCTTCCACATTTCACGCATGACGGCGCATGGGCAGTAAAGACAACACGTGTTGAATACCCATAGAACCCATCATGGCCAGGAACCCACACATTATTCAGAAGGATTGAGCGATTTTAAAAGTACATAAACTTGTAATTAAAAATTTGTATGGCTAGATTGGCAGGTAAATCCGCTCGTTTCGGATGATGGAGCTTCATTTTATTGAGCTTCGAACGAGCTATTTACAAAACCCATTTTTTTAAAGAAACCTCTTAAATAGTAAACATAACTAAAACATCCAATAGTTCACTATTCATTGGTAATATGTTTCATCAGATTGACAATTTTTTTTTTAAAGTGCGTCTGTAAATAGGAATTATTCAGGTAGAATTAACGCATTCCCCAATAATTCACTGTTGATAATTGATAATTTTGGGAGAAAACATGAGATATAAAAAATAAATAAAAAACACGAAAGACAAATAAATGAACACTGAAACATGGTTATCAAATGCATCGGGGTGTGGGTTCGAGTCCCGGTCATGACGCTTGTGTCCTTGAGCAAGACACTTTGCTATAATTGCTTCTCTTCACCCAGGGGTATAAATGGGTACCTGCAAGGGTAGAGGTTGATATTGTGTTTGAAAAAGCCTTCGGAGTGCCACGGCAGCCCAGGGTTGTATACTCCCCAGGGAGCTGAGAAAGAATAAAGGAATGTTATTGGCCCAATGACCAGGGCACTAATGTAAAGCGCATTGATACCGTTATTGTAAAATGCGCTATATAAGAACTAATTATTATTATTATTATTAATTCAATGAATAAGTTAAATCATTTTGCAAAACAAAAAGTACTTGTGCAAGTATCATTTAACCCCGTGGCTGACAACATACAACCTTAGTGTTTTCAACTTCAGTGAACTCTAAAATCTTTCGGTTCGGAATTGAACCGGGTTACGGGTCCCGTGCGGGGCCTGACCCATTTCTTGGCAGGAATGACCCGGAATCTTTGTCAAAATGACTCAGACACGGGTCAAACTGACGCAGAATTTGAGTTAAAATCCAATTTTCAACCAGCTTCCGGGTCAGCCTGACCCTAAAATGGGTCAGCCTGACCCGGAAATGGGTCAAGACCCAAGAGTGTGGTGCAATACTTGATGAATTTCTCTGAATCCCAAACAGTCAAAGATGTGTGTATTTGTCCCCAAACCATTGCCGAAACCAGTCTCTCTTTATACATGAAGCACTAACTCAGCCCAAGTGTGGGAACCCTGAGTGAGTAGCGACCCCGACTCGTTTCAGCACGAACGGTTAATGACTTAGCGACCGGAATTTACTTTAAATTGTTCCCGCCAAATTACATCCGGCACTTCTAATACATCTCTCGCCCTTTCCTCACGCCACATTCATCGCAAACTCTTGTTATTTTTTCAGCTTGGTAAACAACAGTATGACGTTTTCCTCGATTGCACTTCATCTATTTTAGGGGGGAAAGAATCTCCCAAATAATTGCCGTTTTTTATAAATTCTCTCCATCGTAAGTGGGAAGGGGTTGGAGAAGTTGTTTCTGAAACGAGAGTTGTAAAACGACTGTCAATTTTAGCGTACGCTTGAGAGCGCGGGAAACGGCTTGGAACGCTCAGAGGATTTCGGCCTTGGTTGATGGGATCCAACGCCTCGCCAATAGCCGGTAACTCTTAATGCGTGTGTGTGGACAAATCACGTTGCACCTCGCAGTAGAGTCAAAGAAGGGGGAAAACAAACAACAACGAAGGTTATCCAAAGCTAAAGTTGTGTAGCTCTTGTGTAGTTTTGTTTCAGAAAGTTTTAAAAAATAAAACAAAATAATAATTATCAGTTTCAAACAGACGTGCTGTGCTACTTGGCCCTCGGAAAAAGGTAAGACAATCTTGCTGACCAACATGTTCATAATGGTATAGGCTTTAATAGACTTTCAGGCTATTTAATATAACAATTTTGTGAATTTTTCTTTAAGGACAAAACATTTAAAGAATATCATGTCTGATTGCACTTTTATAACAAATTTACCTTATCACAACAGCAACGTTTCATTCCCAATTTGTATAACCAATATTTTCTTCGTCCAACAAAAATAATTTGATTGGTAGGCCTACGTACGATGCTCATGTAAAGAGACGAACAAAATACAATTATAACCAGATAACAGTTAATATCCCCCCAAGGATTGTACGGGTAAAGGAATAACTGAAGACAAATTCAATTTAACAAACAATCAAATAAAACTGGTGCAGTTTTGAAAGGTGATTACCTTAAAAGCAGGCGTGTATTTATATAGAATAAAAACCTCATGAATATAACAATTGCATTTTTTTTTTTAACGAGCTGCAGTTTTTAATTGGGAAGGTTTTGGCAGACAACGGTCCTCGACGATTGTAAAATAAAATTTATGGAAATGGAATGGATTAGATGGTAACTGAATATACTGGTATACTCTCAACTTGAAAGAATTCGTTGTTTGATTAATGTGTTTTTGAAGTGCTCTCTTTTCGAGTGCACTTGTTAAAAGGAAATGCACTGCACGGATAACACCGTCTAAACTGCCCCAGTATGCGTAATCTCTATGAATCAAGACATGGTACAGCACATGTAACTTGCTACTGCAGTTTCTGTTAAATAATTTAGGGTACAGATTGTGTTAATGCCGGTGTGATTACTGTCTATGAATCAATATAAGGTGATTGTATTGGTCCTGTTGCTGCCACTGGCTAACTTTGTCTGAATGAAAAAGTATGCATAGTTTTGGTAATTTTTGGTAAAACTTCTTCTACTGATTTGCCTTCTATCTTTGAATCAAGATAATGTACAGTGCTGGCTATATTAACAAAACCTGTTGCTTCATATATGCTTACTCCCTGTGGAATCAACTTGTGTATTCAAGTTCAATGAAATGTCGTGTGTGTGGCGGACAGACTGAGGACGTGCTCGATTCGGTTCTGTGCACAAAAAAACCCCAATGTGTATGTCGCTGCCGAAGTGTCCATACAATGGGAGAACAAAGCGAAGTCCTCAATGTATCGAGTGTGTGTGATTCAACCAATGACAGCTATGTGTCATTGCAACATAACTGTTGACATCTTTCGTCAGTGTCGTCGCACTGAGTGACATATTTTTGCCAGTGACAAATTTATTTTCTCCAATGAATTACAAGACCCTCTCCGTACAGCCCTTGATCACCGTTCTCGTTCCTTAAAGATAAAAAAGCCTTATCAACACACCCCTCCCCGTGGAAAAAAAAAAAGTACGGCCAGACTCTTTATTTCGTCACCCAAAACCTTGAAAATATTCACACTCCAGAGGCGTTATCTTCAAGAACTAGGGCTCAGAGTCCACAAAATGTCGTATTTCCATCTCTCCATTTTGTTATTAAACAAGCTGTTGGGATGGACCAGTCGGGTCTTTGTCAAACTTCCGTTTAATTCCATTGACACGTAAACTCATGTGCTTCGTGACCAGGGCTCAATTTCATAGAGCTGCTTAAGCACGAAAAGTAGCTAAGCACAACAAAATTATGCTTACCAGGGTTATCAGCCAAACTACCATGTCATGTGTACAATTTGTGACTGGTATCCTGCTCAATTCTGCTAAGCAGAAAACGGTTCAGCCATATTCTCTGCTTAAGCAACTCTAAGAAATTGTGCCCTGCATAGAGCTGCGCACAAAGAACATTGTGGAACATTTTTCTGCTAAGCAGGAAATAAATGAATAACAAATTGGCAGGAAACGTTTCACAATCGGTACAATACAGAATATAGTACTTTAGCTGGTTACCTTATTCTAGTAAGCAGAATGTTTTGTGCTTAGCTAGATTGAAACTTTTAAAAATCTGCTCAATATTTTCCATTAAGTATTTTCATTCAGCTGAGATGTCAAAATGCTTGTCGCATCCCGACTATAAACAATATCTCGTGAAATGTACGGTAGGCTAAATGGTTGTGCTGCGGGATGTCAACAGATTCCTGTAATTGTTAAGGGTCAAACCAACCGTAGTCACGCAGCCACCAGGGTACGGTGATAAAATGTTGAAACTTTCAAAGGCACCGTTTTTTGAAAACAGTTTCCAGACCGTTGTTTTAAAGTCAAACTTAACATTGGGAGGAATTTTGTTGTCATCGCAATAAACGCTTAAATCTCAATTGGAAATTGCTAACATGATGTCTATTTCGAACGCGCCCTCATCGCTGGTCAGACGTCAAACGTATAGATAGGTTGCAGTATGACGTAAGTCGGCCATCTTTACGGGCAATTTGGAACACACAGTCATGCGTTACGCGTGAGAACGGCGTTCAGCACGCGCACATTTCACAAAACTCATTGCATGATTGGTTAGTGAATGGCGCGGCTGCGTTAATAATTTGAGCGCTTGACGCGCCTGCAAGCCAAAATGCGATTTGCCCGTAAAGATGGCGTCTACTGGGAACTATCTATAGATTGTTTCTGAATTGGTCTTCAATTATTTAGCGAAATGATGGAATCGAGTCAACTGAAAGTTGTTTAGGATGATTTCTATTGTCTAAAAGATCATCATTATAAAAACGGTGTCAAACTTATACGAATGATTTTGTATTACCCCAGCTTTACTTTTGTGAACCAGTTCCGATTATCCCAAGAAATGTTTACGTTTTTAACACTGCCATGTGCGAGCAAACATTGGTGCTTCTGGAGAATTAACTTTCCACCAACACACGACTTTTTATAACATTCGATTCCTCAAATGGAAATTTGCACCCGTATTGTGTGCACACAATCTCTGACAAAACGGAAACATGAAAGCCGAGAAGTTGGTGTATGTTATCTCGACAGGTTGGTTGGATGACGGTGCACTGTAAGCTACAGGAGAGAAACAAATTTCCCTTTAAGAACGAATGACGTATCATTAGCTTTAGTTTGCAAGAGCAACTTGAAATGTATATTGTCTTTTGGCGGACAGAACCAATTCCTGTTTTGGTCCCATGCACCAGTCACAGCCCAAACTGGTTTTTATTTCGACCGCCAAAATGAACCTATAGGCTACATTTCAAAAAAATCCCGGGTCAAATTTGACCCCTGACCCGGTTCCGTGTCCTAGGGGGGGCCCTGACTCGCATCCGGGTCAGTGTGTCAAAATGACCCAGTAATGGGTTAGACTGACGCAGAATCGGAGCTAAAAGCCCATTTATTTTGACCAGTTTGCGGGTCTTGCGGGTCAGCCTGACCAAGGAAATGGCTCACGGTCCCCTGGGATTCTGGTCAAATATGACCCAGGTGTTTTTAGATTGTATTTGCGTGAAAACTCATAGTAAATCACAATAACACAATTGATAGATTGCATTTCTTAGCAAGCATCAGCCTATTTGGGAGGGCACATCTTTATTGATGACAGCTTTTCTTTTTTACCTTTGCCCTTCCCTGGACGGCCTCTGCTCGTCGATATTGTTCAAAGAATTAAAATAAAGAAATCAAAAAAATTTAATATTTTATAAATTTCTTTCATCCTTTCACATTTGACATAATTATTAAGCTCGTTTGCTACTAAATTCGGAAATGCTCTCATCTCACTTCTAATTAAATGCTTTCTTTACTCTGAAAGTGAAAGCCGGTTGCAGTGTCATATTAAATTCAACATTTCAAGTGATATTTTCGAAAAAACGAACTAAATTCTGCATCCTAAAAATGACCTTAACGTCCCATACCTCCGCATCAGCCGCGAAGTTAATAAGACCTCTGAGCAATGATACATGATTAGTCCACTTTTAGGTTCAATAAAATCGGATTTCGCCCGTGTATTTTTCTTCCGGAGTTCTCCGTCCAGCGTGAGCGTGTTTCATCACCTGGCCCTCATGGGTGCGACCACGGCGGTTGGTTTGAAGGCATCACGGCGCGTCGCTTGACGAGTCTACGTAGTAGCATTCATCGGCGCCCGTATATAAAACTCTTCACATGGCTGAACAATTTGATCATTACACGTTGTCATTTTTTGCGCACAAACATTTCAGACAACATCATTAATACTGCCGCTGTTGATGTAGTCACGAATTACGACATTCACTAACACCAACCAGACTGGAACAGATGCAATTTAAACGCTATCCGTCAACCAATTAGGCTCAGTCACTAAAAAAAAACCCACAAAAAACCAAACTCAACTAAAAACCTGTGGTTTTTCAAGAAATCGGCGGCTTACATCTGTTGAAGCGGATTTTATTTTGTTATACATTTTTGAGGAGAAATTTACCGAGGAAACTAGTTTAAAAAATTCAAGATTTCGTCGTGTATTTATCAAACAATCTTCAAACTGTACAGTGAATGTGATTACACGAAAACGTATGGACTTCAAGAAAACATAACCACCCGTTTTATGTAATCTTCACAAGATGTTTTTCCCCATTTTCTTTTTGCACCCTTTTTCGACTACTGGAGGATCAGAAGAAAGTGGGTAGCTGTGTCATAAAGGTTACTTGATAAAGACGGGGATATTTTAGTGTATTATAAAGATTATTATTTATTTTAATTTTTTATTTATTTACGGAACAAGCAATACAGTGAAGTGTGTTGCATAAATAGATCTTTGTCATGGTCCGGCCATCTTGATTTTCTCTCATTCAAATCAATGGAACCAATCCAAGGCTGGACGGCTAAAAATAGTCTGGTTCCTTTTTGTACACTGACAATTAGCATCCATTACTGTTTGTGGATACAAGGAACATGATAACAGTTCAATAATATGACACAGCTTGCATTGGAGATATGATATTGTAAACACACGTTCCTGAAACACTTACGTCTTTAGTATAGCGACGTTGTGGGGTGACTTTTGGGTATAGGAACTGTCTGTCATAGGCCTAATTGTGTGGTGTTTTTTGACATTGTGGGTTTAACCCCACAATGTTTAACCCCACAATGTTTTCAACAAGAAAGATTTAAAATAAAATAAAAGGATAATATAAAACAAACGGGGAAGCCCACAATGTCGCTCCACTAGAGACAGACAGACAGACAGACAGCCCGGAATTTGTAGATAATTACTGCTCTATACAGCAGGCAAAGTTGCGACCTTTTTGAGGTTCTGCTGATATGGAGAAGCTACGTAGATCCAGCATAGCCCGTCTACACCGATCTGACGACCCCTTCAAGGCATCATAGCTACGAATCAATGATTTTGCTCCAGACTCCGTGGTTTTGTCACAATTAATATACTTCCCAGAAAAGTATACTCATGTTATCAAAACAATCATCAAAAGATCAACAAGTGGACTAGAGTTTTCACTCCAACATCCCATTACATTCAACCCCCACCCCACCCCCCCCCCCCCCCCCCAATTGGAGAAAACCTTCTTTATCATGAACAGTTTGTCTATCACGGCTTCATATGAACCTTCTTAAGGCCCACGGATGTTGAGCCCCTGGGCTCATTTCTAACTCATTCGACGATTTTTAAATACCGGGAATAAATAGAAATAAAAAAACACTTTCAAGTATAAAGGAGAAACACAATTTGTACATTTCTTTTTCTTACACAGGGGGATTGGGCTGATTCTACCAGTACGGTACCAGCTTTTGAAAAATCGAGGCTGTTTTTATTATTTTCTCTTCTTGGTAGAGAGGGCCCTTATTCTAAGTACAACTTGGGAATAAGCGTGAGCGGGAATTAACCTAGATTTCCGCGCCTGACTGACCAGCGCACTTTGGCTCGCAACACAACTCCACTGCTGGTGTGTATACACGCACTAGGTTTCAATTCTCTTGCTTGATGAAAGAAACCCCATTCCGCTCTCTGTTTTTATTAGTATTATTTTCTAAATATTTTTTTTTTTATAGCTGAGAAATTCACAGGTGATGGTTTTTAGTTGAGGTCAGAGTTCACTCTGAGTTTTGTTGACTTGACACGGGCGATGGAGGTTCCTTGTGGGGTTCTCTTGAATACGATTTTTTTCGGGGGGATTGAGTGGCTTCAAACAAGCTTGTTTTTTTGTGTTTGTCCGGGGCCAAGCTCGCCCCTTTATGTTGAATTTTTTCAAGATTTATAATCGATATATGAGAATTTAATGAGCCTTTTTGAGGTATGGCCGAGTACTGTATAGGTGTGCACGGTTTGGTTTGGGTGTATACATACAAATTTACCCAATACTAGTGTCATTGTTTTGTTGTCCACCATACTCTAAAATGGCTTACGAAGGTGGAATCATGAGGGTGGTAGTTTGTGAGGACCGGTGTGACTTTTTAACTGTGCAAAACATATTAGCGACAATCAATGTCTTATCTCAAAATGGGACTCGCAATTACGCACGTTTATCTTTACACCCTCCCCCTCTATGGCCAGACACATTTATATGTCATCTTGTTCTGCAAGTCACAAAGATAATAGAGCAAGGAACAAGGAACTTGACAAAGATGGTGGTAAATTTTGATTCTTTTTTGAGGGGGGGGGGGGGGGGGGGGACACACCAAAATGGGTGGTGCGCGGGAGATAATACCCGGTACGGTCAAAGATAACGGTAGTAACGGTAGTAGTAGTGGTGATAACACCCATAGCTGAGCGATATCAGAAGCTTTGTTTTGTAAGTATGCCCCCCGTCTCAAATGATAAAAAAGGCTCCACTTTTGTTGTTGTATAACAAAATCCCCACCCGCCCCCGCCTTTCCCAGCAATATCGTTTCTGCAAAAATAAAAGGCTTTTATCCAATTAGATAAAGAAGAGTTGGTATATAAGCCACCCAAAACCCTCGCCTGTATCAACCCTCTGACTAACTTCTCCACCAAATGTTTAAGACAGGATATACTTTTGGTAATTATAAATGACCATAAAACCTATATACTTGGTAAAGAGCACCAACGAGCTGTTGATATACTATTCCCTCTGAAGTAGTAGTGAAGTTTTATAGAAAGAGGACATTTTCACCGGAAAAATTGAATTTACCATAACAACTATAGTATACTTGGTGAGGAGCATTGATGAGCTGTTGATTATAGTATATATAACAAAGTGAGAAAAACTAATCGATTCGAAGTAGTGGTTTAAAAGAAAGAGGTAATTTCACCCCCAAAATTGACTTTGAGAAAGGCTATCAGACATGAGGCCTTTCTCATGCATCTGAAAGCACAGAATGCACAAAGGTGTTTTTCCCCACAACTTTAATGACCGATTGAGTCTGAATTTGCACATGGGTGTCATTTTATGCAAATGCTGGGAAGAGAGGAGACTTGTCTTTAAAAGTGTACCCCGCTAGCAACAAACACGCAAGACTTATACCTGGCGCTGAGTTTGTCTAAAAATAATCCCATTTACATTAAAATTTGAAATGTCTTGCATTTAGTATACAATCCTAGCTAGATTGCACAGGAAGCATAACATTGATTTTGACTCCTCCGTTTTTCTGTCTTCAAAATTAACTGTTTCACAAATGTTCTTTAAAATTCTGCATATAAGTTTGGACACAAATGTATGCATGCCCCCATTGACGCAACTGAAATAAGGTGCAGTAATTAAAATAAAACAATAAACAAAAGGTAAATCTTGTCTACTATATCTGACCTAAGGAACAAGAGTTTTATTTCGGTACTAGGCGATTGTGTGACTTAAATCTCATTTGTGTTAGGTATAGGCATACATTGACCAGAATACCTCAACTTCTTTACTGAGAATGACAGAATGTTGTCATTGTGTTGATGAACAAATGATTCTTGTCTCGTATAAATTCCATGATGGCTTAGAAATTAAGATTCTGCTTTCTTCCACCTAAATTACACGTTGCAGTCACTCAGACCATGGAGGAAGGAAGGGACTAGTGCAAGTGAGTCTCGCAGGAGGTTGGTCATAATATTAGTTTTGTTTCAAACCGTGATCTGCTTTTGGTTTGGCCAAATACAAAGACACACCTTACGATGTGTCCAGTAAGCAAAACTCGCCATGGATAGCAATTTCAACTAAAAGAAGGTGATTTTGTTGGGGGAATGGATGCAGTGTATGAAATAATGTTCAGACAAGTTTGTGGTGGGAGTGGTGGGCTACCTGCACGGACTGGCAACTGGGGTGCTACATGGGCAGACAAGGAATATAACCCAACGCACGTCTTCTTCACCAGGAACTTCCAACTCGGTAAGATTGGTGTTTAGTTTTTTTTATATGAATATTTGAAAAAAGCGACCCCGCTACTTCTTTGAATAATTTCAAATGCCACGCGGAAAAAAAATACGGTGAACATAAAAACAAAAGACAAGAACAAAACAACAACAACAACAACAACAACAACAACAACAACAACAACAACAACAACAACAACAACAACAACAACAACAACAACAACAACAACAACAACAACAACAACAATCACTTAATGGGCCGAGAAACACAATGACACAATGAGCGTTGATTACACTTCCACTACCCTCAAAGGCCAGATAAATGATAACAATCAAGTGCCGAACCTCCCCTTTAAGGTTCTGCCCGTGTCCCGATAAATACAAACAAATTTTAAAAAGAACACTGTCTCAAAAATATACAAGTACCCTAACACTATGGATTCTTGATTTCCCTTTCGCAGTTTAAAGGTCAATATTCACACCTGTCTTTAAACTGAAGCCTCAAACTCGCAGGTTGATAAATGCACGGCGGCGGCGCAACACGGTCAAAAAAAGTAAGAAAAAAAAGGACAGAAAGAGAAAAAAGCAAGAAAAAAAAGTCTAAATGGGAAAAGCAAAAGGGACTGAGCTATATAAGAAACCAAATCCCCAGCTCGTTTCACCTCTCCTTGCACTTCTAAAAGGTAGTGTGATCTTTATCCTGTCCATGCATGCTGTTTGTTTGCGCAATCGAATACTACATATCCGACCGTTGTAAAGGACCTTGGGTTTTAGTTGTGGGGACCGCGGCATAGCCAGGGCTCGTGCCGTGTACTAAAACCATAATGCCCGCGGGGGGATGCGGGATAAAAAAATAAAGAAGAGTAAGAAGGGGGGATGGAATGGAAAAAAATTCCCCGAGAAACAGGCTGGGAAAAGACAGAAACAAACGACAGTAAAACAAATTCGTTGCCAACTGGACCAATACATGAAGATCGTGTTGATTATTCAATGCTGCATTGCATCTGGGCTGACGGGTGCTCACTTACGTAGGATTTCGGGTTGACTTCGCAAAGTGATGCACGGCCACGGAGCCTTAAAAACGAAGGGGGGGGGGGGGGTCTTTAGTCGCCAGAAACTTTACTACTTCTTAAACCTCAATAATTGAGTTGCAAGTTAAGGTCATTAGAGAGCCGGCCCCGGCAAGGCAAGAGGATGAGAAAGGAGGTTTCTGGACTCTTGGGTTTTGTTTTTCCCAGACTTTTTTTCTGTAAACGGCAAGTCGTTTATTCGAAATGGAGGAAGGCTGCTCAATCTGGTGAGATTACATGAGATATGATCCAACCACACCTTATGACTAATGAGCTACACATGGAATTTGAATGTGTTCAATTATAAAAGCATGTCTGACTCGAAACGAGACAGCCACTGGTTGATAAAACGGCCCCCGACCCATCATCAAACGTAGCTATCGATCTTGGATGCATTTCAAGAAGTGTTTTTGAGGGGAAAATAGCAAGGGAAAAGAACACGGTTAAAACCCTAAACCAACAATAAAACAACACCGTTCTGCTCGTTTTTACCAAAATGTTTGATTGAAGATACCCACCACACTCACCCTCTGGAAATACAAGAGCACTATTCATCATTTTCCTCCAATATTCTTCAAAAACGTGTACCAACTTTGATACTTCGAGGGCGTAATGGTTCCCTTCCTTCACTTCATTGCTAAACGAAACACCTATGCTAAGCAAAAGTAAGTGCGGGAACCAGTTACAATTTCCAATTCCTTACATTTGGATTGATTGCCTCCCCACGCCCCACCCCCAAGCAAATAATATATTCTTTGCTTAGTTGTATGGAATTGCGAAACCGTTGACAATAATGCTATGATTGCTTTTCGACACATTCTTCGACGAGATACAAAAACGTTTATAGCCCTGCATGTTGTCTCCTATTTCTCGTAAAATGTCGTAGGTTTCTACGTAAAGTTGCTCTCTTTTCGGCTGGAATACTAAATAAGTGTTTCAATCTTAAAAACGCACTAAAATGAAGAAAAAAAATAATAAAAATAACAAAACGCAAAAAATCCAAAAACAAACATCGTTGGAAAGATATGTTTGGAACTTGTGTAATTAAACAAACAACAATAATTGATAACGAATGTCATAGGAGATTCAGTCATCATTCTACTTGAAAAGAGTTTCAGTAACTTAATTTAAATCATTCTTACCTATCAGTCCATGGAATTTCATGAAAACAAGATATAAAAAGCTTCTAAACTTATAACGATATCATTCTGCATAAAGTTGCTGATATTATTTTAACTCCCGAAAATTGCCGCCATTTCTTCGTGAATTCAAGACAAGAAATTTAAATCATGTTTTTCTAGAGTAGTAGTGCCTATTGATGATTTGTGAAGTAATGATTTAAGAAGTGGATAGTTCACGAGAACTCTCATTGACCGGCTGGAAAGGGGGGGGGGGTGTATAGTCTGCACTTAACCGAAGTTTACTTAACGGTCAGCTGTGGTGCTTATGACGTCAACAATGCATGAGGGGTGGCCATGAACTTATTACAGACAGTAGCTTCCAGATCTGGGCCACGGCTCATTCAACAATGACCATTTTTAGCCCCGATAGCTGGCTCTACACAAGTGGGATTATAAACTGCTCAAATGCACATTTAATTCACCTTGGATTGTTACAGACCTGTACCCTCTTTTATGGTGATTTTGTCAGCTACCACAGTTAAAGGTATGCTTTATCATCGTCTTGTATTTTGGGAGAGTTTCCATACAATTAGGGGCCCGCGTTTTCGTCGAAAACGCCGAGGATTGGGGTTTGTGTTTTGCGCCGTTGCATTGGATATTTCACCTCTAATTGGCATGTAATAAATGCTGGGTATTTGAAGCGGAAGTATTTTTCATAGTCGATCACTTGTGGTGGCATCAATTTAACTAAAAGTAACTTTTTAGACACTTTTAAACGGCGACCCTTTTGGTAAAAATATATTTTACTGCATTCAACGGTGGAGACTCCCAATATGTCGTACACGTAGCACATCCAAGTACTCTACGGTACTATGCCGTTATGTAAACATGTGTTTTCGTATTTAAAATGAGGCTATTAATACTGAAAATACGAGGGAATTCATAAAACAATATTTGTATTTATTAAACGTTTTGCAATTCATTTATTTATGATTTTCTGGTCGATTCATAAGTTTACCCGTTCATATTCAAAATATTCCATTTATGCGTAGGCCTACGATTGATTATTTTTGTTTGTTTATTTGTCATTAAGTTTTATTTTGTACTAACAAAAAACTAAGGTAAAAACCTTGAACTATACCCATTGTATCATTTACATTTTTAGTGACGAAAGTAAGTTTCAAAAGCACCCACTGCAATTAAAAATTAAACACAACCAACCCTAGCCCCTCTTCCTCGGCAAACCTCCACATTCTTGACAGCAAATTTACGCCACTACGGGCTCCTTATTCATGGCCCCTTTCTACTTTCTTGCAAACTAATAATAAATTAGCCAGGCAACCTGATCACCCACAAGTCCCGTCCGTTTACAATACACATCAATTAAAGAAGATATACTGGCTACCAGACCATTGCACGTACTAACCATCGTAGTATGTCAGATGCATATCGCGTTAGTCTGAGCAGACGTTTCTAGGCCGAGAACTCATTTTAGGCGGGAAACTCTGTCCCAGCGTAAAAGATTTACTGCAATGAGTTTGAGGCAATCAATTGCACGTATTATTGTTCGCACAGGTGATACGAGCATTCAGTGAAAGAATCGCACACTGTTGTGGCCGGAATTTTGGTCAAAGGAGCTTGAGTAAAATTTACGAATTGAGTGAAAAATTTATTGAGGGCAAACATGTACACTGGGACGTCAAAATAGCGTACCCTAGAGACAAATTTCGTACTTAACTCTTAACACAGAAACTAGTTTGCTGAAAATAGGTTGCAAGCAATAATAACATTCAATACTGACTGTGACTTGGTTGTTTCTTTTTGTTTAGCAAATGTGTTAAGCGTTTATTTTTGTTTAGCAAATGTGTTAAGCAGTTTTGCTTGTTTATCAGCTTATCAGCTTATTGGATGAAGGGAGAGGAGGGGGGGGGGGTCGTACTGAACCTTGTCATGAGAGAAATGAGTCAAGAGCCACAGTGTTGATTGTCAGTGTACATGCAAACTTACTGATGAGCTGAGGAAACCAGACTATCATGAAGTCTTGCTTTAGTCATAATGAATATGAATGGAATGATCAAAGATAATGGTCCACTATACCACCACAGACTCGTCTCAATTTGTGAACACTGTTAAATACAAGTTAAGAGAAAGCTGAAATGCGATCTATAAATGTATATATACGCAAAGCATTTTGCACAAAAGCTCATGTCACTTGTTGGTGAAAACCCCGAACAGTGTGCATTCTACGGATATAGCAGGAACCCCAAGCCGTGTATCCCCCCACCCCAGGGGCATAACACACACCTGGTTTTACATCATGCCTGAATTGTTCTTCTCCTTGTAACCTTTCATTATTCCCCTTCTACTTGTCCCAGTTTCAACAATACCGGTGGTTTTGGCACCGAACGCTTGACCTAAATGTCCTTTTTCCAACTCCCCGTATTTGGCCCAAGGGCCTTGTCAGCCGCGCTTGTCCGTGACCCCAGCAACGACATTTTTTGTTGTGACTTTTTTGTGTATGCAAAACTTATATCCCTTTTCTCTCTCCCTCCCTTTTTCGTTTTTGTGTATTCAATTTTTAGTTTATGCCTTTGTGCTGTTAGGAATTGCTTGATGTGCGTTGAACCACGAACGAGCCGACACGTATTTTTCTTTTTTTCTGATTTCACAGTAGCAATGGATTGATTGGGGCAGATCTCCTGGTAGTACCGATAAGGTGTCGTATGTGATACAGTCTATGTGAAAATGTTTAACACCGGCAAAAATAACAATATAGTAATGGTATAACCACAGAAGGAAACAATACGATAAGTTTAGATTGTTGACTTGTGTAAAACGTATAACTGTTGTAGAATGCATGCCCCTGTATCATTCCAGACGCACTGCAGTCAATGTACCGGAAACAACCCATAAAATGAAAACCGACATTTCAAAGTCTAGTGCGTTCATAAAGGTCCGCTCCATTTACGGGAAAACACATAGGGATGATAGTATAAAAAAAAAAAAAAAAAAAATCATGCATGCTACTCGCCTGCTTACTCCCTTTGAATCAATACAAGGTACAGTGGTACTGTTGGCAAACCTGTTGTTTACGGTAAACTTACTCTCTTTGAATCAAGATAAGGTACACTGGTACTGTCTGCGAACCTGTTGGTTATGGTTAATTTACTCTCTTTGAACCAATATAAGGTACAACACTGGTGCTTTTGTTGGTGAACCTGTTGTTTACGGTAAACTTACTCTCTTTGAATCAAGGTAAGGTACACTGGAACTGTCGGCGAACCTGTTGCTGATGGTAAATTTACTCTATGTGAATCAATATAAGGTAAAACATGGTGCTGTTGGCGAACCTGTTGTTTATGGTAAACTTGCTCTCTTTGAATCAAGATAATGTACACTGGTACTGTCTGCGAACCTGTTGCTGATAGTAAATTTACTCTCTTTGAATCAATATAAGGTACATTGGTTCTGTCGGCGAACCTGTTGTTTATGGTAAACCTACTCTCTTTGAGTCATGATAAGGTACATCAATGAAACTGCCAAGCCTGTTGCTTCAGGTATGGTTACTCTGTTTGGATAAAATGAATGCATAATTGGAAATGGTGGCTCTTGATTGAACAAATACATGGTACAAAATCGAAAACGTTGGCGAGTTCTTGTATAACATCAAAAATTGGTGAAGTTGGAAGGCATGATGTTTTAGTTGTTTTCTTTCATTTATTGTACAAATGTTAAAATTGCTACTGTTTACCTCTGTTTGAATCCAAATCATATACAATCTTGACCTATGTTTACAAACCTCTGGTGAGGTTGATATCTTAATCAAGACCGTGTAAAGTAAAGTTCAACCAATCTGATCAGGGGGCCCGTGGGGCCTGACCCATTTCTGGGTCAGTACGACCCGGAATTTGTGTCAAAATAACCCAGAAATGGGTCAAATGACGCATAATCCATGTAAAGATTTCACTTTTTAACCACTTTCCGGGCCAGCCTGACCCGGAAAAGAGTCAGGACCTCTTGGACTAGAAATCCGAGTCAGTACTGGTACATTAAGGTTCCACTTTCTAGAATGTTACCGGTATATTAAGGTTCTACTTTCAAGAATGTTACCGGTACATCAAGGTTCTACTTTCTAATGTTACTGGTACATTAAGGTTCCACTTTCTAGAATGTTACCGGTACATTAAGGTTCTACTTTCTAATGTTACTGGTACATTAAGGTTCCACTTTCTAGAATGTTACTGGTACATTAAGGTTCTACTTTCTAATGTTACTGGTACATTAACATTTTACTTTCGGGAATGTTACTGGTACATTAAGGTTCTACACTGTAAAAACGGCGCTTAGCGTTTAAACACACACACAACATGTTTACACGCAAACATGTTTAGAAATATGCTTGAAAGCTAAATGGGTATCTCCTTAACATGTCAAAAAGCTAAACGTGTTGAGATTTGTTATGCTTGTTTTAAGTGAAGTTTTGAATTTAAACACAATCAAAACATGTTTACACGCAAACATGTTTAGAAATATGTTTGTAAGCTAAATGGGTATCTCCTTAACATGTCAAAAAGCTAAACGTGTTGAGATTTGTTGTGCTTGTTTTAAGTGAAGTTTTGAATTTAAACACAATCAAAACATGTTTACACGCAAACATGTTTAGAAATATGTTTGTAAGCTAAATGGGTATCTCTTTAACATGTCAAAAAGCTAAACGTGTTGAGATTTGTTGTGCTTGTTTGAAATGCAGTTTTGAATTTAAACACATACAAAACATGTTTACAGGCAAACGTGTTTAGAAATATGTTTGAAGCTAAATGGCTACCTCTTTAACATGTCAAAAAGCTAAACGGGTTGAGATTTGTTGTCCTTGTTTGAAATGCAGTTTTGAATTTAAACACATACAAAACATGTTTACACGCAAACACGTTCAGAAATATGTTTGAAGCTAAATGGCTATCTCTTTAACATGTCAAAAGCTAAACGT
Organism: Leptasterias polaris; assembly: GCA_037783415.1. Lineage (NCBI taxonomy): Eukaryota > Metazoa > Echinodermata > Asteroidea > Forcipulatida > Asteriidae > Leptasterias > Leptasterias polaris. Next base: position 2,154,031 of record JAZGTN010000035.1, read on the forward strand.
GTTTTGAACTGGTTTGAACATTTGAATACACCAGAATGTGTTTACATCAATTGAATACGTTTGCTATTGGTATGAAAAAGCTAAGCAGCTAGTCATGATAGGCTTCCACGTAGGCATATAGGCCTTCCTTGGAGAGCGTTTTTGCTATATGGTATAAACACATAATTAAAAGGGTTTAAAATAATTCGCATTTTGGTAATACGTAACTTTACAAAGGTATCAAAAATGCTCCACACGTTTAGCCCCTCATGGCAAGTAAAATTGCTCAGGTAGCAAACGTACTAAAATGATGAACACACATTCTGGTGTATTTGAATGTTCAAACCAGTTCAAACCTGCACTGATCGCAACACGTTTAGCTTTTTGACATGTTAAAGGATACCAATTTAGCTTACAAACATATTTCTAAACATGTTTGCTTGTAAACATGTTTTGTATGTGTTTAAATTCATCAGTTTGTTTAGAATGAAATGGGCGGGGTTTCATTAAATATGCACAAATATAGATCTCGGTGTTTATTCAAAACCATTGTAGGTATAACAGCCTTTCCTGCGCAGTAGTTTACACTTTAATGTGTGTAATTCAATTGAAGCAATTTTTGTTGTATCATATTGGCCAGCACTTCAAAGATTCACACCATGGGTAGAAAGTAAAGCCCAAAATGTATATAATTGGAACGGATTCTGAGACTTCAAAATGACCGTTTTCAGTATGACTGAAATTATGGCATCATTGCTCCACAAATCATCTCTATGAAAATCATCTCGATGACCCGTTGAGATGATGATGATTTATCGATTCTCATGCCGAGCGTAGCTTGAGCGTTATGTTTCAGTAAGCAGGCAGGCGAATGTTGCAACATTTCTCTTTTCTTTTCTTCAGGTGTTTAAAAATTAAGCTTATTCTCTGAAACGTGTTGGATTCTAAACATGTTTAGCACTCACTATGAACCCTAAACACATTCAATCTAAACGTATCACAGGCTAAATGTGTCTCGGGGTAAACATGTCACAGAAACGCAAAATCTAAACATGTTGAGGGCTAAACGTGTGAAAAAAGTGGGTACAAGCGAGGCGTTTAGAAATGTGTTTAGATTCTAAACGCCGTTTTTACAGTGTACTTTCTAGAATGTTACCGGTACATTAAGGTTCTACTTTCTAATGTTACTGGTACATTAAGGTTCCCCTTTCTAGAATGTTACCGGTACATTAAGGTTCCACTTTCTAGAATGTTACTGGTACATTAAGGTTCTACTTTCTAATGTTACTGGTACATTAAGGTTCTACTTTCATTGAACACTGGATCTTGCTCCCACCATCCGGGGGTTCCTTCTTCTTCTTCCATATAAGTACTGACTCAATTACATGAGCAAAATCGTACTACATGTACGTGTCCAGATACACAAGATAGGGTTCAGATACAGAAATGTTCCATGTAAAAAAACACCAACAAGTTCCAGGATGATTTTAGCATTGAATTTATACCTGGCTTTTTATATTGAACATTAAGTCAATGAACCTCTCTGAACATTACATGGGTTTGTTTCTCAAAGCTTACTCTATGCTTAGCATACTAGTTGACTGATTTGTTGATGATTTTCTGAGCGTGTATAAAGCCTATGCCACTGCCCAATGATACTTCTTAACCGTTCACTGTTCACCGTTCACTGGCTGTACATGTGAACTTCATAAGCAGACCCTAATTTCGAATGTACCGATGATCGACGAAAAACCCCCAAAACCAGTGTCTTTTCTTTACACGAAGGCCCTTAGCAACAGCACGAATGAACTCAGCCATTTTGAAAAAACCCCAAACCAAAACATATTTGTCTTCAACGTTTTTTTATATATTTTATTGACGCTCTTAAGTCAACCCATGCATTGTCGACTTGTCAGTGCACACACATTGCACTGATAGCAGGGAACGTTGATGGGATTAACTTGCGGTCACTACAGATGATGACAAACGCCCTCTGTTGACACTAGCCTGTCAATATTGTTATTGGGCGGTTAACCGAATCAAACAACGGTTACGCTGGGTGAAATTAATTTCTACAAGAATCTTGACCACAGATTATTTTGCTCAGCACATGACGGCTTTGCTAAAGGAAAATATAGAGTCGATCTTCCTTGAATAAGCACAACATTTATTGGGTTTCTGCCATTATATTGACATTATGAATTGTTGATTATTGTGAAATAGTGGTATAGCTTAAGAGTGTTTTGCCAGATGCATTGTGAATTGATGTGTATTTTTTGGGGTAACGTATAATTATTTGCGTGAGTATACACCCTGCCCCCCCCCCCCACCCCCCTGTGGCAGAATTGACCAATTTCCAGGTCCCGGGGGCCTGACTCATTGCCAGTTCAGGCTAATTTGGGATTTTAACTAGGATTCGGCACCAGTTTGACCTTTATTGTGGGTCATTTTGACACACTGATTCCGGGTCATTCTGTCCCAGTGTGTAGAAAGTGTGTATTGTTGTTTAGGGGTCTATTAATTCGGCAAAATCCCTTCCTGAGAAGACACCGGCAAACAACTAATTGGTTTATCTGTTAAAACTCCCTTCACAAACACATGGAACTCTCATACAGTAAGCGACTCCCTCACCTCCCCCAACACACACACATGTTTGTGAATCCCGTAAATCGATACGAGGACCATCTTTGTTCTCTCCTTGTTTGGACTCAGTTTTCCCCCCATTGGTTTTGTACACGAAAGTGAAGCGATGACGTCATCGCTCTGTTGAAACACCCATGTCCCTTTGGTTGAAGTCCTCGGTTTCAACGGGTAGACACGCCCACACCCCCGTCACTTTCTATCATTTGCCTTGTGTTAAGTATGTAGGCCTTTTTTAAGTTTGCCATGTGGACAATTTTCTTGGTTATATTCGAAGACGAGACCATTTTCCAAGAGGATCATGTCATCAGGGTGATCACTTTTCATGAAGCAGGCCTACGATGCAGCAGCATTTCTTTACGAATGTTTCAAACATTTAAAGAACATTATCTGAGGTGTCCTCAATTATAAATGAATCATGTTTACATGCGCAGTCCATGCTTATTTTTGTGGTCTTTCGAATTTTCTTTTAAAAAGTCCTATAAAACAGTCATTTTTGGCTAGATTAAGGTAATGAGGTTAAGGTTTATATAGGTCTAAATTTAGATGTCACACCATTCTCATTACAGCAGGTGGTTGGTGCAAGCATGGAATTCAGCACATAGATGTCATGATAAAGATACATTTGACTAGTGGGCAATAGCAGATTTGTAATTTGAAAAAAAATAAGTAAAATATCAGGTAGTGACAGCCATTTTGAAAAATTTGAAAAGATGCTTGTTTTTCTACCTTTATAAATTCATGTCCCATGGCCAAATATCTGCCTTACTATATTACTGTATTATCAAAGGCACAATTCCCCCCCCCCCCAAAAAGATTCCCCACCTCTCCACTTTCAAAGAAAAGCTCGAGAATAAAGCTCAATCAGACTTATCTCCATCCCGCCGATCAAGCCTTTCACCCCTTCCTCTCTGCCTCTCAACTATCTCGACACAATATCATACAGCCCCGGTCCCCATCACCAAGGGATGGCTGGAGTACCGGCCGGGGATCCTCCTAGAGTTTCGGCAGAGAGGACCCTTGCGACTACGGGGGAAGTTCTCCAAAGAACAAACCCGAAAGAGTCCGGAAGGTTTCCCCCCTCTTGAAAGAGACTGCTCCTTAAAGAAACTCACCAAACGCTTCTCTGCTAATCGTTTTTTGTCTTCGGTCTCCCCTCAATCTCACCCCCTTCTCGTTACGTTCCCGTGAAGGTAGGATGCAAAATACCACGGGACGCAAGGGATAGTCGACCAGCGGTCGTAGACAACAAAGAGTTGGAGCTCGGTGGGGAATTTAATTTCCGATCGCAATCTGAGGGTAAGGTTGCAAGGACCAGTTTGATTTTATTATTTCCCATCTCTGTCCAAATTAAATCTCTCGTGTTCACATCAAGTGCAGCCAGCAAATTTTCTTCTGAAAGGAGCACTGGCTAAAAGAAAATTGTCAAAAAAGTGGGGCAGTTGTTTGAAATCTTCATCATATCTATTTTTAAAACATGACTTCCAGTTCATTGTACCTCCTCTCCAAAAGCGGTGGCGTTGAAATAATTAAAATCGCACATTTACCTATAAAAAACGTCTTCGAAATGAAATCTTTTGAAATGGTTTGAACATGTAGATCGAATATCAATTAAACTTAAGGAGATTTTTCCAACGTTTCTAAAGCAACCCTTTCATAATTATTGAAATCTTCTATCGAACAGTTTGATTATAAAGTTCTCGTTTATGAAGTTTTGAAAATATGATATAACCTTGAGGTGAACCGACCTAATTTTATGAAAATTTAACAATCAAGTACCTGAATACTCGATTACACAGGTGACATTTTTATCTGAAATTATGTTCTGATATATTAGAATACGATAGTTGGGTAGGCTAATTTAGGCTTGCATTCAAATCATTTGACACAAATCCATTTTTCTTTAGGGTGTCGTGGTTGAATATGGAGTCTCTAGATTGGTTGGTTGCTCTCTGCACTTTTCGAGCCTTTAATTAATTTTAAAGAAAGAATCAAAATTTGAACCTAGATCCAATTTCTCATTCGATCATTTTCCGTGAAGACAGCCAGGGCATACGAGCTATTGAGGACCACATTTATTACGCCGATTTAACAACAGTTTTGATGGTGGGGGGGGGGGGGGGGGGGGGGGGGGGGGGGGGGGGGGGGTTACCTCAAATCTAAAGAGAATCTATCCACGGTTCACCAATGGTAGCGCATGCGCACTAGAGATCACGCGACTTAAAAATAACGTACCTGATTATTACGTCATGGTTGAATTGTTCTAGAATTGTTCTTAAGCTCAATTCGAAACGACACAAGAATGAATGACGATAGTTATAACTAGAAAAAAAAAAAGGAAAAATAATAAAATTCAGCGGAAATTCAAAAATCCGGGCTCACTTTTAACGCAGTTGATAGTCACTTCCCGTGGAATCAAAACCACTTTACTTAAAACTCTTTCTTCAATGCGCCGATGCTCACACATACTACATCATTGTCCCTATTGTTCTTGAAAATTAAGACCCAAAACGGAATACACTACGATCAGCAACAGACAGTGTGTTCCAATCTGCTTCACCACCCACCCGCTGTGTCTCTACACGCAGTCTACGCATAGTTCCCGCTGTTCGTACCATTGAGGTAGAAATTACATGTTTCCATTCAATTTTTTTACTTAAAAAATTAAAAAATGCAAGCCACTAAACCGAAATTATTGGATCAATATTAAGTAATAAAGTCCCCAACTCAAAAAATGGTTATTGTTATGTTTCAGGCCGGAACCCAGGTTTTTTTTTTACACTAAAACTCTCTCAAGTTTAATAGACAAGCTATTTTGAATGTTTGATGAATCTAACAAACAAAATTAGCCCTGCAGCAACACGGAGGGTAATTCAAAGGCCCCCCCCCCCCAATGTGTCATTAAGAATACCCTCCATCGACCACAACTCTTGAATAAATATAGATTTTTAATAAAAGCCCCCCAAATCAAGGGCATAAATTTGGAGAACGAAGGTTTGCGTATTATAGCCCGCTAAGATCAAAGCCACCGACCCTAGTGTTAGGATTTCATCAGGTCTCGATAAAAAAACACAAAAACCCCTGTGTTTCATTGGTTCTGCGGTTATGCATATATTATTTAGTTTAATGACAGTGATTGGTTGTCTTCCGCAGTGTGCTGGTCAAGTGTTTGTTAACATGATTCAACAATTACAATAATCAGGTTAAGTATCTATTGCTTGGAAAGAGTGGACTGGAGTGTATATAGCTACCAATTCAATTATCTCGAACAAAATACAGCGATCGCTGTAAATTAGTGTGGTATGTGCTTTGGAGTGGTGTCAGTTGTGCGGAGAGCGGGGAGGGGAGGGGTTGTTTCAGAGTGGGGTCCAAAGGTATGTGTGATGATCATAAGGGATGTAGTTTGGGAAGTCACTCAAAGGGAAAGTCAAACGTGGTTGAATGAATGGAGGCGGGGGGGGAGGGTTACAGGTGTATGATACTGGTGGGAGTAGTATTCAGAGGGTTCGGGGGTTTGTAAGACGAGTGTGTTACCCAGCAAAGAGGGGGGGGGGGGGGGGTGTCATGTTCCCGATATGGCGGGGTCAAAGGTGTGTGAGACTGGTTTGGTAAAAAGTATACAAAATTAGTGTATGTTGAGTGGAGCATTGTTGCAGGAAGTATCAAGGAACATTTGACCCGATGGGGTTGGGGTTGGGGTTGGGGTTGGGGGTGGGGGTGGGGTTGGGGGGTGGGGGTGGGGGTGGGGTTGGGGGTGGGGTTGGGGGGTGGGGGTGGGGGTGGGGTTGGGGGGTGGGGTTGGGGGTGGGGTTGGGGGTGGGGTTGGGGGGTGGGGGTGGGGGTGGGGTTGGGGGTGGGGTTGGGGTTGGGGTTGGGGTTGGGGGTGGGGGTGGGGTTGGGGTTGGGGGTGGGGGTTGAGGGTGGGGTGGGGTGGGGTGGGTAGGGGTTGCGTCAAGGTAGACCGTAGAGGGGTTAAGGACATCCCCGTGAAGATTGGCGATTATGTGTGTGACCATAGAGCAATTGACCTTTTCCCTAATCGGGGTCATATGTGTGACTGATAGATCCGGGTAACCCACGGATGGGTGATTGGGTGGGCTATTTTTCGGGTAAGATAGTCGTATAGTAATGTTTTGCTGTATAGACCATGTGACCTGTGACATCACATGTTTACAAAAGAGCCACAGAGCCTGGACTTCCTGCAGGCACAGTTTGTACACAGCTCAATGGAAGAATACAATCAATCTTATGTTTTATGGAGATTGCACCGTCTGATTTGTCTCAACTTTTGATATGAAGAAAGGGGGACATCTCAAAAGCTGCACAGCTGTTGCTTTTGTAAATTTTGAATTTATGTGAAAATTATGACACAAAATGTAAATTTTCCCATATAGCCTGTGTAGTATCTTGCCTGTCAGGAAATGCATTATAATGTACAATGTCACTACTCTGTAAACAAAGGTAACATGGTCTATATTGTTCTGCTATACAGTTGCTTTAAGTATAAAACCACACAGTAACTTTTAGTTGCTGGTGTCATAATGTCACCAGTAATGCAGTGTCTTGTAATACATTCAACTTCCTCATAGTTCACTCTACCTTCGCATAAGTTTCTACCTTCGCATAAGTTTTCAAAATCAGTTGTCTGTCAGAAGTGCACAGGAAGTCATCCCCAATTGAAACTGTATTCCAATGCGTGTTTTTTCTCCACGATTGTTGACTAGAAAACCAGATGGTTCGAATTCCCACACAACAGTAATACAGTAAACATTGCACGTGCAGGTGTAAACACAAATTATTGAATGTGTCAACATCTTCCATGAATCGCTCTTCCAGACTTTTTTCTTCTTCTCCCCGATAAGAGAGCAGGAGTGCAAATCTTGGGGAGAGATTGCTGAGGGGGAAAACGAACAGGGACAAAACCAAATCGCGAGCATGGCGTTACCAGCTGGTGTTTTCATCCAACTTGAACGCAAAACGGATTAGCCAATCAGCGAACAGGGCGGGAACGTATTCGCCGTAATTGCTTTACAGTCTGTAGCAATGATTCTAATGACGAATGCAGATTTTTGTGGAGTAGTGAACGAGCACCTACCATTATGAAGAAGAAGAAAAAAATTTATCTTTGAGAATGTTGTCACCTTCCTAGAAGGATTTAGGGGGTAATTATAGACATGAAATTTGTCTGGCAAATTATTAATAAGAACAACTTAACACTGGGTCACGGGGTACAGCTGTACTTGTTGCAATGTCACTGGCTGAAGACGCAATGATCATTTAATGTTTCACTTAACATAGCATAGGGGGTTTAAAGGGATACTACATTTGCTTTTTGGTAAATATTATTAAAATTTAAGGGGTTAGTGTCCTTGCTGACAAAAGTCTGAAACTATAACATAATTGTTGAGAAGTGGTTCTACCTTTTAGCAACCCGCGGTGTTATAGATTTTAAGGAAAATGTCTTCATATCTGAAACAAAAGCAGCTACATTTTTCACCAGGCAGACACAAACACGTCTGAATTCAAATGAAAGTCTGAAAATAAATGTATCATCTCTGATTTGTACAAAAACTAATGAATAGCATATGCATAAAATAATCTAACCGGTGCTCATTTCAAATCGGTTTCTAAAAGAAAAAGGGTTCAAAACAGCAATCAAACTCTCCATGTTTTGGACGGGTTTGAAGGACAAATAAATAAGATTTTATTCAAATTTCAGGATGCTCTCTCTACTAGTATACGTAATTCTTCACCAAGATTGGAAAAAATGACGCATTTTCGATGGACCTAAGCCCTCCCAGTAAAGCCTAAAGTTGAGTTTAGTTCAAATAACAAATACTAAGTTGTTACCTGTAGGAAATCTTATTGCATCGATGACGTCAGTATGTTTTATGAAAAGAGCGGCCATAATTATGAGGTAAATTATTGGTAAAAGGCAAGCCTCCTATGGTTTATGTTGGAATACATTTCGTGCACTGCAATGTCCGCTTCAGGATTTGCATTAACCGCTGGATTAAAAATGTATGTGAGCTGAAAACTACTATCTGATGAACAAAGTGCAAAATGTTGTGGTCAGTGTACGCTTTCTGCCGGGCAATCTCTCACCCCGTGGTCTGTTTTGTAAACATTGTGACGTGGTGAGTCACCACCCAAAAAGCTGGTTCCAATTCAACTTTGTTTAAATACTGGATGTACAGTTACTGAAGATCCGATGGATCGGTGTAGACAATCTCAGTACAAAAAACTGAAGATAAATACTGGAACAAACTGGGGTTTTGAAATTGACACCATTATGTTGTCAAATACAGATACCAATTAAAAATGGAATCAAAACTTACAACATTTATGGTGTTAAAATATAACTATTTTTTCCTAAACAATTACATTGGTGTTATTTTAAAACCCTAAGGTGTTAAGTTTGGATCTTTCCTGGGTATCTATATGCGACAACAGCCGTAGTGTCAATTTAAACACCCAGGTTTTTGCAGTGAACAAATGATACAGAATGTTGATGTTATAGCACGTGTACACGGCTTATTTTCATGTGTTTAATTTGTTCATAACTGTATTTTGGGACAATCATTTTGTTTATCTCTTCTCAACATGAAGCAAAACCATGTTCTCTTTATACAATCTCTTGTTTCTCTTTTACACTTTTTGAAACAAATTCTCATCTGGACCTCAAAAGATCATCCCAAGAGCTCTCGAGGGAGGTTAGTCAGCCGATGTTTAAATAAAAACGTTCATGAAACAGTCGTCGCGCAAAAAGGCTGCGCGAACCCACCAATAAAGTAACAAGTTACCGACAATCGAACAATGACTCGACGACTACGTCAACGAATCAAGGTCCTGAAAGCTATAGGCTACTCATTCATGAACTGTTTTCAAACGTAATCAGCTGGGAGACAAACTTGAATTTTGTCCCCCGCTCCAAGGCCACCTAAGGAAGAAAATTAACTATGTTTTCCCTTTCCCCCGCAAATGTATTTACATGGTAGATGAATGTTATTATAGCAATGTTTCCAGCTACGACCATTGATAGCGGCGGCCCTTGGCCCCTAGCCGGAGCCCTACGCTTCATTCTGAAAAGGCGGGCCATATGAGCGACGTAAACAAAGCTAATCAAATTACTATCCCGGCGAACAGAACAATTTTCTACCCTACCCGACAATTTTGTTACGAAAATGGCGTTTACAATTTAGTGCTTGACTGATTTTGGACTGACGGCAAAAGCCTGGCTAACATGTTTTCCCCTTCTTCGCAAGCGTGTGTCCCACATTAGCAGTCGAATAAAAACTTTCCTATTTGCGGACCAGTCGATCTGTTGAACCGAAGGTAAATGGCCCCATTTTCGTCATCGCCATAATGGTCGGGGCTGTACGTCTATGCGATGTAGTTAGCCCATTTCCTAAAACAATATTTTTTCAAATCGTTACATGGCGAGTCTGGTAGGCTTTTCGATTTAATGCGCTCGTAAGACCAAGAAATGTTGCAATAAAACGTGTTTTATTGAGGCGAGTCGAGTTGGGGACATGGGCGCATGCGCAATTGCAAGCTGCCATTTTTGGGGTTGCCAGATGCACTAATCGTAACGGTGGAACAGAGTAATCGTTTACGGGATAATTAGGATGGGTAAATCAACCCTGTCCCATGGGACACATTCCGGGTCAATGCATTGTTATACTCGTTGGATGAAGGCAAAAACAGAACAACACACAATGACATTTTCACTGTCTTCTGTACTTTAATTTCATGTAAAAATTCAATCACTCAAGTGGAAATGTTCAATGTTTCCTACGTAAAATATTCTTTGAATTCATGAAAGTATGAATGTCTTCTGCGTACCCCTTTTCTTTGAATGAAAATGTTCCACAAAACGCACACAAATAACCTGAAACCCAAGCAGTATTGATTTTAATATTTAATTAGTGTTGGTATGAAACATGTTTCCTGAAATAGACATTTCCTTTCGGCATTAAATTGTAAAAACAAAAATATGATAACACACTCTTTACCAGGTCGTGTTTTGAGTTCGATTCCATAACGACTTCAGCTATTGAAACCTTATTCGAAAACACAGTTTGTAAAAGTCAATTGTGCTGAGTTCCTTGGGCCACGATTCAATAATGGTACTGACTAAGCCTTTTTCCATTCAATATGCTAATTCCTTTCACACATGCGCAGAGACACTTTTGGTGGGCAAACGCCATTAGCCATTTTGAAATATGGGCCCAATTTCATAAAGCCTGTAAGCAGAAAATAACTGCTTGACAAATTTCTTTGCTAAGCAAAAATTGAGTGGGGCACCAGTCACAACATCGCAAACTTTGGGTAATTTTGGCTGGTAACCTGTTTCTGCTAAGCAATACTTTTCTATGCTGAGCAAGTTTGTGTGTTTACAGGCTTTATGAAATTGGGCCCTGGTTGACAGACTACGAGGGGCATTTTACTGTCTGTGTGAATCTGTTTGTAAACACCCAAACCGAACAGCGCACCACTAGTAGGGGGCCTACTATTATAGTATTCACCACAATCTAAAAAAGGCTGATTGAGTTGTGAACTTGGCAGACGCATACACGCGTATGCGTCACGCCAATATCAGTCCCGTGCAGGACGCACGCACGATGGGTAATTTATGCATTTCTTGGGAAGGGCTTGTCACTGACGTCACAAGCCGTGACTGTCTGCACATTTCTGGAGAGTCAGATTGCAGCAAGCAAAGATACTGTGTACATCACCTTACCACGCTATAGCGTTGCCTTAAACGCACACTATACACAGTAACACGCCGAGAATCAGACCCTAAAAATAGCGCAACCAAGATTTATAATAGGTGATGACGTCAGGTGAATTGCGTCACAAGAGATACGCAGCAATCAAGATAAAGACAAAATCCAGACAAAAGTAAAACAGCTTGTCATCATATAGATGTGTCAGAGTTCACCTATTGCAAGTTGGCTCGCCACCTTTAGCTTGAAAATGCAAATATTTTGATGGGTTTTTAGGTATTTTCACGAGGTAGAAATGTCTACTGTTCTCTCTTTTCCCCTGCCGTCCGTTGCCTTCTGTCTCTTCAGCACCATTCCTCTGTCTCGGCATGCCTTCTCACACAAAAAAAGTTCCCTTTTTACCACCTTCCAAATTAATATTTTCTTCACGTCAGTCAGTCACCCATTTCTGATTTCCCCACTTGACAGCAATTTTTTTTTACTCCACACCTTAAAGAATTTGTAGTTCGGTCATCCAATAGGCACTGCACAAGATGTCTCCACGCAAGATCTTCCCCCGGGAGCGGTAACTTAATGCCCAATCTGCGCTTAGCAACGCCTCCTTTTGGAGCGCAAGTCAAGCAATTCGGCAGGTTCCGGTATCCTTTACAGCTCACCGTGTGCCAGCGATTCTTCACCGGGGGAAATCTTGGGAGCACCCGGTGTAACCCAAGATGCAATTTGCACCCCTACAAACAAAAAAAGGTGGAATCGGTGCACGGAATCTTCTCCCAACCTCTGAAGACGCTTTGAAATGGTTAACAAAATTATGGGTCATACCCAGATATTTTACTTTGTATTTCATCGCTTTGATCTGAACTGAAGATGCATCGGACAAAATAACAACGTAGAAGATTCATATACGTCAACACAAGATATCAAGAATGCCCCACACTCAACCTTCTTTCCACGTAGAATCTTCACCCGATGAGCGCAATGGCAAAATGCGTACGATCTCGAATAATTTTGCGAATGAATGTTGTGTTTTTGTGTGGACTTGCGTCCACCTCGATCATACGGGATCTCTCTTCACTATCCAAATTGTTGGCCATTGTTTCACGGCAACTAGTCCAATCTATATTTGACCGAGATTGGCCAACTACTATTGTACTTCGTTTGTCTTTGCTGCCCGTCTTTTTTCCTCCTCTGCCGTCATCAGACCCCAGTTGCATCGGGGGCAAATCATAGCACCAAAGCGTACCAGCGGCCGGGTATAGCGCTGCGGCAGAGTTATTGCTTCCCGCAGCGAGCGGGCCGACCCTATAACGTTCCCACCTACAATGGGGGAGTAGCCGTGCTTCAACGTGGTGCAGTTGGCGAGAGATTTGAAAGAAACAGCAGGGGGCGGCCAGTCTACCGAATACAGTTTCCCCTCCCCGAACCTCACGTCACAGCGGGGTTGTGGAAACACGGGGACGGCATACAATGCTTGGTCTAATGTGCCCGCTTCCGAGACGAAAAATGCGGGGAAGGGCAGGCCCGATAGGTAATCTAATAGACACAAAATGCCATGCACGGGGAGGCCGAGACAATGTTGGTGCCCCGGGCGGCCTACTACATGTAATTCATACATTCGGAATATCAACGCTAGGCCATTTGATGGTTTTCACGGTGGAACAAAGTCCACAAACACAATGACAATCCTCATTGTCTTCCTAACATTGTTGGTGCAATAAAATGGTTTCCGCATTTGAAACAGCGAATTCATACTAGAAATGACGGAGAGAAAGACGAAAAAAAGACAACAACTCGTGGGCATTTAACCCGAAGTAAATTAAAATAACAATCTTCGATTTTTTATAAAAATGTTTCGCCAAATTGAAATAATAACCAGAAAATGTTATGTTTGCTCTTAAATACCAACCGAAGCACTACATGAGGTGCCTTATAACTGACTTATTTAAAATTAAAACTGCAAATAATTTGATAGGCCTATATTTATTTAGCATCTCTAGACATTTTTTTAGAATTTCGTATGCTACAAAATTCATGGTTGCAAAACATGAACCGTTTTCAGGAACACAAAATTTGACGAGAATTTCTCGGTGTTTTTTTGAGGATGTTTTTATTGAAAAACAAAGGATGAAAATGAATTTACTCTTATATGATAATATGATACCTTAAATTTATGTTTTACTATAACAAAACAAAAGTGCCGAAACTGAACATTGAAATGAAATGATGAAATGAAATTAGATAAAAGATTCATCTTCCTTCAATTGTCTTTTATTTTATTTTGATTTTTTTTTAGTTGTCAAAATATTTTCGTAGAATGTTTTTGTTCAGTTTCGGCACTTTTGTTTTGTTATAGTAAAACATAAATTTAAGGTATCATATTATCATATAAGAGTAAATTCATTTTCATCCTTTGTTTTTCAATAAAAACATCCTCAAAAAAACACCGAGAAATTCTCGTCAAATTTTGTGTTCCTGAAAACGGTTCATGTTTTGTCATGGCTTTTGTCCACCTTGATTATGTGCTTATTTCAGTTACGGCAATCGGAATAGGCAATGATGATTTTATTTTGAGTCTTCCAATTCTATTTCTCGACTAGCATTATTTCAGAATAAAATATTGCCTCGAGGATTGTACTGGTGTGAAGTTTGTAAATAATCAATGAGCTTTCAGATTGGAATTAATTTATACAAAATTGCATTTTTGTTTTTAAATTGCATTACCAATCAACTGTTAACTGTTGTTTTGAGCTAAAGTCATCACAAGGTAACACACGGTACAAATATGTTTTCATGTGTTATGTAAATCGTATTTTGAAAGAAAGGCATTTTGTACACATTTGTCAATATTTTGTTTTGCTTTACCAGACTCCAATCCAAAGAACCAATGCTGACGAAACATAAATAAAAATTTGTTTTTAAATCGTTGACCAATCGTAATGTTGGTCGAGCAGATTTGTACAAATGAAAAATAGTCAAGCCTCCGTACTGTAAATCTTACCGTGAAACCGGGGCCCAATTTCATAGAGCTGCTTAGGCAGAAAATATTGCTTAACAATTGTCTGCTTAGCAAAAATAAGCAGGATACCAGTCAACAATTGTACATGTGACATGGTAGTTTGGCTGGTAACCTTATTCTGGAAAGCGAAATGTTGTTGTGCTTAGCTACTTGTCGTGCTTAAGCAGCTCTATGAAATTGAGCCCAGGTTTGTATCCAAGACTTCCTTACACTCGAAAAACTGCCGGGCCAAAATTTACCCGGATGCCGTGGGGCCTGACCCTTTTCTAGGGTCAGTTTGACCCGGAATGTGTGTCAAAATGACCCAGAAATTAGTTAAACTGATGCAGAATCCAAGCTTAAATCCAATTATTTTTACCACTTCCCGGACCCAGAATAGGTTCCGGCCCCCCCCCCCCCCCCCCCCCCTGCTCAGGACCCTCAATCCGGGTCTTATTAACTCGTGTTTAAAGGCATTGTATACTTTTGGTAACAGCTCAAAATCAGTGTCCACATTTTGTGTGATTCAACATAATGCATGAACAAACAAACCTGTGAAAGTTTGAGCTCAATTGGTCATCGAGGTCACGAGAAAATAGTGAAAAGAGACCTTATGTGTTTTCTGTTTTTCAAACATCGAGTTTATTATCACGCGTGATAAAAACTATTGTTTTACTCATTTCTCAGAAACGATAGCATTTTAGGCAGAAATATTTTAAGGAACCCTTTCTACCATTACTTACTTTCAATCATGTAAGTTATGTGTGAATCTGTGAACATTTGTGTTTTTCGATCTTACCAATAGTGTACAGGGCCTTTAATAGCGGGATTGACAATTATCGAAAATAGAGTGAATGGTTTCCATCAGAAACTGTCTGAGGCCAATCTCATAGAGCTGCTTAAGCACAAAAAGTAGCTAAGCACGACAAAATTTCGCTTACCAGAATAAGGTTACCAGCAAAACTACCATGTCACATGTACAATTTGTGACTGGTATCCTGCTCATTTCTGCTTAGCAGACAATTGTTAAGCAATATTTTCTGCTTAAGCAGCTCTATGAAATTGGGGCCAGGTTATAAACATCATACTAGAGATAAAGCTCCATCTGAAATACTACTTAAGTCGAGAAAATAGCATTTGAAGACCTCACACATTACCGTTGTTTATTTAAATTGCCTCAATGGAAATAAGCCCGATATATGCACGAAAATTCCTGACAAAACATAAGACGTTTTCGTTGTTTTCACTCTAACATGTGAACACGAAATGTGCTGGTAATTTCACAGGTTAGTTGTGATGTGTGTTTCTTGAAAACTAAATAATAGGAATTCGGTTACTCTTCCAAAAACAATGATGTAAATTCCCAAACAATAATGTAAACACAACGTCGTTTTAGATCACCATGGGAATGAGGTTGTAAAAGCATCAACACGTACCCGGAACAGTGTTTGAGTGGGTCTCCCAGAGTTATACAGTATGCGGGTCGCTTAGTAAGAGTTTTTTTTTAATAAAACAAATATGACATGTTGTTATTCCATCTGTCTTATTTGTAGTATTTACATTGATTATTTTAGGACTATATTATTGTTTATTTTAGTTATAAGGTCAAATGTCAAATTGTATTGTTGTATTTCAAACTGGCGCATGTTTTTCTCGTTGAAACGCTACGTTGGTTATAAAACATTATCCCTCACTCAAAATGGCGGCCACTGGGACGAATTGGCAAACGTCCCTGTGTGACATATTATAATGACGTCATGTGGCCGAGATGTTGGTGCACCATTTCAATCACTCCATTCAGGTCTCTGTAATAGCTCGTGCATGTCAGTCTACCTCAAATTAATTTTGACCGGGAATACGGCGATCATTTCACGGGATAAAAAGAGCCATTCAGCCCGGCATTGCTTTACAGGAATAGGGCCATTGTCCGGCCATGAAAGAGAGGAAAACTGAAACTTGTTCACGATATTAGAGTGAGTTTCTTTCTCTCTTCATATCTCTTGTATGAACTCGGGCGAACCTCCCTCTATTACAACCAGCGTCAAGGCGTCTTAAATGTCTCACTTCAGCACGGCAAAGTGCAATGTATGATAACACAGAGGAATACGGTGAAAAAGAGGTCTAGAAGAGTGACTCTGCCCCGCGCAGGGGGAGCTAGAAGGGGGCTCCTTTCTCAAGCCCACGTGATTTTGTACCTTTTGTGCGAGGCCATGTTCAAGCTTGGTAATCCTGGCTACTATGGCTGTATCACGGCATAGACTGGACCGGGAACAATGAAAACAACTCTCATTAAACTGCTCCAGGTTTCACCTGCAGATTCCCTGTCAAAGGACCAAAGTGCTCTCGAGATAAAAAATCCCAGACTTCTAAATGGTATCCCCAGGAACTGGTTACTTGTATATTGAAACCTATGTTATGACCAAATGTCGACAGATGCTTTTTTTTTTTTGAGAACAGTGAAAGGCGTTATGTTGTATCACAACCCAGTTATGTTCTGACCTATGGCTTTGACCATAGACATGCATAAAACCCAAATAAGGTGTTATTTTCCGCGCCCAAACAGTATAGAGAGATACATTTCGCGATACTTTCAATACCGTTGAGTGTGAGATGACAATACGAGAGCGCGTACATCGTGCGGTCCTCGCGAACACAAAGATCTTGTGTTGACCAACACTGTATTTACACGAAATTAAAGAAGCTTCTATTTAGCGCTAAGTATATAGTCAAACGGTGAGCTTTGTGTCCGTGTTTACTCGGGAAAGACTTGGCATTGGCTTGTGAATGACAGGGGTGAAAATACGCCGAGGAAAAAATTCAGCAATTCCAACGCGGGGGGAAAAAATACGAGGAGTGCATATGGTGCATGGTGGAAAGGGTTTAGCTCAATTAATTGAATATCTCCGTTAGTGACAGACTGCTAACCAATGTAGCGTTAATCGCTTACTTGAATGCGATGGGGCGACGGTACAGTTGTAATATAAAGGCCCGCCGAGAGTGCGGACAAATCTCTGCAGAAATTTCAGCCCTGAAATGTGGACAGCCGTATGTGTTTCACCTGCGTTGAGAAATCATCTCAGCACATGCAAGTAATGTTTAGTCCGTGTGTTCGTACCAATGTGGGGGTGCTTGCGTTCACATGCGACGGTACCCTGGTCTGACTCCCGCCACAACCCCGTGTCCAGGGCTAAGACGCAAGGACACTCGTCGCCCACACTTCCATATGCGATACCAAAGGCCCACGTCTGGTGAGTTCCAGTTCTTTTATTCGTTGCCTGCACAATTCAACCTTGTACCCGAATGAAATTTCAGCTCCAGTATTTAAAAACCAATTTCTTTGCAAACGCTTGGTCAACCATTACGATTTATTAGTGAAGGGGGCTACACAAAATACCAGTTGAAAAAAAAAAATCAATTGTCAATAAATAAAATCAATGCTATAATATACACAAATAAATATAGACATTAATTAAACGCAATTTATTTTTGCCAGCGGAGTTCTTCAATCTCGCAAGTGCTATACGAAAGCCAGGATAGTAGTCTGGTGCTTTCCGGATCACAAACCCACCGTCACCAGTGCGGAGATGGGTATCGCGCATACTTGTTTGTCTCCCTTGCGTCACTAAAATTCTGATATTTTTTACAGCGGAGTAAATCGCGAGTACTTTTTCGATAGCGGCTAGGTAGAATACGATATTCGGCGAAGAAAGTAAGTTAATTAAAATTGTTGATCGAGTCGGTTTCTGGATGTTTTACCATGCGAATGAAAATATACGTAGGCCTTACGGGGTACCCACTCCATATAGAAATACACTAATTTAATTTCTAGAAGCCTAATTCGTTAACTGCTGAATTTGTTGCACCGAAATCCTAAGGACAATGTAAGGTACCTTTTTGACGAACGAGTTTCTGAAATATTAAGGAAATGGCAAATACATATTGAAATATGTACGCTCTGACGGTGTCTTTATGGGAGGTCGAAACTGAATCACGCCCATGGAAAAATTGCAACATCGGTTTTCACTTGTTGGAAACGAATATACGTATCATCAAGGAAAAACCTAATACATTTAAATTTGAATCAGTAGATTAAAATGGACACCCTCGTCCCCAGAGAGAGAGAGTGAGAGAGAGAGAGAGAGAGAGAGAGAGGGGGGGGGGGGTAGGTCTAGTTCGGGATGTTATATGGAATTTGCGAGTGGTTACGAAGGTGTTGTGTTTTATATAAACTAAAGGACCTGTGTCAGCCTGGCGTGTCTCCGAGCATACTAAAGGAAACAAGTGTGTGTGAGTAGGTAACCACATTCAAACCGGGCACCTATAACACAAGAGGACAATAGGTTCACGGTTGCTATCACAAAGGAAAGCATTGTGGTTCACGGTTGCTATCACAAAGAGTTGAACAAAGGAGGGTCCACGATTGCTGGCTGTTACACACTTGTGTGTGTGTGAGTAGGTAACCACATTCAAACCGGGAACCTATAACAAAAGAGGACAATAGGTCCACGGTTGCTATCACAAAGGAAAGCATTGTGGTCCACGGTTGCTATCACAAAGAGTTGAACAAAGGAGGGTTCACGATTGCAGGCTGTTACACACTTGTGTGTGTGTGTGTATGGGGGGGGGGGGGGGGGGTTGCTTTTTGTTACAACTCATGACAAGGTGTCACTTCAATTTATCGACACATGGGGGACATGGCTACTTAAAACCCCGCCGTCCGATCCAGGTGACGGGGTCATCTCGGCGATGTGGCCCACTTTAAGAAATTAACCTCAGTGCAGCTCGACGCGCTTGACCGTCATCCGTTGCCGTCCACCCAATGTGTAGTCCTATAAGAAACAGCCCTGAGCGCATCGCAGTTGAAAAGTGGAGTAATGCGTGTGGGTCAGACCGTTATCCCAACGTCCTATTATGGTTTGGACATTTTGTTGCCTGGGGTGGTTCAGCGTAATTTGGCTGGCTTGTTCAGGTCGTGATGGCTATCGCACAGACCCTTGGCTACTCAATGCTGAAGATGAATTACCATAACATGTAAAGAATATAAAAACACTTAAAAGCAACAATCTGCACTGATAAATTTTTTTTTTACCTGCAACGGCTTTCTGTGATTCGGTGTCTCCTCTGACCATTTTTATACGTTCATACATTGAAAAGAATTCAGTTGTTTTCCATTTCTTATAATTTTGTAAATAAAGCCAAATTTCCTTGTACGTAGATAATCACCCATCGCTTTGCAAGGAGTGATCACCGATTCCTGTATCTGTTGCATTTTCTTTTCGGAAAAACCTAGGACCTGTAAAAGGTGAATTTTCAGTCTGACACATTGATTCCCCCGAAAAACTTAGCGTGTGCATACAATTACCTTTAACAGAGTCTTAATGATTGTCCTATTTTATTTGTTTAACAATGAAACAAATTGAAATTTTTCAACTTACAGTTATTTCTGTGCATGCTTGACGATTGTGTTAATAGCCCACACAAAATAGTGTAGTCTTAAAAACAAGAGAGAGAGAGAGAGAAAATAAAAATAAATAAAAGATACATAGACTTACAAACACAAGCTAAGCATTGCTCATGTTAAATGTTCTTCAACAAACAAATGTTATCTATATAGGCATCATTTAAACCCCAAAATCTATGTGTGGCATTTATGAGAGGTTGTACAGAACATATAAAATAACGCTTCCTTAAATGTGTAAAGGATCCCCAATTTATCCATGCAATATTTAGATGTATCAGTCTGCTATCTACTTTGTAAAAAGGCTCGTCGTTGGCAGAGCAATGGCAGCGAAGGGACTCGCATCTTTTCAAAGTTCAGTCGTAAGTTTGCGGTGTTTTTCTGGATAGAATTAATGTATGCACGACATGGACTTTAATTACCATCAAAGGGGGATTTCGTACTCTACTGTTGTAAGACAATTATTTTGATATGTCACTGTACTCAAAGTGGCGATTTGGACTTGAGTCGCTTTTGGTATTAGGAACCAGTGTCAAGGAGACTTGACCTTGAGTTGTAGAACAAACTTTGATTTTAGACATTTTAAATCCAAAGACAGGTGTTAAAAGGAAATTCCTCCGGCTTTTAGACACTGCATTTAGGAGTATTACATCACACGTTTACAACTAAATAAATTAATGTTGTTTATTGTGGTTTTTGAAGAAAAAAACCCCCTAAATAATTATAGTGCAGACTTTGGTTGAGACTTGACCTCAATAAGACTTAAACTCTGATGTTTCTGATCGGCAGAGTGTCAGCATTTGTGTCCTTGAGCCAATTGATATTTATAATTACTTTGTCCCTTGGATGAGACATTAAGCCGTATGTCCTGTGCTAGGATTGGTAGTGCACGTAAAAGAACCAATAACACTTATCATGGAAGAGTAGGGGTTAACCCCAGTGTTTCTGGTTCACATAGCAAGCACCCTTGTTTAATAATAATTATGTGATAATAATAATAATAATAATAATAATAATAATAATAACAATAATACTTGTGATTTGACTGAAGACACTTGAGGCTAATTAGAAATGGGCCTCGACATCTTCCAAACAACCTTGACTCTTGTAGTCTTAGTACCTCATCAACAACATACGGTACAAGCTCTCAACTCTCATTTGCTAGTCTCAACAGCGGTAATCACTTACAGCTTATTTTTACCCATGGAAAGTATGTTAAGTAATTAAAACAAGTGTGACCATGCCACCGTTGCAATCGGAGTACGTAGGTCTAAATGTTCCCTTTAGGTGATTAAACAATTGAAGGAGAACCCAATATCACGCCCCGATAGTCTCAGCAACGAGCCGTCATTTGTTATTGTAAAAAATGCATTAAAACATCACAATGTTAACGGATGATTCCGCAGATCGGGGCTGGCAACTGCTTTCCAGCCGAGTGGCCGTAGCTGCACCGCTGCAAATCACGACTAAATTCAGAGGCTCTGGAAAGTTGGGGCGGTATCCAGTAATCACGGCCATTGTTGTTACGGGTGTATAGAGACTGTGTACAAGGATACTGTTAAATTGTGTAGACGGCGAGCTGTGTTTGATGCGGGGAGGCGACTGGGGGAGCGAGCGTGCGGCGGTCTGCATGATGAGACAGATAGCGTGTGTCGTGGGGCATACGAGGTGCAGGTCTAAATTGATGGAGGTGTTTATTGTGGCAATCTCAGTCGATCACTTGATCGATGGAGAAAAATCAGCGTTCCCATTACTCACTCCGTGACAAAAGAAAATGCATAAATATAAACAGATGTAGCGTTCTGTATTTTGCCTTCCTCCACCCACGTATTTGTTCTGGTTTAATTAACGTTACAATAATTAGGTCAACGGTGAACATACTCCCTTTTGGTTTGTTAGATGGAGCAGGAATGGCCTTTTGTGGAGAAAAACCAACATTTAGCCGCAGAGTATTGTTACAAATTAGAAATACAGCCAGCTAACATGACTGGCCCTTATTGGTCGAACGCGAGCGGCAACAGTTCCTGGAATAAAACCGATCGAACTGTTCAGGCAACAAGCCAAAAGAAACCGTTGTACCTCTGCCGCTACCTTTCGGTTCCACCCGAAATGTGACTTGGAATCAAGTACACCCCTTTCTTTTCTTTTTGTCCCCCTGAGTTTGAACTCTCAATTGTATTGGGACAACTGTTCCGAATCGTGACACTGCATGCGACCTGGGGATTTGTTTTCTTTTGACGAGGGTATTGTATGCCTTGGGTTTTGCGGAGAACTTTGGGGCTGGGTCATCCGGCTGTTGTGCCCGTCTCTCGCGCGGTGTTTTCAGCTTCTGTGTTACGCTTTGGCCACTCTAGCCAACCTTAAGCCCTCTGTCCCTCCCACTGAAAGGGTCAAAGATCTCGGTCAGATCTATTCATCACAGCGAGACGGGTTTGTAATATACTCTCTATACTGAACGGACCCCGATTCATACAGTATAAGAAGTCTCATTTTCATGTTTTTATGTTTCTACGACCAACGAGTATATTCAAGCGTAACTACCGGCTGAGATGCAACCGTCTAAACCCGGCTGTCTACGGCGGCAGACCTGATCGATACACCTGCATTGACAACAACAAAAAATTAAACAACAGTACTTCGTGAACTTAGCCAGCCATTCTCGCGTTGGGGGTATGTGACACATCCGAAGAGAATCACTTTCCAGAAAAACAAGGATACAATTTCATCAAATCGTTCCTTCATTGATATTGGTTTCAGATCCCTTTCTTCTTCGTATTGAACAGAACAGCTCAATCTTCCCTTTCTTCCTTTAAAATCACGGACTCTTCTCGCAAATATTTTCGCTCTCGCAAAATACCCTTTTTCCCCATTCAAAGGAGTGTTTAACTCACCGCAATGACTCGCTTGAAATGTAATACGTATATAGCATTATATGGTCCTTTATATGCACCAAGTTCACGTCCATACGTGTTCGAGATATTGAATTAGACAAAGAGAATTGTTGGCAGGAGTTGTGCGGTTATGATGGAACATTCTAGCTTTCTTATAGTCAATACAAACAGTCAATATGAGTATTATAGTCTCATCTAATGTGACGTTATATACTTTTTTAGCCACTATCTACTGGTTGAATTAGTTTGGTCATCGATTCACATATGGATGGTATTCAGAGCCGAATTGATTGCTTTCCGTGAAACTATCATCGATTAGCAAATGCATTGAGTCCCTCACTGTTTGTCACTTATATATAGAATTTAAAAAATAGAAAGAACGAAACAACTTAAGGCCTAACAAAGACGTGCATCGTATTTAATTTCAGTCTTTGTGTAACTGTAAGAATGGCTGACACTCTCCAGCGTGACGTTTGTCTGCCTGTGGGGAGGTCAGACTGTATTTCTTTGATTTGGAGGAGCTTTATTATAAAACTACTACAAAACAATTATTATAAATACCAACAAAGTCCTTCATATTAAAATGCTTTGTGTTTGTATGGAGTTGCCTTAATTGCACTTGCGTGTACAGCACTGAAAAGGGATGAACCTCTTGTGTTGAGAAAAAAAATCGACACTTATGGATCGATGGAGCACACTAATGACAAGCTGGACAGTTGACCAATCCGTCCTTGTTTGACAAGGGCAAGTTTGGAATTAGTTCACCGGTCCATCAACCGTCTGGACACATTATGCAGGTGTCTCCTCTACCGTGGTGGGTATTCTCACAGGTCCCGACTGCCGTGTAACATGTGTCCATACAAAATGTCACTTGTACAATACTCTGCAGTAGTGATCTCCTAACGATTTCAGATACAGAAATTGACCTTGTCTTTTTCATCACCACCCATCGTTCAATATCAGAAATCAGGCCATCATAGCCTGAGACCACGCTCTAAAGCCATGGCCTGCATTCACGCTATCTACTGAAGATAGCTCCCAAAGGCTATGTAAGGAATCATCAGTTGGCTTAAACCACGATAGAGTGAAGGCACGGTATCTGTCCGACGTGCTCGACGTGCGGGGGTCTGACTATGAGCCATAGTGTCCGGTGCCAGCTGCTCGCTCGGAGCCCGCTTTGGTAAAAAAAGAAGAAAAAAAAAAAAAAAAACCCTGTTGATGTATCCAACCCCGGTGAAACACTTACCAATACCTAGGTTTCTACCGCTACGGGGTTAGCGGAACCAGCGTGTGTATCTTCTAATAACCCCTGGCATAACCGTGGCTCCATCGGTCTCTTCTCAGCCGAGGCCAGCTCAGGGGTGTTCACCTGGTCGCCGGCACTCCCTAATTTGTTTCTCTCATTTTTTTTTTACCTTCAGTGTTTAATTCTCCCTGGGAATTTTTGTGCTCTATTTCATACATAATTTGTGGCGTTTGACGGCCCGATCGTGACCGTTTTATACCGGGCTCTTTACGGCCGCGAGGGGTGCCAGTTTGGAGGTGGAATTAATTGCCCTGACTCTACTTGCAATAAAGTAACTACATAAATCCAACACCTGAACACCATTTAACACAATACTTATATATAGGTCTACCAAAAGGCACCGTATACGAATGCTACGATCATTTACACATAGTATAAGTCCCCCCCCCCCCCCCCCGCACTATAAAACCGACTGATTTAGTAACGAATTTTTTCAATTATGATTTTTATCATGTAAGCTTCTGCTTGGGTATATGGAATGGATGAAAATATATCACAAATCTCTGCGTTGGCACTTGGGAAATCTACCCAGAGTTAACTGTATATTTATCCGTGCTCCAGACAATATGCGACCGGACACCCGACAATGCCACACGGCACTGGTCATGCTTTCTTTTCCCTTTCCCCCCTTTTTTTTATTGGATACGTCCATACCTTTGAGATTTTCAGATTTTGTTTTGATAGAGTAAATTAATTCAAACCGCCCAACCCCTTAAAGCATATATTCAACTAAACCATGGAAATCTCATTGAAATAGAAGGAAAACAACACATAATCTCTGTGCTCTAATATGTATTGGTACGGTACCTTAAAAAATGCTTGTGTTTTTATATATTATTTGTTTTTTTGAGAAAAGAAGTATAAAAATAGCATTCAAACAAACACACTTTTCTCCAAGATAGTTTTCTTCGACAAAATATTTTCATTATTAAACAATCAGCCAAGCCAAACTTTATACAAAGTAAGATACGAAATTGGTGAAAAGTGAGGCATTGATGTGACCCGTAATCACCCAAAAGTATGTCATTCGCTTGTAAAAAAAGAAAACATTAACCCGAAAGAATCATAAACGGTGCTTAACGCCACAATCAACTCAAACGAATTCTCCGTGTAATCAGCCCCTTGATACCGCTGGAATTTATACCCGTAATAATACCGTCTCCCAACGGCCTCGATGAAATTATAAAACGATTGAGCGATGTGTTAGAATAATATTGATGCAACTATTTTGGGTGGATTTTATTGCGTGAATGTTTGGCCAGACGTGCATAAACCGGGATTATCCCACCTACTAAAGTAAACTCACTCCTGATAAGTATGTGATGATGTGTCCGTGTTTACCAACAGTCCGGTTCATGTTCATTTTGTTAGACAAGACAAGATAAAGAGTATATACAACTATTTTTTTAATGGGGCTGGCCATCCATGGCAAAGATAGCGGCACAGACAGCTGTTAGGAATCGAAAATTTGTTCATGTTGTTGTGAAATTAAATAATTGATGGTGGCAGGTCGAGTGGACTTTTTTGTTTAATACAACGAATGAATTAATGAAAGTTCGGCTTAAGACATCCCTAATAATAACATCCACTTTATCTTGATTAATTGGAGGTTAGCACCATCAGCAGCAGTATTGTCATCAATACAGTGATGCACTTTATATTGATTCACAGAGAGTAGGCCTACACGTATTAGGAGCAACAGTTTGCCAATCATTTATTGCACATTGTTTGTACCATGTCTTGATTCATACAGAGTAAGCGCACATGCAACAGAGTAAGCCTACAGAGCGACATTTTTGCCACTATTACAAGTATAAAGTCTTATATTTCTTCATAGAAGGTACACCCCAGCAGCAGCAGTTTACCATACTGCCAATGCTGTACCTTATCTTGATTCATATAGAGCAGCAGTTTGGCAATGATTGACAGGTGACAATTCTCATTTTGATGTATACAAAGTACACCATTAGCATCATCATGACTTTGTAACTTTTATTTATTCAAAATAGTAAGCATATCGCAGCAGTAGCTTTGTCGTCATTACCAATACTGTACCTTACCTTGATTCAAATAGATTGAGCATGACCATTACTATATCGCATCCTGATAACAGTGCTGCTTTATACAGCCCCCACATGCACTGTTCAACAGCTTCATAATTCGTTTACAGCAAACAACGTAAACAAAAACACCTGACACAAAAACAAACACCTTTGTAGTTTTGTATTAAATCTATGTTTATTATGGGTACTGAGGAGAACTTGTTTCTATTTAATGAAATAACCTTCCTAATTTTCCCGGATATTACCACCCATCGGATTTATGGATTTAAAATTACTGTGTTTTTGACTTTGGGTGAGAAACAATGCCTGGTTGTATCTGTTGAATTAATTAAGGAAGGTGCTGAGTAATGTTACGGTTTGTGAAACCGTAGACGTTCATGATTGTCACAAGCTTCCCGTAATGTTGAAACTCTGCCCGTGTCGCCCGGGCATGGTATTCCTTCCGACGATTCATTTAAAGAATTATTCTCAGTGGGAACCAGGTACAATGAAACCTAGATCCACGCGTTTTATCAACCACTGCTTATTTTTATTTGATTTTTAAATTTTTTTATATTCTAAACATATACATGTACATTTATAGGAAATGGTTTTGTTTACTCCGATCGACTTGAACGTGTTTGAAGCAACCGGGTCCCAGAACGTTGTGGGGGCCCCGCTGGCGTTCCGCGGGGGTAAAAGCAATACCTACCTCGGTGTAATTTTAACAGTCTTTGTGTGATTTTTTTTTAGACCAGTCACAAAATATACCCCTATTACTATATACCGGTAACTTCAAACCGAGTTTTGTCTTCCCCCAGCTGCAGATAGACTTCATAGAGGTGCTATTTTGATAAAATTGTTTAAATTATTAGAGATCCAGTGTAACGGTTTGCCGGCAAATGGACAAGACGGTGCAGTAAACTGATAGTAGAAATGCATCATGCAAGTCCGAAATCGTACACCGGGCTGCGAGGCTTTTTAATACCACCAAGTCGTCCTTTCGTTTGTCAAAAAAAATATTTCCAGTCGGGAGCGGAGTGACTCGATTTTAAAGTAAATGGCTTTGTACGTAATTAAAAAAAAGAAGAAGTTGATATTGAGTCGGCCTGGGAAACGATTTTTGTAACAGCACAGCAAAATTGCCACAAGCTTGATTTCCAACTGGGTTCGATTGAAAATGTATCTCTTTGCGCCTTTAACTTGATTAATCTAAATACAAGTGATACAGCAAGTGACGGTTCGTTTATCCCTTTATCGAGGGGGGGCAAAGCGGAAAATAGGTCATTTTTCGATTTGATATTCCAATAATGAGACTAAGCCTGTATTCAAAAGACAATTCCTATTACAAAGGAACAGAAAGTAGCTGGATCAATTTACGGGGCCTTGCTCGAACCATGTAGGTGTACAAGTGAACAAGATCTATCGATTGCTGGCGACCGCAATCCCAATTTTGAAAAATTTGAAAACTGACGAGTACAAAGGCCCACTAAAAAACGGGAAAAAAAAAAAAAAAAAAAAAAAAACATCTGTCCGCTAAAATATGGCATATATTTAATTTGGGGCGACCGTGCAGGGTCTTTGGGTTTTAATAATTGCATGTCTGTTCGATGTAGGAAAACACACTGTGTGACTCGCCGTATCGCCTTATGTATAAATTAATGTTTTGTATGCATTGAACGTTTTGAAAGAGAATGGAACCGTGTGTACTGCTTGTTTATTAATTCAAACGAAAGTGCGTAACCCCTTTTTTAGGGGGAATGTGACCTTTCTGTACAAGTACTTCCAATTTGGTCGTGCTTTCCGTCCAAATAATAGTTTCACTGAGTGAAATGGCTCGTCGTAAATCTCTGCCTATAATAGTGCCATGTAGCATAATAGCATCTGATAATCAAGATTCCGCACTACCACAAGGTGTTTCTCTCGACGAGCGCGGAGGACCGCGGTGTAGGAAGCAATTTCGGCCCGGTAAGTGGTGTCCTTCAACACCACGGCACACCCCTCATCGAGTTGCACGGGGAAATATATTTCCCTCGCTCAGCGTGGAGTACCGGGGCCTCACCCCCTTCGCCACTCCTCGCATTTCGCGCAAGTGTTGCCCCGCGAATCGGCGAGAGGCCCTTGAAACGCGACACGTTATTACGCGGTTAAGAAACGAGCTTTCCCCCGTGCTTTGATCGTAGAGGAGCCCCGTTAGCTACAGTCATACCTCTCAAAGAAACAAATGAAAGAGCTGGCTGTATATATTTTATATTTTATACACATAGGGAGAGGGAGTTGATCGCAGTCTTGATCTGAGAGGGGGTAATTCCAGAACTGAATGTGTTCAAAGCGAGAATTCTCATGTACACCGTATACATACCGTCAGTCAGATTAATCGCATTTCAAGTCTAAAGTTGGACCCAACAATTGCTGATGAGATTATTGTCTTTTAGAATGAAAATGAACTGTAAATATAACAGTATTTGTTTAACTAGAAAGAGTAGAATATTACTGTTCGTAAAAATAAACATATTCCCTTGAAATTGTTTTAGGCCTCCTACGTATTAATACACTAAAACGAAAGTCACGTAAGTACTGGACACTCTATCCAAACTCCTTTCTAAACTTTAGCGTGGAACGGCCATCTTTTTGTTGTTGTCTGCATTGGTAGCAACAGATTGTCAATAACCAATGTTGCACCCTTAGGCCGTGTATACGAATCAATGCCAATTACCCAACTTTCGTACCATATCTTGATTCAAGAAGAGCAAGTATACCACTAGCATACGCTATCGTGTACTATTGATGTACCCTATCTTGATTCAACGAGAGTACGGTACACATCCCAGTAGCAGTAGTTTTGCCAACATTATCAATGGTGTACATTTGCTTCAGAGAAAGCCTAGTGTACGCGTAGTTGTATAGCTTTGATAACTAGTATAGAAATTACCAGTATTCAGGAGGGAGAGTCATTGTTGACAAAAAAGTCTGAAACTAGGATCACAGTTTTAGGAGGTATGTTGAAATTATGGCATTTCCACCTTTTGGTAACCCCTGGAGTTACAGATTTCAATGAGCCTTTAGAATAGATCAAAGAGCAGAATTTCTTTATATTATGTGGAATAAAATAATGGCTAATTTTCTTCACCAGGCTGACTAAAAAAAAAGTCTGAACTCAGATAAAAAGTCTGAAATTTCTAATCCCTGTAACATTTTACCTTAATTTGGTTCAAAGAATGATAAGCATGCCCACAGCAGCACTCTCATCGCAGCATTTTCGTGAGACAAAACATTCCATATCGGGCAATGATGTTTCCATTTCCCAAAACATTTCATCCTTGATAAGTTTTGCTCAAATAACAAACATCATGAAATATGGTGACGTTTTACATTTGACCACCTTTTAAACAACTAACCTATTTTAGAATACTGTTTTATGCGAAGCAACCCTTGTTTATTACTGTATTTTTTTGTATGTGATCGTTATAATTGTTTGGATATATGATATGACCATTTTA
This sequence comes from Leptasterias polaris, assembly GCA_037783415.1. NCBI lineage: Eukaryota > Metazoa > Echinodermata > Asteroidea > Forcipulatida > Asteriidae > Leptasterias > Leptasterias polaris. Next base: position 2,183,568 of record JAZGTN010000035.1, read on the forward strand.
CGGTAGTGACATATAATCTGAGACTGCCAAAATTAATTTTGACAGAGTTGGGTCAATGTTTCAGAAGAATTGACAATAGGTGTCGTGAAATGAACTATTCGGTTATACTGGAAAGTACATCTAATTAGAAAACACTGTTAGAAACCCATTGGAACGTTGGACGCCAATAGTCCGTGCGTGACACCCGTTTCACGCGCTCGCACCCACACATGCCAACCGGGGGAAATGAGTTTTCGTACGGCAGTGCTGATCCGGTCGACACGGTGCTTCGTCCAGGGATCGATTTATGGCAGTCTAATAAGGGACACGTTGTTCGCGCCTCGTATAACCGGAGCACAGTGGTGCACCCCTGTATCTTCTGTAGCGCAATTTAGAAACCTACTTAAGCTGCGGGAAATTCAAACCGAACTATATAATGTTTTGAGTGAAAATATTTTTCCAATTAGGCCTAACCATGCAAAGCCTGTGGTGATCAGGCGTTTGTCTCTTTTGTATTTCCGACCACGAGTTCACACAAAAATTCTTTAAAATATACAGTGAATGATTCATCATAATTGAACTGTATAAAAAGGCAGATTATCAAAACCAATACAACGACAAAGTGACGTTTTTTACTTATTTTTTGTATTTTATTTTTATTTGTTTATATTAATGGAAACTTATTCGTATAGTACTGGCTGCAATCCTTTGGGTGAACATTTCTGTCCGAAATTCAGTCATCTTCGACAAGACTGTTTTCGAATCTGCTCATGCGTGCACAGAAGCTTGAACTGTTATTTGCAGTATTTTCTCGAAAAAATGATCACATTTTCACATGTTTTCTTTCAATTAGCCTGGTTATTTTCATAGACATTTTCTCAGGTTCTTTTCAGTTCTATATTCAATGACATTTTCACAGGCTGTTTTCAATTCTGTGTTCAATGACGTTTTCAAAGGTTGTTTTCACATTCGTAATGACATTTTCACAGGTTGTTGTCACATTCTATTGTACATAAATTACCTCCTGTGAAACAAATGAAGGCGGGCGTTATACATAATTTGATATTAAACACAATTTAAGGAAGACGCGAGGAAATTGCCATATTCAAAAGTCACATCGAGAGACAAGTATATTCTAAGGTTGGATGAACTTACTCCAAATTAAGCTTAATTTCGAAGGAGAACTCCTTTGCATCTATTGAAATATGCAGTAAATTTTTCTAGTTTGCTTTGAAACGAAAAATATCTACGGATCAAGCAAAAGTCAACCCCGGCCTCGACTCGTGTAAATCCAAATAGGTTTTCTATAAAAACATTCTTGAAACAAAACTGATGTTCGTTCCATCCGATATTTGAGCACAATGGTTAAAACGTACATAAATTAGGCCTAATTGTGTTTGGGTTGTTTGTGCATGTAAAAAACCACTATAGGCCTATGGTTGCGTCTTGCGCGTCTTTCGGCACACACTGACACAACGCTGTGAAGCAAAACTAAAACTATATTCCGCATCACTCAGACGCGGAGGCTGGTGAGAGGGAGGAGAAAAAAAAATCTCCACCAGGCTTTCTCCCGCTGTCTAGGTCTTTTAACATTACAACAAATTACATTTCGGCACAAAGACGAACTGTCTAAATCTCTGCGTGGCCCTAGACCGTATACAAAAGGGAACAGACCTGAAAGTGCGTATCCATTACACTTTTCTACGACGGCGTGCTAGGCTTGACAATGCAAACGGGGCGCGGTCTGCTGGAAGTCGTTCCCGGTAATTGTAACAGCCGAGACCCCCCACCCCCTGTCCTATTCCCCTGTCCCCCGACCGTGCGACACCGTGACCGACTTGTCAGGCCTAATGAAATGATTTTCACTCCCGGAAAGAAGGGAGAGAGAGAGTGAGAGAAAATGACTCACGTAAAAAAACTGTCCACAGCAAGAATTAAAGGGATCTGCACAAGTAGAACTTTATGCTGGCATTTCGTTTACTTCAGCGAACCAGATTTCACTAAGGTTCAAAATAAATGCACACGTTTTGTGGTGCCCGTTGCGAGAAATTGTGTAGAAAAAGTGAAGCCAAGTTTAGTTTTTTTAAATTAGTACAAAATTAATGTTAACAAATACAATACTGTTTACTTTTTACAATATATAAGTTTTACTTTTGAGAAACGAGTTATATTTGAGTTTGAACACTGAACCAAACAAGGATTGTACATAACATAATAATAATATTAATAATAATACTCATAGAGAAATACCACTTTAAAATCTCGCACTGCTTTTAAGATACCGGTAATTACCCCATCAAAGTGCGGCCATTTTAACGCTATTCAAACCAAACAACCCAAACCGAGGCTGGAATGGTTAAATTAGTCCCGGCCCTTTGAGATACGATGGAAATCACGTTCACTTGCTACTAGTGCACACACGGAACACGACAGAGATGTTGACAGCAATTGTTTATAGACCCTGAGAAATTAATCCCATGGACAGAAGGTAATTTTTGGAGTTGGTAAATAAATCCAAAATCAATGTTATAAGCATTCAATCATTTCTTTCCACAAGCTGCCTTTCAACTTTGGATTTTAACAGAAGTAGATTACTTCAAATGCTAATTACACACACGGTGTGGATAAAACTGTTTTGTCAGAACCAGGACACACTTCCTTCATGGGGTGTTTAATATTGTCTAGCTGTTTCTGTTGGAAGTAAGTTTTAGTTGGTCATTAATTACCCTTTTTGATCAGACTTTCATAATTGTATAGTAACGTGCACAGAAACACTCCATACAGTCGGCATAAAACATGAATATGCACATTATGTCGATTGGTCAAAAATTGATTAATTGTTTGATCTTAGACTGCACCTTTAATAACCTTTGATTCCCCATCACCTCGTGACGGGAGAGATCAGAACATCATCGAGCGGCTGAATTTCGGACGGAGACTATACGGTTCTCCCATCCACCATCCCGTGAGAGACTCGGAGAAGAATTAAGAGCTAGGTAGTGCAGAAGCAATTCTACGGACCCCCCTCTCTCCCTCTCTCTCTCCCAACAAACCTAGCGGGCTCAACGTGAAATCTCTGCATTATAAAAGTTATCGTAAATACGATCGCAGCACCGGGGAGCACGTAGCGAGTCCGTGGGCACGTAGCCCCGTACGCTCCGGCAACCATTACAATCACCACGCTACGGAAGATAACCACACTCAGTCGGTGGAATAGCACGTCCCAGTCTAAATCCCTACCCCATACCTTTCACAACCACTTAGTTTTGTATCAAAAACATTTTGTATCAGGTTTTTAGGGTTAATCTGACGTTTCGTCTGTACGGGTAGCTTTGTCAAATTGAGGCGTGGTCGTGGTTGGTGAAGCTTAAAGATATGGCAGCACGGCTAGAAATCCTTTTATTGAAGTCTAAAATCGAGCTGTGACCATGAGAGGCCTGTTTTTCCTGAAAACAAACCCCGGCTCTAAAAGATCATAGGACTTCAGTCTTGTAACAATTGACATGTTGTATTCTTTGGCTTTAAATACATTTATACGGGGAAGAACTGCATCAAGAAAATACCCAGTCTGTGAGAGACTCTTGTGCCGGCCGATTCTCAAAATAATTTCTCAATGTCTCCCTGTTTGTATAATAAGTTGTACATTTATTGTTATTATATTATATATATATATATAGACCACATGTGATTGCACAATTATTTTGGCCAACGTCACCTTCACTAAGGTCAATTCGATTGGGGCCTAAGTATTTCGTTTTTTTTTTTTTTTTTTTTTTTTTTTTTTTTTTTAAATTCTTCCAAAAGCATGTTTGACTAGTGTCAAAAAAAGCGGGTATATTTAGAAGTTATAGATAAATTAATTTTAAGTATACACTCATTTATCAAATACAACGACAAGTGCAACAAAACAAACTGCAGTAACACAATAAATTTAGACGAGATTCACCCACTGACTAATGTCAAAACAGACGGGTATATTTAAAAGTTATCGATGAATTCATTTTAAGTACACTCGATTATCAAAAAACCCGACAAACACAGCAACAAAATAAATCCAGACGAGTTTCGCCCATTGCAATTATGTCATCATTGAAATCATTCGCCAAAATCAAGTGCCAAAAGTTTGAAGCCTATTAAACGGTAGAATCACGGAGAACCGTGTAAATGAACAATCCTTTTATTTTTAAAGTACAGTTGTTCAAAAATCCTCATGAAAAACGCTGCCAGTCAATTCCTTTCACTTTCCCGAATCCAGGCATGTGTAACTTGTACAATACATTTTTGTTTCATTTGTTTGACTCTTCGCGTGGCAATAAATTAATAACAACCCACCGGAAATAGAACAGCACTGAGCGCCAATTAACCGGTGAAGTCCCATCGACTCATACAGACCTTAACGAGCTCACGGAATAATGTCGGTGGAATTGGAGCACCCTGGGGGTAGGGGCTGCCCCCGAGGGTAGGGGCAGCTTCCAGGCTTCCAGGAGGAAACATGCAACACTACCTCAACAAATAACACTGTCGATACCTCGGGATATATGAAACTGTAACACTGTGTAGTGTCTCATTGTATGTGTGTCACGTGACGAATTAAGGTGCAGAGGTGCTATTTTGGAATTGTTGCAAACAAATTCATCTCGGAAATCCCTGTCATTTTCTAGCACATCAACGTTTGTTCACAAATTAGTCAACTTTGTGTTTGTTGAATCATTTGAAGAGACTCTTAAAAACCACCCACCGATATAATGTGTTTTTATTGATTGGTTGGTGGGTTTATTTCTTGCATTTAGCCTATGTGGGATGATTGAAACATGGAAAGACCTGGACAAGCCATTGATTGTCATCATTTTCTTTATATACACACTTGCAATAAACTAGTAGAAAATAAAACAAATTGAATAAAGACTACTGATACATGATACAAGTCTACTTGCAAAAACAGTGCAAACGTTGTTATATCAAGTAAATGCAAAAAAATAAAGATATACAAGTTGTGAAGGTAATACAAAAAAGTCAACAAGACTTGAAATGTATTCCCATTAACCCATCCAAGAAAAGAAATGGTACCACCCAACCAAATACAGTGGCCCCTCATTTTTAAGCATCAACAATGAGTAACTAAATAAACCTACGCGAAGAAAGAGACGCCGAAGATACGTACGCAAAGAAGATCACTGCTGAAGAGTGCAGTAATAAAAACCCATACTGGTACATAATACACAAAGCAAAAAAATTAAAATTGAACAACTGTGGTGAAAGCTTTGCACTTTCCAATCAGCAGGGTGCCCCGTAATGAATATACATATATCTTTGCGTCTGACCCTACTCCACACTTCAACAGGCAATTATACGAAAACCTCAAGAAAAGTTCACGGTGAACTTCACACTAGATTTCTTGTCGCAAGGAGGAATTCGAGACCGGAACGTCCCAATAAAATACGGATCGCGTTTACGGGCGCGGACGGAACGCCTGTTGCTCCTCAAACCCCGGCCGTCTCCTCTGTGCGTGTCAACCATTACAACCCTTGCAGGAGTATAACATGTGCTCCTAACGGATCAAAATATTGAAGGCAGTTTTCGGTACTGCATACCTAAATCCTACGCTGAAGTGCGTCCACTTATGGCGGGAAGAAGTAATGGAGCTCCGCACGACATCTTACCTGGGAGTTGGACTTCACTTCAAGTGCTCGGACATGGCATATAATACCACCCCGTGCCCTCAATATCCCACTAAAGATTCCAGACCGTACGTACCATTCCCTTCTAAACGATCCTGGCGAGGCCACATCGATATTTGTTCTTCATTTTCTGGGAGTACTTTTTATCTTTTTATTCTTTTCCTACTTTTTTATTTTTATTATTACTTTTTTTTTCAATCTCTATCAGATGAAAAACCGCGCGAAAGAAATTGGCGCGCTTCTTTGATTTGACGGAAATTACACCAAGCTTGTGCCTCTTAATTCCCGTCAACCACCTAAATTTCAATCGATTTGCTGGCGGATTCCCTTTTCCTTTTCCGCTTCTCTGCGATGCAACTGAAATGATCATCGGATCAAATTAGCTTTTTATGCCAGCACTGAATGCAAATCAGCTTTTCATTTAAAAATAGCAATATGGACTGCCTCGACTTCTCTGACAATAGACCTTATGCATATGACGTCATTTGAGTAGGGCGCCCTCACCTAGAGGTCAAAAGGAAGATGTTCATTGGCCAATCCTGTGCGCCGCGCGTACAAATCAGCGCGTTTCCATTGTTTCATCATCAGTTTACCTCTAAGATGGCGGCTTGGTGACGTCAATGCATAAGGTCTATAACTCCGGTGAAAAAATTGAAACGAATGAAGTTATTAATAAAAACCTGAACACCACTAAATGTAATATTAGTATGACAGGAGTAGAGTCTTACACAATCACTGCACAACGAGTGGCATCAGTGTCATGCACACCACCAACCCACCATAACATCACAAATCCTAAACCACCAACGCCTACAGCAAAGTCTTCGCCATCAAAGTTAAGATCCGAACCCAACAATAGTCATTGCCACCATTAGCATCGTAATCCTTACCACAGTCGTGATCATCCCCAATCATGAACCAGGAGCCAGAGTTGTCTAAGGACTTGCATCACAAATCCTAAACCACCAACGCCTACAGCAAAGTCTTCGCCATCAAAATTAAGATCCGAACCCAATATATACCTTGCTATTAAAAGAATCATCACCATAATACCACAGTCGTGATCATCCCCAATCATGAACCAGAAGCCAGAGTTGTCTAAGGATTTACTTAACAAAACCTAAACCACCAACACATACAGCAAAGTCTTCGCCATCGAAATTAAGATCCGAACCTAATAGTCATTGCCAGCAATATAGAATCATAATCTTTACCACAGTCGTGATCAACCCCAATCATGAACCAGGAGCCAGAGCTGTCTATAAGGACTAAACAGATTGCTAAGCAAACTTTACATTACCATCCAAAACACTATGCCATTATTTTGTTTTAGGCTTACGCGTGGGGGATAGGGAAAATATTTGAGTGAATTGTGACTTCGATGATACAGGCATTGAATTTGGCACAATCCATAGAGTACATGTCATGATAAAGATATTAGGCTATATATAGGGCCATCGCAAGTTTGCATTTTGAAAAAAAAAGATATGTATTGTCAAAATGGCTGAACATTTCTGTTATTCAACCTACATTTTTCAAGATTCAAATCAGTGATGGCCCTCTAGTAAAATATCTTACTCATGACATATACTGACTGCGCGCCAAATTCCATGCTTGTATACCATCGCAGTCACGATCCGCCACCTATATATTTGCCGTACTACACGAATAAAGCAGGCCTGAGATACTTTGTCCCTGAAAGGGTATGGCAGACTTTCCTGTAGTAAAGGACACCAAGATACGGGAAATATAAATTTCTAGTGGAACATTTCAAGGGGCACCAAGGCAACGATACGCGGCAATTGCCCCCATTACCTTCGTTAAGTATCGGGCCTGAATTAGTCTCCCGCACCCTTTATACTCGGCACCAAATTTTGCTAAGCGATATAATTAAACAAAGCAGCACAACCATCAAGGCTTTGAGAAGTTAACCATTCTACCCCTGTCAGTCCTGAATCATTTTTGCGACAAACATCCTACTTTGGACAGAGATCCCCCACCCCCACCTGAGACATATTTAGTCAACAGCGTGCATTGGTGTCTTTGGAAAACCCTGTTTTTATACCCTGATTCACTCTGGCACGCTCGGTATTGTAAGAGTGTATGAAATGAACGACTGTTTTGAAGTCAAATACATTATTCTGGCTAAAAAACACCGCGCAACATCTCATTTTAAAACAACAACTTAATCGTAACTATTGATAACAGCATAGTAAGTACAAAACTACTATAAACCTTTGCACATGACGTCATATGAGTAGTTTAAAAGAAGGTTGTTCATTGGCCCATCCTTTGCGCCGCGCGTACACAGCTGCGCGTTAACATTGTTTCATCACCATTTTACCTCTAAAAAGATGGCGAAGTGATGACGTCAATGGGTCATTGGAAGTGTTACCTTTACCGCAGCGGTGACGTTGTAGTCCTCCACTGACTGCAGCAAAGGCATTTTGTAAAATCAGTGACTTAATGTAAACAACTTATCATAATGACCACAACCACTTGACTACATTCTCATCTTCATCATCACTCTAAAGTCACCACATTATTTATAATCACCATAACTTGTACCAGAATCACCACCCTTACCACTCTATACACCCTCCTTCATTAAAAACATTGGTAATCTTCAAAGACAGTATTAACACTTGATGCGACCCAACATATACATGAAATAACAAACCTGTGAAAGTTTCAGCTAAATCGGTCTTCGGGGACATGAGAAAACATTGAAAACCCCCACTATATGTTTTCACTGTTTTCAAACATTGGATTTTATCACCAGTGATAAAGACCAATTGTTTTACTCATTTCCTAAAAACTATAGCATTTCAAGCAAAACTATTTCAAGGGAAGTTTTTCACCATGGCCGTCTGTGAACATTCATGTTTTCAGTCTTACCAATATTTCAGTCTTACACTCACTTTAAAGTCAAATCCATCAGAGAAAATTATCTGAACTCTCCACAGACAGTCTAGCAAGACAATGTCTTGTGCCAGTTCTACTTATAATAATATACCCGTTCAAAGTTCGTTGTTTGCCTCAAGACAAAAAGCTACACCACCAAGGTTTCTTCATCTATTCTTAGATCAACAAAAGAGAATGTCGACTTTGAAAAGGCAATATTGTTCTTTTACCCTCCTCGCCAACTCATTTATTGAGCAATTTGTGCTTGGCCGTGAAGAATCATCGTGCACAGGAAACTCTCCGATCGATGCATCTATTACGGTTTATTCCAAATGTTGGTAAACGTTCTGATCACAAAACTATATTTTTTCCCTGCAATATGAACAACCTGGCAATTTTCTGCTCATCGTTCAGCTGTAATGGTAACCCGGAGAGATCCCCCAGTCTCTGCCTGCGTATTGTTGGTACTCTGCTGATCAAGGCCATTTGTTCTTCGAGATACCATGTGTATACGGGAGAGCACTAAATAAACACTCGCTGCAACTTCAAAGAAATTTATCTTTTATTGTACGTCAGTTACTGTTTTAAACAAAACAGGTACGACAGGCCCCCTTTTTCGCAGCAAGGGAAATAAAACCCCACAAATGGCTGGCGGAACAATACGGTTGCATGAATCGATGATGTATGAACGCTGAACATTAAGATACAGTCTCGTACAGAACAGTTTGCTGCCGGCGTCTTTGTTTGAATCACAATTAAATAAATATTACCAAACAAAGATGGACGGAACTTTATTTATAGATACAGGGAGACAATTCTGTCGCTATGCCGATCCAGTGCAGTTTTGAGAAGAAAACAAACCTATTTTTGGTACAAACGTGTTTAAAATTCCCAACCGGGCTTTCTTCAGCAAACGGCTATTTTATGACTCACCTTTTGTGTATCATCCATAGCCACGCATGGGACACACACATCGCATACAGTCCTGTCCGCTCTGTACAACAATTATGAATATTCATTGAATGACGTTATTACCCTAATCCGAATGAAGCTGAGCAAAGCCGAAGTCCCGCGAGATATGGCTGTTGAGTTTGGGACATCTCTAAGTATATGCATTATTACAGTTTGATGCTTGGGGACCGTGTAATCTACTTCGGTTGGGATTAAAGCAGCTACTTAGATGCTTGAACATCCGAGCAAAATGAAGTTTAAGTAATCGCAAATTTTAAAGCTTCACTGCAGAGATTTCAGTATGGATTTGATATCGCCAGTATTTAATGTCAAGCTGGGGAAGGGGGAGAGGAAAGCAGCACACAACAAAAGCGTGAGATGAGGAAGATACTAACAAAACAACATTAAAAAACATTTCCATTGAGAAATACAAAACTTAAAACTTATTTACTGCTCGCTATTGATAACCAACATAAGTCAATGATCTGAAACTTTTGCTGTTGTATTTACCAACGAATTTAGATTTTTACAAAACAAAACCACAGAATCCATGAATTCAGAATGCATGAAACTCCCGCTCTGTCTATAGGATTGATTTTCCCGGCCCGATCTCCCGTCACGTCTGAGGCTTTTCGGGTCACTCTGACGACGGGGTTGACTTAGCCTAAATCCCCCGTCTGTTTCGCCTGGCCGCTCAGTCAAGCAGTGCCCAAAGACGGAGTAATTTGTGGGCAGGCCTGAAGTGCAGGACAATAATAAAACCTGTCTTTCAAACTGGTACTGTGCTTTTCTTGCAACTCAAGCGAGTCACGCAGCACATGTATATAAACAACCCCCACCCCCTTTTCTTTTCTGCCGTCTTGTATTTTGAAGTAGTGCAGACGAGTAGTAATTCGGTTTGAGTCTCACAGCGCCTAGTCCACAATTGTGTTAGATGCGCACGCTTCACCGGCACGAAATAGCGAGGAAAACAAAAAAGGCAAAGCGGGGAGATATTTTCTGAATCATGTCGTCCCCTCCCCCTTACTTAGTGATCCGACGGGTAATTTTATCGCGATTTTTTCCGCCTGGTGGCACACCAATGCTCCACGGTACCCGGATACGGTGCGCGCGTATTGACTTGGCTTGAGGAACGGGGGCGACGCGAATTTAAACAAATAATTTGTATTTATTCTTGTTTGATGCCATTTCGCATAGGGTAAGGTTTTCTTAAGTGCTGGGCCTTCTCTTTCTTTTTTATAGAAAATAGCAAAGTCATTTAGCCAGTTTAGAGCAAAGCTTCGATCTGAAATTGCCGGCGAAGGTCAAAGGAAAAATCGACCACGCTGTGTACCCGAATTTAAATCTCAAATAACTGGTAAAACTGTCCACACAAAACTATAACTCTTGTAACAGAAAAGCAGATTGAAATAAAATAATCAGTCATTCGTGCAGGTCGACCCAATTCTTTTTGGTAAAAATAAGCACTTCTTCTTTGGGTCTACGGCATGCGTCAAAAAGTCAGATCTTAGCCCGGGCCTTTATCTCAGCCCAGCAAAAATTGCTTTGTTCCGAGATAAAACAATTTACTTCATCAGAGGAATTCATATTACGTGGGTAACTCGGCACTCAGAGGAAGTATTTTAGGTTCAATCAGTGCCCATCAACCATACGGATTGACATAATGGCATACCTTCTATATAGATGGTCGTTAGCCTGTGATAAAAAAATGATTTTACAATTGCTTTTATTAACATCGTGGGCACACAAGGCCACCGCCGTGATTTGGCAGACATTAACAGCAAATTGAAATGATTGCACGGGCCAAATTTACTAAAACGCACTCACAGCAACTATTTTGGGTCCAATTTCAAGTTGCCATCAGCTATAACGCAAAATATAATAAAACCGTCGATTGGGAGTCATTAGTATGTGATAAAATGACTGTACAATTGCTTTTATTAACATCATGTCTGCACAAGGCCGCCATTTAGTTTGCAGACATTATCAGCAAATTGTGAAGAAGGCATTCTCATCCAAATTTACGAAATCTGAAGGCAGCGTGTGGACAAGATTCACGTTTTATTGGTCTATTGTACGAGGCTGTTTTATTCCAGACCTTAGATTGTAAGTAATTTGTTGAATTGAAAATAAAGTTTAGGAGGACAAAAAAGGGAGCTGGAATAATTGAACGGTTGTAATTTTTGTTCAACATTCATAGGTCTATATGCGGTACAAAAATTAAAAAAGAATAAGTATTTTTTCCTTTTCTCCAGTCTCTGTTCATTGTTGTTACTGATCAAAAAACTTTCCAAACACATTTCACCGCGCATCTTAACAACTCAGTATTACGCATCCCACTCCAAAGTAATTTGACAAGATGTTGAATCACGGACTTTACCCATCATGCCCCTGGAAGGCGACAAATCTAAAGTTAGAATTGGCAGACGATCCGAGGTACAGCTCCGAGCCACGGTTCCCGCGCATTTGCCCATCGATTTAAACCGCACGGTAAAACTCGCCACCGTTTATCGCTGTTAATTGGTCATTTACCGGGGACAAGGGGGGCAAGACGAGTTCGCCTGGGTCCCCAGTTGGCCGTGAGGACCCGGTGCTTGTTGAGGGATGAGTGGTTTCGCGAACGAGTCCGTGGCGTCGCCCATGCTTAAACACCGCGCCAACATTTCCCCCGGATAAGGTAGCCCGGACAGGGACAGCTGATCAAGGGGGTAGATCCTGACGCACCTCGGGGGAGCGTTCCCACTTTAATTGCTCCTCTTTACCACTAGTTATCAAGTATCCTGGGACTATTAAAAAGTATAAAATACCAAGATGGCAGTTGGAAACATTAATTTCATTGCCCCCCGCGGGTCCACATCGGAAGGTTAAGATCAAGACATGGGAGTTAAATGAGAGCTAAAATGGCCCATCGTTAGAAATTGTCTAGCTCTCAAATTTCACTTAATTTTCAGCTTTCCACGTGTATCACCCGGCTACTAAGCAAAAGGGTAAACCGGGGGCCGCCGTCGCGCTTCAGGCTGTGTCTGTTTCACATATCGCATCATCACAATTATTTATAATTAAGTCACAGAATACCCCCATTCTTTTGTATGTTGCACTTTTCTCTTGGCTTAGACCGAGATTGATAGTTCTCCTTTGTTCAGAGTGCTATAGGTATAGTAGCCTGTTTAATATAATAAAAAACAATATATAGCTTTATTAAAAACCTAGCAAATAACACAATACACATACTTATTTATTTGTCTTGCAAGAGAAACTATCAAAGTCCATTTTGGATTAAAACACTTACCTAAAATTAAGTTGCAATTGTTAAAAACCATCATGATGTGTCATTACGTAATGTCATGGTAGCCTCCTGGCAGAAAGGGTCAACAATTTTCACCTGGAATTAGACAAGACCAATGCAAGTAAATTATGGACTTGACAAAAGTTGTTTATTCATTTTTTTATTTGTGTATAAAAACATTTTTTAAATCCATTTATTCAATAGAGACTTAAAGGACAGGCACAATTTCATAAAGCTGTTAAGCAGGGGGAAAAAAAATGCTCAGCAAATTTTTTGCTTTTTAAGCAAAGAATAAGTGGGGTACCAGTCGCAACAATGTAAACTTTATGGAATTTTCTGCTGGTTACCTGATTCTGCTCAGCAAGATTTTACTGTGCTTAGCAAGTTTTCGTGCTTATAGGTTTTATGGGAAGTGGTTAAAGCACGTGATTTAAAGAATTGCTTTCCCTAATATTTTTCAACATTAAACCAATGCAGGGCCGTATTTGCAGGAAATTCATGCTTAATGTATGCATAATTCAAAGGTTATTAAGGAAACTTGCATGTGCGGGTGCACATTTCATGTACCTTAGCATTTTTTGCTAACATGCTAAGCGCCAAATGGGAGATGTAAACATAGAAGTTTGCGCTAAGCAGAGCCATGTTTTCGGCACAGGGGAACAATATGACATCGTCATTATCACTCAATGCTGGATGTGTTAGAAGGGCAAGGGGTGGGGGTTGGGGGTTATCTCAAATGTTCTGATTAGCCATATAAAGTCCACCGGAGGAGTCGTAAAGCCAAAAGTGTCCACTCCCCCCCCCCCCCCCCCCCCCCATCCTAGCATTGTCATAGAACCTCTTTGTCATGGTAAAAGTTATCTTTCACCAACCTGAGAAATGTTTGTGTGTTTGGTTTGAATGCCTCACCCAACATTGTTGGCTTCATAAGACAGCCCAACTTCTTGAGATATTTGTGTATGGTTGGAATGCCCCATCCTTAGGAAAGCCTTTGTTCAGGCAGCTCTGTTGGCTTCACAGGACAGCTCTCTCGATCTTAAGTGGAGGAAAGCTATCAGATCATGGCCCTATCATAGGCCCATGATACAATTTTAGTTTCAACAACTTCAGAGATATTTGCATGTTTGGTTGGAAGGCCCCATTCTTAGGAAAGCCTTTGTTAAAAGGGGCACTGTTTTGGCTTTACAAGACAGCTTTGTGGACCTAGAAGGCTAACATGAGTTCAGCTTTAACATAATTCTGATGGTGGAAAATCATGGTATACAAGGCAGAACCTCTTTCCAATGGTAAAATTGCAGTTTTACAAATTTAAAGATTTGTGTGTGGCGGATTGGAATACCTTCCCCTTAGGAGCGCTTTTGTTAATGGGGGGGGGGGGGGGGGGGGGGGGGGGGGTAGGGGTAATGTTGGCTTTAAAAGATGGCTCCTTTAAACTGATACCTTAGCACTAAGATAAGCAGTTTTTTCTCCTCTTTTTAAAATTGTTTCACCAACCTGAGTTTGTGTGGCTTAGGAACCAGCTAAAAGCATCCTATCACTGTACCTGATCAAGGTCATGAATAATCTTTACATGCAGGGCTTCGGTGTGACTGAAAGAAATGCTTGTTGCCACCTATCTGTAGACCTAGCCCTTGTAGTGAATAGGAAAAAAAAACATCTTGTTAAAAGGAGGCACTTGGGGTCAGCAATAAGAATTGTGCTAAAATAAAAACAATACAAAATCAGCATTGATGTTTATTTATTTTCATTAACTCAAATTGAGTTAACCTTTTGTAGTTTCCAAATGTATGTGTTTGCATGTGATTTTGTGTAGCAGTTTAAGTTTACATGTATGTATGGGTGTTGCAAATTTTTCTGTTTTAAAGTGTCCTTTTGAAATGTTTCATACTTCGGAATCAGCGGTTTCAAGTTGTTTCAAAATCATGTCATAATAATTGAGCATTTGTTACGCACCCTTTCAAGCCAATTAGGACACTCAAAACACATTTTTACTATTATGTTCATCGGGCCCTAAAAACAACTGAAACCGTAGCAACTCCTTAGGAGTATGCATCACCGGCAACCCAATGAACACACAGGTGTCTAATGGTTCACATCAACAATCTCAACTCTCGCACATACCCATTGACTCCTAGGTGATGAGAAGCTATTATAAATAATGTGTCTTTCTCAAAGGACACAAAATGTCACTATATGACTCGAACCCACACTCTATTGACTCCTATCCAGCAGAACTTGATTTTGGTGTGCTAGACCACTCAGCCTTGTAGATGAGTAAATAGAGCATCTCCCCATTATTGCCCATTACACAAAAGTATGAATATCTCTTCCCACCCCTTAGACCATGTAACCTTCATTTACAAGGAGAGTGACCTTATACATTCCAATTTACTTTTGGCAGGCGTAACACTGCAATGGTCATATGGGAAATTTCACATGTTGTGTCATAATTACCACACAAATCCAAGTAAAGAGTTATAAGAGTAACAGCTGAACAGGTTTGGAGATGTGCCCCCTTTCTTCATATAAAAAGTTGATATAAAACAGACAGTGCAATCTCCATAAAATACCCAATGGGTTGTGCACTTTCATGAGTTCCAGGCTCTGTGGCTCTTTTGTGAACATGTGATGTCACAGGTTACATGGCCTATATAGTAAATGTATATTTTGACTTGTGGTTGGAGAGTAGATCCTTTTGAAAAGCTTATTTCATCTGCTGGAAATACCAACTTCTAGAAATGATCTGCAAATATTATGAAGAAGAAACTGACCGTGTAGTTTATAAAAGGGTCAGATTGCAAGTAGGCCCTACCCCCCCCCCCCCCCCCCCACCCCCCTTACTCAGAACCCTTGCACCCCCAGCCACAAATGAAAATATCTGGCTACGTCACTGATTAGTTAGTAGTCGTTTTATACAGATATAAATAGCACTTTAACAATAAAGTAAAACCGGACGTTTGACTGATCTTTACGAATTTCAGATGATGCCATTACCTACGTGAAGGGCTTTGAAGTGGCCTTGACCATGGATTACTTCTTCACAGTAAAGACAAACCAAACAGTGCGATCTGTACTTCAAATGCCCATGCAAATTTGTTGTCAAAACAAAAATACACTTTCACACCCAAAACAGTATGAAGAAAAGAGCAGTGCATTGTTTTGTATTGTAACTTGCTTCTGTGCACGCATGCATGACAGGTATACAAAATAAATCACCATATTATTTTTGCTACAACTGCAAATCAAGCAAGGCAGATCAAGCCAGCCTGGATCAAGCAACTGAATGGCATGTTTAATTACTGCTGTTGTTCTCTTCTTCTGTTGAGCCGTGACCCTTTTATACACCTGATTAATTCTCAACAACCACAGGAAGATGACACTGTCTTGGATGAAAGACTTATGACAACAACTCAATCCCATTCTAATGAGCGATATTAATTTAATTATGAGCAAGATACATACCTTTGTTGAAGTCTATATCGATGAAGAGGAAGCTGTCAACACAGTGTAGACAAGATACCAGTGTTCACATCAAAAGCAAGATTAGATGAAATGGAAACAAACAAAGCACTTCCTTTGAGCAGACCGTATGCAGAGAAAGACTTGCCCCAATACAAAAAAAATTGCACCAGGTCACCTGTAAATTAGACTGTGAAAAAAAACAAGACAAAATGGCAGGTAAATCAATGGTGGAACACTGATTAGTGATGCAGGAACATTGGAAACCATGCTTATTATATTGAAAGGGCGAGACTGTGTATTCTAACAAAATTCAGGATATATATTAGTTTATTTATTCTTTTTTGGGGGGGGGTGGGCTGATTGAAAAAAAAACCAAAAACCCAAAACTAAAACATAGCGGCACACATATCATGGAAAGTGATTCAAATACAAAAGATTGATCACTGTGTTCAGGAAGGCATCCTTGTTATGCCAGTATGTCACAGAGAAAACTCAATGAGAACTACTTGAATACAATGTAGAACTTGATAGGGATTGTACCCAACTCATGAAGATCTCTTCCTTTGTAAATAGCCACATGTTTTTGACTTGTGGATTTCCCTAAATTTACAACACTGGTTTTTTTTCAAGATAGTTATGACACAATTTAAAGTTGATATACATGTACATAAAATGTTAAATTAAATTTGTTGAATGCTCCCTAACTTACCAGGATTAAGCTAGGGGATAAGATCAAGATGCGAGGAAACACCAGTCCTGCAATAATAGGTACTAAGTCTTAGTGGTCACCAGTGCCACACAATCAACAGCCATGCAAACTGTACACTGAAATATAATTTGGTTGTGGAAATCAGTACTGTGTGCTTTGAGCTTAAGCCACAAGACTGTGGGGTGACATGACCTAGTGGTATAGTGCACCAGACTCAAGTTCTAGTGGTGGCCAAGTCATCAGGGTGTGGGTTTGAATCCCGGTCATGACACTTGATGTCCTTAGGCAAGACATTTAACTATAATTGCTTCTCTTCACCCATGAGTAAATGAGTATACCTGTGATGGAATATAGTTCTTGTGATTGATATAGCATGGTTTGCTTTGTATACTTTTCACTTGGCAGCACTCGCTGTATACTACCAGGGAAAAATGTTCAAGCACCAAAAGTGGTGGTTTTCAGCACAATTTAAGTGTCCATTACTATTAAGACCAGTCACAATTTGACCATGCCCTCTGACTTCAAGTTCTCATCCTCAACCTTTGACCTTAGTTACCACTCTTGGTTTAAATCCCAAGTCCTGACTCTGCAATGCTAAATACTAAAACGTATTCAAAACATTGAAATATAATCTAATTTATTAATATAGGTCAAGACAACTAAACTTTTCTTTTTCAATTTTTTGGAGGTCAGTCATTTAATATTGTAGCTATGTGCATCGAAAATGAAAATACATTCTTGAACGAGTACACATGCCAGACTCAAACTTGGATAAAGGGCCTTTTGCTCATGAGCCAAATGGGGACATATGGGTCTAGTATAACCAAAGTGCCTAGATTGAAAGTCAACAAGCCCCAGGGCAAATATTTTGACAATATTCAAACAATCCATTAAAGCAATGACCTTCAAATCTTTTATTTACAGACAAAGATGTGTGTTTACAACTTATTCATGAGGCTAAGGCACATGATACCCCACCCTTAATATACTGACTGTGTGAGGATCATGGTGCCTCACAATGCTTTAAGGGTATCATGAAGAAATTCAGTAGTGATCCTATTCAGAAGGCACACAAAACTACTGCATAAAGGAACATAAAAAGAAACACTTGATGAATGCAAATGGATGTAGCCCCCTCCCCCATTGCAGGACCTGGCTCATTTAGAGTAGTAACATGTCACCCAGTATCTTCAATGTAAGAAGAGCATGGCAATTTATGACTAGTCAGTGAAGGTATCAGTGAACCTGAATGCAAGCATGGTTTAAATCTTACCATTGGCATTTGTAGATCTGCATTTTCAGCATTTGGGGGCTGATACTCTAGGCAGACACATGATCCCCGTCCCTCGTTTGTTGTAATGCCTGTGTACATGGAACTGAATACAACATTTTGACATTAGAGAACCAGTGGCCTACTTAATATTACATAACCAGGTACGTTTAAACAAGTTTGCTTCATTCAAGATGGAATTTAGCCTGCAGTGAGGCATGGTTTTTGACATAAGGTTTCAACCAGATTGTCAAAAAACCGTGCCACACGTCACGTGTGGGGATATTGTCATGTATTTAAGGTGTATTTGTAATTCAACTAACCAACTTAATACTGAGACACGTTAGACCATTTTGGCTTAAACAAAATAAGATATCAAGTTTAAACTGACAACTGAAGGTTATTCAAACTTCAGTCATACAAAAATATCACCATGATAATAAATAAAATAACTTACTTTTGTAGCAAATCTTTACACCCACGACTCACTTTCAACTGCAATCAAAAGTTTTTTCGTAAGCTCTTAACACAAAGTGACACTTCCAGTGAGCAGAAACAATGCGCAGGCAAATTATAAAAGTAACGCCCTCAAGAGTTGTGCTTCTTAACTTGAGGAGCGCCGTGTCCAAGGTACCACCACCAGCTCATTCTCTCTTCGACTTTATAAAATTATTCATGAATAAAGCGGGATATCATTGATTAAAGGTAAGCTAATCCCATTTCCTTAAGCATAGACCATAATAGGGTAGATAGTTATGTCCCATTTAGAAGTTTCGGCAAGGAAAATTGCTTACACAAAAATTGAACTTTTGCAATCGGCCAGAAAAGTGTCGACGAACAGTTTCAACGTGAAAACTTGGGAGTTATACAACAGCGATACCGTAGTGACACTTTCAGCTAATATAAAAAACAAGTTCAACATGGATTTGTGTCTTGAAATGTCTTCAGTTCATAGTCTAACTTACCTTCGGAACACAAAGATTCCATTGTATTCTTCCTGTGCATACGTCGTTTTTTCAGCCCTCAAAATAGCGCCGGTTCAAAAGGCCAAAAAACCCGATATCGAACGCATTGTTATCCACCAAAAGTTAACTTGTCTGCGTGCGGTGTGCGAAACCAGTTTAGTCTGGTATCTGTGTAACAGAGACATTGCATTACGCAAGGCGGCTTGCAGTTTCCCCACAACTTTTCCCACAATGCCAAGGTAAACTTTCAAGGAATAAAATCGATGTGTTTTGCGTGTCGTCTGCTCTTGCAATATTACTAATAAATCAGTCTGAAATACAAAATATCAATTAATATGTGTTTTATTACGAAGTTTTATACTAGGCCTATAAAGTTGAAGTTGATTTGGTTAGATTTCTGACTCCTGCAGGTTTCCCGACGTATGCGAATATTTTGGGGCATCTTAGCTCTATTGGTATCCACACAGTCATTTCTCTAAGGTTTAAAGGAAACAAACTCACATACTTTATTGAGCTCACATTCGAATACACATGAGATTCTATTCTACTTTTAATGTTCTCATTTTCAAGTTTGGAGTGTTTGAGTACACTTTTAATCCTGGCCAACTTGTATGGCCCCGCACTTTGTTTAATTACATTGATACATTTTTCTGTTCTTGTATGCCTGTTTTTAAATGAAAAAAAAAAAAAGTATTTGCAAAAATAAATGACATGAAACATCCGAAGGGTAAATCACACCGTGTTATGCAAATGGCATAAACTGCAGCCATGAATATCTTTCAACATTATCTTTATTTGAACTAACAGCACTTAATTAGGTTAGCCTTAAATTCGGGCCACGCCATAACTTGTTAAAATATGTCCGATAACAATGTCGTCTGCTTTTTCGCGCTTTTATTTTTGTTCTCAATCGAAACACAAGAGCTGTGATTCGACACTACGGCCACCCGTCTGGTCTTGCTAGTCAATTACCCCCTTCTCGCCGGGAAAAAGGGGCCATTTGTCCGTGGTAATAGTATTCATGATTTTTTACTAAATTTAATTGCCTAATTTTTGGTAACACAGCGACATACTTTCCCCGCAGTTAATGAAATAATGGCTCCAAAACACAATCGATTCACATGCAAGAATTGTCACTTAGGTCTCTGTCGTGCCTAATGCACGCAGTGTACTCGCAATATGGCGTGATTCGTCTGTTGGTTTGCCGTCGCTTCACTCTCCTGTACTTTCATTTAAATTTCCAAAAATAACACAAAAATGGTCCAATTTGTCTGCTTTGATTCTAGCATTCTCTTCAAGACGAGGGTTATGACAGTCGTTTTAAAGATAATAGGTATACATCTACAGACATTGTGTCTGTTTGATTGTTAAATCACAAAGCTTTAAAGGGTACGTTCGCATGCAATTGGACAACAGATTAGATTTGATTAGATTTATCCATCATCAATTAAAAAATACACCAGATATTACAACAATAGAATAAAGGCGAAGTTCCAAGGATATAACAATAAAGCCATAAACTTCTTTCGATGGTGGTCAATTTGGTCCTTCAGTAACATTTAAGTAAGAACGATACACAGTTCTAAAACGAGAAGAAACGGGGAAAAGAAAAAGAAGAAAATGGGGGCTTATAACCAAAATTGCTAGGAAATAATAGAATAATGGTGCATGCAAGGCAATGGGCAATGACCCTAACTTTACTATTATTGTATGTCTACTTTAAAGACGTTTTTACCTCCCTCTTTACAAGGAAATTAAGTTTGCTGGGCTGTGGAATTGGAGTTAAATACCCAATAAAGTTTATAATGTTTTTGTATTTGTTTCTTCCAATTCGAACGCTCTTTTAAGGTTGTATGGATTATAT
Source organism: Leptasterias polaris (assembly GCA_037783415.1). Lineage (NCBI taxonomy): Eukaryota > Metazoa > Echinodermata > Asteroidea > Forcipulatida > Asteriidae > Leptasterias > Leptasterias polaris. Next base: position 2,204,636 of record JAZGTN010000035.1, read on the forward strand.
TTTTAATAATATTGCTTAAAAAAGAAAAAATTAATTGAAAAGGTCACAAAGCCACCGATTTTTATTCCACTGTACTTTAAAACACATCTAAAACCATCAAATTGAACCATATCAACAACACACACTGTTTCTTAACAAAGCAAATGTCTCCTTCATGTTGGTACCGCGGTACAATTTATTTTCATTAAAAACTTCTCTGCATATGTTTGTAGTAGAATAAAAAAGCTTTATTCTAAAATTTCCCCCAAATAATACTCAAATACTGTATGCAACAGCCTTTCGCTTCATCATTATTTGGTTAGTAATTAACTAATTGATGCGCATCATAATTTTTTTCGCTCACCCCCTGCGGTCTGTTAATTCATTTCTGCGGTCAATTATTTTACGCAATGAATTTCTAAAGAAAACATGGCATCTGTTGTGAGAACAAAATGAGAGACAATGTATTACGAAGTACAAAGAACCCACTCACTACTTTCTACATTTTGTTTTATGCTGCGGTTTCCCCCATCTCTTTACCGTGAAAGGAAAACAGTTATTAGTGGTTAGTTTCATTAAGGTTTTCTGGTCATACTTTAAAACGTCTAAAACATAATTTTGTGTGTCAGGACTGTTCCAACTTCTTAAAACAAAACGATTGTTTAATCTGAAAGTGCACTTAACAAAATTGCTAATGGTGCAAGTTGTCACCCCTGCCATCTGTGAGCACATTTAATTGTCCTTCGAAAATGTAATACTGCTGTACTATTTAACAAATCAAAATAAACAAAATATGCAGGAACTTAAACAATTTCCCATGTTTTCATTGTTCATTTTCTTGTTCCTTTTAGAAAAATGCAAATTTAAAATGTTAAATGTAAACAGAGGGTATGGATGTGTGTTCAATGTTAACCTTTAGTTTCCCTTTTTGATAGTTACCTTGGCCCAATGAATAAAACAACTGCTAAGCAAAGAATATAACTTTTGCTAAGCAAAGAACACGTTATCACAACACAAAGAACAATAGCATTGGTTGTGAGTGGTTCACAAGTCATCCAAACACCTTTTTATTGAAATGGAAAGTAAGAAGGGTGAATTAATTTCCATCCTTTAGTTTTCAAATAAGCACACCAAAGCAATCAACATGTGGTAATTTGTCACTCTTTAGTGAAAAACAACAAGAGCTGGACAGAAATATAAAAAGAGTTTATGTTTATGAGTGCTTCTGTGCAGGATATAACATCGGGCTTATTTGGACAACGGCAATCGAAATAAGCAACGGTGATTTGATAGCCATCCTTCTTAATTTTATGTTATCAAATAAAGGCCTTAAACAATATTTCAGAGAGGACGATTGGTGCTGCTATGAACTTTATAATCAGTGATTTTTCAAATTGAAACTAATAATTTGTCCTTCGATATTCACCAATCCTGTACTCGGACGAATTCGTAAATAATTGTCGAGTTGGCGTAGTGGTATTTTTCCTCACCTTCCGCCTCTATAGGACCCCGGTTCGAATCACGCTGGGGGCACTACGTGGATTGGGTTTTCAGTCCCTACCTGACTGCGTGGGTTTTCTCTAGAATATTTCTCTGGCGTTTTCCTCCCACATATAAAACTGAAACTTCCTTCCTTGTCTTCTCTCCATTGGGTTCTTGGCTATAGTACAGTGATTAAGTTGGCTTTTCTAAGAGTCCTTGGCTTCACAACCAGAATAAACGAAATGAAATGAAATATTTGAAAAAGGTGAAATGGCCTCTAAACTGATAAACAAATCTTGAAACGTAAATGAATTCTTAAATCACCCATAAGCTCATTCCTTTAAAACGCAGCCACTCGGCACTAAAACAAAACAAATCAATTATGTTTTACAATCCACACATGGTTGGTTTAAGATCGTTTCACTTCCGGGTCACCGCCTTTTCAGGCTCCGGCTTAATTCCTTTGATGACTCCCAGAATGCACTACTCGACACAATGCATACGAACCGCACTCGAAGTCAGCGTGTGAACTCAACCGGGGTTGCATGCGATATGTGCCGGAACCAGTCAAGCGACATCGTGAACTAAAAGCCACAAGTGCAAAGTACCAGCGAACACATTACCGCCTGGTAAATAGTGCTTTTAAAGGTAAAAGGGTCAGACACTTTTTGATGATAACTGATACCCCCCCCCTCCTCCCCAACCTTGTTTACATTCATATATTTCTGTATACTTTTATTTATATTTTCTATCATTGCCATAAAAAAGACAAACGGGGGAAACATCAGGGGGAAAAACACCCGTAAGATATTGCATTCTGGGTCAGTCAATTACCCATGCTCCAGTTTGCAGACGAAACACCGCATTGCACAATCAATACACGGCTGTTATTCAGTCTGGATGAGCTGGTCAGGGGTCCTGTATACAGGTACACACAAAATGGGACACCAACGTCGGGGAGGGTTAGTGAAGGTAAAACTAAAAGCAAAATAAAGTGCATGGGGAGATTATCAGAAACTGTCTTAATCTTGTGAGGCCTTTCGCCACAATGCGGGCATTTGTCTCCCAGTAATTCAATGTGACCAAGTGTAGATATTTGAAGGACATTCCAAAGTAGTCGGGTACATTATTTGATATTATAAATATCCCTTTTTATGACTGGATAGCAAACAAGGAACTAGATAATTCTTATGGCAGGAAGATAAACGTTGTGTCGTAAAGAAAAAGGCCTCTCCCATGATACAGATATTATGTAAATTTGTCGATGTATATCAATGTTATTAAATCGAGGCTGGCAGGAAAAAGCAGTCGGGTCCCTTCTGAACCACTGATTACCATCGGACTAATGATTTTGTGTCACTTATTTGCTGCGAAGTGAAGTTCATATTTACGGTCGAAGTTCATGCAACAAAAGGAAAAATTATACTGTGACGGAGGAGACCACGACGATAATGTTCGTCAATGGCGGCAATACTTTCAGGGAACAAAAAATGGGCGGGGTACCCCAAAAGCCTTTGGCAACGTTGCCAACCACCATAACACAAATTATTTATCCACTAATGCGTACTGGTTTATCGATAGAATTTGTAATGCCAATAAAAACTACCCTATTTTTACTTCAAGTGCGTACAAGTTGAATTTTTAGCAAAATATTTTACCACGGTCTAAAAATATATATATTATAATCCACCGTTTACGCTCAAAGAGTGGTGCCCAAAGTTTGTAAACTGAGCGAATGAGGTCTGCATGTCCATATTCTGTAAGTGCGGTAAATGGGTTAGCGATATAACACCATTAGTGCTTTTAAAAACTTGTAAATCAAACAGCCGACTATCACCTTCTGAAAAGGAATGATTTCTTGGAAAAGCATCAATAAAGCTCCCCTGAGAGTGAGATTAGTCTTTATGTTAGTTGGCCCCAAAGAAAACAGAAGCTCTCGATGATGTTTTTCTTTGTGGTAGAATTTTTGTCAATTCAGAATAACGAGTGCCTGAAGACTATGGGTGTTTGTGTAAGAAGCAACAACTCGCAGCCAGGTCGTATACAAATAGTCCAGCGGGTGAGAGTAGCGCGCTGGTCCGTCGCCCTAGACTGGTGCAATGGGAGCTCAATGCACCGTTTCCCGGACGATTTGGCAAAGACCACATTTTAACAATAGCAGTTTGCCGTTCCCGCGTTCATAAGCGTACGTTTGACCGACTTTTGGTTTAAGAAAAACAACAACCTGCGCTAACTAGGGCATCAACGATTCATCGATTCGACCCGGTTAGCTGATAACAACGCAGCCACGTTAAACCCGTTTCATCTATAGCCGTCCTTTTTCAAGCCCGTGTGAAAGAGCGCAACGAAAATATTAATATTGCGTATTGATTCGGTGGAATAACATTTATCTTGGCCTAGTTTCCTACGCTGTCCCGACAACTCAGCATCCCGGTTTAATCCCATCATAGGGGGCAGGGTAATCGTGTATGAAGAGAAACGCAAAGACGTGGGTGGGAACTCTCTATAAAAGCCGCAATCCTCGACTAAGGCCACCTTCACAGAGGGCCCCTCTGACCACCGGTGGACGTCAGAGCTAATTCGTCGGAAAAAATTGGGTCATCGGGCGTGGGGCACGCGCCTCCAGGCGGAAACACGGCCACAAACAAGCTGCAGGGAGTGAAAGAGAGGCTTGGCTTGAATAAATGATTGTTTAATTACATTGCCTTGGCCGTTGTTGTTGATTCTGACCTCACTATTGTGTCAACTCGATTGCTAGCCTTGAAAATCGAGCTTATGGAGAAATAAAATGTGTTTATTGGTGTTCTTTAATTAGACCAAATTGCGATAAGATAACAATACATACAACACGTGACTTAAGGTCAACAATTTTGTTTTGTGTCTGGGCCAATTAAACAAAGCAGTGGTCTACATTGTTCAAACGTCAACAAACCTTATAAACGCTCTCGTATAATTTTTGGTTTTAAGGATTTAACATAACTTATGACCTAGTTTAAACAAAAATAAAAACAACAACAATGGCGTATTTTGAAAGCTGCGCACAAGACTAGCACCTGTAGAGTCGCTTTGATATAGAGTTAGTGTTCGGTCGTGATCATATAAGTTAAGTAAAAATAAAGTGAACGTAAACAATTTTTGTTGTTCACTTGAAAAACGATTAAAGTGTTTATCTATGACTGGATCAATAAAACAGAAATCGAAAGAGAAAACACAAATAATGAAATAGGGAAAAAGAACCCCAAAAGCCAGTAAGTGGAAAGGCCGGCAAAGGTGAAGAGCACATCTTTACAAGGCCATTCTAACTCAAAGATTTACAACCGATTTTACGCTAAACCCCAAACCCTACCTCCGCCCGTAAGAACAGCTGATTTTGTGTTCATTTGATTTATAATCTCACGGATTATTTTGATCTGAATTAAACAGCTTATACTTTAAAAAGGCGAATTTTGTTTACGGGAATGCTATTTAAATTTGTTTATAATGTGTTTGTTCATCATCTAAATGTAATTTTGATAGTTTTACACTTTTCGTAATAATTATCGATCAAAAAATTAGGCCCCAACCTCAAGGTTTTGAAAAACTATATATCTACACTTCTTCCGCTGACGGCGTGCGTCTAAATTACAACACTTTGACGTCATTTGTGGGATGTTGCTTTGTTGTAACCTCAATGTTTCAACAAAGCGGCTGGGCAAAACGGAGCTCCCACAAATGACGTAACATGAGTGGTGACGTGACAGGGTTTTTCGCGTATCTTTCAGAAAAGCACCGGAGAAGGGTATTCAAAATGATTGTTTTTACACGTTTAAAAACTATTTAATCTCATGTGAACTAAATTTCCTTATTGATTGAAAGCATTTTCAAATGAATTTCAGCAAAGATCACTTGTTGCCGCTTTCGTTCAAGTCGGTCTTTAAACCTTCAAGCTTGATTGTCTTTTTTATTTATTTAGTTTTTAAAAGATAAATTGCATGAGGGCGGTTTAATTTTGAGTTAATTCATTCCCATCGACAGTTCCAAAAACCTGTGGGAATGTCATCTTATGGTCCAGTTTGAATGAAAACAACCCAACCGGCTTATAGATAGTTCCCAGTAGACGCCATCTTTACGGGCAAATCGCATTTTGGCTTGCAGGCGCGTCAAGCGCTCAAATTATTAACTTAGCCGCGTCGTTCACTAACCAATCACGCAATGAGTTTTGTGAAATGTGCGCGTGCTGCACGCCGTTCTCACGCGTAACGCATGACTGTGTGTTCCAAATTGCCCGTAAAGATGGCCGACTTACGTCATATTGCAACCTATCTATAAGTTTCGTCATGGATTTTGTGCACGATCATACAGGCCTGGGCTTATTTAGTTTGCGGCAATCGAAATATGACTTCTGACTTGTATTCATTTTTATTTTTATTTTTATTTTTATTTGTCATTCTTTTTCACCCCTTTTTTCCTAATATTTATTTATTACTTTATTTGTTTGTTTGGGGTTGTTTTTGTTCTAGATTTTTATTTCATTTTAATAATTAATATTAGTAGGCCCTAGTATCATTATTAGTTTTATTGTTATTATTTGTTTATTCATTGATTGATTGATTATTGATTTGTTAGTTTTATTTTTTGGGGAGGTTTTTAATATTATTATTATTTTTTTTGGGGGGGGCTGGAGGGTTTTTCAAACAGTGTTATCAAATTTACAGTATTTCGGAGACCAAAGTATTTTTCTGGCGGATAAACTTTCACATTGAAACTCTTAGGCTAAAATGGTTTTTCCGAATTATAGCCTGTACTTTGTATGTAATTGTAATTATGATTTTCTTAAAATAAAAAACGATAAAATTTCACCATGAGGTGTTTTCTTACAAATAAAAAATAACAAAAATAACAAATAAATAAATAACTAATTAAAGAAAATAAATAAATAATTTAACAGCTATTAAAGTGCCTATAATTATGCTTAGGTTTTAAAATTAAGAAATGTTGGCTCAATTTTTGCAGCTAAACTAACATTGACTTGCATCACCAAGACTGCCACGTTCTCAACGTCAATGATACTGAATTGGGAAATAATCCGTAATTGGTCATCGCGAAGAAGTCGTAGGCCCTTTTTGAAACCACGGGGAAAGGCTTAAAGGCTCCGTCAGTAATGTTGAAAGTGAACACTCTCCATTGTTGATAAAGAAAGTGCGCCGGTTGGCATTGACGGCCGAATGTTAGCAAAACATTCAATCGTGTTAAAAAATGTTGTGACAAAATTTAACATTTTCTGTAAAGATTCATGATCTGAAATACATTCCATGATTGGTTTGTTTGTTTTCAACAAGTTCAAAACTATTTTGCGTAACAATGCTACACACTATGGCTTTCTGTTTTTGATTTGCAATTATGGCTTCCCATAGTTTTCCAACCTCGGTTGGCAAAAACTCGGGCTGTGACGTTGCAATAGAAAGGTTTATATACGGGACTTCAAACAGACTGAAACGGAGCCTAAGTTGGACCTACACAAGCCTTGATTCCGAAAGGGTCCCGTATGTCATGCCGGGAGTGTCTATACTGTGTGGAATGCCCACTTGGCAACTAACCATCACAAAGTTAATACAAAGTATCATCAATTTTTATTAATGAAATAGATGAGCTAAATTTTAATCTGGATATGAAAACTCTCTGGATGAAAACTCCCTAAATGGGGGTGGAGTGAGCAACGGCTCCTTAGTTTAGCTGATGTAAATATTGCATTGGGGAGAAACAACAATAAGACTTGGTTTCGACAAATCTATAAAGGGAAAAACCAAAGCACATAGCTCTAAAGAAGTGTTCATACACACTTTACAACCCATGACAGACTTTGTTATAAGAACACCGATGGCGCTTCTCATTTACAGAGACTGTAAAAGACTAATTTTCCTTCCAACCTCGGTATGGTTCTCCTCATTTAAAGAACACCTCATCCGCCCCTATACAAATTAAAGAATAATACAATAATACAAATTAAGGGAATAAACAATTAAACAAAATAAGTAAATGACAATAAAATAAAGAAACTAAAATGAATAAATACACGTGATAATACAATAAATAAAATAGAAATGTCGAAAAATGTAAATAAATAAATAAAATGGCCACCCGATGCAATAATAGTCAATGTAGTTCCGACGCAGATTTGTTTTCCCCTTTGAATTCTCTCCTTGACCAATTACGGTTCCATGAACAAACCAAAATACGATTTTTATGAGGTTTGTGATCATTTTCTTCCTTTTGTTTATGCTCGAAAAAACAAACGCAAGACATGCATGTGTACACGTGGCAATAACAAACCCCGCAACGAGTTAGTTCGGTTTACTAACTTCACATTTGGCATCACACACTTGTAGGTGCAGTAACGCCTTTTCCGTTGAATTATCAGTCAGTATATTAAAATCTTACAGACAGATAGCAAATAATATTGACCGTAATTGCAGTCTAATTTTTTGCCCTTGAGCTGTCGTCACTGCAGTGATTTTCCCCCGATTGCTTCTTTTCTTGCCTTACACCGCCCCAATCATTCCGTATTTATCACTCAACCCTGTTCACAATATAAAAAACGCAGAAATTACAACACCTCATTATCGAGTAATAATTTTGTAAAACATTTTAAATTGGGTTCTACTCGCGTGCGGGCGTTTTGTCTCGTTTACACATTTTTTCATGTTTGAGTGGCTACGTAAAACGGCAGTTTCCCACGTCTGTGCGCAAACATGATGCATATCAAGCTAATTCCCCAAGTTTATTCTTCATGGCGCAGTGCCAATGGTTAATGGTTTGGTGCCAATTTCTCAGTTTCGCTAACAAGGTTTTGATTAAATTTCTAATGAGCAGTCGAGTTGTCCCCATTCAATTAATTAGGACAACTCCTGGCGGTCTTTATCATTACGTGAAAGCCATGTAATGCAGCCAAGGACCGGTATCAAATGAGCGATAGAATCAAGACCGCCCTTTTTTATATCAAGTCCAACTGCCAAACTTGAGTGGGAAACACACAGAGCAAGACCTTCAAAATGGACGTTATACTGTATCCAATGTAGTCCATGCTAAAATAGTTTTTCGGACTTTATCACTCTACGCACCACAGTCATCCTCGAAGTCAGCAAATTGATTAATGAAATATATCATTTTCTTATACACATTCATATAGAGGATGCTGTTTTTTTTTTTTTTTACATTCTAGCCTCATTTTGGTTATACACAGGAATGGACAAAAGGGGGTTTTTGCCTGAAAAAGGTTGGAGATTTGTTGATCGTAACTCGGTGTAAAAATAATGAGAGAAGGTGCAAAAACGTCAACTGAAACTTTTACGATAAAAGAAAGCTTTGACTTGGAGATTTAAAGTAAACATGATATGAAATAAGTTTCTTTAGGAACACCAAATAAACTGGTTTAATATTATTCATACCACCAGACACATTTGATTTGAACCCGCGTGTTCGAGTCCCTTCGGAACCCAAGACACGGGTAGATTCTCTCTGTCAACCCAACCAACTTCTTTACCTTCAAAATTACGGTCCAAACATCTTATTATTAATCTCACCCATCTTTTTATAATAGCGTCACCGAAATAGAGGCTAGATTATAAGATATATTAGAATGGTTCGTGTTTTGTTCCTTTTCTAATGATCGGCTATCTTTACCAAGAAATAAGAAACATGATTAGCGCAACGTGCTAAACATGGAAAAATAACGTTTATGAGAAAAGTTTTCCTTTACGTTTTTCGTTCAATCCAAACCCTGACCCTACGGGTTGATGCTGATATTCATAACCAGGATTTGATACAAATAAAACTACCGCCGACTGCCAACTTTTTTTTAAATGGCCACCATCAGTAATTGTTGAGTGAGAATTCATTTCGGGCCAGCGAGGCACCTCGAAAAGTCAATATTGCTGTACATCCGCGCGATGATTTCGCTTTCTGGCAATCAGATCCCTGGCCCAAGTCATCTAATTTATGCCCTAACCGCTACACCTGTCACGCAATTCCCCTCCCAACTTTGGTATCGAGTTGTTCACCCGCGCAGACGACCGACACGATCGATACTCATATGTTCATGGCCTCCAAACCAACTTGTTTCAAAATGAGTTGCGCGGCGCAAAACAGGCGATACCGGTACAAATAATGTCACATTTGCGGCACATTTGCCATTGCAGGACCACGCCGTTGCTTCACAGGAACGGCTGCTTCTCCTTCCGTTCAATTTCACGTTCAGCGGTCCCCAAACAAAAGAGAATCTGCCAGAAAGCAGCAACATTACACACAACACAACAATAATTCAGCGGGAACCAATCAAACGCCACTGGTTCCAAATCAACCGCGTTTTACTGATGGGGCGGGGAGAAGACTCAATCCAGGGGTGGATGTACAAACTGACCACTCTATTACCATTCGGTGTTCTTCTTATCCGAGATCATGCAGGTGTTCAGTCCCAGGGATTCTCGGATTAGGAAATCAGGGGCAGATGGTAGAGGGGTGGTTATTATGAAGTCGTAGTCTTGAGACAGGTGCGCCAGTATTGTCACTTAAGATCAGAGTCACCAGACAAGGTCAAGTTGACGCCAAAATGTCATTACCACGAAAAAAGCAACAGCATCTTCGAGACAGCGTAAATCAAAATGTAATCAAGACAATACGCAAACTTGTAAAGCGCCCGCAACAACCTCAACTTTAGTCCACCAAGACGGTATATAATGTTGATGTCCACCCGTGCCGATATCCCTACCTATGCAATAGTAATGTCTTTGAATCAAGATAGGGTACGTCATCTATTATTTTGGCAACCTGTCTACGTGGGGAGGCCTATGGGCACCCTTTATCAGCCACAATAAAGTACAGAGTCGTTAGTAAGATGCTTACCGCGATTACCTCAGTCTCTTTGAGTAAAAAATAAGACACAGTTTGTGTGGTATGCATGAACTCTTTTTGAAGTAAGATAAGGTACGGTTATGTTGGCATGACGTCAGCTACTGGAAAGATGGCTGCTTGGCTCAAGACATTTACCATATCAAAACAGTAAAACTGCCAGCAACAAGCTAGTTTGATTTCGTCCCTTTTTGCGAATCCATGAATGATTTTTACCCTTTTGATAACTAAAATAAATTTATACATGGAGAGCTAAAAAAAACTTCATTGCATTAAAATCAGTCACTCGAAGTTAGCTTTATTTAAGTACGTAAAAAGGGAAACCAATTAATATACATTCATCATGAGTGCAATCATTTGAAAAATATCAATACTCAATTTTTTTTTTTTGGACGAAAAACTAAAATGGAAGTGGTCGAAATGACACATCAAAACAACGTGTTTTTTCTTTCTTTCGGTTCCGGCCTCTTTGATGGTGAAACATCGTGTAAAATGCTCACCGTTCAAAATCGGTGATGGAGCACATATTGGCGGCTACGGCTGAGGCTACGGCTGAGGCTACGGCTACGGCTAAGTTGCCGCGTCATCATGTGTTAAAGTATAGGACGTCCTTAGCAACACTCTTAGCAACAGCCATTGCCCATAGTCGTAGCCGCCAATTCGGACACGGCCTAAGCCTGGGTTTTGGAAAGGCCCCTAGGCTAGAAACAAACCAGTCTGGGCGTTTTTTTAATGAATTATAATCAGCACTCATTATCGTTATTGCACAGAGAGTACACGACGGGGATGGCGACAGCGTATATATGAAAGCCCATTACAATTGAACCAACTTCTACAGTAACGGTAAGTAATGTAAATAAATATTTAAGTAGTTAATGTGCTCCACTTGTGTAATTCACCCCTTTTCGCCAATCGTTTTAATATGGTCTGGAAAATAGTGTGAGTAAATTGCAATCATTGAATCGATTATTCATTAAAAAGTGAACAATGAATTATTCACTTTGAAATTTCAAGGCCTCGCTTTCAGACGCATTCATGCTCTTCCGCTAAACTGCATCGTGCACATCACAACATTGTTTTTAAATGGTTAATTAACCGAAAGAAATAAACGAAAGGCATTCGGACATTAATACATTCTAGTCTTTGTTGGGAGTTAATGGACCGCTTATTTACGGTGGATGAGTTTTTACTATTAAAGAGGTTTGTCAGCCGTGCTGTAAGTTGATTGCACCTCCATTTGAATTGAATCATCCACCAAACACAAGACTCAAATTAATGTTCAATGATTCAGGGGAAAAACGACGAGTTGTTTAAAAAAATTCCATCATCGAAAGTTAATTTGTTTCCAGTTATTCATCATTTTGGGGAAGGTAGTGCATTCTGCTCTACCAGACAGGCTCCTAGTGGATGATACCCATGCCTACATCCTTAAGGACTGTGAAGGGGGTAATCCTGTTTCAGCCCCAGGAGTAGGAGGCAACGTGCCCCTGGTGTCAATTGATTTGGGTCGATAGCCCAAATCAGTTATGTGTAGCCCTCACCTTGAGTGGCCGTCCGTTAACTTTGTTTCCAGCTATAAAACATCTGATAGGAAAGTGAGATTTAAAAAATATATTTTGTATTAGTACGAACAGTTTCCAAAGATATCCAATACATGGGGATGCAAATAACAACTGCAAAATACTGAGGATTTAAACACAGGATTTGACTTCTCACTTCGAAATCTGCGCTTTTACAAATCTGCGTTTCACAACCCCTCCCCCCGACCCCCCCCCCAAAAGTCATATGAGCAAATCACTGTATGTTTGAAAACACTGTTTAACACTGTTTAAAATTCCACCGGTTAAAACAAATGGTTTGCGTATGTGTGCGGGGTGGAGGGGTGGGGAGAAAGAGAAGGGGGGGGGGGCAATTGAATGGTTGGTGTCGAATTTATATCGACACTAACATATTAACAGAGCTCAGCCACCCGTCCTTTAAATGCAGGCACTATGAAACGATTGACAGATAGGCCTAATTAATAGTTAACGCATAATGGTTGAAATTATTAACTTTTTTTGTTTACAAAAATCAAGCCTCAATATAATATAAACTAAAACAAACTTTGAACTAGACAGTCATGCAATCAGTTTTTAGTACATCAGGTCTTCGTTTTGTTCAGAACTTATGTTGAAGCGGAATAATTTCCCAGAAGTAAATTTACGTCAGACCAGATCTCTGATGCTTAAGCCTGTTTATTTTGACAATTTTGAAATTCATTTGTTGGCAATGTTATTTTTGATTATTATTTTTTTGTTAGTGCGGCATGTGATAGTGAAAGAAAACATCACGATCAGCCCTTAATTTCTCTCTGCTATTCCGCTTCGTCATCCAGCCGATTATTTTCTTCATCCCGTCAAATTGTTCTGTTCGTCTTCCTAATACTGTCCATTCAATAACTCACAAATCAAGAAAGGTTTCTCCCCATCATGCACATCGCCCTCAAAAGTATTTTTACAAAAGGGAAGATTGTTTACTTATCCTTAATGGGGCTTGGCAAAAAATGAGCAAAAATGAATAACAAAGTGGATACGAAAGGACGTCCTTGTCCTCATAGAGGGGGGGGACAAACATCAAGAGGTTTTTTTCTTCAGTGATTTGAGCAGTTTTTCCTTATCAAAACAGAAGGTATATGACATCTTCAAATTTTGATCAAAAACAGCTCTCCATTGAGATGAACGTTCAATCATCCATTTCAAAAATAAGAACAACATTCAATAAATCCTTCGCCATGGGCCCCGTGCACTAGGCGTAGCTTTCATGTGACCATTCAAGTGAAATTTTATTGGCGAGTAGGGTAAACGCGCTTGCAAATTACACGACCACCATCAAGACTTAACCTTCGTGGATGTTGATTTTATTTTATGAGAGTCATTTCTGGTTGCATGCCAAACACCAGGACAATCGAAATGTCTACCATAAAGTCAAAAACCATTCTGCGAGAGAACGAGGATCGAAAGGGACCGACTATGACATTTTACGGTCCAATTAGATACTCCAATAAGAACGCTTGCTATATTAAGAACACGACCAATCAGGTTGGCTCTTGTCATAAGCTCGTTTTTAATTGGACTAATGAAACAAAACAGGCCAACTCTCTGTGAACATTCAACAGCAACAACACCGAGCAATTAAAAAACAACATTCTATAACCACATTAATAAAGCAGCGTGTATAGCAGCATCAACAACACCGAATCAAAAGACAACAACAATATCCACATCGACAACAACAATTTCAGTTTTCAACTTAACTCGCGAAAACCAGGTTAACAAATGTCTTCTATTGCCCAAATCGCACAAGCAAAGATAATGATAGTACGACGGCCCCTCAACCGCCGCCGTCGACGCCCGAGACTTGAGAGTGTTGACATTTTCCTCATCACCCTGGAAGAAACTTGCATGCAGGAGCACGCTGGACTGAGCAAACATTTGAAGGAATGGAGAGCGATAATAGCTGGAATGGGAAGCCTCTGCGCATGAGGGATAATTTCTTCTTCTACCTTTTTTCCAAACGGTCGAGTTTGAAGCCCGTGATCTGCGGCCATTTGCAAATAAACAGAAACGACAGTCAAAGAACTTTTTCGGTGAGACCTAATAGGGACCTAGAACCTCTTTATCGATAAGGTGGTACAGTAATTATATATGAACCCTAAAACGATAATCGATTAATCGATAAAGCAAGAGTGCTATTGACAGCTGTTGATCAGTAAAGTAGCTGAGAAACCCTAAATCTGCTGTCAATACTTTTGATTAAACCAAGTGTTTTGGGGAGATGGTTTTACAAAAAATCAATCAGGTTGTTCAATTATTGCTAAAGCAAACAATTGATATATGTATTATTGAGAAAATGTGTGCATTGAATCTCCTCTTTAAAAAGTTATAACGGTCTGTGTTTTTCAAAGCTTGATGGAAGTTTCTTATTATGTGGACGTCTTCGGCTTTCCGGTGGTTTTCGGTTCTTTTGAGGTAATCGACTGTCAGGATTTGATCGAGTCCTCGGTACTCCTTGGCTCTTCGGTTTTCGATAAATCAGTGATTGGGTCTGATGAGGTACTTGGTTCGCTGGAGGTTTGGGTCTAATGAGGTTCTTGGTTTGCTGGAGGTTTGGGTTAATGACTAACTTGGTTCGCTTGAGGCTTGGGTCTAATGAGGTACTTGGTTTGCAGGAGGTTTGGGTCTAATGAGGTGTTGGGTGGCTGGATGTTTGAGTCTATATGAGGTACTTGGTTCCCTTGAGGTTTGGTTCTAATAAGGTACTTGGTTCGCTGGAGGTTTTAGTCTAATGAAGTACGTGATTCGCTGAAGGTAGATCCTCAACTAGTCTTAGGTAATCAAAAAATGTTCCTCGGTTCTTCGGTTCTGCTAAGGCCAATCTTTGGCGGGGCTCGCCTCCATGTGAGATCGTTTTTCCCGAAGTATTCTGTTTAAAAAAGTACTTGTGAAAATCTTGATTCACAGAAAGTGCGTGTCGTGTCTTTGGAGATCCCCGCATCTCAGTGTCACTTAAATATATGTAATTATATTATAAATAGTTAGATCAAGCCTTGGAGTAAATAGTTAGTTTTTGTGATGAGAATCATCCATTATGTGTATGCGATTGATATCAAAGATGACTGTTTACTTCAGTACTGGCTCGATTTCCAATAAAACTTTGAAGGGTTCAAAATTTACCTGAACACTATTATGCGAGTTTACAACCTCTTCCTCGTCACTTTCGTACAGATGTCGCTTATAAGAGACACATACCTCCAGGGATGAGTTTACAAATAAATCAGTATCTAGGAATGATTTGAATTCATAGCATCAATCCACACTTTCAGCATACATTGTGTATCAACACATCCTGGGCAAAAATATTAGCATATGACTGCCTAATTGAGCGATTCCATTAAAGTTTGTAAATTCTGCGGAAACACACTGCAACACAAAACCATCTCACTACCGTCAAATTGAAAAACAAAAAGGGACGATAATAATGCCCACTGAAATCCGAAACTGAATGATGGAAAGCTTTTATTGGGCTCGGGGCTAGAAGGGGTAACATGAAAGAGCGACGACGCAGGAGCGTGGATCCCGTAGACACTGTAGGGGGAAAGATGCAAGGGACAACGGTAGGGTGGATCGTGACTCGATTCCATTAGTCCCCATTAGACACTGTTGAAAATCTGCATCCATTCTCCCTCCAGCGACGGACTAAGAAACATAATGTATACTGTCATTTCTCGTAAGAGACATGATAGCAAATCAACATTTTCAGGTTGCTCGTCTTCTTCTTTACGCTGGCAAACATCGTCTTCCCCCCAATCGGCAAGCAGAGGTAACAGGCTCAGCAGGCTTCCTATGGCCTTGTGGCCCACGGGACTGAATGGTCCGACGTGTCAAACTTCATTAACAGATTTAAACCTCTACGGAACACGTAGGTAATATCTTACTTACAAAAACTGGATCGATTCTTATTCGTGGCGTTTTTTAATTTTTTTTGTCTTACCCTCCCATTCCGATTTTTTTCCCCGCATAAAATCCTCGCAGGCGATATTTACCTCTTTTTATTGTCATCTACTGCTCGGCCATTTTGAAACTTTTGACGTGTTTAGCTCAATACCGAGATGATTGGATGAATAAATTTATCGATTAAAAGAAAAAACGTTTTAAAAATCATGAATTATTCATTGGCGGATCTCGACGAGTGATCGATGAATTATTCACGAAGCTGAACTGAAGGGCGCACTTTCAGTGACGAAGTCACGACGGCACTCAGCATTTATGCCCCAAAAAGTGCCTCTTCGGAAATTCAGTGAACAGTATCCATTGAAACAAAACTTCGCTTTTAGCAAACCGGTCAGCGTTCATATCTCACATCTGCCCACTTTAAATTAGGCTACATATATTTTGAAAGCAGGTCATGATAAAATCAATGCCACACATAGTGACTATGATTATAGGAAGTTGTTAAAAAGCGCACCATAGTACGTCTACCCCCCGATAGAACGCGGGCCAGTGCATCGCAAACTCCCGTGCTTGTATTTTAATAACAACGTCCAAATATTTGCAGCGGACCAAGGGACGACCCGCCTACCGTCCTCCGGGTGTTCTTAGCGGTATCAGCTGCGGGTTTGCAGACGAATTTCATCCCAAAACGGGCGCGAATTATTATTTGACTAAGGCCTGTTGTGACAGTAGCCAGGGGATTGTGCGCAGAGTCTACACCAAAGTTCAGTGAGAATTCATGTATTTGCGCATGGACTAAAGCTCCACAGTGGCGTGCTGTCATTTTGAGCCCAATCAAATTAAACGGATCTTTCTTCTCTTCTTTTTCAAAGCAAAAGCTGCGTGTGATATCTGGGTTATGGCCCGGTAGAAAAGATTCGACGGATCCGAAAATGATCTCTTCATTTGCATTTGGACACAGCAAAAAGTACGGTAGCATTGACGGCTAATCCAAGGAGGTGGTGGAAAATCACAAAGCCGACAGGTCTTACGCGGCACAATGCAGTTTACTCTAGGATGTCCAGTCTTTCGTCTAGATGTACCCCCTTTCTGTAGATGGATTGATTTTAATTTATTTATTTGGGTTCATGTTATTGACCATGTAGCTCATGTTTCATGTACAATAAACACCATGAGCGACATGCCAAGACGATGTTATCTGTCTGTCCTATTCCCTGAAGACGTGTTCCCTGAAGACGTGTGTATTTAATAGGTTGCTAAGAAAGGTACCACTCTAAATTAGGACGCGTTTCCTTATTAACTCTTTCAAATTGTGTCTGTCTTTGTCATGTACACAGTATATACCCATTATTGATAATACAAACGCTAATATATGGAAAGGAAACCACACTATTTACCTCACAGCCTCGGTTTGGAGACATTGAAAAGGAGCAAGATACGTGTACTCTAATCACGCATGTCACCAACCATAATTATTCATCAGGGTATATGGCCAGCAGACCTTACTGAACCCTCGTGTACTACATTTACGTTTGTAATGACCTAGAAAAAAAGTTGTATGATCTTTAATCCAACTTGAATCAGAGGGGAATGGTACCAGACTTCCCGATAATTCATTCCACCTGACATGCAGTCATTTCCGAGAAAACATTAGTGTTATAAAATAGCCTGTAGATCACTGACCGCTGCTCCAATGGACTTTAATCATGGGGTAGCAATTGTTTTCTTCTGTTTATCCCGGCGTATACCAAACTGAGGCTGGAAGGGGGAGTAGTCTGTTCCCGTTATTATCCAATGTGACTTAATACTATCGTTACCGTTTGGGACTTGACAAAGAGGAGAGTCCAACTGACGGCGAATGCAAATATTGCGAAACCACTACAATTAAATGTGCATATTATGCAACATTTACTTGGGTATAGTACATTTTGTTCTAGTCGTCTTTGTATTGTTACAAGACGGCACCTGCTCCGTGTGACACGATTTGCCTGGTAGTCTAGCGGTTAAGACAATGGAATACAGGGGTCGTGGGTTCGAATCCAAACCAGCCCGTGGATTTGTTTCATAAAAGGAATCTGAACCACTTAATAAAGTGCTTACCACACTCCGTTGTTTTTTCTATGGGGAGGGGGAGACGGGCTCAAATTAAAAAGAGACAACCTTACAGCTATTCTGTTTACGCCCCAATGCAACGGCGAGAAACACATTGCTGATTACACAACGGTTAAGTTTTGTCAAATACGTTGTCACTTATTTTGTTAACCGTACTGTTTCCATGAACCTTCGATTTGTCACATGAATTTTTTCTTGTATTGAAACTTTTCGTCTTTGCCTCCATACCATAGTTACTGTTTAGACGTCTACAACCTGTTGTTGAGTTCATGATAGACCTATACACACTTTACAGTAATTCTGTTGCTGTTGTCATAGGTGAACCATAGAGGAATGGGTGAACAAACAATGCTCCCCCAAATCAAAATCAAAACTGATGAATAAACATATAAATATAAATTACATAGATTATTTTTCAGGAACTACCAAGTACTCCATGGGGGTCCATTCAGTCCATTGTCTGTCTTGAACTAACGCGGTGATTGTTACCATTGTGCCAATGCGTGAAAACATTTCTTCCCCCCAAATCCATGTGCTTGATTTGTATTGTGTGCTTGACTACCTTGTTTATTTATGTGTGTTTTTTGGTTGTTGGTTTGGAGTAGCAGCCATGCCCACATGCACTCTCTTTCTAGTCTTGCAGCGGGACATTATTTTTGCCCCAGTAACCCTTAAGCGAGGTATGGTGAAGTGTGAACTCCAGATCACCCCCTTCCCAAACGTTATTATCTCGTATTGGGGTTAAGCACTTCTGCAAACTTGACCCACTTCCGTCTCAGTGGGTTGTGTATAATTTGTGTACAATAACATCCTACCAATATAATGTAGTCTTGTCTCCAGCAAGAAGTCTACTTTGGGGGATTGGTTTTGTGAGGTACCCGCAAGGGCGCCCTCAGAGGCAATGTTCTTATCCACCAAACTTAGAGATCAAGTACAGGATTGGAAATCGTGTGAAATAAATTAGTTTCAACCCGAAAGTTCCCTGGTTTTGAAGTATACCACTTTCATTACTCCAGAGAAAATCATTATCTGAAATACTGTCAACTCGACAAAATAGTTTTAAAAAACCCACACAAAATCACCGTTGCCTATTTTGATTGCAGCAATAGAAATAAGCACGTGTAAATGCGTACGCACAAACCCATTACTTTAGCCGTTCCCTTGTTGTTGTTCTTTACTAAAACTTGACAACTATCAGTATTAGTACTCACAAGGTGGTGTTATCATAGAGCAAGTGTTTCTCAAACAAGTGGAAGATGATGTACCAACTTCTCCATGGATCACTTTAGGTTTAAAAACGAGTATTCGAACACCTTGGTTTGTGTGTTGCTGGGCATGTTTAAGCATTCAAACCGAGGACTTAAACAAACCGGGGACAGTCCTCGTTTTGCTTTCGTGTACAAAACCAATGTGGACGTTGTTATAAGAAATGGGAGAACAAAGCGGTGTCCTCGGTTTACACCACTTACAAACGTGTTTTTGCGCTACATACATAATGTGGACATGAGAACAGGTCGACACATTGTAGGGACTTACACACGTCCACAATGTTTATTGAAAGTGCCGAAGAATATGTTTGTTTCTTAAGTGCATAGAACGGATGAATGTCTACAGAGTGTGAGGGGTGGGTGGGGCCGGGGGTGGGGGCGTTCGGGCCATCTTTAAAAGGTAATACGGCAGCGTCTCAAGGAGAGTTCTATCTTTTTCAGACTCTCTTGTTCAAGAACGTATACTTTGATTGAACTACTTTGTAAACATCGCAATGTGTGCTCGCGTGGATGAGTCTTTTTGTGACTGTATGTTTGTTACTGGCTTATTGCTTGTAACACGCAGACAGACAGAAATGTGACTGATGAGATTGGGTTTTAATTACTTTCTTGACGACTGTATCCTGTTTCCAAATTGTTTGATGACGTTCAGCAAATTTGAAGTCAAAATAAATATATTATTCTTATCCAGCAGTTTATCTCCGTTATCCATTTCTAATGGTGTTCCTTACTTCAGTCCTCAACATCAAACCTCTGTTCCTCCCATGATAGACTTTAAGCACCCTCTGCCGTTTCCATCCTACAAAACGAAAACCAGATGGCTTCTGACACGTCATTGAAAAGTTCACTGTCTTCTTGCGCTCAAGCTAAGGTGGGCTTCGGTTATAGGATACACAATAGAGACTTTATGGTTTTTTGAAGTGTTTGTCACCGAACATCCGTAACACAACCGAGACGGGCCCTCCATAGGGAAAGCGTAGGAAATGATGTATCCTTATATACACAGGATGCCTTAACAAGGAATGTATCTCCAACGCTGGCGAAACATTGGCACACTTATTTTGTCATTCAGGGGTGTTTTATTTTGACTTAAGACCTGCGAAATGACCCAAATTGGAGCGCAGCTTGTCAGCAACAACAACATCGTTTGTTTTTAAGTGCTTGAAGAGATTCCTCGATGGATCAAGAAGATGTTTAAAGCAATAGCGCAACGTTTGGGGTTTCGCATACTTGAACAACATACTTGCAAAACAATTGTTAATTTAAAAATATAAATACATACATAAATAACGAAGCTTACTTTACCAATGTTTAATTATTCAAATCTTGGAACGAACTCAACTCCATTTTGTAACAGCTATATTTGATGGTCCAATTTTCAAATTGTCAGCACTGCTATGATATCACCAGCCCATCCATACTCCACCCCAACTGTTATAGTGATTGGCACTATTATAACTTTTGATACAAAAAGAAACGCATCTTACTACTAATGTATACTCTTACAGAAAATCTCAACACCAGCACAGGAGAACAAGCTATCTCGCGAACAATATCCAAAGATCCAACTTATATTCAATTTGCGGTAACATCGTAAATCTACTTTGCTGTGTAGATTGAAGAGATTACTTGTCTTGCTACTTTTTCTCCGCGACAGCAAGCCAAGTTCTCAAAAAGTAAATCTGTACAGCAAAGTAGACATTATACATACCGCAAACTGAATACACATTGATACCTTACCATAAAATGTTTCAAAACCCAAATAAGATTTAACTTATGTTTTTTTTAAAGTTCAGTAAAAGTCACATTATTATGAATAGAACTTAGCATGACCTAGTTGTGTGTAAGTCAGTTTAACGCTGTAGTGCTTAACTAAATATTTGTGTAATAATCGTTTATGGAAGTCAATTAACGTGTAACGGAAATCCCACTCTGAACCGTTACGATCATTCCAAGCACCTCATTTGCATAGGTCACCCCGAGGTCAAACTGCTAATAGTTTGTTTTTATCTGTTTCTCCCGATATGATTGATGGTTTGAAACTTGAAGGTATAATGCCTTTATCATTCTTCCATCATCTTTGTTAGGTTCTCTGTCTTCATTAATACCAATAAACATCCGATCTCATCATACAAATAAAGGCACCAGACTTTTTGCCCTTCCAGAAAAAAAAAATGTCTGAATTATTTATGATATAAAAGATCTGTTGTATCATCAGTTTAACTTTACCTCGAGTCTTACCTTTCTTAAAATGCAATTCAACCACCTGTTTTTCAGGTCTTATCCATGTTATCGTTTTGTCGTCATTCTATCTCCTAACCCATTTTACTGTTCCCGTTCCGAGTTGCCTTCTCATGATTAAGTCAATTTCACCCAGTGAAAACGAAGCACTCCTTGTAAATTATGTTTTTGTTGCTCTTCTTCGCCATGTATGGGCCAAGTCATAATGTTAATTTACTCCGTTTTCGTCTTTCTCAACCTCTGCTACTGTTCCCATTTTTGTTTGCCATATTGGTAAAGTCGTCCATTGAAGATGAAGCCCTTCTAAATCATTCTTTACTATTCGATGTCCAAGTCCACATTTGGCCTAAACATCGTGTTAATTTATATAATCAACTCTTCAACTGCGATGTTATTAATATATATAAGGAATATTTTATTCGTTGTATGAATTGCTCTCTTTAAGCATGCGCAAGAAGTCCTAGCCAAGGCATAGCTAATACTTGATTGCTCAGTCTCATTCAACAACCCCTTCTCTTTTTCGTGTTTGCCACATCAATGGGATGCATTCGTCTAATATGCCCTCTCTGTACTTTTTTGTCATCCGTCTTTAGATATTGCTGTTGTTGTCCATGTTTAGTCAATGTGTTACGCTATTAAGTTTCAATCCTCGTTCCCAATCCTTTCTCCCGTTCTTGGTTGTCATATTCAATAGGTTGCATTCATTTGAAGATGTCGTCCCCCTCCTGCATTCATTTCTACTTCTTGCTCCTCTTGTCTGTGTTTAGTCAAGCCATACTATTAAGTTTCCCCCCATTTTTCTTCTTGCTCGTCCCCTCCTCCGTTCCCATTCATGGCTGACACATAATCAATAAGTTGCATTCAGTTGAAGATGTTGCCCTCATTAATTTTTGCCATTCAACTTCAATACTTTTGTTGCCGTGCTCTAGTGTGTATGTTTTCTCCTCTCAATGTACGAACTTAAGCTATCTCATCTTTCCTAACCCTTCCCCCTGTTCTCGTTCATGGTTGGCATTTCAAAGGGTTGCATTCATCTGATGTTGTTGCAAATGTTGGTCATTCTTGTCCAAAGCTACGTTATGGGCATCGCACCGTCTTCTTCACCACTCTCCTCACATCTTTCCTCTCATTGCTGACACACCAATAGATACCGTAGCCATCTTTACTCTTGTCCATGTTCTCCTTTATTAGTGCAATGTTCTTCTCCTTGGTCTGTACTCCCTTTATATTCCTATTCCTCTGTTTTCAGTTGAAAGAGGAAACATTCTATTTTTTACATTTAAATGTCACCAGCTTTTATTCTGTGAAGAGACGGGGGTTGGGTGGAACGTCTCCTATAGGCACTGTCACAGTCTCATCTTCACGGTACTCGTTTGGTCATGAGATGGACATGTAATTCATGACGACTAAAATATCTCAGACACGCTGTGTAATTCTACATTAAATAATGGATTGAATTGTTTCAGGCTACCGTGATATCTCGTTATAAACGGTCTGGTAACCATCCTCTGTACTAATTACATTCTGTACATCTGTAATCAACAGTTTTTCTTTTGACATTCTGCCACCGTTACTCTGTCCGCGGCTGAATATGTCAGCATAGCATTGTTTTAGTAAAATTTTAAAAGAAATACAAAGATGACATGAGTAGCCCACAATGTTTCCTGCTCATTTTTATTCATTATCAGGACATGTTGTTTCCCCATTCAATGGAATGTACGAGGTTGTGTGTGTAGTCAAAATTAGCCGGGCACCTTCAGTGGTATGCTCAGGTTCATATCGCATACAACATGCCCCAAAATGGAGGAGTTACACAAATACGGTGATAAACTCCCGTACCCCCTTTTAACCCCGGCTGTACCCTTCTACCCCCTCCCCCGTCATCATCTGCACCTTCAGTTCACCTCCTCACCCCTATCGTAAATGACGCATGTAGCCCCGGGCGCATGTCACAATTTCAGACAAGCTTGGAAGGAAGTTTCCCCATTACCCAAGTTTATGAAAATTGAGTTCCAATCAGCAGTTGTTTGTCTACGGAAGCACCAAGCCGGGCCAACGGTGAATGCAGTGCTGAGATAGGTGGCTCCCCGCGCTCCAGCACGGTCACAATCCTTCACTGGTAATCACGTACATTTGTGGCTCCCGTACTTAAGGGACACCGATTGCTACCCCAAAAACCCAGTATGCGGGCAAAAATGATAGATTATAAAGTCACAACAAACTCAGGAATTACTCTTCATTGAAGTATGACACAATCATGGTCATTCTACATTGGTTCCCAGGTGTGTGGAATTATCTTTTGGCAGTGTACAACCCTCTCGGCTATGCAATGATAGGTGTGGTTTTGCGAGCAGACGTTTGTGACTCAACCTAAAAGCGAATTCGCGCGCTTTTCATCACCTGGGCACAGTTGCACCTTTTTAAAGAAAATTTACCCACCCGGATGTGCCATTTGGGTTGGAGTCAACACGTGTACTTTTTTTCTTAGTGGATCTATTATTGGTTCTTTTTCTTTTTTTCTTGTTCTTTGGAAACTGCCTTGGGCTTAGAAAGGTCGAACTCGGTTAAAATCAAGCTTGTTTTTATGGGGTTGTTTTTAAACCATATTCATAATGTCAACAGTATGGTTATGATTTAGTCACGTCTGCCGTGCAGCTTAAAGATATAGCATTATTTTGACAATTTGAAAAGCAATAAGTTGTTGATTTTTACTCGTAAAGGCAAGTAGTTCTCATAAAAAGTAAATATATATTTCAAATCTGAAATCTCAAATTTACTAAACTCCAAATACCAGTACCAATCCTCATGAGAAATAACTCCATCTGAAATGTCTTTCGGAGTCCAAGATAGCATTTAAGCAGTCTCAATATCACCATTGCTTATTTCGATTGCCCCAATCGAAATAAGCACGTACGAAATCCCGGACAGAGCATACAATGAAGTGTTTTAGGTTTCTTTTAAAACCCGGGATCGCCTGATTCGATGATTGTTTTTACAGGTTGGTTGGACAGTGTTTTCAAACCAGTTGTCGGCAATGAATGTGATCTTCTATAGTCTTCCATAAAACAAAAGATAAATATATCTTGGGGTTTGCTTTTTGTGTAAATATGTTGTCATTCGTGGTGAGAAAAACTTCACCTCGGAGAAACTTGTGCTAGAACTCGATCAAGGCAATAAGGAATTATGCATCAGACCGTAGTACGACATGAAGGGATTTGAACCCACGAACCTTGCAGTCTAGAGCAGATGTCTCGACCATTGTGGCTGTTCGCCGATCTTACTTCATCTTACTTCGTCAATGAGCGAGAGAGGTGGGGGGGGGGGGGGGGGGTGGGATACACACAGATCTTGGGGTGGCGCAGACAGACCGTAGCATGACATGAAGGGATTCGAACCCACGAACCTTGCAGTCTATAGAGCAGATGTCTCGACCATTGTGGCTGTTCGCAGATCTTACTTCGTCAAGGAGAGAGAGATAGAGAGAGAAAGGGGGGGGGGGCAAACCTTGGGGTGGCGAGGAGAGCCCATCCATCCAACAATTGCTCCACAGAGCACGTGCTAGCCGTTTCATACCACAGATAAACGTGTACATCTTTGAGTTGTATATCTTCCCTATTAATGGATGTATCGATGTATGTATTTTTGTCAACGCCTTTTATGAATGTCCGGTTTGGATGGAAACCTAAGGCCGCCCACTCATTCAGAGCGATAGGTTTTTGTATTGATGCGACGGGACACATAACCTTAATCAAAGTTTGCATCTTCAAAATCAATTAACAATTTCTTGATTTTTTCTCCGATTCAAATCAATGTTATCAAACCGAGGCTGGAAGGTGGAACAGTTAGGTTCTTTTTGTTACAATGAATGTTATGAGTCATTAGTGGTATTGAATACAAAGAATATGACAAAGATAGTGGCAGTGAGCATGATAAATGCATCACAATAAAGCAGTGAACCACCCACATGGGCCGTCGTTGAGCCTGAAGTCAGTTCCGAACTGCTGCTAGTGCTAAACGCTAAAATTTGCTAAGCGCAGAGGAAGTCCTGCCGAGCGAAAACGGGGTACCGTTGAAAATGACATGTATTGTGTAACTTTGACTGGGTCCCTGTCAGATCATTTCTGCTAAGTATTCAATTGGGATTTTGGATTGTTACCGTGATTTGGGAGCCTAACTGACTCAAAGGGCAATTGGGCAAGTTCATCCGAAGTGCATGGATTGGTTTTCACACGAAGTGCAATTTGTAAAATTGTACAACCATGCTATAATAAAGCAAAGGACCTCGGCTAAATTGCTCTCGTGTGGAAAGGGCTTTATTATAACTGTCCCCAGAAGTCCAAATGTACTACCTCGGTCGCCATGCATAACCGTGAATTCGTTGACTCACGCTTTAGGACTAACGGGCGCTTGTAGATTGTTTTTGAATAATATTTTGTTATTATTAATTGAATGAAAGCATCATGTCAACAGCTCCCCCAAGATGGCCGACTGAAGTCCCTCCATCCTCGTTACCCCCTCACCGGCGCCGGGTATTAAGCAATATTTCCACCTGTAATCGTTCGGCTGAAATTTTTTGATCCCCCCGGAAATTCCCCCTCTCGTTCACTCTCTGACCCCTAAATAATATTTGGACAAGACACTGGGAAAAGTTATTCAACTTTGTTGAGCAGTCGCATTGCTGAACATCCTTCCCCCGGCGTAACCTGATTACGGTCGGCTTAATGTGTTTGTGCTCGGCAGGCAGAGGCAGATACACAACGGGAACAAACCTCGACGAGAGCCGTCTATAAATTTACCCTGCTCTCCCCCCCCTCTCTCTCTCCCCCCCCGAAAATAATTTCACCGCTCAATCTATCCTCCCCTGAACAGCAATCGCTACACACAAAAAGGGGAGGAAATCGATGGAAATTCAATGGAATAACATCACTCAAAACTCTTACTGAGGTTGTTTTTTACCGCTTACAAAAACGCCGCCCTATATCTTAGAGGCGTAATGAATTTACACTGTTGCAGAATACTTTTATTTTGTACTTTTAACCTGGATAATCATGTTGCTCATCGTCGTAGGTGCGAGTAGTTGTTTACAATAATACTAGATTTAGGTGTTTATTTGCACTAAGACAGTGCAGGCTGCTGCACTTAACTTTAACCTGCATGGTTTAACACTTTAATGGGTGGTTCTTCAATAGACCTTTCTTTTGTTGATAAACAAAGTGCGCCGGTTGGCATGGACGGCCGAATGTTAGCAAAACATTCAATCATGTTAAAAAATGTTGTGACCAAATTCAACATTTTCTGTAAAGATTCATGAACGGAAATACCTTACATGATTGGTTGATTTGTTTCCAACAAATTCAACACTATTTGTGAATATTTGTGTAACACTGCTACAAACTGTGGCAATCTGTTTTTGATTTGCAGTTATGGCTTTCCATACTTTTCCAACCTGGGTTGGCAAAAACTCGGGCTGACGTTGCAAAAGAAAGGTCTATAACCATCACCCATCTTTTACTTGGTTGACGAAAGTTAACACTTTCAATCACCTATACGTTTTGTCGTTGTACTACTCGCGCACAATAAGTAAACCTTTTAAATAGTATAAAAATGACTTACTTTCTATTTATTTTACTATTTGTTGTAATAGAATTATTGCTACTTAAATGGTTTCTTCCCATGTCTTATCTATCGTTATGTAGATTATACAACTTAAATGTATAATTTTAGTTAAAACGTCTGGTTTTTCTTGTTTTTGTTTATTTGTTTGTTTGGTGATTTGTTCCGTTTTTCCCCCCCCCAAATCTTAGATCTTTGAAGGTTAATTTTAGTGCTTTTGTAGACCTATTCAAATAATTAAAATGGTATAAAACCTTTGCTCATGAGGTAGCAGCACCAGGTGACTCAGTTGGCTCTAATGTTTTCAAAATTAGTCGCGAATCATGCGAGCCGATAACAAAATATATTGTCGAGAAATTTTTATTATTTTTATTTTAAGATAATTTTTGGTTTAAGATCTTGCCCTGCCGACTGAGTTTTTGATTGGCCTCGTTAAGGGAATGATATGGCCTGCAATTCCCAGTCCCCATAGTCTCAAATCTGCTCCTTTATCTTGACGTTGGGATGTGTAATTCGCCGAATATATCCCCTTTAATCTCACTAAGCTTAATAGACCCACGTCACCAACAATCTCAAATATACTCATGCTATCACCCAAACAGAATTTGGCGAATAATGCGCAAATTCCGTCTCCAAACGCCCCAAGGGCGAAGGGGGTCTTTGCGCAGTTTGGACGAAGGCGTGCGTGGAAAACCAGCCGCGTGGTTCCGACCAGAAGTTGTGGTTGCACGGTCACTTGCGCGAACTGGGAACTTTAAGGGGGTATCGCCCTGGCAGGCTGGACTCCTTTGGGGACGGTAGGTTTGGGGGAGGTTGTTGGCCAGACGATAACGGTGAGCCCTCACCGATGGACCATGTCCATGTCAATTTTACTGCTTGTGTTGATTTGAAAGTAGGTGAACCTTTAAATGTTCTATCAAAGTGTAACTTTTGATTCCTTTCGTTTGAAACAGTAAACCAACACCGTAACTGATGAAAGGAAAAGTTATTTTCAAGTTGAAATTGTTACATTGTGCTTTTATTAAATTTGCGTCAAGTTTTCCAGTGTTGACAGCAATAAAATCAGTTGGCACCCACTTGTCAAACCTTAAAACTAACCTATGTAAGGAGTTGAGTCTGCTTTTAAACAGTGAGTATATAATAAACACTGTTGATATTATTTTTGGAGGTTCTTGTTTATTGGTGTCGTTGAACTCTCTTGACTTCATTATTATGAAAATGGTTGTGGCAGTTCCAAACCAACATTTAAAAACAAATCAACCAAATAATAAACGGGGACTCTTCCTGAAAGAATGGCAAGAAAAGTGTCTGGAGTGGCATCGACCATGGTCCTTAAACACTTCAATACAATGTATATATATTTCCGCAGGGCAATATGTTATCCTAGATTTTTTACGACCGCAGCTGCCCACAAATCACCTTAAATTGGCCGCAGAGAAACTCATTCCGAAACCATCAACGTTTCATCTCTCCATTTCATACAATTAGGATTATTCTTTTGTTACGCTCTATTCCCATAAATTACTCTTGTTTTAATATCCCAAGAAATTTCATCCAATTATCACAAAATCCAAACGAAAATTATCCAAAATTTGAAATCGAGACACTAGTGTCGCGATAATTCAATCGGGAATTATGGATATGGGAGTATAAAAGATTGTGCGTTTCGGGTAGACGAATTTATTGTTTGTGTGGAAGAGAAATTAGAATCGACTTTTGAAAACTAGGCCTATAGTCCGGAAGGGCGATGAGTGTCAGGGAAAAAGGAAATAATTGCCTATGAAAATAACTGTATACGAAATTTGTAACATGATATTAGAAAAATCTATAGTTAAAACTAAATATTTTTCAAGTATTATGAGCATCAGTCTCCCTCTTTTGCAAAAAAAAAAAAAGTACATGAAATAATGTTTGTAGCAGAATGATAATGCTGGAACAGAATTTTGTTCGTTATCAGTTGGTCTGGAAAACACAAATATATGCCCATTGTCTTTGGTTTTCTTCAGCACGAAGCCTGTAACATGTTATGAGAATTTGTTTTATAAAAAAAATGTTTTTTATAAGTATTATGAGCACATGAAGAGTATTTTCTCCCTCTGTTGCAATAGAAGACAAAAAGTAAAACAAAACAAATTTGAAAATAATATTCTTGGCAGAATGAGCGTTGAAACATAGTTACTTTATGTTACCATTCGGTCCTGAAAACACAATTACTGGCTTTGGTTTTCTTCAGTACGAAACCTGTAACATGATATGAGAAAAATCTATATTAAAAAAAAGTGTTATAAGCATTATTAGCATTACTAATTTCTCACTCTATTGGAAAAGAAAAGTACATGGAAATAATGTTCGTATCATGAGAGAATGCTCACGTCGAAACATAGCTTCTTCATTACGACATCTGTAATATGATAATTATCATGAGCATCTTTATTTTCACCCCTATTTGCGAAAAAAAAGTACATGAAAATAATGTTTGTAGAAAAATGCTAACGTTGAAACGTATAGTTACTTGTATGTTATCATTCGGTCCGGAAAGCACAACTTTCAATCCCAGTAATTGTTTCATTTCATTCGCACCCCCGCCCTGTTTGTTTCAATGTTTGTCTTCTCTGTCCACAACCGTGTAATGTTTCCCCTGTTAGCCAAATAAATCAGAGCAGAGATGACTCTTTTTCCCCCCTTCCTGCCAGGTAGACCTGGTTAAAACTTTGAAAGATGTGTCTGTGTAGCCGTAGAAAAGCTGACCCCGTTTTGATGAAAAGCTGCCGGGCCTCGGAGTCTGCTAATGACTTCGTCTTTGACAACGTCTTTTCGCACGGTCGTCTGTCTGTGGTGTACACCGGCAAAACATCGGGCAACGGGCTTTATAAGCACCCCCTACACAGATACAGAAATTTTCATTTGAACTTTGTACGATGGACTAGCTAACGATAATGATTACTTTCCTGTACTTATCACGAGAGTATATATGGGTCTTGTCAAGCTCTGCGAAAGATACAACTTGTAGCTTGTGGTAGTTTCAGTGAACAAATGTTGTAATTTTATATTTATGTATTTATTCTTTGGGTCATACTGAGGGGCACATTTCAAATCTTGCCCTGTAAGCAATTCCTGCAGTATACTCGGTGCACGTTAGGCATACAGTGGAAAATGGCACGTCACACCAGTGCTACTACAATCTCTCCATTGGCTCCCTATGCCTTCTAGAATTGTATTTACGTTACTTTTGCTTGTTTTGCATTGCCTGCAAGGTTCTGCTCATGAATACAACACCAATCTGTTCATTCAATATCATCCCTCTAGGAATCTTCGGTCCTCCATTTAAAGTATTTTCACTTGTTGTTCCTAAAACCCACCAATTACAGGGCATCGTTCACTCATTCGCACATGCTAGATATTCTCTCTGGAACGAACTTCCTTAGGCCTATCCGTAATATTTCCGATGTCCAAGCTTTCAAAATTGACTCTCAAAACTTACCTTTTCAAGATGAATGTCTGTTCATAGTGCTGTTTTTATCCAAATTGTTGTTTATTGTTTGTTTTCCGTAATTGTTGTTTTACTTACTTTTCATTGGATATGTATTGTTGTTGTTGTCATTGTCTGCTTTTTTGTGTCTTGAATATCTATTTTGATTGATTTGGCGCATTACAAATTCCAATTATTCTTCAATCTTTATTATCATTATAAAATCTCTTTTCTAAAGTGGACACTAATTTTCCGGCAGGAAAATACCTTGCTGTGACATCAGCTTTGAGTTTCGGCAATTACATGATAATATAAACAATTATTTGATTTGAACACAGTAAGACCAACTGAAATCAAAATGTGTAAACCTCGCAGGAGACGAGAGATATGAAATCGTCAAGCGACCATACTTCCTGATATCCAGAATCCCGTAAAAAATAGAATTACAGATTGTCTATTCTCTATGCATGCCTCCCTCCCCTTCGCCACCAGCCTCCGTACTCCGTGTCTCATTGTGACGTCACTAGAGCGGACAAGTTGAACAAATTAATGTTTCACCACCCCAAAAAGCGCGGGGAAAAAACCGTCCAAGCAGATCAAAGTTTTTAATTGTGCGGAATACATGTCCCGGATGTACCACCTGCTGACGTGCCCAGGCGAAGTGAGCGAGAGTGCCTTTCCCATTGAATGTCGCACCGACAAAGGGATCCATCTTCTTAAACACGGATCTGAAAAAGACAAATATTAAATTACTGGTCATTTTAGTAGGGCATAATGGGTCCCAATCGCTTCGGCATATGTAGACAAACGGGATAATGGTCTCTGTATTCTTCCAGTCACTCTTCTTCAAGATAAAATCAAATAGCGCGTGGCGCTCCCTGTGTGCGTTCAAGGCCAACCCGGGTGGTTTGGTTGCGGGTAGGCTTAGTTCTGAACTGGACTAGAAAACATTGGTGGGCGTTAACCTTGATCTTGAGTGGAATTGCCTAAACTGTTCACTCATGTTCCAAATATTTTGCGAACTACATTTACAAATTTTCACAAGAAATTGTCGTTTCTTGTTTTGTTGTTTTCATTGTCCTTTATAATTCTGTACACTCTCAATGTAACTGTTGTTGCTGTGGTGTTGTTTGTCTTTAATATCCGTGTATAAAACTTGCATCATTATTATCAGTAACAGCAGAATTGTTCAAGTGTTGCTGTCTTGTTGTATTTTCTAGAAAGCTTTGACGGGAATTGTCATGATGCCGTTTGGTTCAACAAGACGTGACTGCATTTGTCAAAGTCCGCGTTGCGTGCTGATGGAACGAACTTTAAGGTCAGGGCTAGGGCTTTTTGGAGAAGGTAATAAAAGCAGTATAGGCTTTTAAAATCATGACGTCACCGTGTTGGTCGTGTTTCCTGACTCACAATAGCATTGACAAATATCGACTTTCATAATGATCAAAAATGCCACCCTATTTTACCCCTAGCCTCAGTTTGGTTACACTGGTAAAAATATGTGTGAAAATGACTACATTCACCGTGACGCAGGTCTATCGATGAAAGAATACTACATTATTGTTCACTAAAAGTTGACGGCTGACACACACACAATGTTTGATGGCCAAAATCGTGGACCCCCTTCCCCCCCCCCCCCCCCCCCCTAGTTCAACACTTTGTCCTGATAAACGTGGACCTCATTGTTTTCCTTTGTGATAAAGCAATCATGAACCTTTTGTTACTTTTATTTTAAGTCCTGATCAGTTTGAATGTCACTACAAACACAAACACCCAAACTCACAAGTAAACACCTACAATCAGGAACCTCATGTGGTCCCTCTTCTGTTTTTACTCGTTACTTTTCGCCAACATCTATCTGTACACACTGGGGACCAATATCCAACGGGAACCCTATTTTAATTGTCCCCTTTGTTTAAGTTCCCTGGTTTGAATGTGTATACCTACCCACATATACACGGTAAATCGATGATTTCTCTTTATTCTCTCATTGTTTCGCATTGGTTTTGGTCATTCTTGAAGTGAAGCGAGGACGTCCTCGCTCAGTCAGAACCTCCTGATCACTTTTGTTAAAATCCTTGGTTTCAACGGGTACACCCCCCACACATACACAATTTACGTGGTCTCACCTAAATTCGATCATTTCAACACTGAGGCCAAGGATTTTAAATAGGTTGGTACTTTGAGATAGGATTAGGATTACTTTAAATAGGTTGGTCTTTGAGAGTCGGTATTCGTCAAAAACTTAGAAGGCAACAAGAAACTGCACAATTCAGTAAAATATATAAATGTGTGTGTATGTGTATGATAACTCTATCCCCTCCACATTTACTTAAGAATGATCTGCATTTTCCCTGTAAACAGTCTTGTATGAAGTTGGACCTATTTCACAACTAAGGGTTATTTAAATTTTGTGTTTTTATTTGGAACGGGACAAAAAAAAGAAAGGAACCCTAAAAACAGATCATCCAAATACTGTAAATTGTCATCACCTGTCAAGTGTGCATCTCTGTTCATTCAAGGTTTAGAAAATAACGCTCCGCAATGATTTAAGCCACGTGACTAAACTTGCTGAAAAGACAGCGCCGAGTTTGCACGAAATCCTAAAAGCTATTGAGGTCGAAACTCACGGATACCATAGCATTTCCCTTACAGAACAGTCGCATTTAAGGTCGCCACAATTCCTGGTTATATTTCGGTTTCAGCAGACAGCTTTATTAAGTCCATCCAAAGCCCCACTTTTTTTTGCAACACATTATCTCTCCCCTTGACTTCTTTGCTGACCTGGATTTTGTTTTTTCTATTTCTTAACCTCAAAGAGTTCTATCATCAGCTTGTTTTTTAATCTTGTTCCGACCCAGATTATGGGTTAACTTAAAGATTTGTGCCTTCAAAAGGAGGTAGGTTACCTGTTTTTGCACCGAAAGAAAAAAAGGTCCACTGATTCGTCCAAGGCAACTCGGCGTTTCATTCGCTGTCTCTCCCTTCACGACAGAGCGGGCGCTTCATCGGAGCGAGCGGCATTCGGGTGCGCGCACCACTTGCCAACGAACTTGGCCCCGTTTTAGTTATTTGTTCGCCACTTAAATTTCAAACACGCAAGGGGTTAATTCGAGCTTGAAGTTTAAAGGAATCCGAAAGGAGTTTGTCAACTTGCTCTTGTTAACTTGTGTCTTAATATTATTCATCCGCTTCAGAAAGAGCTTGTGACTATTTACATCCACATGAAAGCACTGCGCATGCGCCAGCAACGGTTACCATGTCCGACACGTGACATTCAGATGCTATGATTCGAACACGCGTGGCTTTTCCGAGTTGTACGACCAAGAAAAAACTATGTAGCATTTCTAGGTGGATATCTCCGTTGAGTTTAAACAAAATGTAACACTTTTAACTAAAAGTTCCTTTTGAAATTTTAGGTCAGAAGAAATAATACTTGAAATGAGATGTTTATTCAAATCAACCAGAATGGGTTTATTAGCTTGAGCCAGTCCTTAAAGGCCCTGTACACTATTGGTAAGATCGAAAAACACAAATGTTCACAGATTCACACATAACTTACATGATTTAAAGTAAGTAATTGTAGAAAGGGTTCCTTAAAATATTTCTGCCTAAAATGCTATCGTTTCTGAGAAATGAGTAAAACAATAGTTTTTATCGCGCGCGATAATAAACTCGATAATTGAAAAACAGAAAACACATAAGGTCTCTTTTCACTATTTTCTCGTGACCTCGATGACCAATTGAGCTCAAATTTTCACAGGTTTGTTATTTCATGTATGTGGTTGATTACACAAAACATGAACACTGTCTGTGATTATTTTGTCAGCTCTACCAATCCTGTATAATACCTTCGGATGGGACGTAAAGCCGTTGGTCCCGTGTGTTGTGTAATGCACGTAAAAGAACCCAGTGCAGTTATCGTTAAGAGAAGGGGTTCGCCCCGGTGTTTCTGGTTTGATCGGCTGCATATTGCGCCACAGCACCTTGTAAACCATTACATGGTGTTATGTAAAGGAATAGGTCTCAAACTTCAAAAAGTAGCTCCACATATATACCTTGCAGGAAAAATACTGACTGTTGAAGCGCCTTGAGCGTCACTGAGTGACGGATATGAGCGCTATATAAGAAGCCATTATTATTATTAAAGGGAGGGTATACTTTCAATACTTTCAATTATTTCCACTCAATCAATCAATAATACATACAGGTATAACTACAAAATAGAGGGTGATTAAGTGTTGTGGGTCTCAAGCAGACCTTGTCGATTAGAGACCCCCACGACCCCCATGACGTGTGGTAATTACTCCAAAAATGAATGACCATACAAACTCACTTGATAAGAGGCACTGCAGCTGTTGATAATGCATAACATTTCGAGAAACGAAACGAGTCCCCTCCAAAGAAATGTGCTATGGTGTTTTGTAGAAAGGGATTCAAATGAATTTCAACCTAAGAAACGTTTCGTGCATGAAACGTTTCTCAGATTGTGTGTTCCAATTATGGATTATTCTTCCTGCGTTGACATAAATCTGCTTTTTCGGCGATATATCACTTGTTGAAATGAAATTGTCACAGGTTAGTGTTGTTGTATAGGCCTATATCTACATTTATATACACGATTAAAACAATCAAACAGTTCCAAAAAACAAAGGTATACTTTGCCCTTAAGCCGTTTCCGATTTGCTCAAAATGTGGGTAATTTTTTGCTTCCCAAAGGATCTGCAAAAATATCCTTGATCTCGAAAAAAACAGTTTACTACTGACCCACATGGTCAAGAAAGGTCACATCATTCCGGTTGAACTATTTCCCCACCACTTCCCAGTTAAAATAACACAAGTGGAAATAGTCAAGCACAGTTACTATATTTGAAATTGTATTATCACAAATACATTTTTCAAATTACAACAAGTCAACAGATACAGCGTCACTGGATGGGATAGCGCCAACATTTATTATCCATTCTAAATGGTATCTTAGGTATAATGATTCGTTCTTGGGGAAGTCGCACTGACATTTCTCACACACTTATTCAGTGTAACTGCATGATAACCTTAAAATTTGCTTTCTTTAACTCAAAGAAAAACGACGTGTCTATTTTCTTAGTTTGAAGATTGCGAATAGTATGCTTTATAAAAGCTTGGATAACCTTTTGCTGATATCTTTTAAATAAATAATTGGCTGTTCGTTATAGCAAAATGTATTTTACTTTATTCTCAAGTAGCAGCTCTAGTGTAAATGTTTCCAGTCACGAATGACATGGAATGTTGTTTGTCATGTAACTTATGCCTAACTCTGCCCCTTTTAATAATCCAATGTTGTTTTCTACTAGGATTACAGTGGAAGACACCCTCCTGTAAAACACAGACCTTCTTCTAAAATGACCATATCATATTGTGCACATTTTTATCTGCTGCCATAAGCACGAAATGTATACGCTTCTCTTTGAAATGATAGTTTGATCTTAAGGCTAAAAGGTAACCCGTATGTGATAACTGTGGAAGTGGATTATCTACTTTTTAAGTATAAAGCTGTCTTGGTCCAAAGGGTAAGCATATATATAGCAGGAATGCTAGAATTAGTCTTGTTACCGGCCACCGGTTGTGCATCTTGGGAGTTCCTCTTTAAGACATTATACCCACTGGACCTGTGGATCAGTTCATCTCTGACAGCAGAGCGGAGCTCTTTCATAATGTCACCTGACATCTTTCAGCGTGTTCCACTCGATCCATCCGCGGGAGGAAAGGAGCTGTCTCCCCCGCCACACCCAGCCCATCACAGTCGCCGGGAGAGGTCTGCTAACAACTCGCCTGCCATCCTCGGTGCGCATCACCCATCAGATGAAGGGGTGATATGACGCTGACTCTCCACGGGCAATGTGATGGGAGGGAGGGAGAGGGGTGCCACGTCAAAATTGTTAGACAAAAGAACCAAGACAATGACCTAAGGGGCTTAAGGACAACTATGAATTACTTGCTCTTCTTCGATGACCCCAATAGTACAGTGTATAGCCATTGGAAGGGGCTGTGGACTACAACCTTACCATTGACCACAATGACAAACAGAAGATAGAATTTTACACCGAAGGACACTCAACACTGTACTATTACGGTAGATTAGCCATCCACTATTTGTTTTATGAATGCAATGCAAAAAAAAAATAATTAAAAATAAATACACCCTAGCTCTTTTAGCCTGACGATTCACGCCAGGTAAATTGAGTCCATTTGTCTTTTAGAGGCCAAAGTCAAGTCCATCACCGAAAATTCTAAGAAAATATTGTCTTCACGGGATCAAGTTAAACAAAATGAATGCAGCATGACTGTTATGAATCTAATTAATGGCAAATATCAGAAACTGGTCAAATTAAATTGGAAAGTATTCCTTATGAAATAATTTTTTGGAAAAATTGACAGGTTTTAAACTCCGTCTTGTGCTAGTAATTTTGTCTTTTGAGGATGGGTACAAAGGTCCCCCTCCCTTCGACATGTGCCTTTAAAAGGGTGGCTTCTAGCGTGTAGGGGCTCGTCGGGTTGTCAGCATTTTTTTGGTCGGTACTAAAGTCTGAGAAAATTGCAATGCAGCAGATTTATTGTGTCGATACAAATCACACATAATCCGCTCCTGTTACAATATATTGCAGTCTCTCCATCATCAAAAAATTTGCCCTGGATCGAAACTAACAAGATAGAAGTCAGATATATCAAATGATGAACAGTTACCTATCCTCATGTTTCATGGTATCGGATCAAGGGGAAACGGAGATCCTTGTAGTTTTTTAATTTATTTATTATTAATTCTTCGCTCTTTTTTTTTCCATTGACTTTTTAATCCGGTATTTACTAAATAATCAAGTCAGGCAACACGCCTTGTTGTTGAGTATCAAGGATGCGAAGATCGCGGCGAATTTCGGCCAGAAGATCCAGGTAATTTGCTAATTCAAGTGAGAGAACATAAAATGCTGAAGTACACGTCTCATAAATACTTGACTTGAATCCCAAAGTGCAGAGCACTCTTTTGGTAGAGTTTGGTAAGCGATCTTTCCACTACCCCCAACTAAAAATAAAGACATTAGTCAATGGACTCTTTACATGTGGTAGCATCTTGTTTCCTGCCATTCAGGTCAATTGAACAGACTTAAAACTTGAAGGGTAATTATAGACTGGCCCTTTCAATGTTATGTAAAACAGTACACAGTATGACTATTGTGCACAGGGACCATGACCAAGATGATGACAGCTTGAAGTTAAAGATTGATCGTCAATCTGTTCTGTTGTTGTTTCTTTTTTACGGTTTGTTATGCCCAGCTTGCTTACTTCTTGTTTGAGGTATCTTGTAATGTAGACAAGCTGAACGCATCTCAATTGACAAAGTAGATTGTATTAGTGTCTTGGCAAACAATGTACTTCGGCTGTGCCTAAGGATAGGGGTTTAACAGTTTTTTAAATAATGTTAAAACTGCTGCTGATTTGTAGAATTACTCTCTTGTAGCTGTGGAAAATAAGATGCTCTTTGAATGATGTACCCTCTTTAAATTTAGAATGAGACACCTAAGACCTGGCAAAACTGCTGCGGTTTGCAGATGAACTCTTTTTGAATCGAGAAAAGGAACAACCTTGGAAAACAATGAAAACCCGCTGGGAAATGATTAAACTTTTTAGTCCACTAGTTTGCGCAAAGGACAGAGGGAACACCTTTTAGATTATTTGTCTTCTAATATAAGACCAAGTGGAAATAGACAATAAAATGGGTAATTCATCACCGCTCATGGTCTCAATTGATTTGGCTGGATCAAACTTTTGTTGAGTCAGATTTTAAACCCGTGACGTCATTATGACGTCATAGCTAAGTTCTGTTTACAAAAAGTATGCTATTGATGTTGACTTTATTATTAGGCCTGTAAACAAGTTGTTCAGAGGTCGGTTTACTTTGAAAACATGTTAAGGGTTGTCTTTTAGTTTGATATCCGATATCAATTGATGAATGATTTGCAAATACAAGCTTATACTTAGTTGAAAAAGTTTGTTTCAGAAACTGTTTTCATCTGTCATATTTGAGAACGTTCAAATCTGTCTCCTGTTTCAAAAAGGGGGAAAACCCCAATCAATGCAAACTACGAGATTAATGATTATTTTTTCCCTGAAAGTGAAATGTATACTGGTCAGTTTTAAAGACATTACTTGAGACTTTGAAAGATTTGTATTTTAAATAATGTGATGTCCCTTTAAGCAGACACTGTTTTCGCAAGCCTGCTCTAATCTTAAGGACGAGTTTAGAGGTACATTTTACACCTTGTGAGAGGCACCTACGATCGCAAGGGTGTTCTGCCGTTGATCGGCCCCATCATCACCCGGCCCTGCCTCGGAGAGAAGAGCGGAACTCGCCGTGCGTTGGTCATCACGTTGTATCACCAGTGCATCTTCATCACCCCCCGACCGAGAGTTTGCTCAAACGCCCCCGGGAATTCGCAGCCAGGTCCTGGGGCCACTACTGGGAAGAGCACGCTCCGCGATGAGGGATGAAACGGAGATGGGATACTTTTTGTTTAAAATCAATCCAGGTTTGGACGACTGTGCAATATGGTAGTACCCCCCGGGCGACATTGTGTCAGCAGGCTGCATAACCAACCTAACCTTTCGTGGTAATTGTTTTGAAGGAATCATCTTTCATTTTCTATGTGCATGGCTTTCTCATTTAGTGTTGAACATGATCAAATAATTAGCCATATTGGAGATCTTTTTTTTAAAAGTCGAGTGGATATAACATTACGGGTGAGCGACATTTATGCGCTCGATGAGTGCAACATAAATGTAACGTGAAATGGAACCCAAGAAAGAACAATTCTCATCATTAGATTTTAAACTTTATTTAAACGATGCCTACAACTCTTTCTAAGGGCAACTGACGTGATTGCAGCCTTCGTCAGTAACCAATGTATCTTGCATATTTACCTTATATTATTTTTCCAAACAGATACAAATCCCATTAAGTTCATAATCTGCTTTGAATTATGAAGCTCCTCTTGTTAGTATTTCGAGTCGTTAATCAATTTTGTTTTAATTAAAGTCGCGGCGCTTTAAAAAAACAGCTGTTTAAAAGAAATCCTTAAAACTTTGCCTTCAAATGTGCACACCTACCCTGTGAACTAATATTGTCTGCAGACCATACTTTCTTTGTGAACCTCGCTTGGATTGTGTTAATAGAGTCATGGTACCAAACACCCTGATATGTAATCGCGCCTAAAGAAAAACGCGCCTTTCAAGAAGAACGTGTGACTTCAAAAGAGTCTGAAATAAGATAACCTGGCCAGGTATCCATTTCACAAATGGAAGAAGAGCAAGATGTGAAACGTTGACACATTTCTTAACGAAGGTGGAGCTCTGAATTTTAAGGCAACGTGTAGAATATGTGATAATCTGTGTTTTCGAAAACACGGTGAATGCTTTGGCTTCGGCACAGCCACGTCCGTAAGTTTGAAGTCCCGTACCGTCAAAATTACGGACGAGGCTGAAGTTAAAGCCTAAGCCTAAAACCGTGGTTTCTAAAGGAACCATAGTTTCAATCTGGAAGCTCACTCATTAAACAGTTTATAAATTATCAGTAACAATCTCCTAGAGAATGTCTGAAAGATTATGTGGCGTGACCAGAGAGGGTGGAGGGATAGTATAGAAGCCCCCGCCCCCATCCGAACACTTGCCCCCCTGCTACCCTGACCCCTGCCCCCTCCCCTTAAATGTCTTTGCACACGGGCGCTTGCCCCACAAAATGAAAATGTTTGTTTAAACACCAACCCCACCAAATGAAAATGTTATTTTATGCCACTGGAAATACTATCAAAGTCTATAGTAATATCATTTGAAAACTCTAATTCACAATTGCTTGTTTCGATTGCAGCAATCGAAATAAGCCCGATATGAACGTGCACCACATCACTAACAAAACATTAACTGTTTTCAGTTGTTTTTCTTCAAAAACGTGGCCAACATATTTAATGAGATGTATGCATTTTTTTGCATGTTGTGTATAACGAAACCTAGATGACAGAGAATGATGACTTTGTCTAAAACAAAGGGGAGGGTATACCTTTGATTATTACTTCAACAATAATCATAATGACCAACAATCTTACTTGGTAAGAAGCACTGCAACTGTTGATAATGTATAACCTTTTGAGAAACGATTCCCTTCTAAGGAATGTGATTTTAGAGAAAGTGGTTTAAAAAAAAATCCCAATCTGAGAAACGTTTCTGCATGAAAAGTTTCTCAGATTGTGAAGTGAAATTTTCACAGGTTAGTTTTATTGTATATATCTATGTTTATATTTGTTTAAAACAATCGAACGGTTCCAAAAACCAAAGGCACATTTTGCCTTTAAGTATAAACTGTTTTGCTTATTTATTTATTTTTAGGACAATTTATATTTATAGCACAATAGATTGGCACATTTCATCTTCTACCGCCATATTCCTTCATATTATGTATAATTACTATATTAAAGATCGGAAACGTCATTGGGTTTCATACTAAAGCCTGACATGCAGTCGGAATGAAGATGTACTTCCTTCAAAACACATTGACGAATCCCTTCCGAAATTAGTCTCCCCCTACCCCCCCCCCCCCCTCAACAAAACGAAGGAGTCATCAAAACTAGC
This sequence comes from Leptasterias polaris, assembly GCA_037783415.1. NCBI lineage: Eukaryota > Metazoa > Echinodermata > Asteroidea > Forcipulatida > Asteriidae > Leptasterias > Leptasterias polaris. The sequence continues at coordinate 2,245,825 of JAZGTN010000035.1, forward strand.
TCACACCAGCTGCCATTCGTATTTCCAGACCATTATCTGCCATTTTTGTAAATAAACTGCTTTTCACTTGTGCTTTGTTCATTTTCTCAGGTCGGCGATCCGCTGTTTTTGTATACATTGGAGTGTTGAAGGGTCTCGTTCTAACAAGCTCCAGCGTGTATCGTGCTGAAAGACGGGCGGTGTTTTATCACTTTTTGACGGCATGGGACTGAGTGGTGTCTGCCGGTGAACTGCATCCTCGTCGTACTGAGCGATGGAGTCGCTGAGTGAAAATAAACATGATAAGGTATTGTGAGGATTTAGTAACTTTAAAATCAGATCAGTAGGAATATGTGAGACACACATGCAAAAATCTACTTAAATTTATTAGTATATAAATAAGAAACTAATACCATATGAGGTATTTGACCAGTCGGCCTATACGTTATTCTAAAAAATTTCTTGCTGGAATCTTTGTTAGTGTGAGAGGCACCGGTTACGATTTTCGGCAGATGTTTCAAGCTATAATATCAAGTGCATAGAATGCACTTTTTATTATTTTGTGTGAGAACTTATCGTTGGAAAGTTCAGTGAACCCAATAGTACAACATAACTTGCAACAGGTGTCACGGTGCTTCCCTACATTGGCAGATGAACCCCCTTTTTTCATGACATTGGTCACGCCCCGCTCCATCAAACCAACCTCACGTTCAACGTCGTCCTCAGAGATCCGTTCGATCTCGCCATGCTTTGCAGTGCAACTCCTGATGATTTTCCCTCACCGCGGGGAATGAGAACGTCTACAACTAAAGCGGCTACGATCATCTGCCTCGTACTGCGACATATTCATGTCGCAAACAAACACCCCCCCCCCCCCTAAAAAAAAAAAGAAAAAAAAAAAGTACGTTAGCAGTTCACCTTTATGCTATTTTAGAAATAAAAAAGTTCAGATGGCCCCGAGTATAGTCTCATCCTGGGCAAACAAGGTGGGTTTATTTGGTGATTTGATCAGTCGGGGTTTGGCCACATTAAACTGACCGTTTTGGTTGACCTAGATACCACGCCGGCTTAGAAGGACCTCTCCGTGCAAAACCGTTAAAGGGGGAGAGAGATGCATTTTAAATTTTACCTTCAAAATTGTTGTCTCTTTTTATTGATATCAGAAGCTCTTTTATTGACGTGAAAACAGCAAATTTAAGGCCGACCGGCTTGTGAAGAGTCTGTGCAATTTCAAAGGCATTAACGGCTATAATCAGTAATCAATAATCCAATTGTTTTCCAATAAATGTTGTATTTTGCCTTGTGGACAATCTTGGCATGAAGATAGTTGTTTAGTGGCGTGTCGTGGCCGAGCGGATAAGAACACCGAACTCGAGCTCTGGTGTTTTCGATCAGCAGGGTGTAGGTTCGAGTCCCGGTCGTGACTCTTGTATTCTTAAGCAAGACACTTAACCATTATTGCTTCGTCCTTCGGATGGGAGGTAAAGCCGTTGGTCCCGTGTGTTGTGTAATGCACGTAAAAGAACCCAGTGCACTTATCGTAAAGAGAAGGGGTTCGCCCCGGTGTTCCTGGTCTGATTGGCTGCATATTGCGCCAGAGCACATTGTAAACCATTACATGGTGCTATAAGAAAAGGGTCTCATACTTCAAAAACGTAGCTCCACATACCTTGCAGGAAAATACTGATGAGCGCTTTGTTTCGCCCCTAAGGGTATGATAAAAAGCGCTATATAAGAACCAAGTATTAATTATTAATTGATAATGTTTCCTTTCATGACAATACACATTTTGAGTAGGATGCAATTATGAAGGTCGTGATACGTCATCGGTTTGGAGGAGGTCACTGTATGAAGATATTCAGTAATTTTACGGTGATTAACGTCTTGGGTGGCAGCTTGGTTCCAAAACAACGATCGTAGTATTAACATGCACCGTATAAACGTTTCAATAAACGGTACCTTATTTAAGTTGATATGAGAGCCAGTTTGTGTCATGTTACGTTTGGTTACATTAACAAATTACGGTTTCCATAAAAATTTACCGTAACTATTCGGTACCAGGTAGACCTAAATCCCCGTAAAACTTGTTTTAACAATGCACCGAACAGTCTTTTCGAGGTTAAAGTTTACAGTGGGGCCTAATAGAAACATTCTGATCAAAACGCATTTGTTACACCCTATACAGGAATTAGGCAGTTCCCGAAATAGCTAAAAGGTATCAAAGGTGAAGACATCCAAAACATCAGCCTTGATATCAATGAGATGATGACAGTATTAAACATTCTATATGTTGAGAAATACCTACCTATATGATAGGCCATGATTAGGTTTTATTTGAAAGCTCCTTTTCTCATCTATTTGGTATGCAAGTAAAATGGCGCCTGGTTTTGGCATGGATAGTCAAATATTAATTCATATATCTAGTGGAGAAAAATAAATCTGAAATTTATTACAGATCTGCTGTCGTTGAAAAGATACAAGGATGCATTTATGTGACTACTATTCGGCTCAGTGCTGCTGAGTTCTAATGACAGAGGGATATTTACATGTGCACTTATTGCCATTTAAAGATGTTTTCCACCTTTTTCATTCGTGGAGTAGAAGACGACCAACGGGAAGGAACGTGTAACTCATTTCAAAGAGAAAATAAAAAGAAAGAAAGACAAAAATGCGGATGTTTTGAAACGTTAAACCGGCCATATTACATGATCGCCAATTGAAAATGACTTATTCAATATCTTAATGTCTAGTTTCATTCTCGTAAACTGATCTTGTGTGTGGACCTACGCGGTAAAATAATTGACTTTCTGTTTTGAAACAGACAGTTGGAGATCGTTTTCGACAGGGCTATGTGCACGGTACAAATTGGCGCAATTTTTGCCCCCTAATGACGCTAAACTCGCCGAAGGGGGAAAAGATGCTCCGTGGTTTTGGCACTATTTAAGTTAATTGGTGAATTCAGCGATGCAATTCAAATGACCAATTGGATAGTAATTCTCACAGTGGCTGTACGATAATGACAAGTATTTTCTTCCAAGTGTTTTTGAAGTCCATTGGGACACCACAGTCGCCTCGATTGTGGCCGCGGGCTAGGCGGTCATCGAGACGGTTTTGACGGCGAGAGATCGTTCACGGGCACACGTTGAGAGGATTTCTTGCGCGGACTTTTTGGCCACCGGCAGTTCTTTTGGCCCTAAGTTATGCAACGCTACATTTCTAAGATCGGGGTGCTAATCGTCAGAGTTGGGATGGCATACCAATGAGGGATTCTGAACAAAGAGTAACCATGTGTTGTATAAACCGATAGTTTCCATCTTCCGAGAAAATGGTAAAATTCTTAAGAAGGTGCGGCGAGGAATAAGTAGCCGTCGCTCCCGGAAAACTATCCATATGCACCCCCTTGATTTTGTTAGCGCAGTCCCCGCAAGTGACGGCTCGCGGTCGCTGAAGTCTTCGGCAAAGTTCTCCCGGTATTGTTCCGTAAGGGCGGTTTCATCGGAGAGCATGTCCCGCGGGACCTTGGAGCTCAAATTACGGGGGCCATTCACGGCACTGAGCGGTGGACTTTGCGAACCCGGCACATGTAGGTGACGAACAATGCCGGGCCCGTTACTCGTCATGCCGGTATCGTCACGTACCGTCCGCACCCCCTTTTCTGCTCGGGAGAAATTGCCCCATGCTACCAGAACAATAGACTTGTGTATCCATCAAAAGATATACCCCAACATTTTCTCTTGGCGTTTGGGGAGAAAAGAAATCACACAGCGATTGGAGGGAGGTTTAATGAGAAGAAAGAGGATCCCCAGAGATGTGTGTCCCCATTCACACGAGCATGTAAACTCTGTGGATGACAATAATGAGTGAGACTGGTACAACTTTTGGATGAATAAGGGGCTTTTGAATGAAGCTGGCTAGGCTGGGAGTTAGTGTGTTCGGGCCGGCTGGTGGAACATACACTACATGGGGATAAACTGGTATCAGGTTGAAATTCATGATGAGATTGAATGAGGAGCGATGATGGGACCCACGTCAACAATGCCCAGTCTGACAAAACCTTCATGTTTGCTCGAAAAGAGTTCCACAATTATTCCCTTTGTGATCCTTTTTAATCCGTAATAATCCACCTCATGGGACACCATGTTGGCTTAGAATAATAGAAATAAAGAACTCTAGTGTGCAACAACGGTACCCTCATATATACGGGTCCTTGGTCTAAATGATTGGTTCGTAAAAAAATGGACCACCGTTTTATTTTCGCTGTGTTTTATTTGCTTTCTTGTCATCAGCTTCTCGCAGGCCTCTGTTACCAACAATCTAAAATGTGAACACAAAATTAGAAAGAAGCAACACGTCCACAGTTGTCAGTTCTCCGTCTTTCTGTCCTCGGCTTGAACGTGTGTAATCATTTTGTTGGGCAATGGGTGCAGTTTATCGCAAGGTACAAAACGAGTTGTCTTTGCTCGTTTTTAAGCAAATGGGTGTAGGTCTACATTATAGGCGCAAAGTAAAGTGCACGGCTGAATCAATGGTGTTTGCTTAACGCATACAGTATAGGCGTACAGACAAAACGAACTCTTAGTTATGTTTTTAAAAAAAATGCATGAGCTTTCGCAGCAACAACTACTTCATTGAGTAGTTGTTGATACGAAAGCTCATGCAGTTTTTTATGAAATTAGTTAGTCATTAAGTGCTACCACTATCTTCATTGTTTTATCTACCAGACTAACACCGCTATTTAAATTTTGTCTTAATTATGTGTCATCGTTTCTAGTCTAGTCTGTACCCTTAGAGAGCAAGGTCTGATCTCTGCCTCGTCGTCAGAGTAAACTTGTGTTTTGCGGGTCTTTCTCGTTTTACCCTCTTATGCGTAGCACGTATTCCATTTGCCAACGCGTCCTGCTCAGCAGGATTCCTTCAATCAGTTGAAATTCCACAAACCAAATCTCTGTTGAAAGCTAAAAATGACGACCGGAAAATACAGTTTGCCTCTCGCCGCTCCGGGGAGCTCCGGTCGTGCCTGGCACGCCAGACTGGGACCCCGAGCAAGCATCTTACACCGCGGATGACAGTCAACACCGTTCCAGACTAGGGGGGTTGGTAAAGGATTGAGAAAAACGAGAAAACAAAAAATTAAATGAAAACCCCCAAACCACGATCTCCTTCCCACAGCTCCAAGCCTCCAAACCAAGAAGCAACCTAGAAAGGATTGAACCCTTAAACCAATATGATATCGATTCACACAGAGTACAGTCGGCTTGGCAATGTACTTTCCAACCCTCTCAACCTCCATCTTCCCAATATTAAAAAAGTACACATTTTCCACGATGTTCAAGGTGACTGAAACCTCCAACCACCCTCCCCTACCCACGCATTACGAAAACGGCTCCAGAACATCACTTCGACGAAAATCCCACCAATTTTGCCAAAATCTGTTCAATTAGTTTTTTTCCCGCGCTTTTTCCCCCGCGCGTCTTTATTACGATTTTTTTTTTCGGAGGTGCACAAAAGGCTTCCCGAGGGGGCGTGGGGAAACGTGCCTGTACATACGGTGGACGGGGCATCTTCACCACAAATACATCACCCACCGTCATCCTGATGGATTGGCTACGGACCCTGGCTTGTTATTGCATCGTGGGCCAACAAAGGCAACGTTTTGCCCCAAAAGTGTAAAACATCCCCAATCAGATAATCGCTGTTTGCGCAGAATTGACCCCCGACCTTTGTCGCGACCGATTTCTAGCGAATTACTGGGTCAGATTGCTCTGCGCGTGCGCAGAGACTGCACGAACTTGGTCACCGATTTTTACCCACGTTTCGCTCTCCATTTTGTAAATGCATTCAACAATCACTCGAAATGTTACTTCAAAAATGTTTTAAGATTGTAGTATTAGTGAACTACTTAGTTGCGTGGCAACAGTCAGCCAAATCCGGTTTGTTTTTAATAATGACTAACCATTTGTTTAGTTTTTCTTTTAACAGCCGACGCACCACGTGCAAAGAAAAAAATAATTAGGTGCCAATTTAGGATAATAGATGGGACACTCGCGGCTCGTGTGTTTGGTCAGCTTAAAGGCTGCACCTGCATTGCAGATAGAAGTCTGGGGGCACGATGTGCCGAGTGACAGTGGAATGGCCATCTCAGGATTGCGTTAACCGTGTGAAGATTTGACATGACTGTAGCTTTTGGTAAAGCTGTGAATTATCACTGGGACCTATGAGACAGTACATTCCGATCTTCTTGCTTTGAAACAGAACAACCAACAAGCTGTGAAAAACTCATCATATCAGACGGTTAAATTATGTTAAAATTAATGCAGAGTGCAGGTTAATATTTTGTGTCAGTGATGTTGTGTACGTTTACATACAATTTTCTATTTATTTGGGCGAGTCAAAATCACGGCTTGGGCTCAGGCTTGGGCTTGGGCTCCGTCAGTTCTTTGAATGTTCGCTTTGCGAGTCTTTAACCAGTGCCCAATTTCATAAAGTTGCTCATAGTACAACATGCTTATTTTGTAAGCAATATTTGTCTGCTTATGCAGCTCTATGGAATTTGATCCAGATGGACGTAGCCCAAACCGAAGCCCAAACTCAAGACTTGGTTTCGAAAAGGGCCGATTATGCAGACCGTGCATGTTCCGCGCGTATCGATTCCAAAGAGCGTGCTTGGTAAGAGTAAAAACATAAATGGTCACAAATTTGCACACAACGTACATGTACATGGTATAAAGATGGTCACGGTGGAAAACTCCCATATAAAGTATGTTTGCTTGAAATGAAATAGCCAGTCCAAAACTCAATGTTTGAAAACAGTGAAAACATTAAGTTTTCCCCACTTTTTATTCGTGACTCCAATGACCAAATTGAGCTTAACATTTCACAGGTTTTTTTTATTGCATGGGTCACATCAAGTGTGGATACTGGTCTTTGACAATTTTATTACCAATGTTACGCACGTGCTTTAAGCGTTCGGCACCGTTGAAGCGAGCAATTGTTTACCCTTCACTTGTTACAGCATCAGATCGCGGGAAACAAAGGTTTAAAACAAAATTGATCACGTGCGTTCTTAGGACTACCCTGATATTGATACCAAAATAGCTGTCAGTAAAGTTAAAGTCGCACAGTCGTGTATACGATTCAACCTTCAAACCAGTTCCCATCCCACAAGCACTTGTTGAAACTCTGTCGCACTTTTCACAAGAACTGAAGCGACTTGCGGAAGTCTTGGTCGACACACCTTGGTTTTGACCAAAAAAAGGGGGGATTACACCAATACAAATCATTCACTAGACCCCAATCAAAACCAGTAATCGTTTCTGAAAGTGTGTGTGTACGTGTGTGTTCCACTATTTTCCCCCAAACATCTGCTGATTGGTCCTCCTGTACAACACCACCGTGTTGACCCGGTCTTGCAACCCAAGACGACCAGGGTGCTGAGAGATTCCCAAAAGCCGGGGAAGTTGTCCATAATTTTCGGTCTCTTCAACAAGAAAGACGGCCAATCAGCGGAGCTGTTAGCGTGGATTTGTGGCTGCACAGGTTAGGTGCCTTGTAGAATTGGCCGGTGTTAAGCCCAGCCCTAGGCGTAGCTTTGATAGGGATTGAACCACATTGAACACGCATTGGTGTTATTATGTTGTCTACACTCATTATCATTGCATAAAAACATTGTATCCTTCAAATAGTTGGTGAGAAATTTCTACTTTTCAAAGGGGCAACATTTTGTAGAAAGTTTTGTGTCTTGTTTTCACATGCGAACTGTGGACTAAGTTATAACAAATAATAGTAATAAACCCAATTCTCACACTCTGGCCCAACACTATGGAACGAACTCCCCCCAAATCTCCGACAAGTCACTACTTATACCAGCTTCAAAACTCATTTAAAAACTTATTAATTTATTGTGCTTAAAATTTCATATATTTACTCATTGTAGGCCCACTTGCTTCTGCATCTCTCCTGCGCCAGGAGTGTCTTTTTAGACAGACATGGCGCATTATAAATGGGCACTATTATTATGTTTAATACGAACAAAATGTAACAACTTGACTGCTTTTACAACAGTGGGGAATAACATGAGGACAATAGATGGCGCAAAACAAGTTCGGTTTTTGTTTGGGTGTGTTGGAGTGTTTGTCTGTCGGTTGGTTGATTGTTTCTCTGTTGCGATTAATCTGTACAGGTTCATTGTATTCTTTATACTAATAACCAATTTAACACGTCAATTGTTTTGAAACAAAAAAATGTCAGATGGAGTTTTGTATCGCAACCACAGAAAGTTGTTTACAATAAATTAATACGGAAACTAAATTTATAATTGTAAACTTACAAAAACTTATATTTACAAAGATACTAATCTGACCTAAGTGACAGATGAAAGTCCTTGTATTTATTCATTTCTTTTTAATAATTTTGTTTATTAATCTTAATCTTAGTTCTTACTTAGAAGAGACACTTTATTTTTTTAACTTTATGATCTACCCTAAAGACATGACCACACTGTTCTCATTTCCACATCCTAAACTGTTGGGACACCTTTTTTGGTTTTTACCAAACCCCGCTGTCAGATTTTATGAGTAAACAAAAGCTGTCACTTTGACGAATTGATTCCCTTTACAGAGTTAAGCACGCCCCAGTTCCACCACGTATCTACCATAAAGTATGTCCCATCTTAAGTCTGTTTGAATGCGATCCACCCCCTTCCTCGCGCTACCTACCACCTCCGCATGCACTTCAAATTGGAACGGTTACAAAGACTGTAAAAACATGCCTGTTTTATTATAATACTTAATCGCTTTCGTGCCGTTGCTACGAACACTGAACACCTGCAGTAAATCTTGTAATAAACGCACTCTGCTCGAGCATTTTTTACTGCCCACCTAGCCGCAGCCCTGCTCTGATTTCATCCGGTAAAATTACAGCCGGGCTGTTTTTACAGTACAATTCAGTCCGTTTTTTGGACAATAAATACACCGCAATAAAATCAGCTGTTGTCGTAATAGAAGTAAGTACATGACAGGGGTTGAATTTGGGCGGTAATTGTTCGCGGCGTTTTGTTGTGCAAACTTCGGCTGGGTTGGCGCGGTGCCCTAGGGGCTAAATTTGGGGTCCCGCGCTCCTCCGAATGGGGTTTGGATTTCATTTTGGCCCAGTTTTGTGAATAGGGGTCAGAAGTGAGGTTTTTTCCGGGCAGCAAAGGCTCAGTTTGAGAACAAAATACCGTCTTGGTGGTTTTTTTGTATTTGTGTGTGTGTGTGTTTTTATTATTATAATTTTTTTTAAGGTTTTGGTTTGATCAGCGGATATGTAGAAACGCAAAGAACTTACTTCAGCACTGAGACCAACTGACACGTAGATCTAATTCGCAGTAAATGAAAAGTGACATATATTGGTTGTCAAGGCGGCTGCACTGTAGCCGCATTCAACCACAACGGAACAATTATTTTCTCGGAAGACACCCCCAAACACCACTTTGGAAAACAATAACTCGGCAGAGTGGACGACTGGAGATAAGTTATGCATTATAACGTTTTGCAATTCAACTAAAACAGTGAACGTGTCGGTGGGCCGTACAGTATCGTGACTTTGAGAAAATTATAATAGGTAACAAATGAATTGAAACAAAACACGACGAATGACCGCTTGGATGAACAGATAGTTGATGTATCTGGCTTTGTATAGACAGAAAAAAGGGGAAAGCCTCTAGTTGATTAGAAAATAAACTAAGCATAAAATAATTTGAGTTTTTTTTTGTTCGATGCTCTTTCAAAATTTTAATGGAGACTTAATATATTGTTTTCCAATCTCGCAACAACACCTCAAGGGGCGTGGTTGGGTTTGTGTTTGTCTGGGGGCACACCTGCCCTAATTTCTGCTGAACACCACCACGGGCAACCACCGAAACGTCGGCTTTCTAATTTTTATTGCTCACTACACCGTGGGCATACACAACCACGGCCCATAACATCATTAACGGCACTATAGCGGCCTATATCCAAAGGACACCAAAGAAAATATTTACCCTCGTAAATTGTCGGTTAGTCTCTTTAGCGGGGTTTATGATGCCGTGAATGGGCATGACCGCGATCCGAACAGAGGTCTGCATCATCAACCCCTCAAAGATAAATGAGCTTTACCCAAACCTCATTACCTCTCAGGTGGCTGGTCGGACACAGTTTGTTGACGAACCATTCAGTCGAGATCATAAAAAAACGACAGAAAGAGGGGGGGGGGGGGGGGTGAAACCGTAGTTATTAGATGCAGTAAAGATAAAGATTACAAATGAGGAAACTCTGTCAGCTCCAAAGACCAATTTATGTTTTAACGATCGCAGTAATAGTTTTGTCGGTATAAATAATTAGAACATGGAAAATGGAAAAATGCGGTCAGAGAATTGTACCAATAGTAAATCGGTCACGGAACTTATAGACCAACATGTGTGGCCGATTATCGTACAGTTTCGTGACGCATATCAAGCATGAGCATTTTTATTATCTTGAATTGAGAACAATAATATGTTTAACAACGTACCATAAATCCACAATCGATCTTTTTGCCAGTTTTCTTGTATTGGGCACATTTAACTGCCATATTTTCAAAGCATAGTGCGAGGCTGGGGAAAGTATGACATCATCAAAGACCAATCAACGCTGGCTTTACAAGACCACGCGGCAGCAGTTGCGGCGAATAAACCAATACGTGTTGAGCTATTATACAGCATAACGTTGGAGACGCATAACAAATCGGGCCTGTGTATATGTCGTGTTTGCGGAAAATATGTCGCAAAGAAAATGAATTTAGCATTAATTGTCTAGTCTTGAATCAAAAGTGTTACCATTTTCGGAAGAGTTGGAGAAAGTTTATTCCATGTGCTGTTGAGTGTGAAATTGTCACGAAAGTAAGGGCCATGTCTGGGGCTTTGTCGAGTTTGAGCTTGACAAAGTAGAAGACATGCGATCTAGCCCCACTGCACTGGTCATGCTGGTGTTGTGTGTGTGGCCAAGCTGAATTCCTTGCTGGACTAGAGAAGACATCGTGATCGTCGATGATGAACAACGAACTCTCACTCAGAAGATCTCTCAGGTATTTTTTTTTTCAAACTTAATTTTATAATATCGGAACCTAGTCATAATAGCTATGTTTTTTAGCCTTGATTTATTTCATTGGCATTGTCTCATGAATCGAGTCCCAACAAGAACATGACATCATTGTTCAATGTGTTGCCAAGCTCTCGACATTAATTTTTTTGTCCAACGGGGTTTCAGGTTATTATTAATATTGGCACTGACTTACACAGTACACATACCCTTAGAAACAAGTTACAATGGCATCCCAATGCAGAACATGTTTACTGTTACTGAATTCGTAGTATTTTTATTTAACTAACCATTTTTTTATTTTTATTTTTGTATGTTCCTTCTTTAAATACTCATGAAAAATTTTGTTTTAATAATTCAATTGCACTGGCCTTTCAAGTTTCATCTGACATGAATAAACATGAAAATGGTTTTTATAATAAGCTGATTTCAAAAACATTATTTGAAGGCGAGACCTATGGATGGTAATATAACCTTTAATATAACCTTGAACAAAAAAGTTGTATATTTCTATCTGAAACCTTAATTGTTATAAACTTAAGATGACACTGGTAGGCATCCTGTGAAATGATTTCGTCTAAAAATAAATGCCCCAGTTTTTTTGGAACCAATAAAAACATTTGAATCTGTTAAACAATTTATGCATGAATTGCTTGATTTCTGAAGGTTGTTGTCTGTTCACGAATGATGCAGCCAGAGATATGGTTGACATGTTGGTACCCGCTGTCATTTCGCTAAACGCAGATTAATTTCAACATTCTTTAGGCAGTTTTTTTGCTGTTTTCTCACCAAGTATGCCACAGACTATATTCAGCTGAAACTTTCAGCTAAAAAGGTGCTCAACTGGTGGTAGCAGGATTTGCTGAATGATGATCTACTGAGTGATGGCGCTGATCGACTGAACATGCCCAACAATACAATAGGCCTAATAAACACTAAATGGATGTCGTTTTTCTTTATTGTTTGTACTGCACATGTGTGCGAATCGCATTCACATGACCCTATTTACGTAGATGAATGGTCAATACTAAAAAAAGAAATTTTATAGTTTTTATAATTGCTATATTACTTTCTTCTATTTGATTTACAGATGTGTGGGTACTGATCTGAATGCTACAAGCGTTATTGTGGCATTACCCAGATTTCAAGGGCTGAGAAAAGGAACGAGAAAAATTGAAACATCAAGGTAGCCAGACATTAAATAATTTAATTGGGATTTACAGTATTATGTTCATTTTCTTTTAGCTTATCATTTATTTTCGCAGTTTCTTGCATGTTTACTTTTTTTGGGGCCTCTATTTTTGATCGCAATGCCCCACCCCTAAGTAACTTTATTCCTCTGTTTCTATAATGTATTTTTTTTATTTCCCCTTCAAACATATTCAGATCAAGATGAAGTTGAGCAGAGAGAAGACAACACTGAAAAGAAAACTGAAGTCTTCGCCAAACTTCCTACGTGGCAACCTAGAAAAACCTCATGTTCTTGCACGAGTGTGCATTATCTGCAATAAGAGAGGCAGATGGAGTACAGGAAAAATATCAAGGAAGACTGTTGGTGGCAAATACTCACAGTGCCAAACCTTAATATTTAATTATGATGGCTAAGTCACCTTTGTGTGAGTTCAAATTCCGGTCATCAAACTTTTGTCCTTAAGCAAGACACACAACCATAACTTCTTCCCTTATAACCCAGGGGTAAATTGGTACATGATTGTTAGGACAAAGATTGTTCATGTGAGTGAAATAGCTTGGTGCGCTATCTACTTGGGAGCACAGGCTGTATACTCCCAATGGATCTAATGAGGTTTGAGGAGTAAAGTAATTGGCTAAGTGCCTTTTTATGTAGAACATTGAGTACTTTTGTATTGTAAAAATCAAAATAGGATGGAAAAACCTGAACATGACCATGAAGAATAAAACAAATATGCCATACTGTCCAGAAGATAGTTTTGTTTTGCATTTCTTTATAAGTAACTTATTAACCATAAGGGTAATGGGGGCGTCCCAAAATTGTTAACATTTTCACTGTCATAATAAAGAGTGTATTAAAATACAAGTTCTCAAGTGTGACCTAAAAAATGTTGGAAATTTAGACGGTCTCTCATAATGTTAACAGTTCAAGTATTTGAACCAAAAAATGACAGTTGATCAAGAATAATTATAAAGATAAAAATTAATAGTTGGCCTTTGGAGCAAACAGTGGTAAATCCAACCCAATCGGCAAATTCTGCAGCTCGGAGTAGGGTGAAAGCATAAAAAGACAGCCCATTCATGATAAATACCTTCTTATGAAAATCTCCATTGAAATGTACACGGTTTTCTAAAATTGACCAATAGAGGGCGCTATTTTCATAATACTTAATTAAAATGCAAATAACTGCTTAACTGGCAAGTTTCACGATTGTGGATTTATATACTAGCAATCCACATATAAATATCTTTAATTTAGAACTGTTTCCACGCTGATGCCAGAGGTGCGTCACGAAACTAGATTTCTGAACACATTTTCACTGCACGCCCCATGGTCTATTAGGGTATAGAAAAAAGCTTTACATCAGCACTGTTTACATTGGTGGGTTTTTTGTTTACTTATTTTTTTTATTGGAAATATTTGTTTATATTTGTGGAACAGTGGCGGAATTATGTCAATGACATGGAAAATAATAACTTCATTCTTAAAGAGAGCACAGGCGATCAACGTTTTTTTATGGAACTTTTTTGATCAGTGTTTTTTAAGTAGTCCCAGCTTCAAGATCATAAAAAATAGGGTATACTTTCATGTGATCTTATTAGACCGGCGTTTTATTCGTTTTTACCCATCTGTGTTTATGTTTAATCATTAACCCACAAATGATTTTAAAAATAAGTATGGGAAAAGGAATTATGGAATATTTAGCACAGAAAATACATTATTCTTTCAAAACTAATTCAAGGGTATTTTTGAATGAGCGACTTTTCGGAGCAAGTTGATCGTGACTATGAGTTTGAAGTTGTTGCTTTTCACAAAGGAAAAGGAAAAAAGTCTGGATATGTTGATGATCGTAGTTAACTTCTCCGTAAACTGAACAACACGATGGGTGCTATATAGTAAAATATAAATCTCGTTGTTTACATTTTATGGTAAAACATTATCAAAGGTTCAACAACATTAATGCTTACCTGGTTTCCAATAAAAAATAAATAAAAGTATTGTGTAAAAAATGTGTTTTACAAGAGACAGTTTTTAAGAAAACAATTGTTCTGTATATTATGTACCATGTTGTAAGCAAGTGCGTTTTTTGATGAAAAATTGTAAGGTTTCTAAGTTCATATAGTTGTCGAAAATTTAAACGTAAAAAAACCCCCACAGTTGTGAAATTTGAACACGACATTTCTTGCTGCCATAAATATACAATGGCGTAATTGGGGGGGGGGGGGGGGGGGGGACAGAGCACGAGGCCCCTTCTCAATTGAGGTCCGTGCCACCACCCCCCCCCCTCGTCCCCCCTATTTGAAATCTAGAGTTTTGATATTGAGAATTTCCAGAGTACAATGTTACATTTTATAAGCTTTAATGTGATAATTTCAATGTTTTCAAAATGATTTTTCATTTACACGCAGGCAATGTATACTGTTTAACAAGAGCGCTGAATAGGGGATTTTTAAAGAAAACGCCAAAGTACGGAAACTTGACCAGATGTGTCCCCTACAGAAAAATAAATTGTATGCCCCCTTCAGCCCCCAATATTTTACCCTAGTTTTGGCGCTGCAAATGTGTGGGTTTAATAAAAAATAGTATCAAAAAAAAAATTGAAGTAATGTACACTGTGATGTCTGTTTTTGATATAATACCTGTCATAAATATCAATTTTCAGGGACTGAAATAAATTTATATCCTACGTTAATGTAGGACTTTCTGTAAATCTAACCTCTGTATCGAGATTAATTTTGTTGAAAGTCTTTCCCGTCCAACCGTTAGTGGATCAAGTTCTAGTCAATATTGCAGCTCAAGTGTTCCTTTAATCAAATGAATCTCCCGGTAAAACGCTACAGTGGTGTTTTCACTGACTGATGTCAAATGCGATATCAGGAACAGCGGTGTTCCCTAAAATTGCGTAAACATATCGACTTGAGAATTGTCCGGGCATAAAATGTTTTAACGATCGAGGTGTGAGTCTATAATAGATCTTAATCTATGTTGGGTTCCCTATACCGGTACGCGAAGTAGCTGCAATTGTTTGGCTACTTGGGAAGGGGACCAGACTAAATATTTAGCTCAGCCTCAGTTTAGTTGCGTGGTATTGTATACAGGCGAAGACAATGTGGCAACTGATGGATGCTCGTATCATAATTTTCATGTTTGACTGTTTTCTTTGCTTCAGTTGTTGACGGTGAGGCGACTATGATACAAAAACATTGTCATTGCTGACATTATATTGGACCGCAGTCTGAAGATGGAAGATCATGTAAGTGAAATCTTTATGCAAAGTATATTATTATAGTTTGTCTACAATTATGGCATTTCTGAAATTATCACGGCTCCTTAGAGTATGGCATCTTCGGCAATCACATTATGGTGCACATGTGGCTAATATAGCTAATTAATGACTTCAAAAAAACACCAGAGCAGTACTACAAAATAGCATTTTGAAAAGAACACCTCAAATCGTCTACACACAATTTGAAAAACTCACAGTATTTTCTGATAGAACAAGAAGTAAATGTACTTCGGAAATATATTCATTTTATTCACACGCCTTTGTTTCACGTAATCCAAACAAGTTGAATTGTACCCCCATTTCAACACTGAATTCGTGTTTCAGCTCAAAGGCAGCGCAGTCGTCCTAATTTGGGACATTTGTCAATCATCCTTCGCCCCTTCAAAAAAGAAAAGAAGAAAACAAAATGAGTTCAAATTATTTGAAAGCTAATTTACACAATTCCCATTGCCCGTCGGTATCATCGACATGGAAATATGACGATTTCAATTGTCTTATCTTTCGTTCCCCCAGTCATGCCGGGGCATGATTGCTGGGCTTGAGGGGATGATGACCGATATTCAACGGTACTGATATTCTCAGCCCGCGCCCCGAAAAAACGGAGCGCTGCGGAAAAGGAATATTTATCAATTCCAAAGGGCAATATTCTGTGTCAAAATTGATTCGTATCCGGGTCTATAGGTCATCATCACACACTGACGGCAGATCGCTCACCAAACAAAATATAGGATATCTGTTATTAAAGGGATTGTGAATCTTTAAAGGGTACCGTGTATATTTCATTTCATTTCATTTATTATTTCTGGTTGTTGAAGCCAAGGACTCTGAGAAAAGCAAACTTAATCACAAGCCAAGAACCCCATGGAGAGAAGGAATGGGATTTCAGTTTTCGATGTGGGAGGGAAAACCCACGCAATTAGGTATAGGGACTGAAAACCCAATCCTTATAGTGCCCCCAATGGAATTCGAACCGGGGTCCCCGAGAAAACGATGATAAGGTTTTCAATCTGGAAGCTTACTTGATACAGGAACACACCGAGAAAAAAGTTCCATGCCGTGATTTGAGAGAAATCTGTCCTCTCTCATGCCACATCGAAATGGCCTATAGTACGAACATACACAAATTCCCTGGGGAAAAATTGACCAAAGTTTCACAAATTGGTTGTAGAGTGTGAAATAAGAGAAAGTGGGGAGAGATATGATCACATCAACATATGATTCCCCGACTGCAACCCTATAACTCGTAAGCTAAACCTTACCCTAAATTTAAGTACCCAGACTACCAGAGCAAACCACTCACTGAGATGTTTGCATCACTGGACAATGTTCGCCATGAGTCAGCCACCTTGTCTTATTCCCTTACTATGTAACTTCAGTAAGCTCTAATGCTTGCTACGGTTACCAGACTATTTTTGTTTGTTTTGATGGGAAGCTCTCTTTCAAATTAATGTCAATGCTTTGAAATAAAAACACCTGCATCTAGTTCTTTGGATTACAGGAATAAACAATTAATTGATTACCGTTAATTTTAAAATTAAACTTTTTAATTATCAAATTACCAAATATCTGTCACTTTACTGGCTTTCACTGTTTCGCATCGAGTGAAGTACAACAGCTTTCATGTAATGTTTTTTGTTTTTGTTTTTTTCATTGCTATTTTGACTATAAGTTAGTAGAATCTCCAGAAACTGTGTCATTTTGAAGAAAAACAATATACAAACATAATTATTGATGGTTTTTTCTTTTTCTCCCGGTTTATCCTAGTCTCGAACATAGTATGTCGTTTTTGTTTGATCTGTTCATCAAGCATGCTTATCCGGGGGTGTGGGAGAAAGAAAGAAAAAACACGCCATCATGTGACAGGCCCTTTAAACTCGGTAGCGCTGACAGTTTTCGTAGTCTCTGTATTTTTGTCTTGACACACGCGGACCGAGGAAGACGACAAACGCTTGCGGTGCTGTGTTGGCCGAACCAATTTGCAACGCGTTTGGGGTAATTTTGTGGGCTCGCTTGCCGTCTTACGATTGCAATTTTCTGAAATGCATACCCCATCGGAGATCCCGAAATATAGGTCACGAAACCCTCAGAATTGGATCAGTTTTTCTTGCTCTCCGGAGGGGGTGTTTATTCGGGATTTGAATCAGTTTTTTTGTCAAAGGGAACGGTGGAGAACGAGGGCGAAGAGAGACAGAGGAAGACGAGGTCCAACGTGATTTACCCTCAAATCGTGTGAGTTCGTAGCATGTGAGATCATCAGACTGCTCCGGGGCACGAGAAGAGCAGAGATTAAAAGAAAGAAAAGAAGAGAAAAAAGGGAAGATGACCCCCAGAACGTAAAATGACATCTTGAATTGGTAGATAAATACATCAGGAAAAATTGCAGAGTCTATTTGTAATGCCTTTTGAACAGGAAGTCGGTGAAAGTTACAAATGACACGAATATATCAACAAACCCTAGTTTTTCAGGCTATGAACTTCCCGAGTTACAGTTCTTCTTCTTCTCTATTTGCAGTCGAAATAACACCGCACGCAAATTTTCCTCGGCACGAATCTCCCAGGTATAGGACCCCCCTCACTCGCTGATTGGCTCGATAGTTACTCACCCTCGATTTGTTCTGCTATCTAATTTTGCCCAAGTTAGCAGTTAGCAGTCAAGTGTTGAATTTCATCAGTCTTATGACTAAGTCTTGTTAATTTCATCTATGCTAACATGTATGTTCTGTGGTTTGTTCACATTTTTTTTTGGTAAAAAAAATAAATCCAAAATGGATGCCGATTAAATTGTTTTCACAGCATTGTAGTATTACAAGTTCTATAATAGTATTTTTTAAACAAGATGCAGCGACGCAACTTTAAACCAAATTGGAGAGGTTGGGGTTATGTACAAAATGTCATGTTCTTTAAGTGAAAAGCTGGCAGTGAACTTCACTCAAAATGGCTTATCGTATCTGCAACTCAAGAGGGAAAACTTAACAACAAAAACTCGTTGGAGGTCGCCTCGCTGTAGTTGATGTGCTCCACCGGAAGAGTAGAAAACGTGTACAAAGCGGCGTTTTAAACGTAAACACAGCGCCGTAAAAAGCAAAAGTTGCCATAAAACGATAAAAAGTTGTCTCAATTGTTTGACAGGGCGCCTAAAAACACTCGGTCTGTCATCTTGAGCTGCTCCCACGCTGTCATCCAAAAAAAAGGGGGACAACTCTCTGTATATTTTTTAAGTAGGGAGAAATTGGTTGTAGATGCAGAGTCCCAGCCCCACGGGAACTGTTCCACAGTCAAACTGTAAGAACACGTGCGTGACTGTGTCTATGGCCGGTCTACAGCGTCGCGGGCCCGGCCCAGGAATACCCGATTTTCGCGTCTAGATTTCCTTGGGGAAATAAATTTCATCAAATGTTGGAGTTCATATGGTATCCCCAATAAACAGTTGGACAAAAGTGCCCCGTTGTGGACAGGATGGTAAGAAAACATGAATGTCACGTTTGGAACAATGCCATAAAGAATTTGAAGGAAATCTGCTAAAAAGAGATTTGAATACAAGATGGGGTTTGTACGAACATTGTTTTTCCATTAATCTGCGTGGGGCTCGGCACGGGTTCCTGCGTCGTGGATATACCGCGACGAGGATGCACGTTGGCCTGATGGGGGAAATCAATTTTGAATAGGTTGCCTTGATTAAAATCTAAACTTATTGTTCGGCAGTGGGGCTTTGTGAAAAGCACTCAAAAAACGCCTCAAATCTCTCCTGTTCAATCCTTTCACCATATTCAAGTGTCATGTACACAACAACCCAATTCCCTCAATGATACCCTTTTTTTTTGAACACAGCAAACCGGCATGCTGCCGTTTGTGGACCAAACAAAAATAGGCTTTCCGTTTGGATGGGAACGCAATAATTGTCCCGATCGACAGTACAGGTCTGTCTTTCAATTCTTGTCCACGTTGACGTTTCGTGTTTTGCAACCATTTAATTTCTCAGCTTTCTCGGCATCGTATCGATTGACGAGATCCTTTTATAGCGTTAGACCGTCGTTATATCGAAATTTGCTGTATACTGCATTTATACAGCATGGCACGCTCAACTTGAATATCTATCTTATAAACGGACACTCGCTGTACATTGAACTGACTTCGCGAACCACTGACTCAACTAGTATTTACAGCACGATGCCAGTACAAAGAAAACTTGATAAAAAAAGTGAAATGAATTGTGTGCACTTTTTACAGATTGACCACTGTGGTTAACTGCCTTTCATAATGTAAATGCTAACCTTACGTGCCATTTCCAAATTTAATATTTGTTAAGATGTCACTTGTCATTTCTAGTTTGTTTTGTTGTTTACTGCCATTTGTTATAATTTTAAACTTCCAGTAGGAAAAACTACGCTCACTGGCACAGTGTAGACAATCTTACCCTCGAGAACCTTAACAATGAGGGCGCAATTCAAAGCTAACAGCTCGGAGACAAACGATAATGTCTTTGTTAACACTATTCACGGCTGATTTCATGCATCAAAAATTAAAGCATACGGAAGTATAAGCCACTAGTTTCAATTAATTTTACCTCCAGTGCATATACATACAAAGTTTAAGCCTTAAATGCAAAGTAGGCCTATACCTTTGGTTTTTGGAACCGTTCGGTTGTTTCAATCCTATATAAATGTAGATAAATATACAAAAACTAACCTGTGAAAATTTCATTTCGAAAGGTGGTTGCGTTTTTAAGACTTTGCCGAAAGTCCGTAGCGAATAATTATATCCACGCGTTGAAAAATAATCCCTAATAAGAATACACAATCTGAGAAGCGTTTCTGACATAAACGCTTCTCAGATTCAAATTTTAGGGCATAACATCTGATATCTTTTTACATAACCACATTACTGCGAAGTGAAATGTTTCTCAAATTGCTTTATACTATTATAAGCTGCTGTAGGCTTCTAACCACTAGGTTTTTATTGCCATTAATTTTAAGAGTGATTACCAAAAGTATACAGACCTATGACAGATGATTCGTGTAAAATATGTGCAGTTAAAAAAATGCTCGAAGCAGCCTGAGAGTTTGTGAATAATGAATAAGCATTCGAAAGCTTACATGATTTTTTTTTCCAATCACCAATTTATCCAGGAAATATTTGAGTGTGGAACTAACAAATCAAAATTGCCAAAGAGATACAGAAAATATTCCTGAAAGGGATGTTGGCACCTCGCATAGAAATTTTCCAGTTTTTCAATTGCGATGTTCGCAGCCTGTTTTATACGGCAATTCCCCCAAATGTTCAATTAAACTTTCATATTCTGATTAATTTTGTACACATCTTGGAAAGAATAAACGATATATTAATTTTGTTCCTGAAGTGATGACCAGCTGTTGACACATTTTACAATTCACCATATCTTGCGATAAAAGTTGCATCTAGTTTCTCTGGTTGGTGTTGCAGTCTTCCACAGTAAAGAAAGCTTTTTAAAAAGATGAAGACGAGCAGATTAAACTGTCCGAAACGTCGAGACCACACTGGTTCTTCCCAGAACCACCACTTCTCCCAAAAGAGTTCATATTATATGGTTGAACTCGCAACAAGTTTACCACTATAGTTTTTCTTATGGCACACACCATATCCGCACCATGCAAAGCTTCAAACGTCCCTTTCAAAAAAGAGTTAAACGTCACTCCCGAATTATAACCCGTGTTGACCATACTAGTGTAGTTTGAAGTGGTTTACTTTTCGAAGGCTTTTTACTCTGTATGATATTCGACTTGATTACAAGTTACGTAGGAATTAAACTCATTGTAAGTGCCATCAAATGGTTGGATTGGTTGGGGATCTCGACTATAATCGTTCTAGAACCGTGTCTGGTTGAATGGGCATGCGCTGTGCCATCACACGTCACGC
Organism: Leptasterias polaris; assembly: GCA_037783415.1. NCBI lineage: Eukaryota > Metazoa > Echinodermata > Asteroidea > Forcipulatida > Asteriidae > Leptasterias > Leptasterias polaris. The sequence continues at coordinate 2,267,267 of JAZGTN010000035.1, forward strand.
GTCCAAACACCCGCAACAACAGATAAACAAACAGGCTGCCGTATTGACTGACTGACAGACAAGGCAGGTAAGTAGCGCTGGGCTGGTGAATGACAGGGAAGAGGGCATGATGGCTCGCAACGGATTTGAATGGCACGTCTGTTCTGGACATGTTCAGTCGACTCATATCAAACAGCTTTGCAAATAGGCCAAACCCTGCCTTCTCCCCACTGTCCGATTCTCCGCCAGGGTCGCGTGTACTTGCCTAGCCAATATACACGTCCGCAGCATAGGAAAAAAGGGAGTCCCATGTTCTCGTTTTGTGCTCTCTTATTCACGTTACAATACGAGCACAAGTCCCTGAGGATTCTTAAGCAAACGGTAGCAGTAGTGCACGACCCCCAACCACACGTGCATACAAAGTTCAGTCGTCGAAAATAGGAGAAGAAACTAAAGAAAGAAAAAAGAGGTAAAGCGCCAGTGGAGCGATGGGTACCATTCGCCCCCAGACGACCAGCGATCCGTTTTGCGATGATGTAGAGGGATAATGGCGGACACGTGCGTGCAAACACGGGGGTTAGCATTGCTCAAGAGTGCAGGGGCTTGTTATCAATCTGGGAATCATTCGGATTAAAAATCCTACAGCTCCGTAATGTTAATTATCACACAGTTTGACCCATGATCTCCTGACCGAGTAGATCCCAACCGGAAGTTCGATGTAAGGTCGTGCCGAGAATCTCTTGCACGTGCATTCTGACCTCACGTGTAGCTATTTTGGGAATACAACATGTCCAGGAGCTGTTGCACGAGACACTCCGTTTGTTTAGATTTGGGTCAGTTTGACTCCAATATTGACCAACCTTAATGTGACCAGGGTTCGATTTACACAAAGAACTATTAAGATTGAACTCATGTATAACAATACAAATCATCATAATTATGCTAACCCACTTTAATACGAATCCTATAAAGCTTTGTGAAATTGAGTCTTGGCTTCCCGGATCCTGACCCAGAACTGATTAACTAACCCTAGTTGGTGCCAATCCTCTCAAAAAGAAAAAAACCCAAACAGAACAAAACATCCTTAGTATAGAAGGACGGACCTGTTGTAATATTTATTAACTACATACCAGGTCAATCTGACATGAAAACCGAGTCAAATAATAATATTCTTTTATACCGAAGGCTGGGTTATTTGACCCGGGTCAGGGTTACTCTAATCTGTTACAAACATGGATCTGACCTCTTAGGGTCAGATTTCTTGTCAACTCTCACCAGAAAATGAATGACCCGGGTCAGGGTTACTCTAATCTGTTACAAACATGGATCTGACCTCTTAGGGTCAGATTTCTTGTCAACTCTCACCAGAAAATGATTATAGTGCACTGACGGCATTGTTGTGAAGACATGTTGTTGCCATCCATGCTTAGAAGATCTTTCCTTCAAGTCTCGAAACAATGAATACTTTTTAAGGAAATGTTAACATGTCTTACAAACTACTTGACATTAAATGCGAGTCTCTTTCAAAATGTCTTGCCTCATCCATGTCAGAAAAGAAGCACAACCTTGTAGGCGTTGCTGCCGTATTTACAACACGCTGTGTGTGTCCAACTTGTAATGTTATACAAAAGGTAACTGAGGTTGGAAACCCCAAACGATGCATTTGGATGAGAATTCTACATAGGAACAATATTATTAAATTCAAATTCAGTATCGACTTTGAACAGGTCATGTGGCAGTTCGCAGCTGGATGTATCGCCTTGGCGAACACGTCGAGATGAATAAGCTTTATTAGGCCTCCAAACTTTGTAGACCCAGTGGAGTAAACTTATATACGAGTTGAGAAGAGGCTAGACTGCGTACTTTGAACCAAAAAAATAAACTTTTCTTTTTAATAACATACGGGACAGAGGGATTCTTTACCCTGTAAACTTTCCCGGGCAAGAATTCCCAGATCATGCTAAACGATCGTGAACATACATTTGCGTAGGGATAATCAACGGGTCCGACTGCATCCGCGAGCGAGTTGCTCGGGGCTCCGCGGTGCCGGGCATTGAGCCTCGCCTGCGGCAGCACGTCCTCCGAGAAGGACGGTGGATTATGCTAGGCGATACTGTTTCGCTCATCTCGACAAGTAAGCCTTTGATATTCCCTCCTCTGGAGAGGGTATCTTTTGCAGAAAATTGCGTAAATCTGACACTTTTGAGATCTCTCTAATTAGACAATTATTCATAGAATGTGGTGGCACTGGTGTGCAGCTTGTCTGCTAATACCTAGTGTTACCGGTACGGTATTATCGTACATAGAGGATCTACACGGGGAGAACGTATTGACTTTCATAGCGTATGCTGTTTCAGCATAGAGGTGCTAGTTCTTTATACTGTGCACCGTGCAAGAGGGTCAGCTTACACCGATGTTATTCACCGGTGAGGTGGCTTGCATTTCAAGCGCCGTGTACTCCGAATTGTCACCGAGGTTTTTGGTAGATTAAGACCCGACATCGAACTGGCAAATTGCTGCTGTATCTCTCGCCGTGGTTTTTCTTTCCACACTAGGAACAAAACGATTCGGGATGAAATAGATGCATTTCTGGCGAGGTTTATCGTATGGCTATTGCATTGCCCCCCGGCGGATCCTCGGGAAAGCTGCATTTTTTTTTGACACACCATCGTGCCCGGCCTGAAATCCCCAGCAAATCTGGGAGGGTTACCACTGATCCGTTTGCCTACGTGCAGCGGAGATCCACGGGACTATAAAGCCGGAGTCTATGACCGGAACATCTCCGGCAAACAGTCTGGAATCAACTCCGTGTTCACGGCCTTGTGTTCTCTTTACGTAAGGGACAATCTCAGTGTTGTGTATAGCGCAACGATCTCTAGAGAAGACTGAAAAGTGAAATATACTCTAGACTTGCAAATCCGTCGGTTATTTCTCTAGGGTTTGTCCCTAGCATGAGCGGAGAGCTTTTCAGGTTAGATTGATATTTGCCTTTCTCACAGTACATTTCAGTGGTTGATAATATTATTACTTTCATCAAAAATATTGTTTTCGAGGTAGGCAAGTGCGTAAACATGACGTATGCAGCCTGCACTACTCTGAATACAATGTCAACAAACAAGGCCGATTGTTATTCTGTTTTTGAAATAACTCTATTCCTTAAACCAATGAAGTATCTTTATGGTGTAAACATTTATTCGAATCTGCTAATAAAAGAAAAGACGGTTAAACAACCCCCCTCCCCCCGAAAAGCACCAAACAACAACAACAACAACAACAACAACAACAACAACAACAACAACAACAACAACAACAACAACAACAACAACAACAACAACAACAACAACAACAACAACAACAACAACAACAACAACAACAACAACAACAACAACAACAACAACAACAACAACAACAACAACAACAACAACAACAACAACAACAACAACAACAACAACAACAACAACAACAACAACAACAACAACAACAACAACAACAACAACAACAACAACAACAACAACAACAACAACAACAACAACAACAACAACAACAACAACAACAACAACAACAACAACAACAACAACAACAACAACAACAACAACAACAACAACAACAACAACAACAACAACAACAACAACAACAACAACAACAACAACAACAACAACAACAACAACAACAACAACAACAACAACAACAACAACAACAACAACAACAACAACAACAACAACAACAACAACAACAACAACAACAACAACAACAACAACAACAACAACAACAACAACAACAACAACAACAACAACAACAACAACAACAACAACAACAACAACAACAACAACAACAACAACAACAACAACAACAACAACAACAACAACAACAACAGCAACAGCAACAGCAACAGCAACAGCAACAGCAACAGCAACAGCAACAGCAACAGCAGCAGCAGCAGCAGCAGCAGCAGCAGCAGCAGCAGCAGCAGCAGCAGCAGCAGCAGCAGCAGCAGCAGCAGCAGCAGCAGCAGCAGCAGCAGCAGCAGCAGCAGCAGCAGCAGCAGCAGCAGCAGCAGCAGCAGCAGCAGCAGCAGCAGCAGCAGCAGCAGCAGCAGCAGCAGCAGCAGCAGCAGCAGCAGCAGCAGCAGCAGCAGCAGCAGCAGCAGCAGCAGCAGCAGCAGCAGCAGCAGCAGCAGCAGCAGCAGCAGCAGCAGCAGCAGCAGCAGCAGCAGCAGCAGCAGCAGCAGCAGCAGCAGCAGCAGCAGCAGCAGCAGCAGCAGCAGCAGCAGCAGCAGCAGCAGCAGCAGCAGCAGCAGCAGCAGCAGCAGCAGCAGCAGCAGCAGCAGCAGCAGCAGCAGCAGCAGCAGCAGCAGCAGCAGCAGCAGCAGCAGCAGCAGCAGCAGCAGCAGCAGCAGCAGCAGCAGCAGCAGCAGCAGCAGCAGCAGCAGCAGCAGCAGCAGCAGCAGCAGCAGCAGCAGCAGCAGCAGCAGCAGCAGCAGCAGCAGCAGCAGCAGCAGCAGCAGCAGCAGCAGCAGCAGCAGCAGCAGCAGCAGCAGCAGCAACAACAACAACAACAACAACAACAACAACAACAACAACAACAACAACAACAACACAGCAACAGCAACAACAACAACAATACAGCAACAATACAGCAACAAAAACAACAACAACAACAACGACGACGACGTTGACGACGACGAATGACCACGACAACAACAAAAACAAACCCTATTTCATCCAAACTTCAGGTGAAATTCTCCTTCCTGCGAGAAATGTATGGCACAATACTGATAGTGATCTTGTAAATTCCAGGGCATTTCCTGACAGGCAAAGTACTACACCGGTCACATGAGGGGTTTTTCGCGTTGAATTATAACTACCACGTAACCCCAAGAACCGTAAAATAACAGCTGAACAGGTTTTGAGATTTGCCCCTCATTCTTCATATTGTTGTAGATTATTTAAAAAACTTATTGTAGAGAGCTATTTTCATAAAGCGTATTTATTCATGATTTCCTATAGTAGTGAACTGTTCCACATGATGTCCAGGCTGTATGGCTACTTTTTAAACGTGACGTCACATTGTCTATACGGTTACTTTTACACACATGGCAAAATAATTCATAACTAACGGTTAAGGGAAGCTCGGTTGGTAGAGCACCGGATCGTTTACCAGAGGGTGGTTGGTTCGAACCCCAATTCGTTGTTGTTGTTTTATTTACAAAACTGTACAGTTAATCTTAAGTTTAAATAGTTCCCCGTTTCACCAAAATAGTTTTCTATTTAAAAATATTCGACACTTTGTTATACTTTATGAAGACGAGATAAGTTAGCTACGACAATAGAGAGTTTATAAGCTGAGGTCAAGTTGTCCTCTACTTTTCGCCAATGAATTGTAAACTGGCGTCTCATTACATCTTGGCCTTTCTCCCCCCCCCCCCCCCTCTCTCTCTCTCTCTCACTTTCTTTCTCTCTATCCTCGGCACTTTATTTTATCACACTGATGCAGGTGTCGGTTTGTCTCCTTGAATGGACCCTTGAAACAGCGTCTTGGAGAGGCACGGAGGGCTATCAGGTTACGGTCACCTCTCACGGGGCAGGCCGGTTTCTGCAAAGGTGGAAGAAGGCAGTTTCTGAAACAGAGAGCGTCCCATTTACGGAAAACAAGCAAATGCCCCTATTATTTGACTTTCACGGTGTGGTGAAACTCTATACATTGATCAGACAGGTTGCTGAGAAGGGGGAAACTGTTGTACCGGGCGGTGGGGCGATTCGCATGGGTTGTAAGGCGATAAGTGGTGTGATGCATAAGGGATGGTGAATCCATAACGGGTGACACGTTGTCGTGGCTGTCTGCCCCACCGAGAGGAGTGCGAGAATAACGGGGTGCCCTGTTCCGACTTCGTGACCCGAACAGAAGAAGTGTTTCAGCCGCCCTGCAGGTGATGGCAGGAACGTCTTCGGGGCATGAGTTAACAACCACCCCGTCCCATGTCTCTCGTCTCCACCTCCGAGTTGTAATAACTCCTAATCGTGACCGAGTTAAAAGAAGGAGTCCAAGTCCTCCACCATTAAATCACACAGGATGCACTCCCAACTCCCAATGTGAATGCAACCCCCCCCCCCCCCCTCCTAGATTCTTGTCAAGTGTCAAAAATTAGCGCTGGTGAAGTAGCAAACATTGTTGTGTGCAAACGACCCGCTCCGGGGCTCGGTGGCAGAGAAACTCTTTCTCCCTCTCTCTCATTCTCGCCCCCACGCCGGGGAGAAACTGACCCATAGTCACGTACGGAGCTCGGCCGAGAAAGACATCAAACTCCATCGGATCACCAGACGGTCTTTTGATGTGGAGGAGCCGGAGTCTACCAGGGCGGATTGCGGTCGTTTAGGGCACATTCTATACTCAAGATGTGTGGTTATTTTTATATGGACATTATTCAGTGTGTATTGGAAGATTCTATTGGCTTACCTTTTCCCAAACTGTCGGCAATTGGAGCATGGTGATTTCTGAGCAAACGAAGGGAGAGACGGCCAATCTTCGAAATTGTGTTTATTAATAAGATAGTGGAGAATCCTCTCAAGTGCCTTGAAACATAGAGACGTAAACTTTCACACTCACCCTCAACACCAACCTCAAAATGTGTTTTTACTTTGTCGTTGAAGAATGTGAAATAGAAAATTTATTAAATAAAATATTAATTAATATTGTAAACTATAAAGAACGATCCTATAGAAAATCATGAAAAAATGCAAATATATGGAAGGGATGAAATACAAGAAGTTCTTTTGACCTAATTATTTTTCAATTAATGGTTTTTACTGACACGGCGATCTTTTCAATTGACAAATCGAAGGGGTCGACGAATAACCGAGGGGCACCATCTATCGAATTTTGTTTGATCTTGCTCTACAGACCTTCATCATGCTGCCACCAGCTTGGTCTTGTTCCTTGTATCCAACACAGCAATAAATACTACTATTCATTGTACAAAAAGGACCAGACTGCTTCTCCTTCCAGCCTCGGTTTGGTTACAATGGTTTGAATGGAAGAAAAAACAAGATGGCCGCACTAATGATAAAGGTTTATAGGGCAGTGGGGTGTGTCAAGAAAAGCTCAGACAACTCCCTCCAACTGCTCCAATTGCCTCTTCAATAATATTGTGCTCGCTATTGTGCTCGCTTTCTTACTTGGACGCCCAAACTCCAAGGAAGAGGGCTGGATGGTCTCAGAGCCCACTGCATTCCTTGTATCCGGTGTGCATATTATATAGGTATGTGCCGTTAGTTCATTGACACATACACGTGACCCTTACCCTCAAGCTCTCCAGACAGTATCTCTAAGATTACATATCTTTGATTCTGACACCTCCGTCGATCGTAAATCGAAGAATTATTCTTGCAAGGGGTAGAATTAGAGTTTATCACCATGCCGCGAATAATCTGCCGCATTTTATGACGGGGAAGATGTCACGTCCCAATTGCAATAAAAACACCCATAAACTCCATCTTGCGATCTCGCACCCTTGGCGGTTTTGTATCATCATCATCACCGGTGTATTTGAATTCCTAACTATAATGAAGCCCCTTTTATAGTGCTAATAGCACGGTGTAGCAGCCGTTATAAACTTAATGTCAATTTAGTTTAATGGCCCTGTGATAATTGTTAGCGGGGATGGCATAAACGTGACAACGTAACCGTGTTTTTTTATTAGGAAAATATTTGCGCAGAGAGCGGTGCTGGTTTGAGCTGCACGAACCGGTAAAACGGGGTTTTTATTGTTTTATCTCTCAATTCGGAACCATTAGCAGCTCACGATGACAGTTGGCCTATTTCGGCAAATCGGACTACATGGTTCACGGGATGGCGTCAAACATTGATAACTTCAATCACCGGTCTTCAATAAGCACGACCAAATAAACACAGGGAACTTTCATCATAAATTATTTATGATCATGCTAGCAATCATTGTTGCTATTGCTTTATTCAAAGGACAATTTTATGAATGTGTTTCTTGAAAACACAAGCATTGAGAAGAGATATAAAATCGTAAAGCCATTATTGTACCATCCCTTAATGTTTGCTAACCGTTGGCAGGAATGGAATCATATTGAATTACGTCGATGTTGCCATAGAAACACGAGCTGCCTCCAACACTGCCTAACAGTCAACTACAGAGGGCGTGCTGAGAGATACTTCTTCCTCATTCTTCTTGGTTGACCTGAATAAAGTCTTTTTTTCTAATGCATGGAGAACTTTTAAATTGAAGAATTCCATGTTGTAATTCAAAAATCCGGACCTGTTGCAGAATATTTGCACTTCGACTCACCCACCCATCGGGGTCTGGCCTCCTACTCGGACACAAGCCTGTCAACGTGGTTTCGGTTCAGTGCAGAACGGCAAGCCAGGGGTACACCAGGCCGGAAAGTCTGTAATTTTACCAAATCGGTTTAACATTTCCCCAATTTCCAAGACTTCCTGCCTTCATGCTAGTTACTTCAAAGTATTTCCTCTAACAAGAATAGGTGGTTGACCACGAGTATGGGGTCGTGGAGCACTTTTGTTCAGGGACAATGGCGTATTGTCCCTGCTTGGTGCTTCAAAGCATTATAATACAAATATTCATAAATAAATAACCAACAATGTTTGTCTAAAATAAGCTACGGCAAGTGAAGGACTTTGCCGCATTATAGTTTTGTATTTTCGAAGTAATATTGATTTAATTTGAAACCGGAAAGATTTTTGTACGATTTGTGTTTTGCATTCCTTATGATATTTGTATTTGTATGTCCATAAGTTTAGTTTTTTTAGTTTTTTGTTATCATGCTCTCGTTAATACCATATAACTACTTTATTCAATCATTATTCATAAAGGGGGCAATTCAGGTGACTAGTACTCAACATCTTGTGTCCGGGAGGCAATTTGTTTATACCTATAATATTGACGACAACTTATAACGTTCACCCTCAAGAGAACTGCAAGGCGTTACTAATCAATGATCAGACGGCCAGTTTTACAGCCCCCTGATAAGTTGTCAAACAAAATTAAAACTTACTGGAAGCCTCCGGGGGGCTGTAAACCCATTGTCCCCGACTGCTTTTGTTCCGATATGCCCGTCTTGCCCGATGGGCACGGCTTGGTGAGACAGATTTGTGTTGGAGCTCAATCATCTTTATCTATTAATACTTGATTAAAGTGATGAAATGAGACTCTTCCCGGAAGTTGTCAGACTCCTGGGTATTTTGGGACGATGGCTTGTCGGAACGATGGGATGCTGAAACCGTCAGTGGTCAAACACCTGTTATTTATCTTCAAGCGCTTCAACTCGTCAGCAGTTATGTCTGAAAAGTAACCACCTCGATTCAAATAATAAACATGTCAACAGCTTAAGTTTTGTTTATTTATGCATTTAAAACCATATTTAATGAGGGTGACCCATCAATATAAACGTGTTCTTATAGTGGGCCAATATCTTGATTCAAAGAGAGTAGGGCCTTTTATACATTCCAGTATCAGTAGTTTTGCCGACATTTGGTGTTGTACCTTATTTTGATTCAAAGAGTAACCATACCAGTATCAACAGTTTTTCCGACAACCAATGTTGCACCTTATCTTGATTCAACGAGAGTAAGCATACTAATAGCAGTGTTGCCAACATAACCATTGATGTACCTTATCTTGATTCAACGAGAGAAATCATACTAATAACAGTGTTGCCAACATAACCATTGATGTACCTTATCTTGACTCATCATAGAGAGTAATCATTACGAGAATCGGCAGTTTTCCCCAAAAATTTGTTTTCTTTATTCGGAGAGGATAAGTATTATTCATTTGGGTATTTAACTTTACATTGGTGTATACCATGTTTTGTCTCATAATAACAAGTACACCTGATTGTACAAGAAAACTTATGAAATGAAATGAAACTATTATCAATTTCCCCACACCGATTTTGGCAAAACTGTAGCCTACCTTGCATAAAGCCAACGAGATTTTATTGTCAAGAAACTGCATCATGTATAGGCTTGCCTACCTCAGTGATTGTTTTCTTCTGCAGAGGGAGATGAATTGAATGAGGATATATAGTGGGCGTAACTTTTTTTTTTTCAAGGAAGTTGAAAGAGAATGTGAGCGAGACCGAAGAGCCAGGGGTTGGGGGGTTGATAGACTCACGGGTTATTACATGGGTGACATTAAACCATTGGTGTACTTGTATCCTACGGGAAATGGTTTTTGATGAACCGTGTGCTTGTGGTCCTTAGGAGTGGTGATATGGCTCAAATGGCTCGCCACCAGCATCTTCCTGAAACGTAATCCCCCATGCAGCCAGCACTTCCCCGTATCAACCAACCCCCAACAATGCACCCCCAGTCAGTACAGTTATTATTTCCCATTGTCCCGGGCGCTGGTGGCCCATAAGCCATACAATACACGTACATGTAAGTTCAATAATTGAAATGGGAATAATAAATACGAGCGCAGTGCACGGTTTCACGGGGGCTCCCTTTTCGCGCGCGAATGGAAAGACAAATTATCGTCTGCCAAATTTGAAGGGGCTTTTGGCGCGGTTATGCGATACGCCCGACAATAATGTCCACTCTTACTGCCACAGAGTGAATCCTTTTCACCGAGGTTTTTATTGGAAGGAAGACGGGGTCCTACTCACCTATCACTTTTCACACCTATATTATCCCATACATAAAAGTGAACGTCAAAGGCACCCAACCGAACTGCGAGCCAAACAATGTACCGGGTTTATTTTTTTTCTGCGACCCATTGAAAGAAATCTCCAATGCATGCTGTAATTGGCTCTCATCCGCAGCCTCAATTTTCAAGATGTATTTTGAGAGGAGCTGTTTTATTATCTTTCCAGTCTCATGAATGTTAAAATATTCATCTAAGACGGGCTTTATCTTCGGAATTTTGTATTCAAAAGAGTGATCGCTTTCATGGGCTGTAAGTTTATACATGTACACATTGTAGGAGGCTATTATATACTGAGAAGCTATCCAATGTTTGGATGACGGAAAATCATTGCTGGGTCTAAGACACTTGTGGTTTGTTGTTGAAGGAGAAATTTGTCTTCCGCGTCTCAGTCGAGCGCCTGGGGAGTGTGATTTTAATTTGACAGAGCAGTGACTTGACCTACGTCACTGGAAATAATTATTCCCTTCAACTAATCAATACGGAGTCAACTAATCAGGGATAATTACATGAAATGATAGACACCACATATATTGAAAGTGATAACAAGAAATAAACTATTGATTGAATAAATAGACAAATAAATAATTTGCCAATTGATTTAAGAAATCAAGGCTCAGTGACTATTTCTTATACTGGCACATACTATTTCTGTAGATAATGTCAGGTTGGTTTGTACTGCCTGAGACATGAATTATGCTTTAGTCTATAGCAGAGAGTTGGTTATTATTGGGAAAAAAGAGATTGTCATAAATCTGTAATTTTAATGACTTTACATATTTTGAAACTTTGACTTTTACTGTCTGAAATGCTGTCCAGGTGGAGGAAATAGCATTAGAAGACCTTACAATTTGCGGCTGCTTATTTAGGTAGGCCGCAACGATCGTATTATGAGCCTGCATCCAAATCCTGGCAAAACATAATCCCAATCGTAAGTAAGTGTGACGTAGGTTCACTGTGAACCACGCTCACTTCGCTAAACTGGCTCCAACGATCACAAGAAGAAGCCCGTGGCTTTCTTTGAGAATATTTTATGTGTGAAAAAAGGTTGTTTTTTATTTGCCTTCCGGTAATGATTTCATCTCAGAGTCTTAAGATTTTATCATAATTATCAGTTTGAAATGAGGGGATGAAATGAGGGGATTTTTATTCTAAAGTTATACACAGTGTAAACCTGGAGACGGGAGCAGACAATACATTGCGCGCACAGTAGATGCGCGGGTGTGACGTACTGACTTACCAACCGAATGATAACGAAAACGTGACTACCTACTGATTTTCACAGGCTGTTTATTGTGTGTTTCTCAAAAGTTGTTGGATTCAAAAATTAACTCTTCCAAAAACCACTGATCTACTTTCCCTGATCTTTACCAACCTGTATCAATAGGCAACATATCCCTAGATCTTGTTATAGCGCCGCCATTTTGTGTTAATCCCTGTGTTCGATAGCAATAATGAGCACTAAACCCCACTACAGAAAGAGGTCAGACTAAAATTCTCTAGTTCAACCTTTTAGTTTAATATTGAGCATGAATTATTTGAATATGGCATAAACCATGATATTCACATTGATAAACATTCTGTATAAGCATAACTTTCTGTGCCACACATTACAAGGCATACTAACTGTTTTAATCTTAATATGACGATTGTTTAAACACAAGCACACCACAAACAGAACAGTGCCCCCCTTCTCAAAATTAATTGCTGTCTTCATTATTCACCAACCGACAAGTGGTGGCGTCCTAACGGACGCCATTTTTGTTGACATGTCCACCGAGTTGCACAAACCACAGGCGCAAGTGTCATTGTGAGTTCTCATCATTTCAGGTAATTCACACGTTCATTTACTCATGTTGTTATATCAAAATAACCGTCAAGTGTTGTAGACATGTAACACACAAGTCTATTGTATTGTCCTTTGTGTGATAAGGTACAATTTAGAGTATTTTTTCGACATGCACAAACTGAAAAGTATAAGATGCTTTGTGGCCCATAGCATAGACTACCCTCCCACCAGCGGGAAACGTAACGTTGTTTAAATGCCCCCGTTTGAAGCGTGTTGAATACAGCAGGTATTCAGTCACACTGTTTGCCGGTTTTTCGCATTCCATTTTTACAGAGTCAGACTTACAAACAACTAACTAATTACTTAGGTAGATAGGTAGCCACCTTGGGAGCAGGGATGCTCCACCGTGCTCTTGACCCTAATCTACAGTCTCGGCAGAGGGAGTTTGTGTTTGTCTTGTTGACACCATGCTTTTTTCTAATAAATTGTAAGCATGTAAATATTACTTAGGCCAAGTAAAAAAACCAAAAGGGTTTCTCATCCCCGCCCGTCTCCTTTTTGGCCTCCTTTTATTTTACTATTTACTATTTTCAGAAGAAAAAAAATTAAAAAATAATAATAATAATAAAATGGGGGGAAAAAAATCTTATATCAGATTTGTTTGAAGATTTAAAGCTGAAATCATATTTTTTAGATAAAACTGAGTGGCATCTCTGATAGTGATATTTTGAATCTCTTGAATCCAAATAGATGGGCCAAAATAGCAACTTTGCCTCAAGAATTCCCAACTTTCTCATTAATATAAATTATCATCAGTGTCTTGGCACCAAACCCAGCTTGGCGTTCTTTTCAGAGCGGGCAGCAACTGTTGTCGAAGGTGATGGTGCTGCGATTCTGCAGTGAAGGGTCTTACAAATCATTTGTTTTGTCATAAATTGCATCAGTATACTCAAATAGCACAATATCTATGAATAAATATACCTTGGCCAGCCATATTTAGCATGGCGGCCATCTTGGAAAAAATAGCTAAAAATTGAACAATAGTAAATAGTAACGCCCGGCCTCCTCCTTTTTTTTTTTAAGTCCGGACGAGAAACTCTTTTACGGCAACTTTCCAGTGTTGTGATCAAAAGTTAAACATTTATTTGAGAAACTCTTTTGTTTTTTCACTTGGCCTTACTTCTTTGTTGGTATTAATGTATAAACAATGGATCATCAAATGCGACTAGCTCTGAACCCTCTTTTTTAACCTTAATGTGCAGTTTTAGGTTCTGGAGGAAAAATTCTGAAATAGGGAAAGCCTAATTTGGTAAGGGCTGGAAACTAAAAATACATGCGAGGCTCAGGTATAAGAAAAGATTGGAACCGGTGTCTGCAGAGGTAGGCCAGGTTGTGAAGAAATTGGGTTCTAAAGTTGATAACTTACCACAATATTGACATAAAATAATATGAGGGACATGGATACAGATAATTGATCCCATAGGCATTAAATTCTTGAAAAACCCATGCAGCTGAAAACTACAATCCATCATCAATAAAACACACAGTGACAGGACAGACCCACAATTATTCATCATAGCCAGGTTCGCTTGTGTTCATCCACGACACAAGAAATATAAATCACATCGACAGTCTCAAAAAAAACTTGTCATTCACCCACGGAAACAAGGTATTTTAACCCCCAAAAACATTAGCCACTTTCTGCAAAATAACATTTAATGAGTATAAGCCCCCGATACAGGTGTGTTTCCTTTACCTGCCAGTGGATGACTGAGGTATTTTAAACAAATCAACACGTTTACGATAGGAATCCGATATGTTGGCAAACTTCCCCGATGTTTGCAGCCAGGAGACCGGGGGAGCTTTAATCTGTGAGCGTGCTGATGTGCTCTCTCAACCCATGCACTCTCTCCCCCAATAACTCACCCCCCGAAAGACACAAACTCTTCAGTTATAATTTTGTTTGGGAGTTGATTAATTACGGGTAACGTTCTGAAGCAGGCTAAACGGGAAATTGCTCCCATGGAGTACAGGGAGTGAACTGATGTGTCCGGCAAGGGATTGATCTCTGATGCACGCGTGTCATTAAACCTTAGTGTACCCCCAATGCGCCCAGGCTACTGAGAGAGAGACCCCTTGATAACATGAAATTATAATTGTTAAACATGATGCGAGACTTCCAGATGCAGTAACATTATTTTAAAATCTTTTTATTTTCTTCTGACTGTTTTTAAGTAATGTCTTTCCTTTTTCTCATTTTTAAGACACAGGACCATAATGTAATACAGCCGTTGTGCTGATTTTTGTATCCAGTATAAAGATTTTAAAATAAATAAATAAATAAATTCACAAACGGTTGTCACAAGAACTTAACACACCATTTAAACTTGAAGTATAAAGTCAGATATTAATGTTAAGCCCCCTTTCTCCTAAACTAATAATCCCAAGGCTGGGGAACCCATGATGTATGGACAATAAGAACACATAACCAATCTTGTGTGTGCCCCACTCCCGACCCCTCACAAATAGCCGATGATTGGGAACGTCCCCAGAAGCATAATTCATTTGTGTGTGTAAATCATTACACTCACTAACCTCGACTCTGCCAAATCCTCCGAAATTCTCCACAGGAAGTTGTCTTATTGTAGAGGATTGTAGATATGTTGTATGCAATAACAACTTGATTTTTCAAATGGCCAGGCATTCCAATCTCATCCGGGTGCGCAATTGGTGTGAAGACACAAGAGGGCTAGTGTAGGATTAAGGTCACTTGTGTACAAGTGGGCTAGTTGGTGGAATGTGTAGCAAAGACACATAGGCTAGTCATACTTACGGCGAGGGTATTGTCCATCCCGTCTTAGATGGATGATCGCTCCTCTCCCTGCCCCCTCCCGAGTCTTTCAGGACTACCCCCCCCCCCCAAACCCAACCCCACGCCCCATAATCTTTGGGCTCCATAATGTTACCGGTATGCCAACTTAATTTGTTTTATTTTCACTTGTTTCTTTTCTTTTTCGTGGGGAGGGTGACTTAGTCATTGCACGCATAACTAGCAAAAATATATAAGCATATTATTATACAAGTTCAATTATACACGACTAACTAGCAAAATAAACATTATTATTATACAAGTTCAATGATACCACTAAGAGGGAAAACAATGCAAAATACGTCAAACGGGGAGCAGACTGCCTGACATAATAGGCAGAGGTCATAACGACGTTGACCAATAAGGGTCTGCTCATCCCATGGCCGTTTTCGAAACCACAGCTTGGGTTTTGGGCTTCGTCAGTTATTTAGAAAACTTGTGCTTGGTGTGCTTGGCTTTCCAATAGGAGACTTCGGGCAGGCTGACAGAAACCAAGACCAAGCCGCTGTTTCGAAAACGACTGGTCCAACCGGCACGGAAAAAACAACATAATACATTCATTAGACACTTGAATTAATTAGAAGTTTAATATCTTTGTACAGTTCTCGTATACAAAAAGTAGTCAATATTATTAAATCTTGTTTTCATGTTCTTCGTGTTCTCGTATCCTAAATGAATTAAAGGATAATAAAATGGATTACCGGAAAGTGAAATAGATCACCCGCCGGTGACCCGTCGTCGTAAAAGCGAAATACAGTTTCTACGTTTCCAATGAAAGATGGGCGCATGGTCCCATTGCAATCCGTCGTTTTGTTCAATCACTTTATTAATTATTGTATGCACGCGAGCTGCACAGCGATCAATCTCCCACAAAGCATGCTGGGTAATATCGTTTTATGGCAAGCCCTCAACGGTGATGACTGGTAATTATTAAGGGGAAGGGCACATTCGTTCTTTAGGTCTCTCTTTTGTTCATAAACATTTCCAGTAATTTTCTATTTTGTATTATTCCAAAATTCCTATAGGTTGACACCAATTTGCCCTTATTTAATACATTAAACCTTTTGCTGTATAACAATGTTCTTGAGATTTGTTTAGTGAAGAACCACTGGTTTGGGATATGTTGATGGCCTGTTTTGAATATTGATTTGACAATATTGTGGAATTTGTAACGTTTCAGTGTAAAAATGTTGTAACATGTTACGGGAAAACGGAGCGTCCACGGCATGCATTTAGGCTTTTATGGCCTGCTACCTTGTGCTTGTAATAGTGGGCAAGACAGGCTTTCATTGGTCTGTAAGGCCATTGCAAGTTTCCACACTTCAACAATTCAAGGGGAACAAAGGCATGGAACTATTTCCGTTGCCCCCATGACATTTTGGGATTAAATAATTAACAAGAGTACCTATACCTCAAGAATATTTCAATGTTTTCATTTTGAAATCTTCATATAGACACATTCTGTTTTTGTAACCAAAGAGCCACGTTTTGTTTTCGAGTAGCACATAACGGCAATGTGTTTTGTTCATGAGGCGGGCTAGTGGAGGCAGACCGTCGGGTTTGTGACATGACGTCACAGTCACGCACAAAGATGGCGACGTACAGTGATGTTACAATTTATCTTAAAATATGTTTTAACTAACTTTTGAAAAGCTGTACTTTGTTTAATTAAAACGGTAGGTATAGAGTGTGATGATCACGAAATTTCAAAACAAACATTATAAAATCACCTGATTGTGAAAAACTTACCAAGCATTGTTTAAAAAAAAAAAATTGAGAACATCATAAATAATGACTTTGATCAAAACAAGACACACGAAATAAAACGTATTGTCCATGCGAAAATGTTTCCCAGTTTTCTTAAAGTAATGTTTGGAAAGCTACTCGCTCGAACGTGTCCTATAGAAAGATCGACGACGAGTACGAGTGATGCCTGAAATGGAATATCTCATTCAGCACTTTTATGCAAAGAAGTGCGATAATGTGGTAGCTGGTTTTGTCTCTTCTTGGAGTTTTTCAGGGGTATATTCGTGATAGGATCGACGCTGAAAAATTGTAGGGGTTTATTGTGTGTATTTTTTAGGGTCGGAAACCGAAAACAGGTTCAGTCGGAAATACCATAGAAATAGAAAAAGGTGACGTCTTGAAAATAGGTCTAGGGCTGAGTAATGTTTTTTTTTAGGCCAGATTGTATTGGCGTATCGTGAATTTCAATCATTTCAGTGTAATATTAGGCACCGTGGAGTTACAGAGACATGTAATAAAATGAACCAGTTTCCTACTAAAGAATTGCAAACTTGAGCCTACACCAGTCCGTAGACCTACATTTTAGATTGTTTAAAGGCGTCCCGCCTTTTTCTTTACTTGACTTGAATCTATGGAATCACTATTATATTGAATGAAACCGAATCCGCCCGAAACGCTGGCTGCACGGTTTTGACTTTCACGCCACATGGGCGAAAAACATTTTTCTAATTTGCACGGGACAGTTTTTATCAAGCCGCCATTTTTCAATTTACTACACAGTAATTGTCTCTTGATGAGGTCCCTAGAGGGCGGGCTTCCTCCTGCAGGGTTTTGAAGTTGTCTCGTGCGTATTAGAGTACGCGATCAGCGCGTGCGCATTGGGGTATCCAGGTAGAAACATGAAACGAGTGCAGTAATTGGTCTAGGTCTTGTTTCATCTTCCCATATAAATTTTGAGACTTGTTTTGCGGTAACGGATAAATATAAACCTTCTAAAACATAGTTGTAAGAATGCAGGTTCATCTCTTAATTGATCTATTTTTCTCAACTTAAAGCTATAAGTGTACATTTAGTTTCAGACTGAGTTGTGCACACCATCTATGGAAAGCTACAAACTGTATGCTGCAGACGTAAATTGAGCAATCATTCTTTGTCTCTGACTTTCTATGAGGTGGTTTATTTGCATAACTACGTCATCACCACCAACTTGCTGTAAATTATCCGTGTTGAAACTAGCTTCAATCTGATGTTTCATTTGTATGTCGGTTCGTTTGGGGAGAATTTCGGGAAAAATGACTGTTTATGAGGTACGATAATCCTCAATACACCACGGCTACTGCTCACGTGACATGGTGAAGTGCGCATGCTCCATTGCAGCTATGGTTATTTTGTCCAATCAGTACTATTGATGGATAAAACTGGGCGGCAAACTCCTAACAGCAGTTGAAAACTGGGGCGTCCTTGGAAAACTCGACCCCAAGGTAAAATCCCCAGACGTCCATAATTGAATTGGTACCTTTGTTGACACAGTTATAACCGCAACTGAACACGCCGTTTGTCTATACATGAACCCCCAAAAATGTCAGAGTTTTAATCGCGACTGGCCCTAGACAAACACCGAAGCACGAAAATAAACTCTTCGTCAGCTTCGGTCAGACGGCTGTGAGGTGGTTAACCGAGTCGATCACGGGTACCCTATCATCACTTGTGTTCGGTTACAACTTTGGCACAGCACTAGTCTGTTAACCTAGGTTCAATAATTTGGGGTAATCCAACGCATCAGTCACGCAAGATAACCCCTGCAGAATTTATGAGTCAAGTTACGTAAGGTTTGGAGGCTCTATTTCTCTGAAACATTATGTTTTCATTAGTGTAATAATAATATTAATACTATCACACCAACGGCACTTTGAGGTTGATCATAGAAATAGAACCCGGAGAACGCTGAGTGCGTCATTGTGTGTGCGGTTTCGTTGTGAGACCATTTTTATGGACGCGCGTACGCCATTTTTTTTACGCGTGTATGGCAAAATTAGCATATTACGGTCTATGTGCGTTGCCATTTTTGCCATACACGCGTGTCACGTGATGATCATTTTGCCATACACGCGTGTCGCGTGGTATCGAAACGCCGCGTCCACAGACGACACAGAGGACGGTCGAGCTCAGCGTTCTCCGGGTTCTATTTCTATGAGGTTGATACAAATGTTCAAAATGTAAAACAGGGACGCACTACCTTGACGGATCTCCCCTTTAATTTGTTTCTTGGTTATTTTCTCGAACTTTACTTCGGTCTGTCAAAATGCAACCTTGAACCCACAGTGAAGAGAACACAGACGCAATGGGTCGTAAGCAATGACTGCTCTAACAGGGTACCCGTGAGTCAATCTGTGCCAATATACCCGCAGTACATTAACCATGCGAAATAAAAGAGAGACAACGTGCGTGTATATACACAGTTATCACATTCGGTCATTGCAACTTGGGTAAATGAAACGGCGCAAAGGTCGTTTAACCGTTATATTGGTACAGTTCGTTGCCATACACCCGCGGGGCTCTGCCTGACATAGTCTATACAATAACGGCGCAATATTATGTTACGCGTATTTAATCGTATTTCACGGGTCTAGACCAGGACTCCTCTGAGCAGTAGAAAACCTTGAACGGGGGAGCGTTATGCTGATTAGGGATCGATCTTGGAAAATGTTGCGAGCAAAACATAATTGTTTAGTTTGTATTTAGTATTATTCTTCTTATACTTGTGGCCTGGTTGGCTTTGTGTGTAAAGCGCTCGCCTCTCAGCAATGTGACCCTGGTTCGATACCCGGTTATGGCCATTTATGTGAGTAGATTCGTGCGTTGGCTGTTGGGTGTTTCAGGACGTTACTGTAATAGTAACAATGTGTGTTTTCATTTTGCAACTTTCCTCTTGCTTCATAAATTGTTACGTTTTATATTTTCTTCGTTCTGAAGTGCCTAGGTGTACAAGGTTGTAAAGTGGCTTCTTCCCACAGCTTATGATTCCGTGTATCGTACGTCCGGTATTATACCCTAGCACTAGATACTCCATAGCCCATTTTCCTTCATGAGAACGAAAAAACTGGGGCACTTTGTGACTCCAGACATCAGAGAGGGCCACGGACAGCTCACAAGGGTGAGAGTACTTCATTCATTCGCGAATGGACGCACCGCTGCGTCCCAGATCGATGTCACATTGCAACAACCTCCGAAACCCTTCTCTCGATTTGAGACAGATGCTGGCTCACGCGTGCAGGGTTAACACACCGAGAGCGACTTAATAACGCTTGTGAAGAGACTACCAAAGAGATGCCAAAAGGAGAGTCAGTGCACACACCTTGGGTAAAAGTTATTAACTTTACACCCAATTACTGAGGAACGGTACTCCATTGATGGGGGAGATCTCGGTGCTGCTGCCCCTTTAAAACACACGATTGTAAAGAAACACAGCCCGAGCAGAAGAAAATGGTGCCCGATAATTGTTTGACCCTCAACCTACACACGTTCTTCAGAGATTTTAGTTGGGTGTTTTTGTTTGTTTGGGTGTTTGCTTGTTTGTTTTGTTAGGACCGTGTTTGTTTGTTTGTTTTTTATTTGTTTTCTTTTTAATGTGTTTGCCTATATAGGGCCAAATGTAACGATTTGGTGCCTCAAACTTCCCAAGGCAAATGCAAAGAGAGTGGACCTTTAAGTCCGACTGGTTTAGAAACTACACGCCCTCTAAAGTTCAGAATAAAATTCATGGTGGGAGCGAAATGAAAATTGAGTTTCTTTCATTCACACCCTGATCAAATGTGACATCGAGGAAAGGAAATGTGTCCACAAGCAAAGGTAGCAGTATTATGTTGATTCATAGCACCTCCCGGAAATGCTTGTAATAGTGTTTGAAATTCGCCCGCCCTCGTTACCAGGTAGACGTTGTTGGCCCCATTCGTCGCCAGAAGGGACTGCCCGTGGGGAGTTGAGCTTTCTGGGTCAAGTTCCGTTTCACTGCTCCTGTTTGTCCTGTGTGAAGACTCCAAAGTCACAGTCTTTTTCAGAAAGGGGTGCATTTTTGGGGTACTCCAATCATGTTAGTTCAGATGTGTACAACAGTATACAATTCATCGGGGAAGCGGGTGCGACATCTGCAAGATCTGTGAATTTGGTTCCTGGTATTTAGCTTCTTGATAAACTCTCAGAACAGATGGTTATTTTTGATTGGAGGGGTTTATTTTCAGTCATGCTTGGTATGTAAAAAAACCGAACAGTCTCTGTGTTGGGAAAATTCGGAAGCTGCCACTGCTTTTGCAATCAAGACAAATGTTGAAGTATAAGATGTGCCTGCGAACGGGTGAGATGATGATGAGATTGCACCGTGAGATGAGAAAATCTTAAGAGTTCAAATGAGGAGTACATAAAAAACAAGGCATGTCTATAACACAAACAAAGCACATCGAGTGTAATTCACAATGACAAGAGAGGTGCATTGTTCATGGAGTGGAACCAATGCGTAGAGAGGAAGAGTCGGTAGGAAGCCTGGGACCAGGAAGCTGGAACACCGTTTCCTCCTCCTTCTTCTCTTCGCTGTTTCTCCACCGAGACTCAAACAATACTATCGCTTCCAAGCCGTGTTGTCCACCTCTTTAAAGTCGCCCCAAAAAACTCGAAGTTAGCTGCGGCCGGGGAGAACATTTCATGCATTCTGTGAGGGAAGGACATTCAATACAATAATGTATAAAAGAGTGGAGATTTGAGATGATTTCATTTGCAATTAATGCGATATGACACTTAGGCAGGGTGTGATTTTCAAGTGGACTATAAACGCCTGGGACAATTCCTTGCCCGTATTCATCGTCCACTTGGGGTCCTTTGGACTCAGTAATATAAAACTAATGAGGAGCGAATAGCTCGCATTCGGGGGTCCCTCCTCGACGCGTTGGAGCTGATCAATTAAGCCAACGCTGTAATGTCCCGTGCCCGCTTATTTCTCTCTTTGCTGAATTGAATCGCCCTCCAGACAGACGTAAAGAGAACAACATTATTTGAAATACGAATCCTCGTGTGACATTCGAAACTTGTTAGAGGTTGATATCGCCCGGGCCTCGTGTAATATCACTGGATGGAGTAGTGGGGCTATTTCCCATGTAGTTGATATGCAAAACAAAATTGAAAAGCCCGCGAGGCCAGAATCCAAGAAAGAAAAATTTTGTCCAAAGTTTTTTTTTACGGGAAGGAGTTGTTGTAAGCAACTTTAGGTAACCTAGGAAGGTAGCTTCGGAGAAGATATAGACCTCCAATACTATGCCGTAGGCATTTGGGGGGGGGGGGGGAAGATGCCCTGTATATAATTATGACTTACGAGCGTTGGGTCTCACATAAAGGAGGGGCCAGACTACTATTTGACTTCGAGGTTCGGTCACGTGGTTGATTTGCTCTGAACAAAAACAAGATGTCCTTATTTTGAACTTGTTCATCATGCCATGGTTATCCTGGTCTGACTTCCTGACCCTAGTGATGACTAACTACAGGAGTGTATTAAGGGCACCAGACTCATTTTGATTTCTGCCTCGATTTGGTAGCGTGACTTTCTTGGGAGCATGAAAACTCGAGATTACTGCACCGTAATGAAGTCCAATTGAACATACATACTTTTTTTCTTTATCGATGTCTAAGCATCTTGTGAGAGGATTTCATGAAAAGACTGGGAATAATGGAATGGAAGACGATTGGCTTTGATAGGAACAACCTCCACAGCGGTTCGGAAGTATCACTTGTCAGCGAGACCGAGGCGATGTAAACCCATATCCCCGGCACACCGCGTCATCCAGCCCTGGCATTCTGCCGGACCCCGGAGCCAGTTTGGATGATTGCGACACAACCTACGAGAAAATATTTTCGGTTCAACCTCATTCACAGGGCCCATAAATTAATTGCCTCTTCCCCCACCCCCGGGGGCTAGGCTTTCTTCGCTCCAGCTTCGATTACCGTGTGACACGGCGTTCAAGTCATTGTAGAGCGGCACACTGCAGCGGGCGTTCCACCATCTTTTTATCATGTTGGCGGGTTACACCACTGTTTGAAGACGCTTGAGGTCATTTTCAAACGGTCATCGGTTCATGAGACGCAGAAATATCCCACCAAGTCCCCCGCCGTGGCACAGAACAGTCTCAACTTCTTGTCTCCCTTCCCACCGAGGTGAATGTACATGATGTCAACACTTAGCCCCCTTGCCAGAAATTGTTTCTGTCTATAATACCAGATTAGCTGAACCAATTTCAAAAAGGGAAACATTTTCATTTAGTATCTCACAGAAAACGGAAGACCTTTACGTGAGCTTATAAAAATGTCATCATTGCCCTGTGCTGTTTCTATCAAAAGTGTACTGTTTCTTTGTCTCGTATCGTAGTGCCTAAAATTATTACATGTCTCTTCAAACATCTCTATTGTTTGTCTGGCCGTTTTCTCAAGGCAAAGTCTTACTTTGGTAGTGACCCCCAAAATTGTGAATTATTTTATCTTATCCGAAAGCCTGTAGGCATATAGGCCTACTTGTTATAAAGTGGTAAAGGTAGTTTAATAGCATCCTGTGAACATATTTCGTATGAAGTGCCGCCGTTGATATAGAAGAAGAAGTATTTTGAAAAATTTGAATCTCCAAAACTCACCTCAAACCGAGTTTTGAAGTTTCGAATTTCCGTGGCGTCTGTTTGTGAATGCTACGGCCGGAGATGCGGTTGGTACCCGCTGTCACCTCCCTATAATAATTATGTGGATGGATTCGGCGTTCTTGGTGAAAATATCGTGACAGTTTTTCCTGCAACTGTCACAGGTGACCTTTAGTGTATCTTTCTTGATTTTAAAGTTTGCCTATATCAGCATTACGTTGACAAAACCAAACCATGACCCTATAAAACCTAGCCATTCAAACACTATTTCTTTGTTTTGTTTCTCGTTTGCATTTATACTGCCTTTGTGTTCACTTTCTCCCTTTTTCCAGTCTCAAATGTTCAGGTTGGGGGTCTTTTATGTCCTTTGCATACCACAACTACACATTTTTGTTAATCTTTAAAATAATATTTTATTTGCATGCATTCGTTCTTGAGCAGATGTCTCCTGCTCGTCAGTCGTAAACATTTAAAAGCTGGTATGGAATAATGTACTTATGACATATTTTGGTGGCCAATGGGATCACTTTATACTGTGAGGTCACAATGGGAACCGGTATAATGCCACAGAGACATCACAGAAACTGGCAAACAAACAGAACACAGCCACCTATAGTAACGTGCACGTTGACTGTCTCTTGCCGAAAGAACAGGTAGTGCATCGTCCACCCCAGTATTCAGAAAACCCTTGTTATATAATTATAAAGTAAAGGCTGATGTTACATGTTCTCTGTCTCACTGCCCAGGGTTAGCGCAAAGAAGCCATTTCATTCTACTGCATCTGCACTCTAGAAACATCCGGGTCAGAATTGACCCGAATTCCGGAAGTTCCGGGGAACCTGACCCATTTCTGGGTCAGACTGACGCGGAACCTGTTCCAAAAATGACCCTGGAATGAGTCAAACTGACTCAGAATTCGAGTTAAAATCCCATTTCACAACCACTTTCTGGGTCAGTCTGACCCCAAAAGGGGTCAGGCACCGTGGGACCAGCAATCCGGGTCATTTCTAACAGGTCATTTTTCTGACCCGGGAGTGTTTAGAGTGTGTTATATAAATTGCAATCACCATAGACTGCGCAATGTATATCGCGCGTATTCCAACATTGTTTTGTTGGGAGCATTTGTTCCTACGTATACACATTGCTATGAGATGCGTTCAAGTTGATGTCTTCGGCATTGGCTGCTGCGCGCACTGCTGAAAATGCCTATATGAGTCAACGTTGCCACTGGAGCCCTAGCCAAAGTCGTATCATTCGGACACGGCACTGAACTAAACACGTTGCGCACTTTAACCCGCCCGAACGTATTGAATAGGCACAACGTGTGAACAGTCTGTACCTGACGTGATTCCCATTACAAAGCAAGTGAATACAACTCAGTTATAATCACATTTTATTTTATTTTTCAAAAGTGACTTGATTTCAGACGGGACTATTTGAAGATTAGCACCAACCAACTTTTTGTCCGTTTATTATTTTGTTTTTTGAAGTAATCGCTATTTTAAGACTGTCCCTGCAGTTTTTGCGGCGATGGGGGCGCTATTTGAATTTAAAGGTCCAGCACCGAGCCTCTTGTTCTCTTCTACCAATCCACCTACCACACTCTGAAATTAGTTTACCTGCAGACAGAGACCATCTGGCGCCGTCATCTCCCTCTTGATGATGGCGCGGTCTTCCCGAGCGATGGACCCCAAACAGCGTCTCACCGGAATGGAATGCCCGGACTAGGGTGTTTAATGAGTTGTGCAGGTGCGGAGGCATCTGGAGCCAGACGCTCAGGAATGTTTCTGTCTCTGTCGGCTGCTTTGAGATGTATCCCCCGCCCCATCAAGACCGCTTTCCACCCTCAAGGTTAGCCCTCCCGTAGTCAACACGATTCTCCGTAATAAGAGCAGTTTGGCCGGCGGGGGAAGCTTCCATATAGAGTAAACCCACAGACGGGCGGGTGGGTGACAAAATATTTAGTGTTGAACTGTCCAATAGTGATAATTACTAACGTTTGATTTGAAGGTTGGGCGATTTACACCCGGATGTTTGGAGAACTCAGAAAGACCGTTGATGAAAGAGTTCTTCCGGTCCTTGCCAGGGTTTAGGGTGGGGTTGACAGGAGAGGTGTTGAGGATGCATGGGTTCGACGTTGATGGATGCTCGGTGGGAAGGAGGTGGGACACAAGGGTTGGTCAACAAGGGTTGGTAAACTGTATAGTACTCGAGCTGGAAACAATAATTCTTTCATAGATTGCGGTTGATTGATCATACATTTACTTTTGCTGACGGTCTCCATTTGTCATTCGAGATTGTGTAAAGCTTTAGCTGTTATTTTACCTTACAACATTAATATTTCACCCATTTTACGGGGGAGGGGGGTGTTTAAGAGAAGACTGTCGACCTTTATTATGGTGAATCCATCCTGGTTTTCTCCAAAACAAAATAAACCCCAAACTGATGCTTGCAGGGTAAAATAGTATGGCCCTCTTGCATGCAACCCGTCTCTTATTCTTTCTAAGGTACACACAGGGAACCAGACCATCAATGTCACAAATTATGTATAGGACGATCCCTCAGCATTCAACAACCACCTTTTTAATTTCTTTTATGCAGGGAAGGTGTGTCACTGAGGCTGGTTTGGAAAATTGACACATACATTGTATGATCAGTCATAATATCAATGTTTGCATACAGGACATCGATGACAAAGATGGCCACTAAAAATATACGGTAGCCTGTGTTGTACAACGAAGTTTCCAACTCACAGCTGAGTGAAATGGAGACTCGTTGAAATGATACCTTCAGGTTAGTAATAATTTGTTTTGTGAAAACTTGATGTATTGTAGAGTCCCTTCAAAGGTATTAACCGAAGTGGTATAGAGCTGACAAAAAAGTCACAGACGGTGTTAAGATTTTGTGTGATCAACCACATGTAATAACAAACGTGTGGAAAATTTAGGCTTAATATAACAACCGAAATCAGCCGTTGCAGTTTTTTCAAACAATTTTTTGTAAGGTTTTCATATACAGTTTTTTCGAATATGATTTCACTTCAGAGGGAAACATTTCACAGAATTTTTTTTTTCTACATGTACTTCATAATCAGTTAGCTTTCTGACTAAAATGAAAACAATGAAGCTCATTTAATCCTCACCAATTCAAAAAAAAAAAAAAAGGTGGGTAAATGTGATACAACTGGCCGCCACAAACATCAACAATACAGGTGCGAATTGTTGGCTAAATATTTACAGTATTTGTCCTTGCCCGTCCGTCCACTCATTGTGACAAAAGTCACCCTCTACCAGCTGTTGATGCTTAGCCTAGTGGGATTGTGCGCACCAACTGGGAACATTGTCAGCTTTTAATCATCTAAACACCAACAAAAACACGACCTCAGGTGTTCCCCATTATGTTTTGCAATATTGTTTTTACAGCAAAGAGAAAATGCCCTTTTCTCTGTTTGCTCAAATTCTGACATTTTTGGAGAGGGCTAACTGACAGGTGATACATGACAGGTCAACCGGCAATGTGTTAGGCACTTGCCAGTGGTGAAATATCTGTACCTGCATTTTATAGTGTTTTTTAAAGTGAAGATGTAACATTTTAAACAACCGGTCACTCTCCACCTTTTGGATGAAAGGGCTTTCATACTAGCGTAGCCATCTTGCTTCCATACAATCAGTGTATAACAACAACAAAAACAGGCTTTGTGTGCAAAATAGTCAGAGTCCTTTATGCAATATTAAGAATCAGTATTCGTTTATAACTGCTGCACACAAGAAATCTGACAGTGATGGTAGCAGCATGGTAGTTATCTATTGGGAGCTTATTACATTTTGTTCAGTCCCTTCAGGCAAGAGGAAAATAAAGGGCTTCCCTACAGCGTTTCACTTACTGGTCGGGAGACCTACCTGAAAGATGAAACAGTGACTTCACACAATGTCTCTTAGCTATGTGCTATTTTTAGGGCATTTCCAAGTGCCTTTCCAATTGTCAATTATTTGTTTACGTACTAGATATGAGTTATTTTTACGCAAGGAGTTCAACGATTGTTCTAAAGTATTTCAGGACAGGGAGCTCTGTTTAACTACTGGAGACGGTTTAAAGGCGTTTTACCCACGCCCATTCAAGCAACCTTTTGTAACCTTGATTGTTGTGAATCAAAAGAGGGCGCTGAACAAACAGAATCTTCCAAAACTGTCAATCTTTCAACTGTCAACACTTAATAACTGAAAATATGTTTTATAATTGTTTTTGTTTTCCTAGAGGGGACGTGCAGCTGTTTTTGTCAAATTACTTTCTTATGAAGCGATTCTAAATTAATTTAGCTTCATTATAAGTACTTCATAAAGGGCCTTTTCGAAAATGCGTCTCGCACTTCAGATCCGGTGTGGTCTCAGCTCCGGATTTTGAAGCTAGGAATGTATGAGCTCAAAGCCTACCGTGGCCCCAAAAAGCGGTTTCACGAAGGCATCCATGACCCTCAAATCACACATTTTTGTAATGTAGGCCATCAATTTTCACAATTTGTTTTTAGATTAACCAATTGTTTACACACGGTCTGGCTAGAAACAACACCACCCAAAACAGCTAATTATTTTCAGTCGGTTATGAATGAGTAAAATATCACAACACTATGGGCAGAAATATTGGTGTAAGATAACGCGAGCTTGTCAGTGAGGGAGCTCTGACACAAAAATGTCAATCAAAGAAACCTAACGGGTGGTCGGTCAAAGCGTCGGAAATTGTTTAAAGGGATTCTGCATTTCATCTTCAGTCCCTCATTCACTCTGACTATCACGGTCAAGTTCAGATTCAGGTACCACGTATTTCCATATATCATTAACACAAAAGAGTATTGTAACAATTTAGAATTTAGAAATTTTTTGAACTTATATTTTATAATTTTATTCTCCGCATCATAAAAATACAGAAATTTGGTTTCCATTGACACACATAAGAATAGAACATTCATTTAGTTAAAAACATTGATTTAGCAACGTTACACAGATTAAAAGGACAGAAATATACACAGTCAAATAAAACATCCACTTAAAATACGAACAAATTCTTTTTTACAAAGTTGTACAATGAAAGGGAAAACCGGCAGTGAATAAACCTTCATATACGAATGGGGCATTCAGAGTATTGCTGGACCAATAATTTGGAAGAATCAAATTGTATGCCAATGTTTTATGCAAAAAACGTCTAATGTTTAACTAAACTTTAAAAGCTTCTCCCATAGAAGGCCAATCAAGATAGATTGCCTCTTATCTTGTCATTGTTTTCTTATAGTTTTCCTCTTCATCAAAATCAGCTTCATCAAAACTATGGCAAATCATATAAATAATAAAATATCAAAGTTTCACTAAACTTAATTCAAATGTGGCTAAATTCACAATGAAGCATGTGGTACGGTCTCAAACAATATAAAATGGCGCGAAATGATGTAATTTTTTATTTTTTTTTTAATCGAAAGGGAAAGTTGATTGATCCGCCGGAACACCCCAATCCACACACCTCTCGATGTTTTCCTTGTGTATTGTTAGTTCCGGGAATAAACAAAACACATTCATAATAAAGCATTTTATATAAAAATAAATCCCGCCCAAATTTGAAGCATGCGTCATCAGCTCACGCCATGAAGACCGCGGATCTTTCAATTGCGAAAAGAAACGGGAGAATTTGTCTTTCGCCGCTTCGCTATCAATGCCATGTAAATAAACACAGTATTTCTTGTTGCCTCTCGCTTGAACAGTCAGATGTAAAAATTCAAAACATTAAAGAAGCTTATTTGGGTTGACATGTTGACTTTAGGATTGTGGGGGAACATGTTGTGTACAGCTGGATTGCGGATTCAAAGTGGTGGGTTCCATTATGGATTTACGGGCTGGCTTCTTGGGGGAAAGATTATGGATCTACGCTTAACACAAGTCAAGGACATTGTGGTTGGGGTGGGGGTTGGGTCAGCCCAAAGTGATAAAGATAAAGCCATGTACACCGAGAAATGAAATCTTTGTTAACGAAACAAATTGTATTGATCGCGTTAATTGTATTTTAGTTGTCTTAAAAATGGTGTCCACTCGACGTTTCGATGAGTACTGTTGTCTTCAGGAAAAAAGAAGACAATTTCTCGAATAAACTCTATTAAAGCATCCAACTTTTATTACTATGTGAGGTCAACAATGTTCCATGTGCTAAAGCTTAAAAAAAAAAAATACACAAGCAATAAAAACGGATAAACTGTTCACAGCAAACAAGATTTTCTTGTTAGCGGATCTAATGACCAAACAACGGGGAGTTCGCACCAAAGCCGCGAAATTGATTGACACAGTTCTATATACAGTAATTAATTGTTGAGGCTACCCTACCGCGGTGCTCGTTGACACCGCGTCCTCTCCGTGTACACCCCGGAAATTGTCACCCATCGCCCCCATAAAAAGTCACCGGTGTGGGTGGCTGGTCCCGAGATTTGTCGTGGTCTCTGTGAAAGACATTATCACAATTTCGGTTCTTGTTCTTGCTCCGCGGCGGCTTCGGGCACGGTTGTTAATGCCCTACCGATGAAGGGGTTGGGGTCAACTTGGGTTAATAACGCCGATCTTTCTAACGTGTGGTTTCGTCAAAAAAAGATCTCTGATTTGCTTTGGATTAAAGGGAAGGTGCAAGGAAAGCCTTGTTCAGGATACATTCATAGAAACACGACTGTCGTATTCCATTTTCTAAAAACGGGACGGACTACTTCTCTCGTCAGTCTCTGGTTTTTTTTTTTTTACTTTCCGACCTTGCTTTGATTATTAATTTACACTTCCAAAACTGGGGTCTTAAAATTGGCTCCGTGGGCGTTGTCTTACAGATACCAAAAGGAAATCAAAATTTGCACCAAACGGTGTTAAAGTCGCACTAATTTCTGACAAAAACAATTACATTGGTGTTATTTTAACACCCTAAGATGTAAATTTTTATTCTCTCTTTGGTACCTATATGTGGGCGTTGTCTTACAGATACCAAAAGGAAATCAAAATTTGCACCAAACGGTGTTAAAGTCGCACTAATTTCTGACAAAAACAATTACATTGGTGTTATTTTAACACCCTAAGATGTAAATTTTTATTCTCTCTTTGGTACCTATATGTGAAAACACCCAAGGTGTCAATTTTAACACCTTAGTTTTGGCATCGTACTGGTTTGAAGACAAATATCTCGCTTCTTCGATTTATTATTTTCCTCCTCTTTAAATCGACAGCCAAGTGGACGATCTGACTGTGATCTCAAAATAACAGTCCAAATTGCCATCCAAATTGACGGCCGAGGGGTTACAAAGGTAATAATATTTTAACAAGCCAAATTTGTTTCTAAATGCCGATCAACCTTTGAAGTCCCTGTGCAAGCACACATGTCAAAGTTCAAATTGATGTAGCTCACCGCGGAGTGATTTCTCATCCCACGGGATCTGCACTGTGTTTTCAGAAAACCTTGCGCGGAAAGAAGTGCCTGTGTACACTTACATAAAACTTACAACCCGAGAGAAAATAATATTTGGTGTAGTTTGGGTCGTTAATCCATCAGCACGGCGGAATATTGGCAGAAATAATGCACGACAAATTAGGCGGTCCTTGGAGGGGACTTGAGCACGGTCCCCGGATCGCACTCGCAGGGTGGCGGAGTATAAGAGAGAATGACACGGCCTTCAAAGTTTATGGAGACACATAAATTGAAATTTGGAGTTCGAAAAAGAACACCAACCCCGGGGTTAAGATTACTGTTTGGGTTCAGGGGATTAATGGGTGGCGAACCAGTCTTAGGGGGGATTTGCTCCCGGGGCATTTGTTTATCAAAATACAATAAGAGAAATTTTATTATGATATTTTCTTTTTTGTCCTTCACCCTATTTGTTAAATACTCATAAATACCGTATGGAAAATGGGTGCCCGACAGTATTTTCCGCCCAGCCTCGATATGGTTGCAATGCTTATAATTGGACGAATACGAGGCAGCTTTGTCATAATAAAGAAACAGGGATTTGAAAAGTATATACAGGCATTTTTTATTCTGTTTGTATTGTAGATAGGGGTTAATTTCAGAGGTAGACTTATACACTGTCTCGAACTTTTTTCTCAAAGACAAAGTATTGGTAACTATTTTGTTTAAATTGTTATTAGTTTTTCAATAAGTGTGATGCTATTTGCTGATGTTGAACTTAAGCATTGGCGTCTGAAGGAAAAGTAAAAACAAGAGCAACTTAGGCTATGTATTAACTAACATGCAGAAGAAAGTCATAGTTCCTCTAGTTTTATTCTTGAAGCTCACTGATAATAAAATCCATCAAGAATTTACCAATCCTGCAGAGGAACATTTCCGGTAGAAATACTGTTAAATGTGAGAAAATAGCATTTTGAGAGATCTTTGAGAGATCCTAACTCTCTGTCCGGAACCGTTGCTTATTTCGATTGCCTTGATCGCAATAACACCAACAGCAACGTGCGAAACATTCCCTGACCAAATTGAAAAAGTTTGTAATTGTTTCAAAAAAGCGTAACCCCGAACTTGATGAGTTTCCACAGGTTAATTGTTTGTTGTGCTTAATATAAACAAAGAGGATGGAATTCAATTTACTTGTTGACAAAACAGTGATGCACTGTCGTTTTAAAGATTAACTAATACGGGCTCGATTTGAAGGGAAACATCCCCATGACTGCACACACGCTGATCGCCCACTCGGGACCCCTGGTATGCACCTCACCTGTGCCTGTTGACGTAAACCCTGCTTGCGTCTCCGTGACGTTGATGTGTACCACGTGGTCACCGCCCAAACGCAACCTCCACTAACCGGTGTCATCACTCATACACAAAAAAGCAGTGATTTATTACAGCGTAATACATCTCCAGTGATATGTTACAAGGAGTGGTGCTGCACAACTTCTCAAGAGCAAAATATAACCTGGTTCAGATTAAGGGAATTGTCAAGTGGACGTCAGGGACATCTTTAGAGCACGAGGTCTCTCGTATTTAATCTTGAGTTTTCATGAACGGTTTGCAAAGAGCGGGTAGCCCATAAAATCAATCTGTCAACTTTACTTGTTGAACTTAATTAAAGTTTTCGTGGTATCAGTCATCCGTTCATTGAAATCCCTTTCTCTGTGGTGTGCTTTTAAAAACCAGTACCAACCATTTTATGGTTGGTACTGGTTTTTGAAAAGTATATTATTCTGTCATTGTTTGCGTACGTGAACAATAACTAGGTGAACAATAACAATAAACCCACTCTCTGGAACTCTCTTCCTTTACATATCCGAGCTACAAAGTCTCTGGACATTTTCAAAACATTGCTAAAAACTCACCTGTTCAATATTTCTTATGATTGACTATCTGTTTGTTATTTTTTTCCACTTGTTTTTGCCGACACGTTTATGTAAATCTGTTTTATTCAATGTGCTCTTATTTCTTTCTAAGCTACGTAATTTGTAATCTTTTTTGTTATACTCTCTCTGTTTTTTGTCTTTGTTTGGTTTTTATGCGCCTCGGAATAAGTTTAGTCTTAGATAGATGGCGCTTTACAAGTTTTAATTATTATTATTATTAGGTGTGCACGGGTTTAGACCCTATGTGTTTTGTTGTGGTTTGTTTAAAGTGCTGAATACTTTGTTTGAACGCATAGATCGTTGTTCGTAACCTTTGCCTGTAGCAAATGCAGGAGTACCGATCGGACCTAAACCCAACTTTATCAGATCATTCTTGATCGAGTGTACAAAATGGTAGGATGGCCTCCTACGTTTTAGCTTGCATATATACCGTTCAGGAGAAGACACCCTTGCTCTATTGGTACAGGCGATAATAAGGATGATAGTCTGGTACCCTGCATGCGTTAATACCTGTCATCCACAAATGCAGGTGTGATTGGTGACCAAAGATGACCGTGTTCACTAGCTGCGGCTAAAGGCCTCAGCAGCCAGTTGTCACCATACACAACATTAGTTGAACGCTGCCCAAAGTGCCTTATGGCTGACGTTCGGTTGGATGCGGCTATGGCTAAATCACCGCATCCCCCCGTAATGCAATGTTACTACAAACCCTCTCGAAGGACGCTACTTCAAAACGAGATCACACCATGATTCAGCATCGCGTTGTGCCAGATAAATATTTTATTTCCATGGGATTCATATAAACCTTGTGTGATGAATCCAAGATCATATTCAACGGCCTTTCAACATAGAAGCTGAGCTTTATCTGCATTTGAATCTAAGACCTTTTTAAGATTTAGCACGTGCCTGTGCATAAATTTCTCGGTTTGAGTCATGGAACCTTGTGCGTGTATTACGTGACTCCAACGAACACCAACTACTCGTAAGATAAAAATCTGGTGAACAAAAAAAAGTTGCGCGCGGGCGCGCTCCCGCCATTTTCGCTGTCAGTCTCCATCGACGTAAATGGCCGTCATTCTTCCCCTTTCGCGCCATGTGTGGGCAGACGATCTAAGAATAATACACGCCCATGTGACAATATTATCGCATGGGTATCTTCCGCTGGTGCTCCGAGACAGGTAATGATCAGAGAAGGGTTGCCGTGGCAACCGGCATTGGCTTTCCGATTATGCTACGATACGAATCACCCCCGAATGTCAAACTGCATTATTTAAGTGTCACTTGTTTTGATGTCAAAAAGGCACGGAAACGCAAGGTGTGAATTTAAAGGGAACACGCAACAATGGCGGTTACTGGCTCCTGTGAAAAACCGAGTCCGCAGTGTGACGTCACAGTGTTGTTTTAATTCCTAGGCGCTTAAGGGCTTTTCGCGAAACTCGGCATTTTTTCCCAGCGTAACGCTGATCAAAATGTGGTGTGTTTTTTTACATTATGATACAATTTTTATTGAGTTCCACTAATTTGTATGTAATCATTACACACTCGTTTACCTTTCTACAACAAAAGAACAATTATCATTAATTTGGTTCAAATTTATCTAGATACAATCGAGTTTAGGTTGAGCACAAACGTGTACTTACTCACCCAGTAATTTTATTTGAAATCCTTTCATCACAAAGAAAACAAAAAAACTAAAAACAAAACGGGAAGAAAAGGGATTACAGATTTCATTCTGCATAATTATGAGGAAATCTGATTTTAATGTAAAACAGCCCGAGTTTTGATTTGCCTTAGGCGGTGGCTATACTACGTCCAAGCCGGAGGTTCAAAGACAAATTGGTCTGTGTTGGTCGTTTGTTTTCTTTGTTTATATTTTCATAAATATTACGCGTTTAATGCCAAATAATTGTATTTAGAATAAGGAAACAACTGCGGTGTCTTCATAGTTTGAGCATGGAGTAAATTTCCTAACTCCATGGTTTGAGCTTGCTCTGTGGATGAAGCCAAGTTGAACTCAAGGGACGATACATGACGCCTTTAATTATGTGCACACGTGGGCAGTGTTTGTCTGTACTGTATTCACTGAGGGCGACACCTTTGCTATTCATAAAAGCTCAATATTATGTGAGCATGGACTGTGTGCTCTGCGTAGCCCAATGGGAAACACTGAACAACAAACAAGTTGATTGTTTCATTGCGGGACCAGCTGAATAACACACACAAAAAGACTCCCCGAAAGTGCATGGGTGGATTGTGACATCAGGCTGGCCAGCCGTTGCTGTTTCACTGCCCGCCGCGAGCGTGCTGAGACGCGCACCTTTTGATCTCCAAACCCCCCTCGCGGTAGCACCCCTTGGTCATCCCCAGATGCACCGCGTCAATGGGTTTTAACTCTGAGAGTTTCTGTAGTTTGTTCATAGAGTCTTTAATGTTTGTTTCGTCCCTTTTTTTTTACAGGGAGATAAGGGAGTGGGAGAAGCTGGCCCGCCGGCAGGGATCACGAAGAGAGTAGAGACGTCTGCCTGGCTTTTGCTACAGGTAAACATTTTTGTTGAAGATTCAGCTGAGAGGCGGGGGAAATTGAAAATCAAGTTGTGTACAGAAATATACATAATTGGGCCAAACGTGACTGACGGAAGTCTAGTCAAAGTTCAGACTGCTCTTAATGAGATTTCCCTATCTTTAAACAAGACAGACAGACAGACAACGTTGTTTCTGTGAAAATACAGACAACGTTATTTCTGTGAAAATACCAAGTTTTTCTCAACCCAAATCAGTTTTACCACACGGTCGTTTCTGGTGTGATATGTTACATCACATGCCTTGTAAACTTGTCAGTCAAACTATAAAGCTGTCCATCATTTTACAATGGAGCGGGAAGGGTAGAAACCGCTCTCTTTGTCTCGTCAGCCAATCTTCACTCTATCTATTTATTGCCATGATTTTATCACCGACACCTGTTTTATAACTCCTAGACAGGTTGCTAATCAATTAAAGGCCTCACTGGGGCGCTATTATTAGCCACAATAAAACAATTCTGTTGACAGATGTGGCTAATTTTCTGGAAACAATCGATTCTATTAGGTGGCGGGTGACGCGAAAGCCCCAAACCCCGGTGTGACCCCTTTACGTCAAAACGTAAAACAGCCCCAGCTTTCACCTCCCTGTCTCGCCTGAAAGTTCGCCAAATCCCCCCATCGCCCTTGGGAGGGGAATCACGCCAAATGTCCGCGGAGGACCGGAGGCGGTTGTCAGCTAGGTATATAATAGAAAACTAACAATTTGGGCGCAGTGTGCCGCGGGGCTTGTTCGATTACACCTGCGTTGTACCCACGTAGCAAACGATACTCAACTCTCTGCCGGTGACAGACGTCCACAAACTTGGAGCGCTTTTCTTTCAGTTTCTATTACGAAGAGTAAAGTGCGCCCGCATTGACCGCAAATCTGTCTTATTGTGATTAAGCCCGGAAGTACGATTGCTTTCTTGAGGCATGACATTCAAGCAACAACCCAACGGATGTCTCGGGTTGTTACTGTGTTAGGAACACATCGTGTCGTTTGATTGAGTTGACTAACTCAAAAACGGAAACGACATGACTCGCTTGGATGTTGAACTCGTCTATATTAATATCAACATTACATCCACATCGCGGTTTGCCGCCAAAATCTCTAAACCGTGGTACAACGCATGCGTTAAAACCGACCAATCGTGACTGGCATTGTTATCTGTTAATTTGAACTGAACCAGACGACTGTTGGCTCAGTGCAAGAGCACAGTTTGATTCATAATACTGACTGTTGGCTTAGTGCAAGAGCACAGTTTGATTCATAATACTTTAAAAAACGAACTATAGTTCTTTGGGTAAAGAAATGTTTTAAATATGATGTTCATTCCATGCTGTCAGATAGTTTTGATCTATACAACAATATTGCTTCAATATAGATTCTGACGTTTTGAATCGTGAGAAAGACCCCATTAATTATTTGTCTGCTGCTTAATTAGTTTGTTTTGAATCACAGTTACATTGTTTTGAAATAAAATAAAGCGTTTTACAGTTACAACTATTCGTTAACCATTTTGCTGAGTGTGGTGGGAACAGTTTTGTGAATTCGAATCAAGTTGCTTTCAACTTGATTGAGCTTATGTTTTGAGTAAGGATTACGGTTAAGGTTTACCCTCTAAATACTCCCGGGTCAGAATCAATCCGGATTCCGGGTTCTGAGGTTCCTGACCCATTTATGGGTCAGACTGACCCCGAGAATGTTTAAAAATTTGAGATATACAGTATATATATATATATATATTTTGTACTTGGATTCTGCGTCAGCTTGACCCATTTCGGGGTCAGTCATGACACATATTTCTGGCTTGCTGACCCAGATATGGGTCAGGACCCGAGGGACACGGAATCCTGGTCGCTTCTGACCCGGAAGGTTTTTTAGAGTTTGTTGTACGTTTATTCAGATTTTTAACAAAAGATGAAGCCTTCGATGTTTGAACACATTTCTACGATCACACTAACCTTGCAGTCAGCCGCAAAACAATGTTTACGCAGATATAGTTTCTGGTCTACACATTGTTAGTTTCAGCTCAACGCATTAATTTGACACGTTAATAATACGGTGCCACCATTCGACTGAAAACACGTCTACCTGGAATGATTTCATCAACAATTTCGTGCCTGACGGGCGCACCCCTCTAAATGATCTCCCATAGGAACCAATGCTAAATGATAATTATTCAAAAATACTCAAAAAATCGTGTAAGTCTCTCAGCCTCTTGAAAACCAATCAGACATATTTCCGGACAACTAAACTTCAGAATTCTTTTCAATTTTTGGCAGGTCAGCCGTTTGGAATTTTTGCTAACTACCCCAGAAGAAAAAAACACGATTTTTTTTTTTTTTCCAAAACCGACTTGCTGCCAGTTTTCGTGAAGCACTTCTCCACTTCCCCGGTCAAATAGGGCCAACTTTAACGCCTAAATTTATCAAGTCTCCTCAAAAGTTGAAGCACAGAACCCCCAGGTTGTGATAGATTTTTATATTTACACAATCTATTAATTGCATGACCCCCAAAACGTTATAATTAAAAATAAGTTGTGGGTTTACAAATTATGATAAGTAGCTTGGCGCATTAATTCTGGCTTATTTAGTGTGGTGCACCCTATAAGGGCACTTAATTATTCTTTATGGTTAAAAAATTATGCTTAAATTGTTGAGAATAAGTCACTGACTTGATATCTGGAAAAAAAAAAGTGAAATGTTATTGCGTTCGTCTACAACAAGGTCAAACATGTTGGAGCATTTACATGTACTCTAAGCACTATGCGAGAAGAAAAACCTGCACGACACACTGTGTACATTCTAAGGACAAGTCAGAAGTTATATCCAAGTCCTCACTCAAAAAGTTATTAACATGTCTCTTTTTTATCACAGGATCATAAAAACCTTACAAGTTATTTAATTAATCATTAAGAAGGGGTTAATTGGCATGAACAAGCTGTAAACATGGAAGGGGGCTGGCCGGGGGGGGGGGGGGGGGTCACATTTTGCTTTCCCTTAAATTATTCTAACCATGCATTCATATTAGTCTAAAATGGGGAGCTTTATAAAATCTAGAAAACACATAGGTCACTTTTTGTACATTTAACTGCCCTTTCAAATTGTATTCTACCTCTGGAACGGGGTAAAAGGGGGAAAGGGTGGGCGGGGCGTGGGCGGGGCATGTTGAAAAAGGCCAAACCATTATGATTGTTTCTGGTTGATGGGGACAAGTTATAACTCTATCCAGAAACAGATGGCTATTATC
The DNA here is from genome assembly GCA_037783415.1 of Leptasterias polaris. Taxonomy (NCBI): domain Eukaryota; kingdom Metazoa; phylum Echinodermata; class Asteroidea; order Forcipulatida; family Asteriidae; genus Leptasterias; species Leptasterias polaris. Next base: position 2,306,166 of record JAZGTN010000035.1, read on the forward strand.
TTAGACAATTCCCCTGGGATGGGGGCCTTTTCACAGGTCCTACTGTCCAATATGGAGCATTGGCAATGGTTTTATCTTGATGAATTTTTGTGAAATTTATCTGAAATTGAAAAAAAAATAAAAAAAATAAAAAAAAAATATTTTGGCATATCGGCCGAAATTTGTGCGTTCAGCGTAGTGTCGGCCCTGATACGCTAGCTTGTGCATCGGGAGAACTCTAAAAGTATTTTTGCTTTAGACCACAATTAATGTGAGATCACTTATGATGGATGCCATTCAATGTTTGTAACAAATCCATTGCCATAAAAATGGGTAGAGCTAGACGCGGCATTTTCAAGATGCAAAAAAACTTGGTTCAAGCCGAAAAATAAATTTAATTCACTAACAAGACAAAGGCAGTGAAACTCAAAGTATACCTACACCACGGTATGTCAGGCCAACCCATCAGCAGTTGAGTTTAGCCGCCCCAAATACGGAGCGAGGAGATTTCTGCCACATTGCAGCACAGATGGAACAAGACAACCGCAGAAATGTGATGCTCCTTCGCCCAAAAGTTGTAGAACTGGCTCCAGTTGACAAGATCCAGCTCAAGGGAGTGATCCCAATAGCCAACAAATGTGGCCAGCCACTGCCCAAGAGAGGAACTGATCACCAAGGAGGAGGTTATCGTTTTGTAGACATCAACTCAGCTCTAGAGCTGGGTGCACAAGCTGTACTTGATCATCAACAAACACATCCTAAGTGTGATGGTCAACCTAAACTATTGGCTGAGGCAGAAGAGCGTAGAGGTTTAGCCGTCTCAGAGGTAATGTCCTGCAAAAAGTGTGGTTTTAAAACACAAAAGACAAAACTTTACAGTGAGATAGCTAACGAGGGTAGGAAGCGGGGACGACGCACTGCAACCCCAAACATGTCTTTCCAAGTTGGCCTGCAGAACACTGGCATTGCAACCGCAGGTGCGAGGAGGCTCTTGACATCAATGGACACAGCTGTACCATGCACTAGTGGGCTGCAAAAAATTTCGAACAAATGTGGTGAAATTATCAAAAATGAAAATATCAGAGACATGGCAGACAAGAGGAAACTAGTGAAAGACATCCGTGAGCTCCAAGGCTTTGAACGAGAAAGTCCAATTGCAGTTGAAATGGACAGGCAGTATAATAATCCCCTGCGCAACTGTAGGAAAAAAACCCCATTTGTTCCTGCAACACAGACAAGAGACACCGTGTGCGAGAACGCAACTACTTCAAAGTTTGTTATAATGTACCATCAAGAAAACAAGCTTTGTAAAAGTGGTGAAATGTCACCATCATCATTCGGTCAACAATGCACATCCGCTAAGCACGGCGACAAGTGCACAGCTACTCGTCCAGCGCATTTCAATATGGGAGATGAGAGAGAAGGGGGTGTTCGATGTGCGACTAAACTTTTGGAGTGCACGGAACCAGTTCTTGTGGATAGAATAACAACAGACGCTGACGGCTGTCTAGCAAAAGGAATGAATTCTGTCATGAGAAGAAGAACGGGAAAGGAAATGGAAAGTCTGCTGGACCCATCCCACTTGAACCGCTCGCTTTGTGCGGCAGTCAGCCGAGCAAACTTTAGCAGTGACATGTTCCCTGGGAACAGTGCAAGAGACCGAAACAGAGTACAGGACCGATTTGCTGATGACGTGAGTCACAGAGCACAGGCTGAGGCACACCATATTTCCATTAAATGCGGAAATGACACAGCAAGCATGAAAAGACTGGCTGCAAAGGCGATTGATGCAATTCCGAACTGCTACATGGGAGACCATGAGAAATGCAAACAAAATTCTCATGTTTGCAACGGTAAATACAAGTACCCATACCTCTCTCGCTATGTCCGCGGCAGATTTATTTTAACATCTAAAGATGAGGAAATCTTAAAAACAATTTTGGAAAAACGCATAGGAGACGAAGCGATAGAGAGAACCAAGTACAGAACAAGTTCCCAGAAGTCTGAATCCATGAATCATGCCTACGCCATGACAAATCCAAAAGGAACACTAACCTTTTCAAGGAACGGAGCTTCAAGAGATCACAGCGCCATCCATCTGGTGAACAACCAACATGCAAACTCTATTATCAAAAAGTGTGAGGCAACTCATTGCCCCATTACTGCTGGATCACCCGCTGCAAAAGCCCTCGATGCAATGGACAAAAAACAACAATATCACAAAAAACGTGTTATGGGAAAGATCTACAAAAAGCGACGAGCACAGTGTCGAGCTGAACGATATCACACTTACTATGCTAAAAAAAATTTGTATCAACCTGGCCAACTAAATCCAAAGTCACAGGACACTAACTCATCGTATAACTATGAGGGGCCAAAGATTCACAAGGAGCACAATTACAGCAGAATGTTCTCAAAATGGAAAAACCGATAGAGTGTAACTCTAATTGAATCACTTGACTTTTCCGGAAACTTGACATTCATAATAATGCAATGTTTACACCTCCCCCACTCTTCTTGTTCAGTTATTAGTTAATACCAACCATGCCATGTAATGTATGATGATGATGTTTACAACATGTTTATTTCTTCCTAATTGAGGAAGCAACCAGCCGCTGTTGACCCATGATTTTCTTGAAAGTGACTTACCATCACAGTCTCATCAAATAGTCATACACGATAGTCGTACCGTCGATCGTAGTTTGTCCCGTCTTACACACTGTATACTGACTGTTAAGTGTGTAGGAATAGGATGCCTAAAAAAAAAGCAAGCCACTCTTTGAAAACGTTGAATTATTCTGTTAACAAGTGACAATGTTATTGCTATCTATATTTTATTATAATTACTGTTTGCAGCCAGAGGAGTGATGTTTTCACGAACAATAAAAAAAAACGGCGATAACTGACGAAAGAAGTCTCAAACAACTCATTTCTGTCACGCCTGCAATTGTAAACAAACGGCAGACATGTTTAAATCCCAACAAAAATGGCTGCAAGGGCGCCACCATGTTGTATATATAGGGCGCACCCCTCTAAATGATCTCCCATAGGAACCAATGCTAAATGATAATTATTCAAAAATACTCAAAAAATCGTGTAAGTCTCTCAGCCTCTTGAAAACCAATCAGACATATTTCCGGACAACTAAACTTCAGAATTCTTTTCAATTTTTGGCAGGTCAGCCGTTTGGAATTTTTGCTAACTACCCCAGAAGAAAAAAACACGATTTTTTTTTTTTTTCCAAAACCGACTTGCTGCCAGTTTTCGTGAAGCACTTCTCCACTTCCCCGGTCAAATAGGGCCAACTTTAACGCCTAAATTTATCAAGTCTCCTCAAAAGTTGAAGCACAGAACCCCCAGGTTGTGATAGATTTTTATATTTACACAATCTATTAATTGCATGACCCCCAAAACGTTATAATTAAAAATAAGTTGTGGGTTTACAAATTATGATAAGTAGCTTGGCGCATTAATTCTGGCTTATTTAGTGTGGTGCACCCTGACATGACGCGCATCCCGCACAGCGCCCTCTGTGGTCAAGTTCCATGTAACGAGTATCTGCAATTGTTGACTTGTTTTTTGAGTATTTCACTTTTCTCTCGCTTCAAAACAGACTTAATGTTTTTGCTTGTGGCATTTAGTATAGTAAGTTTAGTGGTCTGACTTTTGATAGACAGAAGTAGCTTGCTGATTTTCATCCCAAAAGCTTGCTTGAACTCTTTCGTGAGAATAGCAATGTCTGAACTTTTTGTGAGAATACGCGTTTGTGTATGTGAACAGTATATGGTCTGCAACAGACTTGCAATTAAACTGGTATTGGTTCGGAGCCAACATGCTGCCTTGTTGGTTTTACATTAAGTAGTGTTGTTTATTGTAAGATATTATTCTTGCATCTGGCCGCATTAGTCATAGTATGCCTTGCCCATGCTTTGCCAAATGATACAAAGCATTATGTTACTGGAGAAATCACAAGTTTTCACAAGAACCGAAGAGCCTCGACTTTCTGTCAGCACGATGTGTCTGTCCACAGCTCAATGCAAGAAAACACAAAATCCGATATTGATGGATATTGCACTGTCTGATTTTTATCAACTGTTGACATGAAGAAGTGGCACCCTCAAAACTTGTTCAGCCGTTATCATTATGACTATTAAATTTCATGGTAGGATGACACAAAATGTAAAATTTCCCAAGACCAGTGTTGTTACCTGCCTACCAGAAAATGCCCTGGAATGTACTTTCTTTTTGTAAACAAAGGTCTGTACTTATTGAGTCATGCACATCCAGACACCCTTCCAGGATGGGAATCAAACCAACTACCTTCTGTCTACGACTTAACAACTCAGATTGACTTCTTATTGGATGGTCCCGGGTTCGATTTCCGCCACCCCAGGCATCTGTCGATGTTTTCCCCATCGAACTGAAAACTACCAGTCATAATCAGTACCGTCATTTGGGAGAAAATTAACGTTGAGCTATTTAAGGAGATGGTAAACGACTCAGGAGATGGTAAACAAAAGATTGTTTGAGATAGATTTGCTGTTACAAGCTTGACATTTTAATACTTTGGGGGAGGGAGTCTTCGATGTACTACATTATTATTTCTGGTAATGAAAACCAAGGATGCTCCATACATAAAATCCCAAGCCCGAGGAAACCTGTACAAGGGTGCTTGCCATGTGAACCAAAAACACTGGGGTTAAACCCCTACTCTTCCACGATAAGTGTTCTGGGGTTTTACGTGCACTATCCAATCACAGTACACGGGACCTTCAGCTTCATATTCCATCGGAAGGACAAAGCAATTATGGTAAAACACCTTGCTCAAGGACACAAGTGCCACTACCGGGACTCGAACCCAGACTCTGCTTATCAGAAACACCAGAGCTTGAGTCCGGTGCTGAATCGCACGAACACGCCACTTTTTTTATTTCAAAACAATAAACAGTGAGGGTTTTGTAATTGTATTACTACAATCAAATGGCAATGAGAAAATTGTCAGCTTGCTGCTTGGAACTCACAATCACGATGAAATGTTTTCATGACTTGGTTTACAATTTCCTCTCGAAAAGAAACATCTCAAGGATTTTCTTACTGTCGTCAATACTTGTAAGGTTCAAAGTGAAACTGCGACGTGTTGTTTTTAAGATTGGCAATAAACGGTTGGCCTCCTTTTTCTGGCACGATCTACTCGTTCCTTTGTATCCCTCCGTTCTCATCTACCTCCCCTTGTATTTCACAGGGACAGCAAATTGTGATGCATGGAGGACTAATGTTGGTCACCATTGCTCTACGGGCTAACACGATTATGCCGACCCAGCGCGTCGTTCCACCGTTCGACGTAAACCACCGTCACACGCTTCACACACTTGGCGCTAATACAATTTTTTCCCGCTCGACACCTCCGTAATTTTGGCGTCCGTTTTTCTGGAATGAGAAGAGAAGAGGGGAAAAAATCGCCTGCCGATCGGAGATGAGTTGATGCGACCTTGAACGATCAACTGGAAATTCAGTGGAAGTAACAAGAAGATTTGCTTAAAGGGGCAGTTGACACGCATCACACAGAAAAGATCAGAAGGGCTACAATCTTCGTCTGACCCGTATGCAAATTAAGATGGCATTACTCGATGACACACTACATTTAGCGTGGCCGGAGTGGGCTTTACATGCAAACCACGTTCTGTACGGGTCAACTGGTTGTGCAAGCCTCCTCCAGTTTGGAGATTTAAATTTAGCAATTTTGGAAGGGACGGTACATTGTTGGTTTAAGAGTACGGTAGTTCAAATCCTAAAATATACACACTCATTAATGAAACAATAAGACATATATTTTGTTTAGCAATCAGTTGACCAGAGGTCATAATTACATTTTTATTCAACACAAACTTTGATGTCAGTTCCAGTTTTCAAGACGCGTAATTTTTGCTTGTATATAAACCAACTATAAACTCTGTGTGCTTTTTAACAACCCGGGTCCAGAAAAGAAATTTGTCCAGTGTGACCGTGTTTCAAAATCCTAGAAAAAAGGCATAAACCGGTTTTTGTTCGTCCAAAAACCAATGAACTCGTTCAAACAACAACTCTGGTCGTTATAAAAATGCCTAAAAACATGTCAACGGATACCGCCCTCTAACGGTGGCATTGTGTTAAGGGGTGATCATGGACTGAGCTCCGTTATCCTACGCTAAAAACCGTGTGTCTATCATGAATTTCCGTAAACAAGACCTGTCAAAGTCAACATTTTGCAAAGACGCTACTCTGTAGCATGTGCTGGGTGTTATTTGGCGCAGTTTATCCTGAAATTGCGTCACACTAGGAGTACTGGTGATAGACTTAGATTACTTATGGATTTTTGTCCGCCCCTTCCTCCTCCCGAAAAATCTGGCTTCGTATCCCTTTCCTCGAATGCCCCCCATTTTGTATATTAAGCACACCTTGTTGTTTTAATTTGTGACTGTTGTTATGTTAACGAGATAATATGGACATAACGACAAGCGCCCTCTATTAACTTCGGAACGGAAACTAAAAGGACAGATTGAGTTCTCGGAACTCCTCACTCGGCAAAGCTCAGCTCAACCCCCCGTACATTCAAACCCTGGAGGCGAGATCTGCCCAGCCATAAGTCTACACGGATTTTCCAGCTCCGAAATCTCTTTTCCGTGGGCAATTGTTAGTTGTTTTGCAGAGTCGACTCCCACAATTCCGTGCTCGGGAGGTGGATGACGTAATTAAGCCAGGTGAGGCTAATTGGCAGCCCAATTCCTACATCACGTCTTGTAGGGAAGACTAGACCAGTTGAGTATCTCATCATACACACGGTGGGTAAGATAATACATATGCTAAGCAGCGCCCCAAGACAGGTTCGGGGTACAGTTGCCGTTTTGGCAGTGTTTTAACGAGCAGTTCCTTGATGCGATGGACAAACGACTGGGGATAGGAGACCCAAAACCGACGACGAAATCGGAGTGCCCGGCCCCGGTGCAGTGCTATATACACCCAAGACTGTATATGGGCGAAGCGGCGATATAAGAACAAACGTAACCGTTAAACGCTAACAGTACGCTCGACCCCTATCGCTGGGAGGCGCGACCTAGATTTTATGGCGAAATTAGTTCAATGTAGGCCGTAACGGCAACAGCGTGGATCGTGTTACGCGTGCAGGAAAGCCCACTGCCGTAGATGAGCAACGGGAGACAGCCAATGAGGGACCGCCATAGGGTGGGTGACGTCGAGTTTGGGCAACAAAAAGTGAGCTCCTTTTTTATAGACACAGTGTTGTATCAAATACAAGCCGCGAGACAAACAATGATGACGTATTCAAATTGCCAGCACAACCTCATAGTGTATTTTGTCTTTTGGTGTGAAATTGTGAGGATACTTCAGGCTTATCTGTAATAATGACCTTAATCTATACCCCTAGCAATAATCTAAGTTGTCATTTCTTTCGCCCTCGAGGACTGTCCAATCCTACTCCCTTGTCCTTCTCCTGTCTCTTTCAGCCTCCTCTATCGTTCCCCCTACCTTCGCCTCCCTCTCTTATCTTCCATCTTCATTATACTTCACCGCATCATCTTTTACATCTCCCTGCCTAACCTTCACGTCTTGAAACTACGATTCACACATTCAACAACCACAAAACTCAAGACCAGTTTGTCTTTTAGTCTCACGCTCTCTCACGTTCTCTCTTTCGCTCTCCCATCCATGCCGATCCATCCTCATTTGAATAGATTACACTCATTACCTCCCAACCGTTCTGGAAACGAGGTTAAGTCTCGGGTACCATAGATAAATATTGACAGATTCCACGATCGATCCCATCCTTACTCAAGTAAATAAAAACTGAACATTTTCAACTCTTTTCTCTCCCGTACGATACTTGCACCCGCGTATTCCCGATAACACCCGAGGCACTGCATGTTATATATAGGCGGTAGAAATAGGTCAAGCATGCTGCATGCCAATACGTCCGTGTATTTTGCTGTGGAGAGAGACCGGGATGTGATGTGAGAGCTGCCAACCACGAGAGAAAATGAAATGTTGACAAATTTTGCCGAGGAGCGCCCGGGGCCGTCTTTACCCGATTTTTCTCGCGCAGTGGGCCAGTCGTGCATGCATTATGTACGACCGAGCTGGCTCTATGGGGGCAGGAGGGGAGTGTACGGGGGCTTAACTCGGGGACGAGCGAGCATTCCGTAGTGTTCGGGTAATCGACGAATGACTTGCCAAAGGCGAGCGAACACACACTGACAAACTCGTCCAAAGCGGACAGAATAGACAAACTAAAGGAATTCGTGAACAGCTGTGGCAAACAATGTGACTTTGGCTTCATTTAGTAGCTAATACGCTGTAGAATTTTCAAATCTCACCTCATAAAAAAAGGCACACGCCCACCGAGTAACTTTTTTGTTCGTGTTTACGGGTAGTGGACAAGAACTAAGTACATTACATTATAAAATCCAATAACTGGTGAGTTGAAATAGGCTTGTGTCCCAGAAGTAAATTGTACGCACAGTTTGCGCATAAACTATAAGCCGGTGTTGTCATAGCACGGGCTAGCAGCGGCCCATCGCCCCGTCACGCGTACAATCGAATTAGGACAAAATTGCATGTACTGCGTAGCTAATCTAATTTCGCATAGGGCTGATTATAAACACTCAATAGATCGTTGATGGCGAGTGTCTAAATATGATAACATACAGAGACGGGGTCCGGTTTGTCTACGCACTTCGTCATCATCTCGGTTCGTTACAGCGGGCAAAACATTTTTGCCAGGGTTGCCCGGGTCTATACTTCCGTGGCTCTGGGCGTCGGGTCTATTTGGCTTGGCGGGAAAATATAATCAAATTGGGTAAAGGCGTAAAATGCCGCGAACTGCCCTCAAATTGACGCACGGCTTCAAGTTGAACGTATATCGTTTTGACAGCCCGCGCTTATAAAAATTAAAGTTCTCACATGCGATAAAAACTAGAATTCGCGAAAATGCCATAGCTACGGAAGTACAGGACTTGAGTTTGTGGGGGAAAACGGCCCCGGGAGTTTACATTGAATCGGTTGAAATATTCATTACCCGGTTGACTCAAAGGGTTTGTTTTTTCGTGGAGACGCGGCGGCCATTTTGATTCACTTGCGATACACGTTGTCTATAATAGAGGATGCAGTTTGTTATAAGGCATACTGTAATAGGCCATAATGTAATATTTGCATATAATGTTTAAGCTGGTTGATGTTGAATGTAGCTTGTTCCGTATGACCGCTAGCAACCACGCCGAGGCCGCAATGAAATAGTCCGTTGCCTGCTTTATAATAAGTAAATAGCTAATTGTATCTTGGCCGAGTTTTCTTTTTAAATTTTGTTTCGAGTCCTTGTATTTTTTCAGGCTTTGAGTATTATTTTTACATAATAGTTTTCACTGTCTTGTCTCTGATCTTGTGATTTTTTTATATTTTTTGCCTACCCTTTTTACTGTTTTCTTACTTCTTTGCTCCATTTGTATCTGTGAAGCGCCTTGAGGCCCTCGCATAAGGCGCTCTATACATATTTTATTATTCTTTGGTCCGTTGCTAAAGCTACATTTTTTCAAAACTCAATTGGAGTGTCATTACTTTTTTTTTTTTTGATAGAATAATATCCCTCCAACTCAGATCCAATGCGTTATTTTTTAATTAAACACGAATCACAACCAAGTCTTCGCTTCAACGCGTCATTTTGACATGCCGCCCGAGAGACTGAAAGTACTGCACGGCTGTGAGTATCCAAACGGCCCTCACTAAAAGTAACTAAAAGCCAAACACTCCACGCATTGCGTCGCATCGTTTAAATTGTAGGAAACGGCATGCCCAGATGAGGGTGATTCACTTAGCGACTTACACATAAAAATTAATTACATTTAAATTAAGACTTTGGGGCTACGAAATGTTTTCTATTCGGAAGACGACCACGTCCGCATCAACAATACTATTTTTAAACTGTAACCTTCTTTGACAAAATTAGAAAGCCTGAAATGGGAGTCGTGAAAGAAAACTGACTACATACACGAAGTGCCTGGTTTTATAGCCACATCCATTGTACAAATTATTCCCTTTCGGACGCAATTTACATTGTATTTTACAAGAGAGGTTGGGTACACTACACCGACTAGTCTGGTCGCAGCCTCTTCTGTCCATTATACACGCCAGTAATCAAGAGTGAAGGTCATTTGTAGATATCAGTATTAGGCAGGTCGGTTGAACCATTCTCAATTGGCTTCTATTTTTAAACGGACCTGGAGGTGGATGTCATTTGCTGCACGTACTTTTTATTTTACTTAGCTAAAATTAAATGCTTACCTTGGTTTAATGTGTTCACAGTTATTGTGGTTGAGTCAGAGTATAGTCTGAAAGTAAAACATCATTCGAAGATAGGGTGTTTTATGACGTTGTAGCTCCTGAAATCTCGCAGTGTCTCGCAAAATCTCTCCTGAGACGTACGAGTTGCGAAGTTTCTCACCGATTATCAGTCCATATCAAAGAGCTTGGAGCCAGTCTAGACGAATAGACATGTACCGGAAGACTAACATGCTCCATCAACTATACTGCTGATTAAATATATATTAAAAATGTGTTTTTGTTTAAACGAACAATAACTGGGAGCCAGTCTACCATGAGTAAAGAGATGCCTCTTTCTGACCGAAAATGCCGACATTTTGGACAAAATGGACCAAGATTCCGGATTTCAGTCTGTTGCCAATCGCCATCGTGTGCACTCTCTCACGCGCTGATTATCATTATTCTGAGATTGATATTTCATAAACAAAATAGTCGCGGGATTTGAAGCTAGTCTACTAGACGAGTAGACAGGTCTTGATCAAAATGCTCCTAGCGGCTAGCCGTGACCTATATGACACAATGCCCCAGATTCTCCAAATAAGCTAGCAAATGGGGGAATATAAAGAATTGTACGCCAGGGGCTATTTAGCTTGAATTTGTACGGGCACATTTTTTACTTCTTCTCTCTCTCTTTTTTTATGTTTATACATTCTTTCTGCTCTGTTTTTTCCCGCCTCCCCATCCATCCTTCATCCAATCTTATTTGTCTCTCCTTGTGGACCAAGCGGGCAATCATTATAACTGTGCGTCACCTAGGCCGTGTGTTTGTGTTGCTTCGCCTTACGCGAGTGTGCTGCGGCAGCCACCCAAGCTCGTTCAGACCTCGTTGTTATATTTAGACTACACTGGGGAATCCACTTCTTGTAATGAGTTATCAATTATTATATCGATATTATATCGAATGACGGAACTTGACTGTCAGGTGTGTGTTGGGTTAACTTCAGTTTGGTTTTTAAGGCCTTCTCGGCGATATCTTTTTGTTTTTTATTGAGCCAATAAAAGAGGACGTGGGTATGCCTGGTATAGTCAGGTCCGTGAAGCTTACGATTTTTTATTGGTATTGTTCAAACCGGAGAAGATGATGTTAGAATGCCCAATGGACGCAAAATAAAGTATACCTGTAATCTTTTGACCCGTCAAGAGCAGCGGTGGGGACGGGGCAATCGCGTTGCAGACCCCGCGGGCCCTTGCAAATGTTGACCGCTGCTAGCCACTGTAACGTGTGGTTGTTTGGACGGTGTAATCGGTTGAAAGAGGTCACAAGATTGATGGGTCGCCGGCAGGGAAAGGGGACCCGGGGACGGGGGTGGCGGGAGACTGCACGCGAGGAACGAGGGAGGGCAGTCCAGCGAAATCACAGAGTATCTGGGACTATAGCTTTGCCTGAGTTTGGAGTGTAAACAGCTAGGAATGATTGTGATGTGTCGCTGAAATGAAAACACAACAAAGTCGCGGGGGTTTTGTTGTCTGTTGTACAGTGCATGTGGGGGCGGAAGGGTGATCGAAACCCGTTGAAATAATGTTATTGCCATCCGATACAATGTTTTCATTTTCAGATCTCGCTAAAATAGGTCGGGGACTGTAAAACCTGAAGCCAAAGTATGTCTCTAAACTTCCCCAGACCTCATTTTGAGTGAGTTTGTGCCAATTTCAAATCTAGGTCTTGTTTGAGTATCAAGGGTCCTCCTGTTATTCCTGATCTTCCTTATCTAGAGCACTGTGGTGACGGAGCGATATAATGAGAAAGCCCCTGACCTACTCCGGATCCAGAATTCGGGTCTTGTCGACCGAAATAAGATCCAGGAATACGGATCTGGGACAGTTTTACCTTGGATTTGGGGTTTGACGTGAAGAGGGATCTGTTTAGACAAATTGTGACTAAACCTACAGATACTCAGTTGGTCTGACTCCACGGATTTGGGGTCTTGGTTAATACCCGATGCCTAAACACACAGGTCCGAATCCCGGAATGCGGATCCGAGTTTAATCAAATCCGTTCCTGCATCGGGGTAGGACACTTTATACGAGGTATTTGCGTCCGAAAATGTGTGGTTAAATCTATGGATTCCAAAATATTGATCTGGCTCCTTCCTAGATTCGTTAAATAGTCCTTTAATAATCCCCGAGATTCTGATTTCGGCCACTTTTTACCCGGAAGTGATTAGGTCCCTCCTAATGGATGGAGTATAGGCCTACAAGATGTTCCTCCCGTTGATGGATGGAGTGTATGGTGTATGTTGTGCACGCAGGACGAAACTAGATGTCCCTGGCCAGACACAGACATAATACGATGAGTAATGTATACGTGTTTATCGATTTAAAAGTTTAGCAAGGAATGGCCTATTGCATCCTCTATGGGCCGTGAATCTGATCTCTGGACTGTCTTATCGATCCGTGGGGTTTTCTCAATGAGGTCAGGCAAGTCTCCAAACATACACTATCGATCAGATATCGATTTCTATCGGGCAGTGTGTGGTGGGTTTCAATGGTTGGGCTTGTAAACAAAATGCCCTGATTTAATAATGTATGCTGGGTGGATCTGTGCAAACATCTCTCTCCTCTACTCTTCTAACTTGAAAAACAACGCAGAAGAGTAGTTTAGTTTTTCTTATTTTGTCTTTGGTAAGGACCATTCGGTTACCATAGGGGCTGAGGAGCTCGAGGTGCACATTTTGCCGGGAACGTCTCCATGCACTTTTTAACTGTAGTTGATAACAGGGTGAAGCACTTTGATTGTATAAACACAGGTCCCAATTTCATAGACGGATGTTAAAGAGTTGCTAAGAAACAGTAGCCTGGGTACCAGTCACATTAAAACGCAAGGAATTCGTGCTGGAAAACAATTTCTGCGAATCAGAATTTTCCTTCGGTTAGGGAATTCTTGTACCTACATGGTTAAAATGAAATTTGACCCACTGTTATAACAGGATGATACCTTGTCATTATTTTGATTCATTCAATCTAACTTGGTTTCGTTTGCAATACGTTGATATGCAAGAAATCTATTGAAAACTGTGCCTGAACTTTGTTTTAGCTTACCCGTTAATTTACAACAAATCCATTTGCTCTAAAGCAACAGAAACCCCTGCAAAACATGTCACCGGTGTGGGCTGCACCGTGTTCTTAAAAGTTATTTCAACGAAACTCTCACAAGATCGTATTCTGATACTCATTTGAAGATTGTGTTTTATTTTCTTTGTTTAAAATACTGGATCACAACGTTGTTAAACACTTGAATATTGATCCATTGTCTTTTGTATTCGTGATACACATTCATAGTAACGCTCGATAGTGAAGCTCATTAAAGTTACAAGACAACCCCAAAGCAACCTCCTTAGCAACCCCAAACTCACTGAAATATTAATACGTGGTGGTGGAAAGGGACCGTTTGGGCGGGCTGGATATAAGTTACACGCGCTGAGGAAACCTCTAGGCTTATTTGGGGTTTCGAGGAGGCTTCGTTAAAAATAAAATTAAACAGATGGACAGTTTGGTTGGAATATTGGTTATGTATGGTTTGGCTTGATTTGGTTTGGTTTTAAGATGAATTTGGTTTGGTTTAGTTTGACTTGTGGTTTGGTTTGGTTTGGTTTGGTTTGGTTGGTTTAATTTGGTTTTTAGATGAATTTGGTTTGGTTTAGTTTGACTTGTGGTTTGGTTTGGTTGGTTTAATTTGGTTTTTAGATGAATTTGGTTTGGTTTAGTTTGACTTGTGGTTTGATTTGGTTTGGTTTGGTTTGGTTTGAAGATGAATTTGGTTTGGTTTAGTTTGACTTGTGGTTTGGTTTGGTTTGGTTTGGTTTGGTTTGGTTTGGTTTGGTTGGTTTAATTTGGTTTTTAGATGAATTTGGTTTGGTTTAGTTTGACTTGTGGTTTGGTTTGGTTTGGTTTGGTTTGGTTTAATTTGGTTTTAAGATGAATTTGGTTTGGTTTAGTTTGACTTGTGGTTTGGTTTGGTTTGGTTTGGTTTGGTTGGTTTGGTTGGTTTAATTTGGTTTTAAGATGAATTTGGTTTGGTTTAGTTTGACTTGTGGTTTGGTTTGGTTTGGTTTGGTTTGGTTTTAAGATGAATTTGGTTTGGTTTAGTTTGACTTGTGGTTTGGTTTGGTTTGGTTTGGTTTGGTTTGGTTTGGCTTGGCTTGGTTGGTTTAATTTGGTTTTTAGATGAATTTGGTTTGGTTTAGTTTGACTTGTTGTGGTTTGGTTGTGTTTGGTTTGGTTTGTTTCCCCCTCAATAACAAATTAGCAGTGAATCTAATAAATGTTATTGTTCAACCATATGTCATTGTTGACAACTAATTTTTCCCGACAAATCCAGTGCCAGCAGAAAGAAATGTATAATAAATGGCCATTTGTAATAAAATGGGATCATCTCAGAATCCTGCATTTCTATTGCAATACACTTTAGGGTAATGACATTTGGTGACTCTCCATCATGAAGGCCAAAAGAACTTTGTAAAGTTATAAAACTTAAAAAAATATTATAAAAGTACAGATAGTTAATAATTATTACAGGAGAGAAAATGATTCAATCTGAGAGCTCACTCACTGTAAAGTTTCAGTCCGTCATAAATATTGTCAAATCTTGGAAATAACGTTTGAAAAACACACAAATCAATTATGCTTTTTCGTTGTTGCCACATTTGAAATAAGTTCGGTGTTAATGTCCGTGAAATCTCAAAGAATAAAACTCTTGGTTTTATTACCATATTGTTGGTTATTATTGCCATTTCTAGTACTATATATCTCGAGGCATCCTTGGTTTCATTACCAGAAATATGTAATAAACTTTCTGGTAATGAAAAAAATAAATGAACCGTCAAAAGTGGCTTGAACTGTGACCCGTTGGCCTGAAGATACCTGTGTAGCGAAGATGATGAAGAAGTGGTCCGTTTAAGATGTGGGAGGAAAACCTCAAAATAGGGAAAAGCAATTCAATCAGGTAGGGACTGAAAACCAAATCCACATACAAAGCTCGTTATCTCAGGCGGGATTCGAACCGGGTGGAGAGGTGAAAGGCAGGGAAAGAAACCACTGCAGACTTGAACGCCGTAGTGCATGTTTGAACTGAAAACTAGAAGGGAAAAGAATAGTAGGCCTGTTCTTCCAAAATACAATAATTTTTTAGTATGTATTTTCTCCTTTATAAATGCCCCCCCCCCCCCCCCACCCGACAGATGGGCATCTAGCCGTCGAGTGTACATTAGACCCGAACTACCATTAAAAACATGTTCCAGAATAATTAACCTATTTCTGATCGTTAAAAGTCAGTGCTCATCCTTTGTAATAGTCGCCTCTACACAAAATGGATTCAGTTACATTTTATAAAACAAAAACAAAAAAAGTCATGCACTCTGCCCAGACATAAATCCAACGTCGTGGAAACACATTTTTTAATGGTCGGGCGTGCATAATAACGTATAAATCATTATTGGCGCTAAAAGACGTCTGTGCGAGTTGTGTTTTATTATTTAGCTTGGGGAGGGCGGGGTGGAAAGAAGGGGGGGTACAACTGTTAGTGGTGACATTGTATTCGTTTACTGGTCACGCAGGTTGTAAGATATAATAAAATAAATGCTTATTGTAACATTTTACAGCCACTGTAACACAAAAGAACGTAAGCTTCTTTTCACAAGGTTCTAAACAAAAATTTAAAAAAAAATTACAAAAAGAGTGTGGCTAAAAGTATACAAAGGCTATGTTGTTCGTTCACTCCATGATCTGTATTTACAGATTCTTTCGGGATTGAACTGTAAATCTCAGACGTAAGAACAGTAGACCGAAAAGGGACATTCCCTTTTCCCAGTTTGGAACCGCACTAGACAGTGCAAGCCATTCGCGTATTCCGACATTTTGGTGGAACCTTTGGTTCCTAATCGACTCGTGTGAAGGAAACAAAATCACGTACTGCAACGTCCATACGCGCGAGACTTCTAAAGTCCACAAAGAATACTGCATTGTTCCATTTGTCCTTCCAGCCTCGGTTTGATCACACTGAAATGAATGGGAGACAATCCACGATTGCCATCATATCGCATGTCTGTATGCTTATTTAGGGAGTCTTTCTCGATTAGCCTTTAATAAAGACTCTGCTAGGGTCGAAACGTCAGCGACCACAAACTATTTTTTGCATTTATACCACAGGTCCTTTTGGTTGGTAAGCAGTTTGCAACAGCTAATTTCATTTTCTTATTAGAGATAAGAGAGTAGCTACCCATTGCTTACTTGTTTTGATTTCTGGCCGTATTTTATTTTTATTTTTTTCTTTCTTTCTAGAATTCCCTTCTACTTTAACTGATTCTGATACTGGGCTCGCATAGGCCTGCACCCCATAAATTCAAAGCCACATTCTTACTGTGTGTTTTGTTTAGCGTTTGTTTTGGTTTTCTTTTCATGATTTTTTTTCCGTACAATAATTCTTGGTCTTACATTAGAGAAACCGGTGCCACCTCTTGCTCGAATTTCCAGATCGAGTTTCTGATATACACTTCCAGAAGGTTGTGACACTTGAGACCCAAATGGATAAACTGTTTACGCTTCGAGCCTGTTGTATTTGTAAAACCACCAGCACCATTACACGAGTTGTCAACAAAGCCAACATACGATTTACATAACAGTGTTCTGACCAGTCAGAGAGCTCTGCGATCGTACACAGATTAACCCACGCGCTGATTTATTTATGCTATAAAATATTACAACCTGTTAATAATAGCAAGGGTTATCTCTTTAAAAATTGTTAAAATTTGTTTCTCAGAATACATTGTGGACGATTTTTGGGTGGGGGCAGTCTCATGGACAACTGCTCCAAGAACAGTGGTCACCGCCATGACAACCTAGGATCAGTCCTTCCATGCGTTTACAACACGGTAAATGACTTGTTAAATCACACCACCACAAAAGAAAGGTATGATGGTGTTGTAAAGAAAATGGTCTGACTGACAAGGGTTTACTCAATTCGTCCCTGACGACTAGGGATTACGTGTATTAATGATAGATAAGGGGTCATAGAACAAGCTGGTGGTGAATGCGCAAGCAGCTAGTTGCTACTGGGTGCTTGGAGATTTAAACATGGCCGTACACCGGTCAGTCGGTGGTGTGTGACAGTGTGTAATTTTCGATTTGTTTTCCCGGTTTGTGAGGCGAGAACCGCTCACAGAATGTCCGAAACTTGGGTTCAGTCAGGTTCGGGGCTCCACCGGGCCATTTTGGACCAGAGGATCCGTCAAGTTAGGCTTCTTGTTGGACTGGGAATGGACGTGAATAAGAGGGACTCCGCTGGCAGGACACCCATGATGATTGCATGTTCCATGGAGTCGGAGGACCTCGGCCTGAAAGTCATCCGGTTGCTACTGAAGAAAGGAGCGGACATGAACCGCTTGGACTTTGTTGGGAGGTCGGTCTTGTCCCACTCGTGTATGAACGGTAAAGAATACATTGTGGCGTGTCTGCTTGACCAGGACAACTTGGCGAGGGACGTCCCGGACTTGAACGGCGACACCCCGTTGAACCTCGCTGCCGTGACCGGGCAGAGGGGCTGTCTGGAACTCCTCGTGAAAAGCCTGACCAAAGATGGAGTCCCGGTTGACCATCGCAACAAACAGGGTTGCACTGCTCTGCTGCTGGCAACCAAAGCCGGGAACTACGGCTGTGCCCGGGTGTTGCTCCTGCTGGGAAAGTCCTCAGTGAATTCTCGAGACAACGAATGTTTCATGAACTCAACTGAGTGGGCAAAGCAAAGCCAAAAACGTTTAGCTCAGGAGCTAAAGCGAAGAGCGCATTCACACCGACTCTCCGGAATGGGACTGGACGGAGCTTCACTCTTCGGAAACCACCCTAGACTTGTGAAGAGCTTCCTTCCTCCGATCGGAATCGCTAAATGGTATGAGGAAGGTGAACTCCTCTCTCATCAAAGGGAGAAGCAAGAGGAGATGAATCTTCTCGTGCAAAGTCTCGAAGAGAAGGAAGACGAACTCAGGGAGCAGCGAGAATCGACTGGATCTGGCGAGAACAAAGCGCCCCCTGCTGACAAACCATCATCAATCGCTCAGAGTTTCGTCTTCACGCCAGGTAAACCCAAAAAGGATCACTATCTGTGTGCGTTGTTTAGGATGTACCAGGAGCAACTTTGCCGTAGTATGCCGAGACCTGCCACCGTGCCCACGGGGACAGAGGAAGCCGGGGCAACGCTTGTGGATCAGCCTTCAAGGGGTCTCCGGCGGCAGTCGATACCTCCTTCCATGGCCGCCAGACGCACTCTGGGGAGACGAAACACCAGTCTATCAATGGGAAACCCAAACTCACGCTGACTGTCAGCTGAACTTGTAACATTTAATACAAGAACAGACCTTCACGAGTAATCTTGGTCGTATTCCCCGACGTGTACGTATCATAATTACAATGTGTTATTCACACCACGCCGTAAGGGACTGCCTATATTTCAAAGTGTACTTTTTCCAGGCCCTGTGTTGAATTCTGTCAAGTTTATTCCTGTATTTTCACCCACATTTTGTTTTGCTCCACAATTTGTGTTAAACTTCCAGGCAGTTCAAATTATTTTAACGCAAATTTTTTAACCACGATAAATCACATTTTTAATGCATGTTGTAGTGTTCAAAATATTGCGGTTTTTCACCGATTTAATCTGCTTTTAAATATTTAATTGTATTTTCACTGCATAGCAGAAGTATAATTTCTACACCAACATTCAGTTAATAAAAAACAAACGACCGTGTTTGTGAAAGCATTTGTTAAAAGTCCAGGAAAAATTTTAAAATGCGCGAACTAGCAAAACTTTTTTCCCTTTCCCTTGAACGTCACTTACGTCTTCATTATTGAATCATGCATATTTCCTAGCGTAAACAAATCAGCTCTAAAAGTGTCCAAAAGCACTTGTAATGAGTTACGCCACGATGAAATAAAGTTATGTATTGTAGTTTAAAGTGTGTCCACAACATTTGGTAAGATTTAAGATGGTCATAGTGGAAAGCAGTTTAAAACAGTTTTGACTGAAATGCAATGATTATTTGACAAATAAGAAAACAACAGGCCTGGAATTACACGGAGGCCGCGGGGGCCATGGCCTCTGTTTCCCCCCGGTCTTGGCCTTGGTGCCCCTTCAAAAGTTTCCCATAAACTTAAAGATTTTCCATAAACTTAAAGATTTTCCAATGAAGTGCCTTTTGCAAAATGAAAAAGGCCTTGCCCTCTCAAAGATGAAATTTCGGGCAAGAAACAATAAGTTTTGATCTCGTGAGTCCGAGACTAGTTGTTTGAAAACAGTGCAACAATAACTTTAAGGTTTTTTCGCTACTTTCTCGTGACTCCGATGACCGATTGGGCTTAAACAATCACAGGTTTCTTATTTTATATGTTGGGGGTCACATAACATAAAGTGCAGCTAGTCTTTGACGGTTATACATGTACCAATGTTGTGTCAGCGTACTCTAAGATTGCTGCACAGCCCCGTTAAATACAGGGCATCTTTTGGTAATTGTCAAAGACCAGTACTCCAGTCACTTGGTGTATCCTAACATATGCATAAAATAAACAAACCTGTGAAAATTTGGGCTCAATTCGTCATCGAAGTTGCAAGAGATTAGTGACAAAAAAACACACTGTGCATAAAATTGTTTTCTTTCTGTTCAGATGCCTGAGAAAGGCTTCATGCATGAAGCCTTTCTCACATTCAAATGTTTGGGTGAAAAATACCTCTTTCTTCATTACTTCAGAGGGGGTCGTTCCTAACAATGTTTTATAATACCAACAGCACTTCAATTCAATGCTCTTTACAAAGTAAGCTTTAAAGACTCATTAACTCTTGGGAGTGATTACCAAAAGTACACCCTGCCTTTAAGGTTTAAAAGGTAGTGTATATTTTATACTGTTCCATATAATAGATACACGCTTCATTGCCCGCCGTAATATCATCCTGGTCGTGTCCCCAGAGCCCCCGGAAGTGTGCACAGTTTGACCGAGAACTGGGAGTCCGTGACGTGGTAGTGTCGAAAAATTCGCCACAGTTGGTTTTATTTTAAGACATTGTATTTGGTGATTTTCAAAATCCAAAATTGAGAGTTTAAACATTTTTATTAGTCCTTTAAAATTAAAGAAGAGCGACACTCTCTCTGAAGATAGAAATCTTCGCCGGAAATGTTTCTTTGTTTTCCTTGTGTTGCAGTGCACGTATGAATATTCAGCATGCCAATTTTTAAATTGGAAAGCGTAAACACACGTCAAGCGTTCACGCTTGATTTGTTTACTGATGTTTTACTTGAAAACTAAGCCGTTTCAATTAATGAATCTTTTTAAGGAAAATTTATTGGAGGGGGGACACTGCAATTTTGCGCGTGTTTGAGCGTTGGGACATGTTATGTTTGCCTTACACGTTAAAGCAATGGGAATCGAGACTCGTGAGACTTGCACGCTCTGTTTAGTTTTTGTTAATTTTTTTTTTAATTTTTTTTTACAAAAACAAATCATTGGTAATATAATTTCTCTTTATGGTCAATTTTAATTCTCCATTCACGTTAACATTTTGTTTTAATTAAATGAATACATAAATATCTTCATTTTGGACAGAGTTTTGCTTTATGTATAAATCTTTGATTTGTATTTTATTTCAGGTTCGTTGAACACGAGACTTTAGAGCGCGTTTGATTAGATCTGACACCATCTGTACGTTCTGAGCAACGTTGTTGCAGGTGGCGCACTGGGGGATGCACTATAACACTGGATGAAGCGAGAGTTGTGGTTGATTAGAGGCAAGCAGAGCCTGTAAATTTGCTATCATAATGTTGTTCTATCATTGACTCGATTGACCTGGATTCCTTGCTGCAGATATAATAACTATTCCATGCCCTGGAGGCTGGAAGAGACCACGTGGGAGGAAGGGAGAAACCATTGCTGAGAGCAATGTGTGTTATTTTTCCCCCTGCATATATAGATGCTGGAAGTAGGGCACGTACTTAGGATCTTGCTTTCTCAAGAATCCAGAATAATATATCGGTGTCAGATCAGACTGAGCCCGCAGGAACAAACAATTTGATGGGAAGAGGTGATGTTTGTGAGAAGTCAATCAATAAAGCGGACCAGTATTATCATTATCAATAATAATACGAGTTGAGAGGGTCGGGGGAATTGCCTTGGAAATAGGAGTTTTAAAAAAAAGCAATGGGGTTGAAAGTGAGTTGTTTCACTCACCCCCCATCAGGGGCTGTGACATAAGACTGACGTCATGAAAGAATAGAAAACCGATTGGCTCGAGGCGCCCTGGCGTTCAGACTCGGCGCAAACAGGTCAATTGGATCATTTTCATGAAACGTCTGCGGCACTACTGGCTCATAACTCCGGCACATCATCAGACCCTTCGCTGGCAGCGTGTTTTTCCGGGTTATGTATATCGCGGGCGCTGTTGTCCCAAGTATAGTGCCCTGGGGTGGTCTCCTTTTGCTATGCATTAAGGCGCGGCTTAATGTCAACACACATGTAAATCCTGCGTTATGACAAGAAAGCCTATCAGAAAACGTCAACATTGACTTAAAATGTTTTGCATAACCATCCCCAAGGTGTAAATGTCACTTTGCGATTCGGTGCCAAGAGGTTGAAGTACACTGGAGCATGCGGATCCCGAGGCGTCTAAGCTCTGCTGACCTGTTTCTTTAAGGATTGACTGGTGGTTTAATTTTCTTAAAGAGGACACAGTTGGAATTTTGAGAACATACTCATTTCTATCCCGCCACCGCCATCTTGGTCGTGTTCCCCATGTGCATCATGGCAAACATGAACACTGATTTCCAGTATACCCGTATACATAAGGGTACCAGACTATTTTCAATTCCAGCCTCGGTTTGGTTACGTAAGTTTGAACGGGAGATTGACTGATTGGTTTGTTTTAAAGGTGTCATCGTTGTGTATTTAAAAGGAATACTCATTTCGTAGGGACTTATCATACTTCAACCATCTTAAAGTAATTCCCTACTTTGCAAGAACACTATGTTTACAGGTTAAATTGTAAAACGAAGGTACCAGACTATTTTCGTTTCACATCGTTTGGTTTCAAGACTACACCCGTGATTTGAGTATATTAATTTCTCTCCTCCAGTTTGCAACAAACTTACCATTCAACCAACATATTCAACCGAAATTTCATCTAATTCGATGGCAACATTTCAGTGAGAATGGCGAAAAATGGTTTATAATTACAGGGGAGGTAGGCCTATACGTTTAGTAATTAATCACTCTTAAAATGGCAATGTAAACTTATTGGTTAGTAGTACAGCAGCTTTCGATAGTATAAAGCATTTTCAGAAATACTTCACTTCGAAGATGCGCGGTTATATGTTTTAAAAAAACATTTTTAATGCACCAAAATTTGAATCTGAGAAACGTTACTGTCAGAGACGTTTCTCAGACTGTGTGTTCCTGTTAGGGATTATTCTTCCTACGTGGACATAATTTATTATCTCCGGATTTTCGTCGATATCTCAAAAGCGTGACCTGAAATGAAATTTTCACAGGTTAGTTTTATACATCTACATTCATATAGCCTAGAACAATCGAACGGTTCCAAAAACTAAAGGTATCCTTGAACTTAGGATTTTTTTCTCATTCATATTGGGTTTATTTCGATTGATATATAATCGATCAGCAGATGTGATTGTTTTTCTTCTATTTAAAATTATCCTTATTTTTATTGTTATTTCCTCGACTGTGAAACTATAATTCAGACCGAAACATCTCTGTGAGATTGTTAATTTCATTGATATAAACTTCACAAAAAATGTACCAAAACAAAATCTGACGATAAAAAGCATCCAACCGCTTTTTGTTTTTATTATTATTTAATATTTGTTTCTACTCAAAAATATTATCAGGAATGATTTGGTAATCAAAATTACAAAAGGTGTGTTGTGTGGTGTGTTTATTAAAAGCAAAAACTTTACTCTTCCCCCCAAAAACTTGGTACATATTCCCTCTTAAACAGTGGTTCTCACTGAGTGCCAATTTACAATCTAATCCAATAACTTTCAAATGCTTGGATTTATTTCTTCTTCATCTTCTTCTTCTTCCTTGCATCTAACTCTAACGGACTCACCGCCTCATCCAAACAAATGTACGCCATCTTCAACGACCAGGTAAATGTACACCCTCCCAATACCAGCACATACTGGCATGAATCTGGACTTTTCGATCTCTCGAAAACCATACAATGGGAAGAAATCTATCAACTACCTACTTCAAAGAGAGAAGGAGACACACAGTTTAAACTCCTTCACAACATCCTACCGTCTCTGCCAGTTCTTCATCATATGAACCCAGACATTGCTTCTTCCTGCGGCTGTTGCGGAGAGAGGGGTACGCTCCTTCATCTATTCATCCTCTGCCCTGCTATACAATCCGGTCTAAACCTGCTCTACTCACTCCTCCATCGGATTTTTCCAGATCTTCAACTCGACTTTGACCTCTATTGGACGCTCATCCCGAGCGCTAGGGGTCGCTGCAGGGAGGCAGTTCGTCTGTCAAACTT
Source organism: Leptasterias polaris (assembly GCA_037783415.1). Taxonomy (NCBI): domain Eukaryota; kingdom Metazoa; phylum Echinodermata; class Asteroidea; order Forcipulatida; family Asteriidae; genus Leptasterias; species Leptasterias polaris. The sequence goes on from JAZGTN010000035.1 coordinate 2,330,035, forward strand.
CCTCATCGTCAGCTTCAAACATGTCATTTACTGGCTCTACAGAACCTCTCGTTTTTCCGACCCTTACGTCATTTGGCGCAGTCGCCTACAACACAAAATCCTAATTGATTACAACTACTTCACCCTTTGCAATAATATTCCTAGTTTCAACACCAAATGGTCCTTCAATGATGCCATCTTCACCATCATCAACGACAAGATAACATGGTTGATCTAGTCTCCTCACACGACGTCTCTCCTATCCACCTCTAAATTATTTTTTATTTGTATATATTCGTAAATAACCTTCCTTTATTAGTTCAACAATTTGTTCACTCCTATCCAAATGGTGTTGTATCTTTCGTGGGGGAGGCGGGATTCGCGTTCTTTCCTTCCTTTTGATCGGGCTTTTTGGTGTCGAAGGAGTCTTGCATTCCGCGGTCGCTGCTCCTTCTGAGTGAAAGGTTTCTACCACTTCCAAAGGATGTCTGGCTCCTTCGACACCTTTCCTGATTGGGGAGGGTGGGCGTGGGTCTTGCATCCTCGCTAGAGGGATACCCTCAGTAATAATTCCCCTGCCACGTCTTATATGTCTTAATTGCTTTCTTTGCCTATTGTTCTAACGGAAGTTATCAGTAATTTTGTAAACAATAACAAGTGAAACCCTTTGTTTGGAATAAAGTTTTCATTGAAAAGTCAAAGTCTCCTTCTCCTTCTCCTTCTCCTTCTCCTTCTCCTTCTCCTTCTCCTTCTCCTTCTCCTTCTCCTTCTCCTTCTCCTTCTCCTTCTCCTTCTCCTTCTCCTTCTCCTTCTCCTTCTCCTTCTCCTTCTCCTTCTCCTTCTCCTTCTCCTTCTCCTTCTCCTTCTCCTTCTCCTTCTCCTTCTCCTTCTCCTTCTCCTTCTCCTTCTCCTTCTCCTTCTCCTTCTCCTTCTCCTTCTCCTTCTCCTTCTCCTCTCCTCTCAAGAAGCACGCCAAAATAAGTACATCACTTGCTCACTGGGGTGGAAATGACCCGCCGTTATCAGAAGAATCGAAAACGAATTCTAGGTTATCGGTACTGGGAATCGCCAGTACCATTCTGCAGAGTTTATCTCCAGGGATTGTATCAATTACCAAGATATGGGGGAGAAATTATGATTGTCAAAAAAACATAAAGAGTCCAAATTGGTGTGGTTGCGCGCGTGAGGGCGTGCAGTTGGTAAATTACTGTGTAATGGATATCTGGGGCAGAACAATATTATTTATGATAATCAGATTTTAGAGTCGATTCCGTTTGTTTAAAGGGGTTGGTTTTGGGGGAACACCATCATTTAAGTCCTCTATTTTCAAGGAAACGTATCGCTAACCCATGAATTCAGTGCGTTAACATTGCTAGGATCAAAGTAAAACAATAAAGTAATGTTTTGGCGGTTTACATCTAAGTTATTAAAGCTTAAAGGCGTATTGTCTTTGGCATTTCCAAAAGAAAATTAGTCGACGATGTGTTCACCATTGACACACTCTATTGCAAAATAACAGAATATATGTGCTAACTAGCAATGCGAGGGCGCACACGTGTCCTTCCAAAGCTTTGGTTTCGATAAGTAGATTCACAATCTGGTCAAAGATTAATGCAGTGATTTTTCTGGGAAATGCAACGACAGAATACCTTTAACTTCAAGACGGTTCGTGAAGGCTTCATATGTCGGTTTTCTGAACGTTTTTATTTTTTATTTATTTATTTATTGGCTTTTCCGCGATAGCACTGAAAAGGCATTGTTTATTTTATTTTAATTTGTTTTCTTCGGGTATCACGGTACACGTTTTTAAACGTGTTTTAGTTATAGGATGACTTCTAATAATTAGAAGTCATCCTACAACTAAAACACTGATTAACAGTCAGTTCACAAACCAAACTCTTCTTTTCCAAATTTCAACTGTTCAAGTCTTTTAACTAGGGGTTACAAAAATTAAATTAAGTGCGAGTCAAATGACACTGAATAACTTTGACGCACATTATAAGGCCATTTTTATCCTTCGTGGGCACAAGGTGCCTGAGACTTTTTTTTGTATAACAACGAGCTGTGTTAACTAACAAAGCTTTGGTTTCAATAGTTAGATCCACAATCTGGGCATAGATCAATGCAGCAGTTTTTCCGGGGGAAATTCAACGACAGAACACCTTTAACTCGGTGTTCTTTAAGGTGTGCAGGATTGGTAAGGCTGAAACAATAGTTGCACACACAGTTTTCATGCTTTGTATCAACCATACACATGAAATAACAAACTTGTGAAAATTTGGGCTGAATCCGTTGTGTGGGTAAGAAGAAAATTGTGAAAAACCATGCACAATGTTTAGCCTGTAAACACAATGTTTTTAATTTTGGTTGTAACCAGCGAAATCAGCTGTTGCGTGTTCTTTTTTCTTTCTTTTTTCTGAAACATTTTTCTTGAATATGACCTCATTTCAGAGCAGAAATATTTCACATGTTCTAGTAACAGGTTCATTTTTAACCACACTTTTTCATTTTTTGTAATTTTTCAAATTGTACAGCTCAAAATTGTCATCATCGTTCGAAAATTGCTATCGAAACAGGAATTTAAAGCAATTTTTTTTCTTTGACTATTTTCTCCTCCAAATTGTGAAAAACATGTTCAAGATTTTACAAATCAATCTAATTTGTCTAAGCTACGATTTAAAAATCGATAGATTCCAGTTATTTGTTAGCAATATAACGCACATTTAGTCATTTTTGAGGTCCAAGGGATAAACAAATCTATCCCATCCCCCTTTTTGCTTGGTTTAAACAGCAACATATATCCCTTCCACTTTTCGGCTGGGTTTGGGGAACAAGGGATAACAAAAAATGTCCCCTTACTTAAATTATTGAACCACTCGAAGCACAAATAAAGTTCTTTTTTGGTAGGTTTTCCCAATTAATGAAGTATACATTATAAAAAAAAGGTGTGCCTATTTTTCTTTGATATTATTATGCAATAATAGTTTTGAGTACAACATGTGGCAAATTGTTTTGCTAAAAAAAGGGAATAAATCAAAAGACTGTTAAAAATATTGTTTAAAGTGCACCAAATTCTTACTTTGTTCCTCCAGCAATATTTTATGGAGAAAAACGGCATTGTTTTAACATTTTGAAAACAACTTCAAGAAAAGTTGCTATATATTACCCCCAAAAACTGAAAAATTTAAAACTGTAACTAAACATGAACCTGTTTAGTATGAACTTCATAATCAGTAAGCTTTCAGGCTAAAATTATAACAATGATTTTTTTTTATCATATACCTTTAAAGGCTTTGAGTCGGTTTCCTGAACGTTGTTGTTGTTTTGGGTTTTTTCCCTCGAGTATATCAACGGACACGTTTAATTAGAAGTCATTCTAACTAAAACACTGATAAACAGTCAGTTCACAAATAAAAATTTAACTGTTCAATGCAATTTGCTCAAGTTGTTTATCTCGAAGTTAGAAAAATTAAAATAAATGCGAGTCAAATGAAATGGAATAATTCAGACGCACATTGCGCTCTCTTTTCTCACGTGCAACGGCACAAAGTGCGTGAGATTTTAAAATTGGGTAATGTGGAAAATATTAGGTGAAATAAAATGCGTGACCTAGGGACAGCGAATCCCACTTTTACCAACTCTTTCATTAAATTAAACTAGTACCTACGGTTTTTAGATGTCTTTTTGCTTTAAAATTAGTCAGACCCGGTTCGTGCTTATTTTGGTTGTAGTCGACTGTAATAGACCTACGGTGCGTTTTTTTGTTATATAGGTTGCTTTCTGAATTTTTAACTCATTGTAATTTGCCGCAATTCAGCCTTTGGCTGCAAATGCCCTTTTTCTCTCTTTTCTTTCTTTCAATAAACCAATTCAAATATCAAATTTCAAACATCAAACATCAAAATAGCATTCCAGCAAATGGAATACCTCTTATAATTTTTAGTGATTAGTTCTGACCCTCTTTGACAAGGGTGGAGGGGGGGGCTTTTTCCTCCTGAGTGAGCAATAACATAATAACTAATTCCCCCACTTATGTATTCTCTGATAAGTAATAACGATCCCGTAATATAACCCATTCTGAGTTGCTTCAAAACAAGCCAATATCATTTTTTCCTTACAATATTTAAAAGAGTGCGGTCAAACTTTTCAGCCAAGATACGCAGGAATCGGCAAAACCTGGATTAATCGGATGTACATTGATTTTAAAAACAGCTTCCCAGTAAAATGTCTGTCCCCCCAAAAATGATTTTTTTTAACAGCCTACAAAGTGTGACGGCAGTTCCCAAATGATTGCGTGCGTCTACAATGTTCCCAATGTGATCTTCAGTCGAAGTGTTGCTTCTGTTAATTAATTAAAATAGCATTAACCGCATGACTAATTCCCTTCACTCACAGTTATCTTTCCTCTTGAGTGATAGTACCCGTTATATAGAACCCCTTTAGTGTTGCTTCAGAACGTGCCAAGATTTCAACAAAACTATGTGAACTTTTGACATTACAATGTACGACGTGCGAAGCTCGACCTTGGCTGGCCACAAGGTGCACTAAAACCGCATTATCACGACAGACAGCAATTTTATTTTGTGGGTTGATGCCGTGGGACGAATTGTTGTCGTGTTTGCTCGCACTCCCCATCACATTAAGAATAAATGTTGCCTCTACGCCGTACCCCATCCTGTTCATCGATGGAACACAACAGCAGGCAGGACGATAAGGAGATTGTTCAGGCGAAAGAGACAAGCTAGAGAAGACGAAGACGAAGAAGACGAAAAGGAAAGAGCAATTGGGTCCTACCTCGCCTCATCTTGATTGATCCACGACTTGCGTGTTTTCAAACACAACACACTAAAAACGATGGCACTTTCATTGCAATTATACGCATTGCGTGTTCCCTGCACGCCGCGTGTGCTGTTAAGTTCAACGTTACCGTATATCGCAGATTGATCTCTCTCTCTTCCCCACAACTTCGATTGGCGAATTTGGGAAGTTACGCCGGCCTCAAGGGCACGTCACTGGCGGGCGACGGGCCTTCCCGTAATCAGCACTATTACATTGACTGTCCAACAAACATCGGGTAAAAAAAAAAAAGAGAATCAAATTAGGCATTTTGGTGGGGAAGGGCTAAATTTCATTGGCATCGAAGGTAAATGTTCGGTGAATCACGAGGGGAACGAAGTTGTACTTGGCGAGTGAGTCACTTATTCACCTTGAAGGGGAATCAAATCAAAACGTCAAAAATTGAATTTCTGGAACGCTGTTCCAAAGTTAGCTTTAGTACAAACAACTCGAACTACCCATAAGCAGTTTAAACCCTACAAGTTTGTTTCTGCAACATGTTACCGTCCCCGGCAATCATTCTGGAGTTGGTTGAATCCTCAATTGGCTAAAAAGTGACGCCGTGAAATATCTATTTAATTTTATCCATTTGATAAGAATCGATGAATATGCATAGAAACAAAAGCCTCATTACTTGAAATTAGTGCTCTTTCATCTTTGTACTTTCGTCTGGAAAGTTAAGAGTTGGGCATCTACATAATATTCACAGTTTAAATTGCCTATACCGACACAGTTGTGCATCACGAAAATCACAATGACAGTACATCTGACAACTGTGACAAAAGGTGCCGGGACACACCCAGTAACAATGGCTATTATTGCTCAGTGAAAAACACATCGGTGCCTAAGACAATGGCCGTGACAACAACATCAACACCTCGTGCTAAAGCCTGTCTCCTTCGTAAAGCTATAATAAACCTCATTAATAAAAAGCGTTTTGTAAACTACGGGTACATCAGAAGTACAATTAAACAATAAACTATGAATTAAGGAGTTGAAAGTCACAGTGCGGTGGCGTCCCAGAGAAGGGGGCGGGAGCCCTCCTCCCCCTTCCCGCTCACAACCCTTCCCCAAGTGAGATTGAACAAATGCACTAATGGTTCGATACTTTAAATAGCGCCCAAATAATTGATGTTGCCTCCCCAAAAAATTAAGTAAATAAAAATTAAGAAATAAATAAATAACAAATATTTTTAATTTAAAAAAATTCTGATTACGCCACGGTCTTATTGAAAGAACAATTTAAAAATGAAGTATCCACACATTTTTAGTTCAGCCTTTACACAGTTTACAAGTACACCCTCTAAGGAAGTTTTATGTTTTAATGATACTGTTTATAAAAATGTTAATTAATTACTTCAATCCTAAAAGTCAAGCAAAAATGATGAGTTAGCGATCACACCATGACAGACAATGACACCTCAGCCCTGATGAATGTCGTCCAAAACACATGGTCATTGTAACCACATGATCAGTACAAAACACCCTCCACTTGTTGTCAGGAGCTCCTCCCCCCTTCCCCGTGCGAACACAACGAGCATCCGACCACTGTTTCATGCCGACTCACCGATAGTTGTTTTGTTTTAGATGACCAGTGTTTAATCACTTTGTCGTGTGTGACATTATGTCGTCCGTCGGTTAGCATCTCAAAGAAGGAAAAACATAACCAACAACACCAACCTTATGGGTACTAACGAGCCCCCGAAGCAATCTTGTATTATACGTAATGTACATTTCGGTGAAATCGCCGTCTCTCGTCGTACACACGCATAAATCCACCGAATTTCGCCGACGGGTTTCCGCGTGACCCGGTCGCCGCACTGACGGCGAACCTCGCCGCACTGCGTCAAAACTTAAGAAAAAAGAAAAAAACACAGAGCCTCAGTTGGTTTTATTCCCAGTTCTTTTCTCGACTAAGTAACCGTCTTATCGTCTAGGATTATGCCATCAATTAAAGTGTACAATCCTCGAGATGACTGGGAAGTTTTCGGAAGTGATATTATTATAGCTTGTGTGCGCCGTCGCGACATCAAGGGAGTGTTGTGTTATTCAACAGCAGCAATTTACTTGTTGATGAGAGGATTTTGTTTCCGTATTTAGAATAATGGCGAAATGTCCCCCGTGAGTCAGACCGAGCAAAAGGGTTTCAATCAAACGTTGTACCATTTTGATTGATTTTAACTTTATTTGCGTAAAAGACCGTGCATGTCTCGCGCGTATTCGAACATTATTGGGACCACTTTGTCCGGCGTACATTACTTTAACGTAACGTACGTGTGAAGGAAAAAAAACTCACGCGCTTTAGCGGGTCACAATGTTCGAATATGCACGAGATTTGCACAGTCTATTGTTATACTTATGCAATATTGTTCTTTGTAGTTGTACAGCGCTCTTATGTTGTAAGAGTGCTATAAAAATGCAAGTTTTGTTATTGTTGTTTGTATGTTTTGCTCTACACTGATTAAAAATACATTTAAAAAATATTTGTACACAATATTATTATTTACATGTAAGAATTGTATCACTTGAAATGATCATCGTTGTTTCAATTCTGCCCTTCTTCAAAAAGAAATCATATGTAAATTAAACATTAATAAATGAACACACTGTCCAACCAGTCAATTCAAATGGCATCTTATTTGTAAGCTTTTACAATTTATCAACAACACGTCAAACGTGGGTGATTTGTTCATGTTATTATGTGCATATTTGAATATTGTCGCGCCCATCATAAGACTCCGGTGTTAATATTATTATCAAAATAAGAACTGTGGGTGTTCCATGACTGACAAACAACAGCATTTTTAGACAGAATTGTGCCTCAGTACACTTGAAACGGTATCCATTGCAAAGTTTTATTTAGTTGTGCTCAAAATGTTGCATCTAACCGTACTTTACCAGTATTTTGTTTGACGTTGCCACATAATGTCATGCAAGTATTCCTTTTTATCAATTTCAACGGTCAGTTTTCTTAGATGCAAAAGCACTCGGACGTACGTACGTGTGCGAGACTGAAATGCTTGACTGTTGATCGCAAGAGGGCGTACTTACAGCTTAACGGGCCTTGATTGTACTCGTTAATATTGTGGTGGTTATTAATTAATACCCCCCTTGGCCTTAATATTTGGAGGCATGTGCAAACCCAAATCAACCGTACACTCATCCTAATGCCAATAACACAAGTTCCGACTATAATGCCACACTTGTATATTAATGTTTTTCCTTTGCTCGTAATAATTACCGTGTTGGTAAACAAATTTATTCCGCCATGTTTACCCAACGATCTGTTGACGAAGCTAACGACCCTGTGGCAACTTGAAACAGCCGTTGTCTTTCCTCCCCGCCGGACAGTTAGTGCTGAGCAATAAACACTGCCCGCCTTTGATGAGCTTCGACATCTCCAAGGTAGGCAGGCAACGGTTGTTTGATGTTCACCGCCACCACGGCTTGTTTTAGAGAGCACCACACGTGACGTAAATGCTGAATACATTTCTTTTGCCGCGCAAGTAATCTGGACTTCGGGAATAAACATTCAAATAAAGGTGGTTTTCTTTTGAATTAAAACAAGTTGTGATCGGGAAGTAAGATGGGGGACCTGATGACAGATCCTGAGGATCCGTGGGCTGATTAGGGCAGGAGATAATGCCTACTGGGAGGGCGACATCGCAACACCTTGCGGCTATCTGAGCGGCAAGTCTGTTTGAGCCCGCACCGCAGAGTCACAGCTTTTAGGCCGGAGCGCCCCTCCGCTACGGCACTCCAGAACTCCCCGGTATTATTATAATCTAGTCAGGAATGCAAATTCTTTTGTCGGTTTGTTGATTAATACGCTTGAGTTCCATGATTTGACTGTTTGGCAACACCTGATTTCGGGATTTTATTCGATAATTAATCTAATTGCCTTTGGCCCGCATTACTCCAAATACAATGCCGCATTATATCGTGTACATAACCGCGTTTTCTTCTATCTCTCAATGGGGGGTTATTTTAAAAACACTATTTCAACATTGATCCTGTGACGATAATGGCAGTTATATTTATGCTTCCAAAGTGCAACTGGCATTCCAGTCATAATACATTCATATCTGAAACCAAATACATGTCGTTCGAAAAAAGTCTAGTTTTATTACACCTTCTACGGGAACAGGAGATAGACATGTTTATTTAAAAAAAATATAATGTAAAACTAAAACTAAATATTAATTTTGAATCTGGACAAAGCGATGTCTTCCATTGTCATTTTTTGAGGCGTTGTTTTGTTGTGTGATTGAATTTGCAAACTCATTGGGTGTCATTAATATTGAGTTTTTGTAGTACTGTTGTACTCTTCAAAAGGTATAGAAATTTAATATTATTCATACCTATTGTCTTGAAATGCAGAGGGGGCACTGTTTTCTTGAAAACGTATATTTTTTTAAAGTTTCACCAGTTGTTGTTTTGGGTTTTTTTTTTTCGCTGAAGCAATGTTCTCTCCCAAAAACTAACACAGTTCCATGTCCGTCAATTAAATCGTGCTTGACTGGTAATTTGGTGCATTTTGTTTTCTTGTACTTCATCTCTGCATATTTCTGATGATGAAACCAAGAGTTTCTCACAAGTGAGATTAGAACCGTGAACCGTAGCTTCCTTATCATAGAATACGATGGAGAAAATGTGTTCATTTTATTTTAGTTATTGAATGAAGATTAACAAAATTAGCACTTCCAATTTGCTTTAATGGAGCTGAAGTTGCATTCATAAACCTGATAAGTTTCAACACAGACAACCATTTTCTCCATAAAGAAAAATAAATAAATAAACAAACCTTTTATTTTTCATCATGAGCTATATGATCACGCTACCTTAATATCACATTTATTTTGATCTTACTGTTTTGCAGAAGAATCTGGTCAAATTAACCCCAAAGATCAACATTAAACTTGAAAATGCAACCAACACAATGACAACCACAGCATCACTTCCAACCATCCATTTCGAAGGATCAATAAAATGCTTTCTACAATTCTCATCGAATGTCTTGAAAACCCTCTTGCATTCATTGTCACTACAGATATTGTTTGTACAATCGGAATCAATATGCACATTTTAGGTTCATCCCTTTAGAAAGACAAGAGGGCTGTCGCTAGGAACAAAGATGACAGCTGGTCTAATGGGGAGGGGGTGTAAAATGACGGCCCGAGCTTTCGCACTCGATGAAAACATTGTTTTATTATACTATCCACACATTTTCGCGAGGTGCATTAGTGTTTAAGAAAGAAGAGCTTTTTCACAGAAGTCTCTTTGATGGGACCCTGGTGACCACTTGTACTCCCAGGTGACGGTAAAAGGGTGGGGGTGCAACCTCGAAGAAACAATCGCTCACCGTATCGCCCCCTACAAGCTCGGCCGACCCATCGCGCCCAAACACCGGTACGAGGAGAAGCCGCGGCACGCTACGACTCAAACACTTTTAAAAACCATGGCGGATCGATATGAGCGCATTGTGATTCGAATGAGTCCGCGCACACGTTGGTAATCGCTACGTATTAGGGAGTTATTGGCGATGGTCACTCCTCATAATACAACACCTGGCACTTCAAAACTATCAACAAAAAGCAGGGCAGCTTGCAACAATCAAGCACTATTTCCCACGGGGCGGCTAATGGGGCCCCTGTCCATCACGGTTCTTGTTGGAATGAAACATTGGTGGCCGACATGGTGCCCCATCCATAGAAATGTCCTCTCTAGAAAAATCCCTCATCATCTCCAATTATTTTACAATGATGTGGGTAAATATTTGTCGCGGTTCTGTCACATTCAATGTGATTGCATTGAACATGAACACATAATGCGATTTTTTTCTCTCTCTCTTTCTATCTTTTTTCTTTCTCCCTTTCCTTTTTTTTTTTTTTTTTTTGCGCAAATTGATCACTGCCAAGTTTTTGAGATGAGCACTTTTCTTTCCTGTCAAAATATGACAAATCGAAGTTACTTCAAAACGAACTTCATTCGAACTTAATTAAATTGAATTTTAATATCAATGATTCAATTTATTTGTGAAGGTTGATATTCCTTTTGTAAAAGATTGAAATAAACATAGTTTTCATAATAAGCACTCCTTCTGAACCACAGTTAACCCTTTATTGCACAATTTATTTGTTGGAATAAATTTATCATAATTGACACTTTCATTATTTACTCGTTTTTTGAAAATGGCAACCCCCCCCCCCCCCCCCCCCCCAAAGAAGAAGTAATCTTTCCCTTTCTGAAAACTGTGTGGCCGTGTGATCTTTAGTTTTTGTTTTACAACTATTTTTATGAAGGTATCTAAACCGATCACTAATATCCACTGGAATGTGAAACCATGTGAGCATTATTTTGTAAGTTTACACAGCTACAGGGTATATGCACACAAATATAATTTTAGGAAACTGTAATACAAAAAAATTCGTGTATTTTGTTATTTATAGATGTTTGTGAGCCCGTCTTCACTCAAGGGGGACCCGTCATCGGTTTTGACTCTTGTTTTTAAATAAACAGTTCAATCCGAGCTTGAATCTTGCTCTTGACTTGACAGGTAAGAACAAATAAAATACGATTTGAACCCAAGGTTATTCTTTGCTTGTGTTGTTCATGGTGAATAAACTAAGTAAAATTTAAACAACATCTGTCCCGTCCCCCAAGTCTCTTAAATGTTTCCGCTTCCAGTCCCACCATGTAGATCATCGGGTAGAATGGCAGGGTAAAACCGTGTTGCAGGAATTACAAGCGAAATTGTTTTAAATAAAGCTCCTCCGAATCTGTCTCCTTTGCATTTTCTTCAAACCGAGTTTGATAAAATTGTATTAAAATAATGTTGTGGTGACTTGTCTTATAAATTTAAAAGCTGGAAAGTTCATAAAGTGGAAATATGTTTCCCCCCCCCTAAAAGGGTTAGTTTTTGAATCAAAAAACACTTTGCTACTATAGGAACATTTCCACTAGACCAAACTATGCGTATGCCTAATACATGTTTACAAAAGAACAACAGAGCCTGGACTTCCTGCACACCTTAATGGAAGAAAACATTACCAATATATTTTGTCGCAACGATTGATCTTTGTCTTACTTTTGATATCAAGAAAGTCACATCTCAAACCTTCTTCGTCTGTTATTTTTTGTTAACTCTTTGTGTTATGTGGTAGTTATGATACACAATAATAAATTTCTCATTATGACCAGTGCAATTATCTTGCCTGCCGGGAAATACCCTGGAATGTACAAGGTCACTTTTTTGTAAACAAGGAGTAAGCAAGCAGACAATATAGCAACCCAAAATGGATTTGCAATTTAAAACACACTGCACGATTTCACCTCCGTTACTTCACCGTCACATACAATCTCTTTATCCCACCATCTTCAAAACACACTCTTCTCCCCTGTCCTAAAGTGACACACCCCCGGGCATTCACTGGCTTTCTGAAGGGGCTTAGAACGGATCAGCCCGCCACAAAACTTGCAGGTGTCGAAGAACAAATTAAGAAAACCAACAATTGGTTTAGTAGAATCATTTGTTTCTCTTGTTAACGGTTTACTGGACTTTTGTGCCGCTTCAAAGCGGGCCGACATCTGAAGTGGGTCCAGAGTGGAGGCATTACCTAGAAAGTGCATCGCGGAGTTAGAAGTGACGGTTTCTCTAACATTAGGCTCAGAAACCAGCTATGTACGGGGTTTCTTTGGGTTTGGGGTTTTAAGTATAAGTAAACACGAATTAGCTTTATTGCCAGCCGAACAATGGGATGGACACTGAAAGTGTTAACGGATTCGCGGGTATCGATTGTTCAGGATGACATCAAAGAAGCCGCCGACGGGCTCTTTTATCGACGGAGGGTTTTATCAAATTGAGTTGTCAATGGCGTGGTTTTAGCCAGCCAGCTACAGTGATGACAACACCCATGTTATTTATCAAGTTGGTATTTTACACATGGAATAGCTGCCTAAACACGTCTTGCGGGGGTTCACGATTGTCTCATCGTCTTCTGTGGGAATCTGTTGAGAGTTTTATTAGAGAGTTATTATGGGGACGATTAGCGATGTCTGTTTGTAGTGGTTAATGATTTCCGACAGATTTTTCAAAACGGTGTTATTGATTGGCGGCGCTTCACCAATAAGCACGAACATCGTGACGCAGGCTGTGTAATACCTGACAGCTTTCTAACAGCAGGGGGCGCTCGACCACACTGTCGGTAGCTTGACTTATTCCTAGCCTCAAATAAGTAACAAAGCCTTGGATATAAGTTTAGACTTTATTGCTTCAGGCCTTCAGCAACTACAACAATTATTCAGAAGCATGGAATAGATTTGTTGTCCTCATTATTTATTTCTGAAACTAAGATGTGATGAGGGAAGGGGGTGTCAACGACATTTTTGTCAGAATGCGCTATTATTGTGTAATGTTTCGTTATAACAATGGAATGGGTTGCAGAACTGGTCGATGAATGTCTATCACAATAGCGAGACATTTTCTGACTCAATCCTGTCAAAGTTATGTTATATTTACGGCAAATGACCCCCCCCCCAAAAAAAATATATATATAAAAAAAATATTAAAAAAATCATAAAGGGGTTTACACGGCCCCGGTCTGGTTCCCTGTCTCAGAGTGGAGTGTCTACGTACATGCAGTGACATGGATTTGTGATCAGTGTACATTTTACCCTATTAGACCATGTAACCTTTGACGTCACATGTTTCTTAAAGAGCCACAGAGCCTGGACTTCCTGCAGCCACGATTTGTTCACAGCTCAATGGAATAAATCATTAAATCTTATATTTTATGGAGATTACACTTTTATCAACTTTTAGCTGTTAATTGTATAACTTCTTATGTGGATATTATGACACAAATTCCCACAGGCCTATGAGCAGTGTTGTATCTCGCCTGCCAGAAAGTCATTGGAACGTACAAGGTCACTACTTTTTTGTAAACAAAGGTTGCATGTTCTATTATTAAAATCGATGTTTAACTAAATTTTATAGTCAACAATCTACGTTTTAAATTTAGCTGCAGGATTTGGCCTCACATTCCCATTGATTAGCTACCGAAGAAGTGAATGACAACTTTAGTAATACTGTCTATCAGAAACATTAAATATCATGTTAGTTAGACTGGTGATATATTTAGTACACGATGTTATTATTATTTTGTGTTTCCCTACGGTTTCGAATAATAAATCCTGTGCGCGGAACTTACTGGTAGGATCGGAAGCATTGCATAGCGCCCTCTAGCTGATCGATAACGTCAAAGGAGGGCGCACGTCGTGTTTAGAGTTGCATGGCTTTAAGATTCCACTTTTGAAAAGCTTGTAGATTTTTCCCCCTTTTTTCCTTTTTCTTCATTGGAAGAGCGGTACAAAACTACAATAGCTTTAAACATTGAAATAAAAAGTCAAAAATAGCAGATACAGAAGATTGCTATTTAGAGTAGGCCTACAGGCAATTTCATTATTCGACCAGTTCGGTACATTTGTGACTGTCATTCTAGTAGTTTGACGAAAGACAAACATCAAAAGAAATTACATGAAAAGGCATAATACAAAATAACATTAATACTACCAAATTGGAGAGGGTGCACAATGGTAAAAAGCCCTGATTACAAAATACAAATACATATATTGAACAAAAACGACAACAGAGTATAAAAATAAACTATTGTGGTCCATGGCTGCGCAAGTGATTGTTGCTCGGGGGCATGCGACTCCCGCCAGGAACGAAACAGTAGCTAAAAAGAAGCAGATACCGTCGATGCATTCACAAATAACACACGAAACGGGGGGCCTGTAAAACAAACGATTTGTGTTTATTTCCAAAATATTCATAAATTAATCAGAAATATTGCAGCTGTGCACTTTTATGTTTAACCACGGAAGAGTAAAAACTGTAGTGTGACCCGTAAAGGGGCTAACGAGTATGGTAGGCATGGCTCCTGCTGAATACTATATTCATAATAAGTAATAATTTTATTAGCATAGAGCAAAAAACGACAATAACAAACTCGAAGCGAAAGTTATGCTGCATCCAAGGCTACATAAATGACATTGTAAATTATTACAACGTACATTAAATAACAAAGATGCAAACAGACAACAACTGGCAGTACTTTGTATGCCAGCATTAGGAAGGAATTAAATAAGTATTAATTAGAAAATAATATTAACACCTGACATTCAACAAAATTGATTTAAAATCATGTTTAAGGTACAGGGATTTATGCAGCTGCTTCATAATTAATCGCTCAGGTAATTCCAAACTTTGGATCTCTCATCATTATTAAAAAATACTTTTTGAGAATAACAAATACGGGCAAAAAATGGGAATGGAAATAGAGACCTCTATACCTTTGACTCTTTTGTACCTTATAGTTATAGATGACTTATAAGTTTTCAGTGTATTATTTTTTCAAAACTGAGATTTCGAACAACTTTTTCCGACGCAGTACAGTGATACATTCGAGTATACACTTAACTTATAGATTCAGTGTGTCGCATTATGATTTGTTGGCCTTAAAGGCACTGAACACGTTTTGTAATTGTCAAAGTCAAAGACCAGTATTCTCACTTGGTGTATCCCAACATATGCATAAAGCCTGTGAAAATTTGGGCTCAATTGGTCATTGAAGTTGCAAGAAAATGATGAAAGAAAAAACCCCTTGTTGTACAAATTAGTGTGCTTTCAGATAGGAATAAAAGGCTTCTGGCCAGAAGTCTTTTATTATTTTAGTGAGAAATTACCTCTTTCTCAAAAACTACGTTACTTCAGAGGGAGTCGTTTCTCACAATGTTTTATACTATCAACAGCTCTCCGTTGCTCGTTACCAAGTAAGTTTTTATGCTAATATATATTTTGAGTAATTACCAAACGTGTACAGTGCCTTTAAGTAGAAGTGATTTTGTTTAAATTGTGTGCTTTTGTTTGCTTTTGTTTGTTTATGTTTTGTTTGTTTTTTTCTTTCTTTCTTTCTTTCTTTCTTTCTTTGTTTTTGGTGGGTTTTTTCACCTTTCCTTTTTTTCATCAAGATCAACCAACCACATTATATCCGGAGGTTGCAGGTTCAAATCCAGCTCTGGTAACTTGTCATTGATTGTATGCTCCAGGGTGTGTGTGTTTGGGTTTTTTGTTTTGTTTATTGTATGAATGGTATTTTTTTAATTTTATTCAGAGACCTACCCCGTCTGATGGGTTGTTCGATTTGTTCTCGTTTCTGGAAACCCGAAAGCACTATCGACATCTCATGAAAGAAGTGAAATAAATGCTGTCCCTGTTGATTTGTATTGAGGCGCTAACAACCTTCTCATAAGATGTCAACACTTTTTGAGAAAAAAAAATCATCTTTACTGATGATAAGCAGCCATTGCGTCCATTATGAAATCTTTAACATCTTACTTTTCGGTTTTATAAATATTTACTCAAGTGTGTATGCGAATGGACGCACGTTCCCTTGTAAGACATGACGTAAATGTGTTGAGTTTGGACGCGATTCAAAACAAACGGCAAGAGTACAGTCACATCACTTTGTGTTACTGAAGTTATCATTTCCAGTTGAAGTTGTAAAATCCAATATTGATGCCCACATGCCACTGTCAACCTTTTGTAATGCCAATTTGATTTAAATACTTACCTTCCTCTTGTCTTAAAGTTTGTTTACCCTTATTTGTGAACTTCTAATGGTTTTTTTTATTGTAAATTTAAAATGCAATTTGGTCGTTGGACCGCAAATTTTTGAATGTTTTTAGAAAAAACATAAACCATAAACATTACGGGAAAACATAAGTGTACAGCCCACCACGGGTTCTAGGAAACGGGAGGAATCATTAAACTTGAGATGTGGGATCGACCGACGTGAAGACGAGGTTAGAAGGCGGTGAATAATCACAACTTAGACGCATGCTGTCTGGAAAGTCCGCTGCCAGACAAATAATCAAAAACACAAAAGAATTTCTTGTATGTTCCTTTTGGTTGTCACAAACCTACAGGTAAAGAGCTTATAAAAACGCCTCGACAATAATTATGATTTGTCATCCGAACTTCTATTAATATCATTTTTGTGGATAAATGGGCAGGTGGTTTTGTTTCCGGTGACGATCAATTCCCCTTCCAGC
This sequence comes from Leptasterias polaris, assembly GCA_037783415.1. Taxonomy (NCBI): domain Eukaryota; kingdom Metazoa; phylum Echinodermata; class Asteroidea; order Forcipulatida; family Asteriidae; genus Leptasterias; species Leptasterias polaris. Next base: position 2,346,964 of record JAZGTN010000035.1, read on the forward strand.
GATTGCTTCATAACTGCGAAAACAGGTGTTTCTGCAAAATAATTTTTGGGGGAAGTGGCGACCACTCCTACCAAAATGATATTTTGTACTCTCCTTTTGTCAGGTGAACCAACCAGTCGACAAAAATGGCCGCCGGGCGACGGATTATCCTTACGGGTGTTTTGTGCAGGTATCGTCGTTGTAATATCAGTAAAAGTATTTCCGAAATTAATTCTATAACGAGACGCAAATTTTACCGACGGATTGAAAAGCAGTAAAGAAACAAATGAATATGCACAAATTTGATTTCTTCGTCTTGGAGGCATTTTGGATCGGAGAGGCTGAGTACCGGGGCGAGTTTTAAAAAGGGGTTTTTAAAATGCTGATACTGTTTTCGACGTAGAAACAACAGAAGAAGAAACAACTTGCCTGAGAGTTTTTTTTTTTAATTATGTTTATGAGGAAAGTGTTTAACCGAAATTGTTAAACACGAATCGGATCCTCTCTGCTTGAACCACATGGTTGAGAGAGTAGTTTTCATTCGCCGTTAAAATAAAAATGAATCGCTGTTTAATGCACTGAACGAATCACACCCTGTAAAGGGTCGACTCTGATATGCTCACTCATCGTCAAAATCACACCAGTACCAGCCAGCAGATAAATTTCCGTCTGAAATCATGTCAAAGGTTGGGAAAATAGCCTTCGAAGGACCCCCAGATCACTAGTGCTTATTTCAATTGCCACATTCAAAATAGATTATGTTTTTATGAATTTGAACAAAATGAACCGCTTTTTCGTTTCTGTCATTAAAACGATGAGTAGAGTTTGATCAAATTCCCTAATATTTGTTGTATGGGAAATCTATTCAAATCTCATTTAATCTTCTAATCTAATCCAATCGAATCGAATCGACTCTAATTAAATTTAATCTAATCTAGTCTAGTCTAGTCTAGTCTAGTCTATGGTGTGTTTGAAGTAGAGGTTGGGAATGAACATGCACTTTAAAATAAAATGATAGGAACTTTGAATGGAGAAGTCATTCTTAGATTCAACTGATATGACCAGACAATGATTGCACCGATCAAATTTATGTTATTCGCTCTGAATGGGGGCGAACAGACCACCGGATCCTCGGCCGTGAAACCGCACACATTCCCGCCATATCCAGAATACGTATCTTTACCAGCCACCTAGAATAATGAATCAGCCGCCGGTTTACTTGGTCAATGATGTTTTTAAACAGTTGTCGACAATGTCCACGGTAAAACCAAATTATTTTTAACACAGAACCTAACGCTTTTGAATAAAACTTGAAAAGGGTTTCAACATTGTGTCAATTGAAATGTAAACAAAATTAAACCCTGAACTCTAAATGGCACTGTAGCTTAATTTTCAGCCATAAAGTCTGTGTTCCCAATGAAAGCAACACAACCCCGGGGCAGTGTATGGAATTAGGATTGTTTCAATGTACAATAATAGAGTGTCCCGGGCGAGAATCTGAATGCGTGTACCTAACCTCACCGTGCCGGGCCAGGTTTATTGATGGGGGGAAACGGAGCTGGAGACGGGGAGCTAATGTCACCACTGTCCCCAAGGCTCGATGGTTTCGCGTTGCATAAACGTTTTAAAGAGAGCAGGAAGCATTTTTTGGCAACCTCACTTCAATATATCTCACCAATAATGTATTCAAAAGGTAATTTGAAGCATTATTTTTGAAGATCAAATTTACCAGTGATATTTAGAATGAAAATAACAGGAAAAGCAATGTTGTTATTTAGGCTACTTGTTTTCTCACTAAAAAATAGATTACCGACCTAATACTGCCACATGCAAGGAAAACAATAATGTTCCCAGCATGAACACACAGTGCACGGCAATAACTCGGTATAGTCAGCCTTTCGTCAGTCAGTTTGGTTGCCAAACTTGTCAAGTATTACATCAGCATAGGCAATGACAAGAGTGTTCTGTAAACATTTTCGTCACATTGATTGCAAGTTGTTTCTCTTTTACATGATTATAATACCACTGTGGTTGTGGGTCAATGTATTATTACACTTTATTAATTATGCCAATGGATTATTAATAATTTCACGTTCACACGACAACATTTCGCAGTGATAGTAAGTCATATTTTTACAATTTGCGTGACATCGTCACGTTGTTTGTAAGCTATTTTACATTCACACGAATAATTATCACAATAATCGGAAGTCATTAATTAAACACATTCATAATAAGTCACTTCACATTAACACGACAATATTTCGCAGTAATTTTACATTCCATTTTGTCACAATGGTCGTAAGTTATTTTACCCTCACACACGGGTCAGTAATGTGGTTGTAATTCATTATGCATTCACACTGCACTTTGTCACAGTGGATGTTTAATAGTCATCTCACATTCACTTTTCTGTCACAGCGACAGAACATTATTTTGACATTCCAACGGCATTTTACCGCACCGTAAGTCAAATCGGTGCTTTAACCTCAAGGGTCACCCGTCAACTTGTGAAGGGGCTGGACATCTCAAAAGTGATTCCAAATTGCGGTAACCTTAGAAACGATTGCACATGATTATTGAAAAGCTCTTGGCCTGCCCCCATTCACTCTAACTGCCTTAGTGAAAAAAGTACATTGTCTCCGTTAAGCGGAGCAATAAAGCAAGGTCGCAAATAGCCTGACTTATACTTGCTCCATCGCCACTGTGACACCCTAGCATCACAAGCAGATCCCATTAAGCTAAAGAATGCTATTTTCTTAATAAACCAGCTCGTGTGAAGTGTTTGGCGAATTGAAAGTGCTCTGCTCTCTCCGCATCTCTCCTCAGTCACTCTCCCTTATCTAGCAATCATGGCCGGGGCCTCATGCTGGAAAACGGGGAGGACTCTTTGAGTGGGAAGCGAGCTGTTTACAAAGAGATCAAATTTGGATGTCACTCCGCGTTCGTGTCATGTCTTCAAAAACAACATCCTATTTTCTCCACTCGCGGGCCTGAGCCAGAGTAAAATGAACTGCAGTTGGCCTAAAGGGTGTCATTTCGCGCGCCATCGACGCAGAAAAGTTACAATAACAAAGACGACTCTTTCCCGCATCAAATTAGATTCCCACCTTCTAATTGCGTGGACACTCGGTGAACGTCAACAAATCCGTAGCATCTAGAAAACGCGCCCCTGGGGCGTACGGACAGCGATTCGGATCGGTGCAAGAGCACCCCGTGCGCCGTCCTGACTACTGGCCGGTAGTTCTGCGGACATTTAACCCATATTTTCGGGGTCTTCTTTTGACGAAGAAGAGCTGCGGGGGATTAAGTCGACGCGGTCAGCGGCCGTGTGTCACACACTAGGGCCGTTTGCACTCCGTGGTTGCTCTGCTTTTATACGCCCACCTTGCCAGAAACACGGCTTGCGGGGAAATTACCGCCGAAAAGTAAACACGGAAAATTAATTTCTGGCTAGGAGAGAGAGGGAGAGAGAGAGAGTGGGAACTGATGTTGAGGGAATGTAGTCTGTGTGTGTGTGTATGTGTGTGTTGAGGAGAAGGGGCGGCTCGGGCAACGGGGACACAGGCAGACATTAACCCAGATGAGAACTAGGGCAAGGAGGACCACATCGCCAGCTGAACGAATGATCGGACTTTATTGCATCATACGGCTGTTTCATGAAGGCTTGTTTTCAGAAACTTCATTTAGTTTGTATCTAATTTATAGCCGGCCCCGTTGCACATTCTTTTGCCAACAAATAAAAGCACCCTCCTTTGTGCCTTGCTAAAAGTAAATTTAATTTCAATTCAGGGCATGTCACCGATTTAACTCGCATTTTCGATTCGATTCGATTCGGGGGGAGGGGGGCTTGCAATTAGTGTAAGCTTAGGTATTTGGAAACAGTGAACACTTTTCGTGAATATTGATCCTTATAAGTGTCTAGGAAAACGGTAGCCATCATTTCGGCACCTAGGACGAGGGGGACACTTCGTAATCAAGATATTTTGTATCTTGCACCACCACTGAGCTTGCCTCACGCTGTCCCTTTTAATTTTTTTATATTTTTTCTGGTACTATTTTTGCGTACTTTTCAAAATTTATAATTCAAACTGCGAACAATCCGTCTGACGTTCTTACAGGTAGGTATGCGGCCAAGACTGGTAACAGACGGTAACACTATCCTGCGTTTGACCTTTAATATTTCAGTCAAGTTAGAACTATTTAACCATCAAAAATAATATTAAGAAACCGAGGGCTTGATTACTGCGGCGCAAGACCAATCGCTAAGGACAAATGTAATGAAGGCAAGGATAGAGAAAGCAAACGTCTCTCCTATGTGTAGAATGTGTAATAAGGCTGAGGAGACTGTATTTCATGTTGTCAGCGAATGTAGTAAGATGGCCCAGACGGAGTACAAGGGAAGACATGACAAGTTGGCCAAGGTGATCCACTGGGATCTGTGTAAGAAGTATGATGTCCATGTCACTGCGAAATGGTACGACCATGTCCCGGAGAAAGTTATAGAGACCGACCAGGTCAAGATCCTCTGATCATGTTATAGAACATAGGCGTCCGGATGTTGTAGTCTTAGATAAGACGACGAAGATGTGTCATCTCATTGACATAGCAGTGCCAGGTGACATAAGGGTAGCTTCGAAGGAGTTAGACAAGATCCAAAAGTACCAAGACCTGGCCAGGGAACTTCGTAAGATTTGGCAGGTGAAAGTGAAAGTAGTCCCTGTGGTGGTTGGAGCACTTGGCACCATTCCGAAAGCACTGGGGAAACATCTAGATGAAATAGGTACAACTGTGAGGGTAGATCTGTTACAGAAGGCAGCACTTTTGGGAACAGCGAGAATCCTGAGAAAGACCCTTGAGATCTAAGGCTACGGGACGTAGCCCGACTCAAGGAGTTACCGGCACAAAAGAAAATGTGATCTTTCTTTTGTAGGCTGTGATGAAATGAAATAATCATTGAATCAGTGAACGGACGCGCGCGTCACGTGCGTCCTTTGGAACATCTTGATTACAACCAGTGTTAAGTGGTCTCCGTAGGGGTGGATATTCTACAGCGTTGCTGTATGTAATTCTCTCTGAAACTACAAACTTTCTCACAATTTTGTGATGTTTATAATGAGTGCTATGGAGCATCAAGTAAACGGTGAAAGAGTGACAAACTCCCAGAGAGGAAGTCCTTCACCCGATGTGGTTGGTATGCCTGAGCAGGTACCACCAGATCGTATCCAAACTGCTCACAACAGGATTCGTGTTGTAACCAGGAGAAAGTGGAGTAAGAACGATAATAAAATCGGAAATAGGTAAGGCTACGGGACGTAGCCCGAATCAAGGAGTTACCGGCACAAAAGAAAATGTGATCTTTCTTTTGTAGGCTGTGATGAAATGAAATAATAATAATAATAATAATAATAATCTGGAGATTACAGGTTCAAGCCCCGCTCTAGTAAATGTTTCCTTTAGCCACAAGTTATTTGAAATTTCCCACCGCCAGTTAGTTTCCCTTGTGGTTTATTTAACGTAATTTTATAGAGCTTGAACCAGCTTGTATTGGAATAATGTAGTCAAAGTTAACATCATAGTGATTATTTGCTGCGTGTGATTGGTCGTTAAACATAGTCACGCTATGCATTATTTCAAAAAAGTGATTGCCAATGCAAGATGGAACAGCCGTCGTACTGCACCATCCGAGTCTAGCACCTCCGCGAGGAAAAGCCAACGAATAGCATGTCAGCTGCGGCGTAAACTGAACGTGCTCCTCCGTCACTGTGGAGTCTAAACGAATATGGAGGCCCTGGAGTATTAACGGGCGTTCATACACGTCTAGTCTCATTCTCAACAGGAACGAAGTACCGTCGGTTTGGGGAGGTAATTATTTGTAAGCCTATAGATTTCACTTAAAGAGAAACTGTATCCTATGTCGCACTATGTGTGACACTATCGCAACTTGTTTACTCGCAGTTCTCGTTTGGGAAGATGGCGCAGGGGAGAAATGCTATCTTATTCAATTTCCCACGGACAAAGATGCCTTCACTGCGCCGCACTCGTCTGCCTTTCTTTGTCTTAAAGTGCTTCTTCTTCTCCATAAAATAATGAGACTGGCCTTAGACTGGTGCTTGTGACGTATACTGACTGTCACGGAGAATTCAAGGAGCGCGATCATAAAGGGAACAATGTCAGAGGTCAAAAGACAGTGTAGTCTTGACTCGTTTGCGCTCAAACTCCCGATATTTCACATGAAGATATTGAGAAAAAATAATAACTTTTTGTTTTCTCAATTTGAGAGAATTGTTCGCTAGGTGATTTAGACCGAAATATTCACAGAGTACGTACGGAATCAATAGAAGACTTGGTTCGATGAAGAAAAGGAACTTGATTTCATTTCCCAAAAATATTTTGACGATTGTGTTGTTGTTGTATTATTCAAGACATAAACAAACATCCTCTGTGATAAAAATAGGGAATTGATGTTTGGTAACTTGACGGCTAACTGGACAACAATTGAATGTTGTTTTACTGCCTTGAACTGCCATGCAGCTCGTCCCTTTAAATTCTAGTGTGTTCAAGAGTTGAACTTATTGACAATAGAAAACGACAATCTAATCAGACGGACACCCTCGCTCACAACAATTTCATTGCCTTTCATCAAAAAGTAGACTGAACTGGGATCAAATCGTTCACAGAAAGTACACGGCGGTGAGGCAAAATACGAAAAACGAAACCCCCGTTCGATGGTATTTGCACAGTAAAAGCAACGGTCTCCACGGTAACACGGGCACCGGGTGTAGACGCAGCAGATGGCCTGCCGTTCCGCGGCGAGTTCCGGCCTGTCACTTACGACTCGCTGAGCTTGGCTTTTTCCACCCTTCGCCCGTGCTCTTTTCTACCGTGGTCCATCAATGACTTGGACTATCTTCAATATTTGCTTTGGTCGTCAAAGCGAATGGGGCAAACATTTTGATGGGCGCTCGTGATTGTGATGTGAATAATGTTTGGTTAAAGGGGCTTTTCCGTGGTTTCATTTCTGTGGTTTTACAAAAAACACGGTTGTCGTGGTTCTTGAGTGGCTACAGCATGTGAATATACAGATCGAGAAAAGACTTCGCACCGAAAACAAAAATGTTTTCAATGTTTTCAATGCACGATTGTGCAGAAGTGCATTGTACCTCGTCTACATTATTGTGAAATCTGGTGGCACTTGCTTAGCTCTTTAATTCCCAACCTCTTCAAATTGTCAAGAAGGCGTTTAGAAACTTCTGTTTTTCCATCATGCCTTATTTATCATCTGACCCTCTCCACTTTTACATCTGCAACATTGAAGAGGTGCTCCACCTCCCCCACCCGATCATTTTAAGCATCTTGCCCGTATGACCTCAAAGCTTCCCATTTATGTTGGATTCGCCGTTTACCATCACGCCCTCAACACCACAGCATGTTTAGTTTTATGAAGGCAGGAGGACCGTCACGCCCCTGACCTTCCCTACCATCTTGAACACATACACAACATAGGATAGGGATAGTGGATGGATAAGTTATCCATCTACAACCCCTTCTCTATAATATTTCACAAACTTGCCTAAAAATGTTCGATTATTGTTTGACAGATATACCTCATGTGCGTTATGTTGTGGAAGGTTTTTAATTGAAACAAATGTGTATAATCACCATGTAGAATTGGAAACTTGTGGACGCTAGGTGGCGGCAGACTACTATAGATGAATCAATTGTTCTTGGAAATGTGCACATGCTCAGAGTTATATAAAACAATGGGAAACTATCTGGTATGTCTGCTGCCACCCAGTGTCCAAAAATCCCCATCGACTACTTCATACTAGCGAAAAAATTATGGAGCTGCTATTATTGCTTCGCAAATTTCTGCAAAGCAGGATACCAGTAAAAAAAATTAACATGTGACATGGTAGTGTGGCTGGTAACTTTTTCTTCTGGTAAGCATAATTTTGTTGTGCTTATTAGCTCTGTCCTCTAAGCAGCTCTTGCAATTGGGCCCAGCTTGTACATGTTTAAAGGTCATCAGACACGTGCAGGGTGGACACTGTACTCTTGTAATACGAGAAGTTTTAGTCAATATATGACAGCCCACCCATCCATGTGAATCCACCTCTTGTGGTCAACCAAAAGCAAGTTTGGATAAGGGCTATGCCTTTTGGCCGCACCGGCTGAGGCTGAAGGCAAAGAGACAGCCCGCCGAAGGCATAGCCGAAAATAGATTGGTTAACAAAACAAAAGAACTTGTCGAACATAATTCAGAATGAATTAGCTCTTTCTTGACAAATGAGGGCGGTGTTATTTAAGATCTGTATCCGGAATACAGACCTGCCCATTAAAATCTAACTTTACTGCAATAAAAGAAAGCTTACTTCTTGTTTACAAAGATTCACTTTCAAAGAATATACGATTATTAATATTTGAAAACAATTATGAAAACAATATCAACTGTTTTGCATGTCACTGATATCGGCCCGGCCTGTTAAGATCAAGCATGAACTATTTTGAACATTGAGTGAATAAAGCCAAAAAGAATCACTGAGTGAACTTTTTTTGCTGGTTTCAGATAATCGAGTGACAGTAGCAGTGATTGATTCTGACCTTGCAAGTTGAACTCAAGGAGTGGCTTACGATTGACGTTATTCAAAAAACACGAAAACTGAGATTCTTTCAAAACGAGAGATACTGGTAAGTTTATTTGTCATGTTTCTTTACGAATTGGCATAAAATTATGGCTACACGGCTGCAGCTGTTACTAAGGATATTTCTGGGGCCGGGGTAGCCCAATTGCTGCTCGATATGGGGCAGAGGGAGGCCCCCCCTCTATTGTGTCTTCATTGTGTTCTGGGAATCTCAGGAATTCTTTTGAGAATTTTAGGGGGGGTGCTTCTGTATACAAGAGGGAAGAGTGTGTTAGGGTTAGGGTTAGTTTGGGGGGGCCTCCCTCTGCCCCATATCGGGCATGGTATAGGGTAGCCTATGCTTCAACGCACGTTGACGCGGGAATCAAGCCATAGCCGGCCTAGCCGTATAAAAAGTAGGTCAATTCGAACACGGCTAAACACAATTGTCCTTGTAGTGTTTTCGGAAGTGGATGACCTTGAGTATTCTACTGGGGTGGGGTGGTGGGGGGGGGGGGGTATCCTGGCAGCCAGGCGATTGGGTTCCCCATGGAATCCTCCTATAGGCATTGCAATTATTGTAGTTAAAAGTTACCAGTTATACTTGTATACCCTCAAGTTCTTCCGTAATCTGTCAGAAGTTCGTCCAAAGATTTTTTGTTTTCTTCTCTGCATGCAGCTTTTATTATTGCTATACATTTTCAAGACTTCTGTGGATCTTTTATGTACCCTTTTAAAATAAATATAGGGGGGATGTCATGAGTCTCGAAGTGTTAGTACTCTCCCAAAGCAATGGTATTCCATCCCTTTCAAAGTCGAATTTCATAGTCTATAGGACCCAATTGAAAGTTGGCATCAATAGACAGAATTGCTGTTCTAGTTCACCGACGCCGGGTTCGCGTTTAGTGGTTGATACGATATAATGCTTGGAGCAATTTGACTGGAATGCTTTTAAAGTTCAGTTGCCGTAAAAGTCCCTCAACAAAACGTACAGACTCTGATAGTGGTCATGAACTTTGGTCGAAGGTCAACTTAAAGGTGTAGTAGCTGTCAATGAAATAAGAAAAACTTGATTGAAGTACAGACTATGTAACCTTTACAAAGTGTGTTTATTATTTTTTGTATTTATTGTGATATGCCTGATTAAATATTATTATTATTGTTTTATCAAAAGTTAATAGACATCAGACAGTGCAATCCACATCAAATGTGAGCACTCAATGTATTCTTTATTATTGAGCTGTGTACATCGTGCCTGCAGGAAGTCCAGGCTCTGTGGCTTTTGTACTGAGCATGTGATGTTTGCTTTGTTGTGGCTGTCGGGTGTTTGTTGGGTTGTTGGGTTGTTTGTTGGGTTGTTTGTTTGTTTGTTTGTTTGTCATACTTGCATATACATATACAGATGAATAAAGATTAATGATCAGTACAAAATGTTGAGGTTTTAGTAAAACAAAACAAAATAGTGTGAATGGGGGTGACATCCACAGGAAGGACTTGCCGACTAATAATCTTTTGTAGATACAATATTTCCACCTACATGTATACAAGTACATAATTTCCAGAAAGACACGTCGTTGAGAAAAATGGGCAATGATATAAGGAAAGCTAGTGACATGTAGACACTACACACAGTTATGAAACACTCTACCCAATCCCCAACCGAAGGTATTACTCGTTTCTAAACTTCATAGAGTTCCCTGGGGACGGGAATGAAGCAGTGGTACTCCTTGATACTGCACCGTACCTTTAAGGAATGTACATGTAGTGTGAAGTGAAACCAGGGTCATGTCTTCACCGTCTTCGTCTCTTATCCAGCTGATAAAGCACAGTTCAAGGACCTGTCATTTATAACACCAGGTGATTCTGCAAAACCTCGATGGAGTGGGTGCTCCGGTCCTTGGCAACCGCTGAAGTGAAATTTCCTGTTTCGATTTCCAAATCCATACCTAAGCATAATAATCCATCATCCGCAGTTAACATTATGGAGGACCACCCATAACTTTGCTCATTTACTGCGTCATTTATATGAAGGCCAGTCGTGTAACAACAGTGCAGTTTGTGTCATAGAACATCAAGTCGTCGCTCGGATACGATGAGCAGACGTCTTGTGTTCGTGCACGTACGGCGAGACACACGCACTCACAGTTTGGCCTGTAGTGGCGACTTTCATAGATTGTTCTGTTGTGTCTGCAAGCTTCAGGCAACGACAATTATGTGAAATCAACATTTGGAACATTTGCCATTTGTGTTGACCTTTGTAACACGAACATCCTGGAAGGAATGTTGTTGTCATGACTATAAAATGATGACTGAGTAGCCGTCTTTTCGAGAAGAATTCTTCATTGACTGCAAGTACTTCAGTGTTCGAGCGTATGGAATGGAGAATTGTGTGTACAAATTATGATTGACGATTCAGTCCTCGTTCTGCTAAAATGTGACGATCGTGAGCATCTTCAACATAGACATTTGACCTTTGACTGGAACACACGTCATTCTAGCTAACTGTCACAACGCTCATTCAGTCATCATATTGTTCAAAACGTGAGTGTGCTACTCTTCTTGGCTTAAAAACTGCGTCACTTGAACAGCGCCACTAACGTCCGTATTTGGCAAATCAAAACTGCTACATTTGTACTACTTTAATGCAGCAACAGAGTGACTCATCAAATGTAACTTTTGCAACGCCAAACTACAATATTTGTCATTCGCGAATGCAGGTGTGTTTTAAAAATTTTGAATTCTGTGGTTTTTCGTGATGACTTAAACAATTTTAGAAATATGAGCGCCCTCCATCGAGCTGTTTTTGCCGGCAGAGTGGCAGAGGTACAGTACCTTTTGGAGAGAAGGAATTGCGATCCAAATGCCAGGGATCAAAATCAAAGAACTCCGCTTATAATATGTTCTCTATCAGACAAAGACGACATGGTCAAAGCATGTGCTGTGATACTGCTCATTAAAGGTGCAAAGATATGCCTCTCGGACCGGCTCGGGAAGAACGCCCTCAGTTGGGCCTGTGTGAGAAACAAAGTGCAACTCGTACAGATGTTCCTCAGCGACTACCCAAACCGGTTTCAATTTGACCTACGGAAGCGGGACAGGGACGGGAATACGGCCCTGCACCTCGCCGCCCGGGAGGGCAACACCGAGATCGTAGACCTCCTGTTCGGGGCGTTGGAGGAGAGTGAGTTACACGCCGTGGTGACGGAGCGTAACATCCGTGGCGAGACACCTCTACACCTGGCAGCTAAACGCGGCAACTCTGGTGTTATTCTCGCCCTTATCTCCGTTTCATCAGATGCTTTAATGAGTAGGCGAGGTGCCGTTGACTCCCGCAGTGCTCCTAAGTGGGCGAAAGCTGCAATGAAAATGGCAGGTGCAGTACATGTTAACGCAGGTAGACCATTTTCAGAGCATCCGTTGAGAAAGAGCGCTTGTGAAAACTCCTCGCACGGTGCTCGCATAAGGCGCCCTCAAACGGTCACATCCACGGTATCAAAAACAAAACCGTGCCCCACGGCAACGTCAACCGATATATCAACTTTGTTCAAAATTTCAGAGATGCAGATAAGTTCAGCCTGGCGTCGTCCAGCGCAAGCTCCCCCGACAACGACGCCCTCTGTTGTCGTCAGTGACGACAAGTGCAAACGCCCGCGATCCTCCCGGTCGAAGATTAATGGTAAAGGCAGCAGCCGTCGCCACTCAGTGGCGAGTCGCGGTCGTCCTTTGCGAAACAGTGTCGTAGACGACATTGTTGAAGAGGAACCGTGTACGCTACAAAAGCAAATACCCCTTGTGGTCGTAAATGAACTGACAGTGAGCGCTGACAAGGAGTTTTCCTCCAGACATTACGGGATGGACGCAGCCAATCAAGATCCTGGAAAGTCATCAACATCTTCAAAGAGATCCTCTCCACTTTATACCTCTACGATGTCTACACAGTCTCTTAAACAAGGCAGGAACTTCCTCACGCCCTTCGGTGGAGCCGGTATGGCGTTCCAGTTCGCTAGCAGTAACTCATCACTTCAGAGTCTTGCCAGTGACATAACCGGCCTCCTAACTGACAGTACCCCGGCTTTCGACAGGTCTGAAACGGTCCCCGTCATAACCCGCGATGGCTGCCTAGCCATTACGCAAATGCGTCGCTCTAAAAGTGAGCCATCTTTGTCAACCGCCAGCGATCAACAACTAACGCAAACGAAACTTCGCGATACTCGATACGGATCTAAAAGGGCGTATAACCGTGTAAAAGGACGGCCTACAAGTCGAAGACGTGGGCAAGGTAAAACCGAAGTAGTTGATACCAAAGACAAAGGCACTGGTAGGCGGCCGACTTCCAAAGTCACCCCTTTCAAAATTGAAGTTTCCCACTACGGGAGTACACATCAAATTGGGGACACGATCGCCCCGTCAGTGCCGCCTACACCGACTCCGAGCAGCCGGTCCTACCGGCGATTCACGCGGCCTGCTAGGGAGGTAGAAGTTACTTCGCAACGTCGCCGCAAGGAATTGGAGGATAAAATCAGATCTATTCAAACAGATATCAAGAGATTGGAAAAAAGGAAGAAGGGGCGGAGCTACAAACCACTCCTTCCTGAATGGATGACTGTGAATCAAGAGACAACGGTAGATGAACTTGTAGCTGCAGTCCTGCACGATAAGAAGGCCGGCCTTTGGGCCTCTCAAGAGATACTTGACTGTCACTCAAAAGACGATAAGAGCTGGCAATCTGAAATGGTACCACGTAGTCCCCAACAGTCTACAGCACCAGGATCCTCAAGGGATCAACACTTGTCGAGATCCGAACCAAAATACCAGACTAAAGAGCGCCCTCAGTTGCCTTTAAAAACTAGGTTTTCGTCAAATGAAAAAGAAACTCCAAATTCGATTCACAGGAGTGTACCGACGCTTCGAGTATCTCGGCCGGCACATGCGCCCTCTTACAAGCATTTCAGATCCATTCATAAGCAACGCTCCCCTGTAGGGGGACGGACTCTCGTAAACAGTAACCGGGATTCCTGCCTACAGCCCCGGGTAGATCTTTACACCCCACGGCCGCAACTTCACAACTGTCCTTGTTCGTGGAGCACGGCGGCTGTTCCATTGTTACCAAACAATAACACGAGACGCAACAACCAGCACTTCAGTTGCTCTTGCACTGCCCAATGTGACGCTGCAACTAAAAACAGTCGTCGGACTTTTACAATCACCGATAAATTGAACTAAATTTTTTCTTTTTTCATTCACTAAAATCACTAAAATAGAAGACTTGTTTTAATGTATTGGAAAACAGAGAAACTATTTTTTATGCATGAATATTTGTAACAAAAATTTGTCTCTTGTAAAAAAAAAATTAATTATGAGATTTGGAACAGTTTTTAACAATTTAAGGCAAGGATTTTGTAATTTGGAAGGGATTGGGCACATCTCTCGTAACAAAAGAAAGAAAAGTTGAAGAGCAATGTTTGCTAACTTGTACTGATCATTCACTTCATTTAATTGGAACAGAATCACAAAAAGCATAGATACATTTTCCTTGATTAGGATTTTCCAGTTGAAAAAATAAAACCAATCTACTAATAAAAATATACTTTTCTTTTTATCTAATAACTCATTGATTTATGAACCGTTTTAGACACTGAATTACATGTAAAATTCACACCTACATTCAGGGATTTTACTGTGAGTTTTGGGATTAAGGTGAAACTGAAAGACATGGTGTCAATTGTTTTTTTAATGCATTTGATTTCATTGGATTTAATTAATACCTTGTTTTCTGGGTGTGTTTATGTTATAACCAGTCGTGGAAGTAATTCCTTGAATCTCAACTAACTTTATTTGTACGTGACTGACTCAACAGCAGCCATTTTGTAACAAAACAGCAGCACTAAAAAATAACAACCAAGAGAGGGCGCTATACAAAGTATAGACTTTGCCAGTTACTACAGTTTAAAAATGCAAAACGTGCTCAATGTGTCGACATGTATTAAATAACATCTCTTCTGTATAACTGTAGTTCAAATTAATGGACCTTAACCTTAAAAATAAACCTTTAAAATCTAATGAACTTAGATGTTGAGATGACAAAATAAAAGACATGAACACAGCAAAACTCAATCCAAAAATTTTCCTTGACGATAGCTGCACACCAGAGCAATACAAATTAACATGTGATTAATCGGTTATTTTAGTATGGGGCGCCGCAAGAGCAAAAGGAGATTTTGGAATTCCTAACGTTTTTTAGGCTACCGCGTATACAGTTGAACCCATTGTCAAGCGCAAATCTCAAACCAAATATCCAATGATAATCTGTTGTTTGTAAAATATACTTAAATTATCTTCAACAGATTTTTGTTTTCAAACAGGCCTAAATGATTAACGTAAAAATCAAAATGTTCATCTTTCTTCGTTAAGATGGAAATGATTTTACAACAAAACAAGAATTTCAAAGTTCTTCCGTTCACAATCATCCATGTGATTGATATTCGTTTATATCCAAATCCGTGCATGATTGAGGTTCTTTAGATCTGCCATGCGTTTGAATGTGTATGATCTCTTGTATTTTGTTCGATCTCTTGTATTTTCTATCTTAAGAAAGTACCAGACTATTTGTGACCCACCACGCCAAAACCAGGCGGAAGTCGGCAAATGCCATTACGAGATACGGCATTATACACAAAAAACGTGTTGCCGGTCGATTTTTTTTTTTTTTCATAAATCGGTAGGTAAAACTCTAATTTATCGGCTGTTCACGTTTAAACCTTTTTAAAAATCCCCGAAAGTGATAATATCGGCATTCTCCTAATTTTTGTTGTCGTTGCTATTACTCAAATTGAGCAAACTTGTTGCCGCGAACGGCAACAAAATGTCACTTTTTGAAGCGTCGTTACTTTTTATTCCATAGCGGTACTGGTGCATGTGATGTATCATTGTAAAGCTGAACTCGTCATCTTTCCAAATAAGGAGTTTTCAACTGGCGGGAGATTCCAGCTTAGCCATTCAGAAGTATTTTTGCCAGTGACGTAGACATAAACAACAATCTGATACGTTAGCAACACGTGTCACGTGACTGGAAATGAAGTCATCTTATTGGCTGATGTTGGTTCACGGCAAAAGCGTCGTTAAAATTCGCCCCCGGAACTGACACGTTGTAATCCAACTCGCCCCACACATTGACTATAGGTGTTGGGGCGATGGGAACAGTGTTGTGATTGTCCAAAACATTGGGGCGAATTGACTCCGCATCCACGCTATAGCAAGTCGCTATCGTGTCGTCGTGTTTTGAGTCTTAACCTTAGCTGAAAATTTGACAATTTTGTTGCGTGTTTGTGCAATTCATGAAAACATTTGTGTATTTGTGAGGTCTGTTGTCATTGTTGGATCATGAATTCAAACAATAATTGTCACGATCGTGATGTTAGGATCGCAAGGCTTGTTCCGATGCCGCATGGTGTGTGGGGTTGAATTGAAGACTCGGGTATGCTCTACTAAGTTTTGAAGACTACCTTCCAAGGTCTTGGTGAAAGAGACCCATCTGATTCTGACGATAGTGATGCCGATGAACTTGACTCAAACAGTGAATTATGACATAGCCATGGTAAGTTTATTTTGCTTATTGCAAAGTCACTTAGAATGTTTTAATAAAAAAAAAAAAGGGTAAACGTTGCGTTTGACATGGTCGACTCGTCGAGGCCCATTCAGTAAATCATGCATAGACTTAGACTTTGAGGATCGAGAAAGGGTTAGTTGAACATGTTTGAACTTCCATAAAGTAATGACTGGATATGGAGGGGGATGGAGCTATATCGTAATATAATTATTGTTAATTTATACATAACAAATGATGTACAAACCTGTTGAATGTGCAACATTTTATCCAAGTAATCAAATAAGGTACATAGTGTAAAATTTATGTTAGTAACGGTGTACAGAAGAAAAAGGGAAAAAAATAATATAAAAAATAAATACAATTATTCTTTAACTTCCAATAATTTATGCTGATTTTTGTTTTACGTAGCCTAGCGAGGATAGTGATGATGATGACCACCCTGACAACGTTCCTCCTGCTGAACTTCCACTTGAACCTGAGCCTGCTGGAGATGCAGCACAGATATTCAACTTTATCGACATCGCCGAGAAACCATGTCATTGTAATTGCAAACTTTACAATGGCAGTCCATGTATACAGCAGTTCAATGAAGAAGAGATAGGCAGTATCAGGTAACACAGATCATCATTCATTCATTTGTAGCAATACAATTAAAATAAACATAGCCATAGTTCGCTAAAATAACAACGCTTTCTGATAATGCTTTCATGATGATTAAATTCCATGAATAAAGACCAAATCTTTGTACATCCTGCAAACAAAACCATGTCGTAGTAAAGTACGGCATGTGTTGGACTTCACGCAATTGTATTTCAAACAAACATCGTCTGGGATTGTCTTTTTACATGTACCCAAATTGATCAATAACATCAACTTGTATTACAGAAATTTGCATAATTATTGTGTGCAGTTTGGGATAGTTTGTTTTTTATACGTTTTATTTTTGTTGTAATTTCAGGTTAAATGTACGAGACATGACAAGTTTTGAAAAGACCTTTTCCTGTTGGGAATAATCTGCACCAGTATCAACACCTCTGAAGTCACACAGAAAATCAAACGGACCAACCATGAACTCATTGGCTGGTTCCACTATGAACACAAGAGGATATGCCGAGACACCGTTTTGTTCCTGATGGTGATTTCTAAGGACAAGTTAACCAATCTAAAGAAGTGGTACATTAACAATAGAATCTACCCTCGCAGGGGTGGGGATTTCATCTAGGATGGGGTCGTTATTTGGGTTCTGGGTTGCAACTTTCTTACTTACAACGAGTTGTAACGAGATGTATGAAATCAAGAGGCCAAATCACTTCATGTAAACTTTACAACAGTATCTGTTGGGGCGGGGCTGGGGCGGGGTACTGGGGGGGTACTAGAGGGGTTGGTGACCTTGCCACCTCATCTTATGGTACCCACTACTTGATATTATAAGTAAAGAACAATGTGCTAAGGGGACTGGGGCTTGGGGGCCGGGTTGTCTGGGTGGGGCTTGGGGCAGGTTGTCTGGGCGGGGCTTGGGGCAGGTTGTCTGGGCGGGGCTTGGGGCGGGTTGTCTGGACTGAGATAAGACTTGGGTTGGACCATTATTCAGGACCTTGGTCACAGCTGCCCATCTTCTTTACAACTTGCATTACAAGTGTGTGAAATGTAAAACAAATAAAGAAACAAAATAACTTCACAATTCATGTACTTTGTACCGATTTCGGTGTCTTTTGTTTAGATTCGTGTCATCATCAGCATGAAATTAAAATTTCAAATCTCAAATTATTGTTAATGCATGACTTCAATTTATAGTTTAAAACGTTGTTATAGACCCCCTTTACAGTTCAACATCGGTAAAAGAGTCTGCATGAAGTCAAATTAGGTGGTTGCTAAGATAAATTGGGGGACAATAAGTATAATAATGATAATCGACTTTAGTGCTCATTTTCTCAAAAGCATCCATTGACACTTCCTAACTTCAAAAAGGTGTAACTTCAAAAGTATACCACCTATTTGAGTC
The DNA here is from genome assembly GCA_037783415.1 of Leptasterias polaris. Taxonomy (NCBI): domain Eukaryota; kingdom Metazoa; phylum Echinodermata; class Asteroidea; order Forcipulatida; family Asteriidae; genus Leptasterias; species Leptasterias polaris. Next base: position 2,365,175 of record JAZGTN010000035.1, read on the forward strand.
CACTATAGCTTATTTTAAAGCTTAAAACGATAGCAATCCAATAGTATAAAAATCTCTCATATGAAAAATTTCGACTTCAGCCTGGTTTTGGGGTGGTGGGTCACATTTTTTTCCTCTATAGTCTTTAAAAATTAGTTCCAAACTAGCGGCTCTGGCTGTTGATGCGGCTTAGGCTTTACTTAGCAATAGGCTTTCCTCGGGGCCTTTTCGAAACAACGGTCTTGGCTTTGCCTCCGGCTGAGCCTCCGTCTCCGGTTGAAAGCTTCGTAACAAAAGTGTACATTTTTTAAAATGACTGAGGGAGCCTAAGCAGTAGCCAAAGCCATTGCCATGGGTATGAAAATGTGCTTAGGTTAAATTATAATGAGAGACTAGCAACAAAGCTATTGCCATGAGTACAAAAAGGTGCTTAGGTTAAATTATACAAGAGGCGAGCAACAAAACTACACCGTGATAAAGGGCTATAATAAGCAACAGCAGTGGCCCACTGATCTAGCCTTAATCAAAGCCTAAGCCAACTGTGTTCGTACCTGGTCTACATTCAGGATAGCCCTGTTCTATTGTTTGTCTAGATACTTGACTTCAATCTTTGGGATAGTCTTGACAATCGACAGCTTGGTCCGGATCCCGTCGACGAAGGTGTCGACAACTTGGACTGTATCCAGATCGATTGGTGCCAGGTCGTACGGGTTCTTGTCCAACACCACAAGGTCAGCCTTTTTGCCCACAGTGAGGCTACCGTAGAGCTTTTCCATGTGCAGCTGCCAGGCCGCGTTGACGGTGTAGGACTTGAGAGCCTCGTGGACAGACACGCAATACTCCGGACCATAGGGCGTGTTGGGGTCGTCTCTTGTGCAGCGAGTCACGGCCGTTTTGATGTTGTTGAAGGGAGCTGCACTTCCTGGGAACGTTGGGTGATCCTGCAAGAAAGAATATTGAAACATTTATCATGGAAGTTAAAACTAAGCGGTGTTTGGGTACTACTTTGGTTCAACATGGCACCTATATTGCATTGGGCTCGTATCACTTTTCAAAGTTGCACGATGGTATCTCGGTTCCAACAGGGGGAAGGGTTCCAAGACCCTTTACTGTCCTGTATCTTCTTCTTTTCATAACTGAGTGAAAAAACAACGGATTCTGCATCTTGAGTACAGGAAGCCAAACTAATACTCTTGTACCTGGTGAATAGTCCAAGTGATTCCGTGCTTCGTAGCCTCATTGACAGGAGCCCAGCGGTTGACTCGATCACCGAATATGTCCGTCTTGTAGACCAGTCCATAGAAGCGAAGGTGATCCACGAAGAACGATAGGGCCAGGTTGAGCTTGCCGGCACGGGCGATCTGCTCCGGGAGCATAAGGCCAAGATGCTCCATGCGATGACGGTTGTCCAGGTTCTTACACTCAGAGAGAACCTAAGTTGGGAAAAAAAAAAATCATCACAAAAATAGGTTTGAAATAGCTATGAAGCAACAGCAAAGCCCTGTGTTATGGGCCTGTTGAGAAGAATTGTCCTCGTATGTGTACATGTATTTCCGTAAATATTTGCAACGCACTTGAATGGGAGTTTATTGCGACAGAAGTTGTACCTGTTCGTAAGCCCTAAGGACCTGCTCAGAGCTCCTCTCTCCGTGGCAGTGGATTGCCAGCTGCTTCCCCTGCAAGTGGGACCTTTTGACGGTGTCATAGAGGGCATCTGGATTCATGTTCAGGGTTCCGTAGCCTGGTGCTGTGGGAAAGCCTAGGATGTCGGTCAGTGGGCCGGTCATGTACGGCTCGCGGGTTGCTGCGGTGCCGCAGTGCGGGGAGCCATCTGCGACAAGCTTCAGGCCGGCCTCCCAGAGCCGCGAGCTGTAGTTGCCTACACTGCCATTGTACTGGCCACTTCGGTCCTTGGACTTCTTTATACGGCCGAGGGCGCTGCAGCACCTTACTTTCGGAGGCAAATTAGCCAGACTCGTGCCTAAATCTTCATCCTTCACTGCGTGTGTCATCTTGTACAGGGCTGATGGAGAGGACGAAAATTTCACCATTTACATAAAGTACGGAGCTTTGAAAGTGCCATCCAACATAATGAGATAATAAATGTAAGACGTCGACATCCTGAGATGCTTCATCCCGGGATAGAGACATCCTGAAGTAAGATGTCGTCTTCCCGATATATTTCATCTTAGAATGTCGACATCAAGCAACTAAATAAGATCTCAACATCCTGGCATAAATCAGCTCAGGATGACGACATCCTGAAACGTAGGATGTCGGCTTCCCGAGGTAATTATTATGGGATGATAATATCCTGAAAATGTCGAGAGCCGAAGAATAATATTCTGGAAGACGACATTCTACTTTCGAGATGTCATTATCCGTCAGTAAATTATCTCATGATCTCAACAAGTTAGATGGCACTTACTGACCTTCGTACATAAGTTATTCAATTTCACATTGTTCAAGCCATGTCATTGGACAAATCATATAGACTTTTACTTAAGTTGCCTCGTGTGCATGAGTTGTTGAAGAAACAATCCAACATGTATTGTTTCCCTGCGGCTCTTTTGATTTTAATAGTACAAAACAGAAGTCATAAAAATATAAAGTATTTAAAGGCAAAATTTAAATTCCAACCTCTGCAGCTACCTGTACACATCACCAATCGGTCATTAAAAACAAATTATAACAAAACCAAAAGGTTGCGCCACAAAATAATCAAAGACCATGAAAGCTCACACTTACCAAGACGGATGGGGAAGTTGGCAATGTCATCGGCAGTCTGTTTCAACATGGCGTCCATTTCTGCGGTCGGCATGTAAGCCAAGTCCGTGACGGTGGTAAAGCCAGCCTTAGCATAGGTCATCCACTGGTTACGGAGTCCCTGTGCCAGGGCAGCTGCATCCGGTAATGGAGCGTTCCCCGCGACCATCATGATGGCAGGCTCCTCGAACAGCTGCCCGGTCGGGAAGCCGTTCGCATCTTTGACGATCGTACCCCCTGATGGACTTACAGTAGTTTCATCAATCTATAAAAAGGAAAGAGTCAAATAAATTGAGTGTGTGGTACATGTTGTATGACTATTATTACAAATAAAGGGGTTCTGACGTGTTTCCTTCCAGCCCTCGATATGATGGTTTGACTTTGAGAATGATCTGCAGTCTTTGTACTCACCCCTGAAAACACAAGAGCCGGGGTGTTAACCCAAGCAACGTGGCCGCTTTGGCCGACCACAACGACGGGAACTGTTGAAGAGAAAGTGTTGTCCAGAAAGGTAGCACTCAGAATGGGTAGATCACTTATAAGCTCCGGGTCCCAACCGAAGAAGATGCCCCAGTCCTTGTTGTCGGGGTCAGCAGCCAGCTCACTCATCCGGTCCGACATCACAGTGTAGATCTCGCTGTAGCTCCTGGATTGAAATAATGTAATCACATGCATAAAGGGTCATACTCCAGATGTAATCTACTTCAGAGAGATACTGAATCTCGAAAATGCCAAGATGTGATTTCGGTCGGAATTATTCCCCTATTAATCTTGGTGATGTTTTCATAGATTGCATGGTTTGATTACTGAACTGATTCAGATTAAACCAAAACGATTAATGCTCCAACATGAATAATTTTATTGGCATTTCCAAAATTCTCATTGTTATAAAACAGTATGTTCTTCACCTGTAAGTCAAAGCGCCGATATTGATGTACTGGCTTCCCATGAGGGCGCACTGTATGGCGTGTTGATGGGGCTCGATGAAGCCAGGCATCAGTGTCTGCTTGTTTAGGAACAGGACCTCAGTGTCCGGACCGACAAAGCGGAACACCTGCTCGATTTTACCCACGGCTAAGATGGTGTCACCGGCCACGGCCAGTGCCTCAGCCTTCGGGTAGTTCTCATCCATGGTGATGATGTTTCCTCCGTAAAAGATAGTGGTGGCCCACATGGACATGGAAGGCCCTATGAATAAGTAGATAGGCCAACAATGATGACAATGTTAAATCAGAACCGAAAGTATCTGAAATAAAACTATGCTGTAAATATCTAAATCTCGTTCCCTGTTTCCAATATAGACTGAGCAAGTTTCACGCGAATTTAAACCCTGGGTTATCCTGATAAACCTATGTCCAACTATGTGGGAACTGGAGGTTTCAAAATTTCGTGGGAACTCTAGGTTCCCATGAGTGGGGAACTCTAGGCTCCCGTCACGTGTGGGGAACTCTAGGCTCCCGTCACGTGTGGGGAACTCTAGGCTCCCGTCACGTGTGGGGAACTCAAGGCTACCGTCACGTGTGGGGAACTCTAGGCTCCCGTCACGTGTGGGGAACTCTATGCTCCCGTCACGTGTGGCGAACTCTAGGCTCCCGTCACGTGTGGGGAACTCTAGGCTCCCGTCACGTGTGGGGAACTCTATGCTCCCGTCACGTGTGGCGAACTCTAGGCTCCCGTCACGTGTGGGGAACTCTAGGCTCCCGTCACGTGTGGGGAACTCTATGCCCCCGTCACGTGTGGGGAACTCAAGGCTACCGTCACGTGTGGGGAACTCAAGGCTACCGTCACGTGTGGGGAACTCGAGGTTCCCATCATCTGTGGGGAACTCGAGATTCCTATCATGTGTGGGGAACTCGAGGTTCCCATGTGTGGGGAACTCAAGGCTCCCGTCATGTGTGGGGAACTATAGGTTCTCTTGTGTGGAGAACTCTAGGTTCTCTTGTGTCGGGAACTCAAGGCAGCGAAAAGGGACAAAGGAAAGAAGAAAACAAATGTTTCCACACAATACAAATTTGTCACGTTCGCGTAATTGCACACATCAAAACGTGAAACTAAAAGTCCTGTTTTGAATTGACTGCCTCATCAGTGTCAGAAATGTATAATAGAAACTGGAGAGGTATTTTTGTTAAAGCTGTTCCAACATAGCGGTCGGAACAGCTATTGTTTTCGTCAAGATATTTATTTGTTTTTCTTCTTCTTATTATTATTATTATTATTATTATTATTATTATTATTTTACGTCATTTATTGCGTGTTTTGTATGTGTATACAAAACCCATGGCTCTGATAAGTGTAAGTATTTTGTTGGTTAAAATATACAACTTTTCAAAGATAAGTTACACATACTACACCAATCATTTTTAAAGTACTAAATGCTTTTACTTAGAGTTAAACCAAGCCATTAAAATTAATCATAGTACACTGTGTCTCCACAATAATTAACGATTAAGTGACAAATCTGACACCATGGCAAGCTTGCTGGATTGCGCATTCACCGCAACGTGTCAGAGATTGATTGCCGCTGTACTGCTCCGCAATTTGAATAATAATAATATTAATAACTAGTTCTTATATAGCGCATTTTACAATAACGTCTCAATGCACTTTACATTAATGTCCTGGTCATTGGACCAATAACATTCCTTTAATCTTTCTCAGCTCCCTGGGGAGTATACAGCCCGAGCTGCCGTAGCGCTCAGAAGGCTTTTTCAAACACAATATCAACCTCTACCCTTGCAGGTACCCATTTATACCCCTGGGTGAAGAGAAGCAATTATAGCAAAGTGTCTGGCTCAAGGACACAAGCGTCACGACCGGGACTCGAACCCACACCCTGATGACTAAAACCACCAGAACTTAAATCCGATGATCTAAACCACTCGACCATAACACCCGAATAAACTACAGCATCAAACCGGAAAGACAGTTAAAACGTAAAGTTAATGGATTTCTCTTGTCACATTAGGTCGTGTGTTAAATCTTCACATTCACCTTTATTTCGTAGTGTAACTTATAAAAAAAGTTCTATTTAGGCCTACCAATGTGTCTGGAAAGTAAATAGTCATGCCCTGTTGCATAGCTGCTCGTAATGCTTTATTGTCTGACACAAGGTATCACACTTAAAGGTGCTGTATACGTTTGGTAATTGGAGCCTACTGATTGTGTTAATCGTGTGTTAAATCTTCACATTCACATTTATTTCGTAGTGTAACTTATAAAAAAAGTTCTATTTACCAATGTGTCTGGAAAGTAAATAGTCATGCCCTGTTGCATAGCTGCTCGTAATGCTTTATTGTCTGACACAAGGTATCACACTTAAAGGTGCTGTATACGTTTGGTAATTGGAGCCTACTGATTGTGTTAATCGTGTGTTAAATCTTCACATTCACATTTATTTCGTAGTGTAACTTATAAAAAAAGTTCTATTTACCAATGTGTCTGGAAAGTAAATAGTCATGCCCTGTTGCATAGCTGCTCGTAATGCTTTATTGTCTGACACAAGGTATCACACTTAAAGGTGCTGTATACGTTTGGTAATTGGAGCCTACTGATTGTGTTAATCGTGTGTTAAATCTTCACATTCACATTTATTTCGTAGTGTAACTTATAAAAAAAGTTCTATTTACCAATGTGTCTGGAAAGTAAATAGTCATGCCCTGTTGCATAGCTGCTCGTAATGCTTTATTGTCTGACACAAGGTATCACACTTAAAGGTGCTGTATACGTTTGGTAATTGGAGCCTACTGATTGTGTTAATCCTATATAAATGTAGGTATATACAATAAAACTAACCTGTGAAAATTTCACTTCAAAAGGTGGTCGCGTTTTTGAGATATCACCGAAAAACCGGAGCGAATATTTCCACACAGGAAGAATATTCCCTATAGGAATACACAGTCTGAGCAAATTTTGGGGGATAAAAAGCGATATATTTTTCCATAACCGCAGTACTTCAAATTGAAAAGTTTCTCAAAATGTATTATACTATCAAAAGCTGCTGTACTAAGTTTTTATTGCCATTAATTTTCAGAGTCATTACCGAACGTATACAGACCCTTTAATAACATTTCGGAGTCTAGACATTATTGTGTACATGTAACCAGTGCGCTGATGGTTTCAAGTTGGTAGTGTCATTAAATTCGGTTCCATTATGTCTGATGTACCTTCAATACACTTACTTTCTTTTGAGATCAGGTTAAATGTGCCGTGGTGGTTATGGCGACGACACACTTTATTCTTTTGAACTGAAAGCTTGATTTATTATCTCGTGTTGGACCCTAGTAGAGTTCTTTTCGTGTAGCTAATAGGGTCAAAACGTGACGCCATTAAAAATATGTTGCATTTACATGTATACATGTAGTTTTGGTGGGGACGCAGTTTGAACCAGCTAACTCTATTATTTATTGTTTTCTTTTGAATGAAGTCAGAAGTGAATTAGTTCACTTGTTACATCAAAACCCATTGAAAATGCATGCACTGATCTATACAAAGGTATTTTAAGTAGGCCCTATAAAGGCCATCAAAATTAAAGTTAAGTTTTTCGGTACCTGCTTAAAATGAAGTCCCAGCTCTGAATATTTTTTATTCATGTTTGCTTTTGTATTATCCCCAAAGTGCCCACAAAACATCTCCAAGGAATAAAAATAATCTTTCGTCATGTTTTTTTCAGGAAGAAATGTGGGGGCCCCATTTTCTATTAGTGTAAAGTATTCGGACTACTGTGCAAGAATGGATCACGATCTCTACACTCACTGGTACCCATTTACTCCTGGGTGATGAGACGAATCTATACTGTAGTTTTTGTCTTGCCAAAGTGTCAAGACCAGGATCGATCGTCACCAATATGCTACCTAAGTGAAAATAATCTCATTCGACTCTCGCGACGCAGACAGTTGGCAACTCAACGTAAAAAACTCACACTACAGAACATTCGTAAATATTTTTTTGCGTTGCTAACTGCTTCAGTTTTGATCATTTGATAAACAACATATCTTTAGCGTAAACGACATTTATTATATTTCTGTTTAAGATGTGTACGTTGCCACATAATTAATATTACCTCCTGCAAATGTTCCCGTCTGTCGACCTACACAAATATTTCAATCGTGGTATGGCAAAAAACATTTCTCAAAAACCTTCTGAAAAATTAACGAAATATTCAGAGGAACGAAAGATATGTCCTTAAAAATAACGTTCAGTGAAAAATATCGGATGATGAACAATACATTTAATGTCTGCGTAGAATTAGGGTCATGTCTACTGTCTAAATTTCGTGGTCAGGTTCGGGACCTGGATCGTGTAACCTAGTGAAATAAAAACACCTTTTGTCTAGTTTTTGTTATTGTTTTTTCAGGGTTTTTTCTGTTTTTTCGTTTTGTTTTGGTGTGGGGTTTTTTTTGTGTGTTTTTTTTTTGGGGGGGGGGGGGGGTTTGGGGGGTGTGGTTGAACTCCCACCCTCTAATAATTCCGGGTCAAAATTGAGCCGGATTTAGGGTCCTATGGGTCCTGACCATTTTCTGGGTCAGTATGACCCGGAATCAGAGTCCAAAATGACACATAAATAGATCACACTGACGCAGAACCAGAGTTACAATCGCATGTATTTTAACCAGGCTGTTTCCGGGTCAGCCTGACCCAGAAATGGGTCAAGCCCCCCCCCCCCCCCGGAATCCGGGTCAGCTTGACCCAGGAGTTTGCAGAGAGTGCATTCAGTTTATTGGCAGTGGAATGAATGACAACAGAACATCAAGGTTCAAGGTTCATTTATTTTCCACAGTATCAAAAAATAAAAGACATTATGAGGGGTTACCCTGCTTTCCTCAGGAGTTTTGCCTGTTCCCGAGTTATTATGCCTATAAGGGTCATCAAACTCACACAAAACGATTCCCCGAACAAAGATATTGACCGAATAGGGAGACCGCCAACATAGGGCTAGATAGCTCAGACGGTAGAGCGCCGGCACGTTAATCTGGAGGCCGTTGGTTCAAATCCCGCTCTATTCTATTTTTCTTTGTTCAACCCAACATCATTTAAATACCTTTTGAGACTTGTTGGAAGCTGCGCTTTGGCGCCTTGCTGGTACGTTGTTGAAGACTAGCCATGGTGAATCTGCTGACTGGGGAAAGCTCCGGAAAAGACGGATGGACAGGTTGAAGATAGCAGAGGGTGGGCTGCTACGGAAGGCTCTGGCGTACATGGGATGGAAACAGCAAGTGACTGTTCCCTCTCAATGCAAAGGTGTTTAGCTGTAAAAGGCTGCGGGGTAAAAGCGCCCAAAACTCCGCTCTGTTGAGTTTTGTCATAACGCCCTCCTCCCCACCCCTTAGAAAATTCAAGTGGGACACATTGAAAGAAAAGGTGTTTCTTATACATGGATTGAGTTGGGCTCCAGAAATGGCCCTTATCGGAATAGTATTTCACTGATCACATGATAACATAGCCTTGGGTCTTTGGTCAGATGAAAGGAACATCATCATAAGGGAGTAAGTTTGATAAATGGAAGCAACAGCTCATCGCCATAAAGGGCGATTTCTGGAGCCCAACTCAAAATGTCAGAAACCTTTTTTTTCCCAATGTGTCGCGTCACTGATCTTTTGATCTCAGTGGGCCCTCAGAAATTGGTTGTTATGATAAGGCCTATATGATCGATTTTATGTGTCAGACTTTGTGATTACGGTGTCCCAAAATTGTCATCATAAGGGTGAGAATATTTTATCCCATATTAGGGCCTATAGCCCTATGTTGCAGTTGTCATCTGCTTGGAGTTTCGAAAATCTGATTTTGTGGCGTCGTTCCTTTGCCAGCCCATATATTTGGCGTTGGTTGTGAACATAATGAAGCGAATAGTTGAGTCGAGTAGGAGTTTTCCTACTTTTGCCAGAATTCTCCGACTTGTTTAAACAAAAACATACATAGTTTTAGAGTATAAAATTTTGTTTGCCGTGTGGGGGGTGTAATCCTTCTCCAAGGCCACCATGTTTTGCAAAGGGCACCAAAATGTCTCCTGATTGTAGATGGTCCTATGAACACATGGAGTTAACAAGTACAAGGTCCTAAAAACACAAAGCACTTTTGTTTGGCAATTGATAAAGTTAGGCTTCGGCCTATCTGAAATATTGATTTTAGGATTTGATTTGCTTATAACCCTTGTCTTGGTAAGCTTGTGAAACAAACCATGATGTTGAAAATAAAAGCAAGTCTGCTCAGACCTCAGACTTTTATTTTGTATTGTTTTTATCCGTTTTAATAACGACGTGGCGTGTAATTTGTGTAACTATTTGCATAGTTCGTACTTAATTTGGATAGCACGGTTCACTGTCATTATTTGAATGGTTTTAAAATTATTTCTCCAGTGATTTTGTGAAAACTGAAAACCTCAAAATGATTGCACGTGAGCGGGGAGGTTTGCAATCCTGGTAGAAAAAATAGTAAAGTTGTACTTTCTATAATTTATATTATCCGTTCCTGAATGGATGACTGTGAATCGAGAGACAACGGTAGATGAACTTGTAGCTGCAGTCCTGCACGATAAGAAGGCCGGCCTGAGGGCCTCTCATAGATACTTGACTGTCACTCAAAAGACGATAGGAGCTGGCAATCTGAAATGGTACCACGTAGTCCCCAACAGTATACAGCACCAGCCACCAGGATCCTCAAGGGATCAACACTTGTCGAGATCCGAAGGTTTCACCCCTCTAAATAGACTCCCATAGCAAACAATGATAAATGCTAAATATTCAAAAATTCTCAAAAAATTGTTAAAAGTCTCTCAGCCTCTTGAAAACCAATCAAATATATTTTCAGACCACTAAACTTCAGATTTCTTTTCAATTTTTGGCAGGTCAGCCGTTTGGAATTTTTGCTAATTACCCCAGAAAAAAAACACCCCCGAAAATGTGTTTTTTCCCAAACCGACTTGCCGCCAGTTTTCGGGAGGCACTCCTCCAATTCCCAAGCTAAATAGGACCAACTTTAAAGCCCAAATTTATCAAATCTCCTCAAAACTTGAAACCCAGAACCCCCAGGTTGTGATAAGTTCCTATAATTACACACTCTATTAGTTGCATGACCCCCAAAACGTTATAATTAAAAATAAGTTGTGGGTTTACAAATTATGATAAGTAGCTTGGCGCATGAATTTTTGGTCGATTTAGAGTAGTGCACCCTATAAGGGCAGTCAATTATTCTTTATGGGGAAAAAAATATGCTTAAAATGTTGAGAATAAGTCACTGATATGAAATCTGGAAAAAAAAATGGAATATTTTATTGCGTTTGTCTACAACAAGGTCAAACATGTTGAAGCATTTACATGTACTTTAAGCAATGCGAGAGGAAAAACCTGCATGACACACTGTGTACATTATACTGGAATACTTGGAAGTTACGTCCAAATCTTCCCTCAAAAAGTTATTAACATGTCTCTTTTTCGTAATAAGATTCTAAAAACCTTACAAACTATTTAATTAATCGACAAGAGGGAGTTAATTATTGTGGAGAAGCGGTAAAAAGGGAAACAGGTTGGAAGGGGGCCTTGAGTTGGGGGGGGGCGTTTTTGCTTTCCCTCCAACTTTTCTAACCATGTATTCATATTGAGTTTAAAATTGTGAACTTTATAACAAAGTTCCCAACAAACAAACACATTTTACCACATTTATTGTTCTTCCAAGTTTCATCTTCCTAGCTGTTAAGGGGGGGTAAAGGGGTGGGCGTGGGGTGGGCGGGGCATGTGCAAAATTCCATTCCAGATACTATACGGTTAGTTGTGGACAATAGGTTAAGACTGTAAACTAGGGTTTAGACTAAGAGCTAGGGTTTTGGGCTGATGGCTATAGGGTTTGGGGTGTATGCTAGGGTTTGGGCCGACGGCTAGGGTTTGTGCCGATGGCTAGGGTTTTGGCCGATGGCTAGGGTTTGGGTGTAGGCTGTGGGTTTTTGCTGAGGGCTAGGGTTTTGGCTGCGAGGGCTAGGGTTTCACACATGCAATCAGTTCCCGGGAACTTGACGTTCATGATGCCATATCAACCACCCACCGCCTATGTCATCTTCACATAGTCTGTTGATGGTTTGTCTCTACTTTTCCCCTGATCAACCAGCCACTGAAGATTCTTGAGTTTCTTGAATGTGACTTACCGTGATAGTCTCATACTCGTCGATATAGTCTTATACTCGTCGATATAGTCTTACACTAAAAACCAAACCCAGCAAACCTTTCTTTGGAACGTTGAATTATTCTGTTGTTTTGTAATTTTAGGAACAAATAGCAACATTATTACTATATACTATCTGTTAATACAGCCAAAGGAATGATGTTTTCAATGTAAACACAGCAACAACTGACGAAAAGTGCCCCCATACAACACATTACTGTCGTCGTTTCAAGCCTACATAACCGTATTAACAACAAGCACACGGGTACACGGGTGTAGCGGGCGCCACCATTTTGTATCTATAAGGGCAGTCAATTATTCTTTATGGGGACAAAAATATGCTTAAAATGTTGAGAATAAGTCACTGATATGAAATCTGGAAAACAAAATGGAATATTTTATTGCGTTTGTCTACAACAAGGTCAAACATGTTGAAGCATTTACATGTACTTTAAGCAATGCGAGAGGAAAAACCTGCATGACACACTGTGTACATTATACTGGAATACTTGGAAGTTACGTCCAAATCTTCCCTCAAAAAGTTATTAACATGTCTCTTTTTCGTAATAAGATTCTAAAAACCTTACAAACTATTTAATTAATCGACAAGAGGGAGTTAATTATTGTGGAGAAGCGGTAAAAAGGGAAACAGGTTGGAAGGGGGCCTTGAGTTGGGGGGGGGGGGGGCGTTTTTGCTTTCCCTCCAACTTTTCTAACCATGTATTCATATTGAGTTTAAAATTGTGAACTTTATAACAAAGTTCCCAACAAACAAACACATTTTACCACATTTATTGTTCTTCCAAGTTTCATCTTCCTTTAGTTTGGTTTATTTATTTAAAAATGCCATCGCAGCATACCGCTGAATTGCGGCATAATTTACAATAATTAAAAAATATTACATTAGTTATTAAAAAGCTTTACAATAGAAAATACTTAGTGAACATTTGATTAAAAAAAAAATAAAAAAAAAAGCAATGGCCTGCCAGACATGTACAAATAGGTTCACTACATTTGTATACATTTAAGACAAATTAAGCAAGTATATTAACATGGTTCTAGGAGTTCAGGAGCTTGGTGAGGTAGGGCAAGGGGCTGTTTTGGAATCTTTTGGTGTTGCAGTGAAACATACCAAACCGTGCTCGTTGGCGGAGTTGCATAGATGAGTTGTTTACAGAAGCAGGGAACCACCTCGAAAATCTCACAGAAGCGCTTGCCTTCTCTGCAAATTGGTGGCAGAGTTTGTTTCTTCGAGACTGGAGGGAGTCCAATTGAAGAATAGACAAAGCATCGTGGTATGTTGTGTAGTCCTTAGAGAGGATGTAGTGACATACACGCTTCTGGATCTTCTCGAGGTGGCTCACCTGCTTCTGGGTAAGGCCAGCATTCCAAACAGGGGCTGCGTATTCAAGGACTGGGCGAATATAGCCTTTGTATACTGTGAGGAGTTCTTCGGCGTCTAGTCCAGCTTCCTTCAACTTCCTTAGCATGAATAGCTTTCTGTTGGCCTTACTATACATCGAGTCTACTTGGCCCTCCCATTTTAGATTTTGTTCAATGATTACCCCAAGTAGTTTGACCTTGTCCATGATGGCGAGTTTCTGGTCAGAGATACGGACATCCACGTAGGGGATGGGTTTTCGTCCGAAGTACACCTGCATGACCCGACATTTTGATGGGTTGAGTTTCAGTTTGGTATCAATGGTCCATTGATACAAGGAGTCCAAACTATCTTGGATGGTACCTGGACTACCGTAACTTCTACTCTCACTCAATGTCAGGTCATCGACATACTTCCATGCATGGACGTCCGTATCCCTGACTTCCTCTTGGGCAGTGTTGATGATACAAAGAAAAATAATTGGAGCTAAAATTGTTCCCTGTGGGACACCACCCATTAAAGTAATGCAATCGGAGAGGGTTTGTTTATATTTGACTCTTTGTTGTCTACCAGAAATGAAGTCAACCACCCACTGCACAATATTGGGCGCCACACCCATGCTCAAAAGACTAGAAAAAGCAATATTGTGATCAATAACATCGAAAGCTTTGGAGAAATCAGTTAGTACAAGAGTACTGATGTTGCCAGGTTTCTCAGCTTTTGACACCAATTGGTGGTAGACATCAATTAGGCAATGTGTGGTTAAGGGGGGGGTAAAGGGGTGGGCGTGGGGTGGGCGGGGCATGTTGCAAAATTCCATTCCAGATACTATACGGTTAGTTGTGGACAATAGGTTAAGACTGTAAACTAGGGTTTAGACTAAGAGCTAGGGTTTTGGGCTGATGGCTATAGGGTTTGGGGTGTATGCTAGGGTTTGGGCCGACGGCTAGGGTTTGTGCCGATGGCTAGGGTTTTGGCCGATGGCTAGGGTTTGGGTGTAGGCTGTGGGTTTTTGCTGAGGGCTAGGGTTTTGGCTGCGAGGGCTAGGGTTTCACACATGCAATCAGTTCCAGGGAACTTGACGTTCATGATGCCATATCAACCACCCACCGCCTATGTCATCTTCACATAGTCTGTTGATGGTTTGTCTCTACTTTTCCCCTGATCAACCAGCCACTGAAGATTCTTGAGTTTCTTGAATGTGACTTACCGTGATAGTCTCATACTCGTCGATATAGTCTTACACTAAAAACCAAACCCAGCAAACCTTTCTTTGGAACGTTGAATTATTCTGTTGTTTTGTAATTTTAGGAACAAATAGCAACATTATTACTATATACTATCTGTTAATACAGCCAAAGGAATGATGTTTTCAATGTAAACACAGCAACAACTGACGAAAAGTGCCCCCATACAACACATTACTGTCGTCGTTTCAAGCCTACATAACCGTATTAACAACAAGCACACGGGTACACGGGTGTAGCGGGCGCCACCATTTTGTATCTATAAGGGCAGTCAATTATTCTTTATGGGGAAAAAAATATGCTTAAAATGTTGAGAATAAGTCACTGATATGAAATCTGGAAAAAAAATTGGAATATTTTATTGCGTTTGTCTACAACAAGGTCAAACATGTTGAAGCATTTACATGTACTTTAAGCAATGCGAGAGGAAAAACCTGCATGACACACTGTGTACATTATACTGGAATACTTGGAAGTTACGTCCAAATCTTCCCTCAAAAAGTTATTAACATGTCTCTTTTTCGTAATAAGATTCTAAAAACCTTACAAACTATTTAATTAATCGACAAGAGGGAGTTAATTATTGTGGAGAAGCGGTAAAAAGGGAAACAGGTTGGAAGGGGGCCTTGAGTTGGGGGGGGGCGTTTTTGCTTTCCCTCCAACTTTTCTAACCATGTATTCATATTGAGTTTAAAATTGTGAACTTTATAACAAAGTTCCCAACAAACAAACACATTTTACCACATTTATTGTTCTTCCAAGTTTCATCTTCCTAGCTGTTAAGGGGGGGGGGGGGGGTAAAGGGGTGGGCGTGGGGTGGGCGGGGCATGTTGCAAAATTCCATTCCAGATACTATACGGTTAGTTGTGGACAATAGGTTAAGACTGTAAACTAGGGTTTAGACTAAGAGCTAGGGTTTTGGGCTGATGGCTATAGGGTTTGGGGTGTATGCTAGGGTTTGGGCCGACGGCTAGGGTTTGTGCCGATGGCTAGGGTTTTGGCCGATGGCTAGGGTTTGGGTGTAGGCTGTGGGTTTTTGCTGAGGGCTAGGGTTTTGGCTGCGAGGGCTAGGGTTTCACACATGCAATCAGTTCCCGGGAACTTGACGTTCATGATGCCATATCAACCACCCACCGCCTATGTCATCTTCACATAGTCTGTTGATGGTTTGTCTCTACTTTTCCCCTGATCAACCAGCCACTGAAGATTCTTGAGTTTCTTGAATGTGACTTACCGTGATAGTCTCATACTCGTCGATATAGTCTTACACTAAAAACCAAACCCAGCAAACCTTTCTTTGGAACGTTGAATTATTCTGTTGTTTTGTAATTTTAGGAACAAATAGCAACATTATTACTATATACTATCTGTTAATACAGCCAAAGGAATGATGTTTTCAATGTAAACACAGCAACAACTGACGAAAAGTGCCCCCATACAACACATTACTGTCGTCGTTTCAAGCCTACATAACCGTATTAACAACAAGCACACGGGTACACGGGTGTAGCGGGCGCCACCATTTTGTATCTATAGGTTTCACCCCTCTAAATAGACTCCCATAGCAAACAATGATAAATGCTAAATATTCAAAAATTCTCAAAAAATTCGTCGGCGTTTTCACGAAGTGGCGAATCCGTGGAAACATTTTGTTTACCCTATTTTGTTTTTTTGCATTTTTTAATTGTATTTGGTGTCCTTAACAATTCTGCAAAGTTTTAAGTCTTAAAAGCGTATACAATTTTAATTACGCTTATTGCATAAACGGCGAATCAGTCAACTTTACGGATTTGCGTTTTCACGAACTGGCGAATAACCTTTTCCCCAGGGTTAATTTGTAATGCTACCGCTTAACGCGCTTGTCAACGTCGTCACCGGCGAATCCGCGTCCTGTGTGTGGCGAATCCGGCGTTTACAGCATTTTGCGTTTTCACGAACCGGCGAATCAGACCCCCCTGCGGGTTTTCACGAACCGGCGAATCCGCGCCCTGTGTGTGGTGTGAATACGCGTTCTGTGTGTGGCGAATCCGGGGTGCTCGTTAATTTGCGTTTTCACGAACCGGCGAATAAGTTTTGAACCAAACAGCATTCTAACAAAGCATCACAATAAAGAAACAAGTATTTAGTCATGTTATTTAACTTATACACTACCGTATCACTATAAAATATTTAACACTTTCAATTAAAAGACCGGCGAAAACACATTTTTTAAATGTGACCAACTTCAAAAGCGTTTTTCTCAAAACGCTGTTTTCAGCTGCGTGGGCGGATTCGCCGGTTCGTGAAAACGCCGACGAATTGTTAAAAGTCTCTCAGCCTCTTGAAAACCAATCAAATATATTTTCAGACCACTAAACTTCAGATTTCTTTTCAATTTTTGGCAGGTCAGCCGTTTGGAATTTTTGCTAATTACCCCAGAAAAAAAACACCCCCGAAAATGTGTTTTTTCCCAAACCGACTTGCCGCCAGTTTTCGGGAGGCACTCCTCCAATTCCCAAGCTAAATAGGACCAACTTTAAAGCCCAAATTTATCAAATCTCCTCAAAACTTGAAACCCAGAACCCCCAGGTTGTGATAAGTTCCTATAATTACACACTCTATTAGTTGCATGACCCCCAAAACGTTATAATTAAAAATAAGTTGTGGGTTTACAAATTATGATAAGTAGCTTGGCGCATGAATTTTTGGTCGATTTAGAGTAGTGCACCCCGAACCAAAATACCAGACTAAAGAGCGCCCTCAGTTGCCCCTAAAAACTAGGTTTTCGTCAGATGAAAAAGAAACTCCAAATTCGATTCACAGGAGTGTACCGACGCTTCGAGTATCTCGGCCGGCACATGCGCCCTCTTACGAGCAGTCCAGATCCATTCATAAGCAACGCTCCCCTGTAGGGGGACGGACTCTCGTAAACAGTAACCGGGATTCCTGCCTGCAGCCCCGGGTAGATCTTCACACCACACGGCCGCAACTTCACAACTCTCCTCGTTCGTGGAGCACGGCGGCTGTTCCATTGTTACAGAACAACAACAAGGGACACAACAACCAGCACTTCAGTTGCTGTGGCACTGCCCAATATGACGCTGCAACTAAAAGCAGTCGTCGGACATTTACAAGCACTTGAATGAAAGACTTGTTTTAATGTATTGGAAAACAGAGAAAACTATTGTGTATGCATGAATATTTATATCCAAACTCTTTTACAGAGGAAGGGAAATGAGCAATATTAAATATTGTGAAGTGCTCATTTTCCAATAGATAGGGTAACAAATCATAAGTCTCCAACCTCACGTTAAAATGGTGCAAATTGCCATTGCATTTGATGCCCTTCAAGTGCAAAATTTGTCAAATCCAAAACATCTGATGACGTCATTCTGAGAAAGAAGGGTCTTTACATTTTTTTTGCGGGGATGTTTTGGTTCATAACTAACTTTCAATAATATTCAGACAAAACGTCCTTAAATTTGACCATTTGACTAACCACAAATTCATCCTTGAATGTAACGATCCATTAGTTGTTGAAATCCAATGACGTTATGTTTAAAATTTTGCTCCGAACCAATGTTTCTCAGAATGATGTGATGTTTTGGATGTGAAAAATTGTATCGAATACAATGGCAATTTACACCATTTTAACATGGTGCTATGTAATTTTTTCCCCTTTCACACGAGGACTTTATCTAGTGTAAAATTAGTACATCACAAAATTGAATTGTCCATTTCCCTTCTTTAAAAAAAAAATTGTTTTGAATTATGAGATTTTGATTTTTAAATTCAGGCAAGGTAATATGAAAGGGATTTCATAAGAAAAGAAAGAAACATTGAAGAGTAATGTTTGCTGACTTGCACTGATCAGTCACTTTATTTAATTGGAACAGAATCACAAAAAGCATAGATACATTCTCCTTGATTAGGATTTTCCATTTGAAAAATGAAACCAATCTACTAGTAAAATTATACTTTACTTATTTAGCTAATAACTATTGATGTATGAATCGTTTTAAACACTGAAGTACACGTGAAATTCACACCTACAGTCAGGGATTTTACTGTAAGTTTTGGGATTAAGGTGAAACTAAAAGACAGGATGTCAAATTTATTTTTGTATTGCAACTGATTTTATTGATTTTATTTTTCTGGGGTTTTTTTATGCAAAACTTGCTCATTTAAAAAGTATCCACATGTATTGTAAAGCACTCTTTCTGTATAACTATAGTTCAACCTTTAAATCAAACTAATTTAATCTTTTTTTCCGTTGTGAACTTAAAAAAGACATAAACACAGCAAACTCATTCAAAAACAATCCCTGACACAGCTGCACACCAGAGCAATACAAATTAACGTGTTATTAGTCGGTTATTTTAGTATGGGGCGCCGCAAGAGCAAAAGAAGATTTTGGAAATCCTAACGTTTTTAGGCTACCGCATACAGTTGAACCCATTGTCAAGCGCAAATCTCAAACCAAAAATCCAATAATAATCTGTTTGTGAAATGTACCTAAATTTTCTTCAAAAGATATGTTTTGTTACATGTAGGTCTAAACGATTAACGTAATAATCCAATATCATTTTTCCTTGTTAGAATGGAAATGACGCTATAGTTAGAAATTCAAAGTTCATCCGTTCACAACCATCGATGTGATATTCGTTATCCAAATCCGTGTGATATTCGTTATCCAAATCCGTCCACGATTGAGGTTCTTTAGATCTACAATGGGTTTATATTTGTGTTCGATCTCTTGTATTTCATATCTTAAGAAAGTACCACACTATTTTTTCTTTTATAATCTTTACAAATTAGTTTCAAATTAGCGGCTCTGGCTGAGGCTTACCATAGCTTTCCTCGGGGGCCTTTTCGAAATAAAGGTATTGGCTTCGCCTCCGTCTCCCTTTTTGAAGCCCTAGCCTTAATCAAAGCCTAAGCCAACTGTGTTCGTACCTGGTCTACATTCAGGATAGCCCCGTTCTATTGTTTGTCTAGATACTTGACTTCGATCTTAGGGATAGTCTCGACAATCGACAGCTTGGTCCGGATTCCGTCGACGAAGGTGTCGACAACTTGGACTGTATCCAGATCGATTGGTGCCAGGTCGTACGGGTTCTTGTCCAGCACCACAAGGTCAGCCTTTTTGCCCACAGTGAGGCTACCGTAGAGCTTTTCCATGTGCAGCTGCCAGGCCGCGTTGACTGTGTAGGACTTGAGAGCCTCGTGGACAGACACGCAATACTCCGGACCATAGGGCGTGTTGGGGTCGTCTCTTGTGCAGCGAGTCACGGCCGTTTTGATGTTGTTGAAGGGAGCTGCACTTCCTGGGAACGTTGGGTGATCCTGCAAGAAAGAATTGCAAACGTTTATCATGGAAGTTTAAGCTAAAGCAGTGTTTGGGTAACTCTACTTTGGTTCAAAATGGCACCTATTGTATTGAGTTATTATCACTATTCAAAAGTGGTACTTCGGTTCAAACAGGGGGGGGGGGAAGGGTTTTAAGACCCTTCAATGCTTTTTATCTTCTACTCTTTTTAACTAAGTGAAAACAATTCAGATTCTTTATTCTGAGTACAGAAAGCCAATCTAATACTCTTGTACCTGGTGAATAGTCCAAGTCATTCCGTGCTTCGTAGCCTCGCTGACAGGAGCCCAGCGGTTGACTCGATCACCGAATATGTCCGTCTTGTAGACCAGTCCATAGAAGCGAAGGTGATCCACGAAGAACGATAGGGCCAGGTTGAGCTTGCCGGCACGGGCGATCTGCTCCGGGAGCATAAGGCCAAGATGCTCCATGCGGTGACGGTTGTCCAGGTTCTTACACTCAGAGAGAACCTAAGTTGGAAAAACAATAGTCATCAAAAAAGTATTTTGAAATAGCTATGAAGCCCAAACTAGTGGATGGTTAAATTATTTGCAGACATTGAACACATGCACTATGTCCTTCTAACTCCTAAACTTTCGGCAACAGAAAAGCCCTGTGTTATAGGCCTGTTGCGATAAATTTTCCTCGTATGTGTACATGTATTTTCGTAAAATGGGTCTATCTGGAGCCGTCAGATTTAGCCTCAATTTGCAACACACTTGAATGGGAGTTTAGTGCGACATAAGTTGTACCTGTTCGTAAGCCCTAAGGACCTGCTCAGAGCTCCTC
Source organism: Leptasterias polaris (assembly GCA_037783415.1). NCBI lineage: Eukaryota > Metazoa > Echinodermata > Asteroidea > Forcipulatida > Asteriidae > Leptasterias > Leptasterias polaris. Next base: position 2,385,831 of record JAZGTN010000035.1, read on the forward strand.
TCTCCGTGGCAGTGGATTGCCAGCTGCTTCCCCTGCAAGTGGGACCTTTTGACGGTGTCATAGAGGGCATCTGAACTCATGTTCAGGGTTCCGTAGCCTGGTGCTGGGGGAAAGCCTAGGATGTCGGTCAGTGGGCCGGTCATGTACGGCTCGCGGGTTGCTGCGGTGCCGCAGTGCGGGGAGCCATCTGCAACAAGCTTCAGGCCGGCCTCCCAGAGCCGGGAGCTGTAGTTGCCTACACTGCCATTGTACTGGCCACTTCGGTCCTTGGACTTCTTTATACGGCCGAGGGCGCTGCAGCACCTTACTTTCGGAAGCACATCAGCCAGACTCGTGCCCAAGTCTTCATCCTTCACTGCGTGTGTCATCTTGTACAGGGCTGTTCGAGAGGACGAAAATTTCACCATTTACATAAAGTACGGAGCTTTGAAAGTGCCGTCCAATATAATGAAATAATAAACGTAAGACGTCGACACTCTGAGATGCTTTATCTCGGGATGAAGACATCCTGAAATAGGTTGTCTTTCCGATATATTTCATCTTAGGATATCGACATCAAGCAACTAAGATCTCGACATCCTGAGATAGACCATCTCAGGATGACGACATCCTGAAACGTAGGATGACGACATCCTGAAACGTAGGATGTCGGCTTCCGGAGGTAATTATTATGTGATGATAATATCCTGAAAATGTCGAGAGCCGAAGAATAATATTCTGGAATACGACATTCTACTTTCGAGATGTCATTATCGGTCAGTAAATTATCTCATGATCTCAACAAGTTAGATGGCACTAACTGACCTTCGTACATAAGTTATTCAATTTCACATTGTTCAAGCCATGTCATTGGACAAATCATATAGACTTTTACTTAAGTTGCCTCGTGTGCACGAGTTGTTGAAGAAACAATCCAACATGTATTGTTTCCATGCGGCTCTTGATTTTAAATGGTAGAAAACAGATGAAATAAAAATATAAAAGTATTTAAATTCCTACCTCTGCAGCTCCTGTACCAAGCATCACCAATCGCTCATTAAAAACAAATTAACATATCCAAAAGGTTGCGCCGCAAAACCAAAGACCATGAAAGCCCACACTTACCAAGACGAATGGGTAAGTTGGCAATGTCATCGGCAGTCTGTTTCAACATGGCGTCCATTTCTGCGGTCGGCATGTAAGCCAAGTCCGTGACGGTGGTAAAGCCAGCCTTAGCATAGGTCATCCACTGGTTACGGAGTCCCTGTGCCAGGGCAGCTGCATCCGGTAATGGAGCGTTCCCCACGACCATCATGATGGCAGGCTCCTCGAACAGCTGCCCGGTCGGGAAGCCGTTCGCATCTTTGACGATCGTACCCCCTGATGGACTTACAGTAGTTTCATCAATCTATAAAAAGGAAAGACAAATTAATTGAGTGTGAGGTACATGTTGTATGACTATTATTACAAATAAAGGGGTTCTGACTGTTTCCTGCCAGCCCTCGATATGATGGTTTGACTTTGAGAATGATCTGCAGTCTTTGTACTCACCCCTGAAAACACAAGAGCCGGGGTGTTAACCCAAGCAACGTGGCCGCTTTGGCCGACCACAACGACGGGAACTGTTGAAGAGAAAGTGTTGTCCAGAAAGGTAGCACTCAGAATGGGTAGATCACTTATAAGCTCCGGGTCCCAACCGAAGAAGATGCCCCAGTCCTTGTTGGGGTCAGCAGCCAGCTCACTCATCCGGTCCGACATCACAGTGTAGATCTCGCTGTAGCTCCTGATTGAAATAATGTAATCACATGCATAAAGGGTCATACTCCAGATGTAATCTACTTCAGAGAGATACTGAATCTCGAAAATGCCAAGATGTGATTTCGGTCGGAATTATTCCCATATTAATCTTGGTGGTGTTTCATAGATTACAGATTGATTACTGAACTGATTCAGATTAAACCCAGACGATTAATGCTCCAACATGAATAATTTTATTGGCATTTCCAAAATTCTCATTGTTAAAAATCAGTTCTTCACCTGTAAGTCAAGGCGCTGATGTTAATATACTGGCTCCCCATGAGGGCGCACTGTATGGCGTGTTGATGGGGCTCGATGAAGCCAGGCATCAGTGTCTGCTTGTTTAGGAACAGGACCTCGGTGTCCGGACCGACGAAGCGGAACACCTGCTCGATTTTACCCACGGCTAAGATGGTGTCACCGGCCACGGCCAGTGCCTCAGCCTTCGGGTAGTTCTCATCCATGGTGATGATGTTCCCTCCGTAAAAGATAGTGGTGGCCGACATGGACATGGAAGGCCCTATGAATAAGTAGATAGGCCAACAATGATGAAAATATTAAATCAGCACCGAAAGTATCTGAAATAAAACTACTGTGAATATCAAAATAGACTGAGCAAGTTTCACGCAAATTGTCCAACTATGCGGGAACTGGAGGTTCCTATATTGTGTGGGGGAACTCAAGGCAACCATGTGTGGGGGAACTAGAGGTTCCCCTTGTGTGGGAAACTCGAGGTTCCCATGTGTGGGGAGCTCTAGGCTCCCATGTGTGGGGAACTCGAGATTATCATTTGTGGGGAACTTTAGTTTCCTATGTGTGGGGAAACTCGAGGTTTCCATGTGTGGGGAACTCGAGGTTCCCTTGTGTCTGGAACTCGAGGCTACCATCATGTTTAGGTAGGTAACCACGAAAGAAACGATACAAAAAATTGACCCATTTGACCTTGACTTCCGGTTCAAACAGGAAGATGAAATTTAATATTTGAAAAAATCATAACTCCTGAACCACACATTGGTTGTTTATTATCTGTACGTCGTCAGATAAGGATTTTAAAACCTTACAAACGCTATAATTTGTGACCTCATTTGACATTGACTTCCGGTTCAAACCGAAAGTTTAAACTTGATATTTGAAAAAAATCATAACAATCTGAAAGGTCTTCATAAACTTATTTACGCACTACACAAAATATGACCCCCAATTTGACCTTGACTTCCGGTCCAAACCGGAAGTTGATTAATTTTTGAAAAATTCAAAACTTCTTGAACCAGACATTGGATTGAAAAGGTAAAATGTCGTCACCATTTTATACAATCACTCAGCACGAACACCTTGTTTTTGTAATTAACAAAAACTGAATGGCTAGTTTCGTATTGTAACTTTCAAAAAAAGTTCTATTTACTAATGTGTCTGGAAAGTAAATAGACATGCCTTGTCGCATAACTGCTTGTAATGGTTCGTTGTCTGACATAAGGTATCACACTAAATAAAATTTCGGAGTTTAGACATTACTGTGTAAATTTACCCAGTGCGCTGATGGCTTCTAGTTGGTAGTGTCACTAAATTCGGTTCGATTTAATACCGTCTGATGTACCTTCAATACATATCTTTTCTTTTGAGACCAGGTCAATTGTGCCCTGGTTTACGGTTCGCTGAATGTAAGGGGGTGGTGGTGGCGGCGACACACTTTATTCTTTTGAACTGAAAGCTTGATTTATTATCTCGTGTTGGACCCTAGTAGAGTTCTTCTCGTGTAGCTAATACTAATAGGGTCAAAACGTGACGCCATTAAAAATATGTTGCATTTACATGTATACTATGTAGTTTGGGTGGGGACGCAGTTTGAACCAGCTAACTATTATTTTGTTCTTTTCTTTTGAAATGAAGTCAGAAGTGAATTAGTTCTCTTGTTACATCAAAACCCATTGAAAATTATGCATGCACTGATCTATACAATGGTCCTTTAAGTATAAAGGCCATCAAAAATTAACGTTAAGTTTGTTGGTACCTGCTTAAAACGAAGCCCCAACTCTGAACGTTGATCCTTCTCAACCGAATAATTATCGTCCAATTATTGTTTCTATTACCTTTCCAAGATTTTTGAGATGGGGGTTTTTGGAATCATGTGCAAATGTGAAGTTTGACCCTCTGCAATTTGGTTTTGTTAACGGGAGGGGGACAGCCATGGCCGCAGCCACAGTCAACGACGTCATGAATTACTATGTTAATAAAGGCTCTACTGTATTCTGTTGCTCTCTCGATGCAATCCCCCACGATGTCATTTTCGATAAGTTATGTGACAATATTGGTGACGATTGGTGGAGATGCTTTTTAACATGGTATACTAACTTGACAGTGAAAGTTAAATGGAACAGCAACATTGGCAGAAGGATTAAAATTTGTAAAGGCACCAGACAAGGAGGGTTATCTTCTCCTTTCATTTTTAATCTGTTTTATAGACATCTCGTTTCTGGTCTCAGTGCCCTGGAATGTGGTATTGTTATTGCCCAATCCACCTTAAATGTTTTCTGCTATGCTGATGATCTGTTGCTTTCTAGTCTGACTGTCACTGGTCTCCAAAAGCTTATTGATTATTCTAATGACTATTACATCACATGGTCTGCGTTTCAACCCAAGTAAAACGAGTTGTACTATCTTTGGTAAGAACATTTTATCACGGACCCCTTTTGGGTTCTGAATGAAAGTAAACTTAATATCACCGACTTTATTACCTATTTAGGTGTTATGTCAAATGATCTGAAACCTAATTTGCATTATGAGGAAAGAATTCGTAAATGTCAAAGGGCTTTTTATTCATTGCAATGTATTGGCATGTGTAGGAACGGCAGTTCAACCTGTGCTAAAACTCATGTTTGGAACACAGCTCTGACTCCTGTTCTTATAATATAAGATATTATATGGATGTCAGTGTGTTAATTTCAATGCCACATCGTTGCCACATAATTAATATTACCTCCTGCAAATGTTCCCGTCTGTCGACCTACACAAATATTTCAATCGTGGTATGGCAAAAAACATTTTCTCAAAAACCTTCTGAAGAACTAACTGAAATATTCAGAACGAAAGATATATCCTTAAATATACGTTCAGTGACAAATATCAAATGATGAACAATGAATTTAATGTCTGCGTAGAATTAGGGCCATGTCTACCGTCTAAACCTCACGGTCAGGTTCAGGACCTGGATCATGTAATCTAGTGAAATAAAAATGGAACAGCTTAATTGTGTTCGTCCAAAGGACAAAACCTTTTGTCCTTGGGGGGGGGGGGGTGCTTGGACCTGGAATCCGGGCCACCAGGTTTGTTTTTGATAGTGCATTCAGTTTAATGACAGTGGAATGAATGTCAAAAGAATATGGTGTTAATGGCTCAGAATTGTCTCACGGAGATTGATTGAAGTGTTGCCTTAACAGTGTGGTGCTCAAAGAAATGACAGTGACGTGCGTATGTAACATAATATTGTAGCGTAGTCGGGAGCGCATAGAACTGAACCAAAACAAGGAACCACTATTTAGCTGGCTTTAAATTCTAGCCAAATGTTAATTTAATCAATATTCCTAATAGTTACACAAATTTACGTAAATTAGGTGGGGACCTAGGCCCTTATGAGCAATATACAAAAAAATAACAGCAGTTGGTGCTTAACAAATGTATAGAAAATGAACAGAGTCTCTATTTGTGGCTGGTACAAACTATAATTTAGGTAAAACAACTGGTATGAATTAAAAATAATGTCTTGAAAAGAACTCTCCAAAGTATTCAAAACTCTCTGTTTTTGGTGTACCTATAAAAATGACTATCACAACTCGGCCCTCCACACACGATGTTGCTTGGCCGCACCCAAAAAGCCAACTCAACCCAGCTCTGCCCACAACCGAAAAACCAAGAACCAAGGATGTATAATTGAACAAAAAGTCTTTGTAAATAACTAGAAGATGCTGTATGTGAATGATGTATTAACTAAACAAAAGTAACTAGACTCGATGGGTTTTACAAAAAGAAGTAGTTTTACAGGCGATACTTCATTGTGTTCTTACATATAAAAGAACCCTAGTTCAAAAGAAAATATGTGACCTGGACTAGTCCACGTCCACATCCACCACAGGGGAGGAGGCTGAACCCTGGACCAAAGCACAAGTGTTGGGGGTATTTTCACTACACAATATACTTCTGATTGAAAAGAAAATAGGGAGACCGCCAACATAGGGCTAGATAGCTCAGTTGGTAGAGCGCCGGCACGTTAAACCGGAGGTCGTTGGTTCAAATCCCGCTCTAGTCAATTTTTCTTTGTTCAACCCAAAATCATTTAAAAATTTACCCAGTCGGTTTCCCTTGTGGTTTATTATTTGAAAAGAAAATGTTGGGGCTACCCCTACCTTCCGTCAAGAGGGGTTATACCCTGCTTTCCTCAGGAGTTTTGCCTGTTCCCGAGTTATTATGCCGAAGGGTCATCAATCTCACACAAATTGGTCCCTGAAACTTTCTCAAACTTTGGGGAAACAGATAAGATATCGTGTATATATATTAAGGGAGTAAGCTTTTGGGGGATGAAACTATCTACTTTAAATACCTTGTGAGACTTGTTGGAAGCTGTCCTCTGGATCCTTGCTGGTATGTTGTTGAAGACTAGCCATGGTGAATCTGCTGATTGGGAAAAGCTCCGGAAAAGACGGGTGGACAGGTTGAAGATAGCAGAGGATGGACTGCTCTGGCGTACCTGGGATGGAAACCGCAAGTGACTGTTCCCTCTCAATGCAAATGTGTTTTATAGCTGTAAAATGCTGCGGGGTAAAAGCGCCCAAAACTCCGCCCTGTTGAGTTATGTCATAATTATCGTCCGCCTCCCCACCCCCTTAGAAAATTCAAGTGGGACACATTGAAAGAAAAGGTGTTTCTTATACATGGATTGAATTGGGCTCCAGAAATGGCCCTTATCGGAATAGTATTTCACTGATCACATGATAACATAGCCTTGGGTCTTTGGTCAGATGAAAGGACCATCATCATCATAAGGGAGTAAGTTTGATAAATGGAAGCAACAGCTCATCGCCATAAAGGGCGATTTCTGGAGCCCAACTCAATATGTCAGAAACCTTTTTTTTTTTCAATGTGTCGCGTCACTGATCTTTTGATCTCAGTGGGCCCTCAGATATTGGTTGTTATGATAAGGCCTATAATGATAGATGTCTGACGTACCTTCACTACAAATGTTTTCTTTTGAGATCATGTCAATAGATCGATCCATTAAGCCCCGCCTCCTTACGAGTTGACCAATCACAGCCGCGAAACCCGATCTCCATTAGTGCAAAGATCACCAAACGGCTCAAATGGTGATCAGATTTCGCGGTTGTGATTGGTCAATGAGAAATGGGCGTGGCTTAATGGATCGGTGTATTGTGACCTGGTTTACGGTTCGCTGAATGTATTAAAGGGGGTGGTGGTGGTGGCGACGGCACACTTTTATCCCTTTGGACTGAAAGCACGATTTATTATCTAGTGTTCGACCATAATATCATTGTAGAGTTCTTCTTTTGTAACTAATAGGGTCAAAAAGTGAGGCCATTAAAAATATGTAGCATTTACATTTAGTTTTGGTGGGGACGCAGTTTGAATCAGCTAAACAAAACAAAAGGGTTTTCATTCGAAATGAAGTCAGAAGTGAATTAGTTCGCTTGTTAAATCAAAACCCATTGAAAATGATGCATGCACTGATCTATACAAAGGTATTTTAAGTAGGCCCTATAAAGGCCATCAAAAATTAACGTTAAGTTTTTCGGTACCTGCTTAAAATGAAGTCCTAGCTCTGAATTTGTTTTATTCGTGTTTGCTCTTCTGTTATCCCCAAAGAGCCCAGAAAACATCTCCAAGGAATAAAAGTAATCTTTCGTCATGTTTTTGTTTTTTTCAGGAAGAAATGTGGGGGCCCCATTTTCTATTAGTGTAAAGTATTCGGACTACTGTGCAAGAATGGATCACGATCTCTACCCTCACTGGTACCCATTTACTCCTGGGTGATGAGACGAATCTATACTGTAGTTTTTGTCTTGCCAAAGTGTCAAGACCAGGATCGATCGTCACCAATGCGCTACCTAAGTGAAAATAATCTCATTCGACTCTCGCGACGCAGACAGTTGGCAACTCAACGTAAAAATAAAATTAAAAAAATTACAGCGGTTGTGTACAAACATAATGTACGTGTCCATTGCGTGTTTGAATGGCCGGCAACTTAGATTGCAATGAACGAGTCGATTTTATCTGAGGGTGGTAATAATATGATAAATGTTTTAAATAAACTAATGGGGGGGCGTGTGGGGGTGTAATCTTTCTTCATTGCCACCATGTTTTGCACAGGGCATTAAAATGTTTCATGATTGTAGACAGTCCTATGAACACATGGAGTTAAAAAGTAAAAGGTCCTAAAACACAAAGCACAAAGCACTTTTGTTTGGCAATTGATAAAGTTAGGCTTCGGTGTGAGCTTGTGAAACAAACAATTGAAAATGAATGCAAACATTTAATTTTATTTCTACTTTTTTTTCTTAATTCGTTTTAATGAAGACGTGACGTGTAATTTGTGTAACCGTTTGCATAGTTCGTATATAGCACGATTCACTGTCATTATTTCAATGGTTTTAAAATTATTTCTCCAGTGATTTTGTGAAAACTGAAAAACTCAAAATGATTGCACGTGAGCGGGGAGGTTTGCAATCCTGGTAGAAAAAGAGGAAAGTTGTATTTTCTATTTATCCGTTCCAATGATTGCTGTAGATCGCCTCCTTTAAATATTGTTTTCAAATTGTTTTGTTTTTTTCATTATAAATTAACACCAAACTGGGTTTACTTACCCATTGTGAGAGGATAATAATAACACTAAGGGCCTGACGATGGAGTATTTTTAAACGTAACATACAAGCGTTAAAGACATCTCATCTTTTTGTTATTAATAAAATAAGTAAGGTTCCTTCACTTTTAATGCATTTCACTATTTCTGAGAACTTTACACAATTTACGCGTCGGGCAAAACTTAGCATCTCCACAAAGCCAGACAAGGGAGTGACATGGATAGATCATGTTCATTTCTCTTCATCTATTCTTTCCCATGGGTCTCGTACCCACATTTTAATATCTTCATTCGCTCCCGTAATTCACTTCTACTAGAAATTTTTGCGATTTCTTTATAAAGTTTGGTATAAAGAATGTGTTCGAGGTAGTTATTTACTTTGTTTTTGTCGTATCTTTCCATCAGTAATAAATGTTGATCGTTCTCTTTTCACCATGAAATAAACAGACGCATCTCCCCCAGATACAAGCATCTATTTATAGCCTTCTTAAAGATTTGAATACACATATAGAGGTCGCGTGATCGATTTTATCTCAGTTCAATGTAATGCGCCAAACAATGCAGACAAAGTGGTAACCCTTGAAACGGCTAAATGCCGCTTGGTTGAAACTCTTCAGGATTTAAATAACATGATTGATTAAATCCAGCCAATAAGAGCTGTGAAGCACAAACATTCCACTGAAGGCCAAATTAGTTTTCCTAACCAGGGCCCATTTTCACAAAAGTTGGTAAGAGCAAAGCTCACTGTGTGCAGGAGCAGTTTATTCATTTATTCTTCTCTTGCTATCCCCCAATGTGATCATCCACTGAAATGTCCGTGTACATAAAAAGGGGGTTGGTGATAACACGACAAAAACATTAAAATAGAGTGATTGACTTGTCTCAAATAACTTGCACTGTGTACTTTTTCTCGTTGATTCATCTTTCTACGAATGAGAAAATAGAATTAGCTGTTGCAAACTGCTTACCAACCAAAAGGACCTGTGGTATAAATGCAAGCAATTAGTTAGTGCGGTGGCCTGACGTCTCGACCCCAGCAGAGTCTTTCTCGAAGGCTAATTAATGACAACACAACATACATACATGTATACAGGAGTACCAAGAGCAGTCAAGTGGAAATACACTTCCCTACAATTTGTCCACTGACTTGTTTGTCAAGGAAGAGAGCAAAGGTAAAGAGGGGGGGGGGGGGTAGAGAGAGAGGGAGGGGGTAGAGAGAGGGCGGGGTCATAACCCCCGTCCCATCAACCCCTGGAGTTTACGTCCGTTTATACTGCAGCGCGTTCAGCCTTATATCAAAACATGGGAAGAAAGATTTACTGGATATAAAGTCATCTTACTTCCACCTGTTTGTTCATTGATGTTGTTATTGTAACTGTTAGACAATAGACCGTTTTGAAGCTTCACTGCGTGGGTTCACCAACGCCAATGTAATTACCTGAATGGGACGGTGCCTTCTTCATTTAATTCAAGTGGGGGCGAGCTGAGAGGATAATGTTGGTCAATGATCCTTGGGGGGTCAGCGAACCTTGGTGTGGGGAAAATAACCAAGTTTTCAAAAGATTTGACGGAAGATGCTGACAGATATTGGCCCTTGAGGTTGCACCCCACTAAATACACTTCTTATATCATACAATGTATTATGCTAAATATAAAAAACACACAAACAATACTAAACAGTCTCACAGCTTTTTGCTGGAGAAATTATCCATTGACTCTTGAACTTTATCCTCTGCTCATTTTGATATGGGGAGTCCCTGGGCCCGTTGAGTTATACCCCATCCAAATACAAACACCCCTGCACCGGTGTAGTTTTCTAAACGTCCGAGCATCAATCTTGAAAAATGTCCCTACACCTCTCGGCAATTAAATAGGACCATTTATTTCAGGGCCTTTGTCATCCAAAATACCTCAAGTTGGACGTCAACAACCCCCAGGTCATAATCGGGCAACATTTTTACACTTTAACATTGTATCTCTTATATTGGGCTCTCAAATCTGTCGAATAGAGAATATTTTGTGAGCCTACACAATATTAATGAGGACGACGATCTGTATCTCCCTATTTGGTGTGTGGTGCACCGTTGAGTTATATTTTGCCCTTTCACTTTCACACTCTAAAAATATTTTGTTCAACATTGGCCGGGGGTGCCTATTTCGAGGGTACAATGGGAACATGGTCGTCCAGTTGTGTCAAATTGTTGCACAACATCGAAAGCGAGAAGCACAAATTCTTGATTCATTTTAAACACCTTGCATCTTGCACTGTTGTACTCGCCTAATAAAAGCATTACTGCTGTTCTGGAGAGGGTTGGTTGTAATGTCATGTATATGCTCTGTGTTTGTGCTGTTAGTGTGCTTACTGAGCGAGATTGGTAGCTCTATCTCTCTTATAGCTGGCAGTGCTTCTCTCTGGAATCCTTTCAGATTGGTTGCGGTGACCGCAGCCACTGGTAGCCTGTTCCTTGTGTTATTTTATTTTTTTACCCTAATGCTTAGTTAAAAAGCTGAATTTTGCACGCTGTGTAGGAAGTTTACCGAGCAGTTGAGTGTTTTCAATCAGTTAGTGTGCACCGGATTACTCTTGTATCTGGGTTCTTTCGGAAGCCTGGGTTGTTGTATAAAAACAGAAGGTGTCCGGTCAAATTTAAATCCCTTGGTAAACCATCTTGGTACGTGTTGAATACCCTCCATGTCTGGTTACTCGCTCAGTAACCATACTGATTATTACGGTGCATTTAAAGATCCAGACTATTTCCCTTTTGGCATCGGTTTTGGTCACACTTGAAGAGAGATGGACATCATCTTATAACCATATAATTATTTGTCACCTTTTCACAGCTTTTCAAGAAAATATCGGCACTCAGGGCAGTAAGCGTGTGCGCCTAAAAAGTTATCATAAAACGCGCGCGGAGGTAACGTTCTTCTGAACGTCTTGGCGCAAGACTAGTGGAACGCCGCAGGCGATGCGTTTGAATACGCGCGTAACTGAAGATGCAGCGGTGTTTGGAATCGTTTTTAAAGTTGTTGGTCGTTGGCGCAACAACAACAAAAGATTCGGTTGTTAATTACACTTCATGAAAAAGGGTATTTGTTTCCGTTTCTCAAAGCCTAGTTCAAAGCTCAAAATGGTAAGCTTGCTGTATTTGTTTATTTTGTTAAGCTTCAACCTGTGACCTAACCTTCTAGCAAATTACACTCATCGACGACTCGTTGGTTTGGAGTCTGTGTAAATTTATAGTCTTACCTATTTTTAACATGTTTAACAAAACAAAAACGTAAAATGTTATGTCAACATTTATTATCCTTATATTATAACAAAACATAAATCGCCTTTCGTTAGTTTTATATTTTGTCTCTCTCTCTCTCTAAATGCGACCACCGAATTGGTAGCGCCGGAACTTGGTGAACAGTTTTGGGGTGCACAAGGAGGTGCACCATTTTTCGGGGGGGGGGGGGGGGCAATCTGGTGTTTAAACTTTTCTTAATTGATCGAGCGTCTTTTCAGTGCTCTGTCATTTACTGCCTCTGCGAGAAAATCTGACGTGAATATAAACTAACAAGTACATTGTATGCGTGTAAACGGAAATATAGTCTTTAAAACATTGAAACTATCACATCGAATGTGAAATTTTACTCTCTTAGTCTTAGTCTTGATAATCTCTGACGTCCAGATTTCAAAATGGGGGGGGGGGGGGCACGGACATCGATTGGGAATACGTTTAATAACAATGTTAATCTTATCTCAGATGCGAATTTAACATCTATTGAAACAGTTATTTACTCTTCCAAAACCCCTCTTTTCCATTTAAATAATCAGGTTTGATTCGAGTACAGCAAATTTATTTACCAGTGAGCTTTGAGGTTGAACCCCCTTCTTCGTACCTTTTTTCTTTCGATTACAAATCCTGCACTTTGTATTATAAGATCTGTTTTACATGTTTAACGTAAAGATGGTGCCGCATGACAATGGGCAATCACATGATTAAAATTATTGATGAGTTCAAACTGGAGCAACAATCCATGCGAGATTAGAGATTGAATTGGGATTAGTCGTATGTTTTGCACTTTCAAAATCTAATAATTGCTTTGTTTTTTGTGTGTTTTTTATCCATCTACAGTTTGCAATAAAATGGTTCCGGAAGAGAAGACGCGACCGGGAACAGCGCCAATGCGGATGCCGGAGGATAGCCTCCCACCAGGATAACGCTGCGATCCGGCCTAATCCGACCGAAACTCCTTCACAAGATGATGACAATCACCACACCGGAACAGTTTTTCTGGAAGATGTGGACGTTGTCTACACAGAAGATGCTAGTAAGAAAATAACATAAACTCGTAAATTATTATTGACAGCATAATCGTATCATTGGTGATCATTTTAAGACAGTTAAATTCTATTATACAGTAAATCCATTGTGAGTTTAAAATAATGATTTATCATGAAACAACCGTCATGATTTTCTCCCAATTCAAATCATTGACGTCGAACCGGAACTCGATGGGAAAATACTCTGGCCCATAACTTCACAGGAACAAAAGACAAGGGTTGGAAGGAAAAATAGTCTGGTTAATTTTTGTGCGATGAATATTAGCATTCACTAATGTCATTGGATACAGGGAACATGACCAAGATGGCGGCAACATGATAAAGGTCTATTGTATTTGTTGGATCCTCAGTTCCATCAGCGAGACGGTTAGGTCTGAATGACCTCCCGGATGAGCTTCTCCTCCGGATTGTTTCCTTCATCAGCCCGATAGACAAAGCCTTCATCAACCTCAAGCTATCATCTAAAAGGCTCCTCACCATCACCAACGACTCCTCCCTGTACCATCTCACCACCCTCAAGGTGCCTTCAGACTCACCCTTCTCATTCGACGTACTGCAACGTGTACTTCGTGTCTCCGGGAAAACCATGCTCGGCATGGATCTGTCTTGTTGTGAGGACGTCACCGACTACACGCTATTCCGAATCGTGGCTCGATGTAGATTGTTGGGCTGGTTGAACATCTCAGGGTGCAAACAGCTTACTAATGCTGGCCTGGGAGTGATCGGTAACAACCTGAAGTGCTTACGGCGAATCGACATCAGCAGCTGCCCTTTCGTAACATGCTCAGGGGTTGTCCAGTTGTTCAAGATGCTTGGGAAGACACTGACCTTCATCAACATCAACGACTGTCTGGGCTTTCGGGAAGACCCCCATAAACTGGTCTCACTGGCGTTCTTCTGCACCTCTTTAAGACACCTCTCTGTGGGATGGTCGAGAGACTTGGTCAAACTCAACCCTCTACTGGACATGGATCTGGACAGGTTGACCCAAGGCTGTATGCATTTGGAGTACCTGGATATCAGTTATAGCCACTCCACCAACGGCAGCATGCAGAGCATCGCGCGCAACTGCCCCGTCCTGACCACCCTAGTGGCCAGGCAGTGCTTCCTCCAGGATATCGGGCTAGAACACATTGGGCATGGTCTTCCAAGACTCGAATGGCTGGACCTGACTGACTGTTGGTACATCACCGACGTGGGGTTGGAGAGCCTCGCCAACGGCTGCCCGCTACTCCGTGGGATCATCCTGACCCGCTGCCACGAGGTCCGGGGAACCGGGGTGGTGAAGATAGCAGCCACCTGTCTCAAGCTAGAAACCTTCGTACTTAAACAGTGCTTCAAGGTCGACTGCCACGCCATTGAATGCATAGGATTCTGTGCCAAGAGGCTACGCTACCTTGACGTCAGTTACAACCAGAATGTTACAGAGGACACGATGAAGAAACTCATCGACGACAACAGGAAACTCCGGGTAATGATGGAGGGATGCCCACGAGTTCCAAGAGGGGGCGCCCTGTCGAGGTTTTCATTCACGAAGAAGGACCCGGCCTGTTTTGTTATCTGGGAAACTGCGGTTTAAATCTTGCAATATAATTATAAGATCAGGACCAATAAAATGAACTTTTAATTTGGTGTCAGTGAGGGTACAAATTTTGAGGAAGAAGTTTCCTTACCATCCTAACCCAGCCCGTATTAGCAAAAGTATGTAAAGGCTCTCGCAGACCCAAAACAAATGTTTTGTCAATTAATATTTTGCGCAACGAATTAAACCTAACATTGGTATCTGCCTTGCTACTTCATCAGTTTTGTTTTGTCTCTGGTGACCAACATGAAAAGGGTGCATTTTAAAACTACCAATATAATGTCACTGTTGCTTATTCCGATTGCAGCGATCGAAACAAGCGCACATGTAAACGTGCATCTGATCCCTGATAGCAAAAGTCTTTTCGTTGTTTTCACTCAAGCTGGCTCCCCTAGCTAAGATACAATGTTTACATGAAGGTTTGGTTCTCTAATATTGTGTTTAAAGGAAACTAGAGAATAAAAATAAATACTCTCACGAAAATGCAATGATGTGTTAATACTACCTTTAATAATTTACTTTTTCTTTGTTTTGCGTTGCATTATTTAAGTTTGGCTCAGATGAAGAGTGCGATTTTTAAATATGCCGGTATTATTTTATTATAATAATAATAATAATAATAATAGTGGCATACCGCTCGTATCCGCCACTCAGTGACGCTCAAGGCGATTTTGTTTTCTTCACGTGAAAAGAAGAAAATCTAAAATAATAGTTTTACAGATTTATCAAGTTATTTTTAAGACTGAGTATCGTGATATTATGCACATGAACTAGATTCCATGGAAGTCTTAGGGCCGTGTCTGAATTAACAGATTTTGCAGTGGCTGTGGTCGGAATGCCAAAAACTCCTAATCTCCAACGATTGTTGCAGCTATAGCGGCTATAGCCGTAGCCAAAAGTCGCTTGATTTGAACACGGCCTTGCAGTTGATTAATGCGCAGAAATGGCTTAGAAAAACATTGATGCGTTACCATGGTAGCGAAACCAGCTGGCAGCAAACTTGCGCCCTCAATAGTTTTTGCAAGGTGAAAATTGCTGGGAACAAAATACAAAGAATTATTAGAGTGGGCACTTTATAGGATTGCACGAGTCCCTGTGGGTAAATTACATACAGATATCTACTTACAAAATGTTGAGTGTGTGAACTGGTACGTGACCTGTGTTATATGATGGGTCAGCACCATTATTGTCAATGGCCAAAAATACTTGTTGTCGGGCCGTGTCACATGATAGTTTTGTACGCCCTCTATTACACTAGCTCCTCGTGTCCGAATTGATGGCTTCTATATAGTGGCTACGGTCGGAACGCCGGAAAGTCCTCTTCTTCACCGTTGTGGCTGTAGCCACTCGGCCATAGCCGAAGTCGCTTGATAACTCTGACAAAAAATAATAATACGATAACCTGCGCCCTCAAGAGTTCTTGCAAGTTGAGGAGAAAGTCTCATCAGCTATTAATGTATACAAAGTGGAACGACCGATTGCAGCTGTTGATGACATTATGACGTTCTCAGTATGCATTTTCCCTTCTTACTGTATATTGATATAATATTAATATGACTGAGGTCCGAAGTAGCAAGGCATCCTGTGTGTACATGGCGTTTGGATGCTCATCACGACGACGTGCCAAAAAGCGGCATACTAAAACCATGGCTGGAAGTCCATTACAATATTGCACGTTGTGCCAGGATTGAAGTAATGATTGCCGTGGTTCACTGCCGATAGTTCGTGAGTTGAATGTTAGAGAAGACCTTCCCGAAGGATTCCCAGCAAGGATCGCAGAATGTTCGGATGCATATCGTCCACATTTTGCTGGCCCAATGGAGGACAATCATGCAAGATTTGATGCATGGAACCACATACCACACGTGTAAGAACGTTAGACAAGCAAAGTACACACCTGCGGATAAAATAGAGTTATTTTAGTATGTAGGTTTATACTGGTTTGGTAAAGCTAACAAAATAGTCACAGCTGGCGGTTTATGTTTTGTTAAGTGATCAACCATAAAAATAACAAACCTCTAACAATTTGGGCTTTATCCGTTGTGTGAGCCAGGAGAAAATAGTGAACAACCATGTTTATTTGTTTTAGTTTGTTTTTTACAGATACAGTTTATCCGAATATGGCATAATTTCAGAGGGACATATTTCACAGAAAAAAAGAAATTCTAGTATGAACTTCATAATCAGTAAAGCTTTCAGACTAAAATTGAACAATGATGTTTTATCCTTCAATTACCAAATAATACATTTAATAGTAATTTAGAATGTGCCATGTTCCTAACAACAATAGTGATAACATATTTTTGTATCAAAAATACTATTTTGACATCCCATCCAGCCATGGTATGTTTTGAAATTAATTTGAATTGAATGAGGGAGAAAATGGCTGCATCATCGTTGGAAGTGTGTACTGGTAATTCTTAAGTGCGGCCACTACGTGGGACACAAAGGAGCAAGCTCTTACCACAGCCAAAGTCAAGGTCTTGGCTTGACATGCCACAGGTGAATTCATGTATTAAAGATGCTGGGAGTGTGTACTTACCCCAGCAGATTGCGAAGGGGACACCGCATAGCAGTGCGCAGAAACGGTAACACCAGAACTTGACCGTAGTGAAAGTGATATAGCTGGCACGCCACACTCTGTCAAAACTGTGCATTCCCTCGGGTTCGGCGAGAACATCCTCAAACCAGATCTTAAAATACCATCCGAGATATAAATATGATGGTTAAGATTCTTTTGTCGTATGGCACCAGCCTATTTTTGGATTGATTGGATTGAAAGGGGAGATAGCTGCCCCGTGGAAAGTTCAAAAGGGACAACCTTGCTCCCAGCGAGCCATATCTTCCCCTCTCGTAATAACAGCTATGCTTGACAAGACATGCAGGGGATAGATCACTGATCTATAAGTAGGCCTATTAGTGGGGAAAGGGCACACTAAGGAACAAGATTGGTGAGTCAACAGGGAGCTGTTTATCGACAATCGAGATGTCAAACTGGATATGGTGTGATGAAACACCTGTTTCAGTCGGAAGTCAACAAACTTATATACATACATGTACGTTCTGGTGCCAGGGATCAAGCCCTTGAAATGAGGATCAGGGGGCCGCTTAGCCTAGTGAGTGGCGGTCAGTGTGAATTGATATTTCTCCCATCAAGGGAGCAGCTTTGATTTGTAAAGTGTGGAGCACGAAATAATGTGCTTCTTTTCGAAACCACAACGTTGTGGGCTATGGCTTCGGCTTGTTGGCTCTGTCCGCCTGATTGAAACCCCGTAAGGAACGCGCACGTTTTCAAAATAAATGATAGAGCGTAAGCCCGGCAAAGCTGTGATTTCGAAAATGGCGTATGACGATTTCTTCTTAAGTTTTAAAGCTCGAGTATATGGCGAGTCTGTGACAGTTGCCTTTGTACGTGAGAGAAGGTCAACATTTAGGGTTTATGATCATCACTTGATCGTCACTCATTTGTATAAATATAAATGAATGCAAGACCAAATAAAAAATTTGGGCTGTAAACCCATTGCATTGACGTCACACGCTGCCAGTGTAATAATAATAATAATAACAAATTTTTATATAGCGCTTTTCACACCCGAAGGGCATCCCAAAGCGCTTCCAACATTATTACCCCTGGTCACTGGGCCATTATTTCATTCCATTATTTCAGTGTCTGCAAATTTTGGTCGTAAAATTACATGATTGAGACGTGTGCGTCTGACTATTTCCTGCTCGATCATGAGCTAAGGGAATGTGCTACCCATCATGAGAATGAGCACGAGCTTGGATTGAAAGACTCAATATTTGTTCTCTCTCACCCTGACATGTTTGTTCATATCTGTAGGATCTCTGTCCTGCAGGTCGAGATGTTCCACTGTGGGAGCGTGCATATTCACTGCGGTCTGCCCGAAGGAGTCATTTAATGACGTCATGATCACGTCATTATCCATCTTTTTAAAATGGTCTTTTTGGTGTTTAGTATCTTGTTCAGGCATAAGCGGCTGTAATGAAGAAAGAAAGTTAAATTTTTATTAATTATCAAATGTATGATTTATGGCATATTGTCAATTTCTTTGGTGTAATATAGTTGTGTGTGATGTAGCCCTTTTAGGACTCTTCCTCTGTGCTGTACTGTAGTATAATACGAAAGTATATGTGTGATGATGTTATCGGTTTCTTTTATGAAAGGTTAGGTGCACACTTTTACAGGACGACTATGAAATCACTCAGCAGTGGAAGCAGTTTTGCTGTACCGTGTCTTGATCCAAAGACAGCAAGCATACCAATCACAGCTATGACGTTTTGCCAATATTACAATTTACAAAATGGAGTATAGTATACTACTAGTAACAGCAATTTCATGTCTAACCAAAACGCTGTGTAAACATTGATTCAAACAACAGTATGTGTATATTATTAATTCGCAATGCTGCAACTGAAAGTGGCAAATTGTGTGACTTCATGTACAATTACATGTATTTTGTGGGCAGAGGAACATCTACACGAACTGTCTCGTAACGTGAACCTTGCTGTTGTACCTACTGCTTTCATCGGTTTGTTGATGTTGTCACGTTGCTCACTTGTAGACTCTTCTCGTCCGTGTTTTATGAGATTGAGAGCTTGTTCTGCTTTTGCTTTGCATTTCAGCCACACCTGTTCCAAGAGCAGTCGTGTATAGGGGATTGAAGGAGGGTGGTGGCCAGAGGAGGGTTTGCCGAGAAGACGAGATGGGTAAATGGGGAGGAAAGGGCGTAGGAGGATTAGTTTGTTTTCGTTTAGCACAGAGGAGATCGCATGAGAAGGTAGATCAGCAGATGGGTTTGTTTTAAGCCATGCCGAATTAAGAGAGAGTGGGGAGAGGTGGAGCGGTGGTGAGGGAGGAGGGTTAGGGTGAGGAAGGATGTTTGTGTATATAGATGAAGGAAAGGGACGTTGCAGGAGGTGATGTGTGAAGATTAGCGAGGTACGGTTGCATTTAAAGAGTGTTGAGAGGGTGTGAAGAGGGTCGTGATGATGAGGTGGGAAGTTAGGGATTCAGAGAAGGAGTTTTTGTAACATGAGCAAGTTGCATCATTGTAGGAGAATGTGGAGACGAAAATTGTCAGAGTTGATGAGTGTAGGACGATGTGGCGGGTATAGTTGGGAAGAGAGGGTGACATTTAATAATATGGAGAGGAACTCAAATTAATTACAATATTTAAGGAGCAAAATCATAAATGGTTTTGGAAATGAGCAGAAATTGGGATATGGAGAAGGAAAAAAACACATTGTTTGAAAAAAAGTGCACAAACAAAATCACTTACTTTGGAAAAAATTGATAGGTTCATGTATTCAACCATGTTTGACGTCATCCATAATACTCGGTTTGGCTCGTTTCCAAGTCAGAATAATTTCAATTACCCAATAGTAGATCTCAAGGCTGTGGATGATTTCTTGCAATAAGTTACATTTTTGGTCATAGTCGTCCACTAAGTCCGTGGTGTCACAGTCAGACCGCTTGAGTACACCCGTACCGAATTTGGCATGATCTACGGGACGAATGGCGTTGTTGATGACAGTACCATGCCACTCGACATTGAATGCACCCGTTCGACTATTTAATTAGTAAACCCCGTATTTGTTTTTAAATTTAAATGACAGCTGGGTGGTACATCATTCGCCAAGTCTTAGCCCCTGGACATGTGCCACTGTACCAAACAAAAAGTTCAACTCTGCCTTATTTGGTCAATGTGCTCTCCCGTGGCATTAAAGAAGAATAATTTGCATATTCAAGTTGACAAACAATTTTCGTGGAGGGTATTTTCGAAACAATTGCTTTCGCGTGACAGAGTGCACAACTTCAAAACGGCCGTCGGGGCGTATGCCGGATTTCTGTGCCGTTATTTCCAAAATACCCTAACAGTTATGCTGTCACGCTGTCATATTCTTTATTCCCAGTTTGCAAAGGCAAGGACGACTATACTGACTCTCGCCATTCCTAAAGAGCTCTGGCTCTCTTTGCTCATCAAATTGCGACTATAATTTGTAAACAATAATGTGAGGTCTGTGACAACTCAATACTGCTGTTGTACTTTGTGTAGTTCACTGTAAACATTACTTTTGTAAGTAGGAGTTCAAATCACCATCTCCAAAGATGGAACCAGTCAACCTTTCCTCATAGCCTCGTTGTGGTTATATTGACATGAACGGATGAAAAAACAAGCTGGTTGAACTTACTCGCAGGCTACCAATGAAGCTTTCACCCATAAGGATCGTGTTTTGGATATAGTGTCTCATTTAGGTTACCAAACTTCCTGCACTCAGCAACATTGACTCACGCAATTGTTGGCCGATGGAACAAGGCTTAATATGTGACATCCGTGACGGGTCGACTGACAGCTGAACTTGAAAAGGTCGTAATGTTAAAACGTATACATGTGAGCTAGACCTCATTTACAGATTAAAAGTTTGAACTTTTGTTTCAAACTATCGCACACAGTTCGGTCTCAAAATGTGTTGTTATGGATCACCGGTCACTTCATCAATTTCCAGGCAAAATGAAAAACATGCCAAATGTTTTATCAGGGGATTGATTGCGCAATTTACTATTGTTTTCGACAATTGGCAGAAAAATTGTTTGAAAATAAACTCTGAAACGTCATTGGTCACTGATTTAACTCAAGTCTAGGCCGTATGGGAGCCCATTTCCGGGTCAGAGTGACCCTGGTCACTTTGAGTTTGAATCTATGAGGGATATTTTTAGGGTAAGCATTCAGATGCATGTTTTGATGCTTGGTGTTGTGATCCGACCTGGTCAGTGTCATGATCCACCCTGTTCAGTGTCGTGATCCACCCTGTTCAGTGTCGTGATCCACCCTGTTCAGTGTTGTGTTCCACCAGTGTTTTGATCAACCCTGTTCAGTGTTTTGATGCCCTTGTCAGTATGTTGATACACCCTAGTCAGTGTTTTGATGCACCCTGGTCAGTGTTGGGATCCACATCTGTCAGTGTTGTGATCCACCCTGGTCAGTGTAGAAATCCACCTCGGTCAGTGTTATGATCCACCCTGGTCAGTGTTATAATCCACCCTGTTCAGAGTTTTGATCCACCCTGGTCATTGCTGTGATCCAATCCGGTCAGTGGTTTAATCTACCCTGGTAAGTGTTTTGATCCACCCTGTTCAGTGTCGTGATCCACCCAGGTCAGTGAGTGATCCACTCTGGTCAGTGTTGTGATCCACCCTGGTCAGTGTTGTGATCCACCCTGGTCAGTGTTGTGATCCACCCTGGTCAGTGTTATGATCCAACCTGTTCAGTGTCGTGATCCACCCTGTTCAGTGTCGTGATCCACCCTGTTCAGTGTTGTGTTCCACCAGTGTTTTGATCAACCCTGTTCAGTGTTTTGATGCCCTTGTCAGTATTTTGATACACCCTAGTCAGTGTTTTGATGCACCCTGGTCATTGTTGTGATCCACCTCGGTCGATCAGTGTTGTGATTCACCCTTGTCAGTGTAGAAATCCACCTCGAACAGTGTTATGATCCACCCTGGTCAGCGTTGTGATCCACCCTGGTCAGTCGTGATCCTTCTTGGTCATTCTAACTCAAAAACACACGTGGCCTTCGACCATAGTGTTCACGCCTTGGCATCTTTATGGATGACAATCCTTTTTTTTTTATTCATCCCCACTCCTTTCTTCATCAGACATTAATACTGTGCAAATAATGTGCTGTTCATGCATACACTTTTATGAACTATTGACTCCCTTTCTATGAAGAATCTAGCTGGTGGCATTACGTATAGACCTAATATGCATATGACGTCATTTGAGTAGGGCGCCCTCGCCTAGAGGTCAAAAGGAAGATGTTCATTGGCCAGTCCTGTGCGCCGCGCGTACAAATCAGCGCGTTTCCATTGTTTCATCATCAGTTTACCTCTAAGATGGCGGCTTGGTGACGTCAATGCATAAGGTCTATTCTATAATGGAGTATAAAATGCACGGGAGAAGGATCGACCCTTGAGTCCACTGTCTACACTCAATGTGTGATCTGGGCTGTCTCTGTTGTGTACGGAAATTTGTCATTAAGTCTGAATTGATGAAGATGTTATCTCGTGTCATGTTCTTAATGTACCAGATTTTTAAACAACAAGACACGCATGTCATTCCGATTTGTTGATCATCTCAGCACATAGTCACCGCGATGAGTAAAAAAAAACCCATTAATACGTCAAACTAATGACGAGTGCAGAGGAATAATTAATATGGGGGAAACTTGATGGTATTTTCTGACGATTGTTACGTGACGTTGGTGGGACATGTGGGGTTTTATACTCACTTTTTAAAAACAGATAAGTGCGTTCGCTTAAACACACTGAAAGCCTTTATCATAATTTCTCCTTACCTTCTCCTAAAAGGAGCCTAATGGTTACTTTTGCATGCAGTCAAGTCCTACACCGTTTAAGTTTACCCGTGGAATCCCCCCGAAAGTCGAAGATTATTGATTAAAAAGGCAATCCAATTTTAGACTGGATTTAAGGACAATAAGTTGTCGTTATTTCCTGTCACTTTAAGAGGAATGAATTGCAACAATTAGTGGCGCCATCTTTTAAGTCGCTGCCTAATTATTCTGAACCAGTAACACTCTATAATATTGATATGTCAATAAAACATGAGCTTTCAAAAGTTGTGGCTTGGATGTTTTTATTTCTGGTGTATAAGTTTTTCAAAGAATTGTCGTACTCACCACCCTGTGCGGGTTGATTAAGTCTTTATCCTCGACTAGAGTAGACACAGTGTCGCAGTCTCCATCGTCGTCTGGACTGACATAAATGTCCATATTGTCCATCGTTAACGCGGGAACCAAAAGTCACCCGTCCTTGTGCAACTCCAGGTTTAGAAATCAGGGGGATGGGGAGCTAATCTCTTGATCCAGTTTTCCCAGGAGGTAATTCGTCAAAGTTTATGGAATGTTTCCAACTTGAGTCTACTTGAGTCTGCCTTCGCCATTAGAAATGATCGCTGGAGATTTGTGAATTAAAGAGACAACGATCGGGAACCAAGCTCCAAGAAGTTCAGTCTTCCAGACGGCGCTGCTTAAACTTACCGCAATTTGCTCAGCAAAGGGTTGGAGGAAAACACTTGACAATGTTTACATCACACTTATCAGCTTAGGCCGGTAAAAGGTCACTGCTAAGCAAGACATGCCTGGCTTGCTTAGCATCAGCAAAAGTGATAAACTTGTTATCTTACAACAACTGTAGGCGTGTTTCTTTAACAAACTTCCGTCATCGGTGCTTCTATTTTAAGAATATTGAAGTCTCAACAACATACAAACATCATAGTGCATGACAAGTCTTCAACCATTTTTACCATTGTAATACCGAAATAAGGAGACACTTACAAATTGTCAGATTAAAAAATATTTTACTTTAGGTTTAACTTTAAGGATATAGCCCGGGAAGTGATTCACTGTTTGACGTACAAGGAATTTCTACAAACTCCATGAAGACTACGGAAGGGGGGAGGGCAAAAGCTAGACTTGAGAGATCCGTTTGGCGTATATAGGGCCACATCTAAACTACCTTATGGGCAGAAATAATCTCAAATTTAACGAAATAATGCATTTTTATTCTGCAAAATGGAATTAATATTTCCATTTTGCAGAATAAAAATGCATTATTATAAAGTTTCTCAACCAATCCAATACTCTCTCCACGATGACAATGTCATGCCCATACAAGCACACCCACAAACATATATTTTTTTGGTAGTGGCCTTAAAGGCTTAATGTTCACGGGTGATTCACATTTCCACCAAAATAAAGTTCTATTCCACCCACCCCCCCCCCCCCCGCCCCTAAGGTGTCTGACAGGTTGCAGGTAGGCCTTCTACACGTCAGAACGGACCACGCCCAAAAGAGCTGCTATACGCAAAAGAATAATAATAAATACATCTTGGCTCATTTTTAGGATAATTAAACCGGCAACCAGTGTTGTATTTAAAGCAGCTCTGTGCATTGTAAATTTACACCTTTATGTGGCAAAAGACGTACCAGTTAATTTGTTTTTGTTTTTTACATTCTGAGCAAATTAGGCACACCTCCATGATCGAAGATTGGGTTACCGGGTATACTGCCACCTATCGACCCCGAAAGTCGGCGCACTCTGGCCTGACAGTTTATCAGGGGAATTACACGATATCAAAACTTATTTTATATCATTGATCATGACAACATAGGTCTGCCTCAAGAAATACAATCCCATTTGGAATCCAAGTACCTGTCTTAACCCAAAAGGTTGATAGAAGGTATAGGCAGACTATGAAAAACAACGGGCACGGTGCATGAACTGTGACCCACTTTTTAAAGCTAAAACAGATTGGGTTTGCTTAGCAAAGTGTATTCGTGATGAGTAACTGGTTTTCTGCTAAATTGTGCTCAGTAAATAAGTTTGCTTGGAATAGTTTAATGGTTAGTAACAACTTTTAAGCTCAGCAGATTGGCTAACTGGGGAACTAACTCGCAGGGCCTATACAGTGAACGATTTCCCATAGCAGAGAAAATTGCTACACAAAATGCATCAGTTGCTACTCAAAAATCAGGAGTTGCTACTCAATATTAGCATTCAGTGTGTACAAAACAAGTTCAGTCTAAATATTTTGCTATGCAAAATTGCTGGATGAACCTTCCACGGCGAGAGAGTGTGGGCCCCTAATTGTTAAATCCACTGTCATTTTACCCTGATGATCTGCCCCGATACCCCCATGCTTCCGACTATTCGTTTTCGATGACTCATATCATTAAAACTATAACCGGGAAGATCATCGGGTAGGCCCTATGTATTTTTTTTTAAAGATCTGGTAAAGGTTTTGTTTAAAGGTATTATACAGGATTGGCAGAGCTGACAAAATAATCACAGACAGTGTTCATGTTTTGTGTGATTAACCACATACATGAAATAACAAACCTGTGAAAATTTGAGCTCAATTGAGTGGTCATCGATGTCACGAGAAAATAGTGAAAAGAGACCTTATGTGTTTTCTGTTTTTCAAACATCGAGTTTATTATCGCGCGCGATAAAAACTATTGTTTTACTCATTTCTCAGAAACGATAGCATTTTAGGCAGAAATATTTTAAGGAACCCTTTCTACCATTACTTACTTTAAATCATGTAAGTTATGTGTGAATCTGTGAACATTTGTGTTTTTCGATCTTACCATGACAATAGTGTACAGGGCCTTTAAAATACAAAAATATTTAAACAAAAACACAAGTCTATTTGAATAAATCCACGATGCAAGGACTGTTGTGTGTACCTTCATGTTTTTAAACCAAACCTAAATGTGCATAATAGACTCAATCACTCATGAAATAATAAGCGCCGCATTTCAGTGCAAGTGATGTTATCACTATATCAAGCTCGAGGGTGAGGAACACATGTCAGGGGTTTCCTTAGAAATCAACCTCGTTATAAATGTAACGGAAACTCCGCTCCGCATGATCTTTACTTTCGAACTCACTTGTGTACACACGGAATGAAGAAAAATGTCACACGTGTACGTGGGGATGAGGGTGTGTAGCTACTTTTAAGATGGCGACCAACAACATGACGACGTGGACAACCACATTTATCGCTTTTGTGACACTATTTGCTGCTGTTGTATACGGAGGTTCAGAAGGAGCAGACGGGAACGGTAAGTTAAGGACAACATAATTTCAGATAATGAAATAAAATTTGCATTTAAATCGTTAAAACGGTTTCCCCTGTAAGATTAGAATGAAAGTTGTTTTTGTATGCCCAGTTTCCGGACAGCTACAAGGGGTTGCCGGGCGGGGTTCCGTATCTGACTGAGCGACCGATTTTCTCAGTCAGTAGTGTACTGAAAATGTAAAATACTTTTAAAAATGGAAGAATGCATTTAAAGTTTAAACTAAAAAAAGTTGAACATCAGAGTGACTCAGAGTCAGAGTCAGACTCAGCAGAGACAGAGTCAGACTCAGCAGAGACAGAGTCAGTCGTCGGTGAAAAGTGGGATGGGTGCGTGGTGTGGTGTAGAAACTAGAAATAGAATAAATGTTCTTCACATTTTTTATATATTTTTTTTTTACTGATCTTTGAATTTGATTTTCAAATAATATTCTATGATTGTGATTGATTCTGAATCTATCTGAGTTGTTAGTGACTAAGTCGGCAAAGCATTCTATGAAATAGAAACATCACACCAACTTTTGTGAAGAACTAGGAAGAGAATGAAGACATCAGTTTCTGACGTGGGACATGTGGGAGGAAAACCTTTTTTGGCACTGAATTATTCCTGGAACATTAATTTCACAGAACATGCACAGTGACTGGTTTTTTGGACTTAAAAATGTTACCAACTCTTTTAATATTTAGTCTGGTTCCACATAAACATTGTCCTTGTGACAAAGTTATTGTTGATAGTAGTCACAAGATGGGAATCAGACCATATGAAATTAGGCCTTTATTTCCCATTGAAATACAAGATTCAAGATTGACTTTATATTATTAGGAAAAGAAGAGCATTATTAATTTTGGGGATGACAAACAAAATGTAAAAGTGGGACTCGATCCTCGCACCTTCTGCTCTGAAAAGTCTGAAGACCATGGCCCAACAAATTATGCCACGCTACACAATCGGGTCTGGAAATATTGTAAAGCTTATAAACTTTGTGTTACTTGCTTTCACGTCAAAGAGGATGGTATCTGTTTTAAACGGCTTAATAGTGATTTAATCAGTAGCGGGTATGTATCATCCTTTTTAGGGGAAGAGTAAATTCATTCTCATTCTTTAATTTTGGAATAAAACAGCATAATCGTATACAAACACCCTGTGAAATTTTCATCAATTTCCATGACCAAGGTTTAAATGGGAAAAAACTGCCCTTAAGATTAAAAATACTACAAGAGAAGGACCAGGGACAAGTACGAAATCCATGACACAAGTTAAGGGCAGTTTTTTCCCATTTAAACCTTGGTCATGGAAATTGATGAAAATTTCACAGGGTGTTTGTATACGATTATATGTATTTTGTTTAATGAAAATTTCCAAATAACTTGTGAAAATGTCATCAATTTCCGTGACCAAGTTTTAGTGGGGGAAAAAACTGCCCATGTTTTGTGTCAGGGATTTTGTACTTGTCCCTGGTCCAAGATTAGAAATACTAGAAGAGAGGATATTATAGTATTTTAATATATAATGTATTTTGTTTAATTAAAATTTGACCATATTTTTTTCTCATTTCAGGTTTTGGTGACAACATTGAATGGTGGGCATTAAATGATGGTTTAGCACAATCTAAAAGCACGTAAGTGTTAGCGTAGTTTCAGTCGCAGGCCTGGAATTATATCTTTGAGACAGAGGGCAAGGCCATTTTCACTTTGCAAAGGGCACTTCCACTGGAAAATCTTAAAGTCCATGGGAAACTTTTGAAAGGGCAGTAAGGCCAAGACCAGAGGCAATAGGGGCCGTGGCCAGGCCTCCGTGTAATTCCAGGACTGCAGTCGGTAGTATGACTCTGAGTTAAATTGTCAAGTTTCAAATTGCTATTTGATTTGTTTTAGTAGACTTTTTACAGCAAAGTATCTTATAAATTGTTCCTCAAACAAATATTGCAAATTTTCTTGTGTGGTTTTTTCTATGCAGAGGGAAACCCCTGATGTTGATTATTCATAAAACTTGGTGTGGAGCTTGTAAAGGTGAGTGACATGGCAGTTTCTTCTTGTTATCAAATCCTTAAGTAATTGGACTGAAATGACATCCATAGACAAGCTTGATAATTCATTCTTCTAAGAGCAAGGCAGTTTTTCTTTAGTAAATGGCACCTCTATGAGATAATTTTAATTTATACTGAAACGTTTTAAAGGGTGTGTACAACATTGGTAAGGATTGAAAATAGAAATGTTCACAGATTTGTACATAACTTACATGGTATAAAGATAGTTATGATGGGAAACTTTCCTTGAAATAGTTTTACTCGAATTGCTATAATTTTTGGGAAATGAGTAAAACAATTTGTCTTTATCACGCGTGATAAAATCAGATGTTTGAAAACAGTGAAAACGTAATGGGGTTTTTCAGTGTTTTCTCATGACTCCAAAGACTGATTTAGCTTAAACTTTCACAGGTTTGTTATTACATGTATATGTTGGGTCACATCAAGTGTGAATACTGGTTTTTGACAATTACCAATGTTGTACACGCTTTAAAGTGCAATTACCAGGGGCATGGATGCAATCTCATTCATTGCCTCCAAAAAGTATCAAGCCTAAATGAGTAAAAAATTGTAAGGGTAGGGCACCAGTTCCAAATTGATAAATGGTGCATTATGTGTATAAGGGAGCTTTAAATGTGTTCCAAAACCCTTCATTAAGCAACAAGGCTTTGAGGCACTGGCCACTGTAGAGAATCAGGCCTGGATATTTACCAGGATTTTAAACCATATTGTAATTCAACACCCCAAACTTTTGTGCTGGGATTATTTTAGTGTTGAGTGTTAAGTAGTTTAGGCGATCCCTCTGGTGCCACGTCCCAGGTTGTATTGTAAACTTGGGTGTGATCCCTGGCTATATGGCAGTTACAGGTTGAATGGCTTCTGACTGGCACCCCCGATCAAAGACATTGACAAAGTATAGAGACTGCCAATAGTAGGGCTAATTAGCTCAAAGTCCCGTCATGTTAATCAAGAGGTCACAGGTTCAAGTCCTGCTCATGTCGATTTTTTTTTTTTCAAACCAAAATTATTTCAAATTTAACCAGTGAGTTTCCCTTGATTTTAGTGTTAAGTGTTAAATGAAATTAAATGAGGTACATGTATTTATAAATGTGAATAATCTACATACACTAATGTGAAATGGAAAAAATCATCAACCTCAAAAATTAAATGTTTATAAAATGGGGATAAAAACAGAATTGTTTTTCCATAACCACATCACTTTGAACTTGAAATGTTTCTCAAAATGCTTTTTGCTATCAAAAGCTGCTGTACATCTTACCAAGTAAGTTTTTATTGTAATTTATTTTAAGAGTAATTACCAAATGTATACATTCTCTTTAAGTAATCAGCATTTTTCTTGTCTATGATAGCTGCATATTTTCCTGTTATCTCTTCATTGTTCAGCTCTGAAGCCAAAGTTTGCCGCATCAAAAGAGATTGAAACTCTCAGTAAGAAGTTTATCATGGTCAATGTCCAGGTAAGAAATATGTCATTAAGATGTGGGCCATAGTTACATCTTATGGATCCTCTTTTCTATGTGTGATCTACTTATCTTTCTTTTGAAAGGGCTGTTGGCTCTGAAAAGCGTCATTGGTGTAGTCTCAACATTTCTAATAGTATACTCTGCTCGGTTTAGGAAAATAAAACTGCTACTACTATGGCTTCAGTAAAGCTGGAGGGACGCAAGTTTTGGCTTGCATGGTCCGAGTTTTGCTTTAACCAGTTTTACTTAGGGCATCCGGAAGGGTCGGACTTGCGAGATGGCCTTCCTTACAGTTCTATCTAGTATGCAGTTTCTCATGTCCTGTCCAATTAATAAGCCTGTATCTTCTGAGGTCGGTAATTGTTTGTTGGTCTCTTCCTGCCTTGCCTGGGTACAAGTTTTAAGCCAAGCCGGTTCTCTTTGTCTTCAATCACCTACCTAAGCACATAGTGGAGAACAACTATAAACAAGAATGGAGCCAGCGTATCACCCTGAAGAACCCTTGCTTGAATGTCAAAGTCCTTGGTGACTCCAAAGCAAGGCATTTGCCAGCAATGCGTCTGGGCGTCTTTTGGACGCCCCATTTTACGTTTGGACGTCCTTGAAGATGCCCTATTTATTCGGCCAAGTAATTGTTCATACACAGTGACATATTACAACAATATTACATCTGAATACCTGAAATTGTAAACAAAACGAACACGGCCCTAACTGTAACTGTTACTATCTGCCAGCTGCAGAGAAAGGTAACTTTCAGCAAGATACAATTTATCAATTTATCTTATACTGATCGCCCATTCATTGTTTACCGACAAAGGGATCAAATTTAATGTCATAACCGACAGCTGAGACGAGTTGCCCCAAGTTGGACACCTTGTTTTTCAATCCAGTCAAATTTTTACACCCTATTTTCAAATCCTGGCTAAAAGCCTGCTCCAAAGTGCTGTCTGCTGGCTGGCTGTGTGTGCATTGGGGCTTGTCCATGCTGTAGTGGGATGAAACTGGTGTCTTGTGTTTTGTTCTGCACCCAAATTTTGGTGGCCTCCCTTATTACGAGTTAGTGCCAATAGAGGCCAAGTGCGCTGAGTTTTGGCGTTTTTCCAGTAGATTTTAGATCTTGTTTGTGTAAATGGTTGATGACAACTGAATTGTCTACAGGTCCTTGTCTGCCGTGTGCTTGGTGTTCTTTGATTCTTGTGGAGATGTTTCGGCTGTAGCAATGGAGCCAGCTGATCTCTCCAATTAATACCTTGCTATATTTGCTGGGTATACGGTAGATGTAGTTTTAAAGGGAAGGTATACGTTTGGTAATCACGCTTAAAATTAATGGTAATAATAACTTATTGGTAAGAGAAGTACAGCAGCTTTTGATAGTATAATGTATTTTGAGAAACATTTTACGTCGAAGTAATGTGTTATGTAAAAAGATATCAGTTTTAATGCCCCAAAATTTGAATTTGAATGTCAGATACATTTCTCAGATTGTGTATTCCTGTTTGGGATTATTCTTCCTGCGTGGACATATTCGCCCCGGATTTTTTGCAACATCTCAAAAACGCAACCACCTTTTGAAATGAAATTTTCACATGTTAGTTTTATTGTATGCATCTACATTTATATAGGATTAAAATAAACAAACGGTTCAAAAAACCAAAGGTATAATTTGCCTTTAATCAAGTATAATGCTGTAGATGAATCTTGTAACGGTATACACATGAGGAGGGTGAATGTGATTTAATGATTTAGGGAGATTGATTTCTCTCTTTGTAGGATGATGAGGAGCCATCAGACAGCAAGTATGTCCCAGACGGCGGTTACATCCCCAGAATCCTGTTTCTGAACTCGGTTGGCGAGGTCCAGACAGAGCTTATCAACAAGGCTGGGAACCCAAAGTACAAGTACTATTACCCAGATGTTACAGCAGGTAGGGTACCCGACATTTGATACTCATAATTAATGGTTTTTATTGTTCACCTTGCAGTGAAACAAATCAAAAGTATTTTGCATTTTCCTGTAAGTTCTTAGTGGATGTTTTTTCCATCAAAAAGAATGACCTTCTTGAAGAAAATGGGCCAATTACTCAAAGTTAAAGTTGGAGAAAGGCTTGCTCAAGCTTCTGAATTGATGTTTACACCGCTCGTTATATAGAAGGTCAGAGATGAGAATTGAATGCTCCAAATTTTACTTTGAGCATGTGATTGGATATTACCTATAAGGGTATGTGGCAGGAGGAAGGGGAGTGGCTTAGGGTAAAGATGATTCCAAAAAAATAAGGGGTGCAAGAGGACTAGAGTGGAATTTGGAAATTAAATTCAATACATTTATTTTCATAATTTAAAGAACAAAAGAAACAAAATAAAGTTTAAGCAAAGACAAAAGAGACCTGTAATTAATAAGAAACAAACCAATATAGGAGCACTTAATAGGAACAAAAGGAGGCTTGTGTTGAATCAGTCTGTACGGGTACATACCTGCCAACTGTTCAGATTGAATTGGAATTGTCCATATTTTTGAGATTACAGACCGCAAAAAATCACAACACTCCTATTTCTGACAAGAGACAGCAACAAAAAGATCAACAAGTTCTGGCAAAAGAGGGTGCCATTTGCTTGCCACAGTAGAGATTTTATTACGGGATACAGTGATTGTTGTACATTGGTTTTAAGTACATACATAATTTGTATGTGTAGTGTTATAAGTTTTACTCGCACAACTTCTTGCGTCACTATCTGTGGACTCGTAAAACTGGTGTTCCTATTTCTGAGGTTTCAATGCTGGCAGGTATGCAAGTAACAAACACTTAACAGTTGACATCTGTATACAGTCAAGCCTGTTATAAAAAGCTTTGTTAGAAAGAGGTTCTGCTTGTAACGAGTACGTTTCTGAAGTCCAGAATCTCATTTTCTACTTTGTGTTTCATCATTTTTGCTGTCCTCTTATAACAACGTTCCTGTTATGAAGAATTGACTGTAGAAACATATTAGAAAACGCAAACAAAATGTACTTTATATATTTTACCACCTAAATAAAACCTGACTCCTCAGAACAGACAAACAGATATACCAACGGGCCACACTCTTCAACAAAAACTTGAAGGAGCATTACGCTAGAGTCTGGAATTTAAAAAAAATTACTTGGAATGAAATCTTCTGGAATTATCCTACGCTGTCGTTTTGTTTCTTAAAGATTTGTAACCTTTTCAAATTTTACATTTCTCTGTTACAGTTGTGGTGACAATGAACGAGGCACACGGGAAGCTTGGCAGTAGCGGTGCTGATGAACTCTAACCTTAGCACCTGCCAGACCCCTTAGTCTTCTGGTGTTGGTATTTAGCTAGTTTTTTGTCTTCGCATGCACCATTTTGTACCATATTTATAAGCTTTTTTCTCAAATATTTTTTTACCGAAAGAATAACAGGCATATTATGTTGGTTTGCACTAGCACCAATTGTTGTTTGCACTGACACAGTCTGTGCAACCCAGTTTGCTATAAACAAAGACTACATCGTCGGCTCAGTGCTTTAGGTCATTAATTGCCATTTCATTTTCGTAATGAAAATGCTTATAAATTAAGAAAAGAATTGATCAAAATTAACAAATAAATGTTTTACTTGCCAAACAAATACTTTGAAGACCACTCTTGATCAACAAACTACATTTACCATGAGCTCAAAGATTTGCACTAATAACCTTACAGTCCTGAGCAAATGACATGTAACACTTCGGGCCTAAAACAGGCACCTCCTGCCAAAAGCTCAAAATTGGGTTTATTTGCTCATAAAGCAAATGAGAGAAAAGAGCTTTCAAATAACACCTAATTAAAGCTTATACTTTA
Source organism: Leptasterias polaris (assembly GCA_037783415.1). Taxonomy (NCBI): domain Eukaryota; kingdom Metazoa; phylum Echinodermata; class Asteroidea; order Forcipulatida; family Asteriidae; genus Leptasterias; species Leptasterias polaris. The sequence continues at coordinate 2,419,407 of JAZGTN010000035.1, forward strand.
AGCATTTCTCAACCTATAGAATGTTTCAGACATCACATCACAATGTTATCAAGGCTTATATTTTGACTGTCTTCACTTTTAATGCCGTTTGGTTTTGGTTGTCTTCTCTTCTGAGAAGTGCCTGATTTTTGCACGGGGCATCACACTTTGTGATTCCCTCACAAATTGCTCTTGATCGTTCTTCAGAAAAGAGTTCATACCTTGTGTACTTAAGCCCAACCAAAACAGCGTTTCATTTAGGATTGCTAGGGGTAAATTGAACGTTTTGTATAAGTGTAAGAAGTTCAGCCTGTGCTTTCGTTGGACCAAATTTGTACATACTTTGGCTCTTTTTCTTGAGGAATATTTATATATTGTGGTCTGTAAACTGATGTTTTTTTAAATCTGACTCTCTAAAACCATGATTTTAACAATGCAGGTCACTCGAGCTATTCACACCATGCACAATACTTAAAGGGACACGTTGCCTTGGGATATAAAAGGCGTCTGTTATTAAATGAATTTTAATGAATATGGTTAGAAAGATATTTCAAAAGTAGAACATAATGATCCACACAAATATGCCTCGAAATTTTGATTGATTTTCCTTTTACTTCGTGAACTAAATAATAATAAGCGCACCATTGTCTGTCTACAAAATAATTACCAACCAAAACTTATAATGAACACACGAATTATAAATCTGATCTTTTTTCAATAAATCAAACATACAAGGAATAAGATGGTGTGCACCTCCTTTGACCCGACTCACAACTGAGCCTGTGTAGAATATCATTCATGAATTAAAAAGGTGCGTTTCAGCAAGGTCTTAAACTGATCAAGGGATTGAGCATTATGAATATGCGCTGGTAATTTGTTCCAAAGGATAGGGGCAATTACTGAAAATGCTCGGTCACCATATATTGTAACAGTACGAGGTCCAAGGGTTAACTGCAAGGTTGATGATGGTCGAAGAGGTCTTAAAGAACTAACACTGTCCGCCATTTTGTAGAACCAAATTTTTGACTCCACAAAATGGCGGACAGTGTCAGTTCAAGTAAAAGGAAAACCTCAATTTGGGGGCATATTTGTGTGGATCATTATGTTACACTTTATTCAATTCATAACAAATGGTTTTTATAGCCCAGGCAACGTGTCCCTTTTAAAAGTAATTTTAAAATCATCTTAAATTGAAGTCTTTGAGAGGCTACGCAGATGGCAGAAGATAGACTGGATAATATTCCATGGTAAATTAAATTCTGAGCAAGCGGCAAGTAAGTGCATTTTACATCCGGTTTGGACAGGCGCTCTAGAGTCACCCCAAACCAATTTATTGAATTAAGTACATGAACAGTTCAACGTCTGAAAAAGTTAGGGGAGACTTGCGCGTTGGAAGTCAAAAGATCGACTGTTGCAGTCGTTCGGAACAATTCTGGAGCTTCTTGGTTTCAGACGTGTCGATCGTGTCATGAGCCGAACCTAATGTTATGTTAAGTTCGCCTGTCTGCAACAAAATTTATTTGGTTTACCTACAGTCTCTCCTAATCTATTTGGTTTGCGCCTGTCTGATCCAGTTGTTACTCAGTAAGTCTTTTGCCTCCTTGAAACTCAAGTCTCCCATTGTGCTTTGAATAAAAAATCTTGTTTTTGATATTTGTTTTTTGGGTATTTCAGATAATTTAAGTTTTGGGAAATGTTGAGGGTACAAGTTTGTACCTTTTTATTTACTGTTTATTATCAAATCATCAGACAAAAATTTGCTTATTTAGATTCTTGAAATATTCATTAAATGTGAGTTCAATTTTAGAGATGAGACAGTGTTTTTGTTGTAACCATACTTTCATTGCCACCTTTGTTCTTGGTTTTTGACACATTTAATGGCAACAACCTTAATTCTTTTGTTCAGATTTAACAGAGAATGAGTTATTGTAGTCTTGGACGATTCTTTTCCATATTGCCTTGACCTGCTGCTGTGGAGTGTCCCACAATTCCCTGAGTACATCCCATCCGCCAGCGTGTGCAAATCTTATAATGTACTCGTCTGGTTGGTCAATTTGCTCGCAATATTCGTTGTAAGACATGATAAGAATTTGTATGAATCTTGTGGATATGGAGACGTAAAGCGAGTTCCACTCTGTAGTGGAAAGCGGCACCGCAGAGATGTGACCGGCAGCCTCCAGTGGTTGGTCATCTTTCCTACCGACCATCATATCGGAAACACTGCCTGCAATATCATACACCAGACAATCATACGACATGTCATTAAAATCAATAATGCCACTCACGATGGGGCTTTTTGATTGGCCAATGTCCGGACTTCCATTCCTGTGATTGCTGGTTTTTGAAACAAGAATGTTGTCTCGATTAGCATCTGCATGGATCACTCCTGCAACAAAAAACAAAAAAAAGTTGTGGAAAAAAACCTAAATTTTAAGTGCACCTGATAACAATAATTAAACTGTTTTTAATGCCCCAAAAAGTGAATGTCCTGACGTTTCGACTCTAGCAGAGTCTTTTTCAAAGGCTAACTGACAACACAACACACATGAATAGGTATACTGATGTAACAGAAGCAGTCAAGAGGGAACAGATGAAAACAGAGAGGCAGAAAGCACACAGAACCCTGAACTCTTTGATAAAGACACTGAGGAAACCGGCTCAACAAAACATAAAAGTAGCATATTTAAAAATGTATCTAGCTCCATAATTGCCTTGGACTCAGATTTATATTGACCATTTTGATTCCCAAATGTGCCCTGCACCAAAGTTGTTCATGTAACTGAGGCAGGCTGGCCTGATATACGGGCAATTGCCGCCCCTGATCATTGCCTTGGTGTCCCTTGAAATGTCACATTTAAAGTTGACTCAAAATAGAGGTGCCCTTTACTTACAAAAAAACTGCCTTGCCCCGACCAGAAATAGAAGGTGAGGATTTTTGTCACAGAGGTGGGAAAACAGACCAAAATAAAATAAACTTCTTTTAAAAACCTTTCGGCATGTCATATTCCAATGGTTTGACATCCTTGAGGAATCTGTCCAGTATTGTGTTTGCTAGATTCCGTCTGCACTCAAGTGATTCCTTATACACGTACTGTTTCACAATTCCTGCGCTCGTCATGCAGAATCTGTTGTTTGCTGCGCGTGCTTTTAGGTTGCTGGTTTCACCTTTATACCCCTGTTAAAATATTTAAAAATGGTTTACATGTTTATGAAAGGTTAAACACCTAGCTGATTCAATGGTTATGCCATTATCAGAGTTCTTAAAACAATGTTTGTGTGAGAGGGTTTGGTTGTTGCTAGCCTGAGGGACTTTTATATCCATCTAAATACCACAGTTTAGCGCAGAGGTTGTTGCCATTGTTATAAACAACCATCTCTAATGACCCAGTCACCACACCCATAGTTGCACCACCAATAACAAGTCTTACCATTAATGTAGCATTCAGGTTTCCTAGTGCTCTTCCCACATTGTACAGAAGTTGGTTGGATAGAGGTGCAACCTCGGATATAATTTCACCTTGGACGAAGGTAAGAAGCATCACAAGGAAGACACCATGCACCCCGTCATTAGTACCTGTTGGAGAAGGGTATTTGTTTGTTTGTTTGTTTGTTTAGATGATTTCTCAACAAGGGAACTCGGAAGCTGACGGCCAATCTCTGTCATACAAACATTGGTTTAACGTCTATGATTATGAACTGCACAATTCAATTAATTGTGATTCAGTAACTAGACGACTGGTTCTTGTCATTGTGAAATCAGCGGTTAGCTTGGTCGGATTCGAACCCACAACCTTGTGATTGTAAGTCCTGCAGTCTATAACCACTTAAGGACAGGGACACTGGTCAAAAACGCAAGGATAGATTGCAAGGGTTAAATAATGAGTCAATAAAGGGTTTGACAAGTGTTGTAACTTGTAGTCGAGACCCGGAATTCAAGACCAAAACCAGCAAAAAAGTAGGACTGAAACTGGTGTTGATATTTTTTAGGCCTACCTTTATTAAGAGTGATCTCTAGGCTGGTCGAAGACCCAAACCATTGTTTATTCTAACGGCCCCTACCTAAGGTTGGATGAGAAAAAACTAATATTGAGCTTCCAGGGGTGAACTAGTTATTCAATGCGGCATTTTTCTTATTTGCAGTGGTTTCAGGTTTTGACCAAGTTGCTAGCCTTCTGTGAACCCCAATCAACATCAACCGTTTCTCTTCCTTTATTCTTAAACCTTACCGCGATATAATGTCTGCAGGCTCAAGTATTCCCCTTGAAGGTTTTTCACTGGTGCAGGATACATTCCCGTTGATCCCACCTGTTGTAGATAGCTTAGCACCCCAATTATCTCCTCGTAGCATCCTCTCTGATACAACGAATCATTGGTATTGATTAACTTCAAAACAAAATCACGGACGCCGTCTTCCGCGCCTCTGGTCCCAGCAACTCTCACGTGGAAATTCTGGTCACAGAAGCTGGGAAGCTCCTTGGTTTGACTGGCTTCCATGCCGTATAACTTCTTCAGAAGTTCGCCGGCCATCGAATCAGTGAGATTGGGTTTGGCAATTGGCTGTTCATTGGTGTTGGACGCTGAGCTTCCAATAGTTTTAGGAAGTCTAATGTATGGATTTTGTTCCATTTAGTGTATGGATGGATCATCAAAAACAAATCATACTTCCATGTCGTATCAATATCCAGTCTTTGATGCCTCTGGAAAAAAAAAACATTTACAAACTCAATAAAAAAAACACATTTAAATTGTAATCCATTGTTTGCAAAGATACCGTTGTACGCCTGTTTTATCGGTAAGTGATTAAAATTAATAGTTTCAGTGCGCCACTGGCAACTGGAAAATGCTCACGGTTTTGTTAGGGTTGGCAACCATGGAGGAACGAAATGGCTTGAACCGCGGGTGGCTAGAATGATAAGACCGATGTTAAAAGAGAGCCATAACAGCCCAACACGGTGGGCTAGAACCGCGGGTAACGCATGTGGATTTGTACAGTATTATAGTTCGATCTCGATGTTTTTACGACCAGGCCTAACTACAGTGCAGGGATCTTGCTCTCTTTGTTCTAACTGTAACGAGTTCTTTGTGAGGTCCCTAAGCTCCACCCACCCTCCCACCCTTAATTTATACAGAGTGGAAATGAATTAACTTGTGTTTATTCCTACAATTAATTTTCAAAGAAACCAATAATATGTTTTGAAGAAAAAAAATTGTCTGGCAAAGTTAATTTGTGTTAGGCATCTGTCATACTTTTTCAATCGGAATAATTCAATTTTCTCATGAACGATGAGGGCGTAAATTCTCAACGATGAGGGTGTGCAACTCATCACCTTATGTAGACTTGTGGACAAGTCGTTAAATGTCTGTCGCGGTGATAGCGGAACGGCTTTCTCGCAATATCCCGCGAGAGGGCTGCTCTGTGCGAGATTACTGCTCTCAAGACGGGTCACATTTACCGACTTGTGAAACCCGCTGGCGGTTTGTGCACGGCCTATGGGCACTTCAGCCGAATTCGTACGGACGCATCTGATTGGTCAATTTCGTTATATCTATGAATATTCAAACTGTAGATGAATATTAAACATCAAATCCTGTACTGGATGGAGTTTTATGTTGCATGCTTTGATCATGATGAGATGCACGATCAAAACCAAACACTGAGTTGTGAGAGTGATTGTGTTCATGAATATTTTGACACAAGAAAATACGTATTCAAATTATGGGTACAACTTGTAAATAATTACAAAAAATCGAACGTAAGATTTTATTTCAGAGAGTCCGAGCGTGTTTGACAGTGCACAGCGTGTGGGGACATGACGTAAAACACACGGGCAAATCGTGTAGCTGCATGCCATGGCGCGCAGAGTTTCTCTCGGCCGAGGCTCAGCACGACGGAAACCCCTACCCGGCCCTAGCTAGCGTGCCAAGAGATAGCTGTACCTGGAAGCTCATGAACATGTGGGAGGGGTAGGGAGCCAGACCACCAACTACCTTGTCATTGCGGGTTTGTTAGTCGGTAAACCTCGCTGATCGAATCCGCTGTTTTAAAATCGTTACGTTTCAATGTTCGGTGTACATTCCTTTCCCCCGATTTGGAAATTAAATAAGATTTATGTCAATAAATAGGAAAACCACTCTTATATTGACGGTGCAATTAAGTTAAACAATTTGTGAGACAAAAACGAGCCCCCACCCAAAAAAAAAAAACACACAAAACCAGAGCCCCTGAAGGAACAGGTGAAAAATAAATTAAAAATTAAAATGTGAAAAAAAATTCTCACTCTGAATTTCTTTTTCCACTCTCGACACACAAAATTCCAACAAAGTCATTTCGTTTCCTCAAAATATTATTTAATTCAATCAAAATATAATTTTGTCACATAAAATTCAATTTTTTTAAATTTGTAAACAAAGTTGTGTTTTTCTAGGTAGCAAAATAGATTTTTCCTAGAAAATACGTTTTTGTTCCCTCGAACACGCCTTCTTTCACCTGAAATACGATTTTGTTACCCAGAAATACGCGTTTGTTCCCTGAAAGATACGCATTCGTTTCCTCGAAATATGATTTTGTTCGCACAAAATATAATTTTGTTCGCTCTAAATATGCTTTCGTTCAATAAACATTATTTTTTCCACCGAAAGGAGATTTCTTTCCCTGAAAACAAGCTTTCGATTCATCAAAATACGACTTTGAATTAGTTGCCCGAAACATACTTTCATTCGTCCGAAATATGCTTTCGTTCAATAAAAATATGATTTTTTTCCACCGAAAGGAGATTTCTTTCCCTAAAAACAAGCGTTCGTTTCATCAAAATACGACTTTGAATTAGTTGCCAGAAATATACGTTCATTCGTCCGAAATATGCTTTCGTTCCCTTAATATACGCTCCCGTTCCTTCGCAATGAGATTTTGTTCCCCAAAATTCCTCTTTCGTTCCTTTAAGATAGCTAGCTTTTGTTCCCTTAAGATAGCTTTCGAAGCCCTGTAGTCCAATCACACAAATTTGTTAAATTCCCTTGTGAGGGGCGACTATGAGAGGGGACGAGTTTGTTGTCAGGGGGCGACTTTGCTAGGGGCGACTTTGTAGTTGGTGACTTTGTACATGTGTTTTTTGAAATTGGCGACTTTGCTAGGGGGGCGAGTTGACTGGTTTCCGTGTCTGTTGTTTATACACACTTAATAACACAATCACTGTAGAACACATCGGGTTAAATGATTGGAGCGTATCAGTAACTATTCACGGTAGGCATTATTTATTTTTATGAGGCAAAATACACATCTTAAACAATTATTATAATAATGAATTTTAAGATAAGTTTACTTTATTTCTTTAGTTACTAAATTAATGAAGGAGTTAACACCCACAAAACACACCCACAGATGTCTCAAGCGCAAGCATTCAGTACATTTACAGTAACTAAAATTAGTATACCCTTAGATAAAATGGACTCGTCTTCATGATCGTCGCTACAGCAACCGTAATGTACACTGCGTTCGTACATGAATAAATGAATATGAACCGCCGGCGGGTTTCACAAGTCGTTAATGACGAAGAGTCGGCAGCCAGCAACTTCGCGCGAGAGCAGTGATCTCGCGAGAACATTTTTTATTAGGCTACAGCACTACACGCGACTCCACTCACCGCGACCATCATTAACGACTTGTCAACAAGTCTACACCTTATGTTGCTGGTGTTTGCAAACTACATCTGATCAAGGGAATTGAGGGGCGGGTGATTTTCAGGTGGATCGGAAACAATGTGACCGGACAACAGATTTGAAATCTGACATGGTATACACATGACTTCATAAGCACAACTCATTCCCAACTGTTTTACTTATGCAAACTTTAATATTTAGGGCCTTTAAATTTCTGTTTACTTAGACCTAATATAAAATAAAAAGAAAGACAAACTCATTGTCATAATAATAATCTTACCCGTGTTGTAATGCGTCCTGAATGTGTTGTGAAGTCTTCGTCTAGCTGCAGAGAATTCTGGCCCAAATGGCATTGTACTAACACTAACACTTAACAGTAGTTTACCAACACCAGTTTGTATTCACTGCCGTAAATCCAGTTTGGCCAACCATGAAGGTCACGCCTGTGGTTATATCTAGTGGCCTTCCTCGATCCATTCATGGAAATGGACTACTGAGGGGGGGGGGGGGGGGGGCGACACTTCTGATGACCTCCATTATTGCAATGGAGTCAGTAACCTCTAGTATTCAAGTTGCTTTCTTTATGCGGTGGTATTTCTACTGCAGGATAGGCCCTAGTGCATGTTAACAATGTGTCACTTACGAAGTGAATAATACGGGGAGAAAAGTGTGTGAAAGGGTCTAGTCGAGCTCGGTGGGGTGTACATTTTGTTACACATGCCAATTTAAAGTTTTGCTATTTTCCTTTTTATAAAAAATGAAAAACAAATCGTTAAGTTGCCATGTGCACAATGATACATTTATATCCCTTTTTCAGCACAATTACTAAATAAGGCCTAGACATCACATCGAGCACACATCAACACATTTCAATATTCTGAGAAACGGCACAGTACAGAATGTGAAAGCGCCTCTCATAAAATCGTACCGTAGTTTTTTTGTCTGAAACTATGAGATACATTCCCCCAAAATGTTACAAGAATATTATTCATGTGTTTGCGAGGTTGAGGCATCCGGGCCGGTTACCCCTAGGCCTAGACCCACTGGGGCCGGGGCGCTGTGCTCGTTTTTTCGAAATTTTGACACTGATCTGCGGTCGTCTTGAGTACTAAATGCCTGATATTGCATCTGAGACATATCGAGTCGCCAGTAGGCGATTTTTAAAGCTATATTGTTGTCTTTTTGTCATTCAGGGCCATTTTTTGTTGCTGGATGTTTGAAAAATCCCATCGTATCAACAAGTTTCCGCTGGGGCGTTCGGCGACCGCAGATCGGAATTTCGAAAACAGTGACGAGTACGCGCCCCAGTTACTGGGTCTACACCCGGCTATAGGCCTAGGCCTAGGCCTAGGTAGCCCTGGCGGCCTTTCACTTTCGTAATACACTACAGAGGAAGAGTACGTCCTATTATAGGGCTAGGCCTAGGCCCACACCATGGTGTGCATAACATTTGGTATAAGAGTAACAATATAAATGTTCACAGATTTGCACACAACGTATAGGGCCGCGGCCTACATGGTATAACTAATCCCTTTGAAACATGTTTGCGTGAAATGCAATAGTTGTTGAGAAATAAGTAAAACAAACTGTTCAAGATCGTGCAAGGGCCCAGAACTCAATGTTGAAAACATTTTACAGCAGTTTTCCACTTTTCTTGCTTTTATTTAATATATATTTTGGGTCACCGTACATCAAGTGAGGACTTGCTTTATACCTATAGGCCTCACCTTGATCAGTGGTTTACACTGTTACACACAGATCTGTGATTGGAGGTTTAAATAAAAGTAATAGTTCTTGAGAGGAATAAAACAAGTTTCGAAAATCAACATTAGACAAAAGGCAAGCCTGAACCGCGCCCTGTATCATATCCACCATAGAGAGCCGCTGGAAGTCCTTGCTCTATGATCGAATCATAACGGCCGACCTCGATACAGGGGGGGGGGGGGGGGGGGGGGGTCATCGTGTAGGATAAACTTTACAACGAACTTCCCGAAATGCATCTTAGCAAAATAGCTCCATGCTACATGACTCTTACAAATTATTGTAAGATTTCATTGGGTTAAATTTTAATTCATGGAAAGTGACGCCACATCATCAGTCACCCCCCTTTCTCTAATGCTGAGGCCATGGAGGATGATACTCACTTCCTCCCATGAGACTACTGCGCGCGACACCCACCATTCTATTTAAAGTTAAATAGCGCCACCACTTGTTCTAAGTTTTCAAGTCTACAGTCTCATGTGAAAATGGCAGATTCAGACGACGACGACTTGGCAGAAATGCGAAAACTTCGCGATCGTAAGATATAAATTTAGTCATGTTTGATGACATTACAGCATGGTGCTTGAGGCTATGTGGGATACCGCTATGTGTGAATCGGTTAAAATGATGATGTGTTCGGTTTTTAAAACGTGGGTCACTCATTCATTCACTATTGCTATGTGTATGCAATTCAAACGCTTTTTAGCAGACCAACTAAACAGCCATGATCGATGCATCTCGTCTGATCGTGCAAGCTCACACCAGAGCAAGGACAGAGTCACACAGACTGTGTACACACGAGCGGCAAAAACATTTATACAAGAACTATAAAGTGTTACTGGGCCTGGGGGGGGGGGGGGGGGAACTATGTCATATTGGTACACCTTTTTTTCTTGGAGGCACTTCTGTTGAATTAAAACTCAAGCATCTGATTCTGTTTGTGACAGTGTGTGTGTGACTGTGAGAGTGTGTACTGCATGAATACGATAAATTCTACTAATTGTAAACAAACTAGTTAAATGTTTATGGCTTTTCTGATTGCTGTTTTTTATAGTGTATGTGTTGCTGTTGTTAAAGTGTAGTAATGTAAACTGTAATGTAATTCATAGTTGTAACTAAAATATTTGATGGCATGCTATAGCATACTATAGGCAGTCCCTACTCCTAGAACTATGAAATAATATCTCAGAAATGTTAATGAGTAGGATTCTAAAATTTGGTGTGTGTTCATGGCACCCATAGGGGAATGTTTGGAAAAAAAAATTGCAAAATCTGAGACGGAGCCTGCCGACCCATCAGGTGAGTTGACACGGAATGACCCGGGTTGTAAAATTTTACTACAAACTAGGTCTTCACATAAAAATTAGGTAATGGGTAGGAATATCTGAGGCACCTTCCTCAGTTGTTTATTCAGGACTACTGAACAAACATGACAGGACTAGTAAAAATTTGAAGATTATCAGTCCTGTTGGCTAACATACAAATCATGTATTTTGAGTCCTGGTATAACGCTTAATGCTTTACTTTATATGTTTGGGTTTTTTTAGGTGCGAGGGAACAAGTTATCATCCAGGAAGACCTGGATGATAACATTGACGAGGTTGCCCAGAAGCAGAACGATGACATGGCCAAAATGATGGGCTTCTCTGGATTTGGTAAGTTGATTAACTTGAGAATTCCTTGACAATGTTGAATTTAAAAACCTTGTATGAAGTGTTCTCGTTAACCCTCTCGCTGTCTGACCATTCAATACCATTCACTGTGGTTTTGAATGATAGATAAGCTATGCCAGCCTTGCAATACCATGAGGGAATGAGGGAATGCATGTACACAGTACACAGTTAGTTCTGTGCACAGTTGTGCCACCATACACAACTTTGGCAGTTGAATGGTTTCAAATGGTTGGTCAACTCACTTAAAAATGTTGCGAACAGTAGGAGGGTTAAAGAGGAAGGGTAATGAGCAATTCAATTTGCTGTTGTGCTCTTTTTCCTATATATAGAGTCTTCAATAATAATATTCAATGAAAACGTCCTTAAAGGCACTGGACACGTTTGGTAATTAAACAAAATATATATTAGCATAAAAACTTAATTGGTAACGAGCAACGGACAGCTGTTGATAGTATAAAACATTGTGAGAAACCACTCCCTCTGAAGTAACATAGTTTTTGAGAAAGAGGTAATTTCTCACTAAAATATTAAAAGACTTCAGGCCTGAAGCCTTTTATTAGCATCTAAAGCACACAAATTTGTGCAACAAGGGTGTTTTTTCTTTCATTATTTTCTTGCAACTTCGATGACCAATTCAGCCCAAATTGTCACAGGTTTGTTATTTTATGCATATGTTGGGATACACCAAGTGACAATACTGGTATTTGATAATTACCAAACGTGTCCAGTGCCTTTAATGTTGACCGTTTGACTAACCAAAAATTCCTCCTTGGAATGTAAAGATCCATTTAAGTTGTTGAAATCCAAAGACATCATGTTTCAAATTTTGGACTCTGAAAAAGTCAGTTAAGAACCAAAACATCCCCGTGCAAAAATGTAGAGACCCATTTTTCTCAGAAAGATGTCATCAGATGTTTTGGATGTTGACAAATTTTGCACTTTGAGGGTATCAAATGCAATGGCAATTTAGACTATTTTAAAGTGAGGTTAGAGACTTGTAATTTTTTCCCAACTCACATCAGGACCCTATCTATTGGAAAATGAGTACATCACAAAATTGAATTGCTCGCTTCCCTTCCTCTTTAATGATGTTCAGCTCCAAGTGTAGAATTGGCCCAACTAGTTTGGATCAGCTCCAACGATAGTAAGGAGCAGGTAGGAGCGGCTCAACTCTGGCCCTTTTCAAAACCACAGCTTGGGCTTGGGGTCTGTCAGTTATTTAGAAACTGTGCTTTACTTACAGGGCTTCAATCCATGGTTTCGAAAACGTCCGATATTTAGGATTGATGCAGTTTTAGAACAAAGTTTGACAACGGGAGAACAAAAACGTGTTTGTATATTTATCTCCGACTAAATTTTATCCCCTACATGTGTGTTATACTTATTTTTCGGCAGGTGTTTTAAAAAGAAACTGTTTTAACACGGGGCTATTTCGGCTCTTTGCAAATTCCTCATTCATGTTATGTGATGTGAAGGTTTTTAGCATAAAATATTACTGTACAGTGTTGGGGCGAAACAATAAGTGTGGTTTTGTTAACATGACCTGTTTGGCTAGCTCGGTGGTCTAGTGGTAAGACATCTGCTCTAGCAATGCAAAAGTTGTGGGTTCGAATCCCACCCGAGAGTAATTTGCCTGTGGATTTTTTCACAGAATTCGGAGTACTGAGTATACAGTGCTTAACAGTTAACACACATCGGTATAAGGGTAACAAACCAAGTTATATGATCTTTGTACTTTACTGTCAATGTTTGATTTGGTTTTATTCGTTGTGTAACCCCCAGGTAAGAAAGCCAGGACGTTTGATGTGAGTGCCATGTTTGAGCAGACTCGGCGCACTGCACAGCAGCTTACAGCCAGTAAACCTGTTGCGCCCCCGGACAGACCAAAACCAACAGTCAAACCGAGGGGTAAAGACAGAAGCAGTGAGAGCGAATCTGATGATTCTAGTGACAGCGATGAGATAGGTAAAAGTCACTTCCGCTAGAGTATCAGAAACACATAGAATCTTTGGAAAGGGATACTTTTAGTTCGTTCCTGACTTTCGATCTTATTCATACAAAACTGCCTTGAATTTGACCTTTTGACAGACGAATAAATTCCTCCTTGGGATGTACAGACCCAGGGTTCTGCCCAGGATTTGTTTAGTGCCAGAAATTGTTTTCCCCCTAGTACAGTCAAGTCAATTTCCTTTCGATCGTGCACGGAGTGGTTACACACGTGCGCCCTGCAGCTGTGCCTTGAATGAATGTAGTAGGCCCTCAGTGCGCGCACGCCTTTACCGCCATGGGAAAACAATTTACAGCATCTATAGCATGGTGCTTACTCTGCAGTTCATTTCCGTTGTATTAAACGCTGTAGAATAGGGTTCGCAACATGATGAAACTGGTATCATGTTATTCCAAGCGTAAAGCTATAATCAGCGTGACTGGAAACCATTGCAAAATCAATGCGGGTTTCGTGCGTTGGATATATACATCGTACAGGCGGGAGGAATGCTCGATCCTGGATCATTAAAATAGACTCAAACCAAAGAAGTAGGCTACTCGAAACTTTGGATAAAACTGTTTACTGGTAAATAATTTGTTTTACACGTTGTTCAAAATATTTTGAAGGAAATGGGCAAAAAAAAGGGAAAATGTGTGGTGGTCGGAAAAAGAAAAAATTCTGCGAGTGCCGGTCGGGGAATCATGAGTGCCGGTCGGGTTTTCCGGCACCGACCACCGTGGGCAGAACCCTGCAGACCCAATGCATTGGTTGTGGAAATCCAATGGCGTCATGTTTGAAATTTCGCTCTGAAAAAGTCACGAATAAACCAAAACATCCCTGTACAAAAATGTGAGACACATTGTTCTCAGAATGTTGTCATCGGATGTTTTGAAGGTTGACAAATTGTGCACTGGAACTTTGGAAGGGTTTCAAATACAATTGTAATTTACACCCCTTTAACCTGAGGGTTAGAGACTTGTAATTTTTGCCTGCTCACATGAGAATTGAGGATCCTATAGCTATTAGAAAATGAGTGCATCTCAAATTTCAATTTGACATTTCCCTTGCTCTCTTAGTAATAAGCAAGTCTTTGGCGCAAATTCCAACTCAATTCCTGCCTAGAAATGCAACTCAATGTGACAGCACAGTTTGAACAGTTTTCTTTTACTTGGAACAGGTCCACCTCTGCCACCAGGATTCTCAGCTTCATCTGCCTTATCATCAATAACTCCCTCCGCTTCCTCTTCAAAGACCAAGCGGCAACCCAGTCAGGATGCCAGTGACAGTGACAGTGACAGTGACGGTGACGGTGACAGTGACGACGATAGCGGTGAAGATGGTCAGGAGGATGAGGTAAACATCTTGTGGATATTAACAAATTTGTATGTAATATTCATTTTTCCCTTGTCAAGTAGTTTTGAAATTTCTCACAGGAAAAGGATTTGTGCTCTGAGTTGTTCAGGCTTTTAGCTATCAACCCTCGTACAATTATAAATATACTGCATTACCATTCAGTATTGTCCACATGGTTTTGAATTATAGATCAACTATGCAGTTTGAAATATGATATTATGTGTTAAATGTATCTACACAGAACACAGTCAACCCTCCTACTCTCTGACCATTCAATATCATCCACTGTGGTAACTTTTGACTGATAGATAAACTGTGCCAGTCTGCATTATGATATTATGTGGTGAATGCACCCACACAGCACACAGTCAAGCGTCTTCATGTCCAACCATTCAATGTTATCCACTGTGGTTTTGAATGATAGATACTGCCTGTATTTTGATACTCAGTGGTGAATGCATCTACACAGTACACAGTCAACCCTCCTACTGTCTGACCATTCAATATCATCCACTGCGGTAGCTTTTGACTGATAGATAAACTATACCAGTCTGCAGTATGATAGTTAGTGGTGAATGCATCTACACAGTACACACATGTACAGAGTTCTTCAGCATACACCTTAAAGGCCCTCAGGGAGAACAGTTCATTGAAAACTGATGGGGCTGCCCTGGTTGATATTTATAATAATATTGGCTTCTTATTTAGCGCTCAAGTTTGTCACCTAGTGACGCTCATGGTGCTCCAATATTATAACCCCAATATTATAACAGCCAAACTACATGTACCATATCACATGTACAATTTGTAACTGGTATCCTGCTCATTTCTGCTTAGCAGACAATTGTTAACAATATTTTCTGCATAAGCAGCTCTATGATATTTGGCTCTGTTCTATTTCCATACAGAGTCTACCTGGGAGAATACCAGCCACTCACGAGATTGTGTTAAGCCATGGAGTCAAAGCAGTGAGTAACTATTGTTTCTTGTAAATTTATGATTGAGTAATGACATTTATTCTCAGAACCAAGTTTGGTCATCTTAACCACATCAGTATTTTAAAAACAAAATCTGTGCCCACCAACTGTTTTATTTTTCAGAACTTTTTGGAGCTTCTTGAGTAATCATTTTCCTTTGAAAATATATTCTTGCCACAATAAAACCCTGACTTGACAAAGGAAAGACAACAAAGGTCCTCATAATTAGCTTTGGGAGTCGATGTTGTCGTGTGAGAAAAATGAGTAGGCACTCACTGTGATTTGCAGAATCTTGGGACGCTCGGACTTGCCTCCAATTGAGCTGAGTAGAATGACAAACAATGGTGGCAACCTGTCCATTCTTTTATGCCACGTTTGTTTAACAACAGGACAAAGGTCTGGAAACGCACAATAACCCCCGGAAAGGGATTTTACAAAGCAAGTTTTCTAGAACCTGTTGTCGCTCTTTGTACTGATGAAATGAAGCGTGTCACGATATTGCCTGCTTGTGCATGCTACACAATGTAAAGTTCAGGTGGATAAAAATGTCAGCCATCCAGCTGTCAGTAAAAATGTTAGGAAAATTCTTTAAAAGACGTCCACTGTAGGTCTGTCCCCCCAAATTGTGTTTAAACACGTCATCGGACATGAAGTGGTTAAGAGCAAAGATCTGCTCAATAAATTCATATGTAAGGCAATATTTTGCAGGACTTATCACAATGCCAAGAGCTGTTGTCTGGCCCATAGGCGCCTAATTCTGTGAATTGGCTATGTTGAGAAATTCATTTCTGCACAGCCCAGCGTCCTTTAGTTCAGCAACTGAAAGACCACTGTATCAAAATGTTCACCCAACTGGCTTGAGAGCGTCCTGGTCCTCTCCTTGTATGCGCTGGAAAACTTGCGATTATTGTACAGCTGAAAGACCACCACTACGCACCGCATGACCACACCAGCTTGCTTTGCGCGCATACACTTTGTCAGACGAAACAGTCCAGCGACATCCAATGTGTCCAAGACAACCAGATACAAACAATATCCACTACTGAAGTAATACTTGTTCATGTGCTTTAGCAGTTCATTCATTAACAGTCCAAGTCATTACAATTTTGACTAGAGTCCGACTTGAGTCCAAGTGCAAGTAACAAGTTAAAATACTCTGGTCCCCTACTCAGCAGAAACTATCGCTTAATGGAATTAGCAAAACTTTGTACGTAATGAGTCCAAACCAAATTTGTATTAAGTTTAGAAAATGTACCTTTGTTTTAGGTTTCAGCGATGAGCTTAGACCCCTCTGGTTCTCGCTTAGTGACCGGGGGCGTTGACTACGACATGAAGATGTGGGATTTTGCCGCTATGGACGCATCGCTACACTCGTTCCGGTCCTTGCAGCCCTGTGGAAGGTACGTTGGTTAGAGGTTGAAGTGGATGGTTCAGTGCTAATTGTTATGTTTTTAGTGGAATACCTGTGGATTCTTGTAGGAATGACCACATATTCTGTGGCGTCACATGTTTACATAGAGTCACAGAAATTGAACTTCCTGCAGGCATGATTTAAAGGAAGGGGGCATTGTTCAGCTGTTAAATTTTAGGATTCTTTTTATGTGGTTATTATGCTTTGAAATGTACAAGTTTTTGTATGACTAGTGTATGATTCCATGGTGGCAGGGTTGCTGGACCTGTTGCCCTTTTTAGAGTGTAGGATTGTGTGTTCTTTCAGCAACAGGGTTCCTCCTGTTTAATGATCCACTTTGTAATATTAAACCGTGTCTGAATTGGCTGCTACAGCTACAGCTATGGATGGGTCACTGCATCACCGTGTGTTTAAAGCCCTTTTCACACTGTATCACAGAATTCAGCCCTGGGAAGGCCCCAGGAGATTGTTTACCCCTCGGTTTACCTTGACGCACGTTGGTACTGTCCCCGCCCTATTCCACAGGGTTCCAGTTGCACGTTTCAAGAATACCCCAGGGTTTTACCGCTTACCCCTACTCTAGAGCAGGGGTGGCTATTCCCCGAGGTATACCCATTTGCCTGGGTAGATCAGGGGTAAAGCGATCTAAGTGTGAAAGGGTCAGCCGTTTTTGCCTGGGGAGTATAGGGCGTCCTTAGAACTACCCTCGGCAACAGTCGTAGCCAGAGCTGTAGCCGCCAATTTGGATATGACCTTAATGATAGTAGTAGTTGCCAACTTGCTTAGGTCGAGTGGTGTCCTCGAATCACGATGGTTCTCCATGCCTTTTTGTACCCCATTGCCGACTTGAAATCTGCTGATTCCAGATATATATATATATATATTTTTCATTTCTGTTTGAAAGTATTACCCATAAGACAATGAGACAAATCTCCTCTATAGTGCTTGTTCAAATAAAAACAGTTAAATTGAAATACCTAGTTTAGGCCTACACTGTTAGTATCTCTTAAAGGGGGGTTTACCTTTGGGCATTACTCCAAAATTAATGACCATAAGAATCTTACTTGGTAAGAAGCACTGCAACTGTTGATAATGTATAACCTTTTGAGAAACGAATCACTTTTAAGGAATGTGATTTTAGAGAGAGGGATTCCGAAACATTTCTATTTAAGAAACGTTTCTGCATGAAATGTTTCTCAGATTGTGTATTCCAGTTACGGATTATTATTCCTGCGTGGACATAACTGCTCCAGTTTTTCAAAAATATCTCAAAAACGGTACCACTTTTTGAATAGAAGTTTTTATAGGATAGTTTTATTTTACATGTGTCTAGATAGGATTAAAACAATCAAACGGTTCCAAAAAAAACAAAGTATAATTTGCCTTTAAATACATAGAATGTTTCAGGCATCACATAACATTGATGTCAAGGATGATGTTTAGGTTGTCTCCACTGTCAGTGTAATTTGACTATTTCTGCTGTTGGCATCTTTTGGCGTACAGCGTCACATATTATTGGGATTGAGTTTGTATAATTATTTCATGTAATTTGTCGATCTCAGCCACAAGATAAAGACACTTCAGTACAGTATCACAGGTGACTGTATCTTGGTAGCAGCAGCCAAGGCTCAAGCTAAGGTCATTGATCGAGATGGGTTTGAGGTCATGGAATGCATCATGGGGGATCAGTACATCGTTGACATGGCTAAGACCAAGGTACCAATCAAAGACCTGATTTCACAAAGCACTAACGTAAAACGCATCATTGTAACAAATATTTAAAGTTTCCCTTCATTTCTATCCTCTTGTTTTTTGTCTTGAGAGGAATCTAACACCCGGTTCAGACAGGCGCTCTAGAGTCGTGCCAAACCAAATAGAATAGGAGCGACTCTAGGTCGACCCAATTAAATTTTGGTTTCAGACAGACAAACTTAACAAAACATTTACATTATGTTCCGCTCATGGCAAGATCTACGTCTGAAACCAAGGCGCTCCAGAGTCGTTCCGAACGACTGCAACAGTCGATCTTTCGACTTCTAGCTCGTCCAGTCGCTCCTAACTGTTTCAGACGTCGAACTTTTCATGTACTTTTGGTTCGGCGCGACTCTAGAGCGCCTGTCTGAACCGGGTGTTAGGCCCTTTTCAAAGCTGAGGCTTGGGCTTGGGCTCTGTCAGTTATTTAGAAATTGTGCGCTTTCCTTATAGGGCATTGGTCAGGTGGACGGAGTCAAGTTCAAGGCCAAGCCATGATTTTGAAAAGGGTCAAAATGTATGTTTATTTCAAGAAACACCTACATGTGCTAACATGTTTGTCGACCCCATCAATCAAGGACTTGTCTTTGTTCTCCCATTGTTTAGACTTAAATATTTTAGCAATGTTCCCATTGGTTGTGTATACGAAAGTGAAGCAGGACCTCGCTCTGTCAAAACACCCAGAATTTGGGGGTTGATAAGTCCTTGGTTTCATTGGGTAGACAACCTCCTGCTGTTGTTGATCATTTTCACACTTTTTCTTCATCAGGGTCATGTTGCGGCTCTAAACGGTGCCTGCTGGAATCCCAAAATCAAGGAAGAGTTCATCACATGTTCTGATGATGGGTAAGTGTTCACTGATGCTATATGACAACTAATACAGTTTTATATGGTCTTGACTGACAAGAACGATAGCAGGCTGGTCAAAACGTTGTGACCAATATATCTCAGTCAGGGCTAGGGAAGATAATTACAGTGAGTCACCCTTGATCCACAATTAGATAGATTAAGCTCTTTCAGAGCTAAGCAGGATGGGTTCAAATCAGAACTAAATTCTACTTGGCAGCAGTAGATAAGGCCAAGTAAAATAAATAACATGTTGCTCGTCCGGACTTTTTAAAAAGTTGGTGAGGGAGGTCCTTGCTATTTGTTATTTTTAAATTTGTTGTTATTTTTTTCAAGATGGCCATCATGTCTAAGATGGCCGCCATAACATATTTGAAGATGGTTTTATGAGCATGTTCTGTATGTCCTCAAATTCTGTTTAAGGTTGCCATGTGTGTTTCTGTGTCCATTTGTTATTCTTTCCAAGAGTTCTTCTTGCTTTTGCTCCAAAATTATTCTGTGTGTGTGGCATCACGTCCTGGTGCAAAGATCTCGTTTAAAAAAGAACTGTGGCATGCAAACGTGAAGGGCAAAAACGTTTCGAAGAAAATGAGGATTTTCTCACGATTGCGTTATGGAAATAGTAATTTTTGTAGGCCTACAATCATGCAAGAAAGATGATGAAATTGCTCAATAAAAATGAAGGATACATTTGAAATAGCTCTCAATATGTAAATTGATTTCAAGGATTTATTTTTTTATTTATTTTTTTAAAATAACAAATAACAAAAAATTTGATGTGGCGTCCAAAATTGGAGCGGGCGTGGACGAGCAACATGTTATTTATTTTACTTGGCCAAAGTAAAACAAATTCTTTCTGAACTATAAATTCTACTTGGCAGTCAGTAATAAATAGCAGGACATATTCTTTCAGAAGTAAGCAAGATTATTATTCATATTATTTGTTTTCTTTCTTTATTTTTGTCTTTTTAAGCAAGGGTTGCCCTATAATAAGTTTTCAATGAACTGTTCTCCCTGGGGGACCTGGATATATACAATAAAATACATAAACATAAAAGGCAAAAGCAGCTAAGAATTACCTACAAGAACACATACTGTCCTAAGAAGTACATAATGAGGCCTAGGAGTAAAATAAAAATAACAGACCACAGAAAGAGGCATTCGGAAAGAACAAGAACAACAAGTTAAAGACTAAAAACAAAAAAATAAAAAACATTCCAGCATTCTTATCAGAACTAAATTCTACTCGGCAGCAAGAGATACTTGTCAGGACAAATATTTTAAGAACCGTTTAAGTGGGATGAGTTCTTATAGATAGTTCCCAATAGACGCCATCTTTACGGGCAAATTGCATTTTGGCATGCAGGCGCGTCAAGCGCTCTAATTATTAACGCAGCCGCGTTGTTCACTGACCAATCGTGCAGTGAGGTTTGTGAAATGTGCGCGTGTTGCACGCCGTTCTCACGCGTAACGCATGACTGTGTGTTCCAAACTGCCCGTAAAGATTGCCGATTTACGTCATACTGCAACCTATCTATTGGAACTAAATTCTACCTGGTAACAGTAGATACCATCACATGGTGTTACTGCAAATGAAAAAAGAAGTAGTTTTTCACAATGTCCTTCCCAACTCAAATATTGAATACTTTTCTTTCCTTTTTTCTGCTTTACGTCTTGTCTTAATCTTTGAATGTGCTTTTCTCGTTAGAACTGTGAGGATATGGGACTTCAACAACCCCAAAAGACAGAAGGACGTTGTCAAGTTTAGATCCTTACAGGGACGCAAGACGGTCCCGTGCTGCTGTGTGTTCAGCCGAGATGCCAAACTGATTGCTGCACCGTGTCAAGACGGAACACTGCAACTCTGGGATGTCAAGAAACCATTCGTAAGTCTGAGTAGGAAGGAGACGGGATTGTTGGGAGCTGAAGTTATCATTTGCAAGATGCTGGGTCTAAAATCATTACAAAAATAGTATGCAGTTTTGTATAGCACTTCTCAAAATGCTGATAATTTTTACAGATGGTATGCTGAGGTATGTTTGAATTATGACACCCAGATCTATAGCACCTATATAATTAGGTTTTTACCCTTACACCGATGTGTGTTAAGCACTAAATACTCAGTACTTTCCTGAGTTCTGTGGAAAAAGAAATCCACAGGCAAATCACTCGCGTGGGATTCGAACCCACGACCTTTTCATTGCTAGAGCAGATGTCTTACCACTAGACCATCGAGCTAGCCCGATGGCTAGAGGAGGTTTGAATCCTTAGCAGCGGGTACCGCAACAATTTAATAGATGTTAATTTTGTATTGGGGAAAGTTAACATCTATAGCACTTTGTACGGGTTTGCGAGGTGCTGCTGTGCAATCTGCAGGCAACTATGCCAGAAACGGAAAACCCTTCTCCTATCATTAAGTGCACTGGGTTCTTTTACATGCATTACACAACACACGGGGCCTACGGCTTTACATCCCATCCAAAAGACAAAGCAATTAGGGTTCGAGTGTCTTGCTAAAGGACACATATGTCATGACTCGGACCCGAAGCCTCACTCTGACACTAAACACCATAGCTTGAGTTTCAACACTCCAATGCCCAATGTTTTTTCAGAATTGGTTTTATATACGAGTCAAAA
Organism: Leptasterias polaris; assembly: GCA_037783415.1. Classification (NCBI taxonomy): domain Eukaryota; kingdom Metazoa; phylum Echinodermata; class Asteroidea; order Forcipulatida; family Asteriidae; genus Leptasterias; species Leptasterias polaris. The sequence goes on from JAZGTN010000035.1 coordinate 2,441,439, forward strand.
GTTCTTCTGAAATAAAACATCCTCTTTGGGATAAACATTTCCTCCAATCTGGAGAATTCGTGGGTGTTTTTTCTGATGATATACTATATTTATGATTTGAAGGTATACACTTGATTTTTGTCATTGTAGATAAGACCGACGTTTCACCAGAAGGCAGCTCATGCTGTAGGTAGTGATACTTCTTGTATTACATTCTCATATGACAACAGGGTCTTCGCCACAAGAGGGGGTAAGTATGTCAAAAAAACAGAGAAACTAGATTTAGCTTTTGGAATCTGCTTACCAACCAAAAGGACCTATGGTTAAACGCAAAAAATAGTTAGTGGCCTAACATTTCGACCCTAGTAGCAGAGTCAGATACTGCCATGTGCAGACAAAAAATGGTTCTCAAATCTAACTTCATATTTTGGTTTGGCAAATTGAAATTAAAGCACAAAATTCCAGGAAAAACTTTAGCTGTTACTTGCAGTTTACTAACAGGAACTTCTCGCTTATTAACATGTTCACAATTGGTTGGATTGGAATGACTTTACAGGTGTAGAATTTCATCTTTGAGAGGGCAATGCCATGTTCATTTTGCAAAGGGTACTTCCATTTAAAAATCTTAAAGTCTATGGGAAACTTTTGAAGGGGCACCAAGGCCAAGACCAGGGGCAACAGAGGCTTTGGCCTCCAGGTAATTCCAGGCCTGACTTTAGAAATAAGTAAAAAATTCCTTTAAATATTCATTGGTTGTGTTTCCACAGGGGACGACACTTTAAAACTTTGGGATCTGCGGAACTTCAAGAGACCAATAAATGTAGCTACAGACCTTGTTAACTATTTCCCATTGTAAGTATAATCATTTCAAATATCAAGTCCACATTGGAAACTGACTGGGTAAATTTTAAATACTGTGAGGTCGAAATGCTGGTGGTTTCCCTATTTTGTCAATATCTTTGTTCGGGGGTGCCCGTCAGAAGCCATACAACCGTTAACTGCTGTGTAGCCAGGGATTACACCCAAGTGTACAATACAACTTGGGAAGCGTCAGCCAGGGGATCACCTTAAGGGGATGCAACTTTTTTTATGTTAAATATCAACATAGGGCTGGATAGCTCAGTTGGTAGAGCGCCGGCATGTTAATCCGGAGGTCGATGGTTCTAATCCCGCTCTAGTCAACTGTTCTTTGTTCAACCCCAAATTATGATAGTTTCAAGAAAACTGTTCTCTCATCAATTGACCAGCTTTCTTGTTGGATGGCAATTGGGCAGGAAGAAATTTTACCTGCAGGGGGTAAACTCCTATTTGAATCCACAAATTCTGAGTTCTGTATCTGAATCCTTGAGGTCGGTGCAGAGTCTTGAGCCTCAAGAGTTGATTCCAACAAAAATGTATCTTGTTTTCGTCAGAATTAATTTAAACAACCAAAATTTCCCTCAATTGTTTCCTGTAAGAGCTCCACTTGCCATCAAAAAGTGCTATAAAAATAGAGAAACCTCAAAAGGCTAAAAAAGTACATTAGGGATTAAGACATTTAAATATAATCACAGAAAAACAATAGCAAGATTATAAACATTAAAAATACGAGAGAAAATTAGACCAAACAGTAGAGTTTCTCAAGATGTTATTTCTCAAGATGTTATTTCTAGGGGTATGGGAGCAAACTCACTGGAAACTTTGATTGGATTCGAACCCTGGTCTTTACATTATTGTGTTTGTTTACAGGACGGACTGTGTCTTCAGTCCGGATGACAAGATGCTGGTGACCGGCACCTCGGTCAAGAAAGGGGCAGGGGAAGGCAAACTCATCTTCTTGGATCGGGAAACCTTTGAGAGGGTCTCTGAGATTCCATGCGGTGACTCGGTAAGTCATTTGGTGCTGGATATTGGGCATGTTGTACCCCCCCCCTATTGTGTGCTTGGACTCTCAGGAATTCTTTAAAGGGTTTTAGGTGGGGTGCTTCTGTACAAGAGGAAAATAGTGTGATAAAGTGTGGGATTATTGGGTGATACCCTCTGCCCCATCGGGCATGGTGTATAAGAAGTTACCCTTGATGAAATAATGTATGTGAGATTCATCTATGCATCATGATCGTTAAATGTGCATTGTTACACCCCTCTCAATTTGAATCATATTCACCCTTAGCCACTCCACTCCCTCAAACCTCCAATGCCTTCACTAAGATACAACTCATCCACTTAAAGGTGCTATCTTTTTGCACTTGCCCTGAACATTTCACTGCATCAAAATCTCACCTTTGACCCTCTCTAGAACTAACCACACAACTAACCACATCTACAAACCATCTTTTCAGACTGTCGCCAGATGCTTGTGGCATCCAAAGCTCAACCAAATCATTGTTGGCTGCGGAAACGGAGAGGCGAAAATCTTCTACGACCCAGACAAAAGTCACAGGTAAAGCTTCATACAGTTTATGAAAATAAGGTTCTGCACGTTAGGCCTTCATCTTGGCCATGTTCCCTGTGTACTTATACAATTAGAAATCTGTATTTCAGTGCTACCAATGAGGGGCCCGACTATTCTCCCTTGCAGCCTCGTTTTGATTAAATTGATTTCAATTGGAGGGAAATACAAAATGGTTGTACCCTGATAAAGGTCTAGTGTGGAGCAGAATGAAAGTTACAACTTTTGAAATAACTTTTTAAACGACTTTTGTCACAGGGGTGCCAAGTTGTGTGTTGTGAAGAAGAAGAGGAGAGTCAAGGAGCTAGACATCGTTAGAAACGAAAGCATCATCACACGTAAGTTAACTTGAGAACTTTACACCAGTTTCAGACAGGCGCTTTAGAGTCGTGCCAAACCAAATAGAATAGGAGCGACTCTAGGTCGACCCAATTAAATTTTGGTTTCAGACAGGCGAACTTAACAAAACATTTACAATAGGTTCGGCTCATGACAAGATCGACGTCTGAAACCAAGGCGCTCCAGAGTCGTTCCGAGCGACTGCAACAGTCGATCTTTCGACTTCTAGCACGTCCAGTCGCTCTTAACTGTTTCAGACGTCGAACTTTTCATGTACTTTATTCAATAATTTGGTTCGGCGCGACTCTAGAGCGCCTGTCTGAACCGGGTGTTATTTGCTTTTCTTTTCTTCAAACATTTGGTGTCTTTTGAGCTTAAGCAATTCGCAATATTTTTGATCGTGTGTGAACCAAATAAACATAATACAAAACAAGTAAATAAAACTGGTTTTGTCATTGTTGTTTTTACTTGTATCTATTTGGCTATTGATACAAGAAAATAACATACAGGCTGTTGGTGTTAGATTAAGCTGTAATTGTGATGCAAGGAAATTTGATGTTGAATGCGCCCTTACACAGTCAAAAATACAGTCAATTGCATACTCGAGGTAAGCCTTTACAGGGCCCGAGGTCGGTAACTAAATTGGTTTTTTTTAAATTCTCTTTTGTAATTGTATGCACTTCTTTCTGAAAATTTTTATGCTATCTTTATTGTATGCATATTATATTGATTTTGTAAGATGAGAAATTGTGTGCAAATATAAATTCAACAAACGTTAAAACAGTACAAACAGTCTCCTTGTTATTCATTATTCTGTGCAACAAAGCATGAACTTCTAAAAATTATGACTTGAGATTGATGTGATGTGATGTGCTGTTTATTGTTTACCAAACAGCACACATGTTACGGATGTACCGTAAGGATCAACCCAAGCTGTTGATGTCTTACAAGCAAAGTCAGAAGGATCGTCAAGATCCTGTCAAGTCACGTCGACCAGATCTGCCCATCACGTCAGGTAAGTGTCTACTTATTGGCCTTTGTTTCTATGTCCAGAGGAAGCAGGGGAAGTACTGCGCTAGGGGTCAGTTTGGCACAAGTAGTTAAATTTGTGTACCTGCCTTCTACATAGTGAAGCCAGGGCCCAATTTCATAGAGCTGCTTAAACTCAAAAAGGAGCTTAGCACAAGAAAATTATCTCTACAAGAATAATGTAACCAGCCAAAACACCATTCCACATGTACCATCTGTGACTGGTATCCTGCTCAATTTTGCTTAGCAGAAAACTTATAAGCAATATTTGGTGTTTAACCAGTTCTGTGAAATTGAGCCCACAGGGTTTTAATCATGTGTAACTTGAGCCTAATATCAGGATTGGGTTTTCAGTCCCAACAGGTGTGAATTTTTTTTTTTTTAAATTCCTTTTACCATTTTATAAATTCCTTCTACCATTTTATCAAATATGAAAACCGGCTTGAAGATGTAGAATGCATTTTGATGTGGCTTAAAGATATGGAACTCATATTTGTTTTCCTTTTATGGCTAGGGCGTGGTGGACGAGTCGCAGCGGGCGGGGCTAGCTTAGCATCATACGTTGCTAAAGTGATTGCCGTTGATAAGAAAGATGACAGTAATCCCAGAGAAGCAATCCTTCGACATGCCAAGGAGGCAGCCTCCAATCCCTTCTGGATCTCACCAGCATATACAGAGTAAGTACTGACAATTAAAGGGTGTGTACAACATTGATAATTGTCAAAGACCTGTATCCACACTTGATGTGACCCAACATATACATGAAATAACAAACCTGTGAAAGTTTAAGCTAAATCGGTCCTTGGAGTCATGAGAAAACAGTGAAAACCCCCATTATATGTTTTCACTGCTTTCAAACATCAGATTTATCATCAGTGATAAAGACTAATTGTTTTACTCATTTCCTAAAAACTATAGCGTTTCAAACAAAAGGGAAGTTTTCTACCATGACCATCTTTATACCATGTAAGTTATGTGCAAATCTGTGAACATTTATATTTTCAATCTTACCAATGTTGTACACACCCTTTAAAGTGTAAAAATCACTTCTGAGTAGACGAGTAATGTTCGAGTCACAACTGTGTATTGTCATTTGAGTATGGCTGTTAAACCACACCCTTGATTCCTTTTAATACATATGTTTTCATGAATATTATCACCATTTTCATGAAGCAACGTATGGTTTAAAAATCATAAAATTGGGAATTGAGATTTTCAACAAACACAGAGTACACCATTTCGTCGGTTTGTGGCGCGTCCGTAATATATAAATATTAATTAAAATGAATGCAAACTGCCTATTAAATGTCAAAGCCAAATGTCAATGTTAAAGCAAATTAGTACTCTGTTCTAGTTTGTAGGAACGTTAGGGATCAGGTTGGCCTAGTGGTTTCTGTACCTTTCAGTTCAGTTCACCCTGGTTCGAATCCTGTCTTGAGCCGGAGCCTTGATTCCGTGGGTTTCCCCTAATTGGGGGTTTTCCTCCCACATCTAAAAACTGAGATTTCTTCATCATCTTTTCTTCACAGTCGTCATCCGGCCTACTGCTTACAGTGCGCGGCACCTTTGAGGTTTTCTCAGTTTTATTATCAGAAAAATAATACTAATCCTACTAATAATGTTTTTTAGGACCCAACCAAAAGCGATCTACCAGGAGGAGTCAGACGAGGAAGAGACCGACGACACTGACGTACCTCACTGGGCAAAGAAACCCAAACTAGACACAGACACTTGAAGTGTGATCTGTGGTGTAGCTTGATAGCAACACTGAAGGAGTGACAAGATGGTAAGACCATTCACTGAGGTATTACAGAACACTGTAGGAGTGACAAGATGGCAACACCAATTACTGGGTGCGTTGGATTAGCTTCCCCTGGTCAACCTTGGTTTGCTCATCCGGGTGAGCCCCTGACATGAGCTAATCAAACGCCAACTTCCCCCAGAATTCACACAATGCATCATGGTGCCAACCAGAACTACAGCCAACCGGAACTACTTTTAATGTGTGCATTACGTCCAAAACTTTTCGTGGATTCACAAAAAGATCGTAAAATCATTATTTTAAGGTAAAACTGCAGCATCAATTTATTTTACAGGCCCATGTTTATACAAAATTACGCGTCTTCATATATAAAAAATAATGTTCACAAAGTCGCTGTTTTAAGGGTGAAAATGTGTCGAACTTCCTGAAAGTGTCCAGCTGAATTACAGACAAAATGGTGGCCATTGAGGGATTAGGGAACACTGAAGGAGTGACAAGATGGCAACTCCAATTACTGAGGGATTAGGGAATCCTACTTACACTGATGGGCCAAGAGCTTGTAATCTTCCTTCTGATTCCTATAGTAGCAAGAATATGTGGAGATAAGGGGCTCCAATGCAAGGGCTAGGGATCCACCCAGAAGTAATTTTCTCTTTGAATTACATGACATTCATCAAGAAAAAGCATAGACCACTAGGCTCGCTCAGTGGTCTAGCAGTTACGACATCTGCTCCAGAATGCAGGTGCATGGGTTACAACAAAACAATCCACAGAGTTCAGAAAGTAAACAGCTCTAATATAACACATCGGTGTAAGGGTAAAAAAAAAAAAAATAATTCTTTATTATCGATACAATTATTAGTGTTGTGCAACTTCAGCCCTGTTCACATTATACAGGTTTGAAAGGATGTGCCTTAAACTCAAGTTAGTTAATATTTTGGCAATGGCATTTACCTTGGGAAGAAAACTGACCCATCTTATCATTTTGTACCTTAAAATATACCTTATTAAGATTGGAATGTGTGGACTTTCATTAGCAGACTAGCCAGTGAGGGGGTAAATTAAGGGAAAATATGACACGCCCAAACACTGAAGAGGATTGGTGTTAACTTGTGAGGTCATTGTAAATAGACTGTGCAAGTCTCATGTATATATTCGAAAATGTTTGGGACCACTGTGGTACCATGTACCGGTATATTACTTTAACCTGTGAATAAGCATGATATGAGACTTGCATAGTCTATTGACACACGGAAAAACAATCATTGACAAAATGTTATTGTCATCAGAAACTGTACATGTATATTTCAGTTTTTAGATGCGTGTTTTATGTATGAAAGATAAAGCAATCATTTTAACTCTTGTAAATACATGTGCTTTATGTTATACCTTTGATTTGAAGCTTGTTTTTATAGTTTAAGGGATAAGATGTATTGCTTAGAGACAACAGTAAACATTACAAAAATTTGTTAAGCCCTCTTTAATTTTACATGATGTATCATGAAAATGAAGGATTCTTATACATGTAAGGTAAGTATTCTGAAATTGCTTTCATTATTCAATCAATGGGCATATTACTTTCATGACTTCCGAAGTTTCTTCACAATTCTATCCAGTTTGTTCCCAAATGCTTTGAAAGAGAAACTACTAACGACCCTGGAATGCCCGGCCTTTCCATATTTATCGGACAAATTGTTCTTAGTCACAAACTCCCGCATGGCGTCAGCGAAACACTGCGCTTCTGGCTCGCAAAGGAATCCAGTTTTCCCATGGACTACTGTTTCCAATGGCCCACCACTGTTAACAGCAATGACTGGTCGACTCATGTACATTGCCTCGATCGGGACAATCCCAAAATGTTCGTTGCTGGGAGTGTACAGTAAGCAGGTGCAATTACTGAGTAGGGTGAGTTTTTCGGCGTCGCTGAACGAGCGTTTGAAAGTCACATGGTCATTGAGGTTGAGCTTTTCCGTAAGCTGCCGTAGTTCCAAATAATGTTCTCGGTTCTCTGTGACGCGATCGTCGTAGCCCCCTGCCATCAGAAGATGAACTTTTCTTTTAACTAGGGCTGGGTTTTCAAGAAGCTTTCCTGTGAAGAAACGAGTGGAAATGCATTATAAATAAAAATAAGAATAACAGGATCAAACTTGCATATGAAAGTTTTCAAACATATAGTCAGGGACTTTATAAACGATTGGTTGATTTGCTTTTGTTCTTTTGATTTTTGACATTCACAAGTTCTCTTTGTTTGATGTTCAGACCAGAGCTGTGGTTGATGCAGTCTTTTGATTGATTCTTGAAGGGTTGGGCAATTCGTCCTTGAAAGAGAACCTTGATGAAGATAGTGGTTCCTTTTTGAGAAGCACCAAAGCAAAAACCAGAAACTCAAAGGATTTGATTGTATCTTTACTCACCGAGAGCCTCAACTGCCAAACCAAGATTCTTCTTTCTCTCAAATCTGTTGATGGACAAGAAGAGGACATCTGTGTTCTTTGGGAGCAGGTCGCCAAGGGGCTCAACTTTTTTGTCAAAAGCAGCAAAGTTGAGGGAGGGGTAGAGAACGTCTGGTGTGATGTGGCCCAACGAGGGAAATGTCTTTGCAAAAGTATCGGCTATAGGGTTAAAAAGACGGGTATATTGAAATTTGTTATGCCGTATCCGAATTGGTTCATAGTTCTCCCCAGTGGTCCGCTGGCCAAACACCAGTTAAAAACACTTGAGGAACAGTCAACATTTACTCCAAGAGGACCAGCTCGCTCATTCAGTGTTGAAAAGTGGACCCTATTTAATATGAAATATGGTCAAGTGAAATGACAAGCTAACTGGTCCTGCTGACCAGTAACTGATAAAGTTAATGGCAATCCCTGTAGTTACGGCTGCAACATTTTTTAAGGGTGCTGCTCAATACGTCTTATACTTCAATGCTTGATGACGCGATGCCAGCAGAAGCTGTAGCCGTAAGCTACCAATTCAGACACGGCCCAAAGTTATACATTGAGGATCGAGACTGGGGAAATGGAAGACATTTTCTCCAGTGGTTGCCGTACCAAATAGATTAGGTAACCATTTACCTGTAAAAGTGCTGTTGACAAGTACACAGTGTGCCATTCCTGTAGTCTTCTCCTCAAGCCAATCAATGGGCCCTCTGTAAAGACGCTTCAAGAACGTTGATCGCTTTGTCAGAAGTTGGTCAGGAAAGTGACAGTAGAAAAGCACCTGGATGACAGAAAGAAAGCTTACTGTAATATATATTGTATTTGTTAACCATTTTGTGCTTTGCGATATTTTTTCAAAAGAGGCAAGACCTTCAAACAAAAACCTGCATCTAAACTTAATTCTGCCATCAAGAATCATTCTTTACCTTTGTTCGCTTCAGTTTGAGGAATGGAACACAAGCTGAAATCTGGTCACAAAAAACGACATCATACACCAGTCCGCTGAAGAAGACCAAGTACAATGCTACATAAATCATTCTGATGTATGCGCACAGGGCATAACATCGACCAAAGACGCTCCTTGGTAACCAATCACCAACTGCCTTGACGTCCAACGTGCCATCACTGGTTTCCTGCAATAAAAATCAATAAAAACAACATGATGCATGTCCCAATATAAATGATTGGCGTGAAAGGATTCTGGGTGACATCCGATTCCAAGCAACACGAACAACCATCATGGCGCGTATTAGCCCCACTTCTGTGGCCACACGTCCCGACCATTTCTTTTTAAGCTAACATTTTTTTTTGTATAGCGCATTCCCTACGGGCCAGTCGGTGGTTAAAACCAGCTAAATGTGTAGTCTTAGCTTGCCTTGTGTGTTTTGGATGTTCAAACAAATAACTTTTTAAAAAGATATTTCAAACAATAATTGTGCGACATACTCCGAATTACTTTCCGCGATGTGTACTAGGAGCCACCATTTTGGAATGACCCCAATCATGCAAATCAAGTACGACGTCATGGGCCGGCTGGGCTGTGGGCGGAGCAGACACAAAGCAACCAATGAAATGTTCGCACCCTTACCTCGCTCCGCCCACAGCCATGCCGGCCGATGACGTCTGGGACGTGTGGCCAAGGATTTAGCAAGCCTTGGCCACAGAAGTGGGGCTATATATAGGCGCGTATAGGCTGACGAGTGACGTATTAATGCGATCGATACACGGGTATAAATAAAAGCTTGGAGCAAATTATTTTTAGAAACTGCTCAAAATGCTCTGCGATCAATTTTGTACTATACCAAAAAATGGTGTTCTGAAGCAACTGGTTCATTGCCAAGATGCATTGCAGAACTTTTAAGAAAAGTATCAAATGTACATTATTAAAACTTTTATAAAAGTATTAAATAAGTTAAAAGCAAGAAGGCTGAACTGAAAGTGAAAGTAAACCCAATGTTATTGTTATTTTCACTTAGCAGCAGTTAAAATATGCCTAAGAGTTGCGAATTTCTAACTATTATGTACCTACCTTAAAACAGTGTCCGGGATCGTGATGCGCCGTGAGTATGTTGACAGAGTGCCCCCGGGACTGCAGGGCAAGGGCGGCATCGACCACCAACCTCTCCGCTCCGCCGATGCCTAAATCTGGATGCACGAATACAACCTTCACCATCTTGTAGTTTGTCGCTTTGTCCCCCTCAAAATGCCGGCTTTGTTCTCAAGTGCACTCTTTCCAAAGTTCATAAACGGCATTCAATTATTGCATCATTAAATTGTCACCGAAAATAACCAGAACACTTCGGGAACAACCTGTAACTTGTGCAGTCGATGTTGGCAATATTTACAATGTCAAAGGTCGTGATGCAGCAAATGGTATAGCGCCCTCTCTTGTTTGAAATTAATCAGCTTGAAAAACCTATGATTGATTTTTTGATGTTGATCGAGTTAGGCTAGCATTAAAAACGGTGAAAGTTTGTTATTCTCGCTTTGGTGTGATAATTTGCGATGCTATTCGACCACAAAAACGGAACACTTCTCTGGAACAGTTATCTAATTAAACCAATGACAGTCCAACTCAGAATAATCTTAAAATATCATTCATTCGTATTACCATTTAGGCCTAAACAAAATAACACACGAGTCTCGTGCTCGCCCTTCGATAATTTGGTTACCGCGATAATTGTGTGTTTTGGGTTTTTTTTGCTTCCAATTTTTTTAAAACTTGTTCAAACCATCTCATACCGCCACTTTAATGTTCATAAGCAAATACTTGGCTGTCTTGGCTGCCTTACAGTAATAATATAAAGGGCAGACAAGCTTGACTAACCATTTGACGAGCAATCTGCCTGGGATACCACTTTTATGATAGTTGATCATAATAACATAAAAATACCTTCGAAGAAGCGGGTGTTTTATGCATTGACTTTCATCACTACATGTAATTACATCACTGCGAATAGTACTGAGGCTTTAATGAAAAATGTACGCTTTGGAGCTTGGACACACAGAGACCAGGGCGTGGGGGCCAAGAGTATAGCGTTTTGACCGCTCACCACAAGCTACATAGTTTTCTTCAGCTGAAATTACTCCAGTTTTTCTATTTGCCTTTGAGCTGTTTGACTCCCATCATTTGAGAGGGTCGTTGTCCTTTTTGTATAACCCCGTTGCAGCCTTCTTGGGGTTACAGCTTTTCGGAGAAGGCTGCTTGCAAGATATGGTAAGTTTTATACTATGACAGATTTCGCTAGCGGCCAAGCTGACTTTTTTATTATTGATATAATTATAGGCCTATTATTCAGAAAACCACATTTTACAAAATTATTCTTGACAAAGTGCAAAGCAAGGCCGGAACGGAGAGACAAGTTTGAAACTTTTATTTAAAAGTGACGACATCCTGTGTGATCGTGTTTAGCAAGATTCTAGCCCCTCCGAGTTTTGTTTTTAAAGGCTTGAACAAAACTACTCCGCGATATATTTCCACTTTACTGTCACATTACACTCCACCACGATTTCTTCGGTCCACACTTGACATCACTTGCTTGAATGTTCCCCGAGTAAACAAAGTTCTAGGTCAAAAAGCTTTCAGTGTAGCTGGGCCAATGATTTTGGAACAATCTTCCTACTGTCATTAGGGAATAATGTTACTTTATCTTCATTTCGTAAAGTTCTAAAGACTCACCTTTTTCCATGTTAATTGCTTTTATGTGCGCTATGATCTTGATGGAATAGCGTCTTATAAATGTTAATTGTTATGTTATGTTATGTTATGGTTGTAGTAGAGCAACTATAATGGGTGTTGTTGACTTCCTTGAAGTCGGGCATAGCTTGCATATTAGGGCCTACATTATTATTATTATCTCGTGTAAAAATAGTTTTTCTGCTCATAGGTTCTGTGCAAGATTGGTAAATACAAATTTGGTGGCAAATATCAGCTTGGGGTAAAAGTTCCTCTCTCGGTGTAAGAAACCCCCAAATCTACACTCCGTGAAAAAATTAATCTGCCTCATTTAGTTCAATGGTGTCACGACAATAACTTAGAATTAAATGTTCAAAAGACTAAGGAAATTATTGTAGACTTCAGAAGAAATCCAGACAAAGTTGAGCCGCTAAATATTAATGGATCCGAAGTGGAAATTGTCGACTCTTTTAAATTTTTAGGAGTGCACATATCAAACGATCTTAAGTGGGTGACTCATGTTGATTCCATTGTTAGGAAGGCCCAGCAACGGTTGTTCTTTCTTAGAAGATTGAGGAGTTTTCGTGTCAGCCAAGATTTGCTGGTAAAGTTTTATCGGGCAGTTGTTGAGAGTATTTTGACGCTCTCGATCGCTGTCTGGTATGGCAACACCACGGCAGATGACCGAAAACGCCTCAATCGTGTAGTCGGTTCTGCTAGCTTTATCATTGGTCGTGAGCTTCCTGCTTTGGATAAACTTTATACTGCTCGGGTTCTGAAGAAATCTAGATCTATTATTTCGGATGAATTTCACCCTGCGAACAGTTTGTTTGAATTAATGAGATCAGGTAAGCGATATAGAGCGATCAGAGCCGACTCCAACCGTACTCGCAATAGTTTTTATCCCAGTGCAATAAGGTTACTTAATGATTAATTCTTTTTAATTTGTTTTGGGGGTTTGCAATTTTGTTACTGTTATTGTCTCTCTGCATATTGTGCGCATACTGTTTATTTGTTCGTTATTGTATGCCTATGTGGTTTTAGGGTTTTCTGTATTTTTTTGTAATTTTTGTAATTGTTAATATTTTTAGACTCGCAAGCCGAAGTGAATTTCACTGTATATGTATTTATATGTGTGACAATAAACAATTGAATTGAATTGAATTGAATTGAATTTTGAGAGCGGAAGAACGGGGTTAATAATCTGAAACACCGCCCTCAGTCGTCATTCTGAAATTATAATTATTACTTAAACACATTTGTTATTTGTTATTTTTAAACATCCACATTCTTGGATGCCAGATGATTTATATACCGGTCGACCCAATTATGTATATTTCAGTATCTTCTGCGTTCTAACCTCTGACTCTGTCATCGAGGTCTGGTGGGGGGAAAAAATTAAATAGTTTGGTAAAAAAAATGCAAAATTGTCGTCTGCGGTCATTCGGGATTTTGGGTAACCCGGGAAGAATGACTCGACCAATCATAATCTTTGTTGATCTGGTGTGTACAGGGTACAGGGAAACCGTACTTCAGTGTGTGGCAGGCATGTGAGGTTTGTGTACACACGTATCAATGCGTTGGTACATTGATGATCGCACAATAATAATACCGCTCTGTCGTGTCAAATCGTGCGCTATCTAGGATCGTGTGGAGTACACGTCTTGATTCGAGTAGTGGCCATTCATATGTATATCAGCCATGTCCGTAATAGACAAGGTTTGTATGCTTTTCTTTTAAAGTTTGTTGGAGGGGAAAGTTGGATGTCAGTCAACTAGTTTTATGAGGATCCCTTTTGACGTGCCCCCCCCCCCCCCCCCCCTTCGTCAAGTTATTGATACGGGCCAGTGCGCTGGGTGCCGAGTGGGTCTAAATCGTGTGTGTTTACCGAGCGTTCACCGTGATTCTACCCTGGTGGCAGCCCCGCTGTCCCGCTGCGATTACCCGCATATCACAACGGTGTGGTCCGTCTCGGATGTCTCCCCTCCCGTAGAAAAAAATATATAGAAGTGTACCACCAAAGCTCGTCTCTTCTTCTTGGAGTATAATCAAAGTGATCATTTTCCCTCTCACTCTGACTGAGTGAGCTTCTCTCTTCTGTGCGTGTTGGATTTATAACCCCCAATCGGATATATTGTTCACCTCTTTCTACCTCAGATACGCTTCCGTGTGACGCGGGATTCCGGCAGCGATATGTCCAAGGGGAAATCCAGCAAATCGGGCAGCTCGGATCACGCCGACTGGAGTAAGTTATAAAAATATTTTCTATGGCCTGCTTTGAAAGATTTTACTGTTATAACATCTGTTCTAAATCCCCCCAAAAAAATTACCATAAATTTTGATTATTTAATACAATGTATGGGTCAAGAATTTAACCTCCTTTTGGTCTCCTCATTTTTTAAAGAAATAAAAAACAAGTTCAAATTTATTTGTCAACAAGTCTGTGCGTCTGGCTGACGCGTACGTGCTTCATGGCAATTTTAGAACAGGTGTAGACACTCGAGTAAAATCTTTTCATGGATGATTTCGTTAGTTTGTTATTTTTCTCGTGGGCATCTTGACTGGAGTGCATTTGGTTTTGATGCGAAAGTACATGCCTTGGATTTCATTTCATTCTGCATTTCCACAGATCTTAGAGAAAATTCTCTTTGCACTGATGCTCACCTCGGGGAGAATACGTGTTTGCATGGAGTTTGTATTGGCAGTGTAAAAACTGATTACGGTTTAGTGATGCCGTTAAACCGGTTTTAATAATCATCCTAGGGAGTAAACCATGATTAAAGATTGATTGTTCTTTTGGTTGAGAAAGGAGAATACTTGGCTGCATCGAGTACCATTGGCAGTGCAAAAATCGAGTACGGTTTAGTGATGAGTTAAACCGGTTTTAATCTTGGAGTAAAGGTTACTTGTTCTTTTGGTTGAGAATGGAGAATAGGCCTACGTGATTGCTTGAGTTTCATTGGCAGTGCAAAAACCGAGTACGGTTTAGTGATGAGTTAAACCGGTTTTAATCTTGGAGTAAACCGTGATTGAAGGTTAATTGTTCCTTTGGATTGATTGCTGGTAACAATAGTATAATTATTAATACTGGTATCAGATAACCCATATAGGGCAATGACTTGCTATGGATAACCTAAATGAGCAGGTTATCGGTTCCATCGATCAACATATTTATTATCCAAGTTTAGGTTTTTCAAAAAGTAAAATGTTAGAGGTGGCTCAATATAGAACTCTTAGCCCACATCTATAATCCAATAAGTTTATATTGGTTTAAATCAATTGGACTAGTTTAGCACAATTTCGGTAACTTTTTTTTTACTTTAACCATTATCCAATCCACCCATGATCCATCTCAGTCAATGCTGTACGTGATTACTGATTAATTTATTTTATTTATTCCATTAAATCACTAGTTATATTACTCGACCATGAACTGACCAATGTCAACAGAATTTGCACAAAATTACTAAACTACTATTACTAGGTGGTCTTAACCAACTAGTACAATGTTTTTTCCCAACAAATGGCTCATGTCATAAATCAAGGGATGTAACTCTTGCATCGATGATAGGTCACAGTCCACCTTTCCCCCTGGGTCACCTGCGAGAGGTTTCCCACAAAACTTGGAAAGCACAAGTACATGTATACATTGTATTAACTGGACATTTATATAGCAGGGTGTAGGGGCAACAAATCAATCAATTATGGTGAATTTGTATCGCAGTATTGAACCTTGTAAATGCAATTAATAATGTCAGAACGTAGGCACAAGATGAGATAATTAGAAGCGAAGGTTTAGTTGGAAGATAGAAACAACCCGGGGGATGAGGTTGGGTTTTTTCCAAAACAGATTGTACTCTTCTGTTTGTACCCATACCATACACCATAGGCCTACCCCAATTTTGTATAAATATAATAGACATTATTTTCAGTGTTATGTGATGCACCCATGGGGGTTGTATCTTGTTTGTTTTGTGATATTCATCAATTACTGTGTAGTGTTCACTTCATTATATCAGTGCATGGGAGGAGGCAATGCCATAATGTCACTCCGGATTGCACTTTGAAACCATCGAATAAAGATTAGGGTCAATTGAAAACCTCCATTTATTGACTTAATGAAATCCATTTGAGGAGATTGTGTATTTATCATATCTGACTGTAATTGTATGTTGGGGTCCCAGCCATTCAAGCTCGCAGAGGACTAAACTTTGGATTTGAGATTTGTTTTGATCTGAGCACGGACAGTTTGTGTTGCCGTGGTTTCATAGTAATAGTGTCACTGAGTTTAATACCGTTCTGCAAAATAGTTATGACTGAGATATTATCGGAATTTAAGTGAACAATCGGGGTCCAATTTTATGGCTCTGCATGCTAAGCCCGGAAATCTGAGCTCACGGCATCCTATAAAGCACTTAGTTCTCGTGGACAGTAAGCATGAATTCTGCCGTAAGCAGAGCCATGAAATTGGGAACGGATCTTACACTGTTGTCTTGCAAGAAAAAGAGAATCGAAACGTGCGTGAATTCCACCACTTACGAAAAATATATTCATTTACCATCCGCTAGCCTATGTGATTTTTCTATGAAGCAGTTTTGTGTTGTCTTTACCTAATATATTGAAATAATGTTGGTATAAACAAAAGTTGTGTTTTCCATTTAAGCTAAATGCAAGTTGTGCCTGCCAGAATGCCATGCCTCAGGGGCTCTTTAATTATTGTTAACTTGACATAGTATGTCATGATGACATACTTATGTCATGATGGGTAACCCTGTCTAAACCATCGGCATAGACCTCAAAGAAGGAAACACCACGACCGTGTACGTTTTCAGTTTGTCAATTCTGCGAAATAACACCAGCCCACTTCCACCATTGCACAACCAGCTTGTGTGCTTCATGCCCAACTGCAAGCGTTATAAATTTACGTTTACCAAATAATAATGTTATTCTGCATTAAAGTTTGTTAAAACCCTAACCAATTTAATTTTTATTTTTTTACTCTGTTAGACTGTACCACACTCTTAAAACGTCCGGGTCAAAATTGAGCCGGATCTGGGTCTGACCCTTTTCTGGGTCAAGTGTCAAAATGACCCAGAAATGGGTCAATATGACGCACAGTCCGATTGTTTTCAACCATTTTCCGGGTCCTGACTCTGGTTTTTTTTAGAGTGCAGTAAGATTTGATTTACTAGGCATACAACTTACAAGGGATTCGGTATCGTTCAACACATGTTTAATACAATGTTCAATGCATGTATACCACCATAATCCACGAGTCCAACAATTGAGGTGTCAAGTTTGCATACAGTGTTGGATTGTGTTTTGAGTGAGGAAGGATCCCAGTAGTAAATCTCTGGTAAATCTCTGGAACAAATGTTGGTAAAATGAGAAATATTTCACATGCAAGAAAATTCTCCACCGCAATCTGATTTCTTATTTAGATTGTTCAAGTCGAAATGAATGTGCACAAAATCCCTACCAAAATGTGTTTTTCTCTCGAAAATGTGACATTATTTTAATGAAGAAGTTTGTTGTATTACGCGTGCGTTCAATGTGCTTGTATGGCGGGTGGGGGGGGGGGGGGGAGGGGGGAGGGGGCGGGGGTGTCTAATACCAGTGGCGATACATGTAGTCCTGCATCTTACACTTTATGTCAACGCTTTGCTGTTAAATGGGAAGTGAATTAATTCGGTGATTGTCGTAAATACCTTGTGGCCGATCTAGTACGGGAGACTCTGGGATAAACTACTCAGTTTTTTGTCATGACCGTATACAAAAGGATGACCATGTCAACGACCAAAAGAGACCTCCGGTATGTCTCGTGCGGTGTCTTGGTCTGTAAGCTCTGTGAGTCCCGGCGAGTTGTCTATCCACATCGAATCTACCAAGCTCTATCCGGTGCATTCATTGTTGTCGTGTCTAGATTTGCCAGACCCTATTTGTAACCGTTTTTAACACAACATTTCTGGGACTATTTTTTGTTGAATCAGAAGTCCTTTTACAGTAGGCCTACGTCTTTATTTGGAAGCATTGAAGTTTATATAAGTCAAACCACAGCCCCAACCCTATTCCCCATTCCCTAACCCTATTATGCAGGATTGATAGAGCTAACAAAATAGTCGCAGACAGTGTTCAAATTGTGTGTGATCATAGAGGTTGTGTGATCAACGATACACATGAAATAACAAACCAGTGAACATTTTGGCTTAATCCGTTGTGTGAGTCAGGAGAAAACTTTAGTAAACAAACATGCACAATTTTCAGCTTAATAAACATATTTTCCTTAATTTTGGTTTTAACAACCGAAATCAGCTGATGCATGTTTTTCTTTCTTCAGGTTTTCAGATACAGTTTTCTCGAATATGACTTTATATCAGAGTGAAATATTTCACAGAAAAAATTGTTCTAGTATAAAATTCATTACCAGTAAGCTTTTAGACTAAAATTCTACAACGACGTGTTTTATCCTTACCAATCCTGTATATACATTTAACCCTAATAATTCATGAGTGTTTACTCTCTTTCTTTTTTGAATTGACTTGACCACCCCATTTCCATGAAGTTTTCTTGGGTTGTCCAGGGACAATCGTTGGATTATTTATAATTTGACCTCAAAGTTTTTGACATGTGCGCGTAAACCCGTCAGACTCTTGTGTCTTCCCACAGTAGTCCACGGACAATTTTTGTCATGTGTGTCGAAACATTGAGACTATAAACAGCCAGGTCTTTTCAGAACCACCCCTAATTCCTCTCAGAAAAGTACAAGTTATGTCATTAAATTAACTTGTTCATCTCCATGCAAAGAGCATATCCTATATTTTCACAGGTTGATAGGCCTACATGTTTTAGAAAAAATAGATTTTGAATGAATGTTCTCTGTCTGTAAATGATTGCAGTATATAAAATAGGGTACGAAGGGGTGTTTCCTAGTCCTTGCTCTATGCCCAGTGTGGTGGGGAGTTAGTTCAGTGGCCCTCGTGCCCCCCCCCCCCCCCCCCCAACATGATTTTATTATATCGACAAGGTCCTATAGCAACAAGGACTTATCGATTTCCAAGTATTGTCACCAGCTAAACCACGTCTCCAGATCAATCATATTAAATAGACGTCAGTATCTCAATGAAAAGGCCTTGGTGTTTGGACAAAGTGTTTGCTCTCACGTATAAACGGTTTGACTGTTTCAATAAGGGTGGGCTTCCAATAAATGGCCACTGGATAGATGGTGCGGCCATCTTGTTTGTCACAAATTCATCCCTAGCCAAATTTTAAAAAACTCTCAAACTGCATTATTTTGATAAGTTGCAGCTCCTGGAAGACGCATTGTTTGTAGTTGGTTAATTTATTCTTTTGTTCATTAGAACAGTAGGCCTACTCACGAAACAATTTGTTTGTTGTTGGGTGTCTTGGTCGCTTGTTCCATTTGTTTTTATTCCATGTGCAATTTTCTAGTCAAAGTTTTATACTTGTATTTTACCGTGTCTTCAGTGTTTTTTGTATGTATTTTTATTTTGTATAGAGGACCACACTGGAAATAAGCTTATTTTAGCTTTTTTGTGTTATCCTCGACAATTCCTCAGATTCAAATGTCTTTTCCCTTCTTGTATTTTATATCTGTTTTTGTCCAATTGTTGTATTTTAAAGAATTCTGTGGAGATTGTCTAATAAACAAACAAACAAACAAACAAACCCATATAAGTCCAGTGTAGCTGAATCGAGGCTGGCAGGTGCAAAATAGTCTGGACCATTCAGAATAAGA
Source organism: Leptasterias polaris (assembly GCA_037783415.1). Taxonomy (NCBI): domain Eukaryota; kingdom Metazoa; phylum Echinodermata; class Asteroidea; order Forcipulatida; family Asteriidae; genus Leptasterias; species Leptasterias polaris. Next base: position 2,460,843 of record JAZGTN010000035.1, read on the forward strand.
GCTATCGTTGCCATTGCGTGTACAGGGAACACGACATGGTCACACATCGGTAAATGGCTACGAAGGAGGGGGGGGGGGGGAGGGAGGGTATTTTCCATCTCTATTTTGATGCTACAACTATGTATACCATGATGGATGCAGGCCTGATGCTTTGTTGTTGAAAGGGCAAGGGCACCAAGGCGTTTCTCCTTGGGCACCTCTGAGGAAAGTGTAAATTTGTATTGGAGCAGTTAAAGGTCCAGGGGCAACTGAGGCAATTGCCTCTATATACCTCCACGAAGTAGCAGGCCTGATTGGATGTACGAATGAAGCTTTCGATATTATAGCTTGATGCTGTAGAGCTAAAAGGTATGAAGGCGGTGCGTGGGGTGCACACACATCAGACAATAACGCTGACAATTCAGAAGTGCCAAAAACAATGTTGCATCGTTTATATAAGCCTAGAGTCATAGATGACTCGATGCCTTTAAAAATTAACCACAAACATCATTCTATTACAACATTTCCCCTAAAACCTGTGTGCAAAAATAAACCACCACCATGTATACACAATTGCGCCTGCATGCCGTTGGCAGTCATGAAGAATGCTTCCTGTTTGTATGGCTTTTTTTTAAAAGGGGAGCTTCTTTTGTTTTGTTGGATAACTGGCAAAATCCTCAATTTTCTGATGAAAGTGTCAGGAATTGAGAATGTTTTGCCACAATGACCTCTCAGTGTTTGGTATTTTGTTTGTCATCGACTTTGTGTTAAGTTTTTTACGATAGTCAGGTAATACTATATAATCAGCAGACCGTGTATCCGTAATGGCGATTCACAAAGTAAATGTTTCCAGAAATGACTAAAGCCCAAGCCAAAATTTGGAAAAGACCCCCCTTGTGTCACCAAAGCGAGGCTGAATATGCAAAATAGTCTGGTACCTAGGTTTACTGGTATATCCCACTATTTCAAGGACAATAACACAAATGATGGTGGAATGAGAAAGATCAATCTGTTTAATCCTATTGGAACATGAGTGTAGACATAAAGTTAGACCATCAAAGAACTGTATTCTTGCTGGCGGCAGAAGATCGTACAATGCAAAAACTTGGGTGTTAAAATTGAAACCATGGGTGGTGTCACATACCCAAGAGAGAATCAAGATTAACATTTTGGGAGGGGGTTGGGGGGGGGGGGGGGGGGGTGGGTTAAAATAACACCAATGTAATTGTGCTTGCAGAAATTTGTGTTATTTTACCGACCTATGGTGTAATTTATTTTGGGTGTCTATTATGTGACAGCACCAATGGTGTCAATTTTTTACACGCCATTTTTTGCAGTGTAAGCATCAACTAAGGTTCAATGTTATGTATTGGGTTTCAAGAAAGCTACGTTGGATTGTTTGTTAATTTATCTTTCATTTATTAGACAATGTATGAACTATACATGTAGTTTATGAATGAAAGAATTACTCAGGATAAATTCTCGCAGGTATACACTACAGCTCTCTTATTGCAAAAGCCGTATGCTGTGATAGAATAGTTTATAATAAACAAGGCGTGCCTCTCAGATTGGCGTTGGAAAATTCGGGTATCCGGCCTACCCGAAGTGAACTGCTAATGCTTTGGGGCTAAGCACGCAAGTGTAATACATTCTGTACCATTATGTGTGCGAGTGAAAGGAACAAAACAGAAAATTAAGTTTTTTTAAATTTAATGTACGATCTAAGAAATACATTTTTCCTTGATTAGGTATCATAATGGGATGACATTATCGACATCTTGTTGTATCATTACGCGTTGATATGAAGTGATGGATCATTGCGCCAATCGTGCGTGACTGTCCCATCCCCACGCTCGGGGAATATTTTTGTCTGTAAATGAACAATTATCCCCAAAGTTTTAAAAAAAAAAACAGATGGCATGTTGACATCATACAAATTTGCATAGTATTATTGACGAACTGTTTTTCTCTTTGTGGTTTTAAATTACTTCAAATAATTTACATAATATTTCAATGATTTTCCCCAGCCCAACCGAGGCATCCTGCCCACATATGAAGGCTTATTCAATGTTGCTTCCACTAAGGTATTTATCTGTGGCGTGGACGTGGATGTGGATGTATTTCGAAAAACTTAACTAGCAACGGGATGTTTGGAGTTTGTATAGGCGTGCATAAGTAATTACAAATGAGTGTTTGAACGTTTCCTTGTTTCGTTTTCACTTTTGTGAAGCCTTATTGGTTGGGGGCGTGGATCATAAATCAATAGCTACAGGCTTGGAGGTTGACTCCATTGTGCAAAGCATGCAATAAATCTATAAACCTAATTCAATTTCGGATTTTCTGTTAATCTTGATGCTGATTTGATATATATATATTTTTTGTATTATATATCTTATTATATATTCGTCTGCAATCATCTTATGCGAGGTCACGTTCTGTGCACTTACATGTATGTTCTGTGTTGAAACACGAAGTCAGTTTTGATGCCGTAACTCCGCAGGCCTACATTATGTACCATGAGCTACCACATCACGAGAACAACACTAGCAAGTCATGATTTAAAGCCATGATGTAACACTAAGATGTTCAATTCTATCAAAAAGGCGTCTGGAACTTAAAAGTGTTAGGCCTATACAGGATTGCTGACAAAATAGTCGCAGACAGTATTCATGCTTTGTGTGGTCATACCAAATACATGAAGTAACACATCTGTGATAACTTGTGATTAATCCGTTGCGTGAGTCAGGATAAATTAGTGAAAAACTATGCACAATACGTAAACACACTGCCCTTAATTTTGGCTGTAACAACTTAAATCAGCTGATGCGTTTTTAAAAAGATTTTCTCAAAAGGCCTATTATGACTTCATTTTCAGAGGGAAATATTTCACAGAAAAAAATGGTTCTACCGTGAACTTCATAATCAGTAAGCTTTCAGACTAAAATTCAACACTCATGTTTTTTATCGTTACCAATCCCGTATAACGTTAAACCTCGTGACTAATTCCTGTAAAATGCCCCCATCTTAGTGAAGTTAACGACCAAAAGTGCCAAATTCCTCATCCAGATTGATTTGTATATAAAATAAAATGTTGTAACGATCGATTTCTTGTGAATATAGCTATATGCATTGATCTAATTGCATAGCAGTATATGTTAAGAACACACTATACCAAAAAGATGTCTGGCTAGTTCCCCTTTCAGCCTCGTTTTGGTGCCATTGATTTGAATGGAAGACAAAAACAAAATCACAGCGTCATAGATCCATGGCAAGTAAAACTTCGTAAGATTTAAGTGGCTTTAGTGTCCTGTACTATAACCCGTTGTGATCATGGAATACTTTGGAGTAACATTTTGCGTTGATGAAACAACCATATACCGAATAATGTGCAAAGCCTTTAACGTACATCGTTACTGGAAACTTTATCTCAATGGCATAATGCAATCAAGGCGCTCAGCCCCCCGGCGAAACCTGACGTGTTATTGAATGTACCTTGGTTTTCCCCTGGGGACGAGGACCTGCAACATTATCGATATACACGTCTGGTACCCTGTCTCAACATCTCTTCTTTACACAAGGATACAAAGTCATCACCGTTTATTCATCAATCACAGTCGCTTACTCGCTTTGCATGCCAAACATTACTAGAATTCTGATATTGGACTCGATGGAATCCTCTGGATAAATATACACGCCGATCTTGTTTTCCCGGCAACAAATATTGAAGCCGTGAATATGCGGCAGACTGAACTTTAGTGCCAAATATCTCCTGAAAGATAATTAGAATAGTCATTATATTATTGAGATTTACAAGTCTTTATGGTCGGAAGGTGAAATAATTATAGGATGTTATTAATAATTAAAGGTGCTGTTTACATAAGAAGAAATGTGATTCAAAGACAAAGTATACTTGTGCACATTCTTCATGCGTTAAAAATTATTTGAAAATGAGATTGATTTGTTTGTTTTGTGTCGTCTTGAATTTGCTTTCATCTATTCAGTGAAGTTTACTACTGTGGGTATAAATATTATGATTGGTCATGGTGTTTCTTGCAAACTTCAGTTTGAATTAAACTTACACTGAATCGTAAAATCCATTGCATAAAAGATAGTCTCTGTAGGCCAATAGGTGATTGGTTTTTGGGATTGTTAAAATGCTCTTAAGGGTTTTTAAATAAACACACCATACATAACAACTGGCCTGTAGCAATTTCATTATATTATTGTTTTGACCGTATTTTTTTTCATGGTTATTTGTGCTTATTCCGATTTGGCATGTCAAAATAAGAACTGAGTGCATGTTGTGGAATAATGTTCTCGCATTTGGAAATAGTTCTGATGGTGGAAATGTTTTTTTCTGCGAAATTGGCACCAGACGAAGCTTTATAGATTAAGAACTCTTGAGGAGTTTTTCCGTCTGTTTTCATAACTTTTGTTCTAGAAAGTGCCTCTGGACAATGTTCAGCTTGTAGGAAGATTATATTCGCCATGAAAGGCTCCTTCGGGATGTCACGGAGGCTATATAAGAAAGTGACGCGACCTCCCAAAAGTTCCGGTGACTCAAGTTGACTGTTACTGAGTACATTTCCTATCGTTATGGCAGCAATCTCTTCATCTGTTAAATGTGTGCCATCGGGATGTATGACTGTGAACCCTTTTAATGGGTCTTACACCTTTTGCCTTCGTGACGTCACAAGTACGTCATGCTTTACGTCAGTGGGTCTCGATTACGTTTTGGGGCTTTTTATGTTGCTGATAGTAAACATGTATGAAAGAGTATATAGCTTACCATTCGCGGACTCTGACTCTGGCGTTTACTTGGATCCCGTCCTCCATTTTGAAAGCATGTGTCTAAGCCTCAAAATGGCGGATGGTGCACTGGCCTTGGCAGATAGCCTCAATTGAAACTGTGTTTTCGAAATGGTGCTTCCAGTTGACGTGAGCTGGGACCGAACCTAAAGCAGAAATTAGGAAAATAAAACGTAAAACTTATTATGAAATTGGAAAACATACACACAGGCAAGAGGCCATTTGTATACGTAGGTATCCGGTCCTAAGAAAAAGGTGACCAATGACCAGATACTATAATTCTTTGGGGCTATTAGATTAGTATGTAATTACAGAGGTTACTCTGCCGAGCTTTGTGATGCCTGCTCTAGCATTTTAGGCTGTTGAGTGTTGATATATGTATTTATTAAATCTGAGAAGTTCTCTTCTCTGTTGCTAGAAGTTTTTGATGGTCACATTTTTGCATCATGAAAACGTTTTTCGATGACTCATTCCTCCTTCTGCGTCTTGAATGTTGGTACCCAATTTTCAGGGAGTGATATTGGGGAATCATAACAACATACTTGAAATACGGAGAGGAATCGTTCGTACTATTTGTGACGTAATTGAATCTGGACGGAAAGTGCAATGTTGCGCATGCGTATAATTTTTTCACGTGTTTCCGAAAGAAGGTTAGGGATCGTAGTTTTTCATGTGGAAAATAATACGTCACTGCTAACGAACAGCTTCAACTGACGCGCACTTCTTGTTTCGTGTTAAAAACAACCTCTTTATAAAAGATCATTGCGTGTCCCTACAACATTAAAACTCGAACAATGCGCAAGAGACGGTATCCTCCAGAAGCAGCTATTTCGTGGAAACTGAGCCGTGACCGGGGATGAGGCCACATACTCTAAATCCACGTGTCTCCCGAGGGTGGTGACCTCGTTCCCAGGGATTTTGCCTTAAGGGGGTTATAGTACGCTGAATTTCACAACCAGCAGACGCGAAATCGAAAGGCATGATGACATCGCTGAAAGGGGCTTACAGAAGGCCTAATTCTTGCCCTGGTGTTTTCTTTGACATCTCCGGGTGAGGCTCTTGGCTTAAGGTCGTCTAAGAAGCAGGTCAACCATCACACCGCCTGTGCAGAGTGAACCAAAGGACGATGTACCTATCATGTTATTCGTCACATAATGTCTTCTATGATACTACCTGAATTAAAATAACATGGCCAGACTATACTACAGGCCTGTATGGTGGCCCTGAAGGGACATCGCATATCGCATACGTGTGCGCACACGTATGCAATGTCGTGAAACAATTCGCGAATATGTGCGCACACGTATGCAATGTCGTGAAACAAATCGCGAATATGTGCGCACACGTATGCAATGTCGTGAAACAATTCGCGAATATGTGCGCACACGTATGCAATGTCGTGAAACAAATCGCGAATATGTGCGCACACGTATGCAATGTCGTGAAACAAATCGCGAATATGTGCGCACACGTATGCAATGTCGTGAAACAAATCGCGAATATGTGCGCACACGTATGCAATGTCGTGAAACAAATCGCGAATGTGTGCGCACACGTATGCAATGTCGTGAAACAAATCGCGAATGTGTGCGCACACGAGTGCGAATATATTTGCAATGTCGTGAACGTTTATTGCATACCAAGTTGCATACCTTTGGGATGATGTCATAGTTGCAGACAATTTGTTAGAGACCTAGGGAGTACGTGGCGCTACAGTCAGGCTCCTGTAAGCATGGCTAAAAGAAATACGCCACCCGCCTCGCTTGCCTCACAACAATGACTACCGCTGCAATGACTACCGCTAATCTCACTGTAGGCAAGAAACCCCCCAGATCATTAGACATTTTATTCAAAGGTATGCAACTTGGTATGCAATAAACGTTCACGACATTGCAAATATATTTGCAGACGTGTGCGCACATATTCGCGAATTGTTTCACGACATTGCATACCGTGTGCGCACACATTCGCGATTTGTTTCACGACATTGCATACGTGTGCGCACACATTCGCGATTTGTTTCACGACATTGCGTACGTGTGCGCACATATTCGCGAATTGTTTCACGACATTGCATACGTGTGCGCACACGTATGCGATATGCGATGTCCCTTCAGGGCCACCATAGGCCTGGGTTTTTTGTTTCTACAAGATGGCTTCGATCTTCAAAAACATCCCTCGTTCTAAACACACTTGAGGGGACCGTTCTTTTTCACATGCTGGACCATCTCTTTGGAATGCTCTTCCACTGAACCTCAGACTATATTAGCAGAAACTCTCTCAAGCTTCAAAACTAACTTGAAAACTCACCTGTTCAGTCTTAGATTTAAGTACCGTCATTAGCAGACGGTTCCTTTTCTATGTGCCAGGAGTGTATTTTCTGGCAGACATGGCGCAATGCTAATTGTCAATTATTATTATTATTTATTCAATTGAACAGAAAAACACAAAATGTCGTCGTTGATAAAGATCCTCACGAGTCAAGCGAAGTATATTAAGAAGTGATGAAACAGGCGCACGTTTTACCCTCGACCGGTTTGGGTTATTATTTCCATCATGGCCTCGTGTACACCATGGAGGTATAAATAGTTCACTCCCCTGCTTTTAAGAAGGAAACTAGGCCTATACTTGGAGTCGTCGTGAAGAAGTCGATGTAATAAACAAATCTGAGACTGTGGTTTTCAAGCCGTGAGATTTTATACCGTGTAGAGCAAGGGACCTTAACACAATATTCAGCGTTCACCGCAAAGATGAAATATTGTCAAGTTTTGCTCATAGAATCGGTTTTGCAAAACTGAAAGTGCACTGATAGATAATTCTCACTGCGAAATCAATTTCTTGACACAAGCAATTCTTTTCTGCTGCAGTTAAACAATGTGACAGACACAGTCAGACTATTAATTTATATTCTGTGTGACATCTACATGCGGACTCCATTAGTCCCCAAACCAGCGGGGAGCTGGCCCAGGCTATAAATAGCACCAGTATTGGCGGGAAACAGGGCCAGTATGGCAGAACCGTGGAGCAAGCGAGTGTAGTTTCCCCTCCTGGCGTTCTATTATAAGAACGGCCTCCTATAATATCGTGCACGCCATTAGGGTGCCATGCACGTTAATACTTTATAGCAGTATTATCGTTACTATTCCGGTCAAGCTGAACCAGCAATCGATTGATGTATAAACCGCATTTATAACTTGGACCGACGGCCGTTTTCGGATTGGATCTACAACTAAAAAGTTAGTGGATGGTTTTATACCACATCGGAATAGGTTTATAAATTAAAGCCTATCATCCCAAACCGGCGTCTTGTTTGAGCCTGCCTCCATAGAAACCAGACAGCACGATCCGTTTTTGTATCAAATAATGCTCGATAATCAATGAAACAAGCACGAACATTTCTCAAGATGTCTACAATTTGAAAAAGTATATAAAGCCTCAGATGTCTGTAGTCCCTTCCCGGCCTAGGCACAATGTATTCTGACACTAATAATAATATAGTCAAAGCTGAAATTAAACTTCCCCGTGATAAACCAATAACCAATCAACCAATATTGGTATTTCCTTTGTCATTACAGTGTAAATTTTGACCGGGGTACATAATTAACATAGGCCTACCATTACCACGTTTTGTTGAACGCCAAATGAACAATAACAATCATACATGTACTACGTCCATGTTTATTTGTACAGCAATCATCTTCCAGAACGACACATATAGTGCAGGTAATATAAATGACAATCATAAAGTATAATACAAGTTAATTATCCCCACTGATGATTTTAAATATTTGTAAAATTTGTGTATTTAATTAGCTCAACTTGTTTGCGTTCAAAAGTAATTATAAACTTTAATCGAAGCAAAACATTGTGCACTTGATTCAAGTTCTTTCTTGCTGAGAAGTTCAAAGGTCAAAGTCACGTTATATGGTGCGTGTGTTCTTTATAAGAGAATCAAGTGTCTTGCTTTATAAAACAATACATTAACTCATAACTTGCTTCTCTTCTCCTAGATGTATAAATGCGTTGGCATGCAAGGGTTTGTGGAGTAATGTAACAGAAAGAAACAAATGTTACCTGGTGGCAGATGCTCATACACGCGCGGTTTTGTTTGGAGATGACAATTCGTGGTTTAAAACGATTGGAGAAGGGTTACAAATTAATTTGACCTATGCGAAAATAAATGAAAGAGAAGTTCCCTATTGTTTTTCCGACAACTGTTTATTGAAATGTGTGATAATTCGCCAGGTTTGGATCCACAAATATATTTCAGTTCTCAAGTAATGTGAGAGTACTTTCTAGGTAACCGGTACAGTAAGTAGCTTACATGGTCAGCAACGCGTGTTTTTTCCAAATTTGACTTTTACAAATGATATCAATAGTAAATCATCAGTGATTTGTCAACAATTCTTTTAGGAATGTCTCTTCAAGCCTTTTTCTCTGCCAAGCCAGGTTAACCCTATAATACGAGTTATATAAAATGATTGACGACAAGGCACACGGGCCCCCGTTATTATCACCGTGCAACGGCTGGTGTGAAGCCGGGTCTGACGCGTTGTCCCTTCGGCGACGTCGGCGCTACGTTTCACGGTTCGATTCCGCTAACGAGCGGTCATTTCAGATTATGATTATGAGGTATATGATCCTTAGGAAGATTGTCGCTTCTCGATGCATCAGAATGACTTGAGTTGTCAAGAGAGCGTAAATTAATCTCAAGTACCTTAACTGTTTTGTTTGAGTAGATAATTATATGGAACTGTTCTGATTAGCTAAAGAATAACTTAAGTGTACTTCAAAAGGTAATAAATTATCACAAATTTACGTGTGAAATTTTATATAAGGACATCCATATTCCACCATGATTAATACCTACATATACTTAATCTTTTTCAAGAAAATTTTGAATTCAGATTCCAAACAGGTTCATGAACATAAGTGTTATATAGTACAGGATTATAAATGTTCAAAAATGCAAATGTATTCACAATCTATATAACAGGAATGGGTTACCTGACACGGATGTTTAGCTTATCTGAAATTTCCCGCGCTAATTTTAGCAGACATAATAATAACAGCATTATGAAATTGGGCCCTGGGGTCAAATTGGCAACATGTAATTTATCGGTTGCCACAAACAAATTTAAGAGGTGAACATTTTCCTGTGACTGTGTGTCTGTACTCGAATTATAAATTCAATTTTGAAATGCGGCCTTCGCTCATTTCATGTACGTACTTAAGCGTGACGGTTCCACATGAGGAATTCCGGGTATTAAAATAATTGAAAATGACATTGCGAGTTGCTACGCCAACAAAGCACTTTGACAGCATGAAATCCCTGGGTGACATGTTACCACTACTACCATAAACCATCCATTTGAAATAGTGGATACCCATTCCGTGAAGCCACTGTAGTAGCTGACATATTACCCCACATGTGATTGTGTATACCTTTGGTTTTTGGAACCGTTCGATCGTTTGACATGTAGATCTTATACAATAATAAAACTAACCCGTGAAAAAATTATTTCAAAAGGGGATAACGTTTTTGCGATATCGCTGAAAATTTGGAGCGGTTTATGCCCACGCAGGAAGTGTAATCCGTAATTGGATTACGTAAACCTGAGAACCGTTTCTCAGATTGATTTATTTTAAATCCCTTTCTCTGAAACCACATTCCTTAGAAGAGAGTCGTTTTTCAAAATGTTATACACTAACAACAGCTGTATTTCTACCTCCATGTTCTTACCAAGTAAGTTGTATGGTAATTAATTATTGGAGTATTAAATTACCAAATTAATGTATACCCTCCCTTTAAAATCATATAGAGAGGTAACAGCCTCACTGAAGGCACCTGACGACATGTTACCACACTTATTAACGTTGCCTGTAAAACCATACACGTATAGCCTCACTGAAGGCACCTATGACGACATACTACCACTCTCGTTAACGTTGAATGAGAGGTAGCAGCCTCACTGAAGGCATCTGACGATACTGCCAATCGCTACTTGGCATATACTGCTTCACCGGAGAGGACTGCAACTGTGCCTTCAAGGGAAAGGGTAAAAAACACATTTGAAGAAGCTTGAGAAGAAACCACGGTATCAAGAGTGTTTTGCCAAATTGGGTGATAGCTGGGAGGTAGATGCTAAACTGGTGGCTGAACTTGAGGAGTTTGTATGCTTCCTCTATGGATTCCCCAGGGTCAAGGAAGTTGACACAGTGAGGGCTCTCATGCTTAAGAAGATGCTTGCTGAGGGTGGGACCATCAAGAGGTCATCTAAAGTCGAGTTGTCCATGCTTCCACCAAGCAAGAAGTCACTGGTACCTCACATCAAGCGTACCATTTTATACAGGGAAGCGCAATGGAAGAGGTCAGATGTGCCCATCCAGGAAATTCCACCTCCTACAGAACATGGTTGGACTCGATGAGGAGACTTCATTAAGCCGGTGTGGTCAGAAGGACCTGTTTTGCCGTCTTGAAGACATCTTGACTGACTGCAATGCTATCAACGCGATAAATATTGAGCCACTCCTCTCGTGTATGATACAATCCATTACAATCTTTGACGTCACTGGGGCAACTTGTTACATGTAACTATATTGCAGTAAAAACAAAAATTGTGTTTCAGGGTGTGGTATATGATTTTCGTCTATTGAAGCCCGACTGGCTGACATGATACCACTCTCATCGTATTTCAACGCAAAGTAATTGGATGAATCAACCACTCAGCTGAGTGAGTGCAGAGTCCCCCCTGTTTGCGCTCAGTCATGGGACAAACTACGGTTGCTTCAGCGATAAATGATACCAAAGACAAATATGCTAAGCATAATTTCGCAGGGAACCACTTGCAACCAAACACTACTACATTGTAGTTTGGCTGGTAAACTATTTCTGCTAACAAAGATTTTTCTGTATTAAGCAAGAATGTGTTCGGTATCTTACTTATAGTATCAAAGTGTACGCTTTTGAACTAGTGGACTTAAGTATAAAGGACGTTTATCAAACTATACAACAATACTGGCCCTGATTACCGGTATCATCCGTGGTTCAAATCACTTATAAAATGCCACATTTTAAACTCGAATCCACTCCATCTTGACCTAGTTTCTGAGCTGCTTGTGAAGGGGACCCTCTGACGTTTACCGAGTCCCCCAACTTCCATAGTCAGGCAGGATCAGGGGGCCCGTGGATAAATATTTTCACTGAACTACATGGAAGGCCTTCTCTTTCCCTCAAAGTGTTTGAGCAAGTTGTTGAGTCTGCAGTCCCGCGACATCCCGGTGTAGATTTTGTGTTGAGGGATTAAGCAAATAGTGCCGCGAGCGTATTTGGAAACCCTTTTATACAATGTGGATCGTCCCTCCCGCCCTCTTGGACTCTGTTTGCGATACCTTGGGGTTGTTGAAAAAGTTCACCAGAACCAGAAAGAAACGTGATACTTGATATGAAAGTGTAGGCCTTCTTTAAGAATAGCATACACTACACTCTGAAAACTCCTGAGTCAGAGTTTGACCCGGAATCTGTGTGTAAAATTAACCCAGAAATGGGTCAAACTGACGCAGAATCCTAGTCGAAATCCAATTTTTTGACCAGTTTCTGGGTCAGCCTGATGATGCCCCAGAAATGAGTCAGGCCCCCGGGATCTAGTATCTGACCCGGGGTTTGCAGGGTGTGCTGGTGAACTGCCCCCTCTCCAAACCGCTCCTAAAGCCGCGCCCCCCAGAACCCCCCCCCCCCCCCCCCCTCCAAAACGTGAGTAGTCACTTTTTATTTTATGTTCGTCTAAACCGCCATTTCAAAACAGCATACGTGTGCTTTCCAAACACTTTATCTTCTCCATGAGAAAAAACATGACCCTTTCCAAATTCCAGGTTATGGAATTTGTATAGTTGAATATAACACCATTGTTATGTGGGGTTTTCCCATTGCTCAGTAAAAAAACTGCTTTTAGAAAAAGAGTGTTAGGTTTACATTTTTATGATAATTCTTATCTGACTTGTATTGTGTTACACCCATAGGGCATAATAAACGGTACCAATGTTCTGGTACCCAGACGTCCGTCCAATATCAGCGTATTTGAAATGGTAAGCTGTGGGTGTCGTCTTCAGCACAACTGAGGCATCGTGCAAGTGATTGAGTCTGGTACACTCCTCTGTCTAATGTTTCACTGTAATTATGATTACAGATGCTAGATCTTTGATTTAATTATCATGGTCGTGTATTGAGATAATGGTTTTGTTTTCGTCGTGTCAGCGTTTACTTTGGTATCCAGACGGACGTTTAATGTGAAAGAAAATCAAAGAGCCCTAAAAGAAAAAAAATAACGCAGAAAACAGTCGTGTGTTTATTTTGCCTGGTAACCAACCGCTACACTGGTTTCATAATACATATTCAGTGACTGGTTTTCTGCTCAGAGCGGACGGTGTAATCAGATCTTCTTCTTAGCATGCAATCCATTTTAGTGATCGCCGCAAGCTCAAGTTAGCATAAGAGGATACACGAACGGCCGTCTTTTTTGATGTCACTGACGCACAGCGAATATCTTTCAAAATTGGTGGATGCTTCAAAAAAAGAAGAAAAACTGCTCAACTACGTCGAGTTATTTACGTGCATCACAGTTCTGACATCTTGTTTTCACTTTCCGTAAAATAGGGTGAAGCATTGCAGCATTAGTCTTGCCAAAACGTAAGGTTGGGCCGAAGTACTTTCGTTTCTCTTCTGTTCGATAAAGGCGTGTGTGATGATAAGAGGTCGACACGATGCGATAGTTAAAGATAAGTACACTCTGATGCCAAAGTTCACTGCAATTAGACCCTCATGGCATGCTGACACCAGTTTTGTCTTGTTCCCAGTCTGCAATAATAGTATTACATACCGATTTGCTTGCATTGTAAACAAAATGGTGTCAGACTATTTTTGCCCTTCCGTTCTCGGTTTGATTTTATTGAAATGAATTGCAGAAAATTGGCTCCATCGATTTGTGATTGCCTCGGTTCTCCTGACAGACCACAACGGAACCACTACTTACAAAAGTAATGGGTGTGTTATTCTTCGTGCAGACATGCCTTTCAAAATGACCTTTCATCTGGCTTGAAAATTCGGGCTTGACGTTCGATTGGAGGACCCTTTCCGTCCTTGTCCTCACTCCAAAGGCAATCTGTCGTATCATCACCATCGCGTCTCTTTGTCACAAGCAACATCCACTTTATTAGCCGATACCGTCCCGTTCTATTTTTGGCGCGAAAACCTCCGACAGCTCCCGTGTAACATAATTATTTCGATATGACACCCGGGGCCACTGCGGAGTATATTTTGCGCGGGAAACGAAACCAAAAGCCGCGTGGTTGATCGAGCGATCGTCTGCCAGGTTATCTGGATTTGTTTAAAGCAAAAGGTGTCACCGCGGCCTCGTGTTTTCTTGAAGGAAGTGGATCCTACAAGTAATATTTGTGGGCTATTGGATAAAGTGTTGGCAAACACAAACAATGAAGAAGGAGTTCTCTCTCTGTTTGGCATTAGATAATTATTATCAAAAAGTCTATTTAAGCAGAGCGGTGTGTTTTGCAAACATACTTCGTATGTCCTCCCTCTATCTCTTTTAGTATAACTATCACACTGATGTTTTTTCTATCCTAGGAATATTGTTGGCTGCATGGCTTTACCTAAACTCAACAAATCCATTTCGGGCAAGGGGCGAGACCCCGCGCTCAGAATCCTTTCCCTTTAATGAGATCAACAAAAACATGCACAAATTAATGTAGGGTTTGATACATTAAAAATCCCCCACCCCATGTGTCTTAGGCCCTCCGCTTGACCCCCACCCCCTCCGAATGAAAATGTCTGGTTACGCCATTTTGCCATTTGTGGATCAAATAGAAATCTTGTGGGTGTTAGTTCGTAGTTTGGGCGGTCATGAAATCCAGCGTAACATTAATTCGCCTGCTATTGGCATTCGATTTAATTCAAAAGTGTCCAGGTGCAATCGGAACCGAGGCAAGATAGCAGCCCTAAATTGGCAGCCATTTTAATTCAATATGGCCGCCGGTTGCTGGGCACGATGGTCTCGGAGAGACCTTGACTATGAGTTGATGTTTTCGGCCGGCAGTGGGGTCTATTGGGTTCAGACCGGTATAGGTCGTTCCAAAATGCCCATAATGTTGCTGCCATACATCCATCTAATTGCAAAAAGCACTTATTTCAGACACATTACTTACGACCATCCACAATGTTTTTGCAGAATGAGCGCCTTTCAAAATTAAAAATGGATGCACGCTGCCGTAAATGTTACGGGTTGTCAACGATGATTTAGGTCTTCAACTGAATGGCCAGCTTCCTGTACTCGTGTATCTGATGCAAATGTATATATATCATTATATGCTCCAATCACCATGCAGTTTCCTTGACGGCGAGAAAATGTAATGTTAAATACGAATTGTATCCATAATTCAAATGATTTCAAGCCCAGCATCTGCTTAAAACTGCATGCACGGGAAATGTATAGTTAGGCTATCGTTCAAGGGTCTGTATACGTTTGGTAATCAGTCTTAAAATGAATGGCAATACAAACTTATTGGTCAGAAGCCTACAGCAGCTTACGATTTAGTATAAAGCATTTTGAGAAACATTTCACTTCGAAGTAATGTGGTTGCAGATTTTATGCCCCAAAATTTGAATCTGAGAAACGTTTCTGTCAGAAACGTTTCTCAGATTGTGTATTCCTATTACAATATTCTTCCAGCGTAGACATATTCGCTCCGGGTTTTCGGCGATATCTAAAAAGAGCGATCACCTTTTGAAATGAAATTTTCACAGGTTAGTTTTATTATATATATCTACTCTACATGTATAATTATATAGGGTTGAAACAATCGAACGGTTCCAAAAACCAAAGGTCTACTTTGCCTTCAAGCAACGAATACTTGGGGGGGGGGGGGGGTGGGGGGGTTCATATATTTTGCCTCTTTGGTCGAGTTGACCTCAACAGTGCCTCCGTATGTCACACTCAAAGGCTGGAAATTTGATAGGTGGCTTTTACAACTCTCCAATGGTTAAATATGCATCTGACTTTGTAATGCAAACCCCTAAAGGTCAAAAACATGATGCAGCGTACCGTTGTGATGACAAAAGTCATGCTGCACAAGTTGTTCTTGGGACACGATTCAAGATATGCGTGTGGGCCCATCAGCCCTCTCAGTTTACGACTTGTGAAATATTAAGATTTGCAAATTAAGGGCAGTGTGACAAGGCTTGTATGTTGCCTTGTTTGTTATTCTAACTAACCGTTCGTTGTATAACTATAAGGCGCGAGCAGTCTGCATTACTGCTAATAAGTGTGCAGTATAAATTTAGAGAGTGGTTCTTGGTTCTTTGTTGATGAAACCTCCTAAATACTCCAATTGGGGTTTGAGGTGTGAGACATGGTGCTGGTTTTGAAGGTGTAATGTTTGTCATTTGTCAATTTCTACTTGAAGGAGGCTGTGGTAGTTTGGTTCATCTATTTTCTTCCTCCATTGTTCATCGAAGGCTGCGGTGGTTTGTTCTAACCGTTGATTTTGTTTCTTCTTTTTTTGAAGGGGTTTGAGCTGTTTTAGTCTGATCGTATTGGAATCGATTGTCATGTCCTCTTCTGACATCCCCATACGAGTGTGTGACACAAAAGAAAACTTGCTCAAGTTGATGAGCAAACATCAATTAAAGAATTTGCCATTGTATAGTCGTAGAGCGATGATCTTAGACTATAATTATTGCAGTATGATTGCTTCTTCAGACGAGTTTGGATCAAGGTTTTTTTTTACAGTCGAAATCAATGCTAAAAGGAATGGCATCTAAATCTTTCAACACCCCCCCCCCCCCCCCACGCATTCGCAAAATTGCACCCCTGTGGAGCTTTGGGGTGGGGTGTTTTTTGTTCTTTCCTTTGTCCCTTCACTTAACATTAATTTTTATACACACATTTCCTTGTGGAGCACCCCAGTCTTTAGAATTCCCCAAATGGATATCTTTTATTTCCCCTTTTTTGTTTTGTCCTTTGTCTATATAACTATAAGGTACCGACATTGAGAGCACTCCCGTTGAATCTCTGTATACTGACAAAAATAATGACGACTTCCCTTTGTAGGGATCGAATGTGTAATTTTGATACTTCGACTGGATGGTTGTGAAAATGCATTAGCCACATTTTGAATAACCAACAATAAGCTTTTTAACAGATGTAGTTTTACATCAGTTAGCCACGGTTAAATGATTACTCTATGCTGGAACAGTCCCAGGGTGAAACTTTAGTGCGGTTTCTCTCCAGAGACCCGCTTGCTAAAAATAGACTTCGGTTAGGCTATTTTTTATTACACCATAAAGTATGGTGGCCCTGAAGGGACATCGCATATCGCATACGTGTGCGCACACGTATGCAATGTCGTGAAACAATTCGCGAATATGTGCGCACACGTATGCAATGTCGTGAAACAAATCGCGAATGTGTGCGCACACGCATTCAATGTCGTGAAACAATTCGCGAATATGTGCGCATACGTATGCAATGTCGTGAAACAAATCGCGAATGTGTGCGCACACGTATGCAATGTCGTGAAACAATTCGCGAATATGTGCGCACACGGTATGCAATGTCGTGAAACAAATCGCGAATGTGTGCGCACACGAGTGCGAATATATTTGCGATGTCGTGAACGTTTATTGCATACCAAGTTGCATACCTTTGGGATGATGTCATATAGTTGCAGACAATTTGTTAGTGACCTAGGGAGTACGTGCGCTACAGTCAGGCTCCTGTAAGCATGGCTATACAATAATGTGTACCCAGGAACTTGGCACCAGGCCAAGTTTCGCCAACATGTACTACAGCATTAAGCTATCTACCTACAGCCTACTAATAAGTACTTGTGCTATTACAATCAAGGTCGAAGAGTACGCACGCGCGAGGGTATTTTACGGTCAAACACGCCCATTTTATGTTAATAGCCCACGTTCGTCCTGGGAAAAAAAGAAATACGCCACCCGCCTCGCTTGCCTCACAACAATGACTACCGCTGCATAATGACTACCGCTAATCTCACTGTAGGCAAGAAACCCCCCAGATCATTAGACATTTTATTCAAAGGTATGCAACATGGTATGCAATAACGTTCACGACATCGCAAATATATTCGCAGACGTGTGCGCACATATTCGCGAATTGTTTCACGACATTGCATACCGTGTGCGCACACATTCGCGATTTGTTTCACGACATTGCGTACGTGTGGGCATATATTCGCGAATTGTTTCACGACATTGCATACGTATGCGCACACGTTTGCGATATGCGATGTCCCTTCAGGGCCACCATAATAAAGTCCACAGCTATGCATCGTACCTGGTTCTGACGCAAGGACCATCATGTTCGTGTTGGTGATGATTCTTGCTGGTGGTATACACCATGCCCAGCTCCCACTCAGAAAACCAAATACACTAATTCAATTTCAAAACTGTCCAAGAATGAATTAAAGGGGTTTCACGAAAGCGAGGAACCTCTGGACAATTTTGAGAATTTAGCAAAAAGTAACATCTTTGAAAGACAACACAAGTTGCACCGTACACACTTTGGGTCTAGTCATCTTTCACCCTAAGGATCTCTTGTTATATTTATTTTATTGAGTTAAAAAAAAAATACCATTAATATATATACCTCATGCCATCTCACACGACTAACTTCCCCGATATTATATACGCCTCATTAATATAATTATGCCCATTTCACAAAAATAACTTGGCCGTGGTTGTTGCCGTTACCTCTTGCACCGAAGCTTTAATTTGCATCACCATGGATGCAGTCTGTTGTTAATTGTGCTTATGATTAAAGAACACATTTTCCTAATAATACTTGAAAAGAGATTGCCCCCCCCCATGGTAATCATCTTCTTCCGTAAATAGCAGCATTGCATATAATTATTATTTCTTAAAATATCTTTCAAGAAGTGACACACACAAAAGTATAATCTTCTTAAAGGTGTCCTTATACGACGAAATGAACAACATTCATAGTGAAGACTTGTTGATTGGGCGTGTTGATGGAATCTTTTCACACTGCCCAGACAGGCAGATAATAACTCTAAGAACTGCATTGACGATCGAATACCATTGACTCCGAACATGGAGGAAGGAAGAGACCCTCCATGCTCCGAATAACCCCGTCGAGTGCCTTTAAGGCGGTAGTACATCATTGGATTTTTGGGAAGCACTTCTTTCCGAACAACAATCATCATAAAAATGATACATAATGGGTGCTAACACATACGGTTTGGGGGTAGTCACAGCAACTTTGAAACTGGAAAGTACAATCATTCTAATGGCCTCTAAAACAATTTAATGATAATTTAATTATCATTAAATTGTTTTGTAAAATTTTAGTGACAACAAGAATATTCAAGCTTTTTGAGAAGTCAAAACCAGGGGTATGGTACAGCACTTTCATGAAAGCAGTATTACATGGTTTTTAAGGTAGACCATTGGATGAAGGTGTCTCTTCGTTCTTTGTACAGGTTTTTCTCGCCTATGATTGTGATTTTCGGTAGAGAAAGATTATTTGGTGTGAACAGCAGTTCTGATCACATTTTTTTAACAATAATGTCGAAGGCCACGATGGGAATACACATCTTCAGTTTAGGAAAGTCAGCGTCAGTGTTTTAATAATTTATAATTTTTAATTTCTTTATTGTGTTCTTGTAGGTAATTCTTAGCTGCCATTGTTTTGTTTTCTTGTGTATTTTTATTGTACGTATCCAGGGCCCCCAGGGAGAACAGTTCATTGAAAACTGATGGGGCTACCCTGGTTAAAGGACGAAATAAATGAATAAATAAATAAATAAAAAACAAAAACCCCGAAAGCAATTTTAATTCGGTACCCAACAGCATTTTGTAACGTTTTGTATGGTGTAAACGTCTTTTTCAGGGTACCACCCTATTTGCGTCACAGATCCACTGCTCGGTCAAATTTTGTTGCCCATTGGATATATAGTGTTCAGATGAATTAAAGATTTTTGATAAAATGGCCGCCGGACTGTCCATTCACACTACCTTCTCTCCTTTAAAATAGTCTGTGAATAAAAACACCCCCAAAAAACAAATACTGCAGGCAGGCATTTCCCCTTCATCCTTTTCTCGCACCCGTTTTTATTTGATTTCGTCTATTTTTAGTAAGGAAATCCAGTAATACTTTATATCTTTTTTTGGCATCGGTTTTTGTTCGGGCACGGGACGTTTGGGGGTGACGTTATCGAGATAGTAATCAACGTCAGCGTTTCGGGTTCCCGCGGGGCCTTCTTTCGTATCATGTTTATTTGGAACTAATAATGTTACGGGGGGAAGAACTCGAAGATGGGTTTATCATCAGGAAGCGAATTTGTGTGTTGAAAACACCAGACAAATTCATGAATAGAATTATTAAAACCCACGGCACTGGTTGTTTGTGAACAGGAATTAATTTGGTCAAGTATCGTTGTTTATAGACAGTGTGTCTAGCACAAATGAATTTATATTTGATGATAAAAATAGTTGTTGTTTTTATAATGCTGTCATAAAAAAAGAAGAAGGAGAAGTTGAATAACAATCTCTGTGGGCGGGTGACCTTTTTATATTTTTCTCGTTCGAAGGACTCAAGTTACGTGTTCACTATTTATTACGAAATGGGAAAACGTTTCTAAGTTGTAATTTTTGTAGGATGGGGTTATGAATGTCCTTAATTTACAACGAGAAAGCATTATGGGTGCATTTGCAACAGTTGACCGACCTTACAATTAATATGCTGGTACTCTATAAATTTATTCAAAGACACTATCATATATATGCATGCCAGCACCAGCATCAACATTCCCATCTGTACCTTATCTTGGTTCAAAGAGGGATGATAATACCAGTGGCCAGTTTCAATCCCTATAATTTTATGAGAATAAAGCTTACCGGTATAGCAGCAGTTCTCATGGCGCTGTATACAAACAAGTACAAAAACGTACAAAAGAAAGTACAATAATAATTATTATAACTATACAATAATATTGTTATTAACATATTATTGAAAAACTTAGGCTGACTTAAAGTTAAACATACATGGTAAGGAGCGACTTTCGGTTCAAAGAAAACAGAATTACAAAGTGAACAGATATGTTTTGAGTAATTGTTTGAAAGAACTGGCGGAGGAAGCTTGGCGAAGAGGAAGAGGAAGATTTTAAAAAGAGAGTCAAGCACAGCCAATGGCTAGCAGCAGTGACAGTGCTACAGACTGGCAAGTGCACTATGTCGCTCTGTTGATGGGGGTATTCTGTATACATCGTGCATACAGCGAGTGTATAACTCATCAACTGCTAGACTCATCATTCACTCGCTGAGTGAAGATGGCAAACAGATAAAACTACTAGCGACCCGTGTTCACTGACAAGTCGCTAGAAATTAAAATGAACTTCTGGAAATGAGACTATCCACCACATAATGTGTTTGTGTTGTTTACACTTTGATGATTTCCTGTCTTTATAATTTAAAAGTTCGACTGTACTTCATACAAACATGGCATAAGCTGAAATCGAAGGAACTTGTACATGTATATTTTATGTACGTTTTATGACGTTTCAGGGTTGCATGAGCTTTATTTATGTACAGTATACGTCAATATGATGTATTTACATCTCATAATGTATTTGCTCCCGAATACAGAAGGTTATTTAGAGGACCTTGCTATAAATAATGGCCCTATTTACGAATGTGACTTTGGCTACGTCCGGCTATGGCTAGCTTTGACTGCAGTGACATCGAGTAACACATGACTTTCTAACGATCTAGCCGTATGCACTGCACAAGTCATTCATTCGGACTGCCTGATTGACAGCCACACTATCGAAATTCTATTGTTATTGTGAATGGAGCAATGTACATGTAGGTGTGTAATTTTATAGCTCCGTAGGATTCTGCAGTAACACTGAAGAGTGTGCATTATTTTGGTTATACGGTAGCTATCCTGTTTTGAGAAAACACGAGGGCGCTCTTCATTGAAGTCAGATTTGGAACTCTTGCGAGTTCACGGACTTTCCCCAGGAGAATGAATGGTCTGAATTTTGACCTGCAGTTTCCGTCTGCTCCCCGACGTGCTGATGAGCTGAAAGCCACAAGCTACTAATATAAGGCAATGACCGTATGCTTCCGCATGAAAATGATTTGAAGAGAAAACAGCTTGTCTACCCTAATGTGTCGTGTACAGAATGAGAATGTCTACCGAGAGAATCTAAACCACCAACGATGTGCCTTATCTTGATTCAAAGAGAGTAAACATGATGACACGCATCAGTTTATTACCACTACCTTATTAGTACATGGTCACGTGATCCAATCAATGACGCATTATCAACAAATAAACCTACCGTAATACACGACCATACAGTCGCCTCATTAATTATAAGACTTACCGCTGTGTTCACCCGCTTTTGGCTCAGTTGCCATAACAACGCATCAATAAAGCATCTTTTAGAAACTGTGGATTTAACCTGTTGCATGCGCCGTCAGGTTAATACCAATGCTTAGGTCAGGTATGCGTCACTGTGCATGCAGTTCTTGGAAAAGAAACATTATGGGGGAGTAATGCAATGAATATATAGATGAGGACAGATTATTACTCTTGTTGTTTTCATTTTAATCGTTTGCATTTTTAGTCAATATGATGTATTTTGGAGGGTCTTGATGGGGATTCGGTCCATCATGATGCCCTACACCACAACAGCTTTTAAGAATTTAATAGAGTTCCACATTCCAAATGGCCTCCTTGATAAGCATCCTTTCGTGGAGTATTCAGGAAGATTATTCAAAGAACAGTAGCTATAATAGGCCTACCGAGTACTCGTGTACGGTGTTTGGCAAAAACACCCATTTATTGACATCAGTGTTGTGGTTTAACCATGTCTTTATTGCTTGTTTGTTGGGGTGTTTGCTCGTATACCGATTCGTAGATTTATTTATTTATATTTATAATATATACTTTTTGGTCGGGGGCTCATATACAAACGTAGTGATGATTGACGAGATTTACTGTCAACGTTTGCTTAATGTAAATTTATTGGCCCTTCTAGAATGATCCCGTCTGAAAAGCACTCAT
The DNA here is from genome assembly GCA_037783415.1 of Leptasterias polaris. NCBI lineage: Eukaryota > Metazoa > Echinodermata > Asteroidea > Forcipulatida > Asteriidae > Leptasterias > Leptasterias polaris. The sequence goes on from JAZGTN010000035.1 coordinate 2,483,759, forward strand.
CTTTGAGAAATCTAATCTTACTTTGCAAGTAAAAGAAACAAACAAACAAACCCCATCACAACATTATTGAACTTGTTAAACACCCGGTCTCAAAAACACTGAGCACACAAGTCTGGTGAATTGGTCACGGGTTTACATTAACGGTACATTTCTGTTGAAGGTACGACGGTTTTGAGAACCCACTCTATTGCAAAATAATTAAATCAATAACACAAAATAAAAAACCGAAAATTAAAATGAATACCAAAACAAAAGTAGGCTTACAATTCCTAGACGTTCGTGATAAAAATGTACTGAAAAAAGTAAATAAGGGTGCTTATTGTCGCATGTGACGCCATCACAGTTATGAATTGCCTCATTATCTGAATAGGCCTACATTCAACAACAACAAAACAAAACACACATTCGTCGGCTAAGTACTGCTATACTTGGTCCTTTACTGCAATGTCATATCAGATGCCCCCCCCCCCCCCACAAGGCGTTAAATGAAAAAAAATGCGTATAGAAAGAGTTAGTCAAAACCCACACAAAAAGGTTATTCTTTTATTCTTAGAGAATGAATGTTTCTTGTTGCGGAGACCACTCTGATCAATAAACTCCATTTACCAGGAGCTCAAAAAATCAGCAAAAGCAATTTGATGAAATCCATACAGATTGCAGAAACGACCTCATAGTCCGGAGCCAACGAATTTTTTGTTTCAGAATTTAAACAATTTTATTTTGCACCGCGGTATAATTATACACAACGACAAACGACCGAAGCCCTAAACACAGACAAAGGGCCCACAAAAAACAAACCCACACACCCGTATAGCTGTTATTATTGAACACAGTGTTGGCAGAAGTAATTAGTGCTGGCGGTAGCTCTCAATAAATTTATATTTGTTTTCGTCTAAATATAGCCACCACCTCAACTCAGTGTATAAGAGGCATGGTATACTTTTCATAGTATATGAGTATATCCCAACATTATGGTTACCGAAGTTGCAAGAAAATAAAATGAAGAAAAACACCCATTTGTAGCACAGTTATGTGCATTCAGATGCCTGAGAAAGGCTTCACCATGCCCGAAACCTTTCCACAGATTCAACTTTCGGGGTGAAACTTTCTCTAAAACTGCACTACTTCAAAAGGGGGTCGTTTATAACAATGTTAATCAGCTCTCCAGTGCTCTTTACCAAGTAAGTTTTTTATGGTAATTAATTTGTGGAGTATAATTACCATACACCCTTCCTTATCTCCCCGAAACTCAACCTGTTTCATTTACATGTACATTATGTCGTGTTCCCTGTGCATGTAGTAGACCTTCTTTGGTTGTGTATTTGAATAAGGTTTATCGCGAATAGCAAAATACCAAGAGAGGGCGCTGTTTTGCCGCGCATGATAGTGTAGTGAAAGGGGGAACCCGGGAACTCGCGCACGACGACCGACTGTAGCATTTGCCCCCTCTGCCCTCTCATGATCCATTGCGATTCTGAATCGCGATAAACCTTATTGGTTTGCTTGCCAATGCACCAGTTCCCTATAAACAAATACAATACGCAGACAACAAAATAACAATAGACGTACTTATTAATTTATAACAATATTTAAAAAAATCATTTAAAAAACGGAAAATAACAAATAATTATGTGAAAACAAAATTCCCTGTCTGCATCATTCATGACGTCAAGCAAGCCTTCAATCGAATTAGAATGACTTATCGTTAATTTGGCTGTACGCCTAATGACCTTGTCTTGCAAAATGTATACTACTGACAATTGCTCTATATAAAGGCAGCCTAATTAACTTTGAGCCGAATTTCTCGATTCAGAATGGGCGGGCCTGCATGTACGAGTTAGGTTCCCCTGTGAAAACATGTATTTTTATAAAGACAAAGCTAGATCGCATTAACCCCCCCTCTCCCCTATGGAGTTACCATAATTTCTTTAAATTAATAATATTGCTTGGATGTAAATCGTTTATATATTATGCGGCCTTCCCCTCATGAATCGCTGGATGAATCGGCGGAACGCAATTTTAATATAGCGCCCTCACTCGACAGGGTGGAGGCTTTCAGAAAAAAGTCAGTAAACGATTATTTGCTGGAACTTTCGGGCAAGCAGCCATGTCAGCGCCCTCTATCTTAGATAATAACATAATAAAAGATTATTATCCTGACACTTGGCGGTATTGCATGAGTTAAAACGCATGATTTTCTATTTTATGAGATGATAGGGCCTATCTAACTGTTTTACGTGAAAGAAAGGGGCGGTAAAAGACTTTGACCCCAAGCGCTCATTGTAGTGCAGCACTGATTGCCGCGCAATGAACCGGAAGAAGATCCCAAATCTGCTTAATTCTGATCTTACGATTTTTATCCAATTAAATGCGGATGAATATCGGAGTTTTTCCTCAACAAAACTTCAAAGTTTCCTTGTATGTAAAGTTATTTAGGCCTAAATAGTACATTGTACACACCCATCCATGTTTTCTTCTATACGCCTACCAAAACTCCAGATCGGCGGCCGGCCTATAGCAGGTATAATAGACCTATCGGCGCCGGCCCTACTTTGGAAAAACTAACAGTTGCCAACAAAACAAAAAGTCATAAGACCTACATTCGACCAATGACATAGCTAGAGAAGTGGTGTATTTACCCTTGATGGCATCGGTGTCAGGAGAAGGAATTTCTTTTTAATCAACATACTAAATAGCAACCCTTCCCCCAGAACATAAAACAATGCAATTTTCAACCACAGCCCAAAATTGTTTGTTCCATCCATCCAGCACCACAAGTATTTGATTTTCAAGACGTCTTGACCGCCTGCTCAGGAGGCGCAATAATTATTACTACCCGCAACTTGTTCTGCTCAAACGTCTGCAATTTTGTAATTAATTCAGTCAAATCACATAAGTCAACCCATCTCTTCCATTGTTAACCACCTGCTCCGATGCAAAGCTCACAAAAAGGGCAAAATCCAGTTTCTATCGCCCATGAAAATGATAACCTACATAATGTACATGTACATGTACATGTGTACATAGGCGCCCTAATGACAGGCACGGATGTAAACTTTCTCTCGTCGTACGCGCGTCGGGAGTTAAGTTCAATCCCTAGCCCCATAATGCTAACTAACATCCGGCGGTTTGTATGAACAGACTACCTGGTTGCCTTCGCGCTATAAAAAGTAGTCGCTACAATTGAATAATAGCCCCTTATAAGCTGTAAAAATATCAAATTTTAAGAAAAATATGATCTACTATCTGTATTTATGTGTTATTGTGTGAAAGAGATGTGGTTGAGTTTGTCTGTGAAGGGTCGATTTTGCCGCGGAAGGATAATAGAGGGATCCTACTGTAATGCGCTGATGCAGTACATGGCATATGCATAATACATGTAACAACATCATGGGGTTTGTCGGCTGACGTTTTGCTATGCGGTCGATACTGTTACTCACAAAATTTATGGGATTATAGCAACGTTGTCTACTCGCACCGGGTGAAACATTTTCGTGGATTTCCCCACCATTAACTTGCTGAAGGATCTGTCTTCCAGCGAACCATAATGGGGAACACTCCTACATCAAAACAAGGGCCGAACCAGGATATAAGTGGTTGGTGTTTTTGTCGTCTGTTGCACTACTGCAGTGCATGTGTGTTGTGTGTTGTCGTAGTTAACGTACGGTGTGCATTTTTAAGTAGTCCAGTCAGGTAGATCGCAGTGACAAAATGTCAGTGTCATGTTATTTTTCTGTATCGATAAATGTTGTTGGACAGTAATGACAGTGCACAATTTTACGTACTTAATGTTTTAATATATTAATGACCCCAAATGCATTACACATCTGTGTGTAGTGAGTGTACTGTAAAGCATAGCTGTAGCTGTCACTTTCCAATGCTAAAAAATAATAAATTCTTAAATAATAATAATGTTAATTTTATATCAAAAAAATGATTGATCTGTCACTGTTTCAGCTACACTGCCTACAGTACTTTCCATATGAAATGAATTTTGCAAACTTTCAGACTGCCATGGTATGGTTGGATTGTTGTATGACTATGCGTATCATAATGAAAGGCTACCTCCTTGATTTGAGTTACACATAAACAACAGCCTAAAAACAAACCAACCATCATTATGGCAGGATGCTCCAGACTCTGAGAAGGCGTTGCCAACTATTTATCCAGTTCCAGATGAGGTTACCGGGTTACACAGTCGGTAGATCAACTTAAATATATTTCACATTTATGAGGAATGTTATTTAATAATCTAAACAACGACGTGGTACTTTCAGTTTCAGAACATTGTTAACATTAACTTTAAGACAATGCAGTTGTGAAAACTTAGCACTGACACAGTTCAATGTTGGTACATGTATCAAGAAGACCAGCATTATGTTATTTTTTGTATAGCATAGGTCTGCAGCATACTCGGACTCCAATAATAACAATAAAGACACAGATGTTGTGAAGTAATGCCAGCAGACGAAATCAACTGTTTTTATTTTGTGCTGGATACCGAATGTTTTGGCAAACCGGACACTGAACACAAGATAGCCAGTACATTAGACCCTGAAAACGGGTACACCAGAACCCCCCGAAATGCTGGATGTATGCCAGCTATAAATAAACCATGAATAAACCAAAGATATTGTGGAGGCCTACACCAGCTTAACTTTACCTCCATGTTTGTATAGTATTTACAATAACAAAAACATATTTAAGTAATAACAATATAATCTAAGGATACAATTGCTTAAATTTGAGTTAACTTTTTAAAGTTAAAATATTTCTTGACAGATGTAGTGCTGTAGTCTTACCGGTCATCAGACTGTAGGCCTAACCTATTGCTGAACTTTCACGCCACATAACAATAATTTTTGCTAAAAAGTATCCTCGCTGGTTTAATCAAAAAGTGATTTGACTTAACATTAAGAATACTGCGGCCAGGTTTTTTCGTCCATAACAACTAGTTTATTTGTTCCTTCAGGGACAGTCTACATACGTGTATGCTACGGTTTTTGCTACCAACAATCACAATAGTTGCTTCTATTGATAGACCTGTATCATTATGCCACCATCTTTGTTGGATTTTCTGTCTTCAACAAGTTCAGTAAACACCGTTTCTCAGTAATTTACAAAAAAGGCACCAGACTATTTTGCCCTTCCAAAAGGGAAATGGTTGCACCATGGTCGGGTCACGTCCAAATTTGGCAGCTACAACTATGGCTGCGGCTACAGCTAAAGCTGGATTGTGCGTCTTGGTGTGTCGAAGTAAAGGAAATTTCCTTAGCAATACCCTTAGCAAAAGTTGTAGCCGTAGTCGTCAGCTCGGATACTGCCTTACACTGATCTGGATGGGAGAAGAACAAAAATGGCTGTGAACATGATAACGGTCTATGGCATTGTACAACTGTTGGAAGGCATCTTTAGAATAATATTAACAGCCACCATTGGCATTTATTGGTAATCTGTATTCTATACTTACTCCCATTTGTTTAGCATAAAGTTATCAAAGGAATGGATGGATCATTGCAATCATTGCAATGTTTAAATAATTGCAAATTGCAAATGTTGAAGCGAAGTGCGATGACCCAAATTAGTGATCCTATTCAACAGCATTGAGATTGTGATGAGAAAGGATTCAGGTGACGGATGAAAAGAAATGCATTGTACTAGAGGCTTGTAAGAATACTTAATTGCTTTCTACTGTCTCAAATTTAACTTGACCTTTTGCAACACACTGCATGCTTTAGCATTAACCATGTTAACTGCCTGCTTCATTGCTACACTGTACATGTTGTTCATTGTTGTTCTTTCAGGCTCCATTTTGTAGCTTATACTGCACATTAGTTAGCAACATCAACTTTTGTTTGTGCTGTACTCATTTTCATTTGTCGCATTGTCAAAAAACTATCAATTGCCAATGGCATATATTCAAGTCAGACTTGTAAAACACATAAATACTGTAGATCTATTTGTCTTCCTCCATGTTTTTTTTCCCCCCACATTACTTGCCCCTTTTTGACACATTTGATGTGTTTTCTCAATGTTGTTCAGTCCATTTGGTCCTTGGAACTTGAGTTTTGTCGTGCAGTCAGTTTTCCTAACCAATGCCATACCAATAATCAAGATCAGAAAACTTAAATGTTATGTCACTTTCTCCTCATGTCAGCTAATGTATAGTGTCAGCTAGTAATAGCCATAGATAAGCCTTTTTGAGGTTTGGGCGATGGTCGACACTGTAGGAGTGCATGTTTGGTTTGGGTGATGTTTTGTATTTAAACAGAACATTTTACCAAACCAATTAGTGCCAGCTAGTAATGTGATGACCAATCTCAAAATGTCTTTTTGCTCAGGTCCTGGCCATGGTTAATTATGTTGTATTTGCATAAAATATACACACTCAGATTGTCCAGTAGAAGTGCTCTTTCTATGAGGGAAATCTCAGAAAGTAACTGATTCTTTGACGTTTATTCTTTCTACTGAAACGACAGCCAAGTTGTTTTTCACATTGTCTTATGTCGTGATTTTCATTAGCATACATTTCTTGCGCTGTACATGTACATGTACATGTATTATCGGGTCTTTACAACGTGTAACTGACATACGTATAAACAGTATACAAAGTGTAACGTGTACTTTCAAATTGAGGCATCTTCTTGCCTCTGGTCTTGGTCTCAGTGCCCAAGATGTTGGCCTTGATTTTGTTCCACTAGAAATTGATGCATTCCCCCTTACAGGCTGAAATTTAAGCCTAAGACAGAACTGTCTGCCCCCTCAGGGAACCAACGTTCAAGGCCTGAATTACTGTGCATCCTATCACAGCAGATCAATGCTGACCAATCCACTCATGTCTCTTAATTGTAGTTTCATTATTCAGCTCACTTATCATTAATTAAAGTCCTTGTTTGTCCCATTTTGATTTACATGTTAAATCCAATCTGAGGGTTGTAATGACATTGTAAATGTCATTACATGTATTTGAGGTTTTTTATGATGAATTTTGTGGCACACACACTGTCTCAATTCTGTAATGTCATTGTGCAAATTTAGTCTTTGCCCTGAGAGGAAGAAAAAGTCAACTGTAGAAAAATGTACTTATTTTTGTTTTGCAAGACTGCTAAAAAATGCATGGCTATGGAACTTTATTTTATGCATTTCCTCATTGCTAAACTCAAGTTGTACACATTTTTCCAATTCACATTTTGAATGGTTGAGTGGTTCTTTTTCTTAGTCCTTACTGTGGAATATAAAAAAGACCCCACAGTCTTTGTGAACAAATCGTGACAATGGAAGTTGGGGTTATTTATAGGGGTTGGAAAATATTTATTTTAAAATGCACTTTCCAGTTGATTGAGCAATTCCAGTGAAAAGCATTCAATGTATTGTTAAAATGCTACCTGATATACAAATGGTATAAGATTGCAAAACGATAAAGCAATGTACAGTAGTACTCAGCGTATAGTGTACATCCGGGTTTTTGAAAGCAGGGGCGACTGATGGTTATTTGAATTATGGCAGTCGTTTACACATAAACAATGATTTCTCAGTTTGAAACATACTAGACAGTGTTAAAAGAACTTTCAGATACTGTACTCAGTAAGAAAGAGAAATTTAAACAAACCCAGCCATACATTGTTAATGTTATTTTTGCCTTGCAAAATGTGCCTACATGTAGTAGGCCTACATGTAAGCCTACATGCTTAAAGTCAGGGCTCGCAACTTACATTAGACTGCAGGCCCAAGGACCAAGGCCAGTGATTTTAGCGATAAATATTTTGAAGTATTGAAGTACTATTACCCATAAGACATATGACAAATGAGATAAATCTTCTCTTTGTGCTTGTCAATTAAAGGTACGGTCACAATTTGGTAATGGCCCGAAAAAGTTTTTGTAATTTATATTCAAAAGCCAACTCCTTGTTTAGAAAATACATAGTAAGCATTCTGCAAAATTATTTCGTCTGAAGTGTCCCTGTTGATTAGAAATCCATAAAATATGTTGAAAACGTTTGAATCTCCAAAGACCGCCTAAAGGATTTTGTCCCCAAATTTGAGCCATGTTCTAGTGTAATTATTTTACAGTACACTGTACATCCTACTTGTTTATCATGTTTATTAGACACGTACAAGCTGTTAAATGTAAACCTTATTACAGAGTGAGCAAATAATAACACATTTAACCTTACAAATACATGCACTTGCATTTGTGCGGTGTGCATAATGGTAACATGCTGAACGATTTTTCTGTCATTCCATTGACATGCTGTGTGTGCCAACACTCTCCAAACTCCACCATTTTTATACAGTATCTCTGTGTGTGTGCAGTGAATAAACAGAGTACGAACTTTGGAATGCCAAATGTCTATCTCCTCAACTGACACCCATCAGTTGATATAAATAGATTCTGTTTGACTGGGAGAGATCTATTTATGAGATATGGAGGGGCGATTTGGAGTGGAAAGAATCATTGCTGAGGTTGAAGGGCTTGATTTGAGAAAGAAAAACAATATATTGGTTCCCAACTGCATTGCGATGGAGTTCTAGAATTGAACTAAATTGTACCAGACAGTGCCAAATGAAATGGGTGTTCTGGGGGATTGAATCACAACATGTGTGTAGACAGATGCATGTAGTTAAAGGCCTGGAATTACACAGAGGTCATGGCCTTTGTTGCCCTGGGCCGAATTTCATGGCACTGCTTAGCGACGAATTCTGCGCTTAGTGCGCCCTGTAAACCACATGATTCTATGGGCGGAAGGCGCAGAATTCCGCAGTAAGCAGCATCATGAAATTGGGCCCAGGTTTTGCCATTGGTTCAAGAAAGATTCCTAAACGAACTGTGATGTGAAAGTAGAACAGTCTGTACCCCTAGAAAATAAGTTGGTCTTTATTTGTTCTTGTAATGACAAGGCTGCTTTACCCTGAGAAAATAACAATTAAAAAATATGAGAATGTTTTTGATTTGGGAATATTATCAAAGGAGTGCCAAAGCCAAGGCTGTGGCCTATTTTAAAACTCTAGTAAAGTAATTTCAGGGCTTCGTGAATTTATACCAGGACGAAATTTATGGTGTTTAATTTGTAAACAACTCCTGGTTTTATCTGTGGTTTGAATAGATCCATGCCTCAGTCAACAGTGTCAACCCACTGTGAATCTTATCTGACCCATTGGGGGAAGAACAAGTTGTAAAAGTTCTGCTTCAGAGTACATGAGAGTACATGTTTATGAACATGTAGAGTGTACAGTACACAAGGTTCTCCTCATGCGCAAATTGCGGCTGATACGCCCCAAAAATATATCATAATTTTTGTATTTTCACAAAAATCGTCAAGTTAGAATGCTCCAGATTGCGCAGTAGGGCTTTAAAAGAAAACATTCCCAAGACCTTGTTTCAATACAGCATGCTTTGGCCAAACTTCCAAAATTTTGATCCAGAATGCCCCACAGTTCCAAAAAATTCTGGGAAAATTCTGGGAAAATTTTAATTTGAACTGGAATATTGTAATGGGCCCGAGGCATTGTCCAGGGGCATGAAGGCATGCTTCCATTGCCTGCTAGAAGTACATCGTGTACTACATGTACATGTTTGTTTACCAAAAGATGATATTTTCATGAATATTATTGGAAGTTCAAAAGTTGTTTGTACAGTACATGTACATGTTCATCAGTACAAACACCACGCATAATGATTTTTAATGGACTTCGCTGTGGTTTATGATTGCTGAAATGCATTGTATCCATACATTTACATTTAAATGAAGATTTTATCAGAGAGATGAGATTTACAAGGGACAGTGTACATAAAAGATTACTACATGGTGCATTTATTGTAAAACCAGGTTCCTAAGGAACAATGGGACTACAGCCATTAACAGCTTACAGGTCCTGTTTCATACAGTGCTGACATTTTGTAAAATTGAATTCAAAGGCATGACGACTTTGTGAAAATTGATTGAAACTGATCAAATTAAAACTAGTAGCAAGAGTATACCAGAATATATTATTTGTGAATTTTTAATCTACAATTACTTTTTTAGCCAGAATTATTTAATTTATTTAGTTTTAAATTTAAGTGCTAGGATGCCCATTTAATGCTGGCCTGATACTCGGAGGCAATGGGAGGCAATTGCCTCCATGCCTCTACTGGTCATTGCCTTGGTCCCCCCTTGAAATGTTTCAGTACAAACTTACATTTTCCTCATTGAGGTGCTCTCAGTCTTACCAAAGAGAAACTGCATTGTCCTTACAAGAAGGAAGAACGAATGTGTGTAGCACTAGCAGGCGTGCAGCATTCCATGCCTTGGTGCCCCTTGAAATATTTCAGTAACATTTTGCATTTTCCTCATTCTTGAAAAAAAAAAAAAATCCATGTTGGCCTTTCTAGAATGAAATACCGGCCTGCAGTGGAATCCACTGGTCTCCCACAGGCCCCTGCCATGCCAGCTTAGTAAAGCACAACAGTCACTACGTACAATCAAATACAGAACTGAAAGCACCATACAATTATTTAAAAGCATACTACAAAGATGTAAAGGGGTGGGGGAGTTTGATTGGGAAATGGAAATGATCCTTGGTACAATTTGTTGTCATTGTTGCCATTGTCAGATGTTGCCATTTGTTTAATTTTCACTGTCATATCAATCTGTAAAATACTGATGTACAATGCTCAGTCTATTCGATTAATATGTAACATTTTTGACTTACATGTATGGCAGCATTGAAATAAATGTTTGTAAAAATAAGATTTAAATCTCAAGGTTTAAACATATAAAATCAAAAGAATACATTTTTAAACAAATGGTCACTGACTAATTTTTGTTGTATACATGTTTTAAAGTGAGTGTACCTGTCCCAAATCCAATTTTGCATTGTCACACCATTCCTTACTGAAACTTAAACTACATGTATGATTGTTGGTGAACATGGGAAGTTGATAGGAAATTACTTCATGCATAATGGTGCCAGTGTTCTCTGGCAGGTGTCTGTGAGGCTGTCCTTATGAGAAATTATTGTCATATTTTTCTGTTTCATACTTGTATGTGCTCACTGTACTATAATGTCATTATATTTCTTGTGAGTGGATGTGTTCCAGATTTAGTAATGTACATTGTAATGGATGCTGTTACGCAATCTCGTCCCCACAGTATCAAGAAATGTGATTATAAATTCATTAATGCAGGTTCATACAGTACTCTGACACCATTACACTCGCAGAGCCTGACAGGGAAAAAAAATCTATACTAATGTATACTCCAGAACTAGTTACATGTACATGTAGTGGGTTGTAATCTCAATTCAGTATTCCACTTCCAGCGGGTCGGCATTTGGGTTCGTACATGTAAATGTTTGCGTAGTTTTTAAACCGTCATGGACGACAACTGCACACATTCCTCGGGCACTCCCCTCACAGATCAGATATTTGGGTTTCTGGCGGACACACTGTATGCATCTGGAGTTGCATCTAGCCTGATTATGCGATATAAAAGTAAGTGGCATTTGATGGAGCAAGGTCTTGCTGATGCCATGCACGTCATCAGAGATTGCTCTTAGAGGCACATCAACACATGATAGGAGATTAGATTGAATGTTGGAGGACAGCCTGTGCTGAAATGCCTATTGATTTACTTCAATTACACTCTTGTGGCTAACACAAATTATGGGCTCATGTTATACATGGGGCATTTGTATGAGCTGGCATTCGCATCAATGTTACAGTTGTTGAAAAACAAAGTACATGTTAATTGTTGTGTTTGCATTTGAGCAAAATTCATTTGCTTGAATTCATCCTTGCGACTTATTTACATTTAACAGGAAAGTACATGTAGCCCCCCCCCCCCCCCCCTGTATAAGTGCATGCATTCAAATCATTTGTTTTTTCAATAATTGTAACAATAAGATTAACCATTGAAAAATTCATTGTGTGTCAGCTGTCATTGATTCATTACACTTTTTATGTGATGTTTTAGAGTCTGATCAGCATTGAAAATGATAAGTTCTCTAGATTTAGAGGCAACAAGATACTTGAACTTGTTGTAGGGATGGAGGAAGTTTCACTGAGTTTGTAAAAAACTAACACTTTTTTAGTCACCTGAATTTGGAAAATATGCACGGCACACACAGTCTGAATTAAAAAAGAGTCTTGTCTGTGGAGAGAGCTGGCTCCCCTCCTCAACAGAATCTACATATTGCCCATCCGATATCCAGGAAGTATCCTATGGGAATGTGTAACCTTTTCAGGTTTTAATGCGAACAGGAATCTAGGCCATTCTGTTGGGATACACGGAAGACAAGCGTGCGGGGTTGTTGTAACCATTACCAGGGTCTGTGCTGTTACCCCTCAGCGCTTTGTTGTGACCCCCAATTGACGCATTAGTGTTTGTGCTCTGTAGATGAGTTGGGTCGTGAGTCAAGTGTGGGCACTTTATTGTGGGTTTACTTGATGGTACTCAGGGATTACAATGCACACTTGCGAGTGTTTCTCAAATTCAGTCTCCATGCTTGGTTGCTCTTAAATACTTGACTGACATCTCTGAAGTACAGATACTGCATTATGCGTATAGTTTCGAAAGAGATGGGCAAAACTTTGTTATTCAACCAGAACTGCTCGAGAACTACACATGGTCAAGCTTTTTATACAAGCACAGATGCACATCTAGGTACAGTTCAGAGGTCAGCCTGTTTTTTCCCTACAAACATGACAAAGCTCAAAGCCACAAATGGTTCACCTATTACTCCTGATAAGGGGGTTTCAGACATTTATGTTTGGTTAATACATGTAGGGCCCCCCCCCCCCCCTATAACAAACCATAATTGTAAAGGAATGTGAGTGCAATTACACTCATCCACACTTCTTTATCTTGTGTCCTTAAAATTTAATGAGGATTTTTTTTTTATTGAGGAAAATTACTACATTGTACCGATGTGGCATAATTGATTTACTTTGATCATCTAACAGAAATAACAATCCGCCAATCCTATATGTCATGTGTAAACTGTTTTTTAAATTGTGGTGTAATTTCACTTTATGATAATAATTGCTAGTCTTTGTGGCTTCTTACATGTACATGTATATAAAAAATAGCGCTCAAACCTGTCACTCAATGACGCTCATGGCACTAGTGTGTGAAGTTTGGTTCTGAGCAGTGCAAAGAGCTCTCCTTAATAATTTAAAGAGAGAAGCTTATACATGTATGTAGCTCTCCCTGTATCTCTTAAAATGAAGGACTGATTGATGCAGATTCATTGTATACACATGTACATGTAATACAGTGTCCATGTACCACCATTGGTACAAATACGTTAAATGTAAGTTCAGTGTAATGCTCAGTGGTACTCCGCCTGTTGGCATCCGTGGACCTTCACAAGCATTACTCTCATTTCTTCCGACAGCTGAGTGCTATTTTTAGCTTACGGTAATGAGGCCAATTTGCCTGGAAGGTTTCACATGCATTGGGAGATAATGGTAGAGATTTGATATTAGCACTGGTGTGATTGTGAGTAATGAAACACACATGTAAATGTGTCTTAAAGAATCTTACGTACATGTACTATAAGGGTTGTTAATCATTGATCAGGATTTAAAACACCCTCAATCCACACCCAAAATATTAAAGCGAAGCATGTTAATCAAACAATAATACACTACGTACACATGTATTAAAAAGCACAATATTAAGTGAAACGTCGAGGAAATACATACATGTATATATACATGTATAGCACACCGCACAGCATGCAGGAATAAAAATAGTTTGCACACAGTACATGTACATTACTAAGCTTTATTTTTATTGTGTGTTTATTAATTATTTATTCCAGGATGTTACACATCTGACTTCTAATAGTATTCAATGCAATTGTATTACACAGCCAACATGTACAAAAGCACTGTATTTTGTTGGCTGTGTTGTACACTTTCTGCACATGGAACGTCCTTGCATGTACACGAGTATACACTTACTTTGCAATACAAGTAAATACATTACAAACATAGTCAAAGTATGAGACATGCTGTATTAGTTATGTGTGCATTGAGCTAGAATAATGTAAAATTCAGATGCCTCCAGTGTTGCGTTCTGGCGATGATTTGAACCGCTCTGTCCATTACCCGTACCCGTCACCGTCTCTCACTGGGAACAGGTTTAATTAATGATCGGCACACTCCATTCTCCGCACACACAGTATAGAACAATATTAAAATATCCCTGCCACACAATAAGAGTATGACGCGGGCAGGTCAAACGTTGGGTTCATTTTCAATTGGTTAAAAAATACAGAGAGCCGACTATAAATTTAGAATCCGCATACTCAATGTAAATTTATAATGTACTTGGTCCATGTCTAAAGAGTGTGATTGATGGTGCTCTAGTGGTTGTGGGCTCAACCAGAAAGGCATAATAATTCAGGTATCCATAACAAAATTATAAATATGAAAAATGCAAGCTGCTTACTTAATTGTATCATAGAGAAAAGTCTGTCATGATGTACAAATTGCATTTTAACATAAGATTGTTATAGTGCGAGTTGATTTGTGGGTATTTAAACATTTTTAAAGCACAAAATGAGGGTTATTACATTAAATTTTTGTTTTTCTTCAAATTATGCCATTTAAAGGCTCTATGGGTTAATCAGTTTATACCTTTTAAGTTGTATCGTGCCACCGGTGGTTTCCCCCCCCCCCTGTTTTTTTTCTTTTTGTCATAATGCCTTTCGTGCAATAGCAATAATTAAACTGATTTTCATATTGACCTTACCATACATGTACATTTGTACATTTGCAGTAGGTCCATACATTTACAGTTAGTTGTTGTACAGTATCAATTATCCTATTGCCTGTGCCTGACCTTGTTGCCACTTTGGTGTGGAACCATCTCATGCCCATCAAAATCTCTCAGCTAAATGATAGCTCAACACTGAAAACCACCTTTGGACTCGGATTATGCCTAACCTAATGTATGATTGCTTGTTTAGTTTGGATACATGCAGTGTTTACTGCACCCATTAAACTACATGTATAGAGGGACACCAGAGGAAAGGGTTAATATTTTGCCAACATAAATCCATACTACAATGTGTGTACTTAATATATGTTCTGATGCTTCTGCTAATACATCACGGTCTTCTGCAAATGCGTTAACATTGACTCCGTGATCAATCATTGATCCATTATCTTCTCCCCCATCTTCAGACTCTCTCTCCCTTCATTCTAAAGCCCCTCTCCTCCTCTATATCAAACCAGTTTATTTGGATTGGCATAATAAATTCATACACCACACCACCATGAGACAACTGCAGCTCAGAAATTAACAGCTCCGGGCTGTAGTATTCTTAGGACTAGGATTTTCTTTACCCAAGCGGTTGTGTCGTGATTTATTAAAAGAAGATGTTTTTGCAGTTCAGGTTGGCCCAATGTCATCGTCTTGCATAAATCAGGGAGCTGTCACTTTAATGTCAGTTGGCTTCGAAACCTTTACTTACTGGTATCATATTTATTGTCATGGCAACAGTTTTCACCGAGTGTGCATCATCATAACTGGACATGGTTTTCCACTTATTCCCCCCCCCCCCCTAAATGTTTCAAGTGTTTTGGCTTCTATCCTTGTTTTTTAAGAAAACAGGTGTTTTGTTCTATCCCCTTTGATTAAAGTGCAATAGTCTTGCAAATTCAAATGAGCCTGATTTTAATGGAACAGATACTGGGTATACAATTTAAAGGAAAGGTGCATAAATGCATAAATACTGATAACAGTTTGTAACTTTAGTAAACTTCCATACACTTGTGTTCAATAAGCACTGTATTTCCTGTGAAAATTTCACATACATTATTGCGGCGGTCATATTTTGTCGCAAAAAACAAACAACAAAAACAGTTTTTGTCAGGAATTTCGTACTCATTTGTATCAGTGTTATTTTGATTTCAGCTATTAAAATAATAAACATTGTGGATTTTAGGGGTTTTTCAAATATTTTTATTGCGACTTTGACAGTAAACCAATTGAAACCAAACTATTTTTTCTTTCTATTTACAACAATTCATTGGGTTAAAATATGATGTACGGTACTACAAGGTTGGATTAATCAGTCCGATTCCATGTTGTACTCGATTAACTTATTGTGGAATATGTTTCAAGTGGACAAATTTAAGTTCCTTTTCCAAAATGATCCCTAAAGTATTTTGTAGCATGGATTCTGCAGTCAAATATTTCCGTTGAAAAACAACCCTCCCCATGGTTACACTATTGGGGGATGAATGAAAGAAAGAGGGTGAGGAGAAAAAACAAGCCCTAGGCTGGGTACAAGGTTGATCATATTAAGTGTTCTGGTTTGAATTGGAGGAGAAATCTGTACACATTATATCAAAGCAAAGCCTTGGTTAATTGACACAGTTGCGTGTTTATGAAGGCATTGTGCTTGACTGCCCCTGGTAATTGAGAGGGATTATTGGACAGTCTGCAGTGTTTTCATATGCAAGGGACTGTGATAATGTAAAAATGTATGTACAGTACATGGAGCTATAGCTCCATGGTACTACACTGTAACTCATACAGTGTATGTAGTATGCACCGCAAAATATCTGTGTTTTTGCTGCTTTTCATTCTACTTTTTGATTGATTTACATTATCCAATGTCGTTAACAACAAATAATGTAGACATGCCCATTATACATGTGTGCTAATCAGCTTGACTCATTCTTATTTCATATTGCATGATTTATTGGCTCATAGTATTGTCTCTAGATGTATACATTCATGGAATGTTTACAATGATGAAAGCATGCTCATCGTTTACATTTTTACTATTTCTGTAGTCATTGTACAGTAGAAGCTTACTCCATACCGCTGGGTGCTTGCTGTGCCTTTAGATCTGAGACAGTAGAAAGTGTTTTTATGTACAGCAAAAATATAACCAGGTGTAAACTTGCGACATCGGACATTTTCAAAAGAGCCACACAGTTTGGACTTCTGGCAGACACAATTTCGACACAATTCATTGGTAGACAACAGAAAATCTGATATTTAATTACTGTCATCAATGTTTAACATAAACAAATTATTATAGCTTGTTCAGTTGTTACAACTCTTGATTGTAATCGTGGTCCAGTGAACCATTTCCTTTGTATAGCATACACAAAATGTATCAGTTGCTACTCAGAAATCATCATTTGATCATTTGCTACTCAATATTAGCATTCAGTGCATACAAAACTTGCTTAAGCCATGTTCGCATTGGACTTATTTTGGGTAAACTAACCGAGCGAATGGGTAACTTTTTAAGTCCAATGCGAACAGCCCAGGAAGTTTCCCTCCCAGGTAACTTACCCGACCCGAATGGGTAGTTTAACTGACCCACGTCGCCCGGTTAAATTGACCAGGTCAGTTTAACCGAGCTGAAAAGTCCAGTGCAAACCTGATCAGGGTAAAAGCCGTCCCGGTAAAAAGCCACATCCGGTCCCCCGATCTACCCGCCGCGCCACGTGATCGTGAGGTGACACGTCGTACACACGCACGTGTTTACACGGAAGCTCGGTTGCACTCAATGCATTCTCGCTGACATGCACCCCGGTCAAAGGTCACTGCGATAGTGCCCTCTTGTGTTTGTCTTAAGTTAGTCGGTTAGTTTCACCGATCGTGTCGGTTAGTTTACCCACGTCATTAATCCAAGTGCGGACGCTGGTAAGTTGCACCTATTGGAATGTTAACCATGGTCTCGGTAAAACATTAATCCTATGTCTTAAAAATTTGCTATACCAATGAAATCGTTCCCTGTGGTCTAGAATTGTCTTGCCTGCCAGGAAATGCCCCGGAATGCACAAGGTCACTCCTTGTGTATAAAAGGTGACAAACACCATTGCTTACAATGTACTCTACTGTATGTAGGAGATAAGGGTATCAAGTGGAGCACACTTTTTTACTCATGTGGGTTATTGACAAATTATAGTTTCCACACTATCCTAATGGAAAAATTTAAAAGATTTGTGACCCCGTGGACAATGGTGGACAACATTACAAATGTAGTGTGTAAACTTGTTCGGCAAAAATAGGAGTGCGTAAATCTACAGTGTAGGTTCGACCAAACTTTTTTTTTTTCTAATGGTTTTTCCATTGATAAGAATTGTAGACTTTGTATTTCAGTCTTGAATACTTAAAATGATAATGTTACAATAAGCTGAAGTTCAACTAGTACATGTAGTTAGTGAATGCTACACATATTGTAATTTGTTGTTACTCTTGTCATTGTCAATATTGAGTATAAAACCAAATTATGTACATTGTGCAGTTTGCTGTAAGGTCAAAGTAAAAATTTAAATGCAAGCAAATAGTAAAGTTTCGTTGGCACTCAGTAGTGTACGACTGCAATTCTAACTGTAATTGTAACTGTTCAGACAGGTTGTCTGGAGGTTTTGCTGATGACCCCCCATCTCCCCCCCTTTTGTTTAAAATAAGCTAAAGACAGCTCTAATGTTTATAAAATTGCCATACTTTACACCTCATACAAACTATATCCTCCATAATAATAATAATCAAGGCATTTATATAGCGTTCTTACACAGATAAGGTACCACAACGCTTAACAACAATGAATTATACATCAGTCAACAAATAACAATACATTCAAAGGAATTAGAAGTAAATAAATAGCCTAGTAAGCAAAATAAGTCTGGAAAAGATAAGTTTTAAGCATTTTTTTGAATTCAGTAACTGAAATGGCATGACGTATTTGATAGGGAAGATTGTTCCAAAGGTTTGGAGCAGCTGCATAAAAACCTTTGGAAGATGAAGTGGGAAGTCAAAATGGACGACCAAAACTCACACAGCATCAAAGAAGTCCAATCTCAAATGAATAGCAAGTCATTTTATGTCTGTTGGTCTCGTTGGTTATTCAACATGTTCAAGTTCTTTCTCTCCAGAATTTGAGGAAATTGCTGATAATTACTGTTCAGTTTGCTTTCTTGTTAATGTTAGTAAGCTGTTGTTGTTTACTCAGAACGTTGATTATACTTTTACACTTTAATTAAAGCTGATTGTGTGAAATGGCATAAATGTTCAAAGACTGATTATGTCACAGCCACTAAAAGCGTTGTTGTCCTAACTGAGCACCAACGAAACCTTACAATTAGCCCCCACATGTAACTCATAAACCCTCTAGTCTTACTCTTGGTAACATTTTCCAGCAAGCTGACCAACAGTTTGAAACCATTCAACTGCACAGGTTGTGTATGGGGGCTGAACTGTACACAGGACTGCACTCCACTACCGTAATTTCCTGCGGATAAGACGCGGGGCGTACAAGGCGCAGGGCCGTGAAATTACCCCAAAAAAATCAAGCGTCAACAGACAAAGCGCACTGCCGCACAAGGCGCATGATCTTACATGCACCTTTGACTGCAAACAGCAGACCGTATCGGTACATCGCCAAAAAGGGGTCATTTTGTTACCCTAAAAGTATCACGCTAATCAACACGTGAATAAATAGAAATCACGTGAGCTTGAAACATGTAGAGACATGTAGAAAAGTTCATTTTAAACTGAAACCAACCTACCGTTCAGCGGCGTTTTCTGGAGATTCTTTCTCCCGTGTGTCACATGGAATTGAAGGGAGTTTAACCAACAGAGGGCGCTACCACAGGGCTGAAGGGAGTTTATTCAACAGAGGGCGCTACCATACGGCTCTGAAAATAATCTCCTGCCATTCCGATGGTAAACTTGATTTCAAGTCTGAGACTGCGGTTATTTCTCTGCATCGGCCACGCAAAATTCTCCCGCAGATTGGCTATCACGCGCTCTAACTCGGTTCAAGACAGAGGTTTATCCACAAGAGGGCGCTGTTTCAGCCAATAATATATCGGCTATTTAGGACAACTAAAAACCACGATCACAGACTTGGAACCAAGTCTATTCCGATGGGGACGTGACATTATTGGGGTTTCTGTTGTTCACCGTTCACACAATAGAGGTTGGGTGAATGCGTTCGGCAAACGTTTAGATAAATCTGAATGCAGTATTTTTGGTACGAAATCGCGGCCATAAAGGAAAGGATGAACACGTTGCTGCATTGTTGGAATGAATTCACGATCGTTATGTATAGGGACATGTGGCCACAAAGGCGGCTCAACACATTGCGTCATTGTCGGAATGAAAATCTGGCGACATTGTCTGGAGAGTTGAGCACTGATATGTACTACGTCAACAATGCGTGGTGAGTTGATGGTTGGCGACCGCATTATTAACCTGACTGCAGCTACATTAAATAGGGCCTAGATTATTTGCACGTCGGCCGCGGGCATTTTGATCTTAAGCGACATCAGACAAGGCGCACTGGAATACAAGGCACAGTGATGATTTTGTGGTCTAAAAAGTCAGATCAGACGCGTCTTATCCGCAGGAAATTACGGTACATGTATCTGTGTACATGTTTATCAGACTTCAGGCTGGCAAAGTTTAGTATTTTCCAAAGCATATGGATAATACTGAAGGTTCAGATCAGACAGTACATGTAGGAGGGTTAATGTGTGACTTGTGTCTAACACTTTATAATGCAGTTCGTAAGTTGCTCTGAAAATCTGTTGTGAAATAGTGTTCAACATTTACTGTTGCTTCTTTTTACAGCATTTGCGCTCATTAGAATATGCTCTATATAATGTAGATACTTTAGTTCAATTAGTGCTGGAGAATTAATCATATTGTTATGTAGATAAGCAAAGTGGTAGTTATTTAGGGGCCAGCTGTTTTTATTGCCATCTATAATTTGTTTGCTTGTAGCCGATATTTTAAACGGTACTGTTGCTAAATGACCAATGTTGCTTTTTAAAGAGGGGATTTCACTTGCTGAGACAATCTTATCTGATCAAATTTGCGCATAGAGGCCCCTGCATTATGCGCTACATATATAAATATCTCGTATTATTATTATATACATTTCTTCATCTCAAAAATATTTGGGGATCTTGGGGATCTTGGGGGTTATATGCGTGTCATAATTTTGAATCATAAGCAGCCATCATACTTTGTGGAGGCAACTGGGGCAATCGCCTCCTAGTCATTGCCTTGGTGCCCCTTGAAATGTTTCAGGACGAGGTTTTATATTCCTCATTGAAGTGCTCCTCACCAAGGAGAAACTGCCTTGCAGTTTACCTTTTAAACATGAAGTATCAGGACTGAATGAGTAAAAGATCAGATTGTCTCCAAGGTGGACAGCCTCTGTAAATATCCACCTCCCCCAATTGCAAATGCTTTGTATGCCTCCATAGATCTGCCCGCACCTGTGCAAGGGGAAAAAAATACTGTCCTCCCCCCCCCCCCCCCCCCCCCGAATAACCCACCCCGAAACTTTGTTGCACACTAACTGTTACTTTCTTCTTTTGCATGCTCCAACCCTCACGATTTTCAGATGGTTCAATCACGCCAGCATCATGTAGGTGAAATCCACTTGATTCTGTTTTTGTTCTGTATGTTGCCTTAGCCCTACAGCATTTTTAAGGTTCAGTTTTTTTGGTTTTTTTGAAAATGTTTTGCTTCATGAGTTGTTTTGACATTTTGTTGTTGTTTTGCCTGCCATGCTAAGGACATGCCTGGAAACTGTTTTTACTCTTGTGGCCATTATCATTTTAAAAGCATTATGTGTATGGGTGAAAGATCATAGTACAGGTAAAAAACGTTGTAGGCTTATTTAGGAGAATCTGGGACCAATTTCTAAGAGCTGTCACTGCAGAATATAAAATGCTTAGGGAATTGATCTGCTTAGCGAAATGTACATAGCAAGTAATCAGTGGTATGCATTGCATTGCATTTTGGCATGGCTGGTTACCTGAGCATTACGTTTTTTGGCTTATCAAACTTGTGTGTTTAAAGGGCCTATGCAATACTTATTTTTCACAATTTAGAAATTTATTTTTTGTAGTTTATTTTTACTTTCTGTATACAATTTAAAATAAAAAAAATTTGTGTGAGTAGTGTAAAATGTTTAAAATTTGCAATAATTATTTTTATTAATTAAATTCCTTATTATTTACGCCGCGCGGGGGCGCTGTTCGTGACGTAGACTGCGGAGAGTTCATAAGCAATTCAGAATGGTCTGGTACCAAGAATATGTTGCGGGTACCATGCTAATGTGGCAGCTGATGCATGCGCTACGTGTACATGCACACACGGATCGCGGAAATTCCTACAGTACACACAACGCATTGTACATTAACAATCACTACGACGGACGTGATATAAAAAGACGAACATACATGGCCGAATCTTCATCATTTTCAGCAGTAGATGAAGAATTTTCGGGAACTAATTCTTCGGATTTAAGTAGTGAGGCTGACAGTGATTATGAAAGAAATGAGGAGCTAGGGGTTCGGCCATACATGTACGAGCCAGAGAGAGGCGACGACGATGTCTCAAATTGCACGGAACAGATGACCGAGTGCTCGGTTGGCCCTGACCACTTTGCCCGAGTCAGCTTGACTTTCGCCGTCCAAATTCTTCGAAATTTTGGGTCAGAGGGAAAACGATGGAGACTGAAACCATCCTTAGTGGTGTTGCTGCAACCAGCAACAACACAGGTCGGTGGCATTCTGAATAAATGCCCTATTTTTTTGATGAAGCAGCGACAAACTGAAGAAACCTTTAGAAACTTCACACGGTACAGTATGCGTGTGACGCACAACACGTACCACCAGGAAGTGAGCCGATCTCCCTAGTCTACGTCACACATTCTTATGATAATGAGGGAATGGGCGGGGCGTGCTGGGCACCCCTAAAATATGTTTTTATTTTTTTAATGGCATAAACGCGGTGAAACCAAAGGTTTAATGGGTAAATATTTGTTCAGGTAGGATCACTTTATGACTTTAACTAATAAAAAAATGCATTGCATAGGCCCTTTAAGCTCGATGAAATTGGCCTTTGTTTACAATTTTTTATTTTTGTTTGGTGCACCTACCAAGTGGCCTGTTAAAATTAAGTAATGAACATATATGTATCATGCTTCCACAGTCTGTCAAGGTCATTCAATATTGGGACAATTTCATGTAGGACAATTCTTATTAAACCATTGGAAGGTTTGGACTATATCATTGCCCACCCAGTTCCAGACTCTTGAGTGGAATAAAAAGATGCCACACCATGAGAAAGGTCTCTTACCCCATCTTCGTTTATATCGGGTGTATACAGTGTCCATCTTACCGGTTTATAGAAGCATGCCTTACATGCCTTATAAGCATAACACCGGATTCAAATTTCAAGAAAATATCCACTAGACCAAAGGTCTTGAAGTGATCAGGGCTTTCACTGGACCAGAAATATATCTTACAAGACCTTGAATATAGATTTAATAATTTGTTTTAGGCCCCCTTATACATTTGCTTTGCCTGTTTATTGGAGTTTAAAATATTTTAAGTATATGTTTTAGTAAGTCTTCAAAAGTATTGGTAAAACACTGGACTGCAGGACCTGTTCAGTCATGAATGTCGTCAGTTGTGGGGTTACTGGCCGAGTACTAAAGTTACTGGACTCTGGTCAGAGGTCTAGCGTGTAATTTGAGCCTGGTAACCCCTGGAAGCATGTAATGTGCAAAGAGTTGTGGTCAATCTCTGATTTTGCTACATGTACATGTGTTTAACTGCATACATATTTACATGTACATGTACATGTACATGTGATGTAGTTAGGGTGACCACCTATTACATGGCTAATGTGCAGTTGCGCAAAATATTTCCACCTTCGACAGGCGTGTGCCACAGTGTACATGTACACATCCTAAAAGCACTCATAAGTCAGAGCTGCAAGCTCTCCCTGATTCTGCAGAAATTCCCCTGAAAATAAACCAGTCTTTCCATGTTCTGATGAACAGTTTTGTAAACCTCCCTGATTGAAATGGAAACTTTTCCCCTAATTATGTTGAATGTACGTATGTAATTCTAATTATCTCCCTGATTGTTGTACAAAATCTTCCTGATTGACAGTATGCAAATGTTGGCGGCTCTGATAAATTTTCAACAAGCGTGCTCACAAAACAGTTGCTTTCGGGAGCCAATCAGCATTGTTTGTCAGTGTCTCCCTTCCAGGAGTTAGTGACGAGAGGGATCAATGTGGCCGAGTGCCCCTGGGAACAAGGCTATCTGATACCCTCATGACGAATTGTTGATGACCATCTTGACTTGCAAAAATAGAGGAATATTTGTGAAAAAATCATTAGGGAGCCATGACTCTGGCTTTCTCTTGCTCTGACTTTAGTCACGTCTTAGGCCTCATTGGCCATTTTGATTCCCCATTCAAAGAGCAGACCTTGCATTTTTTCTAATTCTAAACAGGCAGTGTGCTTGTTTGTTAGAAACTTGATCCATTTAAGGAGTTGGTACTACCATGTAACTCCTGGTAAATGAAGAACCAACTTCTTGCCCATCAGTTAAACTATACAATCTACAATTTTGTTGCTACTGTACCTGTAAAAAGTGTAACTTTTCCTTGGGGAGAACATTTTTTGTAAATTTTTTACCACATGAAGACCCTGTTGTTGGTTTTGACTAGTTTCCAACAATTCTATTGTAGTAAATCGAATCGGAAGTAAAGATTACAGTAAGTACCGTACAACTCTCATTTCATTTCCTACAAGAAATACAACATTCTTCTTTTCGCTTTCTGAAAACATTGGTGCAACATTAGTATTCAATTAGTAATACAAAAGGGTACATTAACAGTTGTGAGTTGTAGCCGAAAAGAAGAAGCCATACAAACTTATCTGAATTAGGAGTTAACGGGCCTGATACTTCACAGAGGCAACGGATGCATTTGCCTCCATGCCCCTTGGTCATTGCCTTGCTGCCCTTTGAAATGCTCTGTGACAGTAGAAATTTATAGAGGCGCTTATTTATTAAAGAAAAACTGTCTCGACCTCACATGATTGAAGTATCAGGCCGGAAATAGTTTTAAATTTAAAATGACTATTGTAATTGATGTTTCTGAAAACCAGTGTTGTACCTTCTCCGTAAACTAAAACCCTTACAGACTTGTACATGTCATGCATGTAGGCAGTTTGGCTAGAGTGTGGCCCAAATCCTCCCACATCCTCTTCTCCTAACGCAGTCCACACCAAATGTTTGGACTTGGATAAGATTGGAATTCCTGATACTGTGATAAGCAATAATAAATGGGCCTACAAGCCCAAATCCTTTGGAATCCTTCACTGTGGCAATTGGATATTTAAAAAGGACAGGCCTGAGCTGATACTTCATGAAGGCAACAGAGGCAATTATCAATGGATGCATTTGCCTTTGTGTCACTTGAATTGTTCCAATAGAATTTTACAATTTCCTCCTAGAGGTGCCCTTTGCCAAGGAGAAAATGCCTTGGTGCCATTGCCCTTTCAATAACGAAGCATCGGGCCTGGAAGGAATTGGCATGGGACTGTAAGGGTTTTACTCACCATCATTAGGACATTGCATTATTTGCATGTTCAACTATTGCAACTGAAGATTAGACACAGAGTTTACTTTTTAGGAAGGTTTTCTGCTTGTATTGGGGAAATATTATGTATGATCATGTATTATGGCTTAGTGCATTTTACAGTCATTTAAGACTGCAGTTCTAATGGATTTCTCTGGGTTTCTCTTTTCACTTTTCTTGCTCTCTAATTTCTTTAATTTTTAAAGCTTGGTTGTTGGGACTCTTACAACTCATTCAATATTCTAAAATGTCTAAAGAAAATCTTAATTATTTGTCAGTACCGTTTTGTTGTATCAATTATATTTACATTTATTTGGATATTCAATTTTGGATTGAACAAAGAAAAATTGACTAGAGCGGGATTCGAATCTGTGACCTCTGGATAAACGTGGCGGTGCTCTACCAACTGAGTTATGTAGCCCTGGTGGTCTCCCTATATTGTCAATATATTTGTTCAGGGGTGCCAGTCATAAAGCCATTCAACCTGTAACTGCCAGGTAGCCACTGGGGATGACACCCAAATTTACAATACAACCTGGAACTGGTAGGGCAGGGCTCAAATCCCACTCTTTAAATCAATTTGTTTTTGTTCAATCCAAAATTGAATTAAAATTTATCCAGTCAGTTTCTCTTGTGGTTTATTACTTGTTATTTGGATGTTGTCACTCTGTCTCTCTGTATTGTAGGAAAGGATAAGGAATTTCAAGCTTTAATTAAAAGGGTTTATGCTTTAACATGGCATAAACTTTCCGTGCCTCAAAATTCCCTGAGGCGTGGTTGCTTGTCGCTCCTGTCTTGATCTTATCACTCCTTACAAATGTTCTCGTAGAGTTTTTGTTTTTGCGAAGCGGAAGTTCCCTGCTGTCATGGAGAATCACCTTGCCCTGGCAACTGGACATAATTGAAATTTCAGGCCTGTGTTTTACTACTTTTATGATTCTCATCAAAGCCTGTTCAGCATCTAGATGAGACTTAAAGCACATTGGATGCCAGACACACCAAGGGCAGACACCTTCTCTTAGCGATAAGTGTGAATGGGTTCTTTTACATGCATTACACAACACATGGGACCTACATGTATGGCTTTACAAAATACGTCCCATCCAAAGGACTAAGCAATAAAACTGTCTTGCTTTAAGGACACAAGTGTCAAGACCAGGACTCGAACCCACACCCTGCTGATCAGAAACACCAGAGCTTGAGTCCAGTGTGGTTAATGTCACAGACATGCCACTAATGGTATTTTAATGGTATTTAAAGTAAATTACAACAAGGGCCCAATGTCATAGAGCTGCTTTAAAGCACAAAACGCGGCTTATCAAAATATGGTTACCTGCCAAACTACCATGTCATCATTAATGATTGGTTTCCTACCAATTGGTGCTTGGTAAACAGTTTGTCAAGCAATAATTTCTACTTTTAAAAGCAGCTCTATGAAATTGGACCCAGGATTTGAAGCTTTGTTCTTACAAGGACAAGGCACTTATCTGGGGCTAAAGGCAGGATAAAGGAGTCCTTTATTAGGGCAATTGATCGATCCATTAAGCCCCGCCTCCTTACGAGTTGACCAATCACAGCCGCGAAAGCCGATCACCATTAGTGCAAAGATCACCAAACGGCTCAAATGGTGATCAGATTTCACGGTTGTGATTGGTCAATGAGAAATGGGCGTGGCTTAATGGATCGGTGTATTGAAGGGGTACCGATGCAATTAATCATGGGCATGGAGGCAATTCCATCTGTTGATTTCATTCAAAATCAGGCCTGAATTTAACTAAATGGATACATTTGTATCTGGCACATGTACATTAGGTGTAATACTAATAGCATCCGATTTCAATCAACATTTGGGATATATTTTTCAGTAGATTGTACACAATAATCATGATTTTGGGGTAAACGACTTCAGGACTTGTGTACATACTTACTTGTGTGGATGTGACGCAATACTAGGACGTTAAATACGCAATAATGATAAACCTACGTTTAATTGTCGTTATGACAACAGACATTTGTAAGGTATCGGGACATCTGTGTGGCTTCCCAATGACGTGAATGTGGTGTACAATGTCATTAATGCTGGTTCTTCACTTTTATGGTTTCCTTGCGGGAAAAAATCAATATGATTAAATCAAGTCTTTTACATAACATCACCTACTCTTCAGTTCTTTGAACCTTTTCTTGAACTGTTTACATGTAACTCTGAGGACAGAGTGGACGTAATTTGAAGACATTAAATCATATGTACATGTACATGTAGTTGTTTCTTGACAACTTCATTTTTTAAGCCAAAATTCTCAGGGAACTTGTACACCACATCAAATGACATTTTGGGCTGGAAATCGTTGCTTAAATTGTCAACATCCCTAAGTCGGGCATTGGAGTTGGCTTAGTGGTTCCTTTCACCTCATTTTGAATTCCCTCCAGACCAGAATCTTACAGGTGGATTGAGTTCTCCCAAGTTGGGGGTTTTCCTGCCACATCTAAAACTTGAATTCCTTCAACATCTTCTCTGCATGACTATCTTCAGGCCTACAATGTAGAGTTGCGGTGCTAGTCGCTTTGAGAGTTCCTTGGTTTCATTACTGATCGGAAAGATTAATAAATAACCAACAAAAATGCCATGTCTAGTGGAAGGAAGAAGGGGAAGGGAACAGACTGGTACCCTCATGTAGGGTTTTGATGATTGCGTTACATTGTACTTTGGTTGTATAGGTAACCCAACCAAGATAGCAGCCATATTTGTAAAAGGCCTATTAAACAAGCTTTGTGCCAAAGATTTTATTGGCATTCTGGCGGCCTGAATTGCTGTGTATGCATGCCAGATATATATTCATTTATTTTCAAGAGATGCATCAAACCTGAGGCTTCATATACATACTAAGTGTCAGTTCTGAAATGTCAGAACCAGGGTATGCCTCAATGGATGCCCAGCGAGTTCAGAAAACCTTTAGGGCGATACAGTGTACTTGTACATGCACAGTATATGAAGAGATAAATTGCCACAGATTGCAAGGTATGACAGTGGTTTAAAAAAAAAACAATTGATGTTGTACAGGAGCTGTACTCAATTTCAACAGCTGTCACAGGGGCCATTGGCTAAGCAAAACATACATAGCAGCGAAACTGTGATTAACAATCAGTGTTTTTTTAAAGCTTAATTTGTTTCAGCTCACCAAGATTTTCCTGGGCGTAGCAGATTTGTGTGTTTATCTATCACCACTTGTTGGAATGTGACCCTGATGGATTGTTATTTAACATAGTTTTTTGAAATGAAAAAAGAGAAGATTTGTAAAGAACAGATCTCTGGATTTTGTTTGCATGTGTTAGATTGTACTTAAAAGATCAGCATGTGGATTGAATATTTACAGTTAATGTAAAATCGGCCTTGTCTATTTGACTCTTTGAGTCTTCAATCGCCTGTCGTTGCCTTCATGAGCCTGTTCGAGTTCTTGTCAGTTTGCTCTGCATGGTCTGATGTTAATGACGCACACATGTTCACAGAATCACATGTATGTGGTCCAATGCGTGATACATAATATTGACGCCTGCATGTTCAAGCAGCCAAAGGTTGGGTTAGCAGTCGGGTTGGCGTAGTACTAGTAGGACCCCAGTTCGAATCCTTCTCAGGGCATGATGTAGATGGGGTTTTCCGTCCCTACCTGATTGTGTGGGTTTTCCCTGGAATAGCTGTCACAACCAGAACTAATAAAACAAATAAATAAAGAAGTTCAAACATGTATTTAAGGCTAAACCCAGTAAACAAACAATCTCTCCTGATTCTTGTTACAGATCTACACCTTAAAGTGCAGGATGACATGAAAGTAGCCATAAAAACTGCCAGGAGTGAATTTTGTAGAGCTATAATAAAGCAGAAAGATACTGCTTTGAAGTCCAAAACATATTTGCTATAAAAGCATTACATGTACATTGTACTTAGGGTGCCATTTTAAACACAATACATTATAAGACATGAGCTGATAATCTGTTTGAACTGAGCGAGACGTTAAGATGCTCAGCAATGCACCCAGCACCAATTTGTTCTGAATTTATTTTTAGCTGAGACAGGTTACCAGCTGAAAAGAATGGTTTGCAAGCATAGTATGCAACTGCAACTCCTTGGTTCATAGTTTGTAACTGGTTTCCTGGTAGATGATCGTGTACTTATTATGTAACATCCCCAGGCCTGATGCTTCTTTTTTGAAAGGACAAGTCATTTTCTCCTTGGTAAAGGGCACCGCTATGAAGAAATTGTAAACTTCTTTTGGAGTATTTCGAGGGGCACCTACGGAGGTTGTCAAGTATCAGGCCTGGACACCCAATGCCAAAACTCAAAAGTGGGTCATTTGCTCATCACAGGAATAAGACCAAGAATGACCTTTCTAATAACACATAATTTAGGTCTAGATACAAACCAGGTACTTCCTGCCGAACATCAAAAGTGGGTTATTTTTTCGCGGCCACAGGAATAAGACTCAGAAAGAGCTTTCCAATAACACATTATTAAGGTCTAGATACAAATTTGCAGTATGTCATTCTCATCACATTGATACCATGGCTGTTGTTCTAGTTGCCATTTCACTAAGTTCAGAGAACTGCCTGATTTTGGATTGGGCCATCACATTATGTACCGTCAGCATTATGTTTGCCTGACAATTAATTTGACATAAGCTCTACGAAGTTTGACCTCGTGTGTTCCATTCCATAATAATATTCCATACACTTTTTGGAGCGTTTACATTTACATCATTTAAAGCAATGCTACCATTCTGTCACAGTGGCTGCCCCACTTTCACTCCAGTTAATTAAATGAAGTCTGTGACAATCTAGAACTGTCCAATTCGAGGTAAATATCTTAATGACTCCGGGCCATAGAGATGACGGTGGTCAGTTGCGTACATCTCTCCTGCATGTTCATCTGCATTGTGAATCAAACATGTTTTTGTGCAGTTGCTTGCAATACTTCATCACTGTCATGCATGTTGTAAGCATGAATGTTTCTTGAAGATTTATTGTGCCATTTTCGAACATGAAGTGTTTTATATGTGCGAGCACATTGTCATTGGCATGAATTACATACATTGTGTTTAGAATTTCCAACCAAACTCTTATCATCTTTCTCACCATTTCGCTTCTGTTTAAAAAAAATATATATATTTGGAAATGAAAGATAAAACAAGTATAAGGTGAGGAACTAAATCAAAAAGAAAATCAGTGATGGCATTATTTTGAAGAACACAAAAATAAGACTGAAAAAAGTATTCTAGAGAAAAAATATTTGATGAAAAGAAAAATGACTGAGTATTACATTATTATTTTTTAATAACTTTCCAGTTGAAGCAATAACAAATCCCTTACATTGTATGACATCACATGAGGTAAGATTTGACGTTATTGATGTGTGAAAAGCACAGTGTACTCGGTTCTTTCCGGTACTCAAGTGGGATGTTGAACCCTGGACCTAATCATCCTAGAGTATGTCTTCACCACTAGACCACCGAGTTCATTGCTGGTGTTAAGAGGCCTGAACCCTGTATGCAGCAGCTATAATTTATTCTTTATCCCTGATACATTTATCACGTTAATTATATCACTGCTACTTACAAGGATTCAAATGGCCTCTTTGACACCCTGTCTGCTTGATGGTCTAGTGGTTTGAGACATCTTATTTGGAATGAGGGGGTAATGGTTTTGAATCCTACCCGAGTAGCCTGTATGGATTTTTTGTTGTCTGCAATACTCAAAAAGCACTGAGTATACAGTGTGGACCTTTATCTTCACGCTTCCACCATCTTGGTCATGTTCCCTGTATCCAACAGCAGTAATGGATGCTAATTATTCATTGTACAAAAAGGAACCAGACTGTATTTGCCTTTCCAGCCTCGGTTTGATTACATTGATTTGAATGGGAAAAAATCAAGATGGCCGCACCCTGATAAAGGTCTACTGCATGTATCACACGTCCGTGTAAGGGCAAAACCAAACTTGTACATAAAGTGAATAAAACTATTATTTTCATTAGTCCAGCATACTCTAGCAGTCCACATAAACATTCCATGATTGCTTTCCATTATTTGTGCTGATTTATCATATTGTTTGTTCTTGTTTACAGTGAAAAACTTCCTAGCACAAGCAAAAGAAGAATGCCAGAAAAAATGGGACTGCCCAACACAAGTAAGAAAATTTGTTAAATTATGTATGTAATCTGTTACATGTACATGTTCATTGTACATGTAGGTAGATATAATGTGTGAATATGTGCACTGACCTGTTGGAGACTTTAGCAGCTGCAAGCAACTTAATAATCAAAATAGCCATAGTGGCCACAAACTGCTACAAGATCTGACTTGCATATGTACACGTATTTATTATCCAAAGTGGCACAACCAAGATTTATCTGGTGTAATGTTGTTGGGTGAACTGGGTCAATAGAATAATGTTGTGTCTTCTCTTTATCCTTTTGGTAATAGGGGAAGAGGGGGGGGGGGGTCTACATGTATGTCAGCAATGGCAATAGCACTAGGCCTAATATTTCATAGGGGTAATTGAGGTAACTGCCTCAATTCCCCCTGGTCATTGCCTTGGAGCCCCTTGAAATGTTCCAGTCCAAACTTAAATTTTCTTCATTGAGTAGGTTTAAAGGCCCTGTACACTATTGGTAAGATCGAAAAACACAAATGTTCACAGATTCACACATAACTTACATGATTTAAAGTAAGTAATGGTAGAAAGGGGTTGTTCTAAAACCCCCTCGACCCCCACGACCCACGACCCCTCGACCCCTCGACGTCCGCCCCGTTATCGAAACGTGTCCCAATTCCAATTCATAACACATCGCTTTACGGCCGAGTAAGAATTAAGTTCCCGATTTAGAATTCACAGCGTGTGAAAAATAGGTTAAAAGAGAAATAATGTGCATTAAACTTTATAGCTACGTTTTGGAATTTTGGAAGACATATAAAAAATTGGGGGGGGGGGAAAGTTCATATTATCGCATGTAACTTGGTCCTTAATATTAAAATTAGCCAATAAGTTACTTAAGATCTAATTTTCTTAAAGAAGCATTAATGTACAGCCTAAATATAAACGGCAATTTTAATTTTAGCATTCTGTGGCCAACACCAAAATCCGAAAAGAAATGGTCTGCGTATTTTCCCCAGGACAAATGAGGCCACTTTATAGCATAAAATGGGCGTATTTAATCCGCTTCCGCACGTTACGTGCACACCGATCATGATCTCGTTTCATATGGTCGGGGGCCCGGGTGTGGGAGACTGACAACCCCAAAACACGTGTGGGCCATGGTCGGTCGGGTCTACAACCTCGAGCTCCGCATAGAGCGAGTAGTAATTGTTGACACAGGACGGGAGCGATCAGCCGGAAATGAGTCTGCCTGATCATCACGTAATGAGTTGGCCTAAATCGTACTCGGGCGGTAAACGCAGGATCCCAGTTGGGATATACTCCTATTCAGGCTCGGGTCGGCCAAGAGATACGCTTGGAAATGCCGCGATTTTTTTTCTGTACACCAAAATTGCCACAGTACCCGATCTCAGCCAATCACGCGCAGTTTGCTTCGTGCGTGATTGGCTGAGATCGTGTCATGTGGCAATTTTGGTGTACATAAAAACAAATCGAGCATAAGTCGAGGGGGTCGTGGGTCGTGGGTCGTGGGGGTCGAGGGGGTTTTAGAACAACCCGGTAGAAAGGGTTCCTTAAAATATTTCTGCCTAAAATGCTATCGTTTCTGAGAAATTAGTAAAACAATAGTTTTTATCACGCAAGATAATAAACTCGATGTTTGAAAAACAGAAAACACATAAGGTCTCTTTTCACTATTTTCTCGTGACCTCGATGACCAATTGAGCTCAAACTTTCACAGGTTTGTTTGTTCATGCATTATGTTGAATCACACAAAATGTGGACACTGATTTTGAGCTGTTACCAAAAGTATACAATGCCTTTAAATCTGCCTTGCTCTTACAAAGATAGTAGCAGGCCTAATAATAATATATTGATTTTCACTATAATAACAAAATGGGATCAGACTGTTTTCCCCTTGCAGCCTCGGTTTGGTTAAAGCCTGGTTCATACTTCCTGCGATTACGAATGCGATATGAATTTTGACACCACAAATTCGCAACAAATAATTCGGAAGAGGTGACTTGTGCTCAACTCCTGCAAAACATTTGCAGAGAAAACAAGAGTTGTGATGTCAAAATACGCTTCGCATTCGCAGGAAGTATAAATAGAAGAAACAGAAGAAAAACATGGCTACAATGTACGCTGCCATGGGTTTTTTTTTTGTCCCTAGCATCACAACTCGTAAACATGATGAGTTGTAGACCATGTTACCTCTGTTTACAGAGTGGTGACCTTGTACATTATAATGCATTTCCTGATGGGCAAGATACAAGTACTACACAGGCCATATGAGAAAATTTACATTTTGTGTCATAAATTCAAAATTTACAAAAGCAACAGCTGTACAGCTTTTGAGATGTCAAAAGTTGA
Source organism: Leptasterias polaris (assembly GCA_037783415.1). NCBI lineage: Eukaryota > Metazoa > Echinodermata > Asteroidea > Forcipulatida > Asteriidae > Leptasterias > Leptasterias polaris. Next base: position 2,517,694 of record JAZGTN010000035.1, read on the forward strand.
GAAAAACCAGACAGTGCAATCTCCATAAAACATAAGATTTGTTGTATTCCTTCCATTGAGCTGTGTACAAATGTGCCTGCAGGAAGTCCAGGCTCTTTGGCTCTTTTGTAAACATGTGATGTCACAGGTCACATGGTCTATAGAAATTTCCCATACAAGCATACTTGACAAAATTCCTTATCAGTTTCATGACCCTTTTTGCATCTGCACATGTAGTCTGCTGTTCCAGGGTTCGTCCCATGCACAAGCTAGCGTATTGGGCCAATAGGCTCGAATTGTGATTTTATTTTTCCCCCGTAGTTTCACAAAAAAACATCAAGAGAAAACCAGATAGAATGCTCCAGGTAGCTCAGTAGGGCTTTTAAAACCAAGTTTAAAACATTCCGATAGCCTTGCTTCAATTCAGTGCGCTTCAGCAAAAAACAAAAAATGGGGTCCAGAATGCCCCACAGTTTGGAAAAAACCCTGGGAAGAACCCTGTGTTCAATAAAGAGTGAATGTTCATCCTTCATCCTCCTTTGTTCATTCATAAATGTCTTCCAACTTGATGAAACAAGTGAAACACTCTCTGTAAAAATTACATCCAAGAAAAGGCTCTTGTAAATTTGACTAAACACTTTGTCGTTTTTCTTTCTCACAGAATACAGCGTGTCTAGACGACTTTGAACGTTTAAAAACCCTAGGTACCGGTTCTTTTGGTAGGGTCATGTTGGTCAAGCATAAAGCAACTGGTAACTTCTACGCCATGAAGATACTTGATAAACAAAAGGTACGTCCCTTCTCCAGTGCTCAAATTCCATTTTCTCAAAGCTAATTTTGTGTTTGATCATCTTCAGTTCTTTAAAAACATGGGAAGAACCCAAAGGTTCAAAAACCAAACCTGAATAGAACCCAGAAGTTAATACAAAATTGGATAGAACCCAGATGTTCAAAAACCATGGGCGGAACCCAGAGGTTTAAAAACCAAGGTAGAACCCAGAGGTTCATAACCTGGCTAGAACCCGGATTTTCAAAAACCTGGGTAGAACCCATATAGGTTAAAAAAACCTGGGTAGAACCCAGAGGTTCAAAAATCTGTTTTGAACCAAGAGGTTTAAAACCTGAGTAGAACCAAGTGGTTCAAGTCTTGGGTAGAACCCAAAAGTTCAAGAACCCGGGTAGTACCCAGAAGTATGAAAACCTTGGAAGTGTAACCGTTGTTGAAACTGTCTCTTTAATAATACTGGAACTAACGTGGAGTCATTGTGAGCGTTGGAGCATGACCGCATGCTTGTGTTAATGTGTTGGCTAATGGTAGCCTGGGGTTATTCATTCAGTAAAAATGGATTTATCAAAATCAACAGAGCCCTCTACAGGCAATAATAAATATTTCCGTTAAAGCGAGGCCCATCATGACTTTGTTTACTTTCATAATCTTACAATACCTTTACTTGTTTACTTCTCATGAATCCAGATAAATATTGGAACAACAACTTTAGAATTGGTGAACATCTTGTTCCCTTGGTTTTTTTTTACATTCTGCAAGATTTCCCTCTGGTTAATTGGTCCATCTTGTTTCCTTCACAAACGTTCTTCACGATTTTCTCAATCGGGCAGTAATCATTTTTGCTGTTAACTATTAGAAAGCTTAAACCAGAAATATGTACTACACTGTATGCTAAAGATTATTACTATTTTCCAGCCAGTTTTCCTGTATCTGCCTTGATGATGATATTTCTAAATCTCGTTTCATAGAAAAGCACCAGACTCAATACCTACAAATCTCTGTTGCAATGTTTTTGCCCTTTTATGTCCCTGTCCATAAAAATTGGCAATTTCATCTGGTGGTGCCTTCACCGAAGGAATATTTGCCTTCCAGGAATGAGAATTTTAAAACTTGTTTCCAAATTGAGACTTTTTAGACCTGCCTGTTGACAAAAAAACACCTGTTATTTTCTTCAGATACAAGGTAATCATGCTTTTTTATGTAGTTCTCTAGCACCAAAGATACTGTTTCAAAACCTCATTGAAATCTTGAACTCATTAGATTACTAAAAGGGGGATATATTCCATTGTTTCAACATGCCTCCTAAAATTTGGTTCCAAGACCGTTTTGTCATTAATGACTCTCATCTCTAAATTACAAAGCTCCAGGTTTTTGTCAAACTTGCTTAAGAGACAGTTGAACATATTGAAAGCTCTGTATTCTACTCGGTGTTTGATCCTCTGGGTTCAATCCCACTTTCTGAACCTCCGAGTTCATCCTGGTTTGGAACCTTTTTGTTTCATTCAGGTTTTTATAACCTCCAAGTACTACCGAAGTGTTAAACTCTGTGTATTTGATTTATTTGTTTTGTCTGCAGGTGGTGAAATTGAAGCAAGTAGAACACACACTGAATGAAAAGAGGATCTTACAATCCATCAGCTTCCCCTTCCTTGTTAGCTTAGAGTTTCACTTCAAGGTAAGCACGACCTGGCTTTGCTGCTTGTCCGTTATCCGTTTCTGTTCAGCAATTGCCTCTTTGCCCCTGGTCATTGCCTTGAGGCCCCTTGAAATGTTCCAGTTGAAATTTACATTTCTCTCTAAAACAGATGGAGATTCCTTATATCAATGAAACGTCTTACCTTTACAAGAACAAAGTATGAGGGCCCAATTTCATAGAGCTGCACAAAAGCACAAAAAGTAGCTAAGCACATCAAAATTATGCTTATCAGATTGAGGTTACCAGCCAAATTACCATCTTTGACTGGTATCCTGCTTATATTTGCTTAGCAGACAAATCATTCGGTAAAACTGTCTGCCTTGAGCAGCTCTTTGGGCTCGGGCCTTAAGCAAAATTCCTTTCAGAATCCAGTAACTCGTATTTGAAAACTAAATAACAAGTGAGTGTTTAGTAATGCATCACTGGGAAACCTCCAGTCTGACTCGAGCCGAGCAAAATTTTGCCAGCTTGATATTCATTGTAAGGTAATCTCGATGCATCGTCCAAACTCACACAGAAATGTTTGACGTTAAATATGTAACAGCTACATGCAAGGTGTATTACATGCACAGGTTTCAATGCCACAGTTGGTCTGCCAATCGCTCCAGCATAAAAAACGTATGAGCCGGGCATCACGAAACGACTACCTTAATTAAAATGAGCCTGCTTTTATTGCCATGTATAAGCATTGATTGATGCATCAATAAGGAACCATGATGGCTAATGAAGCCGCATATTGTAACTGTCTCCCTTTTGGTGGGATGAGAGATTGCAGAATAAGTGTATGTTAATGATGTGTTGTTGTTGGTGCTGCTGCTGTAGACTGTACACACTTATCGTATGTTACTGATGCTACAGACATTTAACATTTTGACATTGTTAGGAGCATTGAGGCTTAAACAAGAAGCAAAACTGAGCAGGGCCCAATTTCATAAAGCTGTTAAGCACAAAAAATACTTTGGAAATTCCATTGTGAAGCAAAAAGTTAGTGGGGCACCAGTGGGGTAACAGGTTAACGTTAAGGTTATTGGTTGGTTACCTGATTCTTCTAAGCAAGATTTCTCTTTGCTTATCAAGTTTTTGTGCTTATATTTTGCAGGCTTTTTGAAATTGTGTCCTTGTCCCGATTTCTTAAAGCTTGTAAGCACAAAATTCAAATTTTTTCAATTCAATTCACATTTATTTTCACTAACATATTTCCACAAATTACAGAACTACATTGTAATGCATATATATAAAAGACAATAAGAATAAACCAGCGGGAAAGCGCATGGAGGCAAGGCCCAAAATAAGCCAGGTAGCTTGTAGCGGCTTGCCTTTACATAACAAAATACATAAAATAAGGGTACATGCTTAGGACAATACAAAGACGAAACAAACAGACAGACAGATGAACAAACTACTGGAGAAAATTACAATGACAAAGTATGCAAAAACTTAAAGGAGAAGAACGGTATAGAAACTATGTTACATACTGGGAAATAAGGAACTTTTTATAAGATGTTTTGAACCTAGCCACAGAGGATGAGGCTTTGATAGACTGGTCAACCGAATTCCAAAGGCGAGGACCATAGTAACGGAGAGTATTGGATGTGTATGATGTGCGTGCGAATGGGACGTGCATGTTGTTACTAGATCTAGTGTTGTGGTTATGAATGTCTTTATTATAGGTGAAGTAAGACGTGAAAAGGCGAGGGAGAAGGTTATTAGTGTATTTGTACATGAAGGTGCCTGTTTGAGATTTGTTAATATCAGAAAGTGTAAGGGTGTGTAATTTGATAAAAAGAGGTAATGTGTGATCACATGACAAAATATTGCCAAGTTGCTCTGAAAAGCAAAATAAGCGCATGGCATTGGTCATAAACACATTATGTGAATGACATAGAATTTTGGCTAGTAATTTGTTTTGTGCTAAGCAACATTTGTATGGGCCTAGGAAATTGTTGTGCTTACAAGCTTTTTCAAATTGGGCCCTCACAGCATTAGGGAAAACAGTAGTATTGCAGGTGCTTCTACATGTAGGCCGCATACAGTAGATCTGATATATATTTAATTAATTGGCATGTTGCCTCTGTTGACTGCTTAAAGTTCAGGGTCATGCATCCAGTTCTAGAATGCAGACGAATCAAACAGCACACATTGAGTTGTATACAGTACATAACGTACAATGTGCACATGGACAGGAATGTACATTGTAGGGTCAAGTTTAAACATGTACATGTATAGGAGGATACCCGAACAATTATAAATGGTCTTGCCCACCACCCTATGGTTGCATGCAATGCATCAACACCATCTTTGTTTGTGGTACCCACTGCTCGTTACAGGATTCAAACTAGCCTCTGGTCTACAGAGTTAATACTGTGCTTTAGAATGAGGGGTATTGGGTTTGAATCCCACTCAAGTAGTATAACGTGGAAATTTGTTGTTTTTTGGGGGGGGGCCATGACTTGGCAAGCACTGAATATATTGGACTTATCCAGAGCTGCCAACTCTCCCTGATTCTACAGAAAGTTCCCTGAAAATAAACTAATCTTTCCATCCGTGTTCTTGTGAATGACTTATTGAAAGTCTCCCTGGTTATGGAAACGTTGTTCCCAATGTGTTGGATGTAATTTTCTAAATGTCTACCTGACTGTTCTACGAAATCTCCCGGATTGCAAGATGCAAGTGTCGGCATGTCTGCTTAAAACCAAATACATATTCTTTATCCCTAATCTACATCTTTGAAATAGTGCCATGATCTTAATTTTCTCCCATTTAAAACAACATACTGTAATCCAAGAGGGCAAATAGTCTGGCAACTTTAATATGAAAATAAATTTGGTATTCATGACTGTTATTGTGGAAGGGGGAACATGACCAAGACTGCGGTAGCATGATAGCATTATTTGAATGACTGTTACACCGTCCCAATCAATATTACCGTGGGCAGAGAGAATACGAAGATTGTGTTGCAGTCTCTTGCATCATTTTTTAAGATTTCAGCTGCTTGAGATGGAAATCAGTTGTTTTCTTGTTAATATTTGTTTTGTGGGTGGTTGGGAATGATAGAATATGTTAAAACTTACAACAAATTTATTTTTGCTCAGGATATGTGTGGGCTTTAAAAAGGGAGAAAAACTATTTGTCCATTAAAACCAAATTTGCGAAGAAGAAGTAATGTGCTGTTTAAAAGATGTTTTTAAATCACAAAATTTTGCATAACTCATTTATGTGCTAATATGAAATGAGCTGGGAGCCATTCACAAGTACATAGAACTTCATGGAGTTATTGTTGGTAACCTGTCTGTGCTGAAACATACTTTCTCTGCGCTTACTAATTGATTTATTTACCTGGAAGTGCACTGAGTCTATGATCCCCACTTCCCTGATTTTGACCCTCGTGTTCTTTGAAAATGTTCCCAAATTATGTACACTGTAGTCCTAAACATGAAGGTTGACTACCTTGATGTTCTGGGTCAAATTTCATTGAGCTGTTTAAGCAAAAATAAGTGCTTAAAAATTGTCTGCTTAGTTGAAATGAGCAGGATACATACTGTACAGTCAGAAATACTGTATTTGTGACGTGGTATTTTGACTGGTGGCCTTATTCTGTTAAGCATAACTTTGTTTTGCTGAGCTACTTTTTATGCTTTTAAAGCAGCTGTACAGTGTATGAAATTGGGCCCTGATTACATGTGTAACCCACAGACTTGACAGAAAGAAGTATCAAAGTGAAGGGAATTCCTGACCTGCAGTGCAATGCCATGTCTTTGATGCTCTTCGTGTTTACGACTTCAATTCCCTACCATGGTTTGAAAGCCAAACAGCCTACAAAAGCAGGGTCACTCCATGGAATCAAATCATGCAATGGATAAAATCTCAAGTTAAACACAGCTTGAGATCAAATTGCCCTGAAGGGGGTAAAGAGCGTCTCATGTACGTGTGTCCCTCCCGTCGGGGGCGATTCCCAGTTTCCCCAACGTCGCGAGTGAGTGAATATTTCCCCTCCGCATAATAACCTCCTTGCTGTTTTTCATGCGCGGACACAGGACAGTGTGATCTGTCTACATGTAGGTTAAAGTGATGCGACGGCAACAAGCTAATTTGATTTCAAATGAGCAAATGAATATTCAGTACCAAGCTAATTTGATTTCAAATGAGCAAATGAATATTCAGAACCAAGCTAATTTGATTTCAAATGAGCAAATGAATATTCAGTACCAAGCTAATTTGATTTCAAATGAGCAAATGAATATTCAGTACCAAGATACTTTGATTTCAAATGAGCGAATGATTATTCAGTACCTTACATATGTAAATGGCGTGAAGTGGACACATGTATCAATTATGCATAAACAATTTCTGGTGTAAAATTGTGAATGTGAGAAAACAGTGACAGGAAATTTTGTTTTAAAAAGCGTTGCTTGCCTGGAAAAAAACATACAACTATTCAGCTAATTGACTGATTTACTCTTCTCTTTTTCTTCTTCTTTTTAAGAACTGAAAAACACTTACATACAAATTTGTGTGTGATTTACAAACACAAAGTTGCATGTCTGCTAGCTACTCTGAAGTGTTTTGGGGTTGTTGTTACCCCAGCAGGTACATGTAGATCACTACAAAATATTTTCATTAACCCTAATCTAACCCCAAGTGTTTTTGGCTAGAAACCCTCCTGTATTCTCCAATGGTAACTCAACACCAAAATGTTTGGACTAAGATAGGATTGATACAATGTCTGGCCATGTGATCAGGTGATAAGCAATTTTTTTTTGGATGTACATGTACAGTCCTCAATCCTTGGCAATCAGACAATTTCCTAAAGAAAATTTTGGAGGGTAAGGTTACATAGTGTAGACCTTCATTGTATTTTATGAATTGATTTACAAATCTAGAACCAAATCTCAGATGGTATCATTTCCCTTTTTTTTTCCTTTTCTTTTTTCTATAGAAGGCAGTAACTGTTTCTCTTCAATAGCAGTACAATGCTATACAACATTTGTTGATTGCTACTCACAAAGCATCATTTGATTCGTAAAATTAGCATTCAGTGTGCACAAAACAAGTATAAATATTGTGGTTTATGCGCAATTGCTTCATGAAAACATTCACTGGTATGTTTGAGTTATGAATAACAAAACATGTTATGATAGAATTAATATGCATTTGGTTGCATATGAGTGCATACAAATGTAGTTGCAAAATATTACCAGGACACGTGATCCAACAATCAAATGACAAGGATGTTACTCTGTGTGCACTATAAAATACAACTTGTGTTCTAGTTGTCTCAGAAAGAACAGATGAGTGAGTCCAAAGGAATCGTACATTTTGAGGCAAAATAAAAAGTTATTTTGTTAAAATAACAAAAAATATGAATTTAAATCAGCTTCCTAGATTGTACATTACATCTTACTAATACATGTATAGTTGTAGCGTTAATTTAAGTACTTGGGGATGAAAATGCTTCAAGTACGTTATTTTTTTATTGTAAAACAAACAGCCTTAATACCATGTTGTCAAGCTGTTGGTGAATTTCACCTATTACACATAAGCAATAACAAATCTCATCCTGATTCACAGATGGCGTCCAAGGTTCTCATAATAAATAAACACAGATCCTTTAAATTACGTTTCATTTAAAAATGTTAAAGGACACCCAGAAATAAACGTGTGTACCTTAGATTTAAAATCTTGTTTCTCCTATTTTTTTATGTACACATGCCAGGGCTTACATGTGTTTACTGTACTTCACTTGGCCTCTATCAATGAAAAACTATACCTTGCCCCTCATCAAAGAAAAACCGCCCTGCCCTCTATCAATAACAAACTTTCCCCTTCATCAATGAAAAACTGCCTTGCCGTCTATAAATGAAAAGTAGCTTGCCCTTCATCAATGAAAATTGTCTTGACCTCTATCATTGAAAAACTGCCTTGACCTCAGATTTTGTGTACAGGATTATAACCCTTGAGAACTAACTACTTTGTACATGTAGGGCACTAGCCAGCCAGATACACTTGGATACAATTTATATTGTGTTTTTAACAAGCATTTGACCAGTGGGCCACTGTTGAGGGTACTACTTTTATTTTCAAAAATTAGTTTTTATAGTTTTTACCTGTAGGGTCAAATTTCATAGAGCTACTTAAGCAGAAAAATTGTGCTTAAAGGTATTATACAGGATTGGTAGAGCTGACAAAATAATCACAGACAGTGTTCATGCTTTGTGTAATCAACCACATACATGAAATAACAAACCTGTGAAAATTTGAGCTCAATTGGTCATCGAGGTCACGAGAAAATAGTGAAAAGGGACCTTATGTGTTTTCTGTTTTTCAAACGAGTCGAGTTTATTATCGCGCGTGATAAAAACTATTGTTTTACTCATTTCTCAGAAACGATAGCATTTTAGGCAGAAATATTTTAAGGAACCCTTTCTACCATTACTTAACTTTAAATCATGTAAGTTATGTGTGAATCTGTGAACATTTGTGTTTTTCGATCTTACCAATAGTGTACAGGGCCTTTAATATTTTTCTGCTTAGCAAAACTATATGGCAGGAAACCAGTTATATTTAGTACATACAGTATGAAATGGTATTTTTAGCTGGTAAACCTTTTTCTGGTAATCATAAATTTGTTGTATTCAGCAACTAATTATGCTTTAACAACTCTGGTAAAGTTGGGCCCTGAATATTAAAAAAAACCTGAGGATCTTAAGACATAAAAACATTGATGTAGAAATTAGTGAAATTGGAACACTAGTTGGCAGCAGACTTGCAGTGCACCAGGCCATGAATTACACGGAGGCCATGGAGGCCACTCTTGCCCCTGGTCTTGGCCGTGGTGCCCCTTCAAAAGTTCCCCATAGACTTTAAGATTTCTCAACGGTGCCCTTTGCAAAACATTTTGTTAATGGCCTTGCCCACTCAAAGATGAAATTGTAGGCCTGGTGTACTAGGAACATCTCCATTGTTTACATAGTTTCTGAGCATACGCAAATTTCCAAGTACATGTACATGTAACTTGTAAGTCTGCTGCATGTTAGTAACTTAACAGGGCTCGAATTTGACACTGGATCACCGGCCCAAGGCCAGTGATTTTAGCCCTGGGCCAGTAAACTCATGTCCTGACAAGTACAGTATTGTTTTTCAATTGAATAATAGTACCTCACTGTGTATTGTGTATTATCTTTAACAGAAAGAAATGGTGTTCCAACAGGGCTCGAATTTTACACTGGACCACAGGCCCAAGGCCAGTAATTTGGGTGTTGGGCCAGTAAACTTATGAACAAAACAAGTCCAATGGTCTTGTGTTTTTCAATTGAATAACAGAAACACATTATGTTCAAGTGTTGACTTTGGGTCTAATAAATTATCTTTCAATTCTATGAGTAATTACGTGTACTCTTCTCTTACTTGTCTCAGTTCGGGTTCATATAAAAGCAGTCAAGTGCATGTTAAACTGTGGCAGCAAGTTTTTTTCTTTTCACATTTTGAATCAGGTCTTGTAAAAAAATGTCTGGTCCAGTAAAGATTTTGAGCTACAAGCCCTATAGTCTTGTGGATTTTCTCCCCAAATTCGAGCCCTATCCAATGTTAACTTTGAGTATGATAAAGACAATTACGTTGAGTATCAAATATACTAACCCATAAGACAAATGAGATCTTCTAATAAATAGTTCAAATATAAACAATTTACATGTTAAACTGTGTTGTAGAAAGTTCTTTCTCATGAAGATTCCGGTCTTGTAAAATCAATTCTGGTCCGTCAACATTTTGAGCTACATGTACATGTACTGTACAAGCCCTGTGGTCTTGCGGAATTTTACCCCAAGTTGGAGCTCTGTATTGTAAATCATTATAAATGTAGCATCCTGTTTACAATCAGTTTCAATTTAATTGTCCAGCTCTTTGTTAACTTGGAATGACACTTCTATTTCTTCTTTTCTTTTTAAATACAAAATCTGTAAAGAGTTGTACATTGATTATTTCTATGGACATACATGTAAAACAAAATTGTAGCCATAATCAAGCCAGAGACAGTACATGTGTGTCTTTATATCTTCAAGTCAACTTCCATTTTAATTAGGCACGCACAATGTTATGTATCACAGCCCAGCTACATGTACCTTGCGTAATTTAATTACAACTATAAGGCCATTGCGTCTCTTGACATTTAATAAATCTGTTTATTAATGACCAGTCATCTGCCATTGTAATGGCTCGTTTTAGAAGTATTAAAGGTGCCTGTACAATGTACATGTACCTGTAATGGTTTGTACTGTTGACTCATTGGCCAGTCTGTTAAATCCATTTACACAAAGTTAGCTCCAAGTGATCATCGTTCACACAACACTATTGGTTTATGGGTTATTTCTAAAAAATTGTCACAGCAGCCGCAAACCGCTGAATCGCGACATAATTTACAATCGTTAAAAACAATAAGTAAACAATAAAAAGAGAAAACACGTGAAGAAACCACTCAATGTGTTGCTCTTCAGATTTTAACTGAACTTGCCCATAAAATATACTCCCCTTGGGCTGCTTGATTTTGATTGATTCATTGGATATTTTAAAATTGTGTCAGGTCGACTTTCTGAGGTGCATGTATTTTTGAGCAGGGCCCAATTTTATAAAGGCTGTTTATGGTAACTTTTGTGCTGGCCTAGATACCATTTAGCAGAAAAATTGTTGTAATCAAAAGTGTATAAAAACGATCAAATACTTGACAGTGCTTGTGGGCATTCACAATGGCTTTGCATTGTTACGTCACTCATCTACTTACAAGAACTGCTGGAAGGCTGACATGCTTTTTGCATTGTTTACAGTTAGCAGTGTTTGTGAAATAGAAAGTGCTAAAGGCTGCTCGGTAAGCAGAAAACTTCTGCTTACAGCCTATTATGAAATAGGGCCCTGATGTCTAATACAGAACCACTAGACCACCAAGTGAAACCCAGTGATGAGAGGCCAGTTTGAATCCTGTATTATTTTAAACTAATTTGGGGTTGAACAAAGAAAAACTTACTGGAGTGGATTTGAACCTGCGACCTCCAGACAAACCTGTCATTAATCCGGAGATCACGGGTTCAAATTCCACTCAACTAATTTTTATCTTAGTTTAACCCCAAATTAGTTAGAATGTATCCGGTCAGTTTCCCTGAAGTTGTGGTTTATTAGGCTTACTTGATTCTCATAACTAAACAGTAACTAAAATGCCTCATTCCTGGCGTAAAAACTTAAAGTTCAGCTCGTTCAATTAATTTATTGGAAAGCATTGACACTTGAAAGTGAGGTTGCCGCCTGGAAACATACACAAATAGTCTGGTTACCATCGTAAACATTGCACACTATTAACGCATTGTGTGCTGGGAATAAGACATTTATAGATGGCTGATTACTAAATGGGTGAATTGAATCCAATCATCAGACCCAGTCCATTTCCTCGTAGCGAGGTTCATGTGAGAGTGGCAAAGTACGTGCTTTTTGGGACTTGGTACATTCCATGCACTCTCAACACCTGTATGCTCCAGGGACCTTTTTGATTCAGCAGTTTAATGAAATTGAATAAATTTGAATACATCCACACTGTACAGCTTAATTTGTTTTCAAATTGGCTTGTGGATTTTACTTGAATTTCTATAAGTAACATTACAATGTATGTATGTAAGTCAAAATTTGAGAAATTTTATATTTTTGAAAGATGCATTTTATAAAATCTAACTAATGGCATCATTCATGTACAAATGTATCTCCTTATCAGATGAAAACAAACAACATAATGTATGTTTTCATCAGTTCATAATAAGATAAAAGGACAACAGAAAGCTCTTCAATGATTGTACAATTTTTACTTGTGACGTACGGGTCAAGAGAAAGCATAGCGTCATCAGCAGTCAAATATTTGGATGGAATATTTTCTCACACAAATGTCTGATGTTTAAACCAGAACAAATTCTGCTGTGACTCAGAATGAAATTCTTTAATTCAGTAACATTTAATGAGAACGAAGTTAGTCTGATTTTTGTGTGTCTGTAATCAAGTTTATTCTGATTATAATTTTCTGTAGAATGTCATGGAGTTTGTCATGGAATGACAAAGTTGGTCCAACAACCCGCCCATGAATGAGACATCAAAAACAAAGAAAAAACAACATCGAAAGTCAAACCTTTGCAATAATTGCGTCAGATTTAGCATTGAACATAAAAATAGAAATAGCCAAAATTATTTCCCCTTCAATCCAACATCGACGCTGTCCCATCCTCTTGCGTAGATAGGGGTCCTCATCTATCTAGCATCGCCACGGCAACCTTGTTCCATAGTAACTGTCTCCATACCCAGGGCCCGACATTGCAGATTTCAACGCCTGTTGGAACGAGTCTGTGGTTTATTTTTTTCTCCACGTCTTGTTGCATGTCAATAAAGATTTGCATTTCTGTAACGAATCCACGGTCTTCCAAGCTCCCTCATTGTGTGTGAACATGCACACTCACACTGTATATGCCACGCTGCTCAGTCAGTGCATTTTGGAATGGGGCAAACAAGGCAAATGACAAGTTGCATATGGTATTAATAATAACCAGTGACGGCATATCAAGGAGCCTTTTAAAGGGAAGGTATACGTTTGGTAATTACTCTTAAAATTAATGGCATTAAAAGCTCATTGGTTAGAAGCCTACAGCAGCTTTCGATAGTAAAAAGCCTTTTGAGAAACATTTCACTTCGAAGTAAAGTAAATGCAAAAAGTTAGCAGTTATGCCCCAAAATTTGAATCTGAGAAGCGTTTCTGTCAGAAACGTATCTAAGATTGTGTATTCCTATTAGGGATTATTCTTCCTGCGTGGACATATTTGCTCCGGATTTTCGACGATATCTAAAAAACGAAATTTTCACAGGTTAGTTTGATTGTATCTACATTTATGATTAAAACAATCAAACGGTTCCGAAAACCAAAGGTATACTTTGCCTTTAACAGAGTCTCATCAGTGTTTGTTACTCTAGTCTTATGATGCTCTTGCATGGCCTTGGATGACTCATTCATCACAAACATCTAGAAAGAAATAATCAACATCCACAAATGAAATATAATTAAACAGAATGAGATTTAAGTATTAAAAGCATACATTAATCAAAATTTATCAAATTGTGTACAGATGCTTCCAGTGACTCCTTTAAAAAGCACTTGTTTGTTGCTAAATAACAAAATAGTCAGAACAGAACATGTACACAGTCTATATTGTACACGCCTGATATTTTATGGAGGCAACAGAAGCAACTGCCTCTGTGCCCCTGATCATTGCCTCGGTGCCCCTTGAAATGCTCCAGTAGAAATAAAAGTTTCCCTCGTAGAGGTGCCCCTAATGGAAAATCTGACTTGCTCGTACAAGCAGGAAGTATCAGGCCTGCATGTAGCACACCTATAAAAAATAACGCCCACATACACACATGGTTTACGGCACGGTATTCTGCATATTTTGCCAATAGTTAACATACATGTACATGTTAAACATATGACTGTTTTGTCTTGTGTTTTTTACACTGTACTTTCCCTTCTCCCTCAATGAATGCCTGAGAAAAACTGGATGTTCATCTGTTTCAAATTGAAGATTACAAGGTTTTCATTAACTTCCTGTTTTGGCCTAGTTTTGGCCTAGTTTTGGCCAGACTTGGCCTAGTTACTCCAATACTCGTCTCTCCTCACCAAATTGTTTAGACTTGGATTTAAGATTATGCGTGACCCTGTGATAAGCACTTCTTTTGGGGGCGTACCAGCCCCAGTCCTTCTTAATTGTTACCTTGAGCAATTGAAAGGAATTGGGACTGTGCGGCTATGTCCGAAATGGTGACTATGGCTAAGGCTAGTGCTGGATCAGCATATCAACATACAATGTTGTCCTTAGCAACACCTTTAGCAACAGTCGTAGCCGTAGTTCGGATACAGCCAAAGGTTAAGTAATTCTTGTATTTCTGTAAAAGTCCTGTTTTGAGTTATGTTACAGTGTTGGTTAACTCTTGATTTGTTTTTGTTTACATCTCCAGGACAACTCCAACTTGTACATGGTGCTGCAGTTCATACCTGGCGGAGAAATGTTCTCACACCTAAGAAGGATTGGGCGTTTCAGGTAATAATTTGCACTGATTGCTTAAAACATCAGACTAGACTGCAGGGGTTGTGGGTTCGAATCCCACCCAAGTTGCCTCTGGATTAATTTTCTCAAAGGACTCTTACTTAAGCAAAAAACGGTGCACATCCTACATTGGTGTAAGGGCAAAACTAATTCGCACTGATTACTTTATACATCTGCTCTAGAATGCAGGGTTCATGGGTTCATATCCCATCTGAGTTGCTCGTCCCGATATATATATTTTTTTTCAAAGGAAATCAAGAAGTACTGAATAAACAGTTCATATCACACATTGTTGTAATGTTAAAATCAACCTTTTATGCACTGGTTTAGTTTTTTTTAAATCGGCTCCACAATACACAGGTTTTGGGTTTCGAATCCCACCCTACATGTGATTTTCTGTAGATTTGTGTCCGAAGGGACTTGGGAAGTTCTGAGTAAACTGTGCACATTACATAGGCTTAGATTGGTGTAAGTATAAAACCATTTTTATAATGATTACTTCAGCCCTGTTTAGGTTGCTAGAGTAGTGGATTCAAATCCTACCGGAGTTGCCTGGTGGATTTTGTCCCCATTAAACAATGCCTACACATCGGTGCGAGGGTAAAACTCTGAGACAACTAATGTGACATTACTTACAATGTACAAGCAGATTTTTGTTAAAAAAACATGTGCAGCTTAAACAATTATTGTCCTCTCCCCAAGCCAACATGGATTTTGAACAACGATGAGATTTCACATGGATTTGTAACGGGGTTTGAAAGATAACAATGAGCGGGTCGTGTTTTGACACTTTCCACTCCCGTTAAAGAGAAGTTCATCTTGACCCCTCCGGAAACAAACCCATTATTAAGTACTTCTCTTCTCCATGTTCCATCTTCCTAGCCTCTTAAAGTTGATCATCCATAACCTTAGCAAATTTACCAACCAGTGAAGGCGGGAGAAAGTGCAAAAGACGACCTAGGTTTCACGGAAGAGCCGGGTAACATCGATGGACTAGACGCAATTGTTGTCGCAGTGACCTGATTTCATTATAATCGAGCGTGTTCAACAGTAGGCTTGTTATCTCAGAGAGACCTGTATCTTGCGTGTGTAATATTGATCTTGTTGTTTGTTAAATCTAAACTACCGGGAAAGAGAAAAGGGTGTCCATTGCCGCAAGGTCTGTTACTGTGGTAACACACTGCTAAAAGTAAAACACAATAATATCATGAAGTAGAACAAACCAATTTCAAGATGCTCTCTCCTAGACCATGGCCTAATTTCATAGAGCTGCTTAAATTGTGAATACTGCACAAAGAATTGATTATTTAAGCGAAAACCAGTTTGGGACCAGTCAATACTGTGTGTCCCAGGCTGGTAACCTTTTATTGCTTAGCATTGCTTTTCTATGCTAAGCAAAGAAAATGTAATATGCGCGATGCACAATACAAGGCGCCCTCTACAAGTTGCCCAGGTGAGGCGAGTTTTACAGTAAATCATGAGGAAAATGGCCACAAGATTATTGCACTGTGCCCACAATTGGATGACGCGATGACTCTAGTTTAAGTTTAATCCTTTTACATTGTTTGCATGCAGATACAGCAGCAATTGATAGCACTTCCCTGCTGTGTTTAAGGCATAAGATAGTAGTTTGGGGGGAGGCAAGGGAATATTTTCCACCATTATATCAACCATTTATAGATAGTTCCCAGTAGACGCCATCTTTACGGGCAAATCGCATTTTGGCTTGCAGGCGCGTCAAGCGCTCAAATTATTAACGCAGCCGCGTCATTCACTAACCAATCACGCAATGAGTTTTGTGAAATGTGCGCGTGCTGCACACCGTTCTCACGCGTAACGCATGACTGTGTGTTCCAAATTGCCCGTAAAGATGGCCGACTTACGTCATACTGCAACCTATCTATAAGGTCCCAAACTGCCTGTGCTGTGCTGAGTTGCTAGCCTGATTTTAGGAAAAATGGCTTCTCCTGGGTAAACTGTGGAGGGCTATACATGGTGTACTGTACTGATGGCCATTACTTTTAGGTAATTTTTCCAAAATGTTATTTCTACGTTGTTTCTTTTATGTAATAACATGTCCTCTATGGTAATAAAAGTGTTTGGGGGTTATTTTTGGGTGGTTTTTTCCCCCACCTTTTACGATGGGGAAAAATGTTGATAATTTTTCAAAAGTAAAGTGTATCTGTATTTTTTTATGTTTGTCTGTATCTTTAAAATAATGTATTTTCTTACTATCTTTTGATCTGCAGTGAGCCCCATGCAAGATTTTATGCAGCCCAAATAGTCCTTGCGTTTGAGTACCTTCATTACCTGGATGTCATATACAGAGATCTGAAGCCGGAAAACATACTAATCGATAGAACGGGATACATCTCGGTGAGCTCCCAAATATCAGGCCTGTAGTTTGTCAAGGTTTTTTTTTAAGATACTTTCTTTTTCCCTTGACAACTTTCTTGGCAATGGTAACTTGTTTCCAATCCTCAAGTTTGTCATTTTTATGTAATCGTAATAATGATAACCCTCGACAAAATAGGGAGACCGCCAACATTAGGGCTAGACAGCTCAATTGGTTGAACGCTGGCACGCTAATGCGGAGGTTGCAGGTTCAAGTCACGCTCTAGTCAATTTTCTTTGTTCAACCCAAAAGTAATAACAACAATTGTGTACATTATGAGCCATGTTTGTCATTATTGACACTCCTGACACTAAATTCTCAAATGTGGTGGAGATTTTTAATCATAATACAACACCTTCAAAGGGATACAAGGTGAGGTTGCACACATACATGTATTGCTGCCAGACCATGCCAGAAACACCGGGGCATATCCCTTCTCTTTACATGCTTTATGAAAAGTGTACCGGATTCTTTTACATGCGTTACACAAACACACAGGACCTGCGGCTTTACATCCCATGCGAAGGACGAAGCAATTAAGGTTAAGTGTCTTGCTCAAAGACACAAGTGCTATGACCGGAACCCGAACCCACACTCTGCCAATCCAATCCTGCAATCCATTATGTATATGAATTGTCAGAGGTACTTTTAAAACTAACTATGAACAGTCAGATTTTATAACATCGTGTTTTACTTTCACTTCTTAGACTACCGGTAATGGGTGAAGTTTGGTTCTGAGAAGTGCAAAGAGATACCTTCCTAAATAAATATAGGAGAGCAGTTTATAGCTCTCCTCGTATTTCTTAAAATGTGGAACTGATTGTAGTAAACCTAACATTTTTAAATGTGATAGATATGCCACAAGGGAAACTGACCGGGTATTGATCCATTTTCAAGTGATCAAAGAAAAATTGACTAGAGCAGGATTTCAACCTGTGGCCTTCTGGTTTAGGTGCTGCTGCTTTACCAATTCAGCTATTTAGCCCTATATTTGTAGTTTCCCCATTTTGTCATTTTTGGGGGGACACCAGCCAGAAGTCGTATGACTGCCGAATAGACAGGGGTCATGCTTAGTTTATGGTACAACCTGGGAAGGGACATTGGAAGAGGATTACCTTAAGGGGATGCAACTTTTTCACCTCAACTCTCTCTAGTCTGAGGAATACAATCTTAAGCCCCTACTTTTAAACTAAAGGAAGTCATTGTACCAGACATTCAAATTCAACTCGCAATGGCCTAACACCAATACAGTAATTACACTTAGAAATTAACCCCACCACTGTCTGACTATTAAATATCATCCAATGTGTTTTTGAATGATTGATAAACTATGCCAGCATGCATTATAGTATCATGTGGTGAATGCACAGTACACAGTTGTGCCACCATAGTTAATCCTTGCAGCTGATTAGTATTGAAGAGTTGGCCAACTCGCTGGAAAATGTTACCAAGAGTACATGTACATACATAAGAGGGTTAACATCAAGTTACTTTGATTCTTTCATGTATAGGTAACAGATTTTGGTTTTGCCAAGAGGGTGAAGGGTCGCACGTGGACGTTGTGCGGGACGCCGGAATACCTGGCACCAGAGATTATCCTTAGCAAGGTAAGATCAAGCCACTTCATGCCATTTTAATATCCTACTGTTTGTAACAAAACATTCCCTTCGAGAAATTGTACCTTGAAAAACAGAGGCTACCAGGGCGAATTTCAGACCTGGAATATTATCTTTGAGAGGGTAAGGCCCCATTTTCGATTTGCAAAGGGCACTTCCATTGGAAGGTGCACCAAGACCTGTGAGGGTAGAGGTTGATATTGTGTATGAAAAAGCTTTGGAGCGCCACGTCAGCTCGGGCTGTATTACTTCCCAGGGAGCTGAGGAAGATTAAAGGAATGTTATTGGCCCAATGACCAGGGCACTAATGTAAAGTGCGTTGATGCGTTATTGTAAAATGCGCTATATAAGAACTAGTTATAACTAGTTATTATTAACTAGTTATTAAGAGCAGGGGCAACAGAGGCCAGTATTTAAGGGCACCTTCATTATTGAGGGAAATGTAACGTAAGTCCCCTGGAACATTTCAAAGGGCAACAAGGCAATGACCAGGGGCATGGAGGCAATTGCAACTAGTTGCCTCAGTGAAAGTATCATACCTAGGCCCAATTTCTTAGAACTTCTATAGCAGAAAGGTAGCTAAGCATAACATAATTGTGCTAACCAGATAAGGTTACCAGCCAAAATACCATATCACATGCACCATTTCTAACTGGTATCTTGCTTATTTTTGCTAAGCATCAAATTTGTAAGCAAAAAGGTCTGCCTAAGCAGCTCTATGAAATTGGGCCCTGGTTTTAAAGTAACTTTGTCTTCTAAGCAAATGTAGGAAACTATAGTCAAAATAAAAAAATTACATGTTTTTGTTTTGTTTGTTTTTATTTAATTGGGCCCTGTTTACAAGTCAGCTAATGAGTCATTCGAACATCTACAAGTGGGCGGTTTCCCTCGACGACATTCTAAGTACATGTATCCATGACAATCGCACAATGCCTTCATTAAGCAGTATTTCCAATTTAGTGGAGGGGAGGTAACTGACCTATAACACATCATCAGCATAGACAATGTTAATCGCATATTCTCCTTCCTACTCTCTCAAACCCTGTCAAAACAAGAAACAATTTGAGAAAAACAACTTAAATTTCATGACATTGGGGAAAACAAATCCCCGTCAGACTTGCTTGCTATGTGTTTACGTACACTCGGTGTTCTAAGGTTGGTATGTGTGTACATGTACATGTTTGTTTACACGTATGTACTTGAAAAGAGAAATCTCGTCAGGCGATTCTGCTTTGATCATTTGCCTTCTGACATTATTAAGTGAGCCTGTATTTGTTAGACATGTTACATTAAAGGAACAGTATCATCATGATCAAAGCAGGCCTGTGGCTGTGCATGGAATGCTGCAATCTCACCCAGTTACTGCACGCGCGCTCTTAACTCCGGATCATAACCAGGGTAACTACAGAGGGTGCGTGTGAGTAGGTATACACATTCAAACCGGGGACCTATAACAAAAGAGGACAATAGGTCCACGGTTCAGGAAAGGTCCACGGTTGGAAAACGTGTACAAAACCAATGGGAGCTGTTGCAAAAAGGTATAAACAAAAGAGGGACAATAGGAGGTCCACGATTGCAGGCGTATACACACCCACCCTTACAGATCCGGTTTGTGGGGTACTGCTATTGTTGTTCTATTATTCCCTTTTCTGAAGAATTCCCTTGTGGGGTCCAATTGTTCCTATTGAAATGACCTTGTGGGGTCCATTGTTCCATTGTTGTCAGGACCCCACAAGTGCCAATCCGTGCGAACACTTGTGTGTGTGTGCGTGGGGTAAGTGGGTGAGAGTTCATAATTCCATATGTACATAATTCCATGGTCTCAGGGCACCCTCAACAGTCCAGTGGTTTAAAGCCCGGGTTCATACTTCACCAGATTGCAGAAGCGAAGTGAATTTCCACGCGTCACAAATGGTTTTCACGTTATTCGCTTTACTTTCGCGTGTAGTATGAACCAGGCTTAAGACATCCGCTTTACATGTACATGTAGCATGCGGGGGTTATGGGTTCGAACCGAAGTAGTGCACCTGTGCAGTTGTGGGTTTTTAATTTTTAATTTTTATATTTTTTTTTTTTTCAAAGCAAGATTTGGAATGCACTGAGAATACAGTGCTTATCACACATTGGTGTATGGGTTAAAAATAAATAACATTAATCCCTGACGCAATTACCTTTATCCATGAATATGCAAATTACATTAACGCAAACGCCATGGAGTTATGCAGTATGCAGACTCACAAACGCAAAATGCGTCATGCTTTCTCCATCATCCCTGTACAAAAAGATGCAATGTTCCTGCAGTGGCGTTTGTGAATCATGCAATGAGTTTTGTGAAATGTGCGCGTGCTGCACGCCGTTCTCACGCGTAACGCGGGACTGTGTGTTCCAAATTGCCCGTAAAGATGGCCGACTTACGTCATACTGCAACCTATCTATTGCAGATTTCTTCTATCGTTTGATAATTTTTGCAAATACAAGGTAGTTCAGGATAACAGCAAATTAATAAATGCTGCACAGGAGAACAACGAATTTGTTTTGCCCTTTGCAAATGTTTATACATGAAATCAGTAGACGCAGAAAGAAATATTCTTTAAACATGAAGTGAAGAAAGCAATTTAGCCGGGATTATTCTTTCTCTCAAAAAAGGAAGCAGAAGATCAAGTGAAAGAGATATTTTTAGCTTTGATGGAAAGAAGAATATTGCCTGGAAAATTAGCTGTAAACAACTTGATGTTTGAGAAAACAAATGTGCAGAATTTATTCGGAACCACATGAATTAAGTGAAATTACACAGATCATGAATTGCAAATTTTGTTTCACCCGATAAATGAAATTTGTGAATGATACTATTTTTTGACAATGACGTCTGTACTAGAAAAGATTTTTAAAAAATTTAAGATTGTGAAATATCCAAGATGTAAAAGATCTTTATGGAAGTATTGTGATAAGCAAATTATTCCAGTTGATTCCTTCAGTATATTTATGTTACACAAGTGGACTTGATTTACAATGTATTAACAAAATGACAGTCAAAAATAGGGTCAACCATTTTTTATTGGGATGGGGGGGGGGGGGGTTGCTACATGTACATGTACAGCTACATGAATCTAACTGGGCACAGGGCTGTAGGTTAATTTTGTTTGTTGTTTGTTTGTTCTTGATGGCATTCAAAAATATTACGAAAAGCATAATTCATCAATATAACTACATGTAAGTAGTAATTTGTTTAATATAAAATATATCTTTTACAGGTTGCCATCTTTTTTTTTCAATTTAGTTTTTTCGGTTAATAACCATTTATTTCCATAAAATTTGTGAGGACAAATGTTATGGTTCTATCATGCTGTTCTTCCAGATTGTAGATAATTTGTGATCTTTCTTACTGGCTTTTAACAGTTTCAGGAAATTTAGAACAAAAACAAATTTTGGAAAACATTGTCATTGTAATAGGCCACAAATGAACAGTTTTGGACAGTCATCAAGAACAGAGCTCAAACAACCAGTATAGAGAAAACAATAACATCAATTTTTTGTTGTTGGAAAGACTAAATCTAATTTGCATTTAAAATGATAGACTCTGTATATTTATTAATGAACAGTGGTGGGGGAAAGAAAAAGTAGTTCAGGCTCATTCGGAGAAAGAGCCTGTAATCTCCATTGTGGAACTCTACATGTACCCTGTGATGACCCTTTACGCACAATGTACGTAGATCTATACATCACTGGGGCTACATGTATGCATGATGAGTAGATAGTGACGGTTATACGGATCTTATCATTTGATCAATGCATTTAAAGTCCTCCTAGGCCATAGTATACACGTACATTTCCACCTCTTGTTTTGATAGCATAATGTGCCTGCATTGCAGTCCCAGGGCCTTTTTGTGTGTGTGGAGGGGGTTGGGACACTGTTATCTTAGAATGATACATGTACACAGGTGTTGTTATTGACCTGCTGTTAGAGATGTATAGTCTGAACTTTGACCCCTTTCCTGTCTAAATTTAGAAATTTGATTTGAGCTTTACTAACAATGGTAAACAAGATTCTGGTTCGTCATTGCGCATGAATGGAATAATTGTAGTTAGTGTTTTAATGAAGGAGTTGGTTTGTTACATGGACGTTTGAGTCAATTGGGAACACTTTATTCTGACTGACGTATTTGTGAGGCTTCGTGCCAAAACCAAGCACTTACTGCAAAACCAGGTTTATTCACTCATCAAATTGATAAGAATAAGAGCTTTTAAATAACCTTAAAAGGGGCCCATAATGTTGTCTCAACATATGGAATTTTTAATACATCACATCACGTTTAGCTGTCGTTTGGGTTGTCTTCACTTAAAATGCTATTTTATCATTTCCGAGAATTGCCTGATCTTGGCGTGGGCGTCACATTTTGTTTTCTGTGGAGCATACATCACATGTTTTATTAAAGTGTTCTGTTTGATGTAGAATTTTCATTCAACAATTTACAATTTTTTGCCAGGGTTTTAGCACATGGGGGATGTCTAACCGTTGAAACCCAGAATTAGAAAAAAAAAGGGATCTGAAAGTATTGACAGTGCGAGGACGTCCTCGATTCACTTTCAAATACAAAAGCAATATGGACGTCAGTCACAAAAACTAAGCAATGGAAGAACAAAGAGAAGTCCTTGATTTACTGGGTGGTCAAACGTGTGTACGTTCATTCACGATAAATACGTACACGACAATGCATTTGAAATGAGGTAAAGCTTTTTTCCAATGAATTTAAATTTAAATTGAATTTAGCTAGAGTGGAGGTTATCCTGTACGTGTACGTAACGGGAAAAAACCCAAATCCTTCATATTTCCCTTTTGATAATTGGATGTATATGAAGCAAAGGACAGTGTTTGCAATTGGCATTTGTTCAAATCCACTGCTGATCTGATTATTGTATTCTAATGTGCATTACATGTACATGTACTTGCGGAAAAAAAACTAGCCCAGGTAATTAGCCCAGGTAATTAGCTAAGGACACAAACAAGACAAATACATGTAGCACACAGAACACCATTGATGTCATTGGGTTGTAGACCACTCTCTGTATTGTCGTAGATTGTTGGATGGCTTAGTCTGGAACATAATATTGTCATGTGCATGGAAGAAGGGCGTAATGAAATAGGAGAAAGGGAGTAAGCAATTAATGTGTAAAATTGTGTTTCAAGACAACCGAGTGTGAAAGTTTGATCGGTTTTCTGCCATTCCTTTCATCATCATAGGAAGGTTAAATTCTGCCTGGGAATGGGAAATTATTTTGGGGTAATTTTAGCAAGAAAAATGTAACGGGAATGCCACTTTTGGGGGTCAGGAGCCATTTTATTGCTTACAGCCTTTTGTTACTGGAAAAAAGTAGTTTGTGTGCCTGGAAGAAGGGGTAGAGCCTTATGCCCTCCTTCTGGGCGCACGACGATATGACCCTTTAATATCGGACCTACATCTTCCAATGTACACTGTACATGTACAGTGTACATGTATATGTACAGCTGCAGGGCATTGTGTAGTGCATGCACCCAGGACATTTCTCCTTTAAGACAAGGGGGCTTTCCCCTGTGTTTATGGATTAGCTTTGTACATGAACTGTATCAAAGCGTAGGTTATGACTGTATGTTGATGGGATGTACATTGGAATGGATTTCATGCAATGAGTACAGTACTATCTCTTTTTGGTTTTAATTCCCATTGTATTGCCTCAGTAATATCTGCATGTTTTCTACTTTTTTATACGTAGTGATCTCACAGACATGCTTTGTTTTTGAAAGGGCAAGGACACCAAGTCGTTTTTCTCCTTGGTAAAGGGCAATTCTATGAGGAAATTGTGAAGTTCGAATGGACCATTCCAAGGGGCACCAAGGCAATGACCTTGTGCAATTTCCTCGGTGAAATATCAGGCCTGATCTCATGTTTAGTTTTGCTCTTTTTGCATCTTTTCTCTTGTGCAGGGTTACAACAAGGCAGTTGACTGGTGGGCCATGGGCGTCTTAATCTATGAAATGGCGGCAGGCTACCCGCCGTTCTTCGCCGATCAGCCTATCCAGATCTATGAGAAAATCGTCTCAGGAAAAGTAAGAAAGACTTTAAGAAGCTTTGACAAGACTGAAGCAGACATTCAACCTATCAGCTGATTCCTCTTTTGGGGTCTCTCTGCTGTGGTGTGTCGTGGCCGAGCGGATAAGAGCTTGAGACTCAATCTCTGGTGTTTCAGTTCAACAGAGTGTGGGTTCGAGTCCCGGTCGTGACACTTGTGTCCTTAAGCAAGACACTTAACCATTATTGCTTCGTCCTTCGGATTGGACGAAAGCCGTTGGTCCCGTGTGTTGTGTAATGCATGTAAAAGAACCCAGTTCACTTATCGTAAAGAGAAGGGGTTCGCCCCGGTGTTCCTGGTTTGATCGGCAGCATATTGCGCCACAGCACCTTGTAAACCATTACATGGTGCTATGTAAAGGAATAGGTCTCATACTTCAAAACGTAGCTCCACATACCTAGCAGGAAAATACTGACTGTTGAAGCGCCTTTGAGCGTCACTGAGTGACGGATATTAGCGCTATATAAGAAGCCACTGGTATTATTATTATTAAAAACACAGGAGCTACACAGTTTTGCTGTGCGTTGCACTTTCCTCTAATGACTGATGACTGACCATTCAATGGCGTGTCGTGGCCGAGCGGTTAAGAGCACCGAACTCAAGTTCTGGTGTTTCTGTTCAGCAGAGTGTGGGTTCGAGTCCCTGAGCAAAACACTTGTGTCCCTGAGCAAGACACTTAACTATAATTGCTTCTCTCCACCCAGGGGTAAAATGGGTACCTGTGAGGGCAGAGATGGTTCTTGTGATTGATTTAGCCTAGTAGCGCATATATTGCAGCACAGGCTGTATACTCCCCAGGGAGCTGAGATGGTTTAAGGAATGAAATAAATGGCCCAGTGACCAGGGGTAATAATGTTCGAAGCGCTTTGAGATGCCCTTGGGTGTGATAAAGCGCGATATAAATCCATATTATTATTATTATTATTATCAATTCAGTAAAATGGTTCAGGTTTTTGTTTTTTTAACCCAGTAGAGACCAATTATTTCTGTATCTCAAAATCAGGCATGATATTCTTCCTACTTTAGTCTGATGATTTCCGATTTGTTTGCCCTTGGGAAAAGTCAGACAAATTGTAATTAAATATCCTGTAAAAGGTCTGTTTAAGTCTCGTTCTTGTAGGTCAGCCCTTGTGTGCAATAAAATGTTCCTATTTTTTTCCCAAGAATATCATGCCTGCAAAATATGTCCAGACAGGGCAAATTTTGTTGATTTTTTTTTTTAATCAATTTTAAAAATCAGTAAAATTAAACAAAACATGAATTTGTTTTTTGTTTTGGAAATATATTAACAGTCTGGGGTGAGAATTTCAGACTTTTTATCTGATTTAAGATATTTGTTGTCTGCCCGGTGGAAAATGTAGCTGTTATTTTTCTTCAGAATAAACAAATCCTGCAATTACCTCAGTTGCCTCCTTTAAGTATCAGGTCAGCAAGCCCCGAAACTGATTCCTGATTTGGGAAAAGCTATTATGCCTGAGAAAAAATGTAATCAAAATGTCAACTATGCAACATTTTTAATGGCACCAAGTTATGAGCCATGCAGCGTTCTCCCTTAACAGTGGTCCGCTGACCGAATGCCAGTTAAAACACCCGAGGACCAGTCAAAATGCAGTTCAAGTGGTCCGGCTGGATAGTTCAGTGTTCAAAGCATTCATATTTAATATTAATTTATTAGCAAGTGCACATGCTGATGGACTTGTGAAATGAAGTGCTAACTGGTGTCTAGTCACTGAAAAAGTTTAAGGGCAAACCCTGGCCATGGCCTCTTTTGGCTTCACATCTTTACAGACATGTGGGGAAAATACATGTTGTTTGTTCTTTCAACAAATACTGCACCTTTCAACAAGCATTTGTTTGGAATAATCATGTTACCCCCAAAAATGTCCATGAGGGTTAAAATTGAGACTTGGTGCTACCATTGGACTCATTCACCACAATGGGGAAACTGAACTGGTGCTGACATTTGCTACCAAAAGCAAGGTCAGGGTGAGAATCCCCCCCTGAGCCCTTTCTGATGTATTATCGGGGATGAGAAATTTCAAACTTTAATCTGAATGTAGACTTTTTTTAAATCTGGGTGGTAAACAAGAAGTGATGACAATTTTCTTCAGTGATAAAGAAATCCTGCTCTTTGATCCACTTCTCCAGTGCTGAGGAGACTGTTCTCTAATGCTCCTTGGAATCTTTAACTCCAGGGGTTATCAAAAGGTGAACATGTCATCATTTCAATGTACCTACAATCCCGGCCAAAATGCTTGGGCCACCCATTCGCAACGTGACAAACATTTACTCTCCCCTTCTCCCGTCACAATAAACATTCTCTCTCCCCCCCCGCTCAATGTTGATGGGAGCGCAGACCGCGCAATGAGAACCAACATTGAAAGGGGGCACGGGGGCCGTGGTGCGGGGCCCAACGAGATATGGCCGGGATTGTAGTTTCAGACTTTTGGATCCTAGTTTCAGACTTTTGATCCTAGTTTCAGGCTTTTGGATCCTAGTTTCAGGCTTTTGGATCCTAGTTTCAGGCTTTTGGATCCTAGTTTCAGACTTTTGGTTCCTAGTTTCAGACTTTTGGATCCTAGTTTCAGACTTTTGGATCCTAGTTTCAGACTTTTGGATCCTAGTTTCAGACTTTTTTTGTCAGCAGTGACTCGCACCCCTGATTATTCGGAATAGATGGTTTAATCATCTGAAATTAAATTTATGTGTCGTTGATTTTGTATCTCTTGCTTTTAGGTCCGATTCCCGTCGCATTTCAGCGCGGACCTGAAGGACTTGCTGCGCAATCTACTCCAGGTAGACCTCACCAAACGCTTTGGCAACCTTAAAAATGGCATCTCAGACATCAAGAATGCAAGGTGGTTTGGCAGCACGGACTGGATCGCAATTTACCAGAAGAAGGTATTCAATATTTTTCAACGCTGTGTTCGATACAATTCTGCGTCTACCAGAATTCAGAATTTGAGCACCATTTGTGACACCAACATGTCCGTTAACCCTTACACCCTAGGCCCACTTGCCCAAAGGCGAACTGAATCCTCCACTGTCATGTGACTTCACACCAACATGTTTGGACTTCTACAGTCCTCAATCCTTCAAAATGGAGACAACTTCAGGAAAAGGATTTTCGAGGGGTTAGGGTTAATAACATGTCGCTAGTTACTGCGAGCTCTTGTGTCATCTGCAGAACCTTGGTCTCATCAGAAAGTATTTAGCTCAAGATGCAACAGAGCCAGAGCTGCCAACTCCACTGATTCTGCAGAAAGTTCCCTGAAAATAAGCCAATCTTTCCATGTTCTGATGAACAAATTTCAAAATCTCCCTGATTATGGAAACTTTTTCTCTATTGTGTTGAATGTAATTCTAAATATCTCCCTGATTGTTGTACAAAATCTCCCTAATTGTAAGTCTTAAAGTTGGCAGCTATGTAGAGCGTCTTGTTCATGCATTTGTTACTTCCCCCCTTGACATGAAAAACTCACTTTATCTGGCTTGCCTGACAATCAAGTAAACTGTTAGTCTCGTCTGCAAAATATTGCAGCAAGCACATCACACTGATTCTGTAAGATCCACATTGGCTATACCCATGGATAGAATAGTCCTCAAGGTTCTTGTGTATGTCTATCACCCATCGGCAGGCACTTTGCCATCATATATCAGAACTACTTTAACCCTATTGTTCTCACTGAAAGTCTAGGAAATCTAAAACATCTTTTAAGGAAGATCCATTCCACTACACTGGGATGAAAGATCATTTGCATCTGCCACCCTGTTGTGGAATGATTTCTGACAACATAGTATCTTTCTGCATCACTGGAATTGTTCAAAACATCTCACAAGTCTCATTTAATGAGGACTACTTGAACACTATCCTCTGTTCGTATATTTCTACATCGTTTCCTCTTTATTTTTGACATGAGCGAATCTAGACACATTTTAAATGTTTATTGGTGCATGTACATGTGTATACCTTGAATAAAGAGCGATGTACAATACAGTGCGCCATCTACAGTTTAACCAGGAGAGGTTACACTCAAATCACACTCAAAACTCAGCTCTGTGCAGGCAGTTTGGGACCTTGAAAATGGCCTAACACCGCAGGGAATACGACCTTGCTGTTTTGTGAAGGAAACATCAATTCTGTAGTCTCCTGTACTGTCTTTCTGATCGCTGCTTGCAAACCCCCCAAAAAGCATAAACAACCAGGGTCACGCAGCAGGCGCTTTGGAACAAATTTTACCATGATACACTGCAAAAAATGGCCTGTCCTGGTGAAACTGTAGAGATAAATTGTGCTGTGAGTGACCCATCTTTTGTAGCCATTGTCGTTGACCCTCAAAGGCAGTCTAAATCACTGACAAAACAATGGATGGAAAGAATTAAAAAACATGACCACCTCATTTGATAACAAATTTACTAAAGATATGCTGCATAGATTTAGTGTGTTTGTTGGAAGCAGAGTGCCAGTGGAATGTCAAATTTTCATGGTCAAAGCAAATAATTACTAAATAGGGCTAAGTCTTTGTAGATTGATCTCTGGGATATTGAATTATTTTTGGCATGACCAATCATGCTTGGCATGAAACCAGGACTGCGTAAACCAGGACTGCGTAAACCAGAGCTTGCACGACCATATTGCAAATGTTTCAGCAAATATTCACCCTCCGCGGATTATGTGAGTGCAAAACTCACACGACCAATGATAACATGGCAGTAACAGCATTCTTTTGTTGTTTTTGTTTTTTTTCATCTGCAGGTTGAAGCACCCTTTGTACCCAAAGTCAAAAGTGCCAGCGACCCGAGTAACTTTGACGACTATGAAGAGGAAGCCCTCCGTATCTCATCCTCAGAAAAATGTGCCAAGGAATTTGCTGACTTCTAACTTGGGCCCCCCTTCCATACCCTACCTACTCCTGTCTCATCAACACCCCTGCCCTTAAAATCCCACGGCTGAGTTAAAGTCATCCAGCGTTTGATTCAGAAGGTACCCGGACTGGATCTGGACCGCCGAGCTTCTCCCGCACCCCA
This sequence comes from Leptasterias polaris, assembly GCA_037783415.1. NCBI lineage: Eukaryota > Metazoa > Echinodermata > Asteroidea > Forcipulatida > Asteriidae > Leptasterias > Leptasterias polaris. The sequence continues at coordinate 2,547,413 of JAZGTN010000035.1, forward strand.
AGCCTAGCTTAGTCTCATCTTAAAGGAGCACACCCAACCCTATAAGAAATGCCCAACTTCATCAACGGACACGGCCATAAGGGATAAGCCTCTGACAGGTCAGTAGTGCCTTTAAAGTGTCTGAACAGCAATCGGCAAGCAGGCTGGAAGTCTTTCATGTGGAGACACGGGAGATTTGTTTACCTCCCAACACCCCCACCATCAATCACAAGCAGTTGTGTCGAGTCCAACATTGACAGGCAAGCGTTGGAAGCGTTCACCTCCCAACACCCCCACCATCAATCACAAGTAGCTGTGTCGGATCCAACACTGAAAGTCAAGCGTTGGAAACTTGACACAGCTGCGGCATTTCAATCATTTTGATTGTAATTAAACACCATAAACAAATTTCATTTAATGTATTTGAAAGCTTTGGGTGGTTTTCTGGCGGAGTCAGGGTTTTTTTTCTGTCAGAGAAGTAAGATTTCTGAAATTGTTTGCAATGATTACTAAAAAATTTCCTTACTAACTCAAGAATTGCTGATTCTCTGATAGAGTTCCTAATCTGTTTTCCAAATCCAGGATGATTTTGATCAAGAACATTTGACGATTAATTGTCCGTGTGTCGCTTCTTGGAATGACACACAAGGTACTAGTGCACATAAATGCTTTCTTTTAAAACCATTTGGAGTTTCACTTTATAATTTCTGAAAATTTGACCTCTACGTTAACTGCCTTCCCTCTCCAGAGAAACACACACCAAAATGAAGAAAATAAATAGAGAGAGTGAGTGAATTGTACATAGGTCTGCCTGCCAGGTTTATAAGTAAATGTTCGTCGAGAAATTATTAACTGCGAGTCGATAATTATGTTCATAGTGCTCTATTATCGTTAATTGTTCATTGGAGTTCATCGTTCTTATTAAATTATGGTTCTTAAAATGAAAAGAGGACAAACGGGTTGAATGAAACCAATCCGTTTGGGTTTGCGTTGGGAAACAAAACGATAGAGAGAGATTTTACATCTTTATGTGTGTGGGCGTTTGTGTTTTTGTTGTTTTTTTTGTATTTATTTTTTAATTGTTTGATTTTATGATGTTATAAACAAGGTGCAATAATTGTTATTGTACCATGACAGCATGTTTGTTCCATTACAAGTGTCAGACAGAACGTGAATTTATTTCTTACTCTGACCGCGATATTTCCTCATGGGTTTTTTAGAAAAATAAAATAAACTTTGTCATCTTTCTCCGAGTCCTTTTACAAATGCATACAAATCATACGGGAACCATCGATTAAGAATGTTCTATAATCACACATATTCGTGGTGTAAGCTGATAAACATAGTTAGTAATTCAGAATACACTTTCTAGAGAAGATTTTTATTTATTTTTTTTTTTTTTACAACAAAATCTTTGAAATATATGACACCTACAAGTTGCCCCAATTTTTGAAAAAAAACAATCGTAACTTTTTTGCCTAAAAGAATAAAATGTTGTCACTCGGTCTCTACTAATCTCCGTCACTTGATCTTTTTTGGTTGGTAACGTTGAGCTGTATATATTGACTAGCGTGCCAACTCCTTCCTGATGCATACATTTTTTCTGTCCTCCAGGATTAAGGCTTGTGGGTGATTAAGAAGTAATTTAACGTTTCATAGAAATTTCAAATAGCCAGACGACATCCTTACAAGATTTCAAGCTTTTGTTTAGGTTTGTACACAAACATGGATGCGCCCATAAGTGCATGCGAGTGAACGCTCTAGTTTCGTGATTATTAACCCCTCTTAGCTAAGTTGTGTGGACTGAGATATTGGGGCCCGTGGTGTTGAAATATCTCAAGGTACTTTCATGTTAAAGTTTGTTCAATGCCATTTGATCCCTTTCTCCGTGACCTGACTATTATCAAAGTGAATTTACTATTTAGCTTGCGAACCCCAAACCAACTTAAGACCAAATGCACAAATTTGCGTTATATGATTGACCACTTCGCACAATAAAAATCAAGAACATTTAACCAATGCAACCGAAAGTAAAGTTGGAAAAAAATAAAATAAAAAGATGTCAGCAAATTTGTATGAGCCCACCAAGCATTATGCTATATTTTACTGGTGCAAATTCTCACAATTGTACATTTTTAAATTGTTCTTAATCCAGACATATTTTAATACAAACAATCTTTTTTAGGGATATTGTTTCAAAGAGGATGTTTTACTCACCACTCCCCCGTCATCCTTTCCACCCTAAACAGGTTCCATTTGGTTTACAGTTTGCTGTCCAGGTTCTGTTGTACCTCTGGTCCAACTTGCCAATAATTGGTTAAACATGTGGTTTTGGAGTCGGCTATTATTGACAATCCTAAAGTATACAATTTTTATAAATCTTAAACTTCGATGTTCTAGATGGGTTTTTCCCTCCATCTACTGTAAAGACAAACTAAAGCTAGTAGTAATATTATGAGATGACGCTCTTTTGATAAGATTTGGAAATCAGAAGACGAAAAAATACTGAATAATGAATGTGTGTCACAAGTGTACTGTATTCAACATCCAAAGCATGCTGGCCAGTTGATGGGCTATGCATTTAACAAATTATAAGTAAGGTATTTACTCTACTTTCTTAGGCATTTACGCTACTCTCTTCAGTACAATTTATCTGATCCATAGAGCTCCTTCGCCCCTGTAATGGTTGACCAATCACAGCGTGCCTAGCAGTTTGACTTGTTAAAATCATGTCTGTGTCACCTGTTGAAAGGCAGTTGCTATAGTGGGCTAGCTTCATAGATCAGTTTATTCGCAAGGGAATAATAAGTTGACTGATTATTTTTTAACTGAAAGTACATACATGTAGACTACTGTCCGTTTTTGAATGGTGGAGTGACAGTCTGGAAAATCACCCATGCACAGTTTAGATGCATTCATCACATGACGCCACATTGCAGTCTGTCTTTATCATGCATTATGTACACAAAATATTGGGATGATATCGACTGATCAGCCAAACAGGTTGGGTTCTGTGTATTGTTTAGATGCATTCATTACACGTTATCATATTACAGGCTTTGGATGATGGTTTACCCTTAACGAAAAACCATTTTTACAGTATGGGCTGATCTGTCAATAGGTGGTTTGGGGACGAACATTTATGGGCTGCTAGTGCTACTATAGAAAGAATTGTTAAATACTACAACATGGATTTTGTTGGAAACAGCACAAATTATTGTCATGGACCAACCATTAATCATTTCAGACTACTACCATGGAATCAATCAAAATCCCTTGACTGTTAATTTGCTCACTCCGCAAAAAAAGTGTATTCCTGTGGGTCGATTGCCTGCCGAGTGTTAGTTTTATCCCGTAACAATTGTTTTAATGTTCACTTGAATGACTTAAATAAGTACCCAGAATTAAACTTGAGGACAAAATAGTTTGTAAAACTTTTTAAAGAGATAGGTTGTAAGAATGAAAAATATTACAGGAGAAAAAAACCTTTTGGAACAATTTAGAAAACAAAACAGATCAACGTAAGGCAAAGGGTTCAAAGGTCAACCAGAAAAATGTATACATTTATTTGTGACCTTTGTCTTTTCAGAGTGTTTGTTATCTCTGCTTGTGAAGTTAAACCTTGTTTAATTGCTAGTGCATGTATTAGTTTAATCTTTACCACACACCTACAGCAAATCACCTTTTTTTTTAGACTGAGGTGATATTCAGGTACCCTGCATATAAAAACATTTCATCTGGGTTTTTTTAATTACATTTTCTTTTATTTGATTTATAGTATCAGTGCCAATGTTTCTTCATGTTTTAAGGTTTAATTTTATAAAGCGGCTTGCTCAGAAGGACTTCTACTGTCATGAAGCTTTGCATTTTACTGTATCGTTCTGTTTTATTTTGCAGAGCATTTTACTGTGAATAATTGAACAATTCCATTGTTGGTTTCTGTATAAATGAAAGCAGAAATTATTTTTTTAGCAATTGATTATCTAGGAAATTTCATTTACCTATCGCCTCAGTCTAAAGTAACTTTTTTTAAAATCTCCCCTCTGATCTCTGTGAAAGAGCTCCAGACTTATACGTAAGGGCATTTCATAAACTGTAAATAAAACTTTTAACAAAGAGGTATTGTGATGTTTATTCAGATTGCGTTTGTGAATCTCGTAATTTCGGGTTTTTTAATAGCATTGGAACCGTTACAGAGCTCAAAATTGTACATAATGGATGATCTTTATTTAGCTGATCGCAACGGTTCCATGTGTAAGATGTATTTTTAACGATTTGTGTAGAAGGAAACTGGTTGTTGAAAATCTCTGACATGTTTTGGCTGCCTTTGGAAGTTAGGGCTAAATTTCATAAAGCTGTTAAGAGGAAGATACTTGTGAGCAAAACAATAGCGGGGGACCAGTTACAGCAATGTGAAATCACATGAATTGTGCCTGGTAACCTATTTCTGCTTAACAAGATTTTTATTTACTTAGCAAATTTTATTTTGTTACTCGTCAGGTTTATGGAATTGGGCCTGGGTATCAGCAGGCGAAAAGACAGTGCCAAGAACCTGGTAGTTTTGTCAAAAACCAAACAAGTATTCTATATTTGTGAGGCATGTGTGTTTGAAACCCAGAACTCCAATATGGAACCATGGCCAAAACCGGATTTGTGGTTTCAAAAACACCTTAAGTTGTTTCCATCTTTGTTTGACACCCTGACTGATCATAGGCAAAGCACACACTCAAAAAAGGAAGGGGCCAGATTGTACATCCACAGTCTCATTTCAACACATGGGGTGAAATAGAGCATGGTTAATGTGTTTTTTGTTTCTGTGTTAAATCAAAACAGCATTAGTCATTATCCAGTTAATACGGTGAAATTGTTTTCTTGTAATTTGTTAATTTATCATCAAACGGTCATGACAAAGAGACTAGGGGGCTTCCCCAAAACTTTCTTGTCAAGCTGGATAAGTCTATCAGATGTGGGATGGAGCATGCTTCACATGAATTTACACCAATTAGCTCTGCAAACGACCACATACATGTACGACTGAGTAAAAGGGGCGTATGTGTGTCTCAGCAGATTTGGCTTTGGGGGTTTGAGCCCAGTGTGGGTAGGAGGTTAGAGTTCTTCTGCGAAGGCAGGATGAGAAATTACCTTTTGGTTTGAAACAATACAAATTCCATAGTTTCACTAACCGTAACATCAATGGAAGGTACCTTCCCATCTCCACCAAAAGCCTCCCACATATGATAACTCAACAACCAAAATTTTAGATTCTGATAAGATTGGTTTTTAGTATCCAGCAACCATACCAAGCAAGGTTAGTTTGGCTGTATTGTATTGGTGTCTATCAAAATCAAGCAAAACTGGAAGTGGATGTTGGTGGATTTGGGTATGGTGGAACCCAGTTGTAGAAAATCTCTGTTAACACTTTGAAAAGTTCGAAATTCAGTATTTGTTATTTTGAGGAGTTTCAATATTTGTAAAGGACTTATTATCTAGGTTTTTCGAATTGCTATTCAGGACAGGTAGATGCAGATGTTGTTCGTCTTCAATCGAGGGTGTCAAATCTTATTGACATGATGTAAATAATTTTGAAATTTATTCATGTTTGTGGTTCTGAGATCAAGTTGGTTTTCTTTTCCTCAGGATGCCACTTTTTTCTAGCTGTTTGAAAAACGTTACAATTACTGCTTATTACGAAAACAAAAATATTATATACAAAAAAAATTAATTCTTATAAGAGGAGGAACTGCATTACATGTTTCATTTGTAAATTTATAAATGTAGAAAATGAACTTGAATATGCGTACCAACCGTAAATGTGTAGCTTGTGTAAAAATAAATATATAAAGTTTGCTTGTTATGAATACTGTAAGATAAATTCATGGCAGAATTCTTCACAAATTGAGTAACTGTTTTGGGTTTTTATCTAGTGTTGCTTAAAATTTCTGACGTTTAGCTACCATGAAGTTTACGTACAGTGGTTGTACCTCATTGTAGTTCGAAAAAACTGTATTTTAAAAAAAAAATCAAAAGGTTGCATATTAGTATTAGTGAACTCTACTTTCATCATTGTATGCTCAAGTGTAGTTTCTAATGTTTCCAGTTATTTTCTGTTCAACTATCATGACTGTGTTGCAAAACAAATAGCCAAACATGTTCTGGTAAGGGCTCAATATTTGTGTAGATCTTGACCTGATGTCCAAGAATTGCTAAGCACAGAAATCTTGCTCAGTATAGACACAGATTACCAGCCAAAATACTATGTTCTTTTGCTTGTGGCTGGTTCTCTTCTCATGGAACTATGTTAGGTAAGGTTTTCTGCTTAGCATCTCTTATGATAATAGAGTCCTTGTCAGTTCATCCAGATTCTGACCAAATGCAATCTTGGCTCAATTAGATGAGGCCGATAAACACCCAAACATGCTTAGCGCAGGAAAATCTTGTGAAGCAGAAACATGTTACCAGCCAAAATAAAATTGTATGTACACTGTTTGCGACTGGTTCCCACACTAACATGAAGATTAACATGAAGATTTGCTTAGCAACATTTACAGCTTCATGAAATTGGATCCTGATGGTGTGATGTTAAAGGCTACAGCCTTATCCAAATTAGCGGCTACAGCTACGGCTACGACTGTTGCTAAGGACATCCTACACTTCAACGCATGATGATATGAGGGTCCAGTCGTAGCTGTAACCATTGATTTGGACACTGCCTAAGACTGTTGACTGTCTTTTGCAGCAACATCTGCAGTCTTCATTTCTGGCACTGCCTTAAATAAAATAATATACCTTTTATGACCATCTTCTTGTGGTTCCCTGACTCCTAGTTATACAATCTCAATGGTATATACAAAGGTACCAGCCTGTTTCCCCGGCATCCTCGCTTTCCATTCATGACTTACGCAAGTGGTGAACGGCAGTGGGTTAAACAGCTTTTGGGCCTACTTTGTGCTGTATGAATTGAGCTTGGATAAATGTTATGTGTACTTCAACATTTCAATGTCACTTTGAACGTTTTCACCAGTAATTTTCCATTTAAATTTTATTGGTTTGGTTTGCATTCTTTTCACATGAGAAATGAAATTAATTTGATTAACAGCTAGAAAAAAAATTCAAAAACATGGTAAAAATTACAGCAAGGTATGAAAATTACATTTGTTTTCTTCTCGTAAGAAAAGAAAAAACAAAATTGCTTTATCTTTAGCCAAAAACAGAATGGGGAATTGCTACTGTCTCAACCATTTTCCTACCTTTTAGGTACAGTCTGTTAACTTTTACAGTGTAGCGCTGCAAGTTCGTGTTCAGTGGATGCCTTCTTTACAAATATTTGAGGAATCCAAAGGTGTTAAATAAAAGTCTATGACTGATAAAACATGATTTGTTGGGTTGTTTTGATTTGGCTTCAGCGTCTTTTCAACAAAAATGCAAGGCTAACCCCTTGTGGTTTTATTGGATTTCAGCCATATTTTGAGGAAAATGCAAGGCTTACCCCCTTGTGATTTTATTCCATTTCAGCCAGATTTTGAGGAAATAGAATTAGCTGTTACCAACCAAAATGACCTGTGGTATAAATGCATTTCGACCACAGTTTTTGATACAATTTCAGCCATATTTTGAGGAAAATGCAAGGCTTACCCCTTGTGATTTCATTTCAGCCAGATTTTGTGGAAATAGAATTAGCTGTTACCAACCAAAATGACCTGTGGTATAAATGCATTTCGACCACAGTTTTTGATACAATTTCAGCCAGATTTTGAGGAAAATGCAAGGCTTACCCCTTGTTATTCCATTTCAGCCAGATTTTAAGGAAATAGAATTAGCTGTTACCAACCAAAATGACCTGTGGTATAAATGCATTTCGACCACAGTTTTTGATACAATTTCAGCCAGATTTTGAGGAAAATGCAAGGCTTACCCCCTTGTGATTTTATCCGATTTCAGCCATGTTCTGAGGAAAATGCAAGGCTTAGGGGCCTACCCCTTGTGATTTTATTCGATTTCAGTCATATTTTGAGGAAAATGCAAGGCTTACCCCTTGTGATTTTATCCGATTTCAGCCATGTTCTGAGGAAAATGCAAGGCTTACCCCTTGTGATTTTATTCGATTTCAGCCATATTTTGAGGAAAATGGCTTACCCCTTGTGATTTTATCCGATTTCAGCCATGTTCTGAGGAAAATGCAAGGCATAGGGGCCTACCCCTTGTGATTTTATTCGATTTCAGTCATATTTTATAATTGTTATTAGGCTAAATTGTTTTTATAATACAAAATGTTGATCAGGCGACCTTCGGACTATACGACCTATAATTTCACAATGATACGAATGTCTTTACTCTGTGAACCCCGCCCCAACTATATAGCTTCTCCCCCTCCCCCCGCCCCTGCCCCCGACTGCCCCCCCCCCCCCCCCCCCCGCATCTGGAAAAATCCCTCCACCAGACCTAGCAGTGAGGGATTATTTTGAATAACTTTGATATAGGCCCTAAACAATCAAAACAGGCAACAATTTCCGATTAGATAATGCAAAATGTTTTCAATTAAAATTATTATATTATTAAATAATAATAATAATAACACAGCAAAATCGAGGAACTTAATGATAAATAGACTTGGTTCCAAGTCTGTGATCGTGGTCTTTAGTCTACCTGACAGTCAATACATAGCCTGAAATAGCGCCCTTAGATAGTGTGATAGCCTATCTGCGTGGAATTTTGCGTGGCTGATGCAGAGAAATAACCGCGATCTCAGACTTGAATTCAAGTCTAAGTTATAAACGGCGTACGACTTCTGATACCCATGGTGCATTGCGGTCATAAAATGGCGCCTGTTTTTCAACACATGTACGTGGGGAGGGGATGGGAACATTCTCAAGTTTCAGACAACGGGAAACTGTTCGAGACTGCTTTTTTTTTAACAACATGGACACGTTAGGTTATTCTGCAAGAACTCAAGGTCTTTTTGGTAAGTTTATTAATTGTGTTTTCATTTTTAGTAATGTTTATGAAGAAATAATAATTTTTCTGGGCAACAATTTTGAAACCGCGTCAACCTCGTACACAAACTTAAGATGGGGGCGATAATTTTCACGCCATCATGGCCATGATATTAACAGGTAGCCTTAATTAAAAGGTTGTTAATTAAGTTTTATTTCCTTAGTCCAGATCAAGGTTTTAGCCAGGATTTGGTAAAAGGGTGTCAAAATCTGCTGGAAATTTACAAACTGGGTGTCCAAATTGTTCACTTACAATACATGGAAAAGTTTCCGGAGCACGCCACCACCTTCTGGACGGTTTTTTTTAGTTTTTTTTTTACCAATATACACCTGAGGATGTATTCTATCGATAGGGTTAGTACCCCAAAATGTAAAATAAATTGTTTTCATAGGGGACCGATTTTTAAAAAAAAAATATTTTTTGTAAAATCCTAAAATGTGAAAAATAAAAAACACGCTTCTTTCCCCAGTCTTCTTTCCTCCTCCCCCACTACCTCTCCCCATCATTCACTCACTCTCTGTTGAAGGAATTGAACATTTGCAAGCAATTAAATAATGCAATGTACTTACCGGGAATTGAACCTGTATCAAGAGAGAACAAATTATATGCACAAGAGCATAGCCTATTTACCGCTAGGCTATGAGAGATTGATACCAAATTTGGTTTGATAGTTCTACAAATTTCTCCCATTACCTGTTTAGTAAAAGGTCATAATGAATATTTAATTTCAATGAATATTAAAATTAGCAGTTATTGTCGAATTTTTGCATAAACTGAATATTCAGGAGTTTATGAACTAAAACCTGCTTTACATATTAGTCACGTGAAAGGTGCTTTTGGATTATTTCATTAGTACAAGTCATGGGTAAGTTCATGTTCATAAGGGCAATATCGGGCTATTATTTCCCTTTTTTGAATCATCCTTCAATGGGGGTATGTTTGTAGCGGCAATAGTTATGATTATGTGGAATTTGGGCTATTTTTCCCTTTTTTGAATCATCCTTCAATGGGGGTATGTTCATCACATCAGAGGCCACTATAGCTGGCTTACCCATTCTATAAATCAACAAGTCCTGGTGAATTTTCCAATGCGCATGAACGATGACCGACTCATTGGAGTATTGCACATTTACCCGGACACACACACAGCAGGAAAACGAAAACAAAATGGTGTTTTTTTTCGACGAAGCTTTTGCGATTTTCTGACGCCTTTTTACGGCCTTTAGAATTGTTCAATTTTCCTGTTTTTTGCTGAATATATTCAGTTAACCCATCTTGACAGGTAAGACTAAAATTTAGAGTAATCGGCCAGATATTGAGGGAGCTAGAGTGGTGGCGTGCTGCGGAAATTTAGCCCAATACATTTACATGTAAATGACAGATGAAAAAGGGTGTCCAAATTTAAAACAGGGCGTCCAAAAGACACCCAGACACCCCTCTGGCTAACACTATGGTCCAGATTGAGAAGCGGGAATTTAATTTCCAGTATATTAAAACTTGACATGCCTATTTTTATTTAAATTTGACACTTGTTGAAATTAATATTTTAACTTTTTAAAGTTTAAGATCACAGACCCTAGCCCACCGTGACCTTGTTGTTGGAGTACAGGTCAACTCGTACGCACGCAATCCCGTACGCACCAACTCGTACACACACAAAGTCGTACGCACACAAACTCGTATGCACACCAACTCGTACATTCACCAACTCGTCGTACTTAAGTGTAATTCACTAGGTCTACTTCGGGTCTTTCTGATATTTCTATTATGGTTTATGGAAATTCTCCTCAGTTAAAATGTAAATTTGTTTGAAAAGAATGGCCGTTATGATATTTAATAGATGTTGAAATCGGACGGCAAATACTAAATAGGACCTTAGTTTTAATAGTAAATAAATTTATAAATCTGAAAGATTTTGGGTAGTTTTTCCCATTAGGAAATGCTTAACCTACTCTATGTTAAAATGTAACAAAAACTGTGGTTTTTCTTGAAGTGAATTTGAAGCTGCTCCCAGACAACAAACTGATTGAACGATGATTTGGTTGACAGTTTGGGCCACTCGTCATCTCTATTGAGAAGGCATCTTCAAAAGGAAGCTATTTCTTTCTAATTTTATTTTTGATCTCAAACAAAGCGCACGGATTCTCTTCCATTTAATTAATTTTACTTTATATTTTACTTTAAATTACATTTTCACTCTTTCATTTTATAAGGCCTAGCTTCCTTTGAAACAATTTTTTAATAATTATTACGAATTAATAATTCCCGCTGTCTGTTCGTATATAAACTCGAACAAATACACCTGTGTACGAGTTTGTGTGTGTACGAGTTCGTGTGCGTATGAGCTGGTGGGTGCACGAGTTGACCAATTGGCGTACAGGTCGGCAGGCGTACGAGCTTGCGTGCGTACGAGTTGACCTGTTTCCCTTTGGCTCTCTTTTAACATAGGTCTCATAACACTCACCTTTACAGCCCACCATCCATACATGTCTAAAACGCTAAGTTTTAAAAGTACGAGCAAGTTGTACCTCTTTGATTGCAAATTTCTCCCACTTATAAACATCCCATACTACTCCGACCTACTTCACTTTGTTCCTTACATCTGGCGAATTTTTATGATACATTCCAGGGCTCACCAAATGATTCCTTTGTCCAGATATGATGATTTGAAAATGGCAAAAATAATCGTGTACAAAAATTACATTGAAGTTTGTCATGCCTGGGGGCCGCCTTTTTACTTATGATTCTCTGCCTGTTAATTGTGAGAAAGTCAGGGCGCCAGGCTGATCTGCAAGCTGAATCTTTGGCCACACGTCCCGCCCATTTTTCAATTTGATGTATAATTTTTATAATTATTTGAAGAATTTTTTGGTATACTCTAATTAAGCTATATGATAATCCACTGGGGCGCTAGTACAACCGCAGATGTCAAAATTTCGAAAAAAACCGAGTACAGCGCCCCAGTTACTGGGTCTATTATCCCCACTTCTGTGGCCAAGTGCGATAACCATTTCAAAGTGCATTCGCTACGGGCCAGTCGGCGGTTTAAACCAGCTAATAATGTGTTCACCTAGCTCCCTCTTAGCTTGCCTTGTGTGTTTTGGATGTTCAAACAAAAAACTTTTAAAAGGATATTTCAAAACAATAATTGTGCATTTTACTCAGAATAACTTACTGGGCGCCGCCATTTTTGAATGATCCCAATCTTGCCAATCAAAATGCGACGTCATCAGCCGGTTGGGCTGTGGGCGGAGCGAGGTTGCGAACATTTCAATGGTTGCTTTATGTATCTGCTTCGCCAACAGCCCGGCCTACTGCTGATGACGTCATATTTTGATTGGCATGATTAGGATCATTCCAAAATGGCAGATCATTCCAAAATGGCGGCACCTGGTTCACATCGTGGAAAGTAATTTGGAATAAGTCGCACAATTATCTTTTAAAAAGGTTATTTGTTTGAACATCCAAAACACACAAGGCAAGCTAAGAGCTAGGTGAACAAATTTAGCTGTTTTAAACTGCCGTCTGGCCCGTAGGGAATGTTGGTTATCGCTTAGCTTTTAAAAATAAATGCCCCAGTGGATTATCGTAGCTTAATTAGAGTATAACAAAAAATTCAAATAGATACAAATTATACATCAAATTGAAGTGATTCCTGAAGTGAGCCAGAATTGTGTTTGTTGGGCAGCTAGTACCAGTGTTGGGTCTCAGTGAGGTCACTTGATTTTTGGCAGTTGCGAACAGCTGTTCTAGTTTCCATTGAGTATGCAGTTAAGCTAATGAGCTTAGCTTCTGCTTTGAAGTTTCTATTTCTTAGTGAGCTTACAAGTTCTGGTCAGGATCAGTGTAGACAGCTTTTTTAATTTAAGTCCCTCTAACTTCGTTTCATACTTTTCAAAACAAGTCCTGCAATGTTAGATCATTTCAGTAAATCAATTTGAAATGTGACTTTGATTTGAATGCCAAGGGTAAGTTGTAGACTGAGCGTATCAACAAGTTTCACGTTAATATCATTGTTGTGATGTCAAGTCACCTACATGTAGGGTGCACCATTTTGTCTAGGGTGGGGGGCGGGAGGGTGGGCTTCTGGTAAATATATTGTAGTTTGCATTTTGCACTTTTTAAATCAAGTTCTCAATCTAGGTAATGACTGGTTCCAGATAACCCATCAATTAGAACGAAAGGGAAATTTATATGCAAATGATGTTTATATGCCCTTTTTCAGTGCTTTTGTTTTGCCGTTTACTGTTGACATAAGATAACCTCACAAGAAATAAAATACTTTCCATGAGATAAAGACACAATTGTAAATAAAAACATTTTTATTTAACAAGAATTTAAAAAAGATTTCCGAAGAACTTGAAAACACCAAGCCACCTCCGGATGGAGATCACTCCACTTGTTAAGGAAAACTTACTGGCAATGAAAGTTAAAACAACTGAATTTCTACAGTTGTTATGCTTACAAGTGTGCAAATCTGGACACAAATGCTTCCAAATCATCTGTGGGGATGAATGACCAGAAATAATACTGAATACAGCTTTGCATCAGACATAGACTTCTAAATGTAGTTCTTTATCTGATGCATCAATTAAAATTAAAATCTGTGTTCAGAAAACGCTGAAGTGGGAGGGGGGACACTGGTACAATGTTCATGAGCTAACATATTTTACATAGGTCAGGGAAGGCGTCTTTGAAATGGCTCAAGAATTCTGCTAGTTGCTCCATATTTGTGATGGAATTCCTTCTGCTGTTTTAGACTGTATAGAAGTCTCTTTGCTTGGCGCATTTCTATGTTCAGGATTGATATATTGCTAGAATATGTCTCTGTCATAGGTTTGAGTTACTCTAAGTCCAAGAACTTGGAGCGACATGGATGAAAGGGCTACAGTTGATCTCATGAGCTGTTTATTTGTATCGCTGAAGCGAAAGTTTAGATCAGACAGCAAATAATCCATCACAGCATAGAATAATCTTGTGCAGTAGTCTCGCTGCCTTTTGCCTATTGTCTCTTGTACTAGGAAATCAGTTAGATGTGACGGATGCACAATTTCTCTGTTGCTCTTTGCAGTACTCCAAAAGCAACCCAGTGTAATTCTGCAAAATACACCCCTTCGGAAAAGAATGAATGCAGTGGCACGATGCTTCAATAAAATTTATTGGAATTATTCATAAAAGTTGAGATAATTTTAGATAGAGGAAGTATTCACTTGATAGATTTCATTTTCTATCAGAAACCTTAGTCACTCAGTTGTGGTTGTGTGGAGTAAGAATTCGGCATTCCTTGGTGGTTGAGACGACCTTACTACTTTTGAAGGTTGCCTTTCTGAACTGATATATTTTGTCTAGTTTATAGCCCCCTTGTACTTGGTCCATGTGTCCTTTCCCCTGCTTCTATTCCATATCACTTCTTTGAGTCAATGAGTGGTTTTGTCTGCATCCTGGGGCCGATTTCACAAAGAGATAAGACTAGTCTTATCTGAAGTTAGGACCAGTAACTGGTCTTAACTTAAGACTAGTCCTATCTCTTAGCATTGCCTAGGACTAGTCCTAAGTTAGGAAGAGTTTTGTGAAATCGACCCCTGGTCTATAATTTTGGCTTTGTCGCAATTGATGATGTGATACTGATGTTTTTCTCTGTCATCTGGTGAAAGTTCTGCCACTTGTTTTTCTGTCAGTGCAATGTTTTCTGAAAGTCTACTTTTGAACATGGCCTACTATTTCTCCTGTATAGGTCTTAAGGCAGCTTTTACATGGATTCAACTGTTTGGAGGGTGTCTTACTTGTCTTTAGGGTGATCTAGCATTTTGTGAAGTGTAGATGTGTGGTCTCATGGCAGTTGAAAAGCCGTGCCTGGACATCCTCTCAGATAAATTTTCAACATCTGGCATGGCAGCTAGACCCTTGCCCTTGCTTTTATTAACCTCAGCAGTCTTTGCCTCTGTTGCATATCTTGTCCTTGACTTATCCATGGTCCATCCACATTGAGGGAGAGAGAGAGAGGGGGGAGAGAGAAGAGCTTCACGGATGGTGTTTTCTTCCAACTCTGACCTTTTCTTCTGTTTCAGCATGGCTACTTGATTGGAAATAAACCAAGGAGAGTCAGAACTACCCAAGTTTTTGTGTAGGCAGTCAGGTTGGTGTAGTGGTATGTTGCCTCGCCTTCCAACTCTGGGACCCCGGTTCGAATCCCACCATGTGGATTGGGTTTTCAGTTCCTGCCTGATTGCGTGGGTTTTTCCCTGGACTAATTCTCTGAGGTTTCCTCCCACAACTAAAACGCAAACTTCCTTCATTGTCTTCTCTCCACGGGGGTCTTGGTTAGTACAGTAATTAAGTTTGCTTTTTTGAAAGTCCTTGGCTTCACAACCAGACTTAATAAATGAAATAGAGGGTGGTGGGTTTGGAAGTGCAAATACTGCTTTGTTTGTGTGGCTCTTCTGTAGATTTACAAGTTTGTGATGCTATATCTTTAAGCCTGTAATTTGGGTGTCCAAGAATTCTGCGCTTATGGCCCATAGAATTTACAGGGCACTGCAAGCGGCAGAATTTCACTGCAAGCAGAGTCATGAAATTGGACCCAGGTCTTTCCATTAAGTGGTCAACTGCTATCAGGCTAAGTGGGCTGGCTGGCTGCCCATAGCTACATCCTTTAATATCTGATAGAATCTGGTAGATAATGCTACTAATAAGTGTACTAATAAGGCCTATATTTATTCAAATGATGTAGTCGTAAAAAACAGCAGTACAATTTGATATCATTTCATTCAAATTATTTGGATGTTAAGAAACACTGCAATTTACATCTGTTTGGTTTCATAAGGTTGCCCCAACATGACATTGAAATCACCCATTGAGGCTGGACACTGTTCTTAAGCAGTCCATCTCTCTTTAACACTTTGCCTGATAGAGTCAGACAGGCACAACTCATCAAGTCATCACAGTAGTGAATGAACAAATGAATGAATGATTGGTTTCATTATATGCACATGTTAAAGCCAAAACTATTCACACTTCTATCATTTCCATTTTGTCAATGAAATCTGTGCTCATACATGTACATATTTAAGAGACAACAGCTTATCATTTACTCACATTGTTGGGGTTGGAGTTGGGTTCGATGCATACAGATTCTTTGATTCTTGTGCCTTGCAAGGCAAGTTAAGAAGAATGGATTCAAACATAATGTTTTAGAAGCATCACTACATGTACATTCCAAACAGATTTTAGGTTTACAAATTTCACCGGTCTATTGTTCCTGAATATCATTGAATTTGACCATTATGTACAAGCAATCAAATGTTGGCTTTACAAATTAACTGATACAAGAATGAATTTTTATTGTGTAATCAACAGACAATTGCAACTGAAACTACAGTTCCAACCTACAGCATAAATGTCATCCCTACAACAAGAGGGACGAAACACTCAACTCAAGATAGTGAAACAACTGCATGCAAGACAAGGTAACTGTGGTTCTTTTAAAAGACCTGGATTGGATAGTTATTTTCAACTGTGATGTATTTTATTATAAGGCCTTACCATTAAGGGGTATGTCCATGTATACCGTAATTTCCTGCGGATAAGTCGCTCGGCGCATAAGGCGCAGTGCCTCAAATTACCAAATAAGATTCAAGGCGCAACATATCTTTCACATTATACACGCTCGCTGGGTCCAATACTGCTTGTACATCAACACATACAGGGGTCATTGTGGTTCATTACTATTTTTTCCATGTTTGTTTTAAAGATTTTTTCTAAAACCCTAGCTTTACAGATTTTCGTTTTACACAACGAGCGCGCGCAGATACACGTTTTCCCAACGTTTCCCAATGAATTTGAATGCTAGTCTTCGCTTTTTTTAATACTACAATACATGCAAGAACCAACAAACGCTAGAGGGCGCTTTCTTAATGCTTTCACATTAGAAATATACACCCTCTGTTGGCGAAATTCACGATAACATATGGAAACCTTTTGTTCCAAAAGTACCCTATAAAAAAACGCACAGCTCAAGCTGCACCACACAATGACCTTGGAATCCCCTGGCTCTGTGGAGAACTATCCAACTGTTCAATAAACACGCTGGATGTTGTAGTCTCTTGTCCAGTCTTATATATACACTCTTAACATCCTATTTACGGCGTGTATTGTGTGTGTGAACATGTCCACGCATTCAAACCGAGGACTTGGAGAGGGTTTTAACAAAAGGGATCCGGGAAAAAGTCACACCGAGGACGTCCTCGATTCGATTTCGTGTACAAAACCAATGGGGACGTCTCAAAAAAATGTCCAAACAATGGGATAACAAAGAGAAGTCCTCGGTTGACACCATAAACACGAGAGTGTGGGTGTGAGTAGGTAACCACATTCAAACCGGGGACCTATAACAAAAGAGGACAATAGGTCCACGGTTGCTATCACAAAGGAAAGCATTGTGGTCCACGGTTGCTATCACAAAGAGTTGAACAAAGGAGGGTCCACGATTGCAGGCTGTTACACACTTGTGTGCGTGTGTGTACGTGAGCGCACCTACCGGAAGCATGCACTTCATCACACACGCGAAAAGACTAGTCGTTCCGAGCCACGGTCCCAACTAACGCCCAATTTGAATGGATTTTCTTTTTTCAAGAAATATATGCGAGTGTTAATTATCCTTAACCAATCAAAATGATTGTTACATTAGTAGTTCGGCAAGGACTTGCTGAAGATACACTTTTTGGAACTAAGCCGTGTGATGGCGCTATTTATTATTATAATGAGTTGAAGTCGGGAGTCACTGTGCAAAAAAGGATTTTACACAGGAAATGAGCTCGATTTTGATGGAAAATACGATATTTATCATGAAACCTAAATGATTAAAGACTTCATTCTATTGAATTTTTTATGAAAGTGTAGTATCTTAGCTTCGTTATGGTACTAGAACTAAGAGATATTTTGAAATATATTCTCAAAAAGACGATAGATGCAAAAAAACCTGATTTTTGGGCAGTTTTTCCATTGGGATAGAGCGTAAAGGAAACTCTCGCAGGCTTAGTTCCCCAAAGGAATCGATATGCATACAAAACGACTTGTTAAATAAAGACTATACCTGTCATGTGATATAGCAGTGTACTGTGTTTGCAGCATAACCAGTGACTTCGTTCTTTGGTAAGTTTTGTCAAAAATGTTAACTGTGTAGGTCAATTTTAAGAATATGTAGAATTACCCTGGACGAAATAAAGGAACTATTTTGCAGTATATATGTAAGATTTCACATTGTATTCATCACAATGAACTCAATCGAAATCAGATAAGGCGCATCGGAAGATAAGACGCAGTGACGTTTTTTACCATTAAAAGTCAGATAAGCAGGAAATTACTGTACATATAAATGTGGGTTGTCTTGGCAAAGGGGTCTAGGGCGGTGGACTCAAGTTTTGTAATTTACAGAATGTGGGTTCGAATCCTGGTCCTGTCATTCACAACACTTGTGTCCATAACTGATCTCACCACCCAGGGGTACATTTGCAAATATTTGGGTACCTTCGATGGAGTGGCAATGCCGGCCAGGTGAATAGAAGTATTCTCAGTCATTTAATGCCAATGAAACTGGGTATATAGACACCCGGCCTCATGAACCATATTGACTCAGGACAGACTTTACTTTACATGCACTAGTTTAAATGATTAAACAAACAAAATTGTAATGGGTGATTCATTCTTGGGAAACAAAATCCAAAAACCTAAACATTTTTAATGAATGCTTATGAAATTAAAAGTGTCTGAAGAACTTGAGTTGACTTAAAGCTGGAAGTTGAATCAGGTTTTAACCTTAGCTTTCAGTGTGTGATTGTTTGCCTACCTTCATGAACTTGAAACACTATCTTTTTGACAAAGTTGGGGAAAAATTAATGATATTTGATATGTTTGAGATGTTAAGGTTAAAAACAGTTCAAAATACACTTTTACTAGATGTCTGTGCCAAAGTTTATGATATTCCTTTTAAAATTGGAATACATTCATGCAGACAAAATATATGTAGAATCGTAGATTGTCACGTGGTATTGCCCAATTGCCTTAAAGGTGCACATTTTGAAGCTGTGTATCTATCCTGATTGTATGTCTGTTTATCATGGATATTGTATTTAATTAATCACTAATGTTGCAAAGCATTCCTTTTTTTTGTGTTGCAGTAGGCTTACTATCTCCAAAGACATCTACCTGTCAACAAGTAGATGTCCAAGAGAGGAGATGCACTCTCCAGTAAAAAGGTAAGTTCCCCAATAATGAAAGAACAAATGTTAGCTTTTTGTTATTTAAATGTTGCATGCACTTTGCTAGACTAGTTTGATTCTGAGGACCCATTGATAATCAAGTTCATACCACCACCAATCTTCAAGAGAACTGTCTCAGCCATTTGACGTACCTGTCAACAATTGATTATAACAATCAAAATAATCCTGATATGCAAAAGTTCCTTTAATTGTTTTTGGTTGTTGCTATTTTCAATGTTGGTTTTTGTGTTTATTTTTTCGGTGAAAGTTTATACAAAATCCCCAGCAAAAACAAAGTATTTTTTTTCAAAAAGATGTGTTATGTGTTTAATCACTCATGTTGCAAAGTGTTCATTTTGTTTGTGTTGCAGGTTGCTTAAAATTTCCAAAGAGATCTATACCTGACAACAGGTAAAAGCCAAGAGCTACAGTCTCCAGTGAAAGGTAAATTTAAAAAAAATTAAAAAGCCTTTTAGCTTTTGGTTATTAAAATAGTGTGTGCCACTTCGTAGATTAGTTTGATTCTGAGGACTCACTGCTAATACAGTTCATACCAACACCAATCCTCTGTTTTAGGCATTTGACATTCCTCTCAAATCACTGTTGCTTACTTTGATTGTAGCAATCAAAATAATCCTCAGTATGTGGACTGGTCTTCGGTTCCCCAAGAAGCCTAATATGCCTTTGGACCATAGGCCAAATGTCAATGTCACTATGACTAAAACAAAAGACACTCAACAAAAAATATCAACTCCAAATTTAGTGTGTGGAATTGTCTTCAGATTCCCTGCAAGCCTTTGTTTTTGGACTTCTAGGTAAAATGTTGAGGTCATTACAACTATAACTCATGAAGGACTTGGCATATTAGCTCCAAACTTTGTGTGTGGATTGGTCTTGGGGTCCCCCGAAAACAATAATTTTTCATGTAGTTAGATTGCAAAACACACGAGACCTACAGCTTTACATCCCATCCGAAGAAAGAAACAATAATAGCTTGACTCTCACTCAAGGACACAAGTGTCAAGACCAGAACTCTGAACCCATACTCTGCTGACCAGAAACACCACAGCTTGAGTACGGTGCGCTTAATCGCTCAGTCATGACACATCGTGTTTTTTTAAACTAACAGTTTTCAATTTTGGGATGGAAGTATACAAAACTGCTTAGGTAGAAACAGAAATATTCTCAGTCATTTAATGCCAATGAAACTGGGTATAGACACCGGCCTCATGAACCATTATTGACTCAGAACATACTTTACTTTACATGTAAACACTTCACTATTTTAAATGATTTTTTAAAAAAACTTTTAAAGGGACACGTTGCCTAGGAGTTGGTCTAGGCGAGTTGGTCGAGTTGGTCTATGAAAAGCGTTTGTAACCATTTGTTATAAAATGCATAAAGTTGGAAAGATGTTTTAAAAGTAGAATACAATGATCCACACAAATATGCCTCGAAATTGCATGGTTTTCCTTTTACTTTGCGAACTAACACGGTCTGCCATTTTGTGGAGTCAAAAACTTGACTCCAAAAAATTTGCGGGCCGTGTTAGTTCAAGATGTAAAAGTAAAACCACGCAATTTCGAGGCATATTTGTGTGGATCATTGTATTTTTTTAATTATTTTTTTTTATGAGATATCGCCTAACTCACAAGGCCACGGACGGCCACTTCAAGGTGAGGGCTACAAATACCTGATTTGGGCTATCGACCCAAATCAATTGAAACCAGGGGCATGTTGCCTCCTACTCCTGGGGCTGAAACAGGGTTACCCCCTTTATAGTCCTTAAGGATGTAGGCATGGGTATCATCCACTAGGAGCCTGTCTGGTAGAGCAGAATGCACTACCTTCCCAACTTTTTTCGAAGCAATTATGGTTAAGTGCCTTGCTCAGGGGCACAAGTGTCATGACCGGGTATCGAACCCACACTCTGCTGCTGACTACACCAGAGCTTAGGTCCGGTGACCCAGACCGCTCGGCCACTACACGCCACTTTTAAAACATGACACGCCACTTTTAAAACATCATTCAAACCATATGCTTTTCAACTTAGTCGATTGTTAGACTGACATTGACTGCTTAAAGTAAAAGTGACATCCTGATGAGGTCATCACATTATTTGTTACTAACTTTTAAAAATGTTGACCTATTATTACTTATCTCTTCAACAAAGTAAACCACCCACTGTTTCTTTGAGCTGAGGACTAAATTAAGTTCTTCTGAGATAATGTCGTCATACTGTGAATTATTATTTGTTAAGGTCTCCAAGTGCTGTTTCTCCTTTCAGTAGAGGACCAGCCTCCCTGTCACAGCCATACATTGCAACAATCAAAATAATCCTGATTGTATGTCTGTTTATCATGGATATTGTATTAAATTAATCACTAATGTTACAAAATATTCCTTTTGTTTGTGTTGCAGTAGGCTTACTATCTCCAAAGACATCTACCCATCAACAAGAAGATGTCCAAGAAGATGCACTCTCCAGTCAAAAGGTTAGTTCCTCAATAATGAAAGAACAAATGTAAGCTTTTTGTTAATTAAATGTTGCATGCACTTTGCTAGATTGGTTTGATTCTGAGGACCCACTGATAATCAAGTTCATACCACCACCAATCTTCAGGAGAACTGTCTCAGCCATTTGACGTACCTGTCAACAATTGATTGTAACAATCAAAATAGTCCTGATATGCAAAAGTTCCTTTAATTGTTTTTTGTTGTTGCTATTATCAATGTTGGTTTTTGTATTTATTTTTTCAGTGAAAGTTTATAGAAAATCCCCAGCAAAAGCAAAGTATATATTTTTTTAATTATGTGTTATGTGTTTAATCACTCATGTTGCAAAGTGTACATTTTGTTTGTGTTGCAGGGGAGTGCTCAAAATTTCCAAAGAGATCTACCCGTCAACAAGTAAACGCCAAGAGCTGCACTCTCCAGTGAAAGGTGAACTTAAAAAAAATAAAAAACCTGTCAGCTTTTGGTTATTAAAATATTTTGTGCCACTTGGTAGATTAGTTTGATTCTGGGGACTCACTGCTAATACAGTTCATACCAACACCAATCTTCAAGAGAACTGTCTCAGCCACTTGACATACCCGTCAAATCACTGTTGCTTACTTTGATTGTAACAATCAAAATAATCCTCAGTATGTTTACTGGTCTTCGGTTCCCCAAGAAGCCTAATATGCCTTTGGACCTTAGGCCAAATGTCAATGTCACTATGACTAAAAACAAAAGAGACTCTACAAAAAATATCAACTCCAAATTTAGTGTGTGAAATGGTCTTCAGATTCCCTGCAAGCCTTTGTTTTTGGACTTCTAGGTAAAATGTTGAGGTCATTACAACTATAACTCATGAAGGACTTGGCATATTAGCTCCAAACTTTGTGTTCGGATTGATCTTCGGGTCCCCCGAAAACAATCATTTTTCGTGTACACGGGACCTACAGCTTTACATTCCATCCAAAGAAAGAATTAATAATAGCTTGTCTCTCGGTCAAGGACACAAGTGTCAAGACCAGAACTCTGAACCCATACTCTGCTGATCAGAAACACCACAGCTTGAGTAAGGTGCGCTTAATCGCTCGGTCTTGACACATCGTGCTTTTTAAACTAATAGTTTTCAATTGTGGGATGGGAGTAAACAAAACTGCTGAGGTAATTTGTCTGAATCAACTTTTTTAACTATGGACAATGTTTTTAAAATAAATTGTGCTTTATGTTTGTGTGCAGAAAGGCTTACCATCTTCAAAGTGATATAACCGTCAACAAGTTAAGATGTCCAAGATCAGCTTACATAATAAAGGAGCTGCTCTCTCCAGTAAAAGGTAAATTCCTTAAGAGTAAAATAATGGGTTTTTTTATGCAATTTGTTCATAGCATTTTGAATTAAAATTGTCTGATCAGTATTCAAACAATCAACAGTTTGGGTCCCTAAAATTTGAATTGAAAAGCCAGGGTTGAAGTCCAACTGTGGTGTTTTTGGTAAATAAAATTGTTTCCAATATATTACAGCAAGTAGATATAGACTGTGAATCTCAACAATGGGTTGTTAAATTCACAAACGACTGTTGGAATTGACAGCAATCTTCAGAACCCATGTTTAAAGTAGTTTTAAGCTAAACAAAATTTCCGATTCAGGTTAAAAATTAGTTGATAATTTTTTAGGGATTTTACCTAACATGCACACCTCATTTAGGTTAATTTGTGTTCTAATTTGTACTTTCTCAACCATCTTTTAAAGGTAACACTTTAAAGTTAACGTGTTATATTTAGTTATTTTCAGTTAAAAACTGGTTTTATATCTAGTCTTAAATATTTTTTTTTTATTTTTTTCATCTAGAAAGGCATGCCATGCTCCTGATGGGCACCTCCCATCAACAAAGCAAATATTGTGAGGTCTCTTCGCACTGTGTATCTGCCAAACATCTTCTTGTAGCGCATGGATGTTCATGGCTGAGAGAAAGGTATGTACATCTTGGGTTTCTTGTTATCCTAAAGTGTAAAGTGGGCTGTTTTTGCAGCACTTTGCATTTAACCCTTTAGCACTCACGCGTTATTAAACATATGCGTCATTACTCCTCAGCGCGCCATGAAAATTCACAAGATTTTCGGCTGTACTTAGAAAACCTTAGATAACTTTCGTTGTGATTATTTTATTGTTTTCCAAGTTGAGTTTATTTTGAAGAGAATGAAATTGTGTTTTAAATGATTTTCACAGTTGTTTTGTTTGCTTTCCCAAATTGAAGCTTTTAGGTTGGAAACATAAAACAGATCAACCAAAATTTAAAAACACTTTGCATTTTGCATTTGTTATATGTGGAAAAATCTGCACACAAAATTTTCTCAACTGTTAATGTCATCTCAAAGCACAAAAAAGATACAAAAGTGATTGAAAATACACACAACATACTTTTGGAAATGAAAATTAATGCCTCTATTACCAACAGATAACTTCTTTACCTAAAATTCTTTGTAAAATCCTTGCAAATCACGGTATTACGTATGTCAAAACACCAATGAAATTATCGTGAAACAAGCGGAAGGCCGCCATAACTGTGTACATTGCGCGTGTGATACGTGGTACATACAATACGGTCTGCACTACATGGAGCTGCCCGTTGTGCTTCACATGCGTTGGATAGGACTTCCGACCTTTGAACCTTTGGAGGTGGATAGAGTCATTTTTTCTTATGAGGACCATGTGCTATTTTTGGACTATTGTTATCTTGAAATCGCGCTCTACCAACGGCTGCTTGCTGCATTTTAATCTCATGTGTAAAACGCTAAATACAACTTGTCAAACTTCGAGGGCGGTTGCGGGTGGTATGAGGGCTAAAGGGTTAATGTGTGTGATTTAACAGTAAGGAAATCAAATAGTGTTGAGTGGTTTTAAGACTGGTTTAAACTCGCTAAGGGCTATAGTTCTTGATAATTTTACCAAGACGAAGTTGAGGTAAAATTATCAAGAACCATGCCTCAGCATATGTGTAAACCACTTCTTTTAATAACCAATTCAACACATTGATTCCCATTTAAAAATCCCTTCAATTTAAAACATTCAGAACCCTGTAGAAGTTGAGAACAAAAGTGACAGTTTAGCATAAGCTCAAACTCTGCGTTGAATTTCTATGCATGTGTTGAGCGATGAGTACCTTGTTGTGAGCAAATTATTTCGAACCGGCGTAAACCAAATATTTGACATATAGACCTAAACTGGGCTGTGACATTTGGGCACTGTGCGCAATCATCTGAGTGTGCCCTTGGCTTAATTCAGTCAGGTCATGTTTAATCATTCCTACCTGTGTTCATATCGCACATTTAAACATTTTCACATGGTCTCCTCTCACCCAATCAGGATGAATAAACTGTCCAGGTATTTTTGAATCACACACCACAAAAGATGTTTAAAAAACGAATGTTGCTCATTTGAAAATGTTGATCATAATGCAAGCCAATTTGCAATTAGGCCTCATGTCTAAGGTAAGAAGTAATACAATTATTTCTCTTCCATAGATATTTTGTTTTTCCTCTAATTTCCATTTTTTCTCTTTTAGAAAGTCTAGTTCTCCAATGAGATCTACCCATCCGAAATGTAGATGAGTGTTATCTGCAAATTGCGTATCATCAGCTGAATGTCTTCCCATACGTAGATGTAGCTGTTCAAGACTAAGGCATAGCCCAGGGTTGTATACTCCCCAGGGAGCTGAGAAAGATTAAAGGAATGTTATTGGCCCAATGACCAGGGCACTAATGTAAAGCGCATTGAGACGTTATTGTGAAATGCGCTGTATATTAAAGAACTAGTTATTATTATGTTATTATCCTTGTGTTTATTTTCCACTTACCTCCTTGTGATTCAACGTTTTTTAAACAGTGAAACAATTTAAGTTCATTTTTATGTTAAAATTAAACTTATTTTAATGTTAATCTTGTATCTTAAACCGTTAGAAGTTTGCGTTAAAACGGATTATTTGAATTTTAAACTTGTATTTAAACAGTTAGAAGTTTGCATCAAATAAAATGTTTGTTAATGTAAACAGCTAACTGTTAAGATACAAGTTTAACGTTCATATTGTTCTGTTATGTTTGCTTAATAAGAGTCAAAGAAATAAAGAAATAGAAATAATGAACCAGTGGTAAAGAAATGTCATTCTTTGAGTCAGAATTTAGTAGAAGATAACCCTATGCAAACTGTGTAAAACGTAAGATAAAGGTTTTTAGGGGTCAAAGGTCAAAAGATAAAGCACTTTCGACTAAACCAAACGAGCAACCCATTAAACCAAACGAGCAACCCATTAAACCAAACGAGCAACCCATTAAACCAAAAGAGCAACCCATTAAACCAAAAGAGCAACCCATTAAACCAAACGAGCAACCCATTAAACCAAACGAGCAACCCATTAAACCAAACGAGCAACCCATTAAACCAAAAGAGCAACCCATTAAACCAAAAGAGCAACCCATTAAACCAAACGAGCAACCCATTAAACCAAACGAGCAACCCATTAAACCAAAAGAGCAACCCATTAAACCAAAAGAGCAACCCATTAAACCAAAAGAGCAACCCATTAAACCAAACGAGCAACCCATTAAACCAAACGAGCAACCCATTAAACCAAACGAGCAACCCATTAAACCAAAAGAGCAACCCATTAAACCAAAAGAGCAACCCATTAAACCAAACGAGCAACCCATTAAACCAAACGAGCAACCCATTAAACCAAAAGAGCAACCCATTAAACCAAACGAGCAACCCATTAAACCAAAAGAGCAACCCATTAAACCAAAAGAGCAACCCATTAAACCAAAAGAGCAACCCATTAAACCAAACGAGCAACCCATTAAACCAAACGAGCAACCCATTAAACCAAACGAGCAACCCATTAAACCAAAAGAGCAACCCATTAAACCAAAAGAGCAACCCATTAAACCAAAAGAGCAACCCATTAAACCAAACGAGCAACCCATTAAACCAAAAGAGCAACCCATTAAACCAAAAGAGCAACCCATTAAACCAAACGAGCAACCCATTAAACCAAAAGAGCAACCCATTAAACCAAACGAGCAACCCATTAAACCAAACGAGCAACCCATTAAACCAAAAGAGCAACCCATTAAACCAAAAGAGCAACCCATTAAACCAAAAGAGCAACCCATTAAACCAAAAGAGCAACCCATTAAACCAAAAGAGCAACCCATTAAACCAAAAGAGCAACCCATTAAACCAAACGAGCAACCCATTAAACCAAAAGAGCAACCCATTAAACCAAACGAGCAACCCATTCAACCAAACGAGCAACCCATTAAACCAAACGAGCAACCCATTAAACCAAAAGAGCAACCCATTAAACCCAAAGAGCAACCCATTAAACCAAACGAGCAACCCATTAAACCAAACGAGCAACCCATTAAACCAAACGAGCAACCCATTAAACCAAAAGAGCAACCCATTAAACCAAAAGAGCAACCCATTAAACCAAAAGAGCAACCCATTAAACCAAAAGAGCAACCCATTAAACCAAAAGAGCAACCCATTAAACCAAAAGAGCAACCCATTAAACCAAACGAGCAACCCATTAAACCAAACGAGCAACCCATTAAACCAAAAGAGCAACCCATTAAACCAAACGAGCAACCCATTAAACCAAAAGAGCAACCCATTAAACCAAAAGAGCAACCCATTAAACCAAAAGAGCAACCCATTAAACCAAACGAGCAACACATTAAACCAAACGAGCAACCCATTAAACCAAAAGAGCAACCCATTAAACCAAACGAGCAACCCATTAAACCAAAAGAGCAACCCATTAAACCAAAAGAGCAACCCATTAAACCAAACGAGCAACCCATTAAACCAAATGAGCAACCGATTAAACCAAATGAGCAATCGACTTTTACGTTTTATACAGTTTGCATAGGTTATCTTATTCTACTAAATTTTGACTCAAAGAATGACATTTCTTTACCACTGGTTCATTATTTCTATTTCTTTATTTCTTTGACTCTTATTAAGCAAACATAACAGAACAATATGTACTTTAAAATTCAAATAATCAGTTTTAACGCAAACTTCTAGCGGTTTAAGATACATGATTAACATTAAAATAATCATTTTTTTAACTCAAACTTCTAATTGTTTAGATACAAGTTTAACATTCAAATAAGTTTAATTTTAACAAAAAAATTAACTTGAATTGTTTCACTGTTTAAAAAAACGTTGAATCGCAAAGAGGGAAGTGGAAAATAAACAAAAGTGAGGATGGAAGTGGTAAACAAACGCAAGGATGGAAGGGATAAACAAGTGCAAGGAGGAAAGTGGTAAATAAATGCGATGTAAGTGATAAATATAAGCAAGGGGTAAGTGTAAACAAATGCAAGGAGAGAAGTGGTTAAAAAAACAAGGAGGGAAGTGGTAAATAAACGCAAGGAGGGAAGTGATAAACAATCGCTAGGATGGAAGTGGTAAAAAATAGCAAGAATAGAAGTGGTAAACAAACGCAAGGAGGGAGAATGTAAACAAACGCAATGTGGTAAGTGATAAATAAACACAAGGAGGGAAGTGATAAATAAACACAAGGAGGGAAGTGATAAACAAATGCAAGGAGGGAAGTGGTTAATAAACACAAGGAGGGAAGTGGTAAACAATTGCAAGGAGAGAAGTGGTAAACAAATGTAAGGAGAGAAGTGATAAACGCAAGGATGGAAAAGGTAAACAAATGCAAGAAGGGCAGTGATATATAAACGCAAGAATGGTAGTGATAAACGACTTTAAGGAGGGAAGTAAAAAAGCAAGGATGGAAGTGATAAATAACAGCAAGGTGGGAGGTTGTAAACAAATGCAAGGAGGGATATGATAAACAAGCGCAAGGATGGAAGTAGTAAAAATGCAAGGAGGGAAGTGGTAAATAAGCGCAAGGATGGAAGTGATCATGAGGTGCAAGAAGGGAAGTGGTCAATAAGTGCAAGGAGGGAAGTGGTAAATAAACACAAGGATGGAAGTTGTCAATAAACACAATGAGGGGAGTGGTAAACAAATGCAAGGAGGGAATAGTGGTAAATAAACGCAAGGAAGGTAGTTGTTAGTAAACACAAGGATGAAAGTGGTCAATAAACGCAATGAGGGGAGTGGTAATTTGGGAAGGAGGGGAGGGGAGGGGAGCAAGATTGTGATGGGTATTGATTCAGTGTTAAGAGTGGCGGAGGAGAAAAGATGGAGGAATATGTGAAAGGGTGAAGCATCTTATTTTAATTTAAAGATTTGGAACAGCAATTGGAGTGTTCATGGCTGTAGTTTTACCAAAAATACATGTACTAATGTTATGCCTGAATTCAAAACTTTAAGTTAGTAAGCATATTCTCAAAATTGTCAAACATTTGTGTTGTACCTTATTGCATTGGAGTTTACTTAGAAAATATCATCTTTTACAAAATGGCATTGAATTCAATAAAGGAATAACATTTTACCACAGATTTTAAGTCTCAAATAAAAGAGTTTACTCCAAGATATGAAACACAGACTTCATATAAATGTATTGCGCAAATCAAAACTATGCTAATTCTCATTCATATCGATGGCCCATGACACAGAAACATGATCCTAGTGCTTTGTATAATAATGCATTTATTGTGTTTTTAAAGCTCACTAAATTTGACATGTGAATTCTTTCAATTGCATTTTTCTTTCTATTTTTGATTCAAGAGAATAAAGCCAAAAAGGTGAACCTTAGATTTTTTCTTTGCTTTTGACTATTGAAATAGTTGTATTATTTTGCAAAATACAGTTGCTTTTTCAGAAAACAATAACAAGCACTACAGAGAAGTGTCACTGCCATGTGCATTTCTCGAATGAATATTCGCATAACCTTAAAAATAAATATACACAATGCTAGATATTCAGGCATGCAACAGCTAGAAGATTGTCAATAAACGAGTAAATTGCATCACAGCAAGACTTTGCACTGTGTTTTTCAATTTTCAATATGGATGTGAAACGAACAAATTAGGAAACAATAATAACCTGAAATGTGTTGCCTGCCTGTTAATTTAATAACTTTGCATGCAACAGCAATTTTCTTTTCTTTTTTAGTTTTGAAAGAGAAAATGCCAGGCAGAGTATGTCTTTGCGGTTTTAAATTTCAAGCGTTATAGTACAGTTAGGAATCAACTATGAGAAATTTTTACTGAAACCAGTTCAAAGAACAAAGAACATTTATTTCCGCCAATAACAAAAGGTCAATACAATTGATAAGAAGGTATATATTGAAGGAGGCAAATCCAAAAAAGCAAAACAATGCTTGTTGGCAGAAATGCCTTGGACAAAAATACAAACAAACGCACATGTAAGTAAACAATTACAAAACATCAAATTATAATTTTCATATACACAATATACAGAAAACAAATATGAATAACATGGTTTGTATTACTTTGTTTGTACAGAAGGCTATACAGGGGGGTTGTTGAGCAAGTGGGCTTTTAGTTTGTGTTTATAGGTAGCAGGTGTTGGGGCAGTTTTTATACTATTTGGCAGTTTATTCCAATTTGAGGGTCCAGAGAAACAGATGTTATGATGGAAGGCTGTTGTTCTGTGTTTGGGAAGATGAAAATTAGAAGAAGATCTGGTATTGTGGCGATGAATATTACGGTTAAGTTCTAAGTAGTCGTTGAATGAGTCAGGAAGTAGTCCTTTCATGTGTTTATACATGAAGATACACTGTTGGTATCTGTTGATACTTTTCAAGTTGAGTAATTTAAGTTTAAAAAATAAAGGACTTGCATGGGCCCTAAGTGGAGAATGTGAAATAATACGAACAACTTTCTTTTGGAGAACATTCAGCTTATTAAGATTGGTGCTAAACGTGTTTCCCCATACAACATTACAGTATTGGAGATATGGTAGTATGAGAGTGCAATAAAGTATACGCAGAACATTGTTAGGAAGGAGAAATTTCAATCGACTGATGACACCAATACTTTTTGCTACCTTGTTTTCTATTTCACTTATATGATATTTCCATGATAATTTTTCATCTAAATAGACACCCAAAAATTTGGTATTAATTACTTGCTGAATAGGTGTGCTATCGAGATTGACTGAGTAGTTTTGGCTGGCTGATTTGTGTCTGTTGGTAAAAATAATATAATTACATTTTTTAGTATTTAGGGAGAGCCTATTTGCTTTAAACCACTCACAGACATTAGTTAGTTCCCTATTGACATTATCAATCAACACGCGAAGGTCCGCATTGCAACAAAATATATTTGTGTCATCAGCGTACATGATAAAAGAAAGCAAATCTGATGTTTGACAAATGTCATTTATATAAATGATAAAGAGCAAAGGTCCTAAGATAGATCCTTGAGGAACCCCGCATGATATTCCTAGAGGCGCTGACAGAGAAGATTGGTATTTTGTGCATTGAGAGCGGTCATTAAGATAACTCCTAAACCAGTCAAGTGTAACGCCTCGAATTCCATAATAATGTAATTTATCCAATAAAATATCATGATTTATGGTGTCAAACGCTTTTGACAGATCCAGGAAAACTCCAATGGCATATAAATTGTTTTCAAAGGCATCTATAACTTTATTTGTTAAGTCAAGTAATGCCAGTGAGGTAGAATAATTTTTTCGGAAACCGTATTGATTATTGCAGATTATGTTGTGTTTGTCCAAAAATGACATAGTTCTTTTGTGAAGAATTTTCTCAAGAATTTTAGAGAGACATGACAGCACAGAGATTGGCCTATAGTTACCGAGCTCACTATGGTCTCCATTTTTAAAAATTGGAGTGACTTTGGCAGATTTGAGTTTGTCTGGAAATATACCTTTAGTTAATGACAAGTTAAAAATGTGACACAGTTGGTGACTTACCTGATTAATAACAGATTTTAAAACCCTTGGGCTTATTTCATCTATGCCTGGAGATTTGTTGTTTTTAAAGGAACTAGCTATATTTTGAATCTCAGTCGGGGTAGTGGGATTAAAAAACATGGAATATGGGTTTGGGTCTGTCAAGTATTGCTTGTAGCTGTTGGTCGCCTGAGGAATGTTTCTGTTGAGAGATTGTCCTATTTTTGTAAAATAGTTATTAAATGCACTGGCAATGTCAGCCGAGTCACTGATCGTACGTCCTTCACAGTTAAATTTGTGTGATGATGTACTACGTTTAGATTTTTTGTTTAATAATGAATTAATGATTCTCCAAGTATTTTTAACATTGTTTTTGGTATTGCGAAACTTTTCTTGAAAAAAACAGATTTTTGTTGTTTTAATTAAGGCGTTGAGTTTATTTCGAAAAGATTTATACTTAAGTTTATTACTTAAAGTTGATGTTTTAAGATACTTTTTATATAATTTGTTTTTGTGTTTGATAGAACACAATATTCCACTGGTCATCCATGCATTTAATTTCTTAGTAGGTTTAGGTTTTCTTAGTGGAAAGTGTTTCTCATATAAATTATTGAAGTGACAATAGAAACGGTCGATGGCCTGGTTAGGACATTGCGTCGTATACACACAATTCCAGTCCAAACTTGTTAGGTCTTGTTTGAATCCTTCGATACGTTCTGGTGTAACAAGTCTAAATGGGGCTACGTTTGTTGGCATTTTTCTTGAAATGTTAAGTGAGGTGACTTGAAAAATTGGCAGATGATCAGAGATATCATTATATAGGATGCCACTCTTAATATGTTGATCGGTACAATTAGTCATAATATTATCTATTAAGGTAGCAGTAAATGTAGTAATACGGGTGGGCCTATTAATTAGTGGTAAGAAAAAATTACTAAACAAAGAGTTTACAAAAAACTGGGTTGGCTTATGGGAAGCATATTTTAAAAGATCAATATTATAATCACCCATTATGAAAGATATTTTGTTTTCCCTATTAATTTGAGTAAGGGTTCTGTCGAAGGCTTCAACAAAAGAGTTTACATTAATATTTGGTGGTTTATACACAATGCCAGCTATTACGTTTTTACCGGATGAGCCTGGTATTTCAATAAATATAGAGTCACAGATAGTATTATCTATTGTTAAATCATTACGCCGAGTGCAGTTCAGTGATTCTTGAACATATAGGGCAACGCCACCACCCGACCTTCCTTGTCTATTTTGCTGAATACAATTATATCCCTGTAAATTTAAATCAGGACTGCTTTCAGTAAGCCAGGTTTCAGAAAATCCGATTACACTAAATGGATAGTCTAGTAATCCAAGGTAATCAATGATATCATCAAATTTGTTTTTAAGACTCCGAGAATTTAAGTGTAAGCAGGAGAATGTATCGGTTTTACTTCCATCCCTAAATCGATCCTTAAACTGATCAGATAACAAATAATCACATGGTAAATTGAAAGTATTGGCATAAAAGTTATTATCAGGGTCAATATCAGATTCGTTGGCAAACGTTTCGTTGAATGTAAGGGGATTGAATATAAGTTTGTTTAATCTTTCAGAATCTATTTTTGAGTTTGAATTAAGTTCAATAATGGCTAGGTTAAAGTCATCTGCATTAAGATGGTTGAAAGGTAGAACTTGCTGGAAGCAGTTCTTGCAAATGGCATTGAATTCATGCCTATCCTGATTGCCAATCGTTTCTTTACACACTGGACAGTGTCTTCGATTGTCAGAGCTGGAGCTGTTCATGGTATGTGGACAATTTGAATTGTTAGAAGACGCTT
Organism: Leptasterias polaris; assembly: GCA_037783415.1. NCBI lineage: Eukaryota > Metazoa > Echinodermata > Asteroidea > Forcipulatida > Asteriidae > Leptasterias > Leptasterias polaris. The sequence continues at coordinate 2,580,826 of JAZGTN010000035.1, forward strand.
TTAAACTAGCCATAGCAGGTGGTTAACCCAGTGTTGTGTCTAGTCGTCTTAAGGGAAAAGTTGCTCAGTCGTGACAAGGGATTATGAGCCTTTACTTGACTGTTACAGGGTGTTTCTAAGGTAATTTTAAACATACTACTGTGTATACAATAATGCCAGTAGGCTAAGAACAAAATAATGAACAAAATCACAAACATTTGCAAGTAGTTACGTGTGATTTTGGTAAAACGAGATATCAATGAAATAAGTTAATGTTTGTGCCCCAGGAAAAAAACTCCCAAAACCCACTCTTGATATTTAGAGCAATATAATTCATCACAGATCTTGTACAGTGTTCAAGCTTACTGTTGGGGTGAAGGCTTTATGGGTTCATACTTCATGCCATGAATGTAGAGATGGCCGCCACGGAAGACAGGGTGCTGACCTTGGTCGTATGCCCTCTTCATAACATCCCGAAGGGATCGCTTCTTGGCGACATCAGCTGCTGGTAGATCTTGAAGTATGAACAACCCGGAGTTGGCAAGGGCGGCCTTTGCTCGCATCAAAACCGTCTGACGCTCAGGACGATATATAAACCGGACCAGGATGTGACGGGGTTTATCTGATGCTGTCTTCGGGGTTCTACCAGAGCGGTGCATGCCTGTATTATTATAAATGAACAATTTTTAATTCTTGTATACTCAGGCATGCATTCAACCAAATCTTGCCCAAAAAGAGTTAAGTACCAGGCACAGCATTATACTTTGTGCTAAGTTTTTAATTTTCAATGGCAATACACCTGAAAAACCAAATATGCGGAAATCAGCTGATGACATGAAAAGTAGCATGCCTGTATATTATTACATTGTAAATAAAATTCATGAAAGTAAAGTGTAATGTACAAGTGCACCATTGCAACCATTTTAATTAATTTGCTTCTGATTTTTGCCAATATCATCCTGGTAAGCTTAGTTTAAAGCAGGGCCACCACGTGCAGGTCCCAGGATACCAGCCCCAACACGCTTTCCGAGGTCAGTCAAGGCCTTCATACTCCTTTCAGAGCGCCCGGTCCTCGCACCCGTATGCGGGGCACGCCCTCTAACTCCTACTAACGTGGGCCCTAGCCCCACGGCATACACTAGGGACTACTCCTGTTGGCCGACCATTTGTGGAAACACCAGTACCATCCTTGCCCGCTAAGGAGCCTGATGCTCTTTTAAGGTCAACCACCAACTGTCACCCTGGCCAAGAGTAGGACCCCACATGCCACGTGCATGTGTCCAGGTCCCTTTTCGCAATTAAGTTTGGAATTTCCCGTGATTTTACCACCATTCGATTCCAAACGATTCGAAACGACGCACCACCAACACGCTTTGGGAGATCATCGGGGCCTTCGTACTCCTTTCAGAGCGCCCGGTCCACATACACTTATGCAGGGTACGCCCCCTACTCCCTTAAAACGCGGTCCCTAGCCCCACGGCGTAGACTAGGAACTACTCCTGTTGGCCGACCATTTGTGAAAACACCAGAGCATCCTCGCCGCTGAGGAGCTTATGCATCTTTAAGATCAACCACCAACTGTTACCCTGGCCAGGAGTAGGACCCCACATGCCACGTGCATGTGTCCAGGTCCCTTTTCGCAATTAAGTTTGGAATTTCCCGTGATTTTACCACCATTCGATTCCAAACAATTCGAAACGACGCACCACCAAATGCTCAAAATTTTTTAGTCAAAGCAAAATTGCCAAGATCTCCAGTTTCTCATTTCAAAATACGCATATATGCACTTGCTTGCAATGGTGCAGTTATTTACAATGTTACTTGTATAGTGCTGCATAAACAGCCCACTACAAGACGATAAGAAAAACCTAGTGGTTTATTACTTGATTACAAAAACTTACACCAGAATTTACATACTATGCCTTAGTCTTGAACAGCTACATCTACGTATGGGAAGACATTCAGCTGATGATACGCAATTTGCAGATAACACTCATCTACATTTCGGATGGGTAGATCTCATTGGAGAACTAGACTTTCTAAAAGGGAAAAAATGGAAATTAGAAGAAAAACTAAATATCTATGGAAGAGAAATAATTGTATTACTTCTTACCTTAGGCATGAGGCCTAATTGCCAATTGGCTTGCATTATGATCAACATTTTCAAATGAGCAACATTCGTTTTGTAAACATCTTTTGTGGTATGTGGTGTGTGATTCAAAAATACCTGAACAGTTTATTCATCCTGATTTGGTGGGAGGAGACCATGGGAAAATGTTTAAATGTGCGATATGAACACAGGTAGGAATGATTAAACATGACCTGACTGAATTAAGCCAAGGGCACACTCAGATGATTGCGCACAGTGCCCAAATGTCACAGCCCAGTTTAGGTCTATATGTCAAATATTTGGTTTACGCCGGTTGGAAATAATTTGCTCACAACAAGGTACTCATCGCTCAACACATGCATAGAAATTCAACGCAGAGTCGAGGTGAGCTTATGCTAAACTGTCACTTTTGTTCTCAACTTCTACAGGGTTCTGAATGTTTTAAATTGAAGGGATTTTTAAATGGGAATCAATGTGTTGAAATGGTTATAAAAAGAAGTGGTTTACACGTATGCTGAGGCATGGTTCTTGATAATTTTACCTCAACTTCGTCTTGGTAAAATTATCAAGAACTATAGCCCTTAGCGAGTTTAAACCACTGTCTTAAAACCTCTCAACACTCTTTGATTTCCTTACTGTTAAATCACACACATTAAATGCAAAGTGCTGCAAAAATAGCCCACTTTACACTTTAGGATAACAAAAAACCCAAGATTTACATACCTTTGTCTCAGCCATAAACATCCATGCGCTACAAGAAGATATTTGGCAGATACACAGTGCGAAGAGACCTCACAACATTTGCTTTGTTGATGGAAGGTGACCATCAGAACATGGCATGCCTTTCTAGATGCAAACAATTAAAACAAAATATTTAAGACTAGATATAAAACCAGTTTTTAACTGAAAATAACTGAATATAACATATTAACTTTAAAGTGTTACCTTTAAAAGATGGTTGAGAAAGTACAAATTAGAACACAAATTAACCTCAATGAAGTGTGCATGTTAGGTAAAATCCCTAAAAACTTATCAACTAATTTGTAACCTGAATCGGAAGTTTTGTTTAGCTTAAAACTACTTTAAACATGGGTTCTGAAGATTGCTGTCAATTCCAACAGTCGTTTGTGAATTTAACAACAACCCATTGTTGAGATTCACAGTCTATATCTACTTGCTGTAATATATTGGAAACAATTTTATTTACCAAAAACACCACAGTTGGACTTCAACCCTGGCTTTTCAAATCAAATTTTAGGGGCCCAAACTGTTGATTGTTTGAATACTGATCAGACAATTTTAATTCAAAATGCTATGAACGAATTGCATTAAAAAAAACATTATTTTACTCTTAAGGAATTTACCTTTTACTGGAGAGAGCAGCTCCTTTATTATGTAAGCCGATCTTGGACATCTTAACTTGTTGACGGTTATATCACTTTGAAGATGGTAAGCCTTTCTGCACACAAACATAAAGCACAATTTGCAACAATTTATTTTAAAAACGTTGTCCACAGTTAAAAAAGTTGATTCAGACAAATTACCTCAGCAGTTTTGTATACTCCCATCCCACATTTGAAAACTATTAGTTTAAAAAAACACGATGTGTCACGACTGAGCGATTAAGCGCACCTTACTCAAGCTGTGGTGTTTCTGATCAGCAGAGTATGGGTTCAGAGTTCTGGTCTTGACACTTGTGTCCTTGACCGAGAAACAAGCTATTATTAATTCTTTCTTTGGATGGAATGTAAAGCTGTAAGTCCCATGTACACGAAAAATGATTGTTTTCGGGGGACCCGAAGATCAATCCGAACACAAAGTTTGGAGCTAATATGCCAAGTCCTTCATGAGTTATAGTTGTAATGACCTCAACATTTTACCTAGAAGTCCAAAAACAAAGGCTTGTAGGGAATCTGAAGACCATTCCACACACTAAATTTGGAGTTGATATTTTTTGTAGAGTCTCTTTTGTTTTTAGTCATAGTGACATTGACATTTGAAAGGAGAAACAGCACTTGGAGACCTTAACAAATAATAATTCACAGTATGACGACATTATCTCAGAAGAACTTAATTTAGTCCTCAGCTCAAAGAAACAGTGGGTGGTTTACTTTGTTGAAGAGATAAGTAATAATAGGTCAACATTTTTAAAAGTTAGTAACAAATAATGTGATGACCTCATCAGGATGTCACTTTTACTTTAAGCAGTCAATGTCAGTCTAACAATCGACTAAGTTGAAAAGCATATGGTTTGAATGATGTTTTAAAAGTGGCGTGTCATGTTTTAAAAGTGGCGTGTCGTGGCCGAGCGGTCTAGGTCACCGGACCTAAGCTCTGGTGTAGTCAGCAGCAGAGTGTGGGTTCGATACCCGGTCATGACACTTGTGCCCCTGAGCAAGGCACTTAACCATAATTGCTTCGAAAAAAGTTGGGAAGGTGGTGCATTCTGCTCTACCAGACAGGCTCCTAGTGGATGATACCCATGCCTACATCCTTAAGGACTGTAAAGGGGGTAACCCTGTTTCAGCCCCAGGAGTAGGAGGCAACATGCCCCTGGTTTCAATTGATTTGGGTCGATAGCCCAAATCAGGTATTTGTAGCCCTCACCTTGAAGTGGCCGTCCGTGGCCTTGTGAGTTAGGCGATATCTCATAAAAAAAATATATAAAAAAAATACAATGATCCACACAAATATGCCTCGAAATTGCGTGGTTTTACTTTTACATCGTGAACTAACACGGCCCGCAAATTTTTTGGAGTCAAGTTTTTGACTCCACAAAATGGCGGACCGTGTTAGTTCGCAAAGTAAAAGGAAAACCATGCAATTTCGAGGCATATTTGTGTGGATCATTGTATTCTACTTTTAAAACATCTTTCCAACTTTATGCATTTTATAACAAACGGTTACAAATGCTTTTCATAGACCAACTCGACCAACTCCCCTAGACCAACTCCTACTAGGCAACGTGTCCCTTTAAAAGTTTTTTTTTTAAATCATTTAAAATAGTGAAGTGTTTACATGTAAAGTAAAGTATGTTCTGAGTCAATATATGGTTCATGAGGCCGGTGTCTATACCCAGTTTCATTGGCATTAAATGACTGAGAATATTTCTGTTTCTACCTAAGCAGTTTTGTATACTTCCATCCCAAAATTGAAAACTGTTAGTTTAAAAAAACACGATGTGTCATGACTGAGCGATTAAGCGCACCGTACTCAAGCTGTGGTGTTTCTGGTCAGCAAAGTATGGGTTCAGAGTTCTGGTCTTGACACTTGTGTCCTTTAGTGAGAGTCAAGCTATTATTGTTTCTTTCTTCGGATGGGATGTAAAGCTGTAGGTCTCGTGTGTTTTGCAATCTAACTACACAAAAAATTATTGTTTTCGGGGGACCCCAAGACCAATCCACACACAAAGTTTGGAGCTAATATGCCAAGTCCTTCATGAGTTATAGTTGTAATGACCTCAACATTTTACCTAGAAGTCCAAAAACAAAGGCTTGCAGGGAATCTGAAGACCATTCCACACACTAAATTTGGAGTTGATATTTTTTGTAGAGTCTCTTTTGTTTTTAGTCATAGTGACATTGACATTTGGCCTAAGGTCCAAAGGCATATTAGGCTTCTTGGGGAACCGAAGACCAGTAAACATACTGAGGATTATTTTGATTGTTACAATCAAAGTAAGCAACAGTGATTTGACGGGTATGTCAAGTGGCTGAGACAGTTCTATTGAAGATTGGTGTTGGTATGAACTGTATTAGCAGTGAGTCCCCAGAATCAAACTAATCTACCAAGTGGCACACAATATTTTAATAACCAAAAGCTGACAGGTTTTTAATTTTTTTAAGTTCACCTTTCACTGGAGAGTGCAGCTCTTGGCGTTTACTTGTTGACGGGTAGATCTCTTTGGAAATTTTGAGCACTCCCCTGCAACACAAACAAAATGTACACTTTGCAACATGAGTGATTAAACACATAACACATAATTAAAAAAATATATACTTTGCTTTTGCTGGGGATTTTGTATAAACTTTCACTGAAAAAATTAATACAAAAACCAACATTGATAATTGCAAAAACAACAAAAAACAATTAAAGTAACTTTTGCATATCAGGATTATTTTGATTGTTACAATCAATTGTTGACAGGTACGTCAAATGGCTGAGACAGTTCTCCTGAAGATTGGTGGTGGTATGAACTTGATTATCAGTGGGTCCTCAGAATCAAACCAATCTAGCAAAGTGTATGCAACATTTAAATAACAAAAAGTTTACATTTGTTCTTTCATTATTGAGGAACTAACCTTTTGACTGGAGAGTGCATCTTCTTGGACATCTTCTTGTTGATGGGTAGATGTCTTTGGAGATAGTAAGCCTACTGCAACACAAACAAAAGGAATATTTTGTAACATTAGTGATTAATTTAATACAATATCCATGATAAACAGACATACAATCAGGATTATTTTGATTGTTGCAATGTATGGCTGTGACAGGGAGGCTGGTCCTCTACTGAAAGGAGAAACGGCACTTGGAGACCTTAACAAATAATAATTCACAGTATGACGACATTATCTCAGAAGAACTTAATTTAGTCCTCAGCTCAAAGAAACAGTGGGTGGTTTACTTTGTTGAAGAGATATGTAATAATAGGTCAAAATTTTAAAAAGTTAGTAACAAATAATGTGATGACCTCATCAGGTTGTCACTTTTACTTTAAGCAGTCAATGTCATTGTCTAACAATCGACTAAGTTGAAAAGCATATGGTTTGAATGATGTTTTAAAAGTGGCGTGTCATGTTTTAAAAGTGGCGTGTCGTGGCCGAGCGGTCTAGGTCACCGGACCTAAGCTCTGGTGTAGTCAGCAGCAGAGTGTGGGTTCGATACCCGGTCATGACACTTGTGCCCCTGAGCAAGGCACTTAACCATAATTGCTTTGAAAAAAGTTGGGAAGGTAGTGCATTCTGCTCTACCAGACAGGCTCCTAGTGGATGATACCCATGCCTACATCCTTAAGGACTGTAAAGGGGGTAACCCTGTTTCAGCCCCAGGAGTAGGAGGCAACATGCCCCTGGTTTCAATTGATTTGGGTCGATAGCCCAAATCAGGTATTTGTAGCCCTCACCTTGAAGTGGCCGTCCGTGGCCTTGTGAGTTAGGCGATATCTCATAAAAAAAATATATAAAAAAAATACAATGATCCACACAAATATGCCTCGAAATTGCGTGGTTTTACTTTTACATCTTGAACTAACACGGCCCGCAAATTTTTTGGAGTCAAGTTTTTGACTCCACAAAATGGCGGACCGTGTTAGTTCGCAAAGTAAAAGGAAAACCACGCAATTTCGAGGCATATTTGTGTGGATCATTGTATTCTACTTTTAAAACATCTTTCCAACTTGATGCATTTTATAACAAACAGTTATTTCGTCCAGGGTAATTCTACATGTCACATTTTTCTTAAAATTGACCTACACAGTTTTTGACAAAACTTACCAAAGAACGAAGTCACTGGTTATGCTGCTGCCCACAATATGTAACAATATCGTCGCGAATGAGCGACGATCAATGCTGCAAACACAGTACACTGCTATATCACATGACAGGTATAGTCTTTATTTAACAAGTCGTTTTGTATGCATATCGATTCCTTTGGGGAACTAAGCCTGCGAGAGTTTCCTTTACGCTCTATCCCAATGGAAAAACTGCCAAAAAAAATCAGTTTTTTTTGCATCTATCGTCTTTTTGAGAATATCTTTCAAAATATCTCTTAGTTCTAGTAGCATAACGAAGCTAAGATACTACACTTTCATAAAATATCTCTTAGTTCTAGTAGCATAACGAAGCTAAGATACTACACTTTCATAAAATATCTCTTAGTTCTGGTAGCATAACGAAGCTAAGATACTTTCATAAAATATCTCTTTGTTCTAGTAGCATAACGAAGCTAAGATACTACACTTTCATAAAATATCTCTTAGTTCTAGTAGCATAACGAAGCTAAGATACTACACTTTCATAAAATATCTCTTAGTTCTAGTAGCATAACGAAGCTAAGATACTATACTTTCATAAAATATCTCTTAGTTCTAGTAGCATAACAAAGCTAAGATACTACACTTTCATAAAATATCTCTTAGTTCTAGTAGCATAACGAAGCTAAGATACTACACTTTCATAAAATATCTCTTAGTTCTAGTAGCATAACGAAGCTAAGATACTACACTTTCATAAAAAATTCAATAGAATGAAGTCTTTAATCATTTAGGCTTGCTAATTTCATGATAAATATCGTATTTTCCATCAAAATCGGGCTCATTTCCTGTGTAAAATCACACGGCTTAGTTCCAAAAAGTGTATCTTCAGCAAGTCCTTGCGGAACTACTAATGTAACAATCATTTTGATTGGTTAAGGATAACACTCGCATATCTTTCTTGAAAAAAAAAATCCATTCAAATTGGGCGTTAGTTGGGACCGTGGCTCGGAACAACTAGTCTTTTCGCGTGTGTGATGAAGTGCATGCTTCCGGTAGGTGCGCTTACGTACACACACGCACACCCACACTCTCGTGTTTATGGTGTCAACCGAGGACTTCTCTTTGTTCTCCCATTGTTTGGACATAGTTTTTTTTTGAGACGTCCCCATTGGTTTTGTACACGAAATCGAATCGAGGACGTCCTCGGTGTGACTTTTTCCCGGATCCCTTTTGTTAAAACCCTCTCCAAGTCCTCGGTTTGAATGCGTGGACATGTTCACACACACAATACACGCTGTAAATAGGATGTTAAGAGTGTATATAAGACTGGACAAGAGACTACAACATCCAGCGTGTTTATTGAACAGTTGGATAGTTCTCCACAGAGCCAGGGGATTCCAAGGTCATTGTGTGGTGCGTTTTTTTATAGGGTACTTTTGGAACAAAAGGTTTCCATATGTTATCGTGAATTTCGCCAACAGAGGGTGTATATTTCTAATGTGAAAGCATTAAGAAAGCGCCCTCTAGCGTTTGTTGGTTCTTGCATGTATTGTAGTATTAAAAAAAGCGAGATAGCAAAGACTAGCATCCAAATTCATTGGGAAACGTTGGGAAAACGTGTATCTGCGCGCGCTCGTTGTGTAAAACGAAAATCTGTAAAGCTAGGGTTTTAGAAAAAATCTTTAAAACGAACATGGAAAAAATAGTATGTGTTGATGTACAAGCAGTATTGGACCCAGCGAGCGTGTATAATGTGAAAGATATGTTGCGCCTTATACGGCAGTGCGCCCTATCTGTTAACCCTTGAAATTATTTGGTAATTTGAGGCACTGCGCCTTATGCGCCGAGCGACTTATCCGCAGGAAATTACGGTATACATGGACATACCCAGACCATCATTTTAAAGGAGCGCGATCGCGCTCGCGCTCCTCCGCGCTCCTTAATGTTTTCCAAGGAGAGCAAAAAAAAGCGCTCCTTACAAATTTAACAAGAGTATGTTTTTTCAAAACCCTAGTTGTTGATTAAAATAAGCCGCTTGAATCTCGGAGTTGGCAGTGGCAACATCTAAAGAGTGCACGCTTTTTCTTTTCCCCCCGTTAATTTTACCTTTATTTCACCGTTCGTAAATAAATTGCGGCCCGGCGGCGGCCGCACCACCATGCGGTGATTTATTTCTTCCATGTGCGTCGTGTATTGTATGCAGCTAGATCTATTGATATGTGTAGACTTCTCTCATTCCCCGCTTCATTCGCGGTACAGTTTGACCGTAGTACATGTACACATGTATGTTTACTGCTGCAGCAAAGGAACATGTGTGGAGACATTGAAAAGTCTACTGACAACAACGCACGGTGTGTTGTGTGGATACCCGCGAAACGTTAGACCTTTTTCACCAGTCGTCACTACCCGCGTTCATAGGCAAAAGCGCCAGTTCTTCGATTCGTTTAATGTGTTTTACGGCTGGAGATATTTTTACGCATTGAACTATGACCTGGAAGAAACTTCGAGATAATTCATGCAATGAGTGTGCGTCACACACGTGTGAGGGGATCGTCGACGACATTTGAGTTGACGTCTTACATTATTTTTCCAAAATGATTTGGTTTGCGATCTTCGAGGATGTGTTTCAAGAACAATTTTCAATGTCCAAAAGGCAACACTTAACCCAATGATTCACTAACACAGGTAAAGACCCCAAACATCAAAATTTCTTTTAACAAAAACCATTGAAAACGTCATGACTGCTCCGTTCATATTTTCGTGGATTATTTCGGAAGATTATATGATTGTATTTTTTTGTTTTTTTAGACACTATACGTCTGATTTCATCTTTTGTAAAAGTATTTTCCTCCTATTTACTCGTCCCCGGTCCCATCTATGGTCCCAATAACGCCCGAGGGGTTCACAGAGTGCGGCGCTGACGCACGAGTCAACTTGCCCAAATTCCGGACACCACAAATTCGGGCCTTGCCCAAAATCCGGACAAAATTTTTAGCGTTAGATTTTTCCGGATTTTTTGTGATCGCCTATTCTCATGCACATGCGCAGTAATTTTAAATCGCTCTCCTTAATTCACTTTCTTGATTTAAGGAGAGCAATTTACAGCTCTCCTCGGATTTATTAAAATGAAGGCCTGCATACCCCTTATGGTAAAGCCTTATAATAAAATACATCACAGTTGAAAATAACTATCCAATCCAGGTCTTTTAAAAGAACCACAGTTACCTTGTCTTGCATGCAGTTGTTTCACTATCTTGAGTTGAGTGTTTCAGTCCCTCTTGTTGTAGGGATGACATTTATGCTGTAGGTTGGAACTGTAGTTTCAGTTGCAATTGTCTGTTGATTACACAATAAAAATTCATTCTTGTATCAGTTAATTTGTAAAGCCAACATTTGATTGCTTGTACATAATGGTCAAATTCAATGATATTCAGGAACAATAGACCGGTGAAATTTGTAAACCTAAAATCTGTTTGGAATGTACATGTAGTGATGCTTCTAAAACATTATGTTTGAATCCATTCTTCTTAACTTGCCTTGCAAGGCACAAGAATCAAAGAATCTGTATGCATCGAACCCAACTCCAACCCCAACAATGTGAGTAAATGATAAGCTGTTGTCTCTTAAAAATGTACATGTATGAGCACAGATTTCATTGACAAAATGGAAATGATAGAAGTGCGAATAGTTTTGGCTTTAACATGTGCATATAATGAAACCAATCATTCATTCATTTGTTCATTCACTACTGTGATGACTTGATGAGTTGTGCCTGTCTGACTCTATCAGGCAAAGTGTTAAAGAGAGATGGACTGCTTAGAACAGTGTCCAGCCTCAATGGGTGATTTCAATGTCATGTTGGGGCAACCTTATGAAACCAAACAGATGTAAATTGCAGTGTTTCTTAACATCTAAATAATTTGAATGAAATGATATCAAATTGTACTGCTGTTTTTTACAACTACATCATTTGAATAAATATAGGCCTTATTAGTACACTTATTAGTAGCATTATCTACCAGATTCTATCAGATATTAAAGGATGTAGCGATGGGCAGCCAGCCCACTTAGCCTGATAGCAGTTGACCACTTAATGGAAAGACCTGGGTCCAATTTCATGGCTCTGCTTGCAGTGAAATTCTGCCGCTTGCAGTGCCCTGTAAATTCTATGGGCCATAAGCGCAGAATTCTTGGACACCCAAATTACAGGCTTAAAGATATAGCATCACAAACTTGTAAATCTACAGAAGAGCCACACAAACAAAGCACTATTTGCACTTCCAAACCCACCACCCTCTATTTCATTTATTAAGTCTGGTTGTGAAGCCAAGGACTTTCAAAAAAGCAAACTTAATTACTGTACTAACCAAGAACCCCGTGGAGAGAAGACAATGAAGGAAGTTTGCATTTTAGTTGTGGGAGGAAACCCCAGAGAATTAGTCCAGGGAAAAACCCACGCAATCAGGCAGGAACTGAAAACCCAATCCACATGGTGGGATTCGAACCGGGGTCCCAGAGTTGGAAGGCGAGGCAACATACCACTACACCAACCTGACTGCCTACACAAAAACTTGGGTAGTTCTGACTCTCCTTGGTTTATTTCCAATCAAGTAGCCACTGAAACAGAAGAAAAGGTCAGAGTTGGAATAAAACACCATCCATGAAGCTCTTCTCTCTCCCCCTCTCTCTCTCTCTCGCTCAATGTGGATGGACCATGGATAAGTCAAGGACAAGATATGCAACAGAGGCGAAGACTGCTGAGGTTAATATAAGCAAGGGCAAGGGTCTAGCTGCCATGCCATATGTTGAAAATTTATCTGAGAGGATGTCCAGACACGGCTTTTCAACTGCCATGAGACCACACATCTACACTTCACAAAATGCTAGATCACCCTAAAGACAAGTAAGACACCCTCCAAACAGTTGAATCCATGTAAAAGCTGCCTTAAGACCTATACAGGAGAAATATAGGCCATGTTCAAAAGTAGACTTTCAGAAAACATTGCACTGACAGAAAAACAAGTGGCAGAACTTTCACCAGATGACAGAGAAAAACATCAGTATCACATCATCAATTGCGACAAAGCCAAAATTATAGACCTGCCCCCGATTTCACGAAACTCATCGCAAGAAGCGATGCATCGTATGGTTTGCGATGCGTCGCACACCTAAGACACGTCGCGGCTGCGACGAGTTCTACATTCCATTTCACCATACACGTCGTAAGCGCGACGAGTCGCAACTCAAAACCATTTTCACTGTTAAGAAAAACAACCCTTTGGACGAGGATGAACTGCTAAAGTTGTGTGGCTGTTTTGTGTTGTATATAACTTGGTCATGAAACAGTCGTGTATACATGTAGTTCATTCAAGATGGCAGACACTCAGTACCGCTCCACGCACCATGGACGCATCGGCGAGAAATCATGGAAAATGATTGGAGGAGAGTGAAATGTCGTCTGCTAAAAGTACTCAAAGTATTAAGTATTGTTGTTGATAAGAATTTCTGTCGATCTTTTGGGTTACATTTTTTAGAAACTACATACTACAAGTATTCCTAGTGCAAATTATTACATTACAGCCATTTTGCAAGCATTTGCGCGTTTTCAAATGAAACATCGCTTTCTTAAGACAACCCTTTGGGTAGTCGTAACTTACGACGTGTTCTTCCTCGTAGTCAAGGAACTTGCGACGTATCCGACGCATCGTAACTTTGATGAAATCGTTTTTATACGCATCGCAACTTAAGACGTGTAACCGGTCATATCTTGCGTTCACGACGCGTCGCAGCGCTTCGTGAAATCGGGGGCTGGGGTCGATTTCACAAAACTCTTCCTAACTTAGGACTAGTCCTAGGCAATGCTAAGAGATAGGACTAGTCTTAAGTTAAGACCAGTTACTGGTCCTAACTTCAGATAAGACTAGTCTTATCTCTTTGTGAAATCGGCCCCAGGATGCAGACAAAACCACTCATTGACTCAAAGAAGTGATATGGAATAGAAGCAGGGGAAAGGACACATGGACCAAGTACAAGGGGGCTATAAACTAGACAAAATATATGGCTGGATCAGTTCAGAAAGGCAACCTTCAAAAGTAGTAAGGTTGTCTCAACCACCAAGGAATGCCGAATTCTTACTCCACACAACCACAACTGAGTGACCAAGGTTCCTGATAGAAAATGAAATATATCAAGTGAATACTTCCTCTATCTAAAATTATCTCAACTTTTATGAATAATTCCAATAAATTTTATTGAAGCATCGTGCCACTGCATTCATTCTTTTCCGGAGGGGTGTATTCTGCAGAATTACACTGGGTTGCTTTTGGAGTACTGCAAAGAGCAACAGAGAAATTGTGCATCCGTCACATCTAACTGATTTCCTAGTACAAGAGACAATAGGCAAAAGGCAGCGAGACTACTGCACAAGATTATTCTATGCTGTGATGGATTATTTGCTGTCTGATCTAAACTTTCACTTCAGCGATACAAATAAACAGCTCATGAGATCAACTGTAGCCCTTTCATCCATGTCGCTCCAAGTTCTTGGACTTAGAGTAACTCAAACCTATGACAGAGACATATTCTAGCAATATATCAATCCTGAACATAGAAATGCGCCAAGCAAAGAGACTTCTATACAGTCTAAAACAGCAGAAGGAATTCCATCACAAATATAATAATAATAATAATATAATAGTGGCTTCTTATATAGCGCTCATATCCGTCACTCAGTGACGCTCAAGGCGCTTCAACAGTCAGTATTTTCCTGCAAGGTATATATGTGGAGCTACTTTTTGAATTTTGAGACCTATTTCTTTACATAGCACCATGGTGCTGTGGCGCAATATGCAGCCAATCAAACCAGGAACACCGGGGCAAACCCCTTCTCTTTTCGATAAGTGCACTGGATTCTTTTACGTACATTACACAACACACGGGACCAACGGCTTTACGTCCCATCCGAAGGACGAAGCAATAATGGTTAAGTGTCTTGCTTAATAAGGACACAAGTGTCACGACCGGGACTCGAACCCACACTCTGCTGAACAGAAACACCAGAGCTTGAGTCCGGTGCTCTTATCCGCTCGGCCACGACACGCCTGAAATATGGAGCAACTACAGTAGCAGAATTCTTGAGCCATTTCAAAGACGCCTTCCCTGACCTATGTAAAATATGTTAGCTCATGAACATTGTACCAGTGTGTCCCCCCCCCCCTTTACCACTTCAGCGTTTTCTGAACACAGATTTTAATTTTAATTGATGCATCAGATAAAGAATTACATTTAGAAGTCTATGTCTGATGCAAAGCTGTATTCAGTATTATTTCTGGTCATTCATCCCCACAGATGATTTGGAAGCATAACAACTGTAGAAATTCAGTTGTTTTAACTTTCATAGCCAGTAAGTTTTCCTTAACAAGTGGAGTGATCTCCATCCGGAGGTGGCTTGGTGTTTTCAAGTTCTTCGAAAATCTTTTTTAAATTCTTGTTAAATAAAAATGTTTTTATTTACAATTGTGTCTTTATCTCATGGAAAGTATTTTATTACTCGTCAGGTTATCTTATATCAACAGTAAACGGCAAAACAAAAGCACTGAAAAAGGGCATATAAACATCATTTGCATATAAATTTCGGTTTCGTTCTAATTGATGGGTTATCTGGAACCAGTCATTACCTAAATTGAGAACTTGATTTAAAAAGTGCAAAATGCAAACTACAATATATTTACCAGAAGCCCACCCTCCCGCCCCCCACCCTAGACAAAATGGTGCACCCTACATGTAGGTGACTTGACATCACAACAATGATATTAACGTGAAACTTGTTGATATGCTCAGTCTACAACTTACCCTTGGCATTCAAATCAAAGTCACATTTCAAATTGATTTACTGAA
Organism: Leptasterias polaris; assembly: GCA_037783415.1. Taxonomy (NCBI): domain Eukaryota; kingdom Metazoa; phylum Echinodermata; class Asteroidea; order Forcipulatida; family Asteriidae; genus Leptasterias; species Leptasterias polaris. The sequence continues at coordinate 2,596,284 of JAZGTN010000035.1, forward strand.
ATGATCTAACATTGCAGGACTTGTTTCGAAAAGTATGAAACGAAGTTAGAGGGACTTAAATTAAAAAAGCTGTCTACACTAATACTGACCAGAACTTGTAAGCTCACTAAGAAATAGAAACTTCAAAGCAGAAGCTAAGCTCATTAGCTTAACTGCATACTCAACAGACAATGGAAACTAGAACAGCTGTTCGCAACTGCCAAAAATCAAGTGACCTCACTGAGACCCAACACTGGTACTAGCTGCCCAACAAACAAAATTCTGGCTCACTTCAGGAATCACTTCAATTTGATGTATAATTTGTATCTATTTGAAATTTTTTGTTATACTCTAATTAAGCTACGATAATCCACTGGGGCATTTATTTTTAAAAGCTAAGCGATAACCAACATTCCCTACGGGCCAGACGGCAGTTTAAAACAGCTAAATATGTTCACCTAGCTCTTAGCTTGCCTTGTGTGTTTTGGATGTTCAAACAAATAACCTTTTTAAAAGATAATTGTGCGACTTATTCCAAATTACTTTCCACGATGTGAACCGGGTGCCGCCATTTTGGAATGATCTGCCATTTTGGAATGATCCTAATCATGCCAATCAAAATATGACATCATCAGCAGTAGGCTGGGCTGTTGGCGAAGCAGATACATAAAGCAACCATTGAAATGTTCGCAACCTCGCTCCGCCCACAGCCCAACCGGCTGATGACGTCGCATTTTGATTGGCAAGATTGGGATCATTCAAAAATGGCGGCGCCCAGTAAGTTATTCGGAGTAAAACGCACAATTATTGTTTGAAATATCCTTTTAAAAGTTTTTTGTTTGAACATCCAAAACACACAAGGCAAGCTAAGAGGGAGCTAGGTGAACACATTATTAGCTGGTTTAAACCGCCGACTGGCCCGTAGCGAATGCACTTTGAAATGGTTATCGCACTTGGCCACAAAAGTGGGGATAATAGACCCAGTAACTGGGGCGCTGTACTCGCTTTTTTCGAAATTTTGACATCTGCGGTTGTACTAGCGCCCCAGTGGATTATCATATAGCTTAATTAGAGTATACCAACAAATTCTTCAAATAATTATAAAAATTATACATCAAATTGAAAAATGGGCGGGACGTGTGGCCAAAGATTCAGCTTGCAGATCAGCCTGGCGCCCTGACTTTCTCACAATTAATAGGCAGAGAATCATAAGTAAAAAGGTGGCCCCCAGGCACGACAAACTTCAATGTAATTTTTGTACACGATTATTTTTGCCATTTTCAAATCATCATATCTGGACAAAGGAATCATTTGGTGAGCCCTGGAATGTATCATAAAAATTCGCCAGATGTAAGGAACAAAGTGAAGTAGGTCGGAGTAGTATGGGATGTTTATAAGTGGGAGAAATTTGCAATCAAAGAGGTACAACTTGCTCGTACTTTTAAAACTGAGCGTTTTAGACATGTATGGATGGTGGGCTGTAATGGTGAGTGTTATGAGACCTATGTTAAAAGAGAGCCAAAGGGAAACAGGTCAACTCGTACGCACGCAAGCTCGTACGCCTGCCGACCCGTACGCCAATTGGTCAACTCGTGCGCCCACCAGCTCGTACGCACACGAACTCGTACACACACAAACTCGTACGCAGGTGTATTTCTACGAGTTTATATACGAACAGACAGCGGGAATTATTAATTCGTAATAATTATAAAAAAATTGTTTCAAAGGAAGCTAGGCCTTATAAAATAAAAGAGTGAAAATGCGGGGGCGGGGGCGGGGGCGGGGGGGGGAGGAGGAGGGAGAGAAGCTATATAGTTGGGGCTCCGACCCTTTTATCTGCCAAGAGAACTCAATCAGATTTTTGTGTTGGTCACATATATCCCTCCACAAGCTGATGTCAATATTGCCGGGGACCATATAGCATCAACGATAAATGATCTGGAGATCTCATCGCCCGACTCTGCTAAAATCATATTGGGCGACTTCAACAAGTGCCGACTGGACAACGTCTTGCCCACTTACGAACAATCAGTACAGCAACACACACGAAATGAAGCCACACTAGACCTATGCTACTGTAACATTCCTAAAGCATACTCTTCTAAGCTTTGTGCTCCACTTGGCAGATCTGACCACAATAACATTCTCTTACTGCCATCCTACAAGCAAAAACTGAAAAGGTGTAAGGTGGTCGCCAGGGAACGGCGTGTATGGAGCAACGATGCCACAGAAAAGTTATGAGCTCGTCTTGAATGCACAGACTGGAACGTTTTCCTGGACTCCGCCTGTTCAATAGATGAGATGGTGTCAGTTACGTCTGATTACATCAACTTCTGTGTGGATATTTGCATACCCTATAAGGTCGTTCAAATTTTTCCAAATAACAAACCATGGTTCACTAAAGAACTTCACAATCTCATCAAATGGAAAAGGGCAGCATTCACAGCAGGTGACAAGGTGCAGGGTGCTCGTGAAAGTCATCCAGAGGGACATTGACAAGCAGGTCAAGCAGTCGAAGTTGGTTTATAAACGCCGGCTGGAGGAAAACTTTAATGGGAACAATCCACGTGCAGCATGGCAACAAATGCAATCAATGACAGGTTACAAAGAGTCTAGGAGAACGGTTTCGAATTGTAGTGTGGACTTTGCAAATGAGTTAAACACATTTTTTTGTAGGTTTGACACCGAAGATTTTTCAGCAGATAACAGTTCCATTGTTCAGTCTTTACAAAACATGATTCGGGACTCAGACGATAGTCTTGTTGTAAATGCCCATGATGTGCGTAAGGTTTTTGCAGGTGCTAAAATTAACAAATCTATAGGCCCAGATGGTATCTCAAATAGGGGTTTACATCTTTTTAGCTAACAACTTGCCTCAGTTTTTACTCATATTTTCCAACTGATTTTAGACTGTGGTGTTATTCCTAATTGCTGGAAATCCTCCGTCATCATTCCTGTTCCTAAGATTAAGAATCCATCTATATTAAATGACTATCGCCCCATAGCCTTGACTTCTAATGTCATGAAATGTTTTGAAAGGTTGTTGCTAAAATGGTTGAATAGTCAAGTCCCTCATCCTGATCCATGCCAGTTTGCTTATCAGAGTAACAGGGGTGTGGGAGACGCAGTGACTCTTTACCTTCATAAACTGTACAGTCATTTAGACGTTCCTAAGTCGTTTGTGAGATCAGCTTTTATTGACTTCAGCAGTGCCTTTAATACCATTGTCCCGCACATTTTAATCGATAAATTACTGAAATTGAATGTTACTCCTCAACTCGCATTGGTTATTCACAATTTTCTTATCGATAGACCGCAGAGAGTTAAGTGCAATAATTTGGTTTCAACCTTCAAGTCTCTTAGTCTAGGTGCACCTCAAGGGTGTGTTATGTCACCTGTTCTATTTTCATTGTACACTAGTGATTTTGATATTGTGAGCACCAAATGTAGTATTATCAAGTATGCTGATGACACGGTCATCAGCGGTTACATAACCAACGATGACTCTCTTGAGTACACCAATGCTGTTCAAAGGTTTGTTGAGTGGTGCGATCTCCACCACCTAGTCCTCAATGTAAATAAAACCAAAGAGATAATTTATGATTTTCGCCGTTCAGCCCCAAACCAGGAACCCTTAGCTGTTCACAACCACGCTATACAGCAGGTTACGGAGTATAAATACCTGGGTACGGTCATCGACAACAAACTAAAATGGAGCAGCAACACTCAAACGCTGTGTGGTAAAGCAAACCAACAGCTCTATTTCCTCAGAAAATTAAAAGAGTTTAATGTAGATAACCGTATCTTGGTTCTTTTTTATCATTCTTTGATTCAAAGCATTCTTAGTTTTAGTTTCATCAGTAATTTTGGTAATCTCTCAAAAGAAAATGTTCATAAACTGGAAAGACCTAGGAAGATCGCTCAGCGCATAATTCGTAAAGACCTCCCCTCAATAATTTCTCTCTATGACAAACAGGTTCTGTTAAAAGTTCATAAGATAATGCATGACCCCTCACACCCTTTGCACAATTGTTTTTTATTCAATAGATCAGGTATCCGTCTCCATGTCCCACGTACAATACCTCCCATTGTCGCTCCAGACAATCATTTGTTCCCAACGCCATTCATACTTTTAATGCTACTGCTCATAGGGGCATCAACTTATAATGTGTTTTTGCCTCCCTTTGCCCACTGAGCTCGCTTAACCCCAGATCTCCTGTACCTTTTATCCTCCTGATGTGATGTATCTTTCTATTTGTTTATGGTAGTTTTTTTATAATGCAGTTTTTGATGTTCACTGTACTTGCCCGTACATGTTGTATTTTCGTATTTTAAGGCTAGTTTTTCACTGTTCGTTGTACTCCACGCCTACATATTATGATATTGTATATCATATTTAATGTTTAGTTTTTACCCATTTTCCAGTGGAAATCGAATTTCTATATTTTTTAATGTGGACAATAAATGCTATCTATCTATCTATCTATCTAAAGGGCCGACCTACATGTACATAAGCTCCAATAGACTTTTCATGCTATTTAATAACAACTTCGCTGATTTTTCTGAAGGCCCAAAAATCAGAAATCAGACTAGTAGGAAGGGAGTGGGAAGAATATCATGCCTGTCTGATAAGAGTGGTATGCTGGTTCCAGTGAGAGGCAATTAATATCATGCCTGTCTGATAAGAGTGGTATGCTGGTTCCAGTGAGAGGCAATTAATATTTGGGCCAGCATGATTTTTTCCAACAAGGGCAGATGACTCACTGAATGGGAGTTAACAGGATTTGGGAGCAACCAATCCCCGCTTCTACCGTCCCTATAAACGCACTGATGTATTATAAACCTACCTTAGAATACACAAGATGGACAAACTGTCGCTGGAGGCGCTGAAAATCTGCTTGGTGCGAGGGATGAATGATGTCTTTGAGAAGTGCCGGCACAAGGAAGCCTGGGTGGATTATACAATAGAACAAGTTTGTTTTAAACAACAGATTTTGTTTAATTCGGACCGTGAGCATCAGATGTGGAATTAGAGTCTAAGGAAAACTGAGTTGTTCAATGAACTTGCTCCCTCCCATCAAATAAAAAATTTGTTTTTGTTGTTATCAGCTAAATTGATTAAATCTTACCAGGTTGGTTGGATATAGTTTTATTGAAACTCAGATAAGATAAATACATGTAGCTCTACTCATCTCAAAATCCCCAAAATATCCACACATTAAATTATGAAATATTTATCTGAAGTTACATTTGGTATTCACTCTAAAATTAAATGGCAATACAAACTTATTGGTTAGAAGCCTACAGCAGCTTTCGATTGTACCAAGCATTTTATGACATTTCACTTTGAAGTAATGTGGATGAAGAAAAAGATAACAGTTTTTATGCTCAAAAGTTTGAATCTGAGAAACGTTACTGTCGATAAAGGTTTCTTAGATTGGGTATTCCTATTAGAGATAATTTTTCCTGCATGGACATTATTTGCTTCAGATTTTTGGTGATATTTCAAACATACGACAACCTTTTGAAATGAAATTTTCACAGGTTAGTTTTATTGTTGAGAAAATAAATAAGATTGAAAAATACTCAAAGAAATTGTTCCATACTTAAAATAGCCACCACTCCCCCCCAAAATTAATAAATAAAATAAACAAATACAATTATGTCTTTGCCCTGCTGCCTCCCCCCCACTCCCAATGAAAATGTCTAATTTACATCACTGCCTACAAAGATGCACAAACTCCGTTAGATCATAAACTATTTTGTTTTTGTTTTTACTGAATTAAGAGTGGTACCCGGTAAGCTACTGTATAATTGCATCAGGTTGGTTGTATGGCTTGTTTATTAAAAACTAAATGATGATGATAGCACATTTACTCATTCTAAAACCAATAATGTATCACCACTCTAAGAGTTTAAATAGTCAACTAACATAGCCCATGTCAAAGGAACTCATGTTTACACATTCCCTAAAACACACTGAGATGTTATAAACTTACCTTGCAGAATGTAAGATTGGCACACTGAGTCAAAATCTACTTGGTGCGTGGGAAGATATCTTAGGAAGAAGTGCCATCACAAGGTCCAAGCCTGAGTGGAATAAAAATGATAGACATTAGTTCAAGTTTGTTGTAAACTGACTGCACACTATTAATGGTCAGTACGCGCTGTTTTCCAAATTGTGTCGCAAGTAAACTCCCTTTGGTTTCACAATTCGCCTGAAGTATATAATAAACCAGGCGGCAGTCGGTTTGTCATTTTTCATTTGGGAAAATGTTGTAAAAAGCATTTAGATAGTAACATCTTGGACCAAGACTAATACTTGGCTTAGATGATCATTGAATGGTCTTCCCTCTCCCAAGCAATACTTAAACGAGGTGATCGAAGCAAAATTGTCCGCACAATTCCAACTCTATCAACTGCCATGCTTACAGCTGGGCCAAATTTCATAGAGGTGCTTAAAGCGCACAAAAATTTAGCTAAGCACAACAAACTTCTGCTAACCGTCCAAAATACTATGTCAAATGTACCTTTTGTAACTGGTATCATGCTTAGCAGAAAGGTGTTTAGCAATATTTTCTGCTTAAGTACATGTAGCTCTATGAAATTGGGCCCAGCTGGCACATACTCCCCACTCTGCCAGTCTCCCACCCACCAACCCCCATGCATATCTCATACATAAATTCTGTGTGAAAACCGTGTTTAATTATCCAAGGAATAACCTCCGATTCTGAGGTTGTATTTACCTTAAAAACAATCTATTGCTTGAAAATCCCTGTTGCAGTGTCTGTCACATCTTACAAATCATCAGCAGTTCTTGACATCCTTACTGAGTGCAAGAAAAAGAAATTAATACTCTTGGTTAAATAGTTATTTTTTGAAAGACGGGTTCCTGTACTGTAGTAAGTGGTATAACAATACATTTTCATTTGGTGGTGGTGGTGGGGGTGGTGGTGGTGGGGGTGGTGGTGGTGGGGGTGGTGGTGGTGGTGGGGGGGGGGGGGGGCAGAAGAAATATCTTGTGGGCCTAATACTACATGTACGTACTTTACAAATTATTTATAATGTATTGACCCTTTGAGGCCAAACGCAGCGACTGTGCTCGCTAGTTGGGCACAATGTTGACCCCAAGGTGTGGCCAAGGTGCAACTGCAAGGATTTGGAGACCTTGGCCACACAAGTGGGGCTATCAACAGGTTCAGTAAGGGGGGGGGGGGGGGGGCAAGGGTTCAAAGGGATCAAACTCAAGTCAGCATGAACAAGTTTTCTGAGTTTGAATCTGATTCACTGACCATTATGATCTGAAGGTGGGATGGGGCGAGATGGAGGGGGGAGCTTGCTAGGGTCGACTTTGTTGGTGGCAAGCTTGTAAGGTTACTAAGCATGCTAACGAGGAGAGATAGGGCCAATTCTAATCTAAGCCAATTCACCCAATTCCTATAATATCTCAAAATTAAAAACAACTTCATTAACATCATTTTGATTTTCAGTCCCTTCTTCACGGCACAAAAGTGCCATTTCCGACCCTCTTTATTTCTCTGTCAACAATTGTAGGTTAATTTACTTTAGATTTAGATTCTTTACCTGCATAGAAAGTTATACATAATTCCAAGATATTATAGAGACACTTTGAAAATAAAACAAACTATCCATATGATAAAATATTGGGAAAAATTAGCACAACAAAAAACAAGGACAGATAACCGTGCGATCTCGCCGAACGCTATGCCTTTTGTTTGCTTCATTTTACTGTTTTAAAACCTCATACCCACAGTAGGGTTTCTTTCAAGGGATACCAAGTATAAGTAATTTACAACTCACCCTACTCTTTTTTAAAGGGTTTTGTCAACCAAACTTGGATGTGGAATCTCCTTTGCCACTACAGCCTGCTGGTGCTGGTTGACTTGTAGATTTATAATACCCAGTCAGTTTCCCTTGTGGTTTATTATTTGATTTACAGTATCGTCTGCATCCTTCCTCTTGGCAGTCTTGAGCGCTTCAGATACAGTTAAGACTTTGTGGCTGGTCTCCACAGTTTCTTCCGTCTTCCTCTTGGCAGCTGGCGGTGTGGGTCAGGCTTTGGCTTATGGTACATAAGAAGTCCACAGTTACCATTGGTGATTGAAACCAGCGCATCAAGGTTGAAACTGGAAAGTGGCCTATGCACTCGACCGGTATGTTCGACCGGTATGTTCGATTGGTCTCAACCAGCTGTTGCGTAACATTGTCAGCCTTCAAGCCGATGATGTTTTTGGCAAACTCTGCATCGTGGATGATCTCGCCCTTCTTAGGTGCTCGTCCCCATGCCTGTCTTTGAGATGTGCAGGAAACGTTCTTCCCTTCTTCCACCGACTCCACGACAGCAAACAGCAGCCCAACTATGTGCTTGCAAGTTGCTTGGATGCTGTACGAATAATTAAAAACAATAATACACAATTAAGTATAAAGGATTGTGCACTTGATGCAGTATGCAGTTACCGTAATTTCTTGCGTATAAGACGCGGGGCGTCCAAGGCGCAGGGCCGTGAAATTACCAACAAAAATTCAAGCGTCAACAGACAAGGCGCACTGCCGCACAAGGCGCATGATCTTACATGCACCTTTGACTGCAAACAGCAGACGTCGGTACATCGCCAAAAAGGGGTCATTTTGTTACCCTAAAAGTACCACGCTAATCAACATGTGAATAAATAGAAATCACATGTGCTTGAAACATGTAGAGACATGTAGAAAAGTTCATTTTAAACTGAAACCAACCTACCGTTCAGCGACGTTTTCAGGAGATTCTTTCTCCCGTGTGTCACAAGGGGTTGAAGGGAGTTTACAGGTGACCAACAGAGGGCGCTACCACAGGGCTGAAGGGATCTGTTTGTTCAACAGAGGGCGCTACCATACGGGACAAATCCCCTGCCATTCCGATGGGGACGTGACATTTATAATTAATGAGAAGTTCCTTTTCTTTATTTTATACCACAAATATTTATTCAAAGACGTCGTTTTTCTGGTTTGTTTTCTCCACAGTTATTTTATATCTTACTTTTAAGCTAAAATAAACGAAACAGACACTTATTGAAAGACTTCGTTTCTCTCGTTGGTTTTGTTTTCACTACAGTTATTTTATGTCTAACTTAGTTTCGAAAAAGGGTCACTTCCCGTGATTTATAATTGTTTTTTCGTTTATAAAATACAATCAATTAAAAAGTAACGATTACAGTTTATTTTTATAAAGTTGATTAAAGTAAACCATGGACATGGTCGCACCTTTCACACAATACAGGATGGGTGAATGCGTGAATCACCGTTCACACAATAGAGGTTGGGTGAATGCTTCCGCAATCGTTCTGATTAATCTGAATGCAGTATTTTCGGTACGAAATCGCGGCCACAAAAGAAGTGATGAACACGTTGCTGCATTGTTGGAATGAATTCACGGTCGTTATGTATAGGGACACGTGGCCACAAAGGCGGCTCAATACATCGCGTCATTGTCGGAATGAAAATCTGGCGACATTGTCTGGAGAGTTGAGCACTGATAATGTACTACGTCAACAATGCGTGGTGAGTTGATGGTTGGCGACCGCATTATTAACCTGACCGCAGCTACATTAAATAGGGCCTAGGTTATTTGCACGTCGGCCGCGGTCATTTTGATCTCAAGCGACATCATACAAGGCGCACCGGAATACAAGGCGCAGTGATGATTTTGTAGTCAAAAACGTCAGATAAGACGCGTCTTATACGCAAGAAATTACGGTACACGTAGTTTGTATGTACATGTAAATGATTAACATGTAAATGACATAAAGTACAAGGGCAGCATAATCTGGGGGCAATGTGCCACCTTCAAGCAGAAACAGCCTTTATAATTGCATGGATGGTTTTTAATTTTCCCAATAACAAAATCTTCATTACTGTGAATTCTATCTTTATCATTTAAAATGTAAGCTCAAAGCATCTAGAAACTTGTTATATTATATTCACTGCCATTTCATATTTTTTACTTTTTCCTTTAATTAGTATGGCAAACCTACACTCTCGGAAATAAAAAAAACTTTGTATTCTTACCCAACGCAACATGTGCATTCAGCTGTGCAGACCTGTCCTGTCTCTTTATGCAGCACTACCCACGTAAAATATGTTGGTTCTGAAGTTTTAACTTGTGGTATTACCTGGAAAAAAATTAAAATAAACAGACATTTTTATACAAATGGTTTGCCAGTGCTTTTCGTGGCCGAGCGGATAAGAGCACCGGACTCAAGCTCCGATGTTTCTGTTCATCCGAGTGTGGGTTCGAGTCCCGGTCGTGACACTTGTGTCCTTTAGCAAGACACTTAACCATTATTGCTTCGTCCTTCAGATGGGACATAAAGCCATTGGTCCTGTGTTTTGTGAAATGCACGTAAAAGAACCCAGTGCCCTGGTGTTCCTGGTTTGATTGGCTGCATATTGCGCCACAGCACATTGTAAACTGTTACATGGTGCTATAAAGGAATAGGTCTCATACTTCAAAAAGTAGCTACACATATATACCTTGCAGGAAAATACTGACTGTTGAAGCGCCTTGAGCGTCACTGAGTGACGGATATGAGCGCTATATAAGAAGCCACTATTATTATTATTATAAGTTTTGAAACCATTGCACATGATCCTATAAACTAACCTTCCCCCGAACAAAGCAGTAACAAAGATTGGAGCTGACGCCATGGTACTGGAGCGCACGGATGTGCCCAGACATGTAAAGAATCTTTCCATGAGTAAGTGTTCTCCTCCCCTCTGTCTTGACTAGACCGATTCTTCGATTACCTGAAATAAATATTACAGATTGTGGCACTTTCAAAATACAGATTGTATAAACTATAATATAAAATTATTAAAAGGTATTATTTAGTAGTTAAAAGTGTTTTGGAGTTCAGAAATTATTAACGATGTGTAAAATGCAAACTTCAGGCCAAAGACATACTAATTACTATATCCCTAACAATCCCTAACCCTACAAATTCAAACAGGGCAAAGTGTTTAATTTTGTTAGGTTAAGTACAGTGAAGTTAGGATTGGGTGTTTGATTCTGTGGGATTGTGTATCCTTGCTGACAAGTAATGGTGTTGGAATTTGATTGAGTGGGTATGGTGGATGTGTGAAATGTACATGTACATGTCTGGCATTGCTCTTTCCTCCATGGTCTAATGAGATAGTTGTTGGATTATGTTATGTTGGGTACTGTGTGATTTCACTGATCAAATTTTGCACATGCCAAGTGTACACACTCCAACAAAATCAAACAAAAAAGGCCTGTTGGAGTTTGTTAGGTTGTGTATCGTCCCCCTAAGATTGGGTACAGTTCCCATCTCATGGTAGTATAAGCTGTTGGAATGTGTTGGGTTAGGGATGGATTCTAGTAAAAACGCTTTGGGAGTTAGGGTTAAAGGTGCTGATCAAAACTTAAAAACAAAAAAAATTATTCAATGAATGCCTGTGTGCTTGTACCTAGCTAAGATATGGACATATAAATGCAGGAGAATTGTTTTGTTTTATGCCTATATACCATATATCCATAGGATGATCGTGGGCAGAAGCAAACTGGGCTGTTGACGGCCTTCCTTGTTAAAGTCAATAAAAAAATCAACCAAATATTCTTTGCTCAGTCCCAGTCAATTTGGGCAGCGTCAAGCTAGCACCAGATTCAGCACCGGATTCAGTGTCAAGCTAGCACCAGATTCAGCCTCACATTCACGCGCACACAAATTACTACGGTGTCTCAACAAGGCCATTCACAATATTTGTATAATACCAAAAGGCCATTCAGAGTCAGAAAATAGTAATGTTTTTCCTTAACTCTACGAGATTATTTCACCCAGAAATGGATGAGATTAAAAAAATTATCTCACTAGCGTAATCAGACAGATTGAACAATGTGTAACGTAAATGCTCAATATATAACGAAAATATAAATATAAGAGCAATTCATCTTTGACGGAGACTCATATTATATAGCTCGCTGAGGGTATATTCAATAGTAACATGGCGCGTAACTTCAAGAATCCATATCTCAAAAGAGACGCGGCAGATGAAGGCCTTTTTATTTCCTATTTCTTTCGAATTTTAATTCAAACTGGCCATCAATTTTTCAGTTTAAAGTCACCACTTACTTTATGTAGTTACAAGTTCTAAAAGATTGGTAAGTTTATGAAAAATACACAGAAAATTTGTCGCGGGAATCTGCCCTAACTGGTCGCTGACCTGTTTCATTAGCTGGGTGACAAACTGAACCGATGTAAGACACCGTGCAAAATTGTTTTCATGACTGTTGCCTTTACACAACATCCAGGAATTGAGCACTGAGCATATGCTCTGAAAATTATACACTTGGACTTTCTTGAGTTTTTCTTGAGTACAAAATGTTTGTCAAACATCAACGAGCAATATGGATTGCTTTTTTTGATTCCATCATAAATAACATTTACCCATTGCATCGGCAGTTTCAAAGCTCGCCATTCGTGTGCAGGAATCGAAAAACTGGACTCCGTTGGAATCTTTGCAGTTAACATTTCTGTCATTGTTGCGTTCGCTGCCATATTTAATGTTTCTGCTTGGATCAAGTTGTCAAAATCGCAATGAGTATTCGGGCAAAAGGACACATCTGCTTCTTTATCCACATCAGGGGTAGTACCCACTTTATCTTGGGAGGTATTACAGTTGCCACGTGTGAGGGAGTATGACACATACCCAGTGAGCCACCCTGTAAATTTGTAGGTTTATAAGCTCAATTATGTTGAATTTTAAACAATTTCTGCCGCGTCCTTTTTGAGATATTGATTCTTGAAGTTACGCGCCATGTAAAAAATGCAAAACGTTTATTTCTTAGCAAGTGGGTAACATACCGTACCGGTAGTGGTCAGTAAAATAAGAAATACCCTGTGAGCCACCCTGTAAATTTGCAGGTTTGTAGAGAACAATATAAGCTCAATTATGTTGAATTTTAAACAATTTCTGCCGCGTCCTTTTTGAGATATTGATTCTTGAAATTACGCTCCATGTTTTAAACAATGCAAAAAGTTTATTTCTTAGCGAGTGGGTAACATACCGTACCGGTAGTGGTCAGTAAAATAAGAAATACCCGATGTGCCACCCTGTAATTTTGCAGGTTTGTAGAGAACAATATAAGCTCAATTATATTGAATTTTAAACAATTTCTGCGGCGTCCTTTTTGAGATATTGATTCGTGAAGTTACGCGCCATGTTAACAACGCAAAATGTTTATTTCTTAGCGAGTGGGTAACATACCGTACCGGTAGTGGTCAGTAAGGCTAAAATTCCGCAGCACGCCACCACTCTAGCTCCCTCAATATCTGGCCGATTACTCTAAATTTTAGTCTTACCTGTCAAGATGGGTTAACTGAATATATACAGCAAAAAACAGGAAAATTGAACAATTCTAAAGGCCTTAAAAAGGCGTCAGAAAATCGCAAAAGCTTCGTCGAAAATAAACACCATTTTGTTTTCGTTTTCCTGCTGTGTGTGTGTCCGGGTAAATGTGCAATACTCCAATGAGTCGGTCATCGTTCATGCGCATTGGAAAATTCACCAGGACTTGTTGATTTATGAAATGGGTAAGCCAGCTATAGTGGCCTCTGATGTGTGATGAACATACCCCCATTGAAGGATGATTCAAAAAAGGGAAAAATAGCCCAAATTCCACATAATCATAACTATTGCCGCTACAAACATACCCCCATTGAAGGATGATTCAAAAAAGGGAAATAATAGCCCGATATTGCCCTTATGAACATGAACTTACCCATGACTTGTACTAATGAAATAATCCAAAAGAACCTTTCACGTGACTAATATGTAAAGCAGGTTTTAGTTCATAAACTCCTGAATATTCAGTTTATGCAAACTATTCGACAATAACTGCTGATTTTAATATTCATAGAAAATTAAATATTCATTATGACCTTTTACTAAACAGGTAATGGGAGAAATTGGGAGAAATTTGTAGAACTATCAAACCAATTTTGGTATCAATCCCTCATAGCCTAGCGGTAAATAGGCTATGCTCTTGTGCATATAATTTGTTCTCTCTTGATACAGGTTCAATTCCCAGTAAGTACATTGCATTATTTAATTGCTTGCAAATGTTCAATTCCTTCCACAGAGAGTGAGTGAATGATGGGGAGAGGTAGTGGGGGAGGAGGAAAGAAGACTGGGGAGAGAGGGGGAAAGAAGCGTGTTTTTTATTTTTCAAATTTTTGGATTTTACTTTAAAAATTTCTTTTTTTTTTAAATCAGTCCCCAATGAAAACTATTTATTTTACATTTTGGGGTACTAACCATATCGATAGAATACATCCTCAGGTGTATATTGGTAAAAAAAAACTAAAAAAACAACGTCCAGAAGGTGGTGGCGTGCTCCGGAAACTTTTCCGTCAGTAAAATAAGAAATACACGGTGAGCCACCCTGTAATTTTGTAGGCCTGTAGAGTATATTATGAGTTCAAAAATATTAAAATTTGAAAAAATTCTGCCCCGTCTCTTTTGAGATATGGATTCTTGAAGTTACGCGCCATGTTACTATTGAATATACCCTCAGCGAGCTATATAATATGAGTCTCCGTCAAAGATGAAATGCTCTATTATTTTCGTTATATATTGAGCATTTACGTTACACATTGTTCAATCTGTCTGATTACGCTAGTGAGATAATTTTTTTAATCTCATCCATTTCTGGGTGAAATAATCTCGTAGAGTTAAGGAAAAACATTACTATTTTTTGACTCTGAATGGCCTTTTGGTATTATACAAATATTGTGAATGGCCTTGTTGAGACACCGTAGTAATTTGTGTGCGCGTGAATGTGAGGCTGAATCTGGTGCTAGCTTGACGCTGCCGTCAATTTGCATTCTTTCTTGTGACCTACCATTAAATGCCTTAGACCCACACAAGTGTGACTAACTAATGCCTATGTCTAACTGAAAAATAAACAAATAAACAAACAAACAAAACAACAACAAATCAACCCGGGTCATGTAACCCGAACAGGTTGCATCTAAACTAAAACTTCTAATTTATATAATTAGCCTTCATCTGAGCACTGCAAACCATCCTCGATCCTATGAAAAAACAGTTTCAGTGCCAATTGTTGACAATGAATCATCGAATACTGACA
This sequence comes from Leptasterias polaris, assembly GCA_037783415.1. NCBI lineage: Eukaryota > Metazoa > Echinodermata > Asteroidea > Forcipulatida > Asteriidae > Leptasterias > Leptasterias polaris. The sequence goes on from JAZGTN010000035.1 coordinate 2,611,429, forward strand.
TCAACAACAAAATATTATTTACCAGCCTTGATGTAGCTATCCAGATGATCTCTACAAGTTTCTGGGAGGCTTGTTGGACCATCTTCCCAACCTTTTGAAAGTGTCTCTGGCCGAATCATGCCACCGTGACCATCAAGAATTAGCTCAGCGCTGTTTGAATTTGGTTTTTTTGATGACTCGATGTCTTTTTCTTGTTCTTTGTCCGATGATTTCACCTGCATACCAAGTTTTTCTGCCATAAATGCCCGCTCCGCTAGTTTCGTATGATTTTCTTCGCCAACAGGGACTCCCCTATCCCTTAAATATGTCTGTAATTCTTCGACTTTTAATTGAAGAAATGTTTCCATCTTGAAACACGCGCACATACATGACATACGACCAATAACATAAACAGAGGTTGCAAAGCAAGCTGTGCTCTGTAATAAGACGCCCTCTGTTGGTGAAAAACTATTAGCGATTCTACAGTAGCCATTTTGTCTTGTATGAGGGCGCTATTATCACATACTAGGCAGAGCCGTATTCCCAATAATAAATACGGCTCTGATACTAGGGGTGCACCACACCAAATAAACTCCCATAGCAGCCAATGCTATAATGCTAATTATTCAAAAATACTCCCCAAAAAATTCAGTCTCTCAGCCTCTTGAAAACCAATCAAATATATTTTTCAGACAACTAAACTTCAGATTTCTTTTCAATTTTTGGCAGGTCAGCCGTTTGAAATTTTTGCTAATTACCCCAGAAAAAACACCCCCGAAAATGTGTTTTTTCCCAAACCGACTTGCTGCCAGTTTTCATGAGGCACTCCTCCAATTCCCAAGCTAAATAGGACTAACTTTAAAGCCTAAATTATCAAATCTTCTCAAACGTTGAAACACAGAACCCCCAGGTTGTGATAGATTCGTATAATTACACAATCTATTAATTGTATGACCCCCAAAACGTTACAAATCAAAAGTAACTGTGGGTTTACATTATGATAATCAGCTTGGCGCAAGAATTTTTGCCTATTTAGTGTGGTGCACCCCTGAACATTTAATCGTGATATCAGATGTTGTGAATGAATTCAACGTTTCAGTTAACAAAAATACATTCCTTGATTGGTTGCTTTGTTTACAGAAATTCAAAATTATTTTTGAATATTTGTGTATTACTATAAACTGGCTATCCGTTATGGGTTCCCATAGTTTTCCAATCTTGGTTGGCAAAACTTGGGCTGTGCATGTGACGTTCAATAGATAGAAACGTATATAATTTGCATATCAAGAACACAAGCTGCAAGGCAAAATATTGTACATGAAAGGCTTTTCTTGTGAAAGAAGGGGGTAATGCAAAATAAAGATAGTTTGAGTTTTCCATTAAACTAAGGATTTGATTGTTTTAAACACTTTTGGAAAGATGGGCACGGAAGATTGATTGTGCTTTGTGTTTTGTCATCTCCCATTTTAACTCATGAAGATAGTTTTATTCTGATTAGTTAACTCTAGGGTAAAAAGAAAACACCGAACAAATTAACTGCAGTTCTCATCAACTTTATTTTCAAAATCTCCATTGAACTTTTCGGTAACAACAATGTTCTAGTCTTGCAATATACTTCCCTACGTATGAACATAGCAAAGTGCCGGTTACTCCTTACATGTATACAGTTTTGGGGTTATTATTCAACAACGTGTACTTATTATTGGATAAACAATCGAAAACTTCTTACTCCTGGGCCAAATCTAAAATATGTAGTTTCTAATAATTTATCTTGCGTTTTTGTGTTTTGTTTTACATTTTACTTCAGCATCTCTTCATAAAATCAGCAAGGGGACTTAACTAGAGTCATAGTGATTAGTGGAGTAAATACATGTATGCCATACAGGTTTGCTTTAGGGCGTTTTACAGTTCTAAAAATGTCAACATTAACTTTTTCTTTCACATAATTTCACAGGGAATAAACTTGTAGAAAATTACCTAAGATTAAACTCTTTGAGAACTGCATATCTCAAACGTTGTTCGTTGGCTTATAAAAAAGCAGTCCGAACAACAATAATTTTTTTGTGATTTTTTGTGGCTTTTTGTTTGCCTTTTTTGAAAAAATATTTTTATAAAGTGAGCTCGCGCAATGTAGTGCACAAAGTTTATGTACATGTACACCACAGTTCAATTCCTCAAAGTGCGGATTTAACAGCATCGATATTGATCATAACGTGTATCGTAGTGGCGGCCATTTTGTTTTCTTCCAGATTGTGCACCAAAATAGTCATCACTACCGAAACTCGTTGCTGTTTTAGTCTGGTACTCTGGTCTGGTCCCATTGTGGTCCATAACAATTTACTCCGAGTTGCTCAAATGGGACCAGTGGTCCCATTTGAGCAACTCTGAGTAAACTGTATGGACCACAATGGAGCCTGAATTTAAGCAAAGTGGATTTTCGATGCTTAAATTTGAGTTCGCTTATTGAAATTGCGCCGAGCACGTCCCTCGACAAATGTTAACAGTAGCCTAATATACACGTAGACCTAGTCACTAATACTAATACTAATACACAATACAATACTATGCAGATACATGATTTCGCCAAGGCCGCTCTGAAGCAAACAAAAAACAGCAATCAAAATTTATGTCTGCTATTTTTTGTTAGGCCAAAGTCAGCCTCTTGTTTAAAACGGTGCGGTCTTTTAAGATATTGGCTTTACATGGACATCAATGCATAAAGTAAGTTCTAAAATTAAGTTGAGAATGGTTCCAAATTCCAAAGAGATTGCAACCATAAACACCATAATTACAAAAACCCCGTGGAACGTCTAAATTGTTCATAAAGGAATTTGAAATTATCCAGAACTGATCAGCAGCATCTGAAGGAGAGGTTTGCCAAGTATCGACAAAATCAAGCAAAACCTTAAATTCGATCTAGGGTTAGGAATGCTTCAACCTGCAGTTGCTAAAGTTTCAAGTGCCCATTTCAGACAGATGTATTTGCTGTGGTGTGTTGTTTCAGTAAAACAACACTTGAGATTTTAGAACGAAAGTAGCATTTCAAATTGTTCAGATACGTTACAAAGAGTTTCGACCACAGTTGAGTCTTTCTCGAAGGCTATAATAAACATAACCTTTTAGAAAGAATCTGCTTGGATCGAAACGCGTGAACATGTACATTACCACTCTTTGCATAGTACATCACATGTCATTTCGGTTGGCGGTTTGCAACTACTTTTTAGGCAAGTTGTTCGCCATATATGGCGGCATGTTCAAGGAATGGTGCTCTCACTAGTTTCTAAAGGTAGGCTACACATAACACATTTAAATTTTATACAAGAAGTTTGCTCATTCAGTAAAAATTACCCTTTTAGTTTTTAAAACACAAGAAATGTGTTTTCCGAAAATTAAAAAGGACGTTTTATACGAATTGCAATAGTCTTTTTCTTGGTTACTGGAATTCAATTTTCATGCATGATGATACCTTATGGAAAACGTAAAAATACAAAATATAATGAACAAATATATATTTTAAATAAATATAAGTGATGATCTTATTGTACATATTAACATGAAAACTTAGTACGTGATTAAAATAAATTTAAATAAATGGGAAAATGCTCAAACAACAAACTAACCAACAAAATTCCGACGTGTGTCATTATTTCAGAGCTAATTTCAGAAATGAATTTGGGTTTTTTATCAATTAAGTTTTTCAAAATGAAATACTTTTAAAGGAGGTCTTGAGTTCTTGACATATTGTTTTTTCCATTGTTTAGATGCAGACGGCATGGACAAACAGAATGAACGTAGTTTTTAACCGGTTTAGAATACGAACATTTTCTTGGCGACTGTTTTATCAGATAGTCCGGTTTGAAACCCCTCTTCAAAATCATATTTATGACCATTCAAATAAGGTTAACAATAAAATCTTGACAAAAAAGGAACACACCAAAATAATTACCAAACATCTAAAGTTAACAATAATATACGTACAACGAAACTGAAAACATTATGAAAATAAAACTACATGTAGTAAACTATTTCGATGTTTGTGCATTGATAATTGCAACAAAGCAAAATGAATGAATATTTAAGTTGTTACACAATAAATAATAAACGGTCTTTCGTTTTTACTCTTCAAGTAATTGGTGTTGGGCAAAACCAATTCATTCCGGGTATGATTTGAGTTATATTACACAATAAAGTGTTTTGTTGAACAAACCGTTCATCAGCATATACATTGTATTAAGAATTTAAGCTGCAGGATACTATATCACTGTGCTTTATCGAGTAGGTAAATCTTTAAAATGTTATAAAATGTTGTGGTTCGAAAAATGGTTGACAAAAGTTGCGTGTAATTTTTACAAGAATGTTTCCTTCATCATTATTCAACAAACAAGAATTGACCGCCATGACTCGGAATCTTTGTCAAAATGACCCAGAATTGGCTCGAACTGACGATCGAGAATTCTAGTTAAAAATCATTAACTATAGCGTGATGTTATCTTAAGTTCTGACATTTTGTGTCTCAAAATTGTATGTGATCTTGTCTAAAGAATTTGTTTTCATTAACCACACTATGCCCTGATTGCACAATAAACTACAAAATAATATTAACCATTAAATGCACCATTGTATAATAATGTTCTACGTTGTTATATTTATGGTTACCACATGTATTGCAAATTGTTATAAAGACATTGTACTTTAGTTGGCAAAACATTCATTTTAAAAGCACTTATTGGTAAGCAGGTAATCACACACTGTATACAATTGTTAAGGGTTTGCAGAGTACCAGTTGAATATGGTTTATGTTTTATTAATGAATGCACACAGATGGCTTTTTGGGTGGGCATAAGTTTTTAAAGACAAATCTGATCAAATGAAATAACCAATATTTACCAACCTGCTTTTTTTTCTTCTAGTAACCATGAAAGTAGTTTTGATGATTTCGTTATTCTATTGCAGACTGGAGCTCGTCCAAAATGTAACTTTATGTAATAAACTAATAATGTACCCTTTCTTCGTTCTCATCATTCTATTAACCTCTCTTACTATTGCCACACTAACTAATTTCAATATTTTGATATTCAAACTCTGATAACTGAGATGATGTATTTTATAAATTCGGTAACAAGATAGTATTCTAGAAGCATCAAGTCTTCCGGGAAACGCTTCTGTAAATGACGTGTTTAACCCACCCACTGTAAAACTCATAGTTTTTTCACATTACGCATAATTAATAGTTAACAATTAACAGAATTATAACATGTTTGGCACCAGGCCTGACAATTAAACAGATAATAGAAATGAAACAATCAATACGCTAGTTTAAAAAATACTGTTAAAGGGTTACCCTTTTAACATGTTCAACATGTTAGCAAGTGAGTTTAAGAGTGTCACAATGTTTTAAAGTGCAGCGAGAACCACAGCTGTGTGGATTTCTTGCCTGGGAATGACTTTCCTGGGAACGATCTTTGCACACAAGGATCTCACGTTCATTCCCCAGAGGAGAATCCCAACTCCCAACATGGCGGCATTCCTAAACCCAGTCACTTTGGTTCAAATCAATTTACATAATGCCGAGCAAGCTTCAAATACAATTTGATCTTGGCATGCGGTATTTACAAACATTTTCAAAATGCTTTCAACCTGCTGATGAGAGGGACTTGTAAACCACTGGTTAAGTTCGATTATATTATGGAGAAAAGCCAAGACGATTTACTTGTTGACAAAGGGCAAGGTATATATTTTGGAATGAGATATGAGGTTATTCGTTTCAGAATTTGTTTGGTTTTTGTTAAGAGGTTTTCAAAGGTGGTGGTTTATCTATTTGACTATTTATATTTATCAACTTCGGATGATAATTCACCAAAATGTATTTCAGGATTAACCACTGGTTTACAGTCCCTTTAAAGTTCGTTTGCAGAGAGGGTGTGCCTCAACTTGGCATAAAGGGAACATGTCCCCCCTGGCATAGGCCCTGAGATAAGCTGCACAGTTTAATTCTGGATGGTCTTGCCTAAAATCGGAGGTTACATTTCCCCTTGGCATATCATGTACGCCCTGTGGAAGTGCCTCAAATGAGAGGAAAATCCTGGAGGGAGACCTCCCATTCGTATAGCCCTGAGAAAAAGAAAGAAACTCAAACAGGACATTACTCCTTGGGCCGAGGCCCGCATGAATGCCCCATCATATTTCAGTTTGTGACTCTTGCATTGCAATGATCATACTGCAGCGCCATTTTGGAGTTACTTTTGCAGTAGTAGACAACTGAAGGTCAAAATGATGATGGTAATCTTGACCGCATGACGTCATTTTTAAGATGTCTCAGACAGGGAAAGTTAAACAGCATTACCATTGAAACCTTTTAGTGTAACAGCCCCGGCGCCCTCTGATGGTGGTGCGCTTGCTCCGCGAACCTCCATTGGTAAACTGACACCATTTTCGCAGGGCATGTATTTGATTGTCATTCTACCGGCGTCGATTCCTTCCACGGTACCGCCCATGGTCGTTCCGTTGCGCTGGTGGACCCTAGCTGCTTCCTCGCGGTGGTGTTGGAGGGCTGGTCCCCATTCAGCGGTTGGGGTCATCATTGTACGAAGTCTCTGTATACAAAAACAAACAGATGAAACATTTGATGCAAAGAACAACATTCAGTTTTGTCTAGTTCTGTTTTTTGAATTGCTACAGAAAAAGCTTTTAAAAACTGAGCACCCAAAACCTCATACACAATGCTTTCTGCAGTGTGTGCTGTGAAACAAAAATGTTAACAAGAATCTCTGGCGGGATTCGAACCCATGATTAGCATTTCAGATCTAATGACTTAACTGCTAGGCCACTGAGTCCATGCATGGTGACGAGAGGGGGGGGCATCTCAATTCCAGGGGGTACCACAACCTATTAAAAAACGGTTAGCTTTAGCAAAATCAAAACTTACATTTCTAACACTTCCTTCAGCACGGATGAACTCCCAGACCCAGACAATTGGGATAAAGATGAGGGTAGAGCTGATCATCAACCATCCAATAGCATGAGCCCATGGTGGGAATTCGTAATCTTGAGCGGTGGGGTTGGTCCAGGAAATCCAGTTGAACATCAAGACAAACTGAAATATTAACAAATTGTATTTATTAAGTTAAAAGTTCATGAGAATGTAACAGCATTGAAGACATATTTCATGTCATCACACAGTGCCACTGCAAACTTTTGTTCCAAGATTATTTTTCCAGCATGCAACTCTTTATTGAAAACAACAAGTGAGATATTCTCATGCAAAGAATCTGTAAAAAGGTGATCAACTTGCATCAAGTGAAAAAGTAACAAATATTTAATGGCCTGACGTTTCGATCCCAGCAGACTCTGTCTCAATAGCTTAATGAAAACACACCACCCGTAAACAGGTATACTGGTGTATCAAAAAGCAGCTAGCCTTAGAAAAAGACTGTTAGGGTCTAAACAACGTCAGGCCGTTAAAAAAAAAATGCATTTTATGCCATATACATGTAAACAGTTTTTCTATATTCTATTTTCTCAATAAAAAAAAATTGTCCGAGTACTGATAAGGTTTGAGAAAATTACCTTGAAAAAGGGTTTTCAGAGAAAAATTTATAAACTTACAGCAAGTACACATGGAGTAATGCAACACCAGTTGAGTGACCACCACTTGAAGAAGATAGAATCCACGACCTTGTCACCGAGCATTGTACGGATGTCGTTAGTGAAACGTTTAACTCCATAACACCATCCCAGGGCAACGCATTCACAAAGACCGAATATCAACAAGGCAAAGTCCGCTGCGTATTTATCCATAAGCCACACCCAGTAGTTACCAGCCTACAGAAGAACAAAATAAGTTAGATTTTCATGTTCACTCCGTTCTGCAGTATTGTCGAATACTACTTGTTATTACATCAAACGAGGCCCGGCCATCTTGCTCTCTCAGCCTCGCTTTGGGTTTTTAATTGGGTTGACTCGTAATGATAATAATAATAATAATGAGCATTTATAAAGTGCCGGTACCCATCCTAACAAAGCAAGTGATTGATAAAGTTTAATATGATACGGTAAATTGTTCCATAATGAAGGGGTTGCAAAAGTGACTGATCTTTCACCCAATGATGTTTTGACTGGGATTTCCTTAATAACAATGGCAGAACCAAGTAGATGTAATCATCTTTACCACCATGTTAGCAACAATTTTTACTGACTCTTTAAAACGAGAATAGTGATTTTGGTGCTCCTATGTTGGTGAAATGTTCTTGTTTTTTTACCTGTGTTACAGTGTTGAGTCCAAGCAAGAAAGACACACCGCAGTACCCAGCAACGACAAACGTCTTACGCCCCTTCAGTTTCTCAGGGAACTGGTCCATGATAGCAGTGACTACAGTCTCCACGATACAAAACTGGGATAAAAGGATTTTACAAATGAATTTTTGATTTTGTTTTGGGAACTGCGAGTTTATGAGTAACACACACAAAGAACAATTGATAAAACAAGTTTTTAAGTATTATTAAGTAACATTTTATGGAAAAGGAATATTTGAAGATGACAAGATGGCGTAGTTGCAGTATATTTTTACTTGAAAAAAACTTGAATAATACAGGGACTCTTCTAAAATTTGTGCGTACTATGACGTGACATTTAGTAAAGAATTACATTTTGAAGGATGTTTGGTGGGGGGAGGGGGAACTTACTTGGCTGTCAAGTCCGAGAGTCAACAACATGAAAAAGAACAAGAAGGACCAAACTGGGGCAGCAGGGAAATGAAGTACTGCTTCAGGATACACGATGAAGGCAAGTCCAAAAGCTGTAAAAAATTGTACAATAAAATACATAAATAAATGCGAAAAGAAATACTAGCTAATTCTATTTCAAAATGTTATTTCTTTTAAATGAAGTGGCACTTTACAATAAGCTCAAAACAAAACCAAAAGGTTTTTCATCTTAAAGTAACATAAGTTATTTTTTCTAACACACATTCACAACTTTTATTCATGACAAACTGTTTTTCAATTAAGGAGAACACACTAGTTGAATTAACAAACAAAATTGTAAAAATATTCAAAAGGCTGTTTTTTTAAAGACTTACTTTCATCGATGACATTTTCCACAGGTTTACCCAGTTCATGTGACATGTTTCCGAGGATTGAAAAGATAACAAATCCGGCAAGAATACTGGTTCCACAGTTCAACAACGGGACGACAATTGCATCTCTGTACGAAAGGGAAATCACAATTTCTTAGAAAAAATATTTCCTCATAGTAAGAGTTGAAACATATAAAAGGGCAGTAATGTTGTGTTGATTTAGTTAATGTTTCCTCCAAAACTGATGTTCGATTGGCTATAATCAAAGTGACAATAGCATATTATCTCAAAGCAACTTGATATGTCCAAGTTTAATCGGGATTGTAAAAGTCAATTTTTTGAATTTTAAAGTTTGTTGGAATCAGTTATTTTAAGTTTAAAATCCATTTATTGAAAATTAAGCCTTTACCTTAGGCAGTTGTTCTTGAATTTGTTGTAGGAAGACAACGTGATAAGGCCACCCCACGACGCACTGAGAGAGTAGAAGATTTGAACAGCAGCATCTTTCCATACCTGCACAATAAAATGGAATCATCCTTATGAATATGCATTGATTACTTCTACAGAGCCTCTAATTGGTTGACAAGGCTCACGATATGAATATCCATATTTCGTATCAGTAATTAATCACGGGTCACCGCTCAACGGTTTCTAAGTAAGGTATACTGAGTCATTGCATGGAAGGTCACCGCTCAACGGTTTCTAAGTATGTATCCGTGAGTCATTGTCACGCGAAAGATAATAACAGTTACTGAAGTAATATTTCCAATTGTTTAACTGATTTGAGTCACATTCTGTCAGAACAGCTACTAAATTTGTTGACGGAAGTTGACATTTTTGTTTACCTTTGCTTCACCGAGATGATTCCATCTTGGGGTGACGAAGTACTCTATCCCTTTATAGTAACCCTCCAACGTGATACCGCGGAACAGTAGAATCACCAAGACTAAGTAGGGGAAAGTGGCGGTGAAGTACACAACCTAAAAGATAATAAAAATACGATTTAACTATAATAATGAAAATACTTTCATATAATATTCTTTTGTAGTCAAAGTTGTGTCTTCTCAACCAGCAGAAATGTTTCATTTTCTTGCTAACTTGCAAACAGTTTTTATTCAACGCCAAACATTGGTGAATAAAACCAACAAACTTCAAACAGTATTTGGTATTACAATATAGATTGCTTTATATTGACAATTACCTTTAAGACAACGGCTATTATTGGAAAAGAATAATTTCAAGAAGAGAATTGGTCAGAAAGAAAAAAAATGTTTTATGTACCTTTCCGGAAGACTTAATGCCCTTAACGAGGCAGCCGAAGACCAACAACCAAGCCAGAGCTAAGCACAGAGCCAACTCCCAAATGATGTAACCGGATTCTCCGATATCGCCAGAGTCGTGTAACATGCCATTCCTACAAAAGAAAAAAACATTCCAAATACGTTCAGGTTTTGTTTACAAATATTATCATTTCTGGATAAAATGGTTCTTCTAACAAGTATCAAAATATCACTTTCATAATTCTATCAGCCGAGTAGATTTGAACATCATCGTTAAGTTATGCAAATTAAATAAACAGTTGAATTGATCAAAATCTGAGCTTAATGTACACGTTTGGTAATTACTCAAAATATATATTAGCATAAAAACTTACTTGGTAACGAGCAACGGAGAGCTGTTGATAGTATAAAACATTGTGAGAAACGACTCCCTCTGAAGTAACGTAGTTTTTGAGAAAGAGGTAATTTCTCACTAAAATAATAAAATACTTCTGGCCAGAAGCCTTTTATTCCTATCTGAAAGCACACTAATTTGTACAACAAGGGTGTTTTTTCTTTCATCATTTTCTTGCAACTTCAATGACCAATTGAGTCCAAATTTTCACAGGCTTGTTACTTTATGCATATGTTGGGATACACTAAGTGAGAATACTGGTCTTTGACAATTACCAAATGTGTACAGTGCCTTTAAGGACAGGAATAAATCCAAAATGAATAAATTTGGACTTTAATAATAATTTGTTGTATTTTCATGTTTGTTTTAAATAAATATCTGCCCGAAAAACAGACAACAGATGGACAACATTGGAGTGGCAACCAAGGACGGGGAAAAAGAGAAGAGGCAGACAAAGAAGAAGATGGAGGGATGACATAAGATCTTATGGAGGAACAGTATGGACGATAACAGCAACGATAAGAGAATAATGGCATTTTCATGAAGATGGCTACATCCTTTACTGGATGAAAACAGCCTAAATTCAAATTTATGGTAAAACTAGTATTTACTTGTAGAATTCTTCTGTGGGGCGCACCCTCATGCTTATCAGCGGGTCAACATATTTGGTCAAGTCAGTCGAGTTCCCATCTTCTGTGATATTGTACATGTCCATCTCGGCACTGGTCAAGTTTACCACCGGCATGCAGGTGTTGTTGAACGTGATGATCCCACCGCTGGTCAGACAGTCCTTGACCAGGTCGCTACAGTACTCCGTGTTCCACTCGTGATCGCAACCTGCCCACGGGAGGCTGGTCGTGAGCGACATGAACATGTAGTAGAGTGTGTACGTGATGACAACATTGTAGTAGATGCCGACCCATGCAGACACTATCACCATTCCAATACCCACACCTGATTGCAAATTAAGAATAGATTCACAAATAAAATCTCACAACAAATTTTTAAATAATGAGCTTTTAATTACAATGTCCTCCCAGCACAGCATGTCTTATTCATTACAGCATGTCTAAGGATTTACAGCCTATATGATCATTTTCAAGACGTGGCTCAAAATAACGCATCATGCCATTCATTTGCAGGTATTTCAAAAAGTATGTTTATTTACAAGTGTATTCATCTATTTTGTATATAATTCATTTTTTCTATTGACGCATAATTTTGTAGTTAGTGCTATTTCATTTTGTGTGTGTGTGAGCGGCCTCGTTTTCAAATGACAACTACACCATACCCCATGTTTGCAAAATCAACCATAAACAATTATTTTAATGACGATGTACATTTCTTCATCCGAAACTAACGACGGAAGCACGTTTACATGTGCCATTTACAATCAACCCTTGTGAACACAAAGGAAAAAGGGTGTAGACCCTAACAAAAACGCAGGAAGCGGCACGGCAGTCAGAAAGAAGCAATTTGTATTTTTCGTTTCAGTTGACTGATGAAAACCTTGCCCTTACAAAATATAAAGTGCAGTTTTTCTTAACATGAAAAAAGAAGAAGGTATGATAGATAGGTTGCAACATGACGTAAGTCGGCCATCTTTACGGGCAATTTGGAACACACAGTCATGCGTTACGCGTGAGACCGGCGTGCAGCACGCGCACATTTCACCAAACTCATAGCATGATTGGTTAGTGAATGACGCGGCTGCGTTAATAATTTGAGCGCTTGACGCGCCTGCAAGCCAAAATGCGATTTGCCCGTAAAGATGGCGTCTACTGGGAACTATCTATTGGTTTTCAACAAAAGCTTCTCTAATTTTACACATAATAATATCTTTGTTGTATGAGTTAGCAGCACTTGAGAGCAGAAAAATTGATTCGGTTTGTACGTTGCATGCTCATTAAAGCTAAACGGCGAGATTGTATTTTTTCCTTTTCCTTGGAGCCCAAAGAGCTGGACTGATGCAACTGAAATCGAAAAAAACATTGTTTACCTTGAATGAAAGTTATTTTCAAATTAATTTACCTCTGAACATTGGGACGGAGTTCCAGCACCGAATCGGTCCGCTGCTGCTGTACTGGCCGAAAGCCAACTCCAAGAAGAAAAGGGGAAGTCCGGCAAATAGCAGCATTATCAGGTATGGTATCAAGAAGGCACCTGGAAAGAAATCGTGTAAACAGAGAATTATTAATTTGCAAGTAACACAATGTACGGCTAAAACAAAAATGACACACTTGCCGGTCTACTCGCGGGAATTGATGTTACAGATAGTCCAAGAGGGTTGACATTGGGGTTTAAAAAAATCAAGTTGTCAGGAAAATGTTCAAAACGGAAATAAGAAAAAACATGCCCATACGGATGGGGTTTTATTTTGCAAAGTGTAATCCGCAAAACGTCTGAGAATAATTATTTGAAATGTGATATAAACGGGAAAAGTGTTAAACAATGTGGAATCTTTTTTAGACCATACGACAGGAAACCTTGAACATTCCTGAATCTACCCAACAGTGTTTTGGAACATTTCCAACAAGGATCCTGGATGCAAAAAAAAGTGCCAAGTTTTGGAATCAGATACCAACAGCAATTTAAAAAAAAATTGAGGAAATATTGGGGAATTCCCTTTACGAACCCCATCTGCATAGAACTGATGTAAGAAAATGATATACGAAGGGCACAGCTCTACATAAACTTGTCGATATTATATATGGTTCAATTTGTAACGATAACAACGAGAGCTTTTGCGAAGACATGGACCAAATGTAATAGCTCTGGGAAACTTGAAGCACAAGTTTAGATTAAAAACAAATACATTCTGCTTTCTACCAGAGAATATAACAATATTAACAACGGTACCATTTTCTATTCATAGCATCTGGTATCCTGCTCATTTTTGCTCTCAGCAGAAAAAACCTTTAAGAAATAGTTTATTTCATCGCAGCTATTCCTTTAGTTTAAAGAAAACGAAATCTATTATTTAAACCATAGTTCAGTAGATGTTTTTTAGCCAAATAATTTAAGTACTTTATTAGTGCTGCTGGTTTTTTGCCTATTTTTGGACCGGGAATTTATACTTAAGTATTTCAGATTTGCAAGGATTATCTACAGAATTACCCTCCCGTAGACCCCCTCATTATGTGAATAAGATGCCTTGAAAACCCAAGACACAGACGTGACGTCAATGCATTGTGTCTTGTTTTGACGGAGATTTGCACTCGAGACACGGACGTCTTTAGAGGCAAGAAATATCACCATGGCAACGGAAATTTCGCGGCTAAAGCAAGGATGCGGCGAAGTCAACACACCTGGCGGTAAACATTATATCATCAAAAAGGAACTGTTCGGAACGACACGTACAAAACAACTGCAATGGAAATTTCCATCAGCCCGTGCGTGCGCAGTGAATGCCAAGTACCGCGGGCAGTGCGCCATGAACCGCATTGTGCTAATTTATTCACTTCATAATGCATATTCATGATTATTGTAACCAATTAGTGATTGATCAGACATTTCTGAAACCCCCAGATGGCACTCAATCATCTTTGAGAGCCTGTCATCCTCGAAACTGCATTCAATGAAGTTTGCATCGGCGCATTTGCTGTTTGTTGAAATGTAGATCTCCGCTCGTGTTTTGTACCACTTAAAAAAAATCACCTAGAATTAGTTTAAAATCAGTCTGTTTGCGACGTTCGTGATCAAGTAATAATTTACTGCTGATGCAAATAAACGCGTGCGTCACTGGGGGGGGGGGGGGGGGGGTTCGATTAACCAAACCTGAGGGCAAACTAACATTTATTAAGAGGAGGGAAAACATCCAGAAGAAAGCTTCTTTAAAGAGCGCACGACGTTCCGGAAATTCATCACTTACGAATACTCGAATAGATTGGCTAAGGTGTCGTTTCCAGTATATAATTTTAAGTTGGACATTGTGACAAACATTTCCTTAAAAAAAATAAAAAAAAAAGCTATTGCATAATAATCACTTAAAATTGTCCAAACATTGTTTGTAAACTTAGTGTATTTTTGTTAATGTTAAACCTAAACCCAGACTGAAGCTGTGTGCAGAAAGTGTCCCTGCAACTTCACAATAACAAGGCAAGGGTGCAGTCGAGAGGCATGTTCACGCGCTTTTCGGAAACTCAGCAAATCTGATTCGTCAATTCCTCACTTCTACATTTAATTTGATGGTTTCTATAACTCACCTCCCCCGTTGCTATAGCAAAGGTACGGGAACCTCCAGACGTTTCCAAGCCCAACGGCATAACCTATGCAAGACAGCATGAACTCCATGTGATTTGACCAATTACCGCGCTCCTTGTTTTCGTCGCCCTTGGTTTGAACACTCACGATGGGGAGAGGAGAAGGGGGCCCACTCCCGGGAGCGGGGTACATCGCAAAGCCTGGATCACCCTGCGGCAGTGGTTGAAAACTCTGAAGTGGAAGAAAAAAATTAATTACTAATGATGGTTTTATGTTGTATAACTTGGAGATAAACATTGTTTATAACTTGTCAGGAAAAGGTAAATATTTATTAAACATGGATTTAGTTTTTATGATCTTCGATTCTATTTAATACCGCCAAAACTCAATTGAGATACATTTATAAATCTACCATCGCAAACTAAAGTTTTTTAACAAAGACTATTCCTATATGGGCCTATCCATTAAGGAAGAAAATTACAGGAATTTACAGAGAATGTATTTTCCTTCCTCCATGCTTTATCCATATATTTTGATGTTGTTGAAGACTTAAGTACACGTCGAGGCCTTCATTCTTCAACTATTCTTTCATACATCGAATAATAAGAACTTCTGACCAAATTTCATTCTTAACATGCCATCGAGCAACCTCGACATATTTGTGATCCTAAGCGGCCCGCTTGCCCTAATCACGGAGCATCCCGAGCATTTCTTGGCGGTTGATAAAACCTTAAATAGCAGTTTTGTGATTTTGCTATTCTAATCCTAAAGTTTTTTCCTAATGAAAACAACATTGCAGTGAGGTAATAAATAGTGAATATTGGTGTAGATTTTGCAACTTTTCGTTTTCAAACACCTTGTGTAGAGACTACGAAATGAGTCACTGGCGATGCGCTGCGTCCGTCACCCCAACGATAACGAGAAAATGTAATTTATCATGTATTCTGACATGCGCAATGAGTGAAGCAAGATACGGCATCGTGATTATTTTCTTAATTATTGTTTTTACTATATTTGGCGGCTCTCGTCATGGGATTAATGATTATGTTTAAATATTGACTAAATATTGAAATAGTGAAATCAGTTAGCAACCACATTTTACGGATAAGAAAAATATGACTTTAACGCCTGGCGACCAAAGGCCTTCAAATAGCACGAACTGAACTCATGCTTTCCTCCATGCACGCGTATCTTTCCAGACTAGTGGAAGGCTTCGGGAAAAAAATATTAAAATTACTTCCTTGGTTTGGATGGATAGGAGAGAAAGCCAGCCAAGAAATCCCTTCAAGTTAATTCGACGCCCAAAACTTGCCAAATAACTGATACCTATGTGTTGTACAACTGGAAAGGATGTGTTATGTATGTTTTGATTGAAGATGGAATTTTATTTTGCAATAGAACAGTTTTTCGAAAAACTGAAAGCCCTTGTCGTATGAGTGGAACTTTCAATGCATCATCTATAATTTTTTATAAAGGAAGTAAAAATGCTTTATCATCAGTTAACTTTCACTTGTGGGTTTTGTTTATGTAATTATAGTACAGGCCTGTCCCTTTTCTATTTTCATACACGGTCATACGTCTATGACCAGTGGAAAACAATATTTCGCTCTGTGGCAGATGACGTCACTGGTTAAATATTCAGTTCCGTTTCTGCAAATTTTCAAATTTTTTTAACTCGACATCTAATCTAAGACTGCATTTAATCGTAGGGCAAGGATTTGTGGTACAATTTAATTTAACCTGTGCATGCACATTGTTTCAAAATTAATTGTGACAAACATCTGCACAAAGCTGTTTCGATTTTACTGTTTGATTGTATGGTTGGATGATTTTAGCACTTCTTTGATATTTAATCCCGTTTAAAGACTGGTAACTAAAGAACTACATCCTGGATAGGAGGAGTTTGCGGTTTTCCTTGAAATGGGGGGGGGGGGGGGGGGAAGAATGCTGCGGTTGAGGGGTACTGTTTGAGAAACAGCCTCGCCTTTGATAACCACCATAAAGCTTTTTGCTTAGCCCAAAAAGTATTGACCATGACCATTCTGCACGCAGAATTCGATAAGTTATTGTCGTCTTTTTACAACAATATTAATGTGTCCAAACAATTTTCAACTTGTCACTGTGGGACATGGTCC
Organism: Leptasterias polaris; assembly: GCA_037783415.1. NCBI lineage: Eukaryota > Metazoa > Echinodermata > Asteroidea > Forcipulatida > Asteriidae > Leptasterias > Leptasterias polaris. Next base: position 2,628,494 of record JAZGTN010000035.1, read on the forward strand.
ACTTCATCGTTTCTTGGTCCTTGTTTGGACAAAGCCTGTATATAAAACCATTCATAAATCCGCCTCCACAAAGGAATGGCTCATTAGTCACATGGTCACGCAATAGTCTTGCCTTAAAACACTGCTACTTCTCTCCTGTAAATTTTTCCACATAACAAAATAAAATTAATATTAGGCCTATAAAAAAAAAACTATTTAAAAATAAACACTGCGTTACGTAACTCCATTGACCGGTAAAAGAAAAGAATGTTTGAGCGTGCGGTTTGTGAAGCTCTGGGGGGGGGGGGGGGGGGGGGGGGGACGCGCTTTGTTTACATTCCTAAACGGCCACTCCTTGTAACTATGAAACTTTACTGGTCATCGCCACGTAGCCAGCGTAAATAAATAAATAAATGAATAGGCCAACTATACGAAATCGTTTTACATTAGAATGATTAACAATTGAATTGTCCCAAATGGTAAATACTAAATGGTGAAACGCGGGACGCCTACTTTACTTCGCCTACATTAATTCCAACACAACATTTTAATGAAATACATTGACCATTATATTCATAAAAACACATTTCTATTAATTATTATATTTATAAATAACAATTAGATCTTGGTCTCCTTTCAGTAAATTATGAATGTTTCAACTATCTACTACGTACTATATAATAATTAATATAGGCCCCGAGTTTGAAATACAAATGGAACCTGTAAATGAATTTGAAATATGTAAACAAAGACAAGTAAAATATAAACAAGTCATTTTCAAACCATAACACAGAAAGAAAGCAATTTAACAGTTGTGTTACAACTTACCAAACCATGTACGTTCTTTTCAGCGGACATGTTGCATTCAGCCATTGAGGAGTGAGAAGAGAATCAGACGATCACGTCTTCCCAAATGATGACAGCGGTTTTTCAAGTTGTAAAATTCACACACAACACCAAACACGTGTGCAAACTGCACGCTTTTGTAGAACGGTAGTAAAAATGAGACAATCCAACAATACTACTTTCAAAATTGTTTCTCTTATCAAACTAAATTACAACGAGTAGAATTTATCCACAAGGAAATAATCCTTCAAGTTTTTATAAAAATTTGCGAGCAAGACAACGTGTTTCCCGAGCCGCGCCAAAACGTATTATGACAAGTGCCGGTTGTTCATTCATGAAACGTGGAGTGTAGATATGTTAATGATTTACGTCACGCGTTTCGACGAATCAGGCAGTCTATAACGCCCACACTGACCTTTGTACTGGGCTCCCTGCGCCCGCTCATTGGACCAAGTCATCAATTGGCTTTTTATTATGTAAATACACCGATGTAAATAAAGACACATGCGCTCTAGTATACAGACGTCAATGGCCATGCATGGAATTTTCCCAAACCGGTACAGTAGTTTTCCACTCGTATACATTCTGCGGTTTCAATGGCCGATGCCGCTTGCCTTGGCCAGGTAGTAACGGTCGTTTTCAACTCTATGTTCTTAAGATGTAAAGCAGTTAGGCCTGAGTTATTCTTAAATTAGCTGAGATTGTACATAAAATTATCCTACGCTTAATTTTAAGTCTAATAATATGCGGCTTTTGGCTAGACTGTTCTTTGGAAGTCACATATGCGATGGTCTAAAACTAAAAGGGGAATGTTGCGTGTGCGACGGACCATAGAGAAAGGACAGAGATACTTCATTGTCAAGCAGTACTACACATTTCAAATAAATTCCTTTCATACTTAGAATTTTTCTTTAAATGTTGAGCAGATACATAAAGAAATAGCTTACAATAAATCAAACTAATTATAACAATAATTCTTTTATTTTTGCAAAAGGAGATTGATATTTGTTTGTTTTTTTCCCACACACTAATATATATCAAGCACTGTATACTCCGTGAAAACAAAAAACACATGCATTTCAATTTCATCAGGTGGGACTTATATTTTTCACAGAATTCGGGAAAGCACTGAGTATACAGAACTTGATGGACATCGGTGAGGGGAAAAATAATGTTCTTTATCCCCAATGCAAAACTAAAATGATTGAATTGAATGAATTTGATATGTTTTTCTACTAGTGCCTCCACCGCTAGTACAGCTACAGTATAAATGTACATGTACATGTACTGTACATGTTACACGTAATTAATGTACAAACATTATAATGGAGACCGTCTGATTCACCTGCCGTTTGATAATTTATTTCATCACGAGGTTTTCATCACGAGGTTTTTTCATCACGAGGTTCGATTTTGTTTCTCGCTGTCTGAAGGCTACTCTTGAGACAAAAACACAGTCTCGATCTCTGTCTACATAGTCTTTTATGACAATTTTACAAGTTAGAATAGTAATTTTGTTATCCAAAGAAGTGCGATTTTGACTCTTGCTATACGCTATTCTGGAGTAACCAATTTGTTTTTATATTTTTGTTTTATAGGGACTTTTCTTTTCGCGGCTAGGCCCTATAATAAAACAAAAATCATTATAGGCCTACACAAATTATATTTTAAAAAATTTCTGAGAAAAATATTGGATGATTCAAAAGCACCTGTCATCTGAAGGTCGATGAGAAAAATTCAATTGAAAACGCTGGCACTACTAAATTAACATTTATATAGTTGGTCATTGTCAACCTTGACTAACCTTGACATTTTTACAGGTGGCTTGCACTTTTTTCATAGTCATTTCTACACAAAAGGAGATCTATCTTTTAAATAAAAAATTGGAGTGTCAGAATTTTTTCCCCGTTTGACACGATGGTTTTTGTTATAAATCACTGGCAATAACCGTGTGATTCTAGCTCATATATTTACACAAATGCCTCAATGAAAAACAATGAAAGGTGCATTAATAATCTGTCACAATGCATTTAATAGTTTATTTAAATTATTGAATACAGTTACATTCTGCTGTCGAGCACAGTTTACGATGGCTCATTTTTTCTTTCCTGATCTTCTTCTTTTTTTTTGAAAGCATTACTTTCCTCGATTCTCTCTATACTTGTTAAACAGTTTACAAATTTATAAACCGCCAATTAGCAAGTCAGTTCCGATTTGAAATTTTGAACATTTGTAGTGTTATTGTCTTGCTTGTTTTCCCTCTCCGCTGTCTGTCTCTTATTGCTTTGTTTTGGGGGTTTTATAATAAATATACATTTTTTGTAGTCCGCTGAGATACGGGAAGAATCTTTACCCAACCCGTCCGTTCTCATGCCTTGATTTTTCTCGTACATACTTTTCAGTGATTTTAAATATTTTGTTTAGTTTGCTGAAATGATTATAAAAAGGCTCTGTTTATGCCCTAAATTCTCACAAGTAGAACATGACATGACATCGTATACTTATTACATGTAAGTTTATCGGAAACTCAACCAATTTCCCCCGGGAAGGGGGGGGGGGGGGGGGGGTTCCTGCTTTCATCCATTAATTCCAGACCATTAATTTAAAATAAACGAACAAGGAAACGATTTTTCGTTCCCTAAACACATAGCTCGCCGCAGTATAATCATAAAAAATCGTCCTTTTTTACCACTATAAATGTTGGCTAAATTGGTTTACTAAAATCATCACTACTTTGTGTACTTTGTGTTGTGTAAAATATATATTATATCATGGTGCATTAGCCTTTTTGAGATATGGCGGACACTATAGGAGTGCACTGTTTAGTTTGGGTGTATACAGACAAATTTACCCAAACCTTATACTACTGTTGTAGCATTGTGTCCGCCATAACTCAAAAAGGCTTATTGGCACATTTCTCGTAGAGTAAATTTATGTGCAATTTTGTTTTATGAAAAGGCCCGTGCATGATTGTATTTTTCATACAGTAATGGTAATGTTATTACAAATAATCATATACAGATTCCTTCAGAACCTCTATGCTCGCGGACAGCCATAACAAACTACGAAACATTCCATGGACAATCCTTGGAAAATTACTTGACCACTCGTTCCATGACTGTCCGCGTGATCGGACCCGGCCCACAGGCTAGGTTTTAAAATAATATGGTCACCTGCTGTTATAGATCACTGCAATAAAAATGTAATGACTTGCTAAATGACTTGTTGGTTTTTCTTTCACACTCTCTGAAAATGTGTTTATTTTTTCATTTTTCCTTGAGGGTATTTAATAAATCGTCGCAGTTGCAACAAAATGTATTTATTCCATATTAAATTATTGCAATTAAAATTGATAAACAGTATAAACAGACAGTAAACATTTGTATATTGTTTTTACACTGAGCAAGGACCAGCTCTATGCTTTTATGCACTCACACACAGTCTGTGAATTTACTCAGTCATACTAATAATATTATTATCTCGTGTCTTCTTTGTATTCGGTTTATGAATATTGACTTCGGTTTGTGATCTGTGGCACTGTGCATTTTCACAGCAAAGTTTCTATAAATTCTTACGTAATGCTGAAATTTTTTCCAGTATTGACAATAATAAAGTCTCGCTTTTCCCACAATCCCATGTTGTGTTTTATCAGGCAAATGCAAAACATCCGGATTGTCGGCGTTATGTAAGAAGTAGTAACAGCAGCCTCAACTCAATGAACATGATAACATGATGTTTGTTATGGGGGTTTTATTCATCGACCCGAAAGCCGATTTGTAAACATATAAAGCACATGATTTTCTAGGAAGTGTTCTTCTGATTATCGGTCAAGTAAACAAAGATAATGTTCCCACATGGGGCATAGGCCATGGAGATAGGCCAACTAGCTCTATTGGCAAACTCTGTTTTAAAACCGCAATGAGCGGCCACGGACAGGCGAAGGAAGCTGAAAATGCAAGGGTGTAACAACCAGATCTGAGAGGGCTTTCAGCTGCGGTCGTCACGGGGTGTAGAACCTGCGGGGGTCGATAACCCACATTAGTGCACTGTGTGTATCTATGCTTTGGGTACGGATGGTTTCTTCTGATATTTCAACCAATTTAAACAATAGTAAATCGGTGTCAGGAAACTTATAGTTAATTTAAGTTTTTTATGTTTTTGTAATAAGTAATGTGTAAAATGTACGCTATCAGAACATTCTATATTTTTGGTAAGATCGAAAAACACAAATGTTCACAGATTCACACATAACTTACATGGTTTAAAGTAAGTAATGGTAGAAAGGGTTCCTTAAAATATTTCTGCCTAAAATGCTATCGTTTCTGAGAAATGAGTAAAACAATAGTTTTTATCGCGCGCGATAATAAACTCGATGTTTGAAAAACAGAAAATACATAAGATCTCTTTTCACTATTTTCTCGTGACCTCGATGACCAATTGAGCTCAAACTTTCACAGGTGTGTTATTTCATGTATGTGGTTGATTACACAAAACATGAACACTGTCTGTGATTATTTTTTCAGCTCTGCCAATCCTGTATAATACCTTTAACCGACGATTCGCAAGTTAAAAATAATGTCTCATTTGGCCCCATGCGTTGAGTAATTTCAACCATGGAGGAATGCACTGAAACAAACATCATAATTTAACTGGTGTTTTGCAATTATGTTGCTACGTTTCGTTTTTAATTCCAAAACAATGCAATCTAAAGTACACCGCGTATGTCTGGAAAAATGGCTTTGAAGACAATTAAGCAGATGTCGACAGCAAAAAAACGTGCTGCACAATATCGATACATTAAAACAATACAAATATCCGGTAAAGTAACATTAACATTACTTTAACAGATCACGCTTAGACTTCTAAATATTATGTTTTTGACATTTTCAACTACAACAACAAAAACTGTATTTGTTCAGTGTTACATTTAGTTAGAAAATGTTTGTTTTGTTTCATCATATCCTTGCTCTATGGTTTTATCAACGCTTGCTTTGCGAGTCGAGCAGATTTAATGTTTCATGTTTTCCCCAAACACACTGAGCAAAACCACGGCTCGTGATTAAATGGTGTACAGTCAACTCACAAGTAGCTATACGGCGAGCCTATAGTATACGCCATCCCAGGCTGGTCGTGCCCTTTTTCCTTGTATCATTTCCTTCTAATTTCTCTAAATTTTACCAGAATCTGTAAACTTCAATACCTTCACGATGAACTCTAGTCTATACGTTTAATTTGCATAACGACCTACCTATAACAGCTCAAAATCAGTGTCCACATTTTGTGTGATTCAACATATGCATGAACAAACAAACCTGTGAAAGTTTGAGCTCAATTGGTCATCGAGGTCACGAGAAAATAGTGAAAAGAGACCTTATGTGTTTTCTGTTTTTCAAACATCGAGTTTATTATCACGCGTGATAAAAACTATTGTTTTACTCATTTCTCAGAAACGATAGCATTTTAGGCAGAAATATTTTAAGGAACCCTTTCTACCATTACTTACTTTAAATCATGTAAGTTATGTGTGAATCTGTGAACATTTGTGTTTTTCGATCTTAGTGTACAGGATACAACAAATTACTGTTCAGTTTAATTTGAAAGCTTATGAAGTTCATAATACTATAACCCCTTTTCTGTGAAATGTTTCTCTCGGAAATGGAGTCATATTCGAGAAAATTGTATCCGAAAGCCTTTTTATAAAAAAACCAGCTGGTTTCGGTTGATACAGCCCAAATTGAAGACATTGTGTTTATTACATGCTGAAAATTATGAGTGGTTTTTCACTATTTTCACCTGACTCACACAACGGATTAAAGGGATACGTTGCCTTGGATCGGGCGAGTTGGTCTATGAAAAGCGTTTGAAACCGTTTTTTATGAAATGCATATGGTTAGAATGATGTTTTAAAAGTAGAATATAATGATCCACACAAATATGCCTCGAAATTGTGTTCTATAGTTTGTATGCATCACATGCTTCTGATGTGTGCTATACATTGTTCAATACTTCAATATTAGTCACCCAGTTACACATTGATGGTGAGTTTGTATTGTATTCTGACACTGTTATGATATCAAAAATCATTCTATTTATAGATAACAATTGAAAGACAAGCGTGAAATGTAGACCTTGTAATGCAGAAAGTGTGTTTTTATATCATGCTTTCTCAGCATGACTTCACAATGGCATGAAGGCGATGCTGATTCGCGAACGGGGTTAGTTTGTATCTCTGCCCGTTAAAAGGTATAGACCTTTCTGTTGTTGATAAACAAAGTGCGCCGGTTGGCATGGACGGCCGAATGTTAGCAAAACATTCAATCGTGTTATAAAATGTTGGGACCAAATTCAACATTTTCTGTAAAAATTCATGAAATGAAATACCTTCCATGATTGGTTGATTTGTTTCCAACAAATTCAACACTATTTTTTAATATTTGTGTAACATTGCTACAAACTATGGCTATTTGTTTTTGATTTGCAGTTATGGCTTTCCATAGTTTTCCAACCTCGGTTGGCAAAAACTCGGGCTGTGACGTTGCAAATGCAATAGAAAGGTCTATACTGTTTAGATTCGAAACGGACCTGGAGAGGAATCTTTTGTCACGGCATTTCTTAAAACATACAGCGACCAGGGTTTTAAACTTGTGCCCCTGGCCGAAAGAATACATTTTTTTGCCCATCTTGACCACAGTGGACAAGGGTAAAGGTAATTATGTTCCGGTAAAAAAAATCGCCTGAAACGAGGAAATGTTCGAAGAAGGCTTTAGTGAGTGTGGTGTTACAGTATTGTCTGTAATTTGAACAATTTTTAATGAGAAATTTTATTTGAATCCTCATAGTTCTCAACATACCTGTGAACATTAATTAAGTTGTTCAATTTTTTGGAAAGCCCAGGGTTTGCTTGTTTGTTGTTTGTAGTTTGTTAGACGACTATCCAACAAGGGAACTCTGTCAGCAAAGCTCCATCAAGGGGATATAAACGCCTAGCTGGCAACAGCCAATCTCTCTCATACAATACAACAAAAAAACATAATTTATAGTTATGAATGTGTTGTGAGTGTAGAGAAAGTTGTGAGTGTTGAGAAAGTTGTGAGTGTTGAGAAAGTTGCGAGTGTTGAGAAAGTTGCGAGTGTTGAGAAAGTTGCGAGTGTTGAGAAAGTTGCGAGTGTTGAGAAAGTTGTGAGTGTTGAGAAGTGTTGAGAAAGTTGCGTGTGCTGCGAGCGAAACCGTTCTTCACGCACGATTACTTTCCAGTATTTCAGACGGAAAGATTTCAAAGACAAATTGTGCTTGTTTCTAATTGAAAAGAAAATGAAGTTTTGAAAATAAAAAACACATCCCAGCGCATGATCACAACAACCAGGCCTGTGTTCGTGAGAAACAGCGGTCGATCGAGACCCAAATCTTCAGACTACACCATCGGGCACGATATAAGGTTTCCCCGCATTGACATTGGGTGTCTACGTTTCTTTCACACTTTCAGATGAGCATGAATTATAGATTCCATACAGCCTTACATTTCCGGCGTCTTTCGGAGTAACTCGGTCACGTCCTATAGTTGATCGTGACAATTGAACTTGGACTTGGATGCGTCACAAGGTCAAGAACAGAGTGACGTTGCTTTGCGTTTTTTACAACAAACAAAATAGGTGACCCACTTTAAGGCGGGGATCTTTTGTTCGAATCCAATTAAAACACTTCCCGGATGTAGCTAGCCTATAATCACCTCTCACGCCATAGTGTGCTAAAGTAAAGGGAACCGTCCCAAATATCTTTCAATTTATGGATAATTTCATTGAATCTTGTTTACAATGTATGCAATACGTCATGAAATTATCCACAAATTGAAAGATATTCAGTTTGTACAAACTCATCTGAACAAAAACACTTCCACAAGTGCTTTTACTCATGCCTTATCACTAGAAAGTGGTGACCTGTTGGGTTTTATGATAAAGAAGTTGCTTTACAAGGAAATCGGTATTCTTGGATTTACTTTCTTAAGGGGGCCGTACTTCAAAAAGGTTGAACAGTTTCTTGGAAACCAGTCACACACGGAGGAAAAATTATTATCCTTTGGGGGTTTCTGAACTTAGAAAATGTGTGTCGTACGTACAATACTTTGAAACTATAGAATAGGAAACCCCGGAGGAAGTAAATTTGAAGGCAAAATATTTACTTCCTAAATGGGGCAATCATTTTGGTTTAATAAACTTTAACTAGTAGTTGTTATTGTACAGGCTATAGAGTTTGCTGAATGAGTGACCCCCTTAAACAACTTGAGTATAGGGGAAGGGTGGAGGGGGGAGGCCTTGGTGGGGCGGGGGTCGGCGCGTGTCCGTCCCCGACCGTTGTGTCACCCAGAAGGGACGTCGACTGGTGTCTATCAACTTAATCGTACGTTTTCACTTTATGACAGTAAAAGTCTATGGTCTAGTTTACTGCCTAATTATTCACCTTGACCAAAACGGAACCCGACTAACAGGATTGACAGTGCACACGTACGTTAACCTCTGATCTTCCTTGTTAATTAGTATTTCCACTACGCAGGAGAGGGGTAAAAAGGGGGGACGACACCAAGCAAATCGTAATAAATTATAAGTAAATAATGTGAATAATTGCGTAGGAGGTCAGTTAATGCATGGTTAATGTTATGTACCAGCATCAGGAAACCGCATACGCATATCGAGCAGGCCGGAAACGGCCGGTGGTCGGAACGACGAAGGCGGTTGAAGGTCGATTGTCTTAAACCACGGAAACTTCAAGCCCGAGTGTAACCCCTAATCCACTAGCTCGCCACAACGAAACAACTTACCGGTAGTAAACAATAATGATAAGATTATTCTGTTTAAATTGGCATTTATTTCTGGAGGATTTTGTTTTTCTCCTACGATTTATATGGAATCCTCTTGACCTGATATTTATTTGTTATTCGCAACAAACAGTTGTGATTTCATCATCCATGATACCCACAAGTCTACAATAAATGTGTATCTGAATTGAATTAAATACAGCAAGTTTAGAAGACTTAATCATAGCTGGTACCATCATAAATTACATAAATTATATGATTTCTGTTAAACAAATAATCACCTTTTGTAATTCCAGGAAAAGAGGAAATGACCGACCACCGTTACTAAACTTTGTAATTTTTGCAACAAAGACGAGGGAAATTGGCTGACCAGCTAAAACCCCCCTCCACCGTGGAGGAAGGACATTCTTGCACGGCATTTTGTACACGTGGTGAGTGCACCAGGCTCCATTGAGAGAGACAACAACAGGTAAACATGTAAATACCAAATAGCCTAGAATTCGCACTTCGTGCAACCTTTCTCTATGCATAAAGAACGGTCCTTTCTCTATGCTCTATGGTGTAACACAAGGGACACAATAAACGCAAAAATAGCGCAACCAAGATTATTGTGCTGATGACGTCAGGACGGTCATGTGACTTTGATCAACACAATGATTTAACCAAACGTTGGAAGTTGCGTATTTTAACAAAACAGGGTAATACCAGTATCATCTGAGAGATGGAAACCAATTTTATTAAATGTGTTTTAAGGTATGACTAAAAACTTGCCGGACATTAACCCGTGCACTGCATCCGGGTCACTATAGTCAGACTCATGTCCGGGTCAGAATGACCCCGTATCTGGGACATTTAGGAAGAGTAATGTGGCTTTTGAAACAAGCAAAACAACAGAACAGCAACGAACAGAAGGGGGGGGGGGCAGCGCGGTAGCCCTCCGCACAGAGCCCTTGCACCCCCTTTTCCCTGCCCAAAGATAAAAAACAACAAATTAATGTTGCGATATAGTAGTAGATATATTAGGCCTCCCCCTAAAAACAACAATAATAACAAGAACAAGTACAACAACAACAAACAAAAACAGCAACATTGTCATTTCCCCTGCTCCCCCTTCCCTTATGAAAATGTCTGGTTACGCCCACTGATGACAGCATCTCACCGTCCATGCTCAGACCATCCTCTTTGCTCAAGAAAAAAAAAAGGGGGGAGCACCTGGGGCGGGGGCGATGCTTTCATGCGTTTTTTTAATTATCACCAAATCCGCTCCATAAATCTGATTCAAAGACAACCTTGGAAGTAGATAAACCACTAATTGGACAACTTTCACCGGACAGTCCCTGCGCATGACTGTCTCCTATCAACAGGTCGTTGGTCACGGGCACTGGGTCAAGGGTAAAAGTATCAAGGCAACCGAACATCCGGACGTGAGGGAGGAAGTTAACCGACGGCTGATCTGATCCACGCTGTTGGATGACAGTGATGTCATTTGATTTGTTTTGTTGGTACAGGGTTCACCTTCATGCAGTATCGACAATACAGGTGATAAATAATGAAGTCCGAGAGAATGCTACTTTAGAGAAAAAAAACAAAACAAAAACCCGGTCTGTTAGTAGTGATAAAACTCGCTGAGAGACCCTTCCAATCAAATTTGCAAATTGCACATCGCGCGTGTGCACTATACGCTGCTGGTGGGGAAAATGAAGGAACATTGCCAGACTCACTACCATGGGCATACTGGGGGGAAATGGCGCGGCTAAATCATACACACTGGGAACATTGGGCTGATTTTTACACTGGGCTGATGCCCTCCGATATTACCAGGCCCAATTTCATAAAGCATGTACTGGCGCCAAAAAATTGCTAAGCACACAAAAATATTGCTTAGCAGAAACTGGTTATCAGCCAAAATTCCATAAAGTTAACACTGTTTTGACTGGTGCCCCACACTCATATTTTGCATAGCATAGACATTTTCTAAGCAGTATTTTTTAGCTTTATGAAATTAGGCCATGTATATGGATGCGTGATTGTATTTAGCATATTTCACGGGAGGGTTTGTCATAAGGTTCATATCAGCACCAATCCAGAAGAATCTTTTCATCCGAAATGCTGTCATCCGAAAATGAAATTTATTTGTATGCCCTTCAAATCTGCGTAGCTGTACGGTAGTTCGATTCGGCGTTCGGTTCCTTTCTCTAAGGTTTGATAGCCTTTGGGTGAAATAAGCCTGATTCACGAATATGCTCAAATCCTGCCATAAATCATATTCCTTATAGGCCTAATATAACCCGTTTCATCAGACTTAACCGCCGAATTTGATTAACTGTTCACTGAGTGGTTGGTGTTTTTATTTTCGAGTTGGATAACTTTAATCTTCTGTACTTTCCATCTGAGAGGGGGGGGGGGGAATAATGATGTCAAGGCTGACACGCTTTAGTCTCCAAGCATAGCTTGCCACTCATGGTGCATCACTCAAGGTTCAACGAATCCCCCCTCCCCTCCCTATGAATGTTTCACCTTTCCGAAACTAAAGTACCAACCCCAGGGATTTCAAAAAAACGAACTGTGTTTTCGGAATGACGAGTCAAAATGGAGGCTTGTTAAACGAGCCAGGTCTGTTAGTCTGCATCTTATCAACAACGCGAACACTTCCCTGTGTTTTCCTAAGACTGAATATACCTCTGGACGCTGCATGATAACATCATCCCGTTCTTCTCTTTGGAGGGACGGAGGCAGCCATGCAAACCGATCCGGCTTGGCATGTGCCACGCAAAGGGGGTCAATGTAAATCTCACCCAGTTGTTATGCCCATGAAGGGGAACGTTCACCGGAGAGAGCCATGGGGTAAAGGTTGACAGATTGACCTGTCTGAGGCCTCAACTTCAAAGAATCCAAATTATTTACATTTATGTTTCATGATTAATCACAAGTTATGCCAAGCAGGAAGTAAAATCTACATGTCATTCCTCAGTCAGTGATAAGGACAGTCTTTTACGTAACGGTTCTGTTTAGTTTCTCCCCACTCTGAACCATGTGACCTGTGACATCACATGGTTTACAAAAGAACCAGAAATCCTGGAATTCCTGCAGACATGATTTGTACACAGCCCAATAGTAGAAAAACGGTTATATCGTTTTGCAGAGATAGCACCGTCTGATTTTTATCAACTTTTGATATAAAGAACGGGGGCACATCACAAAACTTACTCAACCGTTACTTTTATAACTCTTTAATTTGCGTGAAAATTATGACACAAAATGTAAAATTTTCCATACAGCCAGTGTAGAATTTTACCTGCTAAAAAGGCCATGGAATGTATAAGGTCACTCCTTTTGTAAACAAAGGTTACACGTTCTATAGATAGTTCCCAGTAGACGCCATCTTTACGGGCAAATCGCATTTTGGCTTGCAGGCGCGTCAAGCGCTCAAATTATTAACGCAGCCGCGTCATTCACTAACCAATCATGCAATGAGTTTGGTGAAATGTGTGCGTGCTGCACGCCGTTCTCACGCGTAACGCATGACCGTGTGTTCCAAATTGCCCGTAAAGATGGCCGACTTACGTCATACTGCAACCTATCTATAGCTACTATCCCCACCATGACAGAAAAGAGTAACTTCAGCGTGACATGACACATAATTAATTCTGATCACACTAATTTGAATAATAACAGTCACGTGGAAAGCTGACTTGGCATCATTGGTGGACTAAGTGGGTGTGTCACGAGAAACAGTTCCAGTATCAATGACGTCACTATAAATCCCTGAGTAAATATTGACATACAACCTAATCTAGCTAATTATACATCAAGGAGTTCAAAGCAACGACTGAACCAACATCAGCTTCACTTTCAAGATTAAGAAACGGAGCATTCATTGAAGCTTGGAGGTAGAAACTTTACCTCCATGATTGGACCACGGAGGAAGCTTCCTCTATGATTGAACTGCCTTGGAGTCTACACCGTTGTTTATTAATACAGAAGATGAGAAACTGTGGATGGAGAGCCGCAGAACTTAAAGGGAAAGTTGGTTGTTGGAAGAGTTTTATTAATTCCTATTTTTTCTTTTTCTGTTTTAAACTAGAGAATGCAATTTGAATTTGGTAAAACAATCCTGGAAAATGGCCCCCCTCATTCTAGACCTGGAACCTCTAGATGTAACAATTCAGGAGGTTCACATACCCTGTGCATCACCAGAAAGACAAAACTGCATGTTTGGACGCATGCAGTAGTGTACTGTTTCTTTCGACCTTTCATGGCTGCTTGACCTCTTTCAAAAATATTTGAAGGATCAAGGAAGCTTTGAGAAAATCCTGAAACCAACAAAAAAATCTTGAGAATTAAATGCCTGATAAACACTCCATACAACCAACATATGAATTTTTGTCAAAACGAGAAACGGTTTACGCTTTCTTAGAAATTTGGTCCACGTTCATGTTGGGTTTATTTTCTATTTTTATGGTAATTGAAATAAGCAACGGTGATTTTGTTGTCCTCAGATTGAGCTCCGAGAGATTGGTGACTGAGTGGACCTTGTATAATTCAATAACATTTAAGATTTGAACAAACGTCAATTGTTTTTCTAATATGCCTATATGACCACAGAGCAATGATATAATAAATACTGCATTCTTTCTTTAAAGAATGTACAATCGAAACCTATGGTCGATGATCACGAGCTAGCTATCACGGACTCAGCGCTATGCCTGACCCGTATTGACGTCCTCACAGATAATGCACGAGACTTCGTCACCATGGCGTGGGATTATCGGCCAGTCTATGCAGACACCTTTAGAATGAGAGGCAGAGTATTCGGATCAATATTATTAGTGGGGCACAAAGGCCTTTACCCCTCCCACCCGCTTCCCATAAACGATCACAAGTAAACAACACATTGATGGGCTGCTAGCCCTACCTTGAAAAACGGAGTAAAATATGCGAAAACGGGTTCTAAAGGAATGTAACAAATTGGTGTGATTGGACTCCAGTTCAGGGGAACGAAAGCTATCTTGAGGGAACAAAAGCTTTCTTGAGGGATCTGGGGAACAAAATCTCATTGCGAGAGAACGAAAGCGTATTTTGGGTGAACAAAAGTATATTTCGGGCAAAAAATTCAAAGTCGTATTTTGAGGAATCGAAAGCTTTTTTTTTAGGGTACGAAATCTCCTTTCGAGGGAAAGAAAGCATATTTTACTTAGGGAAGGAAAGTATATTTCTTGCGAACAAAATCATATTTCGAGGAAACGAATGCGTATCTTCAGGGAACGAAAGCGTATTTCTTGGGAACTTAATTGTAGTTCGGGGGAAAGAAAGCGTGTTCAAGGGAACGAGAACCTATTTTCTAGAAATTACACGGGATTAAATATGATCATATGATTATTATGTGACTACATGGGATAGGATAAATTCTCTGGTGTTTTCCTCCCGAATCTAACTGAAACTTCCTTCTTTGTCTTCTCTCCATGGGGTTCTTGGCTATATAGTGATTAAGTTTGCTTTTCTGTGAGTCCTTGGCTTCACCGGTATTTTATTAATAAAAAAATAAATGACATTTGTTTCTTGAAAACAAGATAATATATTCTGCTCCACAACATCGACAAGCCATTCCTTTCTGTTAGTAGAAAACAAGAGAGAATATACTTATCTGAAAAAAAAAATGGAAAAAAAAAAATGAAAAATGTATGATGTAGTTCTTGATAAAAGCATTTTGATCCCCCTTTAACGAGCATAATTTCTTGTTTTTGCTGTCACGGTGTCAGGTGACGGCTTAATTCTGAATATTAAAGTGTATGACGACAATGAGATAAGAGCTTGCCGAGTGAGAACAAACATGAATAAAATAACATCGATACTTAAAGCTCGAACCGAACACTCTTTTTCCAAAACAGCAAGTACCACTCGCTTGAATTTTTCCATCGGTTTTACTTCTTACTCTGATTTGATTTCATTTTGAAGGTTTTGTTTATCAGATTTTCTGAAATCAAAATTCTACCCATCGAATAATAAAACTATTAACATTTGGAACAGTTAATTAATTGAAACGGGTGTTTCTTTATGGGAAAACAATGTATTGGTTGACACCTTGCCTCGACGTCACATGCGGGTACTGTCTGCCCATGGTATAATTAATTTGGAAACATAGAGCTATCTAAATTAAGAGTCAAACTACAGGTAACCGTTGTGCGAGTCTTATCACGCGCGCGTTGCCGAAAATGCGCAATGACATCAGACAACCAAGATTTATTAATTGCATCGTGTGTGATGACGTCTCTGTGCCCATTTTTTATTTCATGGCACAGCTCATTCCGGAATTGGTGCGCTTTACAGAGATGCATCATCATCACCGCAGTGCCATAAATTAAGACTCGCTGGGGCTAATTTCACAAGTTGTTTACCGGTTACCAAGTTGTGCTTTCTTTAGCAGGGTGCATATTACACAAAAGCGTTGTTCATAAACGACCGAGAAGATTCAACGAAACTCATTTCAGATGTAAATGTTCAATTCCCATAGCGAGCAAACAAACACACCAAAACCAAATCTATCATCATCATCATCATTAAAAAAAATTATACTTCACATTACATGTTATGCTATTAATTGTTTTAATAACAATTCCCCTGGTCCCGTTAGAAACCTAATGGGTAATTTATTTTGAACAGTCGAGTATTCTGCATGACAAGAATTCCCACTTCAGACACGCACTATTTTCACGAGACAAAACTCCTGGGGGGTCACATGACTTGGCAGGTTGCCAGGAATCAATTTAACAAAAAGGAATAATGATTTTTTTATTTATCGCATCGGGCATTTTCTTGGCTCTGTTCCATGGGATCACGAGACGGGGTTTTATTACTGTATCACGGTCATTACAACAGAAACCTTTTGTGTCATTCCTCTTTTGTTGTTGTGTTTTCACTTCGTAAAGAGAAGAGACCAACTGATCACATATCACTGTCAGTGAACTTTCTAATGACAATTTTTTGCAGTGGCGTAACTAAGGGGGGGGGGGGGGGGGTGGCACGGGGGGCACGGGGGGCACGTGCCCCCCCCCCCCCCCCCAAATTGATGTCAGTGCCCCCCGGGTGCCGCCCCCCATTTGAAGTCTGAACCTTTGAGACTATAATAATTACCAGAATATAAAATGTTAAGTTTTATAAACTTTTATGGAGCACTGGTGGCGTATAACTTTTTTTCTATTTACACATGTTTGTTGTACCTTTGCAATGGACAGTTGTTATTTTTACCAACGTCTTCAGAGTACGGTAAATCACGTCCGCAAATTGTATGATGACTCATACAATTTAGGAAAAAGATCAAGTTTTTAACATTGATTTGGCCTACTGTGCATGGTCCCAAGTGTGTAATAAATAAATACTAGTGCCAGTCCTCAAATACATGAATCCTCCATAAAAAAGACTCCGGTTACATTCAAACAGTAACTGCATGGTTCTAGATGTGCGAAAAAGAAGAGAGAAAAAAAGAAAGAACAAAAAACAATCTTTTGTTTCATTACGAGTATTTTATAGGCTGCAGGATCTGACACAAAATAAGGAAGGAAGGATGCAGGCGAATATTGGGAGTTTTTTTAAGAAGCGACCCTTGATGTGTCTGTAGTTGATTTACCAGCAGTGCCCCCCAAGAAAAAATGGTGCCCCCCCCCTTGTGCCCCCCTAAAAATTTACCTTAGTTACGCCGCTGATTTTTTGACGAAAATAGGGGACAAATCTAAAACATTCTGTCAACCAGAATCATTTTTAAAGGGTGTGCACAGAGTAATTGCCAAAGACCTGTATCCACACTTGATGTGACACAACATCATTGAAATAACAAACATGAAATAACAAACCTGTGGCAGTTTAAGCTCAATCGGTCTTCGGAGTCATGAGAAAACAGTGAAAAACCCCATTATAATTATATGTTATAACCTTTTTTTAAACATCGGATTTCATCCTGCGTGATACAGACTATTGTTTTACTCGTTTACTAAAAACTATGGCATTTCAAGCAAAACTAATATAAGGGAAGTTTTCCACGTGACCATCTTTATACCATGTAAGTTATGTGCAAATCTGTGAACATTGATATTTCCAATCTTAGGCCTACCCTTTAAGACAAAGCACTATTTTAACAAACTGATTTTCTTTTTCTTCAGTTACAGTTCAGAAATTGGACAGTTTATACAAATCACAAATACGGATTGTAATGGGAATTGATCCCGCCTAAAAACACTGTTAAAAGTCAAGTTAACATTCTTTCCACACACACCCGCAAATAAATAAATAACTTCAATAAATAAGTGACTATTACTAACTAAAAAAGAAAGAAAAATAAAGTCATCAAGTAAAAAAAACTTTAAAAACTATTTATTATTTTGATTGCCAACGAGTAAGCACGAACAAAACATGTACACATAATAGTAATACCAAAACTTCATCGTTGTTTTCAACTGCAAATCGCGTCGTCTATTTTTTTTGTAAGGATAAAATATATACACAGGTTGGTTGTTGTTGTGTTTATCAAAAACTGATGGATTAAAATGAGTTTAGTCTTTAAACAACAAACAAACAAACAAACAAAAAACGATGATGTCAATACGTTTAAATATGTCGCCACGTCAATAAAGCTTTACGGGTTATGGGCAGATTCTATTGGGTCATTCTCTCTTTTTTTTCTTTTTTTTAAAAATATACTTTCTGACAAAATAAACGGGTTCAATTACAGCTTAAAATTTGTCCTCTTACAATAAAAAATACGAGTAGAATTTCCATCGCAGACTATTCTTTCAGATCAGGGTGAATTGGGAATAGAGCTGTTTTTACCATCACCGCTTTAGTGATTCGACGAACATGGTCTATAAATAAACTTGCATCTCCAAGAGACAGAGAGAGACGCAGTCTGTCGTCTTGCTTGGAATGCGATCCATACGGTTTGACAAGAGTGACGTCACGTCGCGAGTGGGTCACCTATGGAATCTAAACTACGCTGTCAATGTGTGACACACAGCGAGTATTTAATGAGAGGCAGTGATATTAAAGACGTTCACTTTTGGAGAGAAAAAAAACCTGTCATGTTTTCGGCTATGGAGCCAAGAACATCAGTACATGTATATTTGCTCGTGTCTAAAGGTTTAGACCACATAATTGTTATGTACATTGTGGATGATATAGGACATGATTCCGTGCCAAATGTCCACAGGGGGGTTCGGTTTCACACTAAAACCCATCCAGGATAAACACCAATCTCTATTCACAACTTAGTCACTTTCAAGTACAGATTATGAGGAAGCTTTAAGTGACCATCTGCGTGTCCGGAAAGAGAGAAAGAGAGAGAGAGAAAGAAATGAAAAATAAATAAATAATTTGTTAGGCCTAATTTCCGAGTTCTCACACCAGAAAACAAAGACATATTTCTGATTTGCTGTATCTGGTTTCAACGACCAAATCACATATGGAAAACAGAAAACTAATAATAGGAAAGGCTATTTCATTAAAAATTGTATGCCTTTCTACGATGATTTTGCTCATAAAAATGAGAAAATTTATGGTCATTTTGAGCTTCCGTATAAAGATCGGTGAAAATGCACCAAACTTTCCTCTTTTATGATTCTAAGGCCGTGTCCAAATTTCCGGCTACGGCTTTTGCTAAGGCTGTTGCCACGAGCAATCCTATGCTTCAATGCTTGTTCACGTGACAGTCAAGCCGCAGCCACAGCCATTAATACGGATGACACGGCCTCAACTTTCACGGATCACAACGGGTTAAACTGTTACAGTGCAAACAACTCTGCAAGTCTCGTGCATTGGTACATCATACAATTTCTGGGTTCGATTCCACGCACATAATTATCTTTAACAGTCATGTGAAATAAACAAAATCGCGCACTTTACCGTGAGGATCATTATACGCGCGAGACTTGCACGGTCCATTGAACTGTCATTGGAAGCGAAATTAGAACACTAAAGATATGGCTTCTGAATGAACTAGAAATGTGATACGGGTACCAATTATACTGGAACTTTCTGCAAACAGCTTTGCACATTACAGGGCTAATTCAAGCACGTCCGTATACGCTCAGACGTGAGATATTGGTTTGAATATTTACAGTCACGTGTAGGGTAACTTTGTGAAGGGCCACACTCCAATTCAATGACGTTGGTCCAGAAATGATGACGTCACGAGTGCTTATTACGTAGCAGTGCAACAGCTTGTACCTTATTCAGCCACTAATTGTCACACGTGCCGCCGAGCGCCAAACGATGCATTATTATAATCATTGACTTAATTCTCTGAAATGAATGACTATTTGGAGACGCTCGGTGAATACGAAACGGAAATTAGGAGTAGTTACAAGGCGCAAATTAAATATTTTTTACGCATCTCTAAAAGGCATTGCATTGAAATTATGCAGGAAAAATGGCTTAGAGTCTACTGGAACCGGAAATAGTATTCTGAAAATATGATAATCACGACCAACTCTCAGAGCTATATCAATATCTCTCCATAGAGAGCCTCGTTATTAATTGTAGACTCGACTAAAACGTGTAAGAAATTAATCATTGGCTGTACAATCTCAAACAGAGGGCGCCCTAGTGCGCCAACAACGTTGGCGAACGTTTACAACCATAGGCGAACGTATTTCTGAGGTGTTGGTGGGTGGTTTTTTAAAATGACGGACAACAAAACGTGCAGACGATAATATTTTCCTGTCACGAAAACGGTTATTATGTGTTTTCAGTGGTTGGTATTAACGCAGTCAGGTGGAGTTGAAATAACAACTTAAATAGTTGAAGTCGTGATGTAAAAACGAGGACTAAAATTTACCTACAATACAGCAAACAACAAGTTAAAAAAAAAACATTCATACGGGGTCGCCATCTTCATTACAGAGCGCCGCCATATTGACATCAAGAAGTGCGCAACCAATCGTCCCAACGACCACAAACGTTTGCGCGAACGGCAGCGGCGGCGCTACGGGGGGAAAATGCCCCCCCCCCCCCCCCACAGTTCCCCCCCCCCCCCCCCAGTTTTTTCCCCGATGGCGGAAATTGAGTTTAATCCCAAACCATTGCACCCAATTTGTTACAATGTTGTTTGCGCTGTAAATAATAAACTCAATTTCATCCATCATAATTAGCTGGCACCATCAAAAAGCCCAATACACTTTCCATCTCCGGCAATGTTAATAAAATGTGGATTTATTTATCTGTACAAGCTTGGAAACTTGCTATAAATAGAAATGCATTGTCTGCCCAAAACCGCAAGCAGCCATTGTAAACGCAGTTCGCACAACACGTCAAATTCACACAGTGCAAAATCTTATTTCTGGAGTGAATTGTAGGCTTATACAGTACACACGACATAAACTTGATGTTCACATGGAGTGCTGTATTATGCCTACTGCTAGTTGTTGCGCTTAAACACGTTGGTAAAACAAACAACCTCCCTCCCATGATGATAGGCACAGATCTGATTCTGAATCTAGCGATGAGAATCCTGAACCCAAACACGGCCGACCGTGTTAGTTCACGATGTAAAAGGAAAACCACGCAATTTCGAGGCATATTTGTGTGGATCATTGTATTCTACTTTTAAAACATCTTTCTAACCATATGCATCTCATAACAAAACTGTTACAAATGCTTTTCATAGACCAACTCGTCCAATCCAAGGCAACGTGCCCCTTTAATATTGACGTAAATGTCCCAGATGGTGTAAGTCCCAGATGGTGTAAGTCCGTCAAAGTGGTAAGTCAATGCTTTTCTGCAGTACAAAATTACATTATAGATTTTTGTTTGCCCTTCTAAATTTAAGTTTTCCCCTCTCTTGCCCCCCAGATTAACAGGTCTGGTGCCGCCACTGGCGAACGGTCGCGATCTGTTTGCGCAAGTGGAACGCACCCAGACTTTTTTATTTTATTGTACCTTTAATATTTATTAATTGAGGGCGCTGTTCGGTCATTGTAGGACTTTGGATACGAGCGCTACATAACTTTGACGGTTGGTACTTTGTACTTTTTACTGTAATTTTATCAGATAATATGAAAAGTCAATAATTATGCCAGAAAGTACGGTGGCCTTGAATGGGCATATTCTAGAAAAACCGTAAGGCTGTTATTTCATTTGATTTACTTTAGTAGTAGCTGATAGAACAAACGAAAGTTACAAAAATGAGCCACTAAAGATTGAGCTGATTGTCTTAAATACAACTTCATTGTCTTTGATATAACGAATCAATAGATATCGTACCCCAACTTCGTTGTATTTTATAGCTATCCTTCAGTGGACACATTAGTAAATTAGTATTATTTAACAATTTAGTATGACCTCCAAAAGTATCTGATGATTGCTGTTGAGCTTTCATCCCAAGCCAGACCAAGTTGTTTGCACGACCTCGATTATTATACAATGATAAGCATTGACTTGAATTCATGTTATCAAACAGTGGGCAATATACTTGTGTCATTCAACAACTGCTACAAGATCTGTGGTTTACGGTAGAAAAAACTACACATAAATCATGGCTTTGTGGACGTTTGGCGTTTTTCTGATTGCCATCAGTTTGCCGTCACCGTCGATAGCTTCCTACTTCCCCAAGGCAATATTCGGTACACCGGTTAAAGCATCCGTAGTTTCCTACCAGAAAGACTCGCCGGATTTCCGCGGCCAGCCCGTCTATCGGATCGAGTTCACGGTACGGACTGAGGATGGTGAGGAGGTAAACGGGTTCATCCACCGTAGCTACGCGGACTTCCAGCACTTCGACTCCCTCAAGCCGTGGTACTACAAGGAGCTGCGTCTACCAGCATACAACGATAACACCCTGGCGAACCTGGACGCCTACATGAAGGCCTCTTTCACAAAATATGACTCTCTTTCTCAGACTACCCTCTACGGTGACTTCCTGGGAATCAACTGGGATGGGAACGATATAAAGTACCTCAAGAACTACCTGACGTTTATGAAGTTCCTGCTGTACGATCGTTTACCTACTTTCCCACCGGAGCCACCCGTGTTCGACACCGAAAAAGACGCCCTGGTACCTGTCATGCCGTTTGAAAACTACATTTTCATGCGTTCATTCCGTTACGACGACATCGGGTTCGAAGCTTTTACCGAGTACTTCCAGAATTACGTGGCGACGTTGCCGGTGTTCGCTGGGGCGGAAGACGATTCGGACGTCTGGGCGCCTGAAGTGACCGCACCAATGCGGTACCCATACCACTACGACAAGACCTACGTTCACTTCATGCCCGGGGGATACCTGAACGGACACAGCGTCCGCATGTCTTACAGCACCTACAATAAGTTCAACTTTGAGAACGAGATAAATTTGAAACCGTGGCTGAAGCAGCTGCATGGTCACCGCGCGCCCAAGAGAATATTGGACTTGGGAACCGGGAACTGTGGTTCTGCTTTCGTCTTAGGAGAGATATTTCCTCAAGCTAAGGTCATTGGCATTGACCTGGCCCCAGCTTACATCAGGTAAGGTGTTGTTTTTAACAGAGTGAAAAAGCCAAAATAATCAAAACTTATGAGAAGAGTCGGTTACCAATTCTCCTCAGTGAAGCTGTTGATTCCTGAAAAAATTGCAGCTGCCAGAACGATTTAATTCCAATAAAAACTTGTTACCATTGTCCTTCCCACAGATTCTGCCGCCTCTGGAAGGAACAACGCGGCGCAAAAAACGTTCTCTTCTACCAGGCTAACGGCGAGCTGACCCCGTTCAAGTCAGCGTCGTTTGACCTCATTCAGTTTACGTACGTCCTCCACGAGATGCCGCAAGCGAACAGCAAGAGGGTCTTACGGGAGATCCATCGGCTGCTGAAGCCGGGCGGTGTGGTCAGCGGCTTTGACGGTGAGTTACGTTCAAGAAAATTTGTGCAACAAAATTTCAGTTGCAAAAGCGTTTTGAAGTGAGACTTTGGAATGCTATAGTGAGCAGCAAACACGTAGTTCTGGTCACTCGCACATTATCCAAGAACAATGGTTTCACCTGGTAAGTCGGCTCCCTCCATGCGTCCCCAAAAGTACCCCACTGCAGAAACTCTTTTAACTTTCCAAAAAGTTATGTGGCTTTTTGCGCCAACAAAAGTAAAATGTCACAGATTTTGGCATGGTGCAGGCCTGGAATTTCATCTTAGAGAGGGCAAGCCATTTTCTTCTTGCAAAGGGCACTCCCATTGGAAAAACTTAAAAGTCTAATGACTTTTTTTAAAGGGCGGGCACCAACGCCAGGACCATGGGCAACAGAGGCCATGGCATCCATGTAGTTACAGGCCTGATGGTGTGCTCAATTTTCGTTAGTTCTCGGTCTTGAGGCAATAAAATAACTAGGGTGTTGTTTGGGTTTTTTTGCATTTTTCCCAAACAGTTTTGTATTGGAAGGATCCAGAGTGGCGAAATATGAACGTCGAAAGTAACACATTCGGCGTTGACTGGAACTCCACAGCTCAGCATGGTCCCGAGCCATACATGGATGAATACCAGAATGGATTACAACTGCCAAACTACCTTCAGGAGATAGGTTTCCAGATTCAACATAACATCCGTTACAGTAACGTGGATGGGATCTACGTGGCGCGCAAACCGCATTTCCTTCTTTAAAGTTCCTTTTTCAAAACCAACAGATAAAAAAAAGTATATTTTACATGCAATATTCACACAGACACTTATTCGAGAAGATGTTGATAATTCTGTTAAATTTAAAGTTTGTTCGTGTCTTTTTAAACATCTGACTCTTTGTGACGTTTTCCAGCGAGATGACCAACCATTTGAAACCGATCAACAGCACGGGTTGTGTATGGTTGTGTTCAAGGTCTGCATGAATGAATAACCAACGCTTTTCATCTCCTAGTAAAACAAAACAAGCTTGATTTCAACTCCATATAGCCAAAAATTAACAAAGTGTACTAAACCAGTTAAATTTAAGATTTTTATGTTCAATATTAATTTAATACAACCTCAAAGTATTGCACTTTACTTTGAAAAGTAAAACCTCTGAGTTGTCAGGAAAACCAAAAAATAATAACAATGATAGCACAATTATGTGGAGAATAAACAGCCCAAGCAAGTAAGTGATTAAGCATATTAATAAACATGGCAATAATGTTCCTCATGGTGTGGTTAAAACAAATAAAAGAAATAATCTGTGTATCTCCCAGGCACTTGATTAAAATAATTCAAATTTAACTTTAAATGCCTAGCATTTCTTTTGTGATTATCAATGTATTATTTTGAACTTGTCTTATGATCTCAATCTTAGCTTTAAATCTAATAAACTATTGTAATAGAACTCAATATTCTTAACAAAATAATATGTACCGTATGTGATACTCCATACCAAAACCAGGCACTTCTTGCCAAGCTCAAAATTGGGTTTATTCTCTCATCATAGAGATGAGAGCAAAAATTTGTTAGTGGCCTGACTTTTCGACCCTAGCAGAGTCTTTCTCGACAAGTATACCACATTGTACACATGTTTGTGTGTGTTGTGTTGTCATTTAGCCTTCAAGAAAGACTCTGCTAGGGTCGAAAAGTCAGGCCACTAACTATTTTTTGCATTTATACCACAGGTCCTTTTGGTTGGTAAGCAGTTTGCAAAAGCTAATTCTATTTTCTCAAATAGATGAGAAGAAGACCTTTCAAATAATTCCTAATTAGGGCTAACGATGAGTATTTCTCAACAAAATGATTGTGCCATCACCTTCACATCATGGTTAATGTAAAAGAAAACGTATATCTTTGCTTTTTGGGACCATTCAATTGTTTTAACCCTATATAAATGTAAATATATACAAAACAACTAACCTGTGAAAAAATCATTTCAAAAGGTGGTAGCGTTTTTGAGATATCACCGAAAACCCGGATCGGTTATGTCCACACAGGAAGAATAATTCGTAATTGGAATACACAAACGTATCTGACAGTAACGTTTCTCAGATTCAAGTTTTGGGGCATATAAACTGATTTCTTTTTTCCATAACCACATTACTTCGAAGTGACATGATTCTGAAATTGCCATTATTTTTTAGGAGCGATTACCAAACAGATACCTTTCCGTTAAAGGGATCTTCACCCTTAATGACATTTCACTGCAGCCGAGAACTGCCTGATTATGGCATGGGGCATGACATTGTTCGAAAGTAAATCAAGAAAACAAGTTACACTTATGAATCAACTTGGCAGTGTCTAAAAACCGTAATACTAGGGTAAGTGGAAGTTGTCTTCAACTACTAGTAGGGTATTCAGCCTTCACTTTCAAGTCTGCTCTTTGCAAGGGCAAACAAACCTATCTGCATGTGAAGATAGCAGAGCTGCCAACATTTGCATCTTACAATCAGGGAGTTTTTGTACAACAATCAGGAAGATAATAAGAATTACATTCAACACAATAGAGAAAAAGTTTCCATAATCAGGGAGACTTTCAAATTTACTCATCAGATCGTGGAAAGATTGGTTAATTTTCAGGGATTTTTCTGCAGGGAGAGTTGGTAGATCCGAGATGGCGAAATAAAAATTAGTCATAAATCACATACTGTACATTGCATTGTGTTTCGGCTGGTAATCCGATTATACTTCTGTAAACAGCGCCCTCACAGACTCTTTCACAGAGTGGATACGTTTACACGTTATTCTCTACTCCATAAATATAAGTCCCGGTCGTGACACTTGTGTCCCTGAGCAAGACACTTAACTATAATTGCTTCTCTCCACCCAGGGGTAAAATGGGTACCTGTGAGGGCAGAGATGGTTCTTGTGATTGATTTAGCTTAGTAGCGCATATATTGCAGCACAGGCTGTATACTCCCCAGGGAGCTGAGATGGTTTAAGGAATGAAATAAATGGCCCAGTGACCAGGGGTAATAATGTTAAGAAGCGCTTTGAGACACCCTTGGGTGTGATAAAGCGCGATATAAATCCATATTATTATTATTATTATTACTGTTTTGCTTGAATAAACATTGTTTATAAACAGGGCTCCTGATTTTAGCGCTGGTCTAGTAAACTTTCTACCGAAAAAGTCCATCGGTCTTGTGTTTTTCAATTGAATAATGTTCATTTAGACAACATTATGGTATGCCAGGTGTGTGTTGAAAACAAAGGTTGCAGCGACCCAGGAAGCAACTTTGTCACTAGTTGTACAATTATGTTAACTTTTGGTATGAGTTTTTGTTTTTTCTTCTCTTATGACTTTGGTCTTGTAAAAAATGTTCCGGTCCAGTAAAAACACTGAGCAACAAGCCACCTGGTCTTGTTTTTTTCTCCAAAATTCGAGCCCTGATAAACATCCACTGTGTCTGAGTACACTGCTCTCTAGTGTGAGGAAATTGATTGCTTTCTCCAAGAAGGCTCAAGTCACTGTACTTTTGCAAAAAGGGGCAAGTGTTGCCTTTAATGTCACAAAATATCAAGTTATTTCCTTCGTGCTGAACTGTGTTGGCATCAGCTTGATGAATTTGAAAATATACACAATCTTCAAAAGCCCATATGCACAAGCACCATCAAAAAATACTGCAATGTATCTTGGGAAACCGAATACAGTTAAAATAAAATCGGAAGCTGCCAGTGTGGATGCAATGCTGTAGTTTACATGTAACTATGATGTTGGTTCAAAATCATTGCATCATGATGCTTGCCGGTGTTGCATGGACTTGCACTCAAAGAAAAAAAAAAACTTTTTCCTCACAAACATTCTCAGGCAAGTAAAATCTGACAAATTAGATGACCTTAGGTCACCAAATCGGCATAAGAGTCCCTCGGTTGCCCCGGGTTACCACAAACCAACGTGTAAATACCTGGTTGAAGCTTCTCCGCTACGGCTAGGACGATGCGGAAGTTTCCATCAGGGGTCAGGTGAAGGTCATGCTTTAGGCGCCGGACTGCCAGACGGTTTGGCTTGCTGCCACGGTTACTGTTGAACAAAGGTTAAGTTATGTCATGAGATTTGAAGAAAAAACGTTAATCAGGATTCTTTTTGATTTTTTTTTTTTTAAATAAGAGACACAATCATCTCAGCTTGGAAGTTGGTTCAGTATTCAAGCTTGTACTTAGTTTGGTTTGTCAATGTAAAGCTGACGTGTTGGCAACATTATCAAGAAAGATACAATAAAAGTCACATGTGGAAGTTTCAGCTGAATACAGTGTCTACTTGTTGTGAAACCAGCAAAAAACTGGCATAGTATTTTCACAAGAATGATGAATCCAGAATCCTTCCACATTTAGCAAGGTGACAGCGGGTACCAACCGCATCTCTGGCCCCAGCATTCGAGAACGGACAACAACCCTCAGAAATCTGAGAAACGATTCATGCATGAAACGACTATCAGATTCAACTGTTTGGGGTGAAAAATTATCCAAACCATATTACTTCAAAGGGAATCCTTTCTCAATTAATAGTTTATACTATCAACAGCTGCAGTGCCTCTCACCAAACAAAGTTTTTATGGTCACAGATCTGAGAAGCGATTTATGCATAAATTGTTTCTCAGATTCAACTGTTTGGGGGGTGGAAATTTTCCAAACCATATTACTTCAAAGGGAATCCTTTCTCAATTAATAGTTTATACTATCAACAGCTGCAATGCTTCTCACCGAACAAAGTTTTTATGGTCAATAATTCTTTTAGTACCAATCTATGACCCTACCTTAAAGCAATTAACAAATCTTAATTTTGTTCTTACGTTTCTTCCTCTACATATTTGATGAGACACAGAGCTTTCCGATCCAACATGTGGAGGAACTCTTCAATAAATGCCTCCCTCACTCCACACTGTGATGACTGTAACATCAATACCTACAAGAGCAAAAAGACAGAAGAGGAAACTTCTTACATTAGTGTTCAGCAAATTTAACGGCTAAGCAAAGCTGAGGAACCAGTCAGTACAAACACATAGTATTTTTGGTGTTATTTGATTTAAATCGGTTTATTAGGAAACACTCCATCGCGGCCAAAGGCTGAATTGTAAAATCTTTAGCAATATGAAAAGAAGATAATTATCGACCAACAAATACAAAATCAAATGCAAGAAGGCAAATTAATAAATATGAAGTATCAACAGCATTCACACATAAAATCTTAAAAAGGAGGAGAGGATAGGTTTTCAACAGCTATGCTCTTATTTTTATTTTTTTAATTTTTTTAAATGAGATATCGCCTAACTCACAAGGCCACGGACGGCCACTCAAGGTGAGGGCTACACATAACTGATTTGGGCTATCAACCCAAATCAATTGGTTTGGACTACTGTTTAGCAGTCTATCTAATTAAGGGACTGCGCTCTTTTTGTAATGCTCTGATCTGCAGCGTACTTTAGTATACCTACAACTAGTGCGCAGTGTTCTTTGGTGGAAATCTGCTCGAGTTAGAAGCCAGTCATGGAACCGGGTGGAAGGTAGACTTAACTCTCTGACTAACTTTAAACACAGGCTTTCCCAAACGGTTCTCAAGAGTTGGGTGGTTAAGTGCATGGAGGGCGTGCTAATTTTGGCTGTTCTGCACAGTAGTTTTAACCAACAAGCCATTTTTGAGTTGGATTTGAATGATGTCTGCTACATATGTTTTGCTAGGTCACAAGTGAATGCTTAATTTGAATTCCTGAGAACACATCCATGTTGTTATGTCACATGGTCAGGGGCAGGCTTTTTCTTAGTTAAATAAGAGACGACAAATTACAAGTCTCTAACCCACGTAAAAATGGTGTAAAATGGCATTTTATTGGATACCTAGCGAAATTTCAAACATGACTTCATCGAACATCAACAACAAAAGTGTCTATACATTCCTAAGTGGAATTTTGAGGCAGTCAAAAGGTCAGACTCTATGCTGCCTTGATTTGAGTATCATCGAGTGAACTAAATATTTCCTGTACAAAAATGTTCAAACCCATATATTTAAAATGTGAAGTCATTGGATGTTTCGGATGTTGACAAAGTTCACACTGGAAGGGTATCAAATAAAATTACATTTGACACCATCTTTACGTGAGGTTAAAGACTTGTAGTTATTTTCTCTCACTATCATGAGAGCTCTAGCTATTGGAAAATGTTATAATAATAATAATAACAATAATAATAACAATAATAATAATAATAATAATAATAATAATAATAATAATAATAATAATAATAATAATAATAATAATAATAATAATATTATGTAAGATCTGTGTAAGAAGTATGATGTCCACGTCACTGCGAAATGGTACGACCATGTGCCGGAGAAAGTTATAGAGACCGATCAGGTCAAGATCCTCTGGGACTTTAACATTCAGACTGATCATGTTATAGAACATAGGCGTCCGGATGTTGTAGTCTTGGATAAGACGACGAAGATGTGTCATCTCATTGACATAGCAGTGCCAGGTGACATAAGGGTAGCTTCGAAGGAGTTAGACAAGATCCAAAAGTACCAAGACCTGGCCAGGGAACTCCGTAAAATTTGGCAGGTGAAAGTGAAAGTAGTCCCTGTGGTGGTTGGAGCACTTGGCACCATTCCGAAGGCACTGGGGAAACATCTAGATGAAATAGGTACAACTGTGAGGGTAGATCTGTTACAGAAGGCAGCACTTTTGGGAACAGCGAGAATCCTGAGAAAGACCCTTGAGATCTAAGGCTACGGGACGTAGCCCGACTCAAGGAGTTACCGGCACAAAGGAAAATGTGATCTTTCTTTTGTAGGCTGTGATGAAATGAAATAATAATAATAATAATAATACAGTATTTATATAGCACCAAAATTCATGAAAAAACAAGCTCCAAGGCGCTTTACACAAATTATTAAGAAAATAGGTACACATTAAAAAGTACAATTAAAAACTACTACAGGAACAATTGAAAATATAAAAATCACGTAAATTGTATTTAAAATGCAGATATTAAAAAGTCATCGTTAAAAATGTAAAAATGCACAAAAAACCTACAGTGTATAAAATAATACATAGTATTATAAAATGTTTACATCATAAACCGATGTTGATCTTGGAGCCCCTCCTTAATGAAAACACTCTTACCTCTTTCAAGAAACTCTCCACAATTGTCTCTGCCTCCGGCTTGAGGGAGAAGTGGAATCTGAAAGACAAACAAACAAGAAGTACATTTTTTAATCAGTATTTTGGAAAAGATTTTGAACATCACAACTCTTTGTTCAACCTAAAATTATACAAATTTTACCCAGTCAGTTTCTCTTGTGGTTTATCACTTGATATTTG
The DNA here is from genome assembly GCA_037783415.1 of Leptasterias polaris. NCBI lineage: Eukaryota > Metazoa > Echinodermata > Asteroidea > Forcipulatida > Asteriidae > Leptasterias > Leptasterias polaris. The sequence continues at coordinate 2,659,334 of JAZGTN010000035.1, forward strand.
AAATAAAAAGTTGCATCCCTTTAAAGTGATCCCTCTACTGCCGCTTTCCAGGTTGTAATGTACACTCGGGTGTGATCCCTGGCTATATGGCAGTTACAGGTTGAATGGCTTCTGACTGGCACCCCAGAACAAAGATATTGACAAAATAGGGAGACCACAAACATTAGCGCTAGATGGCTCAGTTGCTAGAGCTCCGGCATGCTAACCTGGAGCTCCAGTCAATTTGTCTTTGTTCAACCCAAAATAAAATTAGAGAACTATGAGAACATATTGTATTTATCTAAGTTGCCCTTGTTTGTGTTTCTTGTTCACCAGATGCTGTTGTCATAAATAAGTATGACGCTTTTTGCTAATTAGCTAAATCACTGACAACAGCATCTGGTGAATAAGAAAGACAGACGAGGGCAACTAAGATAAATACAATATGCTTAAGAGTCATCAATCAAGTCAAAGGCAAAACAGCATCTTGAGCCTGTCCAGTGATCTTGGTCCAAATGACCTGGTCCAGCATGCAAGTACGCAGCTCTTCAGCGTTGGTCAAGTCGTTGTCACGTTTCAGCAAGTCCATGAAGGAGAAACATCTTCTCCCACGTGAGGCAGTGCCCCATGTGGGTTCCCATAGAATGGTTTGGCTAGCTACAAGCTCCATGTGACGGACGCAGTGCCCTTGAGACGGCATCTTTTCTGTCACGTTTGGCATGCCAGCATAGAGGTCTACATTCCTCATGAATGTGATCCTGCCACGAGATGTTCAGGGCCATACCCAGCATCCTGGTGTAACACCCATCCAGAGACTTCTCCATCTCTTTAGGAGTTATAGTTCCCTAAATATCACAACTCCTCGCCAGATGTGATGGAGTCTGCAAAACCATCGTGTGTGACAAATGGGCCTGGCAACCCAAGTGAATTGGGTTTCCAAGGAATAGATCGATCCACCAAGCCCCGCCTCCTTACGGGTCGACCAATCACAGCCGCGAAACCCGATCACCATTAGTGCAAAGATCACCAAACGGCTCAAATGGTGATCAGATTTCACGGCTGTGATTGGTCAATGAGAAATGGGCGTGGCTTAATGGATCAGTGTATTGGGATGTGGGAAAGATGAAGGATTTTCTCTCTGAGGTTCAGTCTGAAAGCTCTGTAATTATAGTTCATTCCCGCTATCAATCCTCCCTTGCAACGTTGTCATCTGATATACTATCACAGTCAATGAAATAGCACTTTGGATACCACACAAATCACCATTGCTTATTTGGATTGCAAAAAATAAGCCTCATATCAACATGCACAAAATCCTAGACGAAAAAGCCAATTGTTGTACCTTTGGTAATTACTCCCAAAAATTAATGACCATAAAAACTTACTAAGTGAAGAGCATTGAAGCTGTTGATAAAATATAATAATAATAATGGCTCTTATATAGCGCAATTCCAAAGAATGATCATTGCGCTTCACACTTTATTACCCCCTGGTCACTGGGCCATTATTTCTTTCCTAAAACCATCTCAGCTCCCTGGGGAGTATACAGCCTGTGCTGCCAAAGCGCACTAAGCTAAATCATTCACAAATACCATCTCTGCCCTCACAGGTACCCATTTTACCCCTGGGTGAAGAGAAGCAATTATAGTTAAGTGTCTTGCTCAAGGACACAAGTGTCATGACCGGGATTCGAACCCACACCCTGATGACTCAGCCACCAGAACTCTGCTCTTAACTGCTCGGCCACGACACGCCACAATTTTTATACAATTTTTAGAAACAATTCCCTTCTAAGGAATTTGAATTTAGAGAAAGAGATAAAAAAAAAATTCAATCTGAGAATAGTTTCATGCATGAAACGTTTCTCCGATTGTGTGTCCCAATTACAGATTGTCTTCAAGGTTTTCAGCGACTTCTCAAAAAACTCCTAACCTTTTAAAATGAAATTTTCGCAAAATTTTCAAAAAACAACCCAGTGAATTTACTCTTCTAAAAACCAATCATGTACTATCCCTCTATTTAAGCAAAGATTACTTGTCTTTAAAAATAATAATAATAATAATAATAAAATGCATTTATATGGTGCCTTATGTAAAATACCCCAATGAAACTATAAAACCTAGGCAATAAAATAACTTTAAAATAAACAAATTAAAATCTAAAATACTAAGTGTACAAAAGCAACCAAGCAATTAAACATGGAAGCAACCCAAACTAAAAGTAGATTAAAAGTAAGACAAAAAAAAACTTACATTGGAGTATAGAGCATTGGTTTATCACTGCCCAGCCAGAGACTCCGCAGCTCTTGACTCATGGTTTCATGCCGTCTAGAAAAAAAAAGAAAAAAACACTTCTTTATGTACAAAAAAACAACATTGGGGGGGGGGGGGATGACAATAAATTAAAATACCAGGAATTGAGGACACAAATGGCAACAAGAAAAACCAAAGTTTAGTCTTATTTAGCGGAGAGCCTTGTTCTCTGTAGTGTGAATTACAATGATACTCACTGTCTGGATTAACAAGCATCTCTTGTACGTAGGATTTGAAACTTTGCATGGTGGAAGTATAACTAAGAGAGGTTTGCGGTAACACCATGTGAAAATCTCTTTTGAGTAGTGTTGGTTCTGAAAAGAACCGGTGGTTAATGGCCCCCAACCCAGCACGTTATGTTCTTTTGAATTCCATACATGTACATGAGATGACCTGTCTAGCCTTAAACAAGGAACATATCTGCCAAGTCTGAGCCGCTGCTAGTTCACTATAGTTTTTGAGACATTTTTGAGCAGTTAGTCTTGATCAAATCGTTGCATTTCCTAATCACCATAATACTGATTTTAATCAATGATTGATTGATTGACTGATTGATTGCTTATTGATAACTCACCTAAAGGCATGCTCATTGTAGCGTAGTGTCTGTCTCACTTCTAGTGTAACCATATCTATCAAGGTGGTGGGGTACTGACTAGTCATGATGACAGGCAGGAAATCGTCCAAATTAATTGAGTCCTGAATAAAAAAGTTATGGATAAATCACACAAGTGTCATTTGACTAAGATACATTGAATGCGGGGAGAGGGGGGGGGACATGGTTGATATTGATATTGCCCCAAAAAGGGAAAAACTGCCTGGAATACTATTATTCTTTTGAGTCAGTGAAATCCAGTAAGTGTGACTTGAGAATTCTAGTCCCCCTTCCCCAGACACAATCCCCCCAACCCACCACCTCCTCCAACCCTCCCCTCCTTGATTGCAGAGATGCCAAAATTTGCGTCTTGCATTCAGGGAGATTTTATACAACAACCGTGGAGTTGTATATTTGGTTTGCAGTAACACCATGTGTACATATATCTACTTGCTAGGTAGATTTTGTTCTTTGAGAACTTGTCTTGCTATTTATTCTACTGCCGCGGAGTAGATTATTCGGAATTCGGGAGACTTCTTCCTTCTAGAAAGAACTGTCCTGCTTATTAACTACTACCTGGGTGGATGGTAGAAAATCAGCCGGGACTACTACTTTCGCTATGTGGATCGAGGGGACTTTGCGTTATGAACTTCACTGCCGCGGAGTGAGTTATTTAGAATTAAATTAAACATAATAGAGAAAAAAGGATTTCATACTCAGGGAAATTTTTAATTTGTTCATCAGAACATGGAAAGATTGGTTTATTTTCAGAGAACTTTCTGCAGAATCAGGGAGAGTTCGCAGCCCTGCGATTGCTTCAATGGACTTGTTTATTCTTACCTTGATGAATCCTTGAATAAGGACGTCCTTTTGGTAGGTCCTAGGCGTGCTGTCCAGGTACAGGCAACATTGTCGCTCGGAAGGAGTCAGAAATATAGCAAGAGTACTAATCATCTGTGAAGATAATGGAGATACCATGTTAGTCTGATAGAAAAACACAAGGAAGGTAGTGGTAGCACTTGAAGACTGACTAATTACATAATAATAATAATAATATTATGCAGTTCTTATATAGCGCTTTATACTCCTGATGGGTGTCTCAAAGCGCTCAGTATTTTTCCTACAAGGTATGTGGAGTTATGTGTTGAAGTATGAGACCTATTCCTTTACATAGCACCATGTAATGGTTTAAAAGGTACTGTGGCGCAATATGCAGCCAATCAAACCAGGAACACCGGGGCGAACCCCTTCTCTTTACGATAAGTGCAATGGGTTCTTTTACGTGCATTACACAAAACACGGGACCTACGGCTTAGCATCCCATCTGAAGGACGAAGCAATAATGGTTAAGTGTCTTGTTTAAGGACACAAGTGTCACGACCGGGACTCGAACCCACACTCTGCTGATCAGAAACACCACAGCTTGAGTTTGGTGTTCTTATCCGTGATTGGTGCTATTCAATGGTGCAATTGCTTTCTTTCACCAAAAGTTTTCCCTGGCTCAAGCCTTGGATTTTGGCTGATCTGAGAGTTGACCAAGGGCCTTGAAGGCAAGTTTTTTGACCAAGGGCCAGAGGCTGGAGGGTCAAATTTCTGAGGGCTGAGGAGTTTGCTTCTGGGCTGAAGATAGTAAGTCAGCCAGTGGGCTGAAGTGGTTAGGGCTGGAGGCTTGGTGGGTAGGGGAGATGGACAAGTTGTCATCATGCTGGGGTGATGGCTGGCTGGACATGGGCATGATCACGCTGGGGTGAGGACTGGGGCCAAGGGATGGGGAGGGGCACATTACCTTCGGATTTGGCTTTATAAAAAGCGTATCTAATGAAATGAATAAAGTTGGAAAGATATCTTAATAGTAGAATATAATTACAATGTATTCATATAATAATAATTCATATAAGTATCTCCTTAAAAGTGTGTTATTTTTGTGTAATTTTAAGGCAGAACACAAGCCTCTATTTTGTAGAACCAAATTTTTGACTTCACAAAGTGGTAAACCGTATGTTCCGCTGGTTGTTTTTTACGGACTGAGGTAAATTTTTTTTTTTTTATATTTCTACTCACTAATTACAACACACTGTGAGTGTTTCCGTGCATGACCAACTTATTAAAAAGAATAAGGAGCAATTCCAAACGGCAACATTTGGAGATTGGAGGCAATGTGCACCTTTGACTGAGGAGGGAGTTCAGAGTGACAGCTGTCAACATGAGTTCCAGTGAAGTATCACTACAACCTTAAGAGCGAACTCACAGGCTGCAAAGTTGCAAGGCCCTTCTGACACTGAAACCACAGGTCTCAGGCCTGCAGTGTTAACTTTGAGCACTGCTGCATATCCATAGTTGTATCCATGTGGCATGTTGTGGACGAGCTGTCACACCAGACTCAAGTGCTTTGTGTTTCAGACTTGACCTTTGTGTCTGTAAGCAAGACACTTGACCATTATTGCTTCTTCCTTCAGATGGGAGGTAAAGCTGTTGGTCCCATGTATCACACATAAAAGAACCCAGTTACACTTATCACTTAGAAAGGGGGTTTGCCCCAATGTTCCTGGTAGTGGCTGCTGAATGCCCCGCAGCACCTTGTAAACACATACAAGGTGCTACATTTTAATGTGTCTCAAAATTCAAAACCTTCAAAAACATGTCTGGAAATAAATGACGATAAGCGCTGTGAGACGCCCATATATAGAGCGCTGTATAAAAACTAAATATTAGTATCATTAGCCTTAGACTTGCAAAACCTCTTGAGTATCTCGGTTAAGTTTGAATCTCAAAATAGACACTTACCAAATTGACATCAGCAGGGGTGTTTCCAACGATGATTGAACTACCGCAAGTCTGAAGGTGAGAAGCTATTGCTCTGTTGAATAAAACAAGAAACCAGTTTTGCTACTTTTGTTTTATGTCTTTAAGAACCCTCCTACAATTGGTACCTTTTTCGAACAAGTTGATACACCATTCAAAACCATTCACTTTTGTGGTTTTGAATGGTGTGATAACTGTGCATATGGTTGATTCCCCTAATGGTTTTGAATGGTGGTGTGGCTAATACAGAGTTAGGGTACTCTATCACATACCTTCACTGTGGGGTTTATGCACCATCTGAAACCATTCGGCT